>OY293413.1:34582042-37232042 GCA_958502065.1 Chrysolina americana | reverse complement strand
CTCTTTTGAGGTATACACTGATCTAATATATTATACAGCCCAGTGAGAAATTGATCAGTTGCCTCGTTGGGATCATTTGAAGAAATAGTGTCTTCCCAATTGCACTGTTTCAACAAGTGATACATACTGATATAATCTCCTTTCCGTAAGTCATAATTGTGAATGTTCTCACTGTGATCACTATTATCCCTGGCGTTTGAGGAAATTACTGCAAATTCAATTTTTAAGGGGGGATGATAATGATCAATATTTACTAAAGAGATATCTGAGGAAATTACACTAGCTTCTGTTATATTCGTCAATACTAGATTCAATGTTTTACCATGGTGATTTTGAATGTTATTTATTGAATACAAATCATATTGACTCACTATTTCATTGATTACCCTTGCTTTGGAAGTACCTTCTCTAAGACTGTGACCTGGACCTTCTATCTCTGAAACGTTCAGGTCACCTATGATGAAAAAGAACTTAACAGTCTTTCATAAACACTTAAATTAGATCCAGATCTAACATATACACAACAGATGGTAACAACACACATTTCATTTATTTTTAAACTCTGGCATAACCACTGAAAATCAATGTCTTCACTTCACTCGATATTTCTTCTTGATGAAGCAAAGAACTCCCCCCCCTCGTTGGGTATTTGTTTTTTCATACGGTTTATCATTTCTGAGTAGTAAGTAACGGTCATCACACTATTGTCATATATTGAGCTGTTCAACCATGTTTCGGTGATGCATATAATATCAAAGTCATTTGCTAGTAGATTTTCATGAATTATTTTTGTTTTAGACCTGAGCCCTCGCACGTTTTGATAAAAGATGATAACTTTTTCACAATTTGAGGATTGGAGTTGCACGTTGGTATCATTTGTAAGTAATGGAGCGTTTGACTTCATTTCTAGAATTTCTTGATGTTTATCTACTAGTTCACAGTTTGTATTTGCTGTCGATCCTTTAAAAAATAACCTTCAGCTGCGCAAGGGCCATTTATTCTTACTAGAGATTTATTTGGTATAATCAATTCATCATGAACACTACTCACCATTTTATTCTGTTTGATATTTGATGATTCTTCAAATTTTGGCATATCTGCAGTTGGTATAGGCTCAGAAGTCATCATCTTATTCATTTCAGCTGCCAAGGATTTATCTGTATTCAGTCTATGTGATAATTTCAATTAATTGATATTTGGTTCTTTTTTCGCATTGGATTCCAAGTTGATATAAGATTTTTCAATGACTGCGTTAATCGCCTTGCTCAGGAACCACTTTCCTTTTTCATTTATAGTTGTTCCACTGATGAAATTAATTCTTAAAACACTGTTACATTCTAACATGCAGTCTCCTAAGTTTGCTTGATAGGCTGTCTTGAACAACTGAAGATTGTTATCATAAATCATATCATTAATTCTGGAGTGAGAGTCCCAGCGATATGGCTCCGTGATGATGATGCGGCGAGTATTTTCCAGCGGGATTAATATTTTATCCACCAGATCGGTCGTACTATGACCATGTCATTTTTATTCAAGCAGTCAGCATTATGATGAACTGTATGTATTAGTTCCTTGTCATCCGCATTTGGTTTCACTATAGATTCTACAATATAGTTGTCTCCTAATAGCTTCCATAAATATATGCCAAGGTTTCTGCCTCGAGAGATACTCACAATTAATATTTTTGTTTTTGTTTTTTTTTCCTCAGATCCATATATTTTCCCATGTCTACTCTTCTTATTTGTATCATTTATTGAGTGAATATATTTTTTTAACGAATCAATTTTATTTTGGTACACGGTGTTGTCCTGAGTGAGGGTTTCTATGGATGTCAACATATTCTTCATTATGCCATTCAGCTCTATTATGTCCTTTTCCAAATCTGCGGCTTTTTTCTTATAGTTCACTGTCGTGTCTGTTTGTGTTGCATAGTTAATGGTTTCTTTTATTTCATCTTTTGTTTGGGCTGAATTATTTTTGGTTGTAGTTGATGTTTGGGTTGCAATTGTCTGTCGGTTTTTTCTATTCCTTTCGTCGTTCGAGCTTTTCATGTCTGCTATTTCTGCTTTGTGTACCCTGATACATTCCTTGTAGTGCTCAATTTGTTTATTTAAATCTTCTTCTCTTTGGGATACTTCTTCAAAAAATATTGTATGTTCATGTTTGAGTTTTTCTATGTAACTATTTTGCAATTCGCTGTTTTCTGTCAGATCACTAATGGTTTGTTCCAATAGAGATTTCTCGTCATTATCAATAGTAACCAAATCGTTACTGCAGCAAGTAATTTGAAAGTCTTTCATGAATTTGTAACTTTTTTTATTCTGTTTTACACAGCTCCTATGGAAAACCTTGAAGCAATTTGTGCATATATAATAATTTGGAGGAAAAGGTATTTTACAGCAACCAAAGTTAACCATGTTGTTCTTATTTTTTTTTTTTTTATGAGTTATTGGAAAAACTCGCTGTTCAATTCTTATATATTCACACCCTCAGCTCTTGGACTTTTTATCACTCGATATTGTTTGTTTTTGCACTATTCAGTTTGGATTGTTGCACTTTAATGTAATTTATGCTTAAGGGAACTTATGAACTTCAAAAATGTGCACAGTTTCAATTGTATCAAAATTTCCTGCTGAATTTGATACCAATTTCTAATTATTCCGTGTGGAATAACCTATGATAATTACAGAAATATCGGGAGCTACACTAGCAGTTGCTACTCACTCGGATCTTCTTATGCACTCTAGTTCAACTACAACAGCATATCTGCTGGCCTACGGATCGCCGAGAACAAGCTGGATACCGTTCGAAGAGCCATCTAGATGAAATGTTCTATACTCCCGAATAATCGAGAGTCGTGGATAGAATCTGCTTGGGAGAATATAAGCTAGATAATCAGAGAGTAACGAGGACAGTCAGAATTCAGAGTTAGTTACAGTTCCAGAGTTCGCTGATAGATAGCCACAGTAGAAATAAATTGAAATAGTTAGTGAAGTAAATGTTTTAGTGAATAATTGATTTAAATAGTGTTTTAAATAAATTAGGAAAATTAGTAAGTGCAGTTTTACTACATTTGTTGTCAGAAGTCGGATGTTTAAAATAAATAAGTGTTCGTCGCGTTGAAAAACTGATAGACATTTATCGCGCCTAATAGACAGTTAGTGACCCGTTAAACATTTGAGTGTCTGCAAAGTGGACAGTTTTGCGCGTCGCGGGACAATAAACTGAAAACTTTTTGTGTAAAATAAATAATAGACTGATATTTCGGTTAAAAACAATTAAAGACAAAATGTTTCCGAGGAGAGTTCACCTGGTTGACCTTAAAGTTAGTGAATTGAAGCAAGAGTTAGAGGAGCGTGAATTAGAAACAACTGGAAAGAAGGCCGTACTGCAGAAACGACTTTCAGATGGACTGATTGAAGAAGGAGAAGACCCCAAAACATTTTTATTCGAAGTTTCTGGAATCGACTTGAGTTCGATTATGAATAAACTCGAGGAAACCACGAAATCTTTGGAAGATAAATTTCTCGAAAATTCGAATAGTTTGAAGGAGGAACTTCAACAAAATTCGGTGAGTCTTGGGGATAAATTTCTTCAAAATTCAAAAAGCTTTTAGAAAACTCGGTCAGGAAGATAAATTTCTGGAAAATTCAAATAACCTAGAAGAAGAACTTCTCGAAAATTCTAATAATCTAAAAGAGGAACTTCAAGAGAATGTGAAGAGCCTGGAAGAAAAACTTCACGAAAATTCGAGAAACCTAGAAGAGAAGTTCCTAGAAAACTCAGAAGGCTTGAGAAGAAAACTTTGTGGTGTAGCGAATCGAATGGGAACTGTTGAAACAGAGATGGAGAAAATAATCTGCGACATGGAGAAAGACGGAGTCATCGAGCCATCCGACAGTCCCTGGTCCTCTCCAGTCGTGTTGGTGAAGAAGAAAGATGGATCAACACGGTTTTGCGTAGACTACCGTCAACTAAACAACGTGACAAAAAAGGACAGCTACCCTCTCCCAAGGATAGACGACACGCTAGACACGCTGGCTGGATCTGCGATTTTCTTGATCTTAGATTTGAAGAGCGGATACTGGCAGGTAGAACTGGCCCAGGAAGATCGAGAAAAGACAGCTTTTACCGTCGGCTCCGGATTATGGCAGTTTACAGTTATGCCATTCGGCCTCTGCAATGCTCCAGCCACGTTCGAAAGATTGATGGAGACGGTTGTGAAAGGACTATCATGGAAGACGTGTCTGGTGTATCTCGACGACAATATTGTGGTTGGCAGATCGTTCGAGGACCATGTAAAAAACTTGGAAGAGGTATTTCAGCGACTGAGAAGCTCAGGACTGAAACTGAGCCCTAAGAAATGTCATCTGTTTCAAAAAGAAGTACGTTATCTCGGCCACATTGTCTCTGGGAAAGGAGTGGCAGTAGATGAGCAGAAGATCAAAGCTGTTAAGGAATGGCCCGTTCCGAAAGACATTCACCAGCTTCGAAGTTTTCTTGGCTTGTGCACTTACTATCGCCGATACGTGCTGGGATTTGCAAAACCACTGACCAGGCTCATGGAAGGACAAACAAAGTTCCAGTGGTCAGATGAATGCCAAGATTCATTCAGGAAATTGAAAGGAGCTTTGATCAACGCACCAATCCTGAGCTTCCCCCTTCCAGACGGAATATTCATTTTGGACACAGACGCCAGTAACGTGGGACTTGGAGCTGTCCTGTCTCAGATCCAAGAAGGACAGGAGAAGGTCATCGGTTACTTCAGCAAGACTCTTAGTAAACCGGAGCGCAATTACTGTGTCACCAGGCGGAAACTGTTGGCCGTGGTTAAGGGAGTAGAGCACTTCTACAAATACGTGTATGGACGAAGATTCCTACTGAGAACTGATCATGCAGCTCTCAAATGGCTCCTACAATTCAAGAATCCCGAGGGTCAAGTGGCACGCTGGATTGAGAGGCTCCAGGAATTCGACTTTGAGATCGAACATCGGGCTGGGACCAGCCATAAGAATGCGGATGCCCTATCGCGAAGACCATGGCCAGACGACTGTTCGCAATGCCGACGAGCAGAGGAGAAGGAGTCGACACTCTGCAGAACCACGGCGGTCGATGATAACTGGAATGACCACAAGATGCAGAAAGACCAAGGGAAAGATCCAGATCTTGGTTTAGTCATCGGCTGGAAGAAGAGTGAGCAAAGACCGTCGTGGCAGGAAATAGCCAGTTGTTCTCCAGTCGTTAAAACTTACTGGGCCCAATGGAACTCTTTCACCTTAGACAATGGAGTTTTGAAGCGCGTGTTGGAGTCGGAGGATGGCGGGAAAGAAAGACGTCAGGTAGTAGTTCCCAGTTGCAGAAGACAGGAAGTGTTCCGAGAAATCCATGATGGAGTCACCGGAGGACATCTGGGAGTGACGAAGACCCTCCAGAAAGTCAGGCAACGGTTCTACTGGGCCAATTGTCAAGCTGACGTCAAAGACTGGTGCAGAAAATGTGCTGTATGCGCTGCCAGTAATGGGCCTCGAACAAGACCTAAGGCCCCGATGCGCCAGTACAATGTGGGCAGCCCATTCGAAAGGATCGCCATTGACATCGCTGGCCCGTTCCCACTATCTGAACACGGGAACAAGTACATCCTTGTGGCGATGGATTACTTCAGCAAGTGGGCCGAAGCCTATACACTGCCCAACTAAGGAGCCATCACCGTTGCCGACGTCATGGTGAAGGAGTGGATTTGTCGATTCGGTATCCCGTTAGAGCTGCATTTCGAGTCAAACCTGTTCCAGGAAATGTGTCAGATGCTGAACATCCGAAAGACGAGAACCACAGCTCTACATCTGCAGTCAGATGGAATGGTGGAGCGGATGAATAAGACGATCAACCGCCACCTGTCCATGGTAGTCTCTGACCACCAAAAAGATTGGAACCAGTACCTTCATCTGTTCCTGATGGCGTATCGTTCCGCAGTTCATGAGTCAACCGGCCACACCCCTGCTAGTGTTATTATGGGCCGAGAGCTGCGACTTCCATGTGACCTGAAGTTTGGGACGCCACCAGGACAAGACACTGCGGGAGATGATTACGTCAGCAAACTACGACAGAGAATGGACGACATCCATGAACGGGTCCGTTTGAACATCCAGAGTGCCAGCGACAGAATGAAGGAGACCTACGACATCAATGCTGATGCTGATGGATATCAGACAGGTGACCTAGTCTGGCTGTTCAACCCTAAACGTCGCCGTGGACTATCACCGAAGCTCCGGAACTCGTGGGAAGGCCCATATAAGATCATGAAAAGAAAAAACGGCCTCGTCTACCGCATATATAAGCCACCACTAGGAAAACCTAGGGTAGTCCACTTCAATAGGTCCCCTTACGCCGGAAACCACGATTAAGTCCGCACCGTCAGATCACCGGAGGATGAAATGACGTTTCAGAGGTTCATGTCCCTGTACTCGAACGGACAGAAAGTTCAATATGGGGTAACCCGAGAGGAGTCACGAGATCTTTTCAAGGTGCCTGCTGATTACGCGATAGCTCACTGTGTGGCAGAAGATCTCCAAATGTCCAGAGGCATTGCAGTAGTTTTCTCCAAGAAGTTCGGTCGAATTTAGGAACCGAGAGAACAGAACCCGGAAGTTGGAGGGGTGTTACGCTGAGGAAAGGCCAGAGAAACATCTACTATCTGGTTACCAAGAAGCGTTCTCGAGATAAGCCGTCTTATGAAGATGTTTGGAAGAGCCTTACGAGATTGAGAGACACGATGCTGGACCATAATATTGTAGACCTGGCAATTCCAAAATTGGCCTGTTGGCTTGATGGGCTGGACTGGAGAGTTATAAGAAGCTTGTAGGAGACAATATTCAGATCCAGCGGCATCAACATTCTGGTGTGCTGCAACCATCTTCCTCGACCTAACTTGAAGACTGTGGAGTGCTACTTCCATCGAACGTCCAGGTGTAGATATGCAGAATCTTGCAGATATCTTCACACTCCAAGAATGACGTTTCGGGGCGAAACGTCTTTAAGAAGGGGGCAATGTAACGATTTCGAGACCGGCTCTGATCTAATTAATTATGCACCCTCGTTCAACTACAACAGCATATCTGCTGGCCTACGGATCGCCGAGAACAAGCTGGAATAAAATCGATCACTTCGATTCTTTTCGAAGAGCCATCTAGATGAAATGTTCTATACTCCCGAATAATCGAGAGTCGTGGATGGAGTCTGCTTGGGAGTATATAAGCTAGATAATCAGAGAGTAACGAGGACAGTCATAATTCAGAGTTGGTTACAGTTCCAGAGTTCGCTGATAGATAGCCACAGTAGAAATAAATGGAAATAGTTAGTGTAGTAAATGTTTTAGTGAATAGTTGATTTAAATAGTGTTTTAAATAAATAAATTTACTACAATATGACTTTTTTCAAGTTTCTCTGAGAAATGCATTTTTTTCAGTCTGTACGGTTTATCACGGAATTTCGTTGTATCACCCTGTTAGAACATCCCTTTAGGAAGTTTTTGTAAAAATCTCTTCGACTTATTCGTCTTCGTTTGGAAGATATAATTTATTCAACTTTCTCTGAGAAATGCATTTCTTCAGTCTGTACGGTTTGTCACGGAATTTTGTTGTATCACCCTGCAGTGCCCCGAGTAACGACGATGACGTCAAGATGCCCTACAGACGCCTACGATGGATTTATGTTATTTGTATCTTTAGCACTCATATGCCAACTGAGCGAATCATTTTACAAGCTGTTGCAATCAATTGGACAAAGATACATATTCAACAATTCGAACAAAGATGGTGAATATTACCATGGCACTGAAGTGTAATTTTTTATTTGAAAAAATAAATGTATTTTTCTCGAACTGACATTTCAATGAATGCGAACAGACAAAGACAGACATACAATGCCATGGGTTAGAGTGAGACACTTAATATGCCTTGAATCGATCAATTTGGCTTCAAACTAAACTTTCTTATCTCTGCTGACTCATCATTTTCCTGGAAAAACATCTGACTGTCGTGAGTCACACAACGGCCGCTGATGTGTGCATTATTCTTAGAATTTCAGATCGAGACACTAAACAAGTCCAAGGTCAAATCGTGATTTCTGAGAAATTTAGATCGAGGAAAAGGGTAAACAAACACCGGATGTGCCTTATCGCTATTTCACGGCGGAGACGTATTTTTCTTTTGGAATTTCATTCGAGAGAGTGAATTAATAATTCCATCATAATTTTCTGTTGTTCTAAGACAGACATTTTCCATATTTAATTTTTTCGTTTTGTCAATTAAGGCCATTTTGTTTTCTACACAGCGAATCACGTGACGTTTTTTCTCTTCCAGCCAATTGCTCTCAGCGAATCACATGAGGGGACGTTTTTTTTATAACTTCCAGCCAATTGCTCTCAGCGAATCACATGAGGGGACGTTTTTTCTCTTCCAGCCAATTGCTCTCAGCGAATCACGTGAGGGGACGTTTTTTCATAACTTCCGCCATCGCCGCCATGTTTTTTTGCCTTCCGCTCCATCGCCGCCATGTTTTTTTGCAGAAAACACGCGCGATATTTAGGGTGAAACGCAGCTGACGACCCCCCAACCCCGAAACTCATCGGCGAACACGTCATCTTCTTCGGTTCATCAGTTCTTCAGCCCCCAACCCTCCACCAACGGCGAGAACTCGATGGACGCGGCCATCGAGAGATAAATCCCCGTGTGGAGCAACACCAATTCTAGGACACTCTCCGGTCCTAGAATCGGTGTTGCCATACTACTACCCTGTTAAATCATCCCATTAGGAAGTTTCTGTAAAAATCTCTTCGACTTATTCGTCGTCGTTTGGAATATATGATTTTTTCAATTTTCTCTGAGGAATGCTTTTTTCTCAGTCTGTACAGTTTGTCACGGAATTTCGTTGCTTCACCCTGTTCGAACATTCCTTAAAAAACTTCTTGTAAAAATCTCTTCGACTTATTCGTCGTCGTTTGGAAGATATAATTTATTCATCTTTCTGTGAGAAATGATTTTTCCAGTCTGTACGGTTTGTCACGAAATTTCGTTTTATCACCCTGTTAGAACATCCCTTTAGGAAGTTTTTGTAAAAATCTCTTCGAATTATTCGTCTTCGTTTGGAAGATATAATTTATTCAATTTTCTCTGTGAAATGCTTTTTTTCAGTCTATACGGTTTGTCACGGAATTTCGTTGTATCACCCTGTTAAAACATACCTTTAGGAAGTTTCTGTAAAAATCTCTTCGACTTATTCGTCGTCGGTTGGAATATATGATTTTTTCAATTTTCTCTGAGGAATGCTTTTTTCTCAGTCTGTATGTACAGTTTGTCACGGAATTTCGTTGTTTCACCCTGTTCGAACATTCCTTAAAAAACTTCTTGTAAAAATCTCTTCGACTTATTCGTCGTCGTTTGGAAGATATAATTTATTCATCTTTCTGTGAGAAATGATTTTTCCAGTCTGTACGGTTTGTCACGGAATTTGGTTGTATCATCCTGTTAGAACATCCCTTTAGGAAGTTTTTGTAAAAATCTCTTCGACTTATTCGTCTTCGTTTGGAAGATATAATTTATTCAACTTTCTCTGAGAAATGCATTTTTCCAGTCTGTACGGTTTGTCTCAGAATTTCATTGTATCACCCTGTTAGAACATCCCTTTAGGAAGTTTCTGTAAAAATATCTTCGACATATTCGTCGTCGTTTGGAAGATATGATTTTTTTCAACTTTCTTTGAGAAATGCATTTTTTTCAGTCTGTACGGTTATCACGAAAATTTGTTTTATCACCCTGTTAGATCATCTCTTTAAAAAAAATTTGTGAAAATCTCTTCGACTTATTCGTCGTCGTTTGAAAGATATAATTTTTTCAACTTTCTCTGAGAAATGAATTTTTTTTCAGTCTGTATACGGTTTGTCGTCATATCACCCTGTTAGATCATCCCTTTAAGACGTTTTTGTTAAAATCTCTTCGACTTATTCTTCGTCGTTTGGAAGATATGATTTTTTCAACTTTGTCTGAGAAATGCATTTTTTTCAGTCTGTAGGGTTTGTCACGGAATTTCGTTGTATCACCCTGTTAGAAGATCATTCCTTCAGGAAGTTTCTGTAAAAATCTCTTCGACTTATTCGTCGTCGTTAGAAAGATATGATTTTTTCAACTTTCTCTGAGAAATGCATTTTTTTCAGTCTGTACGGTTTGTCACAAAATTTCGTTGTATCACCCTGTTAGATTATCCCTTTAAAACGTTTTTGTTAAAATCTCTTCGACTTATTCGTCGTCGTTCGGAAAATATGATTTTTTTCAATTTTCTCTGAGAAATGCATTTTTTTCAGTCTGTTCGGTTTAGATCATTCCTTTGAGAAGTTTTTGTGAAAAATCATTTCGATTTATTCGTCGTCGTTTGGAAGATATACTTAATTTTCTCAACTTTCTCTGAGAAATGCTTTTTTACAGTCTGTAGGGTGGTAACGAAGTTTCGTTGTATCATTCTCCGTATTAGATTATTCATTCAACTCTACTGGATAATTTCTGTATCTGTCCTAATTCATATTTTCGTTTTCAAAATATTCGGAGTCAGATTTCTCATATTTCGACAAAATACTTTATTACTCAGTTTTTTCTGATTTGTTAGTCACGATATTTGATTTTTCATTAAAAAATGCACTCGATTTACCGAATGATTTTATAAATCGAAACATTTCAGAAAGTTCGATATTTTCTATATAATACATATCAATAATTCCTTGGATAATAAAATTATGCGACCAGTCTCTCTTGTCGCAAATAATCTAGAAAACTGATTATGAACATCTCTGTAAAAATAAGAAGATATCGGTAAAAATAATTGATGTGCAACACCGCAGACGTTCACTTCTCAATTCCACCAACAAAAAGATACTGTGGCTCGGAAAGTGTGGGTAACTTCACACTAATTAGTCACATGCAAAGACTCGAATTTGAATAGCCCTGTATAACAAGCTTTGTCTACTGGTATTATGTACTTATGACAATAAAGCAAATTTTGAATTGAAATGAATTGAAGTGAACATCGTTTTTCATGAATTAGATATTTTTCCTACAACCTCTGAATATGATATACTGGGTTCAAAATTATAAGCGAAACTAATGGAAGATAGTGAATGACTGGTTACAAATTCTTAGTTCTTACTGACCCCAGGTCAGTGATCTGTACTCACTTGATCTAATGGTGTTCCATCTGAACGTGTAGGTGGATCCATTATGCTGTGCCATAACTACCGCCTCGCTGTATGGAATTTGATTTTTTTTGTGAAAAATCCATCCCTGCTTCGCATCTATGTAAATCTGGAATAAATCCCCTAGGGTTGGAAAACTCAGCTTTTTGACATCCGAAGCTTAGGACAAGTCTGGAAAAAGCCCTTGAGTTCCCTCTTTTGCGCTGAAGAGTGATTGATTAATATGCATGTTTACTGAAAAAGTATCTAACCCCCCACTACAAAAGTGTAATCTGTAATCTGTTGTGAGGTCAAACTGTTGGATCACCAGTTTACTTAGTGAGCAACTTTTCCTCCTAGTTCTCCAAATTAAACCTATGTACAGTCTGGAGAGTGGTGTTGAGCTGATCCCAGAATTATATTAAACTACTAACACCCCGTGTCACACTAAAGCCTTTGACCTCGTTAGATAATTTATTTAATCTGTCGAGAGAAAATATTAATGAAAGAATGTTGAAAGATAGGATACCTATCAGAATAAAATACACTTACCAGAGTAGAAATTAAGTTTACAAATATTCTATTTGATTCGATCCATCTAAGAATAAAGGTAGATATACATGATTTATAACTCATTATCAATGTACAACAGATGACAGGTAACAATATATAGGACTAAACCAGGTGGAAATTTTTTACTTGCCCTCTCAAATTACTAACATCGTGAAAGGATTTCTTACAAATAGTGCACCAAGTCATTTAATTTTTTCAAACTGAATAGTTTTATTAAAAAAAAACAAGTTAGATATCAATAAATCCACAAGAACTCTTATAGTTATTCGCTAAATAGGGACAAGAATAACTGATAGCAACCAACAATGAAATTAGAATTCATAGTTTGGCACGGACACAATGTGTTGTGACAGGTTTTCTCGAGTCCATTTTGGACCGAAGGAGTACCTACGGTAGGATCGGAACAGCAAGCATATTTGTTGTAGCAATTTTATTCTTCCTTGACAGTTATTATGATGCCCAGATTTGTTGGAATTTATGCTGATACTCGTTGCGAAAAGAGTTTTGTAAAATGAATGAGGGACCTTATGTCTCTTGTTGCTGGGTATACAGCAATTGTATCTGCCAACAGACGATGGCAATAGTGTTACAATTTTACTAAATAACACGCCGAGCACACTACTTAACTGTTTATTTCTAACTTCACTTCAAATATACAACTACTTCACTGACTAATAAAACACTTAGATCTATACCACTAGCTAAATATCCCAAACACTTATACACTTCTACAAAATCTGCTTATCACTTCTTCATAAAAACGTCTCTCTTCATAAAATTTGTTCGAGTGAAATGTCTCGCCCTTATATACTCAAGCTGTGTGGGCCAGATTCATCCCGATTCCGCTCTAGATTACTCAGGACAGAATTCCACCCAAATTATCTTTTCTTGAAACTAATTATCGACAAAACGCTTGCGGAGTCAACTCAGCGGCGTAGCTAGAGGATTCTTTTCAATCTCGTAACATTATCCCCCTCTCAATTTTGATCGTCCCGCTCAAACAATGTGTCGTTGTCTCCATTATAATGTTTGAGTCTTTCTAGGTGAACGACATTCATTTTAGATCTCGGGCTGCGTTGAATTCTATAGACCACGTCGTTTTGTTCCCTTCACTACCGTATATGGTCCTTCTCAAGATGGTTAATCTTATTCGCTCCAAAATGTCCACCTGATTTGCTGCCATGAATCTCCTCCAAGACATCACTTATTCTCGACCTAGGCACAACCAATTGAGAAATCACTTTTCTGCTGTCGGCCGATTCCCAAGCTCTCTTCCATAGACCATTCTCAACAATAATTGTGCCCACAATGCCTTGAAGACTGGTGATCGTAAGGAGATATCCTTCCAGGTTGGTCTTTTCGCTCCGCTTTCCTTCCATCGTAAAATATCTGCAACGTTTGGATCACTTTCTTGGTCCTGCCTCATTTTCGCTATGGTCCAATTGTCGTCACTCATTAATCTCACTTGGTTGACAAGGCATCTGCGTTGTTGTGCAATCGTCCTGGCCGATGTTTTATCTTGAAATGATACTGGTTCAACTTCACAATCCACCTTGCTACTTGTCCTTCAGGGGTCTTCATCTCGAGTGGCCACTTTAAAGCTGCATGATCTGTTCTAATGAGGAACTCTCTTCCGTATAGATATTCGTGGAAATGGTCTACAGCCTTGATTATTGCCAGTAGTTCCTTCCTTGTTACGCAATAATTTCTTTCTGGTTTGGTCAGTGCCTTGCTGTAAAACTCAATTACTTTTTTCTTGCCATCTTGCTCTTGTGAACAAGAACGAACAGGCCTCTCTCCCTCTATGTTATGGCCCTTACGAACAGGCCTCTTTGACGTGGAAAACTTAAAATCGGACTGGAACATAGAGCAACTTTTAGTTTTCCAAATGCCCGTTCACTTTCGTTGGACCAGACTAATTTGACTCGGTCTTCTGTCAACATATGTAGGGGTGCCGCAATATCAGCAAACCCTTCTACAAACCGTCGGTAGTAGGTGCAGAGACCTAGGAAGCTACTCATTTCATGTTTGTCTTTAGGTCTCGGCCAGTCTCGGATCGTCTGTATCTTCCTTTCGTCTTTTTGTATGCCGTTTGATGACACTGTGTGTCCCAGAAAATCCACTTCCTTTTAAAACAATGAGCATTTCTGAGGATTCAGTTTTAGGTTGGCATTCCTGAATTTTGGAAGTACTTCTCGCAAGTTTTTCAGATGTTCTTCAAATATCTTATCCATTACTAAAACGTCGTCAAGGTATACTAGGCAAGTCTTCCAAGTGAGCCCACGCAGGACCAGCTCCATAAGTCTGTCGAATGTTGCTGGAGCATTGTACAATCCAAAAGGCATAACAGTAAACTGATAAAGTCCGCTTCCAGTTGAAAATGCTGTCTTCTCCTTATCGTCTTCATGTATGCCCGTTTGCCAATACCCGCTCTTCAGATCTAGGTTTGAGAACCAACGTGAACCTGCTAAAGTTGTTAATGTGTCGTCTACAGTGTGTTGCAATTTACTAAGCCCCACCCCTGTACTTCTGTGTATTTAAGAAATTTATTTTAATTTTTTTTTCAATATGTTTTTCTAGAAATGCTCTATCCTGTCAGGTAAAAAGTTTCATCAATTACCTCTTCACGACCTAATACGACCACAGAATGAATGCCAAAAATTGATAAGTGGTATGAGGCATTTTTTTAGCAAAATTTTGGGTAGGGCATTCGATTCGAACCATTCTCGAATACCTCTATGTAAAATTTCAACATGATATCTTTCTCGGGATGTTTTCTATACCTGTTACAATTTTCGAAAATGGAAATCTTTCAAGTCACTCTGTATAAAAAATTCCATGTAAATTGAAATTAATTGAGGCAAGGGGTCGGATTCAGACGATCTGTTTACTGATTGTTGATGAAAACACATTATTTCCACACAAATTAATAATTTTCAAATAATAACAAATTTTTAAAACGAACATGAAGAAATGGAATACTTATGTATCAAACAAGCAGATGAAAAATTGAGACACCAACAATTTTAAATCTTTGTATGCTCTATATATCCTCCTTCATTTTCTATAAATTTTTCTTGCCTTCTGCGCAGGTTTTGTCCAACTTCGTAGTTCTCCTGGGGATATTTCTCTGCAAACTGCCACAATTTTTCGTCGCAACTCTTCTTTAGTCCTTGGCCTTCTTTTATAAACCTTCTGTTTGATATTTCCCCAAAAGTAGAAATTCAGAGGAGTGAGATCAGGCGAACGTGGCGGCCAATGAATTAACGGACTATTGCGACCAATCCATTTCAGAGGAAATTTTTGGTTCAACCGTCTTCGTACATTACCAGCATTATGGATGGAAGCACCATCCAATTGAACAATTATAGCTGTATGAACATTTATCCGACCCCATGCCTCAATTCATTCCAATTTACATGGAATTTTTTATACAGAGTGTTGTAATTTTACATGGAGGTATTCGAGAATGGTTCGAATCTAATGCCCTAACCAAAATTTTGCTAAAAAATGCTAAATAACTTTTCTCGATTTTTGGCATGCATTTTGTGGCCATAGTAGGTCGTGAAAAAGTAATTGATGAAACTTTTTTACCTGACAAGATAGAGCATTTCAAGAAGTACATATTGAAAAAAAAATTAAATACATTTCCAAAATCCACAGAAATACGGGGGTGGGGCTTAGTAAATTGCAACACACTGTATATCCTTCATCGTGACATCATTCAATTTTCTATAATCCACACAGAATCTCGTGGATCCATCTTTCTCAGAAACTAACACAACAGGTGCAGACCAAGTGCTCGATGATTATACACCATCTTTCATCATCTTTTCAACAAGCTCTTCCACCTCTTGTTGTTTGGCAAATGGAACTCTTCTTGGTGGTTGCCGAATCGGATAGACGAGGTTAGTTCTTCCTGTTGTTGAATCAAAGATGTCACTTTCACTTCTGATGAAGTTTTTAGCAGCTCTCAATTCTTCTGTCGACAAGTCTTCAAATGATTTTTCAAGAGTTGTCACAACAATCTTTGAGGCTTCCTTTCTTTCCTGGTGGTCACCTGAATCATAGATTGATACCCATGAAATAGGTTCACAGATTCCAAGGATATCGCCATTCTTTAACTGTTATTTCTTCGGGATATATGTTGGCAACTCTCACAGGAATAGCTTGTTTTGTCTTCACCAGGGCTTATGCAAGAACCAAATTGCTGGGTGATTCATCACATGGCTGTACTATTCCAACGCAGCATCCAGGGTCTTCATCTAATATAGCACAAACTACTTTCTCCAAAAATCCAGGAATTTTTACGGTTTTCACCAATCGCGGTTTCACTGATATCGTCCTTTCTGCTGGAGTTGTGAGGACAAATTCTTCTTCTCCAAACATCATGATACTCTTCTTCATTGTCAAATGAAAACCCGTAGTCACTGATCAAATCCATCCCAAGTATAAATTCATCTTCTATATCTCCTACTTACACTATATTTGTGATGGTGAGTCGCCCAAGAATCAGTGTAATCTCAGCTTCTCGAATAGGTGCATTTTCTCCAGTGACTGTTCGAAGCACAAGGTTTGAAGATATAGGTTTCACGCTTTCTGGCCAAATAATATCACTGCGTACCAACGAAACTGCAGCACCGGTGTCTATTATGCATATGACGTCTATTTTATTCAATTTTCCTGAAATGGTAAGGCTATCGGTTGTTCTTTTTAGCCTGTTAATAGGAATGACCCTGATGGGGGCTCCATTATTGCTAGCCAGCATGCGCCCCGATATGCTGGCTAATTCTAGTTTTCCTACCGCCCACTTGAGGACTCGCTGGAAGACCTTATCCTCATAGGTGATTGCGAACGTGGTGGCATTCTTACTCTGCGGTCTCTGATAAGATTTCCCAATTTCCCACATCGATAGCACGGCCTGTTCTTCTGAGTGCTTATTCCGCCTATCAAAGATTTAATCTCATCCAAAACCTTCTCGAATGAACTAGTAACTGTGCCTGATCGTTGTTCGGGTTCTTCTATTTATACTGCTCGTACTTTCGGCCACGAGGTGTTGAAGGCCACCTCCACTTCTAGAGAACGTACCAAGGCATCGCTACTCCTCTTGAAGTGTGTTAGTCGCAGAGTCCTCTGGATTTCGGTGTCCCTCAGTCCATCTATAAATAACTGCACCGCTAGCTGTTCCTTGAATTCTCCCGGTGCTTCTAGGTAAGCCAGCTGAATTAGGCGTCTCACATCCGCTTCAAATTATTGCAGACTCTCACCTGATTTCTGAGTGCGCGTTTTCATTTGAGCCCGATACAGCTGTTCTCGATGTTGATCACCATACCGTAACTCTAATGCAGTAATCAGGTCTTTATATTTATTTTGTTTCTAACCCTGCAACGTACCCAAAGCTGGACCTCTCAAAGCTACTATAAGTGTCGTAGCTTTTTTTTCTTCGCCCCATCCATTAGCCACTGCTGCAGTTTTAAATTGTCGGTGATACACGGACCAAAAGATCTTGGTTCTTGAGGAGAGCTATCTGATTTTCGAGTCCTTTCACCTCTTTTCGTACTGTATTCACTTTCTTATTAGCTCATCGTTGAATTTCTTGACGTCTTTCTCTAGTTCTTCTTTCAGTTCCTTCATTTGTACTTCGGTTTTCTGTAATATATGTTGGAAGAACTTGTCTTGATGTTCTAGAACCTTCTGGAAGTCTATTTTCCTTTGTTTTTCTATTCGTTTCAATTCATTGTTTTGTTGTTCGAGAATTTTCTGGAGGGCCTCTTCTCGTTCTTTCTTTTCATCCAACGGTCGCATTTCCTCTTCCTGTTTTTCCTTTTCTCGTTCTTTCTTTTCATCCAACCGTCGCATTTCCTCTTCTTGTCTTTCATTTCTCGTTCATTTCTCTGTTCTTCGAGAATTTTCTGGAGTGCCTCTTCTCGTTCTTTCTTTTCCTCCAACCGACACATTTCTTCTTTTTGTTTTTCCTCCTGGCGCCACTTTTCCTCTTCTTGCTTTTCCTCCTGGCGCCGCTTTTCCTCTTCTTGTTTGTCCTCCTGGTGCCTTCTTTCCAAATCCGCAAATTGATTTTGGATAAATTTCACAATGTCCCCCATCGTATCGTACGATGTACTCCTTGTATTCACCATTGATAGTTTATAAATAATTTCTGTATTTCACTAATATCCCGCTTCTGACACCACTGTTACAATTTTACTAAATAACACGCCGAGCACACTACTAAACTGTTTATTTCTAACTTCACTATAAACTTACAACTACTTCATTGACTAATAAAACAGTTAGATCTATACAACTAGCTAGAGGTATATTCCAAACACTTATATACTTCTACAAAAACTGGTTATCACTTCTTCATAAAAACTTCTCTCTTCATTAAACTTGTTTGAGTGAAATGTCTTGCCCTTATATACTCAATGTGGGCCAGATTCTTCCCGATTCCGCTCTAAATTACTCAGGACAGAATTCCACCCAAATAGTCTTTTCTTGGAACTAAAAATGCTTGCAGAGTCAACTCAGCGGCGTAGCTAGGGGATTTTTTGATCAATCTCGTAACAATAGGGAGATGGAGAAGACGGCTGAAAAAGTCTTGAAATACACCTCTTCTAGAGATGTTCTGCTCTTTACTCAAACCTGTTCAAATCTTTCTGTAAAACGAGTCATCCAAAGTGACATTAGCTGTCCAATGCATCTCATATGATCAGATACCGCATATGGCATCTTAGAAAATGCATGATGAGCTCATGCGAAGTTGTATCAAATGGCTTGCAGTAATCGATCTAGGTCAATCTCAGTTTAATGTAGGATATACAAATATCCACTGGAATATGGCAAAAAGAGTTCTTCGGTACCTCAAAGGTACTCTAGATGTTTGTATATCATACAAGCCAACTGGGAAAGAAATTGCCGGATTTGCAGATGCAGACTTTGCAAATGACCCTATTGACAGACATTCCTATACAGGATATATTTTTAAATCGTGTGAAGCTGAATATGTTGCACTTTCAGAAGCAACTAGAGAAGCAGTACATCTTCAGAATCTTCTAGCTGAAATTCTCCATGTCAAAGATACCATGACTATATATGGAGACGATCAAAGTGCTCTTAAACTGGCTGAAAATCCAGTTTTTCATAATAGAATGAAGCACGTTGAAGTAAAATACCATTATATCAGAGAACAAATCGAGCAAGAAAATATCAAAGTTGAATATCTTTCAACAGAAGATATGATTGCAGATGTTCTTACCAAAGGATTAAATCGAGTAAATCACCTGAAATGTATGCAAGGCTTTGGCATGATTGCTTGATTAATGATTTTTTTTGTTGTACTATCTCGATTACGGGGGGGTGTTGAAATGTAATAATCTCGACTGAACTATTTTTTATTTTAATGTCATGTTTTCTATGAGATTTTGATTTGTAATTTTTTGACACTGATTAACTCATAAAAATATATTTACTGTCACGTTCATGATATAAGTTTATTTCGAACCAAGTTTGGTTCATTCTACGTTATTCTGGTAAATTGCAACAGAAACTCATTGAAATACTTTTATTTTTACCATTACCAGTTTTTATCCAACTTCATCTGTTTGTATATATGTGTGTTTGGGTGCGGGTGTACACTATGTCAAATCTCGCAAGTCTGTCGTCTCAAAATTTGGCAGGTGTTCATCACTTGGGGATAATGTATTATAACATTTTTGTATTAGGAAAAAAACAGAATGTTGGACGGGTTTTGTGATTGCTGATTGTGAAGAGCGTTTGGGTTAGGAAATATGAAAATGATTTTGTTGCCAACATTTCAAAATTCAAGGTGCTTCAAAATATCAGATGAAATTTCTGAATTATGGCTTGATTTTATTCTAAATTGGTAAAGGTATACGGATTTTTGTAGTCGGAGATCATGATTTTTTGTCAGAAATTGATAATTTGAAATGGCTCCGGACAAGTTTAGGGGTTTTTAGGGTGGGAGAATGATCTCAAATATTTAGAAAAGAAAATTTTGGATTATATTTACTTACATTTATCTGCAGATATAGTCTCCACTTCGTCAGGGCTATTTAGGGAGAATCTCGCATATGTGGCAAATTTTTACCAGAAATTAATTATAAACCCTACTCTTCATTGCTTTCTAATAAAATTTTTTGGACGGCGTCTTTAATGTTCCGTTGAAATGGAAAAGCGGCACTGGATTTTTCATGAAGTTTCGATGTAGCACTGCGGCAAGGTAGACAAACGAAACATTGACTTTTACAATGGAAACCGAATACCATTCCGGGAATTGTTACGGCTTTCATTGTTCAGGTTGGGGTATTATTTTTCCTAGTCGGTCTGTTTTTATCATAAAGACTTAATACTTACTATTTCTGTGTTCAATAGTGTTTAGTTTTGTTTAATTTGTTTTGAAAAAAGTGATTGGTTGCCAAATTCTCTGGGGGTAAGAGGATCAACTATACAAAACATGTTTCGTTTTATACCACAGCTCACGGGGCTGCATTATCCCATTCAGCAGGGCCAAATTGGCATACCAAAATTTGGAAAACTGGAACCCAGAGATGCAGCTGAATTCATACTTAGTATTTGTCTCAGGTATTTCTAATTAGGCTGAAATGATTTTTTTGAATCAATTGAGTCGAACTAGCCTTCGCTGATGATTGGCAGGGACCATGAAACTGGTATGGAGGTGTTCCCCCAATTAAATCGAAAAATAATTTGAGCTGTGATATTTTAAATGCATTGCAAAGTAGTTCTTGTGGGAAACTTTGCCAAGTATTAAACAGTAGTTGTTTTCTGTTAAATACTTGCCGACGACCATACCTATCGTATAGGATTTTTTGTGGAAATTTCGGATTACGTAATCCACCATTTTTCATGATTAGGGTATTAAATTTGAAAAGAAATCTAATTTACCCCGAAAAGTTCTAGATAAGGTATATTCTTTTTAGAATTATACTATAAATCACAAAAGCTTTCCTTCCTTCTGAATTGATGCAGAAAACTTATATCGTGAAAGGACTCTAACTTGAAAGAAAACATCTGAAAGATGCATTTCAATTCATATACTTGACATCTTAATTTTTTATTATTCTGAATAACACATCTCATTTTCTGACCCTGTTCATGTTTTTAAAACAATTTAAATTAAACACCTATGTGACAATTTTGAATAGGAATACAACCTTTGATCACAAAACCTATAGTTGTATTGGTGTTGCCATTTTCTATAAAACACGCCCGTCATCTTGAATTACCAAATTTTTAAAAAGAAAAATTATTATCTTCTACTCCAAAAACTGCTAATCAGTGATTTTGAACTCGTCCACCAACAACTCTCAACACTGAATTTGAATCGAATCGGACACAATCGCAAAACTTTTCCGCCACCTTGAATTCATCAATTTTGTCAAAAGATTCCTAATCTCAGACCCCGAAAAGCCCCACATACCAATTTTGAATCGAATCGGACCATAACTACACATCTCTTCCGCAATTTATTTTCCTAAACAATGTTTATCTCTCAAATCCGAAATAGTTTCGACCGGCGGCTCTTCAAACTAGTTATATTATTTTGAATGGTTCATCTTCTAGACATTCTCAGATTTTGCATTTTTCTGGAATATTTTTTCAATTCTCGATACATTCTATAACTGGAACCCATCATATAATAATGATGTGAAATGTACGTGCAAACTTTCAGATTACCACGAAAATCGAAAATGAACAAGTTTGAACCTCTGCTTGTAATTTTGAAGAACGAGCACGGAATCATTAAATACGGCCGGTACTGTACCGCACCGCAATCGTCATGATATAAATAGGGCGGAGTTTGGATTTATTTTACCGTGCGAACTCGCACTGCCATCTGGCGATTTACGTTTCCTATTTCGAAGGCTAAAGACTCTTAAATACTCTACAAACCTCTCTAGCACTTCTAACGTCATCTCCCGAAAGGAGTATAATTTCAATTTTCTCTCTTAAGCTTAGTATTCATGTACACGAATTATTTGTTTTTCGTACGAAATCTGTCAGAAGCTATTCAAATATATTTCGTGGCGGCAAATTTCAACTGATGGTACGAATAAACTCAGGAAGTTGAAATAATAAAGTCAACTTGTCCGAAATTTTGAAGGAAAACGATGATCAGTGCGGTTATGTATTTTTGTTTCCAGGCATATTAAAAATTTTAATGTGAAATATGGACAGTAATCTTATGATTAATAATATAAGGATGAGAACATCCGTAATATTTTATATTTTACTGATTTTGTTAACGTATTGGAATTTTGAAGTGAAGAAAAGGGGCTCCCAAACATTTTTGGGTGAGACCTATTTTCAAACTACAAAAATTGCATTGCAATTACCATAGCTTAATTAACGAGCTGAGGAATTTTCTTGAGAAAATGGACGGTAAAATTAGGGGGTTGACGTTGAATATTTCATTTATTCCGTGAAGGAATTTCGCACAAATGAAAACCGCTCAAAATATCATTCGTACGAAAAAGTGACATTTCTTTCAAATTTCCTACGAAAAACCGAAAATTCGGATGCATGAAAACTTAGCTTTACGCTCAATCTTGCAGCCATGACACAAAATAATTCGAAGAACTGTAAGGTGAATATTGTTGACAATAGTACACTCAAATCTTTCACAAGAGTCAAACTGTAATATTATTTCCATGGCAACTAAGATTTAAATTGAAAAATCTATTAAGTCTTAAGAGGTATTCAAGCGAGACATTGGTTAATACCACGGTCGTGCCCTTGATTGTCCTTGGTCATAGCCCTTTGACAATTTTGACATAAGTTATGGTTAACAACAATAGAACATACAACGCGCGTAAATGAAATCGTTCGTTTGTTGATTTCAAATTTCTAACCTATAACTTTTTCCTTTTTAACCTTTCTCGGGTTTCGTCGTTCGTCACTGTCGTTATATTTTATATTTTCCAAGTTCCAAGTATCGATCAAAAAGACGTTGTATTAACATCAACAATTTCAAATTTCAACAACAAAATCAAATGTCAAATGTCACTCAAGAAGTGGGGGTTAAAAAACAGCTTTCGAGCTGTGTAAATACCGCGGTCAGTCAAACGTCAAGTGGTGACGTCGAAGGGCTTTATAATGACGTCACGAGTAGATGACCTAATATGACCGGACGCGCTTGAATGCGGTTGGTATTTACCAACGTCGAATGGTATTTTGCGGTCATTCGCTTGAATACCTCTTTAGTTTTAGTTAATTTGCGTGAAAACTTGAATATAATTCCGTTATTTTCATTAAAAATATTTATGCTATTTGTTTTTTTTTCATCTGTCGGTACTTTATTGTTGAAATCATAATAAAAATATTCTCATGGCTATATCTGTTGATATAGGGTGTTTTTCAGCTGTGTAAGTTTTCGAATTTTTGGTTTGATATAACTTTGTTATTAATCAATATTTTTTCATGAAATTTTGGTCACACCTGTTTAGAGGCACTCTGAATCCAGTGGCGTAGTGAAGAAAAAATATCGAAGTATGCCCTGAAAATTGAATTTAGTACTTGACATTTCAAAAAAAAATTATTAAAATCGGTTTACAATTTCAAATTTTAGGGGGGTTTCCATAAAAAATGGGTAACACTGTATATATATCTCAATTGTGTATTAAGTTTGCTATCTATCGCCAGGACATGTTGTTGCCATAGCATCACCTGTCTATAAAGCAATGTAGATAGCAAGTTCTACAAAATTGAGATATATTTAGCTGTAAAAGTTTTGCTTGTTTTCATAACAAATTTGCTACAAATGAGTTGTAATCCGCTAAGTCGACTTTATAACCACAGGTGAGAACTCGTTTATCGTCTAGGCTATTAGAGTTTCTTGCTGCGATTTATAACTAGGGTTAATACAAATTTTCCGCAGTGGACAAAATGTATATCTCCGAAGAAATTTGAACAAAAGGAGTGAAAAACAAACATTTCATTTATCAACGAAATATACCTTGATAACAAGTAATTGTTCATTGGTCAATTGTTTTTATGGCAAATTATTGTAATTTTTCAGTATTTTTCAGCAATCGGCCGAGATCTCTAACAAATTTTATACCACTCTCATTATTTGATGTGCCACTTGTGTGTCAGAAGATGAACTAGCATGACTGAACTTGCGGAATATTGTTTAGGTTGCATCCTTTCCATTAGAAAGCCCTGAATGTTTGTATATGTTATATGTTAAGAATGTTCACACTCACATATTTGATCAACTTTATATTAATAATAATAATAATGATACTCTCCCACTAGGGTTGATGAAACACCAGCACGCCCTCCGGATATATCTTGGCTGCGGAGACACAGGGCCTGACTGGAATATTGCAGACGAAAAAATAAATAAAAAAATACTCCCGCATAAACACTCATGAAGTGTACCAGCGACATAGCCTGTGCGGGTAGAGGACGGCTATTATTGTTATTATGAATTGTTATTTGTTCTATACTTCTAGAAACGCTTATCGAGTATTCATTGGAACTATTCGAATGGTAAATGCCAAAATCAAGTAGTTGGAATGAATTATATAGCAACAGTTCCAAAAAACATAGCGCAGTATCTTGAACTTTCAGAAGCATGCCATGGGCCGTGGTAGTGGTGATGGTGTAGAGTGCTTGCCTCCCAATCACAGGGGCGTGGGTTCAATTCCCAGCATGGTTACCGGTCTCGTGCATGGCATCACACGTTGAAAGGTAAGGGCTACGTCTTCCCTAGCTCGCACAAGTCTCTGACTTTCGAGGGTTGCTCGTAAGGGCGCAGCCAGTTGACGGATATAACAATTTCAATAACAATTTTATAAAACAAAATTTTCAATACAAGTATATACAGGCCATTGCTTCAGGCAAACTTCTGCCACTCTTTTAAGCAATTGAAAAAACATGAAGGATGGATGAGTACTAACACAGAAGGTAGCAGGTTATATGTACAGATGGAAATCTTACTAAAAAATTTGTATATGCGAAAAACTTTTGGGACCGACATCGACGTCGACGGGACATCGACGTCGATGGTAAATAAACCACCAATACTTAATCGAGGAAGCAAGAAGCTCATGAAATATCCCGGTTGCATATGTATGCATCCTCACATATGACGGCTACAAAAGCTCACTGATTTCGGCAACAACACGGCCCGCATATTTACGATGCTACTGTATTTCGACACTAGATGTTGAAATGAATTTGTATAAAGAGGCAGGTGCATGCAAACTTATTTTGAAAATGCATAAATTATTAGCCAATCTAACCTGACCTGACTAACCTAACGTAGACAGAATAACCATACCTATACCTGATCTGTTTTGGGGGGTCGGCGTTTTGCATAATTGAAATCAGGGAGCTTTTCTAGCGTAATTATTGACCATGAAGACACACTGCTTTCACCTCCCTGGTGCCGTCGTGTCGTGAAGATGTGTAAATATGCATCCCGGTTGTATCACCACCAGAGACTTCATCTGGAATTGTCATCAAGATTTGTGCAAATTGCACATTTACCATTAATAGGCCGTAATTCTTGGTTCACTTCGCTTTCTCAGAGCACATGACACTCGGACCCAGTAATCACTCACCCCACGGACGTGGAGAGTGTTTACTGGGGATAATGACACACCAGCGCGCCCTCCGGAAGTGTCGGGGCTTCGGGGATAGGTACATTCCTTATGGAAAAAAAATAAAAATAATACTTCTTCTTTCAAGCAATAACTTAATTTATTTGAAGCATTTATATTACAGTTACTCTGTCGATTTGCGAACTCTCGAACTATATTTCCGCAACTGCAACTCTGCGACTCTGCCTGCCATCTGATCATTGTCTAAGAATATATGGCTCTCGTACATTCTCGAAAGCGGATATAATGACGATTTCATTCTAGCTATTTCTCATTCCTTCTTGGAAGTGATGAGTCATGGGTGAACCGTTAGCGAGCAGATATGAGATCATGCGTTGTTTACAAGCCGTGGTCAAATATTTAGGCAGTCAGGGCCCCCTTCTTGAAGACGTTTCATCCCGAAATGTAATTCTTGGAGTGTGGAGATATCTGCCAGATCTGCACCTTGACGTTCGATGGAAGTAACATTCCACAGTCTTCAAGTTGGGTCGAGGAAGATGGTTACAGAACACCAAAATCTCGGAACAAACAAAAAATACTCCAAACATTTCAACTAGTGCCACGAGGAGAAACTAACTGTAAACCCTTACAAAACCTCGATAGTTATATTCACAAAAAAGAGGATACTCAAATGACTTTTGCCACCAGTTCTGAACAGTGTTGAAATTCCAATTGCACAAGAGGCAAAATACTTGGGAGTTATTTTTGACCATAAGTTAACATAATAATAATAATCATACTACTCCCTCATAAACACTCGTAGAGTGTACCCAAAGGCATAGCCTGTGCGGGTAGAGGACGGCTATTATTATTATTTGCCGTGGCGCTCCGGGGCGACTTACTGATATTGTCGGTGGTGTATTCAGTTTTCAGCTGTAGAAAAACCCGAAAAACCTACAGCACCACCCTGGTTGGTCGGTGCGCTCTTCAAGCTATCACCAGACGTCGGGATTGGCATCTAGGCAACTCACATCACACTTGATTCACAACAAGGCATGTGGCCACCTAAAGAGAACTGTGTACATGAGAAAAAATATTCCGTACCTGAGCCTCGAACGTCTGTCTGATGCGAGCTAGAAGTTCCACGGCTAGAGACCTTAGCCACTGAGCCACCGACCGATAACATGGAACCAACACCTTCAGAAAATATTCTATAAAAGCATGATAGCCTTCAACCTATGCAGAAGAATGTGCGGGGAAAATGGGGGCTACAACCAAAAAATATTCTGTGAATAGCATTTGGATCGGTGGTATGGTGGACAAAGACTCAGCAGGCTGGATAGCATTAACAGGCAATGCTGTTTAGCTGCTACTGGAGGACTGCCCAACGGCCGCTTTAGAAGCCTTACTTAACATACCACGGCATCACATATACATTCAAGGTGAAGCCAGGTCAGTTATCAAGTAAGCGCCTATCAAATGGTCACAATTATACGTAACTATTTACGGAGTATGAAAACGACCCGATAAAGGAAGTGCCATCGAATGAGATGCTTCCCAAATATTGTTTCAGGAAAAATTTTGAAACAACCATACCTGGCAGAAAGGTATGGAAGGAAGGTCGTCCAATTAATGCAGAAATTGCCTGCTCTACAGACGGCTCAAAAACCGTAGAAGGTGTGGGAGCAGGAATATATATACTTATATTACCAAGGCCAAGATGAAAGTCTCGTTGAACTTAAGTAAACTAGCTACGGTATTCCAGGCAGAAGTTGCAGCAATACATCATTGTGCAGAAGAAATACTGAGGCACTGAAAGGACAATAATTGCTATATACTCTAACAGCCAAGCATCTCTTAAATCCATTAGCTCTATGCAAGTTAACTCACAACTTGTTTGGGACTGTCTGAGAGCCCTTGTCCATGGCCTGGGTACCAAAACATACAGGGTATATGGGCTGACTCATTAGCACGAGAAGGAGTACGAACTTGTACTGGCTCGGAACCCGCTTGTGGTTTAGCGAAAGTTCTGATAAAAACTCACAAGAACACGTGGAGAAAGACTAGATCTCAAGAATGATGGAAGAAGGCACCAGTAATGAGACAGGCAAGATCAATTAAAGTTCAATCGCCTTCTTTCACCGTGTATCTACTGAGTCAGAACAGGACAACCAGGATTATGGTTCGGCTCCTAACAGGGCACTGTAGACTCAATAAACTTATAAACAACATCAGATTAGCAGAAAAAACTATACAGGATGGTCCAAATAGTGACGTCCAAAAAAAAAACTGAATTCTTCAAACCCAAGTGTTTTCGAAAATAACCCATATGTGTCCAGCGATTTTTCGATGTGTTCGAGTAATAATTTTTGTTTATAATTTGTTAGGGTGATTGTCAGTGGGGCTTCAAATATTCATATCTGTTTCTGTCGTGGGTATTTTTCAATTTTTTTTTGCGACGTGATCGTCTTGAATGTAACTTTCATACGAAAAAAATTCTAATAACTTCCTAACAATCCTGCAAGATAATTTAAACATAAAAAAATGGTACTTATCTGGCTATCACTCGCTGTAATCGGCCGTCGAAGAGATAGGTTAAAAATTCTTTCAGCCTAAAAAATATTGTGACTATTTTTGTCACTCCTGTGGCAATTTTTAGTGAAACAGTCTCAAAGACATTCAAATGAACAAATTGACTGATTAAGATGACAATTTAGATGATAATTTTTGAACGTTTCAAGAAATAAGTTGTCATTTAATTCTACAGTCATTCAGGCTTATTTTTGTATAACATAACAGCTACTACTAGTTTTTTTCGTAATTCTATTCCATTTTCGCTTTCCCGCACGTACACTAAGTTCTTGTAAAATGCCCATATCAAAAGGTCGATGACGAGCGTGTAGGCCAGTCGATCGGTCCTATCCGCCCCATCCATCTTTGTTGGAAATTACGTTTAGATGCTGTCTTACTTTTCCCGCGCAATGACAAGTGGCACCGTTCATTTGAAAAATTATTCTTTCTCGTAAATAATGGTTCACGTCTTCTAACAATTCAGGAGGGTGATTTTCTAAGGAAACTAAATGAGAATCTCCATCTAACTTGAACGGTAATTCGAAGGGTAGAAGGGTTAGTTTTCCGTATAGGATTCCGACCACAGATTTACGGCTAAAGCGCTGTTGAACGTTTGGTGGATTTACCGGATGAGGGTTTTCGATAGCCAGCTATGGTAATTGTATATGTTGAACATTCCAGTCCTTTCGAATTCAACTGAGGCCCGGATAATGCTCCAGTACTTCTCCTCGTCTCTACAGTGCTTCTTGATGAATCCCTGCAGCTAAACGACCATTGCCTTGGGCAACGCCATAATAATAATGCATCTATGCTCATTGGCTCAGAGAATTACTCATGGTACCGCACAAAGACAATGTTCGTAAGGCAAATCAGAGTCCAAAATAAGCACAGATTATCGTGACGCACATTAGACTCCAGTTAACACACCCATACGTACTTTTGCTACGCAACGAGGACATCCGAACTTGTTATACTTTGTGGGGACTCTATCAAGGAGGAGTGCTAGAAATGATTGCGCATAATCTTTCACATCGTATCATTTCAAAGAATCATTTGATTAACTTCGTTTTGTTAAACACTCCATATTTAAAATGTTTGTGTTTCACCTCAAGACCCAGTGAGGACCCCGTACATGCAATGCGTTGCGAGGACTACTTTATGAGGACATAATATGTCGCTGTGCGGACTACTCTGTGAGGACGTGTGTTTATGTATGCATCGCTGTGAGAACTACTTTATGAGGATTGGTATTTGAGTGTAACGCTGTGAGGACTCCCGGTACAGTCTTTTGAGTAATTTCTATGAGACTACTTACTTACTAGCAATGTCTTGTGGGGAAAATATTACGCCATTATTGGTAGATACATCAGCATTCATTTCGGCATTCGCAGTCCAATAGATTGCACTGATTCTTTTCATAATAATGTCATGATGATTGTATCTACCTTTCGAAGATGAGTTTCAAATTTCTGAAAATATCTGAAGGTTTCGAAACTTTATCTATTATTTCAACATCTGAAGGAAATATCACGTGTGGAGTTGGGCATACTAATGGATAGGCCATGATTCAATCAAATGAAGATGAATTCATGAATAATAGTTGCGAATTGTTGGTTTTATTACTGAGAAGTTTTTTATGTTTCATTCGGCAGGTTAGAACACTCCTTAAGTCCTCGGAAATTACTGTCATAGTTTATATATCCATAAACTCGATTCTTATTGGCTATGAAAATCACATCAGGATAATTATTTAGACGATATTATTCTAAATATTCATTAGCTGATTGTGATATACTGCCTGCATGCTGGTAAATTGAGGAATAAATTGCATGTAGCTTGTGATCCACATACTGGGTGATTTTAATAGGGGATTCGTTGTATTTACGTTATTGCACATTTTAGATAATGTGTTCATTGAAAATTTCTTCATGTTAGTTCATTCACTCCATGTCAATGAACAGAAATGTTATTTCATTTCGAAATATTTATGAAAAATGAACTGAACAACAATTAATTATGTTTTAATTAAACAAGCATGGGTATATGAATATTGTTGTTTTTGAATCTATTTCGTATAATTTTTCATACGAAACCACATCGAAATCAAAACTCAGATGGATGGGCTGAGTTCTCTGATCCTCGACCGAATCCAAGCAGAGTTTAGAATAAGCTGTTAATGCTTTTTTGGGCTCATTTTTCTTTTCATCTATTGAAATCTCAATGAACCGAGAAAAACTACAATGTCTCTGGTTCTTCGACCATTTTTAAATTGGTTCCTGACCACCACCAAACAAATTGACTTTTCAGGAATAATACCACGAGTGGTTGAATTTTCGCGAAGAGTCTGTCGATTTATTACGAAACTGAATTGTTTCGTGAAAACACCACGAGTCCGCAGGACGAGTGGTGTTTTCTCAAAACAATTCAGTTGAGTTCAGAAATAAAGGACAGACTTATGAGATAAATTCAATCACGAGTTGAATTTTATTAGACTATTTCACGAATGAAGTTTCTTTATTAATATAAATACGAACAATGTATAACAGTCACAAACAAATTATTAAAATCGTCAATATTATAATGTTTCGTTTCATAATTTTATTTGAATTTGCACCGAAACGACTCATTTTGACACAATTAGGTACAATTAATATTAATAGAACTGCCAAACTTCGTGTTGCCATGGTTACGTCGTTTAAAATACCGCAGCTGATCCTCCAATCAGAATTGAAAGATAGCTGGTGTTATCGCGATAACACGAGTTGTCTTTGGTTTGCGATTGGTCAGATTATGTGAGAATTTCAAGATGAGTGAAATAGTCAGGAAAAGAAATGATAAAACAGACATTTTTTGCTTTGGTGGATTTCTATAAAAATTTAAATACTACTTTAATTTTATTTTCTGACAAAAGAACTTGATGTTAACTTCATCCTATGCCTTACTTCCCTATAGTTGTGTTACTGCTAGGAATTGTACGATAAAAGGTAAGACCTCGTTAATCCTTAGCTCGCACAACTTTCGACTTCTGAGGGCTGTCGTTCGTAGGGGGATAACAGCTGGTTAATGGAAAAAACAATTTTAAACAATTTTTTTTCAACAACTTACCTCCGACACTTTTCCAATAAATGCTGGTATTTCCCAGAGATCTATTTTAGCACCAACACCATTCCTTCCTCACAGTGTACAACACTTATATCACTTTCTCTTCAAAAGCTCAGATATTAGCTCATGAAACCAGAAAAGACCAGCGGAGGAACGTAAAAGACTTAAATATGGAGAACTTGGTGGAATTCAAAGCCAATATCACAGTGGCCAACATAATTATGTCAGGAGTATCCAAACCAATAAAGTCCTTCATTTCATTGCTGGCATTATCATCAGCAGTACCTTCTCATGGGAAAACCATTACCAAAAGTATATTCCAAAAAATTTATTTCCTGTTTCGTAGGGCAAGTGATTCTGATTCATAAAGTACAGATCTGGCATATCCTGTGATACTGTTTGCATATGTGGAGTGCAGCCCTTAAACTTGTACTAAAACTGCATAGTCTGTTTAAAAAAGAGCCATTTGTATGGTTGGTGATGCTCCGCTTACAAGCTCGTTCACTTATCTGAAGCACCGCAAAAAGGTTGGCGATCTGTCTCTGTTTTATAGATATGCTCTCCTAAAATATCATCTACCGTAAGCGGTTCTAACGAGACTGAACCGTCGAGCTCAGTTTTCACATCTCTTCATCACCATTATTTTTGAAAAGCTTTTTAACTTACTGACTCGGAAGGTGATCCCTGAGGCATACAGCCTACTCTTCCTCGGCACTTACGATGTTCTCGTTTCGTGGGAACCAGAACATAAAAAATTCTTTCTTTTGTTTGTTCTTTGTTGTTTCTATGTCAGTTAAAACAATTTCTTGAATTAGGACACTCCAAAGTTCTTTTTACTGAAAGCTCAAAACTATGAAATGGTCGAAAACCAAAAATGATTTCAAACTGGTTCTCGACCACTATGTAGTGGTCAGGAACTGAAAATGATCAAATTAGTTCTTGACCATTGATCAATTAAACGAAAGTACGAATATTATTTAGGCATAATTTCATGGTCGAAAACTTATATTCAGAAGATGTAAATGAATCAGAATAATATAGAGAAAAAAAAACAGAAAGTTCTAAAAGAATATATGTTGATAGAATTGAACAATTGTTTCAATTACAGATTTGTTCTCCACCACTTTGGTGGAGAAATAATAGTAGCTAAGTTTTGTAATACAGGTTCGCACCACCGAAAATTGGAGAAATTTTTTTTTCTGTTTTTTCTTAAAATGCACAAAAAACTATATCTTATAATAATAATGATTCTTTTGCTATCAGCTTGTCCAGCTTATGCGGTCTCAGCATATATCCACAGGTACAACACGGCGCTACGAGTGTTGTACTATCATCTATGACAATCGTACGGTATATGTTGCTCAAGCTCTATGGGACATTGAGTCAAGTGTGGAGAATTAGAAGTGTCAAATATATTGGGACTACTCATTCCCGATTTCCAGGCAAATACAAGCCGATAAGCCTGAAGTAGTCCTCCTCAACCATCAGAGTAAGAAGATTTTCGTCATTGAGTTTTCCGCTGCTAGTGAAACGAAAATCATCCAAAGAGAGGAGGATAACGGACTAAATATCTAGATTCCCTCTGAACCTAAAAATTATACCGACTTTCCCAATACTCACTCAACCCTCGGCTTAGGTGTGGTTATTGGGGCAAATAATCTAGCACACCCTCCAGAAGTATCGAAGCTCCGGAGACGGGGCATGACTGAGAAATTCCTAACGGAAAATAATTATAATGATTAATTGATTTATTGTCAAACTAGACAAATAAGAACAGACAATTGAGTCATTGTGATCAACATACAGTGTATCCATAAAGTAACCCCCCTGTTAACTTTTTATCGGATTGGAATTATCGGATAAAATTTCTTTTGGTGAAATGGCAGTTCATGAACTACTTTTTGACATAAAAAAATATGTATCTTTCAATAGGGCAACCCGACGCCATTTAGAAATAATTTTTTTATTGGCATGAGGGGTCGAAACGTCTTTCAATTCTCTATACAACAGCATAATTTCGAACAAAAATAATGATCTAAATCAAAATGGCGGTGCATAATGATAGGACTATCATAAAGTAATCCCACCCCTGTTCACTTTTGAACATATTGGATTTTTTCGTTAAATTTTTTTGGTAAAATGGGAGTTCATAAGCTTCGTTTTGACAACAAAAGGAGTCAATTTTTTCAAAATAACGTCGGTCCATTTTGAATTTTTTTTATGGATATGAGTGTCGAGTGATATATCATTTGAATTGTATTTCAATTCTCTACACGACAACATTTTTAGATATATGGATCGGTAGGAGGGGTCCTATTGAATGGCCAGCTCGCTCGCCTGATTTGACGCCCTTGGATTTTTGCCTGTGGGTTTATATCAAATCTCAAGTGTACAGAATTGCCCCAGGAACGATAAATGGATTGATGGAACGCATAAGAGAAGTATGCGGGAATCGTACACCACAAATTTTTGAAAATGTTTTTTTATGATTTTCTTGAATTTTCTGAAATTCAATAAAACAATCACCTGCTTTGTCACTTGAATTTCATTCGAAGATGGCACTCTTCTACAATTTTTAGAAAAAAAACTTTCATTTAATGATACCAAAAAAGATTTGATGATTATACTAGGGCTCATAATAGCCATCGAAAAGATCCTCATATGGCAGAGCTCTAACATTATGTACCGCCATTTTGTTCTGGATAAATAATTCCGTTTGAAAATTCGTGGACATATAGAGAATTGTAAGACATTTCAAATGAGGTGTCCACTCGACCCCCCAATACTATTTAAATGGCGTCGGGCCGCCATTTTTAAAGATAGACAATATTTTTTGTCGAAAAGTTGCTTATGACTTACCATTTGACCAAAAAAAAATTAAAAACAAAATTCTAACCCGTTTAAAAGATAGCAAAGGATTTCTATCCGGTACCAGTCTGCACTTTTCAAAGCGTAAGTAGAAACGTAGCCCCTTTGTGATAGAAGGTGATTGACTGATTATAGGCGCGAAAACTTTGACTTCTACCCCTATTCTGCAAGCTATTTTGAATAAGTGGAAGTGGTTTAAACACGGATAATGGTAATTTTCAAGGAATATTTTTATTATCATTTTGCCTAAAATCACAGAAGAGTCGTGAACCCGTGCCGGTCGGTTAACTAGTGCATTTACCCCAATCGAGGTTACCTGTCAATTTTCATATAACAATATTCAATATGGTTGAAAATTACTTTAAAACCATTCCTGTATCGTAAATACATATTGTGATACGTATTAATTTTTGAAAATTTTTCTCTAAAATGCCCTCATTTCTATTGAGACAAGCTTCCCCTCTTAGTAGGACCTCGGTGGTGTGCGGGTTGAGTCCTCGCCTCATAAGCCGAGAGCGTGAATTCGAATCTCAGCATTGCCACCGGTCTCGTGCATGGCATCACACGTATCAAAAGGTAAAGGCTACGTCTTCCCCTAGCTCGCACAAGTCTCTGACTTTTGAGGGTTGCACGTAGGGGTGCAACCGGTTGACGGATATAACAATTTTAACAACAACAAAAACAGTTGAGCTTGATATTGATATGCCTGAAATAGTATATTGTTTTACGAGTAATGAAAGTAACATTTTTTTGAGCGAGAGAACAGCCTAGGCTGGTAATGTTCACGAGCTTAACACTATACTTCTTCTACAACCTCGATTATATCATTATAATATGCTAAAAAAGAACAATGGAAAAATATTTTATTTTATTATTGCAACCGCAATAATGCGATGAATGACGTCATAGAAAACTGTACCATGCACATGATCAGCATTGGTATGATCACCGCAACGCAATATGAAGGTGCCGACATAGTGAATGCAATGGCTACCTTGCGGCGAGAAACAGTTCGTTTATTACGGTGGTGATGTGATTTGAACACGATTTGTTCATTTTGAACAAAGATCTTCTTGTATATATCCTAAGACGTAATCAAATGAGACCGTTCGTTAGTATATAGATGGCGACAAATCAAAATTTGGCAGCACCCTCTGCATTCTTTTTCTAAAATGGCCAGATTCACTTCTTCTGTGCCTCTCTTCCTCTGCTTCCCCGGCATTTAGAACTACCAAAAGAGCAACATCGAACTCGTCCATGTCGCTTCTGTTTAACGCAAAACGGTACCGGCGACGCTTTCTGAAGTTACACATTTAATTGCCGCAACTAGGAACCCTAATTTTTCCTCCGCAATCTGACGTCATTCGTCGCATTAATGCGATCGCAATTTGTCGGCACCGCTTTCGAAGAAACCAGGGCTTATCTCGCACAAGTCTCTGACTTCTGAGGGTTGGTCGTAAGGGTGCAGCTGGTTGACGAATATAACAATTTTAACAAATTTTTTAATCATTAGTAAACAGAAGTAAATTCACTCGCCGCTATATTTACGTCAAAATCCCTACCTTGAATTTTGCGTTTGGCCGATCTATGGAGCAATCAAAATTAATCCGAGATTGAACGCCCTACGTGAGACCAAGTGATACCACCAAGCCAAGCCGACCCCTCTTACCCCACACCACATGTCAGAAAAAAATTAAGTCTAAACCCAATACATCAATAAAGGCGCCGACTGGGAGTGACCTACTCTGTTTACTAATCTACTGTGGTATTAAAATTAAGAATTTTGTATTTAGAGGTAGACGATGTCACATCTGTTATGGTGTTAACTGACGTCACTCCAGATGAAGATGGACCGTACTCGGAAATTTTGATTTGTACTAACTGTACTAACTGATTATTGATTAATCAGCATATACTCCCTCAGCGTTACTAGATTTCTTGCCTGCATGCTTTTTCAATTGCATTGTATTCAAGTACATAATTTTCCAGTTCAACACAAACAATAATTATGATTATGATTGAAATAAATTAAAAAAATTGTTAAAATAACGAATTTCCACAAGCGTGCGTGATTCACCCTATACCCGCACGTAATTTAGTTTGAGAGGTGTCATTTTCCCGCACTAGCGCGGGAAAAATTTTCCCGTACGCTCAAGTCACTTCAAGTGAGTTATTCCCGCACTGGTGCGGGTAAAATTTTTCCCGCACGCAAAAGTTTGTTCAAAATTGCTTCATAAATTTTTTTATTCGCTTGTAGAAAAAATATTGATCTTAACTCATACGGAAAGGTACTCTCCCGCCCTCGACTGCTTACCCGAACTCCGCTTTGCGTCGTTCTCTTTCCGTACCTGTTAGGATAACTATTTCAAGTGATTAGAAAAATATTCTGCATAACTCAGTATTCAAGTGGAATTGTCTATGTCGAATTTACTTCATTATTTCAGAATATTTTGATTTATCATCCTGATGTCATGATTACTTTCAGTACCCTACAGACTGTACGTGACGTCCTCTCAGCGATCAACTATTCATGAAACACTTTCATTTTCGAATCGATATTTATACACAAAATGTGTTTTCGATATGTCCTCGGAACTACCGTGAGCATTGTACGTGTGTGTATAAGGAATGTCTTTCGAAAATCTCGGCGAGCGCCCCCTGTGAAAATAATGGCTGAAATCACTGAACTACGAATCCGCACAAGCCATAAGTTGTGAGGACCATTGAAAAAATTTGAAAATTAGATACAGATATGATCGCCAAATGAAAATACACCTCGTTATTAGGACGAAACGCTCCGAGGACTGAGATGAAGTCCTCGCAACGAAATTTGTCCTCACAAGCCCGCTCAGCTACGGGCTATTGTCCTCACATCGTATCAAGAATCCACACAGCAGAAGTAGTACAAAGAAACACACGCGCGATGGCAATAAAAGACTAAACGAAAGTCAGTTGACGTCGGGTATCAGGGATAGAGGGGTATACAGAAGACGGATCACGGAGCAGGAAAAATAATCTTGAAAACCCAACTTATGATTCAAGGATTTTTAGCCTATCCACCTCCGACGGCCATAATTACGGCCAGTTAAGTACCAATTTTTTTATGTTTTGGGTAGCTTTAAACATGTGAAGTTTTTCAAGTTGTGTAGAACCTATGGATACTCCTTTTCGCATTTCTAAATCTACATTGAAAATTTGACTAAAAACTTAAATTCTCGATTTCAATACTTTTTTGAGTATCTTGCAGGATTGTTCGGAAGTTCATTATTCTTCTTGTGAAAGTAACATTCAAGACGATCATGTTGCAAAAAAAAATAGAAATAGCCACTACAAAAACAGATTTGAATATTTGTAGCCCTACCCGCAGAACACCCTAACAAATCACAAAAAAAATTAGAACTCGAAATCTACAGAATACTCCTAGGTGAGAAGAAGAAACCACCCTTTATATGTAGGTTCTGCCATGAAGATGGGGAAACTCTTAGAATGTGTTATTCAGGGCACTTTGTATAACGGTTCACATTGTCACCGTGTAATTATTTTTTGTTTTTACTTGACGTTGATGTAACAGTGTTGTCAATATACTTCTTAATTGAGAAGACATTACAATTTATTTAATCTGTAGGGGAGACTAGGGAGGCTTGATACTGGGGGAGGGATGATACACGTTTAAATTAACCACCCAAAATATTTCGCCATTACAGCTGAGTCCTTGCACGTGGCCGTTACACTAATATCAGTTTGTATTCGTTAGGCGCAAAGGTAACTTTTCGGTGACAAAAAATCGTAATTGGGTGAATATTTTGAACATTATGTTAAGGTAAGTGTAAATCTTTCGCAGACAACTGTTTCAGAATATCATGTTTATTGAATACATATGTGATAATATATAGATTTAGCTTTAATTTATGATTTGATTTAGATTCGCAATATAATTAGAGTTTTCCTAATACGAAGTTTTGTAAAATATTCCACATAAAGGAGGCTTGATACATGTTATGTGGGGGAGATATGATACATGTATCATGCCTCCCGTAATAGTGGCATTTAAACAATAATATATTCCTCATCACTTCAGATGCCATTCAAATGGAAAAAGAAATCAAACAGAACAGTCTCATCGCCTGAAATAGCTCTTTCACTTACTGAAGAGCATACCCAGAGGGAATGTACACCAGACGTAGAAGCAGCACTTGTTGAACATCACACATCAGAACCAATACCATCAACTTTAGATCATACAAACCGTACACGGCAAGGAAACAATACAGCTCAAGCAGGAAACCAACAAAAACTAAAATTATAACTGATACATCTAACATGGAGAAAATTAAAAGAAAACATGAAAAAACGCAGGAAAAGAAACAGGAAGCGCAATATAAAAAGAACGTTAAAAGAAAAATTGTGGACGATACAGTAAATAAGTTAAAAAACAAAGGTAAAATAAACAAGTATCAAAAGAATATTTTTGACGAAGATTCTGACACATCGGAGGAGCCAAAATTCGACGGATCATCTGATGAGCTCACTGATATAGATGATCAAATTGAGAAGGGAATAGAAGAAGAAAATTTTTGTTGCAGGAGTAGTAAATGTAAATGATTTCGTGCTAGTACGATTTGCCACAAAAAATACAATAGTACCCTATATCGGCCAAGTCGAGGATGAATATTTTATAAATTTTATGCGTCGCAAAAAACCTGCTTTCCATTTTGTATATCCTGATGTAGAAGATGAATTTTTTGTGCCCGAGGAAGATGTCATTAAACTACCACCACCGAGTTTTGTAAATCTTCAAAAAAGTTGAGATTTCCCATTAGTTTTTCAAAATATAATAATGTTGTTTATAAGTTTTGCATAGTAGTTTGTAATGTTTTCAAGAATAAAAAATGTTTTGTAAATAATTTCTCGGGTTTACTCCCGTTACCCTTACCCAAAAAAATTCAAAGTGCTAAATTGTTTAAAAAAAAAAATTGTTTTTTCCGTTAACCAGCTATCATCCCCCTACGAACGAGAGCCCTCAGAAGTCGAAACTTGTGCGAGCTAATGATTAACAAGGTCTTACCTTTCAACGTGCGATTCCTAAATGATTTAGATTATTCAAAATTTAAGTTTCAGAGGTAAAATCCGCTCTAAATAAAGTTATGTCAATAAAAAATTGTAAAAACCTAGTCACGTATCAAAGCTCCCATATATTGTCTCAAAGCTCCCTCACTATGGGAGGACTGATACACTTTGCATGTTAGTAAAACAGTTAATAACTTAATGCACATTCTAAACTGACATCTGTAAAGTATCCGAAATTGACTGCAACTTCTTCAGCTGTGTGGGCACCCATTTAGAGAATTTGCACGATGAACATTTTTTTTATTTTTTTGGATGGAGTGTTGAGTGTATCAAGCCTCCCTAGTCTCCCCTATTTCCTTACATTATTTTTTGTGAACTGCTAAAACACTGCTGGGCACAATGAAGGTCTGGGCTTTCAATATTAGGAGAGGAAAAACCACAACCTCGCAAGTGTATGGGAGATCTAAAGTCTAATCTCTGGAGTCTAGTGGTAAGAACTGGATCAGACAAAGAAGTTTAAACAACATGAGGGCATACATAATAGATCTTTCTAGGTCACGGTGAAGAGGCTTCTGAGCCCAACAAGCCCAATACAAAATCTATTATATAGAGGGGTGGTAAATTGGGGGCAAAGTAGCGTATTTCAGGTGTCAATTATGTGAATTAAGATTCTTCAGTTCGGGAGTTATACAGGAAAAATCGACAATCTCGAAATTCTTATTTCGACAATTTTTTTTATTTCAGACGGTTTTTTAAAACTTTGGGTAATTTGCCATGGCATCTTTTTGTAGACTATTCAAATATGCCAATAAAAATATTTTTTCAAATGCCAAGAATTATGTTTAATATTGGCGTAATTCATCTCAACTAGAGAGTGTTTTGGCAATATTGAACTATTACCAGTACCATTTCAATAATTCTTCTATTCCATAACAGATGTAATGGAAAAATATCATAGAATAAAAAGTGAATAAATGAAGAGTTGGACATTTTTTAATTTAAGAAATGTTGTAATATTACTGGTGAGAGTTCAATATTTCCCAAACACTGTTGTTCAGATGAAAATACTATGCCAATATGAAATAGGGCGCCAGACATTTAAAAAAATGCAATAAAGAATACAGGTCCGTATTTGAAAATAAAAATTTGAGAGTGGCCCAATTTTTATAATAATTTGTATATCATTTTTATTGGCTATTAGGATGGTCAGCAAAAAGTTCCAAAAGTTTTGGAAGAATTCGCAAAATAAAAAAATATAGGCAAAATAAGAATTTCGAATTTTTCGATTTTTTCTTTATAACTAGGTGATCTATATAACCACTCCCTTATTTCTTACTGTTACCAAGATCTCAATGCAGACTCGAATTTGAATAGCCCTGTATATAAATTTATTAAACTGAGTTTCAAATGGATACAGATGTCAAAATGTTTGATGTTTATTATATAAGTAACTAGGAGTATGAATTGAACGCCTTGAAACATCTAGATTAGATGGGTTTGAGTATATACAGGGTGTTCCAAATTAAGTCGGCACCATTGCCAACTCCGTTATTATTGATGCTACGAATTCGGTTAAATGGGTAAACTAGTCGCATTTTTAATGGCCTTCTGGAGGGGCCCCTGAGGATGAGCCCCTTCCACAAAAATCAACACGCATACAGGAAAGGGAGGTCGACAGAATCGGCGCTCCACACTGTAGTGCGAAGAATCGAAAGAACTTTAAGGTTTAAAGAGGTAACGTTAGGAGTATTTTTCGATGTGGAAGGTGCTTTCGACAAGGCGAAAACGACGACTATACAGGCAGCACTAATGGCCCGAGGAACACCTCACTCGATGTTCAGCTACAACCCAGCTGAACATCGTCACTAACGAAGAGGAGGGTTCAGATATCCACGGGGGACCTCAGACTGAAAGCCGAGGTGAGGGGGGCTGCCCTCAGGAAAGCTGCCTCTCTCCTCACCTATGGTGTTTGGTCATGAACGAACTCCTGAGTAAACTCACAGACGAAGGTTTCGAGGCACAGGTATATGCGGATGATGGAGTTGTCCTGGTCAGCGGACGATTCATTGGAGTCGTCTGCGACCGTATGCAGGCCGCATGCAGGATAATCGAAAGGTGGTGCGGCGAAGCAGGGCTCTTTCTGTGAATCCGACAAAAACGGAAATGATTCTGTTAATAGGTCGAAAGCTCAGTAAGGTCCAGAGGTTGGCCTATTTATTAATAACGGGTGCAATGACAACGACCCCAACCGTGGTATTAGAGGTGCTGCTGTGGCTACCACCCCTTCCAGTCTGGATCAAGAAGGAGGCAATGGCAGCCCATTTGAGGATGCGAGACTCGGAGGTCTGGGTAAACGAAGGAGAGATGATAGTGCATGCAAAAATCGCAAAGTGGGCGGAGCAGGAGATTCCTATTTCCGCCCTCAGAGTGAAAAGCGCACAAGATAGAGAAGGAAATACAGTGGAGTTCCGACCAGGAAGCCTATTATGCTATACAGACGGTTCGCGTCTGACCGACAAACAGGCTTCGGGCACAGGCATCTTCCTGGAAGAAAGAGGTATATGAGAAAGCTACGCTCTGGGAAGATACATAACAGTTTTCCAAGCTGAAGTGTTCGCCATTCTAACCGTAGCTATGAGGCAAAAGGTGATGGAAGGACCCGAGCAGAGAAATTATATCTGTTCGGATAGCCAGACAGCGCTCAGAGCCATCTGCCATCCTAAGCCAAGTTCAGTCCTGATACAGGAATGCGGAGACACTCTGGATAAATTAGCTGAGACAAAGGAAGTTGAGTTGGTATGGATTCCTGGTCATAGAGGGGTGCCTGGAAATGAGGTGACTGACGAACTTGCCAGAACCGGTTCCGCGGCGCCGTTCTGTGGGCCGGAGCCAGTACTAGGCATCGTAAGGAGTCAAATCTCTTCTGCCCTGAACGACTGGGCGGAAAGAGAAGTAAACGAACTCTGGAGGAACACTGCCGGATGCAGACAGTCAAAAGAATTTGTAGCCGGCTCTAGCAAGTTAAGGATGGTGTGGCTCTTAGGTAGAGATCGCCAAACATTACGCCTCTTTGTATCAATATTAATAGGCCATAACAAACTAGGAAGACACCTGTCACTAATGGGTATGAAAGACAGTCCCACTTGCCATATGTGTGAAGAAGACGAAGAAACATCGTCTCACTTCCTTGGCGAGTGTGAGGCGTACAGGAAGCTAAGATTCGAAATCTTCGGAGTCGAAAAACTCCAACAACAAGAACTAATCGAATTAAAGTGGACGGACATACTGACTTTCATCAGAATGTCACAAAGATTCGAAAAGGAAGATTAGGAGAGGCAAGGTAGTTACGTGGAGAGCGGGGAAAGCAAAAAGGGCCCATTAGGGCCTACTTGCCTGGCTGCGGAAGCGGCCTTCCCATGATTACTACTATGGCTACTAATGGCATTCGATGCCGAAAACAAAAAAAAATGAGAGTCGCGTTTTCAGAATATTTCATAAAATGATATTCCTTTCAATGGAACACCCTATATTTTTTCATGCATTTCGATTCGTAATATAACAGTCTCAACAACAAAGCTCATATCACCTTTCTTCCTAAAGTGGAAAATGAGCGATAATTTCCATCTTAAAGCCATTTATTTTGTGAATCAAAATATGTCTGCTGTAATGATAACTTTGAATCCGTTTTTGTACAGAACAGAAAATACTCGAGGGTCATATGAATGTGGTTGGAAAAAATGTGTTTGATTCGATAAAACATAATTATTATGAGCAATCAAGTTGCCTTGAAACTTTGTTGAAATACTATTTGTCAAATATTCTCAAGTACCTATATCATGACAATGTCATAAATTATTGTAACTGTGAACTACTGTTCGAATATTTTTCGAAATGCCGTTTTCCCATCAAGAAAAATGTAATATGTTAGAATCCTACTTGGTTTGCCAGAAAAATAGCGTAAGAGCACTCCAACACAACAGCAATTCGTTCCCCGATCGTGAATTACCCAATCGGCGTTTTTTTGCTGTGCTTCATCGAAGATTTCTTCTTCTAAGTGAAGACCCGTGCAAACACTAGAACCTGGTGATCCTGAGAGACGATTGGGGTTTTTTCGGTGGTTTCTGAATAAATGCAGACAAGATCCAAACTTCTATAAAAATATTATATGGAGCGATGAGGCTAATTTTTCAAATCGTGGGATGTATGATAAAAAGAATTTTCATTATTGGAGTGGACATAATCCATTTCTAGTCCAACCCCACAATCCGCAAAGACGATTCAGTATTAACCTTTGGTGCGGTCTCTTTAGATGCAGAATTATCGGTTCATTTTTCTACCATGGTTCTTTGAACGGACCCCGTTAAATTGATTTATTAAGAGTTTTTCGATGATCTTGATCTGGAGGCTCGTCAGATGATCTATTTTCAGCAGGATGGAACACCAGCATATAATGTCAGTGGCGTAAAAAGAATGCTGCGAGGCTGTTTTGGAAACAGATGGATTGCTACAAATGGCCCTGTTAAGAGGCCCCCTCGTTCACCAGACATAACAAACACCTATAGAATTTTATATTTGGGGATTTTTGAAAAATGAGGTGTACAAAATGAAACATAATAATGTAGATGAACTGAAAAAGTATATTGAAACTATAATTAATAGAATTGATGGCCGAACTATGATGAATGCCACACGAAGTGTCAATAGAAGGGTCCAAATATATGTTCAACAAGAAGGCGGTGTTTTTGAACATTTACTCGATATTTTATAGCGCTTTATCAAAACCGTTTGTTTCAAGAGTTCTTTTTCCTATAAAAGCGCTAAAATCGTAAATGAGCTGACAAAACTTCAATTTTTTAGTTTCAATTTGACTCCAAATGCTTTCAAATACAAATTTAAGCAGTATCTATTTGGTATGCAGAGTAATTAGATGAGTCACGTGTGTAAAAATTCTCACCCTTCTCTTCTCTTTCTCTCTCCCTCCATTCTTCTCTCTCTTTGTCTCTTTCGCTCGCTCTCTCTCGTTCGCCCTCTCTTCCAGTGTTATGTATATGTATATTTTGAGTTCACGGGAGCTTATCATCAAATATTTCATTGTTTAAATTGTTGGCTTTGGTGGAAGTACAGACTCAGTGGTTTATCTTCTGATTCTGAACCAAATTACCATTTATATGCCTACCTTTTCAATTCAATTCTAATTGTCAAATCATGTATGATTTTATTTCTGTTGTATTGATATGTGGGTATATAATAAACGTATTTATTATTATTATTATTATTATTATAAATGTTTCCTATTGATAAAACTGTCTTATTTTCACCTTCACGAAAAAAAGTCAAATGAGATTTGTTGTTGAGAATGTTATTACGAACCGAAATGCATGAAAAAATATAGGGGTCCCTTGAAAAAAATATCATTTTATTAAATATTCTGAAAACGCGACTGTCAATTTTTTTTTTGTTTTCGGCATCGAGAAGGCCATTAAAAATGTTACTAGTTTGCCCATTTAACCGAATTCGTAGCATCAAAAATAACGGAGTTGGCACTGGTGCCGATTTAAGACCCGGTATATATTTTTTTTATTCTTAGCGCTATTTTATCTTTGTAAGTGGGTGTTTCGAAAATAGTATCATTTATTATATTTATTGAAAAACATGAGATCACTCAATATGTTTGAAACTCTATATTCTTTGTTATTTATTGGTGTTTTTATGCTGGAGGTGTTGGTGTACACTGGAGCGAGGCGTCTTCCAGACCCTATCTCTGGCAGCAAACCTCACGGGAGGAAAAGTAACACTTTCCTTCCTATTTGAACGCTATTTTTTTTCAGGTGCGATGTGGCAATGGTGTTAACTAGTGACCAACTTCTCATCTAATATATTATCAGGATTCTTTACTGCATGAATACCTCTTCGGTTCGGTTTTTCAACCCTCAGATTGATAAGAAAAGATATGTGCAGTCTTAGACAAAATGACTGCTAAAATTGCCTTTACATTCACAGCTAACAAACCTGAAAACAACAAATGATATGGAAAACGCTAGTCTTAAAAGCCTACTTTCTCCGATAAAAAGTGATTAAATTGAAGAACCAAAACTCGGTAACACGAAATGTCAATTTAATGACGTTTATTTTGTTCAGACTTTGTTTTCCAAGTAGTATTGGTCTGTCTGATGATCTTTATTGAGGGCCTTTTTCAAAATGATAGTGTGATTTTCAAATGAACAATCATATTATTTCGGTTCAGCGGAAATACAATAGGAATAAATTGAATAATATGCAGCTTGCACGTTAAATTAAATATTTTTTATTAATGAAATTATTTAAGTCTATTTATAACCGAACAATGTACCTAGTAAAAAAAGTCTCCAAAAACATATATTTAATTTGATTTTGTGAAAGTACGTCGTTATCTACGTACGTACCTCAAATTTTTCAGATTTTCTATGAAACCTTCGAGAAGGCTAGAGCCATGTAAAAACGTTACTATAATACTGTATAATTGAAGTTGAACATTATATTTGAAATAGAAAACGATTTCCAATGTTAAATTTGTGGTCATTGGTACTTTTTAGAACAGGTAACACTGAAATAATATATTTTGTCTCTTGTTATTCTGCTAATAATTATTAACCCTTAGTATGTCTGGAATTCTGATCCAACTCGAGGTATTGAAATGGTTTCCTAAATATTTCATTCCTTTGAAGCTTTTGAGCAGTACTCTCCTACAAGAAAGGGTATCTTCAATGAAATAAACGATTTGAAATCACAATACACACAAGTGGATATCAAAATAATAATACACTAAGTAGGTGACTTAAATATTGCAACAAAAGATATCCTGGCACTTATTTGTTCACTGCAATCTTCCATCCCTCGCGTCGGTTATAACACCCCAGAGCTCAATGATCAGTTCATCTGTGAACTCGAAAGCTGCAAGATCGGAGTCATCGATGGCTTCTGCAAAATCCACGGAGTTCTGCTTTCCGGTGGACATATCCCAGATTTGAGTAGCGAGTTCTGAATCGTTGATTCCCATGTACGATTCTAGAATGTTGTTAATCTTTTCAACTCCAGCATCCAGTGCGTCATCCTGGAAAAAAATCACTTTTATTAGCCACATAAAGATTGCGATAATGAGTTAGTTTACTGATTACGCCCATGGAAGAATGACATCAGTTCTGTTATTGCAATAATAATCGCTAGGCGAACATTTAGATTATTAAGAAGTTATAATCACTGGCAATGAGGTTTTGTTTGTAATATAATTCATTAAGTAAATGTACTGGATATTGTGAATGATCATACACACCCTATCCTCGAGAGATAAAAACGGACAAGCGAGCCGTTGAAGAACGTTGAGTGATGAAAGGCATACTTACACAATATCATACGCTATATTTTTTTATGCCTCATTTAGAACAAGACAATGTCCCTTATATTTTATTACATCAAATCAAGTAGTTTTTTTTGACTGGAGGGTTATTTGACATTTCATATGAAAAAACTTAAAATGCCTAAAAACCCCGGTGTGTCGACTGATCAGATTTTATTTAGATTTTTTAGAAGACAAAACAAAGTCGCGTTCTGTTTCTGTAATCGGTTCCACAAATGGCATCCTTCTCGTGTCAATATTCCACGGACACGGTGGTTGTGATTTTTGTTAATTGAATTTTACGAAATGTCAATAAACTTTTTAAATATCATTCAAAAATAATAGTCTCGTCTCGAAGGGAAAGGCCAAGTTTTTATGAAAAAATAACACCCCTCAAATTGTGTTATTTTTTAAAAATGATCTAAATTCCGTTTGAAAATCAATAGTTATGACGGAATCAAAAATTTGTTAGTGCAATTTCCTTATATTATTGATTATGTCTTTCGTCTATTAAATATCAGCCTATTAGCGACTATTTGCATGGTACACAATAGTCACCGACTATTCAGCATGATACCTATATATCAAGGAAACTGTGCATCTGACAGTACTCTAAATAAATACATCTTAAACGTTAAATAGAATCAATCGTGTTGAAGCGGTATAAGTATTTGAAAATAAATCGGTTTGGAGAAACCAAAAACGAAGAGATAGATAGGGTAATCGAGGCTACAATCCCTGACAATACAGTATCATTCATATGACTGATATAAAGAATTGGATTCAAGAAATAATCTTCATAAATATAACACGATCTTGATTAATTGTCAACTATTTTATTGCTGCAAAATTTCTCTTGTATTTATTAATTTTACTCGACTTTATTTTGGCATTAATAATCAGAGATGAAAGCCCTCCAGCTTCGCTCTCGGGTTTCCATCAGATTATTAATGCCAAAATAATGTCTCGTTGAATTATTATAAAATACAGATGCAATGAAAATAGTCTACTATACTATATTACCCTTGACTATTTTATTGATTTGCATTTCTTTAATTTCCTGCATTTCATATTATTTTCCTAAATAATTTGACCATGTTCTGTTTTTGTGTGGGCAAGACATTGGGATGAACAAAGTAATCATTTATATCCAATACAGAAAGTGAGTACCACTTTAGAATCTGTAACAGTTTGAAACCAATTTGAAAGTAACATTTTATTTAAAAAACTCGCCATGCTCTAGTTGACAACACTTTATGGCAAACACTTTTCAAATCGATTCATCAACTGAATGCATTGATTAGGTATGAGTACCCAACTGTTTCTTTAAATCTTCCCTAAGTACCTATAAAAGACGTATAAGTCCGTGAAAATGAAAAATATCTCCATTCCTACTAAAATCAATCAGTTTTGCATATCACCAAAATTGTTTGAGTTTTGAATATTTTACCATTTGTTTTATATGTTGAAATGGTGAAATCTTACAAAAGAAGAAATATTTTTACTAATATATGGCATTGTTCAAGAACGTTGTATTCATTTCTGTTTCTTGTTTTCATATTACAATCTCTGTATAATGTATTCGACATTGCTGTTATGCAGATGTCATGTAGACAGAATCAATAAAACAAATTTTGAAGAGAATTATCAATATATTTTAAAAAATCAATTTCTATAAAAAAAACTCAACAAAAAAACTAGAAAACATGTCAATACAGTCCGCAAAACTTTACATGGTCCACACGAGCAGGATTAAAAAAGCATAGTCCAGTATGAAAGGTTGTTAGCGTGAAGACAAGGGTGAGTAGGGGAACAATTTTCAAGCTATTCCAAATCAATTACTCTTACGTCATTGCACTAGTTATATTTGCGCTACGATTTCTTTCCACTATACTTTTGAAATGTCTGAAAATCGTTTGAAATCTTTAAATAGAAAACGTGGCACTATCAAAGCTTCAATTACGAATTTCAGCAATTTTCTGAAGGTTTTAGAAAACGAATCTCCTCTGAGTGAAGCAAATTTGATTCAATTGAGAGATCGCTTGAATAGAGTTGAACCTTTGATAATGGAGTTCGTTGAGATTCAAAATGAGATCGAAACTATTTGCGATGATGATGTTTCAGATCAGCAGTATAGCGAACGTGAAATGTTCGAGAATAAATTTGGTGCTACCATTTCAACTGCTGAAGTTTTCTTAGCTGGAAGTCTCTGTAATCAAGCGAAACAAGGTATTGAAACTTCATCAATGCAACAACCCAGAGAAGAATTATTGTCATTATCCACTCTTTCTATCAAATCCAAAAGTGTTTCAATACATGATGATGACATTGATTCTAAAATATATTTTGCCAGTGAAAAACCCGTGACAAATGATTTTACAAAGGGTGTTAAACTACCTACCATTGAGTTACCTAAATTTGATGGCTCGTATGAGACTTGGCTAGAGTTCCGTGACACTTTCGAGTCTCTCATTCATAGAAATGATCAAATAACCGACATTCAGAAATAAATTTGAGGGCAAAGATTTCACAAAATTTTTGGGAAATCCTGAGGAACGGCCGTTATTTTATGAAGAATATGAACGAGTTTGTGGAATGTGTTCAATAAGTCAAGAAGGAATAACGATGAAATTTAGAAAATGTTTGAGAGGGAAAGCTAAATCGGCGATAACGGGTATATTGCTTGCGTTGGAAAATCTACCAATGGTAATAGAAACGTTAAAAACGAGGTTCGGTAGGCCTGATATCATTATTGAAGTTCTTATATCCAAAATTAATTGAATTCCATATACCTACAGTGCGGCTTTCAATAATCCCCCCTGTTAACTTTTGAACGGTTTGAAGTACAATCATAAAAAAACCTCTGGAGGGTTTCACCAATACAGAGAGAACATAGAGAATATGAGAAAATCGAAAAGATTGACGAAAAACAGTAGACTAAAAGGATTATGCCTGGAATTAGATGAAAACGAAGTGATGATACTGGGTGAAATATAGCATTTCGAACAAGGAAACCAATTACCTCATGCCCTAAACACCCATACACAAAACTGTTGATGAAATTCTACTTCGAAAAGTATGGACATATTGGAAAAGAGACAATTTTGAATGAAGTCGGGCAGAAATTTTGGATAATAGATGGACGTGCTGCTTCAAAGACCACTAGGAAGAGCTGCCAAAAGTGTAAAAATTCCCAACACAAACCTCCAATTATGGGTCAACTGCCTTTAGTACATAATGGATTGTTCTGGGCCATATTTCGTAACAATTAGACGAAGGAAGGAAAAGAGATGAGGCATCTTATTCACTTGTTTGGCAGTGGCAGTTAGAAATGATAGCTTCTATAAATACTGACCCAGCTATTTTAACTATAAGAAGATTCATCTCTAGGCGAGGAAAACCCGAAAATATTATTTGTGATAACGTAAAAAACTTGAGAGGAGCAGCTAATGAACTTCGAATGGCTTTGAAAGAGTTAGATCAAGCAAAAATATCCGATTTCTCAACCAGCAGAGGTATATATTTTTGCTTCATTCCACCAGGAAGTCTACACATAGGAGGGGCCTGGGAGAGGTTGATGGGTTCCATAAAGGAATCTCTAGGAACAGTGGTTTATGGACGATCTTTGAAAGGAGAAACTATTGATCCGAGAGATCCGAAGCGCTTACCCAAAATCATTTTCAACTAGGATACGAACATACAGAGGGACCACCAGGAGATTTCGAATCTGGACTCTACATGAAAAAAGAATGTCTGTGAATGAATTGTTTTTTCCGTTAACCAGCTGCCGCCCCCCTACGAACGACAGCCCTCAGAAGTCGAAACTTGTTCGATCCAAGGATTAACGAGGTCTTACCTTTTAATGTGCGATTCCTAGCACTTCCTCAGGCCATTAGAAAAATGAACTGAAGTCGCTGAACTTTCAACCCACGACCGGCAAGCCAGAATTATTGAAAGGCATTGATCACGAATTTCAGTTACCAAGGTTTTTTGCAATAACAATTTTTCACTGTAATTTTGAAAGAGTTGTCAAAATATACTTTCTTGTTTTTTGCGTAGGTATTGAATTTACAGTAAAATTGAACTTTGAATGCAAAGTACAGTACAAAACTCACAGAGTCTCTATTTCACTTTAAATTAGAAATGATAAAACACAGAAAAATGGATGTGAAAAAGACAACCTTTCAGGAAATATGCATACGTGTACTCTAGTGGTTTGGTCATATTTGAATAATGAATGATGTTTACCGATCAGAGGAGTGGAGAAAGAAAAGAAGTCATAAATAGGTTTGTTTTGGTTAGGAAAATTATCAGTCCTGGGACGTCAGGATCATGCGCAATTGACGAGAAGTATGCTCTTTAGGTTCATATTCACTCACTTTTTCTCAACTGCGCATAATCCTAACGTCCCCCAGGAATAATAATTTTCAGAACCAGAACAAAGCTGTTAATTGAACTTTATAAATTCGGCAATTAGTTTATCCATTTTCGTCGTCACTTTTTCTATCTCATTATGAACATTATAGTAGCTTTCTATTATCGAAGACAGGCACATGTGCACAAATTTACATTTTAGTGCACATTTCCCACGACTTCAGGAGCACTCTGTAAAGGATGAGTTATACTGGTCCACAAAGGAAGGTCACAAAGTTCTAGTACCGATATCTTCAATCTTCCACCTAAATTATAGTGGCGGGGAAAGACAAGAATGTGGTAGGTTACTTCCTAATATTTAGACCTACGTACTGCGGGTCGCAAAGCTCATCTTGTTGGTGACATATGTCACCAACATCTCAACTCTTCCAATATAGACATTGGCTTCTACCAATGCTTTCAACACATCATCATCAGCGTCTGAGAATTTCTTGCAAATAGATGTTTTGCAATGCCATTGAAAGCTCCAGTAACATCTGTGCCTTACCTAGGAACATCTTACGTCTCTTCGCTCCTAGAACAACCATATGGATGTCTTTCAGACAATTTGAGCAATTATGGATAGCCAAAATGAGAACTTCTGAACCTCTCTTAGTCGCATCAATTGCGTGAAAAATTCTAGAATAGGAACGTTTTGTGTTTCACGTTAACTACTCTTCTTTCCATTAGATTCGACTTTTTGGCTGTAGGAAAACCTGAAAACCCACAGCACCACCCCAACTGGTCTACAATAAGTAAGATCTTCAGAAGTTCCTGAACATATATCAAATCATTCAGTTTTTTTTTAAAGAGCGATTCTTGCTTATTCCTCTGGATCACTGCAGAAAAATTGGCGACATGTCTTTCTATTACAGATAATTTTTGGCCGATGCTCTTCTGAAATATCATCAATCGTTCTACCTTCATGAGTATCATAGAGAACCGATGCAGACGACTCTTTCTCAGAACTTCTTTCAATGAACTACAGAGCTTTGAAAGTCACTGGTTATGGAAGGGTTCTACGAGACATATACCGTGTGACACAGACTCATGGTACACTCCCTTTTTTCCTTTGTTTCTGTAGCTATATTTCTGAAATTTGAAACATTCAATATGCTCACTATAGGGCACTTTTTGACATATTTGGAAAAAATCCAACTTCTTGTTTTTTCCAGAAATGACATCAACTTTCGATTTTCAAGTGGGACACCCTGTATATGATTACATTTTTGAAATCTGCATAATTTTCTGAATCCAGTGATACCTCATAGTTGATATTTCATTCGTCAAAACACCAATTTTATTTTTAGATCTAGAGAACCACGAACCCTTTTTCACTCGTAACTCCCTTTTTTCAAATGGTACCATAATGGTACTATGACGTCAGTCGAAAGTACCATCGATGGGGTATCAATATTAACTTTTTTCTGTGTACCCAATACGAACACGATAGTGAAATTTAGAAAAGTTCAACTATCTTCTCGGTTCAATAACAATAATTTATCAAGGCGGTTATAAAACACAAATAACAAATTGAAGTTTCGATAATCTGTAATTGTTAGTTAGTCACTGAATACATTATTGAATTGATCGGATTAATAATAGAAATAAGTGAATGCCACCAGTTTATAACAAAAACGAAAAAATCTTCATCTTCATCATATTTTGTTTGTATTTGTCTAATTATATATATTCTCAGTAAATAGGCTACATGAGTTCTAGGACAAAATCCCATGTATTTTCGTATGGTGATTCGTTCTGGCAATTTTTACTCTTTTTGGGGTGGGGGAAATTAGAGCGTCGCTGGTCTGCATTTAAGATAAAAAAACATGGTGGGTGCTTGTCTTATTTAGTATACAGGGTGTCTCAAAACTTATCATTTAAGAGAAAAAAAACATGGCTGCTCGTTTGATTTAGTATACCTGGTGTACCAACATATTATTTAAGAGAAAATAACATGGTGGGTGCTTGTCTTATTTAGTATACAGGGTGTCTCAAAACATATAATTTAAGAGAAAAAAAAATGGCGGCTGCTCGTTAGATTCAGTATACAGGGTGTCTCAAAACGCAAAGTTTATGAAAAATCATATCGTTTGAGAGAAAAAAAAGACATGGTTGCTTAGGGCAGAGAAAAAGGTACCATTGGGGACATGGGGATTTAAAATACGAATCATCGAAAAATAAGAACTTCCGGTTTGAAAAAATTGAGGTAGAAGAAAAGTAATAGTGAATTCGGATTATCCACATCGAGGAGAGTTCAAATATGCAATAAAATGGCCACTTCCGTTTTTCACTTCCGGTTGTCCGATTTCGATAATTTTGGTATCAATGGATTCGTTTCGATGTCATTATCCAATGCCAAAAGGGCATAGGAGGCTAACTTCGTTATTAGCGAAGGTACAACGACGTGCGGGTACTCTAACAAGATAACTTTTATGGGGGATCAAGAAAATTATAGAATTTCCTTCCGTCAACTGCCATAAGTGCCATAAACCTCACATTTTAATGCGTTATGTACCCATCGCTCAAATGCTGAGAGTCGATTCGTTGGGGTTTGTTTTTTTTTTCATAACCGTTCGCAAATTTTATCGTGGAATTATTTATGGAACGGTTATATATCATCCAAGTTTGGGATACAATGCGGTGAAAGTATCTTTTCGCATATACAGAGATCAAACTGAAGATATTAAATATCTGAGTTCAAGAAAAGAGCGTTAGAGGAGGAATCAAATAACTTCTTTGACTCTACGGTCCTAGGACGAATGACAAGAAGAGAAGATACCAGAATCACAAAAAATGCAGTCCAGTGTGTATCCTGATGAACTGGTGGAGGCAAACAGATAAAATGTAAACAACAAAAGCTATCGAATGTATATAAGGTACCCCCAAACGAATCAGTCCATCGAATTAAAATGAAAATGGCGGCTTTCTCCACGGTGGTTTATTTCTATAACAAAAAGACAATAAGAGCGGTGGCTGACAGCAGTATTTGTTTTACAGATGGATCCCGAAACCCAAACACAAACAAGCAGAGTTGAGTTGCGCGGTTAGGGAAATGTGGACTAATCCGTTTGTGAGAAATAAACGCAATGCTTCATCATTATCCAACGATTCTCTTTCTGCGCTCTTATTTCTATTCGACGTTTTATCGAAAAGCTCAAGTTGTTCCGCCACAATATTTTTACAGAGCGCGCCAATTTGTTATCAAATCACATCGTTGAAAATTTCGAATATTTTCCTCTCGAACTTCCAACGGCACTTCACTGTTATTAATTAGATTTAAACGAAAGTAACAATGTTAGTCACATTCCATAGGATTTCAAATCGGTTAGGTTGAAAAGAGCTGTATATGGCAGTATAGTTAGTGATCAGAACGGTTTTTGATTGGCCAGTGGCTAGTAACTGAAATTCATTTCAGGAGGGAAGAATGAAATGACATAGCATCGAGCCTGCCCCCTGCCAACAGCATGGTTTGGTACACAGATGGCTCAAGGTCAGGAGGCATGTCCGAAGCAGAGGAATATAAGAGAGGACTGAGGAAAGAAATCTCTATTCCTCTAGGCAAATACACCTCAGTGTTCGCTAAACCCATGATATACCCACCTGCGTCTAAGAAAATCTCGACAACACATGTCGAAGGCAGCAATTCTGGCACTGGGATCACACAGAATCACATCCAAGCTGGTAGATATGCCTTGGAAAACCTGGAAAAAGGATATGGGTCCCAGGACACTCGGTTGTCCACGGGAACAAGGAAGCAGACAGGCTAGCCAAGGAGGGATCAGGCAAACCACTGATTGGGCTAGAACCCACCCTAGGAATTCTCGACAGCCTAGCTGTTACTGCAATGGAAGAACTGTGTCAAAAACAGTTCATAAAATCATGGTAGGATCACACATGGAGCTGTAGTCTGGTGGAGCAAAAAATCGCCCAGGCTAAATTTAACGTCGCCCAACAGTAGCTATTTGATGCATGCCAACAACGATAGCAATGGAAGCTGGAATAATTTCCTCATCATATAGTATTAGGGCAAAAACAGCAGTAAGGACTTCATTGGGAATGTGGGCTTTTGTATGGAAAATTAGTGAACTTTCATAAAATATACTTGTCATTGTACCATATTTTATTCGGATATGCCTTGTTGAATTTTGTCATTGTACCTATACCAAAACTTAGTGGTTAGATCAGAATGTATAAAAAGAAAAAAACTCATCTGGAATATTTCGTTTTTATATTAACTTTTTTCTGTTTATTTCGATTTCAAATTTATTGTATTGCATGATTAATTTTTTCTCGAAATGGATGCAAACTTATTGAAAATGATCACGTTATTATGATTATTATTTCCCAACAAATGTTTGGTATATTATGGTAATACGTTAGATGTCCAAAGGAATTGTATGTACCTCAAAATTGTTTTTTTTTTCACATATGTTTGTATCACAACCACATCTATTGGCAATTCCTTCGGCTATTTCGCTTCAAAAACGACCCACTGTTCAAAGCACCTGTCCGCGAGGAAATTCCTGCAAAGATTTTCCCTAGCCGTGAACGTATCAGATCGAAGAGGCCGAGAGAAACGTTCCGAAGAAAAATGAGAAGATTGTATCTGCGAAATTGCTTTTATTTCGGAGTTGACACCGGTGTCGATTATTTGTTGAGCCACTAGCTCGTGAATATTACTGAAATATGAGTTACGACGTCTTGCATATGTTACCTAATCGAAGGGATGGACGCGGGCTCTTCTTATTGGACCTTGCTACTGCAATGTCCGCGTATACGATATAGGCCAAGATGTGCCAGATCAGCTTCGCAGATAACTTCTTGTATTTTATACTCTGAGTGGAATGATTTGTGTGGGGTTCATAAAGTTTGGAAAATAATATTCCTTTTCAACTTAGGACTCCTTGAATGCAAGCGACTGATTTTAAGGGATATTTAGCACACATATAAACCACCTTGACTGACTGATGTAAATTGATAAAGGCATAAACAAGAGCTCTTCTACAGAAAAAGATTATACGAAAGACAACATTTTTCACATGAGAGACTGAGAAGAAGAGCTGGTTCTTCAGAATTATTCAGCAAGTGAAGAAAGAACATGAAATTTGTTTTGAACAACTGATTAACACGATTAACATGTATTTCTTTAGTTTTATTTCAGAGTTCGCCTGAAACTGTAATTCCAGCAGCACCTCAGCTAAGAAGGCTTACCGAGCTCGTCGTTGTATATCCTACCTATCCCTGTACTAGTTGATATTGTTCAATGAGTAATCAGTTCTGTTGAGTTGTTCTTAAACAAATCCCTCTAAAAGAAGTGGGTCCAGTGAAATCAATATCAACCTGTTTCTTATCAACTGCTGGGTCTTTTGGCCTAGTATGTTTAAATTTCTTCAATTAATGCATACTCTAAAACTTTTTGATATCTGTATGACGTGAACAGGAGTATAATTCTTTCAGGTCACCTAATATTTCTCGCCAATGTCAAGAATTAGGCTTGTCTTCCATAATGATTTGGTTGCAGCGACTTGAGTCTCATAGTCTCATTTAATTTTTCCCTGTCTATATCTTTATCCATGTGACCTTAGAATCTATGGAAACTCGGTATTTTCACTATTCATCCTCAATAACACAATGGTAGTTTTCTGACAGCTGACTGAGTACATTTGTTACTATCTAATTTGAAACTCTGTTTATGACAACTTCATATCAGCGCCATGGATGAACTACTGAGCTAGTAACTGTACCTTTCGCTGTGAGAGGTCAAGGGCCTCTCATTCTGCGGAACTATCTAGAATCCGTGAAGTGTTACAATTTACCTTCCTCATCAGTCAATAACATCTGGTCAAGTTGAGTCAAATCAGACTCATAACAGACCAGGTAATCTTTGAAAAAGAGGAATTCTCTCAGCCCTTTCCGTTTTTATATCTCAATATTGTCCTTTGAACCTAGGAAGGCCTATGGATACAATTGTGGCATCCCCAGAAACTGGATATGCAGCTTAAAGCTGCGAACACTGAGGTACTTGCAGCTACATTAGTCAATGCATGGGGTCTTTTTCATTACTTGACCTTTACCTCAAGTGGGCTGAGGTCGGAGACCAAAGATTTCTTATGCAATTTCATGCTCTACGAGAAATGAATATTGCTCGAAAAGAGGAGGAAACGCAAAAGAAAGATCGAGATCTACTCTTCTGACCCAAAGGTTCAACCAAAACCATTATGTCAAAGTGACGATTCTGATTACGGGGGTCGATGCTGAAATTATGGACACTCTCAAATTTATTGATAATAATGGCTTGCTGGACGAGTACAGAAGCCCATTGCTCTCGATCAGAATCGTCTTCTCAGGTCACTTGATTCTTATATCTTATATTCACCTACCCCACGGATGTGGAAAATGGCTGTTTGGGTTAATGACATTCTCTGACTGTATTATCAGAGCTTTTGGAAAAGGCCCTGACTCAAACATTCCCAAAGGAAACGAATACTCCCTGATAAATATTCGTACACTGTACCGATGAGGACATATTAAATTGACCACAACCGCAGTTTTTTTAACTGGTCACAGCCTAGCGTGACAAAGAAAATTTTTTAAAATTCGAAGGGTACAGTAGAATGTGGGTATGCCAGAACATATATTTGATCCACAACAGGAAGATGTAATATGATTTAAAGCCCCCAAAAAAGTGTAAGGTCAGCTATTTCATAAATTAAAAAACTAACAGATAATTAAAACCGCTGGTGATGAGTGAAAAGAGTTTTGAGTTTTCCAGTTGAAGGTCAACGATCATACTCTTGAGACAAGCATACAAATCAATAAACAAAACCACACCATCTATTTATAAAAATAATGGCTTTTTAAAATTAAGGATTGTTGTTCAATTTTCATTGAATAATATTCGATTATCGAGAGTGCAAATAATTTGAAATTGCATTTATGAAGTGAGAATTATTTGGCCTAAATATTCACTTCAATTATTACACTGTTTTATATTTAGACTAACGTGTGTCGTTTAAAAATGATTTAGTTCATATATAAGATAAAGAAATAGAATCGAACTGATATCGAGAAAGAAATAGTGTAACTCACTTTTCAGAGACCATTAAAATGACTATTGATTAGGAAGCGACCGCAAACCCTGGAAAATTCTTGATTGAGCCAGAGAAGGCGGAAAAGTGGAAAAGTATAACGAGTTCGTACTTAGTACTCCGTCCGCGTCTTTTCCTCACTAGGTATAAATTAAAGCGAGCTTTCTGCTTGATAGATGTGTTCGATAAAGTTTTTCGCAGTTGGAAATTAAGATATTCGAGTTGTATAATTAGAAATGAAGCTAATTTTGCATTCTTTGTTTTCGACGTTCGGCTCCTGCTCTAACTGTTTTAATTAAAGACTTTAACAAATGCCAGGTGCCTTCTGTTCACTTTGCACCACCTCCACTTCGTAATGTCAAAATCAAAAAGCTTTTTCAAATATAATTCAATGCGAATTCGGTGAACTCCCTTTATCATTCCAATGTCGCTGGACTTTTATATTGAAAACAGAAACTTTCGGGGTAGGTTCTTATTGAACATAATTCTCCTCCAAGGTTGATAACACGGCACTGGAAACTGTCGAAATGCTCAATGCTCACCGAAAATGAAGGGAAATAATTTTACGAATTTCACCTGGATTAGAAAAAGCTTCCCCCAGATTGTCAAAAATGAATGTCAGTTCAGGATGGTGGTGTGAAATAAGTCAAGGAACCGAAAATAGTGAGACCATCCCTTGATTGTCATTAGATGGCTCAAAAATAAAAAAAATTCTGGGTAGGGGTGATAAAACCAAATTACAGGTACTAGAAGTAGCCTAGAAATGACCCAGACCATCTTTCAGGCTGAAACTGTCGATACTGTGGAATGGCTGATGGGTGAGAGAGTATTTGGGAAAGCTCTGAGGTTTCATGGTCGTGATTCAAAAATAATTTGAAACTACTGAAGCAACTAGTAAAATAATATCGATTATACTCAAACGTGAGTATATAAGGGCATCAGGAAATCTATCGCAATGAAATGGTCAATGACCTAACTAAAAATTAATAACGGGATAATTCGGTGGACCACAACTGATCTGCAGCTTATTCTTAGTCATTTTTTCTCCATCGTGAACTTAATTGAGTTCCTCATATTGTTTAATCTTGAGAGGAAGTCCTCAAGGTGTTCATCTCCGTGATTCCGTATGATGCAGTGTATCATCCATGTATCTTAGCCATAGTTTTGGTTGGTGTTCTGCCTCTCTAATAGCCAAACCCTCGAATCACTCCATGTAAATTCTGGCGATTACTGGAGAGAGGGAAGAACCCATCGGCAGTCCGTCGACTTGTGAGAAGAAACGGTCTTTTTCTTGAAAGTATGCAGCACTGCAGTAGTTCCAATTTAGCGTGTATAGGTAGGTCAGTTCTTTCGTGCAGAAGAAAGTCTTCATCTAGTTTCCTCTTGATGATGCTGATGGATTCTTCTATTAGGATATTGGTGCTTGACAAATCAACTGCTATTACTCTGCAAGGGATGTAGTAGTATGGATAGTATTATGGGAATTTCAAACCCATTGAGACGATGGACTTCCGAAACCTGAGTAATCAAATTTTAATTTTAAGACAGACAGTCCATGACTGAGCTTAAAATTGATACATTCCGCCCTGTATATGCCCTTATTAATCAGTACCTTGGGTTCTGGAATGGGTTTCTTTTTCCAAAACCTCTTAATAGAAGTAACAAATATTTTTTTGTCGGAGATCGTACTTTCTAGACGCAAATGAGTAACGTTTGTTGTGTTTGTGTTGTGCATAAGTCCGGTGTGGCGGCGGCGACGTCGAGAGGCGGTGTAATGTATCGACGGCGACGGGTGACCACAGAGAAGACCGCTCGGTGAAATATCTCGTCGAGGTGTTTACACCGGCCGAGCTGGTCCGGGGAGTGGCTTGCTATTTCAAGCAGAATAAACACATGGCTGTTTTCTTTGTTCCGGCAAACTAAACAACCATCCTGAAATTCAAACAGGCCGGCCAGTCCCAAATTCAATTTAGTCTTTGCATGCGGCTATATCGCAAAACGTCAACACCGCGCCAAACTTACGCGGAAGCCACCTCGAAGCTGGACGTCAGCATGTGTGTCTGCACACACGAGGCCACGGTCTTGCAGACAGAGCCGAACTGACGATTTTTGTATACGCAAAATATCGGATGCTGTCCATTATGTTGATGAAAATATCCGAAAAAAAAGCTATAGAAATATTGATATTTTCTTATGTTCTCATTCTCACGAAAAGAAGCTCCTGCAGGATTCAGATAGCTGGGAGAAAGTAGGTAAGAACTGGTGTTCCTGAATATCTACAGACTGAGACGGCAACAGCAGGATAAAACGCATTTATCATTACTGTAGACTTTGAAGTACTAAAAAAATATAGAAATACTTTCCTTCGCAACATTTTTCAGTAAGGAAGTCCGCCTAATCCAAAAAACTTACGATATTGTCATTCGGAACGTAGCTGAGGGAGCTATGATGTCGCAAAGTATCGAAACGTCGAGGCAACCTCAAAAAAGTACCCAGTACTCCCTTAGCTGCACTCAGATCCACGAGTTAGTCACTTGTTTGGATTCAGCGGATCTTTTCACAAAGAGGAAAGTTATTTTCCAGAGGGCTGTTTGAAGATTTTATTTTTGACACAGGTCAAAGTCGGCGCATGTACCATTTATTATTTATTTTGCTGTTTTCTATGTTTTTCACGATTCACAGTCAATCTGTTGGATTGTGCTACCAATATCATATGTATTCGGAATCTACGCAAGATTTACAATATTTTGGTGAAATCCAGAAATCGATACGACCACTTTGTGTTTTCGTCGATTTTTAGGGGATTTTTTCCGAGTAATTTCGGAAAATCTAGAAAACTCGCGGAAAATAAAAGTTTTTCTGAAAAACTTTTTTAAATGTCGTTTTTTTATTCTTTCATGAATAAGTTGCCAGAGTTTCAAGCCGATATCCATATCCGTGATTTTTTAACGAATTTTTGAACTAAAGTCTGCACGGTAGCAATATGACAAAAGTGTAGACTGCGAAGTTTCAAAGAAATATAGAAGAGCATCTCTCCGAAACAGTTCCCTACTGCTGTATCCAAAAAAATAACAATCTTTTCGATTGGAGCGCCGTTAAGGGAGCTAGGATGTCGCAAAGTCTCGAAACGTCGAGACAACCTCGAATAAATATCCAGTACTCCCTTAGCTGCACTCCGATCGATGAGATCGCCACTTTTTTGGATTCAGTGGACCTTTTTACATAGAGAAAAGATATTTTCCAGAGGACTGTTTGTTGATTTTATCTTTGACACATGTCATACTCGTCGCATGCACCATCTACGATTTCTTTCACTACTATCCCGATTTTTCACGATTTCCAGTTAATCTGTTGTGTTGAGCCACCAATATCATATATATTCGGAATCTACGCAAAATTTCCAACATTTTGGTGAAAATCGGAAGTCGATACAACTATTTTGAGTTTTTGTCGATTTTTAGGGGTCTGGACTTTTGTGACTTTTTTCGGGTAATTTCTCCTTCATTTGATTGATTTGAAATTTACCGAATATACTAAATTGCGAAAAATAAAAGTTTTTCTGAAAAACTATTTTCAATGTCGTTTTTTTCAATCTTTCATAAATAAGTTGCCAGAGTTTCAAGCCAATATCCATATCCGTGATTTTTTAAAGAATTTTTGAAGAAAAGTCTGCACTGTACCAATATGACAAGAGTGTAGACTACGAAGTTTCAAAGAAATAAAGAAGAACATCTCTCTGAAACATTTCTCTACATAGACAAGTCCGCTGTATTCAAAAAAAAAACAAACTAGTCGTTTGGAGAACAGTTGAGGGAGCTATGATGTCGCAAAGTCTCGAAACGCCGAGATAACCTCGAAAAAGTATCCAGTACTCCCTTAGCTGCACTCCGATCAACAAAATCGTTGCTTTTTTGGCTTCAGCAGACCTTTTTACATAGGGGAAAGTTATTTTTCAGAGGGCTGTTTGTTGATTTTATCTTTGACACATGTCAAACTCGTCGCATGCACCATCTACGATTTATTTCACTACTATCCCGATTTTTCACGATTTACAGTTGATCTGTTGTGTTGAGCTACCAATATTATATATATATTCGGAATCTACGCAAAATTTCCAACATTTTGGTGAAAATCGGAAATCGTTACGACCACTTTGGGTTTTCATCGATTTTTAGGGCTTTTGGGGCTTTTGGGACTTTTCTCGAGTAATTTCTCCATCATTCGATTGATTTGAGATTATACTAATTTTATCGTTCTGAATCGATTGGCGTTCGCAGAACTGCTCTATCTTCAACCTTTCTCGAGATAAAAGGGAATAATTTCGGAAAATCTAGAAAACTCGCGGAAAATAAATTTTTCTGAAAAACTTTTTTCAAAATCGCTTTCATCTTCCTTTCCTGCATGAGTAGCCAGAGTTTCATATCGATATCCGTGTCCATGATTTTTTTAAGAATTTTCTGCACAGTCTGTTGAGGTGATGTCTTTATATGAGCCCTTTCATCAGTTCGAGATGTTGTCTATTAAAACTGAGAACTCTCCCTTCATGCCATGTTTATATAAACTATTTTTGTGGCAACTCTTTCGTTGCAGGAACACCCAGACTGTTAAGGATTCCTACGATGGGTTTTGGCCTAATTGTTGGTTTCCATGGTCCCTTCTTGGTCAGTCTGTCTGCCTCCTCGTTTTGTAGGACACCTGGAGCTCATATGATTCTGTTATACCAGTTTTTTCAAGACATTTTCACACCCAAATATAAGCTTAGCTACAATGCGCACCAAAGTGGTTGATCTGAATCAATGATTTGAATCAATATGTGGAATCTGATATCGATCTTGTCAGCTGTTTTCAGTCAGGAACCGCTTCGACTGTACCTTGAATAACACTGTTTTTTGTTGATGTTCCAAGAAAATCAAACACATGGCCGTGTTGTTTGTTGTGTCATACTTAGCAACCATCCTGAAACTCAAACAAACCGGAGTACATGCCTATTTGCTTAACTTTCTGGTCTGGTATCAGAACCGCATTAAGGGTACTGTGGAACATAAGAACATCCAAATCAACGAAGGATCGACTTCGGCCAGAATATTCGATGACGTTTCCTTCTTGAGAGCGTCATGAATGCGGCGTTTGAAGATTGCTCTAGAGTCAATCAGGAAAGAGCGGGGTCCTTGATGAACTTTCAAAACACGCAAAAGCAAACGTACAAACACTTGAGCAAAAGTGAAAAAATCTCAAACACTTACTTTGCTGCACAAATCGTTGAAGTATTATAAACTACTTCTATCACTGTCAAATAAAATGTTTTTCAATGGAATCAGAGCACTTAATAATTATGAACTGCTGCCAGGACGATCACAAATAAACTAGCTTCCAGAACCCCGCAAAATACTGATTCTCATGGCGATATTTGCTTCTCTGTGGTTCAGATAATAAACAATTCTGCTGAAACTTCTAATGTTTGCGGTTTTTTCATAACTGATAACGACAATATTTGTTTTTCTGCGGCTAAGATAATGACCAAATACGGATGGAGTGTTCGGCATCCAAGGTTTTCCATAACTGATAACAACAGCTCGAATACCGCTTGTAACGGATAATAATAGTCCAGTACATCTCGGAATAATTTTTCATGTACTGTTTGGAAAATTAAACAAAATTCAATTTACAAACATTGCCCTTCATTGACTGTCGTGAAACTTATTGTTCTCCATTCCTATTACATGACTGGATACTTCACACATATCGTCATGAATTTCGCTTAATTCGGTACGTTTACTTACAAAACATAATTGCTGCTTGCAATCAAAGCTATGAAATTTGTTTTCGATAACGGAGACATATGAGGTTGGATTCTTCATACTGGATATATCGTTCCTGACATACTTTAGTAAGTATAGTAGTAACAATGTTTTCCTTACTGTTGTCAGCCATCTATTGAATAATCATTTTTACATATTTCGAATTCTTGGATAAAATGCTATGCCAATACGGCACTTAGGTCCCCTATGATGCTCTGCGTCTAAAATCAAACTGACCACGTTGGTTATAACTGAGCTACAGCTTTATTGATAGTGAAGAAGCATTTGGTTGAATAAAAAACATCTATTTGAAAATTCCTAAAGAAAATAGTTTACAAAAATATTAAAATTTTCCTTATCACACTCAGATCTAAAACTCCTCAAGATTAAAATGCGATAAGAGATTAAACTATACCCATAGGGTTCTTAGGTCTCCTATGATGCTCTGCAACTAAAATCAAACTGACCACGTAGGTAATAGCTGAGCTACAGCTTTACTGGTAGTGAAGAAGCATTTGGTTGAATAATAAACATCTGTTTGAAAATTCCTAAAGAAAATAGTTTACAAAAATATCAAAATTTTCCTTACTAGACTCAGATCTGAAATTCCTCAAGATTTAAATGCGATAAGAGATTAAACTATACCCATAGGGTTTTTAGGTCTCCTATGATGCTCTGCAACTGAAATCAAACTGACCACGTAGGTAATAACTGAGCTACAGCTTTATTGATAGTGAAGAAGCATTTGGTTGAATGAAAAACATCTGTTTGAAAATTCCTAAAGAAAATAGTTTACAAAAAATATCAAAATTTTTCTTACTAGACCCAGATCTAAAACTCCTCAAGATTAAAATGCGATAAGAGATTAAACTATATCCATAGGGTTCTTAGGTCTCCTATGATGCTCTGCAACTAAAATCAAACTGACCACGTAGGTAATAGCTGAGCTACAGCTTTACTGGTAGTGAAGAAGCATTTGGTTGAATAAAAAACATCTGTTTGAAAATTCCTAAAGAAAATAGTTTACAAAAATATCAAAATTTTCCTTACTAGACTCAGATCTGAAACTCCTCAAGATTAAAATGCGATAAGAGATTAAACTATACCCATAGGGTTCTTAGGTCTCCTATGATGCTCTGCAACTAAAATCAAACTGACCACGTAGGTAATAGCTGAGCTACAGCTTTACTGGTAGTGAAGAAGCATTTGGTTGAATAATAAACATCTGTTTGAAAATTCCTAAAGAAAATAGTTTACAAAAATATCAAAATTTTCCTTACTAGACTCAGATCTGAAATTCCTCAAGATTTAAATGCGATAAGAGATTAAACTATACCCATAGGGTTTTTAGGTCTCCTATGATGCTCTGCAACTAAAATCAAACTGACCACGTAGGTAATAGCTGAGCTACAGCTTTACTGGTAGTGAAGAAGCATTTGGTTGAATAAAAAACATCTGTTTGAAAATTCCTAAAGAAAATAGTTTACAAAAATATCAAAATTTTCCTTACTAGACTCAGATCTGAAACTCCTCAAGATTAAAATGCGATAAGAGATTAAACTATACCCATAGGGTTTTAAGGTCTCCTATGATGCTCTGCAACTGAAATCAAACTGACAACGTAGGTAATAACTGAGCTACAGCTTTATTGGTAGTAAAGAAGCATTTGGTTGAATAAAAAAACATCTGTTTGAAAATTCCTAAAGAAAATAGTTTACCAAAATATCAAAATTTTCCTTACTAGACTCAGATCTGAAACTCCTCAAGATTAAACTGCGATAAGAGATTAAACTTTACCCATAGGGTTTTTAGGTCTCCTATGATGCTCTGCAACTGAAATGAAACTGACCACGTAGGTAATAACTGAGCTACAGCTTTATTGATAGTGAAGAAGCATTTGGTTGAATAAAAAACATCTGTTTGAAAATTCCTAAAGAAAATAGTTTACAAAAATATCAAAATTTTACTTATCGCACTCAGATCTGAAACTCCTCGAGATTAAAATGCTATAAGAGATTCAACTACACCAGTTTTGCCTCTAGGTCTCATATAATACTTTGCATCTAAAATTATCTCGACTACTTGGCCAATAAATGACCTACAGTATTTAGACTATAACTTTTTAACGGAAAGACTAAAAACATTGATTGAGGTGTCAAAATATAATGCTTTTGTCTGGAGTATATGGATTCAGACAGTCTTGGAGAAATAACTGGCCGCATATTTGCAATGGGTGGGAATTAATCAGATTGGTTTCAATTAAACAAGTCTTATGTCGAGAAGAAATTAAAGTTGCTTAACCCTCTCCCCACCCACCTGATAATGGATACCAAAAAAAGAAACAGAGTCAAACTGCAAAAAATGTGATCAAAATATACGTTTTTCGCGTTCCAAAAAAACAACTGAAAATTGAAACGCTTCAACATGCAAAAATGCAACCACAATGTACGTTTTTCGCGTTCTAAAAAAACAGCCTTAAATTAAACCGAAAAACTCTATGTTTCTTATGGAGATTTGACATTTCAAAATTGCTCAAAATACACGTTTTTGCGTTCGAAAAAACAACTGAAATTAGAAACGCTAAAACATGCCAAAATGCGACCACAATAACCGTTTTTGCGTTCGAATAAACAGCTAATATTTGAAACGGTAAAACATGCAAAAATGCGACTAAAATAGACGTTTTATAAGGTTAGTTCTTTCTGCTTTGATCAAACTTGATCTCCCATAAAAGTTGTCTTATTAGAGTACCCGCATGTTTCTATACCTTTACTGATAAAGAAGTTAGCGTCCTATGCCCATTTGGTATTGGAAAATGCTTAACAATGTTTCTTGACATCGAAGCAAACCCATTGGTGTCGAAATTATTGAAATCTTACGACCGATAGTAACTAAATTTGGACCCTTATCAATGCTCTATCTAAATTTTTAATGATTGGGCACCTTCCTGATGATAGATAGCGCTGACGTATTCGGTCTCGATGACATGTTATACATTTCCGATTGGGATCGCACGTTGAAACACTAAACTCCTGTTGAAATATCATTTTTTTTTTTCTATAAATGAGATGCTCTGTATACCTTCTTGATTAGGATTGAAACGTCCTATGAGCGGTTTTTTTCCTATCTTGAACAGTTTTTGAACACTCTGTGTATGTCTTACAAATTTTGGAACACTCAGTATGAAATAACACCATATTTTTCAATTGGGTCCCCATATCCCCAATGATACGTATTTTCTGCGTCCCATTTTCCAAATGACATTTGACACATGCACCAGCCATATTTTTTCTCTTAAATAACGTGTGATACGCCCTGTATATACTATTGCTGAATACTTTGCTACTCCCAATGACCCATTTTCTATCTGACACATACATGTAGCAGTCATGTTTTTATGTACCTGTACAACCATGTTTATTTGTCACATATTTTTTTTCTTCAACGATATTACCAATGACAACTGACAGATATCGAGTGTGAGGCGCCGCCGATATATTGAGCGACGTTCTAAACAAATGTCAAACGTTAACGAACCGACTTCTAACATTTGAGCGATGAGTACATAACGCATTAAAATGTGAGGTTTATGGCACTTATGGAAGTTGACGGAAGGAAATTCTATCATTTTCTTGATCTCCCATAAAAGTTGTCTTGTTAGAGTACCCGCACGTCGTTGTACCTTCGCTAATAACGAAGTTAGCCTCCTATGCCCTTTTGGCATTGGATAATGCTTAAAAATGTTTCTTGACATCGAAACGAATCCATTGATGCCAAAATTATCGAAATCGGACAACCGGAAGTGAAAACCGGAAGTTGCCATTTTATTGCATATTTGAACTCTCTTCGATATGGATAATCCGAATTCACATTACTTTTCTTCTACCTCAATTTTTTCAAACCGGAAGTGCCTATTTTTCGATGATTCGTATTTCAAATCCCCATGTCCCCAATGGTACCTTTTTCTCTGCCCTAAGCAGCCATGTCTTTTTTTCTCTCAAACGATATGATTTTTCATAAACTTTGCGTTTTGAGACACCCTGTATACTGAATCTAACGAGCAGCCGCCATTTTTTTTCTCCTAAATTATACGTTTTGAGACACCCTGTATACTAAATAAGACAAGCACCCACCATGTTATTTTCTCTTAAATAATATGTTGGTACACCAGGTATACTAAATCAAACGAGCAGTCATGTTTTTTTTCTCTTAAATGATAAGTTTTGAGACACCCTGTATACTAAATAAGACAAGAACCCACTATGTTTTTTTCTCTTAAATGGTATGTTTTGATACACCTGGTATACTAAATCTAACGAGCAGCCGTCATGTTTTTTCTCGTAACTGATACTTTTTGAGAGACCATATACACATAGCTTGTTGAAACGCTAGACCACCGTTGAACCGCGATTTTTTCGTATTCATTCCAAACATCATTATTATTATCAGACTCACAATCATTATTTTTTTTAAATATTCAAACAGCGTGCTCTGGTAGCTGGATAAAGAGATATCCCACATTTGTACATCAACTTGTACGAAGTCTCCGTGGAGGCAAGGCTAGCGTCACTCGCTACCACACATAAACCGCTGGTAAACCCGGTTTTTTGCTTTTAGCCTTTTCCGGGGTAAGCTCGCAATAATCATCCTCACGTGAACTTAGACAATAGCAGTATCCAATGGAATGCAATGAACGACACGCATAAGCTTTGCAGGAGGCGTGTTTATTATGTCACTTACGACCCATACAGGCTCTACAGCTTGACCAACCGCCAACACCAGCGGAGGCGGCTGTCAGCGCCCCCTGATCGGGGCCCTAGGCACCACTTGGCACAAGCGCTCGCCCTCCTCCCCAGCAATGGGGTGGAGGGGGAGGCGGCTTTCCGTGCGTCCAAGTTCCCATTCCCCGAAGTCCCAGCCTACGTGAGGCGAAGAAAAACGGGAATGCACTTGTAATGAACTGTAGAGAATGATGGAAAATGTTAGGTTTAATTTTACAAAATATATTTTTATTTATTTATTTATTTTTTTATAAACCGCTGGTTCAAACCTCGTTCTCGGAAATCTTTTTTTCTTTTTAAATTCAATTTATAATATGTGTACGCCGCGCTCTATTGGCAAAATGTTATCAATCAACTGGATCTCTCTCGACTACGTCACACGATGAACGCAGACCAGCGACGCTCTAATTTCCCCCCACCCCAAAAAGAGCAAAAATTGCCAGAACGAACCACCATAAGAAAATACATGGGATTTTGTCCTAGAACTCTTGTAGCCTATTTACTATTCTCACTTCTCTTTATTTTTTTATTATTATCGCGAGTGGCTGTGTTTCATTTGCTGAGATTTAAATGGAGCGCACCTCGTATATGCGCAGAAGATATGATTCTGCTACTTTTCACAATCGACAAGCGAGAACAGATTTGACTTCGGTTTCGCATAGAGACTCAACGGCTCGTGATCACATAGAACTAAATTTTTCGTACATTATTATTAGCTGGCCAGCTCTGGCAGTGGAGTTAGCAACGTACCTAAGAGGTTGCATGGTTTACAATTCCAGAACCACCCAACTAGTTATGACAGTCTCGTTTAAAGTGTCATATTTACTCAAATTTACTCCTCAAAATGGAAATTATAATAACCAATAACTATTAACAACAAAATAATCCTATGATAATACAGTTCACTTGAAATTGCTACATGGTTTTTGGTCCTTCGTGTCGGATATTTCGCTTTTTCAGTTGTTAAAAGTTGCGAGAGTAATAAATCATGAAAAAATTTGATATTTGGTACTGAACTGTCGGAATATTTCCCGAAATTCACTTATTTATGATCATATTTATTTTTTGTGTTCAATCTCTCTCAATTCATACATCTACATGAAATAAAACGATAGTTGCTTTCAAGTTGTTGTTGATTTGTACAAGATTGTAAAAAAGGGGTTTTATCTTCATCTAAAACAAGAAAAGGCTTATTTGTTTGTACGTATCTAAATTATACAGTGTGTCCCAGCTAAAACTTGTCACCCCCCTAATATCCGAACTCATGAAAAAAATGGAAAATCGCTCAGACCCGTCGATTTGTATTTCAAGGGGGAACACTTTCACCAAATACACCATCATTGTGTTGTCAACCCCCTCAACCCCAGCACCTCCTACTTCAGAATTTTCAATGGGACTACTATACTTGTGATACATCATTTTGAAGGGAATTCAATCCCAAATACATCGGTGTACTGAAATTGAGGATCGATCAAGTGTTGTTGAAGTTTTCATGAAAACTAATTTTTTCCAGATATTTTTATTTTTCATCACCTAACATGTTATCATCGTATGAAAGGTTCAAAATATGAACCATTCAGTTCCATACAGAAGTATAAGCGATCTTCGAAATTTCTTCGCACATTGCTCAACATTTCTGGAGTCACTGCACGACACTCCACAACAATTCTCCTGCGTAGATCATCAAGAGAAGTTGGCTGGGTAATATAAACTTTGGATTTCAAATGACCCCATAAAAAGAAGTCTAATGGTGATAAATCAGGAGATCTAGCTGGCCATTCTATTGGTCCTCGCCTTCCAATCCATCGCCCTGTGAAATTGTCATCTAAAAATTGACGTACAGGTGCAACAAAATGTGGAGGAGCTCCATCTTGTTGAAAGGTGAGCTGACCGTCAAGTAACCTATCATCGTCTTCAAGTAATTGAGTGATTCTGGGGTTCACAGTTGTATCAAGAAGTTCAAGATTCGTTTGTCCGTTGAGGTTACCATCAATAAAATATGGACCTACAATATGGTCTCCCAGAATACCAGCCCAAACATTCAATTTCTGGGGAGTTTGTGAATGAGTTTCCCTGTACCAATGGGGATTTACGTCACTCCAGTATCTGCAGTTGTGCCTGTGCACATGTCCATTTAAATAAAAAGAAGATTCGTCAGAAAAGCACACATTGTAGAGGTAATTATTATCACCAATCAATAATTGACTCATGATTTCACAAAACTCTGTACATCTGTCAGGATCATCTTCATTTAATTCTTGTACATTCTGCATTTTATAAGGATGGAATTTTGCGTCTTTCAGAATTTGATGTACTCTGCTTTTCGAAACTCCAGAAATAGTCAAGTTGTCTTAACGATTGAATGTTGTCCATCACTGCATGTCCTACAACTGCAACAGCGACCCCTTCATTTCTCATAGGCTTCTCTCGTTCATGTTTTTTATTCAGCACTGATCCCGACTCCAAGAACTTATTCATCAATTGAAGCACGTACTGATATGATGTGGTGTTTTCTGGATGACTTTCATTGAAACTTCGAGCCGTAGCTCTAGCACATCGTCCATTTTCAAAATACGCAGCTACAATGGATATTCTCTCTTGTACAGTATAAACCATTTTTGAATGTTTTCAAATTGTTGAATGCAGTGACTCGAATACATCAATTACCAAGGCGTAAACAAAGATATGCGTATACAAAAACACATGAGGGCAATTTTTTTTTCATAAAAACGTCTGTCTCACCTTCGAAACTATTATTTCTGACAGCATATTATTTTTCAACACAGTGGCGTACCCACAGTGAACCTTCTGAAGTAGGGGGTGCTGGGGTTGACAACACAATGATGGTGTATTTGGTGAAAGTGTTCCCCCTTGAAATAAAAATCGACGGGTCTGAGCGATTTTCAATTTTTTTCATGAGTTCGGATATTAGGGGGGTGACAAGTTTTAGCTGGGACACACTGTATTTAGTGGGACATCAATATTCATTTCTTGATATCGCAGTTTATTGTTATAAATAAAATTGTTTGATGGTATTCTGACAATCTCTTTTTTGCATATCTTTTTTTCTTGTTTGGCTGTAAAAACTCAAAACGACAGTCGTCAGTCGTCTGATCAGCGATAAAAGTGAGTTTACTGAATATACCAGGAGTGAATATTAACTCATGTCACAGTAGATTCATTGAATTTACTTGAAAATCCGCATATACGAGGTACCCTCAGAAAGAGAAGCCTTTTCTCAATGTTTGCTCCATATTATTTTTCATTCTCAATTTGATTCTTTATTGTAAAATAGCAAATGCTAATAAAATTGAACAATTCAAAGGGCTCAAGCAAATATGCATGGATCGCATGTCTGACTTATGCGCCATTACTAATGCAGCAAAAGCTTCTAGTGATATTCACTCTCATTTGAAGGCCAGATATACTCATTTAGAATAATTTTATCGGGATTTAGAAACTCATAATGCTGCTCTCATTCCACTCATGATTACCGCTGAAACTTATAATAATGATGAACTCAAAGAGCTCTCGAAAGTGTTTTATCAAGAATATTATAATGTGAAATCAATATATGATGAAATATTCAAGGTTGATATTATCACTCATGGAGAAGCTATCAATAATCATGTCGAGTTACCAAAAATTGAATTAGTAAAATTTGATAGAAACCTTAAACAGTGGAAAACTTTTATTGACATGTTCAATAGTTTGATTCATGAAAACCAGTCCTTAAAAAATATTGAAAAATTCAATTATCTGGTTTCTTCGTTATTTGGTCCACCACTTGCTCTTGTGAAATGCAATCCTATAAGTGATCCAAATTATACTGTTGCATATAACGCTCTACTCAACAGATACGAAAATAAACGACCATTGGCTACAGCTCATTATCACGAATTAGACAATGCTCAAAATATTCCCGAAAATAATGTAACTTCCCACAAATTCAGAAAATGCAGCACTGAAAAATTTGCAGTTTCCTACTCATCAATGGAGTTTTCTTCTCTTCAACATGTTGCTTCGAAGACTTGATTCTGACACCATCTCGCGATATGAATTTGATTATGTTTCTAATGACATTCCTAAGTTTGATGCACTCAAAGACTTTGTTTTGAAACATTGTTGTGCCTTGGATCGAACTGCTGATTGCTCATTAAAAATGCCTCAGAAAATTGAGGTGAAACTTCGTAACTCCTCTCAATTATTTTCTACTCAGAATTTTATTCCGAAACGCTCTTTTTTTCATATACAGACTAAAATGTCTTGTCCTCTATGTACTGCTGATCATCTCATCTACAATTGTCCTCAATTCTTGGCTCTGCCACCCCGTGAGCGACATAGTGTAGTGGAAGCTCATAAATGGTGTGTGAATTGTTTAGGAAGTTTGCATGCCATTAAAGAGTGTGGTTCGAAAACCCACTGCCTTAAATGTGGTCAACAAAACCACTCTCTACTACATTTTAACGACACCTCCCTATATCATCGCTCTTCCCAAGGTCAGATTCCTGCTCATCCTATAACAAATCACGTGAATTCAATGTCTTCTACAGAAGCAGCTGTTTTCAATCGCAATAGTCAGCAGTCCTCTTTGTGTGATTCTGCAAGTAGTAGTCGCCATGTATACTCTTCCAACTCCTCTGTTCCACAATTGCCTCAGCCATTTTGTGAAAACTCCAGTAACACATTCCAAGGTAAGGGAAATGTAAATTCTCATTATTGTTCATCCTCAGATACAACATTTCTTCTGTCAACTGCTTGCATAGAAGTTCTTGATGTTTTTGGCGACTACCAGAAAGTGGTTCTCAAATTATCATAATTAGTTAACCTTGCTGAAAATGTTTAGGTTCACGTTTTGATAATATTACTCTTTCAATTCAGGGTATCAGCTCTATGAATTCTTCTTCCACCAAAGCAGTGTCTTTGAGTATTCGTTCTTGTTATACCTGAAACCGCTTTTCAACTCAAGGCCGTCGTACTCCCGAAGGTCTGTACTGTAATTATTTGCCAAGTCAAAATGTTGATACCCATTCTTGGTCTCATATCTCTCAACTGAAGCTTGCTGACCCCCACTTTAATACTCCTGATGAAATTGATATCTTGCTCGGTGCGAATATTTTTGCTCTCGCCTTAAAAGCAGGAAGGATTGTTGGTAACTCAACGGAACCCATAGCTCTCGATACTATGTTCGGATGGGTCTTGATGGCTAACAGTAAACTGTTCTTCGATCCCATCTCCTTCTCCAACCTCGTTACATTGCTCTTGTGACTTACCCCTCGACTCTGACTTCAAGCGCTTCTGGGAAATTGAGGAATTTCCTAGAAAATGTAAAGGTAACCCAGATGATGAACTTGCTAGAGATATATTTATCTCTACTCTCTCCAGAAACGCCACAGGTCGTTTCATTGTTAGTCTTCCTTTTCGCTCATCAGCACCCTCATTTATTGACTCTCGTGAAATATCCTTGAAAAGGTTTATATCCCTAGAACGTCGGTTACTTCTCAACCCAACTCTTTATAATCAGTATTGTGTTTTCATGGCTGACTACTCGTCGCAAAATCACATGTCCCAAACTCATCCTCCTCAAATCAAAGCTGATTCATATTATATTCCACATCATTGTATTATGCGTCCAGAGGGTACTAGTACTAAACTCCGGGTTTTGCTCGATGCTGCGGCCAAAACCTCGAATGGAACCTCTCTGAATGATATGTTATTAACAGGTCCTCAACTCCAGAATAATCTTGTCACTATACATTGCTCAAGTAGCACTCATGTCTGACATTCGCCAGATGTACCGTCAGATTCTAGTGTCTGATGATGATAGGACTTATCAACGTATCTTCTGGCGATTCTCTAAAAAGCAACCTATCCAGGAATATATGCTGATTACGGTAACGTACGGTATCGCGTCTGCACCCTTTCATGCCATTCGGACGTTATTACAGCTTGCAGATATTGGAAATTCTGAGTTTCCCCTTGCAGCTGAGACTCTAAAGACATGTTCATATGTTGACGAAATAGTAACAAGTTGTATCTCCCTTGAATATGCCTAGGCTCTCAAATCTCAGCTAATTGATTTATTACAACAAGAAGGATCCGAACTACATAAATGGAGAAGCACCAATTCGGAGTTAGTTCCTTCTAATTGTGTTTCCGACTCCAAATCTCTCGATCTTGACGAGAGCTCTGTTGTAAAGGTGCTTGGTTTGCAGTGGAATCCTACCAGTGACACATTTTCTTTTGGCATCTCTGCTCAGAACCTTCAATGTACTAAGAGAAATATACTTTCAGAGTGGCTCGTATCTTCGACCCCTTAGGATTTCTGAGTCCTCTAATACTGTTTGCGAAAAGACTCATCCAGTACTTGTGGACATGTGGTGTAGGCTGGGATGATCAGCCGCCGCCCAGTGATGTGAGTCGGTAAATTACCCGGTAAAGTATCAAATTATATACCGTAATTTACCAAATTTTATTTACCGTATTTTTGCCGTAATTTACGGAGTAATTTACCACTCCATTATATTTTACCATCAGTATTTTACTGTGCGTGAACAACCTTGAAAATCGTCAACAAATTGCGTCGCTATGTTCGTAATTTCGTAGACGAATGTCGGCCGGCTTTAATGGTAGTTTTGTGGTTATGCTGAATGCTGATGAACTGATTTTAATTAGGTTTAGTTACAAATTACAACCAAAAAAATAACAAAAATATCAAGAAGTTAATGGTAAGTAATAAGTAATAAGTTAATTATACATGTTTTTTAGAATAATCGGTTCAATAAGGTAGACAAACAGTTCTTCAGGTAATTATGAAATTATTTACAGATTGCAGATACCCATTCGACTTGACCATGGGTAGGAAGGATTATATAAAACAAATCGTTAAGAATGCTTTCAAACGCGAGGTTGATAATACCGAGAGCTTCTATATATGTCAATTTTGTGGACAAAAATAAGCTTGGATTGCTACAAGAATGGCCAAACATTTAATCCACAAGTGCCTGCATTGCCCTGAAAACATGAAGTCGTCTTTAAAAAGAAGAAGTAAAAATTATAGTACCAGTAGTGGCAGTAGTACCACATATCTAATAGGATTGGCAAACAATGGTAATTAATTCTATATGATAAAAATCATATTCAGTTCATTCTCATTAACCGTGTTGGATGCTGGGTAACTTTTTTTCATCAAAACAATATAACAGTTTTTAACTTTTATAGGTTTCTTGCACGCAAGGTACTTAAAACTCACCTTGTTTTATTTGTGAATTTGAATATGGCTTATTTATCAAAATTACATACTTTATTTTTCGAAAATAAACATGAAGTCTGTCTGTATTTTCGAAATAGAATTGGAAATATATCTATAGAAATTATTCCACCTGATATCATCAATGCTTGGGTTACCTTCAAATCCGACCTACCCGTTCTCGCAAACATAAGTGTTCTTCGACATTTGTCATCCGCTTCTTTCCAACTATTCGCTTCATGGATTCTCGGATGCGAGTGAAAAAGGTTATTCAGCAGTCATCTATTCTCGATTTGAGGTAGACGGTGAATTCCGTCTCCGTTTCGTTTATTCGTTTATGCCAAAGCTAAAATGGCACCTCTCAAAACCGTTTCAATTCCTCGATTAGAGCTCTGTGGCGCAGCTCTTCTTTCGGATTTATTCGCACTCGTAGTATCTTCCTTTGAATCACAAACTATATCATAAATGAAATTTTGGTTTGGTCAGACTCTTTCATGGTTCTTGATTGGATCTGTTCTTCCCCTCACAAATGGATAACATTTATTAGTAATCGTGTCAGTCTTCAGTCATACTCAAGAACAGTTACCTACGAATATGTGGCATTACGTGCCCTCTAAAGATAACCCGGCTGATTGCTTGTCTAGGGGGCTACTTCCATCGCAGCTTGTTAAACATTCTTTATGACTCTCTCAATCATCTCGATTTTGGTCCTCTACCTCGAATAAACTTGAGATAAGCTCTGAAGAAAAAAGAATTACCCTGGTGGTTCAAAAGAAGGAAAATTCCATTAATCTTTTACTGAAAAACCACTCCTCTTTGCCCAAAATTGAAAGAATGTTGTCGTATGTATAGTGATTCATTAGCAATACTCGATTAATCAAATGAAAACGTTCCCTTTCTCATCACACCTCTAGTGAGACTCATCAAGCCCTGATCAAAATTGCTAAATATGTTCAGACCCAAGAATATACGACAAAAAACGTCCAATTTTGTTACCCAGCCGTCACAGACTCACAAACCTCATTATTGAGAATGCCCATCGACAATACTTTCATCCTGGTTTGCAAACTCTCCATTTCCTTCTTCTCCAGAAGTTCTGGATATTGTCAGCGAAAAGAAAAATTCGTAGGTGTCTTGCGAGTTGCCTTACCTGTTGGCGCCAACGTCCCACTGGAGTTCAGCAGCCCCCTATGGGGAATTCGCCTATTCTTAGAGTGTCCAAGCTCAAACCTTTCTCTTGTATTAGTGTAGATTTTGGAGGCCCCTAAACGATTTCCTTAGGAAGATATCGAGGTGCTGAAACACACTAGGCTTATATTTGTTCATTTGTGTGTTTTGCCACCAAAGCGGAGCACATCGAACTCACATCAGATCTCTCCACTGATACCTTTCTCGCTGCGCTGAAACAATTTATATCCCGGCGCGGTCAAGTGTCGTATATTTTTAGTGACAACGCTACCAATTTTGTTGGTGCTTCACGAGTTCTGATCTCCCTCATGAAACAGGCGGCGCAAGATGAACAAACCGAATGGCGATTTATCCCTTCTTCCAGTCCTCACTTCGGCGGGTTGTGGGAAGTTGGAATAAAATTTGTGAAATCCCATCTCTGTAGAGTCATCGGCAACCAGATACTCACTTATGAAGAGTTTAATACTTTACTCATTCAGATCGAGGCTGTTCTAAATTCAAGACCAATATATCCCACCAGCTCCGATCCGAACGACCTTTTAGCTCTAACTCCAGGTCACTTCTTGGCCCTAGAGCCCTTTAACTCACCCCCCAATAATGATCTATCTCATTTGGCATAAAATAATAATAATAATAATAATAATATAAACAGGGAAGGTCAACCATCATCCAAGGCCTTGGTGAGTTGCGACACCACTTTCCTGAGCTACCGGTGCAAAACCGGACCGGCAGCTATAGCGCACCCTGGAGGGAATGCTCATTCCTTCTGATGTCGGCCGTGGGTATACTGGGTTAACCCCCCGGTATACCCCACTACTCGGTTCACGATGGACGAGAAAGAGGCCCCCACAACCGACCCCCTCGGATTAGGGGTCATAGGCAAGGTGGTGGGGCCCAGAACGATGGATTGCCACTATATAATGACCGCAATGAAAACGGACGCTTTGAGTGGACGGATGAACTAAGGGATAGTCTTCTGCATTGCTATGAGAGCAGTGAGCCCGACCGAAGAGGATACATGGCGAGAATGCATGCTTTGTGGTGTGAAATACACCCAGAGCATGCTGCCTTTTCCGCACAAAACCTAAGGGATTATGTATCCCACCTTCGGGTTCGAAGCTATGTTAGAGCCCCTCCTCAGCCGGTTAACGCAGTGGCAGAAGTGGCAGATATGCCACGCGTCGATCTGGCTGTAGAGGAGGCCCGCATCATACCACCAACGGAAGGCATCAGAACCCGCAGGGCGCTGCATAACACCAAGCCCCTGAAGCCACAACAACTGGCTCGGGTGGATGCGGTGTCGATGTCCTTTAGAAGAGGCTGACATCTGGCAGATCAACTCTGCCGTGTATGACGCCGCTCAGGCCCTGTCCCAAACGGAGAGAAGGGATACCAACCATCTGATTGGAAGGCATGAGCGACACATTCACAAGATGGAAGCTGAGATCAGGTCAGCGAGACAACACACGTCTCGTATCCAGTGTGTGGCAGACTACGTGGTGGCCAATAGGCCCTTCACGCCCGCAGTGCGGCGCATTGCCGCAAATTTAAGACGAGCTCACCACACACTAAATCAAGGTGTGCTGTTAACCATCAAACAGCGCTGTCTTGATAGGATACGAATGCTGGTGGCTGCAAAAAAGTCACTAGTGAGGCGGGCGAGAAGCATCGCGGAAAACATGATGTTCCGCGATAAACCTTCTCGCCTATTCCAAGAGCCTCCACGTGTTGTGGAAAACCCGCCGGCGGCTGATCGGGTAGAAACCTTCTGGAAGGGTATTTACGAATCTCCGCAACCACTCAACGTAGATACTCCAGACCTAGCGCAGTTCGAAGCTTTCTGCAGGATGCTTCGTCAGCCTGAGCTCAATGAACTGCGCAATCCGATAACCCCGGAAGAAGTTCGACGGGCCCTCAAAGGCTCGAAGAATTTTGCTGCTCCTGGTCCTGATGGCCTGAATAACTATTGGTGGAAAAAATTACCAAGTACCCACCACCATCTAGCAAGAGTTTTCAACTCGTGGCTGGATGGGGAGCAGCAGATTCCGGATTGGATTGTCGATGGGCGAACCGTGCTAATCCCCAAACACGGAGATTTGTCTGATCCGAAGAACTACAGACCGATAACATGCTTGAACCCATGTTATAAGATGTTTACACGCATCTTGTACATGCGAATACTCCCCGCAGTTGAGCCGGTGTATGAACGGATATATGAGCAAAGAGGGTCAAAAAAGGGGGTCGCTGGCTGCGACAGATGCATCACGCAGGACTCCGTGCAGTATAAGCGTAACATTTCAATGGCCTGGATCGATTATCGCAAGGCATTTGATACATCGCATGAACTCATCATGCATTTGCTCAGATGCCTTGCGGTACCCGATCAAATAGTGAGATGCATTGAATAGCTGATGCCGCTCTGGAGGACTCGATTTACCATAACATCTGGTCAAGTCAGAGTCCAAACAGAGCAGGTTATCTTTAGAAGGGGCGTGTTTCAGGGAGACTCCCTCAGCCTTCTTCTCTTCTGCATCTCACTACTGCCATTGTCCGTTGCACTACGGAAAACTCGCGGATACAACTGCGGCACCCCCAGCAACCGGAGGCATAAGGTCACCCATCTGTTTTACATGGATGACCTTAAACTGTATGCCTCCGGAGAAAAAGACCTTCACCAGTCCTTAAGGGTGGTGCATGAGTACACGAATGCTATCGGAATGGAGTTTGGGATAGACAAATGTGCCACGGTTCATCTCAAAAGAGGACGATGCGAGGAATACGGAGAGGACGTTCAGCTCGTAGACGGAAGCATCCTACATCATCTGGATGACGGAGAGACGTATACCTACCTAGGGGTGGATCAACGCCACACCCAAGAGGTAGCTACTGTCAAAAGCTCTCTCCGCGGCAAGTATCAGCACAAACTCCGACAGATCTGGTCTTCAGAACTGTCGGGGAAGAACAAAGTTGCTGCAACTAATATGCTTGCCGTTCCGATTCTACGACGTAAAAACTCGCAAAATGATGCATCTTCATAGAAGCTTGCATCCTAAATCGTCTGTTCCACGGTTATACTTCCCAAGACAACGGGGAGGTCGTGGACTTTTGAGTTTGGAGTGTCTACATAACAGAATGGTACTGGATGGAGCCTGTAAAGTCATCAGGAGTTCACATCCCCTTCTCTGCTTGGTATGTGATCAGGAAAAAGCAGGGATTGGAGCAGTTCTTTTCAAGGCAGCAACCCGTGCAGCCGATGAACTCGGTCTCGTATTCGACACTGAACGGACAAACCCAAACTTTATCACCGAGTTGGAACCCGTTCAGCAAAAAGCCCACGTAAAAGCTGCGGAGTGTGAGAGGCTCCTGCAGCTACATAAGGATAAGCCGATGCATGGGGTCTTCTTCAAGAACATTGAAGACCTAGGCTTATCCAGAGACCTGACCTTCTCGTTTCTCAGGTCAAGTGGGCTGAAGTCGGAAACCGAGGGATTCATAATGGCCTGCCAGGATGGTGTCTTCAACACTCTCGTCTACCGCAGTCGCGTGTTGGGTATAGAGGTCCCTGACACTAGATGCAGAGCATGTCGTGGGGCAGCTGAGACCATAATGCATTTGCTGTCAGCTTGTCAAGCTTATGCGGTCTCAGCCTATATCCACAGGCATAATGCGGCCCTACGAGTGTTGTACTACCATCTACGACACTCGTACGGTGTAGACGAGACACCGGTGTTGCCTTATGCTCCGGGGGATATTGAGTCCGTGGTGGAGAATGAGAAGTGCCGAATCTATTGGAACTATTCATTCCCCACCCTCAGGCAAATACAAGCCAATAAGCCTGATGTAGTACTCCTCGACCATCAAAGTAGGACGATTTTCGTCATTGAGTTTTCAGCTCCTGGCGAAACGAACATCGTCCGAAAAGAGGAGGAAAAACGGACTAAATATCGAGATCTCCTCTTTGAACTCCGCAGGCTTTACCCAAACCATTCTGTCAAGATGGTGGTTCTGATAATAGGGGTCCTTGGTGGAATGATGGACACACTGCTCTCAAACTTAAAAATCATACCGGCTTGCCGTGACTTGGCAGAAATCCTAGCCGGGCGAATGCAGAAGGCCGTAATTCTTGGGTCACTCCGCCTACTCAGGGCACATGATTCTCGGACCCAGTAATCACTCACCCCATGGACGTGGGGAGTGTTTACTGGGGTTAATGACACACCAGCGCGCCCTCCGGAAGTGTCGGGGCTCCGGAGACAGGGCCTGACTGGGTAATTCCTAAAGGAAAAAAAATAAAAAAAAATAATATATACATATAAGTAGGGAGGGCCAACTACCATCCAAGGCCTTGGTGAGTTGCGACACCACTTTCCTGAGCAACCGGTGTAAAACCGGCAGCCATGTCGCATCCTGGAGGGAATGCTCACTTTCTCTGATGTCGGCCATTGGTATACTAGGCTAGACCTAAAGACTCGGTTCTAGATGCACGATGCCTTTTCCGCACAAAACCTAAGGGATTATGTATCCCACCTTCGGGTAAGAGGCTATGTTAGAGCACCTCCTCAACCGGTCAATACAGTGGCAGAAGTGGCAGCTATGCCACGTGTCGGCCTGGCTGTAGAGCGCCTCGCAACACACCACCAGCGACAGATATGCTATTAAGTAGTGTATGGGGAATGTCGACAAAATCCAGTTGATGCTCAACAGCTGTACTCGGAAAGATACCCCGAATGACAATGTCCGGCTCGAAATTATTTCAAGCGTCTTAAAGAGCAGTTCAGAAGAGAGCCTGATGTTGGTACTGAGCATAGTATTGTTTCTGAAGACATGGAGATTAATGTTCTCATGAAAGTGGAAATCGACAAAACAGTATCTCTTAGGAAGATCGCTTCCGAGTTGGATACCAGTCGTGAAAGTATGTTATCAGTTCCATTTCATTATTATTTATCCTTTGAAAATAAAGTATATCATATCTAAATTTAAATCTAATGTATCATCTCGTTTCAAAAGAGATAACTATAATGTACAAGTTGCGCTATCAGATTAATATCAGTTCTGTTATCAACTTTCTAGAGGCTCAAGTAAAGAAAATGTAACCCAATACTTGAAAAAAAGATGATCCTAGATCCTCGATCTACAACGAGGTCTCAATCCGTCTACTAATCAGGAATTATCGAATTGGGATTTCGTAATATGACGCCGGTCTCAATCTGCCTTCTCTCCAGGTCTCGCCACTGACTCTCTCCAAAGTGCCAATCTGCCTATACCACCGAGAGACACGAGACTTTGTGAGCTGTGTTGATTTGGTGGTTTTGAATTATATTTCATGACATCAAAACAACAAAACAACTGATCTCAAAAATCAATCATCAGTAAAGTTGTACATGAGATAAGAAGTATGCCATAGAAACAAAATAATTGAATGTCATACTATAAGTTGAAGTGTTGGCATTTTCTCTACAATTATGAAAATGTAGTTTTTATCAAATAGCACAATATAAAGACTGACTTCAGAAGAAAATAGAAGTGGTACTCAGCGGAGAAAATAAAAGTCATCGTCAAGTTGCTGATATATTTCATGTTGAAAGGGAGTTTCAACGGTTTACTGTGAGCGGGATTATTTCAAAAATCTATACGGGTTCAGTGCAAAACACATAAGACCTCATAATCTAGCAGTTCAAAATAAAGAGGCGCAATCAGGTGTATGCTTGAATGTTATAGAATATGGGAAAACTATTATAACAGATATTTGTAATGACATTAGGTAATGGTAATGGTAGGTATGGATGGTGACTGATGCGCTGCGACCTAATTAGATCTATTGTGCCCCATCTTCTTCTGATATTTCAGGGTGTTCTCGTTTACAGCAGCCCCTCAAGCCCCAATTCCTTGAGAAATTTAAGGATTTTGAGGGAGTCTATTCGTGGTATTTCTCCCACAATAAATAGGTAAGAATTTGTATTCTTCTTGAATTTTGGCAGGCTTAGGGTCCACATGCGGAGGTAGGGAGTTTCATAACTTTGCTGTTTATTGGAAGGATGCCAGGGAAAGAGATGTTTGGCATGTATCATCAAGGGTTGTCGTGATTGATGGTTAAAGTTACCATTTGTTCTCATTTTTAATTTAATAATTTCTACCAATGTCTTTCCATCAATATGGAAAACCGCCATGATTCAGATCAGCCGTTTTCAGAACAAAAAAGAACGTTGACAAACAATAAATGATACAAAAATAAGCCAGATTTCATAGTCTGAAAATACCTACGTCAGGTGAATGACTTCTGCAAACTTTTCTGTACCTACAGTACATATTTATTTACCTAATATGGATCATAATGGTAGTAGCCGTGAATATTATCCGGGCGAAGCGATGAATGAATATTTTTTCTCGGATGCATCGGTTTCTTTAGGGGACTTGCCTTGTTATAAAAGCAAGTGTGACGTGAGTTGCCTTGAAGTCAATCCCGACGTCTAGTGCTTGCTTGGAGTGCACATCGACCACCTGGGGTGGAGCTGTAGGTTTTCTGGGTTTTCCTACAGCTGAAAAGTTAATACACCACCAAACATCAGTAAATCGGCCCGGAGTGCTACGGCAAATAATAATAATAACTGTCCTCTACCCGCAAAGCCTATGCGAGTCTTTACGGGGGAGTATTATTATTATATGTGTAATACTATATCAATAAATGTTCTTGATGTGGGTTGGTTGAGTGCGTGTATTTATTTATTGTCTTAAATATATATAAATAAAAGGAATCAATTTTGACGGCATAGATTCGCATAAAATTTCCCAGACCGTATTCGATCCAAGGAAGTTCATTACTAAGCAACGGCCTAAAATACTATATTAGCGTATTTTGGGGTGTGGAGTTGCTACGGGAAAATATGCATTATTGACCGATTTCAGAAAAAAGCCTTTTAAGTACACTACCCTTACAATAAAAACTCCGACATCTACCTGAATAGTATGAATGGTATGAAATAGTACCCAATAATGTTTAAAAAAACACATTTAGTTGATTGTGTCATATCAAAAACTTTGCATAATCGATATAAATTATTTCTTCTAAGAATCCAGCGTGCGTGCACTTATTTTTTGAATAATACATAAATCCTAGCAAAAGTTTGCCCTAGGGAGAAAGTCACATGGCTGTAATTTTTGCATGAAAAATTATGTTGGCTATGACAGTAAAAATGGATTGTATTGCAGAATATGAAAATCCTAATTCATAAGGCGCCGTTCTTATTCAGACTTGAAGGATATTGTTGAAGAAAAAAAATTTATATCCGTTAACCGGTGGCACCCCTACGTGCAACCCTCAGAAGTCAGAGACTTGTGCGAGCTAAGGGAAGACGTAGCTCTTACCTTTTAATGCGTGTGATGCCATGCACGAGACCGGTGGCAATGCTGAGCTTCGAACTCACGCTCTTTGGCTTATGAGGCGAGAACTGAACCCGCACACCACCGTGGCCCATATACTTGAATATATCCGATAATTATGGTACGCCGTTTTACTTTTTATTCGAGTTGCACTCCAACTCACATTTTACATGTCACTTCAATTGTTTTCGACTGGCGTTAATTCAAATCAAATAGTTTTCATTATCGTATAACCTATTTGCATGACTCATAGTGATTTTAATGTTGGTTCTAATTGGAAATAGGCATCCGGTGTATCTATCAATTTACCAAAAGATTCATATAAATAATTTTGTCAGAATTCAAATTGGAAATATGACGATATGAATTATTTCGGCGTGTCATTCTTGGTAAGTTTGGATTTATCAAATAGAAATTTTTATACATTCTGTGGATCACAACCAAGTCTTTTGAATAGTGACAGACTTTCGCTATCCCTGTTATTCACATGATAATATTTCGGGTTTTTAGGACGACGTTGAACACGGGATAGTCTCGACTTTCGCCAACATAAGTGGTTGGCATTCTCAACACCTACTCAGTTCTGTGTCAACTGCTTGACATTTGACATTCGTTGTCTCAGTAAGTATCTTTGAGTTGAAGTTTTTACATCTGATCGATCAGTAGTATTTCTGAGAACAGGTAAGCTTTATTTGTTTCTAGTAATTTTCCGGTTCTGTTGGAGTTGTTGTGGTGTTTCTGGATTTCAATTGCTTCTTGAAAGAGTCTTTGGTATTATACAGGGTTTCTTCAAATTTCACTTTGTGATTTTATCACTGTTGAGAGTATGTTCTGCGACAGCGGAATTGTCCGTGTATCGGCTGCCTTCTTTAATTTCTGGTTTAACGGAACGTTTCGTGGTTCCGATATAAACACTGCCGCAGGAACATGGAATGCGGTAAATCCCAGAACAGCTTAGCAGGTCTCGTTTGTCCTTCGCTGATCTCAAATGACCTTTCAGTTTAAATAGTTTCTATCTCATATTTTCGTAGAATACGGCCCATTCGATCTGTAACTCGTGTTGAACGTCGGCCAAAATCAATTATCACAACTCGTTTTGGATTTGGCAGAATATCACCTTCCTAATAACAATTGTATTTTGTTTCCATGGCATACTTGTAAAAGCCAATGATCTCTCGGGAAAATTCGGCATTTGTCAATAACTATAATAGAAGGAAGTTGGTAGGTACCGACTTTTGGCACACCCTGTATAACTGTAGGACTAAAAATATTTCAGGTAAAACGGCCATGATCCATTGTGACAGCATACCTAATTTCAAGTATCTTAACCAAGTTGAAATACCTTCAATGCACTGCCTATGTAAATTACCCCATTTATGAAAAAAGCAGCTTCATTTAGGTACCTATAAGGTACTGCAAACTTTGTTATTATCAAACTTCTCAAAAATATTTCATTACTTCGTTTCAATTTAACAGAAATTGCTGTAGTATGTTTTAGATTTATCGAAAGTGGAAGGAATGTGCTCAACCTTCTTTATTGGAGTACTTATTATGTTGGATCAGTAAACAAATATCTTACCCTTTCTCCGATTTCGGCTTCTCCACTGGCCTTGAATCTTAACGTTTCCTTGCCGCTTCCATAACTTTTTTTTCCAGAAGTAGCTTTTCCAGTCTTGGGTGCTATACTGCTGAATCCGCTCTTCATCGGTTCAATCAACCGGATCGTGAAAGTGGTTCCTTTGGGGATATCTTTCAATGCTTTGGCTACTTCGAAGTGACGTTTACCCACCATATTTTCATCGCATAATTTCTCTATATGATCTCCAACCTGAAGAAAATCAAAATAAGTATTAATTTTAGAATAATCTTCCACATAGAAGTATTGTGATTGGGAGTAAATACAATGATGTACGGATATACCACGATGAGTTGAGTCGATATGTACATGGGAAATTCCTAGGAGTATTTTTGTGAAAATTTATTATGGCATTTTCAGAATCTAGGATGAATCTCAATATAACTTTTTTCAAAACATCCCATGTCTAAAGGCTCCGTCTTCAGTTATTTATTTTATTTTACAGATGTGGCCATTCACAAACAAATCAATTTTTTGGAAACAAAGAGAGTCAGGTCATAAATTGCTAAAATTTTTCAAATAAATTATACGGGGTGCTCAGGAATTAGCGCCCTATTTGTCTATTTCGAAAATTGTGTAACTAAACTAAATTTTTCCTACGGCAACCCCATTGTCTACCCTTAAAAATAGAGCGAGTTTATGCTTACAACCATATATCTAAATTAAACGGTTTTTGTATAAACCTGAAAAAAACAAAATTTTCGTGTGATTATTAGAGATATCTGAATTATCAGTAGGCATTTTTGAAAGAATCAACAAGAAACAAATGCTGAAGTGTCACCAAACAATATTTACTAATAATTTGCGATTAAGCGTAATGACATTTTATCATGTCCCATTCAGAATTTAAAAAGGAACATCACTTCAAACTGCTAATCATTTGTGGAGAATTTGACATGTTATTGGAACAGTCTGTTAAACCTTCCCTCCGCGATATCCGAACAGATCAAAGCACACTAATGACACCATGGCGCAGATCACACACAAAAGTCACAAATAATGAACACACTGGCAGTTTGTAGGAAAGCATAACAAAATTAAACCTTTCATAGACAAAATGGACGCAGATCATCCACAATTGTAAAACACATACAGGAACGAACAAGAAATTGAACAAACTGTAGTAAATGTTCAAACTGGTTGCACATAACTTCCATTTATGAATTCTTCTTATAAAAATCTAGCATGTATAGCACTCTGAATTTCCTCGGGGAAAGAAATGGAAATGCATTCCTAACTCTTTTCTGGCAGCATAGAGAATATTTTTTCTCCATGATCATCATAGAATTTGCTAATTCTGAAATAAAATTTGATTACAGAATGCTGGAATTCTCTCTCTCTCGAGATTGAAGAAATATTCTGCAACACCTCTGCCTCCATGCAATTCAAATGTATTTACATTCTCTCTCTTGTAATAGAATAATATTCTCACACTGGTTAGCAGTAATAACATTAGCCTCGACGCAGTTGATTGTCACCGTAGTGGCGAATTTCGGTAGTTTCAAAATTATTGCTGTCACGTTTTCATTCGAAAATATAAAAAGTATCATGAATTTATCCAGTGATTCAGAATCAGAGTGTGAAAATACACTACCTGAAACTACAAAGAGTGCAAAAAATAATATACTGGAAAGTTTACTACCAAAATACCCGAATAATTGATACTTCTAGTTTTCATGGAAGAGAATGCCATTAATATAATATTTATTAAACATATTTTAATGAGAGGCCGGATGGCTCAGATGGTATAGCTTTAGCATAGTAGACGAGAGGTGGTGGGTTGAAGCCACCAAGAAGGCGTTTTTTTTTAAATTTTTCTTAATACTTCTTTGCGATAAAAAAATTGGATCTGGTTAGTCCAGGATTAGTCCTTTCTGATAAACAGTGTTTTTAAATAAGTTATTATTTCGTGTGGAAATTATCTTTTGTTCCTTTCCATTTAAAAATATTTTAAAATTTTTGATCGTGGAGAAAGTATAGTCTGCTACTCGGTTAGAATGAAAATCTCCAATAAATTACCATTAAAATTTTTATCATAAAAATACAAGCACACTATCATTTTTTATTCCGGCAAGAACATTGAAACTCCATTGACTTCCAAACTGTCATTCTCGAAATACGTGTGGAATAGTATTACTCAATCAGTAATGTGAATTATGGTGGTTACAAATTTCATTTTTATAAATTTTGCCCCATTTGTTCAAATCAATTTTTGTAAAAAATGTTCGTCTCCCTGAATTTGAATGAGTACGGATGGTACTCATGTAATTTCATTATCTTCATTACCTACGACATATTGACTTTTTTGTTGCTTTTTCACAAACTGACCGAGTGTTTTGCAATAGTGAATGAACCGGTTCAGGGTGTTGGTCTACTCGGTCATCGTGAACGGAAGGTTTCTCAGGCTCTTTTAATATGCTTCAACGTCAAATTATTAGCAAAAAATATTGTTTGTTGATACTTCAGCATTTGTTTCTCATCGATTCTTCCAAAAGAGCTTACTGATAATTCAGATATCTCTGAGTTTCAGTTGATACGTCTACCTACCAAAACAATCTTTGTATTAGTTCATAGACGGAGTTTAGCCAGTATCTCAGGAGTATGTTGAAAATTAATAAGTATAAAAACAACGACTCTTTAAATATAATAGCGTAACATTAAAAAAGACATTTTGCAACAAAAATATAAGTCTAAAATTATTTCGAAAAACCTTGCAAAATATGTGTAAAACTTATACTTATTTAAATAGCCAATAATGAATCACTCGGAACATTAAAAAAAGGCATTTTGCAACAAAAATATAATCATAGTCTAAAATTATTTGGAAAAACCTTGCAAAATATGTGTAAAACTTATACTTATTTAAATAGCCAATAATGAAACACTCGGAACTCCCAAATATGGCTTTGGATTTTTTTATATCAAATCAAATGTTCTCTGTTTTATTTCTCTTGACCTATTAGTTTATAGACAAAATGAGTTTTTCGGATCTGACAAACTCAGTTCTGACCACTACTGGACATTGACATATCTTCGTTAATTTGTTTTCCGACTTTTTCAATTCGCGATTTCTTTGGAACCATCTCACTGTTAGTGGATTTTCTCTTTTCAGCATTGAATCGCCTTAGAACGTACATAAGCCTTAATGCAAACCTGAACCCCTATTTCCTTAGATATAGGTTCCATTCGTCTGATATCCATTTGATTTTCTTCCTCTACTTGAATCTCTTCGGAGGTTCTATTTTTTGGCCTTAACAATAGAGTCTTAATGACACATTTGCTGTGCTTTACTTTATGAAAACTGTGACCGTGGCTTTGAACTATGCGTCGTAACTCTATTTTTTTGACGGTCAAAAAATTTCGCTACTACTCCAGGTTTTAGTCTAACTTTTCCACTCTTCATTGTTTTAATGTACGTACACATAATTCTCAATATCTTCTTATAAATAAAACAAGTTATTCGTGTTAAACGCTGGAGCTTATAAGTTATCACTAATTTTAAAACTACACAAATTGTTATTAAATATATTCAAACTGTGAGATAAAATCGAAAAACTTATTTCTTCTACATTCATGCAAAAAGCAAAACTCTATTGAACTATATATTCAGTGGAAATTTTAATGTCAGAGGGCACATTAATAAACCGTTTTTTTGGTGCATTTTTGGATGTGTTAGGACAATTGGGAATCAAACAATATATATTTGCCATTTTTTTCTCACTCATTATGCAATAAAATAACGAAACAGTCCAGCGTTTTGCTTCTTGAACTATAATGATACAATTATTTCAGACACTGAAAGTAATCAAACAAAAAGAATTTTTCTGGAAATGATACATATCAACGAAAATAAAGAATCAATGAACAAAAACACAGATTTAAACAATCTCAGTCAAATTTATACCTACCTTTTTAAATTGAATGAAAATATCAATATTTCACCCATTAATCAGAATTTTCCTTCTTGATAAGTAATCAAATATAAATTGTCATCATCATTGTCATACATCTAACGTCATGTTTTTCTGTCCGTTTGGTTTCAATTTCATTTTAATTCTCACGTTAGTAATATTTTTATATGTATATGAAATCCTTAAATCCAATAGAAATCCTGATTTGATGTACATATCTCGGTACAAATATTACGGAAGTGAATCACCCCTCGTAGAAATCCTGATTTGAGATACAATTTTTAAAGAAGTGAAACGCACCCGATATCCACTTGATATCTAAAAAAAAACGCAAATGACACTGTTAGAAACAAATCACACCTCTCATTTACATTTGGTTGTCAACGAATGAAGAATTGCGCTAAAATTCCCCAAAAGCAATGAAATTACATTACATTACTGCCCACTGTGTGCAGCATTTTTTTGACCTTGGAATCCTGAAGGAAATCTTGAAATCCGAATGAAATCCTGAAATCGCTTATGAAATCCAGAAATCTCCGGTGAAATTCAGAAATCGTACAGGAAATCTTGAAATCCGAATGAAATCATGAAATCCATATGAAATCCAGAAATCTTTGGTGAAATCCAGAAAACCTAAACGACATCTTGAAATGTCTTATGAAATCCAGAAATCCGTTCAAAAGTTCTGAAATCCAATTGAAATCCCTCAAATGAAAATTTGGTGTACAAATTTTAAGGAAGTGAAACACCCCTCGTATTTCCTCCAGAAGATTCCTACTTTCATACAGACAATCAACTAGGAATTATTCTTTTTTAATGATCGAAAATACAACAACCTCCTAAGTGAACCTTTAATCTATTCGTCAGAATTGTCTCGTACAATGTTCTGTTGTTTCGTGTTATTGTGCCACCCTGTATGAATGTTTTGTTGTATTTCAGATCATCTCGATTTTTTTTAATTTTTCAACAGAGTATAGGTCTGGATTTAAAAATTGTTCAATTGGGTACCTTCACAAAATGAAAATTGATTAAAATAGTCGAGCCTTTCGCTTAGTCCCTATACAATAGGATGTCGAACAGAAAATAAATCACTCCGGCCCAACGCCTAGCAGAGTTTTTCTACAAGAATATACTTCGCAATACATGCTGTAATAACTAACAAATGATAATTGAAAACAGGTGTGACTATTTCATACTAGTTCCACAGTTCAGTGCAGACCCGGCCACAACATGCAAACGATTTTTACTTGGTTCGACGTTTGCCGATACCATTTTGTATAGGAAAAAAGCGAAAGGATCGATTATTTTTTATTTTCATTTTGTGAAGTGGCGATATATAATGGGCGCCAATGGGAAAAGAGCATTGAAAATCTATTTTTAACGAATGACTTCGGATTGGCAACGGAATAAGTCGTCACGTGAACTTATCCTGCGTTTCCGAGCTTTTGAAATTTCAACAATTTCACTAAATTTATCAAAGAAATTTCGAGCCATGGAAATGACGTACTCTTAGTGGCTACAGACTTTATTGGGTTGTCACTTCTAAATGACGAAATAAAAATGTATCCAAAATCATCCCCAGTCGTAAAAATCTTTCGAAAAATTTGGCGAATATCATCTGAAATGTAATGAAACTGGCATAAGTGATACATCATTGAATTTTTAATGAAGAACAATGAGAAATCTGTATTCATGAAAACAAGGCCATATTTATATTTATAAATTTGACGACGAGTGAAGCTGATATGATTACAAAAAACTTTATAAAAAATTGCTGCGACGAAGTTTTTGCTCACGTATATGTAAAGAGTTGACCTGGCTGCATAAGGAGCTATAACTCCCACCAATTTCAATACTCCCTAATACGATTAACCCTTGGAAAAAATTACCGAATTATTTCTTATTCATTCACCATTTCTATTGAGTTGTCATCACCAAATACGTGATCTGTAAAAAAAACTCATATAGGTACGCTGTATGTGGTCATATGTATATCTAATTAAGAATGCAGAGTTTTCTTGCATTCCAAAATCTTGCTTGAGAGAACTGAAATATCAACACTTTTCGCTTGAGAAATAGGATGAGCACAGAAGCCGAATACCTCACCTGTATGTGTGATATACTGTGGATGATAGATCCTTCTTTTATTCGTTTGATGAAGGCAAATCCAGCTCCGTTGTCGGTGATTGTGAGACCTAATGAGTCTTCTGATTTTACTAATTCAACCTCCTTTGGCCTGCCTGAAAAAAATTATGAAAGGTTAATAAATTGATCCGTGAAATGAATTTTTATAAGTTTGCTATCAAGGATTACTTGCATTTCTGGGAAGACAAAATAGTTTACGCACGGCCAGATTATAAATTAATATTTCGCTCTCCGGTGTTAGGGACTGAAGGATCATTCACAATTCAAGAGAAATTTAGTACATTGGTACGAAAATATTATTTTCATTCGAGGATTTTCATCTCTTCGTGAAGTAAGTTAATAGAATATGGTCTATTACTTTAATAATAATTTTGATAGGTCTATTTTCAGCAGCTTGTAATATATAAATATACGATAAAAAGGATTAGACCCAACACAGTTCCTTGTGTTACTTTCATTTTGATCATTAGTTCGGAGCTAATTTTCCCACCAATTTCTACAGTTTGTTATCTCTCACATAGATTATTTATTGTGCTTATTCATCCAGGTGTTTACTTTGACACCAAGAAACAAAAATTGATGTTTCATTAATAACTTTTCAATTTTTTTACAACTTTTGATTATAATCATTCTTATATTTCTAATGAGATAATTTAGTTTTTTCTATAATTTTTGTAAATACTGTTTTTCGAATTGTTAAAGTAATTTTTTCTTCAGATTGCCAATTTTGTTGATGGAGGAAATGAGACCCACTGTTAATCCAGAGCTTTATTTTATTGCACTGTTTCAGTTCCATTTTCATCAGCTATGTACTTTTGCAGTTTATCGAATAAAATGTTATAAGCCTCCTGCACATGCTATTACTTTGCCCCACCACTCTTCACCAACTAATTCAATGAGTTTTTTATAATTTAATTGTTTTGTTCACTGTTCTGCTTCAGATATGGAATCATGTATTACATGTTCTTGTTTTAAAACAGAAATCAGCGGTAGATCATTTCACACCGCTGATTTCTATCAGTAAATGGATAATTTATAGTTCGATCCGAATCTTATTTTCGATACATTTTTCTTTTCGTATTAAGATGTGATCTATTATTAATTCTGTATTAGGTCGCAGCGCATCAGTCATCATCCATACTTACCAATACCAATACGTCAACACACAGATACCGAATATCAACTAATATCAAATGTCAATCATTCGACAGTGCATTGAGTAGCTGTCAAATACAAAAAATCTCGTTCGAAAATGCCAACCACTCATGTTGGCGAAACGTCGAGTCAAACTCCTAATCAACGTCGGCCTTATATCCTGAAAAGTCTTCATGTAAGTCCTATGGAGCTGTTTGATTAATTTCTGTTTGACATTTGCGTATAGGAAAATGTACGAAAGGCTGAATTATTTATAATCAATTTTTGTTTTAGAATTGTATTGTCTTTCGTCAAGTACACCCAGTTCCACACGAAAAATATTTTAATATTTTTCATGATGAAATATGTTAAATACTTACCTACTGCACGCAAATGAACTTTAATTTTCATGCAACAAGAAATAATGAGATAGCTAAACTCTTCGTTAAATTATCAAAATCGCTTTCTTCCTAGATGATAACATAACTTGCGTCAACTATGAATAGAGGCTGCGGATTTATTTCCTTAATCATTGTTCCATATGGTAGCATTATTAGAAATAAATCAGTTATCACTCCGTCAAGACTAGATGCTGCTGAAGTTACGGTTGTTTGAATTCCTCAATACTAATGTGCGATGACGCTTTAGATAGAGATGACGTGAAGAAAATATCAGAATTACCATTTAATGCAAATTTATTTATGTTTGTATTGAGATATTGACAAATCAGAACTTTTGCCATTACTCCAAAATTGTGATAAAGGAAATAACTACTTGACATGATTTTCTATTGTGCTTGATACTTGAAAATTAATCCCTACAAAAATAACGTTTATACCCACTTCCTTCAGAATCCTGAAAAAATAAGAAATCGTGAGGTGGGAGTTACCAAGCAACGTTTTTATCTTCCCTTTTCTTGCAAGTTGTCTAATTTTGGAATAATCATAATACTGAAAAACTGCTGTTTTGACCTGACTACCTCTAATAGTGTTAGACCAGGAAAGCATGAATCCCGAGATGAGCAGACGTTTAATGACAGAATACCGTGCACCAGAGATGGAAATACATCATACTCAGCAGAAAAAAAAATCCTGCTTTTATTAAAATCAGATAAAATGTCTCTTGCGTGATCTGGACTTAAAAAACTCAATCAGTAGCGTCGATAGGTTTTCCTGGGAGGAGGGTACTAGTACCGAAGTTGACTGTAAATAAATTGAGGGTTTACTAGTACTACAGCGTTTTTACATAAGAAAATACAGTTGAGGGGGGGTAATGTCCCCAGTATCCCCTCTTATCGATGCTAGTGAACTCAATGTTTGCAGCTACAAATAGGTACATTGACCTGAATAAATAATAAGGGTGTGCTAACATCTAATCCACCCTGAAAAACAACCTACTTGTTCATAAATCAAGAATCAGGTTTTTCCTCCCAAAAAGCCGACTGACTCGAAAAATCACCGGCTGTGTAAATAAATATAAAGTTTCGTCCATAAATTTGGCATCATGGGAAACACTGTTACTGATAATTTATTTTGAAATTTAACTTAGGCGAGGAGTTGTGTTGAAAAAAATTGAGAATAGTCGACTCGGGTTGTGTCAAAGGATATTTCAAGACTTTTCCTATAGGTAATACAACAGTAGAGTCATCCTGCCCCATCCAAAGAACGATAAAACCTAAAGCCCAACAACAAGAAGCCCTCCTCGATAGCACAGATGCTAGGAAGAGCAAATGCATGAATTCTAACAAAGTTCGAAAAGTGTCTCACTTGGTAGGATAGCGTGGAGAGAAGGGGCTTCCAACATATTGGGACAGGAGTACTCTAATGTTGTTTGACTTATCCTGGCACTGACGATCTTGAAACATGTCTTGTATACAGATGGTAATTCCTAACCAGATGGGGCATAGTATTAGATGCTTGCTTACATTTAGTACTTGCAATAGTGTTCTCCTGGAGAAACATTGACCTTAGAATTGAATAGCGGGTATGGGCAGGTAGAACTGGCTTCAGAAGATCTAGAAAAGACAACTTTTATCGTGGGCTCAGGACCGTGGTAGTTCACAGTTATGCCATTCAAGATCTGCAATGCTCCAGCCACATATGAAAGATTGATGAACACGTTTCTACAAGGACGGTTATGGAAGACGTGTTTAGTAAATCTAGATGACATAATTGTGGTTGGTGGATCGTTCAAGAATCACGTGGAAAACTTAGCGGAGGTATTTTTACAACTGGATAGCTCTGGGTTGAAAGTGAACCCCAAGAAATACTATTGATTTCAGAATGAAGTATAAGTAGATGAACAGAAGATCAAAGCAGTAAAGGAATTGTTTACCTAACCTGTTTTGAACTCATTAAACTAGGAAAACAACCCATTCTTTTAAAATTATTTACACAAATATTAAAGCTTTGAAGAAAAAAGTGAGATAGTCGTTTAACTAAGTAAAGAATAATATTATTAATAATTCATTTGCGATCATTTCATACAAGAAAGTAGATCAACACAAATGATTTGGGGAGCAGTAGATGTAGTTGGAATAAACCCATAAAAGGAGAAACCTTGTGCATGAGTAAATGATAGACTTCAATACTGAGATAAAACCGCACAAAAATATTCGTTCGTTTTGGATATATACTGTTCATTCATTTAATACTAGAAGAATATTTTTCTAATTATTTTTATCTTCATACATTTATACATCCCTTCATCAATAAAAAAAAATGTTTGACTCTCTTCTTTTTCAGGGATAAAGACCGTTAAGGACGTGTGCCTTACGTTGATATAATATATGATATATGATTAAGGTATAGATATGTGTGTGTAACATATGTGGTGAATATGTGGTGGAACATATTAGCAGTATCAGCACGTGCATCGGTATATCTGAACATTTTTCTGCTAACATGAACGGCAATATAATTCTTTATCGTCATTTAATCCCCAGAAATTTATGACCAACATAATGATTACAAATGTATGGTCGCATATCTCACTTACTGTGGAAAACCTCACAAGCAAAAAATTGTGGCAATCGCATCTTTTTCGTTTAATCTTCAAAAAATGGAAAATAGTGATGACATTGCAAATCTAACAACTTCAATAGCTAGTAAATTGCGAGTATTCTGAATTTCGAAAGTTATTGAGAATTTGTTGTACTTTGTACTAATTTTTTGCTTGTTTTGGTGCCAATAATTCAAGTCGGCAATGGTTATTAACTGTCAAATCTCACTTAAAACCTTCTGCCGTCTAGGATGTTACGATGGCTTTTCCCAGAACACACCTATTCAACTTTAAATCACTTGCAATAATTTCATAAAAATAAATTCAACCACATTTTATACAAAATACAAAATATGTTGAAATCGGTGCCGAACATTTTTTTCATAAAGTTTCATATAATTCACAAATGAATTCTTTTCGTCATCCGGCTACACCCTTAAACTTAAAATTAGGGCTGGAGTTTTCGGTGATCGGATTATTGGTCCAATACACGGAAAAAAATCGCTGTGGATATTTTTTCCTTTAACAGTGTAAAAAAAATGTGTAAATAATGTATATAATTGAAGTGAATAAGTACACATGATTGTGATGATTTTTTTCCAATGTTTGTTTATTTTCTTTTGTGGTGAAATTTTCCACAGGTTTGTAACTTTTATACACAATATGTGTAATACATGATTGTGGTTGAATTTTATACATTTCTTATTTAAAAAGTACAACATGAATTGTGTAATAATTAACAAACACGACTAAAAGAACAGCAATAATGTAGATATACTTACCTAGTAATAATTGTAAAAAAACATGTGTTCTAGTTCTCACTACGTGAAATATCATTTTCAAATATTTTACCTATTAAATGATACCTACTGTTATTTTGGATTCTGTCGAACTACGGAAAACGTTTTTCTCTACACTATGGTGGGTACAAGAAAAATTAATAAGCTTGTCTCTATCTACACTTCGTGTGCTCAGTTATACTTGCTCCATCTCAATATAAAGTAGACAGAGTGACATAGGTACATGAACCTAGAGGGCCCTAGGTTAGTATCAACATCATAAAATTGAGGGCCCGATCTCTTTTTTAGTCTTGTTACATCTCTTGTTCTTATGTTAACGATATGTCTGTTATCACTGACTAGGTAGATACTCAATAAATAATGTTTAAATCATCTACGGACACACTGAGGGTGTTCTTTGGGATAACTTAAATAACTTAATTTTTCCGCCATTTGCAGCCTACCACAATTTCATATTCGGTTGTCTCCGTTTACAAGTAATGTGGGAGTCGGTGATGCGTTGCCAATACTGTTATCATATAATATAGTTTGTTCATTTTGTGCAATGGAAATTTTTATACACAATTGTGTTTATCAAAAATGAAGGCATATATTACTGAAATCCATTCCCGAAAACCTGATCAAACAATGATCATCTTGATAATATAGAGATTGTTTCATAAGTTCATATAAAATTCAGTTTAGCGGACTCATCAGAAAAAAAGTGATGTTACGAGGTTTACCTCCTGAACACAAATCCGAAAATAAATAAAAATTAAAACACTAAATCGCATGAATGCATGCTCTTTTTTGTCGGCTCCATTTATAGTTGCTAATCAACCCATATTTCGCAGTTGCAAGCACCAAAACCAAACACTTAATACTTTATTTTTTCAAAGCAAACATAATCTAACATTTTAGTGATTTTTTTTTATTTGGTCACTTGAACCAACTATGTATTCGAATTCAGATGTGAGCAATACATTCTCCTTCATTTAGGTGCACGTTCAATTGTTTAATTTGCGCCTCTACTGAACTTTATCAAATTGTCTAAATGGATTGGAAAAATAAATTGGAGAAAGCACACTAGCTACCAAGATATAAAATGGGACAAATCACACAATAATTGTTGAACGTAGGTATAATCGATATCTCTAATTTTTGCAGGTCTTCTGGTTTGGAAATCATTTTGAAATGGTGAACTTATAATACTTTTATAAATCAATTAATCGCTCTTTGTTTCAGGAACATCTGTACGATGTTGGAGGTGAAATCCTGAATCGACTGTGACATTTTTTCTGTATAGATTTTAATTTTGATTTTTTTTTGTTATGTTATAAATAAAAACAAATATTTATTGGATGTAATTTTCTTTCTTATCTTTCCTTCATCAAGAGAATTGTTATAGATATGTTAAAAGAATTGTGAATAAAAAAAATATATTTAATCATGGACTATTATCTCACTAGAGACGACTGAAATGCATAGAAAATATAAAAACCTCATGTAAAAACCCTTTCACTACACTAAAATACTATATCTACGTAAATGCGTTTTCAATGAAACATTGCTTATGGAGCACCCTATACAGAACTGATGGAGAAAAATACTAAAATGTTTGTAGAAAAGTTCAACAATATTGTGTATTTTGATATCAGATCTATTTTTAAAACAGAAACAAAATTGTGTAAAATATGTACACAAGAGAGTATAATGAATTTATATTCTCTACACAGCTATTTTGAAAAATACGAACCTTCGTGTAACATTTTTATATAGCATTGTGCATTCTGAATTTCAGTTTTGTACACAGAACTATAGAATAAAACAAACTTGTGTGTAAAATACTAACACATTATTGCGTATTTTTAATCCAGAAACTCTACAGAGCTATATAACAAATCACAAATGTATTCAATTTTCTTGCACAATGTTGTGTATTTTGAAATTATAAAGTCCACAGAGTTGTTTATAAAAGACCTAAAAATTTTGTAACATTTATACACAAAGGTCTTGTTTACGAATTTGAACAATATTGTGCAAAAAATGGAATCAAAGAAATATACACAATGTGGGTATATTATTACAACAAATTAGGATGAACAATAGTTTGCAAGATTTCTACACAAAATTGATTCTGTAACCATTTCAAACACAATTTGTTCAAAAGTTTTGTACAATTGTGGGAAAACACTCCACACATTTTTTTCCGTGTATTAATCAATTAAAATTACCCAACCCCACATTTCTCAAAATATCACAAGATGCAATAAACAACGTTAACCAACGTTAACCAACGTTTTCCGAGAAGTGAGATATTACTTCATATTCGATGTGGTCCGACAAAGTGGCCAGCTCAATCTATGAAACTAATACCCCTTGACTATCTCATCTAGGGATACGCCAAGTTAGTTACGTGCGGGGTAGTGTAACAGATACCTAGTAAAGATAAAATTAATCAAAATACAATTAAGATAAGTAGGTAAGACATCCATATACAGCATGTCTCTCTCCTCATGTTGTAAAATTATGAATTTTTTAAAATCGAATGATGGACCAAAAATTCAAAAATGGGTCAAAGAGACCATTTCAATTGATATACAATGCACTCCAGCAACGATGGAACCTCCGACATATCCGTAAATTCATATTAAGAGAGGCAAAGGTTGGAAATGTCTTCATATTCGTGATCAAATCAATCATTTTACTCCTATTCCATTTGTTCTAAAAAAATTATTTCTAAAAAATCAAAATTTTCCTCACATCTCATAGAAATACCCCCGTATAATTTGGGTAACAGGTTTTTGAAGCACTTGCGGTTTAAACGCCTTTCACTTCCGTTTCTATAACAAGAACATATTTTATTTGGTTCTATAGTAATTTTGTCAATGCTGGTGTAATGCTATTTGATTGTTCAAATAATCCCGATGTATTTTTCACAGTATATTTTATCTCATGCAGAGAATTTTCAACGTAGTTTTGGTGTTCGGATGTTGGAAATAGATTGTCAGTGAGCCCTACCTGATTCAATTCATTCAACACGTTATCAATTTGTTTTTTAAATTTTAATGAATATTGAAATGGATTGAGAATAGGTACCATGTTTTATGTCATTTAATGTCTTCATAAAGCTGAACTACACAAATATACTTATCTGCTACTTTCTTCCTCAAATAGTATAGAAATCTAATACAATTGAATGAAAATTAATCTAGAGGCAATATTAATGGGATAGGTATGACAGCTTCAATGATGCATGATTTTGTAATTAAATCTACAGGTACACATTTAATCAAATATATACCTGTTACAACAAAACAGATGTTGGATACATTGAAATTCGTTTACGCGCATGAAACGCGTCATTGCCAATATGTCAATTGTAAAGCAGGAAACCAAATCACATCAATCAGCAGTATTCTCATGAAATTATGTGTAATAAGTTTTTCAGTGCAAACAGCAAATAAAAATCACCTTATTGCACGTTCTGTTCCGCAAGAGTTTTGATATAGTTTTGTAATGGAATAGCTGACTGGTTATGAATGTGGCGTGATATTCGAAGAAATTAATCAATTTTAATTTAACTGTATTTTAGGAATAGAAAAAAAAGAATGAAGAAATACGTTTTATGAGGTTCGCTGAATTTAGCACAATGCCCCTGATAATGGAAAATTATTATAAATGTGCGATATCACTTTATGAACAAATTCAAAAAATTAAAGAAATATCTATCAACAATTTTACTCTCTGAAAAATTTAACTAACTCTTTCTCTATTATTTGAAATATGATATGACCCACCCGCTGAAAGCATTATAATGCATGCTAATGATCTGTAACAAATGATACAGCAGGATATACGTTTTTCTAGTGTCAACATGTTCATAAGTTCTTTATTCCACAGATAATTCTGGTCTCCACAGAATACAAATTCATGCTACTTGAAGTAATCGAATCGGATGATGTTTAATTTCCTCAGCATTTCTTTCAGATACACTGTTTTTCCTCCAGAGGTCTTCTGTTAAAAAAATATCGGAAGTCATGCTGAAAGTCCTACTCATGCTAGACAGGACTAGAAAAATATTATTCAATGAACCCCAATTTACCAAAGGTTCACCTTCTCATTGTCATCAGCCTAAAGAAAAGATGTACCGAACATATTTCATATTACTCGTTCTTTGCAAGACAAGATTTATTTTTCTAGGAAGGTATTTTCCGGAGCTCACAACCTTCAACGTTTGAAAAATCATCCCAATTTACAATGTTTTTTGAATATAACCTTTTGACAAAAAAAACAACTCATCAAAGAAGTTAACAGTTTGTCAATTGAAAATGTATCGGCTAATAATTGTGGTTACTTGTATTCTACGATCTATGATCCTAACTTGTGAGATCATTCGACACAAAAGTTTCACATCTGTCTCCTTGAAAAATAAAATGTGTTTTCAGGACATAGGTTCGTCTAATGGCTGCCAAGGGTAATTTCTGTTTCATAGGTATAACGTTTTCAATATCTGAGCTTCCTCGATGTCGAAATTGAGGTTTGCATTGGCACGGCACGGCAAAGTGAAGTAATATTTTCATTTAAGTTTTTTTCCAAAAGAATTCTATGAATAGCTGCCCTTACTTTGTCCTCTTATTCATATCGTGTGGTAGGAGATACATCATAAACCCCTAGAGGCATAAGGTCGGGTGAGCTGAAAAGTTTTTCAGAAAAGAATAAATAAAGGTTTAAAGTGAAAACAGCCCCATATATTACCTCGCCGGCCACTTAACTGGACCCATATTTCCAATCCACTTTTCGTTGTATGTTTCATGCAGATATTCTGTAACTGCCCTGTTGATAAAATAATCCAACTCGATTTATTAATGGAACTTCTAAATTTACACCATGAAAAATATTTAAATATTTCTCATGTGGAACTAGAGTACTTGACGAAAGGCAATAAATTTCAAAACAAAATTTGATTATAAAAATAATCCAGCCTTTCGCAAATTTTCCTATACAATAGGATTGTCGGCAAACGTCGAACAGAAATAATTCAACAGCCCCATACGACCGCCGAATCACGTCTATCCAACGCCTGGCAAAGTTTTCCTACAAGGATATACTTTGCAATCTTCCTGTAACAAACCACCAACTGGCAATCGAAAACATGTGACATCTGCAGACCGGTTTCGCGATTCAACTCGCTCATCAGTACAGACTCGGCCACAATATGTAATTGATTTCCAATCGGTTTTGTTAACAGGCACTACGATAACTCTGGCACCCACTAAGAAAGTGGACAGCAGAGCCATCTATAGAAACCACAGAAAGATTCCGAACAGTACCACGACTTCGTTTGAGCCGAATATATCTAAATTTACACCATGAAAAATATTTAAATATTTCTCATGTGGAACTAGAGTACTTGACGAAAGGCAATAAATTTCAAAACAAAATTTGATTGTAAAAATAATCCAGCCTTTCGCAAATTTTCCTATACAATAGGATTGTCGGCAAACGTCGAACAGAAATAATTCAACAGCCCCATACGACCGCCGAATCACGTCTATCCCACGCCTGGCAAAGTTTTCCTACAAGGATATACTTTGCAATCTTCCTGTAACAACCACCAACTGGCAATCGAAAACATGTGACATCTGCAGACCGGTTTCGCGATTCAACTCGCTCATCAGTACAGACTCGGCCACAATATGTAATTGATTTCCAATCGGTTTTGTTAACAGGCACTACGATAACTCCGGCACCCACTAAGAAAGTGGACAGCAGAGGCATCTATAGAAACCACAGAAAGATTCCGACCAGTACCACGACTTTTTTGAGCCGAATATATCTAAATTTACACCATGAAAAATATTTAAATATTTCTCATGTGGAACTAGAGTACTTGACGAAAGGCAATAAATTTCAAAACAAAATTTGATTATAAAAATAATCCAGCCTTTCGCAAATTTTCCTATACAATAGGATTGTCGGCAAACGTCGAACAGAAATAATAAAATAATAATATATTCGGCTCAAACGAAGTCGTGGTACTGGTCGGAATCTTTCTGTGGTTTCAATAGATGGCTCTGCTGTCCACTTTCTTAGTGGGTGCCGGAGTTATCGTAGTGCCTGTTAACAAAACCGATTGGAAATCAATTACATATTGTGGCCGAGTCTGTACTGATGAGCGAGTTGAATCGCGAAACCGGTCTGCAGATGTCACATGTTTTCGATTGCCAGTTGGTGGTTGTTACAGGAAGATTGCAAAGTATATTCTTGTAGGAAAACTTTGCCAGGCGTTGGATAGACGTGATTCGGCGGTCGTATGGGGCTGTTGAATTATTTCTGTTCGACGTTTGCCGACAATCCTATTGTATAGGAAAATTTTGTTTCGTAATGGAACTTCGTCCAAGAAATGCTCAAGTTCCTGCATGAAAAATCTAGCCCCTGTCAGGGTATCGTCAAACATTATACGGCCCAAAGTTCTATCCCCCAAAATCCCAACCCAACAATGGGGGCTTCGGTCCATACAAACATAACGTAAAAAATTCACTCAGCCTATACAACTCGGAAGTTGGTTGATTGGTTAGGTATAAGTTTGGTATTCTGACTCTGGAGAAAATAACACAAAAGGCAACATGTTGCATGATCTCGAAAGGTATATTTGAATTGTTCATGTGGAAGTTTGAGCAGACATAGTTTCATTAGTTTCTGTGAACCCACTCTCCCCATTTGAATACTTTGGAACCGTACAAAAAATTAGTCAAATTGACTGGGTGTTGTTACAAAAATTGTAGAAGTGATTCGAGGAGAAGTGAACCCTGAAGTATCACTATTTTCCACCAATAAAAACCGACTGCAACAAAAAATTAATACCACATAACATCGACAAAAATAATTACGTATGTAGTGAACATTTTCTTGGTAAAGTAACTTCAAACCCAATACCAAAATTTCAAACTCAATACCAAACCCACAGCTGAAACCGATTCAATTCAAACACCCGTAGTCGTTAATGAAGATAATATTACAAGTGTCAGGATCATGATTATTTTGGAAAAAAACAGGACACTACATCCCAGACTTTGCAAATTGATGCTCCACCTGAAACCGATATGAGTGAACTAATTGAAATGATAGTGATTGTTGGTGTTGGTAGTGTACACGGTGAACATGATAATTTTGAAAAAAATCAGAACGATAACGGATGTATTGCATGTCAGACTCATAAGAAGAATATTTCCAACATATTTGCTTATGAAAATTTGTCAACAAATGAGAAAAAATTCAAATACTCAACTGGGCTTGATTTGGTGCAATTTCCAGCACTGTATGGCCTTTTCTGAACGCCAGCAAAATCCCCGCCCACAGTCGCACATCATCATAAAATTCAAACATATACCCCAGCACGCCGTTACTAAATATACGCCACACCAGCACATATAAACACATCCTCACATACGACGGCACCAAGAAGCTAAAAACTGTGAATCTTTGTGAACAATAATCACTGATTTCGGCACATACGTCGTGTGTCATTTAGCTTTCAATTTCGCGCAACACCGACTTCCAAAACAGATCAGGTATAGGTATGATTATTCTGTCTGTTAGATTAGTCAGGTCAGGTTAGATTGGCTAATAATTTATGCATTTCCAACTCAGTTTGCATGTAGCTGCCTTTATGCTTATTGATTCCAACAATCTAGAGTTGCTGGTGTCAAGTATATTCAGTAAAGGCGTGCTGTGACCGCGTATATTTTCAGATTTTATAATGACGTGCGACTGTGCGCGGGGTTTGAGCTGTCGTCGTTAAGTATATTTTGTAAAATCGCCTCCGGGTTCCTTAATCTCCAGTAGGAAGCACTAAACCTCCTTAATTAGTGAACCAGCGACTCACACTCATAGTTCAGCTTTTCATGTCAATAAATGAAGAGAAGACGGTGGCGGATTACAAACACCAAAATATTATGATGGATTATTCGCTGAGCCACACAAACTCACTTTTACTCCGAATAAAATATATGATTTTATCCGCAAACGTATTCGGATAATTTAAAATTAATAAAGATCGAGAGTAAAGACCACCACTATTTAACATAGGTATACAGTGCGGATTTTAATAGTGCCCTCCTTGTTAACTTTCAAAGAGTTTGACGTACAAACTTCAACAAAAAAGTTTGGAGGGTATAACCGATACTACGTTTTGAAATGAAACACATTTTAATCGCTTCATAGATTGCGCGGGGGAGGGCACATCAACTAAAAAATTTTAAAAATCATGGTGGGGGTCAAGTGTCACGGAATTCTATAAAATTCAGATAGTTGAAAAGAGAATTGAATTATCTTGTCAACGATGTGACACATGACCCCCCATGCCTTCTCTTCTTTTAACTTTATGTAACTGAATTAAAGAAGCATTATAACAATATTGTGATTGATTATTTGACTGTTTTTTTTTTAAATTACCTTAAACTGGCTGTACAATATTCTTACCATGGAGAGTGATCGTTATCCAAGACTTTGTTTTCAACAACAAATACGATTAATGAATACGACTGATGCAAAATATAATTGGGCACTTCAAGTCAAGCAATTTTTTATTGATAGCGGATCTCTGGAAATTTGGAACAATATGACTGGTCACACTTTGATTTCAAATAGGAGAAATGTAGTAAATAATTATTACAGTTATCTGTTCAACAAAGATGTCTCTATGGCATCTCGTTACCCTTTCATGTATATGTACAATACTCTGAGTATCTCAAAGGAACCAAGCTCATATCTGCTGTTAAAGTTACCTATACAAATTATCCGAACTCTTGCACAGTTACGCATGGCCAATCATTTTAAAATTAAGTTCACATTGAATGGAATTGTGTATTCGATCGATCCAGATGTAATATGCACTGTTTGCAATAGTAATAAAGCTGAAACTTTAATGCATATCATGTTCGAATGGCCGATTTACACTGTTATGAAACGAGATAAACAATGCCTTCAGAATTTGGAAGAACTTATCCATGCTTTAGAGAATATAACTATTTCTGTAGCCAAAGAAATATCAGAATATATCTGGAACATTATCAGGTTACGTTCATTTATATTGAGTGAATGATGTTTAGTTTATTATCAATCCACTGGTAGCAGATTGTTATTTTGTGCATTTATCTATATATGTATATAAATGTATTTTTTGTATTCTCACACACATACTTCTTGCTGTAAACCCGTTTTTAGAAGCAATAAAATTATTATTATTATTATTATTGATTATTTGACTGTTACTCGTTTCGAATAGTAGATTATTTTATTAGGAGTAAAAGTAATAGTTTACGTAGCGAAGCTGGGCGCCGAGCCACACAAACTCACTTTTACTCTGAATAAAATATACAATTTCATTCGCAAACGTATTCATATAAATTAGAAATTGGTAAAAATCGAGAGTAACGACCACCACTAATTAGCAAGTAAATGAAACAAATCATAGCTACGCTTATAAACAAATTTCAGGCATCAGTATGGGAATTTGTGTTGTGATTGATAAAAAAGTTTATTAATTTAACGATTTGACTAGTAGGTAGCAGTCCGGGTTAAATGTCATACGAGATAGGTATGGAAAAAGTATATAAAATTGAATAGGAATATATCACAGTTTCCAAATAAATTCAGTTTCAGTCAAATTCATGAGTCCCTGAAAGGAACTCACTTCTGAGCCTCCCAGTTCCAGTTCATCTAAAGAATACTTGGTCTTAGGAAGCTTTCACCCAAATTTCAATTGTTGGAAAAAATATTTTTCAATAGTCAATTGAAAAAAAAATCGCCAAAATAATTTTTATTTGGAAAACCGCCACCGATATGTATAAGGAATTATCTGGAAAAATTATGTGGAATCCTATGAGGATTCCGAAAATTAAATTATATACGGGGTTATCTTTTCAAAATAACAAAGTAGCAAATACTTTATGACAAAAGTGGCAACATTGTATTGATGAAAATATTTTGAACAGATGATGGAGCATGTTTGATTATCCATCCACGCTTACAAGTTTTCTAGGTGGAATTCCGCGTACTTATTCGATCGAGTATAGAATTCTATGGTACATGGAATAATACCGCCCCTGATATACACTGACAACGCTAATAAAAGTGCTCTCGGCAGGTCACAAAGCACTGTAGAGGACCCAGTTTCCGAAATGGTATCGGACCACACGAAACTATAAATAGTATTTATTCTTTCAATAAAATCTTCAAGGTATAACGGATCATAGACAATGGAAAAATGAAATGTCACAATGAATTCTCAGAGGACTAACCTAGTTTACAAACGGTTCAAGGACTAGCAATAGCAATATAACGTAAAAATTGAAGTTTCAAAACTATCATAAGAATCTTATGGTGTAGGTAGTGTTAGCACTTAATCAAATTCCTCATGTCTTGATGAAGTATCCGGAAGATACAATTAAGCAGTTTCTAGTTTTTTTCTATGGTTTCCATTATCCGACCATCATTGTCTCATACGACATTCGTCAATTAAGAGATTACACAATGAAGGCCAAACAAATTTGCATAGGTTGCTAACATGCTTTTTATCGAAACTGACAAAGATTTACATTGCATTTGTAGTGTACGGCCTAAAAATATTCAAGAAATGTTTAGACAATCGCGAAATTCAAGGAAATATCTTAAATGGAAAGAAAACTTAATGGAGAATCAGTCTTACTACATAATCATAAATATTGAAGTAGTGAGTTTGGATATCACCAGAGTAATTTGACTCAGATGGTTTGATATTTGAAGAAAATAAAAAGGATGACTCAAGGTGCTATATTCTGCCCAATTAATGAGGCGATTAACAAAGCCTGAAATTTTATCTGTGACGTTGTTGTTGTTGTTGTTTTTTCCGTTAACCAGCTGTCATCCCCCTACAAACGACAGCCATAAGAAGTCGAAACTTGTGCGAGCTAAGGATTAACGAGGTCTTACCTTTTAACGTGCGATTCCTAGCACGTACAATATTTCATTTCATACTTTTAACAATTTTGATATATTACAAGAACCCGTTGGTTGGGTCAGTAGAAAAACTTTACAGGACTAATCCGGTAAAAAAATATTTTCAAAATTGTTTTACAGGATAAATTGTAAAATTTTTCATTACGGCACTCATTACCGCCGTTAAAAAGTATTGGCTGGATGCGAAAGACATTAATGAAATAACAACTGTGCTTCCATTACCACTCATCAGAAGATGGGGACCAATGAAATTCTCATTCGATATTTCAAATTTCTACATGTAAACTTTTCTTTTCAACAAATGTGCAACTATTTTTTGTTTTTTTCTTGCAATAGGGCATTTTAAATTCAATATTAAAAAGTTCTTTACTATGTTTTAAATAAAGATATCTCAAAACAAACAAATTGTGGTGAAAGTTCCTTTACTGTTTACTCACACTTGTCCCAAAGAGAGATTTACGTGCATTAATATCTTTACATTTTGCCAGAGTCACACTTGCCCCGAATTTCTGGGGAAGTGTGACCTATGAACATGTATATATGAATATATAAATGAAATTCGTTGAATAAGTTTTTCAACACTTTTTTGTGGCGTATTACAAAGACTAACCTTCGAAGTAAATACCTGCAAAATTTCATTGTTATATTAGTTCATGTTCATTAGATAGACTTAATTAAATGTGAACTAATGAAAATCACGGTCACACTTACACGAGCTTACCTTACCTATGTAAAAATATCGTTTTTCGAATCAGTATGAAATAATATTTATTCATTGTAGTATGTGTCTTGTTAGCCATATGAGACACGAAAGAAAAGCAACACGAAAGAAAAGCAGCACGAAAGAAAAGCAACACGAAAGAAAAGCAACACGAAAGTGCCAAAAAGACATGAAATACAATACAGAATATTATTCAAAGCTAATATTTAATAAACACAAATACTTTGAACAATTTGAGGGCTTCTTCAACGTTTACGACAGTTGCCGAAAAAATGCATGTTTTTTCATTCACCGGTGGCTCAGACAATCCACCAACTGTTTTCTTATATCATAATATAACAGCGAATTTCGTAGACTGGTAGATTTGAAATGATATAATATGATATAGAAAAGGAGTGTCAGCTCTGTATGACTAATAAGACACTAGTGTCTTTGAAAAAATAATAATGGTTTATTGACTTCATAAGAAGTTCGTAAACAGAAGCATTATGGCTATAACGACTATGGATAGAAACTTTTTCATCCACCTACAAAAATCAATCAAATCACAGAGAAAATTATGATAGAACTCGGACACTACACACGGTATAGATCTTCTGTTTCTCGTTTAATTCAATTCCTTAAAATCATTAAATTGCTAACAATTTAAGATTTTAAAAATGCATATTTTCTCAAAAAATCATTAATTGTTTAAACAAGCTAGTTTGTTACGTTGCTGTCGTTATTGACTCGCCCACAAATAATTGATGTACAGATATGAGCAGTAAATTATAGATGAAATGAATTAAATGTACATATGTTGATATTTTCATTCTCATTTTTAGTAATATTATGAATGCGGTTTTCAAAATAACAATTAGACCAAATTTGTTTAAACTTATTAATACAGCGAATAAATGCGCAATTATGAATATTATTAAATGGCTTTGTTTACTCGTCGTTAAAATCTTCTGTCATATGCACCTCCATATTGGGTGATTCATTAATCTATCTGATTGAAAGCTATATGAGGAACGTCTCTAGTGATCTATGAAGAGTTTCATTTTTATTAATTAATGCTTTTCCATTAAAAATACGACAAACCAGCATGTTCAGCGTAAGAATCGTAAATTTTCCATATCATGGAAATTTGATTCATGACTAGTAGAACAATCTACCATTGCTTCACGATAGATTTGGTTGGTGGTGTTTCGCAAACCTGTGTCAATCCAAAGTTACAACGTATTCAAAATAATTTTTACAAATTTCATTAAAAATTAAATATTCTATAAAAATTGATGTGAAATCAGTATGTTGATTTCATATCACGTTAAATAGCAATGCAAAAATCTCCAAGCAGTTTTTTATTGACGTATTTTCGTAATGTATCAACATCAACACAATAAAAAATACAAGAGTTTTTTTATCGGGTATTTTTTTAACGGTATAGTTCAGGTAATTAGTAATTTTACGGAAAAACTCTTGTGTTTTGATCTTTGAAAAATTCACTCCCAAAGGTGCGTAATTTTTCATCGTGATAAAAATGCCTGTTCTCAGTTTTTTTATGGCAGATGAATATATGTATGTGTTAATTTTTAACTAATATTTACGAAGGCGTAGAAGGGCCACGAGCAATTTTTTTTCAAATCCTGACTTTAAAGTCGGACTCCCGACTTTAATCTCGGACCCCCGACTTTAAAGTCGGACCCCCAACATTAATTTCGGACCCCCGACTTCAATCTCGGACCCCCGACTTTAATCTCGGACCCCCGACTTTAATCTCGGACCCCCGACTCTAAAGTCGGCTCAAATCAATCAGGAATAAGTACTTTGATGGAGGCTTACGTATATGTTATTCCACCCCATGAAAGGAGTGATGAAAAACATATTGTAAATTACCTGTAAATATAACTTTTGAACTCATCAACGTTATCTGTAAAACTATAACAAATATAATAATGCATTATTTGAATCTGAATGATTTGTTGTCTAAGAATAAGAATGGGTTCATGATTAACATCTATTGAAATTGCGTCATATTATCTACTCAGTTATGTTCATCAACAACTTGACAACAATAAAATCTGTAGACAGCTTTGATACGGTGTATTCTGAAATATTAGGCATTAAGCTATTTTATGGGATTCCTCTTAACAATGTTGACTGGGAGAAATAATGTATGGCAAATCAAAGAATGATAATGAGATGCTACGATGTGAGATCAAATGTATAAGTGATGTGTAATTGGGTGTCCCTCAAGGAGCAGTTCTAGGACACCATCTTTTTATACTCTACGTGAATAATCTAGCCAAATATCTTACAAATGACCAAAATCGACTAATCTCAACTTCTGAATCTGTTGATTTGTTGTATGAGATCAGCATGGGTTCAGGATAAACATCTTTCGAAATTGCGTCATGTCATTGGCTCCATTATTTTGATCAACAATTCGACAACAATAATTTTGTGATGTCTTTTCTATTAGATCTATAGACAGTGGTCCATACCGTGTGTTCTGAAATATGATATTGTTTAAAATTGTTTTTTTCTGTTAACCAGCCCTCAGAAGTCGAAACTTGTGCGAGCTAAGGATTAACGAGGTCTTACTTTTTAACATGTGATTCCTAGCACGAGACCATTGACCATGCTGGGAATCGAACCCACGTCCCTCTGATTGATAGACTAGCGCTATACCATAATGACCACTGTGGATATAATCAAGCTATCATCTTATTGGATTCCTATTAACATTGTTGACTGGGAGGAATCGTATACAGCAAATCTAAAAATGATAGTGAGTTGCAACGATATAAGATCCAAGGCATATACTTCCCCCAAGGATCGTCGATTAATTTCAGGAGACAATGTAGAAAGGTGTCACCGATATCGACAAATTCTCAATATGAGAAAAAACGATGACCATCAATTTCCATCTGAGAAGAGACATGACAATTTTTCAAACAACAACATAACCATCAATCCAATAATGGACTAACCCGTTTTTTAGCACTACCGAAAGAGTGAAGTACTTAGGTTTAGTGGTAATATTTACAGGCAAAGTTATTGTGCATTCTTTCGTTGTGGACAGTCCTAAAAGTTTGCGGGGACTCCAACGCCCCGTTAAAAAGAATTTTCGCAAATAGCTTGTTGTTCAACTCGACATGAAATAGGATTTGTTTAGTCTCGAGCAAATAATGTCTATTCGGGAGTCCCAAATTAGTCTTTTATCTTAATGAAGACCTAAGAACTTCACTTCTTCGCTAGGATTATAATTGCTTGGGTTGATTGTTATGTCCCTCCTTAGAAGAAAGTTAATGGTCATAGAACTGTCTACATTGAGAATAAGTTTCGGGGGCATTAGCTCTTCTACATGGTCTCCTTGAATTGTGATCATCGTGTCGTCAGAATATCTTGGTACATGAGCATTTATAACATATTGGGGTACATCATTCACGTACAGTACAAAAAGAAGGGGTCCAAGAACTGATACTTGGGGTACACCCAACTGCACATTGTATAAACATTTGATCTTGAATCGTAGCACTTTACTATATTTTTTTTTTATTCGTCATATATCATTTCACACAGTCAACAATATTAATAAGAATCCCAAGAGGCGATAGCTTGATATCCAATATTTGGAAAGACATGATATGGAAACCATTCAATTGATGCAATATAAAGGAGATCACAAACTTATTGCTGTCAAGTTGTCGATGGACATAACTGAGAAGATGACATGACTCAGATTGAATAAATATGTTTATTCTGAACCCATGCTGATGCTTACACAAAAATTCAATCACATTCAAATATGTCATTATTCATCAGTAGCTGAGGTATCTGGCAGTTGAGCTTCTGGCTTGCATTGGGCAAACGTTCGAGGCCTCAATACGCGAGAATCATTTTTCTCAATAACTTATAGGTCTCTTCAGGCAGCCACATGACTTGTGAAGCAAGTGTGATGAGAATTGTCTGGATGCCAATCCCACATATCGTTAAGTCACCCCAGAGCGCCACGGCAAATAATGATAATAGCTGTCCTCTACACGCACAGGTTATGCCTTTGAGTATACTCAATGAGTGTTTATGAGGGAGTATTATTATTTCCACAGATACTTCCAATAATGAGTTCAAAATTGATATTTGCCAGTTATTCACAATGTCTTTTTGTAACTTTTTTTATGGCGTGGAATAATATATACGTAAGCATTTTTCAAAGTGCTTATTCCTAACGTATTTGAGTTATCCCGACATTAAAGTCGGGATCCCGAGAATTAAGTCGGGATCCCGAGATTAATGTCAGGGGTCCGAGATTAAAGTCGGGGGTCCGAGATTGAAGTCGGGGATCCGAGATTGAAGTCGGGGGTCCGACTTTAAAGTCGGGGGTCCGAGATTAAAGTAGGGGGTCCGAGATTAAAGTCGGGGGTCCAAGATTTAAGTCGGGGGTCCGAGAATAATGTCGGGGGTCCAACTTTAAAGTCGGGGGTCCGAGATTAAAGTCGGGAGTCCGACTTCAAAGTCAGGATTTGAAAAAAAAGTTGCTCATGGCCCTTCTACGCCTTCGTAAATATTCAAACAGTTCTCTTCAATCGATTTTGGGTCTAAGATTACCGTTGGATTGCATTCGAAAAGTTGTATTCAACTGAAGGGGCTAATCTGAAAAAACATGTTTGCAATGAATAAATTGAATATTTCCATCACGTTTCATGTCACGATAATTCTATAAGTTAATGACAACACGCTAGATTCAAAATTGAACTTTGATCCGATTAAATCAAATCGCTATAAAAACTCTAATATATGTTTCAAACTTATCAGATATTCTCAGGAATATGAAAATAGAATAATATACAGGGTGTTCCATTTGAAAATCAAGAATTGGTGCCATTTCCAGCTAAAACTAAATTCCAAACAAATTTCAAAAGCGCTTAAATTGACGTCAATATTATATCTGTGTCGAGTATCATTTTGATATTTTGAAAAATAAAAGGCAAAAGAGGGGTGCTAGTGATATCGTTGTCACCCGATATATCGTAAAGTTAGTCGATTCTTATCTAGTTGGCCGAACACAAAGAATAATCACCTATCTAGTTGGGGCAGGAGTACCTCAGGGTCAAGCCTCTCACCGCATCTGAATTCTCTATATAGGTACAACTGATTTCCCGAAGTTTTCGAGATCTAACATTGCATTACACGCATATGGTACTGCTATTTATGCTTTTTTGAATTTCAGTAACAGTGCAGTTGCGACGCCATGTTCAGGAAACCATTCCGTATTTAGAGAAAAATTCTCGAACTAATTCAAAAGGGTGGACGTCTTACTATGCAGTGAATCGCAGTAACACGGACCAACTCTCTGATTTCCCCAAACTCCTAATTATCGCTGGACAATAAGATGCTTATTTATAAGCATCCTTTATCCAAAATATTTCAGATTCGGACACTTTCCATCGGACAATATTTATAAAATATTCAGAACTTAATAAATAATTTAGAAACAACGTTAATGTGCAGTGAATTACGGGTTTGAGTGCCATGTATTTGTGGAACACCCTGTATGACAACAAATACGTCTAAGAAGTGTTTACAAGTCATGTCTGTCGAATAGCAAGTATTTTTTTGAATAACATCATAACTGTTTCTGTAAAGGGCCAAATTTAGAAATTTGTATCAATTATATTATGTGGATGGTTTGGATGTCAATAGGTAGAAGTAGTGGTGCTAATGATCGTAGTAATCGATGCACCAAAATTAAAAAAAAAAATGTAGTCATCAACATGTGTCGAATGGCCATCGACCTGGGTCCTTCAACCGAAAGTATTTTTTAGGCTTTGTTACTAACTCCATACGCCGTTTTTAGAGCAGCACTGATTATTTGAACCAAAAAGTGAATGGTGGACAACTCTTCCTGGTCAGTATACAGAATAAAAATCTACCACATTGGAAGCCTTATTTTCTCAGACTCAGGTAAATATACATACATTTATGTTATATTAACACTTTTATGTTAAAACAAACTCTAGGAATGTGTTCAATATGTTCATACACGTTTATTGGTTGGTGTAACGTGCTCTTATTTCTCGTACTTGTTGATATTTGATTTCAACTTATTTCAAATAATATAGGAAAGAATATAATTAGTTCATTCAACGGAAAAAACAATTTGAAATATAATGAATAACTTCAAACTTGAAAGGCAGAACATTATTTTGAATTAAATATTTAGAACACAAAACGATTGAGACCACTCACCTTTCTTATGTGCAAATATAAAATCTTCTAATCCTATTTGTCCGCCCAATAATTTTTTCATATCTGGTTTGTATGTGTTTAGTGTGCAAAATAATATCTAAAACAAAAAAAATAATCAATACAATATTTCTTTTAGTTATAATAATATTTCAGTTCCGATGTGGATCTGTATGAGTCTCAAAACCACAAAAGAAACTGTTTCTACGGAAACCATATATTGAATAATAGATGTTAGGGGTGGGGAAGAGTGGAAAATTATTACAGGGTGTAAATAATTGAAATTAGGTGCACTAAACAGTAGCGTAGTTACGGTGGTATGTTGCCATATTTTCCTTCATATTTTCTTTAGACAAGTGAATTGACAAATGAGTGTTTAACATCAGTTAGGCTCATCAATACTTGACCTGAAAGTCATCACATTCTATGTTCCTTATTGTAGTTGTAGAGGTTTCGGACACATTTACGAAAAACCGCAAGTATGTCCTGGGGAAGAATCGGGTAAAGAATGTAAAAATATTATTTCACAATCACATATTTAATTCTTTTTTTTTATTATAACATATTGGAGTATTTTCATCCTCCTGAATATTTTGGAATAGTGGATGAATTAAAAGCATGGCGAGGATAAATTACGGGTATGGTCCGTATATATTCTTGGTTACTTTGGTTAGTAATTTGGCGGTACGTATATATCAAATTCCTGAATAACCTGTGACTATTTCCTGAAAGTTCGGTGACTTAACTGTCACCAAAACAACCATACTTTTTCATTTGTATATTCGGTAACCGCTCTTCATTTGTCAATTTGATTTATTTCGTTTGATTGATAATGTTGAAATTTCTAATACAAAAATTAAAAATGTATGACGAAAAGTGAATATTATTAACAAATTTATTTCAAAATACTCAAAAGTTGACCTAAGACAAGTGACAAGTGGTCCGTATATGTAGAGTCGGTTGCCTGGAAACTTACTAACCGCTAGTTACCGAGCTGAATATTTCGGCGAAATACGGACCATACCCTACATTTCCAAACTACATATCTGCATTCCACACATTATATCAAAGTAAACCGTTTTTTAAGCTGAGCCTTGATCTGCATCCTGTTTGAGACAAAATGTTGAATCTGACAAAAATGTAATTTTGCTTTTTTACTTGAACACGCGTATACTACGAACTGAATTTTTTTTATGAACTTCTTTGGGGTCAAATCAGGATTTCCATTCTCAATTCTCATTAATTAGTGTCGTGACCATACTTTCCTTAAAACTTGTCTGCTGATTCTTGGTAACTATTTGCAAAGTCGAGCATTTCATACTAGTTTGTTGTAGGCTGCTAAGTACGCCACTAGTCAACGCATAAAACATACACGAAATTTGGAATGAAAAAGGAACGTGGTAGTTCTTCATTGTACTCGGTAGATATACACATGTTAAAAGGCAAGGGCTACGTCTCGCACAAGCTGAGGGTTGCCGGGTTGCGCATAAATACTAAATAGTTCAGTCGACAGGTTGAAAAAAGTGAGGTTAGGTGGAAAAAGGTCGGAAGGTATGAAACTTCAGGAGGTTCTTCAGGGATGGTTAATCAACTTTTTCTCAAGTTTTGGATCTCGAGGAACCTGTGCGAAAAAAGTAGGGGGGGGAAACTGCAAACTTTGCTAAGAAATGACAAAAAATGCAAAATTACAGCTTATTTCATCTGTTACACCCGAATTATGATGAAATGTTGAAGTAATTATGGTTCTTAGTTGAAGTCACCAACTTTGGACACCCCACTCCTCCTTCCCCCACCCAACCACAATTCTCAAAAGCTAACTTTCTGATGAAAGCCAACCATACCTACTCACATCATTTTGGTATTGATATCAGTTACTTTTCGGATCGATATCCCCCCGTTCCCCTACATAATTATCACAGGACAGGAAGAAAAAAAGACGTAGTCCTTTTGTGAAAAAAACTAATGTAATTAACAATATTAAGTTATTTTCAAGGCATATATTATATTGAGGAATGAAGATATTGTAGCTAATCATAGTGGGTAGGTACTCATTACATTTCCTGTCGAGATTTCTTAGCCGCTGGTTCTGCTCGTAACAGCTCGTCGTCCTCCTGAGCGATAAGGCTGTCAATGACGTCGCTGTCGTCCAATATGTCTGAATTTTGTCACCAACCCTCTTCAGACTGACAATAGGCCCTCTCCTTGATTCTGAAATAATGATTTGGTACCCATATTTCATCTGAAGACGATTTTTGACAGTTTTGCTGTGTGGTCGACGGTCTTCCTCAATCAGCTCAATCAGCTGCTGAATGGAAAACTGGCATTCATCACTATTCTCGTCGATGAATGAAAATATCACCTGCATCACTCAGTAAATATTTTCAATTGAGCTGCCTTTGGACAGACGCATCTGTGATAATGGCGCATGCACTAACGAAACGTATTTCTGCAATTATCATCTCCTCAAATTTTTAGACGTGAAACAAAAACACTTTATAATACTAATAATGATAATACTCCCACTCATGTAGTGTACCCAAAGGCAAAGCCTGTGCGGGTAGAGGACGGCTATTATCATTATTATTATTATTATTTTCCATGCGCTCCAGGGAAAATTACTGATTTTTGGAGGCATATTCACTTTTCAGCTGTAGGAGAACCCGGAAAACCTACTGCACCACCCTGGACGTTACGACTGGCATCTAGACAACTCACATCACACTTGCTTTTCCAAACAAGACATGAGGTCGCCTATCAACTCCGATGTAATTGAGAAAAAAAATTCTCATTCCCAGGACTCGAACCTGGCCAAGTGCTAGCAGAAGTTTCAACGGCCGACATCTAACCGCTTCGCTTCCGAGCACCACAATACAAAGGGTTTTGTTAGTTCTGATCATTTCTTATTCAGAGCTTTATATAAATATCCTAAGTAGTCAAATGTAATTAAAATTTGATTAAAAATGAAAATTTGTTCATGAGCATTCAGCTGACACCAAGTTTAGAAACTTTACCACTGCTAATGAAAATATGTGACTAAAGTACTGCTACCTATTAAACCCATGGCACATGATCAATTTGTTTCAACAAACTGCCTTAAAGTGACGTCATATTTTAGGTTGAATACAAATTGGGACAAGCAAATCAATGGAAATGGCGTCTCTTTGTAGCAATTTCATGAAACTATTTGTATTTCCTGTATTCTTGTCCCAAATAATCGAGATTATACTAGATTTATGAATATCTCAAGAGATACAAGATGGGGAAAAGTCGTCATTTCCCAACTTTAACACCCTGTATTTTGGAAACTAGTCGTAGGTTCGAGTTGGGCCCGGACATATTTCTTAAGTAGACCGACTCCTACAAAATACCAAAAATTTGGAGCAAAAAGTGCGGGGTCCTTTTTTTCGTTCACGACAAATTCTCGACAATTATTCGACAATTACTGGAATTGGTTTCATCGATTTTCCGGCAAGTGGCCTTGCTAACTTTATATACATCAGTTATGTCACTTGTATAATAATCATCAATGTACAATATACGAACTTCATTTAGCAACCCATCCCTCAGTTTCATAGCGACATCGAAGGTGTGACCTTGTCCTGAGCCGCCCTTATCGTTTTTACCTCAATAAATGGTGTAGTTGTATGTGTAACCTTCAGGTGTACATAGCTTGTACACTTTGATGTCATACTTATGGGATTTTGCTGGTAGATATTGACGAAAAACCAAGCGCCCCCTCCAAGGCACCATGCTTTCATCAATAACGACTTCTGGATCTGGTTTTAGAAACCTCAAGAGCAAATCGAACCCGTTGCGACTGATTTTTTTCGTAATGAATTTCGAAACAGGTCCTTATATATGAGTTCGTAGAAAAAGTACTGTGAGCAACGCGTTTATGAACTCCTCCAGACACTCGTTTGTTGAACACTCGTTACTAAATGATAGTGATTTCAGCCCATTCTGATTTGCTACCAATATAAATTAATATGTTTGTATATGATATAGGTAAATAAATTTGTAACTATCCATTTAACAACACATATTAAAGTCAATTTCAAAGAATGAAATGAATTTGACCAGTAAAATCATCATATGAGCAAATAGATATGAGAGTATTTCAGTTTTTATTAAAGTGAACAGTAGAACAGCAAAGTATAGCTCAAACCTCAGATTCAATTTCAGAATTTGCATTTCATTATAATAAGGTATTATGTGGTCCCTTCTCTCAATGGAAGTATAACCTCAAGCAAGAGTTTTGCAATTTCTGAAGTATATTTTTGAAGGTCCCACTCAAATATTTATAATATACACTATACACTACTGCCATATTCTAAAAAGCTCAAGATTACAGCATCAACAAGACGCCACTTAACATCCGACTGTAACACATATTTGTACTTCCACAAAGCTTTGAACTTCATGTAGCACATACACAGTTTCTTAGTGGCGTGCGAAATGTTATCACAGTATTATTTGAAGTTATTTCGCAAGTTTGAAGAAATTTTGATCTGTTCGTGTAAGTTTTTGTCGCACATGGGTGCTCGGTAGCGAGGCCGTTAGATAACGGCCTTTGAAACTTCCGCTTGCATTAGGCCAGGTTCGAATCCCGGAAAACGAGAAACATTTTCTCTATTTCATAGAAGTCGAAAAACAATGTAATTTGTCTAGACGCCAATCCCGACGTCTGGTGCTTGCTTGGAGTTCGCGCCGACCACCCGAGGTGGTGCTGTAGATTTCCCTACAGCTGAAAAGTGAATACGCCACCAAATATCAATAAGTCGCCCAGAGCGCCTCGGCAAATAATAATAATAGCCATCCTCTACACGCACAGGCTATGCCTTTGGGTACATTCTATGAGTATTACTATTTTATTTTATTTTTTCGTTAGGAATTTCCCAGACAGGCCCTGTCTCCGGAGCTCCGATACCGGAGGGCGCTCTGGATCATTTATCCCAATAACCACTCCCCACGTCGTGGGGTAAGTGACTATTGGGCCCGAGAATCATGTGCCCTGAGCAGGCGGAGTGAACCAAAAATTACGGCCTTCTGCATTCGTCCGGCAAGCTGGTATGTTTTTAAGGTTTGAGAGCAGTGTGTCCATCATTCCACCAAGGACCCCTATTATCAGAATCACCATTTTGACAGAATGTTTTGGATAAAGCCTGCGGGATTTAAAGAGAAGATATTTAGTCCGTTTTTCCTACATCAGGCTTATTGGCTTGTATTTGCCTGAGGGTGGGAAATGAGTAGTTCTAGTAGATTCGGCACTTCTCATTCTCCACAACGGACTCAATATCCCCCAGAGCATAAGGCAACACCGGTGTCTCGTCTACACCGTACGAGTGTCGTAGATGGTAGTACAACACTCGTAGGGCCGCATTATGCCTGTGGATATAGGCTGAGACCGCATAAGCTGGACAAGCTGACATCAAATGCATTATGGTCTCAGCTTGCCCACGACACGCTCTGCATCTAGTGTCAGGGACCTCTATACCCATCACGCGACTACGGTAGACGAGGGTGTTAAAGACACCATCCTGACAGGCCATTATGAATCCCTCGATTTCCGACTTCAGCCCTGTGAGAAGCGAAGGTCAAGTTACTGGATAAGCCAAGATCTTCAATGTTCTTGAAGAAGACATGCATTGGCTTATCCATATGTAGCTGTATTATACAAGTATCACACTCCGCAGATTTCACGTGGGCTTTTTGCTGAAAGGGTTCCAACTCGGTGACAGAGTTTGGGTTCGTCCGTTCAGTGTCGAGTACGAGACCGAGTTCATCGGCTGCACGGGTTGCTGCCTTGAAAAGAAATGCTCCAATCCCTGCTTTCTCGTGATCGCATACCAAGCAGAGAAGGGGATCTGAACTCCTGATGACTTTACAGGCTCCATGCAGTACCATTCTGTCGTGTAGACACTCCAAACTCAAAAGTCCACGGCCTCCCCACTGTCTGGGGAAGTAAAACCGTGGAACAGATGATTTAGGATGCAAGCTCCTATGAAGATACATCATTTTGCGAGTTTTTACGTCAAGTTGTCGCTCTTCCTTGTTCAGGTATCTGGTTTTAACTTGGGGTTTTAACTACTTGAGTAATATGAAGATCAACTGAAACGTTTTATTAATGTAAATCTTGTCATAACAAACTGACATTCAACAAATCTTCAGATGTTACATTGCACAGGATGTATAATATAAAATGGAGTAATTATTCTCAACATTCCTGTGTCCATTTAATTACTCCAAAGAAGTAAAGTAGAATCGGAACGGCAAGCATATTAGTTGCAGCAACTTTGTTCTTCCCCGACAGTTCTGATGACCAGATCTGTCAGAGTTTGTGCTGATACTTGCCGCGGAGAGAGTTTTTGACAGTAGCTACCTCTTGGGTGTGGCGTTGTTCCACCCCTAGGTAGGTGTATACGTCTCTCCGGCATTATTATTATTATTATTATATGTAGACAATGTTTCATTTGCGTTCATCTTGAGACCGTTATCTGAGGACCATTGGCTTATCCGCTGTAAATTTATGTTGAGTTCTAAGACTAGCGAATCTACATATTCTGGATAGCATGCTCTGTACAGTTGACTATCGTCGGCCTATAGATGCCAACCCCAGTTTGGTTCAATACATGGGGAAAGGTCTGCAGTAATAACAATAAAAAGAAGTGGACCGAGCACACTTCCTTGAGGGACCCCGCAAAATGTCTGTTTTGGTTTCGATAACTGGTTACCAATTTTGTCCTGTTGAACTCGTTCGTTTGAAAAATGTTTTATCACATGTAGTGCTTTGGAACTGACACCATAGAAATTAAGCTTAGCCATTCGTAACATATTCTTTTTAGTTATTCGAAATCCAGGATATCATTATTTATGGCAACTCCTCATGTACATTTATGGCAACTCCTCATGTACATTTATGGCAACTCCTCATGTACAGTCCACAAAATAATCATTCAGAAATTCAGGATTCTGTAATTCTGCATCAGTTTCACGGGTGGGTTTTCCATAGATACTCCAGTGCAAGAAGTCTTTCCAAAGTTTGGCTGGTTTATTTTTATTGGCTTTTATTTGATTTTGTATATAAGCAACTTTTTCATTACGTATTGCATGCACTAAGTAGTTTTGAAGGTCTTTATAATACTCTAGGCCACACTAGGATTTATTTTTCTTATACTTATTGTACGCCTTTTGTTTGAGTTCAATAATTTGTTTTATTGTGTCTGTAATGTAGGATCGATACTTATGTTTCATCAAAATTGTTTTCATCGGAGCGTGCCTAACAAAAGGGAATAATATAGCAGAATTCTCTAGTTTTTTATCTATATTTGCTAAATTATTGATGTGGTTCCAATCTCTCATATTCGAATCTCTCTGGAAAGATTCTATTATTCAATTTGGTAAAAAGTCAGTCTATGATCTGTTGTGCTCAACATATCCTCAGTTCCTAGACTGAGAAGAGGAATATTACTACTGGTACAAATTATATCTATCACAGTTGCGGATGTATTACCTATTCTAGTCGGTTCATCGACTAACTGAATAAGGTTGAAGAATATTTATGAAGATTTACACTGATTCGTATTTTTTTGGGATCACCAAGCATTGATTAGGTCTTCATTATTCAGATATATACTGGAAAGGACTTTCTCAAGTTCATTAAGACATGAAATACTAGATAAGGGTGGTCTATAAACAACATCCAGAGACAAATTCTTCTTATTTATCAGCATCAAATATCCACAGTTGCTCTAGGTCTAGCTCTCTCATAGGTCTATCATATCTTATGAGTTGAAAACCATCAATACTAATGAGCTCAGAGGGAAAATTGGACTGAAACCAGGTTTCAGTGACTGCAATAATTTTATAGATATTTTCGAGCATGATTTCGCTGAAGGTATCGAAACTAGGTATCAGTGATCTTATATTAACGTGACAAATATTTATTAGTTTTTTGGATCTGAAACATTATTTGAGGCAGACCCTGATTGCTGGTGATTTTCACCTATGCTGTTTCCTGTTTCTTAACTATAGTTGGTGTGCCATGAATACACTTGATAAATCAATTTCACCGCGGTCTGCTCGAGCATTCAGTTTATCTCTCATATAGTTTAGGTCGGTTCTTTGCTGTTTGGTTTTATCATCTTGGAATGAGACGTGTTTGTACAGCTCAAATGACTTAACACGATACTTGTTCTTAGCAAGAACCTCGGCATCAAACTGTCGCTGAAGAAAATTTTCAAAGGTTGGTTTATCGTTCCCCGCCTCTTTATTGCCTAGATGATTCCAGTGGTGGTTTGGAGTTTCTGTTGGATTGACATTTCGTAATAGTTGAATAATATTGCTCATGTGTTGAATGCAACTATTGACTTCTCCCTGTAGACCATAAACTATGAGATTTTTTTTCCTATTAAGTGCATCCCTCATATCCTTCAGATTAATTCCATTGCCAGCAGAATTTTTGATACATTCGAGTTTTTGTTCGTAATTTCGTAAGCCTGATTCAAATGAACTACATAATATTCTGTAGTTCGTTATCTTGTGATACCGTGGTTTTCATGATATTTTTTTTATTACCAGCTGGAGATTCAATATTTATATTCCTTAAACGTTTGATATTTATGAAACAGTTGGAACAGTTCTATGTTTGGTCGTTATCCTTGTAGTATTTTATATCAGTTGCAGTGATGTTAACACAACTCCCATGATATTTCTTAGAGCAGTTCGAGCAGTTTATTTTTGGCTGCAGCGGCAGTATCTTCAGCGTGCATCCCTGACATATATCAATTGATATTTTCACTTTCACTTGGAGTCTTCAACCTGGGGTATTATTTGAAACTTAGCAACGTCTATTATAATTTCGACCTGGTTTATCCTCCGATCAAATAACACAACATAGATGAACTCGCCGCACACGCATTAAAATTTGCGTGTAAGGAACATCCTTCCCCAACAGCAGTGTCGTGCGTTGTTAACAGAAATATTGAGGTTCGATAAAATAGAAATAATGGAAACCCAATATGGAATAGAAACCTGAAATTATGATGGAATAATCGCCACAGGATTTTGAGAACAGCCGATGCTCTAATTCATTCATTTTACTCTTTTCCAATTCGGTTTCCCTTTCTCGATAGTTACGACACTGGTAGCTCACCTATGAAATGACATATTTTGATTTCCAGCTTCAAATGGTCTTTTACACATTCATAAATATTATTATAAATCTTTATTAAATAGGAATCCTAATATAAACATATTAATGATATAAGAGAAGAATAATCACAATAAAAATCAGACAGAATATAATTTAAAATACATTGAATATATTAATAAGTTACAATATATACAGAAATTAAATTAAAACTAAATGTGTCAATATACGTTAAAAATATTGTTTGGTGCTGACTTCATGAACTGTATTAAAAGATTTCTAAACTGTTCAATACTATTACCATTCTTAATATCATATGGAAGATCGTTAAATTTTACCAAACCATTATGAAACAGCGATTTTTTAGCATGCGAGTAATTCGTTCTTTGGACATGAAAATCATTGATTCTCCTTGTTTGATAATTATGAATCTCATAGTTGAATGTTATGAATTGATTAAAGTACTTTGGTGCATTTCCTGATAAAATTTTAAAAATGAATATCATCGAAAACAGAAACAATCTATTTTTCACAGAGAGCCAATTCAATGTAGAAAGCATCGAGTTAATAGGTGTATATCTACTACATTTCAAAATAGAACGCATACCCCTGTTTTGTAGTTTATGCAACGAATCAATACAGTTAGCATCTAACAAAGCTAGTAAACTTGGACAGTAATCAAAATGAGGCTGTATAATTGTTCTATAGACTGTTATTGATGTGTTAGGGCTAAGCTTACTGCAAACACGACTAGAAAAGAAAAGTTTTTTTGATTTTTTTTTATAGATATATTGGAAATGTTTTTTGAAACTTAGGTTATTATCTACTATGAAGCCTAAATATTTAATATCTTCGACAACCATTATCTTTTCATTATTGATTTGAATATTTAGGGCTGTCTTATCCATTTGTGTATATTTATATATATGATTTATATTTATACTTAGTAGTGAATATCATAGGTTTGGTTTTTGATACATTGAGTTTGAGTTTGTTAGTATTTAGGAATTGGGAAATGTTTTCGAGTGTACGATTAATTTTATTAACAGCATTTTCCAAACTATAGTCGCTTGCAGCAGTGAGTGTGTCATCTGCAAAAACATTCAAAAATTCACAATTTTGGATGTAGTTGATGCCATTGAGATACAGTATAAATAATAGTGGACCAAGAACACTACCTTGGGGGACTCCTGAGGTCACCAGCATTTCACTTGAAAGTGCTCCATTCCCCCTGGTTCTTTGAAGCCTATTCAGAAGATAACTTTGAAACCACAATGTTTCACCATTGCTTAATAGTAAAAACTAACGATAGTTTAACACAAATTAACTCAGAATTTGCCCGATATTCACGAAAAAACACTCCAATAAGCCAAAGACGAAAAAATCAGAGATGTTTTGTTGTTGTTCTGTCATATTTGACATTCGATATTCCAAATGCAGTGTTGCCGTACTAACCAGACTATATCGACAACGAAGAATCTCCGTTCGGCGATGGAAATACTATCGTTTATACATGCTCCCAACAAGCTGCAATGGACGTTTCAATTGCCTTCTTATTGTTATATATTTCATCCAAGACAGTATTTTTGGGTTTTCGTTGCCATAAATATACCCGACTGATATCAAAATCTAGCTGACGTGCTTATTGTACTTGAAAATTGCGCCATGGCAATAATATCATGATTTGAGGGATAACATTATGAAAAGATGTTACCTTCAGTTCTATTTGAGTATTACTCATCTAGGTTGTGTTACTTGATCGGAGGGTTTATCGCATGGAGGCCCCTGTTTGACCAATTATAGGATATATTGGTATGGCTTATTTCTAATTTTACCACACAATGTAATTTCGGTATATATTCACACTTTAACTCGTATAACGAAAAACTAATCAATAACGAAGGTTTGAAACTCCCCATATATTATTGTAGTTGCAGACGTTGTTGCCACGTTTTATGAATTTCGAAATAAGAGGGGTGGTTAAGTTGGGACAAAGTAGCGTATTTGGGTATAAAAATGAATTGTGATTTTTGTGAAAAAAATCCTTGGTTCTGGAGTTATACAGGAAAAATGGAAAAAATCGAAATTCTTCTTTTGCCTATATATTTTTATTTTGTAGAGGTTCTTCAAAACTTTTCGCAAAATGCCGCAATAACTTTTCGTAAACTATTGAAATATTCGAAAACAAACGTTATATACAAAGTATCGTTCATATTGTGTCACTTTTCATTTTCAAATACGTACCCGAATTTTTTATTGGACAAGGAGTCAGACAATCCAACGCCACTCTCACTTCCTCGTGGCGGACCCTGAGCAACGTCTTGTCTTGGTGGCCACCATCAGCAATACCATGTTAGTTCCGTTACCAGTAGTGCCTCTCAAAAACTTGGTTTTCTGTTTCATGCCAAGAACTGGTACCGGGGGAACTAATTGCCGGCTGCCGCCAGATCGCACGGCTGAGAACTAGCGTTACCAGGACTTACAGAGGAGGCTAATGGAAGGAACTCTCTGTGAGAACTGGAAAATCTGTATCCAATGGGTGCCAAGCAGGAATAGTAAGCAGGGCTTTCATACGGAGAAGGATTAAAGAAACTCGCTCCTTTAACATGCACCCTAATATTTTGAGGAGAGCAGGTGCAGATAGTAGGAATATAGTACCAGACAGTTTCTGTCCATAGGGAACATAGGATCTACTTGACTGGCTGTAGTAGCAGCTTACCCACAGCTACTAATACTACTGGGAACACCGCTCGGAGGGCATTCGATTTGGGACTGAGAACAATAACATGATCTTCAATCACAATGGTTCCCCCTCCATACTTTCTAAAATCAAAGTCAGCAAATTTACCTAATTTTGCTAGGTCCAGTAAGTAACATTTAGAACCGCCCGGTATACCTAACAATTCATGGGACACATCTAAGGAAACCTATTTATGAATGATCCCCTACAAGTTTGTTTAAACAAAATAATGATTTCCATCGACCTCGCTTTAACATATCTGTTTAATGTCCTTCAATGCAAACGTAATCAACCTTTAATGACCCCTATTAATGGTTGATTTGTCATTAATGCATTATTTTTTTAAATTGACCATTAATGACACCTATTGATGTCCGATTTTTTAGCGCAGCCGTAAAATGCCAGTGTATAGATGGACTTTTCAGTTCAGTTTATGTGCTTTTAACCATTACAAATGTTGATATAAATGTTTGAATAATATTAATAATTGAATGAAGAGTGTAACTATCGTTCATTTCATTGATTAAATTCCTCTTCCTCTATTCCGACAAGAGTGAGGTCGACAGAAAAATATTGTAATCAACTCGTAAATTAAAATACGATTAATGATCTCGAACATAAATTTCCTTCATTAATACACTAGTTGATTAAATAACTCTTTCGCATAACAAATTGATCCCTACAAATTCTATTTGATACTTATGAAGATGCATACTTCAAAAATATTGTTATGATTGATGAAACCACATTTTAAAAATGAGTTTTGTGTAAACATTACTATTCTAGTCCTCTATTAGAAACACACCTAGAACGTGACTTCATTTACGATTCAAAGGATTCTTGTCTTGATAAATATTAGTTTCAAGAACATATTTGAAAGTACATTTTCTCTTCATGATGAGATTGAAATAGAACTACAAAACCAATAGTTTTTCGTACTGGTATACTTTGTGATTTGGTATGAAGTTAAAAAAAATTATTCATCCATATTTATTTCTTATGTGGAGATCTCTGTATTGTCAATGTAGAAAAAGTTAGTTCTACAGGACTGAACAATTCAAAAATACTTACTCATATACAAACCAGAAATGTTAATTGACAATTCAAAATCAATATCCACCAAGAAATATGACAAAGAATAACAAAAAAATTAAGCACTCTGTGCTGAATGAAAATAGTAATCATATTGTGCAACAAGTGCAGAAAAGTGCTAATTTCTGAGGAGTTTGAAAAAGTTGCGGCACGAGTGCCAGCGAGTGCTGCAATTCAAACGAGTGAGAAATTGCATATCTGCTCATGTTACACACTTTTTGCTAAAAATTATACTAATCTATAAGACGGAATTAAATGTCAGTGACTCATTCTTAGTTTTATGGTGCCCAAGAGAAGCAAGGAAAGAAGGAGTAGATTTTAAGCCGCTCTCATTCGTGTTTTTTTCTGAACTAGTGACTGACGTCACTGACTATTAATTCCGCCTTATAGTATGATTAAGTTTATCTCCAAACAAATATTTATTATAATAATTAGTTATATATCGTTATGTTAATTAATAACTATTAGTTGATAGTAATAATGGTAATAGTAAGTATCGATGGTGACTGATGCGCTGCGGCCTAATGAGATCTATTGTGCCCCATCTTCTTCTGCTATTTCAAGGTGTTCTCGTTTACAGCAGAATAGTTATAGTAATAACTGAGAAACAAATTCCAAAATAATCACTCAAATATTACTTTTTGGTATGATTAAAATCAGTATGTATTTTCAGAAACTCATTTTGTTTTATATTTTTTCTTCCAATCCATAAACTGTTTGCATGCAGTCTCATATTTTTCTCTTGAAGTTAAAGGTAGTAAATTCAATGTCTTAGTTCTGGCGGAGTATTTTCAATTTCAGAAGTGTCGTTATCCATTTAAGATCAATCTCATTTAAAAAAATCATGGGACAAGAATATTTTACAAATATTTTATGCTTGACATTTGTTGACATTCAAATGATTCGATAGATGTTGATCCGTTGCCTAGCAAAGAATAGTGTGTATGTGGGTATTTGATTTTTATTCAGAATATTATGAATCACGACAATTTTCCTTATACTTATTATAAACCAATAGACTTCTACTCATTCTTGAAATTGTCTGATCGAATATCCCTTCGAAATGAAGAATTTTCAAAATATACTCTCATACTTTGCTGTCACGAAAACTGTATTGGTTAGAAATTAGGTACTGAAAAATTTTGGCACAGAAATGTCACTTTGTGTCACAGAAATGTCACTTCGCGGCACACTAATGTAAAATTTGCATTATTGTGAGAAATAATCATGTTTGCGAACATAAAACTATGAAGAAAAGAGTATTTTGGAGTGTGGTTGTAGAAAAAAATATTTGAAAAAAATGTAAGAAATATTTGAAGAAGAAAAAACATGGATAATCAAAGATGAATCGTGAAAGGTTTTTGCGACCACTGTTACTTGAACGATGACTATTCGGCTACTCAATGAAGAATGCCACTGGGTCTTTTGAATGATTTGAAAGTTTATGGCAGTGTAAACTGAATGTTAAGAAATGCACTTGATTTTGTTTCATTTAAATCAAGCGAGTAGTGTTGAAGTTATGACAATTTTAGTTTCCGTTATCTGTTCTGAATATCGGGGAGTTTTCATAAAAAATACTCTACCGTCATAAATTCCAGAGATATTTGAATGTGTGTGGTGTGAAAACTCCTTGTTTGTTATTTTGATATGAGTAGGTAATACATAATTCTTTAATAAATTAAAAAGTTTTTGATAATATTCTGAATAGTTTTCTTAGTTGTACTACACTTTTGCTCAATTCCAGATTTTGAAAAACTTGAAATAAATAAAGTTAAGATATTCTACCAACATTCGACGAAAAGAGCTTTCGAAATTTTATAATTGTGTGCCAACCACTGTAAAGAACTAAATGACCATGAAATTCAATGAAAACAGGAATCTGTGTAATGAAAGTCGGGCCCCCGAGATTAAAGTCGGACCCCCGAGATTGAAGTCGTATCCCCGGAATCAAAATCGAGGTCCGAGATAAAAGTCGAACCCCTAAGATCAAAGTCGGACCCTCGAGATTGAAGTCGGGGTCCGAGATTAATGTCGGACCCCCTAGAATAAAGTCGGACCCCGTGATTAAAGTCGGTCCCCCGAGATTAAAGTCGGTCCCCCAAGAATATAGTCGGACCCCCCGAAAACCGAGATTAAAATAGTGATTTAAAAAAAAATTGTTCGTGGCCCTTCTACGCCTTCGTAATTTTGGGTCAGGTAGGAAGTTGAAATAACTTGTTGTTAGGTACTATCATTGATAACTTTTACAGATCTCTTATGTCACCCGGTATTATATATTGTTGGGTTATCATTTATATCAAGTCTTTCAATCCTACTCAATAACTGATTCCCATTCAGGATACGCAGGATAAAAGTGTTGAAATGTAAGTGGATGGTGCATTCTGATTATCAAAAACACAGGTTTATCTGATGGAATATGATCAGTATCAAAACAGCCACAGATTCAAAAGAGCTTCAATATCTATATTATACTGTCACAAATTCGAAATAAAATTCGAAATGTCAAGGCCTTTTTTAAATTTGTTTCAAATTCAAAAATCCAAAAAAATATATTACCAATTTTTATAAAATTACACTATGCCAATAGATTTGTGATACTTCAAATACGTGGTAACAGAAATTACAGGATTTCAGCTGTAGGAAAACCCGAAATACCTACAGTACCTTGCCGGGTGGTCGGTGCGCACCATTACCAGTTCAACGTTCTAATGGATGTTGCAGAATCGACGATTTTCAAGAAAAATGTGGATTTGTGTTCCGACCTATCTTTACTCGATCCAAAACATTTTGATGAGATAAATATTGAAAAAACTCATCCCAAAAATTGTATGAATTCCTTTTTTGAAAATATTATGAAATTCAATAATTAGGAGCCTCCGCATAACTTAAGACATAAGATCATTCACCTAGCCATCTTTGCATCGTACTCGTAACGTAAGTCGCATGCGGTAAAAGTACTCTTTCCATACTTGTTAGGATAATGACCATTCTTCAAGAAGTAAACATAAGTGCGTTATCAGGAGAAATCTGACACTACTTAGCGGAAGATCACTTTGCATCACCGGTACGGAATTAATATAATATAATAACACCCTTTTTACGTATTCATATGTGCCTCTGCACCAGATATGACATACTCATCAAAGACAACTTGTAGGGAGAATAAGGGCTATAAATTGACTATCTGGAAGCGAAAGCATCATTTGCGTTTCATGTCTGTTGATTTGGTGTAAACAACCTAAGTATTAAAGCTGTGTCAGTCTTCTAGTTGTTCAACTGACGGGAATATACAAATTTATCTTCTCGGTATATAATGATTACAATTTTATTATGGTAGTCACATGTCTGAATGTTTCGTATCAGCATATAGACCGAACAGGAAGTATGCAATGTGGATTTCCGGACACTGATTAGTGATTGCCGCGCACAAATGATTGTAGGGGTCATATTACAAGCAAATGATTTTACTAGCGCTTCAATACAAACATACGAATCTTACTATTATTATACATGTTTAACTAGAATCCCATTCGAATAACAACCTTGAGTAAATAACACAAGCCAAACATATTTCATGGAATGATTTTTCAATAAGTAAACGATTTTTTCCCAAATTAAAATATAGGCGTTAGGGTCACCACCAGTTCGAAAAATAACGCTGTCTTTTGGTTCGTACACTTCTACTGATTATCCTCAGGCAGTTTTTAAGGAAATCGAATTCGAGGTTTTCGCGAATATATTTGTTAGACATAACTAAATGCCGTCGTGACTGCACGCCGAATTCGATCGATGTTTTTTAACAGATATAACTCATCCCCGGTCGTGATATTAGCCAGAGAAGTGGTTTGTCTGTTAGTAATTTGCTTCATATTCTACCTTGTAGAAATAGTCGAGAAAATGGTATTTCGACGACGTTTTCGCAGAGAAAATTTCTATTATAATTTTAATATGATTTCCACATTATGGACCAGTAGATCCCGCACCACTTTTCCAGGAGGTGATATTTTTTATGGAGCAATATTACTTGTTTCGAAAATGGAATAACCTTTTGCTTAATCTTTAATTATCAACATAATTTTATTATTCACCTTTCCTATCAAATGGTACACTTTACCATATTATTTAGTTACTGATTAAAAGGAACAAGGAATGTAAAGACGTGTTAACATTCGAGGTGAGCGAGTACGAGCCGATGCAAAGCCGAGGTCTGTTTCTGAGATAATTTTAAGAAAAAAAGTCTCAATAAACTTGTGTCCGGAAATGCTTCGTTTCAGAGATACACGGTGTTAAAATTTTTTTTTTTTTTTTTTTGGTTTTTAAAAATGAATTTGTTACCCGGGGTTTTTTGAGGTGGGAAATCATTATTCCTCATTAATATTCATGAAGCGCTTAGAGGGCGCTGCGTATGCTATCATTATTTATTTAAAATTGTCCTAACGTTGTTTACAGTAAATGTATGGCCCTTTTCATAGAAAAACTTTATTCCCACACCTATTAAAAAATTACACTTCCTCAAGCAAACCGTGATCGTTTTCGATATACTTACAAATTTCTATATCGATGCACGTTACTTAGCTCCTAGGGCACTAAGTGAAGTTCCTGAGAACAATACAAAAACTCAATATATGATAGATCTCGTCAAATTGAACAACTCTTTTTTTATAAAATGTTTATCGAAAAATTATTCGATTTTAAGACATACAATGTTGAAATTTTTCAAAACATAGATGGTTTTCGTCACAAGTTTTTTGCAACGGCAGTTATTTTTCTCTCCGCTTGCATATTAAGTTTATTAAATTTAGTAGGCTATGAGTTTTTGTAACATATTTAACTATTCATTGACTAACTCACAGTTCAGAGTTTATAAAGTGATTTTCTGGTACCATGCCCGACTTTACGAATGCTGAAATGGCTGATTTAGTTTTTGCATTGGGCTCAGCTGACGGAAATTGAACCGATCCAGACGCAACTATCAGGAATGGTATCTCCAACGCGTGACTCCTTGTGCAGCGACAGTTCCATTTGCGAATCTTTTCCAACGGCTTTCCGAATATGGAAGCTTTGAAAGAAATTCTGTAGTAGGATTCAATGTCAACACCCTGTATATCCGAAACTAAGCATTTTCACACACAAACTGTCTGAATCATTGAAAACTACTCATAGAATCCAAGTTTTCAAAAGCACCCCCAAAAGGTTTCTTTTAGATCATAATTTTTATACTATGGACGAATTCTTCAATCTGATATAATTTCACCATCTCATTTATTGGATGTGAATTAAGTTGATATGTTTTGTTCCAATTTTATATTGTATGCATATAACAATCATACATTATCTGTATGTTCAACTTTACTTTTAGTATTATTTTAAATACGTACAAATCTTACTTATCCTACAACTTATGTTCCACAGGATCAATAAAGTGATTTGATTTAATTTGTACCTACAATTTGATTCAATAGTTATTTATGTACCAAGGGTATAAATAGATGTTTATGCCCTGAGGGCGACGTCTTACGAATCCGAGGGCTTCTGGCCTGAGGGTCTGTAAGTCGCCCGAAAACTTTTATGTCATACTAGTTCGTTATTGCAATCCAATCTCAATACAAATCAGTAGGTATTTTAAAATATCCGGTTTGAATTAATAACGTTGCCATGCCATCATAGTAGAAACTATCGTTGCTAGGTGAATGTTGACAAACGTAAATGTCATAAAATCACAATAATTTTTATATGTGTCAAAGTTAGAAGTCAAATAAACGAAGATTATTGAAAAAGCAAAGCAAGAATATTACTATATTCCGTTTGTAATTTCATTAATAAAGGTTATTAAATAAGTTAAACAAAAAATTATTTCTCTTTATGCCCGCGCGGGCCATAAAGTACGACATCAGATAGTTGGTAACTAAGCAATAAAAACACAGTAATGAACAAGTATGACATAAAAAATGTTTCATGCTTCATATACTTCTACGAATACATTGTCAAATAATATCATATCCTCTTTTAATTCTGTGGAATTCACGAAGGAACTTGTCAAAAAGAGGAAAAATCAAAGGTATCCATTAACTGAATTTTTGACATTTATGACAAACATAGTGTAACCCAGTAGAACGCAAGATCAACAAATGTAAATAAATTAACTGGACCTTGAAAGAAGGAATGTTTGTTGAGCAATAACAATGTTACACTAATTTAATGTACATGAAATACTCGATAAAATATCATGTCGTTGAACGAATGGTGAAATTGAATAAATACTCAAACTGATTCACGACTGGAGATTTGCAATATAATGATTTTATCTTTATCAGCCTCTGATCTGAAAAAAAATCACCCCTTTCTTGGAAAGAAAATGCATACGACAGGTCAATGTCTGGTGCTTGCTCAGAGTGCGCACTGATTACCCGGGGTGGTGCTATATATGTTTTCCGGGTTTTCCTACGGCTGAAAAGTGAATACACCACCAAACATAAGTAAATCGCCCAGTAGCGCCACGGCAAATAATAATAATAGCCGTCCTCTACTCGCAGAGGCTACTCCTTTGGGTACGCTCTATGAGTGAGTACTAATTTTATTGTTATCATTATCAGATGAGTTTATCCCATAGCCCTTCATATTTGAGGAATAATTTCGACGACGTTCCCTCAACACATATCTACGATATGGAAAATATGAGGTAAATATCTGGCAGATAACAACTACTTCCCTGACTCATACCAGTACATTGAACTACATACAGTGTGTCCCAGCTAAAACTTGTCACCCCCCTAATATCCGAACTCATGAAAAAAATTGAAAATCGCTCAGACCCGTCGATTTTTATTTCAAGGGGGAACACTTTCACCAAATACACCATCATTGTGTTGTCAACCCCCTCAACCCCAGCACCCCCTACTTCAGAATTTTCAATGGGACTACTATACTTGTTATACACCATTTTGAAGGGAATTCAATCCCAAATACATCGGTGTACTGAAATTGAGGATCGATCAAGTGTTGTTGAAGTTTTCATGAAAACTAAGTTTTATCCAGATATTTTAATTTTTCATCACCTCAAATGTTAGCGTCGTAAGAAAGGTTCACTGCGGGTACGCCACTGTATTGAAAAATAATATGCTGTCAGAAATAATATTTTCGAAGGTGAGACAGACGTTTTTATGAAAAAAAAAATTGCCCTCATGTGTTTTTATATACGCATATCTTTGTTTACGCCTAGGTAATTGATGTATTCGAGTCACTGCATTCAACAATTTGAAAACATTCGAAAATGGTTTATACTGTACAAGAGAGAATATCCATTGTAGCTGCGTATTTTGAAAATGGACGATGTGCTAGAGCTACGGCTCGAAGTTTCAATGAAAGTCATCCAGAAAACACCACATCATATCAGTACGTGCTTCAATTGATGAATAAGTTCTTGGAGTCGGGATCAGTGTTGAATAAAAAACATGAACGAGAGAAGCCTATGAGAAATGAAGGGGTCGCTGTTGCAGTTGTAGGACATGCAGTGATGGACATTCAATCGTTAAGACAACTTGAGACTATTTCTGGAGTTTCGAAAAGCAGCGTACATCGAATTCTGAAAGACGCAAAATTCCATCCTTATAAAATGCAGAATGTACAAGAATTAAATGAAGATGATCCTGACAGACGTACAGAGTTTTGTGAAATCATGAGTCAATTATTGATAGGTGATAATAATTACCTCTACAATGTGTGCTTTTCTGACGAATCTTCTTTTTATTTAAATGGACATGTGAACAGGCACAACTGCAGATACTGGAGTGACGTAAATCCCCATTGGTACAGGAAAACTCATTCACAAACTCCCCAGAAATTGAATGTTTGGGCTGGTATTCTGGGAGACCATATTGTAGGTCCATATTTTATTGATGGTAACCTCAACGGACAAACGTATCTTGAACTTCTTGATACAACTGTGAACCCCAGAATCAGTCAGTTACTTGAAGACGATGATAGGTTACTTGACGGTCAGCTCACCTTTCAACAAGATGGAGCTCCTCCACATTTTATTGCACCTGTACGTCAATTTTTAGATGACAATTTCACAAGGCGATGGATTGGAAGGCGAGGACCAATAGAATGGCCGGCTAGATCTCCTGATTTATCACCATTAGACTTCTTTTTATGGGGTCATTTGAAATCCAAAGTTTATATTACCCAGCCAACTTCTCTTGATGATCTACGCAGGAGAATTGTTGTGGAGTGTCGTGCAGTGACTCCAGAAATATTGAGCTATGTGCGAAGAAATTTCGAAGATCGCTTATACTTCTGTATGGAACTGAATGGTTCACATTTTGAACCTTTCATACGATGATAACATGTTAGGTGATAAAAAATAAAAATATCTGGAAAAAATTAGTTTTCATGAAAACTTCAACAACACTTGATCGATCCTCAATTTCAGTACACCGATATATTTGGGATTGAATTCCCTTCAAAATGATGTATCACAAGTATAGTAGTCCCATTGAAAATTCTGAAGTAGGGGGTGCTGGGGTTGAGGGGGTTGACAACACAATGATGGTGTATTTGGTGAAAGTGTTCCCCCTTGAAATACAAATCGACGGGTCTGAGCGATTTTCCATTTTTTTCATGAGTTCGGATATTAGGGGGGTGACAAGTTTTAGCTGGGACACACTGTATATGACAGCTATATTATAACTTTCCTCAAGAAGGACTCTATTGCAAGGGCTTATTGAAATCAAATAGCAGAAATTAACCTTCATTAAGTTGCTAAGGTAGTCCTGTGCTAGCTTAATGAAAGATAACTTCTGGTTTGATAACATTTTCTCACAAATGAAGACGCGACTTACGTTAGTCAGTCGTGGCGCCACTAGCGAGCAAACGCAAGAACCACTACTTTATAGTTATTTTTTCATCTGCGAATTAAACATTTTCCAGTCCGGTTTCCGGGCTTCAAAACATTCATAAGGCGCGCTGACCTCATCATTCATTACCCCGAAAACATAACATTAGACCAAGACCAAACCGATTTTAAATACCCGAATTCTTGAAAAATTCTTAGCAGTAAGTATGTGTGTAGTTGGAGAGTTTAGGGTGAATAAGAAGTTGTAAATAATCAGAATACATAAAACTTTTGTGATAATCCTTTTCAACAATTCCTCGAATAACGAAAAAATGCTGAATACTTTTTTTTATTTTTCATCTCCCGAATTTTTATTTAACCTTTTCTCTGTTCTCAAATGGGCTGTAATTTTTTAGAAGAAGCATATTTTTTTTTATTGTAGGTATACGAATTTGAATAAAAAAAAAACTAATTTTCAATAAAAAAAGTTGGTCAACAAATTTTCATGTCTTGAACCTTTTCAGTACCTATTTTCTTCGTTGACTTCAAGATGGTATGAAGAAAATATATGGTTCGTTGAGAAAAATATCGTTAAATATGTCGCAATCTTTACATTCTTTCATTTCATAACTCCAGCACAATGACCGATAAATGCATGATGAGGATATATTCATCTCTACTCAACCCGCGTGATCTGAGCAGAAAGGAAAAAAATTATAACGGTGTTCAGAACTAATTCGTGCGCAAACACTGGAAATGATGATACGGCGATTATATTCGATTCATCTGAGAGGACTGGAATGAAAATATTCCCGATAATAATTTTTATTTTCTACGTAATGCCAAATTTTGATGCTGATAGTGGGAATAATTTCTTGGTGAATCGACTGTTGTCGTTTCCACTTGAAAGGGAGAGATTCAACACCGAGAAAATTATTACTAGGGAGGTTGCTGATCTGAACGGTTATAATGTGGATTAGGTAGATAAACTGATTAAGCAGAATAGATTCAAGAAAACCCTTCGTGACTTTTCAAAAAAAGGAAAACCCTCCCAAATATATCGTTATCACATACGAACCTCTAATAAGCTACAATCGATCCTGGGTACCTACTTAAGGATAAGAAAGAAGAAAAAGATAAGTCAGAGATTTATGAAATTAGCTGCAAGGACTGCGAGAAGAATTATATGAGTCAAACTAGAAGGGCATTGAAAGTACGGTTCAAGGAGCACATTGCTCATATCAATTTTTCAAACCCAGAAAAATCGAGTATAGCCCAACATTCTTTGGATAAAGACCACCGGGCACAAATTCGAAATCAATTAGACAGGATCATGACAATAGACTTATCGATGCATTCGAGAGTCTGAAAATTGCAAAATGTGAAAATAGTATAAATGTGGATAAGGCCCAATACCATACAGCCCCTTGTTCAAGTTCATAGTAAGTACAGTAAAGAGTTATTCATAAATTTTTTTAAGAATGCTTTCATTCATTAGTCATGAAAATAATTTTAGCAAGTATAAAATAGACAGGTATATTGTCAGGTAATGAGTCATTCATTAGTCATGAAAATAATTTTAGCAAGTATAAAATAGACAGGAATATTTTCAGGTAATGAGGGCAGTTAGTCACTCAGGTGCATAGTGTAGATAAGATCGATAGTATCAATAATAGCCGGATATAGATGTCTCTGCGATGTCATATTGTTGTCATTACTGCGATATCACACTGCGACATACCTGTAATATCAAAATTAGTGATAGCTGGATTTATTACTTATTATTTATAACAAATTGTTACTTGCCATAGACATCATTTAGACATCAAAATCTATACTTAGATATCTTTGCTACTATATTTTTATTCAGATGATAGTAGGACTTCCACACACATTCACCTGACTGCCGACCACAAGGACGCCATCTGTCCTTCACCACGGTCGAAAGGCAAATCCTCAATTTGTGTAAAATATTTATTTTGAATTAACGCGGTAAGTTGGCAAGAAGTTCGTAGGCAATGTTGGCCAACCTGAAAGCGGGAGGCGACCGCATGACCGGCTGTTAGCATATTTAGTTCTAGTTCTTTGTATATATGCATTGATCGAAGCTAGTAGCTTTGAATGCCTTGTATACCGTTCATGTTCTGATATTTCCAACTGGAGCTGATCACATTTGCGAATTTTAGTGTCCATAAACTGAGTGTGAAAAGTGAGTATCGTTGTATCATTTACCGATATTGAGATACCAAAAGTGGCTTGACCTAAAAAATACAACCTTTATATTTGAAATCGGCAAATTTGGAGCTGTTCAATGGTGCCAAATTATACTAAGTATTCCATTACTGTCTGGATTATTTCATATCCCACTACTATCTGGCATTGTAGCTTTCAGTGGTCTCATATTGTTTTATTGATTTCCAGGTGTGGTGATGAGTCTTCACGGAGAAAACGAAAAAATGTGAAAGCAGCCTGTTCCTACTGATTCAGGCATGCCAAATAAAGGCTCGACAGGAAAAGGAACCAAAGCAATTGACTTTTAGTTTTTTGATTAATATATTTTTATTTCTTACTTTTTTAATTTTGGTACTTTGTTAATGTTATGCCAGAATGATTTAATTTTTTGAAGAGTTTTTTTTATTTATATTTTTGTTATATTTATTTTTTTGATATTGAAAATATATTTTCTTTTCCTATTTGTTGTTTCTGTCTAGAATATCGCATAGACGTTGACGTCTCTTGAATATAACAGTGAAGAAACCGCTGCTATGTCGCTCTGTTACATTCCTGATACGTTATTAGGAGGAATCTTTGCGGCGTCTCAGAACTACATCGCAAAGACGTCTCGGAACTACATCGCAAAGACGTCTCGGAACTACATCGCAAAGACGTCGACAGCATGCATCATGAGTGTGACAAAGGTGAGTCGTTGGGACGTCTGTGCGACGTAACGATGCAAGTCGCAGGTCAGGAAGTGACATCGCAGCAATATCTTAAAGATGTATCTGTGTTGGCTGGGTGAGGATGCCAACTTTATAGGCGAAACGTGGACCGAGTGATATTGACGTTGTTTTGGTATTTTGGTTAGTTTCCATTTCTTGAAGTTTGAAAATGAAGAGTCAAATTGTAATATTAATGCAATTTGGTTCGATTATTTAGTGATTTTTGCGCATCAGGAAGAGACATTTTTTAAACTTCTTCCATATCACTCAGAAGTTATCAAAAAGTGATAAATTCTAGCTTTTCAATCATCCGAGTAAATGCATCACCTTAACCCTTTTTTCCTGGAACTACATGTTGTAAAATTGAGATTCTGTTGGGAAAAAGTTATTGTACTGAAACTACATTTGCCTAAGTCCTGTCTATTGTGAGAATAACCATTTTTATAGAATGGTCTCGGTAGAGTCTGCCGAGTTCGGAGAATATATATCGATATTTTGTTCGTTTTTCCTCCTCTTTTCGGACGATGTCTCACTTCTATCATCGAGGAGTACTGCATCCAGCATATTGGCCTCTATTTGCATCAGAAAGGGGAGGGAGTATCGTAGATGGTAATATAGTACTCTCGTTGCCGCGTAATGTCAGTGGAAACGGGCTGAAATCATTATTATTCATCGTATCTCCGTCTTTCCATGATTGATCTGGTAGGTTCCATTATTCGGTTTATCACGAACCACTTTTTTAAAGAAGTGTCAGCTTTTTTACATACTGATAACCAACCCAACTATATCGACTAGCCAGTTCCATTATTTGGTGCATTCACGTTCAGACGTAAATTAAAGTGAGAGAATAAAATACGCTATACAATATGCCGAATCAAAAACGAAAAATGTTACATGAGTTCAGCGAATTACGAAGAAAAATGTCACGGCTGGAAAAACGATTGGCTATTTCGGATTCTTGTGATTGTAAGTACAGAACAGTTGTTGTACGAGGAGTAGGTCACTTGACTTTTATAATACTCCGCGAACGTTTTGTTTGGTTTTACAACAATGGGGTGGGAGTCACTTGAATTTCCCTATACCCCGCAAACCTTTGTTAGTTGAATAATCGAAATCACTTGATTTCACCTAACACCCGTGTTGTTATACCAGGTATTTGAAAATTTATTTTGTAAAACAATATTTTTTATTGTTATACAGAGTCAACTGATTCCTCGGCAAAATCGTCAAGTGACAAAGATATGGAGAACAAACAGGATGAATCTGTCAGAGCTGTTGATGAAAATCTGTCACCTGCAGAAAATGTCCTTATTGCTTTGTTGGGCAACAATCCAGGTAAAATGGACAATTCAGGCCCCGAACTCCAGGATGAAATTGTCATTCGTTGGACTCACTATTTGAGACAAGGAATATCGAAACAAAACCGTACCGAATTGTTGAAAAAATACCAAATCGCACAAAATTTTAATGCACTTAAGGCCTCTCGTATAAATGAGGAACTAAAACCCATTTTATCCGATTATGCGCATAGGGATAATAAATGGCTTACGGCCTTATAAGAACAAATTGGGGCAGGGTTATCTGCTCTGGGAGTACCAATTACACAAAAATTTAACGAACCAAACAAAGATATCATTTTCACAGATGATATACTACAAAAACTAAGTGAAGCTACACAATTACTAGCAAATGCGCATAACATAATTTCAATTCACAGGAGACATAACATTATGTCATTCTTGAATGAAAATCGACAACACAGCACAGTTCAATTGACAACTTTCTGTTTGGCACCAAGTTTATTGGTAAAGTTAAGGCCAGTCAATCGATGCAAGCGGTAGTGGAAGAACTGAAAAAGCCTACACCAAAAGTATGGCAACCAAGGCCAGGTCTTTCGAATGTCTCAACTTCTAAGACTTCTTTAAACAACAAAGTACCTTTTCAAAAGACAAGAATGAAAGGAAGGAAACAGGAAGAACCGATAAAACAGTCTCATCAATAGAAATTGAAGAGAGGGGGGACATCCTACAGTCGAAACCGAGCCCAAGAGTACAAGAACCGCCGCTAACACACGTCACAAAGGTAATTACTCCGTATGGAGGCAAGTTACAATTTTTCTTTGACAGGTGGTCAAAATTAACAAAAAATTCATTCATTTTAGAATGGATTCGAGGTGTTGTTTTACCATTCAATACAAAACCATATCAGCAGAATTTGCCACAGGTAAACTTTTCTACTTCTCAAAAAGACCTTTGTAAACGAGAACTTGCTTTGCTCCTCAAAAAGGGGATCATAATGGTTGGGTCGAAAGTCAAAGATGAATTTATTTCTTCATACTTCTTGATTCAGAAACCCGATGTTACATATAGATTCATCCTTAATCTCAAAAAACTGAATGTATTTAAAAATGCACCACATTTCAAACTTGAATCCTATAAGACAGTCATCAGACTAATACAAAGTAACTACTATTTTACATCTTTCGATCTGCATATTTTTTACTGCCAATTGAAAAGAGCTGTAGAAAATTTAAGACCCAATTTCGAAAATATTTACTTGCTTCCGATGGGATTGAATATTTCTCCTTATATATTCACAAAGCTTCTGAAACCCGTCATTTCATACTTACGCAGACAGGGATGCATTGTAGTTGTTTACCTAGATGACATACTTGTGATAGGAAAAACTTACCAAGAATGTGCAAAATATACAAAAAACTGTAAGCAGTTGCTATTGGAATTAGGATTCATTATAAATTATGAAAAGAGCAACTTGGCCCCTAAAACAAAAATACAGTATTTGGTCTTCATATTTGATTCTAACAGCATGACTCTGAGCCTTCCGTCAGAAAAACAAATGATTATCAAAAATATGATTGAAACTTTGCGTGGAAAGTAGTATTGTCGTATATGCATCCTTGATTGGAAAATTTATATCTGTGAGTCCAACGCTCAAATATGGATAGTTACACACAAAACTTTTCGAAATTGAAAAAATCAGAGTACTACGAACGGTGAGAGATAATTTCAATGGTAAAAGTTCCTGTCCATCTGAAAACAGAATTTGACTGGTGGATGATAAATATAAATCATGCAAAAAAGTCATTAAAACAGGAAAAATTTGTCATTGAAATTTTCTCTGATTTGTCCAACATTGGTTGGGGTGGTTTCTGTAATGGCATTGGTACTCGGGGTTTTTGGAGTGCGAAACAAACAGCAGAACATATCAATTGGCTAGAGTTGAAAGGTGCATATTAGGCCTTGAAAGTTTTTGCTAAGGACATGCACGATTGTAACATCCTGTTAAGAATTGACAACGTCACGGCCATTGCATGTATCAACAAAATGGGAAGTACCAAGTCTCAGTATCTGAATCACTCGACTGGGAAGTTATGGGATTGGTGTGAATCCAAAAATATATTTGTTCGTTCATCTTATATAAGCTCTTCAAAAAATGTCGAGGCTGATTCATTATCTTGAAGAAAAAACTTCGATACAGAATACTAACTAAATGATAGATTGTATGAAATCATTGTTAATAAACTGGGGGTTCCTCATGTGGAATTAAATGCAAAATGTATAAATTATTTCTCTTGGGGTCCTGACCCCGAAACTGGAAAGGATTAAACTTCTATGCATTTCCACCATTCGCAATAGTGGATAGAGTTTTAGAAAAAATAGTAAAAGATGAAGCCACAGGCATTGTTATAGTTCCGAATTGGCCCTCACAGTCTTGGTATCCCATATTTCAAAGTCTATTAATAGAAGAACCAATAAAATTTAGCCCCGATAAGAACTTAATTTTATCCTCTTTCAGAGAGCCACATCCACTCAACAAGACGCTTTCCCTGGCTGCAGGAAAATCATGTGGGAAAAATTTTGCACAAAGGTTCCAGAAACAGCGGTACTAGTGATGATGGCCTCATTATCTGAAAAAACGTTATCTCAGTACTCAAACTGTTATAAAAAATTGTAGACATTTTGTAAGGAAAAGCATCACAATCCACAAGAGTACAACTTCAACACAATCATGTTGTTTTTGACAGAAATATTTGAGTCAAAATTGTCTTACTCATAGGTCAGCTCTGGCTTTAATTTTTACCTTCAAGCCAGAAGATGAATTAGTTTTGAAACGTTTTTTCAAGGGAATGTATAACAAAAAACCTGCCGCACCCAAATATTCAATAACTTGGGACCCATCACTTGTTTTGGACTACCTACAGACACTGTATCCTCTTAAAAATTTAGATCTTGAAGCTCTTTCTTTAAAATTGGTAACGCTTCTAGCTCTCACCGCTGCTACTAGAGTGTAAACTCTATCAAAAATCACAATTGATAATATATTAAAAGTAGATAGCAGAATAGAAATCAAAATTCCTCAAAACATTAAAACAGAAAAAAATAGAAATCAACCTCTTTTCATTTTTCCTTTCTTTATCGAAAAACCTCAGTTATATGTAGCATCTACTCCAGAAAACTATCTAGAACACACTATGAAATATCGTACACAAGGTGAGAAAGCTTTAATTCTCACCCACAAAAAAACTTTCCACCCGGCATCGTCGCAAACTATATCTCGAAGGATTAAAGAAATTCTTTCACAAAGTGGAATTGATACATCACGGTTTTCTAGTCACAGTGTTCAACACGCTGCAACATCCGTAGCTTAACAATCTGGTGTCAATATTGAAACAATACGATCCACGGCCGGGTGGACTCAAAATTCAGAAAAATTCAACAAATTCTATAACAAGCCTATTTCCAAGAATCCCGAAAAATTTGCCAAATTTATTATTTTGTCGTCTAAAAATGTATTGTAACTGGATTAAGTATACTATTTTCTCGGTCAAATATATTTAAGTATTGTGCTATAACTATTCTTATTATTGTATTACGGACTGTCATAATTGTCCACGTTGTTCAATTTACTACTTAGATTATATATTTTGAATTGCACTTTTATTTTCTCTAAACAGCTACCAGATGAATCATGGAAAGACGGAGATGCGATGAATAATTGTAAGATTGATCGACTGTAAGGACGATCGATCGTAATTATTCGGACATCGTAGTCTTTCCATGATTCAGCCCACCCGCCACAAAAAAAATTGCCTATTCTAACCTGCAAATGAAAGTGCCAAACGTTCAGTCACATAATGAACTGGCTAGTCGATATGGGTTGGTTATCAGTATGTAAAAAAGCTGACACTTCTTTAAAAACGTGGTGCGTATGATAAACCGAATAATGGAACCTACCAGATGAATCATGGAAAGACTACGATGCTCGAATAATTACGATCGATCGTCCTTACAGGTAAGTCGATCAATCTTACAGTTATCTCCTTGTCCGCTTTTCGAATTTTCTCACTTCAGAATTACAATTTATTAGATGTATAAAATCCATCACAAAAACTAAATGCTAAATGCTGTAGTACCTGAAACTTTCTGATAGGGAAAATAGTCATTATCATTTCATTAGCCCTGTTGCATAACTACCTAAAACACGTTCAAGTAAAGTGAAGTGAAATTCTCAAACCTAACAGTGCTAACTAACACCAGAAATGGATTGAATACCGCCGTATTCCATTATTCTATCAGTAGGAAGTAATCTATTATCACTATTATTGTTTTTGATCACCTTATTTTTCTCCCAATACTGGTATTGTTTTTATTGTATTTTATTCACATTCATTTTCGTTTTCCGTACGGCAGATGTAATATGTTCGATTCTATGTGTTATTTTATATTTTCACTCACTGTTGCATTACAAGTTTTTCAACTTGCAGTTGGACTAGAAACTTGAAATTTGGTATGCTGTCATAATTGATCATGTTCATTCTATCTCAAATATTTTCAGTCCTACAGCTACACAGGGTATTTCAAAAGTCGGTACCAACTTTCTTATTTTAAACGGAAACCTATTTTTTTTTTTAATGATTCCAAAAAAAAATGGTAGGTACCATTTTCAAAATTTGAGTTTTTGACAATTTTATAATGCGAAATTCGAAAATCGCCTGCGTCCATATGGTACAAAACGGAACCGTCGATGGAACATCAGGTGTTAGCCTGGACTACCAGCTAACTGCTCCATAAATTTGGTTACCTAATATTGAACGGTTTGCGGGCTACAGATGTTTTTCTAAACTACTACAGCGGTAATTTTTTTCACAAAAATGGAAATATATCAAAAACTGTGATATACACATATAAGTTAACATAACTCAGGTTGTCTAAATAAGAAGTCATAATTAAAAGGCTAATTGAACCATAACAAAAAAAATTAGGTTTCCGTTTAAAATAAGAAAGTTGGTACCGACTTTTGGAATACCCTGTATAGCTGCAGGACTGAGATAGAACGAACAGATCAATTATGACAGCATACCAAATTTCAAGTTTTTAGTCCAACTGCAAGTTGAAAAACTTCTAATGAATCTAATGCACGGCCTACGTAAATAAACGTGTATATCATAAGTGCAACCTATTTGTGGACGAATTTAATCATATACGAAAGATAGGTGGGAAAACAATAGTTTTTTTCTTGAACGTTATGTTGATTCCAATCCCAAGTAGCCGCCAAAATGAGAAAAATATCATCAATAATATATATTTGTGGTGAAATATTTATTACAATTCAAAGAACTGATTCAGACTGAAATATTTCTCATACATACGAAATCCCCAGTTAAATGGCATAACCTCTATTACATTATTATATTCTAGTTGGAAAGTGAGAGAATTTAAGTGTTATTGTTTGTACCAGTGCCAGCGGGTAATAGGGGTCACCTTGAGAGTCTATGACATTGTGGAATTCTCACATACATGTAGCTTCCTGCAGAATACCAACCATGCACTAAATAATGAACATTTCTTGTTAACTGCTACATTTTCTCTTTTTAACGACTCTTTTACAATCTTTCAGCCTTCCATAAAACCTTTCCTAATGTTCTGCAGTTTTCCCCTCTTTCTACAGAAGCATGCACCTCTTGAGCTTCTCTCAGTACTTTTCTCCCAGTCTTTTTCGCAACAGTTTTCTTTTTCCTTCACAATTCCGACAATGTGGAACTGAAGCCCAAATTGGATAGATTTTTCGAATTCCCTTAAGAACCAGAGAACAACAATATTTCAGGTAATTACTGCCTGCTGACCGTCATTAACCTTATCTAGCTCAATACGTAAAACCATGCCGTGACGTATACTGAATGAGCTGTGGTTTATGTACAGTAGGGAGAGGTGCGGATCGTTATCATTAAAGACTATAACTCAGAAATGCGGTTTGTTTCCGTGACCATAACGTCTGCTGCCCGCCATTTCTCTTCTTTCACTACATGGGGAATGTAACCATCTGGTAATGTGAATTCAAAGTTACAAGAGAAATACTTGCACTGAACTGTTTGGAACCTTTGGTGTAGTAATGAATATAACTACTTGACTATTATCCCGACCAAACCGCTAATTATACACCTCGACACGTGTTTCAGTCACCAAGTGACCATCTTCCAGAGGGAAAATATAACTTATATGGATACAGTAGAAGAAATATTATTATGCCAACAAGCAATGTTACCAAGGACATTCAGGGTAAGGGGGATGATTTCGTCAAGTGTTTCGACGAGTAGCAGTGATGTTCCAGTATTATTTTTTATCGAAGTTCGCCTTTGAAAGTACTGCAATAAAAAGTTTTCCTTTGGTATAATTGTTTGTTCTATACTCTTTCTCTATCACTATACATCCTACAAGTCGAAACTAGAATGAAGAAAACAACAATTCTGAACTGTATATTGATATAAAAAGAAATGATGAATTTTTTTTTCATTATTTTCCCTCAAATTCCTCAAGGGCTCAAAGTGCATCGTTTAATCCAGAACTATTTTTGTTACAATTTTTTTTATTGCAGTTTTGTAGTGTTCGTAAGTGAAGGACTTGTTTGCAATAAAGATGATAACGCATTAGGGGAGGTTTCGAATAGAATAAAAAAAATATACCAATGAAACCTTCTCAATGGAGAACTGAAGGCCAGAAATCAAATCTTAAATATGGATAGGACCTGTACACCTTATGGCTAACAAATGAATAAATTCTCTCATAACCTAATTTCATATTACTGAATACTAAGTTCAAGGATATTTATACAGATAACAATTATAATTCAGATGCAACGACAGCAAAAATTGTATCGTAAAGAATATGTATCAATTCTGAACCGAAAACTACTTGTACTCCTAGTCGGTACTTATCATGATCAACCTCTCAATGAGAAAATAAGTGGAGTTATACCTACCTGTATAGAAGATTTCAATGATTCACAAAATAATAACAGTTTTGTTGAATGAAACCTATCATCACTCCTGAAATATTTATGAATATGTTTATCAATAAATATCAATTGCGACAGCGGATAGAGAAGAAATGTTTACAGTAGATTCTACCACTTCTACTTTCGAAAAGAAGATTTTGTCCTACATTTTTTTTTAACATTTCATAGGTAGGTAATTAAGAAACTGCGGCACAGGAAATGTATCCAAGTAAGAATTGATCGTGTATAGTTCGAAAGTTCATACCTAAGTTCCTACATTATATCAACCATTCAGACCATCCCTGTCAATATTCTTTAATTTTTTGTTGAATATCTTGTTACTAACGAAATGAAAGGTTGGAAGGCTTCTCTGGAAGATGTTCATGACAGCTCAGTTTCCACGGGAATTAAAATGAAGTGAATGATGGCAAATAATGTAAGGAATTGAGTCATATTTCAGTCATTGAAGTCATGTCATAAAAAAGAATTCAATGACAGTGAAATATCTCGAAAAGAAACCTTGTTCATTTCGGTTTAAACGGATACTGTATGAATAATACAGGGTTCAGGTGAAACCATTTTCTCATAATATGTCTATAACAAAACTCGTGACAAGGTTCATCAATTGCCTTTGGAATTATTTCGATAATAATCGGAATTAATAATATAAAAAATTGATAAGATAATAAGATTAAATTTAAATCGAATTAATTCGATACCTTCTTGAAAACAGTTCATTTCAAAACCAGCTGATTGAATCTCTCAAATTGTTCTCTGAATAGCCCAACTTCGAAATACTCAGAGTCCACAAAACTTATATTTTTTCCAGTATCAGCTGAAATTTACAATTCAGATCGATTTTGGATCTTTTTCCATCAATATGATCAAACTATATAAGTAACGACTTGAAGGCACTTCAGTCGTTCAGTATTACTCAGCGCAATAAATATTTACTCTCAGGTGCTTCTCAATGAAATTTCAAGTTTATAGGATTTTGCCTTGCCTTTCAAATCCATTTATCAATTTTTTATTTTATACCCTTACTCCTAGTCAGTACATTTCTGTTGATTTGTCGGACTTCTAGTCAGGTATTTTTCTTCTAAATACAAATTAACTCTTTCGTTATCTGATTCACACATTATCTATCGGTTGATAGTTCTTCAAGGGTTCAATTTCCACTTTCCAAAAACGCTTTGACCCAGTTTTGAATACCTTCGTTACAAGTTACAAATATATCAAATGTTTATTTCTACATAAATTTTCAATGAAAATAGCTAAAATGTGTCCAAGACTCAAAATAGTTAAAAAACTTGAGACTCAAGATTTGGACTGAAAAGACTCAAAATCAGATTCAAGTGACTCAATCAAGCCTAAGATTGAAAGACTTAGTCGATGACTGTAGTAGTGTAGTAGATATTTCCCCCTCTGAAAAAAGTCAAACTGTACATAAAGCAAATTGCCAGGATATTTTCGATTTTTTTCGGAAATGGTCATCAGCTTGGTAGATTCATTATAATGAAACAGTAGGTATAACGGAATAGTTGTTGAATTCAATTTCTTTTATTCTTCAGTTATTATTTATGTTAGTGGCAATCAAACACTTTTTCATTCACATAAGGATTATCTTAATGATACTTGATGTTTTTTGTGCCATCATCAAAGACACAAATATGTTTAGTATTTTATTAAGTTGAAATTCTAAAAACCAAATGAGCCTCGAGATTCAAAATATTGAGTATTCAACGGTTCAAACTTCAAATTTTTAATAAAAAAGCTTCCAAAGTAAAAATTGACCATCAACAATTTTTTTTAGTATTTTAGGTAATATTGACGTATCTGACTGGAAAAAATATATTGGAATTTCTAACAAAATGATTTTAAAATTGATATTTGATTGTCCATAAGATCATTGATACCGCACATAGTTATAGAAGAAACATGATTTTCTACATGTACAAGGATTCCCTTCAATTCCTTGCAAAGACAATCATGACATTGTCCTCGTATTCAGAAAGGCTCTACTGAATATATAAATAATGATAATTTGAGGCATTGAAAATATTGCAACTAGGGTGTAAGCTATCCTTCAAAAGGTAATATATTGATGAGCTTCATAGGAAAGAAAACCAGCAACACTTCCAAAAAAAATCATTCAAATAGTGAAAAAGGAAACTTTTGAAAGTAAGATGATGAACCAACTGATACAATAATAACCGATTGTCATTTCATTCTCAATTGTACAGACTCAGATCTGCAGAGAAATGAATATTTGGGGCCATTTCAGCAATATCTGTAATCACCAATAAGTACCAACATAAGAATAAAAATTTGAGCAAATGATAGATAGAGGTACAAGTGTACAATGGCAAATGAATTAATTTTTCCGGGTACCTAATCCACCTAAAAATGTTGTTTTTAATAGAATTATAAAATTTTCCCAGTGAAATACTTAACGTAACCTAAAAAAAATTGATCAAATTAACTAAAAAATCTTTCAGAGTAAAAGTTTGACGTTTCGAAAACTTTATACCTATGCCTCCAATAGTAAAACTTGCTGAATACTCTACTTTTTAAGGTGGAACGTTAAAACACCCAAGGAAATATTTCATCTCGATCATTACCATCTTCCATCCAATTTTAGTGTGTTTCTTGTATTTATTTTATGCAGTTAATAGAGAGTTACTGTTTTGTAGGTAGGTACGATTGATTTTCATATACAAAAGAATTTCCTTAAATCTCTTACCTCTGAAGCAGGTATGTCGAAACGTTCAGCAATTTTCTCATACAATTCCCGAACATTCGAAAATCCTGCGACGAATACTGTGGGACTCCCGTGTGCTAACTGGCAGAAAAACTGAAGAGAATTTTTTGAAAGGGGCGAAACAGGTGACAGAGGAGCCGTAGGCAATTTATTCACATTGTTATTTTCAGGATTTGATTCGCCGTTCTGGTGCGTCAAAACGTTTTTCGGGCGATGTTTTTTGAACATTTTTCAGTTTATTACGCGGATCAAAATTATTGCACAATTACGAACGTTAACCAAACACAACTGAAGTAGACGATATCATTACATTCTTATCACTGGCTGATAACAGACTTTCGGTAATTTAAATATTCCATTAAAAACCGCACAGAGTACCTACATTCGCGGTATTTCCTACAGCTCCGTTGCCGATGAACAACTAACTGAGCAAAGGTAGGACGTAAGTCGTGGGAAGTGAGTTTTGATACAAGCGCAGGTGTAGTGAGAGAGCGGAATATATGCATTTAATACGGACTTGACGTGTTTGAACCATTGTAGTATTGCAGAAAAAAATTATTACTGCTAGCTTTTCTCAATGAAATAATATATTATACCTGTCAACAAGCGCGTTCAACCTGGCACATATTCAACAATCGAGTGGTTGAAAAACGAGTGTCCAGAGAAGTTTGTAAACGTGTTATATGCCGTATTTAAAAAAAAAAAAAAACAATCAAAGTTTTTAGCAAAAAATACACTGAAATCTTAAAAATATTATTTTGGAGAATTTATATAATAATAGTCCTTTGGTATGAAATACTCTACTAATGAGAAAAGCTATCTGAACTGAATCAACCTGGTGAAGATTTCTCTAGTATTCATACCGTTCGGAGTTCGCAACGAAATGATATGGAAAACATTAGCTGAACGGTTTAGGTCTCCGGCCGTGGAACTTCTGTTCGCTTCAGGCAGATGTCTCGTTCCACGGTGTGGGCGGACGGCCTTAGCAAAGTTTCGGATTTCTCCGAAACCATCCTCAGCCACCCACCGCTCTGCTCCATGTCGCCTGGAGGGCAAGGACGTCGTCACCCAGGGATTTCGGGTGGCAACTCCCGTGTCCCTGCCGACACCCGTTACGAAATCTGCCTTACTAGCTCTTATTGCTTGTTCTGGCCGTGCATATGGTATCCCTTGGGAGGTACGCTGAACCCGCCCCTGGAGAGATATGGGGATGCTAGCATCCCCAACTCCCTCCGAGAGCCTTCCACCACCCCCTAGTTCATCCACTAGGGCCTCAGCATCACCCGGTTCCCTTAGGGTATGCACGTCTGCTTCTCGTGGCCTCAGCTGTTGTGCGTGGGGCACACCCAATGACCTCGGAGCGCTTCGGCGCATTCCGAGGGGGCGTACCTCGCGAGCTTCGCCAGCATGGACTCCTCTGTAACCCTCCGACCTGCGAACAGATACATTTCTGGTTAATTGAAAACGTTCAAAACGAGCTTCCAGAGGTGGAGTTGTGACAACTCCCACGGTATCAATTACTAAATCTACCTGAGCCGACGGGGAAGGCTGCCTCCCTCCGTCTAAGCTCGACTCTAAAGTACCTTGGTCTAGCACACTTCTCGGGGACAAGGTAGTTGACATCGTCAACTCACGGTTTTCCCCAGTAGTACGTACCTGGGGGACGTCTCCGTCGAGGCGTCGCGACGCTTCGGGGAATAGACGCCTGGCGTCTAAGTCACCCGACGGCGGAGGTGTCCGAGAAAGCCCAGCGCCGGCGAACACGGCTTGGGTATTCTCCTCCGCGAGCATATGAGATCTCAATCTCATATTCGTCATTGCTCTAAAGGACAACAATTACGGCTGTAATGTATTGTCGGGCTACTTGCGTGTGCAAGTGTGTGGCAAAGGAGAAGTGCACTAAAATCGACCTCGCGTCGACCCAACTCAAGTGTGACGATGAGAAGGGTCACCCTATAGCTAACTAACCTAACACCTAACAAGACCTCGCCGGGAAATGGACGAGGGAGGAAGGATTCACGGTTTAGAAAAACTGTCTAAATAAAATTTCCTAACTTCAAAAGTTGTGTGAAGCACCAAAAAGGAAAATTAAACTTGAAAAATTTTTACTTCAAAAATTACAACTGGATGTGACAAAAACCAAGACAGAGATTTGGGCAAAAGGATCACGGAGCCTAACCAGACCGTCTCAGGTGGAAAAGCCGAGAGCAGCCGCAGGAAATAGGTATGGGAAGGACGCGAAAACCCCTAGGTACCACAGGAAATGTGGCTCGCCAACGACAACGTCGCAGCTAATGATGTCTTGACAGGCCGAGGAATTTAAGCTCGAACGATACAATCTTCGTGGAACTCTACGATCGAGCCGATTGTATCAGGTGAGATCTCGTTTTGGTGCCTGACCCCTTTTCATACGATGGGGATTTTTCGTCAACGTCGCGTACAGGTATTAAGTCGGGAAATAACTTAGATGAAGTTAAATCCCTAAGTGTCCGTTGCAAAAGATCACTTTACACTGATTATTGCTCGAGAGTTAAACTGCCTATCAACGTACTTTCGTAGCGCGAATAAAACACTTGTAAACCGTACAAGTGAGTCTAACCCCTTTTAAGATAGAAACAAAACGTTATGAATCTACTGTGAACTGAATTATTATTACCGAGAACCTGACTCTAACTGCTAGCCAAAACGATGAATTGCAGAGACAAATTATTTTTGTTTCGGGACTTTGGAAAATTTGGAAGCAATTTATTTTTGTCGAAGATTTTTCGCTCCTTCCAAGTTCTGAAAAGAACTCACGGAGCTTTTTGCATCTCAGTGTGGTGAATACGAATTCTTTTTGGAATTTGTTGGTGTTTCCCAACGAAATTCCACTTCGAACACAACGCCAGGCCGTAGATTTCCACTTTACAAATAATGACGACCAAAACCACTGATATTAAAAATGAAATCGACTTCATATTTTTCCGGACCCCCGTGGGTCGTCGGAAAGGGTCTCTCCGGAGACTCTGGCCTCCAAGAGGACTCTGGCCAATTTTTGAGCCGAAGCTCGGATATTTATAGTTTGCCGCACTCGGCCGATATTGCCTCTGGCCAATCAGGGCGCTCGGACCGAGTGGGCGGAGCTTCGCTGAACTGCGAATTTCAACTCCGGATTTTTCTCGAAAAATCCAAGTTTTCGAGAGAATTCTTTTGTAAAAATAAACGAACTTTTAAAATACGCGTTTATCAAAAATCAGTGGGTTTGGGGAGTCATGACACGCCCCCCCACAAGAAATCGCTTGGCGTTTGTTTTGGAAGTTCGTTGGGTTTTCTGTCCTGAAAAGGACCGTTTGTATTTTTGGTACATGGGCATAAGCCTTTATTAACCAAACAATAATTTTCGAATTCTTTTGATATTAGCATATTAGCTGAAAAGGTAAGAAAAACGCATTACAAGCTAAAAAAAGAGAACAAGAACTAGGATTAATATATACAGTCAAAATGTGAGTAAAATATGAAAATATTTACACATGCTGGAAAAAAATCTTATCATCGATTATATACAATCTTAGCCTAAAAATTTGTACAAGTGCCTAAAAATAAAAATTATGATTAGTTATGTACAATCCTGAAAATAAATGTATGATTAATACAATTTATCCAGTGAATATATATAAAATAATTTTTCAAGGAAATTTAAATTTTCACTCGAAAAAAATAAAGTCTGTAAAAAATGTTCATTAGCAAAATCGTTTGGCAAAAAAAGGATATGGTGAACTCCGCTCGGTCTTCGTCCTCTTGGTTTCTTCATAAAGTTTCCTTTTGATGAAATTCCTTGGCTTCTCGGAGAATATCTCAACCTTGCCTTTGCCCTCTGGCTAAAGACCAACTAGCGTCGACGAGGTGGCTCTTAACCATGTCAAATTACCCCAGACCTCCAGGCCTGGGAACGACGGCTGGCTGCTAAGAATAACTGATACTTACAAGTGTCAGTATCCTCGATCCACCTTGGGTATTCCACTGAGGCCGCTTTATGGTTTCTTCCTCAAGTCCTCAGGCTTCACTTCGTTCTGACCATTCCATGCCTCTAATTTTCTTCTTCCATGCTTCCGAATTCATCCCGTTTCTCCAGGGAACCTGTTTTCTCCTGAAAACAGCACATGGATTTTTCTTCTTTCCAAAGTCCCTGCTCGGGCGCCATGTCAACATAAGGGCAAGTCGGGACTTCGCAGAAAAGCGCCGGGTAGCTTCGGTTTTCCATCCCGACGGCCCAAAGTTGCCAAAATTTATTTTTGTTTCGGGACTTTGGAAAATTTGGAAGCAATTTATTTTTGTCGAAGATTTTTCGCTCCTTCCAAGTTCTGAAAAGAACTCTCGGAGCTTTTTGCATCTCAGTGTGGTGAATACGAATTCTTTTTGGAATTTGTTGGTGTTTCCCAACGAAATTCCACTTCGAACACAACGCCAGGCCGTAGATTTCCACTTTACAAATAATGACGACCAAAACCACTGATATTAAAAATGAAATCGACTTCATATTTTTCCGGACCCCCGTGGGTCGTCGGAAAGGGTCTCTCCGGAGACTCTGGCCTCCAAGAGGACTCTGGCCAATTTTTGAGCCGAAGCTCGGATATTTATAGTTTGCCGCACTCGGCCGATATTGCCTCTGGCCAATCAGGGCGCTCGGACCGAGTGGGCGGAGCTTCGCTGAACTGCGAATTTCAACTCCGGATTTTTCTCGAAAAATCCAAGTTTTCGAGAGAATTCTTTTGTAAAAATAAACGAACTTTTAAAATACGCGTTTATCAAAAATCAGTGGGTTTGGGGAGTCATGACAGCTCTGTCATGAAAACCCAATATATGATTAAAATTTTTAACGAAGAGATTCAGAATGAATCCAATTCAGCATTCGCCAAGAAATTTCCGTCGAGAAATGAGCATCACAATTTCTCGACCGAGTTTTGTTCGCCGTTCTCGAGCGCGATTGGCTAAAGCCAGGCCACGCCCTCCGAACCGTGAATATAAATATAGAGCGCTTGTCAACATAAGGGCAAGTCGGGATTTCGTAGAAAAGCGCCGGGTAGCTTGGGTTTTCCATCCCGACGGCCCAAAGTTGCCAAAATTTATTTTTGTTTCGGGACTTTGGAAAATTTGGAAGCGATTTTATTTTCGTCGATGATTTCCGCTCTTTACAAGTTCTGAAAAGAACTCTCAGAGCTTTTCGCACCTCAGTGTGAATACGAATTCTTTTATAACTTTGGTGGTGTTTCCCACCGAAATTCCACTTGGAACAAAACGCCAGGCCGTAGATTTCAGATTTGCAACTTATGATCACCAAAACCACTGATATCAGGAATATAAACGAACTCATGTTTTTCCGGACCCCCGTGGGTCGTCGGAAAGTGTCTCACCGGAGACTCTGCGAATTTTCGAGCCAAAGCTCTTATATTTATACTTTGCCGCACTCGGCCGATATTGCCTCTGACCAATCAGAGCGCTCGGACCGAGTGGGCGGGGCTTCGCTGAACTGCGAATTTTGTCTCTGGATTTCTCTCGAAAAGTCCAACTTTTCTAGAGAATTCTTTTGCTACCTTGAACGAACTTTGAATATACACATTTTACAAAAATCAGTGGGTTTGGGGAGTCATGACACGCTTTGCGCGTCTACAGACAGTGTTCCAGACACCACGTTTAGTAAAAAGCGAAGAACGTTTATTGATACACACAGTGTTCCAGACACCACCTAGTAAAAAGCGAAAAAGCTACGTATACTCAGCTGAGTGAAATATTACAAAGTATTGTGAAAATTAGTATTTTTGAGAATTTCAAAGTATTGAAATCCGATAGTACGAGAGTTCCAGAAAGTTCCTGAGAATAATTGGCGAAAGAGATTAGTATAAATTTGGCGAAATTGTGTTCCAGAAAAGTCCTTCGACGAAGGTGAAATCGAAAGTTCGAGAAAGAGAATTTTACAAGTCCGAATATTGGAAATATTGGGTTTTCAAAGAAGAGAGAAGATTCCAGAAGGTGTGCAGGCTCAAGAAAGAAGATCATCAGCCAACATTTTTCTGCTAGGCCAACTTGTGTTTCTTGGAGGGATATCAAGAAAACCAAACATCCCTCCAAAAAGAATTCGTTTGATCGCATGATTGCTGGACACTTTAGTTCTTTTCAGAACTGAAAGCAAAGTGTTAAATTTTGGGACTCAATGCGAGCCCACTATAAAAGAATTCGTATTTTTGAATATTTTATATTTACTAATCCACTTTCTCTTTCAGCCTAGCCTGGCCTCCACCGCCGGTGGAAGCAGCGGCTCCGTATTGCCTGGATTAGATTGCGTGGTCCCGGGATCTATGCCAGGTGATGCCTACCGGATCACTGGGGTGAGTCTTCCGTTATAAGACGAGCCATTGCACTAAGGTGAGACGGGGCGGTAAAGCGCAACTTCTCTCCCGGGAGAGACACGGGTAAACTCCCTGGATAGGCGCGTTAAAACACTTAGTTTTATTTTGTTAGATTTTGTTAGCTATCTACTAATAGAACTTTCTCTTTCAGCTACTCTGGTAAGTTAAATTAGGGACATTAGGGCTCTTGCTAGGAGTAGGCTAGTTCATAAAAATCATTGGTTGGCATTTTCCCTATCATTTGCAGAATTACTCTTTGTAAAAAAATGGAGAGATTCTGGGCGGCGAGAATGAGCTCGAACCCGGAGCTGGCCGAGGCACCTCAAACTAACAATTCTATTTTTTTTAATAATTCAACTAACTCCCATTCTCGACATGGCGCCCAACGTGGGGCCTTTAATCATCATACTGATGATGAACAAAATGTCCAAAACGTCGGAAATGATGATTTTCGAGGTTTCGAATTTCCAGAAAATTCTGGACAACGAAATGGCGATTATTTCACTGAGATCAGTGAACGAACTCAATCCTTTGATAGGGAACGCCATGCACACATGTCTGAGGAAGAACGTGTTCAGGTCGAAACGTTCGATCCACGAATTTCCACCATTATGAATGATAGCGACTGGTATACTCGCTCAATGGCTTCGACACGCACCCTCGATGGCGAGCGGGCGGAAGCCTCATATTTGCAGAGTGCATCTGCCAATAATCCATTTTCATTGCTTTTCAAAACGTCGCCTACTTCCGATCCCAGCGACGAAATATTAAGTGGGAACAGGTGGCGCCCAAACTTTAAAAGCGAAGAAAGCCCAAGAAGGGTTTCTTTTGCTCCGGAGGATAATATTCCAGTCGGAAATTCTACGATAAATCCGGAAACTATAAATACTGTTGCCCCTGCTCCGCCACAAAGTGACATGGCGCAGCTGGTGCAAGTTCTCAAGGAACTAACAGGCCATTCGAAGCCGAAAACTCTCGATAGAAATAAATTACCCACTTTCAGTGGAAAAGATTCAGAAAACCCCAGATATTTTCTGAATAAATTGGTGTCTGAATTCAGGAAAGCGGATTTAGATCTGGACGATTGGGTGGCTCATGCTCGAAGTCAGCTTAAAGGTGAGGCCCAAACATGGATGAATTTATACAACGATATTAATGCCACTTGGCAATTTTTCGTAAACCGCTTCCTTGACAGGTTTGATAGCCAGGAGCTACACTCACGACTCCTTGCAAAAATTTATGGAGAAAAACAGACGAAAAGCAAAACTGATATTTTCATCGGGGAGAAAATGGCCCTTATCCGTCGAGTGATGCCAAATCTGCCCGAACTGGAGGCCATACGTTTAATAACAGAACTGATTGACCCCGCTATACAATCTTTTCTCCGAGACAAGCCTATTGTGAACCTCGAAGCATTCACAAGGCATTGCATTCAAATAGAGGCCAGCTTGACAGCCCCAAGCTGCTTCAAAACAAATAGTAAAGCCACTGTCCAGGAACCTACTAGACAAGCTAACGTGGGTTCGAACAATGTTAACACTTCTAGAAATACTAATACCCAAGGCCAGTATAATGGAAACTGGAGGGGCAATCAGAATTCGAACTCCAATGGATGGAGGAATTCCAATACTAACAGAAGTGAAAACAGAGACTCTCAAAGAGAAAGAGAGGACTCTCGGAATTATACAAGGGGCCAGTTTTCTGCTGCTCGGGGCAGAGGCTCATATGGAAACGTGGGACAGAGGAATCCCCCACCCACACAAAATCAAAGATCTGCAGATAGTAGACTTAACTACATAGCGGAAGAGGATGCTTATTGTTCGGGAAACGCCAGGCAAGACGCACCACCTACGGCGATGGTGACGTCTGCTCGCCGCTACAGTCTTAGCAGATCTTAATGAGTCGATAATTCTAGGAGTCCCATTTCTGGACGATAATGAGGCCATCCTAGATGTTAAACGAAAATGCGTTTACTTGGGAAGTGAGACCAGGCAAACGGTCTATTGGAGTCCAGTTTCAGAGAGGGCAATTGCCGAAATTCAGTTAGCAGAGTTCGCTGAAGAGCAATTTTCGCCCGAAACGAAGGACAAGATCATGGAAGTAATAACGGACTTTCCTGATGTGTTCGAGGAAACCATCAGGCAGCCGATTACTAAAGCAGTGTTACACGACATTAAGGTCAAAGAGGAACGCCCTTTTAGACGCTTTCGTTATGACAAGATGTCAGAAAGCCGGAAACAATTAGTCCATGAAGAGATAAGAAAACTCTCGGAGGCTGGCGTAATAGTGCCAAGCGACTCCCCATATTGCTCCCCTGTAGTTCTCGTCCCAAAGAAGGACGGAAAACTGAGATTTTGTGTAGATTACAGGGAGATCAATAAGTTGATAGTCTCCGAAGCTCCAAACTTACCTCCTATTCAGGAGACAGTTAGAGAAATGGGGCAGGCAAAGATTTTTACCACATTAGACTTGAGAAACGGGTTTTGGCAAGCACCCTTAACACCGCAGTCTCAAAAGTACACAGCATTCGGAGCCCCTGACGGACAAGTGTACCAATTCAAAGTTCTGAGCTTTGGCCTGAAGAATGGCCCGGCTGTATTTCAGAAACTTATGTCCTCAGTCTTAGTCGGATATACTGATGTCTTTTGCAAAGTATATCTCGATGACATTATTGTTTATTCCCGCGATGTCGAGGAACATTGCGTACATTTAAGGAGGATTTTGGAACGCCTCAGAACTCATGGTCTATGGCTCTCTCCTCAAAAATGCCACTTTGGTTCAAGAGAACTGCATTATTTGGGTAGAATCGTCTCCGCAAAAGGAAATCGGCCACAAGAGGCTCACATCCTTAATACTGTAAATTTTACTACCCCCAAATCATTGAAACAGCTCAGAGCGTTTCTTGGAACAGCCAGTTGGCTACGGGAATACATTCCCCATTTTGCAGAAATTGCGTCTCCCCTTACAGATCTCATTGAAACCCAGAAGAGGTTCAAATGGACTCCTGCTGCCGAAGCAGCATTTAACAAAATAAAAGAGCTGGTCAGCCAACCACTTGAGCTTTCCAGACCCGATCCCCAGAGACCTTATTGTCTCCAGACGGACGCAAGCCTCATTGGCATGGGGGCAGTCCTGTTCCAAGAGAACATAAACGGTAACAGAGATATTATCGCCTATGCAAGTGCGAAATTATCTAAGACTGAAAGGAAGTACCACGTAAACGAAATCGAATGTTTGGCCATAGTTTGGAGCATTAAAAAGTACAGGCATTTCCTGCAGGATAAGCATTTCAAACTGTACACAGATAATTCAGCACTCCTATGGCCAGGCAAAATGAAGGATGAACGAGCGAAGTTAACACGATGGTCCTTACTATTACAAGAATACGATTTTGAGATCATCCACATTCCAGGGAAGCTGAATCAGCTCCCGGATTTTCTTAGCAGAAATCCAATAGACGAGCCGACAGGCCATGATATACACACTGAAACAGAGCGGATGATATTTCCAGTCAAAGAGACTCAGGAAAAATCCCCTGTAGGAGAATTGCCGACACTCACACAAATAAGAACGTTTTACGAGGAAGTTAAAGACAGACAGAGAGATTGTCCTAGCCTCCAAAGGTTTATCGAAAGAATCATCAGAGCAAGGAATACGCCAAACCCAAACCCCTATGAGCGAAGAATTCGTGACGAGTTCGTCATAGAGGATGGCGTGCTCTATTTTATAGGCCAGGATCCTGAAAGTCGGCGGGTTGTGATACCGAAGAATTTTCTGCACCAAGTGCTTAAACGGTATCACGACGACATAGGGCATCCTGGAAGCCTAGAGACCTATCGACAAATTTCTAAGCACTTCCAACTTTCTCCCCTTAAATCTCGCATCGATGACTACATCAAGAGGTGCCTCACTTGCGCGACAACTAAACGTGCTGCCCCTCAACAGGAAATGATCCTAAGGCCGAATTGCCCGGAGAGGCCATGGGAAATCGTCTCTATAGACGCCATGGGTCCATATCCTGCATCCCGGAACGGGAACCGGTACATTCTTCTGGCCACAGATTGTTTTAGCAAATGGGTTGAAGCCAAGGTGGTACGAAAAGCTGATGCCGAAGCTGTCGTCAAATTTCTTCAGGAGGACGTCTTTGGAAGATGGGGTTACCCATGGTTAATAATTTCGGACAGTGCAGCCCAATTCAAGGGCAGAGTCTTTGAACAGTTCACAGAGCACTATCATATCGAAATTAAGTGGTCACCTATCTATCACCAACAGGCGAATCCAATAGAAAGGCGAGTACAAGTAATAAAGAAGATGCTACGAGCTGCTTTACTGAACAAGGAGGAAACCCTTTGGGAAGAGCAGGTTCCTAGAATTATCTTCAATTTAAGGACTCGATTTAACGCCGCAACAGGGATGTCACCGAGCATGCTGCTGTTAGGCTACGAGATACCCCAGCCCGGAGAGTGGATATCTCCTTCCCATAAGAAGAGGAAAAGACGAAACGAGAACCGTGCAGAGCGCGTTGCAGAGGCAGCCGCTTCTTCTTCAACTTACAGGAGTAAGCTTTACCCGAATCTGGAAGACGAGCAACCCGTATCATTTTTGCCAGGTCAATGGGTTTTGTGCCGGAATTTTTGTCCGCGTCGTAAAAACTTTGGCCAGACCTGAGTTGGCCCATTCCAAGTCGAACGGCAAATCGGCCCTAACTGTTATGTGGTCCTCAAAGGAGGCTACGAACAGAATATCTCCGCCGATGATCTCCGACCAGCCGCGGATCCTAGAAGTGGCCAAGACCACTTGGATCCACGTCCAACTCCAGCCCCAGGAGAGGACGAGTAGACCCTGAACATTGTACATATCCCTCTTTAGTCTGTAAGATAGGCCCGTGGAACACCGGACATTATTATGCCCAGAAGGTGTTATTTGTCAACGTCTCTGTAGTGTAAGCACATTGTAAAATTTATCTCCCTAACATAAGTTAGTTCTCATTCTAGCTAGCGCAGGTAGTTAAGTTAGCATTATACAAGTTAGGCTAGGGACAAAATATTGTACACCCAGTTGGGTATAGGGGCATTGCCCACAAAAAAATATTGTACTTGTGGTTTGAAAAAAATCAATAAAGAGAAAGAAAATAAAACCCTCCCGAGGCGCACGTTGCTCCGGCGGCAAAAATGTTTGGCATTCCACTAGCAGAAAAGATGTCAGCGATCTTTTGAAGGGGGGGAGTGTCATGAAAACCCAATATATGATTAAAATTTTTAACGAAGAGATTCAGAATGAATCCAATTCAGCATTCGCCAAGAAATTTCCGTCGAGAAATGAGCATCACAATTTCTCGACCGAGTTTTGTTCGCCGTTCTCGAGCGCGATTGGCTAAAGCCAGGCCACGCCCTCCGAACCGTGAATATAAATATAGAGCGCTTTGCGCGTCTACAGACAGTGTTCCAGACACCACGTTTAGTAAAAAGCGAAGAACGTTTATTGATACATACAGTGTTCCAGACACCACCTAGTAAAAAGCGAAAAAGCTACGTATACTCAGCTGAGTGAAATATTACAAAGTATTATGAAAATTAGTATTTTTGAGAATTTCAAAGTATTGAAATCCGATAGTACGAGAGTTCCAGAAAGTTCCTGAGAATAATTGGCGAAAGAGATTAGTATAAATTTGGCGAAATTGTGTTCCAGAAAAGTCCTTCGACGAAGGTGAAATCGAAAGTTCGAGAAAGAGAATTTTACAAGTCCGAATATTGGAAATATTGGGTTTTCAAAGAAGAGAGAAGATTCCAGAAGGTGTACAGGCTCAAGAAAGAAGATCTTCAGCCAACATTTTTCTGCTAGGCCAACTTGTGTTTCTTGGAGGGATATCAAGAAAACCAAACATCCCTCCAAAAAGAATTCGTTTGATCGCATGATTGCTGGACACTTTAGTTCTTTTCAGAACTGAAAGCAAAGTGTTAAATTTTGGGACTCAGTGCGAGCCCACTATAAAAGAATTCGTATTTTTGAATATTTTATATTTACTAATCCACTTTCTCTTTCAGCCTAGCCTGGCCTCCACCGCCGGTGGAAGCAGCGGCTCCGTATTGCCTGGATTAGATTGCGTGGTCCCGGAATCTATGCCAGGTGATGCCTACCGGATCACTGGGGTGAGTCTTCCGTTATAAGACGAGCCATTGCACTAAGGTGAGACGGGGCGGTAAAGCGCAACTTCTCTCCCGGGAGAGACACGGGTAAACTCCCTGGATAGGCGCGTTAAAACACTTAGTTTTATTTTGTTAGATTTTGTTAGCTATCTACTAATAGAACTTTCTCTTTCAGCTACTCTGGTAAGTTAAATTAGGGACATTAGGGCTCTTGCTAGGAGTAGGCTAGTTCATAAAAATCATTGGTTGGCATTTTCCCTATCATTTGCAGAATTACTCTTTGTAAAAAAATGGAGAGATTCTGGGCGGCGAGAATGAGGTCGAACCCGGAGCTGGCCGAGGCACCTCAAACTAACAATTCTATTTTTTTTAATAATTCAACCAACTCCCATTCTCGACAGCTCGCGAAAACGCGCGGGATTTGGGCAAATGACCGTTAAAGTCCCGTTACCTGCGTTTTCTAGGGAGTATTTGACAAAAGTCACTAAATACTCCCCAGATCTAGGGAGATATTGAAAGTCAGAATTTCAGATATCTCGATTCCTAGGGCGGTCCGATATTCGGAGAGCCCCGAGAAAAACCATAAACCAACGTGATTCTTGAACGCCGAAGAAAAACACGTATTCCTTCGCCGAGGAATCTATACCCGTTTTCCGATTTGGCCAACCTGATGAGAAATCGAATTGAAATAAAATAATTTGTGAAAACAAATGGAGCCACGGAATCTTTCCACCCAACAAGAGACTAGCGTGTCGAAACCTTGCTCTAAGTGTTCTGTATACCGGGTGCTCGACTGTTTGGGGCCACAAATTAATAAAATTGAAAACTAGTCAGGAATTTCCGGTAAATCGGTAAAACTACGTACAGTGGAGTTCCACTGGGTGGAAATTGGGACTTTACATCATACAGGGTGAGACTAGACTAGTGACCTGAATATAATGCAAAAATCTAATATTATTCGACTGGCTTCTAGGTGAAAATTGAGAGTTATTAAGTGTAAAAATGGCTCACTAAAGGTGACCATACACAAAAAAAATCATCGTAGGAGCGCGGCGAGCCTGCCCTGCGACACCCCCCTACTAAAGAGTTTAACTTGGTCGAAGTTATTTCCAAACGAAACAACCGACAAAAGCTAAATTTACGTTAACTCCCTAATAGTCACCTTCCGCACTCTGATGAACCAAGGCTGGAACCACCAAAGTTACTGGAGCGTCATCCTCCATGTCGGAATCGTTCTCAGTACAGTCTTTACTAACTCTAGGAGCTTCGCTGTAGCTCTGGGCTGGTACGGGATCTTCGTCAGACCCGGTCACCGAAACATACTGACGGGCGGAGTCTGTCGGTGGCCGCTGGATCGGAGCTCTGTCGGAGTCCGGCGCCACAGCTCGGCATCTCCTTTGCCGTCCTGTACTCTTACTAGGAATCTCAGTCCTTACTGAGCCTTCCTGTCTCACATTCTCTCCCGGGTCGACCGCCAATAGTAACGGAGACCCCCCTACTGGAAGTGCTAACGCTCGGATAGCAGCTTCCACTTCCGAATCTGAATCGTACTCTGGACCTTGGTCTGAAACGACCGCTTGACGGGTAAGAGCGTCTACTTCAGTAGTAGCACGCCCCCCTACTGATGAGTTTGCGACGGGGAGTTCAGAATCTCTGATCTCCAAAAGGCCAGAGTTCATCACCGGCAACGGACTCCTACGGGATACTCCTCTCTTCTCCGCGCAGTCTGAGTCGCGCTTCCGTCCTTGTGGATTCCTCCTCAACCTTTTCACTGTCCGCCGGACCGCTTTGTCCTTTGGATCGAAACTGACCGTTACTTCCCGTGGATTCGTTGTACCTCCGAAGTTCCCATTTGACGAAATTCCTAACTAAAACGCGGTCGCCGACCCCGTAGGTCCGTGGCGACGGTAGATCTTTATCAGGGAATAAATTCCTCTGATAAACTGCCTGACGTCTGGCTGCCTTTGCAAGACGTTCTTGCCGATCTTCGGGGCTATTATGTACCGGATCTCGGTACATAGGTAGCCTCCAATCTCCTGGACGACCAGGTGTATATCCTAACAATAACTCCGCTGGAGTCTCCCCTGTTGCTCTATTCTTACGGTTCCGTAAGCAATAGAGACTTACAGCCAGACCTTCTTCCCAAAACCTTTCCGAAGTGGTTTCCAGCATCCTTGCTCTTAGGCACTTCTTCAGTTCCTGGACCCTTCGCTCGACAGGGTTCGCCTGTTGATGAAAAACAGGTGAAAATTTGACCTCGATGTTCTTCGCATCGTAGTATTTTAGCAGATGATTGCTCTGAAACTGCGGGCCGTTGTCAGAAATGACGACTTCTGGACAACCCCAACGAGATAAGATTTCTTCGTCTAGAAAACGAGAAATTACATCCGACGTGCATGTCTTAGTGGCCTTGGCTTCAACCCACTTTGAAAACATATCGACGGCAATTACCACGAACCTGTTTCCCCTCCTTGAGGCTGTATAGGGCCCCAGGACGTCAACAGTCAGCATCTGCCACGGTCGCTTCGGCACACTAGGCCGTTGCGGTGCCGCTTCCTGATGCCGTACGGCTTTAACGCACTGGCAGACTAGGCAACCTCTCACGTAGGCCCGGACGTAGTCCTCCATGGTCGGCCACCAATAGTGTCGTTTCAAGGCACGTAAGGTTTCCTCTTGACCAGGATGACCAGCGGTCGGGTGTTCATGGTAATAAGCCGACACGTCCTCACGGAGCGCCTCGGGCACATACAATAGCCGTTTACCAGCAGAAGAAACATATACAACCCCTTGGACATCTGAAAACTTGTTGATAAAACGAAGATCGTCCCTGGACCTAGGACCTAACTCCTGTATCGTCCTGATACGCGCCCTCAACCTTTGCGTCTCCCTATCTATGGCCTGCCGCCGCACGACCACTTCAGCCGGCGTCTCTACGACGCTCACCACACCTTGGTGTTCAGACAATTGCACCTTCATAGGTGGCAACCCCATACGCTCTACATCAGCATCCAAGTCTTCACTGTGAGACCCCGAGGGATTACGGGACAAGAAATCAGCTAGCTGATTGTCTCGACCTGCGACGTGCTCCACAGTGAAGGAATACTCCTGTAGAAGTAAGGCCCAACGAGTTAACTTCGCTTTTGCGTCCTTGAACTTGGATAACCAAGTCAACGCTTTGTTGTCCGTTCGAAGAGTGAATGGACGGTCTTCGAGATAATGACGGTACCGCTTGATACCCCAAACAATGGCTAAACATTCAGTCTCGTTCACATGATAGTTTAGTTCCGCACCCTTGAGCTTGGCACTAGCATGTGAAACGATCCTTCTGTCGCCGTGACAATCAACTTGATAAAGGACTGCAGCGATGCCTACCCCAGATGCATCGGTCTGCAGGAAAAACGGGAGAGTCATGTCCGGCCTGGCCAAGACCATAGGACGGCCCACGACTTCCTTGATCCTCTCAAACGCCTCCAATGCTTGAGAGTTCCACTTAAGGTCTCGACCTTTCTTCGACTTGAGCATGTCACTTATCGGAGCCTCCAACTCCGCTAAGTTCGGGATGAACTCCCGTAGCCAACCAACGGTGCCCAAGAATCCTCGGACCTGAGAGACATTCTTGGGTAGCGGGAATTGTTGAACCGCTAACACATGACCTGGCATTGGTTCGTTTGACGTTTCCGTCACCACATGCCCCAAGTACTCCAGCCTACGCTGAGCGAAGTTGCACTTCTTTAAACTGCACCACAGGCCATGTGCTCTGAACCTCTCCAGCACAAGGCGGAGATGGTAGAGGTTCTCCTTTTCATCTTCGCTGTAAACGATTATGTCGTCTAGATATACTTTGACGAATTTATCGACATAACCAACCAACACTTCCGTCATAAGGATTTGGAAACTTCCAGGTGCATTCGTTAGACCAAACGGCATTGAGTTAAACTCATAACAAGCTCCATCAGGCGTAGCAAAAGCTGTATACTTTTTACTAGCCTCATCCATGGGTATCTGCCAAAACCCAGACTTCAGATCCAAAGAAGTGAACACTCTCGCTGTTCCGAGCTCTTTGATAGTCTCGTGAATACCTGGCAATACCGACGACTCGGGTATTGTCAGACTATTCAACTTCCTGTAGTCGACACAAAACCGAGCCGTACCGTCCTTCTTCGTGACGATAACGACCGGACTAATAAAGGCAGAATGGGACCTACTTATTACACCTGCAGCGAGCATCTTATCCACCTCCTCTTGGATAAGAGCCCTCTTCTGATCGGAAACTTTGTACGGACGGAGCTTGAAGGGTAGCTCCTCCTTCAATCGGATTTTGTGGCAAGCAGCCCTCGTCACTGGTTGCCTTGGAGATTCGTAAAAGACGTCTCCAAACTCTCGGATAAGACTCCGAAATTCCTTTCTCGAGAACGCCGGTAGCTGTTCGTCCGCTACCTGTGGTTCAGGGAACTTTTCTGGTGGAAGATAGACCTCCTCCGCCCAGAAAATAGTTTGCCTAGGCCCCTTTCCAACGTACATGGTGCGACGTGCAAAGTCGACCATAGCCTCGTTTGATGCCAGCCAGGGACACCCGAGCAGAAGATCCTCGACAAGATCATCCACCACTTGCACGACAACTTCGTGAACAACACCATCTATTAACAGTTCGACTATTGTCTCCCCTAGACTGGTGATGCCACGACCGGCGCATGCAAGCTGCAACGGTGTCACTTGCTTCCTATCCACCCTCCAGGTGACAGGCAACAAACTACGTTTCAGGAGATTTAGCGAACTTCCGCTGTCCACCAAAACCCTAACTCGACGACCCATCAGTTCAGCCTCGATTCGCGGCAACTGATGCAATCGTCCCTCAACATTGTTGTTCGCTAAGCTAGTATCACAGCGACGATATAGACACAATGGATCCAGCAGATCCACCTCCGACTTCTCCCTAAGCGGGTCGGTCTCAATGAAACTCAGAAGTTCCGACTTGCGATTGACATCAAGTGCTGCAGCACCATCTGCAGCTAACGATGGGACTTGGCGATTGCATCCCTCAGGAACCTCGCCTCCGCCCCGACTAAGACGTGTAACTCTCTCAGATGACATGCCTACCACGCCTCTGGTATCTACCAACGGGGAATGGCGATTCGCACCTGCGATCCCATCTGCTCTGCCCCTCGATACCGTCCTTGAGACTTGGCATGCATCGACCTCGAAACCTGCGTCCTGTGTGGGAGTGAGTGACAGACCACCACCCTCGGTGTCTTCACTACCCCGAAGTGGAACCGAAAAGAGTACGTCACTCTCGACGACTTTTTCGTTCCGAAACCTTGATTCGCAATCTTCCCTTGGATACACCTTTTCATCTCGACTTGTGCCTATACCGGACCTGTGCCCAGTTTGCAGTGCCCTAGCACTCTCTTTGACAACAGGCCCCTCCTGGTTCTTCTGTATACCGATCACTAACTCCGAAACCTTGTGTTGTGGCGGATAGAACGACCCACCAACAACGACCTGGGGTACCTCGATGATTTCACAACTCCATGAACCTGAAGATGATTCATAACCCCTTTCATTCGTTCCAAAACTAGAACCTGATTTTTTTGAAATGACTTTCAACCCTCTACGTTTAACGTCTGCCGACGAGTGAACTTTTTTCCGCCTACCACCAGTGGCGCGATCCACACGCTCATCTACCACACTGAAACAAACGGATTCACAATCTGACCGGTCTGCCCGATGTAGTTTGCTTGATGACGGTGGCGTTTCGGCTGAAACGACTCCAGCTTCAACATCCTGGAACTCCTTCTCCTCCTCCTTGTTGGGAATACATGCCGCATAATTTCTATGACAGTCCAACACTGTCACAGAACCGCAAAACGGTGTTGAAGGAGTACCTACTCCGATGGAGCCCCCTGATGGCTCCTGTTGGAGTTTTTTGAAACTTCTTTGCAAACTGCAATTTTGTCTGCGTCCTTAAGTGACGTCTTACGACGCGAGGTTTTATTCGCCTGCACGGTATTAACCGTATGTGCCTTATTGGCCTGATCTAACGGTTTTGTTCCCGCACTCTGACGTTTGGGACCGTTCTTGTTGTCATTTTGCTGAGGGCAATCTTTGTTCCAGTGAGCTCCCCCGCAAGTGAAACATCCGCTCGAAGGAACGTTGTTTCCTCCAGAACACCTCGATTGATCATAACTCTGGAATTTAGTGCCATTGTTATTAAAGTTACTGGACCTAACATGGTTCGAACCCCTGTTGTCCTGTAGCTGTCCCTGAGGACGTTTAAGTGGCACATCGTCGGCCTGATGAGGACGGTTGGTGTTCGAAACAAGTTTCGGCCCTGACTGTACACTTTGGCTGGTGCTACGAAGTAACGTCTCGACAGCAACAGCTTTTTGTGTCAGCTCTTCAATAGTTGCAAATCTATGCAATTGCAAATGGACTTTGATATCCGGTCTGATCCGGTTCAATATTAATCGCACAACCCTTCCTTCGTCCATCTCTGGGTAGAGCCTTTGTGAAAGACTCCACTTGTTCAGGATGAAGGAAGTTATTGACTCTCCCTTCGGCTGGTCAGTGCCAAAGAACTCCGCTTCTAAGCTCGAGACCAACAGATCGTTATCGAACCGTTCCTGGAGCCGGTTTGTGAAAAACTGCCAGTTTAGGCGTGAGTTGCGATATGGAGCATACCACTGCTGGGCTGCTCCCTTGAGCCACTGAGCTGCAACGCTCACCCAGACGGTTGGATCAAAGCCCCCTAGATAATCCTCAGAGGATTGGATAAATTGAATTGGATCTTCGTGAAGAAGCCCACTGAAACTGGGATGTGGTTTATTGTTAATTAAACCCCCATCAACACCGTTTAGGGTTCCCCGACGTCTATCCTCCAGCAAATCTGCGAGTCGCACGAGCACGTCGTCGACCCCCGTCACTGGTCTTCTAGGATTCTCCTGAATCCGGACTATAGGCACTGGCCTCCTCGATGGGTAATATCCACTCCTGTGGACATCACCGGGGTTGGAAGCAACGTTTTGAACGTACCGAGGGACATCCTCAGATTCCCTATAGTGACGATTCCCGGTTGGCAACCGGGTAAACGTGCCATATGGGCGCCAAAGGGTTTCCGGTTCACCCATAACCATATCATTTATTGGGAGTCTCTCAGGAGAGAGATCCCGAACTCTAAATCTGTTCGTCGGAGGAAGGTTACATTCGCAGATCCCTGAAGATGGTCTATCTTCAGCGGCCCCACGTTGGGCGCCATGTCTCGTTCCACGGTGTGGGCGGACGGCCTTAGCAAAGTTTCGGATTTCTCCGAAACCATCCTCAGCCACCCACCGCTCTGCTCCATGTCGCCTGGAGGGCAAGGACGTCGTCACCCAGGGATTTCGGGTGGCAACTCCCGTGTCCCTGCCGACACCCGTTACGAAATCTGCCTTACTAGCTCTTATTGCTTGTTCTGGCCGTGCATATGGTATCCCTTGGGAGGTACGCTGAACCCGCCCCTGGAGAGATATGGGGATGCTAGCATCCCCAACTCCCTCCGAGAGCCTTCCACCACCCCCTAGTTCATCCACTAGGGCCTCAGCATCACCCGGTTCCCTTAGGGTATGCACGTCTGCTTCTCGTGGCCTCAGCTGTTGTGCGTGGGGCACACCCAATGACCTCGGAGCGCTTCGGCGCATTCCGAGGGGGCGTACCTCGCGAGCTTCGCCAGCATGGACTCCTCTGTAACCCTCCGACCTGCGAACAGATACATTTCTGGTTAATTGAAAACGTTCAAAACGAGCTTCCAGAGGTGGAGTTGTGACAACTCCCACGGTATCAATTACTAAATCTACCTGAGCCGACGGGGAAGGCTGCCTCCCTCCGTCTAAGCTCGACTCTAAAGTACCTTGGTCTAGCACACTTCTCGGGGACAAGGTAGTTGACATCGTCAACTCACGGTTTTCCCCGGTAGTACGTACCTGGGGGACGTCTCCGTCGAGGCGTCGCGACGCTTCGGGGAATAGACGCCTGGCGTCTAAGTCACCCGACGGCGGAGGTGTCCGAGAAAGCCCAGCGCCGGCGAACACGGCTTGGGTATTCTCCTCCGCGAGCATATGAGATCTCAATCTCATATTCGTCATTGCTCTAAAGGACAACAATTACGACTGTAATGTATTGTCGGGCTACTTGCGTGTGCAAGTGTGTGGCAAAGGAGAAGTGCACTAAAATCGACCTCGCGTCGACCCAACTCAAGTGTGACGATGAGAAGGGTCACCCTATAGCTAACTAACCTAACACCTAACAAGACCTCGCCGGGAAATGGACGAGGGAGGAAGGATTCACGATTGGGATTTTTCGTCAACGTCGCGTACAGGTATTAAGTCGGGAAATAACTTAGATGAAGTTAAATCCCTAAGTGTCCGTTGCAAAAGATCACTTTACACTGATTATTGCTCGAGAGTTAAACTGCCTATCAACGTACTTTCGTAGCGCGAATAAAACACTTGTAAACCGTACAAGTGAGTCTAACCCGTTTTAAGATAGAAACAAAACGTTATGAATCTACTGTGAACTGAATTATTATTACCGAGAACCTGACTCTAACTGCTAGCCAAAACGATGAATTGCAGAGACAAAAGGCAATGCCAAACAAAAGTTAGTTATTTAACGGAAACACGAAATTGATTATTACACTGCAATTCGACAAGAAAGAGTGGCTATCTGCTGCTTCGCTGCTTGCATATTTATGCAATCCTGACTGCTGAATCCGCGACACCCATTGGCCTAGAGGGCCAAAATGGGCGTCGCCCTTAGCTCTGTCGAGAATGGGAGTTGGTTGAATTATTAATAAAAATAGAATTGTTAGTTTGAGGTGCCTCGGCCAGCTCCGGGTTCGACCTCATTCTCGCCGCCCAGAATCTCTCCATTTTTTTACAAAGAGTAATTCTGCAAATGATAGGGAAAATGCCAACCAATGATTTTTATAAACTAGCCTACTCCTAGCAAGAGCCCTAAGTCCCTAATTTAACTTACCAGAGTAGCTGAAAGAGAGATTATGATTAGTCGATAGCTAAACAAAATTTACAAAATAAAACTAAGTGTTTTAACGCGCCTATCCAGGGAGTTTACCCGTGTCTCTCCCGGGAGAGAAGTTGCGCTTTACCGCCCCGTCTCACCTTAGTGCAATGGCTCGTCTTATAACGGAAGACTCACCCCAGTGATCCGGTAGGCATCACCTGGCATAGATTCCGGGACCACGCAATCTAATCCAGGCAATACGGAGCCGCTGCTTCCACTGGCGGTGGAGGCCAGGCTAGGCTGAAAGAGAAAGTGGATTAGTAAATATAAAATATTCAAAAATACGAATTCTTTTATAGTGGGCTCGCACTGAGTCCCAAAATTTAACACTTTGCTTTCAGTTCTGAAAAGAACTAAAGTGTCCAGCAATCATGCGATCAAACGAATTCTTTTTGGAGGGATGTTTGGTTTTCTTGATATCCCTCCAAGAAACACAAGTTGACCTAGCAGAAAAATGTTGGCTGAAGATCTTCTTTCTTGAGCCTGCACACCTTCTGGAATCTTCTCTCTTCTTTGAAAACCCAATATTTCCAATATTCGGACTTGTAAAATTCTCTTTCTCGAACTTTCGATTTCACCTTCGTCGAAGGACTTTTCTGGAACACAATTTCGCCAAATTTATACTAATCTCTTTCGCCAATTATTCTCAGGAACTTTCTGGAACTCTCGTACTATCGGATTTCAATACTTTGAAATTCTCAAAAATACTAATTTTTACAATACTTTGTAATATTTTACTCAGCTGAGTATACGTAGCTTTTTCGCTTTTTACTAGGTGGTGTCTGGAATGTCGAGAATGGGAGTTGGTTGAATTATTAAAAAAAATAGAATTGTTAGTTTGAGGTGCCTCGGCCAGCTCCGGGTTCGACCTCATTCTCGCCGCCCAGAATCTCTCCATATTTACAAAAAAAATTACAAAGAGAAAATTCTGCAAATGATAGGGAAAATGCCAACCAATGATTTTTACAAACTAGCCTACTCCTAGCAAGAGCCCTAAGTCCCTAATTTAACTTACCAGAGTAGCTGAAAGAGAGATTATGATTAGTCGATAGCTAAACAAAATCTACAAAATAAAACTAAGTGTTTTAACGCGCCTATCCAGGGAGTTTACCCGTGACTCTCCCGGGAGAGAAGTTGCGCTTTACCGCCCCGTCTCACCTTAGTGCAATGGCTCGCCTTATAACGGAAGACTCACCCCAGTGATCCGGTAGGCATCACCTGGCATAGATTCCGGGACCACGCAATCTAATCCAGGCAATACGGAGCCGCTGCTTCCACCGGCGGTGGAGGCCAGGCTAGGCTGAAAGAGAAAATTGGATTAGTAAATATAAAATATTCAGAAACACGAATTCTTTTGTAGTGGGCTCGCACTGAGTCCCAAAATTTAACACTTTGCTTTCAGTTCTGAAAAGAACTAAAGTGTCCAGCAATCATGCGATCAAACGAATTCTTTTTGGAGGGATGTTTGGTTTTCTTGATATCCCTCCAAGAAACACAAGTTGGCCTAGCAGAAAAATGTTGGCTGAAGATCTTCTTTCTTGAGCCTGCACACCTTCTGGAATCTTCTCTCTTCTTTGAAAACCCAATATTCCAATATTCGGACTTGTAAAATTCTCTTTCTCGAACTTTCGATTTCACCTTCGTCGAAGGACTTTTCTGGAACACAATTTCGCCAAATTTATACTATTCTCTTTCGCCAATTATTCTCAGGAACTTTCTGGAACTCTCGTACTATCGGATTTCAATACTTTGAAATTCTCAAAAATACTAATTTTCACAATACTTTGTAATATTTTACTCAGCTGAGTATACGTAGGTTCGTCGCTTTTACTAGGCAGTAGACTGGAACACTGTCTGTAATAAACGTTCTTCGCTTTTTACTAAACGTGGTGTCTGGAACACTCTCTCTAGTCGCGCAAAACGCTCTATATTTATATTCACGGTTCGGAGGGCGTGGCCTGGCTTTAGCCAATCGCGCTCAAGAACGGCGAACAAAACTCGGTCGAGAAATTGTGATGCTCATTTCTCGACGGAAATTTCTTGGCGAATGCTGAATTGGATTCATTCTGAATCTCTTCGTTAAAAATTTTAATCATATATTGGGTTTTCATGACACTCCCCCCCTTCGAAAGATCGCTGACATCTTTTCTGCTAGTGGAATGCCAAACATTTTTGCCGCCGGAGCAACGTGCGCCTCGGGAGGGTTTTATTTTCTTTCTCTTTATTGATTTTTTTCAAACCACAAGTACAATATTTTTTTGTGGGCAATGCCCCTATACCCAACTGGGTGTACAATATTTTGTCCCTAGCCTAACTTGTATAATGCTAACTTAACTACCTGCGCTAGCTAGAATGAGAACTAACTTATGTTAGGGAGATAAATTTTACAATGTGCTTACACTACAGAGACGTTGACAAATAACACCTTCTGGGCATAATAATGTCCGGTGTTCCACGGGCCTATCTTACAGACTAAAGAGGGATATGTACAATGTTCAGGGTCTACTCGTCCTCTCCTGGGGCTGGAGTTGGACGTGGATCCAAGTGGTCTTGGCCACTTCTAGGATCCGCGGCTGGTCGGAGATCATCGGCGGAGATATTCTGTTCGTAGCCTCCTTTGAGGACCACATAACAGTTAGGGCCGATTTGCCGTTCGACTTGGAATGGGCCAACTCAGGTCTGGCCAAAGTTTTTACGACGCGGACAAAAATTCCGGCACAAAACCCATTGACCTGGCAAAAATGATACGGGTTGCTCGTCTTCCAGATTCGGGTAAAGCTTACTCCTGTAAGTTGAAGAAGAAGCGGCTGCCTCTGCAACGCGCTCTGCACGGTTCTCGTTTCGTCTTTTCCTCTTCTTATGGGAAGGAGATATCCACTCTCCGGGCTGGGGTATCTCGTAGCCTAACAGCAGCATGCTCGGTGACATCCCTGTTGCGGCGTTAAATCGAGTCCTTAAATTGAAGATAATTCTAGGAACCTGCTCTTCCCAAAGGGTTTCCTCCTTGTTCAGTAAAGCAGCTCGTAGCATCTTCTTTATGACTTGTACTCGCCTTTCTATTGGATTCGCCTGTTGGTGATAGATAGGTGACCACTTAATTTCGATATGATAGTGCTCTGTGAACTGTTCAAAGACTCTGCCCTTGAATTGGGCTGCACTGTCCGAAATTATTAACCATGGGTAACCCCATCTTCCAAAGACGTCCTCCTGAAGAAATTTGACGACAGCTTCGGCATCAGCTTTTCGTACCACCTTGGCTTCAACCCATTTGCTAAAACAATCTGTGGCCAGAAGAATGTACCGGTTCCCGTTCCGGGATGCAGGATATGGACCCATGGCGTCTATAGAGACGATTTCCCATGGCCTCTCCGGGCAATTCGGCCTTAGGATCATTTCCTGTTGAGGGGCAGCACGTTTAGTTGTCGCGCAAGTGAGGCACCTCTTGATGTAGTCATCGATGCGAGATTTAAGGGGAGAAAGTTGGAAGTGCTTAGAAATTTGTCGATAGGTCTCTAGGCTTCCAGGATGCCCTATGTCGTCGTGATACCGTTTAAGCACTTGGTGCAGAAAATTCTTCGGTATCACAACCCGCCGACTTTCAGGATCCTGGCCTATAAAATAGAGCACGCCATCCTCTATGACGAACTCGTCACGAATTCTTCGCTCATAGGGGTTTGGGTTTGGCGTATTCCTTGCTCTGATGATTCTTTCTATAAACCTTTGGAGGCTAGGACAATCTCTCTGTCTGTCTTTGACTTCCTCGTAAAACGTTCTTATTTGGGTGAGTGTCGGTAGTTCTCCTACAGGGGATTTTTCCTGAGTCTCCTTGACTGGAAATATCATCCGCTCTGTTTCAGAGTGTATATCATGGCCTGTCGGCTCGTCAATTGGATTTCTGCTAAGAAAATCCGGGAGCTGATTCAGCTTCCCTGGAATGTGGATGATCTCAAAATCATATTCTTGTAATAGCAAGGACCATCGTGTTAACTTCGCTCGTTCGTCCTTCATTTTTCCTAGCCATAGGAGTGCTGAATTATCTGTGTACAGTTTAAAGTGTTTATCCTGTAGGAAATGCCTGTACTTTTTAATGCTCCAAACTATGACCAAGCATTCGATTTCGTTTACGTGGTACTTCCTTTCAGTCTTAGATAATTTCGCACTTGCATAGGCGATAATATCTCTGTTACCGTTTATGTTCTCTTGAAACAGGACTGCCCCCATGCCAATGAGGCTTGCGTCCGTCTGGAGACAATAAGGTCTCTGGGGATCGGGTCTGGAAAGCTCAAGTGGTTGGCTGACCAGCTCTTTTATTTTGTTAAATGCTGCTTCGGCAGCAGGAGTCCATTTGAACCTCTTCTGGGTATCAATGAGATCTGTGAGGGGAGGCGCAATTTCTGCAAAATGGGGAATGTATTCCCGTAGCCAACTGGCTGTTCCAAGAAACGCTCTGAGCTGTTTCAATGATTTGGGGGTAGTAAAATTTACAGTATTAAGGATGTGAGCCTCTTGTGGCCGATTTCCTTTTGCGGAGACGATTCTACCCAAATAATGCAGTTCTCTTGAACCAAAGTGGCATTTTTGAGGAGAAAGCCATAGACCATGAGTTCTGAGGCGTTCCAAAATCCTCCTTAAATGTACGCAATGTTTCTCGACATCGCGGGAATAAACAATAATGTCATCGAGATATACTTTGCAAAAGACATCAGTATATCCGACTAAGACTGAGGACATAAGTTTCTGAAATACAGCCGGGCCATTCTTCAGGCCAAAGCTCAGGACTTTGAATTGGTACACTTGTCCGTCAGGGGCTCCGAATGCTGTGTACTTTTGAGACTGCGGTGTTAAGGGTGCTTGCCAAAACCCGTTTCTCAAGTCAAGTGTGGTAAAAATCTTTGCCTGCCCCATTTCTCTAACAGTCTCCTGAATAGGAGGTAAGTTTGGAGCTTCCGAAACTATCAACTTATTGATCTCCCTGTAATCTACACAAAATCTCAGTTTTCCGTCCTTCTTTGGGACGAGAACTACAGGAAGGCAGTATGGGGAGTCGCTTGGCACTATCACGCCGGCCTCCGAGAGTTTTCTTATCTCTTCATGGACTATTTGTTTCCGGCTTTCTGACATCTTGTCATAACGAAAGCGTCTAAAAGGGCGTTCCTCTTTGACCTTAATGTCGTGTAACACAGCTTTAGTAATCGGCTGCCTGATGGTTTCCTCGAACACATCAGGAAAGTCTGAAATTACTTCCATGATCTTGTCCTTCGTTTCGGGCGAAAATTGCTCTTCAGCGAACTCTGCTAACTGAATCTCGGCAATTGCCCTCTCTGAAACTGGACTCCAATAGACCGTTTGCCTGGTCTCACTTCCCAAGTAAACGCATTTTCGTTTAACATCTAGGATGGCCTCATTATCGTCCAGAAATGGGACTCCTAGAATTATCGACTCATTAAGATCTGCTAAGACTGTAGCAGTTATATGGAACTCCTGTCCTTCAATATCCAACGTAATCTCCTTTTGTCCTAAACTGTAGGACGTATTGTCTCTGCATCCTAATCTAATAGCAGTTGGATTTGGAAGATTTGACAGATCATGTTCTTCAAGTAGGCTTGCTCTTATAAAATTAGTGCTTGCTCCTGTATCTATTAAAGCAGATACCTGTTTGCCGTCGGCACACACAGGGATCCTAGGAAGCCTTCTGCACTTTATGTGTCCATCTTCCAGGCTCACTAAAGCCTCTAGAGGGGAAAAATTATTTACAGGGACTTCAACAGACTCATCTGTTTGAATTGAAATATTTACACAAGGAAAATTGTTTTCAGGGTTTGCGTTTCCCAAAGTTTGGGTGGAAATGTTTGCATGAGTGATGATTTCCACTTTGGGAATATAAGTGGGGACTCGGCTTACTGGCGAGCGGACGTCACCATCGCCGTAGGTGGTGCATCCTGCCTGGCGTTTCCCGAACAATAAGCATCCTCTTCCGCTATGTAGTTAAGTCTACTATCTGTAGATCTTTGATTTTGTGTGGGTGGGGGATTCCTCTGACCCACGTTTCCATACGAGCCTCTGCCCCGAGCAGCAGAAAACTGGCCTCTTGTATAATTCCGAGAGTCCTCTCTTTCTCGTTGAGAGTCTCTGTTTTCACCTCTATTAGTATTGGGGTTCCTCCATCCATTGGAGTTCAAATTCTGATTGCCCCTCCAGTTTCCATTAAACTGGCCTTGGGTATTAGTGTTTCTAGAAGTGTTAACATTGTTCGAACCCACGTTAGCTTGTCTGGTAGGTTCCTGGACAGTAACTTTATTATTTGTTTTGAAGCAGCTAGGGGCTGTCAAGCTGGCCTCTATTTGAATGCAATGCCTTGTGAATGCTTCGAGGTTCACAATAGGCTTGTCTCGGAGAAAAGATTGTATAGCGGGGTCAATCAGTTCTGTTATTAAACGTATGGCCTCCAGTTCGGGCAGATTTAGCATCACTCGACGGATAAGGGCCATTTTCTCCCCGATGAAAATATCAGTTTTGCTTTTCGTCTGTTTATCTCCATAAATTTTTGCAAGGAGTCGTGAGTGTAGCTCCTGGCTATCAAACCTGTCAAGGAAGCGGTTTACGAAAAATTGCCAAGTGGCATTAATATCGTTGTATAAATTCATCCATGTTTGGGCCTCACCTTTAAGCTGACTTTGAGCATGAGCCACCCAATCGTCCAGATCTAAATCCGCTTTCCTGAATTCAGACACCAATTTATTCAGAAAATATCTGGGGTTTTCTGAATCTTTTCCACTGAAAGTGGGTAATTTGTTTCTGTCAAGGGTTTTCGGCTTCGAATGGCCTGTTAGTTCCTTGAGAACTTGCACCAGCTGCGCCATGTCACTTTGTGGCGGAGCAGGGGCAACAGTATTTATGGTTTCCGGATTTATCGTAGAATTTCCGACTGGAATATTATCCTCCGGAGCAAAAGATACCCTTCTTGGGCTTTCTTCGCTTTTAAAGTTTGGGCGCCACCTGTTCCCACTTAATTTTTCGTCGCTGGGATCGGAAGTAGGCGACGTTTTGAAAAGCAATGAAAACGGATTATTGGCAGATGCACTCTGCAAATATGAAGCTTCCACCCGCTCACCATCGTGGGTGCGTGTCGAAGCCATTGAGCGAGTATACCAATCGCTATCATTCAAAATGGTGGAAATTCGTGGATCGAACGTTTCGACCTGAACACGTTCTTCCTCAGACATGTGTGCATGGCGTTCCCTATCAAGGAATTGAGTTCGTTCACTGATCTCAGTGAAATAATCGCCATTTCGTTGTCCAGAATTTTCTGGAATTTCGAAACTTCGAAAATCATCATTTCCGACGTTTCGGACATTTTGTTCATCTTCAGTATGACGATTAAAGGCCCCACGTTGGGCGCCATGTCGAGAATGGGAGTTGGTTGAATTATTAAAAAAAATAGAATTGTTAGTTTGAGGTGCCTCGGCCAGCTCCGGGTTCGACCTCATTCTCGCCGCCCAGAATCTCTCCATTTTTACAAAAAAAATTACAAAGAGAAAATTCTGCAAATGATAGGGAAAATGCCAACCAATGATTTTTACAAACTAGCCTACTCCTAGCAAGAGCCCTAAGTCCCTAATTTAACTTACCAGAGTAGCTGAAAGAGAGATTATGATTAGTCGATAGCTAAACAAAATCTACAAAATAAAACTAAGTGTTTTAACGCGCCTATCCAGGGAGTTTACCCGTGTCTCTCCCGGGAGAGAAGTTGCGCTTTACCGCCCCGTCTCACCTTAGTGCAATGGCTCGTCTTATAACGGAAGACTCACCCCAGTGATCCGGTAGGCATCACCTGGCATAGATTCCGGGACCACGCAATCTAATCCAGGCAATACGGAGCCGCTGCTTCCACCGGCGGTGGAGGCCAGGCTAGGCTGAAAGAGAAAATTGGATTAGTAAATATAAAATATTCAGAAACACGAATTCTTTTGTAGTGGGCTCGCACTGAGTCCCAAAATTTAACACTTTGCTTTCAGTTCTGAAAAGAACTAAAGTGTCCAGCAATCATGCGATCAAACGAATTCTTTTTGGAGGGATGTTTGGTTTTCTTGATATCCCTCCAAGAAACACAAGTTGGCCTAGCAGAAAAATGTTGGCTGAAGATCTTCTTTCTTGAGCCTGCACACCTTCTGGAATCTTCTCTCTTCTTTGAAAACCCAATATTCCAATATTCGGACTTGTAAAATTCTCTTTCTCGAACTTTCAATTTCACCTTCGTCGAAGGACTTTTCTGGAACACAATTTCGCCAAATTTATACTATTCTCTTTCGCCAATTATTCTCAGGAACTTTCTGGAACTCTCGTACTATCGGATTTCAATACTTTGAAATTCTCAAAAATACTAATTTTCACAATACTTTGTAATATTTTACTCAGCTGAGTATACGTAGGTTCGTCGCTTTTACTAGGCAGTAGACTGGAACACTGTCTGTAATAAACGTTCTTCGCTTTTTACTAAACGTGGTGTCTGGAACACTCTCTCTAGTCGCGCAAAGCGCTCTATATTTATATTCACGGTTCGGAGGGCGTGGCCTGGCTTTAGCCAATCGCGCTCAAGAACGGCGAACAAAACTCGGTCGAGAAATTGTGATGCTCATTTCTGGCAAGAATGATACTGGTTGCTCGTCTTCCAGATTTGGGAAAAGCTTACTCCTGTAAGTTGAAGAAGAAGCGGCTGCCTCTGCAACGCGCTCTGCACGGTTCTCGTTTCGTCTTTTCCTCTTCTTTTGGGAAGGAGTTATCCACTCTCCGGGCTGGGGTATCTCGTAGCCTAACAGCAGCATGCTCGGTGACATCCCTGTTGCGGCGTTAAATCGAGTCCATAAATTGAAGATAATTCTAGGAACCTGCTCTTCCCAAAGGGTTTCCTCCCTGTTCAGTAAAGCAGCTCGTAGCATCTTCTTTATCTCTTGTACTCGCCTTTCTATTGGATTCGCCTGTTGGTGATAGATAGGTGACCACTTAATCTCGATATGATAGTGCTCTGTGAATTGTTCAAAGACTCTGCCCTTGAATTGGGCTGCACTGTCCGAAATTATTAACCTTGGGTAACCCCATCTTCCAAAGACGTCCTCCTGAAGAAATTTGACGACAGCTTCGGCATCAGCTTTTCGTACCACCTTGGCTTCAACCCATTTGCTAAAACAATCTGTGGCCAGAAGAATGTACCGGTTCCCGTTCCGGGATGCGGGATACGGACCCATGGCGTCTATAGAGACGATTTCCCATGGCCTCTCCGGACAATTTGGCCTTTGGATCATTTCCTGTTGAGGGGCAGCACGTTTAGTTGTCGCGCAAGTGAGGCACCTCTTGATGTAGTCATCGATGCGAGATTTAAGGGGAGAAAGTTGGAAGTGCTTAGAAATTTGTCGATAGGTCTCTAGGCTTCCAGGATGCCCTATGTCGTCGTGATACCGTTTAAGCACTTGGTGCAGAAAGTTCTTCGGTATCACAACCCGCCGACTTTCAGGATCCTGGCCTATAAAATAGAGCACGCCATCCTCTAAGACGAACTCGTCACGAATTCTTCGCTCATAGGGGTTTGGATTTGGCGTATTCCTTGCTCTGATAATTCTTTCGATAAACCTTTGGAGGCTAGGACAATCTCTCTGTCTGTCTTTAACTTCCTCGTAAAACGTTCTTATTTGTGTGAGTGTCGGCAATTCTCCTACAGGGGATTTTTCCTGAGTCTCTTTGACTGGAAATATCATCCGCTCTGTTTCAGAGTGTATATCATGGCCTGTCGGCTCGTCTATTGGATTTCTGCTAAGAAAATCCGGGAGCTGATTCAGCTTCCCTGGGATGTGTATGATCTCAAAATCGTATTCTTGTAATAGCAAGGACCATCGTGTTAACTTCGCTCGTTCATCCTTCATTTTGCCTAGCCATAGGAGTGCTGAATTATCTGTGTACAGTTTGAAATGCTTATCCTGCAGGAAATGCCTGTACTTTTTAATGCTCCAAACTATGGCCAAACATTCGATTTCATTTACGTGGTACTTCCTTTCGGTCTTAGATAATTTCGCACTTGCATAGGCGATAATATCTCTGTTACCGTTTACGTTTTCTTGAAACAGGACTGCCCCCATGCCAATGAGGCTTGCGTCCGTCTGGAGACAATAAGGTCTCTGGGGATCAGGCCTGGAAAGCTCAAGTGGTTGGCTGACCAGCTTTTATTTTGTTAAATGCTGCTTCGGCAGCAGGAGTCCATTTGAACCTCTTCTGGGTATCAATGAGATCTGTAAGGGGAGACGCAATTTCTGCAAAATGGGGAATGTATTCCCGTAGCCAACTGGCTGTTCCAAGAAACGCTCTGAGCTGTTTCAATGATTTGGGGGTAGTAAAATTTACAGTATTAAGGATGTGAGCCTCTTGTGGCCGATTTCCTTTTGCGGAGACGATTCTACCCAAATAATGCAGTTCTCTTGAACCAAAGTGGCATTTTTGAGGAGAGAGCCATAGACCATGAGTTCTGAGGCGTTCCAAAATCCTCCTTAAATGTACGCAATGTTCCTCGACATCGCGGGAATAAACAATAATGTCATCGAGATATACTTTGCAAAAGACATCAGTATATCCGACTAAGACTGAGGACATAAGTTTCTGAAATACGGCCGGGCCATTCTTCAGGCCAAAGCTCAGAACTTTGAATTGGTACACTTGTCCGTCAGGAGCTCCGAATGCTGTGTACTTTTGAGATTGCGGTGTTAAGGGTGCTTGCCAAAACCCGTTTCTCAAGACTAATGTGATAAAAATCTTTGCCTGCCCCATTTCTCTAACGGTCTCCTGAATAGGAGGTAAGTTTGGAGCTTCCGAAACTATCAATTTATTAATCTCCCTGTAGTCTACACAAAATCTCAGTTTTCCGTCCTTCTTTGGGACGAGAACTACAGGGGAGCAATATGGGGAGTCGCTTGGCACTATCACGCCAGCCTCCGAGAGTTTTCTTATCTCTTCATGTACAATCTGTTTACGGCTTTCTGACATCTTGTCATAACGAAAGCGTCTAAAAGGGCGTTCCTCTTTGACCTTAATGTCGTGTAACACTGCTTTAGTAATCGGCTGCCTGATGGTTTCCTCGAACACATCAGGAAAGTCCGTTATTACTTCCATGATCTTGTCCTTCGTTTCGGGCGAAAATTGCTCTTCAGCGAACTCTGCTAACTGAATCTCGGCAATTGCCCTCTCTGAAACTGGACTCCAATAGACCGTTTGCCTGGTCTCACTTCCCAAGTAAACGCATTTTCGTTTAACATCTAGGATGGCCTCATTATCGTCCAGAAATGGGACTCCTAGAATTATCGACTCATTAAGATCTGCTAAGACTGTAGCAGTTATATGGAACTCCTGTCCTTCAATATCCAACGTAATCTCCTTTTGTCCTAAACTGTAGGACGTATTGTCTCTGCATCCTAATCTAATAGCAGTTGGATTTGGAAGATTTGACAGATCATGTTCTTCAAGCAGGCTTGCTCTTATAAAATTGGTGCTTGCTCCTGTATCTATTAAGGCAGATACCTGTTTGCCGTCGGCGACCACAGGGATCCTAGGAAGCCTTCTGCACTTTATGTGTCCATCTTCCAGGCTCACTAAAGCCTCTAGAGGGGAAAAATTATTTACAGGGACTTCAACAGACTCATCTGTTTGAATTGAAATATTTACACAAGGAAAATTGTTTTCAGGGTTTGCGTTTCCCAAAGTTTGGGTGGAAATGTTTGAATGAGTGACGATTTCCACTTTTGGGATATAAGTGGGGACTCGGCTTACTGGCGAGCAGACGTCACCATCGCCGTAGGTGGTGCGTCTTGCCTGGCGTTTCCCGAACAATAAGCATCCTCTTCCGCTATGTAGTTAAGTCTACTATCTGCAGATCTTTGATTTTGTGTGGGTGGGGGATTCCTCTGTCCCACGTTTCCATATGAGCCTCTGCCCCGAGCAGCAGAAAACTGGCCCCTTGTATAATTCCGAGAGTCCTCTCTTTCTCTTTGAGAGTCTCTGTTTTCACTTCTGTTAGTATTGGAATTCCTCCATCCATTGGAGTTCGAATTCTGATTGCCCCTCCAGTTTCCATTATACTGGCCTTGGGTATTAGTATTTCTAGAAGTGTTAACATTGTTCGAACCCACGTTAGCTTGTCTAGTAGGTTCCTGGACAGTGGCTTTACTATTTGTTTTGAAGCAGCTTGGGGCTGTCAAGCTGGCCTCTATTTGAATGCAATGCCTTGTGAATGCTTCGAGGTTCACAATAGGCTTGTCTCGGAGAAAAGATTGTATAGCGGGGTCAATCAGTTCTGTTATTAAACGTATGGCCTCCAGTTCGGGCAGATTTAGCATCACTCGACGGATAAGGGCCATTTTCTCCCCGATGAAAATATCAGTTTTGCTTTTCGTCTGTTTTTCTCCATAAATTTTTGCAAGGAGTCGTGAGTGTAGCTCCTGGCTATCAAACCTGTCAAGGAAGCAGTTTACGAAAAATTGCCAAGTGGCATTAATATCGTTGTATAAATTCATCCATGTTTGGGCCTCACCTTTAAGCTGACTTCGAGCATGAGCCACCCAATCGTCCAGATCTAAATCCGCTTTCCTGAATTCAGACACCAATTTATTCAGAAAATATCTGGGGTTTTCTGAATCTTTTCCACTGAAAGTGGGTAATTTATTTCTATCGAGAGTTTTCGGCTTCGAATGGCCTGTTAGTTCCTTGAGAACTTGCACCAGCTGCGCCATGTCACTTTGTGGCGGAGCAGGGGCAACAGTATTTATAGTTTCCGGATTTATCGTAGAATTTCCGACTGGAATATTATCCTCCGGAGCAAAAGAAGCCCTTCTTGGGCTTTCTTCGCTTTTAAAGTTTGGGCGCCACCTGTTCCCATTTAATTTTTCGTCGCTGGGATCGGAAGTAGGCGACGTTTTGAAAAGCAATGAAAATGGATTATTGGCAGATGCACTCTGCAAATATGAGGCTTCCGCCCGCTCGCCATCGAGGGTGCGTGTCGAAGCCATTGAGCGAGTATACCAGTCGCTATCATTCATAATGGTGGAAATTCGTGGATCGAACGTTTCGACCTGAACACGTTCTTCCTCAGACATATGTGCATGGCGTTCCCTATCAAAGGATTGAGTTCGTTCACTGATCTCAGTGAAATAATCGCCATTTCGTTGTCCAGAATTTTCTGGAAATTCGAAACCTCGAAAATCATCATTTCCGACGTTTCGGACATTTTGTTCATCATCAGTATGACGATTAAAGGCCCCACGTTGGGCGCCATGTCGAGAATGGGAGTTGGTTGAATTATTAAAAAAAATAGAATTGTTAGTTTGAGGTGCCTCGGCCAGCTCCGGGTTCGACCTCATTCTCGCCGCCCAGAATCTCTCCATTTTTTTACAAAGAGTAATTCTGCAAATGATAGGGAAAATGCCAACCAATGATTTTTATAAACTAGCCTACTCCTAGCAAGAGCCCTAAGTCCCTAATTTAACTTACCAGAGTAGCTGAAAGAGAGATTATGATTAGTCGATAGCTAAACAAAATCTACAAAATAAAACTAAGTGTTTTAACGCGCCTATCCAGGGAGTTTACCCGTGTCTCTCCCGGGAGAGAAGTTGCGCTTTACCGCCCCGTCTCACCTTAGTGCAATGGCTCGTCTTATAACGGAAGACTCACCCCAGTGATCCGGTAGGCATCACCTGGCATAGATTCCGGGACCACGCAATCTAATCCAGGCAATACGGAGCCGCTGCTTCCACTGGCGGTGGAGGCCAGGCTAGGCTGAAAGAGAAAGTGGATTAGTAAATATAAAATATTCAAAAATACGAATTCTTTTATAGTGGGCTCGCACTGAGTCCCAAAATTTAACACTTTGCTTTCAGTTCTGAAAAGAACTAAAGTGTCCAGCAATCATACGATCAAACGAATTCTTTTTGGAGGGATGTTTGGTTTTCTTGATATCCCTCCAAGAAACACAAGTTGACCTAGCAGAAAAATGTTGGCTGAAGATCTTCTTTCTTGAGCCTGCACACCTTCTGGAATCTTCTCTCTTCTTTGAAAACCCAATATTTCCAATATTCGGACTTGTAAAATTCTCTTTCTCGAACTTTCGATTTCACCTTCGTCGAAGGACTTTTCTGGAACACAATTTCGCCAAATTTATACTAATCTCTTTCGCCAATTATTCTCAGGAACTTTCTGGAACTCTCGTACTATCGGATTTCAATACTTTGAAATTCTCAAAAATACTAATTTTTACAATACTTTGTAATATTTTACTCAGCTGAGTATACGTAGCTTTTTCGCTTTTTACTAGGTGGTGTCTGGAACACTGTGTCGAGACGCGCAAAGCGCTCTATATTTATATTCACGGTTCGGAGGGCGTGGCCTGGCTTTAGCCAATCGCGCTCGAGAACGGCGAACAAAACTCGGTCGAGAAATTGTGATGCTCATTTCTCGACGGAAATTTCTTGGCGAATGCTGAATTGGATTCATTCTGAATCTCTTCGTTAAAAATTTTAATCATATATTGGGTTTTCATGACAGCTCGCGAAAACGCGCGGGATTTGGGCAAATGACCGTTAAAGTCCCGTTACCTGCGTTTTCTAGGGAGTATTTGACAAAAGTCACTAAATACTCCCCAGATCTAGGGAGATATTGAAAGTCAGAATTTCAGATATCTCGATTCCTAGGGCGGTCCGATATTCGGAGAGCCCCGAGAAAAACCATAAACCAACGTGATTCTTGAACGCCGAAGAAATACACGTATTCCTTCGCCGAGGAATCTATACCCGTTTTCCGATTTGGCCAACCTGATGAGAAATCGAATTGAAATAAAATAATTTGTGAAAACAAATGGAGCCACGGAATCTTTCCACCCAACAAGAGACTAGCGTGTCGAAACCTTGCTCTAAGTGTTCTGTATACCGGGTGCTCGACTGTTTGGGGCCACAAATTAATAAAATTGAAAACTAGTCAGGAATTTCCGGTAAATCGGTAAAACTACGTACAGTGGAGTTCCACTGGGTGGAGATTGGGACTTTACATCATACAGGGTGAGACTAGACTAGTGACCTGAATATAATGCAAAAATCTAATATTATTCGACTGGCTTCTAGGTGAAAATTGAGAGTTATTAAGTGTAAAAATGGCTCACTAAAGGTGACCATACACAAAAAAAATCATCGTAGGAGCGCGGCGAGCCTGCCCTGCGACACAGAGGTTTCACATTACTGAGATTTTTACTCAATATGCCAATCAATAGAGGATTTTTTCGTAACGAAATTGCTAGTAGGAAACCGACTGTGCCATCACATGAAAAACAGTCCGTTTAGTTATATTCTTTTTTATTTTGGACCCGCAACTGTCATTTATTAGGTAACTCATTGTGAATATTTAAATACAAAAAAAAAACTGTTTGAGAAAAATTGTAGAGAATTGAAATACGAACAAATTTACGACCCGATCGGAAAAACCGGTGAATTTTGCGATTTTTTTTAATCCTAACTACGCCATTTTTCAAGATCTGGGGTTGTCCCGTCTCATGGTGGTATTGAATCATATGTACTTTATGTGTGTGTCGGATTATTACTTTTGGCACAAATACAATTTGAATTTTTTTGGCACAATCTTGCAGCGTGCCTGGAAGCTCTAGTGATAGTCTGATTTTAATTTCTCAAACATTTTTTGAAAGTAGAAGTATTGTTTAAAAATTGTTGAGATGATGGGAGATGAGGGGAAGCGTATTATCACGTAACGCGTTCATTAGAAGAATTCGATGTTTTCATTGGAATGAAATTGTGAAAATTTGGAACACATAAGTTAACTTAAACAATCGATATGAATAATTGGTGTCAGTGGCACTCCCGGAAGTAGACACAAACTTCCTTATTTTGAATGAAAGGCACTGTATTTCATTACATTTTTGGAATCTACGTACTGTTTTGATACAATTTGTATTGAATATTTCTATTTTGCTTATTAACCGTTATTAGTTGTTACAACACGTTAACGAAAAAAAAAAACATCATGATATGAAAAAAAAACGCACTCTCACTCTACCTCATGGTGGATCGATAATGAGTAGAAAAACAGTAGTATGTATTAAATAATCGGTATTTACTGAAATTTCGAGAAAAAATGTAGCGATTTTGCGAATTGTAGAAATTTGCTGAGCTTGACTCCACTGTAACTCATGAACTATATTTCTGATTGAAAAATATTTACGGAATTCTATCTCGGATTCATTTTGGTTGCGTAAAAGCACAGAATACATCGGCTAAACGCAAAATTCGGGGTGGGGATGTCGACACAAATATTTCGTCGAGTGACCATACTTCAGTTTACTCATCTACGGTGCTGTTACTAAGTTAGAATGAAGAAATTCGATACCTATGAGTGGAAAATTCAAGAATTTGAAGAAAATTATTATATTTGTCGTTAGTGTCTCAAAATTCTAAAGGATTTTCGAACATTATTTCGATAAATTTAGAATGAAAACTCTCATTTGGTCTTCCAAAGTTCCATTTGCTTTTTTGATCGAATGTGTTTCTCAAATGTTTGTACACTTTCACAATTTTAGAATTGCTCATGGTGAAATTATTTAAGCCGGGACTATTAGAAAAGGTTGACCATCAAGTTTTTTTCGCAATATCTGCAGAGCACAATGAGATATCAATAACAGAGTTAAAATTAGACCACACAAGACACATATAATTTTTTGCCCATTGATATCATTTTCATGTGAAAGTGAACCCCAATCAGCATTATTGTAAAAAAAACTTAATTATTCCCTATACAAGCAAACGTCGAACATAAAATAATTCAACAACCCCATACGACTGCTGACGACAGCCCAAGGCAACGGCTGGCAAACTTTCTTCTATAAGAATATACTTTGCCATACTTCCTGTAACAACTACCAAATGATAATCGAAAATTGGTGTGACTATCTACATACTAGTTTCACGGTTCATCGGCGATTTCCACTTGGTTTCGTCAACTGGCCCTACGACAACTCCTGTAACCACTAAGAAAGTGAGCACCAGAGCCATCTATAGAAACTACAGAAAGCACTCCGACTGTTAAAAAATTATCCAATGGGTTGAGGTCTGGTGGTCTAGCTGACCACTAATTGGTCCTCGTTGCCCTATCCAATGATTATTGGTATATCGTTCATCCAGAAAGTTTCTAACCACCACTGCATAGTGAGGTGGTGCTCAATCTTGTTGAAAATGGAAGTATTCTTCCGAATAATCTCCATCGTTTTCAATAATTATCGTTATCATGGGATCGATAATATTCTGAAAAAGATTTTAATACATTTGTCCATTCGATAGAGTATTAAATGTAGACACATCCTAAAACTGTGACCTCAATAGCCTCGTTCCTTTTAATAAGTTCATGATAATATTTCTGGTTAACCATAAATTTATCAATCAACGATCCACAATTGCTATAAGGAGCATTTTTCCCTGGATGCCTTGCATTGAAAATTCTAGCTGCAGCTCCTAGACCATCATCATTTTTGTAGTAAAGTTCCATTAAGTCAATTTATTCTTCTATCGCATAAACCATTTTAAGGGTGAATTTCAACTAGCAGAATACGAATCAAATGATATCTCAATACGAAGCATGCGAACGATGAATTCATTCTACGAACATACTCCCAGAAGAACCATAAAAAAATAGTTTTTTTATGAAAATATCAACAGAACAAAAACTGCGTAAGAAATACCTAGCAAATAATTAATGAATTAAATTTATAAGAACAGGTATAATATATTCATTATTTACATTCAACCTGTTAACAGCACTAATTTCAATCACCATTCATTCGATCTAGAAAAAATTGAAATGTTTGGATAGAGAATTAGGAGAGCTTCAAAATGATATATCACTCGACTCGATGTTGTCGATGATGATTTGCAAGGGAGTAGCCGCTTCCGCCAAGGGAATGAAGTGACTGAACCTATCACATGTGTCCCCCTAGAAATCGAAATCAACCTATTTCTGCGTTTTCGGACATATTGTGTCCTTTCTCAGTAAATCCGGGTAGAAAGTTTTCGTTGGGCCACCCTACACATGCCTATCAAACTCAACTCAACATTTCTGAGCTGTCTACATTCCTGCACAAATCATCTATAGATGTCAAAGATGGTCAAATCTGATGAACTACATGGTAACTACATAATTTTCGTTCGTTGACAGCAAAATGTACAAGTGCTCCATCTCATACAGGAACCAGAGTTCTGGTTATTTATGTGTAGAACTGTCTACAGGGAAATGAATTACATTTGTTACAAACCCATGTTTGAATCTCAAAGATAAGAGTAATACAGTATTCGAATGTTTGAGATAAAAATCTCTTAAAATTCGTGTATCTTTCGACATTTTTTCATATTACTTATTCTGCACATTCGTACAGCTCAAGAAGCATACGAAGTGCACGCTAGGATAAGCGACTTACCTTTTTCATCAACTTTACTATTTACATATTTTTCAGTTACCTTCAGATCAAATGATCAATTTCTACCAAGCTCAACTACATCAATTCGTTAGTTAATTAAACATTAACAGATTGATGTTGGTAGCTGTTTTGTAATCAATACTGATTAATGTTTTTGTGCTGACCCAAAAAAGTCTAGCAATATTCTACCAACGTTAAACGTACGTACATATAACATATTCGGTACCTACACTTGAAACACAGCTTAATAAACACACAGCTAGGAAACTCACTGTGGAGGGGGTAGTCAACGCAGATATTCGCGCACCCCCCACTTTTGGAGTAAAACCTATCAAAGCAGTGGCAGGTATCGGGAATACGATTCATCCGAATTTATAAGCTCCATAGGCGTAGTCACGGGTAGCTCGTGTTTATATATTGTGTGTTGCTGTGTTGAGTTAAATCGTTTTTTCTGTTTGTTTTTGAAGTTGTGGGTGCATGGATATTTTTTTATAATTTGTAGTGCATATTATAATAATTATTGAAACATGGGAATGACATCTGCTGCCAGATTGTGTAAGAACAAAAGTTATAACTGTAACAAAAGTTTCTTCAGATTTCCCAGTGATGTTGCAAGGTGAGTAAATTTTTCGTCCTTTGTTGTGATATTCATAAAGTCTGAATGTTGTAATGAATAGTAGTAAAAACAGATGAAGTTGAAATCAGTATCATTGCATCAACTATTATTTGAATGATAATAATGAATATGATGTCTGCTCAAAAGGCGTATTTTCAAAAGTGTTGGTGTCTTGTGTCTTCATCTTTGGTGTTCTACTGCCTTTTTTGAATTGACTTATTAGCGATTTGAAGTCTTTCCTTTTAGAAACTATCATGAATGCCCACATTTCTGGAAGGTGAATTAGAATAATTTTCGAAGTTACATATATTTTTTCTATGATAATTCAAAGACGGCATTCGGTCATTCTTTTGGGACATTTTCGATATAGACTAAAATATGAATGTAAAAGAAAGGAGTAATTCTGAAATAAGCATATCATTGAAGTGACAGGAAACAGATGTATCAGAATGATATTGAATACATTCTTGATTATTTTCAGAGCCAGAATTTGGGTTGTCAGTTGTGGCAGAGAAGATCTCTTCGAAAATTTGGGTAAATTGCATAGTAGTCACAGACTTTGCCAGGATCATTTTGAGGATAAAATGTTCATGAACCAAAACCGTGAACGACTGACTTCCAATGCGATTCCTACATTATTTCCCGTTCTTGAGGGATCTTCCAGAGGATCTCATTTAGACCACTCATACATACCTTTGTATGAGTTACCATGTTTGGACCAGGGAAAAAAAACAACTGTTCCTAAAATTGATATTTTACAAGACATAACAATTCCTCCCAGTAAGTGTGGTTTTTTGAAATATTAATTCTTATTAAAATTTCTCACAATAATTCGGAAAAGGTTTAAAACTTAATTAATATTGAAATCGTTTTGTGATCCCTGTAATATTTAAACTTATCTATTTCTAATGTTCTACCTGAAATTAGTTTTAAATATTACAAAAACATCAGATAATTGAGTGCTAGGTATCAACTTTGGAATTTACAAGGTTGGTGTACCTGCTATGGGTTTCATTACATTAATAATTAGTAGTGTAGGATAAGTAAGATGCTTCCAGAAAATTTATTTTGAAAAATTAAGTAGATGTTCTATAATTACCTGCCTGAAATCCTTAGATTTGATTGCCTAATGCAATGGTAAATAAATATTAGAAAGTATTCGAACATATTGATTTTTCAGTTGCCTTTTATCTGCATTTACTGATGTATCCCTTTTTGGTTTGTTCTGTACATATAAGATAAGATTGAACTAATGAAATAATGCCTTATTCTTGTTAGAATTGGGAACTGAATCCTATTTTTATTAGAATTGAAGAATTATGGTGGTGGTTTCATTTCATTTGTCCAACCACTTGTTTCATAAAGGTGAATACAGAGAATAATGTAAAATGTAAGTCCATATTTAAAAAATTAAGTTGTTGGTGTCCTCAATGCACGAAAAAGTTGAATATCAAATTTGAAATTTGGTCTCATTCAAACCATGACTGACTCTTGTGTTATTTGTTTCGTACATTCTTCTGCTCCAGTATATGTCACTACTGAGAACACTTTGGAAGATGACATTTTACCTTGAGTTACTGAGTCCAAGCTCTTCTACCCAGACTACAAGTGAGCTTTCACTTCATACTCCCCGAAAACAAAAATATAAGTAAACCATACGAATATTGAAGACTTAGAATGCTTCTTTGAAAAGACAACTGCAGCAGATGGAACATAGATTTGACAACATTGAAAATTTCTTGAGCGTTGAACAGTTTTGTAAACTAACTCATAAATTTTGTGGAAACGACGACCTAGCACGTTTTGTAAATATCCAAATTAGTCAATCAAGAAAAAAACCAAGAGGAAGGCGTTATTCGTACGAATTCAAATTAAAATGTTTATCCTTGTATGGTACAGGGCCTAAATTGTACAAGCAAGTTTTAGTAAAGAAATGTTGTTTACCTACCCCTAGAACTCTTCTGAAACTGCTAAAAGGAGTCAAGTAAGTCCAGGGTTGGACAATCCACAATTATTCGAAATATTGAGAAGAAAAGTAAAATATTTTGGTGAAAATAAGAAATACTGTATAATATGTATAGATGAAATGTCGATTAAAGCCCATTTATTTTACAATCGGGGAACTGATTGCGTGATTGGATTGTCTGAAGGTGGAGATGGTGGTAATGTTTTTAAGCCTGCATTGAGTGCATCTGTCATTATGGTACGTGGAATATTTAGCCGATGGAAACAACCAGTGGCATTTAATTTTTGTCATTCAGCCTACCCAGCTGAATCATTAAAACAGCAAATTTTTGAATTGATCAAAATTCTCAAGCACATTGGACTCAAAATATGTGCTGTAACGACAGATATGGGGTCCAATTATATGCCGTTATCAAAATTATTAGGTATTACAGCGACCAAACCATATTTTTTTTGCGAAGGTCAAAAGGTCTACTATATTTTCGATGTACCTCACGTCATTGAAGCTATTCGAAATATGTTGATAAAATATGATTTTTTAATTGGTAATGATACGATTTCGTGGTCCTTCATTAAAATATTTTATGAACATGACAAAAATTACCCGATAAGGGCAGCACCAAAATTGACAAAGTCACACATATATCCCAATTCATTTGAAAAAATGAAAACGAAATATGCCACCCAAGTATTCAGTGAGACAGTGGCATGTGGCATGAATGTTTATATTCGGTTTGGACAGCTGCCGTCTCAAGCATATAAAACATCTGAGTTTGTGTCAAATATTGATAAAGTTTTTGATGTTCTTAATTCGTCCTGTGCCAAATCCTCAAAGTTATATAATAGAGCATTCAAAGGTCTACCTCATCAAACGCAACTTCTTAAAGAATTTCTTGCCTTAATTGATCAAATTGAAGTGAAAGACAACAAAGGTAAAAATATAAAAATGTAATCAAAAGTTTCAAATGTATAAAAATATCCATCAATAGCATACTCTTGTTGTGGGATGACCTAAAAGAACTACAAGTTAAATACCTCTAACTCGCCGTTTAAATCAGGACTGTTTGGAAAACTTTTTTGGGTCTGTGAGACAACAGAATGGCAATTGAAGGAATCCCACTCCGGTTCAATTCCAGGGATCCTTTAGAAAATTAATGTATCTGAAACTATATCATTCTGGTACTGAAAACTGAGGCTGATTCTGATTCTGTTTTATTACAATTAAAGGACATTTCTTCGGACACAATATCTTTCCCATCTCCGCCATCATTCACAAATCAACTTATAGACACCGATTATCAGCAGCATGATTTGTTACAGAAAAATTTTGAAAGATATGTTTGTGGCTATGTGTTGAACAAAGTTCTCAAAATACACAGTTGTGGTATTTGCATCAATTATGCAAATCAACAAAAACATTTGGATGATACCTCACTATTTATTTATTTTAAGGCTTTTGAAAATGCTGAAGGAAGTTTATTTGGTCGTTTGAATAATCCAAGCGACGGTTTTGTCAATTTCATGAATGACGCCGAAACCATTTTTCAACAGAAAATTGAAACTTTCATTTTGAAACCACTAGTATGTCAAAATCTTTTCGAAATGGCCAATGAACTTCCTTTTTCACACCCATGTGACAGTTTTCCCAAGGAATATGCTGTAAAATTATATTTGAAGGTTCGGCTGTATTACACCTTAAAAAACATTAATAGGAACTTCAGGGACCGAAAATATATTAAAAACAAATTGATTATATTACGCAACCTGTAGTAATTAACCTATTTCAGGTACATGTATTTTATTATAATGAAGATTCTTGAAAGTATATCGTTTTTTTATATATCCCTATCCATACTTAATATATAACCAATGCCTGTATAATTATTTCAACTTAAAAACCACCGAATATATACTGTTTGAATAGTTATTGTTGGCAACGGAGAATCTATTGCATGGTTTTCGTTCAACTGTATTATTCTAAGAGTTTTTAGAATTCTAAAGTACGGTCCTGTCTGTTTCCCAGCCAATATTTCTAATTCTACCCTGACTTTTACGCCAGAATCGCACCTTCAAGGTCATTCCCGACCACTGCCTAATACTGGCTGAGTTTCCTAGCTGTGTGTTTATTAAGCTGTGACACCGATGGTAGATACATCCATACATCATGTGTTACCAAAGACGGCACTGGAGTTGTGGGCGAGCAATTGTCGAAATATAACACTGTGATGTCTTTTGTGACATTCCGAAAAAGAATGTCGATGTATGTTGCTCAAAAAATTGATAGGATAGGCATCTTTAAAAAATCATGGCGTTCAACTGGAGTATTCTCTTGTAAAGTGCGAGATTATTTTTACAAATCAAGTAAAGTCGCAGACCCAACAATTGAATTAGTTGGTGTTGACTACAGTCGAAGTATAATCAATTATCTAAACTGAAATTTAGTTTTGGCAGTTGATGGGCAGAGCACTTGTGCGGGAAAATGACCCCTTTCGAACTAAATTGCATGCGGGAATAGAGTGAATCACGCACGCTTGTAGAAAAAACTAGTTTCCTACGACCCCATAGGAAATTAACGTATATCGCACTGTACAGTGTTACAGAGTGTGGCTTATATCCACACGCGTGTGGAAAGTTACTTTCCGCTCATGTGTGGAAAGTAAATCGCACGGGTGCGGAAAGTAAATTGCATGCACGCCTGTGAATAAGCTGTTAAATGCGTAATTTTTGTTTAGATTTACCGCTTCAAGTTATCAAATTTATAATTTCTGAGCACAGAAAAATCTATTTAATTTTTGATTAAAATCAAAAAAATACACCGGTAGGCTTCGATCCCGCGGACTACCAATTATGAGTTTAAAACTCCAATTGGTCATTATCATAGTCACAATCATTATCACAGTCATAGGCTCAATGGGGGTTTCCATTACTGTAAAATATGCATTTTTTTCACTTGACGTAATGGAGGGCAGTTTACAACATAGTCCTAACCATTTGTTCACTGTCAATTTTGAAAAACTGATTTATTATTCAATATTGAATACGTGAGTTCAGTATGCATAAATTCAAACGCTCCTCAGCTGTGACGACATTGTCTTCATGTAATACGATTGACTGAAGTTTGGGATTGCGCGGATAAAGCCGAGAGTGACTGAGGGACCTCGCAGTTGCCAAGTCTTTGTGAAATCTAGACAGTAATCGCGTGTAATGACAAATTGAACTTAATTGTTAGTAATTTATTAATGGCTATTCTCAAGTTACCGTGAACATAAAAATATTCGAAGATTAGGAAAGATCATATATAGGTATGCTTTCATGTTCCAGTTGAGCAGATACAACCACATAGTTTGTCAGAGAATATAGCAGCTATTTTCCAAATTACCAAGCTAATATTTCAAGACTTCGAACAGAGGGACAGGTAGGTACATATATACCAATGATATAATTAAGAAATTGAAATAGTATATTCTGGTAAATCATATTTTTTGCGATATGACAACGCTGTCAGGCTCATTATTTATTTAATCTGCAAGGCGAACATCACGAGTATAACCAATAAAAATCTCTCGCGTAAGTACGCCACGTTCCCGTCTCTTCTGGTCGTTTGAATTCGGTTTGGCGTTTTTAATAATTTTTATCTCGAAAAATTGATTGTAAAAAGATTCGAAAACTTAACACAAGATACTTTTGAATGCACTATATCAAAATTAATTTTTTCTGAAAATGAAAGTGCATAGTAAAATGCCACTAATGATATGTACAGCTTCAATTTTATCTGTGACTGGGACTATGATAATGACAAAGTTGCATGAATTGGCCCTTACCTACCTCGCGTTACCAACTGACTAATTAGTGATATCCATATTATGTGGATCTAAACAAAAACAAATATTTTATATTTGTAATAATGATAAAGCTGATAATACACTACCGGTGAACAGTTAAACATTTTCGAGGTTTTATGAAGAGGAATTTTCGAGTAGGTAAATAGGTTATATAGGTATAATACTTCTTCACAGTCTAATGACTCGTTTTCAATTGTCTGAATGAATAAACCACAACCTACGCCTTATTATTAAACGAACAATCTATCCTGTGTTGTTTTTGTTTGCAGTGTAATTTCAATACTATGTGACTAATTTTCACCAGTGTAGGTACAATATTTTTTGTGTCGCCTACTTCAACTAGGTAGTTCAGAATTGCTCTGCTATGACATTTTAAATTTTCACTCTCAAAGTTAATTGTTATTCGGTTGGGCCATTAACCATTATCATAAAATCACTCGTTAAAATTAATTAGAAACGAGTGATAATCGTTAGGAATTGATTGATATTTTAACAGTTTCAAATTAGGTAAAGATAGCGGAGCCACCAACCGTTGTTACTAATGAGAAATGTCAGTTGTTTCTCGTCGGATTGTATCGATTAAATTGTCAATAACTCTCATGCATCGTTGACCTCTAAATCATCAATATTCTTTTTTCGAATTCCTCACCACTATTTGAAATGTGTGCATGGGGAAGAGTAACTTATTAGAGATGCTGTTGCATGATCTTCACTGTTCGATGAAAAATGTTATAGTCGTTGCCCCACTTTGATGAAAGAAAGCAGTTTTGAGTTAGCTAGCAATTACTGCTCTGAGAACTGAATAATCACTATAGAGCGGATCGTATGCGAATACCTAACACGTTATTATAATGATTATGGTGTTTCACTTATGCGCTAGCAGGAGAAGAAAAAGGCGAAATTTCGATGGATGCTGTTTGTATTATCACCTCATCTCATATAAAGCATGAAATTGTTGGGAGAAATCCCGTCAAATTCAGTCTTCAGTCAAAAAGGATCAAACTATTCAGTCACAGAATTTGTCTGGTATCTTATGTCTACTAATTAAAAACCATCAATAATTCAAAATTACATACGAATTCCGCTTCAACATACTAGTCAAGTAGGTATCTTATACCTGAATGAGAATAATAATGAATTTGTTCAATATATAACTACAGAGCATTATTATTATTATTATTATAACAACGTGTCCAAATGAAATTCTATTTTGTGGAAATTCATGATAAATGTGGGATAGAGAAAATAATATTGACTTTTGTCTAATTTCCACTACGATTTTTAATTTTTATGACCGGTTTCGGTTTATTAAACCATTATCAAGTAAACTATACTCATACATTAGGTCTTGATTATATACATATAGATAAAATAAAGTAATTATGCTCGCTAGGTAGGAGCAATGAAAACTCACATGAAATAACAAAAATTTTTGTACCTATACAATCTATATCGAAACATTTCTGAGTAGAATCCAAAATAATTAGTGAAGTAAGAATGATTCCAACAAGTTCATTCTCCTTTCCTTACTGCATGTATGCAGGATTTTCATGTTTTCTTTATTTATTGTGTGGTGTGTTTCTTGTAGTTCATATATAGCTGATTTTTTATCAGATAACACACTCATGCTCACGGATTTACGTGAAGTTAGCCACACTTTTCCAGCCACGGTTTCAGACTTGAGGACCGCTGACATTCGGATGTAGCGTGAATTGCACAGTGTTGCCAAATCAATAACAAATACGTAAATAGTTTTCGCCCAATAATAGTTTGAAGCATTGTGATCTTTCATGAAATTGTAAGTCATCCATGATTTTGATTGGGGATACAGATCAGGAAAATTTGAATGTGATCAAAAATTGAAAAAGTCGAGGTGAAAATATTGATGAATTAATTGAAACCGAATTTTCGCCGAAATGAGCTAAGAAAGGAAGAGAATAAATACTTACGTATACATTAATTATGAATCCAAACATATTTTAAGATATTTAAATTCTGGTTCCTAGTACCTTGTTAATTTCTTCACCAGCACAACACAGCATTGCTCTACACATTATTAGATAATGATAACATGGTTATCAATTCGCGTATTAAGGAAAGTATCGATAAAGAGTTGGGCTGCCGATAAACAAAAATTACTTCAAGGAAGAACAAACACATCCAGAAACCTATGAAGCCGTTTTTATTTTGCTTTGAATGGACGTCAGGATGATATAAAAAAAATTTAATATTTTCTCGGGCTATGAAATATCGATAAAGAGTCGCGCTGTCGGAAAACAAAAGATACCACAAGAAAGAACACATTGTCGAACCTATGAAACCAATAATATTTTTCTTTGAATGGCCGTCAGGGTGATTTAAAAAAAATAAAATATTTTCTCGGGCTATGAAAAATCGATAAAGAGTCGCGCTGTCGGAAAACAAAAAATACCACAAGAAAGAACACGTCGAGAAACATATGAAACCATTGTTATTTTTCTTTGGATGGCCGTTAGGGTGATATAAAAAAAATAAAATATTTTCTCGGGCTATGAAATATCGATAATGAGTCGCGCTGTCGGAAAACAAAAAATACCACAAGAAAGAACACATCGAGAAACATATGACACCATTGTTATTTTTCTTTGGATGGCCGTCAGGGTGATATAAAAAAAATAAAATATTTTCTCGGGCTATGAAATATCGATAAAGAGTTGCGCTGTCGGAAAACAAAAAATACCACAAAAAATAACGTATCGAGAAACATATAAAACCATTATTATTTTTCTTTGGATGGCCGTCAGGGTGATATAAAAAAAATAAAATATTTTCTCGGGCTATGAAATATCGATAAAGAGTTGCGCTGTCGGAAAACAAAAAATACCACAAGAAAGAACATATTGTCAAACCTATGAAACCATTGTTAATTTTCATTGGATGGCTGTCAGGGTGATACAAAAAAATTAAATATTTTCTTGGGCCAGCAAATATCGAGAGAGTCGCGCTGCTGGGAATCAAAAAAAGCCACTAGAAGGAACATAATGAGGAGCGTATGGGAACCTATTAAACTATTGTCAGTTCTCTGTGGATGACCGTCAGGGTTATAATGTTATTATTTTCATGGTCTATGAAATTCTTTGAAGGATTTGCTCTTTTCTCAACAAGATAAACCACATGAAAGAGTATGTCAAATCCCATCAAAAATAATCGAATAAAAAACTATGTTACTCCTTCTCAAATCCTTCGGAGGATGGAAATATTGTTGTACTTCAATAACGAGAGTAGCATTGCTTTGAATTTTTCAATGGTATATCAATGAACTACTAATGCTATGAGTTTATTGTGTTAGTATATCGAACATAGATCGCACATAATTTCATCTTTCTCGTTTAGATGTTGTTTTTCTAAATTTCTACACCTCTTATGATGTATTCTCGAACAATTGTTACATTTTTGAAACAAATCATCAATATGTTTGATCGATCTTCCGCAAAATATGCATACGTCATTCATCTTGTCAGATGCCCGAATCATTTTATTTTTAATGAGATTTCTATACTCAAGTATGTCTACGTCATTTGTCATCGATTGTCCTTTAACTATATTCTCGAAGAAGTAAAGAATATATGGACCACAACTGAAACAATCTGTTTGTTTGTCATGTTGTAATACTTTACAGCTCCATCCATCAAGTTCTATAGAGCTGTTGTTCAATTCGTTATAATAGTTCAAATACTCCAAAAATTTAAACATGTATGATCTCGTTTCTGTTAAAGAACTACCCACCGGTTTGAGAAATACAAATTCTTTTTCCGGAAGGTTTATAACACTGAGACTAAAGTGATGAAGACTTGGTCGGGGAGTTATATCTGAGTAATTTTGGAGAATTGGAAGAATTAATTTGTCACCATTTATTAGGAAATTCATAATATCCTCGTGACTTTCACCTGCAGAGAACAAAAATATTCTGGTGGCCAATAAAGACGGTACAACTTGATATTCTGGAGCATCTTTGTTTAAAATGTTTAGAAAAATATCTATTATAAAATTAGTTAGCCACTCTCTAGTCGACAGTATGGAAGTCCTCGCTGGTGATTTCATTTATGACAGTAGGAAGATTTTTGAAATGTCCTACAACATCATTTCTACCGATATTTCTGTAGTAGGTTTGGTCTGCAATTAGTCCGTTGCTCAAAACTTCAGGGCATTTTTCACTTTTCCATTTCAGAAAAGTGGGTTGTCCGGTAACACCTGCCAAATATGGTAACATATAAAAATTGAAGAAATCCTTTACTTTCTTCAGAATCAATTCCCAGATATTTCTGTGTCTTGTTATTCTTTCGATTTTGATTCCTTCGAAGGTGTAAACGACGAAATCGCACCATTCACTATTTGTTATCTCTAGAAGACCTTGAATTTGGTAGTAGTATTCATGAGACGTTTTGAGCTTTCCACTCTCTTTATCAAAATAGGAAAGAAGTCCTTTGGCGATAGCAATATTAGGATCCATATTTCTAATCTTGAATGGACATTTTATTTCTATGATCCCCATCTTCCCCGACCAGCCCATCAGGTGAACTAGCAATAAACTGGTAGTATTCATGAATTACTAATCCAGAAGTTTCACATTTGAGATTCCGTTCTTGTTCATAGGACAATCTAGCATTGGTTTCATTGATTTTGTCGTGAGTCATTGCCTTTGTGGTTATTTCAGGTTGAGTGATAATATGTGAAGCAAGCTTTTCATGAACCGATCTTTTGCTTGCTCTGACAACTTTCCCAAAAAACGATGCTGTTATTCGTTTTTGTCTCTCTTCAAACCATAGTGGACAATTAGATTGATTTCTTGTCTTGCTCTCTATTTCAAGCAGCTCATCGAGTGTTTTTTTGTATTCTCTTTCGAAAAACAGAGAACACTGGAAAATTATTGTGTACATGTCGGTTGAAGAGAGAGTTTCTTCATTGAAATTGCAATTCTTTTGAGTAGTTTTCATAGTCAAACATATTTTACAACAATAAGGATCGATTTCGTTTAGCGGAGGATCACTTTCACAACATGCATGTACCCATCCCAGACAAATATCACATCCATACCAGAGTGCTGTTTGGTCTAGGAATCCTACACCGCAATGTAGACACGGGTGAATGGTGTCATCATCTCGTACATTGTTGCAATTTAACGATGTATTTTCAGTTAATATTTCTTTTAGGATTCGACCCTTGAAATTGATATTTTTTTCTTTTAGTTTCTTCTGCCAAATTTCTTGTGAAGCTAAACCCATATCATGAGAAACCTGTTGCGGTTTCCTGCGTTTGTTGCAAACACTTTTTTTGTTCGTTAATTGTAATTTTTCTCCTTTGTACACAAAAAGAACATGTTTTCTGATTTTTCTCAAAACTCGACTGCATTTTTGCCCCATTTGCTTTATCAGAATTGTGTTTTTAACGATACCAAAATACCTTTCGATGGGTGCATTACTCTTCCTATCGTTATTCTGCATCATTAAAGTAGTCCATAAAGATGCGTAGGGTAAATACTTTTTCATTATAATCATTGAAAATTTTGGATTGAAATACAAATTACTACTAAAAATGCTTTCTCTATCCTCTTCTAACATAAGTTTGTCTTACTTCAAAGCCATTTCTCGAAAAAATAAATAAAAAGGGCTATTCCTAAAGAGTGTTTCGTCTCTAGAATGGTGTCCCACTCCTGTTGCACTTCCAGTTGGAACATAAACATCATCTGTGGAAAGTCCGTCAGTTCCGCAACAAACATTCAAGAGAGAAACCAAACACGTTTCCAAAAGGGGCGTTTTTGTTGGCGAATTCAAAATAACATATAAATTCTGAAACCATCGTCCAAACTTGTTCCAATCATTAATTTTGAACGCTGCAGCCAACATTTCTTTCAGATGACTCCGAACCGTACTATCTGAATAATGCTCCTTTATATCATCTGACATTATACGGAACATGTGGAAGCAACAAATGCAGATTTTGATTTTTTCTTTAGGAAATGGCTGCGACCTGGCAATCACGTCGAATGTGAGATCTAAATATTCCCTAAGTCCCATAGAGTTCCAAGCAATGGGTATCGCATTTAAAAAGGCAAAAGTAAAATCAACAACTACACTTTCGAATGCGGGCCATTTTTTCGAGTTTGAAGATAAATAAAAAGATTTGTATCTCAATAACCACGCACTGATGGAACCACCATCGTGTTCACAGGAAGTCATTTCCAACACAGGGCATACGCGGATATTTCTGAGTAGTTGTATAACACCAGCGTAATAATACACTCGTTTGAACGAACTATCAGGCTTGCGGATGATAGAACTATTTGCATCTATATGTAAAGTATGACCTTTACTGCTTAAGAAGATTTGTTCAGTACTCCAAACATAAACGTGCAGAGGAATTGCAATGGATTTGATATATTCTGGGTGGTCTCGTTGCATCAATATCAGATCCTGTATTTTTAGCAGTAATTTCTGCTTTGGTCTTACTGTATACTGCATCAGATCGAACCTTTCCTTTGTTTTTCAGTATTGAAACAGTAGACTCTTCCAGCGCCAAAACATCATTTTGGAGTTGATCTAACGGTTTCGAATATAGCATTTTATTTTTCGTTATTTTTCGCTCCATTCCCCTCAGTTGTTTGCCCATCTCCTTCACGTGATTGAAATCCAAAGAAGAGCTGAATACGTCCACACAATGCGATGATATCTGGTCTGGCTTGGATACATCTTTGACAATGAGAATGAATGCCTCACATTCGTGCTGACAATAAGCGTATACCTTTATTGTATCAGATGTTTTGAGAAAACGGTGATGCTTAAAGTAAAGTGGGCATGTGTTATTCACAGACTTTATTCTTTTATTTATAATCAATTGATATATTCCATCTACAAGTCGATGATCTTTGCTAATAATTGTGTATTCAGTTTTCGATAAAAAAAATTCACCTTCTTTGACACTACACTCATCATAGTTCGGTCTTCGGAAATTTTGGATTTTTCTATTCGTTGAACCGACAGGCAATATTTCAACACAAGATTCCTTTTCTTCGTATAAGTAAGAAATTTCCACTGGAATTTCCTCAGAATCGGGAGTGACATGCTTGATCGGAGTAGTCTCATCCTCTCGATCCCTTTTAGGCGTTGAAGAACAAATGAAATATTCATCAGCCACTTCACTATCAGGAGAAGATACAAAATTACTATTGAAAATATTGTCACAGTCAACATTCGAAACTGATGTGGGACTGTTTTTCAAATTATCTTCAATTTCACTTGAGTTAATTGGTGTAGAATGGAATATATTATTTTCATGGCTCAACTTGACGTCATCAGACACCTCTATTTCTATATAATCTTTTATATCATTCATATATTTTTACAGAACGTGTAGAGAACTTGTCTGTTTTTATTATTGTTCTTTCTGTTTATGAATTTATAAATTTCACCATAAATTGATTTAGGTGAACGATATGTCTCTCGAGCAAAATTATCGGTGGTACTATTTGTAAGCTTGAGATATTCAATAATTTGGCAAATCCTTATTTTACGAGAGTCTTTAAAAGTTATATGTTCTTCCTTAGGAGGCATAGAAGAAGTATTGATCATTGTCCTTACATTGCAAGTGTTTCTTCTCAGTACCCGTATAACAGCGTTACGACATTTATTGCTGTTAGAAGAGAAGAGATGAAGAGCAGCCTTCTCGATTATAGAACTAGATACGGATAGGTTGTCAGGAGAACAGTCTATCAAATCAAGATTTGTGTTTAAGAAAGTCGCCAAACTCTCAATAGGAAATTTATTTTTGAGTGATGCCATTTTCCTAACCTGTCACAGTAAAAATACTTGTTTTCGAAAATAACTACTCAAATGAAAACTAGAAATGAAAAGAATTCAAAAGTATTATAAACCTATAATAATGTAATTGAAAAGAATATGCAGACTACAGGAGAGCAATAGTTCCAATAAAAAAGTCTAAGAGCCAAAACGCGATTAAGTGTCGATATACCTTCCAACAAGCAAATGGGATAGCGACGCCACATAGCAGAAGAATCAATTTATTAACTGCACCTATAGAATTATTTCGGCATTACAAAACAGCATAACTCGTAAACTGCATTTCTAAGCGAAAAAATGCATTCTGCAAAATATGCGTATTTTCACGAAATCTGTGGGTATGAGTAAAAAAAATCGATTCCTATTGATTTAGTTTTTCAATTCTCATGTTTGCGGTATTGGACATACCAATAATTCATGACAAAATACGTATTTTTCATAACAGCTATTTTACGCTCAGAGTGACCGTTCACAAATACACGATTTTATAATTTTGAAATACTTTTCTAAAAGTATTATTACTACCGTCTCTAGTGAGGATAGTGTGGAAACAATCGTTTCACTTGCATTACTTTACATTTCACAATTTATTACATTATTATTGTGGAATTATTTTCTTCAAATATACAGGCTATTCAAATTCGAGTCTATGCTATGATCTCGTTTACGACAAACGATAGAGGGGTGATGAAAGGTGGAAAAAGTAACGTATTTCAGAGATCAATTATTATGGGATTAAAAACAATCTGATCTAGCTTCTTTACTTCTGGAGTTATAAAATAAAATGTAAGAATTTCGAAATACTCCTTTTATTTTTTTACTTTTTGTGAAGATTTTTTAAAAACATTTGAAAATTTGTATCATTAAATTTTTAGATAATCCAAATATGTGAATGAAAATGATATACAAATTATCTTACAAATTGACCCATCCACCTCTATTCGTTTTCAAATACGGAACTGTATTTTTGTTGCATTTTTTCAAATGCCAAGAGTTATATTTTATATTGGTGTAGTATTATGATCTGATCTTCTGGGAGTTTTGGAAATATTGAACTTTATTACCAGAGATATTTCATTTTTTTTTATTCCATAGCAGCTGTAATTGAAAAAGGTCAAGTTGTGATTGATTATTCTTTAATATTTTTTAAATACAGTTGTTATGGAATTAAAAAATGTTGAAATTTTACCATTAATAGTTCAATATTTCCAAAACACTCTGCAGTTCAGAAGAAAATACTACTCCTATATGAAACATGACTTGGCATTTAAAAATAATGCAATAAAATATAGTATTTGAAAATAAAAAGTTTTGGGTGGCCCGGTTTGTACGATACTTTGTATATCATTTTCATTCACATATTTGGATGGTCCTCGAATAGTTGCTTACGCATAGTGCCAAAAGTTAGGTGAGATTTCTTATTCAAATAAATAGCCTCTTGAAAACTCAACATTCTCCGTTCTGTCTCAAACCGTTACAGGAATTTCAATGCCTAGACTCGAAGTAAATTTTTTGAAGTATTTTCCGTTTTAAATTGTTTTTCTTGATACAAATATATTAAATTTTTTTTTGTTTCACCCTGACAGCCATCCAAAGACAAATTACAATGGTTTCATAAGTTCCTCAATGTGTTCTTTCTTGTGGTATTTTTTGTTTTCCGACAGCGCGACTCATTATTGATATTTCATAGACCAAGAAAATATTTCATTTTTTTTATATCACCCTGACGGCCATCCAAAGAAAAATAACAATGGTTTTATATGTTTCTCGGCATGTTCTTTCTTGTGGTATTTTTTGTTTTCCGACAGCGCGACTCTTTATCGATATTTCATAGCCTGAGAAAATATTTTATTTATTTCATATCACCCTGACGGCCATCCAAAGAATAATAACAATGGTTTTATATGTTTCTCGGCATATTCTTTCTTGTGGTATTTTCTGTTTTCCGACAGAGCGATTCTTTATTGATATTTCATAGCCCGAGAAAATAATTTATTTTTTTTAATTCACCCTGTCGGCCATCCAAAGAAAAATAACAATGGTTTTATATGTTTGTCGGAATGTTCTTTCTTGTGGTATTTTTTGATTTCCGACAGCGCGACTCTTTATCGATATTTCATAGCCCGAGAAAATATTTTATTTTTTATATATCAACCTGACGGCCATCCAAAGAAACATAACAATGGTTTTATATGTTTCTCGGCATATTCTTTCTTGTGGTATTTTTTGTTTTCCGACAGCGCGATTCTTTATTGATATTTCATAGCCCGAGAAAATATTTTATTTTTTTTAAATCACCCTGTCGGCCATCCAAAGAAAAATAACAATGGTTTTATATGTTTCTCGGAATGTTCTTTCTTGTAGTATTTTTTGTTTTCCGACAGCGCGACTCTTTATCGATATTTCATAGCCTGAGAAAATATTTTATTTTTTTTATATCACCCTGACGGCCATCCAAAGAAAAATAACAATGGTTTTATATGTTTCTCGGCATGTTCTTTCTTGAAGTATTTTTTGTTTTCCGACAGCGCGACTCTTAGAAAATATTTTATTTTTTTTATTACATCCTGTCGGCCATCCAAAGAAAAATAATAATGGTTTTATGTGTTTCTCGACATGTTCTTTCTTGTGGTATTTTTTGTTTTCCGACAGCGCGACTCTTTATCGATATTTCATAGCCTGAGAAAATATTTTATTTTTTTTTATATCACCCTGTCGGCCATCCAAAAAATAATAACGGTTTTATATGGTTCTAGACATGTTCTTTCTTGTGGTATTTTTTGTTTTCCGACAGCGCAATTCTTTATTGATATTTCATAGCCCGAGAAAATATTTAATTTTTTTTATATCACCCTGACGGCCATCCAAAGAAAAATAACAATGGTGTTATATGTTTCTTGGCATGTTCTTTCTTGTGGTATTTTTTGTTTTCCGACAGCGCGACTCTTTATTGATATTTCATAGCCCGAGAAAATATTTAATTTTTTTATTACATCCTGTCGGCCATCCAAAGAAAAATAATAATGGTTTTATGTGTTTCTCGGCATGTTCTTTCTTGAGGTATTTTTTGTTTTCCGACAGCGCGATACTTTATTGATATTTCATAGCCTGAGAAAATATTTTATTTTTTTTATATCACCCTGACGGCCATCCAAAGAAAAATATTAATGGTTTTATATGTTTCTCGACATGTTCTTTCTTGTGGTATTTTTTGATTCCGACAGCGCGACTCTTTATTGATATTTCATAGCCCGAGAAAATGTTTAATTTTTTTTATATCACCCTGACGGCCATCCAAAGAAAAATAACAATGGTTTTATATGTTTCTCGGCATGTTCTTTCTTGTGGTATTTTTTGTTTTCCGACAGCGCGACTCTTTATCGATATTTCATAGCCCAAGAGAATATTTTATTTTTTTTATATCATCCTGTCGGCCATCCAAAGAAAAATAATAATGGTTTTATGTGTTTCTCGGCATGTTCTTTCTTGAGGTATTTTTTGTTTTCCGACAGCGCGATACTTTATTGATATTTCATAGCCTGAGAAAATATTTTATTTTTTTTATATCACCCTGACGGCCCTCCAAAGAAAAATATTAATGGTTTTATATGTTTCTCGACATGTTCTTTCTTGTGGTATTTTTTGATTCCGACAGCGCGACTCTTTATTGATATTTCATAGCCCGAGAAAATGTTTTATTTTTTTTATATCACCCTGACCCAAAGAAAAATAACAATGGTTTTATATGTTTCTCGGAATGTTCTTTCTTGTGGTATTTTTTGATTTCCGACAGCGCGACTCTTTATCGATATTTCATAGCCCGAGAAAATATTTTATTTTTTATATATCAACCTGACGGCCATCCAAAGAAACATAACAATGGTTTTATATGTTTCTCGGCATATTCTTTCTTGTGGTATTTTTTGTTTTCCGACAGCGCGATTCTTTATTGATATTTCATAGCCTGAGAAAATATTTTATTTTTTTTATATCACCCTGACGGCCATCCAAAGGAAAATAACAATGGTTTTATATGTTTCTCGGCATGTTCTTTCTTGAAGTATTTTTTGTTTTCCGACAGCGCGACTCTTAGAAAATATTTTATTTTTTTTATTACATCCTGTCGGCCATCCAAAGAAAAATAATAATGGTTTTATGTGTTTCTCGACATGTTCTTTCTTGTGGTATTTTTTGTTTTCCGACAGCGCGACTCTTTATCGATATTTCATAGCCTAAGAAAATATTTTATTTTTTTTTATATCACCCTGTCGGCCATCCAAAAAATAATAACGGTTTTATATGGTTCTAGACATGTTCTTTCTTGTGGTATTTTTTGTTTTCCGACAGCGCAATTCTTTATTGATATTTCATAGCCCGAGAAAATATTTAATTTTTTTTATATCACCCTGACGGCCATCCAAAGAAAAATAACAATGGTGTTATATGTTTCTCGGCATGTTCTTTCTTGTGGTATTTTTTGTTTTCCGACAGCGCGACTCTTTATTGATATTTCATAGCCCGAGAAAATATTTAATTTTTTTATTACATCCTGTCGGCCATCCAAAGAAAAATAATAATGGTTTTATGTGTTTCTCGGCATGTTCTTTCTTGAGGTATTTTTTGTTTTCCGACAGCGCGATACTTTATTGATATTTCATAGCCTGAGAAAATATTTTATTTTTTTTATATCACCCTGACGGCCATCCAAAGAAAAATATTAATGGTTTTATATGTTTCTCGACATGTTCTTTCTTGTGGTATTTTTTGATTCCGACAGCGCGACTCTTTATTGATATTTCATAGCCCGAGAAAATATTTTATTTTTTTTATATCACCCTGACGGCCATCCAAAGAAAAATAACAATGGTTTTATATGTTTCTCGGCATGTTCTTTCTTGTGGTATTTTTTGTTTTCCGACAGCGCGACTCTTTATCGTATTTCATAGCCCGAGAAAATATTTTATTTTTTTTATATCATCCTGACGTCCATCCAAAAAAAAATAACAATGGTTTTATATGTTTCTCGGCATGTTCTTTCTTGTGGTATTTTTTGTTTTCCGACAGCGCGACTCTTTATCGATATTTCATAGCCTAAGAAAATATTTTATTTTTTTTATATCACCCTGTCGGCCATCCAAAAAATAATAACGGTTTTATATGGTTCTAGACATGTTCTTTCTTGTGGTATTTTTTGTTTTCCGACAGCGCAATTCTTTATTGATATTTCATAGCCCGAGAAAATATTTAATTTTTTTTATATCACCCTGACGGCCATCCAAAGAAAAATAACAATGGTGTTATATGTTTCTCGGCATGTTCTTTCTTGTGGTATTTTTTGTTTTCCGACAGCGCGACTCTTTATTGATATTTCATAGCCCGAGAAAATATTTAATTTTTTTATTACATCCTGTCGGCCATCCAAAGAAAAATAATAATGGTTTTATGTGTTTCTCGGCATGTTCTTTCTTGAGGTATTTTTTGTTTTCCGACAGCGCGATACTTTATTGATATTTCATAGCCTGAGAAAATATTTTATTTTTTTTATATCACCCTGACGGCCATCCAAAGAAAAATATTAATGGTTTTATATGTTTCTCGACATGTTCTTTCTTGTGGTATTTTTTGATTCCGACAGCGCGACTCTTTATTGATATTTCATAGCCCGAGAAAATGTTTTATTTTTTTTATATCACCCTGACGGCCATCCAAAGAAAAATAACAATGGTTTTATATGTTTCTCGGCATGTTCTTTCTTGTGGTATTTTTTGTTTTCCGACAGCGCGACTCTTTATTGATATTTCATAGCCCGAGAAAATATTTTATTTTTTTTATTGCATCCTATCGGCCATCCAAAGAAAAATATTAATGGTTTTATGTGTTTCTCGACATGTTCTTTCTTGTGGTATTTTTTGATTCCGACAGCGCGACTCTATCGATATTTCATAGCCCAAGAAAATATTTTATTTTTTTTATATCATCCTGACGTCCATCCAAAAAAAAATAACAATGGTTTTATATGTTTCTCGGCATGTTCTTTCTTGAGGTATTTTTTGTTTTCCGACAGCGCGATTCTTTATCGATATTTCATAGCCTGAGAAAATATTTTATTTTTTTTATATCACCCTGACGGCCATCCAAAGAAAAATAACAATGGTTTTATATGTTTCTCGGCATGTTCTTTCTTGTGGTATTTTTTGTTTTCCGACAGCGCGACTCTTTATCGTATTTCATAGCCCGAGAAAATATTTTATTTTTTTTATATCACCCTGACGGCCATCCAAAGAAAAATATTAATGGTTTTATGTGTTTCTCGACATGTTCTTTCTTGTGGTATTTTTTGATTCCGACAGCGCGACTCTTTATTGATATTTCATAGCCCGAGAAAATGTTTTATTTTTTTTATATCACCCTGACGGCCATCCAAAGAAAAATAACAATGGTTTTATATGTTTCTCGGCATGTTCTTTCTTGTGGTATTTTTTGTTTTCCGACAGCGCGACTCTTTATTGATATTTCATAGCCTGAGAAAATATTTTATTTTTTTTATATCACCCTGACGGCCATCCAAAGAAAAATATTAATGGTTTTATGTGTTTCTCGACATGTTCTTTCTTGTGGTATTTTTTGATTCCGACAGCGCGACTCTTTATTGATATTTCATAGCCCGAGAAAATATTTTATTTTTTTTATATCACCCTGACGGCCATCCAAAGAAAAATAACAATGGTTTTATATGTTTCTCGGCATGTTCTTTCTTGTGGTATTTTTTGTTTTCCGACAGCGCGACTCTTTATCGTATTTCATAGCCCGAGAAAATATTTTATTTTTTTTATATCATCCTGACGTCCATCCAAAAAAAAATAACAATGGTTTTATATGTTTCTCGGCATGTTCTTTCTTGAGGTATTTTTTGTTTTCCGACAGCGCGATTCTTTATCGATATTTCATAGCCTGAGAAAATATTTTATTTTTTTTATATCACCCTGACGGCCATCCAAAGAAAAATAACAATGGTTTTATATGTTTCTCGGCATGTTCTTTCTTGTGGTATTTTTTGTTTTCCGACAGCGCGACTCTTTATCGTATTTCATAGCCCGAGAAAATATTTTATTTTTTTTATATCACCCTGACGGCCATCCAAAGAAAAATAACAATGGTTTTATATGTTTCTCGGCATGTTCTTTCTTGAGGTATTTTTTGTTTTCCGACAGCGCGACTCTTTATTGATATTTCATAGCCCGAGAAAATATTTTATTTTTTTTTATATCACCCTGTCGGCCATCCAAAAAAAAATAATAACGGTTTTATATGGTTCTAGACATGTTCTTTCTTGTGGTATTTTTTGTTTTCCGACAGCGCCATTCTTTATTGATATTTCATAGCCCGAGAAAATATTTAATTTTTTTTATATCACCCTGACGGCCATCCAAAGAAAAATAACAATGGTGTTATATGTTTCTCGGCATGTTCTTTCTTGTGGTATTTTTTGTTTTCCGACAGCGCGACTCTTTATTGATATTTCATAGCCTGAGAAAATATTTTATTTTTTTTATATCACCCTGACGGCCATCCAAAGAAAAATATTAATGGTTTTATGTGTTTCTCGACATGTTCTTTCTTGTGGTATTTTTTGATTCCGACAGCGCGACTCTTTATTGATATTTCATAGCCCGAGAAAATGTTTTATTTTTTTTATATCACCCTGACGGCCATCCAAAGAAAAATAACAATGGTTTTATATGTTTCTCGGCATGTTCTTTCTTGTGGTATTTTTTGTTTTCCGACAGCGCGACTCTTTATTGATATTTCATAGCCCGAGAAAATATTTTATTTTTTTTATTGCATCCTGTCGGCCATCCAAAGAAAAATATTAATGGTTTCATGTGTTTCTCGACATGTTCTTTCTTGTGGTATTTTTTGATTCCGACAGCGCGACTCTATCGATATTTCATAGCCCAAGGAAAAATTTTATTTTTTTTATATCATCCTGACGTCCATCCAAAGAAAAATAACAATGGTTTTATATGTTTCTCGGCATGTTCTTTCTTGAGGTATTTTTTGTTTTCCGACAGCGCGACTCTTTATCGTATTTCATAGCCCGAGAAAATATTTTATTTTTTTTATATCACCCTGACGGCCATCCAAAGAAAAATAACAATGGTTTTATATGTTTCTCGGCATGTTCTTTCTTGTGGTATTTTTTGTTTTCCGACAGCGCGACTCTTTATCGTATTTCATAGCCCGAGAAAATATTTTATTTTTTTTATATTACCCTGACGGCCATCCAAAGAAAAATAACAATGTTATATGTTTCTCGGCATGTTCTTTCTTGTGGTATTTTTTGTTTTCCGACAGCGCGACTCTTTATCGATATTTCATAGCCCAAGAAAATATTTTATTTTTTTTATATCATCCTGACGGCCATTCAAAGAAAAATATTATTGATTACATAGGTTCGACAATGTGTTCTTTCTTGTGGTATCTTTTGTTTTCCGACAGCGCGACGCTTTATCGATATTTCATAGCCCGAGAAAATATTTAATTTTTTTTATATCATCCTGACGTCCATTCAAAGCAAAATAAAAACGGCTTCATAGGTTTCTGGATGTGTTCTTCCTTGAAGTAATTTTTGTTTTTCGGCAGCCCAACTCTTTATCGATATTTTCCTTAATACGCGAATTGATAACCATGTTATCATTATCTAATAATGTATAGAGCAATGCTGTGTTGTGCTGGTGAAGAAATTAACAAGGTACTAGCAACCAGAATTCAAATATCTTAAAATATGTTTGGATTCATAATTAATGTATACATAAGTATTGATTCTCTTCCTTTCTTAGCTCATTTCGGCGAAAATTCGGTTTCAATTAATTCATCAATATTTTCACCTCGACTTTTTCAATTTTTGATCACATTCAAATTTTCCTGATCTGTATCCCCAATCAAAATCATGGATGACTTACAATTTCATGAAAGATCACAATGCTTCAAACTATTATTGGGCGAAAACTATTTACGTATTTGTTATTGATCTGGCAACACTGTGTGCAATACACACTACATCCCAATGTCAGCGGTCCTCAAGTCTGAAACCGTGGCTGGAAAAGTGTGGCTAACTTCACGTAAATTGCTCACGGTACCTATCTATGTTGAAATTCCTCCGTTTGGCCTGTACAAGCTGCTGAACAATAATTCCCACATTCTAATCTATACATTTTTGTTAAATGATACCTAAATTATTTTTGCTAGTAAATGACGCTATGCCAAATTTTGTGACAGTTTTTAATGTTTTCGGAGAGCCTTCGCGAGTTGTTTATACTAGCACATTTCCTATCTACTTTAGATTCAACATAATTTGTATATAATTCATTCATGGTAATTTTTTGTTTTTTTTGTAGATGATTTTGTCAACTCAGTGTACTGGAATATGGGTATTTAATGCTATTTGCTGTATACTTTATATTTCTTTTGGAAGGCCTTCTCCCATGAAGGATTCATAAATGCCCTATCATCGATCTGAATGCTGATGATAATTCATGTGACAGTGGGCTGAACGAATGTATGGGGATAGGGTGTTAGGTAAATATGCATCCAAAATTCAAAGGGTTATTCCTTGACCTATTTTAAGATTATTTGGTCCTATTGTTGTTTTGAAGATACAGGGCGAACAAAATTCACGACAGTACCAACATTTCACTATCAAAAAGTACATGTTAAGTTTCATAATCTACAATAAATGTTCGAAATGACTTCCTCCAGCCTGCACACAAGCATTCAATCTTCTCATCGTGGACTGCCGAACTCTTTCAAACACACCGGAGACGTTTCTGATTGAGTTGCAATTATCCAATTTCGCAAATCATTCAAGTTCGCCAGTGGAGTAGCGTAAACTAATGACTTCAGATATCCCCAGAAGAAATAATTCAGGGGGTTTAAGTCCAAGGATCGAGAAGGCCATGCATGCGTGTGGCCCACCTCGACTAATCCATCGAACTCCGTATGTTGCTGTCAAAAAATCAAATTTTTTGTACTTGATATACCCTACGTTTGTTTACATTAATGAATTCAACAAATATCGAATATGGTTGTCGCAAATTTTGTTCGCCCTGTAGTTCCGAAACAAAGAAGTTTTTGAAAAATTATGATAGGACAAAAATTCTTAGAATAGGTCAAGGAATAACCCCTAGAATTTTTGTCGCATGTTGTTTACCTAACACCCTGTATAATCTGATGTAAGAGTATAGTTAACTTGATAATGCCCCAGCGTGCACAAACATCCCTGGGAGGTTTTTTTGATGTTTCGAAAATGTGTCAAAGAGGTCTCCGAAGGATATTCAATGTTTTGTTCTTTTGTGGCGTTTTTTTTAAATGCCTTTAGAAATGTATCGGTTAGGTGCACAAAATATGAATGTGTGGACGTTTTCACTTGGCATAACATAGTTCATCCTTGAGATGTTCACTGAGAATAATATATCTACCGGTCGCGCAAGCGCAAATGTGATATCAGTGATGATTGTTGACGAAGGGTGTGGTTTTTAGTTTGCATCCACTTAAATTCAATTTACCCCATTTTGTTTCTCGCAAAAGTAGTAAGTACTGTTTTTAGATTGAAGTGGAAGAATTAAGTCAAGACAATATGTTAGATTCATCAAGTTGATCACGGTCCTCAAAGTAAGTATTGAATGGTCGTCATTCCGAAATATATAACCTGACAAACTTATACTGATAATTTTAACTTTTATTTATAATTTATGTAAATGTAGAAAAAGCAGTATATTACTGAGGGTGTAGGTATCAGTAACAAAGCTCTATTTAAATTCAGTTGAACCAGACAACGCTTCAGACTGATCACATTCACACCCGTCACCTGTGATGAAATTTCATTCAATTTACCAGTTCCATCTCATGTTGAACTATTCAAAAAGCAAATTTGAACTCTACTGAAAATTTACCTTGCTCGTCTTCTGATAATGACTCACAATATAATTGGTCACAAAGATTAAAATTTGTTTTTTCTGAAGATTGCTCTTTTCATAGAAAATATATGACTGATATTTTTGTAAATGGAGTAGAACGTCAATATGTCTTTTTTTTAATAGTAGGTTTGTCATAATAGCACATTATCAATTTGTTTGTAGATACTATAAATCTACTCTTTAGCTGTGAGTAGAAAATCAAGCATAACAAGTAAGAGAAGACAGCCGGAAATGAAGACCAGAAGAAATATAATTAACTTTTCAGGCAGAATATATTTCTAGTTTGATTTTTATGTTTTCAGATAGTTTATTCTTTGTGATTCTTGATGAGGGCTAATTAGATATATTTCCAAAAATTATAATTCGATCTTTTAATGCAATAATTTTTTGTATACGGAATATATTTTAAGTTTAGTTTTTGTATTTTTACCTAGGGTGTGTGTATGTGATATTTATATTTTTGAAAAATTATTCATTTTATATTTGCAGAAAATATTTTGGGTTTGATTTGTATGCGTGTCACTCAGTGATTTTTTGATTAAAATAAGTTTGTCTGCATATTTTGACTATTGTTAATTTATAGACTACTTTTAATAAGCGGCTTGAAAAAAAAACGAGAAGAAATTGCATTTTGTGATGTCTCAGGGACATCTTTGGAAATGTTTTATATACAGTGATTTAATGTAGGCAAACAGCTTTGAAAACGTTATCGCGAGTCTTTGAAAAAGACTATGAAAAGAGCGAGAATAAAATGCCTTTTGTGAAGTCCCAGGAACATCCTAAAAAAAGCGCGTGCGTCGGACATTTGGCTATACGTACACGTTCTATTCATGTGATGAACAGAACATCGCAGTGGAGTTTGATATCCTAAAAACTCGTACTTTTAACACCTCTGGGATGTTTTTGTGCTCGCTATATGTTTTAATAAACCGAAACCGGTCGTAACAATAAAAAATCGTAGTGGAAATTACAAAATGTTGAATGATTTGGAGGCTAACTTTTGCAAAAATTTCACTCATGTGTTAAAATTTCCATAAGAGGTGTGGAATTTGAGAAACAAATTATGTCGCTTTAAATTTTTCAAGAAATGATATATATATATTCCAGTAGCAGAACGACAGGGTCTTTGGTGGCAGTAAAATGGTGATCTTTCGCATAATTTACAGTATGTCACTGAATATTTAGATAGATCGTATCCCAATAGTCGGTAAAGTAATAAATACCGAATTTGGTAGTCAGCGCTCGTTCCCCACATTCATCACGATTTTCCTAATGGGTTATCTGAAAGATACTTGCTCACACTACTTCTTCTGATTTGGATAATCTGAAAATGATGATTCTACTAATTTTATCAATAATACTTGTTCGATAGAACTAAATCGTTGTTTTGAGGCGTGCATAATATCCTATAGGCGTCACTTCGAACAATGTATCTACTATTCTCATTGAAGTTATGTTACCTTCAAAACATTTGTTAGTTCTATTATTATCGATTAATTTCCCATTCTTCAGTAAAGGAGCTGCACTGATTCTCCGACAGAATCCCATGAATCTTATGTAGGTTCGTTCTGCAAATTTTGGTTCCTTTCGAGGTCACGCGTCACTACTTCGCGTTCATCGTGTGACGTAGTCGAGAGAGATCCCTTAGATTGATAACATTTTGCCAATAGAGCGCGGCGCACACATGAATTTTTATTGAATTGAATTTATAAAGAAAAAAGGTTTCAGCAGCAGAGGTTTGAACCATCGTCCTTTTGCATGGTAGCGAGTGATGTACAAGTTGATGTACAAATGTGGGGTATATATTTCTCCAGCTACCAGAGCACGCTGTTTAAATATAAAAAAAAAATAATGATTGTGAGTCTGATAATAATAATGTTTGGAATAAATGTGAAAAAATGGCGGTTCAACGGTGGTCTAGCGTTTCAACAAGCTATGTGTATAGGGTGTCTCAAAAAGATTTAAGAGAAAAAAAACATGGCGGCTGCTCGTTAGATTTAGTATACCAGGTGTATCAAAACATACCATTTAAGAGAAAAAAAACATGGTGGGTGCTTGTCTTATTTAGTATACAGGGTGTCTCGAAACGTATCATTTAAGAGAAAAAAACATGGCGGCTGCTCGTTTGATTTAGTATACCAGGTGCACCAACATATTATTTAAGAGAAAATAACATGGTGGGTGCTTGTCTTATTTAGTATACAGGGTGTCTCAAAACGTATAATTTAAAAAAAATATGGCGGCTGCTAGTTAGATTTAGAATACCAGGTGTCTCAAAACGTATCATTTAAGAGAAAAAAAACATGGCGGCTGCTCGTTAGATTCAGTATACCAGGTGTCTCGAAACATACCATTTAAGAAAAAAAAACATGGTGGGTGCTTGTCTTATTTAGTATACAGGGTGTCTCGAAACGTATCATTTAAGAGAAAAAAACATGGCGGCTGCTCGTTTGATTTAGTATACCAGGTGTACCAACATATTATTTAAGAGAAAATAACATGGTGGGTGCTTGTCTTATTTAGTATACAGGGTGTCTCAAAACGTATAATTTAAGAGAAAAAAAATGGCGGCTGCTAGTTAGATTTAGAATACCAGGTGTCTCAAAACGTATCATTTAAGAGAAAAAAAACATGGCGGCTGCTCGTTAGATTCAGTATACCAGGTGTCTCGAAACATACCATTTAAGAGAAAAAAAACATGGTGGGTGCTCGTTAGATTCAGTATACCAGGTGTACCAACATATAATTTATGAGAGAAAAAACATGGCGGCTGCTCGTTAGATTTAGTATACCAGGTGTACCAACATATCATTTAAGAGAAAAAACATGGACGTCAAAGAAAAAACACGTCATGGAAGGTATGGGGATTCAAGTTTAAAATAAAACATGGCTGCTTCTAAGTGGTCAACGCTCATCATAGATGTACAGGGACGTCTCACAAATTTTATTGGGGAAAATGTATATAGGGGCGTTTTGATGTAAACATCATTGCTTTTGGAAAAAAGATGACAGCTTCTGTCATTTGTCATATGTCTCATCATAAATAGAAAACATCTACCGAGTGTTTTGAAAAAATATCACCAAAAATCGGTAAGTCGTTTGGAGAAAAAAAAAACATGACCACCATTTGACATCATGAAGGAATACAGATCAGATCCATCAGTGTCCAATAAACGCATTAACGATATTTCGGATATGTACGAATCATAAAAAAATAAGCACTTCCGGTTTGAAAAAAATTGAGGTAGAAGAAAAGTAATAGTGAATTCGGATTGTCCACATCGAGGAGAGTTCAAATATGCAATAAAATGACAACTTCCGGTTTTCACTTCCGGTTGTCCGATTTCGATGATTTTGGCATCAATGGATTCGTTTCGATGTCAAGAAACATTTTTAAGCATTTTCCAATGCCAAAAGAGTATAGGAGGATAACTTAGTTATTAGCGAAGGTAAAACGACGTGCAAGTACTCTGACAAGACAACTTATATTGGATATTGAGGAAATAATGTAATTTTGTCAGTAGAAGCAGATATAACGTTTCAAGGGATGATTATTCCCGATAACGTGCGTTTTACATGCATTTTGAGATTTTTTGTGTGGATGTTTCAACCGTTTTGCATGCAATCGTTTCCGTGCGCAACCGTTTTCGTGCAACCGTTTTAGTATGCAACCGTTTCCATGCAACCGTTTCCGTGCAACCGTTTTCGTGCAACCATTTCCGTGCGCAACCGTTTTCGTGCAACCGTTTTAATATACAACCGTTTTCGTGCAACCGTTTCCGTGCAACCGTTTTCGTGTAACCGTTTTAGTATGCATCCGTTTTCGTGTATCTGTTTTCGTGCAACCGTTTTCGTGAAACCATTTTTGTTTACGCTTAGTGCAGTATGGTTAGGTATGGTGCGGTATGCTACGGTTATGCTTAGCGCAGTATGGTTAGGTATGGTTCAGTTACGGTGCCACTTTTTACGAAATTTATCGTTTTCTATTTTTAAAGAAGAAACGTAGCATTCGGGATATGAGGGATATAAGCTCTATCGATTGCAACTTTAAAATTTCAGTTCCGTTCAATGGTTTACCCGAAGATTGAACGTTCAAATTTTGACATCAGAAGAAAATTTAGAAAACCCTGTTGGCATTTTCCGATCCTTCTCAAAAACTATAGGCTATTGTAGGACATATTGAAATATATCATCAAAAAATATGAAAAGAAGAAATCAACCACTGATGGGGTCCGTCATTTTCAACGCGCGATACCCAGTATATGTCTGTTTCTTTTTCGGTGATAGGAGATAGGAGACAGACAGATTGACAGATAGGTAGAGTGACAGATAGTCAGTTCGATCGAAACAGAACGAACTAATCTTATAAAACGTCTAGTTTAGTCACATTTTTGCATGTTTTAGCGTTTCAAATTTTAGCTGTATTTTCGAACGCAAAAAACATTCATTGCGGTCGCATTTTTACGTGTTTTAGCGTTTCTAATTTCAGTTGTTTTTTCGAACACGAAAACATGTATTTTGAGCAATTTTGAAATGTCAAATCTCCATAAGAAAAACATGTAAACATGCAGTTTTTTCGGTTTAATTTAAAGCTGTTTTTAGAACGCGAAAAACGTTTATTGTGGTTGCATTTTTGCGTGTTTAAGCGATTCAAATTTTAGTTGTTTTTTTGGAACGCGAAAAACGTCTATTTTGATCACATTTTTGCAGTTTGACTCTGTTTCTTTTTTGGTATTCATGTATGTGTCAAATGTCAGATGGAAAATGGGTCAGTCATTTATATCAAAAGTATATTATAGGGAAGAAACAGCATGAAATTTTAGGTAGTTACTGCTTAACAAAAATGAATGAAAATTTTTGTAAAAATACAGACGCATAGTATAGAGTAATATCCCCGGTTGATGAAAATAAAAATGTTATACTCTTAATTGCAATAATAACTAATTTATATGGTTGACTGCACGAATAGAAAACCCTTCAACATGAAGCTTGAGTCGAAAAAATATTTAAATACTCCTAGAATGTTTTCCTTTTAGGCAATATAATTAAAAAAACAATGATGCCCTTTCAACACATATCATGAAGTGTCAGCTTCATATTAGCCTGCGAGTATTGATGAAATATGGTTTGAATAAAAATTATAAAAATTGATTTTTCGGTTCATTTTTCACGGCGATAAATAGCAGAAATATACCTCGCTATCAGTTATCAAAAACCGCGGAGACCTAAAGTTTCATTATGTTGGAATTATCAAAACCACAGAGTAACATTGCATACATCAGAATTGTTGTTTATTTGAGAAGATTGTAAAACGTTCTTTCCTTATCACCGTAGTCGTTATAAAAACACGGTATTAGACCGGTGAGATTCATTTGGTCAACGCCTGAAAAACAGTAATTTCATTTTTGTGTGTTTATAATATAGTGTATTGTTTTCATCAATCTTCTGAAAACTAGGTAAGTTTCATTTTATATTAATTGAAGTGCTTGAGTGAATTACTTGGGTTTATTTAGAGACAATTTAGGACATATTGACGATTAGAGTGTAAATAATTTCAGAAATTATGGAGTTTCTTATTCAATACATTAATTGCGGGGTGTTTTATATATAAAATTGAGCTGTAGGAGTAATATATTTTGTTCTTTGAGGTCGGGAATACAATTTTGTATAGGATTTAGATCGGGTGTGTAGTTTTCAGAGATAAGTGAGTGAGTGAGTTTTATTTAATCATTACAAGTCATGACGAAAATTGTGATAATTTGTTAAATAATACTTCTCATGCCAACACTCGGGATGGATTTCAAAGGGTAAGTAAAAATTCATATTTTCTTTAGTATTCAAAAGGGGTGTCAAGTTATTATATGAAATATGTTTCAAATTATGAAGTGTGTGAAAAAGCAGTATGAAAATCATGTTTTATAAATGCAAATCAAAAATGCAGGAAAAATTTCAAAATCGAAATAAGAAATCGTGAGTATTAAAAATAGGCGTCAAGTAAATATATGAAATATGTTTGAAATGTTACGGAATATGAAAAAGTGTTGTGAAAAATCATGGTTTAAGGATGCGAAAAATTTACATGAAAAATTCAAGGTTCGAATGAAAAAAAATATATTTTCGTAAGTATTGAAAGTTGATGGTGGCAAGTGTTTTTAACGAAAAATGTTTTAAATGATACAGTCTATGAGGAAAAATTATGAAAATTAGATGTTATGCATGCAAAAAAAATAATACAGGAATATTTTCTTGAAAATATCAATAAGTAGATAAAATATTCGGAGCATGCAAATGAGATAATAATAATGATGATTGAAAAAATACGTATAGAAACAAACGACGGTTGTCAGTTTAGAGAAAAAAATTATGGCATCCTCCAGAAAAAAGTCATGTTGGTAAACATAAAAATATATATATATATATATATCTATAGGATGTTTCTAAATACGTCGTTAAAGAAAAAACGTGGCAGTTCAACGGGGCCATTGTATTTTAACGTGTGATCTCAATGGGCTAAGGGGTGTTCCAAAATTCAGCGTTTAAAAAAAAACATGCCGTTTCGATGGGAGTCTAGCACTTCAACGTGCGACCCCAATGAGAAACGTATAAAGGGTGTCTCAAAATATATCGTTTGAGAAAAAACGTATCAGTTCAACGGGGTCTAACGTTTCCACGTGCGATCCCAATGAGGAACTTATACTAGCTATCTCAAAATACATAATTTGAGAAAAAAACATGTCAGCTTAACGGAGGTCTGACGTTTCAACATACGATTCCATTCATTCCATCAACAGTCAAAAAAGACGTAGCCCTCACATTTTAACGTGCGATGAGTAAATACTGCAAATGAAAGACATAGTAATTGGAGACTAACAGGGCGTTAGCGTTTCAACGTACAATAGTGTTAAGTTCATAAATGGAAATATTTGAATAGTACAGTCTATGAGGAAACATTATAACAAATATGTGTTAGGTATGCAAAATAATGTCAAGAAAATAATCCGAATTTTAGGTGTCAAGTTAACATAGGAAATATGTTTCAAAAATGTTACAGTATATGAGAAAGCATTGCAAAAAATTCATGGGTTATGGATGCGAAAAAGTATGGAAATTTTGGGAAATAATTTCACTTAGCTGACCGTTGGGTGTGCTTTTGAGGGTGTGTAGTCTTGCTTGCAAATCCCGATATCATGTATGCATACACATTAATTAACAACTACAACAGAATGTTGCAGACTCCCTACTCACGTTCTTTAATAGTAAATTATAACATTGGAAATCAAATTCAGGTAGGTTATAATAAAAGTGAGACATATTCTCATTATTTATTCAGCATATTTTGTGTTATTCTAAAGTAAGGCATATTTTATCAAATTATTCATAAAAAGATGTCAGTTTCATCAATAAATTTCTAAGATCATCCAAAAGCTTATTATTGGGGCATGCAATATCAAACACGTTCCAATTGAAGTCTCCTACTTCAATAAGTCTTCTTTGGAACTCATTGTACTTGAAGTATGTATTTCCCTTGAAGAAATACATATGGCCATCTATACAGCAGCAAATTCAACTTTTCTACAACACTATTTGGAAACATATGGGTATATTGATAATAGTTCGCTGACAGATTTTTCAACAGCTATCCACACAACAAAAATTATAGTGAATACCTTGCAATATTAAAAAAAGCTTTTGAAATGTGGCAGAATGCATCCATTTTAACATTTGAGATGGTAACGAAACCTAATTCAGATATCACAATAATATTCCTAAAAAGTTATCATAAATATCGAAGGAATTGTATGGGTAATTCATATTGTCCTTCGACTTTTGATGGTCCTGGCAGAGTCTTAGGTCATGCTTTCTCTCCAGAAGCACATAACAACTCTTGTATAGAAATTCATTTTGACGATGAAGAAAAATGGTATGCAGGATATAATGAAACGGCTTACGGATATTCGAATTTATTGATGACAGCCGTTCATGAAATTGGACATTCTTTAGGTTTAGGTCATTGCGGTACGAAGGACGCAATCATGTATCCATGGTATCAACAAAAAATGCGCCCCATCCATCAAGATAACATTACTGGACTTGTGGTACTATATGGTCGAAAGTACCGATTTGTTGCTATACTACTCAAATTCCTACCACTCCCCTCAAAACTAAGCTCCCAATTCATACTACAAGCAAACAACACCTTCATCATTCACCTAAATTCAATAAAAATGTATGTGAAGTTAAAGCTCCACCAGATATAATGTTTTTGGCGTACGCTCCAGGCTTTCCAAGCTATCGATTGTATGTTATTGTGAAGGATATGATATGGAAGTTTGATATTAGCGATAAGAAGAAGAAAATTACTGAACCTGAAAAACTACAGTATCTACCGAAGGAATTAAGACCCTATGGTGTAGATTACGTTTTCCAAACTGCTATTGGTAATTTATTGGTTGTCAGCAAAATAAAGTATATTCAAGTTTATTTCCGACCTTACAAATCGATAAAGATGTAGAAATCCCCCTTCTACCTCAAAACACATGCAGGAAAATATTTTATCTTTTATGATAATACTTCCTTCATTGAATTTGATGGAGTGAATATTAATGCAGCGGGAATTATCACTAGGGGTCTTATTGATAATTATTCAGCGTTTCGCTATATAGATAGCCATATGTATTTTTTCAAGGGAAATACATACTTCAAGTACAATGAGTTCCAAAGAAGACTCATTGAAGTAGGATACTTCAATTTGAACATGTTTGATATTGCATGCCCCAACAATAAGCTTTTGGATGATCTTAGAAATTTATTGATGAAACTGACATCTTTTTATGAAAAATTTAATAAAATATGCCTTACTTTAGAATAACACAAAATATGCTGAATAAATAATGAGAATATGTCTCACTTTCATTATAACCTACCTGAATTTCATTTCCAATGTTATAATTTACTATTAAAGAACGTGAGTAGAGAGTCTGCAACATTCTGTTGTAGTTGTTAATTAATGTGTATGCATACATGATGTCGGGATTTGCAAGCAAGACTACACACCCTCAAAAGCACACGGTCAGCTAAGTGAAATTATTTCCAAAAATTTCTATACTTTTTCGCATCCATAACCCATGAATTTTTTGCAATGCTTTCTCATATACCGTAACATTTTTGAAATATATTTCCTATGTTAACTTGACACCTAAAATTCGGATTATTTTCATGACATTTTTTTGCATACCTAACACATATTTGTTATAATGTTTCCTCATTGACTGTACCATTTCTCCAATTACTATGTTTTTCATTTGCAGTATTTACTCATCGCACGTTAAAATGTGAGGGCTACGTCTTTTTTGACTGTTGATGGAATGAATGGAATCGTATGTTGAAACGTCAGACCTCCGTTAAGCTGACATGTTTTTTTCTCAAATGATGTATTTTGAGATAGCTAGTATAAGTTCCTCATTGGGATCGCACGTGGAAACGTTAGACCCCGTTGAACTGATACGTTTTTTCTCAAACGATATATTTTGAGACACCCTTTATACGTTTCTCATTGGGGTCGCACGTTGAAGTGCTAGACTCCCATCGAAACGGCATGTTATTTTTCTTAAACGCTGAATTTTGGAACACCCCTTAGCCCATTGAGATCACACGTTAAAATATAATGGCCCCGTTGAACTGCCACGTTTTTTCTTTAACGACGTATTTAGAAACATCCTATAGATAAATATATATATATATATATATATATATATATATATATTTTTATGTTTACCAACATGACTTTTTTCTGGAGGATGCCATAATTTTTTTCTCTAAACTGACAACCGTCGTTTGTTTCTATACGTATTTTTTCAATCATCATTATTATTATCTCATTTGCATGCTCCGAATATTTTATCTACTTATTGATATTTTCAAGAAAAAATTCCTGTATTATTTTTTTTTGCATGCATAACATCTAATTTTCATAATTTTTCCTCATAGACTATATCATTTAAAACATTTTTCGTTAAAAACACTTGCCACCATCAACTTTCAATACTAACGAAAATATATTTTTTTTCATTCGAACCTTGAATTTTTCATGTAAATTTTTCGCATCCTTAAACCATGATTTTTCACAACACTTTCTCATATTCCGTAACATTTCAAACATATTTCATATATTTACTTGACGCCTATTTTTAATACTCGCGATTTCTTATTTCGATTTTGAAATTTTTCCTGCATTTTTGATTTGCATTTATAAAACATGATTTTCATACTGCTTTCTCATACACTTCATAATTTGAAACATATTTCATATAATAACTTGACACCCCTTTTGAATACTAAAGAAAATATGAATTTTTACTTGCCCTTTGAAATCCATCCCGAGTGTTGGCATGAGAAGTATTATTTAACAAATTATCACAATTTTCGTCATGACTTGTAATGATTAAATAAAACTCACTTATCTCTGGCGCGGTTTTGTGTGGGAAAAGTCTGCCATTGTTCGTCAATAGCAAAGTAATTTTGAAAACTACCTACCCGATCTAAATCCTATACAAAAACGTATTCCCGACCTCAACGAACAAAATGTATTACTCCTACAGCTCAATTTTATATATAAAACACCCCGTAATTAATGTATTGAATAAGAAACTCCATAATTTCTGAAATTATTTACACTCTAATCGCCAATATGTCCTAAATTGTCTCTAAATAAACCCAATTAATTCACCCAAGCACTTCAATTACTATAAAATGAAACTTACCTAGTTTTCAGAAGATTGATGAAAACAATACACTATGTTATAATCACACAAAAATGAAGTAACTGTTTTTCAGGCGTTGACTAAATGAATCTCACCGTTCTAATAACGTGTTTTTATAACGACTGCGGTGATAAGAAAAGAACTTTTTACAATATTCTCAAATAAACAACAATTCTGATGTATGCAATGTTACTCTGTGGTTGTGATAATTCCAACATAATGGAACTTCAGGTCTCCGCGGTTTTTGATGACTGATAGCGAGGTATCTTTCTGCTATTTATCGCCGTGAAAAATGAACCAAAAAATCCATTTTTATAATTTTTATTCAAACCATATTTCATTAATACTCGCAGGCTAATATGGAGCTGACACTTCATGATATGTGTTGAAAGGGTATCATTGTTTTTTCCATTATATTGCCTAAAAGGAAAACATTCTAGGAATATTTAAATATTTTTTCGACTCAAGCTTCATGTTGAAGGGTTTTCTATTCGTGCAGTCAATTAGTTATTATTACAATTAAGAGTATAACATTTTTATTTTCATCAACCGGGGATATTACTCTATACTATGCGTCTGTATTTTTACAAAAATTTTCATTTATTTTTGTCAAGCAGTATCTGCCTAAAATTTCATGCTGTTTCTTTCCTATAATATACTTTTGATATAAATGACTGACCCATTTTCCATCTGACATTTGACACATACATGAATACCAAAAAAGAAACAGAGTCAAACTGCAAAAATGTGATCAAAATAGACGTTTTTCGGGTTCCAAAAAAACAACTAAAATTTGAATCGCTTAAACACGCAAAAATGCAACCACAATAAAGGTTTTTCGCGTTCTATAAACAGCCTTAAATTAAACCGAAAAAACTGCATATTTACATGTATTTCTTATGGAGATTTGACATTTCAAAATTGCTCAAAATACACGTTTTCGCGTTCGAAAAAACAAATGGAATTAAAAACGCTGAAACACGTAAAAATACGACCACAATAACCATTTTTTGCGTTCGAAAAAACAGCTAAAATTTGAAACGCTAAAACATGCAAAAATGTGACTAAAATAGACGTTTTATGAGGTTAGTCCGTTCTGCTTCGATTGAACTGACCATCTGTCACTCTACCTATCTGTCAATCTGTCTGTCTCCTATCTCCTATCACCGAAAAAGAAACAGACACATACTGGGTATCGCGCGTTAAAAATGACGGACCCCATCAGTGGTTGATTTATTCTTTTCATATTTTGCACGGAAACGGTTGCATAAAGACGGTTGCATATTAAAACGGTTGCACGAAAACGATTGTGCACGGAAACTGTTGCACGAGAACTGTTGCACAGAAACGGTTGCACGAAAACGGTTGCATACTAAAACGATTGCACGAAAACGGTTGAAACATCCACACAAAAAAACTCGAAATGCATGTAAAACGCACGTTATCGGGAATAATCATCCCTTAAAACGTTATATCTGTTTCTACTGACAAAATTACATTATTTCCTCCTTCGCTAATAATTGAGTTAGCCTCCAATGTCCTTTTGGCATTGGAAAATGCTTAAAAATGTTTCTTGACATCGAAACGAATCCATTGATGCCAAAATCATCGAAATCGGACAACCGGAAGTGAAAACCGGAAGTGGTCATTTTATTGCATATTTGAACTCTCCTCGATGTGGACAATCCGAATTCACTATTACTTTTCTTCTACCTCAATTTTTTCAAACCGGAAGTGCTTATTTTTTTATGATTCGTACAGATCCGAAATATCGTTAATGCGCTTATTGGACACTGATGGATCTGATGTATTCCTTCATGATGTCAAATGGTGGTCATGTTTTTTTTTTTTTCTGAATGACTTACCGATTTTTGGTGATATTTTTCAAATCACTCGGTAGATAATTTCTATTTATGATGAGACATATGACAAATGACAGAAGCTGTCATCTTATTTCCAAAAGAAATGATATTTAAATCAAAACGCCCCTGTATACATTTTCCCCAATAAAATTTGTGAGACGTCCCTGTACAACTATGATGAGCGTTGACCACTTAGAAGCAGCCATGTTTTATTTTAAACTTGAATCCCCATACCCTCCATGACGTGTTTTTTTCTTTGACCTCCATGTTTTTTCTCTCAAGTGATATGTTGGTACACCTGGTATACTAAATCTATCGAGCAGCCGCCATGTTTTTTCTCTCATAAATTGTATGTTGGTACACCTGGTATACTGAATCTAACGAGCACCCACCATGTTTTTTTCTCTCAAATGTTATGTTTTGAGACACCTGGTATACTAAATCTAACAAGCAGCCGCCATTTTTTTTTCTCTTAGATTATACGTTTTGAGACACCCTGTATACTGAATAAGACAAGCACCCACCATGTTATTTTCTCTTAAATAATATGTTGGTACACCTGGTATACTAAATCAAACGAGCAGCCGCCAAGTTGTTCTCTCTTAAATGATACGTTTCGAGACACCCTGTATACTAAATAAGACAAGCACCTACCATGATTTTTTCTCTTAAATGGTATGTTTTGATACACCTGGTATACTAAATCTAACGAGCAGCCGCCATGTTTTTTTTTACCTAAATGATACTTTTTGAGACACCCTATACACATAGCTTGTTGAAACGCTAGACCACCGTTGAACCGCCATTTTTTCACATTTATTCCAAACATCATTATTATTATCAGACTCACAATCATAATTTTTTTTTAAATATTCAAACAGCGTGCTCTGGTAGCTGGAGAAATATATACCCAACATTTGTACATCAACTTGAACGAAGTCTCCGTGGAGACAAGGCTAGCGTCACTCGCTACCAAGCAAAAGGACGATGGTTCAAACCTCTGCTGCTGAAATCTTTTTTCTTCATAAATTCAATTCAATTAATTCATAATATGTGTGCGCCGCGCTCTATTGGCAAAATGTTATCATTCTAAGGGATCTCTCTCGACTACGCCACACGATGAACGCGAAGCAGTGACGCGTGACCTTGAAAGGAACCAAAATTTGCAGAACGAACCTACATAAGAAAATACATGGGATATTCAAAATGATTCATTGGTAAAAATATCACTGAAAAAAATTATATAATTTAACCATTTATCATGTGATGCATTCAGTAGGATTTCTCCCATAATTTCGTTGAAGATACGGAGTGGATTCGCATACCTATCAGGTAACTCAAACAATATTCAATTACTGGTCGCGTTCTTGTCTTGAAAATCATAGAGTTGACTGGATGTAAGAAACCAAAATTTTACACAGTCAGTATTTACAATGAACCTTTTGCAAAGAGTATAGGCATTGGTGATTGTTAAATCGAACGTTGGATAGAAGATTTCTTGCTGGTTCCTAGTTCCATGAAGTGATATCGGAGCTCAAAGCCCAAATCTAACCAAAATATTCATAAGCAATTCGTTTAAACACTAGATGAAGCCCCAATAACCACCACATTTTTGTCAAATCTATTTCGTCTTGATGCTGTTTCTGGCAGACGGTAAAAGCTTCTTTGTTATGACAAAACCCAATAGTTATAACTGAATGTTTTTGCTGCCGTGTTCATATTATTTGTCGAGTATATTTCCATCAACTTCCTTTTTATAGTTATTTGCGAAGTTTCTTATAATTATTGATGAAAATTTTGAAACTGTTTTCATTAGTTTGCTGTTCCTCATGGCAATCAGGCACTTTTATTTTCAGACCTATCGGTTTATGATTCTTGATAAGGAAATCAACAACAATTATTAATAATCTACTATAGGTGATTTCGTTCCTACAAAAATCTGTTAGAACATTCAATGAATGTGGGCGAAATGCAAATAAGATAAACTAAGTAAAAAAAACGGCAATGGCAAATCTGAAATGGTATATATAAATATTGAGACCCACCTCGGTTCTAGCTGGAGTTTCTTTCATTCTTTCTGCTCACAGATGAATAACTGTCTCTTTCCAAGGAAAATGCACTGCGTTTGCTTGAGATTATTGGGGTACAGAGTAACTTTTTGTTAGACTTGACTTCTTGTCGGGATCGCTGCCATACTCGTCTGACAGCTTGTCACTTGGTCTCGTACCTAGACCTGCCATTGTTCTCGCGATAAGTTCTGAGGTGAAATGTCATTCGAAAATCAAACACTTACTGGGCGATGAAAATAAACGGGAACTGAACATACCGCCCACTTAAAATGTTTCATTTTACTTCCAATTTGACAGACTAATAATTAACTATACCTACTGCTATATAAAATATAGCTGATCAAGAACCTTCTAACAAACGAAGAAGTAGTTAGGGCAAATTAGGGCAAAAGAGAAAGAAAGAGAAAAAATAAAATTAAACCTAATCAACGGGTAAAGGACAGACCTTACTGGTAGTCCTTTTATAAATACCTTTTGGCGTTCTGACAGTAACCACTCTGGCCACACCATCCGCACCGGGGTGAACAGTCTCAATTCTGCCAATGTGCCATTTAAGGGGGGGTGTGAGGTCGTCTTTCAGAATGACTAACGTATTTGGTACAATGGGTATGGACGGATCGGTCCACTTGCTACGCTGAATGAGGGTATGCAAGTATTCCTGCATCCAGCGCCTCCAGAATGACTCATGCATATGGAGTAAAAGTTTCCACCTTTGTAAACGCCCTATATTGATATCTCCAATTTTCGGATCAGGAAGAGAGTTCATCGGTTCTAGCGTTAGAAAATGCCCGGGCGTTAAAGCTTGCAAATCTTTGGGATCAGAACTCAATTGACATAACGGCCTGGAATTCAAAACTGCTTCGATCTGAACCAGAACAGTGTAGAGTTCTTCAAAAGTAAGCCTTTGAGAGCCTATGACCCTGAATAGATGTGACTTCACGGATTTTATACCTGACTCCCAGAGTCCGCCAAAATTTGGAGCTTTTGGACAATTTCTATGAAATTGAATTTGCTCTTTTGCAATAACGGCTTCCAAAATGAAAGCAATATAATTGCGGGCACCAATAAAATTGGTTCCAGAATCGCAATAGAAATGAGAGCATCTACCTCTCCGTGCAATAAAACGACGTAGAGCCGCGAGGAATGCTTCAGTTGTCAAATCGGATACTAATTCGATATGCACCGCTTTTGTAGCCATGCAGACAAACAGACACAGGTACGATTTACAGCTATTAGCACCACTAGCTCTCCTTGTGATCGTGATAAAGGGTCCGGCCATGTCCATTCCAGTATGTGAAAAGGGTTTCACTTGAGAGATTCGTGCTGCAGGTAACTCACCCATCAAAGGTTGTTGTGAAACGGGGTTTACCCGAAAACATTGGAAGCATTTAGAAATAACTGAACGTATGGCACGTTTAGGTGATAAAATCCAATATCTTTGGATCAGTAAATTTTACAGAGTTTGTTAGCCAGGGTGAAGAAAGTGGTTGTGAGTGTATTCAATAATGAGACTAGTAAGGCGATGAGGATGTGGCAAAAGAGCAGGGTGCTTCGATTCGAAAGATAAAGTGGATCTGTCAATGCGTCCGCCCACTCTGAGAACACCATTGGAATCGAGAAAAGGAGTCAACTTGCGTAAGGTTTTTGGAAGAGGTTTTTTACTTTCCAGGAGAGAAATCTCCCTCGAAAAGACTTGAGCTTGGGTAAGCTTGATTAAAAGGGTGAGGGCGCTTTCCATCTCCCCGCAGGGGGTTTGTGCGTCTTCTCGCGTAAGAGATAAACCTGAAAACATACGCAATGACTCGTTGAATTTTCAAGATAGAGCTGAACTGAGACAATCTTATCCGAAGAAACCGTCAAAGCAATGATTCGTTTTTCTAAGGTAGTTTCGGGAATAGATGCGATGTCGGAGATATTGAAGGGCCACTCACTCGTAGGAAGACTCAACCAAGAAGCTCCCATCCACCAAAACTCACTTTCGAGCAACTCTTTTGGCGACAGTCCACGTGACGCGGGATCGGCGGGGTTACATTCACTTCGGACATGGAACCAATTAGCCGGGAAAATTATCTCCTGAATAAGGGTGACTTTATTTGAAACAAAAGTGTACCACTTCTGGGGTGACGATTTCAACCACGAAATAACTATCGTGGAATCTAATTTTAACTGATTTTAACGTTATTTGAGTCCAAAACTCGAAAATAAGTTAGAGTATCCACTTACCGAAGCATCACAGAATCCGTGTAGCTCACATGAAACGTAATTATTAAAAAATATATATCTTTGAATTTACAAGCTTCCAAGGGCAGGTAACTCAGGCAAGAGTTGATTCCACATCTTAACCACATTCGGAGGTGGATGATCGTCCCAATCGATCCCTAGCGTCCAAAAAGTTTGGATCAGAACCTTCAGTTGAAGGGTCAAGGGAGAGAGAAATTCATTTGGATCATAAATACGGGCTAGTTGGCTCAAAACGTTGCGTTTCGTGCAAGATTTTTCAATCGAGGTTACTTTATATGTGAAAACGTCGGCTGAAGGAATCCACTGTAGGCCTAGAATTTTTACTGTAGTTTCATAGTCCGAGTCAAAAGAGAAGGGATTATATTGCAAATAATCAGGGGGTAAATGAGATATCACGGAAGGATTATTGCAGGCCCATTTCCGTAGTCCGAAACTTGCCTTTTGAAAAATCGCAATTAATTCATTTTGAGTATCCAAAGCTTCAGATACGGTCTCACAACTTGAAACTATATCATCCACAAAAATATCATTGTCAAGAACCTGAGCGGCCATTGGATACTGAAATCTGTATTCAGTAGCGAACTGTTTAATCACCATGAGCGCTTGGAAAGGAGAGCAACTTATTCCAAAAACGACTATCCGAAGTCTATAGTCTTGTACAGGGTCGTCTTTCGAAAAACGCCATAATACTCGTTGATAATCCCGATGTTCTTCACAAATCAGGATCTGCCTGAACATTTGTTTCAAGTCGGCCGTGAAAGCAATAGGGTGTCGCCTGAACCTCAACAAAATCGCAACAATATCCTGTTTTGTTCCAACTCCCAAAAACGTTTAATATAATTCTCTAATGAAAAATCGGTTGACGTCAAAAATGAATTTGTCAACTGTGGAGAGAGAGACGAATTATGTACTTTGCCAATGACAACCCATCCGAATATGGTGTCTACTGCAGTAGGCTCACCGCACAAACCCTTAAGAACACTTCCCTTCAGTAAAGATGCAAAGATATCGGCACCCAGAAGCATGTCGACAGGTTGTGAAATATAAAACTTTGGATCAGCGAGTTTTAAATGAGAAAAGCGCTCGAACTGATTTGCGGAAATATCCGAGCACGGCATATTCGAACACAGCTTTGGCATAACAATAAATTCCAAATCAAACACAGGTTGCATTGCCTGGGTAGGTTTCAATGTACATCGAACTCCCTGAGAGGATTGGGAACTTATTTGTTCAATGCCACAAATTGAAATATGAATAGTGCAATGCAAGAGCCCCAAACTGTTAACACATCTACTTGAAATGAAATTAGATTGGCTAGCACTGTCCAAAATGGCTTGACAGTTTGAAAAGACCCTGCAATATCGCGGACCTCAACAAGAGCGGTAGACAATAATACAGTATTACTATCGTGAGTGAACAAGTTTACAGTATCAGAGCAAGATTGATTTGTAAGAGAATTTGAGGTTGTCATAGACAGAGGAGTTGATTGAGTACTGCTAGTGGAAGGTGAGTTTGATGACACCAAATTTTCAAAATGTAATAGAGAATGGTGCTTTGCAGAGCACTTTCTACAATGTGAGCGTGAGGTAATTTTGAAGAGTACCTAATGCTTCGTACCTAAACAATTTGTGCACCATTTATTATTTTTTGTCAGAGAAAATCTTTCGCTTGGAGTCTTTACAATAAATGTGAGGCAATTATAAATCATATGATCAGCATGACAGAGCTGGCATGAGAGATTATTCGATTGAGTGAGCAAGGCAGAACTTGATCGCGTCTTTGGAAATGTTGTTGCGGTGAATTTGTGCTTCACTTGATTTGAAGTAGAATTCATAAAATAAAATACTCAAATTAATGACAACTTGGCAATATAATAACTGTCGTATGATACGCGTTTGTAAAGGTTTTATTTGGTACTCGACTGTTTGGAATTTGTATCATGAATAACTATTTTTTCTAACTACTCAGAAAGCAGTAATTTCTTGAAATTATTTAATTATTTGTAAATTATTCACAGAATCTTCAGGAAAATGCTGTGACAATTGGGATATAAAGCAGATGGAGGATGCAATAAAAAAATATTTAAGGAGGGCTAAGGAAAGGATAATGAGTGCATCTAATAAAAAATAATACTGCTTGAGAGGATGATTTTGTTATTTTTTATATTAGGTATGATATAAGTACAACTACCTGATGTAAATTTGTAGGAGTTATTATTTTTATTTTAAATGGGTAAATTATAATTTATTTTGGAATGTTGATTGTTTTTCATTCCCTTTAGGTATAATAACAAAGATATATATCTTTTATATTAGGATATAAGTACCTATCTGATATAAATTTGTAAGAGATATTTTTATTTTAAATGAGTAATAATATAATTTATTTTTTTATGTCAATTGTTATTCATTCCCCTGGTATAATATCAAAAACATCTATTCTCCTGGAAAATGTGACATCCTCCTGGGTATGAATTTTATACACGAGAAAAATTGCACTTTCTCAAATAAAAAAAATGTATTTGAAAAAGTGCTATATTTTCGTGTACCAATTCATACTGAAGAGGATGCCCACATTTTTCAGGACACCATGCACATCACTATAATGGATAGGATTTGTATAACCGATGAGCAGAAAGAGGATATCCTATGGATATCCATATGGTATCTAGTGTACATATTACGGATATTATATGGACATCTTTTATGGATACCATATCAATGTCCATATAATTTACAGTTTGGATGTCCAAATATGTTATCTTATGGATGTCCATGATGGATCCCATATGGATAACCAAAAAGTTGGAAAGCTAGTCTCCCTATGGATGTCCATAGGTATTCCTATGTACATTATCTGGTTATCCTATGGATTTCCATGATACCTTGTTGAAGATATACTATAGCTGTCCATTTGACTGATTTGTGTTATTATAGGGACTGTGATGGAAAATGGAACAAATAATCGAGTGTGGATAATTTGCTGACATGTTCATGCCAACGTAAAAAAATCAGATCATAAGGGTAGTTTATACATCATTATTCGAAATACTTTGCTGAACGGGGGATTCCAGTGAAGCATTGAAACAGTAGGTTATAAAAATTCGGTTCAGCTACGTCATACGGATAGTTTATTCATCTGATTTTTCGAAAATCTTTGCTGACGGGGTATTTTCAGTGATGATATTTGACTGAAAGGTTTTCGAAAAATCACAAGAATGAAACTACATTTATGTAGGTAGGAGCTGATCTGAATTTTTTCCATGAAAACAATGAAATTATATTTTGAGCAATTATAATTTACTGTTTCAATGAAATATCTTCCCTGGAAATCCCCTGATCAGCAGTTTTTCGAAAAATATCCCAAATGGATGTAAAATTAAATTTTGGATATGGTAGCAAGAAAAGTATTCTTCCATAGATACCTTTTTTGCATTATATATTCGATATTCACAGTACAAGTCTGAAATAATCAACGAAATATTAAATTCTGGTCAGCAAAGTATTTTTCCCAACTGATTAAATTTAGCCGTTAAGCATAACAAATGGAATCAGAACTACTCAAAAGTATCAACTTTGAGTAAATCTTTATTCAATAAGCTCGGAGGAAACCTATAAAATGGGACCTTGTTGTTTTATAGATTTGTTTTCATTTTATGTTCGTTTTATGGAATTTTTTGTTCATCTCTTCATTCAACATGTTGCTTTAAATTTTAATAACCTACTTATTTGTTATTTTACCTATGCTGTTAACACTTTTACTTATAGCTATTATTCATCGGTACAGTGTTTTTCAATAACGTGAAAAAGAATAGGTCTCTGAACATATACGTTGGGAAGCAACAAAACTGCTCATCTAGGCCTGGATTAAACACCCTTTTCTACTGAAACTTGAATATGGTATGATACGTGGCGCGTGACCTATCAGAGAATGACACAACCCTTCGTGGAGACCGAACGATGTCTACATTTACATGTCTACTTACGAACGAACTACCTTGTATGTTATGCAACACAAACAACGAATATAAAGACGGGTATGCTGTGGGACTCCAAAGATTATAGATATGTTTAATTTTTTCTAACATAATTTCTCTTCCCACATCAACGCCGATGGAAATGATTGAACACAAAAATTTGTAGTTGACGAATCATATCGTTGACGGAAAAAGGAAATTACGTTAAGCCTTGGTTTCTTTGAACATTCGGTCGCAGAAAGCAGACAATCCGCTGACCGTTGAGGATACCGATTTCAGACAGAGGTGGTTTGTTAGAAATGTAGAAAATGAGAGTTTATTTTGTGTCCGCCATGTGATGTGCGTGCTGTTTACAGGTATCGTGAACAGAAACGGAAGGTACTAAAACATGGACTCAAATAAATTAGTTGCATTGTTATTGTTTAGCAGAGACAGAAGTTACCGTTTTTTTTTATTATCGCACCAATCTCTCTCCAAATATCTTTTTTTTACAACCATATCTTTATAGCTTTTTCCTCCAACACTATAAAACGGTGGATGCTGTCTCACCAAGTCTATTGAGACTTCATCATCTACAGGTATGAATTTGTTAATAATTTTTCAAATATTTGTTTATGATTTACTCGTATTTTGAAATGTCGGTCGTCCGCACACGCCGGCGATTCCGCTGTAATCAAACACAACAGATATCAACCGATTATAGTCAGCACAAATCTGCGGAATGACGCAGTACTGCTCAGCTAAGCGGATTCAAGAAAACCGGTCCCATTTAAATTCTCTGGTTGGATAAAATCGTGAAAACGCGACGGACGACGGACTGTCCGCTTTCCGCGACCGAATGTTCAGAGAAACCTTTAGCACCAAAATGGTGTATCAATAGTTATTTATGCAACAAGTGCAAAGAGTAATTGTTCATTGCACTCGACGTAATTATTACTATCGATTTGCAATAAAACAGGAACTAATACGTTACGAACAATCTAACTCAAACTTTATTGTTACCCTAAATGTTGAAAGTGAATGAACAATTTGTGCAATTTTCAATATGAATATATCGTAGTGAAGTACTATTTAAATCCACTTCTTGATTTGTTATTTCTGTAAACGAACTACTACTTGGTGTCTGTATATTGTTTAACTCTGGCTGCTAACATTAATACCATATAATATATTATTTGTTACTATATAAAACGTATTGCCAATCTCTCAGAATATCTGCTAAATATGTAGTGGGTTAGATCATTTCTGTTTATCATATGTCAGCACGTTGAAGTAGAATGACAGATGAATGCAATAAAAACTTTATATATTGCACTAGTGCAATAATGAACTTATTTTTTTCACTAAATGTAGTTCAATAAAGTTTTGCTTTTTGCATGAATGTAGTAAAATAAAATTAGTCAAATTGACAAATGACAAGCGCTTACTGAATCTACCAAGGAAAAAGTACCGTTGCCTTGGTGACAGATAAGTCAACGAAGTTTCAGGAAATAGATACAATAGGTTCCTGGACTCAATCACCTTTTTGGCGGTAACCACAGAAATTATTTAAATATAACCCTAAAAACATAGTAATGGCATGCTTTTGATATAGAATAATAAATATGCTATGCTGGCTCCAACAGCGTCGATAAGGAGAGGGGTTGGGGGACAGTACCCCCCTCAACTGTATGTAAAGAAAGCCGTAGTACTAGCCAACAATAATTTATAGAGAATTTTGAAACTGACTAATCCTCTTGGAAGTGAAGTACTTACCTAACCCAGGAAAAAATCCTACCAACGCGCCTAGTTGGCTGACAAACCTTAAGATTTTCTCAACGATTGGACCCTCATTATTAAGCTCCAAAGCTTGAACAACAATGAATATGAGGAAGATGATTTGTTTAGGAATTGTCCGATTGAATTTTCTATTTCGAGAAAGTTTTTGAAGATTTCAAGACACATTTTTATCGAAATTTATTGGTAGCTGAGAACTGGTTCGTAAAATTGGCAGAATTCATAAACACAGTCACTTTTTGTCTTGACTTTGACGAACTCTATGCAAGAGAATATAAGCATGTTCTTTCTGCATTTTTATGAATCAGAATCTTTGATCATTCAATATTTCACCAGTAGTCAGCCTCATAAAGCTTCTGTATGTTAGTTGATGGCTGACTTGAGGTTGCAATATTTCAGTTCTCAGACACCAGATACTGCACCATTTTCATTGTTTTTTTTTAATATCGAAGTCATGATAAGTATGAATATCCAGGATAATATCTCCAAAAGCTACTTCACCTCCCAATAACTGATTATCATTTAAAAGACACAGATCTAACTTTTCCTGGAACACTCATCCCACATATGGAGTTTAGCTCCTAAACACACACTGAAACTTTTAGATTATGTTCAAAAAATGCCATTAGTCTCGTCGGTGACGCTCCGCCTACAAGCTCGCTCATTTATCTGGAAAAACACAGAAAGGTTTGCAATATCTATTTCATAGATGTTTTCATGTACAATGAATGAATTCAATTCCTACCTACTTTTCCTCGGGTCTAACGATGATCTCTGAATATTACAGAAACAAGAACCGAAAAAAAAATTTCTACCCCTTTGTACTAGACAAGGTAAGGTCAAAGAGGGAACACGGAAAATGGGATCCAGCGCGGTCTCAACTGAAAAAGAGGAAGAAGTAGCTAATAGAATTAGCAAACTTCTCCACAGAGAAAACAAAATCACCAAAACGCACTTGAAAAAAAATTACAATAGAAGAAGGCAAAAAGTACCCTTTCAAATATACTTAATAAACATTGTTGTTTTTTCCTCGGTTTTGAAGTTTTCTCGGATTTTATTTTTTGATGTTTTCGTAATATATTCTTTTAATGCAGTAATCGTGGGTGACAAGTAGATACATGATGGCTGAAATAAGAATCTTACTAAGATTTTTAGAGTTTTTGCAAAAAAAGTTGAATATTGGATAGGAAATTTTAAGGGTCTTCATCCCTGGAAAAAAGGAATCAGAATCGATTTTTTCTCTGATGGATGAAGGGATGTGTAAGCAAATAAAGATAAAAATTCTTTAAAAAAATATTCTCCAAGTATTAAATGAATAAACAGTATATAGGTATTTCCCTTCAATTTTGGGCATTTTTGTTCATCGCCACCATCAAAACAAATGAATATTTTAATATGGTTTTATTACAGTATTGAAGTATATCACTTACTTAGTTACAAGTCATTTCCTTTTTTCTTAGAGTCTCAATTTATTTGGAAATAATTTTACAAGAATGTGTTGTCGCGAAATGGATTACCTCGCGTTATTCCATCCGAAATGGAAATTTTCTAAGTTTGCCCACGATAACTAATAAAGGTTCGTTTTAGCAGTCAATTGGTGAAAATCAATTTTTTTTTACAAATCTGGATTCTGAATTGGAAATGAATTTCTTTCAAATGACACGCCCCTCAGGTTGCTCCTCCCACGTAGTCGGTGAGGAAAAGAGTATTATGAAGTCAGTGTGAATTTAGGCACAGGGTCGGATAGGGAAAAGGTAAAACTCATTGGTCGAATGGAACTTTGAAATTCTTTTATTTTTACCATTACCAGCTTTTATCCAACTTCATCTGTTTGTATATGTGTTTTTGTGTGCGGGTGTACACTATGTCAAATCTCGCAAGTCTGTTATACGCATCCAAATGATTTTTGTAATCGGAGATCATGATTTTTTGTCAGAAATTGATAATTTGAGATGACTGCTCCGAAATGGCACCGGACAAGTTTAGGGGTTTTTAGGGTAGGAGAATGATCTAAAATATTTAAAAAAGAAAATCTTGGATTATATTTACTTACATTTATCAGCAAATATATTCTCCACTTCGTGAGGGCTAGTTAGGGAGAATCTCGCATATGTGGCAAATTTTTACCAGACATTAATTATATACCCTGCTCTTCATTGCTTTCTAATAAAATGTTTTTGGGCGGCGTCTTTGATGTTTCGTTGAAGTGGAAAAGCGGCACTGGATTTTTCATGAATGTTTCGATGGGGCACTGCGGCAAGGTAGACAAACGAAACATTGATTTTCACAATGGAAACCGAATACCAGGGGATTGTTACAGCTTTCATTGTTCAGGTTGGGGTATTATTTTTCCTAGTCGTTCTGTTTTTATTATCAAGACTTTATAGTTACTATTTCTGTGTTCAATAGTGTTCAGTTTTGTTTAATTTGTTTTGATAAAAAGTGATTGGTTGCCAAATTCTCTGGGGGTAAGAGGATCAACTATACAAAACATGTTTCGTTTTATACCAGAGCTCACGGGGCTGCATTATGCCATTTAGCAAGGCCAAGTTGGCATACCTAAATTTGGAAAACTGTAACCCAGAGATGGCGCTGAATTCATTCTTCAGTATTTGTCTCAGGGATTTGCTGAAAAGATTTTTCGAATCAATTGGGTCGAACTAGCCTTTGCTGATGATTGGCAACGACCATGAAACCGGTACGGAGGTGTTCCCCAATTGGGCGGAGTTTTGATTTATTTTATCGTGCGAACTCGCACTACCATCTGGCTATATACGTTTCTTATTTCGAAGGCTAAAGACTCTTAATTGACAATATAACATAAAAAAATTCCAATTTCCATCGTGTTTTATTTTTTATCTTGATGAGATGTTAATGTTGTTATAGATGAAGTAGTCGGAGTCGTAGGCTTGGTATATTAGTTAGCTTCAGTATTGTCTGTTATGACCTACCCTGGCAACTGGGGATAAGAAACTTAAAACCAAATGGTAGGTTGCAGTGACTTAAAAAGTAAAAATGAATCGAATACTATTCTTCAATTATGAGAATTTTATACCGATGCCTTTCAAGGAAAATTCAACAAGTACCTAAAGCTGCTCTATCAGTGTTTGTTGTGATACTACTAGCTAGAGTCTTCAAATATGTATACAGTGTCTTTCACTTCGCATGAAAACACCCCGTATCTTCCGTATTTTTCAACATAGAACCATGAAATTTTCAGGATTGATAGATACACTAGAAATGAACTAACTACACAAAAAGGGTCATCATCCGTGATATACACGGAGGCGTTTCCATGGGAAGTAAAAAAAAAATTAGAATTTTACAGAACTGAAATTTTTTCAGAAGACGTGTATTAGAAGTAATTTGGTGTTCCTGAACACGAATCCAAAGGAATTTCGGACCAATTTGGCCCCCTAATATAACTTTCCGTAAAAATGGGTGGTTTCATCGCTGCTGGCATGCAGTGTAACCCCTTTCGTGCAGAAAGTTCATCTCTAGTGTATCTATTGATCCTGAAAATTTCATGAATTTTCGTCAAAAATTACAGAAGATACGAGGGTGTTTCCATGAGAAGTGAAATAAACTGTATATAAGAAAGGTGTGTGTTTTTGAGGGAAACTGTGAACAACAAAAAGGGAAAAATTTATTGGAGCTTCAATATAAATATATTTTAATGGATAACTGGAGGGATAAGAGACCAGTGTGAAGTGGCAAAACGACCAAAGCATCGGATGAAACCATTAAAAATTAAATTGATTATTTTGAAGATGGGGACGACTAAATACTATACACACACTGTCTGATTTTGAATGTGAGTGTGATCGTTTGCATTTATGGGTTCATTTACAATAGGCAATGTTTAACAAAACTGAATAAAACCATCTATAACAAAAGAATATATATTTTGAAGAACAATTCTAGAGGACTCAAAACTGATACACTGGGAGATGAATGGACACCATTTGAGGGGTACTTAACTCATAGAATATTGGAAAAAAATACATCCTGTAAAATATTAAGTGAATTTAATATTCAACATAAGACCCTACCAGAGGACTCAATCAAATGTAATATACGAGATAAATTAATTGGGGGTTGTCTAATAGGAGTAAATTGAATATTCAAAACATTCGTTAAATACCCTCGAAAACACGTGAGCTTGATTTTTGGTAAAGGCACTTCCCTTTTCAAAAGTTTTAACTACCCCATAGTCGGCCCCCAAATCAATCATCGCTCAGGATAACGTTCTTGAGTTCCAAATCAGTTATGTCTCTTGGAATTTATAATCATCTTCAAGATAGCGAAGTATTTTGAAGGGTGTTTAATATTTTTTTGGAATAATTGTCAAGTATAATCTATTCCTTAGGCATTCTTTAGTTCTCTGAAGGTATATAGCCAAATCCTCCGATCAAGTAACACAACCTAGATGAGTAATACTCAAATAGGACTGAATGTGACATCTTTTCATATTGTTATCCCTCAAATCATGACATTATTGCCATGAGGCAAATTTTAAGGATACAATAAGCACGTCAGCTAAATTTTGATATCTGTCAGGTATATTCATGGCAACGAAAACCCAAAAATACTGTCTTGGATGAAATATATAGCAATAAGAAGGCAATTGAAACGTTCATTGCAGCTTATTGGGAGCATGTAAAAACGATAGTATTTCCATCGCCGAACGGAGATTCTTCGTTGTCGATAGTCTGGTCAGTACGGCAACACTGCATTTGGAATATCTAATGTGTTTTTTTCGTCTTTGGCTCATTGGGTTGTTTTTTCCTGAATGAAGGGCAAATTCTGAGTTAATTTGTGCTAAACTATCGTTAGTTTTTATTATTGAGCAATGGTGAAGCATTGTGAAATGTGTAAAAAACCTTTTGAACCTGGAAATCAAAATATGTCATTTCATAGGTAAGCTACCAGTGCCGTAACTATCGAGAAAGGGAAACCGAATTGGAAAAGAGTAAAATGAATGAATTATGAAATCGCATCATTTTGGAGGGTGTTTGGTGGGTATTTAAAAAATTCTACAGTATATATCTGCATATCAGAAGCACACTGTCCTAAGTCCATTTCAGGTAATTTTTACTTACATTCAGTATTACTCGCAGTTTTTCGATTTACATATGTAGATGTGAGTATAAATACTATGTAGACATTAAAGAAATAGAGACAAACGTGAAAATATTCTCAATTTCTTTTTCAAGGGCACATTTTAATAATTATCATTATCGATATGTGGTTCTTCTAGCGAAACAACAAAATGGACTTAGGATCCCTAAATTATCAGTTTCTCAGTATATGGTAGCCTATTGGGTAACCAATAAAGTACTTTTATTATTATTATTATTTATTTTTGGTTTTTCTGAAAGTGTATGTGCCAAAAATCAACTTGGTTCAATACTTGAGGGGTGAAGGACGGATTTTTTTTTAAACTAAATATTATCGTAAACCAACCCATAATTGCAAATATGGGTCACAGTCACAATCATTTCAAATCAGCCAGTCTAGAGTGCTAGGTATCGAGACGGTTAGATGCCGGCCTTTGAAACTTCCGCTTGCATTTGGACAAGTTTGAATCCTAGGAATGGGAAATTTTTTCTCTATTTCATAGGAGTCGATAGGCAACGTTATTTGTCTAGATGCCAATCCCGGTGTCTGGTCCTAGCATGAAATACGCGTCGACCAACCGAGGTGGTGTTGTAGGTTTTGCAGGTTTTCCTACAGCTGAAAAGTGAATACGCCCCCAAAAATCAGTAATTCGCCCTGGAGCGCCACGGCAAATAATAATAGCCACCCTTTACCAGCACGGGCTATGCCTTTGGGTACACTCTATGAAGGAGAATCATTATTATTATTATATCTAATTGTAACCATCATCAAAACATTCAATTCCGTTCAATTTCAACAAATTTCAAAATTTTTATTTTACCTGACTGAATATTTTTAATTTCTTTCAATGATACAATATTCGATATCCAGAAATAAAAATATCACCACTTTTGGGTACATGATTTCCTACCGAGGTGCCCCTGCTCGTCCTATTGCAAAAATTCCACAATAAATCATACTCTTGTCTGTAGTCATTTAATTCTCCTTTCATGTCAAACTGTCAGTGCTTGTATGGAAAATAACCACAAAAAACACAGCCTTTCATATTTTGAATGATGGTGCAATGAAATTTCAGGATGACTTGGCATCTACAAGTTGAATTTGTTTTGTGTGCTCTTCTGCTACCTCCCGGTGCTTGATGTATGACAAAAATACATTATAAAACATGGTAACTGCATTAATGTAAACTACTTGGTATTTCACAGGAATGTAGTAAAAATTTATAAACTGTGAAGGTGGCCATATTATCCAATCCATCTGAAAAAAGTAGATAAGAAATATATAATTGATTAATTCACGAAAAAAAAGTTAAAGAGAATGTACGAGTTAGAAAACAACTTAACTCATGAATCGTTTCAAAATTATGGAAGTTGAAAAAAATTGTATCAGATGAACTTCTGCAGAAAAGAGAACAGGACATGAGATTATAGTCATGCATTTAAAATCATGAACAAACAAATGGTGAATAGTATGAATACACATTTTGGCAAAAATATGTGTTTTTCGATATGAAAAACTCGCAAAATTACTCAACATAAAACACCTATATGGAAACATAGAGAAATTGCCCACTAATACACCTTTTTGATCTATTTGCTTTCATAATGGGCAATTGAAAATAAATATAAAGCAGTTGATAGAGATCTGAAAGGATGATTCAAAATATGAAAACTAGGAGGAACTAGTTTTGTTGAAAACCTGTGTTTTCGGTAAGATTACTGATAATGATTAATAAAAATTATGTCTCTAGCAAAATGCATTATTTCCTGATTACAAAATTATTCATCACTCTGTACTACTACTAGGTTTTTTGATAATAAAACAGTTGATGAATAATTAAAAGTAATAGTAATCCTGATTCATTGATATTAAATTAAGACTAAATACCAACAAATGAAAAAAAAATTGTTATCACATAAAAGTCATTTCTAGTATAAACTACATTTAAACTACTCACAGGCTAGTTAGACTAGTCTGTAGTTCAGTAATGCACACACTGATTGATGAATTATGAAAGATGAACAGTTTTTCATCAATTTTGTAGCTTTACAGACAATCCATTCTCATTTTCAGTATATTGTGAATTCTATAAGTATTTTTCAAGAATATTTATACATGTGAAACTCAGAATTATACCAATAAACCTGACACTGATAATAACGGGAATAAATTTCAGATAATTTTGCAAAATATGTTGTGCTCCACATACCGTGTAAACTTCACGAAATTTTTCAGTCAATTCTTTGTTGCTCTCTCGTACCGGTTTCATTTCCATTGCTCCCATGCCATAAAAAAACACTGCAATACATACTGGGGACATAACAACTTGGTCCAAGAGAATTTTCCATGTAATTATCTTTGCACTCTTCGCAGGATAAGCCTTCGCAAGCCATACGTAATAATAATGATGTATTGGGCCCAAACCAAGTGCAACGATGAACATTCGCACTGAAAAAATATCAAAATTCAGAATCTCAAAATAGAAAGAAAATTGCCAAACTTACACATTCGTCCATAATCATATCTTTTCTCGAGTTTATGCTGCCTATATTCTATTTCCTGTTGGCATATGTCTCCAATGAGCATGAGAACTCCTGAACTGATGGTGTTTGTGGCTAATAAGTACTTACCAAAAACTGAAGAAATACCTACTCGTATAGGACTAGAATTTGAACCAGACGTAGATACATGTCTGACTTTCGGAATAGTTCCATATTTAGCTATTCGTGAAATATAATTTCTGAGTTTGAACATAATGAATATATATATACGTAATATGGATTGACTAGGGAACGCGTGTCAAGATTCCTATGACGATTTTAAGATTAAGGATAATCACATTTTTCATTGTTTATTCAATCATTTATCTTTTCCAGTAATTCGCTATGTAAATTCATAACGTTTTATCGTCTTCGTATTCCACGGCTTACGTCACCTCACCATACCTAAATCCTAAATCTAACCTTCAAAATTATTGAAACTTCATCTATTTAATAGTGTATTGGAGAGTTTAGCATTAGGTCATGACCCCTATCGGGAAATATTCGAAACTTTGAATCAGGCTTGTTTGTTTTGATTTGTTGTCTTTTGTCTTGGTTATGTGCAAGTATACTGGAAAAATGGTAAATGTTATGGTTATTATTCGAAAACCCCAATACCCAAAGTTTTCTGACTGAAATTATTGATTGTGAAAGTGAATCACATAAGCGATTGTGAAAATGCCGAGAGCAGGTGTAAATACACGAGGTGTTGTGTTCCTGGATGTTATGGTAGAAACAACTAGAGGTTGCATAGTATCGATGCCGAGTATCGATGTATCGATACTTTTATAAAAAATATCAATAATCGATATATCGATACCCTGTGTCTCAAGTATCGATACTATCGATGTCATGGGCCATGCTGCCGTGGCCATCGATAATCGACATAACCTTAAGCTATGTCCATGTCGATGGTCATGGCGCGCAATGATTTCGGGCAGATTCAGTCAGATCTCAGATCAGAAAGAAACTAAGACCAAAAAAATGAAAGGGTTGAAGTCCATAATATGGAAATACTTTGAAAAAACTATGCTGAACTATGCTATATGCACAATATGTAAAAAAGAATATTGTACCAGTGGAAACACTTCAAACCTCAGAAAGCATCTTTTGCAAATTCATAAAAAGGAAATAGAGAAGGAAGATTTGGTTGATTTCTGTACAAATAAAACAGAAACGGAATCTGATCAAGGGAATGAAAGTGGAGGTAAAGAACCCCCAACCAAAAAAACTAAGAAACAGAAAATGGTGAATGATTTCTATCAAGTGAAATCTGAGTGTTACTCAACTGAACACTATAAAAAAATTAAAATTGATGAAAAACTTGCAATTTTGATAGCAAGGGACTTGCAGCCTTTCAGTATAGTACGAGATGAAGGATTTTTGGATCTCGTTAATACATTAGATCCTAGATATATTGTTCCTTGCAGTAATTTTATAAAAAATCTTCTTAATACGAAGATTTATGACAAGGTGTATGCTAATCTTCAATCTGCTCTGAATAGTGTGAGTTGGGTGAGCCTTACTACAGACTTGTGGACTTCAAGTTCTAATACGGAATCCTATTGCACAATTACGTGCCATTTTATTGAGGGTGCTAAAATGCAGTCTGCAGTTTTACAGACTGTAAACTTGTCAATGCGCCATACATCCGAAAATTTGAAGGACCATATTCAGGTAAGTTGTCTCATTTTCTGTTTAGTGCATTATCAGTCCCACTTATGGCATATAAAATACTCTCATTAAAATATTTTTATAGGAAGTCATAGACAAATTCAAATTGGGCAACAAAATCACCTGTATAGTGAGTGATAATGCTTCAAATATGAAATTATGCTGTTCTCTACTACAAATTAGTCATTTTCCATGCTTCGCCCATTCACTGAATTTGGTAGTAGAAGATGCAATTTCTGCAGAAGAATCATTCCATCAGATTTTAAATAATGTCAAGTCAATAGTTACTTATTTCAAAAAAAGTAATGTAGCGATGGATTTATTGAGAGACCAACAAAATAAATCAGGGAGTAAACAATTGAAGTTGTTGCAGGATGTTGCAACCCGCTGGAATAGTGTATTATTTATGATCAGGCGAATTTTGGAAATAGGTAAGTAAACTTGTGTATTAATTCTTTATACTCAAATTCACTCAGAATAATTTCAGGTGATGATCTGATGATTGCTATGATACATTGCCCCAAGGCCCCACAGATACTGAGTGCTGAAGAAGTCTTAGTATTAAAGAAAGCAGTTATGGTGTTACAAATATTTGAAAGAGCAACAGTACAATTGTCAGCAGATTCTTATCCTACTATATCTCTTGTGATTCCTCTAGTACTGGGTATGAATTTAGAATTGAATGAACTGCAGTCTAAACTTACTAATGACATTTCCAAAAATCTCCTGAAATTAATGAAACAAGGCATTGTGAAAAGATTGTTTCCCTATGAGCTTAGAGTAACAGCAAAATTGGCTTCTCTATTGGACCCTCGAATAAAAAAAATGGGTTTTCGGGCTGCTGAGAATGCTATGAGTGGGCAAGAATTGCTGCAGGATGAAATGGTGAGAATGATAATGTCACATAGAGTTGATGGCAACAGTACTGAGATTGCTGGTCCTAGTACCAGTACTAATGAAAGCAACAGTGAAGTCAATTTGAAAGGTTTGCAAGATTTTTTTTCCATTCCAAATATTCATTATTTTATTTTCAGAAAATGAACTAAATCTATTGAAGTTCCTGGTGGAGCGTAAGACAAAAGTTGAAGAACGAACACCAAAAACAGAGGCCATTATTTCAACACGACAATATTTTGAATTACCACCGTTGAACATGGACTCAGATCCACTTGAATATTGGAGAACTCATACCCAGGATGATCTGTTTAAATTGGCAAAAAAATATTTGTGTGTACCTGCCACATCAGTTTCATCTGAGCGAATATTTTCAAAGGCTGGCATTCTCATTTCTAATAAAAGAAGTACTGAAGTCTAAAAACGTAAATAAAATAATATTCATAAATAAAAATTATACTTTTTTGAACAGATAAATATAGATAGGTAAGCTAGACTTTTTCTGGTTCAGTTTGAAGTTTTTATTTTACCAGAGTTATATTTTGAGTTTGTGAAGCCTGAAGAAAATATATAAATGTTAATTTTTTGTTCTTTGAAATTCTTCCACCCAGATTCAAAAGACTCAGGATCAGGAATACTAGGAGTCCTTAAGATCTGGACAATGACAATACCAAACATTGAAGGTAAACATTATCTAACTATAATCTAAAAAACTAACTTCTGTCAGAACTGTATACAAGCGGTTAAGACTGGACCATAGAACAACAGAACACTTTTGTTCTGAGCTCTTTTAGTGTTCTGTGGCAATGCACGAAATGGTACCGATACTTCATGAGAGTATCGATACTTAGTATCGATATATCGAGGTTTTTTCAGAAGCGGTATCGATATATCGATATTTGGGCGAACCGATACTTTGCAACCTCTAGAAACAACCTTACATTCTTTCCACATATTTCCACTAAATAAAAATAAATTAGGAGTGGCAGGAAACGATTGGCACAAAGCATGGCTAAGAAAATTCAATATTGGGGCTCTACTATATCAGAGAGCTGTTGTTTGCTCTATGCATTTTACTAAAGAAGATTATACCATTTATATCTCTTACCTGGTAAGTAAAATTGCTGTGAGTGCATTCAAAAGCCTTTGGCAAGCATTATAACTACTTAGTAGATAGAAAGCTAATTTAATAATTTTCCACCACTGTTGTTGAATTGAGCACACCCTTAAAACACAATGAGAACTGTTATTGATAGAGTCAATATACTTTTAGATTGTCCCACCCAGAGAAGGCTCAAATTAGCAGCAGTGCCTAGCTTAAATTTGTCAAAGACAAATCATGAAGCACCTTCTACCAAGAGATACAGTTATTTACATGATAAAGAGAATAGTCCTGAAGAAACTAAGGCACCTGTTGAAGATGTTTTGAATAAATTCAAAGTACATGAAATCGAACCGTCGTGTACAGAAAGCTGTTCAAGTAAGTATTTACATTTAACTTTTAATTATTAATATGCTTCCCAAAAATTGAAACACATGATAACTCAGTTATTGTTAGTATGAATTCTGTACCACTTCATAATTTGATTCTTAAAATTGAATATTTTACACCTAGGTGGCCCTTTCCATGGAACACTGCAATATTCTGTAATTAACAGTGGAAATTTGCCAAAAACAAAATTTAATGGTATCCAGAGAAGGCTCTTCGGATCATATAGAAGTATGCAATATATCAGACAAGATTTATTGTTTGGTCATTGAAAAGTGTAAGTAAGTATCTTGTCCTGTTCATAATTCAGTTTTGAATTCAAATATTTTTTTTGCTTGCTTCAACTTATAAAATTGACTAACTTCATTGACAGCTTATTTATTTTGTGGAAATGTTCTATAAAATTAGAATGAAAATGTATGTCTATTGTCCACTGATAATCTAAAAATTTGCACCAATTTCGGATATTATATAATTTGCAGAGTTTCAGTTATTACACAATTTTCATAACATTTTAACATGAAATAATATTCTATTTATACTAATGTAAAATTGTCCATACCCACCTTTAGACAAGGAGAAAAAGTGAGCTCCACTATTAGTTTTATTATTTCATATCAAGCTGTGTTTCTCATTCGAAATATGATGATTGATATTAAAACGAACATATTGCACCCCATTTATACTGTTTGAGGTCTTCAGAGGGGTGGAGGAAAGTTGATTATCAATAATATACCCAATATTTTTCCCAAAAGAAAGAATACCCTGTTGAGTGATCATAATGTGTTATTTGTTAATTAAATGTGTTAGATGATACCCCACCCATAGTATTCCGAGTCATCAGAGGGTTGGGAGGGGGATGAATTTGAATAAAGCACCCAATTTCTTTCCCAAATGAAACTCATTTTTAATTTTTCAGGTTCTGAAGAAGATGCAATAGAAGCTTTGTTGAAATTGGGGCATACTCTCCAACCAAGTCGAGGCCTTGACAAAGGAATTCAAGTCAAAAGTGGAGATCTAGTAACATCCATAATAGACAGAATAACTTCTAGGTCACAACTAGTGAGAATGACTGGCATTCCTTCTTTTGAGTTTCTCAATACCCTTGTGGACCTATGTACAGGGATGCTTGATAGGTCAAAAAAATACGAACTTTCCATGAAGGAATATATTGTTATACATTTATCAAGCTGAAAACAGGAATTACTCAAGCTGTTTTATATAGGTACTTTTCTCTATTACAAAAGCATCTTGTATTAATTGTGTTTTATCATACATTGTCAATGTTAGCAAAGGTATTGAAACCAGTTATTTACTGTTCATGTGCTAGTAGATTGCACCGAAATTCCAATAGAAAAAATCAAATGCCTGTGCTGCATGCTGAGAACATACTCCCAATATAAAAACACCATTCTATAGAGTTTATGACAGGAGTTTCTCCATCAGGTCTCATAACATTCATCAGTAAAGCATATGGAGGATGAGCATCTGATACTAAATCTTTGCAAAACAAAAGTATTAAATGTATTTTCAAATTACCATTCCTTGAATCAACATCCCATTTATATGTTCCAAACAATCTTTCAGACGTCAATTCTTTGTACAAATTGAAAATATGTATATTCATACATTCTGTTATAAATAATAGGAAACATTCATCTCTGCAGTTTCATTCAATCAATACCTCCCATTCATAATCATCAAACTAGACAATCCAATAGTCTCATCACACACAGAATAAATACAACCTTTGAAAAAAATCAATTTTATATAATAGAATTTTGATATTCAATGAAATACCCAATTTGAAAAATATAATAGAAAAAAATCTTTTCAAAAAACATTTATTACAATGATGCTTTTGACAACCCTTCTTTTTTTCGTTGCAATCATTTCTTTGAATATTGTTATTTATTGTTTTAATTATAGAATTAGAACCCTATTACAAACATTTATGTTTCTTGGGTCAATAAAGATTTCCTTAAATTATTGAACGCCAAAAGTGTCCAAGCTCGTGTTCATATCGAGAGGAATAATCAGAGGTTAAAAATATTTGCCATACTTGGAAGAAGTTTACCATACAATGGACTTCCTCAGGTTGATAATATCATGACAATTATATGTGCAATAGTTAATTTATCTGCTACAAATTCCTTTGTATCACTCCATCAGTACCTGTTGTTGATACCACTTGTTTTTTCAATAATGCTGGTATTTACTTTCCTCAAGTCCTTTCAATCACTTTTGTTATTTAAGGGGTGTTCATTTTGTTCATCAAGTCCTTTCAATCACTTTTGTTATTTAAGGGGTGTTCATTTCGTTCACTCACCTTATTAATTAATTTTTTACACATTCCCCAAATTATTTTTGAATTTATTTGACCCCAGGAATTTTAATTATCCATTTAAGTATTTCTCATATTCTTTTCACCTTTTAATTTGTTTATTATTATTGTTTTGCTCCTGGTATGTTATTTGTATCAAATGTACTGCTTCAGGGTTGTATACTTCACCAAGTGGTGAACCACTACTCCCAAGTTGGTGCGGTAGATTTTCATGGGTTTCCCATGATGTTTTAGCAAATGTACCACCAATTATCTATCAATGTCAAATTATGTGAGAAGGCTGGTTTCATTCATGCAATGAAAATACAGTTGATAGATTTTTGTCTTTATTCACCAAGTAGTTTTTTTTACAAGATGATTCCATAACAAATAAACGAGGTATTTAACATATCACAGGTACAAGGAGGAGTCTCTGAGTAAATGGTATTGTATCAATTGGACTAATTTATGTTATATTTGTTCTATTTGTAATATTATTTTATATATGTACATTTGTATAATTTAGTTTTCAATGTATAAATCTGTTGAAAATTTCATATAAATAAAATATATTTGGTATGAAAAGGCACTTGATTTCAAGAAGTTTCTGTGGTCCGTTGGGTCCCATAATTATTCCATCTCGAGAATATGCCAACCATGGATGATTTGATATTATGAGACCCACCTCTATCACATCATATGTAATATTCCTGGTGGCATATGCAGTTCTAGCTTCAGGTTCCGTTTCAATGCCATGTCTAACAAATCTGAAAATATATATGTATATAGGGTAAGGCTGTTTCAATATAATTTTTAAAACTAGATTTGTGTTTCATATTTTTCTGCCATTTATAAAAACCTTTAGAATATTCTAAAATTATCATTTTGTATTGTGAAGAAGTGTCAGTGGTTCAAAATATAAATCATTTGTAACGTTTGTTACGTTTGTAACTTGATAATTGTTAATTGGTGCTGCATGAATCCACACTTACACTTTTACTTGAAGGATATAAAAAGAAACACACAACCAATAACAAACACAATAAACAAACAAAAGTACAAAAAATGACGATGATTATCCCTTGTCGCATCGCATATCATATGATCAAATGTATACAAATGCCCAGTATAAAACCGCCATTTTCCTGACGATAGCAGCGGCACCTTCGGTCGATTTACTCGCCAATTCGACTGGCTGCACAAATGTGCATTTATTCCAACCTTTACAGAGCTTGTGTGTTCGGCTGGATATACACTGGTACAGTACCAATAATATTCTTGTTAGACTTGGCATGTATTAGCCGAGGTTAGAGCAAAATCTATGTTCGACTGGCAATAGTGGCAATAGCGCTCGCTACGAATTCGAATATTTCTGCACTGTACCACGTACTTTGTGGACGGTGCAAACAGGTTCTGCTTTTTGATAATTTGATCGCTCCAGTCGAATGCGTTTGTCACTTTGCATGTGCCTCGTGCCAGTGATAGTTGTGCTGAATAAATTCGCATTTTTTGAATGTACATAATCAAGAATTCTGTACCAAATCAAAGCAGCGCTAAATACGCTCCTACACCGAATGCGAGCATTTCAGTCGAATGCGCTATAAATGACAACCAAGGAAAACAAAGCCGCTTTCCGGAGTAGTTCCGAATAACTCGGGGCAACTCCTGAAGTGAACTGACAAATAACGAACATGTTGGAAAAAGGGAATAGTCTCAATTTTATTTTTGAACAACTGTCAAAACTCTATATTAGTTGCGCCTGCGTGGTGTGCAATGTAATTTAAGGATACGTTGAGGAATGAACAATAGACCTTTCCAGAATACGTAGGATAGAGATGAAAGATATGAACCGAGCCAGTATGAGAGAGAAACAGGAATATTTCATGCGCATCATGTGGGCACATTTAAAAGATGCGCAAACGTTGGTGCGACAGAGGAAAGGAAAGAGAGAGAGCACACCAAGAGTATTTTGTATTTTATGTTGGCCATTCTGGTGACAGTGGTGACAACGGGTTCTGTCATTAGTGTCATTACAATGTCAGTATTGTCATGTCAGTTACCAGATGACGTTTGACCTTTGTTATGAATATGATTTTACATTTTGCATATAAATATTAAATTTTAATGTTATCATTGTTATCGTACAACACGCATTATCAAGCAACATGTGTACTATGAATTGTGAGGATTGTGGAGTAGACATTTCACGTTTTCAAGCAAGCAGAGTTTTGGCAGTGCGGAGAAGTTTTATATTTCAAAATCATGGCTAGTCAAGTGTTATTGTAGTCAACATGATTTATTATATTTTTTTTTTGCTAAGGCTGCCAGTTTAACAATAAATAAATATACAGAATGACCAGGAGTAGGAGTATATACTATACTAATATATAATACTCTAAGTTATTAGTTTATTTATACATATCACAACAATTTCAGTGATTTATTAACAACTGGATTGATTCGAGTAATAAAAGTTAATTTATTGTCAAAAATAATCCATAGATCTTCCATTTGTTATAGGGTAGAATCGCCGTTAGTCATCCAAAATATCATTTTGAGATCAAGATTTAAAATAAAACCCTCTGAAAAGTTACTGAAATTTCTACACCATTGAATTATCTGGAAGTTTTTTATGTTACATAGACAATCCGATTTTCATAAATTTGTTATACTTGAATTGATACTGAACTTTTTCTGAAAAAACTCGAAAAATTCTATCCTAGTCAGCCGTTAAAATTCTTATTTCAGCCACTATGCATCTAGTTGTCAGCCACAATAACTGAAGGGGTAGTATAATATATTATTCGGATGGGACATTATTTTTTTTAAACATTTGCATGCATTGAAATAAATATGTGAAAACTTATAAAAATTAAATCGTAGAAAACTCCCCAAAATCAACGATACTTATTAATTATTATTTTTGAAAGGTCTTTCTTTGCCTTCTTTAGTGGCAATTTTTTTTCAACTGCGTTGTTCAGAGAACATATCGTGAGAGCCTAAGAAAAGTAGATAAGATTTGGTGTTCCTCAATGGGGGTTTCCAGTATTGTAAAATATGCACTTTTTTTCACTTGACGTAATAGAGGGCAGTTTATAACATAGTCCTAACCATTTATTCACTCTAAATTTTGAAAAACTGTTTTATTCTTCAATATTGAATACGTAATTTCAGTAGGCATGAATTCAAACGCTGCTCAGCTGTGACGATTTTGTCTTCAGCTTTGTTCTGGTTCTGAAAATTATTAGTCCTGGGACGTCAGGATTATGCGCAGTTGGGAAAAAGTGAGCGAATATGAACCTAAAGAGCACACTTCTCGTCAACTGCGCATGATCCTGACGTCCCAGGACTGATAATTTTCAGAACCAAAACAAACTTCATGTAATACGAATGGCTGAAGTTTGGGATTGCGCGGACAAAGCCGGTGAGAGTGACTGAGGGACACCGCTGTTGCCAAGTCTTGGTAAAATCTAGAAAGTACTTACGTGTAATGACAAATTGAACTTAATTGTTAGTAATTGCCAAGTTACCGTGAACATGAAAAAATTCGAATATTAGGAAATATCATATAGGTATTCTATCATTATCATATATTCCACTCGTGCAGATACAACCACATACTCTGTCGGATAATATATAGCAGCTATTTTCCAAATTACCAAATATTTTAAGACTTCGAATAGAGGGACAGATAGGTACATAATATACCAATGATATTTTTAAGAAAGTGAAATAGTCTATTCTGGTAAATCATATTTTTTGCGATATGGCAACGCTGTCAGGCACATTATTTTATCTGCAAGGCGAACAACACTAGTACACAGTTTATAGCTAAAAGAATCAGTTCGCTCACTCGCCGCCATCTTGTGTACAAGATAGAATAAGCGCAGGGGAAAAAAATTCGGGTTGCGCAATAGATTTGCACACAAACTTACATAGTTGTCAAGTGTACTAAAAGTATTCAGTTTCCAGAAGTATATAAATTTCGCGTTTTATTTTTCATTGAAACGATTTCTTGGCTCCTAGAGGAAACTGCAAACATGTTTGAGTACTTCTTTATTCATGAAATACCATTATTTTTCCAGTCAATTTTCAGAAAATGAGAGCAACATATGCAGCTCAAGTGTTCAGTGGCACTGTTTCTGCAGAAACAAATGCTTGTTTATATTTCAAAAAACTCCCATTAACAGACTTCAAGACAGTTGAATTCATAGAAAAAATTGATAATTTCTTTGATTTATCCAATTATAAGATCAAACGAACTTACCTTAAGTGAAGTTCGATCATAATTATATGAAACGCTTTGTCATCAATGATTAAATATGTAGTACCCCAATTTTCCCTAGTAAGTTACCACAATTTTAAAGCTCACCGGCCAAAAAAATCCCTATTTCCCCCACTCTGCGTCCTGTGTTCCGTCCGCTATAAGCTGACACTTCATTCTCTTCAAAGCCCAATCGCAACTGCAACTGATGATAATCATGGGCGAAGATAACAGATCGGGTAAGTAGGGCGGGAATGATCATCTCGGACAAGGCGTTTCATATAATTATGATCGAACTTCACTTAAGGTAAGTTCGTTTGATCTTATAATTATATTCACGCCTTGTCCTCAATGATTAAATATGTAGATGTTCAAAGACAGTTGCGATTCACAAACTTTATTTGTAAGTGTATATGCACATATACATGTATACCGTATGTGTACACACGTGTTTTCACACATATATCCACACACATGTAATATTTTATGAAACAGTAATTGCCCCTTTTCACAAACTAAATATCTTTCCTGACAACAACTAACCTATTAGTTATATGAACATGAACTGAAAAATTTATCAAACATAAAGACTTAACCTAAAGTATTCAAAATCGCCCTGGCAAATACATTCTTATCTTTCATTGGGCGATTATAGAATCTTGCAAATACGCCAGATTCTTGGGACCAACCAGCCGTGGACCTAATTATATCTAGATTTATACCACATCTATTTGCCGCCGACGTGGAGGCGTGCCTTGTACTATGCGCTGAAAACTCCGCTGTATTTATTCCACTCTCACCAATAGTTTTCTTTATCCACCGACTTATCGATTGTGTGCTTGCCTTGCAATGAGGTTTTTTAATTGTTAAGAATAAGAAATCTACATTACCCCTCAAATCACATGTTCTATCTAAATAAGACAATAAAGTGCTGGCAACACACAGAGCAGGTTTGTCTTGGAAGAACGGTATATGCAACACTGGTTGGATACGATTGCTTCCAGAAGTTTTAACCTTGTCTGGTATTTTGATCACGAGGCCATTTTTATTTTTCTCAATATTCTCTGTTCTGATTAAAGCTAAGGTTTGAACTCGATGAGCTGTGATCAAAGCCAGTAAGGTAACTAACTTTCTGGTAAGCATATCTAGGCTTAAGTGTTCGTTAGGAAAGTGATTTTTCAGGTGGTTCAAAACAATGGTAGGATCCCAAATACTATCGTACCTTGGTTTTGATGGGCGTAATTGATACACGCCCCTGAGAAATCTTTTAATACGATAGTCGTTTCCTATGGCTGGAGAAAATATCAAAGACAAAGCAGATCTTGACGAATTTAGCGTTCCATATGATGCTCCTTTTTGAAATTGTTTGTCTAAGAATTGAAGAACGTTTTCAACAGAACTTTCAAAGTGATTCACTCCTACATCTTTACAAAACTGCCACCAGGCTTTAAGGCTGACGTCATATTGCTTTAGTGTGGAAGTTGATAAGGATGCCAACATTATTCCTGATGATGAGTCTAGTAACCCCTTCAGTGTGAAGGCATTTTTGATAACACTCCTGCAACCAGGGTAATCTTGGGCCACAGTGGGTGTGGGTACCTATCAACACATAACAGTTTTTTGTTAGGAGTGAAATGAATTAAATCCGATATCAGAAGTTTTTTGTATATAGGAAACCATGGCTGGTTTGTCCATAAAGGCACAACAACAATTCCGGTTGCATTGTCTCTTATTATTTTCTGTAAAACAGGTAAAATAACCGAAAATGGGGGAAAGGCGTAAAAGAAATGACCCCTCCAGTCTACTGTGAACGCGTCAATGGCTCAAGCCTCTGGATCTCTCTTCCAAGATATGAATGTTTTACATTTAGTATTGTTTCTGCTTGCAAATAAATCTATATCTGGTAAGCCAAACTTATTGGTTATTTCAAGAAATGCTACATTAGACAATTCCCATTCTGTTTCAATTTGAATACGTCTAGATTCGTAATCTCTGCCTCTACATTTTCAGCCGACCTGATGTAGGAGGCAAAGATCCAGATTCGCCTGGCCTCACACCACTGCCATATATCTTTGGATAACTTGTTTAAATTTTCAAACCTAATTCCCCCCATTCGGTTTATATAGGATATGGCAGTGGTATTGTCAATTCTCAAAAGTATTTCACAATTTTCCAGATCATATGCAAAGCATTTTAAAGAGAAAAAGGCTGAAAGCCGCTCTAAATAATATATATGAAGTGCCTTTTCCTCTTCACTCCAATAGCCATTTGTTCGTTTTCCATTGCAGAATGCCCCCCACCCTGATAAAGAAGAGTCAGAAAAGATTTCCAATCGGAATTCATTTGTAGGGAATGGATTTGATGAAAATGTAATATTATTTCTCCACCATTCAAAATCGGTTGTCAGGGATTTGTGTATCAACATTTTTCTGTCATAATTTCCGTTACAGTTGCCAAGTGCCAAGTATTTTAACCGTTCAAATCTTTTTGAGTATGCCCAACCATATCTGATAGCGGGACATACCGAAACTATCTTCCCCACAAACTGTGCGAATGACCTTATTGTACATGATTTACGACCTTGCATTTTTTTTATCAAATCTAATATATGATCTCTTTTTTCCTGGGGAAGTCCTAAGGACATGGAATCGGAGTTGAAAATAGACCCCAAAAATTTGCAAGTGTGAGAAGGATTCAGCTGACTCTTTCCAAAATTGACCATAAATCCTAGAGATTGAAGTAATTTGATTGTTTTATCAACGTTAAACTTGCATTCTCTATAGGTATCCCCAAATAAAAGAAAGTCGTCAAGGTATATAACGGACATCAAGCCTTTTTCTCTGAGGGATGAAGCGACAGGTTTCATGAGCTTGGTGAAAATTAATGGCGCTTTACATAAACCAAATGGAATACAAGTGAACTCGAACAACTGTGAGTTGAATACGAATCTTAGATATTTCCTATATTTCTCATGAACTCTAATCAGGAAATAAGCATCCTTGAGATCAATAGATGCAAGGAAACATCCAGGAGTCATCAATTTTATTGCTGTACTTTAGTCTTCCATTTTAAAATAGTCAGGGCTTATGTATTTGTTGAGATTCTTTAGGTTCAGAATTAACCTATTCTTTCCATTCGGTTTTGGTACTAAAAATATGGTGGAAATGAATTGGCCTTCACAAGGCTTACATTTAGTGATTGCCCCAATTCTTATCAGTTGTTCTATTTCCACATTAATATCCTGTACTTCTGTCCTTGAAAACGTTTGAATAGGGGATACATATTGTATAGGTGTATTCTTAAATGGCAATTTGCATCCTTTTATCCAAGAAATTATTGCCGGATCCTTGGTTATTTTCAACCACTGATGCAAGAACATGCTCAATCTACCAGCCTGTAAACTTACCGCTGTATTCAGTAACTCCCTCTGGCCCTCTCCTTTGTCTTGGATGAGGAGTATTTTGTTTGCTGTGAAGGAACTCTCCTGGGTAAATGTCTCTCGTTGTGGTTGGGGCTGTTCTGGAATCTTTGATGTCGGTTGAATTGCTGACGTCCACTCAGTTGCGTCCTCGCCCTGAGTGGACTCTTCGAGTTTAAATATCGAGTGCTTTTGTTTTTGTTCTGAGTTTTGGATTTTAGCTCGTTTTCAGATCTTTCAAGCTGCTTTGCTGTCTTTATTCTCTCAGAGAGGTTATCTCCAAATAGCCAACCGTCCACAACCACGTTAGTAATTGTATCCTTCAAATCTTTGTTCAAAGACATACTAGCCAAGTCTCTTCGAGACTCAGTATCACCATGATATACATCTGCCAACAATCGAGCTGCATCACTCAATACCTCAATCAATATTAACTGATCAGGCTCTTCCCCCCCCCCTCTTGTTTTTCCAATAAACTTGTGAGTGCTTTTCCTAAAGCCCCAAGTACACAGCCTAATTGTCCTTGACGTGCCGTCAATCGACAGTATGGATTTACGGCATTCAATTAGCTTCTGGGTTCTCACTAACTTCTCCTAGTGCTCTTAAAACTCCATCTTTAAAGCTAGGAACCTCGACGAACTCGATTTTAAGAGGATCAGTTTCACCACTAGCCTTACCATCGTCTTCAGAATAGCCTGAAAAAATTGTTAAGCATTATTTTATTCCTTTCGCCATTAGTTAAGACGTGTCAACACTCAAAAGCTGACGACCCACATCTGACTGGCCTGGCCAACTTCCCGAAGGGAAAAGGCCAAGAATAAGAAGAAGAAGTAGACGACCTACATCTGCTTGGTTATAATGAGAAGAAGAAGAAGAAAAAAGGTTAATTATTTTTCATCTTGGCGCCATTTCATTTTCTACCCTAGTGCGTCCTTTTCGGACCTCACGTTTAGGGTTTAGGAATATGTACACATTTACATTCCTATCAGGAATTCATGATTGCCCCCCATTGTCCATTATCATACACATGATAATACCATACTCCAACGAGATTTACAGGTCTAGCAGGTTGCCATCCGGTCGATTGGTCTTCCCTAGTTATTATCATACACATGATAATACCATACTCATACGAGATTTACTGGATATCCTATACAGGATATATTATGGATTTCCAGTTTCGATCTAAAACATGACACATTTTTAATATTGTATACTTACAATCATTTTCATTGTTCGATTCCGACAATTCTATAACGTCTGGGTCTTCTAGCATGGCGTGATCTCGATTTTCCTCTTTTTTCGAGTAATCGTTCCAATTTCCTGAATTTCCTTTTGAGTACCTGTATTTCATCGTCACTGCTATCGCTTTCACTTTTCGCGTAGTCTCGATTTCTTTTATTTCCCATTGTAAATTTAATATTTCTTAAAACGTATGTAACTTGTCTAGCACAAAATTAAGGAAAGAAGTGTCAGCTTATAGCGGACGGAACACAGGACGCAGAGTGGGGGAAATAGGGATTTTTTTGGCCGGTGAGCTTTAAAATTGTGGTAACTTACTAGGGGAAATTGGGGTACTACATATTTAATCATTGAGGACAAGGCGTGAATATAATTCATCAAAAGTCCACAAGGCATAATCATTCAATAGGACTTTCATGGGGACAGAGATACAGAAATTCAATTTCTTAAAGATATGTTGGCGTTCTATGATCACTTTGTTGTCTAACGAAACAAAAATATAACCAAAGGGGTGAAATTCATTTTTGGGTGGGAATTGTCAATCTCAGCCTTTTTGAAAATGTGGGATGTTATAAAGGAAAACAAAATTCATACAAGAAGAATGAATCAGGCCTGTTTAGATTTTTTTTCTGTAAAATCAGGCAGTAAAGTGGAAATTGCGGAATTTCTGCACCCATACAATTTTAAAGGACATTAAAAAAAATTTTTGCAATTAGCTATTTGGATAATTCCGAAGGAACAAACTGCCTTGATTTTGATTCAACAACCACATCAATTCAATTCTCTCAAAGTAGAAGTAAACGACTACATCAACCTCAATATAACATAAAGAACGATTTCGTTTCGTTTAAAAAAAACACAAAAGTGAAAAACATATTCGAATCGAAATATGGCATGAACAAGCTGACTCAAACAATTTACAGTTTTCACAGGGCTTATCCAGATGCCAATAATGATTCATTTGGCATCTTAAAAATGCTTGATACTATTTTTTTTGTAATATATACATGCCCTTGAAAACTGTTCATGAGAACTTTTTGAAAATTTGGCCACAAAAGAAGGTATTGGATAGAATATTAAAAATTGTCCTTCAAAAATTGATTTCTGTAAGCCTTGTCAAGACTCCTCAAAATATTACTCATTGTCACTGTTAACGAGAGTTCGTATTTCTTGTACTATTAAATTTCTATATTAGAATGAAGTCCACAGGCAATAAAAAAAACAATCATTAACTGACTATTTTAAAACATAATTAGTTTATGTATATGAAAACTCATTTATCTACATTCAGTTATTTTTAATGTTTACGAATATTGCATTTACCCCAATATTTACGAACTGCTTGTTTATCTTTCTGGATCCGTAAAAGTACCATTTGGTTTACCACATTCAATAGGACTCTATAGTTTTTATTCAAGATCCTGACATTGAAAAAATGTAGATATCTTCTTCAGTGTTTCGAAGAAGTTGAAATACTTTCTCCTATAAAATTACAATTACTAGAGTGTAGTAATCACTAATATTGGAATAAATCGTGTCACAAGAAATTTCTCATCTTGCTTAAATTCATTAATTTATATATGTTCTCAAAATTGGCTTCTGAATATTTAATTTCGATACGTCATCGTCAGCTAGAACACACTGATCGCAAAACTTTTCCGACATATTCAAATTAACGAAAAAATAAGTAATATTTCCATCACAAACTCCTACCCAATTATGAAATAAGTCAGTACAATAACCACAAAACTTTGTTGCCCTTTAAAGTTTTTGTCACAAAATTTGGTAACTTCCTCAAAACTTCTAGATTTTCAGCAATTTTTTAATAGGGAGCCCATAATGCAAACATTTTATCAACTGAATGATGTTAAAAAACAATTATCTGCAATAAAAAAACAGACCTCAACACGGTCAAAATATCCACAGTTTAGGTACCTATTTTTAGTTCCAGCAGTGTATCCATTTTTATGTTGAGCATTGTATGAATTGTAAGCGCCTGTATGCGCTACGGATAAGGTTGCAGGTTGCGCAGTGCACAAACGTGCACAAAGAGATCAAAGTGCCGACGCCAAGTGAGCAAACTGATTCTTTTAGCTATAAACTGTGACTAGTATAACAAATCAAAATCTCTCGCGTAAGTGCGTCACGTTCCCGCCTCTTCGTCGTTTAAATTCGGTGGTTAATTTCGGCGTTTTCAATAATTTTTATCTCTATAAATTGATGAAAAAAAAATTCGAAAACTGAACACAGGGTATTTATGAATGCACCATATCGAAATATATTTTTTCTGAAAATGTCTGGAGATAGTTCTAAAGAGTTGCCGTTCGTTGGAAGAACGAGCCCCGGGAAAAAGATTCAACACGTCTCCAAAGTGACTACAAATGGATGTGATAACAGATCGATGTGTCAGTCTTGATGGGACCGCTAATGGTTGAACGATTGTTGACATGAAAGGATCGATAAAACAGAGTCAAGAAATGAGCGAGTTTGTAAACAAAGTGTTACCGGCAAGACAAATTACACATTTTAAACATAATCTAAAAATGTATGCGTGTATATTTTGGCTGCACTCCATGTACGGAAAGAGTATTCCAGGACAGGTCAGATTTGGGCTTTAAAAATCATAATCAGTTGACGGGTAAAATACCTCTTGGCACGAAATAGAAAACTAAGTTTTTAAGAGGCATCTTTGGCAATGGATCTCACATGGTTTTTTGAGAGATTTTTCTGAATATTTATGCAACCAACGATTTCGCTATTACAAAAAAAAAAAACAATGAAAATGATGCAGTATCCGGTGGCTGAGAACTGGAATATTCCAACCTCGAGTCAGCCATCAACTAACCTACAGAAGTTTTATGGGGCTGACTACTGGTGAAATATTGAATAATCAATGATTTTGATATATTAAAATGCAACAGAAAGATGCCTCTATTCTCATAATGCATTGAGTTCATATTTGTATTTTCTCTTATCCTTCCCAAAGTCAGCCACATGGCTGTCTTTAGGAATTCTTCAAATTTTATGAATCAGTTCTCAGCCACCAACAAATTTCGATCAAATATGCGAATTAAAACCTCAAAAGCTTCGAAAACGTGTTCAATATACATTTTGACATTGCCTAAAAAAATAAATTTCCTCATATTCATTATTGTTCGAGCTTTGGAGCTTAATATTGAAGGATCCAGCCACTAAGAAAATCTTACGGTTTCTTAGCTAATTGTCAGCCAACACAGCAAGTCCCACAGGCATGCCATTACTTTTTGTCATTATCGTTATATTTGAATAATTTACGCAGTTACCGCCAAAAAGGTGGCTGAATTCAGGAAGCTCAGAATGAACTATTTTGTGTTAATCATTTACTTATTATTTGAATAAGTATGTATGGAAGGCTGACTACTGGAAGTGGCTGGGATTAGGCGTATTTACCTTATTGATTATAAATTTTGGTTTTTAAGGTTATACTGATAATCAACTGAATCAGCTTTTCCGTAAGCACAACCAAAAGTTCAGAAAAGTTGTTGAAAAGTATTTTATATAATTACTATATTTTAGATCTTGATATCGGTCAAAGGCATTTGAAAAATCTTCATAAATAACCAACCTAGTATTTATTCTACGGCATTTATGATCAAGTTAGTGTGAATAATCAATTAATAAATAATACAATCTTTGTCTCAAGAAGATAAGCATTTTACAGACACATTAGTTTTCTAAACCCACCAACAATGGTTGAAAATTCAAAAATATAAATATTTGATGCAAAATGATCATGACAATTGAAATTACACTAAGAATTACGATAGTACAAGAGTTTTTCTTATGTACAAAAAACTGAATAAACATATACAACAGCACAGACAAGTAAAACACAACCAAAATAACCCATTTGAAATTTCACAAGAATCAAACAACTCTCAACATAACTTCATTGTTTCGAGGATGAAAAAGTACAACCGAACAAGTATATGATCACTGTCCTTGTTCCCATACGTGACCATTCTGTTGAAAGTGTAAGTTTCTTGTCATTGCTTGAAAATTTCTCCAAATTGAACAAAGCCTTTGGCTGTACTGATTCTTGTAGGTTTTAGATTTCTTGATCGAGATATGTAATTTCGTTTCCTAATATATCAATGATTTATGAACAGAAGCTTTTGATTCCATGTTGTCACTACTTGTTTCATTTCTGAGAAAATTTTCATGTGACGACGACTTTTGCAAGAGTGGAGTGGGCTGCATCTTGATGGTGATATTTTCAATTCCTCCATAGCTTTGGTATTCTCTTTCGATACCCAATTCATGTTCATTGGTAAATGGTTGGCTGCTTTCATTGTTTCATTTGTGAATATCTGAAGAAAACAATAAAAACATTTTAGCAAGGAAAAATGTATTATTAAACAAAGTATAGCTATCTTTTTTGGTGTGGAAGTGAAATTACTCAACTGATCTTCAGCATGATTTTGCTCTTTTGATAAATTGCTACATAGAGGAGTAAAAGCATTCACCTTAGTATTTTCATTTCTGTTCCCACTTCGGTTAGATCATGACATGGACACTTATGTTGAAGGATCCTACAACATTAATACACTATTATTAAAACATTCCAGATCATATAATGACTAGGGCTTTCACTACCCTTGTTCAATGTTCTATATGACTTAGGGGTATTCAGTCATGTATCCATTATTATTGGATCTTGACATTTCACCATAATGAGAGGTTGGTACTCTAGATCTCATGTTATGATTGATGAACTTGAGATCTAGAGTACCAGCCCAGTGTTAGTATAGTATTTACACTTGTAACTTCTGCAGAAGCCAACTGCTCTTGTTGAGAAAATGTCAAAAGCCAAGAAAAATATACACAACCGAATACTCCAAAGCCATATGGAACATTCCAGATCATTTCAAATAAATACCATGAATCTTGAAAGTTTGAAAGTTTCAACTGCTTGTTGATATGGAACATGTTCCATTTGCTATATGTTGAGGGCAGTCTAAAAAAAAATATTTTATTGCAATCATTTTAACTATAGCAAAGATCTAATGTTACCGTAGATGATGCAGTTGGCAAATCTTGTGTGTCGATGCAAAAAGGCTCTAATCTTGAAGTATTCGGAATAGCCCATTTCTTCAATTTTCTAATATTGTCCCCTATAATAAACTCGTCATTTGTGAAGTGGTGCGACCAAACCTATGACAAAAGTGGTTTCATTGATTAATTATGGATGGATAGATGAATGTACTCTTTTATTTACCCGTGGTTTTGCGTCCCAGTTCCTTTTGTTTCAAGCCCAATCGCCATTAACCATTTTTTCCGCATTATGGTTCCTTGTTTAGGGAGGTAATGAAATGAGATCCCACTGGTTTTATCATACCATGACCAGCAATTGGAAACACAACATTATTGAGGCATGAGGCATATTTATAAATTTTATTCTCTATAAACAAATATAAATAGCATCTGTCAATTGTCACATTGTCATTGTCAATGATTCAAGGCGGGGAATTTTGTCGACCAATAAAATTCATTCTTGGCTCACAAGTGACGCGCGCAAGTTTCACCTGCACAGGTAATACTGGAAAGGTCTATTGCTAGCTCTAGCTACATTTTCATACAGTCATATTGTGAACTGTGAAGTTTATATCTTAAATATAGATCTCTAGTATTGGTTATTAAGTGCAAATATGCAGCCAATAAATAGTAGATAAGATGAAATATTGGAAATTATTTTGGAAAATGTAGCACTTGTTCATTCCTCAATTTAATTCAAAATTACATTGCCACAGACCTCATAAAAGAAGTAGATATCACATCAGGAGATCGAAATGGACCCCTATAGGGCGCTGACATTGTTGCCTCATTTAATGTTGGTACCACTGAAATGTTGAGTGAGTTGGTATCTGTTTAATTTTGGCCCATCCACAGACCTCCATAATGAGGTCTGTGGGCCAATCTTAGGTATCCTATCATTTCCGATTGTTATTTATCATCCGACATGCATCCGTCGTTCATTTCATTTTGTATTTATGCATTTGTTGTGATTTGTGATTGTGAAATATCGAACAGTTCAGTGCGTCTATTGAACCTTCTTGCGTTCAATTCCACATCTTATCTGTTATCTGTGTAGTTGATTTTTTTTTTCGGGATAGTTAAATTGTTTAATTTTCTAGTTAGGAAAAGTAACAGTTTGATTAGCAATATGCGTTGTTTTGTACCTGGTTGTCCTAACACCTACTGCAACACTCTCGGATGTCTTACTTCATTTCATAGGTAAATATTGAACTCCTTAAAATTTAGAGAAATGTGGCGTTATTGGTTGGTTTTTTCTATTTTATAGACTGCCGAAATCAAATCAGAAGGAGTGGTTGGTGGCAATAGGAAGGGATCCAACAACACCTGCTTGTAAAAATGTTGTATGCTCAGATCATTTCAGAAAAGAAGACTTTTTTGAAAATCATAAGCATAGAATATTAAAACCAGGCGTTACACCATCTGAAAAGCTCTCAAGTAGACCAATCGAACTGGGTCCACCATTGAGTTTTCAAAAAACTCTCACTGTGTAAGTATTTACTGGATTCACAATAAAAATATTGTTAAATTTTCACATATCATAATTCACTTCATACTGAATTGCAGTTTGGTGCAAATTATAGATTTTTTTCTTCTGATTATGAATTCCAAGTCAAAATGTTATATGAGTATGATAAAGTGAACATTTACCTAAATAATAATGGATATTAAAAATGAAATTTTCAGTGTGGAGCCAAGTTGTTCATTTGACAAGCAAGAAAACAGACCAAAGAGGAGGCTCATGAATAAAGTGTCTTCAGGTTCAACCTCCTCTGAAAGTGAAGAGAAGGAAACTTCCTAGTAGTAGTGCATCCCCTTCTTCTGGAAATTCCTCTGTTAAAAGACGAATCATAAAGACAATGCATACTTATTGGTAGGTACCTATTATATGCATCTATCATAGCAAATTTATTTCTTGAATAACAAAGATTCAGTTCCCAACTGTTCATCAAAACTTTGTTTAATTGCAGTCTACCACTGAATAATGACAATATGAAGCAAAGAATCAGGGTACTGACTAATCGCATAAATATATTGACAGCAAAGCTGAAAAATTCCAGAAAAACCAGTGGCAGAAGGAAGATGAAGGTGAAAGCTTTGTCTCAAGTGATTCGTGAAGTCAATAGAAAGTTTGATTTATCGAAGGAGGCTACTATTGCACTGGAAGCTTCTATCAGTGGTATTCCATCTGCACTCATAAGAAGAATGATTACAAATTCTAAATCTAGAGGAAAGAAAAAAATTACAAAACAAAAATTTCCAGATGAACTTCGAAGCTTTGTTATGACATTACAGTTTTATAGTAGCAAAGCCTACAAATATGTGAGGGAAATTTTCAATCTGGCTCTTCCAGCACCTGCCACAATCAGTAGATGGTTATCCAAAATTGACTGCAGTCCAGGTTTTACCAAACAAAGTATTGAATCCATCAGAAACAAATCTGAGGATTTCAAAATGAGATGTAAAAAGACTTTATTATGTTCTTTGATGCTGGATGAAATGTGCATAAAAAAAGAGCTAGTATGTGAGCGGCATACCCAAAAGATTTGGGGTTATACAGATATTGGTACAGATATTGAAATTTCTAATGAACAAGAACTTGCCACTGAAGCATTAGCGTTAATGGTGGTTGGAATAGATGAAAATTTTAAGATACCAATAGCATATTTTTTTGTCAACAAAATATCAGGGGAAGAAAAGGCAAATATTGTTTTGGAAGCCTTGAGACAACTTAGCACAGCCTGTAAAATAGTAAGCATCACTTGTGATGGACCACAAGTGCACATCAAGATGATGCAGGAATTAGGCTGCCAAGTAACTGACCTCAAGAATGTGAAGAACTATTTTTTACATCCTGTTACGCAACAAAAAGTGTATATTATTTTTGATATATGCCATATGCTCAAACTTGTGAGGAATAATTGGGCAATATCAGGTGTTATATTGGATCCCCACCAGGAAAATGAAAGTCTTGTCTTAGCAGCAAATAAATTGAAGAACAAACATATAGAGTGGAGGACAGTAAAAATGAAGGTAACTACTAACATTTAACATTTAACATTTGGAGCTACCAATGAAAGAGCATGCTTACTTTGCTCAGTATATTCCTATCTCATGAACATTTGTCTGTCTTACTATTTGCATCTTTTTTCTAATATTTCTTTTTCACAGGTTAATGTTGCTGCACAAACTCTCAGCTCAAGTGTAGCTGATGCTTTATCATTTATGTCAGAAACTCTTCATTTCGAGGGATTTGAGAATGTCCAACCAACAGTAAAGTTTATAAAAATAGTTTATCAACTGTTCGATATTTTAAATTAACGGAATTGTCTTGCAAGAGGAATGAAAATTCCCATAAAAAAAGAAAACAGTGCTACGTGGAAACCCTTTATTACTGAAGCACTTGATTACCTGCAAAAGTGTAAAAACAAGGAAGGTGTTTTACTGCATCAAACCCGAAAGAGAACCCCAATTCTTGGATTCGTTGTATCAGCTCAATCTATAATGGACATCTATGAAGCTGAGATAGTCGAACAAAAAAACTTGAATTACTTATTAACATATAAGTTCAGCCAGGATCATCTGGAGTTGTTTTTTTGCAGTGTAAGGTATGACAGTAAAAATTATATTCCATTATTTTTTTCAAAGAACAAACCTGGTTATCAATTCACCTGTGAGTTGTATTTAAATTATTTTTAATTTTCATTTCAGGTCAAGAAATGGTTGGATGAACAATCCAAACTGTCTTCAGTTCATGTATACCTACAGAAGGCTCTTGATGCACCAGACTCAAAAAGATTCTAGTGGAAATTGTATTGCTCAAGACCAAACCAATGTCTTAATCCTGAAATCCCCCACAGAATTATTGACTGTGAGGGATGTCCATAAAGACAGAAACAAAGATAAGCAAGACAGACAACTGGATGAATTAGATGATGAATTGGACTTGTTTTTGCCTTCATGTTTGAACGAATATTCAGAAAATGTGGTGGCTTATATATCAGGTTTTGTTGTTCGTAAATTGGAAAGTAAATTGAAATTTTTTGCATCTATTAGAGCACCATATTTGGAGGAATATGACGAGCTGGACAGTAGGATGAATTTTGTGGATTTTGTGATGTTCGTAAGATATGTGATAAAATAGAAAAAAAAATACAGTTGACATGGAAATTATGCGGTGATAATTTAACGTTAAACGACAACTTCATAAAAATTTTGTTGAAGGAATCTGCATATTTTATGGAAAACCCCAATATATTCACTTGTTTGGATGACCATATATTTGATTATGCTCTGGAGGATGTGAATCACAAGAAATTGTTGATTGAACAAATCATCAGAACCTACGGGTCCCTGAGAATCCATAGTGTTATCGGTAGAATAAATGAAAGAGCAAGAGGAAAAAATATTAGACAAACTCTTAATAAATTAATTTTATTCAAAAATCAGTAATTACAGAAATTTTCAATTAGTTTTGTATTAGTGTCATATTGCACAGCATGCTGAATGTGCAACTATTTTGTGCTTTTGTATCTCTTCTCCATAATATATTAGAATATGTATTTTAGATTCTTTTTTCTGTATATTCTATGGAAAATAAATATTGTGCATACAATTGTTTCTGATTTTTATATCACCATTCTCAAAGAACATGATAATTACTTTGAAGAGTCTGTTTTCTGATTCTTCTGACCTCGACCTCTCTGATGATCTTTGAAGAGTGAAAAAGGTTTTCGTTAACACAAATTTATTGGAGGCCTAGCGAAAGATATGCAGTGGGTGCAACTTATGAATAACATTCTCCCTCACCTCATTCAATTTGAATCCCCAATGGAAACTGAATAATTAGAAAATAAACTATCACTTCGCTTTCGGGTTTTTTCTTTCAAGTTAGGGTCTTTTCACTATATTCATCAGATGTAGTTCAATGTCCAGCGTGGTATTAGCCAGGGAAGTAGTTGTTTTCTGTTAGATATTGCAGAAATAACTATGGTTACATATTCTACTCTCCTATACATAATTCTATAGAGTTTCAACTATTTTGCGATAATTGTGTGGTAAAGGTTCAATCAGAAAATATAAGCTATACAATAGATATTCAGTGAATTTTGCTGCACTTGTTTCTGATGAGATCCTGCGATTAAGTCTGGGAGGCTTTATACAAATTGGATTTCACACATGTTCAACTGAAATTCCAAAACCTCGCAAACAGATGGAAAAAATATTTAAAACCTGCCCTGGACTCTCAAAACAGCATTCAAGTTTGACATATTTTATGTCAAATGGTGAATACATCTCTTGTCTCGCTTCATTCCTCTTATTAGAAACGTATAGACTACAACAACTTAAAACTGGAGTACAATGTCAGCCATGTGAGAGGAGCTATTTTGTATCCATTGGAAAAGCGGACATGTTATATCTACTTCTTTTATGAGGTCTGTGTACATTGCACACCACGTAGGCGCAACTAATATAGAGTTTTGATTGGTCCATGCGGATTGCCTATTGGGAAGTGTTGTGGAAAGGAATTCTTGGGACTAGGAGTAGGACTTGGACTGTCATATTAATTTGGCGCATGTGTAGCGTTGCCAATGTCGTTCATTTGATACGGCATCAGACAAGCTGTCCTTTCCTTATCAATATTCGTTTTTAATACATATATATCCTTGGTTCTCCCCTTTGTTTATAGGGAAAGAGAAGTTTTCTATTAATTTTGGAATCAACCTTCCGTCTTTTCCAACTAGATGACAGCAAACGCCAAAAGTCAATTTTATTCATGTTTTAAAGTCCTAGAGTTCTAGAGTTGTTATTGATAGTAGTAGGTATTTGGTGCACAGAGCGTTTTTTGTTAGTGTTTTAGTGTTGGAAACAACAAAACAAATACTTAATCGTTATTAAGTTCACAATGTTTTCCAAAAAGTGTTTCTTCAGAAACAGTGGGAAGTTTCTGTCACAACACTGATTTTTTTCAATGTAAACACTATACATAGACCACGTTTCTAAGGACCACAAACAGTGTACCTATCTGGTTTTTGTTTTGCTAAAAACAGAAAATCAAATACACACTTATAACAAACAAAAGATATGATAACAAATTTGGAGGGATGCCTGGCTCACCAGATGTTAAACAGATTCCAACAGAAAAGGTAAATCACTTGAATTATATATTATAATGTTCAAACGTAAATAGGGTAGGTAGCTATTTTATGTCTGGAATTAAAACCGAACTGTAGATTAGATAGCTATTGATTTTTTTATGCAAATACGTAAGTACAGCACAACAAACACATCCCGCCAACCCAATCAAGTGGTGCAAAAGATTTTTTGACAAATTAAATTTTTTCGGAAAATGAACTTTTCTGAAAAAAAATATATTTTATTTTCAGTATATTATAAGTACACAGTAAATTTTAACTTGAAATTAGTTTCACAGAAAGTTGGTTTACAAAACCACAACAAAGTAAGTTCAGTAGATTATACGGTATATTAAGTTACATTTTGCTATGTTAAACTCCTATAAGGCGGATTTACCGCCGGATTCATAATGCACAATTTAATGCATATGCATAATTTCAAAGAATCTACAGTTTATAACATTTCAATATTCAGATTCATATGAAATCATTTAGGAATTATAAATTATGAAACGGGTAAATGGTTTCATATAAATCTGAGTATTGAAATTTTATTAATTTTACATTAAAATTACGCATATGCATTGAATTGTGCATTATGAATCCGATAAATCCGCCTTTATATTATAAGAGTATACACAATAGGTATAACACCTCTCTGTGTACCAACCGTTTTTCAATTATTGGCGTTCAATGTTCCCCTGTTTCAAACGAACTTCTGCAAATTGTATTAATGTTTATGTTCTATGTTGTCAAGTATGTATGCAGGTATCACTATTACTGGCAAATTTCTGCAGGAGTGATAACAATTTATTTTGCGTGTTCGAAATTGTTTTTCTGTGTTTTATCCGTTAACCAGCTGTCGTCCCCCTACGAACGACAGCCTTCAGAAGTCGAAACTTGTGCTAGCCAACAACTAACGAGGTTTTACCAGTGTCCATGCTGTGAATAGAACCCAAGGCACGCCCCTGTGATTAAGAGGCAAGCGCCCTACCATCACGACCACTGCAGCCCATACGACCAATGCGGCCCATTTGTTGAATTTTTTTTGAATTTTTTGAATTTCTTTCAAATTTACCGAATTTTCAAGAAGTTTGTTTTCCAGGACCTTCGAATTTTGTTGTAGTTTACCTTCTAAATTCACCGAATTTTCTATAAGTTTTTACTCCAGCGCTTGCTTCATTTCCGTGACCTTCAAATCCACTAGGCGAACTTTGCTCGAAAAATGTTCTTCTTTTAGTGTCACAGCAAATGATAATATTAGCCGTCCTCTACCCGCACACGTAATTTTCATTGGTTTCCTCCATTTTCTATAAGTTTTTCGTGTGAAGAAGAATCAGTTCGCTCACTTGCCGTCGGCAATTTGATCTTTTTGTGCACGTTTGTGCACTGCGCAACCTGCAACCTTATCCCTAGCGCATACAGGCTTACAATTCATACAATGCTCAACATTAAAATGGATACACTGCTGGAACTAAAAATAGGTACCTAACTGTGGATATTTTGACCGTGTTGAGGTCTGTTTTTTTTATTGCAGATAATTGTTTTTTAACATCATTCAGTTGATAAAATGTATGCATTATGGGCTCCCTATTAAAAAATTGCTGAAAATCTAGAATTTTGAGGAAGATACCAAATTTTGTGACAAAAACTTTAAAGGGCAACAAAGTTTTGTGGTTATTGTACTGACTTCTTTCAAAATTGGGTAGGAGTTTGTGATGGAAATATTACTTATTTTATAGAACGCCAACATATCTTTAAGAAACTGAATTTGTGTATCTGTCCCCATGAAAGTCCTATTGAATGATTATGATTATGCCTTGTGGACTTTTGATGAATTGAATAGATCAAAGAAATTATCAATTTTTTCTATGAAGTTAACTGTCTTGAAGTCTGCTAATGGGAGTTTTTTGAAAGATATATAAGCATTTGTTTCTGCAGAAACAGTGGCACTGAACACTTTTGAGCTGCATATGTTGCTCTCATTTTCTGAAAATTGACTGGAAAAAAAATGGTTTCATGAATAAAGAAGTACTCAAACATGTTTGCAGTTTCCTGTAGGAGCCCAGAAATCGTTTCAATGAAAAATAAAACACGCGAAATTTATATACTTCTGGAAACTGAATACTTTTAGTACAATAATGAAATATGGTGGATTACGTAATCCAATCTTCCGCAATAAAACCTATACAATAGGTAAAGTCGTCGGCAAGTATTCAACAAAAAACAACTACTGCCCCCTAGAAGATTGGATTACGTAATCCACCATATTTCATTATTAGTTTTATGGTCTCCCGTCAAGTGGTGTCGCCCCTCTTTCATGACTTTTAGTACACTTGACAACTATGTAAGTTTGTGTGCAAATCTATTGCGCAACCCGAATTTGTTTCCCCTACGCTTATTCTATCTTGTACACAAGATGGCGGTGAGTGAGCGAACTGATTCTTTTAGCTATAAACTGTGCTATCGCAGAATATCGTGAGTGTGAAAGTAACGCTGGTGACACACTTGGCAGTTGGTGTCGTCGCGGGAAATTTGCCGTTCAGAACAATTGTGCATATTTTAACACTAAGGTGCTAAATGACCGACTGCACTTCGGTTTCAGTTTAGTCGAGTTGCATGGGATTTGGGATAGCAACAATTGAAATGGATCAGCAACAAATTCTTGCTTTGTTGTTATACCGCCACAGAAAGAAGAAGACAATAAAAAATCTCCTCATTTGGATTCATTATATGAACCGGAAGAAAAAATAATAATTTGGGGCATTTTATACATTGCTCGAAGATTTGAGAAATGATGACACGAAGTTTTCCAATTATTTTCGAATGTCAATGAAGTCATTTGACGAGTTACTGGAGAAATACAAAACTGAGGAATTGCTCCACTGCTCCGAGATTGAGAACGAGAAAAAATCGCTGAGTGTGTAGACATACATCAAGTCACGTACGCCACTACAGGCAGGCGGCTGCACATCGACCGCCAACGGCATAAATGACGAGCGGCATTTATGCCGCTAAGTGTGAAGGCTTTCATTAAATTCTTGAAACTACTGTCAGAACGACGGCGACGGCAAATCTACCGTGACAGCACAAACCGCCAAGTGTGTCACCAGCGTAAGCATAAATCTTCAAGAACAAAACTGTAATGGTTTTAATTCACGGCGATAACTATCGAGCTTGTCGCGTAACCTCAAACATATTCAATGAGAGGCATCCAGGTAAAATAAATTCAGTGAAACAGTTGAGTATATACATAAAATAACACCAAAGAAACGTTACTGTGGAAGGAGACGCTGCCTTGGATATTGTTTTATTTGTTGTGGAGGATCCAAGACTTTTGTTATTTCAAAGGCAAAAAATATTGGCTTCTCAGAACGGTCAATTAGGCGAAATTGAAAAATCTTGATTGATTTGACCGATACTTGATGGATATCCATAATTACAGAGAATTAAATAAAAAAACTTGTTTTAAAATATCCAAAATATATTATTACTGTAACATATGACGCGCTATTACTACAGCTTTTTCAACCAACTAGTATTCAGAACGAATGCAAACATGTTACAGTAGTAATATATTGTGGATATTTAAAAACAAGTGTTTTTATTTAATTCTGTGAAATAGGAGAATATAACCGTTTCTCCAGGAAAATATACTCCGATGAAACTACTTTCACATCGAATGGTACGATAAGCTCACAAAATTGTAGATGGTGGGCAGATGAAAATCCACATTTCAGAATCGAATGTAAGGATCAATATAACTGCAAAATAAACATCTGGTGTGGAATTTTGGAAGATAAAAACGAAAACATTTGAATGCAGAAATGTATTTAGGAATAAAACAAAAGTTTTCATCGGATTATCTTGACATCCTTCCACTACGTGTTAAAGCCAACATCTTTTTTGATAATTTTTTTTTTTTTACCATATAGGTGCGCATACAGCTTTGTCCCATGGGGGGGGGATAATTCGCAGGCGATTTTTTTTTTCAAGGTCAAATGCCTTTAAATTGATTGTTAGATTTGTGAGCGAGGTATCATAAAAGTGGGAAAAAAAGGATGTCATATTCAGTTTGTGTTATATAAAATGAAAAAAAAATATTTAACGATATTAAGGTCGCCGTTTGGTACGGCTTGACAAACTAATCCGACAGAGGAGCCACCATGCCTTCTGTTTAATATTTATCCAAGTTTCCCTCCGTGCAAATGAGTGATAGTCAAAACCAATGTCTACTACGACTACGCTTTGCAAACGCTGGGGATGGGGACGGCGACGGAGCCAGTCTGTTGACAATACTGTTACGTATTCCGTATAATAAATACATCTCTGACTATCAATTATCATTTGGTTTGGAGATTATTCAAGAAGAAATGATTCATTGAATACTTATTCCAAATCAACTTTTTTTTAAAATGAAATTTAATGTTGTTATATTCATTACTATCAGGTACAACAGCGACAAAAAAAATAAGCCTAGACATTATTAATTATATTGGCGCTCTTGGCAACATGCCAGCAGGTGTGCTATTCTCGAGTTTGTACGTAGGTATCTATGCGATTTCGATTTTCTGTTTCACATCAATACATATGAAATACTTATATAGGTATATTTTTCTCTCTTATTTTTACGCAAATAATAAGCGAAATATTTGAGAATAGGTCACCTATTTATTGCATTGTGTTGTTGTATAAGAAAATCCTATATCATGGAAAGAATAATTTCAGCACCATCAGTGGCATGGAAACGTTATTGGGTTTTTGTTTTTTATTTTTTTTTTAAGATGTTTTGAAAATCTCGCGTTGTCATCCAAGTTTATATTAGTTTTGAATCCTAGGTAGGTAAGGTAGATATTGTAGTAAAACTGCACTAACTAATTTTCCTAATTTATTTAAAACACTATTTACAACAATTATTCACTAAAACATTTACTTCACTAGATTCAAATTTATTTCTACTGTGTCAGTCTCTATCTGCGAACTCTGGAACTGTAACTAACTCTGAATTCTAATTACTCCGCCATCTGCTATACAGCGGCTATATATAGAAGCATTTACAGTTTTCGATCTTTCCAGTCTGTTCCGCGACTTCTGAGAGGTCCCTAGAATATTCGGTTAGACGTTCGCGTCTCTTCCACGGATGAGTCATGTGTTTGTCAGAAGAGAACTTGTTTACATTTCGAGTGTGGGGTGTAATTGGATGATCAGGGCCGGTCTCGAGGCCGGTCTCGAAATCGTTACAATATGTTCGTAGGTGTACCTATATTATGATTACGATTGTTGGAAATGGACCGATTTTTAACGAATATTTTTCTTTATACCATGAATTAAAGTGTTTTATTCGTTTTTAGAAAATGTCACAAAGGACATTTTCATATCGAACATTTCAAAGGTGTGGTGTTTTGGGAAAAACATATTGAAGTCAGATAAGTGAAATGTTCAGTCAATGGGGTGTTTAGTTCAATCTTTATAGAAATAGTATTATGTGCAACTAGTGCGGAAAATAGGATATTTCATACTAACCACTCGCACTATAACTTTCCGACAACCAACCTCAAATACAAGAATTTGAAAAATATTTTTGAACGAGAACAAGTAAATTGAATTTTGCTTGACCGCTTCATACCTACCTACCTAAAAATAATTCATCTTTAGAAATGAGTGTGCTTCATACTACTTGCTCATGATATAGAATTGATTGATTGAAGAAGTGTATTATTCAGTGAGTCTAAGAGGTTGTCCATCACGGAGATATCGGAAACGGTTATACAGTTTCAATTCAGTAAGAGAAAATTTGCATAACAAAAGTAAAATTTATAAAAAAATATATAAAAATGTTTCTAGAAACACTGAATTTTGTGATCATTAATTTTATTTTTTCTGGTGTTATCGTCAAGCTGTCATGTGATAATGTCGCAGTTTTACTGTCCGACGTTTCGTTATCTAGCAACCATCACCAACTCAATTTTTATACTGCCTCGTTTTAAAAAAATACAAATTTTGATAATATATGTCTCTTTCAAAATTTTAATTATAGAACTAGTTTTTCTTGTGAAATTATTTGTAGGTAGATGAATATTCTTGTTGAAAAATATTTTCAAAATCCGTCATATTTTATTTTTAGTAGGTCGTCGGAAAAGTATAAAGTGCAACTCATACGGAAACTGGATATTTTCTGCACTAGTTGCACAATATACTATTTCAGTCCTCACACAATTATCAAATTTTTTTTTTTTTTTCAAATACCTTCGAATCTCCAAATTTCTTCCTGGTGGTAGTGCACGTCTGGCAGTAAATTCAATATTTAAAAAAATTGTGGTTTTTCGAAAAACATTTCAAGCTTCTTCTCAACTTGCTTTGTTTGTTTCTCTGATTATTTTTGGAATATAAGTGCGTTCTGTGTAGATTTACCATCACAGAGACCAAAATATTTATCAGAAAGTACTTTATATTTTTATAGGTACTTTCCCACCCTGATTTTTGAGTATTTTCTCGGCAAATTTTGCGAAATGATTCACCAGCGATATTGGTCGGTAATTAGTGACTTGCATTTTATCAGTTGCTTTATAGGTTTGTAGACATCGGGTTGATCATAAAAATATCTTCCCATTTTTCTGTTTAGAGTTTTTCAAGTATTTTTTTTCAAATTCATTGTACCTAGTATTTTTTCTTTGTTTCATTATTAACGGAATTTTCTTTTTTTAATTCAGTTGAATTAATTTGTAAAATCATCGGTAAGGGGTCTGTGATGTGAATAAAGATCATGTTTCGTCTACTATTTTGTATGACAGTTGCGTCCAAAAGAACGAATTCTTAGAAATCTATATTAAAATGGGATTTATTTAATTTTTGTTGTCGCAAAAGCCTTGAAGGCATTGCACTTCTCAGATTACATGTGTCTACACGGATAGACAAAAGTTAGAACCAAAAGTATCCAGTGCTAATTCAGAATTGGCGCCTGTAGTTGTTTGGAGTTTTCTTGAATTCCGACAATCTTGTTACTTGGCTATGTATATAAAGTTAGCAAGGCCACTTGCCGGAAAATCGATGAAACCAATTCCAGTAATTGTCGAATAATTGTCGAGAATTTGTCGAGAACAAAAAAAATTTGTCGCGCTTATAGTTTTTTTTTTAAATGGGCTGGCTGTGCTAACTTTATATTAAGTTAGCACTGCCACTGATATAACTTGACAAATAAACATCAAATTTTATCATTGTGGTAACCAACAATTGTCGAGTAATTGTCGAAGTCTATTTGAAGTAAAAAATTGCGAAAAATCTTATTGGAATTCTTGATATTGGGGAAAATTTTGAGTAAGTGGCAACACCGCACCGCAAGGATAATTTGTCCCATTAAACTATTGTCAAATATGAATTGACTGGGCATTCAGTGTTCAATGAAAAAACTCATCAAACTTGCTGCTTAGATAATATCGAGAGACCGGAAATAATGGAATTTTACCGATTACAAGTAGTTTTCGACAATTGATGATTTAGTTTTCAGGAACAGAAAAAATAATACAACCAAATTATGTGTGTATATTACTAAGAAAAGGAGATTTCTTCATTATTGAGCGTTTTAAAGTACTTTTCCGGCTTTTCAAGAATGAAAATTTTCACGACAAATATGTTTTCGTCGTTCGACAATTGTTCCTTAAATTTCCGCCATAAAAAATTATATTTAATCATCATTCAGTGCGTTGGTAATACCGAAAGACTGGAAATAATTGAATTTTACCATTTATAGGTAGTTTTTTCGCTTCAGAAAATTTCAACGTTTCACGACAAATTTGATTTTGTCATTTGACAATTGAATAGTTCATTTTCAGTCGCAGAAAAAATAATCCAACCAAATAATGTGTGTATATTACTAAGAAAATGGAATTTCTTCATTAATTATCGTTTTAAAATAATTTTCCGGCTTTTCAAGAATGAAAATTTCCAGGACAAATATGTTTTCGTCGTACGACAATTGTTCCATAAATTTCCGCCACAAAAAATTATATTTAAACATCATAATCATTAGGTAATATCGAGAGACTGGAAATAATTGGATTTTACCAATAATACGTAGTTTTTCCGCTTCAGAAAATTTCATCGTTTCACGACAAATTTGATTTTGTCAAAAAAACATTATATTTAATCATTATTCAGTGCGTTGGTAGTACCGAAAGACTGGAAATAATTGAATTTTACCAATTATAGGTAGTTTTTCCGCTTCAGGAAATTTCAACTTTCCACGACATATTAGATTTGATCATTCGACAATTGATGAGTTAATTTTCAGTCACAGAAAAAATAATCCAACCAAATTATGTGTGTATATTACTAAGAAAAGGGAATTTCTCCATTATTTAGCGTAAAAGTAATTTTCCGGCTTTTGATATCTCCTTTTTCTCGGGCAATGTTATAATTATTCGCCAATCATTCAGTGAATTTGTGAGCCTACAAAAAAATATTCAAGTTTGATGAGTTTTTTCATTGAACACTGAGTTTTCCCATTTTTCACAATAAATTTTTCATTTGTTTCAAAAAGAATGCATAATCCATACATATTTAACAATAGTTTAATGAAAAAAGTTCAAATTGTCCTCATAGGTATGCGGTGTTCCAATAAAAAATACATAATAAGCTGTAAAGAAAAGATTTTTCGACAATTACACGACAATTGTTGGTTACCACAGTTATAAAATTTGATGTTTATTTGTCAAGTTATATCAGTGGCAGTGCCACCCCATATAAAAAAAAACTAGGTATAAGCGCGACAAATTTTTTTCGTTCACGACAAATTCTCGACAATTATTCGACAATTATTGGAACAGGTTTCATCGATTTTCCGGCAAGTGGCCTTGCTAACTTTATATACATTACTTGGCTCTGCTGTAATGATGACATGTGTATAAACGCATGCGCTTGCAGCTGCTTCCACTCTTTGAAGGTTAGAAGAAACACTAAGCGTTTTGGATATTTTGTAGAAGTCTCAAGAATGTATTTGTTTTACGACAGGATTACCTCCATAAGTTTTTTCAAAAATAACTAACTCTGGGAAAACTCAGTTTCTCTACAGTTACACAAAACATTATCATCCTCCTCTATAGAATGTCATATCCAGAAAATCAACGCAAATTCCACCAATAATAGTCTCCAATGTGTCAATATGTTATTTTGTCCAACCATAAATAGACACTTTGGTAAATGTAATGTGAAATATGTAATATATTTATATCAATTGCTTTCGTTTCAACAGAAATAAAATCAATATTCGCTCATTTTCGAAAATTCGTCTTTTTGGGCTCACTCTGTATCGTGTCACGTAAAAGTAAAAAATAGTTTACCTTTATTCTCTGTGAAATATCAAACAATCCACTCATATGATCTCCCATAATTTATCACTTTTTTTGCTCACTCTGTGAAATGTAGGAAAAACCACATTTTTGCGAGAAGCTCAGAAAAGAGTTAAAAAAGCGTTTTCTTCATCACCCTGTAAGTAGGTACACCATAACTAATAGATATATTCGAAGTCAATCGATAGTTTTCATAGCATTATAAATGAAGAAAAATCCACTGGCAAACACTTTTTTGCGTATTTGGCGTTAGACATTCAAGCATTTTTGTAGCTCGCCCTGTAGAGCCAGGAACATTTCAAATGAAGAAACATTTCTTTCTACCTCTGAAATGATTAATCCCTAACTCAAAAAAATCCACAGAGCTCTAGGAATAGATGTTTCCAGTGGCATATATGACCCTTCATAATACATTGTCATAGGAATCATAAACACCGGCCCAATTTCATGATGATCGGGCAACTATAAGTGGGTCAAAATTCACTTGCAAGATTTTACCTCAATATACAAATGAATGAACAGAGAAACAAACGCACGTTTAATAAAATCTTGAAAAAATGTCAGCGTTTTAAAAAATATTGAATAAATTAACTGCGAGATGTACAGCAAGAAGTTTAGAGAAATTACTTCGCATGTGCTAGGAAAAGTTTTGTTGTATTACATATAGATTGAAACTCCGGATCCCGTCATCGATTGTTGATTTTTATTTATGCATCCTCAAATAGCACTCCATGATACGCTTATGATTTATTTGGGGATCCAAAACAACACGTCTTGATTTCATTTTCTTGACCTGGCTCCTCCTACCAATGTTATCAAAATCACATTCCGTTTCATTGAGTAAATTGAATGAATGAAATATACAATGGCGCTTTCTATCCGAAAACTGACGAACTAAAAAATGAGTAAGAATGTTGGTAAAGTAGGAACTGTTTCGCGCCATATGTTCGAATTTGGCTATTCCTAGCCCATTTCTAACTTGGAATTAATCTCCCAAACGATATTGTTTGGAGATTCGTTTTCAATCGGAAATTGCACTATTTTTATCAATATTTAGATTAGCATAAAACAGAAGCCAGTATTGGCTTATTTTCCTCAATTGCTGACCAAAATAATCTCACTTTTCGAAATGAAAAAAATCTCAATATATTCACTGTGTACTCCAATCTTTTTTGAGTTCACCTACCAAATTTCAGCTCTCTAAGTGTAACCGTTTCTCAATGCTTTTAAAAGTCGCAATACACGACATTAGACGCCCACCTTAACAGATGCCTTCTGAAACTAAATACATTTTATTTTAACATACAATGTCACCGTTAAATTCCGCATCATATGGGATTTTTTTTTATTATTCACTTATTGCAAATTTAGAGTTCGTGAACAGTTTGTGCTTTGAAAATAATGCAAAATGACGTTTACGATTGTTTTCTGTCTATTGGCTACACCTGTCAAATTGACAAAATACAAATATGCTAAGAAAATAAAAATATCATACTTGAGGCAGAGTGGCTCTAGTTTCAATATTCCATAGCAAAATTTGCTTCAATTATTTCAATCACAATACATCAGTGAAATAGAAAATACTTTAGGTCTATTGGTTCATAAAAAAATTCGATAATTCGAAACTAGAGCCACTTTGCATCAACTATAATGTAATTTTTACAGAATATTTGTATTTTTTTGAAAATATCCAAGTAGAAACATTTTTAATCAGAAAAAATCCTTCCAGCAGATGGGATTATTACATCTCAACAGGTTATTTCAGATTTGACCAAATTTAAATTATCCGAAAAAGTGTAAGGTTGAGAAAACGCGAAAAAAATCAGTTTTTCAAACTGGTTCAGATTTGGTAGGTGGGTAGGAAACCGAAAAATGAACAACTTTTTCACATATTTGTCGAAAAATTGAGAAATAACATAACATTTCAAATTTTTTTTGAAAAAATGTCAAATTTGACAGGTGTAGCCAATCGATGGAAAACAATCGTAAACGTCATTTTGCCTTATTTTCAGAGCAAGAACTGTTCACGAACGCTAAATTTGCAATAACTGAATAATAAAAAAAAGTCCCATATGATGCGGACTTTAAACGGTGACACTGTAAATAAGTAAATGTTAATTTTGATTGAAACACTGAATTTTTCTCAATTGCGAGTGGTGTTTACCCCCTTATAAACGCGCCTGTAACCAAAGTAATAAAATCCATAGGAATATGAACTGAATCTCATTGATTTGTTTGAGGACCTAATGTGAAATGACCCTATTTCTTCAAAACCAAGTGGAATAGAATTATTATTTGTTTGTGCGGTTTCCGATAAAAAACAACTACTTAATTCCTTTGTTTTTGAATATTACCGCTCACCGCCACCGCTCACGGCTTACCGCTAATGGTAAATGCATTTTATTGAAGCCCTGTCCCCGAAAGTATTTTTCTTCTATCGAAATTTGTTTTGCCGCCCTTTGATTTGACCGCCTGTGTTTTTTTCACATATTTGCACTGCATAGAAGAATATTTCTGTTTCATGGTTGTATTGGATGATGAATGACTCCTATGAAATTCAAAAACGAGTTGATTTAGGATGTTTGTTTGAGGAAACATTCAATACGAAAACGTGTTTTCTTTTTGTTAAAAATAAATTCAGGTTTAGTTGCATATCCACACTGGTTGTTGAACCAATATTAAGTACTTATTCAGAACTCTAGGGGGGCCCCATGCCCCGCCCCTCAGATCCGCCAGTGCCTCTGACTGATAGACTAGCGCTCTACCATCATGACCACTGCGGCCCATCTGATCTTCTCAGATAATTTAGCCTGCCATTTATTGTTACGACCCAGCGTTTCACTTTGGTTGCGACACAATTCGATTGCTTCCAGTTTATTTTGAACTGCAGATGTGATTTTTTTTGTTGTAGCTGTTTACAAAAAATACCTTTTTCTTTCTCAATCGCTACAAGAAATGACGTTTTGTCAGCAATAAGTTTGATTTTTGCTATTTTCTGCATGACAGTTGAGCGAAACTTAACTCGATCTGGTCGTTTAGATGATATTCAGGGATGAGTATAGGTACTCAGATATTACAAACGAAAAAAATAAAAAAATCAGTGAAAACTGTGATTTTAAATTTTCTTATTTGAATAACTTTTTTGTGTATTCAAAACAATTAAATAAATATTTTTCTCCATTTCAATTTTTTTTGAGTCACTTCCGTTGAGAAATACACAAAAGTATTATTGATAATGCAAAGTTTCACAATACCATGTACCATCGTGACATTTAATAGCCACTTTTGATGAATATATAATAAAATAATTCGATTTTTTCTAAAATTAATCTTATCTTGGATTTCTGGCTATTTAGGCATAGGAACATGCATGATATATCAATTCGAAGGGAATTTAGTCATCTTTGGGGATATTTCATAATATACAGGATGTTCAATTTAAAAAACTCACTTTCAACCCTTTTTTTATGTAGCAGTATGATCATGAATTTTGATCGACCCTGTATAACGTAGAACAAACTTCTCTATACAGAATCAATATACACGCGATCTTGATGAACTAATCATAAAATTGCAACTCGACAAAATTCGAGCTATGTTTTGGATAAAAAATATGGAAAATAATGAATGTCTCATAAACCTAACAGCCCTTTTACACAGCCATGCAGTTCTGCAGGATCGCTTTTTTACTGAATCCCTCATAAACCACTAATTTTGTATTCTGTTTTTTGCGGTAGAGCAACGAGTGGTATAGATTGGCCAGATTGAAACAAAAATTCAGAAGTGATAGACGTGATCCTGCTTGCGATATTAGCTATTGTTACGAACCTGGTAGTAGATAGAAAAATCATGTATCCTTCTATTTGCCTTCTAGAAACCCATTAGAATGTACTAGAATCATTAAAGTTTATTCGAGAACTTAGTATGGAATGTTCTGTTGAAAGTTCTATAGCTTCTAGAATAATGTTATCCTATAAATACGATCACATTTGACAAGTTGGGAGGTATTTGAGTTTTGTTTACTTTTTAACATTTGACTGTTGTAACGTTACCAAGTGAAGTTTGTACTGCAAAGTATCAAACAGTGTTGTCAGTTGTATTATTTGTTCTGTGACAATAAAGGCGAGTTTATAAGTAAGTGTACCACTTATTGAACCTGAAAAACGCAACAGTATATTCTATCATTTTGATCAAACTGAACGAACTGAATTGACGTGTGATCCGACTGTTACATTTCGAGCTCGTTATTCAACAATCGGATCAGTTCAATTCAGTTCGTTTAATCAAAAGGACTGAATATACCTTGGTATTACCGCCGCCGCCGTCGGCAGTGTAAAAAAAGATTTTGGGTTCACCCGATTCTGAAACAACGACCAAAATTGGGTATCTTTCGTAATCTCATGGTCGATTTGAGAAAAGTGAATATAAGTTTTTTGATTACTTTAGGATGTTCATGTCCACGTTTGACAACCTTCTAGAAAAAGGTTCACCTCTCCCCGCTCCCCTTACATTATCAAAATATGGCAAGAATAGCACCGGCCCTGTGGAAGATACCCCTTATTTAACTGACTGATGAAGTTAAGAGTATTTGCCATAGGGTCGGTTTTTCAATGTTTAGTTGAGAGTCTCAGTTAGCTGACTGACAGCTCCTCGGGTCCAGTAGGTATAGGTACCTCAGATCAAGATTTACTTCTTGATCTGAGGTAGGTACCAAAGAAAAATAATCATAAACTAACTGATGAGATTTCGTAAATTTGTTCTTCATGTCGACTTGGACAACATGCCGCCGACAATTCTTTACAAATATGTCTAACTCGACATAAAGAGCATATATACGAAGTTTCAAAGGTTGGGTAATCATTTCTCTTCTCCCGGTACTTGGTCCGAGGACTACTTGCTTTCAGCCAGCTAACTGAAACTGAATATTGAAAAACTGGTCCTTAGTAAAACACATTGTAGCCTACTATATAGCTGAGATTTCATCAGTTTTAAGCTATTGTGATCAAATTTGTAGCATGCCTGCGTATACAACAGAATATTGAATAAAAACATCCAATCGAAAGTTTAAGTGAGATCACAGATTGTGCTGCCAGTACATTCCTTGTTATATATTATTTTCAATGAATTATGTCTTTTTATTAATAGCATCAGTTGTAGATAGAGATTTTCTGAAACCATATACTGTGCTTTTTGTTTAATATATTGACAGTTTCAAAATATTTTTCAAGGGTTTTTAAAAAAATCCGTGTGTGGGAGTAATGGTTATTGGCCTGAAATGATTGCATGAGTTTTAGACCCTTTTTTGTGTAAGGGAATTATAGATTTTTTAAATGAATCTAGTAGAAAAAAATTCTAAGCACAAATTGAAGATTTTGGCCAACGGAATACATAAAAAATTACCAATACACTTCATAATTTATGTGTTCTCCAATCAAGTAACACAACCTAGATGAATAATACTCAAAAAATACTGAAGGGAACATCTAAGATGCCTAAAAACCGACTCATACCTGTAAAACTGAAGACTAAAACGCTGGACATTCGCTTGCTTGATAATGAGAAAACAAATGAAATCGCGGTCTATTTTCCAAAAATCTCGCGATACTTCGTGAACCGCCACCGTCGGTTTTCTTGTTAGGGTGAATTTTTATGAACAGAAGTTTCAAGTATTACGCACGAGCATGAAATGAATAAAACAAAATTATCATTCAAATTTACAGAATCACTGTCCGCAAGCAGTTTTATTAGTTAAATTTTCGACTTATTACATAATTTTTATTTTGCTGATATGCGATTTACTGGAACAAATAATAATCACACATTTCACATAAAAGTAATGAAATTCAGCTGCATTGGAATTCACCATTAAAACCTGTCAAGCTTGTGCTTATCTGACATCTGCCCAACATGCGCATGCGCAAGTATCTGCTCCATTGTATCCGAGTTTTCCTTTTAAAGTTCTCTGTAATAAAGTATATATAAAGTAATAATTTTGTAGCTTATTTTGAGTTTAATTGCTTTTCAGAAGTGATGTGTGTGATGAGTTGTGTGTTACAATGGTCATTCGCTATTTTAAAAAGTGTATGTCATGTAATAGTGAAGATGTTTCTTTTTTTGTGCAATCCTTTCTCGATAGAAAATTAATTTTTGGATGATCTAACCACACTGAAAAGATTTTACGAAAACGAATGGTAAAATAAGAAAACCGGTAAAATTCCGTTAACTAATAGCCACGAGCAATCAACATAATTTTTTTTGAAACTTACGTAGTTTGGCCTCCTGAACAAAAAATCCAAATGAAAATTGTGGCGTTCTTGACTAATTTCGGAGATATGGGCCTATTTTTGAGTGATGAATGGCATTGTTTAGGACAAATTTCTACCGCGGAAAAAACCCTCAAAATTCTTCCTTCTTTAAACTAACACAATGTACGTTCTAATTCACCCGTTTTACACAATTTTTTTATTAGAAACGGCAATGGTTATCCAAAAATGCAACCTTCTTTTGAAAACATCAAAACAACACATTTATGTAAAATGTTTAGTGAATTTATTTATGTCAAGTTGGTAACTTTGAACTTTGCTGATTTGCACAGCCGACTTTCCTATGCATTTAATTTCAACATGAAGAGGAAAATATTCACTCACTTTTTTTCCAGAAACCAACTTGACATGAATAAAATTCACCAACCATTTTGCCTAGATTTGTAGGATATGTGATCATAAAAGAAGGATGAGTTTTTTCCTAAAAAGTAGCGTTTTCAATAAAGAAAGAATGTGAAACAGGTCAATTAGAGCGTGTACATTGGGTTAGTTTGAAGAAGGAAGAATTTTGAGTGTTTTTTCGCGGTAGAAATGTGTCCTAAAAAATGCCATTCATCACTCAAAAACAGGCCCATATCTCCGAAATTAGTTGAGACAGCCAAAAATTTCATTTGGATTTTTTGTTCAGGACAAACTACGTAAGTTCCAAAAATTATGTTGATAGCTCGTGGCTATTAGTTAACGGAATTTTACCAGAAAACCTGAACAAGCTTGATGATATATGCAAAACTGATAAATTTCAGTAGAAGTGGTGATTTTTTTTTACTTTGTCACGAACTTTCGCAACTTGAACTTATGGAATATTTAAAGAGAGAGTAGGGTATAACAACACGCACCCAGTTGATTGAATCGATTTGAAAAAATATTTGCCATGTTAAAATGTAAGTTCCAAATTGGTTCAAAAGTATATTTCACAGATTTTAAGTAGTAGGTAGGTACTCACTTTCGGTACAAGACATAAATGAATTATTGTGTTCATCTCTCTGAATTTTGTCCACACAAAAACGGATTATGGTCAACTTATTTAGGAAAATAATATAAAATACAGAAAAATAAAGAAACGAACATTATTAATAGTCAATAATATTGCACTATGAAATTTTTGATTCTGCCACAACTATTTTGACTTTCAAACGGTATTTACTTTATTTAAAAAAATAACACATTTTGTGTGGTGTTATTTTTCCAAAAATTTGGTCTTCCACTTCGAGTATGGAAACTATATTGCTTTAGAATGATATTTAAAAAGTTTATTGACGTTCCGTCAAATTCAATCAACAACAATCACCATCACTATGTCCCTGGAATATTGACATGAGGACAAGGCACCATCTCTGGATCCGATTACAGAAATAGACCACGATTTCATTTGTTTTGTCTTCAAAAAAATCTAAACAACATCTAATCAGTCGACACACCAGGGTATTTAGGCATCTTAGGAACATCTTTTCATAATGTTATCCCTCAAATTATGACATTATTGCCATGTCGCAATTTTTTAAGGATACAATAAGCACGTCAGCTAGATTTTGATATCTGTCGGGTATATTCATGGCAACGAAAACCCAAAAATACTGTCTTGGATGAAATATATAGCAATAAGAAGGCAATTGATACGTTCATTGCAGCTTGTTGGGAGCATGTAATAACGATAGTATTTCCATCGCCGAACGGAGATTCTTCGTTGTGGATATAGTCTGGTCAGTACGGCAACACTGCATTTGGAATATCGAATGTTAAATATGACAGAAGAACAACAAAATATCTGTGTTTTCTTGTCTTTGGCTCATTGGTGTGTTTTTTCATGAATAAAGGGCAAATTCTGAGTTAATTTGTGTAAAACTATCGTTAGTTTTTATTAATAGGCAATGGTTGAAGCATTGTGAAATGTGTAAAAGACCATTTGAAGCTGGAAATCAAAATATGTCATTTCTTAGGTGAGCTACCAGTGTCGTAACTATCGAAAAAGGGAAACCGAATAGGAAAAGAGTAAAATGAATGAATTATGAAAAAACATGTCAATTAGAGCATCGGCTGTTCTCAAAATACTGTGGAGATTATTCTATCATAATTTCAGATTTCAAAATTAACAAAAAGACTCTAATAAGCAAAAGACGAAAAACAAACAGAAACGTTTTGTTGTTGTTCTGTCGAATAGGTATCAAATGCAGCGTTGCTCATGATTTTAGGGATAACATTACGAAAAGATGTTACCTTCAGTACTATTCGAGTATTACTTATCTAGGATGTGCTACTTGATCGGAGATACTGGTTTATAATCTACCCCAACGAATTACTGCGTTTTCTGAAAACTAGTTTCTTTGTATGGAAGTTGTTGCTTAAAGGAATTGAATTGAATTGAATATAATGAAGATATCTTTCAATGTGTCAGTTCGAAATTTCCAAGAGATGTAACGTGTTTGCTGGATACTTACAAGGATAAAAACAATTCAACATTATCAGTTATTCAGACTTTGTAGACTGGGCACTTCATAGTTATACCAATTCCTCGATATATTCGTTTTACTAATGAAATTGTTTTCTGGCTCTGATTGAATTCCAGATGTCCAGCTGTTTACCAGACTGAAACTCTGCCGCAGGACACCTTTCGATTTTATCAAAGCATTTCATAAGTAATAAAATTGTAAGTACTTTCTCCGTTTTCAGATGTGCTGAGCTGTTCCTCAATTTATTTCATTTGTTTTTGATTCATTGAACCCATCGCATCGATGAGATTGACAACTTTCTCGCTCATAATAGTAGGAGAGCTGGTGAACAATTTTGGTTAGGTATCTGAAGCACTATGAAAAATTGTGTAATTGTTGAAGAACACCTGAATTTTAGGGTGGAGACCTGGCTAAAGGGTGGTGGGGCTTGGCGAACCCTCGAAATTTTTTGGCCAGGTACTTTCTTTAACAAAAAAATATTATTGAAGCATTTTAGAATATGTTTCAGTAATTTCGGGGTAAATTAATAATTCCTAGTTCTACTACTAATTAGATTTTTGAAAATTTGATTCAAAATTTCTTCCTTGATCGGAATGTAGCTCCATTGGGACCCCAAACCTTGAAAACATGACATCCACCAGAGCTCTTGCAACTGTGGATGCTTCTTGATCAGGCAAGGCATAAGCTTCAACCCATTTGCTAAATTAATCCATGGCAACGAGGATGTATTTGTTGCCATCATTCGTCATCGGAAACGGTCCTGCTACATCGATGGCGATTCGTTCGAAGGGAGCAACTACATTGTATTGTTTCATTTCTCCTCTTGATCTTGTCTTGGGACCTTTGCTTGCTTCATACTTCAGACATCTTCGGCACCATCTCTCTACATCTTCACGACATTGGACCCAGTAAAATCTCTGCCGTATTTGATCCATGGTCTTATTCACTCCAAAATGTCCACCTGATTTGCTGCCATGGATCTCCTCCAAGACATCACTTATTCTCGACCTAGGTACAACCAATTGAGAAATCACTTTTCTGCCGTCGGGCGATTCCAAAGCTCTCTTCAATAGACCATTCTCAACAATCAGGGAATCCCATTGAGCCCACAATGCCTTGAAAGCTGGTGATCGTAAGGAGATTTCCTTCCAAGTGGGTCTTTCCGCTCCGCTTTCCTTCCATCGTAGAAAATCTGCAATGTTTGGATCACTTTCTTGGTCCTGCCTCATTTTCGTTGTGGTCCAATTGTCGTCAACCATTAATCTCACTTGGTTGATTCCTTCGCGACGTTCAATTCGCTCACAATGCTCACAGGTATCCAAACAAGGTCTTCTCGACAAGGCATCTGCGCTGTTGTGTAATCGTCCTGGTCGATGTTTTATTTTAAAGTCATACTGGTTCAACTTCTCAATCCACCTTGCTACTTGTCCTTCAGGGGTCTTCATTTCGAGTAACCACTTCAAAGCTGCATGATCTGTTCTAATGAGAAATTATTTTCCATATAGATATTTGTGGAAGTGGTCGACAGCCTTGATTATTGCCAGTAGTTCCTTCCTTGTTACGCAATAATTTCTTTCTGGTTTGGTCAGTGCCTTGCTGTAAAACTCAATTACTTTTTCCTGGCCATCTTGCTCTTGTGATAGTACGGCTCCAATCCCATTGTTACTGGCATCTGTGTCCAAAACGAAAAGGCCTCTTTGACGTGGAAAACTTAAAATCGGACTGGAACATAGAGCAACTTTCAGCTTTCCAAATGCCCGTTCACTTTCGTTGGACCAGACGAATTTGACTCGGTCTTCTGTCAACTTATGTAGGGGTGCCGCAATGTCAGCAAATCCTTCTACAAACCGACCGTAGTAGGTGCAGAGCCCTAGGAAGCTGCTCATTTCATGTTTGTCTTTAGGTCTCGGCCAGTCTCGGATCGTCTGTATCTTCCTTTCGTTTGTTCGGATGCCGTCTGATGACACTGTGTGGCCCAGAAAATCCACTTCTTTCTGGAACAATGAGCATTTCTGGGGATTTAGTTTAAGGTTGGCATTCCTGAATCGTTGGAGTACTTCTCGTAAGTTTTGCACATGTTCTTCAAATGTCTTTCCCATGACTAAAACGTTGTCGAGGTATACAAGACAAGTCTTCCAAGTGAGTCCTCGCAGGACCAGCTCCATAAGCCTTTCAAATGTTGCTGGAGCATTGCATAATCCAAGAGGCATGACAGTGAACTGTTAAAGTCCGCTTCCAGTCGAAAATGCTGTAATTTCCTTATCTTCTTCATGTATGCCCACTTGCCAATACCCGCTCTTCAGATCTAGGGTTGAGAACCAACGTGAACCTGCTAAAGTTGTTAATGTGTCGTCAATCCTTGGTAAAGGGTAGCTATCCTTCTTCGTTACATCATTCAACTTCCTATAATCTACACAGAATCTCGTGGATCCATCCTTCTTAGAAACTAACACAACAGGTGCAGACCAAGGGCTCGATGATTCTTCAATCACACCATCTTTCATCATCTTGTCAACAAGCTCTTCCACCTCTTGTTGTTTGGCAAATGGAACTAACTCTTCTTGGTGGTTGCCGAATCGGATGGGCTTGGCCAGTATCGATCCTGTGTTTTACCAGGTTAGTTCTTCCTGTTGTTGTTGAATCAAAGATGTCGCTTTCACTTCTGATGAAATTTTTAGCAGCTCTCAATTCTTCTGTCGACAAGTGTTCAAATGATTTTTCAAGAACTGTCATAACACTCTTTGAGGCTTCCTTTCTTTCGTCGTGGTCAATTGAATCATAGTTCGCTACCCATGAAATAGGTTCACATATTCCAATGATATCGCCTTCTTTAGTTGTTATTTCTTCGGGATACACGTTGGCAACTCTCACAGGGATAGCATGTTTTGTCTTTACTAGGGCTCGTGTAAGAACTAGATCGCTAGGTGATTCAATACATGGCTGTACTATTCCATCGCAGCACCCAGGGCCTCCATCTAATGTAGCATAAACTACTTTCTCCGAAAATCCAGGAATTTTTACGGTTTTCACTAATCGCAGTTTCACAGACATCGTCCTCTCTGTTGGAGTTGTGAGTACAAATTTCCCCTCCAAACTTCATGATCCTCTCTTCATAGTCAAACGAAAACCCGTAGTCACTGATCAAATCCATCCCAAGTAAAAATTCATCTTCTATATCCGCGACGTACACTGTATTTGTGATGGTGAGTCGCCCAAGAATCAGTGTAATGTCAGCTTCTCCTCGAATAGGTGCATTTTCTCCAGTGACTGTTCGAAGCACACGGTTTGAAGAGATAGGTTTCACGCTTTCTGGCCGAAGAATGTCACTGCTTACCAAAGAAACTGCAGCACCGGTGTCTATGGTGCATACGACGTATTTTTCGTTCAATTTTCCTGAAATGGTGAGGCTATCGGTTGTTCTTCTTAGCCTGTTAATAGGGATGACCCTGGGGGCTTCATTATTGCTAGCCAGCATGCGCCCCGATATGCTGGCTAAGCTTAGTTTTCCTGCCGCACACTTGAGGACTCGCTGGATGACCTTGTCCTCATAGGTGATTGCGAACGTGGTGACATTCTTACTCTGCAGTCTCTGATAAAATGGCCCAATTTTCCACATCTATAGCACGCCCTGTTCTTCTGGTTGCTCATTCCGCTTATCAAAGATTTAATCTCTTCCAGAACCTTCTCGAATGAACTAGTAGCTGCGCTTGATCGTTGTTCGGGTTCTTCTATCGATACCGCTCGTACTTTCGGCCTCGAGGTGTTGAAGGCCGCCTCCACTTCTAAGGAACGTACCAAGGCATCGCTACTCCTCTTAAAGTGTGTCAATCGCAGAGTCCTTTGGATTTCAGTGTCTCTGAGTCCATCTATGAATAACTGCACCGCTAACTGTTCTTTGAAATCTCCCGGTGCTTCTGGGTAAGCCAGCTGAATTAGGCGTCTCACATCCGATTCAAATTCCTGCAGACTCTCACCTGATTTCTGAGTGCGCGTTTTCATTTGAGCCCGATACAGCTGTTCTCGATGTTGATCGCCATACCGTAACTCTAATGCAGTAATCATGTCTTTATATTTATTTTGCTGTTCGATAGGTATCGTCTGTAACATACCCAAAGCTGGCCCTCTCAAAGCTACTATAAGGGCAGTAGCTTTTTCTTCTTCGCCCCATCCATTAGCCATTGCTGCAGCTTCAAATTGTCGGCGATACATGGACCAAGAGGACTGTCCATCAAAATTCGGTGGTTTCACGGAAATTCCTGATGTGGCAACCCTGCCTCGACGATCTTGCTTCTTGAGGAGTGCTATCTGGTTTTCTAGTCCTTTCATCTCTTCTCGCACCGTATCAAATTTCTTAATAACCTCATCGTCGATTTTCTTGACATCTTCCTTTAGTTCTTCTTTCATTTCCTCCATTTGTACTTAGGTTTTCTGTAATACATGTTGGAAGAATTTTTCTTGATGTTCTAGAACCTTTTGGAAGTCTGTTTTCCTCTGTTCTTCTACTCGTTCTGATTCGGTCCTTTGTTGTTCGAGAATTTTCTGGAGTGCTTCTCGTTCTTTTTTTTTCTTTTTCTCGTTCTTTCTTTTCCTCCTGGCGCCGCTTTTCCTCTTCTTGTTTTTCCTCCTGGCGCCGCTTTTCCTCTTCTTGTTTTTCCTCCTGGCGCCTTCTTTCCTAATCCGCAAACTGATTTTGGATAAATTTCACAATGTCCTCCATCGTATCGTACGATGTACTCCTCGTATTCACCATAAATAGTTTAAAAATTGGCTTTTTCTGTTTTTCACTAATATCCCGCTTCGGACACCACTGTTACGTTTTGCTAAATAATAGGCCGAGCACACTATTAAACTGTTTGTTTTCTAACTTCACTATAAACAAACATACAACACTTCACTGACTAATAAAACACTTAGATCTATCTATACAACAGTACAACTAGCTAAATATTCCAAACACTTCTGCTTATTATCACTTTCTAATCTTCTTAAATAATTCTCTTCATAGAAACTTCCTTCACAGTCAAACGTCTCCGTTTATATAGGTGCTCATCGTGTAGACTGGATTAATCGCGATGATTCGAGAATACTCAAAACGGAGAACTTCTACACATTTCCAGGAATTGAGCGATGACGCGGCAGCTCCGTTATCTAGACTATTCATGCAGTACAGAAAACGATCCATCCAAATAAACACTTCTTGGAATTGATTTATCGATGAGGCGCCCGCGGAATGGACTCAGCGGCGCAGCTATGGGGCTTTAATCAATCTCGTAACAATAATGATTAAGAGACCCCTCTGGAAGTATCAGAGCTTCGGAGACAGGGCCTGACTGGGAAATTCCTAAAGGAAAAAAATAATTTTTATTACTACCAGTAATGATTTAGTACAGTGTAAACAGTCTAATACATAGCTTTTTTAGTCACTGAAATATATAACAAAAATTATCAAGTAAACTTTACTTGATGAAGTTTCAATAAATCAAAACCGGTCGTAACAATAAATAACCGATGGTGACGTCATCTAACTATGAGGAGCGCATCCGAACACGATCCAGTCATACGAGTTAAATTTGAATCCTTGAGAATTTACTTTTTAAAAAGTTTTATTTCAAGATCAAAATAACAATTTTACAGAAAGAATACAACTTATTCGTTTAACAATGTGAATCAGACTGAATTCTAAAAGAGATTCGAAGTCAACGGATACTCTCACGCTGACGTCGCTCCAGGTGTCGGGTCTCGCTTAGTTCGGCTGATTCTGCGAAGCTATGTGAGGTTATCCAACTATAACTTCTCCATCCCCTGAAGAAGTTTTGTAAGGGACGAACAAAACTGGTGGCTCTGAAGATGATGATGGCGCCTGGGCGTTTTCTTTTCGTCCTGGACGGTTGCGGCGGTATTTGTAGAGAAGGAAGGCTAAGCTCGCTGCGATGATGATGTATACCGGGGTTGTCCAAAAGTGAGTCGAATCGGTACCCTGGTCAAGGGATACGGGGACGATGTGGTCTTGTATCTCTTGGAGTCTGTGGAGTTGGTCGAATAGGGTTCGTCTTCTCGCTCAGGTGTACAGGGGCTGTTCTAACTTTCGGTAGGGTTAGTGGCTGCTCACGAATGATTTCCTTGGAATTCACGAAGCTGTCGTGTGGTGTCCTGAATTCGCAACCTGGTGGTACATCAATCAGAAAGGTTCCTTTCAGATTGAATATTCCGGTGGTGGAACACTGGGTCGATATTTTCGTCGATTCCGGAAATATGCCTATGTAATGGGCTGGAGTCAGCTGCTCGACTATGGTGGTCTGGATGGATACTGGAACGTTATGACAATTCGCTTCTTCGTCCGAGAGTTGGAGTATTTGGGTAATGCAGTCCTCTGATTTTTCGTCGTATCGGATGGAATTGCTGTGGCACAGGTAACCTGGATTGATTTTTCGGCCAGGCTCGTTCGTGTACTGATGAAGTGCAGTATTCATTGTCAGATATGGTGCGGGTGGTATAATGGTAGTCAAATTGCTGGTAGGAATTGAATATAGGTGATAGTGTGTGAACATTTCGGGGTGTAGGAGAGGAAAGTGCAATATGAAAACAATTATGGAGTTTGAATAATATGCATCGACTGATATGATGTCATAGTATTTCGATAAGTCGATATCATCCTTATATATCAACTGTTCCTCTTGATGATTTTGGAGCATCGTATGGATTATTGATTTCAATTCGGTGGATCTGATTATACTATTATGTAGTGCGTTCATCCTTGCAAAGGATATAGCATTTTCCAAGTCTGTCAAAAGTTGTATTATCATTTGTAGTGATAGGCTTAATTGATCGAGAATATTTCTGGTTTGCATATAGTCACTGAAGTTGAAAACGAGGGTATCGATTTTGGAATTGATTCTCTCAATTTCTTGGGCAATAACTTCCTGATTGTGCGTTATCAGAGTTATGGTTGTATTGAAGCTTTCAATCAGATTTTTGGTGAGTGACATATGTTGATTCAATCCCTTAATTACATTTATCTGGTTTTTCTGGAGGCTGGATATAGCTTTGTCATATTTCTCTGCATCCTCGTGGTCTGGGTTGCCAGATATGGTCTTCACGATGCTTCCAAGAGCATTTATTAGTCCTCTCTTGGTTCGATGTGATGGATATATCGATTGGAATTTTCGGCGGGCTGCTCCCAATTGGTACTGTAGTCCTTGATTGAAATTAGAAAGGCTGATACAATAGGGGTGAGTCAATCCATTTTCTATTGCGGTGGTTACTGCTTCGTATTGGTGTTGAATTGCATCGATTTCTAGAGCTATTGGTGTGAGATTGTAATAATGGATGAAATCGTGTGTACTAATTTGAATCCTTGCTGGTCCCAGTTTGAGGGGTAGGATTCCTGGATTCTCCTTCAGGTCTTGAATTTTGATCTCGAGACCCATGGCTAGAGTCCATCTGCAACACAGTGTCAGTATCAGTTTTCTTCTTTAATTTGCGCTTGATGTTTTTCTTATGGCAAGTGGCTGTAACAGTTATTGGGTTATTTGTTTTCACTAGTCTTGTGGTGAATCTAGGAGTAGCTTATTTCTTTTTTCGGTAGTCCTCGTATAAATTTTTGTGCTCGGTTTATATGTTATCGGTAGTTCTCTTTTTTCGTTTCGTTTTCCTATTGTTCTCTCATTGATTTCAATTTCTCTTTGATTGAGTTCTTTATAGATTTCTTTAGGTTTCTCTCGATGTTGTTCGATATAGTTATTGATTAGATTTCGATGAATATCTATATCGAAAGGATCCTGAGAATCAAAATGTCCGTTTAGTACATCTATTGGTTTTTGTTTTGTTACACTGTGGATAGAATTGTTGTATCCAAGAATGGCATATGGCATTTGCTCCTTAATATTGAAATTGTTCGTATTCTGTTTCAGTGTCCGAAGATGTTCGATTATAGTGGAGTGGAAACGCTCTATCATACCATTGGACTGTGGACTTTCGGGTGTGGTGTAGTGGATGTGAATTTTGTGGGTATCTACAAATTCTTGAATGAGTCCATTCTTGAATTCAGTTCCGCTGTCGGATACGATCATTTGTGGTAGTCCATGATGAGTTATAAATATCAAAAGAGAGTTCGATATATTGATTGCATTTGATCCGTCTATTGGGTATGCTTGTCCATATTTTGAGAACGCGTCTATGACAGTTAGAAATTTCTGTCCGTTAGCCTGGAATGTGTCGATGTGAATTATTTCGAGTGGTTTCCCTGGCGTTGGAGTGACCATAAATTTTGGTTTCGGTGGATTTCTGTCATACTTGTTTATTTGGCAGGTTTCGCAGAGGTCGATGTATTCCTGAATGTCGTTTTTCAGAGAGGGCCAATAGTAACGTCTTCTTATCCTGGTTTCTGTTTTGGTTTGGTTTTTCCCTCATGGCAGTTTTTTATGACTTCCTTTTGATTATCGTGATTGCTGACATCTTCCGAAATGTGACTGCATTTAACTAGGTCATATGCGGTGTTTTTGAAAGTTCTTCGTAATAAATCACATGTGGGTTCATAATTATCTTCGGGAAGAAATAGAAGAGCATATTTTAGTTTTGGAGTTATATAGTCCCTGAAGAAATTAAATAAATTACCTCTTACGTCGTCGAGTCCTATTTGAACATGAAGTCGCTTTTTGTTAGGAAAGGCCTGTTCAATTACAACTCTGGCTGGGTTGTAATTCACAAATTTGAGAATAACCTGATTATTGTAGTAATTTAGAGGTTTTTCGGAAATTGGAACGTTCAGTGATATATTTTCATCATTAGAATGGATGGTTTGATTGGAGTTATTATCTGATGAATCTTCGTTATTCTCTCTTACTCGTTGAGATAGGACAGGTCGCTCATCTGCAGTTTCGGTTTTCCGTGCGTTCTTATCTCGTTCTGGGAAATCGTTTCGCTCATCTGATCTGTTTTCATTTCTACGTTCGGGTAGGTCAGGTTTGTTGGAGGTCGTTACTTCGTCCGATGTTTCGCCATCTGATGCATTGTTGTACATTGATGCGTTGTCATCATTTTTGTTCGAAATTTCTTCATTGAAGTTTTCTACGTAATCTTTAAGGCTGAAAGTTTCCTTTATGTTTATTTCTACTCTGGATAGTTCATCGGCGTTCGTATTCGCTTTGCCTTTTTTGTAGACTACTTCGTAGTCAAATTCATCCAACTTGAGTTGCAATCTTACAAGTTTTGAGTTGGCATCTTTGAGCGAAAATAGCCATTGGAGTGGTCGGTGATCTGACAGAATTTTAAAGGTTCTTCCGAACAGGTACGGCCTGAAATATTTTGTGGCCCACACTATGGCAAGCATTTCTTTTTCAATGGTCGAATAATTTTGTTCAGAGTCGTTGAGGGTGCGTGATGCATAGGCGATTGGTTTGTCATTTCCGATTGGTCCTTGGGACAGGATAGCTCCAATCGCGAAATTACTTGCATCCGTCGTCAAGTTGAATGGCCTGGTGAAATCTGGGTACTGGAGAAGTGGGTCATTGGTTAAAATATTTTTGCAAGTTTCAAAGCATTCTATAAATTTTGGTGTGTTCAATTTTTGCATCTTTTTTTAAACAAGAAGTCAAAGGCTTTGTTAATTTGGCAAAATCTTTGATAAACTTTCGGTAATAGCCCAGAAGTCCGAGAAATCCTTTTATTTCTTTCGTCGTTCGTTGGAAATTTTGTGACTGCCTTGATTTTTTCGGGATTTGGTTTTATTCCCTCCGGGGTGATGACGTGTCCAAGGAATGCCACTTCTTTTTTCAAAAATTCAGATTTGTCCAGTTGTACTTTTAGGTTTGTTTCACGAAGTCTTTGGAATACTTTGTCGAGACTGATCATGTGTTCTTGGAGTGATGTCGAGTATATAATGATGTCATCCATATATACAAGACAGATATGACCCTGTAGTCCTTTCAAAACATTATCCATGACACGCTGAAATGTGGCTGGAGCATTCTTAAGTCCAAACGGGGTCCTGAGGTACTCTCAGTGCCCATGTTCCACATTAAACGCCGTTTTGGGTATATCCTCTTCGGCCATTTCTATTTGATGAAAGCCGCTGGCGAGGTCCAATGTTGTAAAGTATTGGCATCTACCCAATTTATCCAATACATCTGATATATTGGGAATGGGGTACTTATCATCTATGTTCTTCTCGTTTAGTTTCCTGTAGTCTACCACGATTCGCCATTTGATTTTTCCAGATGCATCCGGCTTTTTCGGGACTACCCAGATTGGTGAGGACCAAGGTGAATCGCTGGGCCTGATGATGTTTTGCTCAAGCATTGATGTTATCTGCTTCTGTACTTCGGCTTTATGCACATGTGGATACCTATATGATTTTGTGTAAACAGGAATGTCGTCTTTGGTTTTTATTCGATGTTTGACTTGATTGGTGAAGGTCAGGGGCGTATTAGGATGGTGAAAGATGTCCGAAAATTTCTTGCATAATTTTTCGATGCGTTGTTTCTCTTCTGTGTTCATATGACCGGTCCTGATGAAATTTTGGATATTGGTGTCATCTGAAGCTATCGGTTGAATATCCGCTGAATATATATGGAAGTTTTCTTCGATGAATTCCGATGTATCGATTGGTTCTGTCAAGGAAAGATGAATTTCTTCGTCACTATTATTGATTAGTTCCGCCCACGCCAATTGATTGCATGCTTTGGTCAGAGTATTCCTCAAAATGGCACCTTGAAGATTTTGGAAAGGTAGAAAAATAGTTCCTTCGTTTTCTTTGACTGGAAGCCTGACTCGAGTGATTGTGTGAGGGTCCAGTTGAATCGAATAGAATTGGGTTTTGTTGGTTTCATAATACTCAATTGGAATTGTTGAATTTTGGGTGTTCAATTCGGAATGTGGAAAATTCAGATGGGCTTGTAGTAATTTCAGGTTATCTAGTCCGATCAATCCATCAAATGTCTTATGGAATTTGAAGAGGTAGAATTTCAGTTCGAAGTTGCAATTGAATTCCTGGAAACTTGGAATTTCTGCACAGTAGTCTTGTGAATAATTTTGAAAAATCGATGTCGCTACGAATGGTTCATGTTTGATATATTTCTTGAAATATTTGAAGGCAATTTCGGGGTTGAGAAATGACTTCGTTGCACCGGTATCGATTAGCAATTTCAGTGGCGGTTCAGATATTTTTATATAGGGTAACTCTTTTTTGTCTGTAAAAGTATGGAGTTCCACTATATTTCTTGCGGTGGGTCGCCGTCTTCGGGAAAATTTACATTTCGTTCTTCGGGGGCATATTCAACTTGTTCGTTGGGTATGTATCCTTCATAGGGCGTGTTTTCAGTATTATTGCCAAAATCTTCATAGTCTTGGGTCGAATCATCAAAATATTGACCATGTTCAATATTGAAGAGTTCTTCGGATATGAAGTTGGGTTTTTGCTGGGGTTGGCTCCTAAAATTTTGAAATGGTCTTTGATTTTGCGTTGGTTGAACCGTGTTCCTTGTTGATATACTCATAGGTGTTGGTTTTGGTTGCTGCGAGGATACTGAGCTATTCTGGGCACTTCTACTTGTCCAAACGTTTTGGGGTTTTCCAAAAACTTGCTGATTTGTGAAGAAACGCTGCGGTGTTGGATTCGGCCTGGGTGTGACGTGAATTGGTCCTTGTGGAAACGGACGTGGTCCCATTGAATCGAAACTTTGGGTGCGCCAAGGCGTTACTTGTTGCCTGGGGAACTGCTGCGTTGGCATCGGTTTTCGGAGGTTTGCTTGTTGTGGAGGGGCATGGGTTCTCTGAAGATACCGAATATTGTTCTCCTCCTGAATGTACTGGATGGCTGTAGACAAATTTGCAGGTCTCATCGCCCTAATTGTTGCACCAAGTGGTTCCTTTAGTCCTGCTAAGAAGGTGGTCAGCGTCTGTTGCTGAAAAAATTCTTGCTTGCTTGCTCTCACAATTGGGTTGACGGTGTGAAGATCGATGAAGTTGGATATCGTGTTGAGGAGGCCCATACATTTTTCATAGAATTGGATGACTGATTCATTTGGTAGTTGTCTCATGTTGACTAAATCACGGGTAAGGGAGTTTTCGTTCCTCTGGTCTCCAAAATTTTGGGTGAGGGTATTCTTGATACTATCCCATGTGTCACATCCAAATATTGAAATAACTTCTTTGGCTCGCCCAGTGAGTTTGCTGATAATTCCTTGAAGGAGAAGGACGTTCTGAATGCATCCCACGTTGGCAGGGGTTGCATCGTAGTAGTGGTTGAGAAGAGTGGTTGCCACACTGATGAAGTTATAGAGGTCGTTCGGGTTTCCATCAAAATTTGGTAAAATGCATAAATTCTTGACATCAAAAGTTACCATATCGATTTTATTGTTTATAGAAAGGTTGTCAGTAATTGGTTCACTTTCAATACTTAAATTTTGGAGAAGGTAACTTAAATCTAACTCTGCACTAGGTTCACTGAAAGGATTAGGAACAGAGGAGTCTGACATGAAATACTCACAGAAAAGTGGTGATGACTAGCTGCATTCCCTTCACTGCTTTCTCTTGGGTCCCGGTTGTGGTTGGCTGCGATGCTGCACTCCCGGGGTGAGGTTCTTCTTTCTTGAGAATCGCGAACAAACGTTAAAAAACGACGAGGATCTTTACAAATAGACTCTTTCGCGATCCTACCGACTGCGCCAGTTAAATTTGAATCCTTGAGAATTTACTTTTTAAAAAGTTTTATTTCAACATCAAAATAACAATTTTACAGAAAGAATACAACTTATTCGTTTAACAATGTGAATCAGACTGAATTCTAAAAGAGATTAGAAGTCAACGGATGCTCTCACGCTGACGTCGCTCCAGGTGTCGGGTGTCGCTTAGTTCGGCTGATTCTGCGAAGCTATGTGAGGTTATCCAACTATAACTTACGTGTCAGAAGCAACCCTCGCTCAACTTGCTATAGTGGGAATGGTCCGCTGACGTCACACATCCATACGATGCAGTTATGTAACGACTACTGTTCACTCTTCATCTTGTATGTATCGATAGAGTGTTAGATTGGAAGTGTGCATGGTGGGGGCTCTGTGACGTGACATGAGTAGTCGAAGCGGATAGAATTTGTTCATCCTCTTTCCCACTCATTGAAATTATATTTAAAGGAGGTGGGAATGGTTGTTAAATCAGTATCTTATTGAGTTTTGTGCTGAGAAATCGTGGTAATAATGATTAAGAGACCCCTCTGGAAGTATCAGAGCTTCGGAGACAGGGCCTGACTGGGAAATTCCTAAAGGAAAAAATAATTTTTATTACTACCAGTAATGATTTAGTACAGTATAAACAGTCTTATATATAGCTTTTTTAGTCACAGAAAAATATAACAAAAATTATCAAGTAAACTTTACTTTAATAAATCAAAACCGGTCGTAACAATAAAAAACCGTGGTTGAAATTAGACAAAAATTATTATTTTCTCTATCCTACATTCGTCATGAATTTCCACAAAATAAACAGATCATCAATTGAACAAGTTGAATTAGTTTGCTTAATCACGAATAGACATAAGTGGACTTACGCCACTTCGTGATTTTTTCCTGTGTAACATTTTCAAACGCATAGATGCGTATCTCAGTTTTTCTTATTAAACTTGTTGAAACTCATTTGCTGAAAGCAATTTTTCATATTTTGGCTCATTCTGGAGAAGTCTGTCTCAGAGGTAACTAACTACAATATTGTTGCTTAAAATATTCTCAGACAGTGGATGTGTGAGTGCATTGGAAAGATGGATAAAAAAACATAGTTTCGTCTAGTGTAGTGCAAATGAATTCTAGAATAATCATAAAAGTTGAAAGTCAAGTTTTAATGTTATACAAAAAACAGTGGTATACCTAGTGGTGTCGTGATAGAAATGAAGAAAAATGTAGCTGCAGAGTGATCTTCAGATGATAATGTACTTGACAAACCTTCTTCACGTATTGAAAAATACAGAATAATTGCAATATTATAATGGTAAGAACGTTGAGGGAGAAAAATTTAAATATATTATAGAATATACCAAAGCATGTTAATGGTTTACTTGGCATGAAGGTATTAGCTAACGAGGATCGTGCGAAATAGCAACATGTATCTACAATCGTTCGATAATGATGTTCAGTTCGTTTTGCTATACAGAGGGATGTGGCGGAGAAAATAAAAATTCTGTAGTTGCAGTTACGCTGCTTTTTGCAATAGTACAAAGTTGGAATATAGAATCTACAACTTTGTGGTATTTTGAATCAGACTACGGACAAAATGAGGGTGATTCTGCGCATAGCTGCATATCGAACGCTGTATCACATGCAGGACACCTTTTTGTACCTTCACAACTGTACACCATTTTTAAATTGGCATACGATATTTTACCTTTAGGATTCGAAGATTTCACTGGATTTTCAGGACTTTCGAATATTGCAGAGCAGGGAGAAGAATTCTATATCAAATGGAGTGACATTATAGAAGTTAAAGTTTTGCAAATGTACATCCAGAAATATTGTTTGCAGTAAGATACTTTTGAAGAGACAAAAAATAAATTTGAATACCGTTAATCTATTTCCTTATAATAAATAGCCTAATAAGATAGGTAAAGACAAATATCAAGACTCAATGTCTCGTCAAGAAGTAACTCCAGTTGTTGAAGTCGCCGAGTACTGAAACTTTTACGATTTTCTTCCACACAGCAAAAATTGTTAAGGAGAAAATTATCAAATTTGTATTTTTATTTTATATTCTGTTCATTTTGCATGAATGAAAAGAGGTATTAGCTTTATTTTGCTTTACGCTGAGTGACGTAAGTGACCATACTGTATCCTGCAATGGAGAAAATAAGATACAAATGAAATAATTGCTCTAATTATTACCACAAATATTCCACATAATTAATGAAAAATTTTAAATGCTTCTCCCGAGAAAGTATAGTAAGAGATTTGAGCCGGATCTGGGACTCCCCCCACTACTATGACGTCATCAGTGACCTTGGGGTGACCTTCAGGGATGACCTTGGTGCATAGTTGCCTGTGTGGGTCTATGAACTTGGGATGTTCTTGAAACGATTTTTAAATTTTGTAATTTTTTGACCTTGATGTAGGATTTGATGAGGTGTTCAAGGTTTTTGTTTGACCTTGAGATGACATTTAGGTGACAGAGATTTTTTTTTCATACACGGACAAGTACTTTTTCCAAGTACTTATATTTTTTTCACCTCCAAGACTAAAAACATTTGTGTGCACTTGCTACTATGTATAACTTTCATATTATGTACTAACACATGAAAATCTAGAGAAGGCACACGTCCACACACCACCACACCACGGAGATCCTCTCTGATTCCTCTCCGATACTCACCTTGTAGTGGTGGTGGTAGTAAGCGTGTGTGACGTCATCCGACTATGATGAGTGCATCTGAAGCAGCCCACGCTCGACGCTTATATATATACGGACAAGTACTTTTTCCAAGTACTTCTATTTTTTTACCTCCATGACTACTATAACCTTCATGTGTACACTACTATGCATGACTTTCATGTGTACTAACACATGAAAATCTAGAGAAGGCACACGTCCGTACACCACGGAGATCCAGTCAGATATGTGAACTCTGATTTCTCTCCGCCAGTATATACCTTGCAGTGGTGGTGGGAGGAAGCGTGTGTGACGTCATCTAACTATGAGAAGCGCATCCGAACACGATCCAGTCACACGTGTCAGAAGCAACCCTCGCTTAACTTGCTACAGTGGGAATGGTCCGCTGACGTCACACATCCATACGATGCAGTTATGTAACGACTACTGTTCACTCTTCATCTTGTATGTATCGATAGTGTTAGATTGGAAGTGTGCATGGTGGGGGCTCTGTGACGTGGCATGAGTAGTCGAAGCGGATAGAATTTGTTCATCCTCTTTCCCACTCATTGAAATTATATTTAAAGGAGGTGGGAATGGTTGTTAAATCAGTATCTTATTGAGTTTTGTGCTGAGAAATCGTTGTAAATCGTTTACTCGTAGTGATAATCTCCGTCGGCATCAACTTCAGAGTTGCCAAGGTGGGCCTTCTGTGAAAAGGATTAAGTTAGATACGGCTGCATCGACACCAATGTACACATGCAATTGTTGTAATGTGACAATCCCTATATCCCAAGTTAGTTCTCATAAAAGAACTCTCCAGCAAAAGAACAATGCATGTGTCCAAGTTAGTGATGGCATACAAATTATAAGGAATGCTTTCAAGTGTAGAATTGTAATCGAGTGGAAAGTCCGAATGTGTACACTGACTATATGTCGTTCTTCAATGAGATCAGGGAGAAAGTTATTGGATTACTTGAAGAGGCAATAAAGGTGCACAGATCTTCAAAGTGAATATGGAGGTATTTGGCAGCTACATTGTCCAAACACTGGATTTGAGTGATACCATCATTCAACTCACAAAATAAAATTGTGGACCAGTCTACGGATTTGGGTGCATTATTCGATGGATTCCGTGATGTCATCATTGCTCAGACTACGGAATTTGAAGAACGTGATTCAGGTATGTTTAAAGTTTAAATTCTATTTACACGAATATTAAATTATGGTTATGTTTCAGGATGGAGCTGTAATAAAGTTATGTTCCTCGAAGTGAACATCAACAAGTATAGTCCACTCAGCGGATGATCATATGTAAAGCTGCCCGGGTTCATTGAGACAAGAAAAGGCGTTGTGAATATTCGCAATGAGGATCAACACTGTTTTGCATGGGCCATCACATCTGCTTTGTTTCCTGCGAATGGTAGAGTGTCAGAAGTTTCCTCATACCCCCACTATTCCGATGTTTTGACAGGTATGGATTTTCCAGTTAAACTTCAAGCTATAAAAAAGTTTGAGGACATGAATGATATTTCGATTAATGTATATGGATTAGAGTCGAAACTTGATAAGGGTAAAATGAAACATGAAGTGGTTGGTCCGTTGCGTTACTCACAGAGAAGACTAAGAAGACATGTTAATTTGCTACTTATAACATGATTCTGGAAATAGTCATTATTGTTGGATTAAAGACCTTTCTAGATTGGTTTCAAGTCAACTATCTGCGCATGAGCATAAAAAAAAATTGTGATGGATGTTTATTGTATTTCTCTCACGAGCGATTACTGTTACGTCATCATTTGCATGACTGTAATCATTTGAGTACTACAACACCATCAGTCAATTTCAGAATCAACAAATATGGTAAAATGATACCGGGGAATTCACTTATGTTTGAAAATTTTGAGAGACAAATGAAGGTGCCATTTGTAGTTTATGCTGATTTTGAATCAGTTCTCAAACCCATTCAAACTAGTCAACCCAACCCTAAACACCCATACTCGAATAAAACATACAAACATGAACCTTATTCATTTGCGTATTCGATAAAATGTTCATATAATTACTAATTATCAAAATTTGTTACATATAGGGGTGAGGATGCAGCCGAGAAATTTGTCACAAAGCTTGAAAATGATTTAAGAAATATTTATCACAATCATCTGAGATATCCAATTCCTATGGTCGCACAGACCCCCGCGTAAGAAGAAGAATTTTCTTCTGCACAATTTTGTGGAATATGTGATAAACCATTCACGGGTGGTGATGTGAAAGTGAGAGACCATTGCCACCTCAATGGAAAGAAGAGATCACCTGCCGCACATTCCGTATATAAGCTAAATTTCAAATTGCCAAATTTTGTTCCGATAATTTTCCATAATCTTAGTAGGTATAATTGTCATTTGTTCATAAAAGAACTGTATAGAAACAAAGACAAAGTGGATGTTATCCCACAAACTAAGGAAAAATATATATCTTTCACTAAGCATCTATTCACTCACACATACACTGACAAAGATGGAAAAGAGAAAAAGAATTATTTGAAAATGAGATTTATAGACAGTTTCAAATTCATGTCGGATTCTTTGCAGAACTTAGGTGCTAACTTAACATCCGATCAGTGTATTGAGATGCATAAACATTTTCGACAAATTGACAAATTCAATTTGATGAGAAAGAAAGGTGTTTTTCCATATAACTTTGTTGACCATATTGACAAGTTGAATTATCCAACTATTCCCACTAAAAATCAATTTTATGACAATCTTAACGAAGAGCATATATCAGATAAGGATTATATGAGAGCAAAACTTGTTTGGCATTTATTCGAGTGTCAGAGTTTAGGGGAATACTCGGATTTATATTTGAATTCCGATGTGCTTCTATTATGTGACATATTTGAAAACTTTAGAAACCTATATTTAGGTAAATATAAATTAGATCCGGCGCAGAATTATACAGCACCTGGATTATCATGGGATGCAATGCTAAAGTATACAAATATTGAATTGGAATTATTGACTGACATTGACATGATTCATTTTTTCAAGAAAGGAATACGTGGTGGAATAGTCAGTGTAATAATAAATTTTTACCCGATTATAACCCCGATGAACCTTCAAACTCATATCATATTTAGATGCCACCAACCTATATGGTCACAGTATGTCACAACCATTACCCACCAACGATTTTGATTAGCTAACACTCAATGAAATTATCAATTTGGACGTAATGGGTGTAGCATCTGATAGTCCATATGGTTATGTTTTTGAAGTAGATGTTCATTATCCCCAAGAATTACATGACAAACATGCTGATCTCCCTTTTCTCGTTGAAAGTTTAATACCTCCACATTCCAAATCAAAAATTCCTAAATTAATTCCAAATTTAAATGACAAAAGAAAATATATTGTACATTATAAAAATGTACAGCAGGCTGTGGCCAATGGTCTTATTGTCATGAACACACATAGAGTGCTGATATTCAAGCAGTCATGTTGAATGAAACCTTATATTGATTTGAATACTGAAATGCGAAATCGATCTAACAACAAAGCTGAAAAAGATTTCTATAAACTCATGAACAATGCAGTTTATGGGACAACAATGGAAAACGTTGATAACAGAATTGATGTTAGACTGGTTACGCATTGGGAAAGTATCAAAAGGAAAATGGGTGCTAGCGCCCTAATTTCACGTCCAAATTTCAAAAGCTGTTCAATATTTTCCGAAAATTTTGTTGCAATTCAATTGGGAAAAGTTAATGTATTATACGATAAACCACTATATTTGGGATTTTATATCCTAGAATTATCCAAAACAGGCATGTACAACTTTTTCTATGATTGTATTAAACGTCACTATGCAGAAAATGCCACCTTACTCTACACTGACACGGATTCTTTAATTTTGAAAGTAAATATCGATAATTTTTATGATTTCATTACCAGCAATATAGGTGAATTTGATACTTCCAATTACAAAGTAGGAAATCAATTCAATATTCCTATTACAAATTCAATTCTGGGTAATTTCAAAGACGAATTTCCAAATGATCCCATAATTCCCATAGATCCCATAGTCAAAAGATCCGTTATAAAGAATGAATTAACATGTGAAGATTATAAGAAAATTGTTTATTATTCAGGAAGATGAACTCGTTTAGAAGCATATTACATGACATGTATACTGAATTGAAAAACAAAGTTGCATTGTCATACCATGATGATAAACGGTTCATCATTCCCAATACGACACAAACTCTTCCTTGGGGTCATTGCGATATAGAATTCTACCAGAATGATCCAGACGAGAATATTCGTTGGGTTTCCAATATTATTCATCAAGAGAGTCCGTAGATCAATTACTTCATTTATTAACAGCTGAATTGAACAAATGAAATATCATTCTAAATGGAAAATTCACCACCGCCATAATTATTTATTTGTATTCTAGATGTGATTACGCTTATTATATAAAAGTCAAATTATACTAGTCAATTTTAGTTAATGTCTTGTTTTCCTGTTACCAAATATATATATTTTTAAATAAACACGTTATTCTGATTTCCTATTGTTTCATTTAAGTGAATGAAATACCTACTCAGAGATAAATAAAGAGATTGATAAATTTGGTCGTAGACGAAAATGGGGTACTGTTGAAGTTCGAGTTCTTCAAGGTTCTCAGGGTCCTCAAGGTATATATACGCATCGTACCGTGGTTGGAGACTATGTAAGCGATGATATGTAGTGAACGTTTCATTTAAATGAGTACTATCAAACGATACGGATGTGTTCGTGGTGGATGCAGAAAAAGCGGACGTGGGTTTGTTAATAATTTGATAAACAAACTTCCGTTTGAGTTACATTTACCCGGAGGATATCAGTACTGTGGACCCGGTACAAAATTGGAAAAACGTTTAGCCCACAAAGATCCCGGAATCAATAAATTGGATATTGCATGCAAACAACACGATATTCAATATTTGAATCATCTAACTGATCTCACAGCGAGACATAGAGCTGACAAAGAACTCGAATACGCAGCTTGGAATAGGGTTAAATCGAAGGACGCTGGTATTAAGGAAAGAGCAGCTGCCCTACTCGTTACCAACATTATGAAATCAAAGAGACGTTTCGGTATGGGTTGTAGTACTATTATGAAGAAAAAGAAGAGGAACCAACCGCAGAAAAAGAAAAATAATCTCAGGAAAATCGCCTTTGGTTCTGGGGTGGTTCATAAAGTGCGGAATATACTGAAAAAAGCTGGGGGTGAATTTGTGACGAATAATACGAAGAAAGTTACCGTAGTGGCATTGCATGCGGCACGTAAATACCTTAAAGCTGCTGGTGGGAAGAAAACAATCCGCTCACCCCGCATAATTCCAATTCCTAAGGTCGGAGGGATTCTACCATTGATTCCGATTTTTGCTGGATTGTCCGCGCTCGAAAGTTTAGCGGGTGCTGTTGCAGGCATCACCAGAGCTGTGAATTCAGCAAAAGCAAGCAGAACCGCCCTGATCGAAGCGAATCGCCATAATAAGAAAATGGAAAGTGTGGCATTGGGTGAAAGTGGTAGTGGTGTTTACCTCAAATCATACCGTAAAGGACTCGGACTCTTCTTGAAACCATACAATCCAAAAAACTAGTTGATTCCCTACCTCGACGACCTCTTACCGACATCGATCTCAATTATTATGCCAAGAAATTGAAAATTTCTTACTTTCGTGGTATTTTCATGCATGATACATTACCCACTAGAGGTCCACGACACCACGAGACCGTCATTGTCAATTTCGGTGGAATAAGAGGATCGGGAACACATTGGGTGGCATACAGCAATTGTGGAAAAGACATTAAATACTTCGATAGTTTTGGAGATCTACCCCCACCAAAAGAGTTGATTCAATACTTTGAGAAATGTTCGAAAGTGAAAACTCTATATAACTATGATCGCCAGCAGAAGTTCAACACAGTTTTCTGCGGTCACTTGTGCTTGAAGTTTCTCTCTAAATTATTATAAAATGGATACAACTCCAGCAATGACTCGGGAGGCTATTAAGGGGATGAGATTTTCATTCAAGATGTATTCAAAATATCGCACCCTGACAAGAATGGATCGAGTGTTGCTTGCAAATATGCCGAAGGAAGTAATTCTCGCATGTGCTGCACATAAGATTGCTTCTGTTTGGGAAAAGTTACCTAAAAATCTACAAGATGATGAGAAATATAAATTTTGCAATGACCACCACAATCTTGACGGCGATAGCATTTCAGATTCTGTTGTGAATGATGGTCCTCCACCACGAAAAATATTCTGTTGTTATTGCAATATAAATGATGAATATTGGGGCTAATAAAAATGAAATGGATATTGATGAACCATATCCGAAAAAGCGTAGTTTGTCTCGAGTGTGTTGTAGACAACAATAAATTGAAGTGTTATTCATAAAATTTATCAGTCATGTCACGGAAGATCGAACTACAAGCTGTCGGGACGACAGACTTTTTCCCACCCATTGAATCGGATAGAAACAGTCGTTATGGATTGGGGCTTTTAGGATTCTATGGATGCAACACAGTGAAAAAAAAAACAATGTGATCAGTTTTAGAATAAGTGATGTTAGTTCACCAATACTTCAGAAATACACAATTGAAATGCCATGTGGTGCCTATGAAATAGAATAAATCGATGCAGTTATTCAGAAACATATCATGTTTAGATCTTTTCATGGTAAAAATGAAAACGATACCAATGCAGATGATATATTCTACCTACATGCCAATAATAATACTTTCAAATGTGAGATGCGATCAAAATATGAAATTGATCTAACTCATCCGAATTCCATAGCAAAGATGATGGGTTTCAATTTTGATACATGAATCCTCACAACCGATAAACGTAACAACTGTAAGACTCATCCGCTTAGATTGCAACATTATATCTGGTTCATTCATAAATAATGACGAAGCCCACATTATTTTTTCATTCGATATCGATGTGGAGCCTGGATTCAATCTCACAAAACAACCCCACAAGATTATATATATGCCCATTAGTCCAGAAGGTCGTCAGTTGATTCACAACATCACAATGCATATTTTGGATCACAAAAATAATCTCATTGATTTTGGAAGTGCAGAAGAGATTGTCATAATTTTGGATTTGAAAAAAACTCCTATCATGGGTTTTTGTTATAATAGACAGAATCGACGAGGATTTGAAAACTTTCCACAAACAGCTAAAAAGGAAGGCTCGGCTAGAAAAAGGCTCATTCCAAAAGTGTACGCTAAACAGTTAGCACATCACGCTCTGTCAGTGAGAGATCTCAAATTTTTGAAATCAATTGGACTGAAAATAAGGAACAATGGTGCTCGAAACAAATAGTGAAAAGTTGAATATATTCGATGGACCGATGCTCGATCATTCCCTCACAAGTTTACGTGAACACACATACAAACCATATGGATCACCATTATTTAGGAATCCAGGTGAAATTCGAATTGCAATCAATAATCAAGATGTTATTCGACATTGCTGAGAGTTTCATTTATATAGAGGGTAAATTCACACCTAAAGATGAAACAAAATCATGTTATCTCTCGAATAATGCTATCGCTTTCCTTTTTGATGAAATTTGCTACGAAATGGGTGGTGAACAAGTTGCTGTCGTCAGGAAGCCGGGGATAACATCTACAATGAAGACTATGATTTCATTTGGAAAACACATGCTAATACATTATTAACAACTGGATGGGGACTTTCGAAAATTAAATAGGATATCTTGTATACAAGCAGTCATGTATTCAGTGGTAAATTACCATTAAAATATTTGATGGGTTTCGCTGAAGATTACAACAAAAGTATTTAATAATCGCTCGATCTTTCAAGAACTCATATATTGGTGAGGTTGATGCTGATTTGGAAATTAATAAAATTGAGTGGAAAATAAGACACATAGTGCCAAAAGAATAGCACATGCTCAAACTTTTGAATAGAATCAACAAAAGTGTTCTGAATGTTAAAATCAAGTTGGCTTATCGCATGTGGGATCTCTATGAACTTCCATCTCTACGTGGCATATCTTCAGACATATGGCTATCAAGACAATCAACGCCCTTGAAACACCTCGTTATATCATCATTGGATTCCAAAATACTATCACTTCTGAAGACAGGACGAAGGGTATCACTAAATTCACAACTGCTGATATGAATAACATTCGTGTGTACTTGAACTCTGAAGTATACCCATATGAACGTTGGAATTTGGATATTGATAAGAAACTTGATACTTCAGCATATTATGCCTATGAGAACTTTTAACGAAGTTATTATGATAAAGATATGAGAGAACCTCTCATGGACATAGGGGAATTTCGACAAAATCCCTTATTCATTATTGATTGTTCACATCAGCCGGATGCCACAAAATCATCAACTATTGATATCAAGCTCGAGTATGAAACTAGGAAAGTCAACTTTCCAGCCAACACCAAAGTATATGCACTCATTCTGCATGATACATTTTTGACATACAATGCATTAGATGGTTCAGTTCACAGAAGATATTGAATACACAAACATTTATGATTATTTTGTATTGATGTTTTCTTACTTTATACATGTGAAAGACGATTAGGTAAATAAAACATGTAAGAATAATTTTATTTTTTTATTCACATATCACTAGCTTACAATTTAATTAGTCTTAGGTATATACAAACAACCTAATATATCTTCTTCCTCATCATCATACTTTTCTCTTTTTTTGATTTCACTATCATCGTCATCTAGTTGGTATTTTTGGATGATGTCTTCAGGTAGGTATGGTAGGAGACGGACGAGAAATCTTTTCAGCTCACACCCAATCATTGCGTCGCAGAGTTGATGTAAATCAAAAGAACCATCTGTTTATTTCTCGCAAAGATCCACACCCTTCTTGTAGTTCTCATTATCTCGCATACAGTGCTGTATCCTTTCTTCATCATAGCACACGCTCAGGTCGTAGTTGGTAGCATGGTGAGCGTCCTCACTCAAAACATCCAATTCAGAAGTCAATCGTTCAACAGCTGAAGAGATGTCTACGGCTTCGGTCCAATTTTGACTAGCCTACAGCATCCACATCTTTCTCAAGAATGGAGCTGAAACCAAAAAAATTATTGAAATAAGTATACTGTAATAGAATTTATCAATGGAACTCACATATACTTTCGATGATGCCAATCGCCAAAGAATGTATGAAAAGTTTGTATATTTTCCTTATAATTATCACTTATAATATTATTAAAGTTAGCCTATGATAAGTGAAAATTAACTATCATTCAATGAGATCGAATTTAATCAACGGTCGTGTTTTCATACCAGCAAAGCTTTGTTGAGTCTGACCCAAATATGTTACGGTATATTTACCATCAGACGAATTGATGCAAGTCATCCTCACTAAATTGCTATGAAACACGTTTTGGTAGCCATGTTTTGAACAATGTGTTATTGTTCACATCTAGTAATGTTAACAAAATGGATGTACCAAAACGAGCTGAACAAATTAACATATTCTTTATTGGATAAGTTTCATTCAGTGGCAAGGATGATATTACTCTTTGTTCTAAAACATCCATCTCTTCTTTAATTATAGAATTGATTTTTTGTAAATCTACCTTTGGAACTGACATGATGAAAATATATAAGGAAAATATAAATTATTTTCGATAGAAAAACACACCCACTGATATCCCTGTCTCTGAATGCACTGAATAACTTCACTACTCTTGCCGACTACTCGACTGCTAGTTATATAACTTTTGATTTTGTATCACAATACCCACTTCTTTCATAATGGATAGTGAACCACTTCCCCACCACAGACTTGTATAAGATACTATCGCAGACATCATGTCACAAACAACCCCAGAGCGTCGAGCGTGGGTTGGTTCTGACACGTATGACTGAATCGTGTTCGGATGCGCTCCTCTTAGTTGGATGACGTCACACACGCTTCCTCCCACCACCACTGCAAGGTATACACTGGCGGAGAGAAATCAGAGTTCACATATCTGACTGGATCTCCGTGGTGTGTGAACGTGTGCCTTCTCTAGATTTTCATATGTTAGTACACATGAAAGTCATGCACAGTAACAAGTGTACACATGAAGGTTATAGTAGTCATGGAGATAAAAAAATATAAGTACTTGGAAAAAGTACTTGTCCGTATATATAAGCGTCGAGCGTGGGCTGCTTCAGATGCACTTTTCATAGTCGGATGACGTCACACACGCTTACTACCACCACCACTACAAGGTAAGTATTGGAGAGGAATCAGAGTTCACATATCTGACTGGATCTCCGTGGTGTGTGGACGTGTGCCTTCTCTAGATTTTCATGTGTTAGTACATAATATGAAAGTCATACATAGTAGCAAGTGTACACATACATGTTTTTAGTCTTGGAGGTAAAAAAAATATAAGTACTCGGAAAAAGTACTTATCCGTGTATGAAAAAAAATCTATCACCCAAATGTCATCTCAAGGTCAAACAGAAACGTTGAACACCTCATTAAAACCTACATCAAGGTCAAAAAATTACAAAATTTAAAAATAGTTTCAAGGACATCCCAAGGTCATGGACCCACACAGGCACCTATGCACCTGAAGATCACCCCAAGGTCACTGATGACGTCATAGTAGTGGGGGAGGCCCAGAACCGGCTCAAATTTCTTACTAAGTATAAAATATGAAATACGCCACGTAGTGGCATAGTACGTGTTTGGAGAGATGAATTTTTTAGGGTTCCTCAAATTCCTACCCAAAATTGTTCACCAGCTCTGAGAGATTAGGGTATTTGTCCATTATTTATTGACTTGGAGGATTATACAATATTTTCTGGGGTACACAATTAATGAAAATCGTTAATCGCCATGACACCGAAATAAAATAGAGACGAATTTTTTACACAAAATGGAGTACGAATAATTTCGGCATTGTCGCAATATTCGTTTTAACAATAATTTCTACATCTTCGAAATACCCTTTTCACCAATTATTTCACAAATTTTAATATGAGACAAATATCTTAAAGATAAAAACTACTTCCCGGAAAAAATAGATAATAGACGCGTATAGTATCACACAATGGTTACCACACACGTTTGAGTACACATTCGAAGATACGCATTTCGATAATAAAGTTTTCTAAATTTATATGGCAATACTCTTTATAATATTGAATGGAATGAGTAATCCATCCCACTGCATACACCTATACAATGGAAAATTTTGTATAAGCAGGCTTCCAACAGAAAACAACTACTGGTCTCTAGGACCGTTGACTTATATTGCATTGAATAGAAAAATCTGTTCGGTGTTTAAAATAGGAATTTCTGAATACTTAGATAAGCTAGCCTTCACTAATGATTGACAATAACCATGACACCGATACCTAGGTGTTCCCCCATTTTGAATCGAAACATAATTTATGCGATGATATTGATAGAGCACCACCGCAAAGTAGTTCTTGTAGAAGAATTTTCATGCATTAATGTGGGATATATAATTCAACAGTCGTAAGGGAGAGTAGTTATTTTCTGGTTCATGCGGAAAAGTTCATTGTCCAGTATTTATTGGTCTTCCGCCAAGTAGTGTCGTTCAAATTTTTTTTTTTCAAATCGGAAACCCAAAGTATTGATGTCTTCACGAGTAGTTTGAACTCAGTATTTTTCAGACGAAAAGCTTAAAATTTGCATGTCCCGTGAGCATTTGGCACAGCATGCTTAATATTTACACTTATGAAAACAGACCATAAAATCAATTTCAAAGATTAAAGTATTTATAACCTGTTGATGAATTCAAGAAATTAAACTATTTTAAAAGTAGACACTAAAAAGAACTTGCTATAAGCAGGTAGTTCAACCCTCTATATACCGGCCGAATTAACATATAAATTCTAGTACTGCCTTAAAAATCTTGTTCGACTGGTGATTTATTCATTTTGTGAAAATTCATGTTGAAATACAGGTTGAAGAAAAATAACTTTTGTCCAATTTCCACTAAAACTTTCGGCTTTTGCACTATTATCAATTAACTACTAGTGGTTTTCTAGAACAACAAATTTCCTTTGGTTTATTCCAATACTATGATGACATTTGCTTAGGTCAAACAATAGGTAAATCAAAGAAGAAATTTAATGAAGATAAGAGTGAAATTTTCAGAGGAAACTTGAAAGTAATTTATATTTTCGCTTCATGAGGATTCCTTTAAATTCTTTGAATGTATTCAATAATTATAATCACATGCAATCAAGTATCATTCAATGACAGGAAGTTATGAATTATGTGGTAATCTACGTTTCGTTATTCCATTCCGCATTCCAATGACAGCATTACTTTGATTTGTTTATTTATCTCCTAAGATTTTTGCACTAGAAATTCAATTGCTCATTTGGATATTGTCCATTATTCAATAATTTTATTCTGAGATGTGTTGTCAAGGAACTGGGAAATCTTTAAATCTTCCTTTGTGTTTATGCCAACAAAATATATAATACTTACTAAAATTATTTTAATTGTTCTACTAATTGAGGTGGGGTTAGGTTTAAAATGTACGGGTCTGCTCGGTCCTCCACTGCGACCCGTAAGGGTCTATTGCATCCAGGTTTCCAGGGAAATATGCAGAGCAGGCGATTATGTTCGTCGTACCTTTCTTCTCCGGTAGGGACACTTGGATGGCTACAACATCTTGAGTGCAGAAGCCTGTAAGTAAAAAATGATCAATATTTTTCCTAATGAGTAAACAAGCTCTGGGTCTCACCCAAGGGCAAGCTATTACCTCACCAGAAACGTTGCCAAGATCAACAATTTGGTCTATATTTCCAGTCCAGGGTTCCTGGAGGAAGGCAAGGTCTATTGATTCGTCCTAGAACCTTTTGCTAAGGACGTATGAAGTGGCCTTGGCGTGTTGTAAGTTTGCATGTACGCACTTGAATGTGACTTCAGAGTGTGCCGCTGGCAAGCTTGTTCTCCTCAGACTGAGGGGGAATAGGGCAGGTGGTGGGTTTTTTCCGACGCCACTATCTGTCTCAACCAAGGTTGGGGCATTGGATGGTTTAGCTGACGAGGCATTGGCTGTCTTCGTTCTCAGGAAGCCCCATGTTTCTCCAGCGGCCTGCTTGCTGGGATGACAAGTCCGTGCCGGTTGTACGTTTTTTCTTTGTTTCGGTGGAGGTTTGTTTCCTTTCATCTTCCCAGGAGGTCATCTCCTCGGCCACGGTTTTTCAGTTCTCTTGGGTTGCCTAGAAGGACCCGGGTGAGCATCTTTTTGTTGGGAGAATACTCGGGATTTGGGGCGGAATTGCACCTACCCAAAACCAAAATATGGTCTGAAACCCAGCCTCTTGAATACAGTCATGGATACATCGTCGATGGCAGAAGTCCATGATTGACCAGGGCCTGTGACTTTCCTGTGTAGAGTAGTCCACTTCAGGGTTGACAGACCGTGGTTCAGTTTCCTCAGTCTAGTGAGGACCTGATCAAGAATTAGTTTGCGACTACCCTCATCCGTTAGGTAAACTACGTAAATGTGTGGTTTAGGAGGTTGAACACCCTTGACGCATTTCAAGGAGGCATCTTTCCACGGCTGGAGGATAGAGATTATGCCTTTCAACCAGAAAACGCTTTCCTGATCGCTACAGGTGATCTGTAACCATCCAGGCCGGACTGAACAACTTTCCCATACGAAGGATTGTTTGCGTCAGTTTCGGCTGACGTTGCGTTGGATTCACTTTCGCATGGCTTTTGTGCCTCTGGTATGGGTGTCTCATCGCTAGAGCGAATGCGTTTGCTAGAACTCGCATGCTCAGAGAGAGTTCGTGTCTGCTCTTGCTACAATTTCAGCTCGCGCTGCTCTAGGACTCAATTTAAAGCGGACTAATAGGGTATCCCGCTTTTGGGGAGGTGGCTGAGCCGCCTTTTGGCTGCACTGCCTAGTTTCCTAGATCCCGCTTCCGCTCCTCATTTGACGTTAGAGGAAGGTCAGTTGGAGTTGAAATAACGACGTGCATTTCCTCTGTAGACACAATGCCTGGTTTTTCTTTTACTTCATTATCTTCATCTATGAAAGTACCACGAGTAGCTAGGGAAAAGCGTCAATCACGGCAAAGCACCGCCTTCCCGTGACAAGGCTTTCTACGATGAGGCAACTGATAGGTTCAGTGCGGACACACATACTGATTAAATCATCGTTGGAGTGCAATTCGGTTAGAAAATAACAGGACCACGAGTGATCTCTCTGCGTTAGCGAAAAATCAAATATTGTAATGAAAATGCACTTAACAATTCGCTAAGTTATTTGCAATAATTTGATTTATATTCCACACTTATCACTACCTATTTATCTGCAAGCAGTATTTCATGTAAACGTTACTATCTCTGCTACTGATCTTCCCGCTCGAGATTCCTTTATTTATATCGAAAAGGCTTCTATTTGAACATTCTCAAATCGCCAAGAGGTGTCACTGTCATTCAGCGACTATAGTGCATTCATATTTCAATCAAGGACGATGTCAACAAAAGCACGTGAACGCCAAACAGAACAGAGACGCATTAAGCTTGTTAACACAGTCAAATGAATTTGAAAATGTAACATCATCCAAAACCAACCAAGAACTTTACACCAAAATAAATATTTGAAATAAATAATCAATATTGTAATTTAAAACACAAAAATAAATCACCACTGCATCCTCAAACAAAACGCAGCTTTAAAAATTGTTACGAAGCCAAGTTGAATACATCTCTGCATAACATTTCATTAAGTGTCGTGTCAGGTTGATGTTCTATCAACCAATAGCGTTGCAAGAATTGGCAATCACGAGGTGAACACGCTGCAAGTATGCATTGATCACTGTTTACATCGAGCGTATTTGAAATATGAATACACTATAGCTGGTTCTCGTTCCTTCTTAGACGTGATGAGCAGAGATGAGGTCATGCGTTGTTTACAAGTTCGCCCCGAAATGTCATCCTTGGAGTGTGTCGATACATGCAAGATTCTCCATACCTGCACCTTGAATTTCGATGGAAGTAACACACACTCCACAGTCTTTAAGTTGGGTCAAGGAAGATGGTTACAGCATACCAACATCTTGATGCCGCTGGAACTGAATACCGTCTCCAACATGCTTCTTATAACTATCCAGTCCAGCCTATCAATACCACAGGATAATTTTGGGATTGCCAGGTCCACAAGATCTGGTCCAACATCGTGTCTCTCGATCTTGTAAGGCTCTTCCAGACATCTTCATGGGACGATTTTTTTCAAGAATGCTTTTTGGTAACCAGGTAGATGTTTTTCTGGCCTTTCTTCAACTGTAGCACCCCTCCAACTTCTGGGTTCGGTTTCCGTAGTTCCTGTAGTCGACCGAACTTCTTGAAAAAAACCGCGACATTTGGATATCTTCTGCCATACAGTGAGCTAACGCGTAATCGACAGGCACCTTGAAAAAATCTCCTGGCTCCTCTCGGGTTACCCCATGTAGAATTTTCTGTTCGTTTGAGAACAGGGACATGAACTTCTGGGACGTCATTTCATCCTCCGGTGATCTGAGGGTGCGGACTTGATCGTTATTTCCGGCGTAAGGGGACAACCTATTGAAATGAACGACTCTGGGTTTTCCTCGTGGTGCCTTGCAGATTCGGTAGACGAGATCGTTCATTCTCTTCATGATCGTGTCCGGACCTCAGACCAAAAATTAAACTTCTAGTACAACTAGGAATTTCTAGACTACAATAAGAATGTTCGATATAAGGCACTAGAATAAAAATTAGTGTTTCAAGATGTTCTTTGGAATTCTTCGAACAGTTAAATACAGAGGAAATAAAAACGAGTTATAAACTAAACTAAAGGGTAAATGTAGCATTTTGTGAATACAAATTTCTAGACAGTACTTAACAACTACTCGTAGTTAAATGATCTTCCCTTTGTAGAGATCTCAAAAGAACTCATTTTGTTTTATAATAAATTATGTTCAATCTCGTACGAGCTTTCACGAAATGCCTTGTATTGCAAGCTTCTTAAAATCGAAGCACCTGTACTTTGCAGTTATTCTATCTGGATCTCTTGCATCTGCCAATGCACCTTTTACCAGTTCTCTACCTGTTCGTCAGGTAAAAATCACTTTTGTTTTTTTGTACGAGTATGGTTTGGAACCAGACCCCCGTCTTGTCATTCATTACAGGCCAGCATCACGAAACAAGAAAGAACTGACGTCTGGTAGTAAACAAACCGCAGTTTAGCCGTGGAGAGTTAGTTGTATTCAACCTTCAGTTCGCGATTTCTTACGCCAAGTAATCCTAGGTTCATGCGAGAGTCCGTGAGTGCATTATTGTTCTGTTGTGTTGGTGAATTGTTTATAAGCGGTGTCCAAAGCGATAACAGATGAACTTTGATTCGTAACAAGGCCTCCTTGGATTTGGATAGTTCTATTCCTGTCCGATTGCTATTATGACTTGGTATGTTTGTTTATTGAAGCAATTCTTACGATACCGATAATTTCTGAGACGATAACGTAATGTATTGGCTATTAATAAGTTGGGTTCAGTTGCTATTTTGTTTGCCGGACGGTCGGGTTTACGCTCTTTATTTTTTAATCAATCGAAAATCATGAAGTGTGTTACGTGTTGTTTTTATAAAAGAAGAAAAAGCGCTACTGATCAGGTGAACCATATTTAATGATCTTTTGGTTTTAGTGATATTCAGTAAACTTATTTTTTTTTCAATTTGAATTTTATATATATATATTCAAAATTCAAATTACGTCATTGTGGTGAACTACAGGCGGTCCTATGTAATTGCGAGCAGGGTTTCATTTATGCTCATGACCAACCAAAGTTATTGTGCGATAATACACTGCTGTGGTGTATCGATATTTGCATTTTTATAGTTCGGACATTTTAACCAGCATTTTCAAAAATATTGCTTGTGTTTATACAATTTCTTTACTGGAAACATGTTTAATGTGATCGATCGGTATCAGACTATATCAATTTCGTAACAGAGAGTCTATGGTCGTTAACATGAATTCTAGTCGACAATGAAAACAAACAGTTGATTTTGAGTGTCGGTTTCAAAGAGAAATCGGTTACAGTTCTGATTCTGATTTCTTGTTAAATATAGGTAATTTTGACACATCTTCACTCATATGCAAGATACACAATGCAATTTAACATATTTTCCAAAACCTATCGGTTCATTGCACTTTTTAACTACTTACTGATAACTTGTTGGCAGAGAATTTGTGGTCATGGCCTTTTAATGTTATCTACAGACTTTCGTAGGAAAATGAAACAAGATGAAATATACACAGCACATCAATGGAACATCTTGTTGGTTTTTTAGGTTGATAGTTGCCTATAGAACGGGCTCTCTCAAACAGACAGGATCTTTTTTGTTTTTTAATAATTTCAAAATAATTTTCTATCACGACTATCGCGGAATTAGCCAATTTTGAAATCAAATTTGACAATTCCCTCTGGAGATTGAAGAAATATTCTATACCTAACACTTTGATCTCTACGCTATTCAAATATATTCCATTTTCTTTCTTGTGTTTAGAAAATCATTCTCACATTGGTATAGCGATAATAAGGTTTTGACAGTCATCGTACAGTTTTTAGAGTTTTTTAGTTCTTATTTATCGTAAATAATTTATCAAGTGATTCAGAAATGGTTGGTGAAAATACGCCACCTGTAATTATAATTCGTGCAAATGATATAATGGATGGTCTACTAAATAGTTCATTATGACACAAGTGATATAAGTGAGCCTTTCAAATATATTTATCGAGTATAAGGGCAATGCAGAAATTTTGATCAGATGGGTATATACGAAGTCGAAATACCCTTCTCTCCAAACACAAAGTGGAAAATATTAGGCAAATGTCTGTCAGAATACAACTACTTCCCCTTACAGACATTGAATTACATCTGACATCTATTTGTGCAATGTTCCTTCAAGAGGACATAATTACAAGTGCTAAATCAAGCATTTAATGTTAATTATCTCCATGTAGTTGGGAATCATCGCTACAAAATTTAGAGGTCTTTAATAAGAGATAAGAACCTACCTTTTCTTGAAAAAATCACTGCTGAAAAGTTCAAAATGGCGGCTGAGCGCCATCTTCAATGATTATTTTAAGTGGAGTACCCCTTATATTATTCCATTTTCGAAACCTGCTCATAATTCTCAACAGTTACCTCTAATACACTTTACTCTTAAATTCAATTGTTTTCGAAATATTAACGTTTGAAAAGTGACATTCCGGTTCAAAATACAATATGGATTTTGGTCGCTTCCGGTGAAACATTTTGCTATTGATTTGTAGTTGAATCTCTCAATAAATTCAACTGATAAGAGGCATAAAGAAAGTTTATTGAGGATAAACAGTACCGCTTACCGAAAAATCTCGAAGCCTACGAATGTGTTCTGTAAATTCACAATCAAAACAAGTTAGTTGGCTAAAAATTTATAATTTATTTTGGAATAACACTTTCATTTAACCCCAACAATTATTTCAAGTGTTCAAAATTGCCCCCTCTTGAATCTTGACAATAAAGTCAAGACAATAAAATTGAACTCAGGAGTAAAGTATGTTCGATAAAATTGTTGAGAATAATGAGCAGATTTTGAAAAAAAAAATATTGAAGATGGCGCTCAGCCGCCATTTACCATCTTAAAACTATTAGCTGTGATTTTTTAATGAAAGAGTAGGTTTTTATATCCTCAAATTTCGTGGAAGTGGTTCAAAAATTTGTAGGAAAGGAAAGGACTTCAGACGGGCACTGTGTAACAAAAAGGGGGTATAAATAATTACAGGCATAATTGAAATAATGAAAAAGTCAATAAAACATGACATGTTTCAAGGTTATTTGCCCTCTTTCAGCACTAGAATACATCAGACAGCATTAGACTCATGATATTTCTCTCGCAATGGAAGTCCAAAACAATTTCACTCAAACTGAAACATAGACGACCAATGAAAGAAAAATATTTAAACCTTCTGATTGTGGATTAAGTAGAGTCTGTTACTCGGTTAGAATAAAAATTCGCGATGCTTGTATTCCTCACCATCGCCTTCGGCTCACGCTCAGAACTTCCCACTCGTTTCGAATACTCATTTTAACCTTTTTTTTGTGGTTGTTGAAATCGTTATTTCTTTCAACCAGCCGCAACCTTATGAACAACCCTTAGGAATTTTCGAGATACCTGTGTGAGGTAGGGGAGACGTAGCCCTTACCATTTAACGTGTGATCCCATGCCCGCTACCGGTGACAGCGCTGGGATGCGAACTCACGCACCTATCAATGAGTGGGTTAAGTAGCTAGTAGTTCACTAAGAACAAGAATTCTCAAAAATCATATCTTATGACTTTATGAAGAATGGACGACACTACTTAACGAAAGACCATATGAATTAATAATGAAAAACAGATCGTAACCCAAACGTCTGCAAATAATGCTATGCACTAGGTGATTTAGTTCACAGATATCCAAAAGGAAACAACCACTGTCCCCTATGACCCTGCACTATTTAGAACCTTCGGTGAATTTTTTTATTATTATTGATCGGTAGGGTTATCCATCGGCCAAAATTCAGGTAGTTCTGCGTCAAGTCTATATTGAGAAAATTCCGGATCTCCTTGTGAACTCCTGTAGATTTCTTACGAGATTTTCCTGTGGGATGATATATTCTGCACCACAGAATCCGAATATATTCATATTCAGTGTGTGGGAGTTCAATTCGTCCTCTCATCACAGAACCTACATAGTGTTGAGTCCTGGTATATCCTCAGTATTCTTCAGCAGGTGCATGTTTTCTTAGGTAGCAGTGTCTTGTTGGGAGTCCTATCACCTTCCTGAGAGTTCCCGCTCAGTTCGAGAAAGTGTCTTGATAGTCTGTCAGTTGGCTTCATCGTCATGATTATGATGGTTCTTTGTTTCCTATATAATGTTGCTGGTTCTGGTCCAGAGTTGTTGCTGCCCGCTCTTGCTAAGGCTTCTACGCTTTCATTCCCTTGGATGCCCCTATGACAAGTTTTACCCTATTCTGTGCTCCTAGATTGTGGAGGGTTCTGCGGGTTTGCCAAAATGATTTGAAAGAAAATCTGAATGATCGTAGGACCTATATTGCCACACGACTATCGGAGACAATGACTATGGGTTAGTATCTAGGACCCCTCCTTAGAAAAATTCTCGGCTTAGGTACCGAGGTTTAGACTAATGCCCTGTGTCGGTTTATTACTCCTAGAGACCTTTGGGGGTGGTGATGAATACACTAGTGTTTTATTCCACATTTATTAGCACATGACTATTTCAAACACCTCGACACGAAACTTCATGGTATTCAGAATACTTCATGCTTCTGAAGAACACAAATATTTCAAGAACAAAGTCTTTACGAGTATTTCAATACATTCAAATGAAAAGTAAAAAATTTTGGATTCTGACTCTAGTGCATGAGCATATGAGCAAAGGACAGGGCACAAAACGTTATGAAAATGGCTTTCAGCAAATTTTGATAACTTTTTGATATTTTGTATGGTTCGAGGCCCTAAACAATTTTGAGAAGTTATAAGAGGATCGTATGATTGGGACAGCCGCTAGATGGCGGCAAAGTTGAATAATCCAGAATGCATTGATATGGTGTCTTCCATAAAAAATCATGATTTATAATTACAATTCATTTTTAATGCAGAAATCTTATCAAATCAAACTTCAGTAATACTCGTTTGTACAGTGTACATCAAAAGTTTTCAGTAACTAATTACAAGTAGTGAAGTGAAGGAAATGATAAAGTTTGGAATCGAAACACACAAATCAGTAACACTGAATTACTCTGTGTAGGCAATAACACGATTTGAAATAATAGAATGCTGGTCACTCGTTTACAGAGTTTTCTGAGCATATTGCTGATAATTACAAGAATCGGAAAGTTATCCGTCCAAAATAAAGGTGATGAAACTTGCAGATAGTGAAAATGTATTGTTACGTTTTTGCTAAGTAATGAGCCGAGCACACTACTAAACTGTTTATTTTCTAACTTCACTAAAAACATACAATAACGTCACTGACTAATTAAACACTTAGATCTATACAACAATAGAACTAGCTAAATATTCCAAACACTTCTATACTTCTTCAAAAACTGCTTATTATCACTTCTTCCTAATCTTCTTAATCCCAGTCAAATGTCTCGCGTTTATATAGGTACTCAAGTGTAACCAGAATCTTCGCGATGCGACGGTTCGGTTATCCCGAATATTCATTACCGACAAGTATCTGTCTTTTTCTAGGAAACCATATCGACGATACGCGTGCGAGTCGATTCAGCGCCGTAGCTATGGGATTTTTATCAATCTCGTATCAGTATGAATCTCTTCTGAAAATGGACAGAGTTTGAATGTGATCAGAAATGGACGAATGTACTCATATGTATAAACGGTAGTCACAAAATATTTAAATCCATTTTTATACAGGGTGTCCAAGATCGTAAAAAAACATTCTTTCCATATAGCTATGTGGATATAAGTTTATTATTCGAACTATTTGGGGCATCGACTCGTGCTTATTTGCTGTAAATGGTGGATAATTCATTCGCTCTTAATGCCTAGAATATCCCAGGTAGCTTAGCCTGTATGAGGGCATGTGCAGTGTTTTTTTTTATGGATTCTAATCAAGATGTAAAGTTTCTCAGCGTTTCTGAATCTGAAAAAAGTCATGGCTTTTCCTGATGTTCTCTCAATGAATCGGTTGGAATTGAATTCTAATTTTCCACTACATTAGATATACTGAGGTTCTAGTTTGATTTCGCATGTCCCACAGTCGAGTCTCTCCATGTAGAAACCGTTGAGCAAACAATATTATTCATTTATAAAGAAAATTATGGAATACAGTCCAAGTTAGTAAATCAGTCGAATCAGAGTTGTGTTAAGGGTATTTCAAAACCTTATAGTCACAACAGTATTTTAACTTGGATGTAATGCTTATTTTTGTATATTTTAAGCTGAATGATCAAGATTTATACCTTTCTTTCGAAGGACGCTATATAAGTTGGTAAATATTTCATTTATTCCTATTGTTTGACATATGAGTTGATAGTCAATTTCTCATGAAAGAATATCAAAAATAACGTTTGCTCGTAGGTGTTACGTTTATGATATTGCTTTACAACAATTGAAAAGAATCGACCGGAAGTAAGATGAATGAATGCATTTTTCCACATCTGATCACTTTAAAATTTTGTCAAGTTTTAGAAGAAATTCTTGTATTTTCAGAATGTGTTTCCTTGGTCTTTCTTGTTTTGATGACTTTCCGATTTTCCAGTTGTGAACAATATGCTTTGGAAACTCTGTAAACGACGTGATATTATCTACACAACGTACTTCATTGTTATTGTATTTTGATTCCAAACATTTTTTAGTTTTCTCTCTTTCTCTAGTAATTAGTTAAATTATTGCCTTTTGGTATTCACTGTACATTTGAATATTTCAAACCCTTGATTTGATGAGACTTTTACAAAAAAAATGGAAACCAAATAGATTATGATTTTTCAATGGAAAAGCTATAACAACGCATTTTGAATTAAGGTAAGCTCGGGTAAGTGTGACCGTGATTTTCATTAGTTTGCATTGAATTTAGTCCATCTGATGAACCTGAACTAATATAAAATGAACTTTTGCAGGTATTTACTTCGAAGGTCAGTCTTTGTAATACGCCACAGAAAACTGTTGAAAAACGTATTCTATGAATTTTATTTATATATTCAGATATACATCTGGGGCAAGTGTGATTCTGGCCAAATTTAAAGATATTAATGCACGTAAATCTCTCTTTGGGGCAGGTGTGAATAAACAGTAAAGGAACTTTCACCACAATTTATTTGTTTCGAGATATCTTCGTTCAAAACATAGTAAGGAACTTTTTAATATTGAATTTGAAATTCCCCATTGGAAAAAAACAAAAAATAATCGTGAAAGTGAACATTTGTTGAAAAGAAAAATTTACAGGTAGAAATCTGAAAAATCGAATGAGAATTTCATTGATCCCCATCTTGTGACGAGTGGTGATGGAAGCACAGTTGTTATTTCATCCTCAGAAAGTGTAGCAATGTCTTCCACATCTGGCCAGGTATATTGTTTGGCTCTCTGAGATTTCCGTATATAATTTCGTACTATAGCTGAAAAAATATTACTGTTTAGATTGGCCAAATGAACCAGGTTCCCACTTACCTCGACAGATAGGTCACACTATCCCCAATAACATTTAATTTCGGGGTAAGTGTGATATGCAATGGAAAAATGGAAAAAAAAACAACTTCATGAAAAATCGGCAATCTATAGTCAGATTCATTGTTTAGGCAGAAGAAAAGTGTATAAAATGGATTCTTACCTTATATAGATTTTAACTATACACTCAAAGCTTGAAATAAACTCGTTATACTCGTTCGGGTTGATGAATTGTAGATTAGAAAATTGGGGAAAATATTTGGATTTCACAAGATCTCATTTGTATTTTATATGATGGTTATGGATTCATTATGAGTGTAGGCTATTCGTCAATAGATGGCATTGGGCTGTCGCCCGGTTTAGCGAAGATAGCGAGCAAACTTACACTTGCCCCAAATTCACACTTACCCGAGCTTACCTTATCCAACTTTGTAACCTTTGTCAACATTATAATAACAGATGTAACTTGTTTGTTACTCACGTTTATGCGTATGGTATATTTGTCCACTTCTGGTCACTTTCAAACCCTGTCCATTATCAGAAGAAATTCATACATTTTCACTATCAGCATGTTTCATCTTGGACGGATAACTTTCCGGTTTATGTAATTATCAGTAGTATGCTTATAAAACTGTGTAAATTAGTGACCAGCGTTCTTTATTTCAAATCATGTTACTTAAACAGAGTAATTCATTGTTACTGCTTTGAGTGTTTCGATTCCAAACTTTATTTATTTCCTCCATTTCACTACTTGTAATTAGTTAAACTAATAAGTTTTGGTGTACCCTGTACATTTGAGTATTACTGGCGTTTGATTTGATAAGATTTCTGCATTAAAAATAAATTGTAATTATATAATTCATGATTTTTTATGCATTTTGGATTATTCAACTTTGCCGCCCTCTAGCGGCTGTCCCAATAAATACGATCCTCTTATAACTTCTCAAAATTGTATAGGTCCTTGAACCATACAAAATATCAGAAAATTATCAAAATTTGCTGAGAGCCATTTTCATAGGGTGTTGTGCCCTGTCCTTTATTAGAGTCGTTCAAATATCCCATTTTACTTTTTCGTATCATTAAAAAATACAGTAAAAAAATTATTTTTTGCCTAAATCTATTAATTTTGCGAATACTTTTTTAAACTTTTGGCACTTAGGTACCCATAGCAACTGTCTGTGGACTATCCAAATATTTTAATGAAAATTATACACAGAGTATAGTACAAACTGAACCGCCTCCAACTTTTTATTCTCAAATACGGGCCTTTATTTTTTTATTGCCAACAGTCATGTTTCAAATTGTCGTAGTATCTTCATCAGTACTATAAAGTGTTTTGGAAATATTGAACTATTAAGTACCAGTAAAATTATAGCCTTTCGCCATAAGTACGTCCAATTCCACATGTAAAATATTCAATTATTTCTCAAGAACAAATATTTTGTAATTGGTTATTGTAGTATTTTTTTTCTAACCTAACTCCACTAGGTGCGGCCGTGTATTTAATATTCAATACGATTCAATATGTCTCTTGCGACAATGAGCTAGATTTGAATTCAAAACCGAATAACCGAATATATCAGATTCGAAAGCAAAATAGGCAATCTGAAGAAAAAATGTGTTCAACTTGGAAGTAAACTCCTTCCTTCATTTATTACTGCCCATTGCTTCCAATCGGACATTAAAAAACACTCGAATTCGGAAATATCTTATTTTCGTTCATTCATTAAAAAATTGCTATTTTTCCGAATATTTTTATGGGCCGCAGTATGGTCATGATGGTAGAGCGCTAGTCTATCAATCAGACGGACGTGGGTTCGATTCCCCGCATGGTCACTGGTCTCGTGCTAGGAATCGCACGTTAAAAGGTAAGACCTCGTTAATCCTTAGCTCGCACAAGTTTCGACTTATGAGGGCTGTCGTTCGTAGGGGGGTGACAGCTGGTTTTTAAACAAACAATATATTTTTCTCGTAAAACGTACGTTTTAGACATAGAACTAGAACATTATTCACAAAGTAATCATATATATAATCTGGAGGGTATTTAAATAAAAAATTGCTGGATATCTCGTTTAAAGAAAAAGCACACAACAACTTTCGGTATAACCTGAAATGGAGACTGAAAAAAAATATTTTAGATGAGTCTGAAATTTCATGAAAACTCAAAATACCGAATTCCATCTTGAAAATCTAGGATTTGATAGAGTTATCGATCGATCAACCTCTCGCGAAACTAGGACCTAAAATTCATCAAAATGTTTATTGTAACGTGCGGGAGCTGCACCTGACCGCTTTTGTTTGGATAATCAAGCTCCGCTCGTTAACAATGCTTGCATAACTCATCACATCGAAGAGGAAACGAGAACCGCATATGAAAAATCTAGCCGAGTCACTGACTGTTCCGAACAATTCCAAACGGCGACATCTAACGTTGCCTCTTGGCGTTTCTAGAATGGTCCTATAGATATCTGACTACTACCGGTATAGAAGCTGGACGCTCAATAGTCTAGTCAACAAGTGCCATTTAGACCAACTTTTTTCAGCAGTCTCCGAAAATTATGATTGAGGTGTCATTCGATTCGGAATGACATCCAGATGATTTTTGAAAAAAATGAAGTTCCGCATGAAAAAATTGTAAAAGTTATTAACAATTAACTAAAAAAAAAAGATGGCTTTAGTATTTTGTAAATATCTCAAAAACTAATTAAAAATTTTTAAATCTAAAAAAAGATTCAAAAAGAGGAGGAAATTTCCTAAAAAAAAGCTCAATTCCCGGAATTGTAGCATCAATATTTATAATTTTTCCAGAGGGATGAAAAGACGGCCGAAAACGGGTACTCTGGCTCGGGCAAGCCACACCCACTTTGGACACTTTAACAATAAAAATTATTTTAAAATACTAAATATGAAAATAAAAAATTGGAAAAATTCAGGCACTAACTGAATAGATTAATGAACAATAATCCGCTTGAAAAAAATTTTTATCACAATTCTTCAATTAGTTAATCAATAGTTAATTAATAATTTTTTTCTGCTTGAACATGAACATTGCAAGTGTGATAATTGTTAAACTATAAATTTAAGATTTTTTTCCTCTTTTGGAGCAATTCTTGAAAGGCTTCAGAATAGAACCCCGTTGGAAAAATTAAAAAGTTTTTATTTTTCAGTTTTTTATTAACAATTTTCGTTGTTGCAAAATTAAATACTTAAATTAATCATTGAAAAAAAAATTTTTTTTTAAATATTATCAATAATCCGTTTTTATGTTATCAGGAACTACATAGAAATAATTTTTTTAAATTTTTATCTCTGATTGTTTAAAAAATTGTTATAAACAAATGCGTTGTTTATAAGATAATTGAAAATTTTTTTATGGAATTTCAATCTTTGATACAAATAATGATTTTTAAAAGAAAAATTATTCCTTAAAAAAATTTTTTTATTGCTTGAAAACGCATTTGTTAATTAACAATTATTTTCTCCCGCTTCTAATTAATATTAAGGAACCATTTTTTTTTTTTAAATCATTATTTGTCTTTCTTTCTGATATAAAAAAAAAAAAATTCCATTTTATTTAATTTTTCATTGTTTATGCAATAAACAATTTGTTATGAACAAATAAATTTTTACCTTATGTTTTTTTTTCTATTCTAATTTCTGTCACAAAAACAGACATGATTTTTTTTCTTTTTTAAATTTTTTTTTATTATTTTTTATTTAATTTTTAAAAATAAGTTCTCTCTAACTTCGTCATTCTTACCTGGTCTTCATCCTTAAAATTATTATAATTTACAAACTAATGGAGATACGATGAAAATACTTAAGACTTATTTATTCTCCATTACATAAAAAACAAATTATGCAGAAAAGTTTAGTTGTTACTTATTTATTTATTGAATTTATAGCAATTGTTGTTGAAAAATACTTAGGGAAAAATTTTTTTATTTGTTTTAATGCTTAAAAATCTTATCAACTATTAAAAATATGACTACTTCATTCAAGTATCTTATCAATTATTGTTCATTACTCAACATTTTTACAACAATTGCTATAAATTCAATAAATAAATAAGTAACAACTAAACTTTTCTGCTAAATTTGTTTTTTATGTAATGGAGAATAAATAAGTCTTAAGTATTTTCATCGTATCTCCATTAGTTTGTAAATTATAATAATTTTAAGGATGAAGACCAGGTAAGAATGACGAAGTTAGAGAGAACTTATATTTAAAAATTGAATAAAAAATAATAAAAAAAATTTTAAAAAAGAAAAAAATCATGTCTGTTTTTGTGACAGAAATTAGAATAGAAAAAAAAATATAAGGTAAAAATTTATTTGTTTATAACAAATTGTTTATTGCATAAACAATGAAAAATTAAATAAAATGGATTTTTTTTTTATATCAGAAAGAAAGACAAATAATGATTAAAAAAAAAAAAGGGTTCCTTAATATTAATTAGAAGCGGGAGAAAATAATTGTTAATTAACAAATGCGTTTTCAAGCAATAAAAAAATTTTTTTAAGGAACAATTTTTCTTTTAAAAATCATTATTTGTATCAAAGATTGAAATTCCATAAAAAAAATTTCAATTATCTTATAAACAACGCATTTGTTTATAACAATTTTTTAAACAATTAGAGATAAAAATTTAAAAAAATTATTTCTATGTAGTTCCTGATAACATAAAAACGGATTAGTGATAATATTTAAAAAAAATTTTTTTTTTCAATGATTAATTTAAGTATTTAATTTTGCAACAACGAAAATTGTTAATAAAAAACTGAAAAATAAAAACTTTTTAATTTTTCCAACGGGGTTCTATTCTGAAGCCTTTCAAGAATTGCTCCAAAAGAGGAAAAAAATCTTAAATTTATAGTTTAACAATTATCACACTTGCAATGTTCATGTTCAAGCAGAAAAAAATTATTAATTAACTGTTGATTAACTAATTGAAAAATTGTGATAAAAATTTTTTTCAAGCGGATTATTGTTCATTAATCTATTCAGTTAGTGCCTGAATTTTTCCAATTTTTTATTTTCATATTTAGTATTTTAAAATAATTTTTATTGTTAAAGTGTCCAAAGTGGGTGTGGCTTGCCCGAGCCAGAGTACCCGTTTTCGGCCGTATTTTCATCCCTCTGGGAAAATTATAAATATTGATGCTACAATTCCGGGAATTGAGCTTTTTTTTAGGAAATTTCCTCCTCTTTTTGAATCTTTTTTTAGATTTAAAAAATTTAATTAGTTTTTGAGATATTTACAAAATACTAAAGCCATCTTTTTTTTTAGTTAATTGTTAATAACTTTTACAATTTTTTCATGCGGAACTTAATTTTTTTCAAAAATCATCTGGATGTCATTCCGAATCGAATGACACCTCAATCATAATTTTCGGAGACTGCTGAAAAAAGTTGGTCTAAATGGCACTTGTTGACTAGACTACATCAGATGGCAAATACTAAGTTGCAGATATAGTTAGTTACAGGCAGCCAGAGTGCAGATAGAAATACAGAGGTGGTTTAGCGATAGTGAATAGTGATATAAGTTACTATAGTTACATGAAATTAATTAGAACAGTTATAGTTTACAAGTTGAAATAATTTAGCGGATTATATTTTTATAACTCTACGAAACAATAAATTTCAGTAATTATCCTCAATTATATTCGTGGAAAACAGCAACGTAGCGAAATACTTCAAAAGTAGGATTATGATTACAAAAATATTCTCTGTCATGGGAATTAATTTTAAAATCCAAAGAATACTCCTGTGAATAATTGAACGCTTTCCTCTCAAAGTTGCGGTACAAGGTTAGGCTAAATTTTAATGTTGTTCAATTTGGTTCACCTCAGTAGTGTCAGAATAATATAAGTTTAAAAATCCGAAGAATAGATACAGTCATGCCCCCCCTCCTATAGAGTTCTGAATGAGTAGTTGATATTGGTTCAACAACCAGTCTGGATATGCAACTAAACCTTGATTGAATTTCTAGAAGAAAACACACTTTATAAAAACCAAAATTATTCGTATTACTCGTATTGTATGTTTCCTCAAACACTCAAACCCCCCCTCCCTGAAAAACTTCCTAGATCTGCCAGTTACATGTAGAGGACTCATGTCCGTACCGCCAGGTAGCCATAAACCCGTACTAATGATAACGAATTGATCCTGTTTCGATCATCATCATACATTTATTCAACAGTTTCTGGGACTTCAGGGAGTAAGGTATCGTGTATCTTACTCCCTGAAGTCGACCTGAAGAAAATATTTTCCTTTTTGAAAAACTTATCTGGATACCAATTATTTGAAGATGATTAAATGAACTGGTGAGGGTTTTCTATTGCCCACGTTGAAAAATTCGGGCTCTTCACATGTGTCGTTAAAAAAAGAAAGTTACTGTTAGTAAATCAATTTTATTTATATTCTTATTGAACCATTCATTGGCAGTATTATTGGTTATAACCAAGTGGATGTAACTGTAATTTTGTCCACATGCAAGTTTTGCAAGAAAATAAAAAATATTATAAAACTCATTTATTCTTTTTTGACATTGCTTGAGGTTGAAAATTCTCTTGATCTTTAAACTACCAAAAGGATGTGCAGCGGATCGAGTGGATAAGGATTCTATTGAATTTATCCATTATTCAAGATCATAATATTACACTGATGCCATCGATGAAACCATCAATAAAAAATTGGTCGTTGACATGAATATCTATAGGTACTTTAAAATAAAAACAAGAAAAAATCTGAACTGAGCTACCCAATGAGAAAGAATTACTCTGCTACTGCTGCTAGTGTGTAGGGACATTTTTCAGTAGGAAAATATTTCATACTAGATTCGAATTGTCTATGACTTTTTGAGATCTTGGGGAAATTGAATATTTTTGTTCTTTAGGTGTAACTGAGAGTTGAGGTTACTTTAATTGTATTCAGAGAATGGCAAATACATTCATTGAGTCTAGAATGGATACTGTGAACTATGATCCTTTCTCTCATTCTGACTATTCCTAGACATTGTATACAAGTTCATTGGAAAATAAAGATATTATTGATATTGCTGATGGATACACCAGCGGGAAAACATATTTCTGTACTTCTAGATACTAGTTGTATATAACTAGTAATTCCCAGGTCCCTACAAGATTGCTTGTATATAGGAGTGCAGTCTGATGATGGATAGAACATTTTTGCCTGAAAACTGCATGAAAAACTCACATATGATGTGCCTTTCACTTGCGCTTCTATGACAAGGTCATATATTTTTGGTTCTGTAATAATTTTGTCGATACTGAAGTAATGCCATTTGATTCATTTGACGTAACTATATTTTACTGTTATTTCCTCATCATCTGATAAAGAACTAGAATTTGATGAATTCATATTTTATTGACAATAAACTCTACCTTTGTCAACTTTTAACTCCAATATGAAAATGAATTATGATAGGTTATGTTTACCTCAAAAGGATACTTTTCTAAAGGGAAAGAGCCGATATCTGGACTTTATAATAAAGGAGGCTTTAAAGTGAACTTTTGTTTCAAAATTGGTTCACGGAACGCATTTTGCCATTAACGGTCCCTTTTTCAAATAAAGGGGACTTTAATTTTGATTGTGGGACTGGCTGTTGAAGCCACGCCTTGGTGAGAAAAGGACCTAGCTATGCGACTTCGCCCATGGAACTGTAAAAGTGAAAGAACCGAGCTGACGCTACTTCACCCATGTCTTCATCTTACATGCTACGCCACTGCCTTTCAAGGCTCGTTGAACTTCTTTCGGAGTTATTTGGCTGCGCAGATCATTGTGCTCACGCTGTAGAACAGTCCTGCAAATATTTCCAAAATTATCACTTAACATTATTGCGTAGTAATATATGTTTTATTATTTTACAATTCAGTTTTCAAGTGATATTTTTAGAATTCCATCGTACATCAATTATCAATACGTAAACTCATCGAGATTTATCATCGATTTTCAAAAGTTTCTGACCTCGTCTCAAACATAAATCCTTCCAACTGCATCGTAAAATAAAACGACCTAAGCTGAAAATTTCTTTTGACGTTTACTGTTGTTCGGTAATTAACTCTTCTTCGCTCATCGTTAGAAAATGTCGGTGTGAGTTCTTTGATATCAAAGCCGACACTAAGGCGTTTCATATTGGTATATTGAACTTTTATATGTTTGAGTGTCACACTATTTGCATAGAATTTGCAGTGAGTTGTCGAATCACTTGATTTATTCAATGTTTGATGATTCTCTAAACGAAAGAACAAACAAGTTGTGGTCATTAGCATGCTCGAAATATCCCAACAAATGTCAATAAACTCATCAACCTGATGTTCCTGATGCTTCCAGCAATGTTGATCTTGGTTCACCGTATTTTCAAACATACCTATACCTCTTCCACTCTACTCAAAATTTTGTTTTCGCGTTCGTTTATGATAATTAATTCAAACATCACGTATTCGTGAATCAAAACAGAATAGTATATTAAGTATCAAGAACAGTGAGAATGTTTTATTGATTGATGACAGCGAAGTATCCAATACCTATTTACTAAAACCAGTAAACCTTATCGTTCGTGATGCGTATACTATTTTTTGTACCACCGATATTTTTATAAAATAATTCCTATAAATCAATCTTCTTCAATATTATATTTTCGATCAATATATTTTTTTCCAATAGGTGTTTATAGTGGCATTATACGCCACCTTAGAAGCAGCACTTTTAATTTGAACGCAAAAGAGATGTTAATAATCTAATCGGTCAAATTGAATTGAAAGAAATCCCACCTCCAACTGGGGCTCAAATTTAGAATCTTTGTTCCCCAAGCCGAAAGCTGACTGCGCCAATAAGCCCCGGCTTTTTTGATCAATCGTTCCAACGTTAGCGGTCTCATCGAGACTGGCCCGTCGCGCTCAGTCTTCTTATACCTTTTTCGTCACTATGTAATACATGCCGAACATCTCTTTCCCAGCACTCGTTCATGCAATGAACGGCTAAGCAATGGAACTCCCCAGAAATTCGAGAAGAACGCCAATTCTTATCTACTTCCCCTAGGCTTTCACAAGGCTTTCTGAACATTACAATGCAATTTATCAACTAAGCTTGTTCAATTAGAAAAAACGTAACAGTGGTTTTATTTGACGACAAAATATGTTCACTTGGAGTTTTCGTTGATCTAGCAAAGGCATTTGACACGGTTAGCCACCTCGTATAATTTACTAGAGAAGCTAGAAGTCATTTGCATAAGAGGTTATGTACTTAGCCCATTCGAATACTTATTTTTCAACAGAAGCAGGTGGTTCGGATGAATAGGGATCGAGGGCTGACACTTGCGGTATGCCACAAGGAACAGTCCTCGTGCCAGTTTTGTTTACAATTCATCTGAACAACCTCCCCAAAAATAAAACTTCTGGATGTATAGTTTATTCTGCAGATATCTTGTTGGTTGAAAAATAAAATTCTTGCTCTGCGCCGTGAATTTCACCTACTCCAGCAGATCTTGTCCCTACATCAACTTGAAGTATTATATTATGCGTCTATTCTGTAAAAAGGCATCGTTGGATGGGGTGGGGCTAACCCACTATATTGGACACACTTAAAACAGCGCATTTCAATTCAAGTCAATTTTATTCAGATCGATTTATGTAAAGCTGAAGATACTGGATATTTGCCAGTTGTTTGCAAAATCATTCCTCACATTATGAAAACAAAAAAATATACAATGAAATTGTTTCATGACCTCAATACTACAACCATTAGTTCAGAACAAGAATATTTACCATGAGCAAAAAAAAACAATTGGACAAAGATGCTTTGTCTTCCTTGGAGCTAGACATAGTTAATCTATGGAGCTAGATCACTGAATATTTTACCAATATCGATAAAAACAATGCAAAATATGCAGAGATTAAAAAAAAAATTAAAAAAATTGGATAGTATTACAAGGCAGAAATGTGAAAGGAATGTCATCAACCGCCCTTTTTGATGAGACTGTATTTTAAATGTGTTGCTCTCAAAATAGCTATAATAGGAATAAGCTGAAGCCGTGGACAACTGAAAATATTTTATCTGTAATGAGCTACTCGGAACACTCCCGTGCACAAATTGTCAGAAAAATACTCCTAGTAGTTTCCCATATATATACAGTATGGTGAAAATGAATGGAATAAATTCATTATTTCGTAATAAGGAGATCCTACAGAAAAATCCTGAAACCTGTAGATTTTTATTATCGAAGAGCCTTCTGTCGAATATTTTTTTTTATTCGTGATGTCATTTGTGTTGGCGTGATGACGTCATCAATTTTTTTTTATGGAAATGTAGGTCATGTGATAAGTCATTGGAAAGTTCTTCCAATCAGCTATCCAACCATATAAATTATTTTAAGTAATTTGGGTTTTTATTCTAACAAACAATTGTATTAATAATAAAAGAAAATTCCCATTCAATGAATACAAACAACTCAAAATCAAATATTCAAACTGCCGACCATCTGCTGTAATACAGTGGAATAGACGAGCAGTAAATTCTTCTCGAACTCTTCCAATAACTTCCCGAGAGATTTGTCCCATCTTGATGCGTATGCGGTCTTTGAGATCAATGATATATTGTGGTCTATTTTGGTAAACGTAATTTTTCAAGTAATCCCATAAAGAGAAATCCAGATGTGTTAGATCTGGCGACCTAAGTGGCCATTCAATTGATCCTCTTCGCCCTATCCACCGATCTGGAAAGACGTTGTCTAAGTAGCTTCTTACCAAGACAGCCGATTCAGTTCGGGTAGCAAGAAGTTATGCAGAAATTATGAATATTGAGGACCTGTCAAGGACTCATCGAAGAAATTTGGTCCTATTATCATATTCCTCATAATTCCCGCCAAACATTCAATTTCTCTGGGTATTGAGTATGATATTCCGATATCCAACGTGGATTTTCATTAACCCAATACCGACACGTCTGATAATTGACATGCCCGTTTAGAAGAAATGTAACTTCATCAGAAAAAAGAACTTTTCGTAAAAACATCGGATCTCTGTTATTTTTCTGCATCATAATTTTTTAGCGTTCTAAGAACTGTTGAATGGTTTATTTCATTATCTAATGTTACTTATCTTGAAATGGTATGGGAATTATTTAGAAATGCTTGTATAATATCAATTTTCTTGTTTTCTGGAATTTGTTTTTTATTACTTCTGGGGAGATCTCTTACATGACCTGTTTCTATGAATTTCTTTTCAATTTTGCCCACCGTGAATTGTGAAATTAGTTCTCGGTTTGTAAATTTTTTATTGAACAGAGTACAAACTCGTTTCTGCGTCCTTGTTTTGTATTCACAACCAATCATTATAAGAATGTCGATTCTTTCTTTTTCAGTGAGCTTCATATTGATAATATTTGAATATGTCCACTGTTATGACCATTAACATTCGATAAACCGTTTGAGTTTAATTCGAATGCAGTACTTTCGATGAGACCCACATTTATAAATCGCCAAAAAAATCAAGTAAGAAACTATGATTTCGTTCCCAGTGACGGCCTTTCCAAAATTCGAGATTCGAAAATCAATAATTGACAACAGAATTTTATAATTTTGTAATGAGTCATCTTCAATTTTAAAAGTAATTTTTTGCCAGCTTACGAAAATAATTAGACACATTTTTGGATATGGTTGGATAGGTAAATGAAACACCTTTCAAATGACGTACCATCGATGACGTCACGAATATAAAGAATATTTGACAGAATTCGCGGTTAATAATTAAAATCGACGGGTTTCAGGATTTTTCGCTGCAAAATAATGAATTTATTCCATTAATTTGCACCATACTCAGCTCATCGTCGTATACCCTGTATTTATTGTAAATTGCTAATGCACCTCAGTTATTTTCGACTATATGTGTTCATGAACAAATTCACTACTTTCTGATATTAAAACGATTTGGAAATTTAATCTGTAACGCCATGGGTGAGTAAGTGTTCCTGAAGTAAACAATGCAGAAATTCGACGTAGTAGATTGTACCGATTGACTGAACGGAATTCTTAATAAAGATATAAGCATATTATGAACGCTGCATTCGAATAATGCTTCGATTGTTTAACCAATATACGAAGAATTAATTTTCTAATTTCACTATAATGTATGCCTATTTTCCTATAAGAGAAATCCCGTGTTCAATTGACAATAATGATAATTCAGAGTCAGTCGTACGAAACAGAAACATAGTTATGTTGCTCACACACCATATTTTATTATTACAGGAAGTTTTTCTCTAATCACTTAATTGCTGTTGGATATTAGTTCCTCCACAGTCAGTATCCGTCATATTTTTGTTTACCAAGTAGACACGTTCGAAATATTTTTTCATGCGTCATATTTGAAAATGAAGATGACACATCAAGATAAATGAGTTTTTAAATATACCTGTTACACTAATAACAGCTATTCGGAACGTGAAAAAAAATGCCTAAATAACAATTTTGCACTTTCAATTAATTTCGTTTGCTTGGGATTTCTCTTTACAGTAGCAATGTTGATATTTTATTATTCTTTATTGACAACTTAAAACTTTGTCCGAAATTGATGTTTCCAGAAAAAACTTCGGAATAACTTCGGATTTTTTTTATGGCTTATAAGTATTTTTAGTCGCTGAATACGATTTTCAACTTGGGCACATCTTCAGAGGTGATCTTAATTAAGCAATCGCAAAAAACTACATTTTTTTGTCAGGTTTTCGGGGTTTTCGATTATAGCTCACGAACGATGCTTTTTTGATAATAACTATTCTATACCAAATTGAAGTATTAAATTTCCTACTGTTCACATATATCGTCTTGAATTACGATAAAATATGTCAATTAAACGATAAAAGATGTCAATTTAACGTTATTATATGTACATTTCATTGATTTCACCTCTATATTACTATTTAAACTAATTTTTGAATAGTAATATGTTATTTTCGCAACTTTTTATTAAAAATTTTATATCCACCCTATATACATTTTTCAAAATCAATCCACAAAACACTCAAACTAAGCTGAGTCAAGTGGTTTGGTATGGTAACCAAAGATTTGCAATGACAACCAAGTTGTCATCAAGTCATAGTTTCAAGTCAAAGCGTTGTCGAAGTGACATCTTCTGCATTTTTCAAATTATTTTCAATAAAAGCAATATTTTAATGGATTCGTCAGATGAAGAGCACCCAGGAGCATTTTTAAAGGCCGCAGATGAGGAAATACAGACGTGTTTCTTAGTAAATCACGAGAAAGATAGGAACAGTAATACAACGAATTTTTAAAATGGTGTAAGGAAAAAGAAGTGAATAGCTTCAGAGAAGAGGTTTTCTGGCGTATTTTTCCGAGCTGTATAAGTTACTGAAATCCAATACCCTATTGTCGCGTTACTGGATGGTGAAAAGTTGCTAGCCCCTGATGAGCTATATCTTATTACTAAAGTAGGTACTATTTTTGCTCTAGCCGGTGTTCATCGCAGAGCGGAGTTTATGGAAATCACATTTGACGATATTCAAGATAAAGGAAAACTAATTATTGTGAAAAGGACCCCGCATTTCTCTTATGGAAAATAGCATTCCGTCAAGAACCGCAATTGTTTGTATATTTTAGTACCCGGTCTACTGGTCGAAAGTGTCCATGGCCCCAACTCAATCCTATGACTAGTTGTTGAGATACAGGGTGTTGAAGTTTAGAATTATCAACTTTGAGTATTTCGAAACAAAATCAAATAAACTTTATATTTTCTCAAGAAATACTTTTTTTCATCTCCAGGTAGCAACCACACATTTGAATTTCCACTTCCAATACCTTTCCATAGTTACTTACAAACAAACGGGATTTCATAAAGTGTGAACCGTTCTCAAACAGTTCTATAGCATTCAAGACGAGTGTGCACTAGTTCTGCGCAGTCCAAGAACGATTCGTGATCCGTTCTGAAATTGAAACCTGAATGAAGCTATTGTGTTTACGGGCATCTGTACAGTTACAAAGCTTCCAAAAAATTAATTGAAGTTGAAAAAACTTTAGAAGAAAAAATAAACTTTTGTAAGCCTCGGCAAGCTCATTCATTTCATACATATAATATAGGAGTGCATAAAAAATAACTTGTCCGCCATCTTGGGTGTTCTGCCGTGTTGGATTTAGAGTGACGTCACTTTATTTTTCAAGTTATTCCCAGCAAGCCCTTCAATTTGATAACCATATTTTAGGAGTGCATTAAAAATAACTAGTCCGCCATCTTGGGTGTTCCGCCATGTTGGATTTAGGAGGACGTCACACAAGTCCAAACTAAACGTATATTCAAAATTTCAGCTTAATCGGTTGAAGATATCTGCTTCAAAATTGAGCTGCAAGATTCCACCCGAACAAACATAGAGTTAGTTAGAAGGTGGTGGATTTTCTTAAGAGCTATGACCTTGAATATATCTGCGCGTCGCTTACTGGCAACCGAAAACATTGACTCAACTATTTCACTATAATAGCCTATAACAGCCCACGTTCAGTAAACGACTGCCGAAACGTAAATTTGTTCACTGTGACGGTATGAGTCATAGCTCTTAAGAAAATACAACCTTCTACCTACATACACTGCAAGTTAAAAAGCAAGAAAAAATAAAATTTACAAAGGTTTTTTGATGTTCGCTGTTGATTTTACACCAACCAGATATTCAGCCCTATGCTGTATCACTTCTGTTAAAAATAACATCACCGTTATTCGCCATTTCCGTTATTTTGCTATTGCTTGGTTATAGCAAAATAACGGAAATGGCGAATAACGGTAACGTTATTTTTAACGGAAGTGATACAGCAAAGGGCTGATTATTATGATATTCATGTGAAATAATCAACTGTAGCCAATAAATATCTAAAAATGAATTTCAAATACTTTATGACTGAATAGAAAGAAACTGTTGGAACTCAAAAATTCCATGCTCATCTCGACATAATTGGAATAACGGCGGAAGCACCTGAAAACGGTTTTTTCGATAGTTTTTCAAAATTTCTAAATGGCAATTTTATCAAATACAAAGGCAGTTACTTATAACCTCATCCATAAATCCACGTTTGATCATCGTATTGTCTATTTAGTTGTCATCTGATCACTTCACATAAATTAGTGTCAAATAGTATAAAATTTTGTGAAATACTTATATTCTTCATGTATACTAGTGGATCAGGTGCAGCGGGAACATTGTCTGAAAGCGTTTGCGCTATGGAACAGTAATAGTTATTGATGGGATCCGGATCAAAGTTATCAGGAAATTTACTACTCGCCAGGTCTCTTTAAATGTATTGTCACTTTGTAATATTTTTTTGTGAAAGTAGTTTTTTTAGCTACTTCAATTACTTTTCTGTACATTTTCTTTTGGGGTGGAGAACAAATTCCCTTGTAGCCATTTTTTAAATTCTTATTTCTCAATAAATTTTTTTGGATTGAAATGCATAGTTGAAGCAATCTATCAGGATATTGAAATAAGATAGAAAAGGATCACCAGTTCCCAAACAAGCATTCCAATCCTTCTGGCTGCAAGTTTCATAAAATTAATCATAATTTGATTGATTAGTCTTCCCCATTTAAATTTATTTTCATGTTTGGGTTTGGAGATGTTTCAAATTATTGCAGATGTAATCGATTGGATTTCAGTTTCTGAGTCTTGTGTTATTCTTGTAGGGCCGTTTGTATGCATTTTCAAATTGAAGGTTGTATAAATTATCAAGTTGCAATGTTCATCGTCAAACTCAATTTTGAAAACATCCGCTATGATTAAATTATTATTTTTCTAGAAACACTTTTTTATTTGAATAACGGTATAGAGTACATTTTACTTTTCAAGTGACTTCTCAGGAAAAAGTCTGAACAAGTGAGGTTTGGTGATCTTGGGAACAATTCTATAGAACCTCCCAATCCAGTCTAATCATAGGCGGAGGAGCGCCATCTTGTTGGAATATCAGTTGTTGATTCTCCAGATTCAAAGGCGGCGCTTTCCTACACGTCCGAATTCCACTTAGTTTTTCCACTGATTTAGTTAGTAAAAATTATAATTTTCTATAATGGGTTGTTGTTCACCCTGTATATTCCTTTGCGTGCGTGAGTGTTTATGTGAAAGAGAATTATTATTATTTTTAATTCAGAATTTAGAAATGTTCTACAGTGCATATATAATGACAGCAGCGTATCTGGTACTTTTCTCAACGTTTATATTGAACATTCTTTTTTTTATATAGCAATTTTAATGGAAAACTGTTTCAAACTATTTTCAATGAAAGTTCACCATGCATTTTTTAGAATTCAACAAGTTTAACGAGTATTTTTTTGGTGCTTTTGGGTGTAGGTACTTTATGTTCTTTATGTTTTTTATGAGTCAACTTTTTGAAAAACATCAATTTATCGAAAGAAGTTTAATACAGTTCTAGAGTAGATAAAGAGTAGCGTATGCATTTCAATAGATAGGTTATTCGTTCTCCACTGCAAATGGTACTCTAAATCAAACGAGTAAATTGAAATTTTAATCGTTTCAACATAACATGTGTTTAGCATTGCCCAAGGATGTAAAAGTGTTATTGACAGGTTTTATGGTTCTGTTAATTTGGAACGTATACCAATTGAAAATGAAAGTCTTGGCTGGCGTGTTATGATTTGACACCTGCATCTGGAACTGGATTTGCTAATCATATTCAACTAAAATTCATTAGCAGTTAGAATTACGAGAATTTCATGAAAAAATGTATTTCATAACAGTTATAAATGAAGTCGTTGTAATAACCGTTAGTCTTTTTTCAAATATTATTTTTGATATAAACTGCTAGTAATTATTAGATGTACATAATCTATATTTAGGAAGCCAATGATTTTAAAATTTATGTTCCCGAAGAGAATACGTTTAATACAGCGAAGTATTTTTTGTGTTTAATCAGAAGTTTTGTTTGAATATCATTAGAAATTGACACTTGGGAATAGCCATAACAGTCGAAAGAATTGACTTGCTTCATGAAATGCATTCACGATGTCGTTTCTTCTCGAAATGGATCAAAGCTAGTTGTGGGAATATTCGTCTGAAGAAGTCACAAATAAATTTGCGTATTGAATCTTTTGAGTTGATTTTCAGATCGAGTTGAAAAAAGAAATTTCACAAATAGTGTCAGTTTTCTTAAAACTTGGTCCGAGCATGCAGCCCCTTTCATTATTATATTATGATCCTGAACAATTTTGCGGCACATCAAGCTGCTGCGTAGTTGGGCATGTAAAATAGAGATGTCTCTAGAGTGATATAGTGAGTGGGTATTTCATCTTCAAGTTCATACCAATGAAAAAAAATCTGCAATGTGAAGAGATTATCGTGAGGGATTGTAGAAAATGAATACATTTGAGTTTTATCCCAACACCAAAACAATATTTTTTACAAGTAGACACGTGTTTCAATCACCAAGTAACCCTATTCGAAGAGAGATCAAAGAACCTTAAGCTATAGTTTGCAGAATTCATCATATTTCGTACTCGTGCGATACCCGCCAGGTACCTGCATCGCGTCTTAATTATAATCTATCATTGAGTTAACAATTGTGTCTAAACTTACTAGTCAAGTATTTATTCACTGAATATTTTTCAATCTATTATTTGCCTTTTTTGTTGAATAGACATAGTTACTAATCACGTGTGTGGAGGATTATTTAAAAATATATTTTAAGTAAACTTTCAGGGACAGCTACTAAATTATCATTTGTTTAATTATTTCTAGGCTATCACCGGCATCTAGAGTCTGCTACATACACACATATAATAAACCGAGATAAGTTGGAGCTTGAGTTGGGCTTGAAGTTGGGACCACTGTGGAAACAGCGGCCAAAGATAGCGTCCAATATTTTCAAATTCACCCGAACGCTGGAAACAATCCATTTTATACTTATATTATCAAATGTTGCATTGGAATTAAGTCTTTTTCGATGATTGAGACGAAAATGGGTGAATTTCCAATACAAAAATTCGACCAGAAGCCAGGGGATGTATTTTGCAACCCTTATATAGAAAATTAAAAGTTTTGCGTGAATATTGGGAGCTCCGTCGTAGAGTAGAGATCAACTGTTTTGCTTGCACGTAAAATGGCGGACTTCACAATCATTTAAAAATATGGGGCCAGCATATTTCACTTCATGAAATTTCAATGTCAATATCATAAATGAACAATTCACTTTCCCTATCCAACTCGACTCAAGAATAATTTATTTTTCCAGTGCGTCATATATATCGACCTAACCTGAGAATTGATGAACTTCTTGGTATTTTTCGGATCTGTTTTATTGTGACTCGATTATGAATGATGTAAAATTTCCAATCACCATTACTTCTTTCCGAAAATAATTATGGAAGTATGGAAGTAACCCAATCCAACCTAGCGTAGACATTTGGGAGAGAGGAAATTGATAAGATTCTTTGGTATTTTGTGATTGTGACTGATATGATATATCTAATCATCAGTATGTCTTTCCGATACTTATTATGGAAGGGTATCACATTCGTTTTAGTTGGTGATGATATAAATGAAAAGTGTTCTTAGAGTTGAATCCGCTCTAATTGAGTTTTCTGTGTGAAAGTTCTTCTTAGTTAATTATTTCCGGTAAAATTCATTCACATTAAAATCTGGCCAGTTTTCCAGATGTACTCATACAAGAATTTAAAAATTAGTGAAATGTTTATTCAGAACTCGCTTAGCTGCTGTTTTGATGAGTAAGTAGCTGTAAGAACCAGTTGATTAAAAGAAACCTACTGTTACCATGTCATTTCGAGGAATAAACTTATCTGAGAACTATACCGTGTGCAAATTTTTTCAAAGACTTCAAATTTTATTTATGAGTTCAAAATTCAGAAAGAATTCAAGGGCCCTACAACGTTACTCGCATGATTCAGAGACGCGCTCTGAGATTTAAAAATAAATGTTTGATTTTTTTTCCGTTAACCAGCTGTTGTCCCCCTACGAACGACAGTCCTCAGGTCCTCAGAGGTCGAAACTTGTGCGAGCCAAGGATTATCGAGGTCTTACCTTTTAACGTGCGATTCCTAGCACTTAATTGGTCACTGTAATTGCGGGAAGTTTATAATACAAGACATCTGCATGCAAAGTGACTTGAAATTGCGTAAATTATTAGCAGATATTCACGGACTTGGCTTGGTTTTTGAAAGCCAAACCAAGCTTTTGAAGAAAAAAAAGCTTAACATTTCAAGCGTTTTATTGCCAAGTTCAAGCTTTATCATACCTTGCTTCAAGCTTTTTTTCAGCCCACTAAAAATTTCTACATGAACTGAAAATTACAAATGAAAAAACTATAATGAGTATAATAAAATGAAACAATTTCTCAAACAATAAAGAAAAATACATAATTTGTAACTATTCAGGCACATCAAAGATCTTATAGCTTCATCACTCAATTTATTTCGTATTTTGGTCACAGTTAATGATGCTCTGGAGAAGTATATCTCATCAATATTATTCCTGTCATTTTTCTTTCCTGCCTCCAAAGTTGGTGAGAGTTCACTGAAACTTTTTAGATAATTACAGTCGCTTTGAATGAAATACCATTCTGTATCGGTGACCTCAATTTTTTTAATTCATCTGTATCATCACGAAGGACGTTTGTGGCATTTTTCAAATCGAGTGCCCAGTCTAGAATTTGAAAAGAAGAATTCTATCTTCTTATATTCAAAGTGTCACATCATCAGATTCAGACTCTTCCTCATCGGAAATATGGGAATCATAAATGTTCATGGAAATTTCATTTGAAATGTGTGCAAAACAAACGAAATGCATGTCTTTTGGATACAAATATTCATTCAACCTCTCCACCTTCACAGCAAAAGTGGAGTTGCTGTTGGTACTGTTTGTTGTAACACCTTCAATATTATCGTATACATGATAGAATTTCAGTGTCATTAAATATTTGAGCAATTGAATTTCCCTTATGTTTTCCCTTTGCAAAAACATAATCTGATAGAATTGACTTTAGTTTCTAGTACACTAAAATTTGCATTTTCTTTGACAGTTTACAATTTTGTATAAGGCTTCTCTAACATTTTGAGATGTGATAACGACCCATCAAACAGTCCATCAAAGTAATCCCATTCATTTCTTAACAGTTTTTTGGAGTTTTCAAAGATGATTCTGGTTTATACTTTTAGCCATCATACTTCGCCAGAATCAATTCAATCGTTTCAATTTCTGAATTATCATCAAGTTGTTGATTTTCCTCAAATTTTTATCTCGCATTTATTACTCGCGCACATTTTAAATTAATTCCAATGGCAATTTTCGAACAATATTGAGCACAGAATTTTCGAAAACAGTAAAGCAATAAAACAACTTTATAGACAACGTTTCAGTCATTCTTGCGATTTTATTTTCTTTAATCATTATTAATAATAAAGTCTGAACAAGCAGATTGTGTCGCAGTTTCTATATCCCCTATCGTATTTCACTTGATGACTCTCCGTTTCCCATATGCTGTTTGCGGTATGAATTCGTCTCTCGAGAACTCTTGAAATATACAAAACAAAGATTAACGCTTCAATATTTTTATTGTCGTAATTTCCATTGAGATGACTGTCGAATATATTATAGATAGCTTCTATAGTGAGGAGCTAAGACATCTGTAAATTGTTCGCAGATTTTTTCAGGAGTGTTTGAGAACCTTATCAAGAATTACCTATCGAGTTGTCAGCTTCACTATGAGGTAACAAAAATGAAAACATAAATAGTCCTCAATAGGCGAAGTCTAGCTCCAAAAGCACTGAAGAGTGCATCAGTTCCATCGAATTGTAAGTCGGAATTCCGAGATCGAAGTCGGAAGAGTGTTTGAAAGGAAAATGAATGATTTTTGTGGCCCTTCTACGCTTTTGTAGTAACGATCCGTCAGACATTTGAGCTATATGCTAAACTCAAAGACTCGGAGTGCTTCTTGCTCTGTTCTGAAAAAACCTAAGGGCTGATTTCATAATGAACTTGAAGTATCATTTAGTTTTAATAGTTGTTAGAGTGTGACAAGCTGCCAATTGCAACTCAAGAATGTTAGTAACAGTCTAACAGCTATTCATACTAAATACTAGTTCAAGCTCAAGCTCATTATAAAATCTGTCCTAAGACTTATTGATTCTCTATTGATTGAAAACAAATTGAGCCAAAAATTCAAGCTCTTACCCAATTATTCATTTAATTTGTAGCATTTACTTCAACTTCAATTTTTATGTTCAAATATCTTGTAAACTATAAGAAATATGACTATATTACTCATGTAACTTTTTATCTGACGTATATTTATCAACAAGCTCAGCTAATATATCTCAGTCTCACACTATCATTCTCGAAATTATGAATAAATATAAGTTAACAAAACAGTATTTTCCAAGTTCCAAGTTTATTTATTAGCCTAAGCATCTTGCAAACTGAAAATGTACAAAAATTCTGTTTAATTTAACTAAGTTTATTCATGAATAATTCTTTACACTCAATATAAGGTTTTTTTCAAATTTCATTTTACATTACAGTCTTTTCTGAGGACGTTTTTCAGATGGTGGTTTATAATCTTCAGTATTCAATATCTTGTTCTTGATTTGCATCAACGTTTTCTTCGTTTTCTTTGCTCCGCAGCAAAGTTTCCACAAGCCCTGGAACAAATAGTGAATACTCATCTATAGCAGTATCGTCTTCATTCCTAGGGTTGAATTCGTGATTATCTTCAATAGTAACCTTTTCGCAATTTTCACAACTATCTCCTTTGCAATGTTTGCAGATAGATGAACATGGAAGCCCTGGAAGCCCGGCCTTTCAGCATCCACATCTGTTGGTACAGTCTTTAATGCAACTGTAGTACACTAAATCCATCATGAGCTAATTTTTCTGTTGTTTGATTGTTAGAAACATAGTTGCCATATTTATCCAACCCCAATCTTGCGGATTCAGCTCATTACCAAGCCAATATTGCACTTACACTCCGAATGAACTATCCCAAAACTATCCATACAAAGACAGCAATAATCGTTTTTTTTGGACGTACTGCCTCATTCCATCGTTTTTGATTATCACGTCCAATAATTTCTTCTTTCCTCTACCAAAAATGGTTTCTAACAAATTGTTGATTAGATAGACAATGAAAATTTAAAGAAAAACAATTTCTGTTTAGTTATCAAACAGCAAGATAAACTATGATTTAAAGAAATCCGTTTTTAGACATCAACATTTTTTTTTAATTAACATTTTTATCAAAAATCGTAATTTGCATCAAAGATTATGTTTCCAAAGGAAACTTTGAATTATCTTATAAATAACGCATTTGTTCATAACAATTTTTTTGAACAATAGGCAATAACTTTTTTTTTTAATCATTCTTATGTGGATTCTAATCATAAGAACACGGATAAATAGTCATATGAAGAGAAAAAAAAATTTTTCAGTGATTAATCAAGTTTTTTAATATTTGACCTAAGGAAATTGTTGATAAAAAAGTGAATAATTAAATTTTTTTTCCAACGAAAATCTCTTCTGAGACCTTTCAAAGAAAAAAGGAAAAAAATATCATATTTCTTATTTAACAATTATCGCACTTGCAATGTTCATGTTCAAGTAGGAAAAATTGTTAATTAACTAATGCATAATTAATAACATTTTTTTGACCTTCGGTTATTGTTCGTTCATCTATCCAGTAGATGCCTGAATTTTTTCAATTCTCAATTTTCATATTTAAGAAGTTTAAATAGTATTTATTCATTCATTAAAGGTCCAACCAGAGTCCTCGTTTTTGGCCGTATTTTCAATCCAACAGTTCTGGGAGGTTTTGGGAAATGTCCTCCTCTTTTTGAATCTCATTTCAAATTTGAAAAATGTCAAATAGTTTTTGCAAAAAACCAAACCCCTCTTTTTTCAGTTAATTGTTAATGACTTTTGCAGTGTTTGTAAGCGGCTCTTGAATTCTTTCAAAAATCATCGAATAACACCTCGTTCATATATTTTGGTGGCGGAGAAAAATGTTTGACCCAAAAAGCACGTTATCGTCTTCTTCTTCTTCATTACAAGAACCCACAAGGAGTGCTTCGGGTGCCAGGTCTTTTTTTGTTTGTACTAGAGTGAGTCCAATCTTGCTTCTTTCCCTACCCCATTGCTCTGGACTCTAGTGTACATCATACCAAGCTTGAACTTGGTGGAAGATCTGAAGGGAATGTTGCCGTACAGCTTCTCTTGTAGGATTAATGCAGCAAGATTGAATTTACCCTTGGTTACGGATCTTGCGAAATTTTGATAACGTAGGGAGTCCAAAGTAATGGTGTTTTCTTTGGAAACGCCGTAAAGAGCGATAAAAATGCCGTCCCACGCAGCGGCAATGACTCCAGGATCTGCGTTTCGCTCTTTAAAAACTTGTAGAGTTCGGCCTGAATATTCGTTCTTTTCAAGTGTTTTCATTACCTTAATTTTTCCCATGTTGAAAACAGCAGAAGTCGTGTCACAAGTGCTGAATGCATGCAAGAACAAAATGTAGTCTTCCACTATTTCTGCATACTGTAGACTTCGAGGAGAGTAAACTTTTTCAACAATTTATCCTCTGTCTGGTTTGCGTTTGAATGAGATCCCGCATGTGCTGTTAACAGGACGAGAAGATTTATATTTTCCTCTACTATGAATACGGAATCAAACTATACTGACATACTGATGATCGCTCTGTTAACGATCAATGTTTCAGCATATCTACACTGACATTAAAATTTTCAAAAAAAAAAAATCAAATATTAATATTCGAGATTGTTAATCGCCATTTTAATTCACGAGTTCGTTACAAAACTTTTCCGTTGACCGTAATTTTCAAGAAAAAAATGGTATGGGGATCGAACCCGCGACCTTGCTATCACCTCAGGACTCTAACCAGCATTTTATCAGCCTTCTGCGTGACTATCTAGCTATTAATGCTACTGACTATCCATCTTTTGATTTCAAAATAAACGTAGAATTTTAAGAAATTACAACAATGAAACAAATAATGACAGATAGTACTAACACAGCTACTAGATTTCAAAATCGTTGATTAATGATTTTGAGTGCGTTAAAATACATCGTAAATGAACGGTCGACGAAAATAGTTATTTATATTATACGGATCATAATGACCATCATTATCGCGAATATCATCGAGCGAGACGATGTGCGGTGCACCATAATGATCGTTTATGATTCGAATTACATACAAGACTTCATCTGCTGGTATTAAAAAATATATACATAACATAATTCATTAACGTTAACTGCGTAGATGTAAAAGAATATGAATATTTTTTCCAAGTTTTTGCTTTGGTGGTGTGTTTAGTCCACTTATTACGAAAATATTTGGCAACATTTATGGCCGGTTTTTCAATGTTTAGTTGAGTATCAGTTAGCTGGCTGAATGCTTATAGTCCTCGGTCTCAGTAGGTATGAAAAAAAAAATTCACTCAACTGTTGAAATTTTGTAAATCTAATTTCCATGTCGAGTTGGACACGCTACCAAGAAATTTTAGAAAATAACATGCCCAACTCGACATGAAGAGAAAATTGTACGAAGTATCGAGGACTACTTGCTGTCAGCCTGATAACTGAGACTCTTAACTCAACATTGAAAAACCGGCCCTTATTCTCGGAAGATAATTACAGAAAATGTTCATTTTGTTATTGTATTTTTTTTTAACAATAATTTTTTAAACTATATGACTAGTTTTGCACATTATTTTATTTATGACTCATGGTAGTGATGGTTTTATAAATACATTCATGAATGGTAATATATGTTTGTGAGGATTTTTTGGCTCAAAGTGAGAGTTTTTTGGAGAACGTAGTGAGGATTTTTCGAGACTTCAGTTGGCAACACTGCTTCCGTATTGGAACCGAATGCAAACCGAAATAATGTTGACCTGCTCCGTTCTGAATCCTCTTCGCTACATTCGTTTAATCCTGGAAGAAAATCATACAATGTAATATAAAAGATCTGTAAATACCTTCAATTTGTTGTGCGGGACTACGTAAAAAACGGTGTTACGTATTGAATAATCGGTATTTACAGAAATCTCGAGAAAAAATTTTTCGATTTTGCGAATTGTAGAAATTTGCTGAACTTTGCTGCGCTGCGTAACTAGTGAACTATTCATCTGATTGGAAAACATGCAATACAAAAAATGCACAGAATTTCATGTTCTATAATAGGTATTTTTGGCCTGGCTGACACTGGAGAAAAGATATTCTAGAGAACTGGTTTTTGGTAACATTTTACCAATATGGCGGCGCGAGCGACGGTCGCTCAAGGTCACATACTCTGAATATTAATTAGCACACTAAATTGTACGAATTCAATTAGAACTTTTGTAGTGAAATTCCCCTTTTATGTCTTCATTGCCTGGATTATCTGTCGTGCTTTATATTTTTCACAAAACTCAAAATATTCATATAAGTATAATATACCCTGAATAACTGCACGTATAGAAAATACTGGAAAGAGTATACCAATTGTTTCTATTTCTAAAACTAAAAGCAAGTCATTATGTAAACGGCTCATATCACATTTGATTTCACGCCGTAATTGCTTCGATATCAATTTACATACGTCAAGGTGAGAAATCATTTAACCTTACTCCTACAGAATATGTGTTCTCCTTGAACAATTTCACCTATTTTTAGTACCTGTATAATAGGTTATAATGCAAAAGATGAATAATTTTCTTCCCAAGTCTCGGAAAATAACGTCTTTGTTTTGAGCATGCTGCCAATGGTAACGGAGCAAATAATGTATTCCAACGAAAATGGAACAAGCTAATTTGGGAGTTCTCAGAGATACTTCTCCAAAAACAATCTCGGTATCCTGAAAACCTGCCGAACTCAGCTATTCTGAAAATGTTATACTGTTGATATGATAGGAAAGTTGATAAATATACGGGGTGAGCAGGAATAAAGCTCAAAGTCATCTCCACAAATATACAGGCCGTTTCTTTTATCATGTGGTAACATTGCTATATTCTAAACCGTAATAGATACAAAGACGATTAAATGGGAAAAAAGGTAACTATTGTGGTGAGCAGTAAATTGGTCATAGAAAAATTACGGGGATTCTCGCCCTTCCCAACTTATACAGGGAAAACTGAAAATGCTGTTTTCGGTTTTTTACGAATAGAATTGATATTTCAGAAAATATAAAAAAATTAAAAAGGAAAGTTTTATTGTATTCAAAATGTTCTAGAACTACGTAACGATAAATTTTTAATCGAACGTTTCGTGTCAACACCGCCATCATCAACAATTTTTTTCAAATACGGACCTGTCTATTTCATCACAAATATTGATAGAGCGATAAAATCACAATTCAGTGGTATATCACACTCGACATTTTTATAACGTTTCATATAAAATAACTAGCATCATCACTGACAACAGCATTTTTAGTTTTCCCTGTATAAGTCGGGAAGGGCGAGAGTCCCCGTAGATTTTCTCTGACCAATGTACTGCTCACCACAATAGTTACATTTTTTCCCATTTAATCGTCTTTGTATCTATTACCGTTTATAATACCACATGATAAAAGAAACGGCCTGTATTGAATGAGGTTCACAAAAGGCGAAACATGATTCGGGAGTTGAGAAACACATCTTCAGTTTAAGTTAAGAATATGTAAGAGATAAGTAGTTATTACTAATATATTGTTAATGTTACTGATTTATTATTATTTATTACAATATTTGAAGCTGTTAAGGCAAAAATTTCCACTCCTTCAAGGGTATACCCCAGAGAAATATAACAAAAATATGGATTTACGAGGAAAATATTGAAATTTCAATCTACGCACAACATAATCACTGTCTAGGATTATATTATGGTCAGTCAAATGGTTTTGAAAGCATCTGGCTCGTATCGATCAACGTCTAAGCTGATGTTAAATTGCTAGAGAAGACTACTCAATAGGAAGACTACACAGTCTTAGTCTGGTCTAGATTCCTGGCCACTCCGGTATGGAGTGCAATGAAACGGTGGACATTTTTGCAAGAGAAGGTGCCGCAAGTAGGTTCATTGGACCAGATCCTGCTATTGCCATCTCACCAAGTTTTGCCAAATATACATTGAACACCTGGATAGCAAGGAAAGTATTGGTAAGACTCACCAGGATTGGCTCGTTCCAATGCATTCATACATTCCTCGAAGAATTTGACCAAAAAACTGTTAGACTCACAGGCCACTGTCATTTGAATCATCACAAGACAAGACTGAAACTGTCGGAGATCCCGGACATGTCTTTTCTGTCATGAAGATGAAACAGTTTTTGACTTTTGGTTTCGTCAAGAAGCTGGGTTTATTTGGTGAAAAATGAATTGGTATGAGCCACAATAGACCTTTACTGGTCGCAGTGGAGAGCCGAGCTGGCCCGCTCATTTTAAACCTAACCTAACTCAACATAATCACTGATTTGCTGATACTTTAACAATTACTATAATAAATATAGATGGTCTTCCTTCAGAATATGGTCACTTGAGGATTGAAACACGTCGAGGTTTCAGAAACCTTGGTTTGGTAATGGTATGAAACTCTAGTTTTCATTACTACACCAAAGGTTCCAAACAGTGCAGTTCAAGTGAACTAAAATATGATGAAAAAAAAACTAGCGTGCTCATATATTTCGACAATTACTCAACAAATAACATATATTTCAACGAAATCAAATAGCACTCATAAAATGGCAAAAAGAACTAAGGACACAAATTAATATTTTCAACTGACAAGATACGAGGCCGTCTCTGAAGATAATGCCAGACTAGAGGGCGACGTCTACCGAGGCGGTAGCGGTGGTGTTCATATGTAACACACATAGTTGAATATGAGAATACATGCAAACTGACATACGGCTGACCCGCGGTCAGCGGACATGTCACGTTTCACCGTGCAAACCGCGCAGATAACTTGCGATGGCGAACGAACATAGGAGCAGACCACCGGTACTAGTATCGTTGGAAGATGATAATAAACAACGCGTCATGAATTGATTGCTTATTTTTTCAAAACTTGAACTTTTCGTCAACCGGCTGCACTCTCACGAGCGACCCTCAGAAGTCTTCGAGATACTTCTGGGATCCAGGGAGGACGAGTCTCTTCCCTTTTAATTTGTGATGCCTTGCACGGATAAAAATTCAAACTGTTTAAGATGGTGCAAGTATGTCAGTCACCCCTCCAAGTGGTGACTGTCACCGTTGCTTCACTTCAGCTATTGACAGTATCTGACAGCTGTAGCAGAACCATGCATTAGGTACATGTCAGGAGCATCACCATTATCATTATATACCCTGTAGAATAAAGTTTTAATGGAATATTGATTGTGAACCTTTTTGTCTGAAAGTAGTCATTTGACAGGTAATGTTAGTCAGAGATAAGGTTACCCATATATAGCTTATGCGAGGGCAAGATAGACGAACCAGTTAAACTGAGATTGCGTGGCCAAGTTGGCAACCGGAAATAAAGTGTATATTTTTTTTTAAATAGTTCAAAATAGTTTTTTCCGGTAACCAGCTGTTATACCCCTACGAACGACAGCCCTCAGAAGTCGAAACTTGTGCGAGCCAAGGACTAAAGAGGTCTTACCTTTTAATGTGCGATTCCTAGCACTTAAAAATAAAGTGTGAGTGAAAAGAAAAGTATTTGCGTTAATAATATGCCTCTCTCGCATCCTAACATACAAGTGAAAAACCTAAATCATAAGTAAAAACTTAACGTTGAAAAACATTTAGAGTAAAACTCTGATTATGATAATTTTCGCAGATTGAAGGTTCACAAAACCATGACAATTGTTTTGCCATAAATTAGCCTCTTCAAGTAGAAGTAATAATAATTCTAAGTTATATTTTGCAGTGTCATTCTCATGAACCGTTCAATAAGGGAATAAGGGAATTACACAGTAAGAAAAGGTAACGTTTTAATTGTAAAAAGTGATTTTGTCTGTATACATGATGTATGAAGAATTACTTCACGAACCTATTTATTCATTACATATTGACTACAACCCACTTCAAAACTAATACGGACTGAGAAAGATTCAATCGCCAAATTTACGCGGGCTGACTTCACTTGTATTGGACTACAGACGTTTGTTCTGTGAGTGGTGGAAATTAGAGAGATTTTGACGTCACTTGTATTTGTCCAATGAAATACCGGTAGGTAATATTTGGCGCAAATTTGAGCTAGTGTTTGAGTTCATCTCTAATCCTAATATTTTCTAAATCAAACATAATGAAAAAAAATCGTTTTTTACCCAGTTTGACTTGAAAACCTTTGAAAAAAAATATATAAAAAATTAGCTGTATAATTCCCTATTACAACTTTCTTTCCCATAGTTCGTTCTTCCAACTACAGTCAAATCTTACCTACTTTTCCTCAGCTCTCACGACGTTCTCAGAACATTTAAAATTTTTCCTTTTTGTGGGAACCAGAACATAAAATAATTATGTGTCCAGATTTAATCTCGCGACAAACTTTTGAATAAAATAAAATTTCATGATGTAAAAGAATGATGGGTTTTATTTACTTCAAAGTTTATTTTCTTCTTTTTGAAGCATTAAAATGAAACCTGCTTCTGGGTTTTTCATCACCAAAATGGGACATTGGACGCCTGTGGTGTTACTCAATGACGACAAAAGTATATTTTTCCTTCACTATGCACACAAATCCTACTAATGAAGATGATGATGATACGGTTATCGAAATGCGCATCTAGGAATTGAATTACTTGTGTGGTGCAGGGGAAAAATACGTTTTGTTCTCATCAAGTTTTTTACGTTTATTCTATTTTGTACTTTTGAGCATAAAAAATTTGTTCAATTACCTGTAGGTGCGCCAGGGGCCCAAAAGTTGGTACATTAGTGACATGCGTATATTAAATACCCATTGCCATCCGTAGCTTCTCGTCACGTACCCAACCAAAATACTGTTTAATTTTTCCGGATTTTTCCAGATTTTTCCAATTTGCTCCTCGTAAGCTTTTGCAATTTTTGTTCGAGAATAAGTGGGGTCCGAACTCCCTTACCGATCTTTTATGTATTAATTTCCACGCCTGGAACCGCCACAAATTTTTACGAATTCCTACACATTCGGGGGGACACGGAGAAAACAATATTTTGAAAATAAATTTTTTGACGGTCCGATGTTTTTCATTATTTTTACTGATTTTTTCGATTTAAAATTGGCGTTTTTTTTGCACCATTTTCCATTTTGCACCATTTTCTATACTTTTTTCACGACCACTCAGCTGGGCAATTTTTTTACAATAATGATATACGACTATCTGATGTTTTTTACTATTTTAATGGTTTCAATCTTCGCGAGTATTCGCCAAATTGCAGTGAAATTGTCACTCATTTTTTTATCTCTGTAAAAATGGGTTTGGCATTTTCCGTACCTCTATTTATTTCTTCATGTAGACCCACTAGCAAAATTCGTAGGAACTTCTGAGACTCTTGATGGGCGTAACCTCTAAATCGAGGTGCAAACACGATCTTGTGAAACATCTAACCATATAACCTTGATCACCTCCGCAAACGATTGGATCAGCTACTTCAGTACTGGAGATACTTGTGTTCATATCCCTTGTGTACGCATCCATTTTCAAATATAACAACAAACATCTGGTGTTGAATAAACACTGGATAGCACTGTTCATGAAACAAGTATTACAAATATTCTTCAATCCATTGAGACCAAGTGTTTTGACCGTGCTATGCACTAGTGGCCTAATGTAGTTTGTGCCCAGTTCACCACTGATAATTTCTTCTGAGTGGTCTCTGAAACAGTAATTGCCTCTGTCAATGGAGCGATAAGATAAACAAACTCTAGTTGAAACTATTGTATTTTGAATTGGAATTTTTTTTTTCAATCTTGTATAATTGGTACCCGAACTAGGGTTCATAAAAAGTTTATCTAGATTGATTGATAGAAAAACACCTAAAAAATCAAGCTGCATTGCCTCTTTGAATACAGATACTGATATTTTGAATAAAAAAAGTTGTAGCTTTGGGCTTGTGTAGTTTTGAGGAAACATTTATACTATTGTCTGTTATGATTTTTTTTGCTTGGGGTCCTAAAGATCAAAAGCATCAATGCCAATAGGCATGAAAATAAAGTTATTTCCTAAATTTTCATATTAACGAGATTTTGATGTTTCTGCGGCTTCAGCAGCTGAACCAGAGGAAATTGAATTGGATGGGACTTGTGAAGGTGCCAAAATATCCACAAAGGTGAAATTCCAAACAACAGGCTTGCCTCGCTGCCAAGGAATAAGAGTCATGCCATCTGGACGTTTTCCATCATCACGAGATGGAAATTCCAATCTGTTCTAAAATTGCAGAAATTTTAGGTGTAGAGTATGTTTAACTAGATCGTTGACCGCTCGATGACGAGAAAATCGACCAGCACTGAATTTACAACTCAACCCATGTGCACCCTTGATGCTCACCTCAGCTCCACAAACACATTTGTGTTAAACACAAATTGATGGACCCAAACGAAATCCAACTACAACCCGAAAAGAATCATTATCCAATTATGTGCCAAGAGATGATGACAGGTAATGCATTCAACCAAGCGCGAACATCATTTGACATAATCGCTTCGAGTTGAGCCTTTCCTGTTGGAGAAGTAACAGAAAGAAAAGCAGGTAATGCAAGGGAGGTTGAAGGACGAATGCCTAAACCACCAAAAGAAACTAGAAGAGATGCTTGTAACCAAGAAACTTCATCCATCAGATTGTTGAGAATCAATTGTAGAGTATTTCGTATTCCATCATCAAATTTTTTCAAACTGATCTGATTATGCTAAGTGGGCAGCATCTCAAAACATACGTGAGTTCGGGAATTTTCAGAGAGTTCTTCAGTAAATAAAATGCTACATGGATAGGAAGTTTGATCACTCAAGACGAGATCGTTTAAAACTTGTTGATTTTATCTTCAAACCAGGAATATATAGCCTCATCTGTGAGAGGTGCACCCAGCAAGAATAATTTTGATGCCAGCAGCCAAATCGTTGAAAATTCAAAAATAAACTATCATGAAAAATAATTCATACTGCTCGTAGTTCAGTTCCAATCCTATTTCTTTGGATTCAATTATAATAGTTAACAATGAATCAAGAACTGCATGAGCAACACCTCTTGAAAATCCATCATCCAAATACCAACCGTTAAACTCGGTATTGATGTTCTGCAACATAGTATTGATGGATAAACAAAGAAGTGTCGGAGATTGTGGATTTCTTTGCTGAATTCCTCTCTTTGATTTTTTCCTTATGCTCATTTATGTAACGTTTTGCAGCTTGAGCGACAGCTTCACAACCACCTTGAATACCAAACCCAAATTGTAAAGCGAAGAAATTACCCAAGTTTTTCCCTCAGTTTGAAACAAGCTAATATTACGATCAAACGGTCACAAAACAGCAATCGATTTAACTACGCCATTTTTTGTCTTGAGTCCGTATAAGGAAATCCCAAAAATCCCAGGGCAAATAAATGTCAGTGTTGATTGAACTCGAAAATAAAAAGTTACAAAATGCTGTGAGTGAAGACAAAAGCCTAATGCCTGATATATCTGATCATATCTTGAATATGAGAAGGTCCAAGGTAATCTAGACCTCCAGAAGAACTGGTGCGAAATGACTGTATCGTTACACGGACATCGTTCTCAGATACCTGAAGTAGAGTCATAGTTGGATAATTGGTTGGATACATACTTTTAGAGTTTTCCAAAGGATGCTTTGACTGAAGCTCTAAAAAATAATTGTTGGATCAAAATCCGCCAACACGTCATTCGAATATAAAATTTCAACTGCTCCTGACAAATCTCCATTGGAAACTTTATCGATAATTCTTTTCAATAAGATTTTATTTTGAGCTGTTCGTTTTCTAGAAGTTGTAGGCGAGGAGAGTATCTCATCGGAATTATTGATGTTTCTCTTTATTAAAGTAGCTAAAGATGCCTTTCTGTTAATGCTATTCGAACAAACGTTGAAAGACTTAGCTAAATATCGGCAGATTTTCCCATGAATCAGCTATATTATGCTTCACACAATGTTTAAGAAGAATGGAGAGGGTAGAAGCAGAAAGAAGTCTTGCAGCTTTTTGATGATTTTGGTTTTCCATCGGAGTTCAGCAAGTCTGATGTGCAGATCTGCAATACTTTTATTATTTCGAGACAAATTGAAAGTTTTGCTGGAATCAGTAGGGGGGGTATCTAGAAACGATTTGTTATGAACTTTGTCACGACATTGCGTATTTTAGTCAATCATTTAGCGCGGTACATATCCGTTCGATAAATCATATTTGTGTTGACATGTCTGTTAGCAATAATATACTTGCTGATTCTGATGTCTCTGATTCCTCAGAAATATTACGTCCTTTGCATTATTTGTAGGTATCTTAATAATTATCTTGAGTAGCTCATATTAATACTCTACAAATAATGCATATCAGCATTTTCGAAACAACTTTCCATTTAGTAATATACGGCTACAGCAACTAGGGCAGAAGTTGACTTCAAATATGAACAAAGCGTTTCAAAGAGATGCTGGTGCGTAATTTGAAATGAAACTTCCATATTTGCATTATTGAAGTTGGCAATGACCAGCGTCCTCGTGAAATTGGGGCTCGCAATCCTCGCAATACAGTTTATTCGTTCTCTGTTCCATAAAAGGATGATCGATATAGCGAAGTTCGCATTGCTATTGGAGATGAAGAGATTTATAAGGCATTGATGTGCTCTGATTAACTTCTGATGGATGATGCAGTATAAATTAACGGATATTAAGTGAAATAAGGATTGGGTATAGATTTACGAAGTATGAAGTAGTAGATTGAGATAAGTATAAACCTATACGATTCTATTCATAATATACGAGGTGATTGAAGTTGATTCTGGAATTTGCAGGGTGGTTTGACAATTACGAAGTAGTTTTTCAAACAAAACAATGTTGGAATTTGTTCCACCTGTTTGATGCAATTAAAATTGCGGGGAATTTGGATAGAAAATCGAGTTTGAAATCTTTTGAAAATATATTCATGATTGAGATGAATTGAATGCTTTTATTGCATATTAAGATAAGTAAAAAAAAAGAAAAAAGTGTGAAAATTATGATTAATAAAGGAAATTTCAAATAAATTAGATTTTTCTTTTCTGCATTCAGTGGTAATAATCAGACTATGCAGATGTGCCTTATTTATTCTCCACAAGCTTTTGATATAATTATGCGTAATGAAGAAATAATGCCTATGCGAAAATGGAAATGAACTTGGCTGCTATTACAACCTTCTATAGGGATGATGTCTTCCCAAAACCGTCGGATACGAAAAATCAATGATTCGGCCATTGGTAGTTGGAAAATCTCTTTCATCACTGGTTTGGAAGCGAAAAATTATTGGTTTCTCGCAAACATTTCGAATAGATCGTTCATAAGTTTTGTGGCTATTCGTCTCCACATAAAATATTGTTCCTTGGTTGAAATGATGGGCACACTGCTCTCAAACATGAAAATCATACAGGCTTTCCGAGATATGGCAGAAATCTTAGCCGTCATCCTTGGTTCATTGCGCCTGCTCAGGGTACATGATTCTCGAACCCAATAGTCATTTACCCCACGGCGTTGGGATTGGGTATTGGGACAAATGATCCAGCATACCCTCCGGAAGTGTCGGAGTATCAGAGACAGGGCCTGACTGGGAAATTCCAATTAATTTAAAGTATGTTATAGACTAACCAACCTGCACCTTGTCAACGTTTCCGGAAAGAATATCATGTGAACTTCTCAAATGATCATGCAACAGGTATCGGAAATGGTCTCAATTCAATAAATAATGCTGTAAATTATTAAACATAACAATTTATTCCAACAAAGAAGCTTTCAACAGCCTATATCTGTCAACAAGGAATCAAGTGTCAAGGAAAGCTCCTCCTTCCTTCTTTCTTTTTCTTCTTCACTCCGTTCGTATTAACTATCAATATTAGGCGTGAAGAAGTATGGTTTCCGATCTTTGAGGCCGTGGTCGGTTCACCTCCGTGGAGGCGGTTCCCTTGGACGTTTCGCTCACAACGGGTTGCTCTTAAATTTAACAGGTATTTTTCAACATAATATACTATTACACCATTTTATTTAACGTAATTGTTCATAGTTCTGGTCATCGTTCACCCTGTATCCTCCTCCTCAGTTTACTTCTCAAGACAATGCTGAGAGTTGAGAGGTTCAAAAAGATTTCTTTTTCTGCTATCGGTGTCAACCTCGGAGCCTCTGTTATTCTCTAACAAGCTAACATAGATTCGAGTATTATTTATTACCAGAGACTTGGGCTGCTTTACGAAGGCAGTCATGATAACGACGTTTTTTAACGTATTTTCCAGCTAATAATCACAGTATGGGACATGTATATTAAAATGGCCATTACCCCACAACAGACGATCTATAGTTTTGAAATACAATGATACGAATGTAACTCAGAACTCGTGGAAAAATACATCGAAGAACAGAACCAGGGTAGTGCTGCTCAAGAAAAATAGTCAATTCATTCGTCTTGAACGGAGGAGGTAAGATATCGGTAGGTGTTGACGTGCATATACTAGCACATTACATTAATCTTTTTGTCAACCTTTTTGTACTCACCAGCTGTTCACTTGCCTACGCCTTTGGGCAAGTTTCGCCTATCTCAATATTAATGTCAACGTTTTGCAACTCAGAATAAATCTTGTTAGAATTCATTTGCACATTAGTTGTTGGTCTGATATTTCTAATGAGTTTCTTCACTATCTTACAATCATGTTGCAATCTGTTACGATAGCTGTGGCATAGACACGAATTGAAATAATTGTTACTAGAGTTTAGTACTATTTCAAACATACTTTTTCCATTGTTTCTATCCCAGTCCATGTAGTGTGGTCTACACCGAAAAAAAAATTCTTAACATATTACTTTTGTTTGTTATTAATGATTCGTATTGATTATTCAGAATACATGCGGGACCCGTGACCAGTTCCGTTTTCATGTTGTAGTGTATAGGGTTCAGATTAATTAATCTCATAAGGGTAGATTCAATTTCTATTCAGTAACTACACTGAAGACGTCACAGATGGTGAGTTGGTTGAGTGCGAAAACAAATAGTATTTTTCCCTATTAGTAGTATTTTTTTTTCATTGTTTCTATCGCAGTCTATTATGTATGTTCTTCTAAACCGAAAAAAATACTTGTCATTTCATTTTCGTTTGTTATTAATGATGTGTGTTGGTTATTCAGAATATTTATTGCTTTCTTGAGTTAGTTTTCATACGAGTGCTTTTTGTCTAGTTGATATCGTAAATATCTCTTTACTAATACATGTGGCCCCCTGACCAGTTCCGTTTTTATATTATATTGTGTAGGGTTCAGAAAAATGGATCTCATGAGGGTAAATTCAGTTTCTATTCAGTAACTACCCTAAAACGTCACAGATGATGAGTTGGTTGAGTGTGAGAACAAATAGTATTTTTTTCCTTTACTACACAAATCTTACTAGAATGCATTGCCATATTATTTTTTGGTCTGGTATATTAGAAATACCTTCACTAGTGTTTTTTTTAGTGTTTTTTTAGCATTGTTTCTATCGCAGTCCATGCACGGTCTTCTAAACCGAAAAAAAAATAGTTGATATTTTTTTATTATTTGTTGTTGATGCGTATTGGTTATTCAGAATTTTCAATTCTTTCTTTAGTTGGTTTTCATACGATTGCTTTTTTTCTACTTGATACCGTAGATATATCTCTTTGCTACATGTTGGCCCCATGACCAGTTCCGTTTTCATGTGGTATTGTATGAGGTTCAGATCAATGCTCACAAGTGTTGATTGAGTTTCTATTTAGTAACTATCCTGAAGAAGTCACAGATGATTAGTTGGTTGAGTATTAGAACAAATTGTATTTTTTCCATTTACTACACAAATACTTGAATTATGGTATTTTTCTCTTTCATCGAATAAATTTGATTGAAGGTTCCAGTGGAAAAATGATAAAGTTCCATTTTTTCCAAAATCGACATTTTAGCGGCATCTGTTAGCTTGTGGCATGAAGTATCAATATACCAAACCTTACAGGGACATACAATGAGATTCCTTAAAAAAATGCGGTCGAAATTAGGCAGCACAGTGGAAAAACGAGACTCCCACGCGTAGATCTCGCCTTTCTCAACTTTTCAAAACGTGGAACCTCATCGTTTTTCAACTGGACCCTTCAATTGCTTTTTCTGGGAAACATATCCTCCATACTGGTTCCACTGTGAATTTCTGCATTACATTGTTCAGTAACTGAGGTTTCGAAGTATGGATTCCCTGATTTTGATTTTTCAAAAATATTGGAAACCAACCATCCCTGATTACCTTTTCAGCAGGAAGGTTTAAATTCTCCCATTTTGAATGTACCTCGTATGATAAAACTACAGTTAGTATAGAATTCGTTCCCAATGGTTTTTGTCAATACGGCCCTGTTCGAGTAATTCGCTCATTACACGCGTTATGTAAAGACGTCGGCGGTGTGCCGTAGTTGATGATAAACAAACGAGAAACGAGCGCATGCTATGGAAAACTTCGTGCTATCAGTGTATCATCCGCGCTAGTTGGAGCTTTTCATTCGATACTGTTTAGAGTTTGAAACAATTGACACTTGTGCCTCCTACCTTCGTCACAAAGATTTTTATTCCGTGCGTAATTAATTTTTACGCTTGGAAGTTTGAGTTATTTGCATTGTTATTGTAGTGTCGTGCTCGCTTTTTTTTTTTCATTTTTCGTGTTCGAGAAACTCGTGGATTTAATTCAACATTCATTGGAATTACTTATTAATGGACAAGCAAACAGTGGAAGAAGTTTGGAATACTGTGAGTTATTGCACATCTTTCTTTGTTTAAATAAACTTCATTTTACACATTTGACTAACGCAAATATCTCAACCCTTACTAACTTAACATTCTTAGACTTCCTGGCCTTCGTGATACTGATTAAATTATAAAAAGAATTCATTTTTTCAGTACGAATTCAAAAACGAACTATCAAAGAAACTTACTTTTTGTGTTTACTTCTGATCGAATTGTTAATGTACTACGTACCTACTTACTGAAAAATATATCAATATCATAAGAGACAGAAATTTCGTCAGTAAATTTTCAAAATTTTGTGTATTACAAGTAGTCGACTAAAATACTTTAATATTTTTCATTACAAATGTCCATTTAAATTCATCACACATTCCGAGAATGTTGTGTTACTTAATATAGTTTACCAAATATTTGTTGGTATACTAAGCGTCCATTAATTTTCATCCAACGTATTGAAGTGTGGCGACATTCATCCCTATTAACGCTATATGGGTTCATAAATAATAGGTATTAGCTATTTTGATTAACATGATTTTGTCGATGATACTATGTCTGAAAACAGTTACGTGAATGTGATATTTATTTTTTTATTGAAAGTAAAACTACTGGAAGTACCTATCAAGCACACTCATTTATGTAGTATACCTGATTATCTCTCATAACACGAACAGTTTGGTATATCCACTGACGAACAAAGAAACGATGGTTCTTATAGTCAAAATTATAGTTTCTGTAGTATTGTTGTGTCTTAAATCAGCATGTATTAATCCCGGTTGTATACAGGGTATTACTGAATAAGTGCAACAAACTTCAGAGGGTGCTGTATGGAAAAAAATTACATTTTGCTTCATAACTTTTGTCCGCTAATGCTTCGTTTTCCGAGATACGGGATGTTGAAGTTTTATTTGAAAACTCACTATTTATTTATTGCACTGAAACCGGTGTAGACATGGAAATGGAATTTGATCGATTTTAGGAGGTAGTTATTGCGAATTTTCTGACATGCAATTAAGAATTTCATGTTCATCATTGGTGCGCATACGGCTCGGCATACGGGTAATGATCTCAACAATCATTTTTTGATTCTTCATTCAGTTTGTGACAAAAAATCTCTCTCCCCTTTTGATGTGTGGGGCGCCGTTTTTATGCAAAAAATAAAACATCTTAACGCGTATTTTTCATTTCTTTAACACATTATCTAGTAGCGACGCTAGTAGGCTACTGTCAACATTCTTAAATACGAATATTTCAACGAAATGTCAAATTATCGTTTTGTCATTTTTAAGCTTTCAGTTTGGTATAAAATTAATATTAATAAGTCATTAAATTTTTCTTTATCGAAAAGAATGGAAAATTATAAAATGTGGAATTGTCAGACATGCATTTTGTCTAAGGTCAAAGTAATGGAAATAAAAAAAATTAAAAAAAAAGACAATATTTGTTCGTCTGCAACAACGTTTGCGCGAAAATGGTACATTGGATGTAAGCAACTTCACAGTATTTAAAATTCTTAAAGAACAGCAATTGTGTTCCATATTCAACGTGTGCAAGCTCTACTACCTAGAGACTTTCTTCCGCGCCTAGTTTTTTGTCATTGGATTCTTCATCAAATTCCTAATTTTTTAACTAATGTTTTGTTCACTGACGAAGTTAGTTTTGGACGACAGTGTATACGAAATTTCCATAACAATGACGTCTGGTCTGAGGCAAATTCATATGGAATCTTTGACCTCATTTTCTGCATCAGTTTTTAGTAAATCTATGGCTTGGGGTAATTGATGATCATTTAGTCGGTCCATATTTCCTCCCACGACTAACAGGCGACTCTTACCTTCATTTTTTACAGGAAGAGTTACCTGTTCTTCTTGACGAAATCTCTCTACAGCTGAGACAACACTTATGGTTCAAGCATGATGGTGCACCTGCTCATTTTAGCATTAAAGTACGTAATCGTTGGATAGGTCGGGGAGGTACGGAACATTGGCCTGCTCGATCGCCGGATTTAAATCCTTTAGATTTATGCATTTGGGGTTTTCTTAAGTCTTCTGGTTTTTCCACTCCCACCGAAAATTTTGGAGTCCTGAGGAATCGAATTATAGCCGGCTGTGAGAAAATAAGAAATAGGTACACGAAGAATATTTGTGCGAATACGACAATCAATGAGGCGAAGAGTTGAATCTTGTATCACGTCTGAGGAAGGTCATTTTGAACATTTATTGTAGCTGTGCGCCTATTTATTTATTAGTATTATTTTCTGTTATTATTCTGGTTTAATGTTATTGTATTAGATAGTTCTTGGTGAAGTATTGAAGAAATGAAAAATACGCGTCAAGATGTTTTATTTTTTGCATATCAACGGCGTCCTACACAAAAAAGACAGGAGAGATTTTTTGTCACAAATTGAACGAATAATCCAAAAATGATTGTTAGTTTGAAATATCTCAGTAGCGTACCATTTTTTTCTTAAAAAAAATTGAGATTATTACCCGTATGTGCGCCAATGATGAACATCAAATTCTTAATTGTATGTCAGAAAATGCGCAATAACCACCTCTCAAAACCCACCAAATTTAATTTGCATATCCCTACCGGTTTCAGAGCAATAAAAAGTCAGTTTTTGAGAAAAACTTCAACACCCCATATCTCGGAATACGAAGCATTTGCGGACAAAAGCTATGTAACAAACTGTCATAATTTTTTCATGCAAAATCACCTCCTGAAGTTTGTCGCGCTTATTCACTAGCACCCTGTAATATAGTCACTACAATTTTATAGAATACCTAAATGTTGAGTTCCAGTACCTCAAATTTCAAAATCATTCAGTTCCAAAATAATGGGTGGTATTAATAAACTTTGAGCAAATGCTTCTCTCTGATTTCTTGAAACAGACCTAAGTATTCATTGTGTTCAGTTGAGAAAAGGACAAACCTAAAGTAGAAGCATTTGCTAGCTTTTATTCATACTATCCATTATATCAACTGTTGTTGAAGAAAATGAATATATTCGTTTTCTGAATGGTGCCAATTTCATGAATGGTAATGTTTAAAATTGTATTTATTTGTTTGAAACGTGTTATGTTAGTTTCTGTCTTTTATTTTCCATCATATTTGAACAGAAATGTTTATGATAATAATAATAATCACTCTCAAAAATACGAACTCGAATTTACCCAAAGACATAGCCTGTGCTAGTGGAGGACGGCTAATATTATTATTTGGCGTAGCGCGTCTAGGCAACTTGAGTTTTAGCTGCACTCTAACTCAAGGGAAGCTGTAGAAATCTGGAAAAACCTATAGCAAGAAAGCACTCCTCGCCACGCAGGTAATTCACATCATACTTTCTTCGAACAAATCTTGTCGCACACATTGGTCACCACTGTATTCAGACCTATATAAAAAATGTCTCAATTCGCATCGGTGAATCGAAGTCGTTCCAAGTGATTCATAATAAATGCTCAAAATGGCCACCACCAACTTCCACCATATTTTCGATCTCATTCTTCGTAATTTCGATATTTCTAGGTCCTCGCGGATTGTTACGCAACTTCCCAAAATACAAAAACATAAAGGGGTTGAAACGGTAAGGTCGCCTTTCAGGACATCTCTAACCGGACCTCAGGTACGTGTTCCCATCAACATGTATATGTATATATACATAAATATATGTTTTTTGAGTTCAGCTGGTTTTATCGGATATATCCAACACAGAAACTTCAATTTTCGTACGATTCGACTTATGACGTTGACGCTTCAATCTGAAATTATTTTCATTTTCCGTAACTCGAAAAAAGGCATGACTTCCCGTATATTGTTTAAAAAATGCTTAGAAAACATTCTGTTGCAATGGTCAAGTATGATACTGTGGTGTAGATGAAAAACCTACTAATAATTTTGAGATATTACCACCCACAGTTCAGCTAATAATCAGCCCTATGCTGTATCACTTCCGTTGAAAATATCGTCACCGTTATTTCCGCTATTTTGCTATGATTGGTAGTAGCAAAATGACGGAAATGGCGAATAACGGTGACGTTATTTTTAACGGAAGTGATACAGCATAGGGCTGAATTGCATCAAAGCGACATTTTACTACTTCAACACTCTAATCTCGTAAACCATTCATAGAATTTTTGTGTGCCCACGGTAACTTTTGTAATGAAATTTTGGTCCTTTATATTTTGCAACATATATGAAAAAGTTGTTTATTTTTGGTTTCGTACCCACTTTCCAAAAAACCAGTTGAGATGTTACACTCATTTGCTAGAGGGTTCTTTCTGTTCAAAAATGTTTCTAATTGTATATTTTCAAGAAAATACAAGTATGCTAAGAAAACAACATACTTGATGCAAAATGGCTCTAGTTTCAATATTCGATTGTAAAATTAGCTTTTTCAATTTTTATCACAATATAACAGTGAAGATATCTTATTGAAAAAATTTTCAAACAAAACAATTGCCCCAGCAGATGAGTATACAATAGGTCCTTTCAGAAAGCGCATAAAAGATCAGAGTTGGTTAAATTTTATAGGTGGTTAGGAAACCGGAAGGCTAACAACTTTTCATATAATATTTTCCAAAATATTGACAATTAAATTTCGATTTTGTATTTTTTTTATATAATGTCAAATTTGACAGGTGTAGCCAATCGGTAGGAAAAACTTGTAATCGATTCTGTATTATTTTCGAAGCACTAACTGTTCGTGAACTTTGAATTTGCAATAAATGAATAATAAAAATATTTCCCATATTGTTTGCGATTTTACTGGTATTGTTGATATCCTAATAAATTCCAAATGATAGAAGTGTGATTATTTCTTCACTTCAGTGGTACGTTGTTTTCATCCAGTTCACCAACACATGTTTACGTTCACAAGGTTGACTATGAAAGTATAAAAATAGAATTGATTTAACGATATTGAACTGAAGCGAAGCCGATGAATTTCGCGGGTTAATCTCATTAACTGTCATTTACACGCTTCTAATCAAATATTATTTCCAAGTGAGATTTTGATCGTTATAAAAATTAATTATCATCTGGAATGCACAGAATAAACAGCACTCAACAGATTTTCAGCGTAGGACCTGGAAAAATGCATTGAGTTATCGAAATAACATATTCAGGAAACCCAAACGTGACATATAATTATACATGCGTTTTCTGTTGTTTAATTTTTGAATCGGAAGTATTAAAATATTTTATTTTAATTGTTGAAATTGAAATATTTATTTCACTGCTACTGCTTCTCTCTCATGCACTTCTACGGCTCATTCTTAATAACTGATAAATACATAGTTTACCATCGTGCGATTAATCATGTGTGATCAGGAATGATGTCATTGAAGGAACCAGTGATATTCACCTATGAGAAATTGTTATCGATAGTATGATAGGCAATAATAATATTTATCAAGACACCTGAAATGTTTACAAATGTATTTTTAATAGTATGGTGACTCTTGAATTTTCCTCTGTCTGTCCACTTTCTGCATCAAACTGCATCTGTAGAACAAATCAATAGGTAAAAAATATTCACAGTTTGGTTATTTAACGAATTTGCTGTTAGGTATGTTCCGAGTAAATAATCAGTTGAATTGGATTCTCAAATGAATGACCCAATAGATTGATTTCAAAAGTTTTTTTTGTTTCGATTTAATATGTTCATGTAGATATTTTGGTGATCCATCCAAATTTTTAATGAAACTCCTGATAGTTAACATGAAAAACTTGTGAGGAAGAGTAAAAAACGTTTCTTGCAATGATATTGTTCGGTACTCACCTGTAGTCACCATCTGGTAGACGTATTATAGTTAACACTCTTATGAGTGTTTTCATAGCAATAGACATGATATGTGACGTTTTAAATTACCTGGTTGAGGGCCACCAATGTCACCAGATTTCACCCCGGTGGACTTTTTTTGTGGTATCACATCTTGAATTACTGATAAGTTTTGAAGTGTACTCCTAATTAAGTTCTCTTGTATGAAACATTTTGCAATGCCCAGTCTGTTGATGCATACAGTATTCCGCATTTGAGCAGGACATTCAATTGTTTCCTGTCTATGAGAAGGTAAATAATAACGTGAATAACCAATCTACTAATTGAATAGTACAGCAATTATAAGCAACGATCTTTTATTCCATAACACTCTCTCAAACGTTCTATTTCGGATGTAAAATATGTGATTAGATAACAAATATATAGTATACAGTCACAGTCGCCATATTAATAAAATGATGCGGGTCATTTAGAGAAATTCTATTCTATCTCTATCCCCAATCAGACAATGAATTGAAATCAATTCCGTCCTTACAAGTTGATAAGAACTCTTGTTATCCGATCTTTTTTGTTTTATTATGGAATAGTCTTCAGCATTATCTTCGCAACTAACATTAGTTGCAGGAAGGTTGTTCGATAATTGCATGTCGAAAATGCAATTGATTATGTCAACATCAAGTATATTATAGCAAATCGGCAAACCATTTTAAATTTTTTTATTTAATTAACCTGTTCTCCTCTTTCATGTCCAACCAATTTATTTCCCAGCTTTTCGTGGAATATTTGGTATATTTTTTTCGTTCTCTATTTCTACGCTCGGTTGATAGAAGGCGTTGTTGACTTGGATGTATCGGGACTCTTTGAATTTCAGTTTAAACCAATGCTCTTTCTTGTCTAGGACGTTGGCATATCCCCCCCATTAAGTCCATCGTTTGAGTTCGCCTACTATAATGCAGAGCGGTATTTTGGTACCACCGATGTAAAGCATGGTATTTGCAATTTTTTGAGTTTTCTTTACATGTTTGAGTCAAATTATTTTGGATTTCTATTGCCTAAATGAGAGAAAAATCAATTCTTATTGTTAAAGTCACGACGCCGATGTTTCAACCGTTCCTATCTACAGTCGTTGTCAAGTGAGTGTAGATGCCTAGGCAGTAGTTGTTTTCTGATATACTTGCCGATAAATTTTGTATTGCTCAAGATTTTGCAGAATGCACTGATTCAATTATTTATCAAGTAACGTTTTGATCATTATTATCAGTACTCCACTCTGTTTTTCATTTCATATGAGGGCAGTTGTTCTCACAAATTTTTGTTCATAATGTCTGTATTGAATATTCAAGGAATTAAGGAATTGATCATTTGATTATTTGATTACAATTGTAATTCTTCGATATCAAAATGCAGGTTGTCGTCTATTTCAAATTGGATAAAATGTTTTACTTCCCATTAAAGAAAACTTCAGGACAGGTACCTGATTTATAAACCTAATTCAATGGTCTTCGAGCTATCCCTTTTGGCATAGTATTGTTTTTTTATGAGATACTTGCTAGTCATTTATATTGTATAGAATTTTGGAAATGGATATTGAATCAACTTATTTTTTATTTATGACGCACTTTATTGACATTATTTCAAGTGATTCTTCATTATTGTATTCAAATATATTCCTTAAATCACAATTTTTGTAGATCTCATTATATCTTACAATCTTTCCCATTAGCCACTCAGAACAAACTCAAAGAGTTGATTGGATGGCGGCCAACAAAATAATCACAGCGCTGCCAAAACTAGTAGCAATGATATTATTATTTTCTTTACTTCACTTTGCCGGGATAGTATAGTATTACAAATACTTCTACCTACTTGTTTGTAATGAAACACTTCGGATGATTAGCAACCAATACCGTCAAATTCACTGCTACTTAAAAATACGTTACATGTATATGGTGCTAAGGCAGAAAATTCAAGCATACTTGCGTACAAAAGTAACTAAAAATTTTTAGGTAAGTAAACATGTATCAAACTTGGGTAACAATTTTTGATGCACTGATACCATTTCAACCACACTAAAAAAATAACAAAAACCTTGTTGTGCATGCTCGACTGCTGATGACTGTAATCAACGTCGTGCGCAATACTAAAAGTAGGGACATGACTTTTGAAACTGCTATTAGCAGTGACCCAAAGCAAATAAGCCATAATCCAAAGTTCATTTCTGTTGAAAAGCCAAAAACGACTAATGGGCAGGCATATTAGGCGCGATGTATAGTAAAAGAGCACCCTCCAAATGTCCACCAGTATGTTTAGTAGGCAGTTAAATCAACAAAACTAGCAACTAAAACTTCAAGTATATTGGGCATTAGGAAAACTTTACATGTATCTACCCTACAGATAAGTCTCTACGACAACACAAATTTGACTAGGAAAACATTTTCCTTAGAAATGGTAGTTTATTCACCAACCATCCTAGGTTGTAGCTAGTACTATATTACTGACAGATCGGCAAAAACACGTAAAAAACCAGAATTATACCCAAACAGAAACAAACCACCGTGAAGCATTGCCAGCCTTGCCAAGCAAAACAAAGTCCCTGTCGCTGTCAGTTATTCGACTGCCAAGACTACACTTTTAGCCTTGACCAAGAAAGTAGGGAAAAACTACTGAGATGTGTATACTCTGTAAAAGACCGGATTAATTGCACTTAATTGACCGACATTTGAATTGAATTGAATTCGAAGTTGAGAGTAAGAACGGAGTCACAAACAATCTATCACATGAAATCAAGAAACATATACGATTCATCAAACAGTATTTTATTTTTCAGTATTCCAGAATCTTGCCGTGTATTGGGGTTTTTGAAAAGTTATGTATGTACCACTGCACTTCCGAAATGACAGAAAAATCTCAATTTTAAAAATTATTTTGCAGAATGATTCAATACACTTTTTTATTTCATGCATGGTTTCGTTTCTGTACCAAGACAAAATATTTTCAACTTACGATTCTTGAGTCCTCGAATAATATTCCTTAGCAAACTTGAAAAAGAGAGGTGGGATTGTGAGGTATCTAAAATGGTTTCGATAAATGAAAATATGTAAATCACATGACGGTTTAGGGGTTTGTCAGTGTTATCAAATTATTCGATGGCTAATCCGAGCACATCCTACTGATAATGATTGTATAACGGAAATAATATAGAATCAAACGAAATTTCTTTTTTTCTCCTCACATTCGGTTGTCTTATCTGCATAATTAATAATAAATGAATTCTTTACTGTACAGTAACAACAAATCAAACTGAATATTAATTTGAAAAATTATAGATAATCACCAATATTTCACATAAATTGGTTTTATACAATCGTTTTATGGTCATTGATGGTTTTTTAACTACATCATTACTCATAAGCATAATATTCCTAAATCATTCCTAGGTTCTTATTTTTCTGAATATGGATTGGGACATTGTTTGGTTCACTTCGTTTGATATTTTGAAATATCCTCTTCATAACATGGTAAAGTATATCGAGTTCTAATAACAATGTCGGTTATACCGGAGGTAGTTATTATTTTGAATAGAATCATGAAAATTGCAGTTCTTCTAAAGTTAAACTGTTTTGGAAACATCTTAACTGTTGTCAACCAGCTCCCATAAAAGAGTCAACCAGCTCCCATAAAAGAAACTCAACAGTATCAAGATTGCCGAAACATAGGTATACACGATGTTCTTTTCAGACAAAACGATCTTTAATGTCTGACTGTCTACTCTAAATATAAACTGCTAGCTGTGTTTGAGTACGCAGAAACCGCGGTTTTCTTCAAATGACGAAAATCATTGACAGAAATCGAGAAAACACCAAGTAGATCATATTATATTTAATATTTCTTCATTACAAAAGTGAAAACGAGTACAGGTTACTGACAAACTTCGGATTTGTTCTAGAAATTTGTAGACATTTATTCAATTTCCTCCATCATAGTTGATCAATTATGTGAAATCGTACTATTGCAATATATCAATTTGCAAATTTTATTTCATACACATAAAACGGTACTTCATTTATTTCGTGGTCACCTTAGGCTACGGTTACTATGCATGCGAATTCGGACGAAAATTTGTTCGGACGAGTTCTACACCGTTACCATTTTAAATATATTGTGTATGCTCTTCGTCACGAGATTCTATAGGATTTCAAAATTCCCATGTATCTGGGCTCTTGTTTTTTCTTCTCAGAGTGTTAAAAACCTTAGCCTTGACAAGTCCTCTTCTCTCTGACTGAACCTGTCTAGCATTTCTTTTATCAGACCGATTGTACACAAAGGTTTGTTGAACATAAAATGCCCTTCCCAATTATTGAGACAATATTATATCGTTAAAGTGCTCCTTTTCTGACTCATGCAGTAGATATTCTGTGAATAATAGCAGTGTTGTTTTAATTAACTCTCTAACCTCTAGTCTCAGTCCTGTCAAATTGTTCCAACCAATTTTGGCATTTCTGTTGAATCCATACTTTGTGTTTGGTTTTAGTGCAAGTTTTACTTTGCTGCACAATGGTTCTGGACTGTACAGAGCCTTTCCTGCTCCTTCCCTCTTCATTTCCGTATAACCTGTATGCGTTGGTATCGAGGCTGAAATCATCAGTCCAGTTCCGATCAAGTTGTGAAGTAACTAACCTTAAGCTGAATGCCTTTATTGTATTGCCACTTTAGGCTGAATGATCAAATGACTGTTACATTGGTGTTATGGACCAATTTCCACTTGAAATACCGTCGTATGTTTGCCTAAGCTCAGTGAGGTTCTTATTTTTGGCATACCTACCTCCATATATGCACGTTGTTGAACCTTCATCAGTTTTTGGGCCATCCTGTATAACAGCGATTTTTGTGTAATTTCCACACATCATTGTCCGTCTCGCTTGTCTTAAAAATGTATACCTGGGAAGATGAAGGCTATATTGTAGCGTTTCAGATAGCTCAATAATTATGTATGCTTGTTCTTGAAACTGCTCGTGACTGACCTGGTTTTGCTTCGAATGTGTAGTGTATGTGTAATGGAGGCAGGTTCAGCAAAACTTCAATGCGGCTGGGGATTTTTCTCGAAGTCCTGAAGCAGTACTTGGACAGGCTTGTCTTTGCGATCCTTCTAGACGTCGCACCGCTCCAACCTGCCACCGAACCATATAGTCGTGTGAAGATTTTTTGTTGTTGCCCTCGGTTTTTTCCGTACATTCCCTTTTACAGATTGGAGGTTACAATAGTTATTTTCTCTTATATTTTGAAGGTGTTGATTCCATGTTACACTAAAAAGATGTATCTTGGACAACAGCAGTGGTTTTATGCTGGTTCACTGCTGTTTCGAATTCGCCTTTCGCAATAATTGCAAGATCTTCGGCATATCTTAAGCAATAAAAGTATCTAGTTCTTCTACTAATTCCTCCATTAAAATGGCCCAAAGTAGCAGATATACGCCAGCGGTTAGTGTTATTTTCCCAATAGGGAGTTACACTGGTAATTTTTTATATATTTTTTTTCGAAGGTTTACAAGTCAAACTGGGTAAAAAACGATTTTTCAATTTTATTTTCTTCGATTTTGTTTGATCCAGCAAACAAGAGGATTAGAGATTAATTCAAACACTAGCTCAAATTCGTGCCAAATATTACCGTTATTTCATTGGACTAATACAAGTGACGTCTGTCTCCTTAATTTTCAGTGCACTCTGTGATTCAAAATGGGAAAAAATCTTCCTTGTACAAAGCACCCACTGAACAAACGTTTGTAGTACAATACAAGTAATGTCAGCCCGCGTAAATATGGCGTTTGAATCTTTCTCAATTCAGAACAATTTTTAAGTGTGTTGTAGTCGATAGGCTAAGGCGTCTTGTTTGTAATTATTTGTGTATATAGGCCGTTTCTTTTATCACGTTGTAGGTAACATTGCTATATTCTAAACCGTAATAGATATATACGAAGACGTTTGAGCAGCAGAAAATCTACAGGGACTCTCGCCCTTCCCGAAAAACTAAAAATGCTATTTTGGTTTTTTACGAATAGAATTGTTATTTCAGAAAATATAAAAAATGGAGAGGGAAAATTTTATTGTATTCAAAATGTACCAATAAGATGTTACAATAAATCTTTTATTGAACGTTTCATGTCAACCCGGCCATCATCAACTTTTTTTCAAATACGGAGCTGTCTCTTTTATTACAAATATTGATCAAGCGATAAAATATCAATTCAGTGGTACATCACACTTGATATCATTATAGCGTTATATCAGTGACAATTTTTAATTACGGTCCTATCGTTACTTCGTTTATGAATTCCAGAAATCGATATAAAAATTATCAATGACATTTCGAATAAATGAACCTATAAAAATAATATTCACCCTATAAAAAAATATCTGTACAAATACAGAAATTCAATTTATTTTTTAATGAGTTTTTGAGGAAAAATAAAACCAATACAGAAAATGAATTTTACATGACAAACTATATTAAATGAATGCTCGAATTGACGACCTCTCTGTTGAATGCACATAATTGGTCTGTCCATACAATTTCTGTGACAATTTTCTTGCATGATGGTTATAATGCTGTTACATGCATCTTTTATTTTTTGTTCGCGATGGTCGATATTTGTACTAGGTGTCAAAAAAATCTTTGTCCTTTATGTATTCCCAGACAATTTAAAGGAGTAAGGTCTGGGGATTGAGCCACGCAATTGCTCCATTGTTTCCAATCCATTTTGTTGGGAATATTGCATTTAAATGTTCCCTTACTATTGCTGCATTATGGGGAGGGGCACCTTCTTGTTGAAAATATTGTATTTCACGGCGGATGTTCAGTAGCAATTCATCTAAGTGGCTATCAAACTCATTGGATAAAAAATGTAAATACATTCCATCATTCCTCGAATCTAGTATGATTGTTCCCAAAACTCCCAACCAAACATTTGAATGTATATGCAAGTGTTGAATATACGACATACGTGTGGAATTCGTATTTTGTGTCTTTTTGAAGCAAGACAAGGTACATTGGCTAAGGCTTTCGCGGCCGAAATGTTCACTATCACTATTTTGATTCGGGTTTAGAGGCCGTCGTGATTTGGAATAGTTTCCTAATAACAAACAAAAGTGCGATCCAGGTTATTGATGTCCAAAACTACCTGAGGACTCATAAATATAACTTGAGGAATAGACCTACTTCAGTCATCGGAGAAGAACGAAGATGAACAGACCTCTGAGGAAGCTAGCCACTCGCGCTAGCGAAACGTTAGGAAAATATTCCAAATCACGACGCTTTAAACCCGAATCAAAATAGTGATAGTGAAGGCAAGGTATATTCCACCTACTCCAAGGAATATATGGTGTTTAAATATTCTGATACCTCATCTGATTGTTTGACCTCGATATTCCGTAGCTTGTCTTCATTTTAAAGTATTTTGACTTGTTTCTGGTGCTGTCTACTATTATCGGGTCATTATCAAAGCTTTATTTCAGTCATATTTGTCAAATTTGACAATATTTCAACAATGGATAAATTTTTTTTTCATTTAGGTATATATTAGGGTTAGTTCATGTAAACGCAAGGTAAGGTATGAGATGTAAGGTAACGCTCCGCAGAAATTTAACTTTTGCCTTACCTTACATTTCATACCTTATACCTGTCGTTTTATCAGGAACGTGTCTACACGATTCCAATAGTTTAAATTTCTTTCGTTTTTGCGTTACCGTACCTTGCGTTTACATGAACTAGGCCTTAGTGTCAGTCTGAAAATGGTGTGTATCACACGCCCAAAACCCTTTGCAGAAGTGCTCGTAATTGAAGACCTCGGTTTCTGGCATCTGTTTTCAGATTACCTACTCACATTCACAAGAATACCTACTGGATTTACAGTCTCTTCTTTGGCTAACCATAATTGTTCCTTAATTCTTCTGCAACCTCTTCTGATTTTTTTTATGTACTGCGTGAGTTTTACCTTGTATAAGGTCCACAGACCAGTCTTGATTGGATTCTGCTATGTTGAAAAGCTTTCGCACCTCACCTCCGAGTGTTTCTAGGTACTTTCATTTTCTCTAATATGGTTAATGAATGCTTCACTTCAGTGTAGGAGAAGCCTCATATTGTGATTTAAATATAGTATCGAAACAACCGTTAAATTTTCATTACAATATTAATATTCCCATGTAAATTCATCATTTCGAAAACAGAAAATGGTTTTGTCGTACTTTTGTTGTAGTCACCCGAAACAGTACCATAAAATGCAATTATTACTACAATAAATATATTCAAAAGATTGTCTCTACATAATTTCTATCCATTCAGTTGGGTTCACATATGCTATTTAACTCTCATATATAGAGATGACGATAGAATTGTTGACAATTGAAAATAACTGCATATTGCACATGTATAACATGTAATAAATTTTCCACTAAACAGATGTTTTCAATTCTACCGCACTGTAACTTCGTTTGTATCGTAAACTCCAAATTACCTAATTAAATGTGTTGTGAGTGCATTTACCCTTTCACTTGCGGCCATGAGAAATATTTCAGCATGATTAGAATAGGGGAGGTTAATTAAGGTCAATTGAATATAAACCATCAATGAAAGTTCCCCTAATTAGAATAAATGAAAATAGTTATTGACGGTGGTTGTTCATTCATTATAATTAGATGTTCCTTGAGTATTCAACATTTGATGATACTATTTCAAAGTCCAGTTTGAACAACAGTTAATAAATATTCGATTTTGATTGATTTCTTGGTTAATTGCTGATTCATGACGAGGAAATAATGAGAAAACCGTACTCGAATTAAAATGTTATTTACTGTCAATGTAAATGAATAATTGTCAAAACGACTTTTATTTTCTGATTAATGACGCAGAGTGTGAAAAATGTGGTGGAAAGTGATATGGAAGACGAATTTTCTTACACCACCAAATGGTTACGTTTTATAATACATTAGTCGTAGATAAAGTACAGTATACAACTCTCGTAATAATAAATGTAATGCCATCGGGTAATTATTATAATAACCCTTCGGACAGATTGTATTTATTCATTTTATCGTCGTTGTATAATACACTAATATTCAAGAGTAAACTATAACTTTTCCTTACCGGGTTTAAAGGCATTAGTATTTTGGAATTGCTTCCCAACGTGTTTGCTAGTACGAGTGACTAGCTTTTTTATAGTTTTGTCTATTTCAAATGTTCGACAATAACACTGCTGTCGAACACAATAGCGAAACGTAAGAAAACATAAGGAAGCACCAAGTGTATTATTCAATATTTTTTGACACGGACTCAGAATTTCAACATAACACATTCCTGGCTGGTATACCATTTGAAATCTAAAATTCAACCTATAGACACGCACCACTGGTAACCCCGATTTCATTTTTGGTGAGATTTCATTAAACATGCTGCATATAAATGTACATTAAATTTATTTCATATGAAAATTGTCTCCTTGGCAATTTAGTTGTCCTGTAAATCTACCCCATCGTATTGTGCAATAACATAAAGTTGGGGTATATATACTTCTTTTCTACCTTTGCATATGCGGTATGCGTTCCATTCTTTTGGATTCCAATGTTTCAGTAGATTCAGTAGTCGACAGTACAGGACTGCTCGAGGATCTCTGGTACATGCAACTCGAAAGTTCCAACTATATCAGTTGGTAATTTTTCACAAAAAATATTTCAAACGAATTTTTTCTATGATGTAATCTACATGTTATATGCTTACCACAAATTACAAAACCTTTCAAGAATGAAGTAAGTACTTGCTGTATAGAATTCACTTCAACTTTTGACTTTTGAAGTTTTATAAAATTTAAATTTTTTTATTTAGGGTGTAGTAAGAATGTTCAGGCATTGACAAAGTCGCTTTCTATAGTGGTATTTAAGTTTAATATTGAAATAAAAAAATAGACATATATTTTATCTATTTTTATGTTATTGAAACTTCATCATTCTCATCCAACAATCTGGAACCAAGACTATTATTATTATTTTTATTATTTATTTCAATTTGTTCAATACCAAACCAAAGATCGAAAATCTACTTGGCTGTTTTGCTGCTCCACTTCCTCAAGTACCAATTATTATTATGGGGTTCCACCTCAAAATCCAAATTACTCATTTGTAGAATTGAATGAGGGTTCTATCTTCACGATAATGTAATCATGTAAATATACCTAACTCATCAAACAATTGAAGGAGTAACGACGTCCTTATGATTTGAAATTATAGTCCTCTTCTTTTTCGTGTTCTCGAATATGGGTCAATCAGAATGTTTTCATGTACTGTGCGGACGGAAAAACAACGGAACTGTGATGGCTATGTGATGTCCTTTTCAGAATGATAATGAGTTGACGAACCTTCAGAAAATCCCGAACATGCGTGCACGTTTATTTTTATGTTCAGAATTGTAATTTTCATTCCGTTCAAAAATAGGTTGACAAGATTGAAGTTGGATAGGCTTCTTCTGACTATATTATATGTTTTAGGGGCGTTATCGTACCTATATTCTTTAGAAAACTTTTTTTTAGCTCTTTGACCTTAAAATAATTTTGGGCTCATCAGTAGCGAATTATTAGATTTTTGAGTCATTTATTGAGATATACCGTTTATGTTCAAGTTTGCTACAACTGTAGTTATAGTATCTGTTTAAAAAGTTATTCACCAACTGGTGAATACTACGAACGCATAGAAGGACCACTATCAATAAGAAAAATATTTTTGCTAATTCCGAGATGCAGAGTCAGAATAAGGAGTGGCAGAAAGAGTTCTAATTCTGAGATACTGAGTCGGAATTCTGACTTAATATCTCGGAATTAACAAAAATAAAAATTTTAATAATAGTGGCCCTTTTTAAGAATACAAAAAATCACCTGATGAATTGATGATTTATTGTGAATTAATGAATAAAGAAATCTACTTTCGTCTAATTTTCAGATTCTTGGTTCAGGTTCATTGTTATGGCCGGTTTTGACTGTTGTAAAAGCAGATCTTCATAGCAAATTTTTATTATAGGATCGTTAAACAATTTGTAACATTTTTTTTTTCGTCGTCTCCTTAATTGAATTGAATTGAAAGAAGGCATTCAAAACTATTTATGTAAGGATAGGTATGTGAGTGGTGATAATGAATCAACTCTCTTCTATTAAATTGTTAACATATGAAATTGTTTCAAAGGAAGTATCTTGCAATGCGCACTGATTTTGAAGAGATCAGTTTTCAAAACTTTCTGAATAAATCAGGAGATCTTAGAGTGTTTTATTCCTTGAGCGTGAATCTTATCATCATTAATAGTCTAGTCTACAAGTGCCATTTAGACCAACTTTTTTCAGCAGTCTCCGAAAATTATGATTGAGGTGTCATTCGATTCGGAATGACATCCAGATGATTTTTGAAAAAAATGAAGTTCCGCATGAAAAAATTGTAAAAGTTATTAACAATTAACTAAAAAAAAAAGATGGCTTTAGTATTTTGTAAATATCTCAAAAACTAATTAAAATTTTTTAAATCTAAAAAAAGATTCAAAAAGAGGAGGAAATTTCCTAAAAAAAAGCTCAATTCCCGGAATTGTAGCATCAATATTTATAATTTTCCCAGAGGGATGAAAATACGGCCGAAAACGGGTACTCTGGCTCGGGCAAGCCACACCCACTTTGGACACTTTAACAATAAAAATTATTTTAAAATACTAAATATGAAAATAAAAAATTGGAAAAATTCAGGCACTAACTGAATAGATTAATGAACAATAATCCGCTTGAAAAAAATTTCTATCACAATTTTTCAATTAGTTAATCAATAGTTAATTAATAATTTTTTTCTGCTTGAACATGAACATTGCAAGTGTGATAATTGTTAAACTATAAATTTAAGATTTTTTTCCTCTTTTGGAGCAATTCTTGAAAGGCTTCAGAATAGAACCCCGTTGGAAAAATTAAAAAGTTTTTATTTTTCAGTTTTTTATTAACAATTTTCGTTGTTGCAAAATTAAATACTTAAATTAATCATTGAAAAAAAAATTTTTTTTTAAATATTATCAATAATCCGTTTTTATGTTATCAGGAACTACATAGAAATAATTTTTTTAAATTTTTATCTCTAATTGTTTAAAAAATTGTTATAAACAAATGCGTTGTTTATAAGATAATTGAAAATTTTTTTATGGAATTTCAATCTTTGATACAAATAATGATTTTTAAAAGAAAAATTGTTCCTTAAAAAAATTTTTTTATTGCTTGAAAACGCATTTGTTAATTAACAATTATTTTCTCCCGCTTCTAATTAATATTAAGGAACCATTTTTTTTTTAAATCATTATTTGTCTTTCTTTCGGATATAAAAAAAAAAATTCCATTTTATTTAATTTTTCATTGTTTATGTTATAAACAATTTGTTATTAACAAATAAATTTTTACCTTATATTTTTTTTTCTATTCTAATTTCTGTCACAAAAACAGACAGATAGAATATTCTGTTCGTTGATAAATAATTAAATTTATTAGACTCTATTGTCTCAATAATATTTCAAAAGAAAAAAAATAAAGATTGTCATTCATAAACTTTTACAAGCATTAAAGAAACCGAACCTGAAAATAAAAATCTAGATATTAATATTAATATTAATATATAAAAGGTAAAAATGTTGAGTAATGAACAATAATTGATAAGATACTTGAATGAAGTAGTCATATTTTTAATAGTTGATAAGATTTTTAAGCATTAAAACAAAAAAAAAAATTTTTCCCTAAGTATTTTTCAACAACAATTGCTATAAATTCAATAAATAAATAAGTAACAACTAAACTTTTCTGCTAAATTTGTTTTTTATGTAATGGAGAATAAATAAGTCTTAAGTATTTTCATCGTATCTCCATTAGTTTGTAAATTATAATAATTTTAAGGATGAAGACCAGGTAAGAATGACGAAGTTAGAGAGAACTTATATTTAAAAATTAAATAAAAAATAATAAAAAAAATTTTAAAAAAGAAAAAAAATCATGTCTGTTTTTGTGACAGAAATTAGAATAGAAAAAAAAAATATAAGGTAAAAATTTATTTGTTTATAACAAATTGTTTATTGCATAAACAATGAAAAATTAAATAAAATGGAATTTTTTTTTTATATCAGAAAGAAAGACAAATAATGATTTAAAAAAAAAAATGGTTCCTTAATATTAATTAGAAGCGGGAGAAAATAATTGTTAATTAACAAATGCGTTTTCAAGCAATAAAAAAATTTTTTTAAGGAACAATTTTTCTTTTAAAAATCATTATTTGTATCAAAGATTGAAATTCCATAAAAAAAATTTCAATTATCTTATAAACAACGCATTTGTTTATAACAATTTTTTAAACAAATAGAGATAAAAATTTAAAAAAATTATTTCTATGTAGTTCCTGATAACATAAAAACGGATTATTGATAATAATTAAAAAAAAATCATTTTTTCAATGATTAATTTAAGTATTTAATTTTGCAACAACGAAAATTGTTAATAAAAAACTGAAAAATAAAAACTTTTTAATTTTTCCAACGGGGTTCTATTCTGAAGCCTTTCAAGAATTGCTCCAAAAGAGGAAAAAAATCTTAAATTTATAGTTTAACAATTATCACACTTGCAATGTTCATGTTCAAGCAGAAAAAAATTATTAATTAACTATTGATTAACTAATTGAAAAATTGTGATAAAATTTTTTTTCAAGCGGATTATTGTTCATTAATCTATTCAGTTAGTGCCTGAATTTTTCCAATTTTTTATTTTCATATTTAGTATTTTAAAATAATTTTTATTGTTAAAGTGTCCAAAGTGGGTGTGGCTTGCCCGAGCCAGAGTACCCGTTTTCGGCTGTATTTTCATCCCTCTGGGAAAATTATAAATATTGATGCTACAATTCCGGGAATTGAGCTTTTTTCAGGAAATTTCCTCCTCTTTTTGAATCTTTTTTTAGATTTAAAAAATTTTAATTAGTTTTTGAGATATTTACAAAATACTAAAGCCATCTCTTTTTTTTTAGTTAATTGTTAATAACTTTTACAATTTTTTCATGCGGAACTTCATTTTTTTCAAAAATCATCTGGATGTCATTCCGAATCGAATGACACCTCAATCATAATTTTCGGAGACTGCTGAAAAAAGTTGGTCTAAATGGCACTTGTAGACTAGACTATAAATACGAAGCTAACTAATATTGAAGAAACAGAAACCGGTTTTATATTGAAAAATTGTATCAGTTTCTGATACAGGAAACAGTGCAAAACTGCTCCTGTGAAACATTTTATAATCTACAGTGCCTTCATATAGCATGTGATTTAGTTTATTGTAACAGTATTGGAATAAAAATTCTGGATGATCGATTATGCATGTCCGATAAACTCAAAAAATCAATTATCATGTGATCACTGGTATGCTGCCCTCCTAAGGATAAACGCGGTATGTTTATGAGACGACAAACTGAGATGTCCACCTTTAAAGTTCTTATTTGGCACGAATTGCGAATTGAGACATATGGCAGATTTTTTGTCGATATATATAGTTCCTGTTCAGATACGGCGTTCATGTTTGGCAAATATTCAAGTCAAAGATACAAAAAAGCCTCCGACACCAGTAACTCAAATTTTGATATTTTAGAACATACCGCGTTCATCCTTAGGACGGCAGTATGGCAGCAAATTAAAAAATATAACTATCAAGTGGCAAAAAGTATGGTAAAATGATGAGATATCGAAAAATGTCATTTGAAAAAGTGTTTCGGATTCATATAAAATTTTTGGAAAATTGAAAATAGCGATTTTATTAAAATATTTTCTAATATTTTGGAATATCAAGAATTTTTCATCTTTAACCAAATTGGCGAAGAGACGAGAAAATAGCGAACACCACGGCCCATGAAATACAAATTTGTTAAAAATATCAATGAAGTAAACAATGTTCAGAGTGGATTTTGTTGTTTTGCAAACAATAATACAGCCTAATTTCAAAATTTGCACGAACTTTGACAAATGATGTTCTAGGTAGTAATAGCGCGACATGCTCTGTTCCACAATTCCCCAAATGATGCAGGTTGAGTTTTAAAAATAACTGACTATAAGTAATCCCACAGAACAAAATCAGGTGGCGTTAAGTCTGGTGACCTTGGTGGCCACTCAATAGGACCTCTCCTTCCAATGTATTCGTTCGGATAATTAGTATCCAACCAGTGCCTAACTACAAGGAGGTGCTCTATCTTGTTGGAAGTGCAACAAATCTTTGTCTAGAGCCTGATTGCCATAGCCGTCCCTTTGGTTCTCTAATTCATGCACAATTAACGGTTCGATTTTTTTTCGATACGAAATTACTGATTTGTAATAAACTGTTAAAGTCATGCATAACGCGGTCGTCAATTATCTCCACTTGTTCAGTTATACCGTAAACCATCGTGATTACTACAGCTGAATGATCGTACAAATGACTAATGATATTTAAATGTCTCAAACAAACAAAAAATTATTGATTACGACAGAACCGAAAAAAAACAGAAGTTTACAACTTTTTTTGCAAAAACGGCAAATTAAAGTTTTTATTGAACAACAAAAAGTACCTAGGGACACATATTGAAAATAAGGTTGTATTAGCCTTTAGGGCATTTTAACATTCGGACGTATGCACAAACCTTGAGCAAATGGTTTTATTCGGATTTCTTGAAACAGACTTATTCATTTTGTTCAGTTAGAGAGACAAACATGTAGCAAAAGCATTTGCTAACTTTCATGAATATCATACTCATTGTATCACAAGTAAGGTATGTTTGTTTTTAAAATCATTAAATGTCAATTCGGTAATTATTGGTACACCCTTTACAATTATTATTCATACAATTGGATAGCTTTTAAATGTAGTAGGGGTTGGCTATTTTAGTTGGGTTGGGTGGGGCCTAAGGGGTTGATGGAGGTGTGTTCTTTTTCATGTCATTTTAGTTTCCCCTTCGTATCCTAGACACGGTTTTAAGCATTTTTTTATATCATCTTTCGTTTGTGAAATACAATGTGGGTTTTTAAATTATCACACTGTAAGTATACTACGGTAGCACATCCCATATGTGTCGCAGCCAATTACAAATCTCAGCAGTGACCAAAGTCAAACAGATACACAACAGGCGTCAGCAACAGTGTTCATTCTATCGTATCCCCCCATTGTTTGACTGGGGAAAGGATGGAGTTGTACAAACTGCAAATATAAGGTGAAGCGGAACGACAATATCGGATATGAGATAACAGAAATTGGAAGAATTATAGGAGATACAGTTTTTGAAATTGAATATCAGTTTTGAAATCAAATCCGTACATGAAACCCCATGAAACTCTTCGAAGTCAACGAATTATGGAGAATGGGAAGAGGCGGAATACTAGGATACGTAGGTACATTTCCAGAAATCTGACTTAGTTCATAGTCGGGTCTGATAGGGAATGGTTCTATATCTGGAATATAATTTGAAAGTCTTCAAGATAGTCTACGTTTTTTTTTTGTCACTTTGATGATGTATTCCAAATCAAAATGCAAAGTGTGTAGGCTGATGAGCCAAATAGTGACGTCTTGTCCAGTATTATTATTGCTACACTAAAGGTTTCAAGCAGTGCAGTACACTCTGTTAATTCAGTTTGAATACTTCATTACATCACCGTTGTCTACCTATACCACACCGAATCACTTGTTTTTTATATTCGTCAAATCTACCTGGTTACCTTCCATATAAGTTAATAAATCAAACGTGCTGTAGCATAATTCATGACGAAATACGATATTGTACTACTGATATTATATGATCAAAACCACCTGTCTAGAGTAATCCGCCAAAATCCTGAAACGATATTTACATATTATTCACTTTCAACATATGTGAATGTTTGAACACGTTTCTTATCACTTTTTGCACACTAATTATTAAATCGCCTCTGATGCTAGTGGGTCTGAATTGAAACTAGTGGGTTTATTACGCTTGACAGGTCGATTTATGTAATCTGAAATAAATGATTTTTAGAGATACACGAGGTGATTAATGATACGAAAATGGAACTTTTTGTTGAATGTAGTACTTGATATAAATACTTATATATTTTTCATTCAAATTTGAGTATATTCATTGGGATCTCGATAACGGCAAAATATAGAGGTCAAGTATGTGAATCAAACTTTTTTTACTTGACCATAGCAACTTATTGTAGGGACCTTCCCAACTTTTTACTCAATAACCTGTAACGTAACACTTATGATGTAACTTATTTATTAGTCATTCAACTGCAATAAAACTACTTTGCGTAGAAGCACCTACTTTGTAATATTTTTTTAATGGCATCAGTGATCGAGTGATACCTCATTAGAAACGTCTTTCAATTGTCTCTACGACAGCAAAACTTCAGACAATAATATTCATCCAAATCAAAATAGATTTGTTCTGGTTCTGAAAATTATCAGTTCTGGAACTGATAATTTTCAGAACCAAAACAAACCTAATGGCAGTACATAAAACTCTCATACGAAGATCCTTTGGAATAAATGGCTATTAACGACCTTAATAAAATAAGAAATAATTTTTTGGTATCAAAATGGCGGATGGGTGCAATTATCGAAAGAAATTCAAATGCCAAGGCAGGTAAACTGATTCATTTTATTTAATCTCGGCAGAATTGAGGAAATTATCTACAGTTCTGAGATATCTTGTACATTCCAAAACATATTTTATCACTTTACTAGAGCGCGATAATCGTGCATTCCAAAAAATCCTATTAGGTGAATTCTAACATGATAATATAGTCCCATTTATTTTGGATGAATATTTTTATCTGAAATTTTGCTATCGTAGAGTTTTGAAAAATGTTTCACTCGAGCCCCAATGTCATTTGAGAAACTTGTCAATCGAAACAAAATTAATCTTCATACTCATTGCCACACCGAAACAACTGTTAATTTTTAAAGAATAAAATTACACTCGGTAAACAGGTAGAATTTAGATTATTTTACCTACTTGCTGAATTGTTGTCTGATATCATTTGAAGGGATTGAATTACATCAGTTTCACTAAATAAAAATGATGTGGTGCCCTGAGATTACCATGGAAAACAGTTGCTCATTGATATTTACTGTCACCTTGATATTGTTTAAAGATCTTGTTGTATTTAACCCCAGACCAGTTTTCATTGCATTTGTTGTTTCTAGTATTGTTGTTCCTTGTATCACTGTTGTTCCTGTTGTTTCTGCCGTATTTTTGTTCACCATTTTGTCCATTGTTCCTGTGTTTGTGTTGGATATTGTTCCTGTGTTCCAGTTGTTTGCTGTTCGTGAGTTCCTGTTCATATTTTAATATTTCTGAACTTCCTATTTTAACTGATATCAGCTCATTTTGATTAATCAAGTTCAACATGGCACGTCGGTCACTTCAAGAAAAATTGAAATTGTTTTAATTGTTGGTGAAGGCGGGTATTATCGTGAAGCGGCCGCTGAATTCAATAGAAGACACCCGCTAGAGGCAGCTGTACACCCTGGAACTGTCCATAAAATATATAATCTTTTCGTGAGCACCGGCCACGTAACAAAGGACAGAAAAATTGTAAAACAACATATTGAAGATGATACCATATTGGCGGCTTATCAAGCTGATCCTAGAATTAGTTTGAGAAACTTATCGCTTCAACTCAGTTTGAGCCGCAGTAAAATATGGGTGTTTGAAAAGGCATAAAATGCATGCGTTCAAACCCAAATTTTTACATACTTTGCACGAAGGAGATGAAATCCGCCGTATGGAGTATTGTTTATGGATGCAGGGAAATTATCTCAATGACGGGAATTTTTTAAAGTATTTCTTATACAGTGATGAGGCTACCTTCACCACGAATGGTGTTGTATCTTCCCAGAACATGAGATTTTGGGCTGAACAAAATCCAAATTGGGTGGTGAATTGTAGAGACCAAATATCTCAGAAAATTAATGTGTGGTGTAGTATTCTGAACGAAACTATTATCGGGACATTTTTTTTCGATCAAAATCTAAACGGACTATTCGTTGATTTTCTCGTAAATGCATTTTCCGATGTGTTGGAAGAACTATATTTAGATGTGAGACCCAAAATGATTTTTCAGTTAGATGGTTCACCAGTTCACAATAGTGGCATAACAAGGGTTTGGTTGAATAGGAACCTACCTATGAAATGTATAGGACCCAATAACCCTCTCGTAGTATGGCCACCACGATCCCCAGATCTAACTCCTCTGGATTTTTGTTTATGGGGAACGTTGAAAAATAAAGTTTATAAGGATAGGCCAACAAATAGGGATCTCCGTGCAAGAATTATACGAGCGTGTAGAGAAATCACACCTAGAGAACTGAGAAGAGTTAGGGAAATGCGCATAGAAAAATGTGTTCGCTTGGAGGCAAGTTTGATAGAAGGCACAAAAATATAAAATTGTCAATAATTAAATCCATTGAAATTGATTGTTTTGTTCTTTAATTGAAAACGTGATTTTGACTACTTCGAAAGAGTTTTGAACTACATAGAATTTTTCGCCACAAAAATACTTGGTTTCTTGAAAATAATGGGAAGATGAGAATCCGAACTAACATCAACCATCCTAAAATCTCACTGATATCATGTTTTCATTCCACTTACAAATTTAACATTTCCTCTCTTATTGTCAAGTATCTCTTAAATAATTGATTTTTATGTAAAAATTCTGATTTTTTATGACGGGTTTGTGTTTTGAAGTCGAAACAAAAAAATCTACTTCAATAACTACGGAAGTTACGGTGTGTTTCCATGAGAAGTGAGACAAATTCGGATTTTTCAGGATTGAATTTTTTTAAGGTAAATCATGTATCTGTAGTAAGTTGGTAGTCCTGATCACGAATCTAAAATAATTTTCAGCCTATTATGCTCCTAGTATGGTTTACCGTAAAAATTGGTAGTTTCATCGCGAGTGGCGGGCAGTGTATATCACTTAGGCAAACCCCATTCAGGTGGTGGGTGCATTTTGAGCATTCTACCACAATTATTACGGAAAATGCGGGGATGTTTCCATGAGAAGTGAGACACACTGTATATATGTAAATATAAAAAAAAATACGAGAAAAAGAAGCGATTATCTCTTAGACATGATCAGGTCTTTGATTTGTTTTCGGAAAGCAGCATTTTTTATTCTATCAGGAATTTCATTAAAAATTTTAGGTGAAATGTAGGGCAAGCTTCTTTGAAAATGCACATAATTATGTTTGGGCACACTTTACAAGTCTCTGTGTCTTGTATGAAGGTTATGAATCGCACTAATTTTGTTCAATTTAGTCCACAGATAGTTTGGAGCATGCGATCTACTCAGTTTAAAAATGAGACAGGACAAGTTATAGTGAAATCTCTCTTCGAGATTCATCCACTGAGATATGGCAAAAGCCGGACTGATATGATCATATTTCCTTATACCAAAAGAAAATCTTAGGCAAGCGTTCTGGATTTTTGTAGAGACTGTTTTTGTGTACCTAATAAAGCAGACTAATAGATTACATTACAGTATGCTATTTGGGATAGTATAAGGGCATCACATAGATTCAGTTTTATTTTATCGCTAAGAATATCTGTATGCAAGTAGAGTTGTTTTAGTTTACCGTAAGACCTTTGGAGTAAGCTTGAGACATGGTTGTCGAACTTCATATTGTTTTCCATATAGTGACCCAGGTTTTTGCAGCAATTCGTGAAGGATAAAGCTTTATCGTTGATAGATATATTGAAGTTCGGATCAAGCAAAATTTTTTCACGGCTTTTACCAAAGAGCATAATTTCCGTTTTGGCTTCATTCAATATCAGCTTATGTGCACGAGCAACTCGGGAAATTGAGTCGAGGTCTTCATTCAAGTGAACAGCAGCCATAAAAGTTTGAGGGGTAGAGAATGGATAGATAGTACAATTGTGTATCGTCCGTATATTGGTGAACAAAGCAGTGTTTTATATATGATGAAAAATCAGCAGTGTAGATAGAAAAGAGTATTGGACCAAGGATGCCCCCTTGTGGGACACCCCGACTGATACTTTGGAATTGAGAAAAATTGTCTCCCACAATTAGTCTTTGCTGTCGATCAGAGGGGTAGCTCTTGAAGAACGAGATCGCGCTTCCATCAAGCCCATAAAATCTGAGTTTTTTTAATAGTATACTGTGGTTTAGAGTATCGAATGCCTTACTCAGGTCTAATAGAATGAGACATGTTGCTTGATTATTATCAGTGAATCTAAAAATATCGTCTGAAACTTTGAGTAGGGCTGTGGTTGTGTTATGTTTGGATCTGAAACCTGACTGAGTGACCGGTAGAATATGACTTTCTTCTAGATACTTATTTAGCTGTTCCCTTACCAATTTTTCAATAACCTTCGATATTGTAGGCAGAATGCTAATAGGGCGATATTGGGATATTTCTTGAGCATTGTTTTTTTAGGACATGGAATCACATTTGCCATTTTCTAGCATGAGGGAAAAACGCCATTTTTCAGACAGAAATTTATCATATGTTATAGATAGGCACTTAGGTGAGGAAATAAAATTGTCAGCATTTTTATGTTTATTTTATCATGCCCTTTATCATACGTTTTTATTGATCGTATAGTTTTATTCCATCTTCCATAGATACTTCAGCAAGACTCAAACATTTCACTAGGTCGAAAACACCTTCACATTTATCAAGAAGCGCTTGGTCATCCTTCGAATCAGCTATATCAGGTATGCTGTCAATGAGGTATTGACTGAAATCTGGGTTTATATCAACTGATTTATTATCTTTATTTTTTGAGATATTCAATAAACTTAAAGTTTTCCAGATTTTGACTTTGACATTAAGAAAGCCTTTTTTCTGTTTTGATCGAACCATTTACGAAATTTCTCATTTTCCGATACTCCTCATAATCTTCTGGTGATCCAGACTTTTTGAATTTGAGATGTGCTCTGTCCCTTATTTTCATCATGATTTTAAGATTAGTTGTCAGCCATGGTGCTGGGGGTTTCGTTATTATTATCGTTTTAATCGGGGCATGGACATCAAATAAATATAAAATATTGTTATTCCAAAAGTCAACCAATCCGTCTACATCTTTTAGTGAAAAAATGTGGTCCCAGTTGATAGAAAAGAGGTCGTGTAAAAAATGGTCATGCTGAAAGTTCGAGAAATCACGGTATGTTAAAAGCTTGGGCTCGGATTTATTCTTCTTTATTTATTAACTAGGAGATGATCAGATAATCCCGTGCATATCAATAACGGCTGATCCAGTGATTAGCTCTGGTTTTGATGAAATAATGACATCAATAAGAGTTTGAGAATTATTGGCTATTCTAGACGGTTTTAAGTTTTCCAAGTTCAACCCATAATTATCTAGGAAAGAATTGAACAGTTGCGTATTATAATTATTAGCATTGATCATGTCAACGTTCAAATCGCCACCAAATAAAATAACATCATATTTTGGGAGCAGATTAGTAACTAAATTAGTTCATCCAGACAAATGGAGAAATTAGTATTAGGGGGTCTATAGAGTGTTCCCAAACATAAATTTATCCCGCTAATTTTCACAGATATCCAGAGATTCTCCAAGTTGGCCATTTCATTAACTTCAATAACTTTGTGCCAAATATTGAATCTTCAATGGGTTCAATTAGTGAGAATTCAATATCATAAGTCAAACATACCTATTTTCCATTCAGTTGGATGTATTTTGAAAACAACCGCACTATTATTGGCGCCACCTAACATTGAATAATTGATTTAAAATTAAAGAATTTGACCAGGAATGCCACCTTGCCAATATTGAATATGCCCCTAAAACTATTCTATCTCAACGGATATGGCCCATTTTATTCAATAATGAAATGAAATGGCGAAATTAGTTGTTACTTTCGAGTAAATAACACTATCACTAGAATTCGAACTTCGAAGTACATATATCATAGGTAAATAAGTCGTTTTATCCGATTCATCCAATTTACTAAGATAGAAGAGAGTGATACAATAATTGTATAATATTTTCGTATATAAAATTCCATTTTCATAATTATTTTCGTTTGTTTCAGGATTTGACGAAGGCAGAGCCTACCCCGAAAAACAGCACTATCGAAGAATTGAAATCTAAATTAGGACATCAGGATATTGGTACGTATTAACATAACTCCACCAAATCGAAAGAAAAATGATCTGAATAACTCCATGACATTTCCTAGGTATTAAAAAAATAGGCAACTCCGCAAGCATCCTCGAAAGTCACAAAGAGTCTTCATTTTTTCATTTAATGACACTTCCCGACCAGCCGTTTTCATTTATCTTACGGTTCCGTAATCATTAGAAAATCCTCAAAAATCACTGATATCCCGAATTCTTCCAATGGACATTGTTACAATTATAAGAAACAAAAAATAACGTATGGAATCATTGTTAATAAAATAATTATATATTCGTTGCACCGTTTTTCTAGACTTTGAAATTTTTTGTCGCTGCTTCTTTTATTTTTTACGAAATGGTTTCTATAGACAATGAAAAAATGTTTTTTTTGCAATATCTTGTGAAGAGAAACCTCATTTGTTTTGTTTGTTTGTTGATTGGACAAGTATATCACAAAAAACAACGACTGTCCCTTACGACTATTTTCCAATTTCTTTCTGTAATGGATATTAACAATTTGGTTTTATTAGAAACGGAGGCTTATCTATTTGTACTCGTAGAATATAATAGACGTTATTTTATAGTAACCAAGGTACCTTATTACGTTGTGATTCTTGTCCAAATAATCTCCCAATGACCATTCTAGAGTCGTTATATGTTCATCAACGTAACAACATGGCAGGTGTGAAGAAGAGTCGAATCTAATACAGCATGAGTCCTCTCTATAGTAATAAGTTCAATAGAACCGTTACGTTACAAGTCTTTCCTTATACATCCCTGTACCTTCCAAGAACACCAAAAAATTGTTTTAGGTACATAGTGTTCATCCTACAGTTGAACACAAAAGGAAAAAAATACTTCCAACTTTATGCTAGACACTGTAAGTATTTTTCATGTTGACATATTGTTTGTTCTATAGTCTCCGAGGAGAAGTCAATAATAGCAAAGTGGATCAAAATTTTTTGAAGAAGTGTACAAAAATTCAGGCCATTTCTATTATTGTAGAAACTTTATTTTAAATTCATGTTTCGCCAACATAGTAGCTTTTTCAAGTGAATATTAGCGAAACGTCGTGAACTTAAAATATATTATATAGCAATACAATACAATGTAAAGTATACATATATAAATAAAACATCAACATTCAATAATACAAATTAATACATAACATACATAACAAAAAGTTAAAAAAAACACCTGAAGGTGTGATTTGGTTTTCTTGAGCTCACAAAAAAAAAAAAAAAGGGTTCTTTGTTTATGAGGGATTTAGAAGATATGGGTGACACTCTAGAATCATTGTACTCATGCCATATACCTTCATATTATGGGTGTCTACAATAGGCTGTATTTATAGTGTCCACTATATTTCGTTCCACTATGGTTTAAAAGAGCAAACAGGTTGTAACGAAATGGTACTGCATCCTCTACCGCATAAGTTTCCATGTCTAAACGTTCAATAGGGAAATTAGTGTTGACATTAAGTTTTCCCTTAAATCTCTCCGTGTGAGAAAATCGTTTTAGATGGATAATCAGGATAATTAGAGTTTTCGGGAATTTATTTATCGACAAAGACTTTATACACTTTCTCCTATCGTTACAATCTGAACAAGTTGGTTTTTCATCTTCATTCAGAATTTATTTTTTTGTGACTAAGTCCAAACAATGTGACAGATTTAGCAAACCTGGAATCGGTAGTGAAAGTTTCCAGAAAAGATGGAATGTAACAGAGCAATGACCGCAGAAGGTACATTTCGAAGAAGATTTTAGCTGTCCGACAAAGTTTTGAAATATTTTAGAGTTGTTATTTTTTAGGAATTTTCACCAAGACTCTCAAATTCTTGGGAATCGCCGTGTTGGGAGTTACCCATGAAACAAAGGAGCAAATCTTTGTATTTCACTTTTGAAAGAACTAGAATTCACCACTCTATCTGTCGAATCTTCTGACCGGAGTTCTTTCATTACTTCCGCAAATGATTTCATTAAATCACCCTTCATGCTAAATAAGCTCGTATTAAATGGATGATGTATAGTCACTCCTCAGATATTCGAGTAACCATCGGGTGTTTGATATAAACTGTATAACAAAGTTCATAAAGCAGGTGTTGCAAGTATTTTGATGCTTGGTTGTACTATTTGTCTGGTGGTGTTGTGGTCAATTAAACTGCACTCGATGCTTCTATTGTTCCTAATTGAATTTTTTCCGCTTGATCGACACACGGACTGAGGCGGTTTGGTAGACAGTTAGGTGGAGGAGTGTGCTTTTTGAAAAGTGGAATGTTGAAAAATTCATCTAAATGACAATCGAAAGGAATGATTTATAATACCGAAGCTGTATAGCCCCGTTGAATAGCGATACTGATGCGTTGGAGCAAAAAGCTGGTTGATAGACTGTCATTGGTCACCAGATAGATTTTCCGAACAATACCTCTAAAGAAGTTGGTGAAGATCAAATCGTTCCCATGTATTTCTACTATAACTATGGATCTTCATCAAGTAAATATTTCTATTATTATCAAGATGGCTTAGATTTTTTTAAGCCTTCACTATAATAACACTCCACTTTGGAAAATAAGTAATTGAAGAATGAGTGTTGTACAATTTTCAACATTTCACTCACACCATCATGTGTAATGTCGAGCGTAGGTACAAATGGAATTTTTCCCATTTATGTCCAACTATCAGGAGATACAGAAAAAGTTTGAAAATGTTTATGTATAGGACAAAACTGCAGTAACATCACTGTTATAAAATATAAGTGGTACAAAAACATACGAAGTCTCATTTCTCATATTTCAGGAGTCTATCTAATAACAGTGATAACTGTACCTTCTGGCTTTAGGATACCAGTACAAAACACCATATACCCACAAAGTTGAGGCCTGGTAGGAGGAACTACTAAGCATTCGAAAATACCTGGATCCCCCCCCATTGAATCATTCCTACTCATAGAACAGATCCTCATCGTACTGATTGGGGGTCGGTCATTTGAAATCTAAGCCTGATATGAAGTGCTCAGCCTTTACGTGCCTGAAGCTCCCTTATATCTGAGTTGACTGAATTCGATAGCAGTGACTTTTTACTGTGCATGGTGCCCTCTCAAAACTGACAGAAGGCTTTGTTGCCGAGCTGTTGGAGCTTATTGTCAAGAATATGATTTTAGATAAAAAAAAATTGTTTGTAAAATTTGTTTTTACGAATTACCTAGGTTTTCAGAGAAAACCACTTAGAAGCAAGCACATCTTGTGCGAGCAAGGGAGATCCGGGACCTACAGCTCAAGTACAGGTGGGTTCTAAACCACTATATCTCAGTAGTAGGCGGTGGGGATCAAACCCGGGCTACCTGGGTGGAGAGCAAATGCCACGAACACTTCGCTTAGCTTGTTTGACAGTCTTCCTTAAAAAGCTAAAATACCTAAGATATTATTAATCGATGATCAAGCCCTATTGAAGTTGACGCTGGCGTCGCCTGAAGTTCTGCCTTTGTCTCACTTTTGCTGGGGTGTCGTCTGTCTAGTTAACTAGTCGTCTGTACTCTCACTTCCACAGATGCTTAACAATACATTAGCTTTGTATTGAACCCAAATAAATTTCTCATTTTCTTATAAAAAAACATGTTTTCATCTTCATTCAGAAATTCAAACTCAATGGCATACATGGTGAAGCTAGTGATATGAAGCGGTTTCCTCGAATTACATTTTTTCATACATCAGAAATTTTGTTAATATTAAAAAATATCAGAAACTAACAGATGAAACAGAATGTGGCACAGATGTGTAAAATCGAAATAGAATAGAAGACGCTTATTTCGAACGACTACTTTGAAAAAAAAAAAATTGATTGCGAAAGTCACGTGATGCCGTTCAAGTAGGTCGATTTTTAAAATAAATGCCAACTCTTCGAAGGACATTGAATAAATATCATCGTTTGGTTTAGTACATTAGTGTCTTTGTAATAATCAAACGCAAACACACATTATGGAAGAATTTTCCACAAGCCGGAACATCAATCATAACAATATCTTTTTGGGGAAGGAAGGAGAGGAGTAGCATCGCTCAGAAATGCGACTCTTAGCACCTTATCTGTAATTCTGATGACAACGTTTTCTTCTCAGTTCCCTGAAAAATATTTATTCTTCTTGATTTTAAAATTCAAAATAATAAAAAGCGACAGTAATGCTCAAATGCACATAACGCATGTAGTAAGCCCACAAAATTCAAAATATATAATCAAACTGACCAGAAGCAGTCCAGAAATTGATCAAGCTGATTCTAGGAGAGCATACACTAATATGAGTAAAATCGTAGATAAAGGAAAATATCCCATTGATGTGTAATGAAGATGGTTTCATATAATTGCATATGTCACTACAGGTAGCAAACCATTTTGCGGATAGATTTTTAACATAAACTAATATTTAAATAACATACTTAGTACGCCTGTAACTTACTTAGTCTATATTTATATGCTAGATTTACAGAAAAAAGTTACAATTTTTTGTATTTTTATCAAGATACACGTCCACTATTATTATACATTTTGTTTAATGAACAGATTCAAAGTTTTTTAAATATCAACTTCAGATAATTGACAATGATTGTCTTCGGTATGAAATATTGAGCACACATTTTATAGAGAATTTTGAATTTTCCATAAAATACTTACTTCAAACAATTTTTTCCGTTCCTTTTTCACGATACTATTGCCTAAACTCCTCAGTCTTTTTTCATAGACCTTCATTGACTTTCGTTTGCAGTTTATTCAATTACGTTCGATCCATAGATGTCAATTTGAAAGTTCAAAATGAAATCTTGTTGATTATTTCAGTTGCGTTTCCTTTTGATATGGCTAGTTATTTTTAATAATCTCGAAAATTGATATGTTGTGTCTGTCTCCAGAACCAATGATTTCAACTCATTTCATTGAACAAACTCTCAAACAGATGTAGATTTTGTAAATCTATTATCAAATCACACTAATTAAAACTCAAATCCAAATCGAGGTTATTGTTTTCTGCAGAGAAATATTTCATCATTTTTTTTTTCGCATATTTGTTTCATTGTGCTAATACGCCCTTCACTGCAGTGTTTATGTTCTTTTGGCAGCTGATTTCTAACTTTCCAGATATTTGACAAATTTCACTTGGAGAATAATAGACAATGCTTGATCACAGTCGACACTTGCAATGGTGTCCTCATGGAGGAACACGAATAGACGTCAGATGTAATTCAGTGTTCATGAGGGGACGTAGTTGTTTTCTGACAGATATTTACGTAAAATTTTCCGATTTGTGGGACTCATATTGGAACTATTGTAGATATAAACAATCGAAACGTCGTGACTCAAACCGTAGAGAAATGATTTGTCTCATATTTAAGTAGTGGCAAATTTCCATTGGAAGTCCAAAACAATTTCACTCACTAAGACATTGTCGACCAATTCCAAACAAATAGGGGAGACTAGGGATGCTTGATACTGTGGGAGGTATGAAACACGTTTAAATTAACCGCCTAAAATATGTTGCCATTACTAGATTTGACAACAGCTGAGTCCTTGCATGTGGCCATTACACTTAAAATCAGTTTGTTTTCATTAGGCTCAATCAATCAATCAATCAATCAATCAAAAATATGCTTTATTGTCTAAGAAAAAGTACTCATTGACAAAGCGTTAAACTATATTAATACATATAAAAGAGTTACAAGATCAGTAAGTAGAAGTTAAATACTAGAATATAAATATTGGTTTAAAATAGAAGGCAATAAATATAAAAGAATTTATAAAATCACAATATATAATATTACAAACACATTAAAATAATTAAAACTTGGTTACAATATATATCACCATTTGTCACTGTAATATTCTTGTAGGTAATAGTAGGCTTTCGTACAAAATATATTTTTAACTGCCTTCCGGAATTTAGAAAAGTCAGACATTTGCTTCAAATTAATTGGCAAGAGATTGAACATTTTTTTACTTTCAAACATCAATGAATTTTATTGTTAAAGAAGATTTTGGAATTGGCAAAGGTATGTTAATATTTTGTCGTGTCTCGTATGTTCTAAAATTTGTCATATTTAGATGTTTCTTTTTCATCAAACATACAGATTCAAGTATGAAGATGCTGCATAAAGTTAATATTTTGTGAAGCTGAAATAGAGGTTTGCAATGATCGGAGTTTTTAACTCCGCACATATAGCGTATTGCTCTTTTTTGCATTACAAAAACGGAACAGTTGTTGGCTACAAAAGCCCCAGAAAGGAATGCCATATCGCAAATGAGACTCAATCAATGCAAAATAAGATGCTTTAGCAATCGAAAACCCAAGTTCCTTCCTAATTATTCGGACCGCGAAACAACCGCTAGCTAGTTTTTTGTTCAAGGATGTTATATGATTATTAAATTTCAATTTATCATCTAGAGTTAAACCCAAGAACTTGGTATTTGACTTATTAACAATTGTTCTGTTCGCTAAATACAAACTATCATAGTTGAATTTCAAAGTCAGAATATTAGTTTTATTTGCATTAAAACATAGAAAATTGGCATGACACCAATTTTTTACTTTTTCTAAATCGATCGATATAATGTTTTTCAGTGCATCTATGTCATTCCCGTGCCACATTATAGTTGTATCATCAGCAAACATTGTGAACTTCCCTGAGATATCGATACTTGCTAAGTCATTCAAATACAATAGAAAGAGAACAGGGCCGAGTACAGATCCTTGAGGAACACCACAATGGATCTTTGATTCCTCCGATTTTATATTTTGTATTCTGACCATTTGCATTCTGTGAGAGAGATATGATTCTATCCAATTGTGGACAGTACCTCTGATCCCATAACGGTACAATTTTTGAAGCAGTATTTCGTGATTTACACAATCGAAGGCCTTTGAGAAATCACAAAATACTCCTCCAACAGCATCACCTTCATTCAATTTCAGGTAGACAGAGTCCAGAAGATTGAAAACTGCATCGTTTGTGTTGGTTGATGACTGAAATCCAAATTGTATGCTAGATAGTATACTATTATTTTCTAGAAATTGTAATAGCCTTTTTTTGAATAATTTTTCAATTATCTTTGATATGGTAGACAAAAGGGAAATCGATCGATAACTTGAAGGATCATCCACATTACCAGTCTTAAATAAAGGTATTACAATTGCAGTTTTGAAACAGGAGGGAAATATGCCTGTCCTGAAAGAAATGTTTATTGATTCCGCTAAGACACTGAGTGCAGGATATGGTAGATTTTCGAGTATATTAACAGATATTTCATCGACTCCCATAGATTTTTTGTTTTTTATTTCTTTAAATATCTGTCTCAGCTCTTGAACGTTTGTATCTTCTAAATGAAATTGCTCTGTAATGTGTATGTGTTCAAGGTAAGCTACTGAATTTGAGTGTGGAACTATGTGAGATGTTAATTTTCCAGCTATTGTACAGTAGAATTCATTCAGAATGCTTGGACTAATATTCGTTTGAACTGGAAGGGTGTTAGTTTTTCCTCGTAGGCTGTTTTCTATAGACCAGTTTTCTTTCGATTTATTGTTGGCGTTGTTTATTCTATTTTTATAATATTTTTCCTTTGCACTTTTTATCACAAGATTATAAATGAATTTGTATTTGATGCAATATTCTAAAAAGAACTTGCTGTCTGTGTGCTTCCTAATTGAGTTCAATGACCTAAAATTGTTTGCTGAAATCTTTATTCCTTTGGTAATCCATGGTTTCTTATTCTTTTCTCTTATTTTCACTAATGGAAACGCATGGCAGTTTGCTTTGGTTAGAATTTCATGGAAAGCATTCAAAGGTTTAGAATTATTCAAGGCACTAAGCCAGTCAATATTATCACAGAGTGTCTGGAAGTTGTAGAAATTTTGACCGCTATAAATTCTGCCATACCGTTGCCTCTTTGTCGTATATTTCCACTTTAATGGAATATACGACATAACTGCCTCATGGTCAGAAATACCTGCAGAAGTCACAAAAGATGTAACTTCTTCTTCGCTTAAGTTAGTACAGAAGTAGTCGATAATAGTTGCTGTATGTGAAAAAACCCGGGTGGGTTCTTTCACATACATTGTCAGATTCAAACTCAACAATAAATTTTTGAGTGTTTGAGTAACCATAGACTCGTCATCGGCAAAATTAACATTAAAATTACCAGCTACTACAATATGAGATTTCACAGGTAGATGTGTGATAATTTTCTCTAAGTTTTCTATAAATATATCAAGGTTTGAATCAGGAGTCCTATATATACACATTATGAAAAGGTTGTTTTTATTATTATGAACTAATGAAAACTCGAAGTGGTAATCCACACGCAGGTTATCAAATTTAGTAACATTTTCCAAGAGGAACTTGTCTGAGAACTTTTCGTTAATTAAGATCATAGTCCCTCCATGCCCTGTCTCTGTTCTACAATATTTAGAAGCTATAATATAATTAGGAATGTAACAAGGTTCATGTTCTTCAAGCCAGTGCTCAGTTAACAAAACGAAGTTTGGCAATTGCTGAAGTTCAATGAAAACTAGTAGTTTATCTACTTTGTTGCGTATTCATTGAATGTTCAATGTTAAAAAGGATATGGTATGTGCATTTGATGCAAACTTTTGTGTAGAACTTTTCGTACTTAAATTCATACTCAAATTTGGAATCGCATCTTGATTGATTTCAGTTGAGATATTCACTGAGAGAGAATTCACCTCGAAAAAACGGCAGTGATTCGTTAGAGGGGATTTCAGTTTTTGTTATAATTTTCATAGTAAAGTTATGTGCTCGATTTGAAATAAATGAAAGAGTTCTCTTTACTTTTTCAGTCATTTCGAATTTGCTACCTTTTTGTTCTTGGCCAGTTAAGAGTGTCACAGAGCAATTTTTGTTATTTTGTTTAAAGAGTTTGATTCCCTCTCTGTTATTATTATAAGGTTAGTCAAATTGCTAAGTCCTAATGTATTGCTCAAAAGTTGGTATAGTGAGTGCCGGTTACTTACATTTTTAGTATTAAACATTATCACTATTAAGTCATCCCTACCATAATCCATAGTGTCTGCAAATACATCTTTTGTTAGATCAAAGATCTCAGCATTGTGTACAATTGTTTCATATACATAACATTTATGGTTGATATGAATTTTAGTTAGAACCTTAGAAAAGCCGGAAGCATATCGGTCTCCATGTATGTGGATTTTTCTCATTGGAAGGGCTGAGTTTGGTTTCTCTCTCAGTGTGGGGGATGGATTATGTACCTCTGATTGATTGGCAATCTCAAGATTAGGTGTGTTCATTGTCTTTTTAATTATATCACTGTCAGTATTATCGAAAATACTTGCATTTTTTAGTTCATCCATTAGTGATATCTGGTTTATTTTTTCCGTATCTAGGTTTATTGAGCTGCCGATTGAGTAATTTAATGAATTTTCATCAAGGTATGTAACCGCTTTTCTATTTTCCTCCGAAGCAATTTGTACAATTTCCATTGATAAGTAATTTTCCTGTTTATTCCGTTTTTTTATATTTTTCCTCAGAATCATTTGCATTTCTTCTTTATATTCTTTCTTTCTGTTTGATAATGATTGTTTCTTTGTTTTTTGTTTATTTGCATTCGTTTTCGGAATTTTGTCATTTGCCTTAATTTCCGGACTTTTGTCATTTGGTCGATCCTCAGGGATGTTTGTTTCATTTGGCATCCCTGTATTGTCATATTCATCCGTTTGAGTAGAAATATCAGAATTATTTATCTCTTGGGTGATTAGCTTTTTTTGTTCAGTGTGTTTTTCCTCTGTCTGGGTTTCTATGCTGATAAGATTATTATTTTTTTTATTTTCTTTATTTAAATTCTTTAGATTGTTCTGCAGTTCACTTATGTTTTTTTCATAATTCTGAATTTTACGCACGAAATCGTATTCCATTGATATAGCTTCCTCATAGAATAGATCATATTTCTTGTTTACTTTTTGAATTGTCTCTTCCTTGTGTATAATTTCAGTTCTTAGATCTTCGATAAGTTTGGAATAGAACTCATCTTTATCAGCACTGTCTGCATTAGAAGTCTCACACTCTTTGCAGATAAGCTTGTTATTGTTCATATATACTTTTGGGACAATTCTGTCGTAACAACTGGTGTGGAACACTTCATGGCATCTATCGCATATATAGTAACCATTTTTTGGCTTTTTGTTGCAACACAGAAACACAAATTCGCTGTTTTTTGAGGAACACTTAGACACCTGCTGTTTACTTGCAGCCATTTTTGCAAAGATAACTTGTTGGTGACAAAAATTCGTTATTGGTTACATATTTTGTACATTTTGTAAAGGTAAGTGTAAATCTTTTGCAAACAACTGTTTCAGAATATCCTGTTTATTCAATATATATGTGATAATATATAGATTTAGCTTTAATTTATATGATTTAGATTCGCAATATAATTAGAGTTTTCCTAATACGATGTTTTGTTAAATATTCTACATTATGGAGGCTTGATACATGTTATGTGAGGGAGACCTGATACATGTATCATGCCTCCTGTAATAGTGGCATTTAAACAATAATATTCCTTATCACTTCAGATGCCATTCAAATAGAAAAAGAAAACAAACAGAACAGTAACATCGCCTGAAATAGCTCTTTCACTTACTGAAGAGCATACCCAGAGGGAACGTACACCAGAAGTAGAAGCAGCGTACTTGTTGAACATCACACACACCATCACTTCAGATCATACAAACCATACACAGTAATCTGATTTTGGACAGATTACACATAAGAAGACGCTTGAGGGCATACGATCACTTTCTCAGGCCCCGCTCAAGCAGGAAACCCACAATAACTAAAATTCTAACTGACACCTAACATGGAGGAAATTAAAGTAAGAATGAAAAGACGTCTGAATGAAAGAAACAGGGAGCGCAATATAAAAATAACTTTGAAAGAAAAATTGTGGACGATACAGTAAATTAGACAAAAAACAAAGGTAAAATGAACAAGAAACAAAAGAATATTATTGGCGAAGATTCTGACACATCAGAGTAGCCAAAATTCGACGGATCATCTGATGAGCTCACTGATATAGATAAACAAATTGAGAAAGCAATAGAAGAAAATTTTGTTGCAGGAGTGGTAAATGAAAATAATTACGTGCTAATATGATTTGCCACAAAAAGACAGAGTAGCATACTACATTGGCCAAGTCTTCCAAAAAGTCGAGGATGAATATTTTATAAATTTTATGCGTCGCAAAAATCCTGTATATCTTGATGTAAAAGATGAATTTTTTGTGTCCGAGGAAGATGTCATTAAACTACCACCACCGAGTTTTGTGGGCGGAACTGCCAGATCTTCAAAAAGTTGAGATTTTCCATTAATTTTTCAAAATAGAATAATGTTTTCAAGAATAAAAAATGTTTTTTAAATAATTTGTCGGGTTTACTTAGAGTTACCCTTACCCACAAAAATTTAAAGTGCTAGATGATTTAGATTATTCAAAATTTTCAAAGGTAAAAGCCGCTCTAAATAAAGTTATGTCTATAATAATTGTAAAAACCTAGTCATGTCTCAAAGCTCCCATTTATTGTATCAAAGCTTCCTCACTATGGGAGGACTGATACACTTTGCATATTTTAGTAAAACAGTTAATAACTCAATGCACATTCTGAACTGACATCTGTAAAGTATCCGAAATTGACTGCGAGTTATTCAGTTGTGACGGTACCCATTTAGAGAATTTGCACGATGAATAGTGTTTTAGTTATTTTGGATGGAGTGTTGGGTGTATTAAGCCTCCCTAGTCTCCTCTACCCCATGTGGATCTGATACCAGCGACAAATTCCGAGGATACAAGAAGGCTATGATCATACTCACGAAAGAAGGGCAATGTTCTTGCCTTTCGATACCTGAAGTAGATTGCTCCTACGTTGATGGCCATATAAGGAACATAACAACCATATGGCCCATAAATACTCGAATTTTCAAAAAAAACTCACACTTAATTGAAGGATAATAGGCAATGCTTCATCACGATAGTGTATCTTGGAAGAACATTGCATGAATAGAGGTCATGTAATTCAGTGTACAAGGTGTATAAGGAACATAACAACCATATGGCCCATAAATACTCGAATTTTCAAAAAAAACTCACACTTAATTGAAGGATAATAGGCAATGCTTCATCACGATAGTGTATCTTGGAAGAACATTGCATGAATAGAGGTCATGTAATTCAGTGTACGCAAGGGGAGGTAGTTGTTTTCTGACAGACATTCACCTTTAATATTCTGCATTCTATGACTAACTTGAGAACTATTGTAGATACGAACAATCGAAACGTCGTAATCGTAAAGAATTGATATCTCTCTCTTAGGCAGCCAACATTTGTCATAAACGATAGAATTTTTGAGCAAAAATTGCTCTATGTTCTTCAATAATTCGTTTAAAACATCCATATAAATATTCTTAAGGTATGGGTCCGGTGATCAAGCCGGCCATTCCATAGTCTTTCGTCATTGAAGCAAATCGGTTCACGTATTCTGGCTCTCGATCACTTCTAGTGGATATTTTCTCACATAATTCCAGTGTTTGATCGGGAAGCCTTAACGTCTCTTTCCAATATATATCGCACATGTTAGCTTGATGGAATCAATTGAGATAGTTTTCATCGCATATTCACACAACATACAGACAAAAAAGTTTGAACAGTCATTAGCTTAAATCTGTTCAAATAATGATAGGCTCTGATGAGTTATATGAGGTCACTTTCTGTTAACTTGGAAGTAACTCGTTTTTGCAATTATGTCTCTGTGAATATCCAGAATAAGCTCATCGTGATAATTAATGAAACTAGGTTAATATGATGTAAGTGCACTCACCCTCTACTAATCCCCTATAATCCAGTTCGCTGTAGGGCTAAGAGTTTCATTAAAAGCGACCGTTTCAATTACGGAGTGACCTTATTCGCCTTCGCAAAGGTCATGCGTATTTTTTACCAGTAATCTCGACCTTCTCACTGAACAGAAATGGATAATATTGAATGCAAATTTTATTATTTATTATCGGGATTGTTTAGTCCGTTCGTGTAAAAAACCTTGAGTAAAAATATTTAGGTGTCTGTGATGATAATGAACGATTGAAAATCGAATGATTTCGGCGAAATACTTTTAATACAATTCGTCAAAATATGTTTCTGTAGTCTTTATCTAAATCTTACAAGTTATATTTTCTCTTACATCCAAAAGTCGATAAGTCATCTCACTAGATGATTATTTAAATGTATCGGGTGCATATACGACACAATAATATCTAATGTTCGAAAGCCTATTTGCAGAATTGGAAACAATAATTCATTATATCGCACTTGACCGCACTTGATTTTCCAACGGACTCTTGGTCAGTATAGAAGGTTTTAACTGGAAATGAATATAGGGATCACTGTTCCTTATATCTAAGCCACCTCATGTCAATACCCGAGAGTACGATCCATGCATGCATATACAGGGTTATGATAAAGTAATGCACAAAATTCATAAAACGTACAACGATCACTTTTGAAAAAAATGCAAAAACACGTCAAACTGTTCTTTTTATTCCGCATCTTTTGACATAAGTTACAAAAATAACACGTCAAAGTTGTCAAAGTTATGACGTCATCAACAAATTTTTTTGATGGGAAGCTAAGATTTTTATCACATTATGTGATAGAGCTTGTGTTTGTACACAAGGGAAAAATAGTTGCAGTAGGGCTCACATAAGAAAAAAAACCGAGAAAATGAATAAAAAACGAAATAAACGTAAGTTTCATAATAACTTTTCAATTAACTAACCAGACCATTAAACCAAAACTATTTCTTATAGGAATTGTTCAAACTGTGTCCCGTTTACTAACTGACATAGGCCAAGACGATCTTCTGAGAGTTCGTGAACAAGATGAACTTTGTATGGGTGTAGTTTTTCTTTTTTTAACATCTTTACTACAAACGACTGACTAACATTTTCTTGTAAGGCAATTTCTGTTGTAGTTGCGTGAGGGTGTTCTTCTACTGACAGCAAAATATCTAACTTCACATCGTCGCTTATTCCTAGTCGTCCAGATTTTGGAGCATCCCTCACGCTTCCTGTTGCATCAAATTTTGCAACAATTTTGCTTACTGTGCTTCTAGCAATTGGAGGTCTTTCAAAATGTGTTGCGTTAAATAAAGCACATGCTTCTTGATGACTTCGAAGGCGATCGCCGTAACCTACCATCATTAGAATTCCTATCCTTTCTCTTTCGGTTAAACGAGCCATAATAATAAAACTGTGGTGACACTAATTGTACGACTGACACTGACAAACCGTTGTTTTAGTAAAACAATTGAAAAAATTTATAAGAACACATGTTCTTACTAGATAAGTTTAAGTTTGACCTCTTTTTATAATTGGTTTTGTTATTTCGTTTTTTATCCCTTTTCTCGTTGTTTTTCTTATGTGAGCCCTACTGCAACTATTTTTCCCTTGTGTAAAAACACAAGCTCTATCACATAATGTAATAAAACTTTTAGCTTCCCAATAAAAAAATTTGTTGATGACGTCATAACTTTGACAACTTTGACGTGATATTTTTGTAACTTTTGTCAAAAGATGCGGAATAAAAAAAAAACAGTTTGACGTGTTTTTGTATTTTTTTCAAAAGTGATCGTTGTACGTTTTTTGAATTTTGTGCATTACTTTATCATAACCCTGTATATGTTGTTGAAGAGCTACTAAACTACCACTACAGCTGTTTTCACTTATATTGAAATAATTTTGGTTTTTCGTTTGGTATAATTTTTAAAGGACATTTCAGTTTAACCATTTTTAGAAACTCTGATATATCCGGAAGGCGTACTGGTACTATGCCCGTATTCGCATTCGTCCAGCTATTGTTCAAATAGCTGTTCTCTTATGGCAAGCCGGTAAAATGTTCATATTCGAGAAAAGCGTCATCCCACCAAGGACCCGACGTATGATTAGGCTTCTAGGTATTTTCATGACATGTCCCTACCATCTCAGAGTTTGTCGTTTCACATTATTGGTGCTTTGTGGAATTCATGCAATTCTCTACTGAATCTTTTTCTTCTATTTTTCATATTGATCTTCCACTGTTTCAAATTTTTACACCTTGCTTAGTGGAACCTACATTTTCTTCTATAATGAGTTATGATGAATTCGTAAGTGAAAGCTCATGAATTGCGAGATTGTGAGTGGTGAAAAAAGGTATTCATCTTTAATTACTCAAGAAGAAGCCGAGTGGCCCTGAAAACATGCTAGGACACAAAAAGCTATTACGACATGAGTTTAGCTCAAAAACGAATAATTAAAACGATATTATTTAAATCCTATACGTTTCCTTGTAAAACACTATTTCCGGAATTAAACTTGTTAACATTTCACTCACTGTTCATTCTCTTGTCAATAATGCAGGTCAAAAATAACCTGACTGATTACCCTGTATCCAGTAATAGTCAATATGATCTTCGACTAAGCCTGGATTTGGCCCTACCGAAGCACAGATCAACAAAAGTAGCATGCAAACAGTCCTATAGTGCTACCTATTAAACTGTATAATAAATTGCCAATGGATTTTAAAGTTATAAATAAAATCAAGATATTCAAAAACACCCTCAAAAATGTTCTACTTAATCAAAAACTCTTTATTCTATACAAAAATTTCATAATTGCAGCGTCTCTGAGTTCATGCCTTATCTTTGGATATCATCATTACCACTTTTATGTTTGTTTGTTTAAATAATTAGTTTGTTTCTTATACTCTTTATATTTACTGTGTTTATACTTTTTTTTATTATATTTTTTTCATTTTCAATAATTAATGCTGAGATTAGACATTATCCAATAATGTAATGGGACTATGGAATTAAATATTTGTATTGTATTGTATTGTATTGTATTGTATTGTATATTCTTGTTCAATACCTCAGGAGGATAACTAACAAAAAATGCAGCTTACTACAAGAGTTTTTCAGTTTTGAGAAGGGTTTTGATATATGTGATATTATGTGATACAAGTACTCTCAACTTCCTAAACGAAATTATTTCCACTTCAAATCAATAGTTTACATCAACGAAGTTTATACCTCTAAGTCAACTCTGTATTGGCTACTGTCTGCTTGTGTGCTGTTCGCGTGGTATTTATATCCACAGTTATTTCCTATCCGTTGTCGAAGGGCTGAGAGCAATGACGTGACGAATAGGCAAGTGTAGCAGACAGGCCGGTCCCAATTCGTTATAATTCCCCCTTATTGAAGATATTTCGTCCCGAAATGTAATCAATCCCAGGTAGCACTTCATATTACATTATACCAATATATTATCAATATAAGTGTACCAATATCGCTGAATATTGTGAGGCCAATATTGTTTACAGAATATTTCGCCAATATTACACAAGTAAACTAATGAGTTAGTTCTGTTCTCATATTTCCTTGAGTCGACCAAACTTCTTGGAGACACCACAGCGATGCCTCTAGACATTGGAGGATTTTCTGCCATTCAGTGAGCTAACAGGTGATCAGAAGGCACCTTAAAAATGTCTCGTGGCTCCCTTCGAGTTACCTTTTAGAATATGTCAACATGAACTGAGACACCACCTCATTTTCCGGTGGTCTGAGAGTGTGAAGTTGGTGGTTATTACCAGCGTAAGGAGCCAACCTGTTGAAATGGACGACTTAAGGATTCCCTCGGTTAGCTTATGAATTCGACTGGCACGGTCGTTTATCCTCTTCACGATGTAAGAACATATTTAGCGGTACTCGACATGATAATAATTCCAAGGTCACCCTGTATAATGTATTGGACGATTTGAGGTTTAAATTATGTAAATAGCAATGCAATAATGAAATCGACCATCAGCTAATGGTCGATTTGTCATAAATGCATGATTTTTGGAAATCGGTCATTATGAATGTTCGATTTTGTAGCGCGTCCGTAAAATGCGAGTCTACAGATCGACTTTTTCTTTACTGCCTTTAAGTTTCTTTAATCTTTCCATCAGAATGACTTACGAGTTAAAATATCTCGATAATTATTCACATTCATTGACAATACACTAGTTGTTAAATGACTATTTGATTCTTGATTTGATCAGACAGGTCGCACCTCGGACCTCACGTTAAAAAGGTGAGACCCTCGTCATTCCTAGCTCTCACAAGTATCCTGAAGACTTCTGAGGGTGCAGCCGGAGGACGGAATTAACAAATTTTGAAATGAAACTTCTAATAAGTTAATATTAACTGCTATAATCGAGTAATAAATATCAGAAAGTTTTCTGGAAATATCAACTGGCAGCTTCAATTTTTTTTAACCCTATACAATAATTTATTATAACACTTATATGGTTTCAGCGTACTTGACCTCTTCTCTAATCTTATAAAGGCTGCGAAGCCAATATAATCGACACCTTGAACTGGCCGTTTGCTAGTTAGTATCAAAGTGTGGGTGAGGAGAACGAAGAATGTCGTTTTGCCCGTCTTCTCGCACGCAAACCAGACCTTCCACTGTGAACGGAAATAGCGAATCGGAAGAAAATTGTTGCGCCTCGCGTGCTAGTGTCCATTTTGCGACCCCTTTCTGTTTGTTTTTTCTTTTCATTGGTGGCCGGTGAATCGAAAGATGGATTAGTCATTAGATTTAGGTGCTTGTTATTCGTGTTTTTCGATGAATGTTTTAGTCTGTCCAAATTCTCAGAACGTTTAAAAAATGTGGTAGATGTTTTTAAACCGAGTTTTGATGTTTTTAAACCGAGTGTTTTTATCGGTTGAAATAAAATTGTTGAAGTGCTAAAGAAACATTTTGCCAAAGACGTTTTTTCTGGTTGTGAAACCTTGATAAAATGCGTATTTGGTGTGGAAAAATACTGTAAAAAATTAATTGATTGAACATTTTATCTTATCCTTACACAATTGTACTCACATAATAGTTTGAATATTATGTTATTGACATTCTCATTTTGAGGCTACGGTTTCAGTCATCCAAACGCAAGAACACACTTGAAATAACCATGATTCGTGATATGGTCCGACTATTCGAAAAAAGTGAAGGTAGGGAGGTTATTTTTGTCATTATTAAAATTCTGTTTTTCAATTTATCCAGCTATTATTTTAATCAATAGAATAGGAGCGAATTGGTCGTGGTGCTGGGACCTTCGCTTCTCGACAAGACCCCACGGGTTCAATCCCACTGTCTCACATAGGTGCATTTTTGAGAAATTGTGGCCAAATCATGAAAAATTGAGTTTGGGTTGTCTGGGAATTATTACGTGTAATTGCTTCAATTGTTACCCGGATACAAAAACTATTCTTTCTCGTGGAGGATGAAGCCCATTCGATATATTATTATTGTTTATAGTGTGCTTTGTTGATAATTTTTACGCGAAATTTATTTCTGAACTTGTATGGTGAAGTATATAATAAAATTGATATGGAGCCTGTTGCAGGAGGTACGTATACTATTTTCATGTCATTTTTACAGATTTTTTCAATTTCTAGTAGCTGTCAACGCTGCTGTAAATAGGTTCTTTTAAAATTATAACAAAGAATTTTACCATTCTTTTCCTATGCACAAAGTTATATAAAGTTAGATGAAGAGGCAAATTGTTGCTTAAAAATACTATACGATCTAAAAAAATCCGTTTCTGAAAAAAATGGTTGCAAAAATTTGCGAGGTCCCAGATTTACTTTACACTGTCAAATAGGTAAATTGAACAAAGTTCGAAAAGTAGGTAAGAAATAATTCCGACTACGGCCGAAAATACCCTCGGAATTATTTCTCTGATTTATTCGATCCTATCCGCATATACACACTTTTTGAACTAAGGTCGATTTATTGCATTAACTCTTTCTGGAGTATGTAATATCGAGGAATGCTGTTTTGTTTTCCCCCGCGGTTGGTGCTGTGGCTGACTTTTACTGTAAGTCACGGCTTCATTCGTAGGGGATAAGGGGAATACAATAGTCTTTTGAATGTTATCGTTCGTTTTGTTGAACAAGACGACTCTGTTGTTGACCAAGGACCAACCTATCCTAGCACTAATGAGAGGAAATAACCTCGAAACATGCATGTATGCAGGTGGTCATTTCTAACAAAATGAACGATGATATTCAATAGCTTTATTACAATCAGCACTTTAAAATAGAGTCCTCCTTGAGGACCATTGCACAAAAGGATAACATATGTTATTCAATGTCTGTAGGGGCACTGTACATAGGTAAACTGAAGTCGATTCACTCCCAGTCGGCGCCTTTGATGTATCGGGTTTAGATTCTATTTTTTTCTGGCATGCGGTGGAGTAAGAGGGGTCAGCTGAGTGTTGTCCTGTCTCACTTGGTGTCACGTACGGCGTTCTATCTCGGATTCATTTTAGTTGGGCGATAGCACAGAATATGTCAGCTAAACGCAAAATTCGATGTAAGGATGTCGATACAAATATGGCGACGAGTGAACTTACTTCTGTTTACTTATCTACGGTGGTAGGGGGAAGTATTTGTTATCTTTTGCCTCATTTTTCCACTTTGTGGAAATGTGTGGAGAGAAGGGTATTTTCGGCTGGTAAACGGAAAAAAGAAACCCAGAAAAAAAAACGGAAAAAATACCCGCGGAAAAAAACCCGGTAAAAATACCCCCGGAAAAAACCCCGAAAAAAAAACGGGAAAAAAACGGAAAAAATACCCCTATACGCGATATCAATGGTCAGTACACAAAAAATTATGAAATTTCAACAGTGTGTCATGTTAAAGAACTTAGACCATATTTGTATATTGTATTTTTCCCAGGGTTTTTTTTTTCCGGAGGGTATTTTTTTCAATTTTTTTTCCTAGATTCTTTCGGCCGTAGTCGAAATTATTTCATTTAATTTATACATCAAAGTAGGTTCATCTTTTTTCGTTGCAGGTTTAGTCGGTTCGCAGGCTTTAACATTTCATTCACGAGACAGGAATTAGTTGATAATCTACCAAATTGTTTGTCAGCTACATTCCAATAAAAAATTTAAATTACCTACATGAATAAGAGCTATAGATACTAGAAGTAACCTTAATTATACGCGAAGATTTAAAATAATTCGCATTTCAGCTGTTATGAAAAACAAACTGTGTGACAAAATATATTCGATATTCTTCTGATATATCTATTGAAATTCCAGTATATCAGTAGAAATGCAGTCGAAGATAACAACAGCAATATTTATCACAACTGCAAAATTATTCCAGCCAAAAAGAAGGTTATCCTGACATTTCACGCAATTGAAAAATGCACCAATCAGGAGCTCTAGTCAAGTTCGGACTATCGATAATACCAAACTTGACTCTTGACTCTGATTTGCCTGCCAAGTTCGGTGTTTGGAACGCATTTAAAATTGAGCAGATTCCTAGTTCAATTTATAGCTATTTAATCAACTTGTGCGATTAATGATAGAGATATTTTAGCGCTTCTAGAAAATACCACTCGTCCTGCGGACTCGTGATGTTTTTTAGAATCAATTCAGTTTCCTTCAGAAATGAATCGACGGACTTACCTCAAAAATTCTGACAATTTGGTTGTTACTGAATCAACTGCAGACGCACTTTTACAAAATTTACTGGATCTTACAGTTATCCGCCCGTCCCTACCTTGGTGACCTTGTGAAATAGCTCAAGATGACACTTCACTATTTCATTATTAACCTATTTTTGACCCTACAATTTCACTTTATGTCCAGTTGATTGAAATGAATAAGATATTACTATTATAATAATTGCACAATTAAATATGTATACCTAGAAGTACCTTGTTCCAAATTATACCGCTAAGAAAAATTTTAAAATTTCTTTCAGAACTTCTTGCCCACAATTTCTTAAAAATGTGCCTGTATGCGTCTGACACGGAGGTAGAAAGGTTCGTAATCCACTTTTACATAAGCCGAAACCTAGGCGATTCGTTAAAAAATAAATTGAACAAAAATCAAAACAAAATACAAAATTTTTTATACTACAAGACTTTCGTCGGCAAACTTCAAACAGAAAATTATCCAAGAGCCCCATACGACTGCCGAATCATCTCTGTCCAACATCTGGCAGCATTTTTCTACCTCGAACCAGTTTCTCGCGTTGAAACATTCTTGCATGGATGAATCGCTATCTGACAATATTTATGTATAACTATTACAGAATCCATCGTTAAAGTAACATCCATTCAGAAGTCTATCTGAATTTGCCAGAAGTCTAGAAGTCTGACAAGTGCTAATTTCTTGAATTTGGTATACTGCTCACTGTTTATTGAATAAATTCAGTATTCTGTTGATGCTTTTACCAAATGTAGTATTTGAAAATATCGGCTAATTAATGTTTTATGGCCTCTAAGGTTGGTTTGTACAAAACAAGTTCGCCAACACCAACAGTTCAACTAAACTGAGTTCAGTTGCTGAGAAAATAGAAATTTCATTGGCTAATCTCTAGCAATTGATGCGAGTTTACCTAAACTGTTGGTGAACTTGTTTTCTAGGGTGAATTATTTGTGTTCTAATGGACCTTTACATTTACAAAAAATTATTTGCAAAACTCGTTTCAATCGATTGTTAATAGTATAAAATGTCTATTTATCAACGAGTGCCACTCTGCTTTTTTATTTAAGAAAAATATCACATTTCAAAGTGTGCCTCTGACGTCACGTTCATCGGAAATATCCCCCACCATAATTCACGTTCCGAAATAGGGAATGTCGTTGTTCAATAAAATTTAGCTACTGGCTGATTATAAGCCATCGAGATATAAGTGAAACTTTTTCATTGGATCAACACATCAAAAAATATTACGTAAAAGCAATTTTTTATATTATTTGTAACTTTCAAATTTTCTGAACGAACCTGCCTTTTGATGAAAAACTATTGTTGGCAACACCGCAAATTATAAAAACAGTTCTTATGGAACAAAAGTTATTATTACCACAGAACACATACATTTTATTTGAATTTTCACGGTATTCAGACAACTGGGTACAAAGCACTTTTTAGACATTTTCACGGTTATAAGTAATACAGAAATTACTCAACACAAACAACAAAACTTCGAATTTGAAAACCGCTTTAACCTCAGAAAATATAATATCCAATAGTCTGTTAGTTTCCAGCATACAGATTTGATCTACTATAGCATCCATCTTTATATCACATAAGGTAGGCATATGAGTTAAACAGAGAAAACAATTGTTATCGATCTGCTCCGTGAAACAGACGAACAAACCCATCTGGTATCAAATGACATATATCATAGAATTTGAGATTCCGTGGTGTACAACTCATACGACGTTGTCAAGTTTAATTTTGTCTCGTGCATGGCATGAAACGTTAAAAGCTAAGGGCTGCGTCTTCCTCAGCTCGGACAAGTCTTTCGAAGACTTTTGAGGGTTTTACTCTTGAGGGTGTGCAGCTGGTTGACGGTAATAACAGTAACAATAACAATTATAGTGTTTTCTCATAGTCCGTGGAAGGTCCATTTATCAGTGAAAGTGTGTTCAAAGCCCATCTAAAATAGTGTTAAACTCAAATGTGATTTTGAGGTTATCTGCGTATACCAATTATTGCTTTATGAGTGAATTTCTACTTCATTTATGCCAATATGCCTACTCGTTGTGTGACAGCATGTATGTAAGTCGAATTTCGATTCTCAATGAAACCATATCCCAGTATTTTATTTCCCAAAAGAAGAGGAATTGCAAAAGAAATGGATTTCTACAATACCTCATAAAAATTGGAGCCCCTCTAAAAGGTCTGTTGTATGTGCGATTCATTTTCGTGATATACTGATATCAGATATGAAACATTTCCTCTACCAGATGGGATCAATTACAAAAAATTGCTTGAACGTCCAAAGTTGATAAAAACTATAGTACCTTCAATGTTTCTGAATTTATTGAAATATTTTTCGAAACCTGCAACATTATTGAGAACTAACCCCGATGATAGAAGTCAGAAATGTTTACTTGGATGTTCATAATAATTTAGTACAGTTTCAAAAATCAAATATCATCCACGGTTACGAGCAGTTAGTTAGGAAATATGCCGATAAACAAAAATATTATAATTAAAAAGTTCATCTTACTGATAGTAAACTTTATTTCTATCTATTAGGTTTGCAATCGGATGTTTTATTATATGATAATGAGAATGAACTGAGAATAACTTCGCAAATTATAATATTGAATGAGATGCAGGTTCAAGTTTACCTTGATGAATAATAAGTTGGGATTCAATGAGTTGAAATCGATTCTTACTCTTGATTTGAAATAGAGTATGTAGGTGGTCACAACTTGAAAATATTCTGCCAAGGTTCGGGAGCAACTCAAATCAGACCGATGCAAATATAATTGATAATTTGATAGGTAAAAGTCTGTTATATTTGGAAAAAAAAGCCCTTACAGACTATCTTGTGAGAATAGCGACCAACATTCACATTCACTCCCACATTCATTACCTTTTAAGAGAAATGTAAGGGAGATTGTTAAAATTATTATTATTAGTTTTATTTTCGTACATTATTTGTTCATTGCTTGTTCATTTATGAGTATGTTTTTTAATTTTCTCTTGTTTTTTCTCTCTGTGAGAAATATAATTTTATTTTATTTTGTTCTAGAAAATTTATCGTGGAAAAATAGGGTTACTGATAAAATAAAAAGTAACGCAACACACTAGTACCACATAGGTGTTGTGGAAACCTACCATATATTCAATTGAAACAGTTTACCTGATTTTGGCACATTTAGTATATGTACCGTCTAATAGGCCGTGATGGTAGAGCGCTCGCCTCATAATCGTGGGTTCAAAGCCCAGCACGGTCATCGATCCCGGATCATTTCCTTGCTCGCACAAGCTCCTAGGAGCTTCTGAGGGGATTCTCTCTGTATAAACCTGGAAGATTCATTACAGAAAAAAAAAAATATAATAACATATTATTTTCATCAATCAAACTTCAAAGGAAAACCTGAAAAAACTCAGGGATTATCTTTGTGGTTTGGATACTTATAAAAAATTAAAATAAATCTTTTTAAACGTGAATTTTAGGGCATGGAAAAAGCGAACTTGATAGTTTTTCCGTTTCTAAGAAATTGAATAATTTGCGATTACCGTTTGATGAAGAAAATGAAACAACCACATTAATCGGCGTTCTTTTCTCTACAAATTCAATCTCCTATGTTTTTTCCTAGTTATTCAAATAAGTCGAGAAATTGACATCAACGAATAAATGGGTCGGTCGTCAAATTGATTAACGCGCGGTGTTGCCGATTTTGTCACCACGGCTCGGAAAATCAAGACGGCTAACTAGTTTTGCAAAAATGCAATGTCCGGTTAGTAAGCCGGTAAGTATGCGTATCTTAGGTCTGTTCAGGTTGAGAATGTCAGCCGTCAGTGTTTGGCTTAAGTGCCTCACCATGGCTGTGCTGTGTCGATGCCCTTCGATTTGGTCCCAATATGTTTGGTGTCATGTTTTCTTCCACTCATTTATTAGGTTTCCGCATCGGGTTTTGCTGATGCCAAACACTGGTTCTGGGCCTGTGAATGGTAGTTCAGAAGCTCGTCTGTCAAGTCTGCTTCAATTAATACATACACCATCTGTTTGAACTTAATCACTTATCCATACAAGTTGAACCATCGAAATCGCGTATTTTGAGAAAAATTCACTCTTCTAGATTGAATCCTCAGCAGACTAGTTTAAAGTAATATTTGAGAAATAAAATTTGGCTTTTATTATTGTTAAGTTCAATGAAATAAAGAAATAGCATGTCGTTCTGATCTCAAATGCCTGTTTCTAGTGGATCAATTCGACTTTTCAGACCTCTGCGCCCTATTTCGAAAACGAGTTAACGCCGCAGAACGACTTCGTATTCGCGACATCATTCTGTGTACAGATAAACCAGGACAGCTTGGCATCTGAGATGCACAAACTGTCAATAGATGGAATGACTGTGGGACAAAGTTCTAGTTCAGTCTAGATTTGGTCTAGTGCGTATTCAAATCTCATAAGTCAAACTGTCCTTGTCAAGATGTTAGTAGCAATTTTTTTGCAAAACTACGTGAAGTCTGTCGAACGCAAATCCAACTGAATCTCTAATTTTTTCATTTCAGTTGACGAGGGCGACACTATGATTCCAGATACTCTGCGAAATACAGGACACCATCCTGCACCACCACTGCTTTCGAACGATGGTCTCATCATGCCTCGAAAACCCATGAACCCAGTCAGAGAAAACCCCGACAGACAAAATCTCCACAAGGAATTATTATTCAACCAAAAAATGTGAGTATCTACAATAAATATATCTTTCTGCATCGCTAGCAAGAACCGAATAAACTTTCACACGTATATAGACGGAGTTATAATCAAATGTTAGGGCATCATCTTCTATCTTTCACAATCGCATGTGCAATTGGATGTATTGCGCATGTAGGTATCACTATACGATTGCACAGTACAGATCAGCTAGGTCACAGCCGTCTAAAGCTTATACTGATCAAACTCACGATATCCGACGCTACGATACGATGATCCGAAACTGTTATTGGTTATTTCAAATTATTTGATATTGATCAATAGGAACCCGGAGGTAAAATTATCGGGCAATCGTATGATCGGATATACTGAGTGTAAACAGTAAGCTTTAACCCTTCGCCGTGCTCGAGTTGGGTATGACGTACTGTATTCACGTAGGTCTCAGTAGCTGCTCAACAGTATGAAAATATAATAATGATTCTGTATCATTTTTGTATTTCTACTTAGTTCAAAAGGCATAATGTCGTATGAAGGTGAACAAGGGATGTTTCGGCTCTGGTAAAAGAAATAGAAATTGTTGAATCAAACAGTTTGGGAAGTGAGAAGAACCAAACGAAAGTAAAGAAAAAATTGATCATATGTGAGAGTGGAAGAAGTGTTGGTTTTATATTGCATCACAACAAAACTCAAAAAAGAAATGCAGGAACTAGAAATGTTTACTTTTTCAACAAAACACCCGCTTGATTATTTATCCAAGTATGCCTAACACATATGGAAGGCTCCGGAATGATATAGCGATGAACAAAATGACGATTGTTAAAACAGCGATGTTGAAATAACGATGATTTGAAACAGCGTGTAATGCAACAGCGACATGTAAATCAGCGATGTATCAAAACAGCGATGGTAACAAAATAGCGTTGATATCATAACGGCGATATTATTTTAAAGCGATGTTAGAAAACAGCGGTTTAGTGGAAACCATTTATTGAACTATCTGTACTTAACAACTTCATTCACATATATTAATATTCATAACTTACATATAAGAGTCCATTATTATATTCAATGCAATGAAAGATTTGTATTTTCGTGTAAAATTTAATAAAATAGCAAAGCGCTTTCGGCTATTAGGCCATGATCGGTGCTATACCTGCAAGTAAGTAGTCGTGGAAAAATAAGGTTAAGAAACTTTGAATTACTTACTCGTCAGGTATTTATACAGGAGCAATACTTATAAAAAGTCACCAAAACCATGGTTAACATTGGTTTTGATCGGACACACATACATGTTAAAATTAAGTACTTAGTATATACAGGCCGTTTCTTTTATCATGTGGTAACATTGCTATATTCTAAACCGTAAGAGCGGCTTTACATTATGCAATTTTCATGCAATTTTTGTGCAATGCAAGACTAAATTTTACATTGCGCTTGCGCCCATGCAAGTTTCGTGCAAACCCAAAAAATTTCGACTGGTTGAAATTTTCACGCAATTCGTGAGCAATTCTAGTGAGTTTTCTGGTGAGAAATTCAATGCCAATAGCACACTAAAGTACCTGTAGATATTGTTTTTCGAATGTCTCCTAACCTTTAACTCCAACTTAAATAAGAAATAGAAAATTTGTCACAAGCGTTAGTGATAGGTGGAATGTCATTTTTAGAATTTCAGTAAAGTACAAACCAACAAAATATCAAAATATTTTATTGAGGTTAGATTTTCTCGAAATATATTATGTTGGTATAAACTGCTGGCAACCACAATAATAATGGCATAAATGTAAGACACAATTTCTAAATTGCCTTGCAATACCTGTCTTGCATTGCAAATGCATTGCATAAATGTAAAGCCGCTCTAATAGATACAAAGACGATTAAATGGGAAAAAAGGTAACTATTGTGGTGAGCAGTAAATTGGTCATAGAAAATTTACGGGGATTCTCGCCCTTCCCAACTTATACAGGGAAAACTGAAAATGCTGTTTTCGGTTTTTTACGAATAGAATTGTTATTTCAGAAAATATAAAAAATTAAAAAAGAAAGTTTTATTGTATTCAAAATGTACTAGAACTACGTAACGATAAATTTTTAATCAAACGTTTCGTGTCAACACCGCCATCATCAACAATTTTTTTCAAATACGGACCTGTCTATTTCATCACAAATATTGATAGAGCGATAAAATTACAATTCAGTGGTAAATCACACTCGACATTTTTATATTGTTTCATATAAAATAACTAGCATCATCAGTGACAACAATTTTTAATTACGGTCCTGATACGGTCCTGTCGTTAGTTTGTTTATGAATTCCCAGAATCTAACGCTTCGATATAAAAATTATCATTGATGTTTTGAATGAATGTATCTATGAAAATTGTATTTATACAATAAAAATTCATAAAATATTTCTGCAGTTTCAGAGACGAACGATAGCAATTTACCCCAGGAATAAACTTACTTAAGAGGAGAAGAAATCAAACAAACAGAAAAACAATTTATTTCATAATGAATTTGTGGAAGAAAATAAAACCAATACAGAAAAAGAATTCTACATTAAATGCTCGAATTGACGAACTCTTTGTTGAATGCACATAAGTTGTCTGTCCATACAATTTCTGTGGCAATTTTCTAGCATGATGGTTGTAATGCTATTACATGCATCTCTTATTTTCTGTTTGAGATGGTCGATATCGGTACTAGGTGTCGAAAAAACTTTATCCTTTATGTATCCCCATACAAAAAAATCCAAAGGAGTAAGGTCTGGGGATCGAGCTGGGCAGGCAATTGGTCCATTGTTTCCAATCCACTTTGTTGGGAATATTGCATCTAAATGTTCCCTTACTATTGCTGCATTATGAGGAGGGGCACCGTCTTGTTGAAAATATTGTATTTCACGGCGGGTGCTTAATGGCAATTCATCTAAGTAGCCATGAAACTCATTGGATAAAAAATTTAAATACATTTCACCATTCAAATGCTCATCGTAAAAGAAAGGACCTAGTATGTTTGTTCCCAAAATTCCCAACCAAACATTTATTCCGAACCTCTCCTGGAAATTGGTTTCTCTATGTAAATGTTCATTCGTATTATTCCACCTATAATGGATGTTTCTGTTAAACCAACCATTGTTGGTGAATTTTGATTCGTCCGTCCATATTATTTTTTTACAAATATTTCGAACTTCCCTATTTCTACGTCTTAACCATTTCGCAAATCGTAGTCTCCTTCTGTAATTCCTTTCATTAAGGTGATGAACTTTGCGTATCCTGTAGCATTTGTATTTGTTCTTTTTCAAAATATTTCTGGTAGAATTTACAGATATCCCAAGTTCGTGGGCAATTTCTCGTAAAGAACAATCTTGATTAGAAATATTTTTGTAACTGACCAATCCTAGATTTAAAAAAAATACGTAATTTTTCACTTTTTAGTCTTTATAAGGTAATATTTGCTTACCCAAAACATTTATTTGGTTCCTTATACTTTCAGTAACAACACATTTTCTAGTTTTATTTCTGTCAAATGCACCACAGTCTCTCAAATTTCTTTCTAATCGTCTAAACATTTGAATGTTTGGAATGCGACGATTAGGGTATAGCTCACCATACATATTTCTTGCCAAAAGAGGATTTGTATTTGATTTTGCATAAGTAAATAGCATATCAGTCCTTTCGTCATTCGAATACATCTTCAATATGTAACCGAGTGCTTAAATGTCTGACAGTTCTTAACAGATATCAACAACTCATTTATTTTTCCTGCCATAGAAATCAAGCAAAGCCTACGTGTTTAAATATGGTAAAAGAAGTGAGATGCTATTTAATTGAACCAAATTAGACAACGCTTGTATTTTGATCAAAAACTGATATTTTCATTACTTCTAGGATTGAGATTTATTAAAATAATCCGTGTAAAAATTGATACAGGAGAAATCAGCCTTGAATCAAGGATTACTCTAATACAAAAATCCCCAAAAAGGAAAAATACGAATGTTTGTTCCTATCGAAAGTATTGGGTAATGACTGAAGTATCCTAATAGTTGAATGAGTTTTGAAGAAATCAAAACAATTTACAAAAGAACTAACGACAGGACCTTAATTAAAAATTAAATTGTTGTCACCGATGATGCCAGTTATTTTATATGAAACGCTATAAAAATTTCAAGTGTGATATACCACTGAATTGGGATTTTATCGCTTTATCAATATTTGTGATGAAATAGACAGGTCCGTTTTTGAAAAAAATTGTTGATGGTGGCCGTGTTGACACGAAACGTTTAATTAAAAATTTATCATTACGTAGTTCTAGCACATTTTGAATACAATAAAACTTTCCTCTTTAATTTTTTTATATTTTCTGACATAACCATTCTATTCGTAAAAAACAGAAAGCTTTTTTAGTTTTCCCTGTATAAGTCGGGAAGGGGGGGAGTTCCCGTAGATTTTCCCTGACCAATGTACTGCTCACCACAATAGTTACATTTTTTCCCATTTAATCGTCTTTGTATCTATTACGGTTTAGAATATAGCAATGTTACCACATGATGAAAGGAACGGCCTGTATATACACATTTAAGGGGTTTTAATTTAAAATTTCGCATTTTTCCAGGCAATACAGAGCCTACTCGTGTTGAATTATCAACCACGAGAAACCGGAAAGGACGAAAATGTCTGAGGTTTCACATGTGAAATTGAAAGCTGACAGATGAAATGTGGTGACATTGACATAAGGTCCATGTCCAATGAGGTATGACAATGTTTCGTGACTACAGAATGTGAAAGTTCACCTACACTGAAAACACAAATTAGTGAAATTACAATCAAAATCGTTGGTTATATGTAGCCAACGATATTGATTGAAATATCACCATTATAATTGTTAAATCACTGCTTGAGCGGTATAAACACAGCTAGTAGTGTAAATCAGTTTCACCATTGGTACTTGTATATTTTCTATGCTTGTTCATTATGTTATTTCACAGGGTATATCGAAGGTTAATTTGGGAATTCACAAGCCTACTGAAATATGATTCCTGTGAATATCACATGTGATTCTTCAAGATGTCATGGATTTCACATACAACATTGCTAATTTGCAAATCATTTTGACAATTCTATTGTGATTTCACCAATATTTAAAAAATGTGTCATTGTAAAAACTAAATGTCATTTCACAATATATATTGGTTTCTACAAACATCATTGTGAATCCACCCAATATTTTCACAATACTGTAGTAAATTTACTACGTATTTATAGGTATCTCTGGTATTTTATCTTGTTATTGCAGAGATGATTTCAGTATTAACTTCACCAATCTTGTATTATTATATTACACTGTAAAGATACTGCTGTCGTTATATCACTTGCTGGAATGATGGACACGCTGCTCTCGAATCTGAAAATCATACCGGCTTGCCGTGATGCGGCAGAAAATCCAGCCGGAAGAATGCAGAAGGCCGTCATTCTTGGTTTACTCTGCTTACTCAGGGCACATGATTCTCGGACCCAGTAATCACTCACCTCACGGACGTGGGTTGTATTTACTGGAGTTAATGACACACCAGAGCGCCCTCCGGTAGTATCGGAGCTCCGGAGACGGCATGACTGGGATATTCCTTATGGAAGAAAAAGAAGTTATAATAATGGGCGGGTAATGTGCCTCATATCATCCACTGAACATAAAAAAAATATAATCTCATGTATGAATGATATATGACAACTTATCAAAACCATCTGATGAAGTCAATATGATAATATAAGAGGGATAGTGAAATGATGTTTTCAAGTTTCGTTATAAACTATATATATATATGTACAAACGTACAAAAGAAAAAGGTATCAAAAAATTAACACTTCTTATATGTATATAAACATTAATCAAAATAACGGAAAGGAAACGTTTCTTTGAACAAATTGAAGTGACTTTAACAAGTTCAAACACATTTCATTTGATATTCTTGAGTCTATTCATCAAGTTCAATACTTTCTTCTTTGTACTTGACGATTTGCTTCCGGTGGCTGGATGAATTTTCAAATGGAATCTTTGTATCATCTCTAAAGTTGCGCCAACTTGCCTCGGATATTCCAGATTTAAGTTGAAATACAGTGCAAAGGTGTAATTCAGCGCCTCTGCAAGGGATGTGCATGATGTGATGACCTCTTTTTCTATGATCACATATCACCTGTCGTCCGATTCTGTGAAAAATAGAGAATCAAATACAGGAATGTCAAATAATTGATTTTCGCTATCTGTCAAAAGTTTTTTTTATAATTTTGCTTTAAATAGGCTTATTTGTGTGGATTTCAAAAAATTTAAAGTAAAATGAATGTTTATCCTAAATGCTTAATCCAAAAACTCACCAAATTTTACGATGCAGGTGCAGTAGTTTTCAAAAACGTTGAAATGTGTTTTTCATGAGAGTTCTGAAAATTACATTCGATATAATATAAATTTTCAAAAATCACATTGTTAGGTCGTACCTCAATATGATAATAAAAATATGAAAGATTCTCTTTGAAGGATCTCGCAATGCATAACTGTGAATGTCGTTCAGGTACTGCTTCGCTCAAGACTTGTTTCTGTACAGCGTACTTCACGACTTGTTCTGCTTTAACTTGGAGGCCTCGTTCGAATCCTTGAAGATCAACACCAGTCAATTTTTGGAAATGCCAAGTAATAGCTGATTTCCGGAATAATACGGGCCATGTCATTTTTATTTAGATTTTATTTAGATATTGTCTCTGCTCAGGAAACGTTTTTTCTAATAAGGAATAATAGTCATCATCTTCTAAATCGTGACTATTGAGCCGTTCTACATCAGATAATGGAACTTTATTCAGAATTGGTGGATCCCAATTCGAACATCCTGCTTCCTTATTCAACCTTTTTTTTACTGTTTGATGAGATGCAGCAGTCAGATGACTTACGCTCCTCTTGTGGGGTCTGTTAAGATAATGATTTCTATCAGAAAGTTTTATACTTAATGAATGTGTTCCATCTCCTATTACATATCCGTCCGAATCTATATCTCTAAAAGTCCTAGGGAATTTATGCGTCAACTGTTTAGCCACATAGCGAAACGCTTCAAATGGTATATTAGTTTTAATCTGACGCATTTCATAAACGATAGAATGAAGTATTTGGGTGATAGCTTGTTTGTCAGCCCTATTTTCTTCGCAGGCTGCTATTATATGACCTGGTATTTTACCCCAAGGAATCTGAAAATTGAACCAAATGTATTCCAAATTAGTATCGAAAATTATAGATATATTATTAACATCAACATTTTCGAAATTATCTATGATATTTGTTAATGTTGTGTCATTGAAGGCTGGAGATATGCAAGTAGAATCGCTTTGCTGTCTGGATGAATTTGACAGTGTCGTAGTAATTGTTGAGGCATCAGAACATCATAAGTATCGCCGGGAACCCATTTTTCTTCTTTTGTTAACAAAATGAATGTTTATTTTTTGAGAAGGATAAGTATTTCATATTCATCGACGGGGGTGCCATCTCCTTCCAGCACTAAAATTGACCCATCATTATTTATTTTTTCAGATGCTGTAAAATTAAAATTTGTTGAATTATTAATATGAACAGACGGTATCAGTTGTAATTTCGAATTTGAGACTTGAAGTAATGATAAAGAGTAAAAGAGGCCTCCAAACATATTCACAAATAAAATGTTATCATAATACCACTATGCCTTACATTATTATGAAAATAATATTGTAAACTACAAACCTTTCAGAATCAACTGGTTCAATATGTCTTCAGTCTCCTTAACAACGACCAACTTTTCAATATCCCTATTTCTACTCCAGTCTTTGAATAAGTGACAGTCCATAGTGTTATCCTGAAATAACATTTGACAAACGAAAAATCTGAATCAAATTGATAAGGTGAATTCAATTGACCTAAGAAACTATATGAAATTGAAAACGAATAGTAAATAAAATTGCTGGGAGAAAATCATTGAAACCAAACATATACTATCACTTCCTCGAGATGATGGTCAGGAGAATAAAATTCATAAAATGGGCTTTAACGGAAGAAGCAGACATTTTTTTTTGTAAAATTATGATGATTGCCTAAGGTAGCAGAGTAAGCAAAGCTAGATATTGAAGTTTGTATTTGGAAGGTACTATATTTATTGAATTTATTTATTCCACTTGGTCAAAGAATAAGTTGTTCGTATTGATAGTATAGAAAATGCAAGACGATAATTTTGTATATCTCAAAAGTTGAAAGTAAGTACTTAATGTCATGAAACAAGAAGAAAAAAAAAAGTTCACTTTTATACTATTTAGATGAGAAACTCATTACTTCAATGAATATTTTTCACCAATTATATAGCTGCTTTCCATAAAAAGGGTTCAGAAGCGGAAAGTTCCTGTAGTCATGCCAAGTTCTGAACAGTATTTAACCTAAAATTCATTTCTCATCGATGTATTTGACATCTACCAAAGTTACCTAAGTTAATACCTACCTACTGCAAAATAAATTCTCAAGTAGTCTGATCAACAGTTAATAACTCAAAAACTATTAATATATAAGAAAAAATCTCCTTGAACAGAACAAATTTTACAATAAAAATGTTTGAACACTAGGAACTCTATCTTCATTATTTATAATTTTAATTTAATGCTGGAATTAGTGCTCCGTGAGTACATTTCAGCACGGGTGCACCGTTGCAAAAAAAAGAATATTATATCTAAAAAATACTTTTTCTATAGTAGTGAATGTTAATTAAAAATTTTTAATAAATTATGGAATCATGTGGACATTCACAAGAAGTTGTCATTCATTCAAAAAGTTTTAGCGTTGTTATACATTTTTTTCCAGTCTCCGTTTCAATAAATAACAACATAAAAGTTTAAATATCACATGATAAAATTTTCTAAAAGTGTATTATTTTGTTTATTACAATTGTTTATAACTAAAGAAAAACTAAATACATATCAAAAAATTGTAATTTTTTTATTGACTAATGTGTTTTATAGTGTTTTATAGCTATTTTTACATCTACCAATGGCAGTAATTAATACTGGTTACAGTTTTTAGACGTTATTTGTTTATAAATTAGTTATAAACAAATAAAAAAAAATTAAATTTGAGAAAAAAAAACTCACCATATTACTGTTCTGGGCAAGGTATGAAAAACTTTTTTTTTAAATAATTTTTTTCATTATTAATATATTAATAATAATATATAAATAATTGGTTATGAAATTATTTTCTTCTTATAAATCATGATTGGTACTTCTAAATAGGTGAAAAAAAATTTTTATCTATAAATAATTTCATCTTTTATTGATTTAGTAACTTGATATAAACAAAACCTTTAAATTTTTTTCTGGAAAAAAAATTGAGAAAACAGCCATATATTACTGAGGACATTTAAAAAAAATGGTATTGAGAATACAAAAATATAAATATTCCGTATTTTGTTATATATAGCTGTTCCATATTTTTTTCGTCCCAGAAACAAATTGAAAAGTTTTCAGTATTTTTTTATAACCAATTGTGGAATTAATAAACACTGAAATTAGTTGAAGATACCTACATAAAAAAGTACCAATTATCATTTTAAGGAAGTAAATAATTTCACAACTACTTACCTATAGGTATAAACAAACGAAATATAAAATAAACCATTATAAACAATTGAAAAAATATTTGTATTATGCATTTCCTATTTATCAGTTTGGATACAAGATTCATAAATTCATTTATACAAGTATTTATTTGAATACGGTGAAAAAAATCATTCATTAACGATATTGAATCTATCTATTCATTGTGTTTTACTCGCCAGTTATTGATTTATTCCGCCATATTCAAACGAAATAAGAGAAATAGTTTTTTTGATTCGAATTTTTCTATGTTAACTCAAAATACCAGCTTCAATGAACGATTTGATTGTCGATGGTTTTCACAAAAGTTTATGATAGTAGCAGACTCTTTTTGCTGATTTCTAAATATAAAAAACAATACAGAATGCTGAATTCTAATTACCTCAACAGAATTAATTTTTAGAAAAAAATTTAAAAATATTATTTGAAATATTTAGAACGATTCAAACTTGAAATAATACTTGAAGTTTGTCGGATCATTAAACTGAAGTAGTGGCTCAGGACTCTTTATTTCACTGAATTTCAAAAACACAAATTGATCGTTCCGATTAAGAGAACACGAATCATCTTCATAATACAGTCCATCTTGTTCGTTATATATAAGATGTTTTCTCCGTCCGATGAAAGACAAATTTTCAAATTTTTGGTCAATAACCATTATGTTTATTTTACAAACTTGGTATAGTCCATATTCAGTTTTCCCAAAGCAAATCACCATATTTTCTTTATAAGTGATAGACCTGTGAGTTGCTTCAACGGTTGTGTAACATTTGGCTGAACCAATATTCGATTCAATAAGTTTTTTTATCTGTTCGGCATATATGTCATCATTACTATAACTTTTCTCAATTTTAGAGAAAATATGGTCACTAAAATTGTTATTTTGAGATAAATTATATGCCTGAAGAAGCTGATGTTTTTCTGAGAGAGAATATAAATCATTTTTGAAGTTAGAGGTATGTTTCATTGCTTTCTTGAAAAACTAATGTTTGTTCTCAAATCGCAGTGTCCACAAATGACGTAATGGTCCAAATTCTAGAATGAGGTATGGAAAATGTGTCATAAAATGGTGTTTGGGTCTCAATTTTTCATGATCGAATACATTTACACGGTCATTAATATATTCCTTAATGAGTGTATTCAAAACTGCAATTTGTGATGTACATAGGTATTCTGTACCCCAAAAGTATATCAATTATTTGTCGTAAGGTGAGAAACATTTTCCAAACTTCTTCGGAAAACAAACCCTCCATATTTTCGTCCATAATAAATGGCAAAATTATAACAAAGCACATATTTTGTGAAGCACTGCCTGGAAGTCGATCAGACTTCTTCAACAAAGTTAAATGTACTCTTGGTTCGAGTTCAAACTTAATATTTTTGAGTCTTTCGTTGATGAGATCAAAAGTGAAAAGTTTTTTAGAAATCAATTTATTCAGCATAAGCATTAGGTCATATTGGATCACCCCTTCAAAAAGATCATGTGCAATGCAAGGTGGTAAACCTGGTTGACAGATATGGAAATATTTCAATTGATTGAATACTGAATCAAATTTGACACCTCTATATGGTATATTATCCAAAGCCTGAATCATATTAACATCAAATGAATGAGATTCTGTGGAACTTTTATCAAACTTTCGACATTTTCCTTCAATATGGTTACTATAACAATATCGACAAAAAAATCCTCGAAAAATAAAATTTTCATTGAAACCCCCTATATAGTGACTTCCCAGATTGTCACCGACAATAGCTACTACAGATCCCAACAATGTTCTGTTTTCAATATGGAGGCCATCCTTTTCCAATAATTTGATATCACTTACAAGTTTTTCAAATACCGAATGACTTCCAAATGTTTTCAAGTGTTTCTCATATATTAACGATACCAATTGAATCTGATTAATTTTTGAACGTTGCCTAGGTGGAAGATTTCCCAAAACCATATAAACACCTACGATTTTATGCTTCACTTTAGAAGAACCCAAGGGATTGCAAATTTCGAAGCTGTCTTCGTACAAAATGATTTTTATGGCATTTTTATTTCGAGAGTATAATGGATTTTCCGTTAAAACCCTTCCTTCAGTCGATTCAGAACTGAAAAAATATTGTTTCGAAAACTGCTCATTTTTAAATAGAAAAATCAGTGTATCAAATATTGGGATGTAATAATAGAAACAATCATCACCCAATGAAATTTCAACTGGACTGACATGACTAAAATTATGTTTATAGTATTGGTAACGTGAATGTTTTGTTCTTAATGGTCCCGTTTTTGAATTATGTGCTCTAGTAAATAAGTCATTATCAAATATTTCCTTATCAAAACTTACATTTTTATCGGTCAATGCCTTGTAAAAATAATTTTTGTTGACAACATTCACATCCATGAAACCATCTTAGCATAAAATATTGCAACGCCCTGTTTGTTACGAAGAACTTAATAATTTTAAGCTGCTTTCTTCACAATTTTGAATATTTTCTAGTGATGCAAATTCATCATCATCATAATTTTGTTCCTCCGATTCTATACTTTCTTCAGTGTGCTGAACAATACTGGGCTGACTCTGTGAGTGAGACCTGAAGATATGATTGCTGGGGTTGGCAACCTTATTGAAAATTACTTTTGAGGCACAATTATTGAAAGGACATTTAATTTGATCACCATTTCTAATATGATCGTATAAGTGTTTGGAAAACATTTTTTATAATTTTCTTGAACTAAGCAATATTCAACCAAGCACTGGAATTGTTCAACATTTTCTGTAGTCTCTGATGTTAAACGTTTTTCAGAATGATGACGAATTAAGTGAAATTTAAATTTAACGTAACTATTCAGAATATTATTGCATTCGTTTCGGACACATTTGAAATCAACTGAGGGGGCATTTCTGTGATGATAATGATGGAGTTCATATTTTCTCAATGATTTCAGAACTACACCACAAATTCTTCACTGGGGTGAATTCACAAGGCCGATGGTGAATATCATGCTCCTCTACAAAATACTTGTGAAATTACCGCTACAATTACAGTAACCTTGTGAAATCCCAGTGAGAAAACAAATATGACTTGTGAATCAACAAGATATATATTACTTTCACAATGTAGTTATGATTATTTTCGGTGATATCCCAAGGTCATTGTGATAATTCAGAAATATGGGAATAATTCTTCTCAGACTGTGTTTTTAAGAAAATAAACTCAAAATACAATTAAAACGCTGTACTAGAATCACAATTTATTCTGAGATATTTCTCGCTGTTGAAGGGAAAATACAATAAAGTCTGGAATGTACCACCATTAGTGTACTCACACAAGTAGAAATGGATTTCACATGGTATATTTCATGAAGCACTCGGCAATCACAAGAAAAGTTTAATTCACAATTATCTTCTGGGAAAACCATACATTAATTTGTATTATAAAATGGTGCATTGTAAATTTGCAATCAAATTTATGGTAAAATATTTTTACAGCGTCTATTGCGGTAAAATCTACAACTGTTGGATACTATTTTCACGTTGTACTAGAAGTATTTGTTTCAGTGTAGTGAGCAAAGAACAATAAATTTAGAAAATATGTGTTGAAATGATGTACTATTTTAGTCTTCTATGTAAAGGAATGTATGATCTGTTTAACTGAACTTGTGTGTTTAAACATCGGTTATTGCACTGTAATTCTTATTGTTCTTTGCTCACTAGGTGAACTTTCACATTCTGTAGTCACGAAACATTGTCATACCTCATTGGACATGGACCTTATGTCAATGTCACCACATTTCATCTGTCAGCTTTCAATTTCACATGTAAAACCTGAAATTTTTATCCTTTCCGATTTCTCGTGGTTGATAATTCAACACGAGTAGGCTCTGCATTGCCTGGAAAAAAGGGAAATAAACGGAAATTTTAAATTAAAACCCCTTAAATGGGTATATATATGTATATATATACTAAGTACTTAATTTTAACATGTATGTGTGTCCGATCAAAACCAATGTTAACCATGGTTTTGGTGACTTTTTATAAGTATTGCTCCTGTATAAATACCTGACGAGTAAGTAATTCAAAATTTCTTAACCTTATTTTTCCACGACTACTTACTTGCAGGTATAGCACCGATGATGGCCTAATAGCCGAAAGCGCTTTGCGATTTTATTAAATTTTACACGAAATACAAATCTTTCATTGTATTGAATAGTTACGTGTACACAGCTTCAAGAACTTCACATTATTATATTGACAAATTTAAAGTAATAACCGCTAAATAATCCTTAACATACCGCAATGAGTAACCTTACGTGATAGATTGAAGGCGTTTCTTCAATTGAGTATACTTGCTTTTGACGGACTCTGTACTCCTAAAATCAGCTTGGTATCTCAAAATGAAGTTCTCTGATTGGTTTAGCCAATGAAGGACGATGGCAATCCAAAGTCCTTTGGAAGGCATTATGCCATGCTTCCAAAGAATCGTGCTAGGAATCGCACGTTAAAAGGTTAATCCTATTTTAAATCAATATTTTTTTTAAACAATTATTGGTTCTCGGAATATCCATATTAATCCGATCATACATGTTCCACATTTTGACATAATTCCTTTTAATGTTCTTCATATAAACATTTCTTCCCAGTAATCTGTTATTGATGTGAATTCGATGGGAAACCCTTCTTCTTCAAGAATTTCTTACGAAAACGGTACATCCCTCGGTTTTACGGAACACAGTGCTATCAGAGTTTTAAATTTTAATCTGACTTCCTGCTTGTTCACATATGTATTACCTAGTCCTGGTGTCTTCTGAATTTGACGCTGAAGATTTTTACAGATGAAAAGTCGAAACAGTCTCCTTTTTATTACCAAGAATTGTATACAACATCGAAATTGCTTTATTTCCAATAAAATAGTGTATTGTGTAGATTTGAAACACAAGCCCCGGTGCTTGAAACTCGTAAATGGAAAGCGGCTCAGTGGGAGTTGGATGATCGACATCTTGTTTCCTTAGTATTAGTCTACTTCCACAACCAGTCTCTGCAGATCGCCAATTTTAAGAATTGATATACGTTTTATCCTTTCTGTATATGTATCCTTCGACAAAAAGTATTCGAGCACCTTTCTGGGACTCTATAAATTGCATTTAGAAACAACTTGGACAGTAAATGTGTTTATGCACTAGCGGGCGGTAAAGTACACTTTACCGGTTCGCCGGGCGTTAAGTGGCACTTTACCGCCCGTGGGCGCATCATGGCCCGCGGGCGGTAAAGTAGACAATATACTAAAATTGTCCATATATACCTACGCACATCATTTCACGGAAGACCTACCACGAAACAATGAATTCAGTTCAATAAAGAAATACTCATTTAACCCTGAAAATTAGAATTTTATATTAACTATGCAATTGTTACAATTTTGAATATTGAGGGTGGGATATTCACTTTTCTCTTGAAAATAATTATTCCCTTCTGAAACATCCTCACCACTCATTTTAGATGTGGATGGTAGGTCCAAATAATTATTATTTGGTATTGGTCCATCACCATCGCCGGCAATTTTTTTGGCAATATTCAATTTATTTGAAATCGATTGTTCAATGTAGCTCTCTGCTACTGTAGTTGATTTCCAACCAGAGTGTCTTTTGATATTGGTGATACTTTCCCGAGCATCAGCCAATAAAGTGGCTAAAGAACGCCTGAAACAATGACCCGTATATTCTTCTGGGTCTGGTAGCTTCAAAAATGCTGCAATTTTTCTTGGAATTTGACCGAGGATATTCTTCCCAACAACTTGTTTAGTACAGTGGTTGTTCTTATAGATTATAAGAAAACGCCCATGTTCAGTATTTGCGGGACGTAGACTAGCATATCTTCTATAAATATCCAAATAATTAACTGACTGGTTTTCAGTACTGCAGATGGTAAATGTTCGTTGTATTTTAGTTTTTGACTCTCGAATTGTAATCAATAAAGCATAAGTTAGGTCTTGAATGTCATCAAGCCTGAGATTTGTTAATTCTTCTCTACGAGCACCATGTACCCCAAATATTGATGCAACCTATAGAAGAATCAGTAAGTTTTTTAATTACTTAATAAATATAGGTAGGTCATCAGATATACATTATCTGGAGCTTCTTTTAGAAAAAGTTCGATTTCATCCTTATTAAATATTTTGGATTTCTTCGGCTTATATCCATCATTCTTCCGTTTCAAAAATGCTATCAATTTTGGAAATTTGCTTATGTTTATATTATTATACAAATTCAAAGTAGACTTTAACATCGAATAGTATGACCACAAAGAAGATGGTTTTCGATTCTTGGACTTCTCAAAAAAATATCCCAGTAATATATCTTCTGTAATCACCTTCACATTATTTTCATTGCGCCATTTTATGAACTCATTATACGTCTTTTCATAAAGTTTCTTTGACTTTGTTGCTAGCAGTTCGAGTTTGGCACTCTCAGCCGATTCCAAAATTTCCATTGGTATGTATATATTATGTTCTTCATCTGATGATTCCATAATTTTCGTGTTGAGTTCACTCACGCACTTTTTCAGATAAACATGAAGATGACCGTTTACCTTGTTTATTGAATTTGTTGCTAGACAACAACCAGCTTGCTTAACAACGTCATAATTAGGTGGGTATATACTGGGTATTCTGTGTACAATTTGAATAAATGAATCTATTTCAGTATACAGAGATGATTATTGACACGATAATTGCGATATAAATATATATACAGTGTCCGCCAAAATCTTGGAACCATATGGAAAACTTTTTTATCAATAGTCTCTCAGAAAATGTTATTCTTCATAAAAGTTAGTTTCCCATGCTGTTCCAAGATTTTGGTGGACACTGTATAAACCGCTAGTGCATAAAATTTTGTTTATATCACGTGCGTAAAATGCGTTTATGGCCTTCGGCGTGTAATGGCCCTCGGCTAACGCCTTCGGGCCGTTATCCACGCCGCAGGCCATAAAAGCCTACTTTACGCCCTTGATACATAAATAACTATAATGAATGTCACATTGAAAATAGCTCTATCGCCGCTATTGAATTGAGTCGTTTAAATGTTACAGCTACATAACATAACATCGTACTTATTTTACATCGCTTTTTTATTACCAAATACATTTCATCACATCGCTATTTTGTAACCCGCTATTTTAACAATCGTCATTTTGTTCATCGCTATATCATTCCGGAGCCCATATGGAATATTCAATTATAAATAATGTTATTTTTTTTGGGTTCAAAAGTAAATGGGAATCAATTGGAGGATGATGGTTTATGAGCATTAGCTCTCCGTCAGCAATGTTTGGATGTTAAGAATAATTTAGTAGAAGGGTTCGAAATGTTAGATCTTATGCACAGTTACGATCAGTTAGTTGGGGAATATGCTGATAAACAAAAAATTACCTATATATCTATCTATTAGCTTTGCAATCAGATGTTTCGTTTTCTGACAATAAGAAAGAAATGACAATATGTTCGCAAATTGTGATATTAAAGTGAGATGCAGGTCCTAGGTAATCTTGGTAATAATGAGTTGAAATAGATGCTTCCTTCTGATTTGAAATTGTTCACACATAACTCAGATCAGACCGATGGGGCAATAGAAACCTTCAGTTCATTCATTCTTCCACTCATGTGAAATGGGTCACTTTCCACACTAATAACGTAACTTACTAGGTATTTCCAAAATGTGAAAATTTCACTCGCGGAGTCCTAACATTAATAATAGGTATCGATTTCTCTCGAAGGTGAAAAATCGAAAAGATTCACAAATACATCCAAGTTAGCTCGTAGAACATAAAATGAAAAGATATGTGCAGAAAAAATCATATCAAAATTCAGATTACTTAACTTTTAGGGATTTCTTTCTAAACCATTAATATATAATAACGAAATTTAGGTTCCCTTTGAAATGAAAACTTTTTTTCACTACAGTCCTATTTTATTAGACAATTTTGACGTAATATTGGTAGTATTTCGTAAGATTGTTACGTTATTACGTCTTCGAAGCAACTATTTCAAGCAGTTCTTCCCAGCCCCTCATTATTCTTGAATTGTTCTGTATTCTATGTGCAATGTCTGCATCACTTTCCCGACAAACCGATAGTGCAATTGCACGGTGTATAATAACGCATAAAAATGAGAGTTCAATAATCTCGTTGAATATCTCATTATAGACCAATTTCACTACTATCACTTCGTAAAATCATAGTCGCGAAGAATTGAAGTGATAGTGTTATGTACATGGTGTCCCATGATAGTTTCAATTTTGAGATAGGTACCGAAAGTAACTTTCCGCACATGTGTGGATATGAGCCTCCTTCCGTGGGACTGTACCGTGCGATATACGTAACTTTCCTTTGTAGTCGTAGGAAAATAACTATTTCAGTGATATTGTTTCAGTTATTCATAGCAATTGATCGCCTCATGTGAAACACACAGGCAGGGGCGACGCGTCGGGGGGCCCGGGGGGCACAGGCCCCCCTCACTTTTCATCCAAAATAATACGTAAATCGTTGGGAGTAAACAGTAGCGCGTCACTACAAACAGTTCAATTTTATAATATCAGACATAACTACATTATCAACAGTGATAGTGAATGAGAACAAAAGAAGTTTTCCCCCTTCACCACACTAGTAATTTCATCCCTAGATGCACATTTCGTTAACCAAGTTAACTTCATCAGTAGGATTACTAAACTGTGATAGTGAAGATAGGTAATGTGAACTCGCAACTTAGCCTATGTCCGTAATAGAACATTTTAGCTAGCAACTCCAATCGGATCGCAGAATCGATTTTGCGCAATATCTAATAATTTCATGTAAAATAAAATTTTGTGGATTCAAAATTCTTCAAAAAATTCCGAAATTGTGCAATATTTTCCATTTATCAAATTATTTCAAAAAAATCCAAAACCAAAAATCCGTTGAGTATCGGATTTCACATATACGAATTGAATCATTTGCACACACAAAAAATTCGCAAAAAACTGAATGCAGAAAACCGATTCCCGTTTTGAACATTATTATGATGATTTGTTATAGTTCAACCATCAATAAGAAAAAAGAAATTTGAATATACACTTTGAGTGCCCCCCCCACTTTTATGACCCACGCGCCGCCCCTGCACACACGGCACTGATTGAGGAATCTTGTGAACTGGCAAAATCGTTCGACTTCAGATAACAGGTGTCCAGAGATAGCTGAGCATTTGTTCCTCAAATATATTTGAGGGCGCCTTTACTAATGTTATGGGCAACTGGGGCCACACAACAGAACTCTTTTATGATTGTACCAGGAATTGTTTGGAAGTAAAAACACTGGTACTATGTAAATTTTCCATTTGCCGGGCAATCCATAAGAACAGTAATCGTAGAGTTTGTTTTAATTGCCCTACCAATTGGTTTTAGAAATACTATACCTATCCTGATTTTACCAGTTTTAATTAAAATATAGTAAATGTGCTCTCTATGGAGCATTAGAAACTATCAGAGATAAACTGTTATAGTCTAAATAGAATCCTGATTACTCGGCCTCATTTTTTGGGAATGCTGAATTTTTCATATACAGGGTGCTTATGAAGTACTTGAACAAACATTTAAGAGTAAATTTTTGAAAGATTTCAAAAAATAGTTTTTGTAAAGTTAATCAAAATAATTTGAAAATTAAATTTCAACTTCAACACCCTGTATCTCCGAAATGAAATATTTGCGGACACATATTCATACGGACTTTTTATCTTGAAATAAGTCACAGATTTTCCCTTTGAAGTTTGTACAAGTATTTGATGAACACCCTGTGTAATTAGAAATCCAGCTTCTGATTTTCTGTTGGTATGAAGACGTCTGTCAAAAATATATTTACTTTCGGGCTATAAAGTATGATTTGACTTTTTTTTAGTTGTTGCGAAGGCATTCGATTCATTTACAACTTCTACCTCTAGTATTTTTTCAATTAGGTTTAGAGGAAAAAATGTTTCTCATGAATATCTGGAAGAATCCTGTGAAAATAACCGTGATGCGTTTTCCGCGATATCAAGTAAATCTGTTGTTATATAAATGGTACTGAAATAAGAAAGATGATAGTTATGAGGTTAATCTAAGCATGAAGCAATAATGGGTCTTGCTACTTTTCACTCAATACCTCTTTCACTCTATTAATGAATAAAATCTAGTTTACAATAATTGAATGATCAATTTGATATAGTATGGACAGTATCAATAAATAAAATACCCTAATCCAGAGAATCTCTATAGATACTAAAGGAACCATAAAGACACTTTGAAGCTGTCACTTCGAAAATATTTTGTTGATATCTAATGCCACCTACTCCTCTTATATCATAATCAGACCCTGATATCAAATGAAAATTTGAAGTAGTGTGTTATCTATATGACTATAAACATATGCAGAGTCCATATGAAAAGAAGGCCTTGAAACCTAACAAATTATATTCCAAATAGGTATTTTGTATACAACGTTATTTATCACAGCCACTGGTAATCCACTGCAAAATATATCAAAGTTCTTGGTCACTCACTAGATAATCTTTTTATAACACTTTAATTTTATGATTATCTAGAAGACATATACGTTTTTCATATTAAAACAGACGTAGTTTGGGCCAATATTTATTCTTCACATGCAACTCTTTTGTGCACTTTTTTTTTGTTTTTCTACTATTTAAACGAGACTGGTAGTAAAAAAATATAAATTAAGGAGTGATACTTTCTGCGTCGAATGATACCTAGGCAATCGCCAGTCAAAGAAAGGGTATTTTTCCACTTTGAGCAAAATTTATTTTTAACTTTTCAAGCACTTCAGACTATGAAACGGTTACTCCGGATCTTCTGATGGACTGTAGTGTCCGAAAATATCCATCGTCATGCGATCCAGAGCTTGCATTCACACAGTTTGTGGGAGGCTTTTTCGTCCTCTTCATCACATAATCTGCATAGTATGGATGGAGTGCTGGTGCATCCCCAGCCAATGCAGACATTTCCTCAGATGGCAGTGCCGTTAGCAGTCCTACCACCTTCCAGGGGAAGTTTCGGCATTTTTTCATGAGAAGGTATTGCTTGGGGCATTCTACCAGAAAGATTGATTTCTTCGTTTCCTGCTTCATGTCTCCAAACGGGATTCTGCAGGCTGCTGCTGGTCTAATGGGCATGTTGCTGCTCTTCACTCTCATTTTCCTGGATGCCGCTGTGACCTGATAACAAGATCTGTTCTCCTAAGTCGTTGAGGTTTCTGTGTGTTTCCTTAACTAATTTAGAAGATGAACTAAGTGATGTATGATGAAGGACTTTATTGCCGCCTGACTGTCGGAGAAAATAGCTATAGGTTGGTTTTTAGAGCCTCTCCTTAGAATATCTCTGGTGCAAACTAAAATAGCCATTACGTCGGCTTGGAATCAGACTTATGTCCTGCCTCGGTCTCTCTCCTTACATTCCAACCCCTACCCCGTTGCTTGTCTTACAGCTATCCGTAAACCCCCTTATCAGCATTGATTTGGCCTTCGATGTGACTTGCATATTGTTCATGATAGTGGTGTATGTTCATCAAAGGAGTAGGTAAGTTAGTTAATTTTGTCTGACGGCATTTCAGAGGATGTTGCCCCTCCACTAAACCGGTCACTTTAGTCTGGATACTTCTATTCTCGCCTCCGCTGCAATGTGCAAATGCAGGAGAAGTAGGTTCAGAATCACCTCCAGGCTAATTGTCGACATGCTGGACATGGCACCAGTGACTCCGAGCATGGCCAGTCTTTGTAGCCAGTAAGAAAATTCCATTGAGGGGGGATACTGCCATACTATGGCTGTGAAAGGCATATTTGTCTCCACCTACTTCACACTTAGATACGAAACGCCTGTAGTCTTGCCGACTTGATCTCAGTATCCATCGTGTATATGCGACTCTCATGTATATAGAATCTGAATGGCGTCATACATGGCATATGTCCTCTCTGGGCAATCTCAGTGCTCTCGTAGTTATGCAGAAGACCGTTGTTCAATCTGTCCACTCTGTCGTGGTGGTCATTCATTAATTTGCAATGTATCGTTTTCGGTCGCCGCACCTTGCCTTTGATACACATTCCGTTGGTGAAGGTTGTGAGGGCATGTTCCTCGTCATATTGGAACTGAGTTGCTGGGCTTACTGGGGGGACAACAAAGTAAAACTTTTGGCTGACACCGGAGGAAAAGTTACCTTTTTCCCTGCCGGATGCGCATGAGCTGCCAGTCTGATTTTGCATCCTTTGTTTGGGGTAGTTGGTTCGCAACTTTGACGTTGGATGGCACTGCTTGCCTGGTGTGGTCAACTCTAAGACGAAAATATTCCTTCTTTGGTGGTTAAGGAGGCTTATTGTATTTGCCTGAGGATGAGACTAAATAGTTTCTATAAAGGACCCCGCACCAAATACATAGAGAAATTCTGCCGTCCTTAGCAAAAATGCCGTATCTACAAAAAATGTAAATATTGAGATATTAGATTCTGTAGGTTTGAAAACCCATAAATTCTGCATTTTACCAAGCAGCAATGATGTATAATAGCCAAAGTTGACAAATCATTTTGCCGTATGCACAAAAGTTTGAGAATTTCCTTCGTATGAAGGTCGGATCTACAGAATTCCAGGCAAAATAGCAGATAGCAGATACGGTGTTTTCGCTAAGGCGGCAGAATTGCTCTCAAATAATTTTGACTAAATGTCTAGAAGTTACACGTACAAGTTTGAATTAGTTTCTATGTCCAGTTTTAGAAATATAAATTTTTTAAAATCATGAAAATGGCTGTTTTACTCAAACATAATAAGTTTGTATAAGTGAACCTATACAAAAGTATTACTGTGGTAACAAAATGATAGCATTGATGGTTTAGAGAAAGTCAAATGACGTGTCAGTCAGTCGGTAATTAAAACAAAAGAAGCTACCTATTATACAAGGTGGGTCAAAAATAGCTACAATTTAGCATATTTTGCCAATCTTTATCGTTGGTCCCATTAGCGAGACTGATAATTTTTCATTAAAAAATCTCTATTGGGGGTCTTTTGACAAGAATATTTTCTCTAAGATTTTCAACATTTTTTACATCACTAATTTTTTTCAAATGTCTATTTTTTATACTTTATGTATTTGCCAATTCATATCATACTTTTCAATTATACTTCAAAGCCCCACAGTCTTATAAGTTTGAATAATTTCCTATATCTGGTTTTTAAAATATTAATATTGAAAATTGATAAATTGATAAGAGATATACAATTTAATTTCTTGATTAAATGAATATGATCTTGCGGCACAAAACATTTGCACCGTCAGAAACCGAATGACCGTAAACCTTATGACATGTGACTAATTAACGGCGTGGATATTATAGTTGATTCTGCAGGATCTTTTATGAAAACAAAATATTCTGCGCCGTTAATAACTCAATAATAATAATACCTAACTGGACGCTTAATGATACCTTATAGGCTTCATGATTACTATTTATAGATATTCGTGTTATCGTTACGAAGCATAGACTACGACTTATATGCATCTGGACACCGAACATTTGGGAAGCAGGTGGAAAACCGCATATCGTGCGGTGTCCAAAACAAGACATGCTATCAAGACACTTTTTTGGTGGTCAACCAGCACTTCTTTATTTAAAGTATGGTGAGTCTGTTTGCGGTTATTTGCTGATACTCCCAATCAGAGAAGTGATATGCCTTCTTCCCGTTTAGAATATAATATAGCCATGTTATACACTGCAGTTGTAAATTCAGCAGAAGTCATTTATATCTGAAATATCTTCGTGAATTAGTCAGTTGAGGTTTGTTAGTATGAAGTGCTCTGCGGGTCCTTATGACTCATATTCGCGGTACTATGCGAGCCTCCAACCAAACCAACACATTGCATGCTTTATCTATTTCCCTAAACGTGCCTTCGGTTGAAGAAAATGTGAGCCGAACGAACAGATCTCGATTGTACCACTTGATCACAGAGCTAATGGAGCCAAAAGTAGTTCACGAACGATATTTCACCACGTAATCTGTCGTCTGTCATGTCCGAGTTACGTATGTGTTGTCAATTGCAAATTGAAAAATGAGGGACGACAATCTCAGTGAAGAGTTTATTGTAATGTAAATGAAAACCAGGAAAACTACATTCTACATTGATTACAATCGAAACAATAGTGCGGCTTTCAATAACCCCAACCCCGGTTAACTTTTGAACGGTTTGACGTACAAACATAAAAAAAAAAAATTTAGATGGTTTCACCGATATTACTTTTTGAAATAAAACACATTGTGATTGCTTGATAGATGGGCGGTCAAGTATCACATCGTTGATTCAATTCTCTTTTCAATCAACAACATTTTTTAAATTTTCGTTTTTTCACAATATGCATTTGAAATGTCTGAATAAGTGCGGATCTGGCGGATCTAAATCCCTTTTCTGGCCTGATGGTTGAAATGAGAATTGAATAATCTTTTCAATGATGTGACACATGACCCCCATGTCATTTAAATTTTTTTAGTTGATGTGCCCCCCGCGCCATTTATCAAGCAATCACAATGTGTTTTATTTCAAAAAGTAGTATCTGTGAAACCGTCCAAACTGTTTTTTATGTTTATACGTCAAATCGTTCAAAAGTTAACAGGGGGTACTATTGAAAGCCGCACTGTTTATACTGAGCAAGTGGAGAAGTTATTCATATCAATCTTTTTCTTATCCTGGAGTGGAAGACACTAGAGAAGACTGTAGATAATATATCACAACCGAGCCACAGAACCCAGTACCACATACATAATGGACGGGCAGATCAACAGAAACCGCCTTCTACATGCTCACCGAAATCATACAAAAATCACTCTATTGAAAAGAAACGTCCATATTCGCATCTTTAGATATAGAGGGTAGAATTTGACACATCTCTCACGCAGTAATAGAAACAGTCCTGGCGAATGAGATAGTAGACAAAACTACATCAAGATGGATGTTCCAAATGCTGACCACAACAATCGCCGAAATGAAAGCAAGGTCTAACAGTATCCAGATCAGCACAACCCGAGGCTGTTCGCAAGAGGGTGTACTACCACCCCCTGATGTAGATCTTTGGTGTAAACCAATTATTTGGCATATTGACTAATCGAAGAATTATTTGGTATGGATATGCGGATGACATAGTTATCTTGGCTTAAGGCAAATTTCAAAGAACCATCTGTTATTCCACTGAAAGAGGGATGATAATAACCAAGAAACTGGTGTCTTTTGTAGGATCAAGAATCAACTCAACCAAAACCACTGCTTTCACGAGAAGAAGAAAACACTACTATATATAAGGACTGTTCATAATACGCCTCGATGGAGTTGATCTGGAATGGAAACATCAAGTACTTAACCTAGGTAGAAACTAGGCAACTCGCTCTATGATGGTTTGCTGAATCGTCGCAGTGAAGTCGTGTGGTTGCAACCCATCAACAGTGACATGGATGTATGTAATGACCATTTACGAAATGGTAGTATGACAGGGCGGACGAATAAAGAAGGTGCAATGCCTGTCATGTCCTTGTATAATGGAAGCAATGAGATTGACTTCCTCGGCAACACCAGAGGTCAGTTTTGAAGAAAATCTCCATAGAGAATTGAGTAGAAAGAAATAATGTGGAGTAGTTGTAATTGACCCGCTGAAAACGAGCACTAAACACAGATGGGTTAGATACAATAAACGTGTGGGCATCAAATTCCACCATAAACACTCATAGAGTATACCCAAAGACACAGCCTGTGCGAGTAGAGGACGACTATTATTATCATTTGCCTTGGCGCTCTGGAGCAACTTTCTGATTTTTTGGTGGTGTATTCTCCTCTTAGCTGTAGGAAAACCCGGAAAACCTACGTCACCACCCTGGGTGGTCGGTGCACATTCCAAGCAAGCACCAGATGTCGGGATTGGCATCTAGACAAATTACATCACACTTGCTTTTTCAGACAAGGCATGTGATCGCCTGTTGACTCCGATGAAATCGGGAAAAATTTTTCCATACTCAGGATTGGAACCTGGCCAAGCGCAAGCAGAGGTTTCAACTGCCAACATCCAACCGCCTCGCTACACCGACCATCATTGAAAGGTGAATCCAGTTCAACCTCGACAGTAAATACATAAATTAAGTCATAGCAATTATGTCTGATAGTCACGCAACACAATTTGAAGTTTGGATGGTAATGCCTGCACAAATTAAATGAGCTAAGCAGTAACAATAAGGTAGTTCTTCTCTGGATTCCAGGGCATGCTGGATTGGAGGCCATCGAAGATGTGCATTCGCTGGCACGAGAAGGAGCTGCCTCACCACTAATTGGGCCAGAACCATTCTGTGGACTTGGAAACTCTTACTTCCAGAAAGAACTCGATGAAGGGGACGGGGATGAGATTGACAATTATGGGATCATACCAGCTGACAGTGGAGGAATTTCCACATCGGAAATTGTGGCTTGAGGAGTTGCTTTGAGAAAGCAGAGAAGGGGGGCGTAAAAGACATAATAATAATAATAATACTCTCTCATAAACACTCGTTGAGTGTATCCAAAGGCATAGCCTGTGCGGTAGAGGACGGCTATTATTATTATTTGCCGTGACGCTCCGGGGCGACTTACTGATGTTTTAGGTGATGTATTCACTTTTCAGCTGTAGGAAAACCCGGAAAACCTACAGCACCACCTCGGGTGGTCGGTGTGCACTCCAAGCTAGCACCAGACGAGATTAGCATCTAGACAACTCACAATACACTTGCTTTTCAACAAGGCATGCGGTCGCCTATCGATCCGATATAAAGTAGTTGAGAAAAATTCTCGTACCTACATCGGGCTCGAACCGACTATCGCTATGCTGGAGTTTCGAACGGTGCATTAGACCGCTGATCCACCGACCACACACATAGTTTTACATATCACATTTCTTTTTACATTATGTCTTCTGAAAACTGCATATATTGTAGATTTTGCTTATTATTTCAATATTAAATTGAATTTGCGGCATCTGGTGCAGTTCATATTCCACCGTCTCATTTATCAATGGTAAAAACACATGAGCTTTTTTTTCAACGAAATACTTTTATCAATCAGTGATTTCATGGAAAAACTCATAAAATTAAAAATAAATGAATTACTAATAGGTAAATGAGTATTTGAAGGAGTAGTTATCAAAAACCCAATTGATATAATGTTTTTTATATCCCGTCCAACCACAATATTAATAATTTTTTAAATGAACTGCAATATTGTCTAAGTCTCATTCATCCTACCATCCTACCGTAGACAGGTTTACTTCGTTCTTGCTCTTTCACAAACTGCTCGCGTAGTTTGCAATTGTGAATGAGCCGCGTCAGGGTGTCATGAGTGGGTGTTGGTCTATCCGGGTATCGCGAACGGAAGGTTTCACAGCCTACTGAGGTTTCTACAAAAACGGTTTAATTTAGAAATAAGGTTGTGAACAATAACAAGTAGGTACACAATTTTCGAGAGCTTTGTGCACCCCTTATAATTTTTTGAAAGATTTAGAAAGCTCACGTTTAATTTAGATGAATTCTGTCAATTTTTTAACTGACTGTTTTAAAAAAATTTATTCTTTTTTCTGTAAAAATTTTCAAAAAAAATTAAATAACTGAAAACTGGAACTCTTCAGGCATAAGTATGATATTTCGAATGAAGTTATATTGAAATTCATCGTAGATCCTAAAAATGCAATTAAATCATGGTGTTCGATTTAAAGAAACGAAGTTGGGGTCCACTTCTGGTACCAGGAAGTCGTAGACAACTGAAAATATTTTAACTGATACTATCTCCTCATCGGAACACTTCCATATATAAATTTTCAGATTAATACTCCCAGTAGTTCGGCTCAGCTCATCGTGAGTTATCCTGTATATTGGATAACAGAACTTTTTTAATTTGTTGTAACACTAGAAATGTTTTGTAATCATTTAACATACTTAGTTATTTCGAATTCTTCAATATAATTTCAAATTTCACTGCCACTCTGAATATAATATTCTGACGTCAACTATCTATATATGAGAGTAAAATTTTGCACAGCTTAGTCACAATGACGAAATAAATAAAATTAAAGCCCAAAAAGCTGTTGTACATATGGCTTTGAAGTAACGGAACTAGTATATTTACAGTAATACCTACCTACTACGTTGTACAAGAAGTCTCTGTTATATTTTGCTAGAAAACAAGAAGTGACTTGATGACATAGTGGTCACCTGAAAACGTTCCGAGTTGAAACCGTATAAAGAGTCTGTTCACATTCGAAATTTAAGCGGACTGTAAATAACGAGGATTGTCGAGACTGTGGTTTCCTTACCTTGGTTATTTAACTTCATCCAGAGATTTGAGTCGATTATTCAAAATCGTAGAGCACCGGTACACCATATTTTTAGTGACGAACGAAAGCGAGAGAGAGAGAGATCTTTTTTGGGTTTTTCACTCTCGAGGCCGGGAAATGCGCGAGCACATCATATAGTCCAGTAAGAGTGGGAAAACACAGTCATATTCGCGATATATTTAAAGGGACAACATATAAAATAATCAAATAAACAACAAATAATAAGATATATATTTACAACGTGATGTGAAGACGGAACAGGGTCCAACAGACTTCTTTCCAGGACCGTACGGATAAAATCGCGCGAGGCAATATTGTATGGTTTTTTGCTCATACACTACAAATACTTAGCACTGAAATTTTCAGTTGAATTCAACGCGCAAACAATGATACCTTGACAGTTTTTCCTTGCAGTGGCGATTGTAAAAACATGCGGTAAAGAGGAAAAGAAAAAGAAGTCATACAAAATAGTTAAAAAATTTGTAAAAAAAACATTCCCATAATATTAATTCAGCGAGCGAAGTATTATTTTAACCAATACTGTTTGATGCAGTGGCCTCGTTTATAAGTTGACCATTCCACATCTAGACCAAGAGAATAAGTTACTGCCTATTTACATCATACTCAATCAGTAAACAGTTTGGTTATTATTAAGTATGTTTGGTAATTATTTAGACAGCATTCCATTGAACTATAGAAAGGTTCTACAGCAGGAGTGGATTAGAAACGTTATCCAGGTTATCCAGGTAGAAAAATGGATATTATTAGTAGATTAGAACACAGTCGTCGGGCTTAGCAAAGATTGAAATCAAAATTTTCATCTTGCTGTAAAGTCAAGGCAGTATGTGTACGCCATCTTGGGCATGTACAATTTTCCGTACCAAACCAAGCAGGTTACTTGACGAAACGTACTGTATACACCAAGATGACCAAGGGTATTCCTAGTAGGCGATTCATTCATCGGCTATACCAATCCCGCAGCACCCGATCCAAGGCTTCCAATCCCGCAGCACCCGATCCTTGGCTTCTACCGAAGACCAGATTTTCCAGTTTCCGCGAGTTCCTTCTATGCTCCTCGTGAAAACCCTGGTAGTTCTAGTTCTCAACCGGAAGGAGAAGCGGCCGCGGGTGTTTCATCACCGGCTACCAGTCCCGTAGCACCCAATTAGAGGCCCCTTCTTAGCTCCCACTGAAGGCAGATTTTCCAAGTTCTCGTATCCCTTTGTATTTGTTTTGTTAAGTGTCGGGGAAGCATGAGTGTTTTTGACGTCGGTGTACGGTAAGCTAGGGCCCACGGGTCGCCACTCCTGTTGACTGCAACGTCTCAGCCACCATTGGGGAGCGAAACAGTGTAATGTTATGTATGTATTGATATGTACCTTGTATGATTTTGGTCCTAACTCAGGAAATTGTAATTTGCATATCCAACTATTATTTTTTGGGGAAATTTATATTGCGTTGAGTAGCATTCAGATCGAAATGATTCATAACTCTGTATCAATATTGAAACTCGATATACGGACCGTGTATTTGCCCCAGTAAGACAAAATAATCATGAACGTATGTTATGTATGGGCAATCTATGCTATATACTTTGCAATATATTGATCACAAAGATTCACATACCTACTGCTTATGCAGTGTTTTGTTGATTGCTCTATCGACTTGGGTAGGAATTAGAATGGACTGGAGTTCAAGAATAATAATAATGAATATACATTTGACTGCTTTCTATAGGAGTGCGTTTTGAGAAATTATCAGGTGTATCTAGGGCTAACAAGAACGAAATTACGATAGTCACATTAGGGTTGAATTTCTTGACCAACTTGGGTTATTTTTATGTTGCACATATTTCTCACATATTTGATATTTATCGTTTAAATATTTTCCATATTTTTATTTTGGTAAATAAATTTGATTTGTGGAACTTTGTGGACTATTATTCACCCCCTTCAATCTCACACAAAGTCGATGCATTCGTTATGTCATGGCCGAACCTGCAAAACTACAATAACCTCTTCGAGATGATGGTGAGCGTACTGAGTACGTTTTTAGTTTCTGAGGATGTTGGCGAAACGCGCGTCGAGTGAAATTGACGTTGTTTTGGTGTTTTGGGTAGTTTCTATTTCTTGAATTTTATTCACAACAAATTGTCAAATGTGTCAAATATGACCGAAGTAAAGCTGCTCCTTTCAGGAAACTAGTGTGAGTTGTTACCATGCACAGATCACAGAGTTTTTACTTTTCTGCCTAGACGATTTTCACGAATATAAAATCAGTCATTATACATGGGGGCCTGATATATGTTTTCGCATTATCTTGATCAATAGACTGATTTTAACCGAATCCGACCAACATTGCATATAAAAAACAGTTTTCAGCATTCCATGATTATATCAGGTGTCCTGATTCTGGAGTTGTGACCCTCAACGATATTTCGAAGTACATCAATGACAAAAAAAAAATATTTCTCTAAAGTAGAGTGTTTTTGAGCAATTTATAACTGACAACATGACAATTCACCACCAACCACGTACCTATATAATGAGGCAAAATAAATGAACCATCTGGTCCACATGTTTTATTCATTTAACTTCGGCTTGTTTGAACTCCAGAAGCATTTGCTGGCAAATGCGGAAATAATCACAATGTATATTATCTTGTTATTTCCTCTTGACGCCTTCTTAAACAAAATAATACTTAGTTCGTTTATAGAAATCATGGTTATGTTTTTCATCATATTTATTTTTGTTATGTGATCTAATTCAGGTTTCTGACAACATGTTTTGCATCAGAAAATCCTGCCGTTGTGAATTCACCCATGCATATATTTCAGATGAATTGACTCTCTGTTATAGTGAGAAGTGTACTCGAAAAGAAAACGCGGAACGTGCACGGCTTGAAAGAAAAATTGCACGCAAGATAGATAGACACGGGTTCACGTCTGCATAAGTACTTGAAGCTTTCATAACGCTCGTGCAATGGATAGTAATAGTACGGGTAGTGGCTCCATATTAGTACTGTACTTGTAAAGTCTGTATAATTCACCTTGGATTAATATGTGGTATCAATTAAATATTCTCATAATAAATACCTACTCACATCATTCACCCATTTGAGAATCCATTTTTCCCCGGAGGGATTATTTCATATAATTTTCTTTTGTTCTAGAGGTAAAAATGTACTGAACCAAAAAACAGAACTACAACGCGCCTTAGAGAAACAAAAAAATAATCTGGCCAAAAAGCAACTCGAAAACCACATAGCAGCAAAAACACCTGAACTCGAAAAAGTCATAGCAGATAGGGCGAAAAGATTGCAAAATCCAAATGAAGATAAAGTAAGTAACAGATTTTAAAACATTTTGGTCCATACTTCATGTTGGGATGATATAAAATAATAATAATTAAACATCAATAATCCTGGATACACCAAGGATTACCTGTATGAAACAAATAATTCCGATAAACCGAATGTACCTATCTCTCTACACATTCCCACAGCCATTGAATTACATCTGACGTCCATATGCCACGATCCTCACGCACCAAATTGCAAACGCAAATTTTAAAAACATCAAATTGAGAAATGTTTTAATAGGGCTTTTATTCAAATGGGCTGCAAAGATGATAAATTCATCATTTTGTAACAATATAAAATTTTATATGATAAAAAAGCTTGTCTCGAAAAGTATTTCTTATGAATTGAATTCAAAATATCCTGTCAACATTTATTCTTGTTACAAGCTTTCATATATCACTCTTTATTGGCAAATAATGCTATTTATAATAGATACAATCACAAAGGATAAGTCACATAGTAAAAAAAAATTGAAGATATCAAAATATGTGCATTTACAAAACATGAACTCGAAATATATTCAATACATTTTATTTTAAATGCATTTAATGAATCACGGCTTTTGAGATGACTAGGTAAATCATTAAATAAAATCAGACCAGATCTAAACAAAGATTTACAACCTATATATAAAAATTTCCAATACTTTTTCTAGTGTGATTAGTATGAATACTACTTGTGTACAACTATCCACTCAGATAATTTAGTAACATAATATGCTTTATTTTAAATATTAATAATAGCATATTCAATGATATCCTTCACTTAAGAGACAGTGTTTCCAACATGTATTTCACAGATGTTTTTTTCTTACAACTTAGTATTGCCCTCATAGGTCTGTTTTGAAGCTTCTGTAATCTGTTGAGATTTGCATTGCCTACATAGGGGTGCACCGGTTGACGGATGTAACAATTCCAAATTTTTTTTAACAATTATTGATTTATAAATTGTTAATTTCGCGTTAACTGACAAATATTCAAAAATTGTAACTCTCCCAATGTTGACATTTAATATGAATATCCAATGTCAGTTGTACATCTTGCAGTTATCTCATGCGATGTTTACTACCTATTAACATACTGTAACGATTTCGAGACCGGCCCCGAGACCGGCCCTGATCATCTAATTAATGCACACTCGACAAGTTCTCCTCTCGCAAGCACATGAATCACGTGGAAGAAACGCGAACTTTCTAACAGAAGGTTCTAGGGACATCTTTGAAGTCGCCAGATAGACTCGATTTATCGAGAACTGTAAATGCGGATATGTAAGTCGCTCGGCGGGAGATGGCAGAGTAGTCAGAGATAGCCACAGAGAGTCACAAATATAGTTCCAAAGTTCACAGATAGAGACTGACAGTGAAGATAAATTTGTAAAATAGTGACTGTGATATAAATTATTGTTTAAGACGAGTTTTGAAATAAATGAATAAAATTAGCTTAGTGCAGTTTTACTACCATACATTTAGCTTGAGGCCGTTAACGCATAACCACTTGTTTATATTTGATACGTCATCATTCAAACATCGGCAAACAGTTTTATCTTGCATCACAATGACATTGATGTACAGTAAGAATAACAATGGACCCAGTACTGAACTTTGAGGAACCCCTGAAATTATATTTGAAGTACTGAAGGTCACTCGATTGTATTTAACCAACTGCTTTCGATACGTGGGATAACTAGTGAACCATTTCAATACAATTTGATCTAGAAATAATAATAATATTTATTTACTACAAATACTACAAATGTATGCATAAATATGACATGATCACGATTATGAAACCATTCATCATATTATTTGGACGAATCGCTTATTGAGTTAAATAAATATGAAGAATGACGATTAGGCTTCAAGAAAGAAAGAAAGAAAACTTATTTTTTAGATGGATCAATTTTCCATGATGATATTAAAAATTGCAGTGCAGTTTCACATGAATGACATCGCCCAAATACAGACTATCCTTCTATCGAAATATTATGTTCTACTATAAATTTTTTGTTCGAAATTTAGATGCTGGAGACGTATACATTTGCTACATTTGCTTCAGTTTCAATAAGAACACCATCAAATGTTATATATACCTTTAAACTCTTGATTTCTGTTTCCTTTCAGTTAAACTTTTAGAAACTTCCACATGGCCCTACTGTTTCCTTTATTTTCATCGATCTTATTCATACCTAACACTTTTTAGTTCCAATTCATCTAATTTTGGTAACTGAATTTTGAAGTATTATACATTTATCCCAGTCACCATGCACACTTTGGCTTTTTTATGAAGAAAGCGTTGTTTTTTCAGATCTGCCATAATTTCATCAGTACAATTGAAACTCTACTCATCAGATCACATCACCTGATTACTGCAAATTTTCACAGACAATGGGGAATGAAAATATTACCCCAATTTCCAGTCAGCAAAATCATCAATAAATACCTATGCTCCAGATTTGGCAAGTTGATATATTATGTTGTAACGTAACCGGGGTTACTTTGATTGCTCGACTGCTCAGCAGAGAACGGCGTAGGTTCTTTGGAGTATATTGCCAGTTTCGGATTTTTTATGTGGCAGACAAGTGTTTTTAAAGGACCCCGCGCCACATCAATGGGAAATTGGTTTTCGGTGAATTTGCTTGATTCTTTTATATGTTATAGTCCTCATGGTGCTGATCAAATGTCTCTATTGCACCAATGTCCTAAATTCAATAGGTTCGATTATACAGGGTCCTAAAGTTCACTTTTCCAAAATTTCAAATGACCATTGTGACGATACTATTTCGAATATATCAACTATATCAACTAGGCATCGTTTGCTCCATAGGCCGACTCGGATCCACTATGAAGTATATCAATTCCTACACGGACTCACGATATACAGGGTGAGTCCAAAGTTAGCTAGTTTTGTAGTGATATCTTAAAAATTGAGCGGTGGAAATCAAAGTAAATAGGCTAGGGGGCTTCGACAATCAATTTGATCATTTTTACATGTTAATTGCCATAAGGATTTTTAAGATCCATTCTGCAAATTTTGGTTCCTTTCAAGGTCACGCGTCACTGCTTCGCGTTCATTGTGTCACCTGTCATTTGTCTGTTCTTTGTCACGGAACATCAGTAACCTAACCTAACCTCTCATCTGTCACCTAACCTGTCATTTGTCTGTTCTTTGTCACGGAACATCAGTAACCTAACCTAACCTGTCATCTATCACCTAACCCACCAAACCTACATTTGTCATGTGTCACCACGTTGCCAGCTGTCAAACGTCATATCGTCTTCCTCGTCATCTGTCAGTTGTACACCTAGCCAGTGTTGTGAGCGACTCCAAGATGGCGTGGAGACGTCATCATCATGGAGCTCGTCGTCGTCGCGGAACATCAAGTTCTTCTTCTTCCCACCAGATGGCGTAACTCGGGTATGGTCCTGTGAGCGGGAGATTTGAATTGGTTGTGTGATCAGTATCTGAAAAGAAAAAAGATTTACGCTGAGATTTGAACTCGCGCCGGCTGGGTTGGCAGGCGGAGACCTAAACCACTACACCACGGAGGATATTGATTAAAGAAGGTGAATAGTATGTAGTTGTGATAGCGGATGGCGGCAGGAGGGTCATGAAATATGTGTTACACATCATTACAAAAAAAATTATGGTGGTTCAACGGTGGTCTAGCGTTTCAACAAGCAATGTGTATAGGGTGTCTCAAAACATATCATTTAAGAGAGAAAAACATGGCGGCTGCTCGTTAGATTTAGTATACCTGGTGTACCAACATATTATTTAAGAGAAAATAACATGGTGGGTGCTTGTCTTATTTAGTATACAGGGTGTCTCAAAACGTATAATTTTAAGAGAAAAAAAAATGGCGGCTGCTCGTTAGATTTAGTATACAGGGTGTCTCAAAACTTATCATTCAAGAGAAAAAAAACATGGCTGCTCGTTAGATTTAGTATACCTGGTGTACCAACATATCATTTAAGAGAAAATAACATGGTGGGTGCTTGTCTTATTTAGTATACAGGGTGTCTCAAAACTTATCATTCAAGAGAAAAAAAACATGGCTGCTCGTTAGATTTAGTATACCTGGTGTACCAACATATCATTTAAGAGAAAAAACATGGAGGTTAAAGAAAAAAACACATGGAGGGTATGTGGATTCAAGTTAAAAAAAAAACATGGCTGCTTCTGAGTGGTCAACGCTCATCATAGTTGTACAGGGACGTCTCACAAATTTTATTGGGGAAAATATATACAGGGGCGTTTTGATTTAAACATCATTGCTTTTGGAAAAAAGATAACAGCTTCTGTCATTTGTCATATGTCTCATCATAGATAGAAAATATCTACCGAGTGTTTGAGAAAAAAAAAACATGACCACCATTTGACATCATGAAGGAATACATCAAATCCATCAGTGTCCAAAAAACGCATTAACGATATGTCGGATCTATACGAATCATCGAAAAATAAGCACTTCCGGTTTGAAAAAATTGATGTAGAAGAAGAGTAATAGTGAATTCGGATTATCCACATCGAGGAGAGTTCAAATATGCAATAAAATGACCACTTCCGGTTTTCACTTCCGGTTGTCCGATTTCGATAATTTTGGCATCAATGGATTCGTTTCGATGTCAAGAAACATTTTTAAGCATTATCCAATGCCAAAAGGGCATAGGAGGCTATCTTCGTTATTAGTAAAGATACAGAAACGTGCGGGTACTCTAATAAGACAACTTTTATGGGGGATCAAGAAAATGATAGAATTTCCTTCCGTCAACTGCCATAAGTGCCATAAACCTCACATTTTAATGCGTTATGTAATCATCGCTCAAATGTTAGAAGTCGGTTCGTTAGAACGTCGCTCAATATATCGGCGGCGCCTCACACTCGATATCTGTCAGTTGTCATTGGTAATATCGTTGAAGAAAAAAAAATATGTGACAAATAAACATGGTTGTACAGGTCAGATGGAAAATGGGTCATTGGGAGTAGCAAAGTATTCAGCAATAGTATATACAGGGCGTATCACACGTTATTTAAGAGAAAAAAACATGGCTGATGCAAGTGTCAAATGTCATGTGGAAAATGGGACGCATACTGAGTGTTCCAAAAATTTTCTTAGACATACACAGAGTGTTCAAAAATCATTCAAGATAGGAAAAAAACCGCTAATAGGACGTTTCAATCCTAATCAAGAAGGTATACAGAGCATCTCATTTATAAAAAAAAACATGATGTTTTAACAGGAGTTTAGCGTTTCAACGTGCGATCCCAATCTGAAATGTATTACAGGTCATCGAGACCGAATACGTCAGCGCTCTCTATCATCAGGAAGGTGCCCAATCATTAAAAATTGAGATAGAGCATTGATAAGGGTCCAAATTTAGTTACTATCGGTCGTACGATTTCAATAATTTCGACAACAATGGGTTTGTTTCGATGTCAAGAAACATTGTTAAGCATTTTCCAATGCCAAATAGGCTAGGAGGCTATCTTCGTTATTAGTAAAGGTATAGAAACATGCGGGTACTCTAATAAGACAACTTTTATGGGAGATCAAGTTTGATCAAAGCAGAACGAACTAACCTTATAAAACGTCTATTTTAGTCGCATTTTTGCATGTTTTTCCGTTTCAAATTTTAGCTGTTTTTTCGAACGCAAAAAACGGTTATTGTGGTCGCATTTTGGCATGTTTTAGCGTTTCTAATTTTAGCTGTTTTTTCGAACGCAAAAACGTGTATTTTGAGCAATTTTGAAATGCCAAATCTCCATAAGAAACATAGAGTTTTTCGGTTTAATTTAAGGCTGTTTTTTCGGACGCGAAAAACGTTTATTGTGGTTGCATTTTTGCATGTTTAAGCGTTTCAATTTTCAGTTGTTATTTTTGGAACGCGAAAAACGTCTATTTTGATTACATTTCAGAAGAGAATCGCCGCTGCAGTACGTTTCGTTTCGTGTCAGTTTGACTCTGCTTCTTTTTTTTTTTTTGGTATTCATCATCAGGAAGGTGGGGGAGAGGGTTACGTAACTTTATTTTTGGAAAGTATGTTATTGCCATTGAACAGTTGAAATAATCAGTATTAAAATGTCATCTGAAGAATACAGACAGAAGGTTGAAGATTTTTCTAGACGTGTCCAAGAGTTGAAGGAAGATATTCAATTTTATGAAGAAAAGGAGAATGTGGTGAAACAGTTGACTGATTTGGGTATTCAAGACAAAGTGTTCAATCGAAAATTGCCGCAAACGAGATATCCGTTAAGAAGAATCCAGCCTCACGCATTGTAGAATATGTCTCCTCAACTGAAAACAAATTTTATTCTTCTGACTGCAATATTGAATAATGTTTTATACGTCAATGTGCCGAAAAGAGTGAAATTCATGGCAATATGCGTGAAGGAAGATGATTTCGATCCTCATTGTAATCGGACACAATGGAAAACAATGCGTTTAACTCGGGTCAATCAGGGACAGTTAGCAGTATTTGTTAGCGATGTTCCCAAGAATACAGCATTCAAGTATAAATTGAAGCTGATATTTGAAGATCTTCGTAAAATAGACACAAAAACCACCGAATTTATTTCAGCAGGACAGGGGAAAAAGAAGTCGCAAATGGAATATAACGTTTATAGAATTCTAATCATAGTATCTATAATATTAGCATGTATTTTATGTATTTTAATTAGAACTATGCAAGAAATAATTTTGGAATTTCACATAATTTGGTTTAAATAAAATTATTCGAAAATTGAATTTTATTTTTATTATTACCATACAAACATTCTGCTATCAATTTCTGTTATTCGTTTCATATCAGTTGGCATTGAAACGTGCCATTCGGCGTTATCAATTATGGAAAAACCGCGCAAACAGGAAACTTGGTTATTATGCTGGAAGTAATAATCAGTTGGCCTTGAAATGTGTTTATCGAAAGACCCAGGCCAGCAATTTAGTTATCAAAACCACAGAGTAACGATTATTGCGTTATTTGCTTTGCTTGTTCTGGAATTTTATATCAAGTATTCTCGAATGTTTTTTAAGAAATTTGTTCTCACATTAGGGTCAAAAAAGTGGTTGGGGATGAGCGATAAATTTCAGTTTTCGATTACCCAAGCAGTACCAGATGTTAGACTTACTTGCGTGTGTGCACAATCATCAATAATAAGATGTAAGTAAAATATTTTTCTTTGAAAAAGTGCATAATCATGTATTTCATTTTCGAAATTTTGTGAACTGAATTTAATTGAAAAAAAAGTTGGATCGTAATACTGGGAGACAAGTAGTCGTGTTTTTTTTATAATAATATCAAAAGGTTTCAAAAATTACAAAATAAAATATTTTTTTGAAAATGTGATAGAGCTTACAATGGAGGATAGTGTTGAGCAAAAAAAGGTGAGTTAAAAATGTTTTTATGTTTGAGTGTCTACAAATTAATAAAAATTTAAACTTGAAGAAATTAGACACAAAAAATTTTTTCTCTCATTTATTATATAAATCATACACAAATTTTTGCTTATAATAAAATAAATATTCACGCAAAGCATTAGCCAACATACTATCTAAACATGAAGCTTGACAAAAACCTTCTATAATTTCTTCCAAACTCAAATTGGTTTTATTTTCACGTAACCAAGATTGAATAATATCAAAAACACCTCGATAATAGTCACAAAAGTTCATAGCATCCAGCATAGCGATACGGTCAGACAGCACCCCCAAGTGCGTATTGAGAATGTCGTTCACATCTTGTTCAGACAACTCCATGTTCGTGATATCCTTGGAAATGGAAATTTGTTTGGTATTACTTTCGATGTACTGTGTGATGTAAATGTAATCCCCGCAACGTGTTGTGATTGGATCATACTCATCTACATACTCATCGATTTGTGATTCAAAGAAATTTTCCTTTATTTCTTGCAGGATGTCAATGAGGGTTGCCCATTCAAAAGAAGCAAAATTGATAGATCGAATGGAGAACTGCTGCTTCAAAACGATGCATGAGCTAAAATCCCTGGAGGGACTTATACCACATCGAATTTCGTAGGATGGCATAGGGAAGACCATCAACATCAACTGATGTTCGTTCCGAGCTGCCATTTCGTATCGCCCCAATGCTCTGTCGATGGCATTTAGAGTTTCTTTATAATCTTCTCCATCACTATCGCACATTACTTCAACTTCACTGACGTAACCACTATCTTGAGACATTTTCGTTTTCAAACTGAATATTCGTCTGTGCTTGCATACGCTTTTATAGCTTCAGATCACGTGGTCAATTTTAAAATTGTTGTTGCATGTTTGTTAACTATGAAAAAAATATTTGAAAGACCCCTCGAAATTATATGATTTGTGTTTGTTTCCCATGAGATTCTATACAAAATCAACGTTTTCGATCCAACTGTTATGTTTGTTATGCAAACCGAGCCATTTAACGTACATTTTTTTGCCTTTCTTCCTCAGAACTTTTTCCACGAGATATATATCTGGATTTTCAGTTTTTTGTAATTCCTCTGCATAAAAAGCACCCTTGATAGGAGCACCCTGCATATCTTCCAGCATGAAGGTAGCAGGGTTGGTGATATTGACTTTGATGATTTTGAATAATTCCGTAGTCCAATTGGGTGTGTAACCTTTTTCGAAAAAGTGCTTTGCCTTACTAATTCGCACAACATCGCCGACTTTGAATTTTCTCGGTCCAGCTATTTTCAAGTGGCTGTATGTTGATTTGAGAATTTCTTTTTCGTTGGTTTTATCAATTTCCGAAGGTTTCATACCCGTCTTTGAGTGACGTGTATCATTGTAAGATTTTGTGATTTCAGGTAAAATATTCAACCATTTGTAGGTGCCATTCAAACTGAAATACTTGTACAATCTTTCTTTTAAAGTCCTTATAATCCGTTCGGCCATAGAGGCTTTGAGGATGCTGTACGTATTGTAGTGATTTATCTCGTGTTTTTTCATCAAACTCTGGAATTTACTGTTGTAAAATTCCGTTCCCTGATCGGTTTGTAGATTTTTTGGGCATCGTTTCGTGTGTGCCAAAATATCTGCAAACGTTTTGGTAATTTCCTCCCCCGTTTTCGTTTTCAGCGGACGAGTCCACACGAATTTCGAGAAACAATCTATAACAACTAGAATGAGTTTGAAATTACGATTTTGATGGGCGTACGGTCTCATTTCAGCCAAGTCCATTTGCCATATATCATCTAAGCCTTTAATAATGGTGCGACGTCGAGGATAATTTTTTCTAGCAGGTTTATGCAGTTCACGGACAAGTTGAATCTTGTCTGTGGAAGCCATCATACGTATGTGATGACGTAACTGTGAAACCTACTATTTTATCATGGTGATGCAAACACAACATTTTGTCTTTTAATAATTTCCTCGACAGCAGATTTTACACTCGCTATATCTGAATTTATTTTGGTGATTTGCTGTAAAATATCAATTCGAAATTGGTTTAGTTCATTCTTGGTTAGCAGCGTTTCCTTATGCTTGATATCCCATTTTAAATTGTGTGCATGAATCGAATCGGTTATTTCGGCAATTTTTTTCAACAAATCACCACGAATATTTTCAATATCAGTTTTGTATTGTAGGTTGAATTTTTCGAAAAATGACCTTGTTTCATTATAGGGTACCTCACTTAGTTGCGTTATTTCAATAAAATTATTTGCAAGTGTTCGTGTTTTCTTTTCCAGATAATTTTTTGTTGCAATCAATTCATTTTCAATTTCATGTTGCATCTTTGCCATTTTGTCACTCAGTTGAACTATTTCCGAATGGTGTTGTTCACCTTGATGTTGTATAGTTGCAGCAATTCTTCTATCGATTTCATCCACATATTGTTTATTGGCAGCATCAGTATTTTTGGTGGGCCTCTTTACATTACTCAATTTCAAATTATCAAAATCGATGTTACCATCTGGAGTGTGCAGCAAGCCGCCGCCTCCAGAGGGCGTAGGTAATTTTCGCTTTCTATCACTGGTGTTACTGTCGCTACGTCCGAACTTATCGATAACCATTTTGAAAATGTGAATGTATGCATGGATGTATGTCATCTTATAGAATTATATTTGCCTCTTTGAGTTCACTCAAAATGGCAATAATCTCATTGTCATGCGAAGTATTTCCAGCATCCCGAGAGGCTATCAATAATTTGAGGCGTTCGCATAGTTCGTTTGGGTCATCCCAATAAACAAACTCCATAGGTTTGGTATTGAATGTCATTGCAATAGGTATATTTTTAAGTAAACCGCTACCTTTTGCTGCAGATGTTTTAGATGAACCGGTACGTGTCGATATTTTACGTTGATTTGCTGGGGGAAACATCGGTTTAATTATTTCGGTATATTTGTATCTTTAACTACCTTTCGGATAGCCTAGGGAGTTTTTGTGAATGTTCGACAAATCTACAATTGATTTGTATGCCTGCATATCTTCATTATTACAGTTTTCAGGTGTGTTTAAAAATATGAGTTCATATATACCGGGTGTTGCTCTCCACTGATATCCACCCATTATAATGTATCCGCTGCGTTTGTCGAAATCTATTTCTTTGTTACCTAGGAACCATTTTGAAGATACACCATCATATACAGGACCGTATACTTTATCTATTTCTTTGTCATTACTCCAATGTTTTATAATGTACGGTTGAGCCATTATAGGATATTGATCGATATATTCCTGTAAAACTTGTTCATTCATGTCTGACACAAAGCTCTTATCTTGTTCCTCTTGTGTGCCTACGCTAAAGATATCCTCATCATCAGCATCATCTGTAGCTGCAACATGTTCGAGGAATTGGAATGGAGTCATCGTTTCGAATGGAGACGTTTTACGCTCTTCCATTTTCTCTTGTTTGAGTTCAGATTTTACCTCACTTTTCATTGGGGTAGTAGGAGATTGCGACGTCGGCGGCGGCATTGCTGCTATTTTCCTCAATGGGACAGATACAGGTTTAAAGAATTTTTGCAACGACTCATCTTCTTCGGATCTACCCAATTTCAAAGCCAAATATTTTTTTCGAATAGCTTTTGCAATTTCATTGATTTTAGTCTTTCGAATAACATCAACTTCTTTGCTCAACGGTTTCATGATGATAACTGCGGGATACATCAATCTCTCTGTATACTTATATATTTATCGAATCCTTGACGATAACGTCCAGCATTTATATCAAAATCTTTCATAATCACAACGGTTCCATATCGATGCTGTCGCCAACATTCTGCACACATTTCCTTGAATTCTTCGAACTTCATCGAATACATGTTTCAAATTCATTTCATCCTGCTTGAAAAGCACAATCATATTACAATTGTCTCGTATCAATTGTTTTGGAATTTTTGAATATGTCTGACAAACATATGCAGCATCAATATTTCGGTGTCTACAAAAGGAGTAGTATTCTCGAATTTTCTGTTGACCATCGCATGCAACATCATCGAAAATGAATATGGAATTTGATTTGGCTTCGTGAGGGCTTATGATTTCCTCATTTTCCCTGAACGGATAATATCCCAATCCCTTGACTTTCCCCAAAATTTCTTGAACCACCTGATATTTGGGCTGGTACAAAGATTTTGAATATACGTAGATGTTTTCGAATTTTGCTCCATTCGGGTGGAATAACAGTGTTAAGATGGCATTTGTCTTTCCACAACCACTTGGTCCGCAAATAATTGCACGAAACGAATTCGGTAATAATTTACCATGCTTCCCAGCCATACTGCTATCGAGGTCTCCATTCAAAAAATCTAAATTTTCAATAGGCAGTGTCTTGTCTTGTTGAACGACCTCCATGATGTGATGTAAAAACATGAGTGCGCCACGGTTATAAATAAACGCATTGAAGGTATCTTTCATCATTATCAATGTTGACTTACTCTGGTGCAGGTGTTGTCAATTCAATCATCAATAAGCTCCCATTCGAATTGCATCTACCAGGTTATTCGTTTTGCGGGCCTGGCACCAAATTGAGGCAGAGATTACAACGCGGAGAAACTGGCGTGAATCCTTTAGACGAAAGCTGCAGAGAGCACGATATTGCATATTCTCAATCCGACTCTCTAGAAGACCGTCATAAAGCAGATCAAGTGTTGGAAAATAGAGCTTGGGAACGAGTTAAATCTAAAGACGCTAAATTTGGGGAACGTGCTGCAGCTTGGCTTGTTACTTCCACCATGAAAGCCAAACGTAAGCTAGGTATGGGCGTGTCCTTTCGCCGTAACTTGCTTCAAAAAATTATTAAAAATTGGAAACACAATCCTACTAATATTAAGAAATCTAGTGCTTCGGCTTTGCGAGCTGCTAAAATGGCATTGAGTCAAGCTGGAGGACGTAAGAAAATACGAGTGCCTAGAATAATTCCATTCGATGCAAAGTCCGGAGGAATTTTACCACTTATACCTATATTTGCTGCACTTTCGGCTTTGGGTACGATGGCAGGCGGAGCGAGCGCCATCGCAAAAACCGTGATAGACACAAAAAATGCTAAAAAGAAGCTGGAAGAAGATCAGCGTCACAATAAAGCCATGGAACATTTAGGATCGGGTTTGTACCTGCGGAAAACCCCTCGAGGATTTGGACTGTTCCTGAAAAAACAACATCAACGCAAAGGACGAGGTCTTTACCTGAAAAAGCAAAAAAACTGCTAGATAAGCTACCCAATAGAGCGTTATACGATTCGGAAATTAAAAAAATGTGCTCGTCAGATGAAAATACCACATTTTCGTGGAGTCTTTATGCGTGATACGTTGCCAACTTGTGGCCCTTGGCTGCGAGAATGCGCTATATTGAACTTGGATTCCCACTTGAATGCGGGCACTCATTGGGTAGCTTACAATAAAAACGGCAATGTCGCACAATATTTCGATAGTTTTGGCAATCTCAAACCTCCATTGGAATTGGCAAGATATTTTGGGAGGGGCGTAAGAATTACATATAATAATAGTCAATATCAAAATCACAATCAGAGTAATTGCGGACATCTCTGCCTAAAGTTTCTACTTCATAATGTCCACCGCTGAGATGCATCAATCGTTGGTTGAAATGCATAAATATAAATCATTGCGAGATTTCACTGATACTCAACTGCGAGCTTTGTCAATCGAATATTTGATTGGGAACGCAGGACCTTGGGAGTTGCTGGATGTATGGCATAAGTTACCAAAGGACTACAAAAATCGATTCGCTTTGCAGATTCGTCTACCATGTTTCATTCATTATCAAAATGAGTTTGGACTGTCAACGGCATCACTAAAAGAAGCAGAGTATCATGGACCAGTTCGTGCACAATTTCAATGTTATTATTGTAATAATAAATGATTTTTCATCCAAGTTGTTGTTCATTATTTAAGGCGGGTCGCTTCCGACACTATATCAGTCATGTCTATGATATTGACGTTAACGAGTCGTTCTTCAACGCTTTCCATCGATTTCAATCCGCCCATTCAATTGGATTCTGATTCAGAATACAGTTTGGCTTTGCTCAGCTTCCATTCGTACAACAGTATACCCAACATTGAAGAAGGTACAAAATTCTACTACTTTGAAAACGGCGGCAAAACTAAACTGAGTATCGATATCCCTACTGGCTCTTACGAAATTGGTGATATTGAGGCTTTGATCAGCAAACACATCACACCCAAAACGTACAAGGAAAACCCTCAGGAATTTTTCTACCTCAAACCGAATAATAACACGCTGAAAAGCGAAATATTCTGCCTTAAACACTCAATTGATTTCCGACCTGAAAACAGTTTGGCCCGCATTTTAGGGTTTTCGTCTATTCTTCTCAAACCCAACTTGCATTACGCATCAGATCTACCTGTAGATATCATTAAAGTACGTACCATACACATAGATAGCAACATTACGTTCGGAGCATTCTACAACGACGCACCGTCTCATACGATATACGAATTTGCTGTTGGCGTTGATCCTGGTTACGCAATCGACGAAACACCCAACCACCTCATTCATCTACCCATTGCTCATAGAGACGAAATAAACAATATTACGCTGCGAGTGCTGGACCAGCATTCTCAACTCGTTGATTTTCGAAACGAAGAAATAATCGTTCGTTTGGAATTGAAGCGAAAGTATGGTGCTAACTATTCATAAGAATAACTCACCACCATACCCCCCTTCAGTCTTCACCAAGACCTTCAACGTGCGTCAACTACTATCACCGGAGAATAAACTGTTTTTGGAATCTCTCGGTTATCATGTTGTCCAATCAAGTGTTCAACATTTTCCGAAAACCACAAAACGATGAATCCATACAAAAGGTGGAATGGCGGACTTACTACCCATATGTCAAGTCCTTTCGCAACAATGATGTCATTGAAATCAACATCAATCAATCTGACGCTTACGATGCTTTGTATGATAGTCTGTTATTCATCAGTGGAAAAGTTGTGAAAACCAAAGGAGATGGTCGTGTAACATTCGTAAACAATGCTGGTGCTTTCATGTTTCAATCTGTTAGTTATGAACAAAGCGGTAAGGAGTTGGAGACGGTCCGTGAAGTTGGAATTGTTAGTACTGTCAGGGGCTTTCTCACCTACACTGACGAAGATATCAAGCACTTGGCCAATTCAAGTTGGACTTTTCCCAGCAACGCTGGGGTTATCAGCACCACTGATCTAACATTCAACATGCTCATACCCATCAGGCATTTTTTGAATATTTTCAACGATTATCAATGTGTTTCCTATGGCAAACATACCATCCGATTAGTACGAGCTGCAGATGATAGCAACTGCTTCAAAATAGAGGAGACCGCTGGATCGTCGGCTGGTACGACAGCAGTCAAGTTGGAAATTGAAAATATTGAACTCAAAGTTAAGAGAATCTTTCCACATGATCAAATTAAATTACAACTCTTGAAGGCCATCCAAGCTGATACTCCTATTCTCATGCCGTTCAGAAAATGGGAACTTCATATGTTGCCTGCTCTCACACAAGGTGCAAAAAGTGAAATATGGGCCGTCAAGACTTCCTCGTTTCTCGAAAGTCCTCGCTATGTGATTGTATGTTTCCAAAAAGACCGTGATTACGCCAAATTCAACAATGATCCAACAATATTCGCTCATTCGAATATCACCAATATAACGCTCACTCAAAACGGCGAGAATTATCCCAAAGAAAATATGCATCTGAATTTTGCAAAGGGTAATTTTTCGCAAGCCTATTTCAACTATGCACAATTCGGTCTCAGCTACAAAATTACTAATCAACATAATCCTCTGCTGAGCTCCACCGAATTTGTTGGCAAGACTCTCTTTGTCATCGATTGTTCCAGAAGGGATGAGAGCATAAAAAGTTCCACTGTTGATGTGAAACTCGAAATCGAGGCATCTGAAGGATTTCCCCAAAATACTAGAGCCTATTGCATCATTGTGCACGACACTGTTATTGAGCACCTCCCACTCAGCGAAATCATTAACAAATTAAACTGAACATATGCTTGTCACTTCAGTATCAATCACAGAGTCAACATGAAAATAGCTGTTGTAGATATTCAAGGCTTTACCATCGAGCAACAATTCCATCCTAAGGAGATTGCCATTAGGATTGGAATTCAATGTAGTAATTTTCTTCTGCTGCCAACTATACCATTTTCCTCTTTGAGTAGAGCAGATAAACGTACTGCCTGGTTCTTGGAGCGAAACATTCATGGATTGAGGTATTCCTCTGGCTTTGTGGAATATCATCAATTAGATTCCATCCTCAAGAAAAATTTACAGAATGTTGATATCATTTATGTACGAGGACTCCAAAAACGTGACTATCTTACAGAGAAATTTCATCAATTGAACCTACCTACACGTGTTGTGAATTTGGAGGACTATGATAATACGTCATGGATGGTTCCCACATTCGGCGACAATGATGGTATATCACCCTGTATGCATCACATTGATAAGCAACCCCACTATAATTGCAGTCTCCGAAACGTAGATATTCTATACAAATGGTTATGTGATATGTTACCAAAATAAAAATACTCAATAAATTTGTATTCAAACTGTTTTCTTTTATTTTTACTTTATAACCTAAGTTGGTGGTCTGCCTCCCCTCAAAAATCCAATCAAAATAGACGTTTTTTCGCGTTCGAAAAAACAGCTAAAATTCATAACGCTAAAACATGCCAAAATGCGACCACAATAACCGTTTTTTGCGTTAAAAAAAAACAGCTAAAATTTGAAACGGTAAAACATGCAAAAATGCGACTAAAATAGACGTTTTATAAGGTTAGTTCGTTCTGCTTTGATCAAACTTGATCTCCCATAAAAGTTGTCTTATTAGAGTACCCGCATGTTTCTATACCTTTACTAATAACGAAGATAGCCTCCTAGCCTATTTGGCATTGGAAAATGCTTAACAATGTTTCTTGACATCGAAACAAACCCATTGTTGTCGAAATTATTGAAATCGTACGACCGATAGTAACTAAATTTGGACCCTTATCAATGCTCTATCTCAATTTTTAATGATTGGGCACCTTCCTGATGATAGAGAGCGCTGACGTATTCGGTCTCGATGACCTGTAATACATTTCAGATTGGGATCGTACGTTGAAACGCTAAACTCCTGTTAAAACATCATGTTTTTTTTTATAAATGAGATGCTCTGTATACCTTCTTGATTAGGATTGAAACGTCCTATTAGCGGTTTTTTTCCTATCTTGAATGATTTTTGAACACTCTGTGTATGTCTAAGAAAATTTTTGAAACACTCAGTATGCGTCCCATTTTCCACATGACATTTGACACTTGCATCAGCCATGTTTTTTTCTCTTAAATAACGTGTGATACGCCCTGTATATACTATTGCTGAATACTTTGCTACTCCCAATGACCCATTTTCCATCTGACCTGTACAACCATGTTTATTTGTCACATATTTTTTTTTCTTCAACGATATTACCAATGACAACTGACAGATATCGAGTGTGAGGCGCCGCCGATATATTGAGCGACGTTCTAACGAACCGACTTTTAACATTTGAGCGATGATTACATAACGCATTAAAATGTGAGGTTTATGGCACTTATGGCAGTTGACGGAAGGAAATTCTATCATTTTCTTGATCCCCCATAAAAGTTGTCTTACTAGAGTACCCGCACGTTTCTGTATCTTTACTAATAACGAAGATAGCCTCCTATGCCCTTTTGGCATTGGATAATGCTTAAAAATGTTTCTTGACATCGAAACGAATCCATTGATGCCAAAATTATCGAAATCGGACAACCGGAAGTGAAAACCGGAAGTGGTCATTTTATTGCATATTTGAACTCTCCTCGATGTGGATAATCCGAATTCACTATTACTCTTCTTCTACATCAATTTTTTCAAACCGGAAGTGCTTATTTTTCGATGATTCGTATAGATCCGACATATCGTTAATGCGTTTTTTGGACACTGATGGATTTGATGTATTCCTTCATGATGTCAAATGGTGGTCATGTTTTTTTTTTCTCAAACACTCGGTAGATATTTTCTATCTATGATGAGACATATGACAAATGACAGAAGCTGTTATCTTTTTTCCAAAAGCAATGATGTTTAAATCAAAACGCCCCTGTATATATTTTCCCCAATAAAATTTGTGAGACGTCCCTGTACAACTATGATGAGCGTTGACCACTCAGAAGCAGCCATGTTTTTTTTTTAACTTGAATCCACATACCCTCCATGTGTTTTTTTCTTTAACCTCCATGTTTTTTCTCTTAAATGATATGTTGGTACACCAGGTATACTAAATCTAACGAGCAGCCATGTTTTTTTTCTCTTGAATGATAAGTTTTGAGACACCCTGTATACTAAATAAGACAAGCACCCACCATGTTATTTTCTCTTAAATGATATGTTGGTACACCAGGTATACTAAATCTAACGAGCAGCCATGTTTTTTTTCTCTTGAATGATAAGTTTTGAGACACCCTGTATACTAAATCTAACGAGCAGCCGCCATTTTTTTTTCTCTTAAAATTATACGTTTTGAGACACCCTGTATACTAAATAAGACAAGCACCCACCATGTTATTTTCTCTTAAATAATATGTTGGTACACCAGGTATACTAAATCTAACGAGCAGCCGCCATGTTTTTCTCTCTTAAATGATATGTTTTGAGACACCCTATACACATTGCTTGTTGAAACGCTAGACCACCGTTGAACCACCATAATTTTTTTTGTAATGATGTGTAACACATATTTCATGACCCTCCTGCCGCCATCCGCTATCACAACTACATACTATTCACCTTCTTTAATCAATATCCTCCGTGGTGTAGTGGTTTAGGTCTCCGCCTGCCAACCCAGCCGGCGCGAGTTCAAATCTCAGCGTGAATCTTTTTTCTTTTCAGATACTGATCACACAACCAATTCAAATCTCCCGCTCACAGGACCATACCCGAGTTACGCCATCTGGTGGGAAGAAGAAGAACTTGATGTTCCGCGACGACGACGAGCTCCATGATGATGACGTCTCCACGCCATCTTGGAGTCGCTCACAACACTGGCTAGGTGTACAACTGACAGATGACGAGGAAGACGATATGACGTTTGACAGCTGGCAACGTGGTGACACATGACAAATGTAGGTTTGGTGGGTTAGGTGATAGATGACAGGTTAGGTTAGGTTACTGATGTTCCGTGACAAAGAACAGACAAATGACAGGTTAGGTGACAGATGAGAGGTTAGGTTAGGTTACTGATGTTCCGTGACAAAGAACAGACAAATGACAGGTGACACAATGAACGCGAAGCAGTGACGCGTGACCTTGAAAGGAACCAAAATTTGCAGAATGGATCTTAAAAATCCTTATGGCAATTAACATGTAAAAATGATCAAATTGATTGTCGAAGCCCCCTAGCCTATTTACTTCATTTTTAGATATTTCGTAGGTTACCAATATCAATTTCAACTCATGATGTCAGAATCTTCTGAATCAGACTGACTATTATGTACAAGATTTTCTATTTCTCATGAAACTCTGCACCCGTCCTCATGTTTGCTTGAAATTCTGGACGAATAACTGGGTTGTTCACTATGAGTATCTAGTCTGCAGATACGTTGAATTATGAGGTGATTCCGAAAATAGTGTCAGTCGCTGATTTTTTTCAAGCAGTTTTTTTAGGTTCATGTTATAGATGAATTTCCATAACCACATACTACTGGACACAAACCTTGTGAAATATTTTGAACAATGTACTGTGGGATATTCTAAACGATATGTATCAATATCTACTATGATCAGTAGTGGAATAACTCGCGTGATGATGATAATTTCAAACAATAATAGGAACGGGTGCAATGTTTCATGAGAAATAGAAAATTTTGTACATAATATGTCAGTCTGATTCAGAAGATTCTGACATCATGAGTTGAAATTGATATTGGTAACCTACGAAATATCTAAAAATGAAGAGAATTCCACCGCTCAATTTTTCAGATATCACTACAAAACTAGCTAACTTTGGACCCTGTATATCGTGAGTCCGTGTAGGAATTGATATACTTCATAGTGGATCTGAGTCGGTCTATCAAGCAAACGATGCCTAGTTGATTTAGTTGATATATTCGAAATAGTATCGTCACAATGGTCATTTGAAATTTTGGAAAAGTGAACTTCAGCACCCTGTATAATCGAACCTATTGAATTTAGGACGTTGGTGCAATGGAGACATTTGATCAGCGTCATGAGGTTTATAACCTATAAAAAAATCAAGCAAATTCACCGAAAGCCAATTTCCATTGATGCGGTGCGTGGTCCTTTGAACTTCAGGAATTTGACAGGCTTGGACGCCAGCAATTTTTAATTTAACAGGAATAAAAAGTACAAAATACCCAATGATAGATAATTGAAATAAGATAAATTGACTTCCTTCTGTAACCAGACCAACAATAGAACAATGTTTCAAAACAAATATATATTAATAAATTTAACAAAATGTAGTATCAAATTAATACGTTGATATTCAAACAATATCATTACTGAATTTGCTTCAGCGACACAGGTTACCTTGGTCCATTCAGTGGGTGGATTCACAGGCTAGTGATAACTCCAACGTTGTAATTGTTGTTCTGCTAACAGAATACGAACTAGATGACACTTCAAGCAACAATTTCATGCAATCCTCTGGTATGGATTACCCCTCCAGGTTGTACTGATTTCCTTGTGTTCCCTCGTAGATATGTTAGTTTATCACAGAGTTGAAAGTCAACAGTATACGATACCCTCCTCACTGAATATGTGATATGATATTGCACTTTAATGAAATGATATACTCCTCAACACAAACACAAAATGTATTGTCAAAGTGACACGTTGATATTCAAACAATATTATGAGGTTAGACCAAATATTTATAACAAATCTGTGAAAAATTACTGAATTTGTTTCGAGGACACAGGTTACCTTAGTTCATACAGTGTGTAGATTCACAGGCTAGTGATAACTGGAACGTTGTAATTGTTGTTCTTCTAACAGAATACGAACGAGATGACACTTCAAGCAACAATTTCAGGCAATCCCCTGGTATGGATTACCCCTCCAGGTTGTACTGATTTCTTTGTGTTCCCTCGTAGATAGGGGTCGAATTTATGAAAAGGTTTGATATATGTTAGTTTATCACAGATTTGAAAATCAACAGTATACGATACCCTTCTCACTGAATATGTGATATAATATTGCACTTTAATGAAATGATGTACTCCTCAACACAGGAGTTGAGATGTATGAGTACTTAGATCTAGGATAATCTTAACAGCAGAATATTAATGGTGCACCATGAAAAACTTTACTTGAAATCATTACTGAAAATGTGATATATATGTGAAATCAAAAAAAGATATAGAAATAAAGATTAATAAATGTCAATATTTAAAGTCCACAAGTTTTGAGGTTAGTTGTCCCGAAAATCAAAATTGACGTTTTGAGGTTAGCACTCCGATATGTATGTTAAACTTGATGAGGATTGTCAGCTTGACAAAATGGTGTCGCTTTCTGGTATGCAGCATGCATCGACAAATAAATATTTTTTCTCCAAATGACATTAAAAGCGGCCTTTAAATGACACTTGGCAGGCTTAGAAGTTGTACTTTTAATGCCTAGGCAGAAAAAGTCCACTTTTACTGCCTAGGCAGAAAAAGTTCGTTGCTAGGCAACCTTCCAAGTAATAATTTAAATCAAACTGGTTATTAAAATTGACAATGACAAAGTCCAATTAACTAGAAGGCCATCATCGATGGTTGATCAACATGTTATTAGATCATTAATTCCGTTGCAATTGGCACTTCCTTCTGGATTGGAGTTGATTGACAATCTAATTACCAGTATTATTCACTTGAGCTTCATTAAAAAATACTTATGATCGCATCAATTCATATGGATTTAGATTTATTCCGTCACCTGATTCACACCATCAAGCTAGTTGTTAACACCTTGACCGCCAAACTAAGAAGAGACTCATCCCACCTCTCCAATTCTCGAACTGGATTTCCGACATCATGTCAGTCACATCTATATGAACCGAACGTTATTAACCCAGATGGGTCTGTCTACAAATGAAATTTACCCTCAGACAAGTTCAGCTATTTGCCATCAGCTGTCACTGAACGTCTTAGCTAGTGAGAGAATTCTGTTGTCTACTCTTTAGACAAGTACATGTTCGTTATTAGATGTCGCTTCTAGTACGATTTTGGAATTAGGTGGAAACATCTAGAAGTAACGATATTTTCGTTACAATGTGCTCTGGAATAAGTGTCACTTACCCCTACTAACTTCTTTATTTTTTATAAGTGACAAAACTTTTGGACAGGTCGTTGTTTGTTCTAATTTTTGCGTTTCTTCCAATAAATTTTATTTGCGTAGATAATACGACGTCATCGCCATTTTTTTTAAATGGCTACTTTTTTGCGTTCGAATAAGTAATTGATAATAATACATGCAGGTTGTCCCAAATTCCGAATTGAATTGATACTAGAAATAAGGACCTGAAAAATGTACGTATTCTGATGTCCCAAATTTATTTAGGCAGACTCCTCTAACTCATGAAGCGTAAAATTGTAAACGGTATAATCCAAATTCAATAATTTTCTGCCCTAACTTCTCCTTAAAGACCGCAAAGAGTATGGTGCACCTTACCTGTAGCGTTTACATGCTTTATTTTATAGAAGGATACTATTAACTATTTTTCTACTCAATACTGGGTTTGGTAGTAGGAGATCAAATCCAGGGAGTAGCGTTCAGCTATCGTAGTAGTATTTGTTTGACCTTGGCTGCATGCTGCTTCTTCGACAGTCTCAGCTGCCTAGTCTTGAAAGGCCCTTACTTAGTAGAAGGACGTTCATCAGGCAGAGATGCCTCCAGCGGAAACAACACGGTAGTAGTGGTAGAGGGAAAGGAGAATCCGATTGGAAAAAAATATCCAGTGTGAAAAACAATATCCAGTGTCTAGTAAGGTCTAGGTAGGTATTCACTTAGTGAAATATGCTTTCCGTAGACTCTTCTATATGTCTATATCCTGGGTAGAGGGTTTCAATGGCATATGGGATCAAGTATACCTTAAAATCACATAGGATTACCAAATGCTTGAAGAATGAGATGTGATAATTGCGTACCTGCATGAAAGTGTGGTTTTAATCTTTCGAACAGGAAGGTCCAGAGAATATGCTCACGCAGCCATTCGCATGAATAAAACGAAACTGGTACCTTTTATCAGTTGAAAAATATAATCCCTATAGGTAGATTCAAATGGAATTAAATCAGAATTTTTCAACTTGTCACAAATCTTTCGAAGCTGTCACCAGATTTCTCTACTCTGGGTTTGAACTGTGTAAATTTTACCCACAATTGACGGGTCCTGACACTAAATGCGAAACTTGTCAAGACACACTATTCTCACGACGCGTAGAGTGCCAGTTCACATGCTAGGCGCGTCACTCCACACGCCGTGTAATGGAACCTTTAAACGTTCTCGAATTGTTAACTCCACAGATGACCATAGACATTGTTTTTTCAATAAATGAATTTTTTTCTTTTTTTTTCAGAATGAAGACGATAAGGTTCTCAGTAAGGAACTACTCCAGATTCGAATGAAACTGAAAACACGAAATAACAGTAATTGAAAGAGGAGGTGGATTATTTAAAAAAACGAATTACTTTAATTATATTTCGAATTATAGTATTTAGTTTTAAAATTTTTAATGTGATAAGTATTGGACTAAGTTTTTTATTTCAAGTAAATTATGAACGAATGTATAGTAACATGTGAAATATTGAATATTTTTTCTAAGGTAAAAATATTTTGTTGTTTATGATAAATATAATAACTAACTTTGATTTAAATTGCCATCAACATAGCAAATTGTACAAGACCCCAGGTATGCTTTTTCTAAAGAAATCTGTAGAATAATCTAAAGTATTGTAATATATTATTTTTTATAAAGTTAATTCCTGATTTATTGAAAGTTGAATTGGTATTCTCTTTGGTGTCAAAAATATAGAATGAAAACTCAGTTTGATATTTTGTATAAGTACTTCGATTTGTTAAGATTATCGGTTTCTCAGCTACTTTATTTACATTGATCTAGTATTTTCATTAGATTCCTGCTATATTACCAAAATGAGAATTGCTTTTGCCTTTTTGATACCGAAAACCATCCAGTCATTTTTTTGATACATTCTCAACTTCAAAACTATCACTTATGTTCCAGCATAAGGGGAACACTCTTCACAAATCTCAAACATATAGACCAGTATACGAAAGAAAAGACTGAAGAGACTTGTGGACGCTACAGTTCTCGATTATAAAAGACCAGTATACGAAACAGAAAAATGGAGCAGAGCCGGCGTTAGGATATTTGTCATACATACATACATACAAAAATTCTATGGACGTACATACAGGCCGTTTCTTTTATCATGTGGTAGCATTGCTATATTCTAAACCGTAATAGATACAAAGACGATTAAATGGGAAAAAAGGTAACTATTGTGGTGAGCAGTAAATTGGTCATAGAAAATTTACGGGTATTCTCGCCCTTCCCAACTTATACAGGGAAAACTGTTTTCGGTTTTTTACAAATAGAATTGTTATTTCAGAAAATATAAAAAAATGAAAAAGGAAAGTTTTATTGTATTCAAAATGTACTAGAACTACGTAACGAAAACATTTTAATCAAACTTTTCGTGTCAACACCGCCATCATCAACTATTTTATTCAAATACACAGGTCCGTATTTCATCACAAATATTGATAGAGCGATAAAATCACAATTCAGTGGTATATCACACTCGACATTTTTATAACGTTTCATATAAAATAACTAGCATCATCAGTGACAACAATTTTTAATTACGTTTAATTAAAAATTGATCATTACGTAGTTCTAGTACATTTTGAATATAATAAAACTCTCCTCTTTCATTTTTTAAAAATTTTCTGAAATAACCATTCTATTCGTATAAAACCGAAAACAGCATTTTTAGTTTTCCCTGTATAAGTCGGGAAGGGCGAGAGTCCCCGTAGATTTTCTCTGACCAATGTACTGCTCACCACAATAGTTACCTTTTTTCCCATTTAATCGTCTTTGTATCTATTACGGTTTAGAATGTAGCAATGTTACCACATGATAAAAGATACAAGATGTACAATGGACGTATATAGGGGATATTTAATGGATGTATAAATAGGATGAACTAAAGAAACGTTCATTGGATATGGGCCGTGATGGTCATGATGGTAGAGCGCTTGTCTCTTAACCTAAGGGTCATGGGTTCGATTCCCAGCACGGTCATTGGTCTCGTGCATGGCATCACACGTTAAAAGGTAACGGCTGCGTCTTCCCTAGCTTGAACAAGTCTTTCGAAGACTTTTGAGGGTTGTACTCTTAAGGATGTGCAGCTGGTTGAGGGAAATAACAATTTTAACAATTTTTTTTAACATGAAATGAGTAACATGGACATTCTAATGGTCCACTGAATTTCAGAAAATGTACTCTAAGGTTCAGATTACCACTACCAAAGGATGACTATCAAAATCGCACAATTGATGTCGTCATAAACATTCTCAGAAAACATTCAATTATTCAAAATATTCTTTGAATAAAATTGCCGTAACCTAGCAAGCAGTTTCCTAATCGAACTGAAAACAAATCTGTATTTGGAATTGAACCATTTAAGATCAAATAATGATGGCTTTATTACATACTTCATAAATAAAATATTATACAGCACATAACATAATATGTACATCACAAAAACACAGAAAACATTCAGACAGCGCAAGTGTTAACGGTTTCCACTCAGAACAATGCACTGAATTGTATATTATATAAACAAAAATAGCACAACTTCCGATTTTTATTATAAATAGATACATGAATAAAATATATATATATTGTAATGATTGAAAAAAGTTATTTTTTTTTATTAGGTAAATATTGTTATTATTATTGTTAGAAATGAGGGCTAAATACCTTACCTTAACTTTAGAGTACCTTAATTATTAATTACCACCCAAAAACAGTTTGAAAATCCAAGTTGAATTGCTCAAATAGTGCTTTCCGAAGAATGTCTAGGTCATTCCGCTGCAGGTTTTCGAACAGTAACAATAAAGTTCAGATAATATCAGATCCTAGCTAGGTTTCTTTTAGGATTTCTAATCATTCTAAGCGTATTAAATTTTAGTTTTGATTAATTTTTCCAAAGAAATTAAAAATAAAAAGAAAATCTGACAGATAACATAACCTCACAAATTGAGAAGAAAATATTATCAATAATCAAAATAAAAAGGTTACTATCATGTAGAGGAAAATAAAAAAAACTCATTAGTAGCAATTTAAGAGCATTCTAGTAAGTAATTTAGTTTTAAAGATAGATTTAAGTTGTAAATAATTAAGTTAAGAAAACAAATTGGCCATGACTAGGAATATAAGGAGCTCTTTGAAAATTATTTAAATCATCAAGTGCGCGATGAAAAGGTGCTTTTCGCGAATGTGCAGACTGGGAAGGAGAAAAACTTTCTTTTGTTTTTGTTTGGAAGTTTCTGGGGATTCTAGAAGTTTTTGCCGGGTGAAAAAGTCGAAGCAGAAATCCAGGAAAGATTTTTACAAGATTCCATTCAAAAAAAGAAATATATTAAAACATTAATTAGTTTGAAGTGATAAAACTATAGAAGAAAGTACCTGGTGTAAGCTGATAAGAAGAGATCAGTCGGGAATCGCTGTTTTGATGAGAAAAATCCCATAGAAAAATAGCTGGTCAGAAGAATTTCTGGAAGCCTTCTGTTGAAAGGCAAATATCCACAAACTCCAAGGTATTTATCTCCAATTCCAAGTATTCTCTGTTGCACATCCATCGATTTTTTTTTGGATCAGTAGCTGTGATTCAACAAAAACTTTAACTCCGCGAAAAATACGAACTTCCAAATAACCTTCACCGAACTTTGAAACTTTAAGTGCACAGATTCCGCGTTTTTCATTGACAATCATCTACAAAGGGCGAACTTTTATTAATTATAGAACTATTTAGCTATGGAATGTTGATCAATTTAAGTAATTTGTTTTTTTTTATCATTCATCACAATAGACATAACCTCCAAACTGCATGAGAATATAAAATTCTGGGATTCAATAAGAGCTACGACCGCTACGATTTCCAGTCAGCTGTGGTCTCAATCGGGCTGGGAGAATACGAGGTTGACCCAGAAATTTGTGTCCCACTAAAATCATTCCGTGTGGAATAAAAAGTTTGGAAGGTTGGATCAGGTCATAGAATAAGGTAGCTTTCACTGAGTAGGAAAATAAGTATAAGAATCTGGAAGTTGAATTGAGAAAATATTCACCAAATTTATTTAAATAAAAATTGCAAATTTTGAGTTTTTTTTGAAACCTCTATTTTGATTCTACTTGAGAGTTTACTGTCACCATTTCACAAAAGAATCATTATTGAACCATCTTGCCTCTGAACCCAACTTGAGAGGAGGAGTCTGCATATTCACCGGAGAGACGACCTAGCTAGCCCATCAGAGTAAAGAACAAGGCACAAGTATTAAAAAAAGGTTTTTTTTTTTAAGAGTAAGTATTTAGTCTGGGCAACATTTGGACAAGGATAATAATATTTACCTGTGTTTCTTTACCTATTTATCTTCAATCTACATAAAATTTTGATTTACAAAATAGAACAATATAAAATTTCACGACAAAAATTTATTTATACCAAAATCATTTACTATAGCATTATCAAAATATAACAATATATATGTAATGAACATTCTGAGAAAACTAAAAACTCTCACAAATCATTAAACAATCACAAATATCACTAATACCACAAATTGGACATAGAAAAACTGAAATTCATGACAAAACACACTAATTTCCTTTCCTTTCATTGGCTCTTTGAAGCCATTTCAAAATTACTTCTTCAACCTCCTTTTGATCTCCTTTTTTAGAATGTAGAGCAGCTTCTAAAAATTTTGTAGTATAATTTTTTTAATAATTCAAAATAAACAACAATAAAAATAATAAAATGTATAAAATAAAACTAAATATAATCTCAAAAGAGTGATTAACTACCATCCTGCTCATAGAAGAGTACCTACATATGCTCTTCCGCTCATCAAGGACTCTGGAAGAATCGGGGAAACATGAGAATCGTTATACTCGTGCCACGTGCCTGAATATGGATGCTTACAGTAAGCAGTATAGTGTCCGCTATAGGAAGACCCGCCGTGATTCAATAAAGCGCTTCATTGTCTGCTGTGAAGTTGCTCATATCTAATCCTTCAAGTGGAAAATCAATGGTGACTTCTAATTTTCCTCGAAGTCTGTCTGTTTCGGAAAATTCAATTTAGTAAAATTGTGCATAATTACATAACAATTACCATACTAAAATTCAGAGCCGTATATCATGTGTAGTTAACTAATAGAATAATTGAATTGCTGTATGGTTTATCATAAAAAAATGTTACCTTCGAAAATGAACCAGGAAAATATTTATAACTTGACAAATCTTAAAAAAACGCAACTATTATACAGATAAGGGTTATTTATGTATCAAGGGCGTAAAGTAGGCGTTTATGGCCTGCGGCGTGGATAATGGCCCGAAGGCGTTAGCCGAGGGCCATTACACGCCAAAGGCCATGAACGCATTTTACGCACGTGATACATACAAAATTTTATGCACTGGCGGTTTATACAGTGTCCACCAAAATCTTGGAACAGCATGGGAAACTAGCTTTTATGAAGACTGACATTTTCTGAGAAACTATTAATAAAAAAGTTCCATATGGTTCCAAGATTTTGGCGGACACTGTATATATATTTATATCGCAATTATCGTGTCAATAATCATCTCTGTATACTGAAATAGATTCATTTATTCAAATTGTACACAGAATAACCTAATTATGACGTTGTTAAGCAAGCTGGTTGTTGTCTAGCAACAAATTCAATAAACAAGGTAAACGGTCATCTTCATGTTTATCTGAAAAAATGCGTGAGTGAACTCAACACGAAACTTATGGAATCATCAGATGAAGAACATAATGTAGATTATGAATAAAAGTTGTTAAATGAGTATTTCTTTATTGAACTGAATTCATTGTTTCGTGGTAGGTCTTCCGTGAAATGATGTGTGTAGGTATATATGGACAATTTTAGTATATTGTCTACTTTACTGCCCGCGGGCCATGATGCGCCCACGGGCGGTAAAGTGCCACTTTACGCCAGGCGAACCGGGCGGTAAAGTGTACTTTACCGCCCGCTAGTGCATAAAGACATTTATGTTGTTCCTCCTCACATCTTGCTACTATCACTTGCTCAACACCAGACCAGACAGTATAGGTACACCTACACACCACAGTCTAAATTGAATTCATGTTTAGGTTTGCCAAATGCACTGTGAAATCCACAAATTTGAAATAAAAGTTCACATGAAAAACTGAAACAGAAATGAAATTACTTCTAACGTTCTAATCTTAAAACTTAAAAAGCGGCCGGCGGGATGCGGCGGAAAGTCATGGAATCTCTTCTCAAGGTGTGTGTTTCATGTAGACGAATCTTAAGTTTCTTTTCACCTGGAAAATATGCAGCATTTATTAATTTACATATTCCAGGCGGTGAGAATTTTAATCAAAAACCATTACATAATTACGTACCTATTTCAGTTTTCCTATAATAAAACTAAGTAAACTAGAATGTATATTTATATACGAAAATTTCACATTCGTATTGGTGAAAACTCACCCTTTACTTAGGTCTTTGACATCCAGAGAAAGTACATAATCTGTACAATTTGTTGTGAATGTACGATATCCCAGTTATGTACAAACAACTGTCATGTACATTTATAGATGTTCCGATTTGATCTGAAATCATTCATTTAATGGAAGCACATAATTGTATAATTTGTTAACATAGTTCGGTACATCCTATAGACGTTCTTCCGGCATGTAGAAACTTGTAACAACATATAATGCATCCATTGGATGTACCAGCTCTTAACATCCTACGGACGTACAGGAAAATGTATAATTATGAATAAAGTAATTTAGATTAATCCAATATTTTTTCATCCAGTTGAGATATGCAAACGTACACTTTCTGAATCCACAAATCGGAGCCAGTCCTGTACACCCTGTGGATGTTCAGAATTGTACAATAATGGACATCGCAAGTAGTCCAATACACTTTTTAATGTTTATTTTCGGAAAATGTTGGCAACATTGAAAACTGATTTCACAACTAGAATGTACTGCATCATAGTGACTAGGTGACGTATACAATCATTTGATTTAATTATTATTATAAATGCATTTATTCAGGTCCGAAATTTAAAATAGATGTCCATCTATTATTCATTCAATAACATTATTTATTCGATCGTATAGTGTTTGTAATTCACTTGAAATAACATGCAAAATGCATTAGTACATTATTGTTTGTACATTTTTAATTTTTTTGTACCATTTGCACTCGCCATTACTGAGTTTTCATTTGAAATTGTAGTTAGTTATGCGAATTTTTGGAAAAGAACCGACGCGCTAACTCCAAGTCCGCCCAATCGTTCGCTTCACCCGTGGCGTTGATTCAAAAAGCTATTACTCACCTATTCATGGTTAATGGTGATGCTGAAATGATTATTTTCTCTATACATTTTTCTTCTGAGTCGACACGAAAATGTTGCCCTTGGAAAAGTGCCTCTCTGAACACCTGCTTCATTGTTTCATAGGACACGCTGGTCTTCGACTCGAGACACTGAAAATTGCCAGTAGGTACCATCCTTCTTCGAAAAATAAATGGACAAAGGACAACACCTATACAACAACATTCGAGGTAATCTTTGATATGCGGACCTAAGCACACTTTTCAGCCTCGGTAGTTCTATATGATTCAACTGTAGATAAAAGTTTCAGAAGTGAACCGAAAAATGGTCAGATGCTTTGGAATGGTGACTACATACGCGCGGAAATATCTTGACCAAACAGAATCAGGTGTGCTATCATTAAATTTCAGCCTTTTGAATTACCTGGGATGGGGGAAATATACCCCATCTTGCTCCAAATGGTGCTGAAAACACTATATCTCCTATTCAGTTTATTCTTCTTGTGTTCAACCTGCCATGATCACACATAAAGTAGTTCTCACAGCGCTACACATATATAGGAAACAATAAATAACCCATACAGCACACGACGTTCAATGGATGTCAATTTCAGGTCCAAATGAAGTCCAAACGTATTAGGATCTAATAAAGAATTCCAATAGATAAGCAATTCTGGATATGTCCTGTACGTTCCATAATTGGACGTCTTATGGATATCCATTGGACTTTTAATATCGGACGTTTATCAAGTATCCATATATGTACGTTATTGAATGTCTTTGGGACGTACAGAACTGGTTCTAATTTGTACTCTCAGGAATTGTTCGTTTATACATGTCCACTGGATGTACAATATTGGACAACTTGAAATCTTCATAATTTTGTACATTTCTGAACATCCACAGGGTGTACAGGACTGGATCCAATTTGTTGATTCAGAAAGTGTACGTTTGCATATCTCAACTTGATGAAAAAATATTGGATTAACCTGAATTATTTATTCATATTTATATATTTTCCTGTACGTCCATAGGATGGTATAAGTACCAGTTCTTATAACATATATTTTATCCAATGAATGAACTATGTTGAATCAAATTTCTACATGCCGAAAGAACGTCCATAGGATGTACCGAACTGTACATAAACAAATTATACAATTATTAAGTACTTATACATGATGAATAATTTTGGATCAAATTGGAACATCTATAAATGTACATGACAGCTGTACATAACTGAGATCCCGTACATTCACAAGAAATTGTAAGGATTATGTACTTTCTCTGAGGGCCGGTTTTTCAATGTACTTTAACTTCGAGCTAAATTTAACTCATGGTTAGAATGTGAGTCGATTCCTTCATTTAGCAAATGTCATGTTCATTCTAACCACGAGACAAATTTAACCGTGAGTCAAAGTACGCCAACACGACATTGATAAACTGGCCCTGAATGTCAGAGTTTTGGGTAAGGGTAAGTTTTCATCTATGCGAATTTGACATTTTCGCACATAAATTTAAATTCTAGTTTATTTAGTTTGATTATAAAAACTGAACTTTCTATTAAATTCCAGTAGTAAATTCTAAAACAGATAAAAATTACGAATTGTTTAGTGTTTACCAATTTTGAGACGTATAGTTATCTCGAGAACTAGGAAAGAATACACCGTAGAACTCGACCAGATAATGGGAAATCATATGATTTTTTCAAATGTGTTTATATAAATGCAATAAAAATAATTGCTTTAGATGTGTGAGAGAGGTTATTCTTTGAGTAATAAATTCAAAAGATTTCAGTATGAATACAAAGGCCACAAGCTTTCGAATCTGTTACAGAATAACCTACGTCACTAATGCATTTGCTCACCTAATTTTTCATATCATTGTTGACTTTCACGGTGACTTCATTCCTTGTTTTCTAGATACATGTTTGAAATTGACAAAAACAATGAAATACGAAATTTTCATTACTTTTCGGCTTTCCATTCAGTTTTTAAAGAATTAATTGATTATTAATGGAAAGAGCACATCAATTACCCTCTTATTGAATTTCACGGTGGCTTCATTTCTTGTTCTCGTGATATAGATACCTACGTCTTGGAAATGGCAAAAACAATATAAAAACAGGGATTTTAATTACTTTTCAACTATCTTCCTGGATTTTTTAAATTTCCTTGAACATAGATATAAAGTCTTAAAATAGTATAAATTTTCATTTATTTCGGACTGTTGTGATATTTGCATTTCATTTTCTTCTGTGAATCCATAGCGATAGTTGTTTAATGTAATACTTTATATATTGTTTTCTTTACAACTGTCAAAAAAGTGCACTTTTTTTCACACTTTTTCGTAAAATAATGAAACAGAATTTTGATTTAGTAAAATAACATACCTACTTTTTGTTTACACCATAAATTGGGTGAGGATGAGTTGCTACTTAACTATAAAAATTGGTTGTCCTATTTTTTGACAATTGTAGTAAAATTATTGTACGCAACACGTGAATAAGGTATTTTTTTACTCGTAGGAATTGCCGCACTCCGCTTTTACGACGTCGTGTGTCAATATTTCCTACTCGTAAAAAAGTACCACTTTACTCTTGTTACATAAATGACTATTTCAGCTGAGAGTAGAGTTATTAAAAAGGAAGATTACCTAAGTATCGGACCTTTCATGGTTAGTAAAGCGTGGTTCCTGAAGAAAGAGAATTCTAGATGTTGATATTTATATTCGTTTAGGCTTGCTTCGGATATTTTATGTTCATCAGTAGAATACTCTCTGGAAGATATGCGTTTCGAATCCATCGACCTTCGATAAATATCGTATGGATGTCCATGTTCAAGAAAAAACAATGATACTAGCTGGTATTTGTTAAGACATTTTCATAACAAAATGGAAGGTGAAAAAATATAGGTTGAACGCTGATTTTGTTATATTATAAAATATTTACTGAAAGATATCCATTACACAGCCTCGATGGATATCATGGATGACCATTTCAAATTCGTGGATATTCCGACCAGAATTGAACATGAAACGGATATCCATAGGATATTACCTATGAGTTATCTGGGAAAGCAAGTGGATTTTCAGAATATAGAGCAATTCAGAAGGAAAACCAACAAAATACAAAGCTAGACTTGCTTGCAGTTATAGAGGATTTTCACATCAAAAAGGAATCGACACACTGAAACTCATGCACCTGTGACAAAGAAAATGATAATCACAATCATTTTGACAATTCGACTTGAATTTAATCTGATATTTAACCAAATGTATGTAAAAACAGCCTTTCCCAGTGGAATTTCGATGGAAGGTGTTTATATGAAAATTCGTCTGATGGTTTTGAAAAACACCGAAATGAAATTTGCAATTTACACCGATCCGTATATGGTTTGAAACAATGTCCATAGTCCTGAAACGAGAGATTTGATGATTGATTGAAGGAGCCCTAAACTACCTTCTTGGATTGAAAATTGAATAAGAAAGAAAAAATAATTCTGATAATCAACCGATCAGAATATCTGGAAAATGTACTAAGAAAATTCAGAATAGAGGAATATAATCCAGTAGCAAAAAAGATGAAAGTCAATTTCAAAATACCTGAAGCTGAATAGGAAACTTTCGACAACCCTACAAAAATCTCATTGTTTGTCTGATGTATGTCAGGTTGGGAACCCCACCCGACCTATATGTATTGCTGCAAGTTATATCAGTAGAGTGCAAAGCAAACCAAATGAAAATGAATCATAACAACTCAATGGGATTCTGAAATATGTAAAAAAAACATTGCACTTGAAATTGACCTTCAAAATGGATTCAGACGACGAAATTTTGCAGGGATACGTTGTTGCAGATCAGAGAGGTAACTTAACAACACCGATAGAACATTCTCTACAGGTTATCCTTTCAAGATTGTAGTGGTTTGGAACTATATGCGGTTTTTTTGTCTTTTCTTTATTGGAAATACAAAACTTCAGTCAATAACAACTTTAAAAAAATATATACGAAATTAAGTTTCTCTTCGTGTCTACAAATTATTGGAAAATACACGTAATAATTTAGTTACAACTTACCTATTGTTTCGTTTTGCTAAATAATAGGCCGAGCACACTACTAAACTGTTTATTTTCTAACTTCACTAAAAACATACAATAACGTCACTGACTAATTAAACACTTTAGATCTATACAACAATACAACTAACTAAATATTCCAAACATTTATATCCTTCTTCAAAAACTGTTTATCACTTCTTCATAAATTCTTCTTAATCTTCTTAGTTAATTCAACTTCCCTTAACTCTCACTTTATATAGTACAGCTGTGCACCAGATTCTTCGCGACGCGACGGTTTGGTTATCCCGAATATTCCATACCGAAAATCGTCTACGATTTTCCAGGAAGTAATTACCGACGAACCGCTAGCGAATCGACCCAGCGGCGCAGCTAGGGGGATTTTATCAATCTCGTAACATTATCCCCCTCTTAATTTTGATCGTCCCGATCAAACAATGTGTCGTTGTCTCCATATAACGTTTGAGTCTTTCTAGGTTAATGACCTTCATTTTCGCTCTCGGGCTGCGTTGAATTCTCTAGACCACGCCGTTTATTCTTTTCACTATCGTATATGGTCCTTCCCAAGATGGTGTTAATTTGGGAGAAACTCCTTTCTTACGACGAGGATTGTACAGCCACACTCGATCTCCTTCTTTGAATCCACCAGTATTGGCCTTAAGATCGTATCGAGCCTTCATTCTGACACTGGTTATCTTCAATCGTTTTCTTGCAAATTCGTGGATCCCATGCAAGCTATCTCGCAGTTCGTCTGCATAATCCTGTATCTCTGTTTCTTCAGCACTTGGTGATCCGAACACCAAGTCACAGGGCAACCGAAGTTCTCTCCCGAAGATGATGCTGGCTGGAGTGAACTTTGTGGAATCGTGCACAGAGGTCCTATAAGCCATCAAGAATAGTGGAAGATGTCGATCCGAGGTCTTTTGGTGCTTCTCTACTACTTTGGAAAGATGTTCTTCCATAGTCCTGTTGAACCTTTCAACCATGCCATCAGACTGTGGGTGGAGAGCCGTTGTTCAGGTCTTGCTAATTCCCATCATTTCACAAACTTCCTTGAATGAATTAGTAGATAAACAATGCCGAAGCTGGGACCGAAGAGTGTCCCAGAATCGGCATTGCTCCACACGGTGAATCTCTCGATGGCCGCGTCCATCGAGTTCTTGCCGTTGGTGGAGGGTTGGTGCTGAAGAAGATGACGTGTTCGCCGAAGAGTTTCGGGGTGGGGGGGTTCAAAACGTTTCACCCTAAGTGGCGCACGTCTTTTCTGCAAAAAACATGGCGGCGAATGCGGCGATGGAGCGGAAGGGGCGGCGATGGAGCGGAAGGCAAAAAACATGGCGGCGATGGAGCGGAAGGCAAAAAAACATGGCGGCGATGAAGCGGAACGCAAAAAACATGGCGGCGATGGAGCGGAAGGCAAAAAAACATGGCGGCGATGGAGCGGAAGGCAAAAAAACATGGCGGCGATGGCGGAAGTTATGAAAAAACTTTCCCTCACGTGATTCGCTGAGAGCAATTGGCTGGAAGAGAAAAAAACATGGCCGCCGCCGCCACCTTAATTGACAAAACAAAAAAATTAAATATGAAAAAATTTCTACTGTCTTAGAACACACACACACAACAGAAAATTATGATGGACGACTTATTATTAATTCACTTGCTCTCGAATGAAATTCCAAAAGAAAAAAAATACGTCTCCGCCGCCGTGAAATAGCGATAAAGCACGTATCTTGAATGTTTACTGTCTGCTCTCTCAAGTTGAACGAAATTCTCAGTAAACACGACGATGATCCATTTTTGACCTTGAATTTGTTTTTCAGATTTATTCGCACATCCGGTATCTGTTTACGCTGCTCGAGCTAAATTGACCTTGGAGTTGTTTTTGTTATTGCGCAATTTGGGTTTTCCCCAGATCGACCGTTGCATACATTTGCAGCGTGGGTTACGCGAACTCGGCGTGGAGGTGGACGGCGTGGGCCACGTGACACAGAGAGTTAATACGTACGTTCACAGCGAGCCTGCGTCATTTCATTGTCTGCGTTCGAAACAACAACAAGGGCCTCTCTGCCGCTCATCTGTCTCTCGCTTTTTTTCTATACAAGTGCATTGTTTTTTATTGTGAGTGCCATTTAATTCGTGATTTGCAAAGGTCAGTAGTAGTAGTAGTTATTCTTTTTTTATTTTTCGCGATTGTTTCAAGTGTGCCTATTTCTTTCGATTCACTCTTTGTTGTGTTTCTTTTTCAAAAAAAAATCAGAAAAGTTCATTCTTTATCATAATTCCTTCTCATACAGGGTGTCTCTCACAAAGTTCCATTTGCTATATAAAGTGTGATTGAAATATTTTATTTTTATCATATTTATTTCTCATACACGGGGTGAATCATAAACATAATTTTTTCATTTTGAGTGAGTGAGAGTTATAATACAGCGTGTATGATTTTTTTTTCATTTTTCAAATGATTTCGCAGATGTCTCATCTTCTCGACGAAATTAACAAGATTTCGTTGACTTGCAGGAAGAACCTGCGGAAGTTGTCTGAGCTACCGAAGGACGAACCCCATCTGATCCTCGGCGCTGAAGCGAAAACAACCAAATTTGGAGAGTCCATCCTAGTGGAGTTGGGGGAGTGTAAAGTATTCCTGCCAAATCGAATGACTGGTGCATTCAAACCCATCCTCGACAAATTAACCGAGTCCCAGCATATGCTCATCTACAGGGGCGAGCAGAAAATTGCCAATCAAAATCATCCGCAGCAACTGTTTGAGATCTCTAAAGCCTGAAGACGCTGACGCCGCCGCCGTTGGAAACAAAGAGTGAGTTTCTTGTATTTTCATTTGACATTTTCTTCATTCAACAGACATGTGTCTGTTGAATAATCGTCATCATCATCATCATCATCATCATCATCATCATCATCATCATGTCATCTGACGCTATTGTTGCACACAGTATGGAGATGGTAGCCAAGTTGCGTAAGGCCAAAAAAATCCTCAAAAAGGGTTGTACTGATGAAGAACGCAAACATTGGCTGGCCTATTGCAAGTACACCGCCCGCCTGATCAATAGTGTGATCGCGGCAGTGGATTGCATAGGCTCTCTTAGAAAATTACAAACTTTATGCGGACACTTGAAAATTATACGAAATTCAATCAAAAAGTCAGGTCAACAACAGCCAGGCGTCGACGTGGTGGTGGGAGAGGGAGTCAAATCAAAATTAACATCTCGAGTAAAGTGGGAGGACTTGAAATCGGCATTTTCTTCGCGTTTACGCACCGGTATAATTATAAATTTGAAACATAAAATTTTTTGGTGATGCATTCATTCTATTCAAAAGCAGAATTCAAAATTTATTGAAAAAACATATAAGCATCAAAGTCAATGCGACATTTTGTGGTAAATTCGTGAAAAATTCTTTGAATCAAGAACAAATAATAAGCGACTATAAATATTTCAACACTAAAAACGTTGTTATCGATAGGGGTACAACTTTGAAAAAGTGGTTCCTAGAAAATGTCATCGATCAAATTCAAAACAAACTGTCGGAATTCGCGGACAAAGAAAGTGGCTGGAGTCTTCAGACAATTGTTAGTTTGGAAATCAATACGAATAAATCGGACGTGGGAAACGGTTCGTCTTTCATCGAGCTGCCAAAATCTATTGCGAATAAAAAAGATTGCATTAATATGAAAAATGAAGATGATGCGTGTTTCACTTGGGCCGTCGTTTCGGCCTTGTACCCTGTTGAATCGGGTAAAAATGCTAGAACATCATCATACCCTCACTATTCAAATGTACTGAACTTGGATGGAATCGACTTTCTTATGAAATTAAAACAAATTACCAAATTTGAGCGATTGAACAACATATCTGTGAATGTGTACACTTTGGAATTGATTCAGCAGCAGGCGAACAAGGAGGCATTTTTCGTTACTGTTCCGAGCCGACTCACGAAACAAAAATTAGACAAACATGTCAATCTTCTCCTCATTCAAAATGAATATCACCCGAAATTAAATGATTACGAGGCACCACCACTGGAAATCGCCGACGCCGATGATGCCGTCGGCGATGACATAAAATTCCATTATGTTTGGATAAAGGATTTATCTCACCTACTCAGTCGCCAACTCAGTAAAAATGGACATAAAACATTCATTTGCGACAGGTGTTTAAATTATTTTACGAGTGAGGAAAAACTCGACAGTCATACTGTTGATTGTCAAAAATTAAACGAGAGCAAAATTTCATTTCCTTCGTATGATCATGTAGAATTTCGGGATTTTGTACAAAAAAAATAGTGCCCTTTGTAATTTACGCGGATTTTGAGTCGATTTTGGAACAGTTTAATGACGAAGAATGCACCTCACATACGGCAAAGTACCAAAAACACATACCTTTCAGTGCTGGATTTTATTTCAAGTGTGCATATGACGATACTTTGTCATTTTATGATAGTCATCGGGGCCTCGACTCGATGGATTGGTTTGCGGAGAGAATGGGGGCCATAGCCAAATTTGTGGAAGCCAAAACTTTGGATATTGTCTCCATGATCGTCTCACTTCCAGATAGAGCGACAGCGCCATGTTGCCACATCTGCGAAAAACCTTGGAAAACTGACGACAAAATTGTAATAGATCATAATCACTACACGGGAGCGTTCCGTGGATATACGCATGCACATTGCAATTTGAACTACAAAAAGTCGTTCGTTGTGCCAATCATTTTCCACAATTTATCCGGATACGACAGTCATTTTATTATTCGAGATATAGCAAAAAGGGGTCGAGTCAGCCTGTTTCCTCTCAACAAAGAAAAATACATTCCTTTCACCCAGTACGATGGCAACACTGACATTAAATTTCGATTCATTCACTCTTTTCGCTTCATGGGCATGAGTTTGGAGCATTTGGTGCAAACACTGACCATCCATGACTTGAAGATTTTAAGGCGCGAATTTGCCCATTTTGATGCCGACCGGTACGAGTTACTCACTCGAAAAGGGGTATTCCCATACGATTTCATCGATCCGATGGAGAAATTGGAATGCCCAAGTTTGCCGGCGCGCGATCAGTTCTACAACAAGTTGAACGATTGTGGCATCACCGATGCCGAATACGAGCATGCGCAGAACGTGTGGCGGTCGTTCAACTTGACAACACTGGGCGAGTACTCTGACCTATACATGAAAACCGACATATTGCTCTTGGCGGATATTTTCGAAAAGTTTCGAAATATCGGCTACGAGACGTATGGGTTGGATCCTGCGTGGTATTACACCCTCCCGGGATATACGTGTATGTTGAAGTACACCCAGTGCAAATTGCAGATACTGAAAGACGTCGACATGCTTCTCTTTGTCGAGCGAGGAATTCGTGGCGGCATCAGTCATGGGTGAAAGGTATGACGCCTCCAAACCGTCGACCTATTTGCTATATCTCGACGTGAATAATCTGTACGGTTGGGCCATGATGGAATATCTTCCGTACGATGGCTTTAAATGGCTCGAAAATGCAGCCGATTTCGATGTGTTGGAAGTGTCGGACACCTCGCCCATCGGCTACATTCTCGAAGTCGATTTGGAGTACCCCGAACATCTGCATGACAAACACAAAGATTTACCCTTGTTTGCCGAGCACCGTACACCGCCAGACTCGAAATTACCAAAATTGATGATCACGCTGTACAACAAGGAAAAATATGTTGTGCACTACAGGGTGTTGAAACAAGCACTCAAACACGGCCTTGTACTCAGGAAAATCCACAAGGTGTTGCAATTCCATCAGTCGGCGTGGCTGCGTCCCTACATTGAATTAAATACGAAATTACGCTCTCAAGCAAAAACTACTTTTGTCAAAAATAACTACAAACTAGCCAATAACGCAGTGTTCGGGAAAACCCTGGAAAACATACGGAAGCACCGTGTGGTGAAAATGGTCTCCAAGTGGGGGAGACGATATGGCGCAAAAAATCTGATTGCCAGTCCAAATTTCAGGAGTCGCACCATTTTCGACGAGAGCCTCGTCGCTATCGAGATGGCAAAGACGGATTTGTTATTCAATAAGCCCTTGTACATAGGAATGTCGATTCTCGATATTTCCAAGGTATGCGTGTACGATTTCCATTACGGCTTCATGATGGAAAAGTACACGCACGATTAGTGCAAATTGATGTATACGGATACTGATTCGCTCATTTATGAAATTAAGTGCGATGATATTTGTCGGGATTTGATTAGCGGTCACATTGAAAAATTCGATACGAGCGACTACCCAAGCGACAACCCATTTGACATCCCCCTCGAAAATAAAAAAGTACCCGGCTTGATGAAGGACGAAGCCAATGGTCGTATCATGACAGATTTCGCGGGGCTTCGATCAAAGTTGTACACCTATAAGATACAAGGTGGAAAAACCGTAAAAAAAATCCAAAGTGGTCAAATACAGCGTTGTCGAAAATCACATCACTTTTGAAGATTATGTGGAATGTCTGAAAAACAATGTGGAAAAAATAACTTCGCAACGCTGTATTCGATCCTTTTCACACAAAGTTTTTAGTGTAGAGCAAAAAAAGATCGCTCTCAACCCCCACGACGACAAGCGCTGTTTGATTGTCGGCTCTCATGACACTCTGCCGTGGGGTCATTATAGTCAGTTAGATATCTAATAGAATTTAAATGTTTTTTCAGAGAGCACATACCCACACACGCACACACACACACCACCACCATGGTAGACACTTTGAAAAATTTATGCTGTCTGCAAGTAGTCAGATGTACATCATCAATAGTTGAATTCATCGAGGCCTCACCTCTACCATGGACGCTCACTGATTGAATTTTGAAAATGTTTGCCGATGAAAAATGGGTACAAATCTATGAGCAGGCTCAGAGCGTCAAACGAAATTTCAATGATTTGAGTCACTTAGAGTACACGAGAGGAATCAGCTTTGAAAATAGGTGTGAAGCTCTCGAAAATCAAGACTGGGAGGGTCATTTGCACGAAGACCAATACTGTGTGTGGGCGAATGCATACGTATTCCAAAATATAATTTACGATTTTGCCGCACTTGCTATAAAGCATTCAGAAGGGCTATGCAAAACCATCCGGTTCACAGCATCAGAGACCATCAACATATGGTGTTCGGTGTAAAGCACATGGATAATATATATCAATGTTGCAAATTTTGGTGTCACAACAGATTTGATGAAGTACTGTTCACTTTGAAAACGAGCAGCCAATGCTACTGTGACCTACATCTGCGTGGTGGTGGTGAGCCCTACGGATTAGATCTCACATATAAAGGCTTCATAGGCTCAGGAGATGAGGATTCAGAATTCGATGAATGAGATTGCCAAACACACACACACACACACAAAATTTCAAGAAAAATGTTAAATGAAAATGCAAGAAATTGTGCTCTTGTTTGTTTCTTTCCACACACACTACATATATTATTAATCAAATAATAGTCGATTATGTTTTATACTTATGATTGAATAAAATCAATATGTAATCCGTGTCTGGATATTATTATATTTTGTTTCACCCTTTCAATCTCTTATTCAAAATCCCACATATTTTTAGAGATCACTTTTGCATCAAAAAAGGGTTACTTTTTTGCGCAAAAAAGTAACACTTTTATTGACATGGTGGAAAAAGATGAGTGAAAGCTGAGTGATTCACTCAGCCACTCAGCTTTCACTGAAAATGCTTCACTCAGCTTTTACCACCATGTCAATAAAAGTGTCACTTTTTTTCATTCAAAAATACATGTATTCTTATGGGAAAATGGCAATTTTTTTTATAAAAAAAATGACCGAAAATTGACATGGTGGAAAAAGCTGAGTGAATGCTGAGTGAAAACTGAGTGAATGCTGAGTGACTCAAAATTCACTGAAAATGCTTCACTGAAATCCTTCCACCATGTCAATTTTGGGTGTTTTTTTTATCGAAAAAAGTGTAACTTTTTTGCATAAAAAAAGAGCACGTTTTTGCACCAAAATTGGAAGAATAATTCAATCAAAAATGTGATACTTTTTACATAAAAATTGGCATGTTTTTCGAAGCAAAAAAAATGGGGAAGGGTATTTTCGAGTAGCAAAATTAAAATCAAAAATATTCTAAGATATATATATTTTCATAAACGTATTGATGGGTAATCTACAAACAACGCATGTGTCGCACCTGATGGCGCACTGTGAGCAGCACGCCAAGTGTCTACATGGCATAAACAATACATTTAGTTCATTCACAAGACATACACGACACATCATCACCGTGTTCTGTGAGTCTATGTTTATGACATCTGTGGTCACTTTGCTGCTCATGTCACCTTACACTTGTCGTTCTTCTGGAGCAACATCAGCGCCATCTGTCGGTGGTGGTGGTGGTGGCGGTGTCATTCATGTGTCATCTGTCATTCTGCTAATGACATCTGACACTCTTGGTTCTGGAGGGACATCAGCGCCATCTGTCGTCGGTCTGTGTCTGTGCTCAGAGTAATAACTACGAACGAAATCACAATGGGGGCTCCATCGACGATGGTCAGCCATAGGATCGTCATTGGGCAGCCATCTGAACCCTTCTACTTGGCACGAAAGACATGCAACTACATCTTCCGAACCGGTATACGTAAAGCCTGCTTCGGCTACCTTACTTGCAGGAAATGTCGAAGACCAGCTTCGATACGAGTCGAGTCTTGTTTCGTACTGCTGCATCTCTCTCTCGGCATACACACAGACACACTGCACACTGCATACTGAATTAAAACGCCAACTCTGCTCTCAATATATACATTTATTTCGTTTCGTAATCAAACATTACTTTATCCGGCAAATAGCATAGGTATTCACGAAAACATAGATGTTTATCATCTTTTGATGATATAGTACACAAGTTCATAGCCTCATCAAATGACAAACCATTGTTTTTAGCTAGAGTTTTTGCACTGCTCAATAAATCGTGATAATATTGACTAAAGTTCATATTCAATAGATATTCAAATCTTGTCGCCATCACAGTAGCATCTAGATGTAGGATTTCTTGAACATCCGCTTCCGTCAGGTAGAAGTAGGTGTCATTCTTGGAAACTCGCACTTGTTGACACTCTGCATACGTGTGTAATTCCAAATCCATAACATCGTCCCAGTCGAGTTTGATTCGGATGCTGCTGCTGCTGCATTCGGGCCATTTCGGCTAGTGTAAAGCAACTGATTAATGGCCCCCACGAATTGGCCCCATTCAAACATGCTGAAGGACAGGCTGGAGCATATGGTGTATTGGACCTTGCACACGAGTTTCACTGCAGGCACGAAACTCCAAGCAAAACTTATGACGCATTGCAAGCTCAAAACGTCGGTGTTGCGAAACTCGTAGGTGGCGTTGCACGCGAAGAAACGTTCCGCTTTGATGGCCTCCTTGTACATGTCACATATTCGATCTAAATCTGCCATTCGATCTGCCCACTCTCGGTCCGATGATGATGATGATGATGATGATGATGATGATAATGATGATGATGAAGCTGACGCCGCCGACGCCACCGACGCTGACTCGTAACCAGAGGACTCTTCAGAAGACTCGACAACGACGTTGTTCACTGCACCAAACATGTTGACTGACTAATCTCTCTGCACCGTTTGGCATCGGTTTATTTCTCCGCTGCCGCCGCCGCAATCACCCCCCACCCTCCCCCCATACACCGGCTCGAGTTTCTACGTCGTCGAGAGCTGAGAGACGACGACGATGAAAGGCCCCCTCTTCCAGTTGAGATTGTGCCAATTTTCCATTGAATTACATGCGATTTGTCGCATCAATCCAACAATAGTTGGATTGATGCGTACTATCGAACCCCAGCCATTTCACAAGTACTTTACGACCCTTACGCCTGATGATTTTTTCCACTAGATAGACTTCGGGATTTTTTGTTTTTTGTAGTTCTTGTTAGTAGAAAGCGCCGCTGATTGGTCGCCCTTCCAAGTCCTCCAGCAAATACGTGATTGGTTGGGTGATTTTCACTTTGACAACTTTGAATAGTTCCGTAGTCCAATTAGGCGTATACCCTTTTTCGAAAACATGCTTGGCCTTGCTAATTCTCACGAAATCGCCAATTTTGAATTTTTTTCGACCAGCACGTTCGGCATAATCATACGTTGACTTATACATCTGTTTTTCATTGTCTTTGGTGACGTCACACGGTTTCATGCCAATCGTTCGATGTTTGCGCTGGTTGTAGATTTTGGCAATGTCCGGCAAAATGTCCAGCCATTTCTAGGTACCGTTCAAACTGAAATACTTGAAGAGATTCTCCTTGAGCGTACGTATAACCCTCTCTGCGATCGCGGCTTTCTTCACGGTATACGTGCTGTAGTGTTTGATGTTGTACTTTTTCAGGAGAGTCTGAAAGCTGGAATTGTAAAATTCAGTTCCGAGATCTGATTGGAGGAGCTTGCGACATCTTTTCGCTTTCGACAATATGTCACTCATCGCTTTGGTGACGTCTCGATCAGTTTTGGTCTTCAGGGGGCGCACCCATAGGTACTTGGAAAAGGTGTCAATCACCACGAAAATACAACTGAAGTTTTTATTGGCTTTGAAGTATTTTTGAAGATCAGCCAAGTCCATCTGCCACAGATCGTCGAGTCCTTTGATGATGGTACGTCTGCGAGGAAAATTTCTTCTGGCTGGAGCATGGAGCTCATCAACCAATTGTTTTTTTTCAGATGATGATGATGACGTCATGTCGCTAATGGCGGTGTCAATACACTAACTGCACTGGGCGTTACACCTTCTACTTAAGAGGCTGGAATGTCAACAATATCCAGTGCCAATTTATCCAAGCGTTTCTTGGTATTTTCATGCTTTTTCATCGAAAGTGACATGAATCGAATATCCAAGGCTGTTAGATTGTTTTTGGTGGTGTCCAGCTCGTCTTTGAGTTTGTGTATGACGTCATCTTTGAGCTTCTGTATGACGTCATCAACGTATTTTTTGTTGGCAACATCATTGAGTGCACTTGGCGTTTCCACATTACATATTTTCACATGTTCAGCATCAATGTCCCCATTTGTCGTATAGTTGAGTATAACACCAGGAAAATGATAGGGCTGCTGCTGCTGCCGTGTACGGCGAGCTGACGAAGTTTGACCGAACTTGTTGATGCTCATGATGCGACTGTGGCATGCAAAAAAACGTCTACGCTTTTATTTATCGAATATAGCCTGCTTCTCTCAATTCATTGATGATGGCCACGATCTCGTTGTCGGTAGAGGTGCTGCCGGCATTTTTAGCGGCTACCAGAAACCTATACCTGTCAACGAGCTCGTTCACATCGTCCCAGTACACGTATTCTATGGGTTTCGTGTTGTATGTCAACTGATCTGGGATACCACTGCCGTCGGTGAAACGACCTCGACCACCACCTCCTCCACCACCTATTTTTGATTGAGGATCTTTGAACATTGGTCGAATCAACTGTTCGTATTTGGCAGTCTGAGATGGATTCAACCTACCTCGCGCATCTACATGCGCACCTGTAGCTGTAAAATTTGCTTGTATGCCACCAAATCGTCTTTAGCGTATTTGGGATTTTTATAGAAAATCAAATTATATAGTCCCGGAGTGCCCTCGTATATTACACCATCAATGCGAATGTCCCCCGTATCTTTGTCGAAGTCCATCAGCTTTCTACTGAGCAACCATTGCGCTCTTGGTTTGTCGTAAATGGGGCCGTAATTCACATCTATTTTGCCGGATTTGGCGCGATGTTCATTCACGAATTCAGTTACTGCTTCGGGATAAACTTCCAAGTAGTCATCCTCATCATCATCATCATCATAATTACCATCATCTGTGTGGTAGCTTTCTTCGTCTTCTTCCTTTTTCATAAAGTCTGGAGTCGATGGTGTCGACGGTTCCTGTTTCTCTTCTGTTTTCACTGTCAGTCGTGATCGCTTGGTGAGTGGCGGCACTGCCGCACTCAATCTTTTCAGCGGCACCGTAATGGGTTTGAATAATTTACTCAGTGCTTCATCATGCTCGGATTTTCCGAGTTTCAGACTTTTTTTCGCACAATTTTCTACAACTGATTGACTTGACGTTTGCGTTCAGCTTTAGCAATCTCCGTCTCGATGCGGGGTGATGTGGTCGGCGCCATGGCTTCAGTACGAATGCCGTGCCACCTCGTATCACATTTGTATATATTTGTCAAAGCCCAGGCGGTAGCGCCCTTTGTTCACATCAAAGTCTTTGACAATGACCAGAGATCCGAATTTTTCTCTCCAACAGGTGGCGCACATACGGCGAAATTCCTCAAAGGTGTAATCCGGAGAGACGTGCTCGTCGAAGGCGTGCTTCAAATTCATATCGTCTTGCCGAAAAAGCACTATAATGTTGCAATTGTCTCTGATCAGCTGTTTGGGTATTTTCGAGTAGGTTTGACACAAGTAGGTTGGGTCAATACCCTTGTGGCGTGCCATGGCATAGAACTCCCTGATTTTATTCTGTTTGTCACACGCCACATCGTCAAATATGAAAATTGAGTTTTCTTTCGCCTTTGACAGATCGATTACCTCGTCGTTGTCCCTGTATGGAAAATAACCTACGCCCTTGACTTGTTTGAGTACATCGTGCAGTAGCTGATATTTAGGTTGGTACAGCGACTTTGAATAAACGTAAACATTCTCGAAGCGTGCTCCGTTCGGGCTGAACAGCAGACTGAGTACAGCGTTGGTCTTGCCACATCCGCTGGGGCCACAAAATATCACTCGGAATGAATTCGGTAGCAGGGAGCCGTGTTTACGTATACCGTCGTCGACACCGCCAATACCTATGGTATCCAAATTGACTATTTCCAGAGCCGGCTCTTGTTGCACCACTTTCATGTTTGAGTTGATTGATTTTTTGCAGAAGTGTGTGTGTGTGACCACGCCCACATCTGACATTCGAATGACATTTTGAGTGGAGTACAGTTATGTAAGTAGGTGTGCAACATCATTCGCGTCAGTGTCATGTTGACTGTCGAGCACGAAAGTCGTGGTGTGGTGTACTCTTTGATTAATCATCTGCCATTCGAGCTTCATTTGCCTGGATACTAGTACTGTGGACCGGGTACCAAACTACAGAAGAGATTGGCACGTGGAGACCCTGGTGTGAACCCTTTGGATTCGGCTTGTAAGACTCACGATATTGCATACTCGCAAAACAAGTCTTTGAAGGAGAGACACAAGGCCGACTGGGCGCTGGACAATCGAGCTTGGGAACGTGTCAAATCAAAAGACGCCAAATTTGGTGAGTAAGCTGCTGCTTGGCTGGTCACCACAATCATGAAGGCAAAAAGTAATTTGGGAATGGGTCTGAAGCAGAAGAAGAAGACTGCTGCTGCGTCGAGATGTGGTTAAGAAAATTACCAAGACTCTGCGAAAAACACTGAAACCTGATCAGCTGAAAGATTTGAGTGCGAAGGCTCTGCGAAAATCCTCCTTGGTGGCACTGTGTGCTGCCCGTGCTCAAGTGAAAAAATTGGGTGGCCGCAAAAAAATCAGAGTACCCCGAATAATACCGTTCGGAGCGAAGAGCGGTGGTGTGCTGCCTCTGCTTCCGATATTCGCCGCTCTGGGAGCGCTGGGCTCGTTGGCAGGCGGTGCCAGCACCATAGCCAGGACCATCATCTCCTCGGCCAATGCCAAAAAGAAATTGGAGGAAGACAAGCGTCATAATACCGCAATGGAGAGCATTGGTGGCGGCGGTGACAACAAAAATGTGGGAGGTTCCGGTTTGTTTCTGCGCAAGACCGCTAAAGGCGGCTACGGTTTGTTTCTCAAGAAGAAATTTTCAAAAAACTCCCGCTGAAGCTGCCCAATAGAGCGTTGTACGATGAGGAATTACTTAAATATGTGAAACGTTTGAAAATACCTCATTTCATTGGTGTTTTCATGCGAGACAACTTACCTCGATCCTCATCATCATCATCGAAATTTCCCAAGTACAGAGAATGCGCAATCATCAATCTGGACTCGAGCAGGAATCGCGGAACGCATTGGGTAGCTTACGTGAAACGCGGACATGTGGTGAAATACTTTGACAGTTTCGGCAATTTGAAGCCGCCGGTGGAATTGGTGCGATATCTGGGTAAAAAAGTGAAAATCTTCTACAAAAACGATCGCTATCAGACATTCAACCAAGTTAATTGCGGTCATTTGTGTTTGAATTTTCTATACGAGAACACACTCTGAGTGTGTGTGCGCGCGCGCGCGCCAAAATGAATAGAAAAGTGGTGAACTTTAATGACGAGCGCAATGAGGTTCATTATATGGTGACGTGGCGTTTTGCATACAAAACTTCGCGCAAATCGTATTGGATGCAAGTGGCCATGGACAGGATACGTTTCGCTAGATGAATAGCACGAGCCTCACGCGTCTTGAATCCCATACTAGACTCTGAGCACAGAGCGCGCATATGGAATGGTTTAAATACATACATAACCCCATCCAGTGTCAGTCATGTCTTTGCTATTGACAGTGACAGGTCAAACGTCGACGCTAACCGCAGACTTTTCTCCGCCGCTCCAATTGGACGAAGATAGCACTTACGGCTTGGCATTGATTGGTTTCCATTCATACAACAGCATACCGAACATATCGAGCGGTCGATTCTATTATTCTGTCAAAGGAGCGCCATCTGTTAGCATCATCCAAATACCGACTGGGTGTTACGAAATAAGCGACATTGCCAAGTTTATACATAAACACATCGAGAGGCCGAAAGAAGCAAAGAAGAAGAGAGCCGTAGTGTCTAGTGGCGTTGGCAACGTCGACGACGACGACGGTACCAACAAAAGCAAGGCTTTGTTCTCTCTCAAACCCAACACCGATACGCTGCAGTGTGAGATATACAGCAAGCTCTATAACATCGATTTTCGTCCCAAGGATTCCATAGGACGATTACTGGGTTTTTCCCCGAGACTATTGGAGGCTGGAAGCGTTCACTCATCCGACCTACCTGTGAACATTATCAAAGTTCGTACTGTTCACATCGATAGTAACATCACATCGGGTGCCTTCTTCAACAATCGTCCGGCTCACACCATATACGACTTTGCCGTTCGAGAAGACCCCGGCTTTGCCATCGACGAAACGCCCTCGAATTTGATTTACCTGCCTGTGAACAAGACGGAAATACACAACATAACCTTGAATATTCTCGACCAGGACTGTTGCAGTGTGAATTTCCGAGGAGAGACCATCATTAAATGGAAAAATGGGGTTGGTATTTGATCAGAATGATGATCATGATGCCTTTGGGCATAAAAGTGCAGAGGGTGCTGGCATCAATTCAGTCGCGCAGACGCAGTCGAAGAGAGCAGACGCACACACTCTGTCTTACTCCAGCATACACTTTCTCCAATCGCAAGGACATCATGTTATTAAGACAAGTGTTCGACGTGTACAATCATCCAAAGTTCGACGAATCCATCAACAGAGTTGAGAGTCGAACGCACCACCCGTACGTCAAGTCCTTTCAAAATAATGACATCATCGAAATTGTCATTCAGCAGAGCGATGTGTGGATACTGATGAACGATGCCCTTGTGTGCTTAGAGGGCTCTCTGACTCGTACCGCAGGAACAGTCAATGTTAGATTTATCAATAATGCCGGCGCATACCTTTTCGAGGCCATCTACTATGAAATCAATGGCAAAGAGGTGGACTCTGTTCGATCGCCGGGTATAGTGAGCACCCTTCGCGGCTATACTTGTTACGAGGAAAATGATGTGCGACACTTGAGCACAGCCGGCTGGACCTATCCTGGCGGAACGGTTCACAACGGCCCCGACGGTTCGTTCGCCATGTGGATCCCGCTTAAGCATTTGTTGGGCATATTCCATGACTATAGATATGCCACCATTGGACGACAGTGCATTCGCTTGGTGAGAAGTAGAAATGATAATAATTGCATGCTGATAGAGGAGGTGGCGAATCCAGTAGTCGATGCCACCACAGCCACACTGACGATCACGAGCGTTGTACTCAGAGTCAAACATGTGGTGCCCAATGACGACATTCGTCTGAAATTGCCGCAGTCCATCAAAACGCTCCTGTAGTGATTTCGTATCGTAAGTGGGACATACACGAGTTGCCTGCACTCACTCAGGGTTCCACCAAGGAAGTTTGGGCTGTGAAAACTTGCACGGCCATGGAGAGACCCGATTCGTCATTGTGACCTTCCAAACAAATCGGATTGGCAATGTGGCTCGAGATGCGTCCTATTTCGTTCACATCGACATCAGTGACAAACGCCTAACCATGAACAGCGATACTCACCCGCATGAACGTATGCACTTGGAATTCAACAGAAACAACTTTGTCGAAGCCCATCGAGCCTACACGGAATTCTATCCGAGCTATGCCAATTGTTCGAAGAAGCGCCCTCTACTCGACTACGGAGCATTCAAAAGCAGAGCGACCGTGTTCGTAATAGATTGTTCCCGCAGAGCGGAATTCATGAAATCCTCCACTGTCGATGTCACACTTGACATCGAGGCCAGAGTCGGATTTCCCGCCAATACTCAAGCCTATTGCATCATCATTCACGACTGTATGCTGGAACACTTGCCCTTGAGCGAGATTGTACGCCGTCTGTCATAAAAAAATAGTGACATACAGTAGTAGCAGTAAGTAGTGGGGGAATCCACTCTTTGTTTGTGCAGGCATCGACAGGTCGAGAGCGTCAGTTGTGAGCCAAACGTTCACTTGTTCAGTCGGTGTTTATTGATCTCGCTCTCTCTCTCCGAGTGTGTGTCTCTCAGTTAATCAAGGCATTGAATCAGTTCAACAATCATCAAACAAACAAAAAAAAACAAGATGAAACTCGTAGCCTGTGACATTCAGGGTTTCACTGTGGGCGGTGAATTCCAACCCAAAGAGCTTGCCATCACCGATGGGCATCGCACAAACCACTTTTTATTCAAAGCCGTAGTGCCATTCCATGACCTGAGCGAAGCAGATAAACGGCAAGTACGATATTTGGAGAGAAATATCCACGGCATTCCATACTCTGATGGCTATGTCGAATTCAACGAGATCCACAAAGTGCTGCGCCCCATCATCGAGGCTGATGTGGTTTACGTGAAGGGTAATCAAAAATTCGATTTTTTGCTGAAGTGTGTGCTTGATCTGCCTAAGAGACCACACATCGTCGATATTGCGGCTACTACAAGTACAGTCGTCACAACGCCTGCACCGACACTCGAGAAGCAAAGCCCGCTCTGTTTGAATCATATAGCATCCGGAGAAATAGAAGTGCATTGTGCCGTGAGACACTGTTTCGATATCTGGCAATGGATATCGTCACACCTTGCACTTGCAAAATTTGCGCGAGCTCAAGGCGCACATAGCATGGTACGAGCACAAGCTGTGTATTTTCAAACGCTTCCAGAATATGCAAATTAACGATGGTAAATGGATAGGGCAGCAGCAGCAGCATTCACCGATCCACCACGTTCCGCCGCCGTCGCCGCCAGTACCAAGTCCATGACGTCAACCACACCAAGACTAGCCGAAAACACACGAAATATTATTATTCATATTGTATTATTATTATTATTATGTATTAATAGATGTATAAAACCAATTTTTCTCGATTCATTTTGCGGATCGATTGAATGAGAGAGAGAGAGAGACTGAAAGAAATACGAGTCATGTACATTAAGCAATGGTGTATGTGTGTGTGCGTTCTTCTCAGTGTATATATTTGAGTGACATATACGCTGTTTCTCAGTGTACATTGAGCTGTCGCCACGATGACAACAAATTATATAATTCTAGCAGCCGTTCTGTCGAACGTACTGTATATTAGCCCTCCATATTAGTACGGTAAGGTATTGGTATCGTATTTGCACGACGATGATTCGAGTACTTCGAATTGGACGAAAATGACTCAAGCGCTAGCCAATGATGGATATTTGCCTGTGTTGAGATCCGAAATCCCGATGAACACTTCATCGTACAGACTGGAAAGATTTATACAAATCTCACCTAAAACGATACGCAGTGGTTTCCGCTGAAGATGTCTTGCCCCTCTAGCAGCAGCACTTCGAGACCATCGTCGTCTTCGTCGTCGTCGTCGACGCCCTACCCAACTACCCAACCCGTGAACCCGCTCCATCGCCGCCATGTTTTTTGCCTTCCGCTCCATCGCCGCCCCTTCCGCTCCATCGCCGCCATGTTTTTTTAACTTCCGCTGCATCACCGCCATGTTTTTTTGCAGAAAAGACGCGCGCCACTTAGGATGAAACGTTTTGAACCCCCCCACCCCGAAACTCTTCGGCGAACACGTCATCTTCTTCAGCACCAACCCTCCACTAACGGCAAGAACTCGATGGACGCAGCCATCGAGAGATTCACCGTATGGAGCAATGCCGATTCTAGGACACTCTTCGGTCCCAGCTTCGACATTGTTTATCTACTTGAATTTGATTCAAAATTTCTTCTTTGATCGGAATGTAGCTCCATTGGGACTCCAAACCTTGAAAACATGTTATCCACCAGAGTTCTTGCAACTGTGGATGCTTCTTAATTAGGCAAGGCATAAGCTTCAACCCATTTGCTAAAGTAATCCACGGCAACGAGGATGTATTTGTTGCCATCATTCGTCATCAGAAACGGTCCTGCTACATCGATGGCGATACGTTCGAAGGGAGCGCCTACATTGTTTTGTTTCATCTCTCCTCTCGATCTTGTCTTGGGACCTTTGCTTGCTTCGCGCTTCGGACATCTTCGGCACCATCTCTCTACATCTTCACGTAAAATCTCTGCCGTATTTTATCCAAGGTATTATTCACTCCAAAATATCCACCTGATTTGCAGCCATGAATCTCCTCCAAGACATCACATATTCTCGACCTTGGCACAACCAATCGAGTAATCACTTTTCTGCCGTCGGCTGATTCCCAAGTTCTCTTCAATAGACCATTCTCAACAATCAGGGAATCCCATCGTGCCCACAATGCCTTGAAACCTGTAGATCGTAAGGGATTTCCTTCCAGGTGGGTCTTTCCGCTCCGCTTTCCTTCCATCGTAGAAAATCTGCAATATTTCGATCACTTTCTTGGTCCTGCCTAATTTTCGTTGTGGTCCAATTGTCGTCAACCATTAATCTCACTTGGTTGATTCCTTCGCGACGTTCAATTCGCTCACAATGCTCACAGGTATCCGAACAAGGTCTTCTGGACAAGGCATCTGTGTTGTAGGGCAATTCAGTTGTTCTTAGCCTATTAACTGGGATGGCCTCGGGGGCTTCATCATTGCTAGTCGGCATGCGCCCTGGTATCAATTCGGTTGTTCTTACCCTCTTCACAGGTATGGCCGTGGGAATTATATCTTCGCTAGCCGGCATGCGCCCCGATATCAATTCGATTGTACGTAGCCTCTTGATAGGGATGATCCTGGGGGTTCCATCATTACTAACCGGCATGAGCCCCGATGTGTTGGCTGATTCTAATTTTTCCTGCCGCCAATTTGAGGACTCGCTGGAAGACCTTATCCTCACAGGTGACCGCGAACGTGGTGGCATTCTTACTCTGCAGTCTCTAATAAGATGTCCCAATTTTCCACATCGATAGCATGCCCTGTTCTTCTGAGTGCTTATTCTGCTTAACATCGATTTAATCTCTTCCAGAACCTTCTCGAATGAACTAGTAGCTGCGCTTGATCGTTGTTCCGGTTCTTCTATCGATACCGCTCGTACTTTTGGACTCAATGAGTTGAGGGCCGCCTCCAATTCTAAAGAACGTACTAAGGCATCGCTACTCCTCTTAAAGTGTGTCAATCGCAGAGTCCTCTGGATTTCGGTTTCTCTCAGTCCATCTATAAATACCTGCACCGCTAGCTGTTCCTTGAATTCTCCCGGTGCTTCTGGGTAAGCCAGCTGAATTAGGCGTCTCACATCCGATTCAAATTCCAGCAGACTCTCACCTGATTTCTGAGTGCTCGTTTTCATTTGAGCCGGATACAGCTGTTCTCGATGTTGATCGCCATACCGCAACTCTAATGCAGCAATCAGGTCTTTATATTTATTTTGCTGTTCGATGGGTATCGTCTGCAAGATACTCAAAACTGGCCCTCTCAAAGCTACTATAAGTGCCGTAGCTTCTTCTTCTTCGCCCCATGCATTAGCCACTGCTGCAGCTTCAAATTGTCGGCGATACATGGACCAAGAGGACTGTCCATCAAAAGTCGGTGGTTTTACGGAAATTCCTGATATGGCAACCCTGTCTCGACGTTCTTGGTTCTTGAGGAGAGCTATCTGATTTTCGAGTATCGCACTGTATCCACTTTCTTATTAAGCTCATCGTTGATTTTCTTGACGTCTTCCTCTATTTTTCCTTTCAGTTCCTCCATTTGTACTTCGGTTTTCTGTTGAACATGTTGGAAGAACTTGTCTTGATGTTCTAGAACTTTGTGAAAGTCTGCTTTTCTTTGTTTTTCTATTCATTCTAATTCATTCTTCTGATGCTCGAGAAGTTTCTGGAGTGCTTCTTCTCGTTCATTTCTCTGTTCTTCGAGAATTTTCTAGAGTGCTTCTTCTCGTTCTTGTTTTTTTTTTCTCGTTCTTGTTTTTCATCTTCTCGCTCTTTTCTATGTTCTTCGAGAATTTTCTAATAGTGGTACAAAGAGAGATCCAGGACCACATGCGCAGTACGGTCAAGCATGCCAAACGCTAGGGAGTCGGCCGTCGCTGCTTCGCGTTCATCGTGTGACGTAGTCGAGTAAATCCCTTACATTGATAATATTTTGCCAATAGAGCGCGGCGCACACATATTTTGAATTAATTGAATAGAGATTTCTAATGGCTTTGGACACCCAAATAAAAAGAGACGAAAGTTCTTAATTTTTCCATCCTTGTTGCCAGGAGCGCGCTCTGTGATTGGTTACCATAATGGCGGGGAGTTTGAATGACATGACAGCTACAGTTGAAAATGACATTTATACTCCCTGACCATATAGTAACCAATCACAGGGTACATTTCCTGGCAACAAGGACGGAAAAATAAAGAACTTTCGTCTCTTTTTATTAGGGTGTCCAAAGTCATTAGAAATCTCTATTGAATTTAAAAAGAAAAAAGATTTCAGCAGCAGAGGTTTGAACCAGTGGTTTATGTTTGGTAGCGAGTGACGCTAGCCTTGCCTCCACGGAGACTTCGTACAAGTTGTTGTACAAATGTGGGATAAATATTTCTCCAGCTATCAGAACACGCTGTTTGAATATTAAAAATAATAATGATTGTGAATAGAATGACAGTCTGATAATAATAATGATGTTTGGAATAAATGTGAAAAATTGCGAGGTAACGAGGGTGTAACGTTTGAAGGTGCGATTTCAATGAGGAAAGTATACAGGGTGTTTCAAATGTCATGTGGAAAATGGGTCATTGGGGGCAATGGGGGTAGCAAAGTATTCAGCAAAAATATATATATAGGACGTCTTACATATTATTTAAGAGAAAAAACATGGTGACTGCTTGTCAAATTTAGTATACCAGGTGTACCAACATATCATTTAAGAGGAGAAACATGGAGTTTAAAGAAAAAACATATCATTGAGGGTATGAGGTGGAGATTTTTCAAAACGCTGCGTTTTCATCATCAGGTGACTGTAGATAAAAAAACACTTTATATAAAAAAATGTATTATACAGTTTTATTTTGGTAACATATCACAAAGCCATTTGTATAGAATATCTACGTTTCGCACACTGCAATTATAGTGGGGTTGATTATAAATGTGATACATACAAGGTGAGATACCATCGTTGTTTCCGAATGCTGGAACCATCCATGGCGTATTATCATAGTCCTCCAAATTCACAACACGTGTAGTTAGGTCCAATTGATGAAATTTCTCAGTAAGATAGTCACGTTTTTGAAGTCCTCGTACATAAATGATATCAACATTTTGTAAATTTTTCTTGAGGATGGAATCTAATGGATGATATTCCACAAAGCCAGAGAAATACCTCAATCCATGAACGTTTAGCTCCAAGAAACAGGCAGTACGTTTATCTGCTCTACTCAAAGAGGAAAATGGTATGGTTGGCAGCAGCAGAAAATTACTACAATAAATTCCAATTCTAATGGCAATCTCCTTAGGATTGTTGGTCGATGGTGAAGCCTTGAATATCTACAACAGCTATTCTCATGTTGACTCTGTGATTGATACTGAAGTGAAAAGCATATGTTCAGTTTAATTTTTTAATGATTTCGCTGAGTGGGAGGTGCTCAATAACAGTGTCGTGCACAATGATGCAATAGGCTCTAGTATTTTGGGGAAATCCTTCAGATGCCTCGATTTCGAGTTTCACATCAACAGTGGAACTTTTTATGCTCTCGTCCCTTCTGGAACAATCGATGACAAAGAGAGTCTTACCAACAAATTCGGTGGAGCTCAGCAGAGGATTATGTTGATTAGTAATTTTGTAGCTGAGACCGAATTGTGCATAGTTGAAATAGGCTTGCAAAAAATTCCCCTTTGCAAAATTCACGGTCTTTTTGGAAACATACGATCACATAGCGAGGACTTTCGAGAAACGAGGAAGTCTTGACGGCCCCTGTTTCACTTTTTGCACCTTGTGTGAGAGCAGGCAACATTTAAAGTTCCCATTTTCTGAAAGGCATGAGAATAGGAGTATCAGCTTGGATGGCCTTCAAGAGTTGCAATTTAATTTGATCATGCGGAAAGATTCGCTTAACTTTGAGTTCAATATTTTCAATTTCTAACTTGACTGCGATCCAGCGGTCTCCTCTATTGTGAAGCAGTTGCTATCATCTGCAGCTCGTACTAATCGGATGGTATGTTTGCTGTAGGAAACACATTGATAATCGTTGAAAATAATCAAAAAATGTTTAATGGGTATGAGCATGTTGAATGATAGATCAGTGGTGTTGATAACTCCAGCGTTGCTGGGGAAAGTCCAACTTGAATTGGCCAAGTGCTTGATATCTTCGTCGGTGTAGGTGAGAAAGCCTCTGACAGTACTAACAATTCCAACTTCACGAACCGTCTCCAATTCCTTACCGCTTTGTTCATAACTAGCAGATTGAAACACCTTTGGTTTTCACAACTTTTCCATTGATGAATAGCAGGCTATCATACAAAGCATCGTAAGCGTAAGATGTTGATTTCAATGACATCATTGTTGCGAAAGGACTTGAAATATGGGTAATAGTCCGCCATTCCACTTTTTGTATGGATTCATCGTTGTGTAGTTTTCGGAAAATGTTGAACACTTGATTGGACAACATGATAACCAAGAGATTCCAGAAACAGTTTATTCTCCGGTGACAGTAGTTGATGCACGTTGAAGGTCTTCGTGAAGACTGAGGTGGGGTATGGTGGTGAGTTATTTTTATGAATAGTTAACACCATACTTTCGCTTCAATTCCAAACGAACGATTTCTTCGTTTCGAAAATCAACGAGTTGAGAATGCTGGTCCAGCACTCGCAGCGTAATATTGATTAATTCGTCTCTATGAGCAATGGGTAGATAAATGATGTGTTTGGGCGTTTTGTCAATTGCGTAACCAGGATCAACACCAACAGCAAACTCGTATATCGTATGCTCCAAACGTAATGTTGCTATCTACGTGTATGGTACGTACTTTAATGATATCTACAGGTAGATCTGATGCGTAATGCAAGTTGGGTTTAAGAAGAGTAGACGAAAATCCTAAAATGCGGGCCAAACTGTTTGCAGGTCGGAAATCGATTCAGTGTTTAAGGCAGAATATTTCGTCTTTCAGCGTATTATTATTCGGTTTGAGGTAGAAAAATTCCTAGGGGTTTTCCTTGTACGTTTTAGGTGTGATGTGTTTGCTGATCAAAGCCTCAATATCACCAATTTCGTAAGAGCCAGTAGGGATATCGATAATCTGTTTAGTTTTGCCGCCGTTTTCAAAGTAGTGAAATTTTGTACCTTCTTCAATGTTGGGTATACTGTTGTACGAATGGAAGCTGAGCAAAGCCAAACTGTATTCCGAATCAAAATCCAATTGAATGAGCGGATTGAAATCGATTGAAAGCGTTGAAGAACGACTTGTTAACGTCAATATCAGACATGACTGATATAGTGTCGGAAGCGACCCACCTTAAATAATGAACAACAACTTGGATGAAAAATCATTTATTTATTATTACAATAATAACATTGAAATTGTGCGCTAACTGGTCCATGATACTCTGCTTCTTTTAGTGATGCCGTTGACAGTCCAAACTCATTTTGATAATGAATGAAACATGGTAGACGAATCTGCCAAGTGAATCGATTTTTGTAGTTCTTTGGTAACCTATGCCATACATCCAGCAAATCCCAAGGTCTTGCGTTCCCAATCAAATATTCGATTGACAAAGCTCGCAGTTGAGTATCAGTGAAATCTCGCAATGATTTATATTTATGCATTTCAGCCAACGATTTATGCATCCCAGCGGTGGACATTATGAAGTAGAAGCTTTAGGCAGAGATGTCCGCAGTTACTCTGATTGTAATTTTGATATTGACTATTATTATATGTAATTCTTACACCCCTCCCAAAATATCTTGCCAATTCCATTGGAGATTTGAGATTGCCGAAACTATCGAATTATTGTGCGACATTGTCGTTTTTATTGTAAGCTACCCAATGAGTGCCCGCATTCAAGTGGGAATCCAAGTTCAATACAGTGCATTCTCGCAGTCAAGGACCACAAGTTGGCAACGTATCACGCATAAAGCCTCCACGAAAATGTGGTATTTTTATCTGACGAGCACACTCCTGAATTTCCGAATCGTATAATGTTCTATGGAGTAGCTTATCTAGCAGTTTTTTTGCTTTTTCAGGTAAAGACCTCGTCCTTTGCGTTGATGTTGCTTTTTCAGGAACAGTCCAAATCCTTGAGGGGTTTTGCGCAGGTACAAACCCGAACCCAAATGTTCCATGGATTTATTGTGACGCTGGTCTTCTTCGAGTTTCTTTTTAGCATTTTTTGCGTCTATCACCCAAAGCCGAAAGTGCAGCAAATATAAGTATGAGGGGTAGAATTCCTCCAGATTTTGCATCGAATGGAATTATTCTAGGCACTCGTATTCTTACGTCCTCCAGCTTGACTCAATGCCATTTTAGCAGCTCGCAAAGCCGAAGCACTAGATTTCTTAGTATTAGTAGGATTGTGTTTCCAATTTTCGATAATATTTTGAAGCAAGTTACGTCGAAAGGACATGCTCATACCTAGCTTACATTTCGCTTTCATGGTGGAAGTAACAAGCCAAGCTGCATTCCGTTCCCCAAATTTAGATTTAACTCGTTCCCAAGCTCTATTTTCCAACACTTGATCTGCTTTATGACGGTCTTCTAGGGAGTCGGATTGAGAGTATGCAATATCGTGGTCTTTGCAGCTTTCGTCCAAAGGATTCACGCCAGTTTCTCCGCGTCTCTGTCTCAATTAGGTGCCAGGTCCGCAAAACGAATAACCTGGTAGATGCAATTCGAACGGGAGCTTATTGATGTTTGAACACCTACACCAGAGTAAGTCAACATTGATAAAATGAAAGATGAGTCGTTGCAAAAATTCCTTAAACCTGTATCGGTTCCATTAAGGTAAATAGCAGCAATGCCGCCGCAATCTCCTACTACCTCAATGAAAAGTGAGGCACAATCTGAACTCAAACAAGAAAAAGTGGAAGAGCGTGAAACGTCTCCATTCGAATCAATCGAAACGACTCCATTCCAATCCCTCGAACATGTTGCAGGTACAGATGATAATGATGGTGATGATGAGAATATCTTTAGCGTAGGCACACAAGAGGAACAAGATAAGAGCTTTGCGTCAGACATGAATGAACAAGTTTTACAGGAATATATCGATCAATATCCTATAATGGCTCAACCGTACATTATAAAACTTTGGAGTAATGACAAACAAATCGATAAAGTATACGGCCCTGTATATGATGGTGTATCTTCAAAATGGTTCCTTGGTAATGAAGAAATATATTTCGACAAACGCAGCGGATACATCAAAATGGCTGGATATCAGTGGAAAGCAACACTATATTTTTAAACACACCTGAAAACTATAATTATGAAGATATGCAGGCATACAAATCAATTGTAGATCTGTCGAACATTCACAAAAACTCCCTAGGCTATCCGAAAGGTAGTAAAAGATACAAGTATACCGACATAATTAAACCAATGTTTCCTATACGAAATCAATGTAAAATATCGACACGTACCGGTTTACCTAAAACATCCAACCCTGCAGCAAAAGGTAGCGGTTTGCCTAAAAACATACCTATTGCAATGACATTCAATACCAAAGCTATGGAGTTTGTTTATAGGGATGACCCAAACAAACTATGCGAACGCCTCAAATTATTTATACCCTCTCGGGATGCCGGAAATACTTGCATGACAATGAGATTATTGCCATTTTGAGTGAACTCAAAGAGGCAAATATAAATCTATAAGATGACATGCATCCATGCATTTTCACACTCCAGATGGTAACATCGATTTTGATAATTTGAAATTGAGTAATGTGAGAGGCCCACCAATAATACTGATGCTGCCAATAATCAATATGTGGATGAAATCGATGAAAAAGATACTACAACTATACGACACCAAGCTGAACTACACCATTCGGAAATAGCTCAAGTGAATGATGAAATAACAAAGTTGTATTGTGAACAATTGGAAAGGAAAATTCAAACCCTCAATCAGAATTTCATTCAAATAATGCAACTGAGTGAGGTACGGTATAATGAAACGAAGTAATTTTTCGAAAAATTCAACCAACAATACAAAACTGATATTGAAAATATTCTTGGAGATTTGTTGAAAAAAATTACTGAAATAACCGATTCGATTCATTCGCACAATTTAAAATGGGATATCAAGCACAAGGAAACGCTGCTAACCAAGAATGAGTTAAACCAGTTTCGAATTGATATTTCACAACAAATCTCCAAAATGTCTGATGGCTTCCAAAGACAAGATTCAACTTCTCCGTGAACTGCATAAACCTATTAGAAAAAATTATCCTCGACGTCGCACCATTATTAAAGGATTAGATGATTTATGGCAAATGGACTTGGCTGAGATGAGACCGTACGCCCATCAAAATCGTAATTTCAAACTCATTTTAGTCGTTATAGATTGTTTCTCGAAATTCATGTGCACTCGTCCGCTGAAAACGAAAACGGGTGAGGAAATTACTAAAACGTTTGCAGATATTTTTGCACACACGAAACGATGCCCAAAAAATCTACAAACCGATCAGGGAACGGAATTTTATAACAGTAAATTCCATAGTTTGATGAAAAACATGAGATAAATCACTACAATACGTACAGCATCCTCAAAGCCTCTATAGCCAAACGGATTATAAGGACTTTGAAGGAAAGATTGTACAAGTATTTCAGTTTGAATGGCACCTATAAATGGCTGAATATATTACCTGAAATATCAAAATCTTACAATGATACACAAATATGGACGGCTGCGTGGAGTTGTATGTAGGCATATACTTGTTATTAGCTTCCGAATATCTATTACAACAAACTGAAATATCGCCCCGTATGCCCTTTTCCACAAACATGACCATATCAACGTCTTTTAATATTTGTAATTTACACTTTGTATATTTAAGCATACAATCCCACGTGTATCCCGGCATAGTATAGTACCAGCTGGGGTCCAACCCATAAGTTTTCAAGTCAATTTCACGAACATTTTCGAAAACGTCTGCCAAAAGCAATATATCTGTTCGTATGTATAAATCACTGCATTCTCCCAAAGTTTTGCTATCAAATTGTTGCCAAACATTTTGAGCGTGAGCATACTTCGTATCATCAATTTCGGTGTCGTTGAGCTTATTGTAAAAATGTTTTTTGGAGGGTAGCTCAGTGTCGAGGAGTTTTTTTATATTATCAACATAATCGTAGGGAAATACACCTTTCCTAGTGAGAAGCTGGAATTTTTCATCATCTAATTGTGCAAATTCTTTTTTCAAAATTTTAAAATTTTTTGCATCTATTGTGGAAACCAACTCATCGAGACTGGCTCCCATAAAACGACATGAATCTATGAATCTGAATTTAAGGCTAGTTTCACTATCGTATTGAGTGAATGAAATGTATTTCTCTTTGTTGATGGGAAGGATGCTCACACGTCCTCTTTTTGCTACATCCCGTATAATAAAATGACAGTCATACCCGGAAAGATTGTGGTATATAATGGGTACCATAAAAAGCTTCTTGAAGGCAAGGTTGCAACCCTGATGACTCCAACCCCTAAACAACCCCGAAAAGTGACGATGGTCCCTAACAATGATGTCCTTCTTTACAAAAAGTTTCTCACAAATATGACATATCCTGGCTTTAATCAGGATTACATATCATTGGTACAACATTTTTAATTTTGGATCCAACAAATTTGGCAATGCTAGCCATTTCATTTGTAAACCATTGCGTGCAATCGTCACACCGATGGCTATTGAACTTGGACAAACTGTCATCATAAAAGCATTTCAAGTAGTAGCCTGCACTGAACGCTTTGTGCTTTTGATATTTTGTTGATTTATCCGAAATTTTCATGTTGTTATTTTCGAGAATCGATTCAAAATCACCATATAAAACAAATGGACATTTTTGTTTATATTCATAATTTCGGAATTCTACATCATGATCAAATTTTGGAAATGAAATTTTACACTCGTTAATATTCTCACACAAGACAATATGTTCATTCAATTTTTGTTCGCTGAGGAAATAATTCAAACATCTATCACAAAATAATGTTTTACCATTATGCTTGCTCAACTGACTTGACAGCAATCTAGACATATTCTTAATCCAGCAATAATGATATTTAATTTCAGAATCATCTGTATCCAAAGGCAAAGTATCGTATTCGTTTAATTTAGGGAAATATTTATCTTGAACTAATAACAAATTAACGTGTTCATTCATTTCATTTTTGGTTAATCGTGCAGGTACTACTTCATAAAATGTATTTTCTTTGATAACATTCATTTCTAAACTATACACATTAACTGAAATATTATTGTGTTTTTAAAATTTTGTAATCTGAGTAATTTTCATAGGAATTTCCAAACCCTCTGTATTCAAAACTATGGCATAATTCGGATATGAAGATGCACGTGAAACGTTCCCTTTGGGAGGGTACAAAGCACTCACGATTACTCTAAAAAACACGTATTATTTTGATTATGAATATTGATGCATGCATCTTTGTTTTGAATTTCATAAGGTAAGGGTATGCATTTCAACTTTGTTTATTGCTATTTCAAGCAAAATAATTTCACCCAACGCCCAACCAGAGCCACCTTCCTGAAATTCTTCGAGTTTATTCAAAATAATATCCACAACATGCTCATTATACCAATCAATTAAATCCGTACCCAAATCAATGATTGCATTGTATTGAAAAATTTTAGATCAACTATTTCGCCGTCATTTGACGTTTTGATGAAATCTCCCAACAAGGTCATGTTCACTTTGACGCATTGCATGTCCTTCAAAATTTTGGAAATTCTTGATTTAAAAAGAAAAATTGCATCACTCAAAAATTTTCGGACTTCTTTCCACCATATTTCATTATTAGTCTTTGTGCCCCAAATTTATAATTACAGCCGTCCTCACTCTATCATTGGAAATTGCACTGACATTTTCCCATTTAACTCTACTGCTCCATTTCAACCCTGATCCAATGTATTTATCATTTTTCATAACGTTTATTATGCATCTAATACGTTTCAATTCCCCAATTTTACTAACGATTTTTTTTACCCAACCGAAAATTTTATTTTTTTCATTGCTAACTCGCATTTTCTAATATGTTTACTAATCAAATTTAAAGATGTTCGTGCAATGGAACTTGAGTAATTTTGTTTGATTACCTCAAGTAATGTATCAATTTGCGATAAAGTATTTGAAAACACCATTTTTAACTGATGTTTCAACTTACGTTAATTTATATGAATGGTGATATGTCGAAGGCGGCGGTGACGGTGATGGGCAGCAGGTACGCAAATGGATGCTTGCTGGAACTGCAGGAATGCTGCAAACGATAACTTGAAGTAGTGCGGTAGATGAACTGGAGGAACCTTGATGGAATGGTGAAGTGATGAACGGAGATGAGGCTCAAAGGGAAACTCGAAGAAAAGTGATAGGGAAGGTATATAACTATCTGGAAATAAAGAAAAAAAATTATTTCAAACAAATTTTTACCACATGCAAAGAAAAAAACTGCGACAAATAAAAAACAATACTAACCTTAATTTTCTACAATCTCGAATGACGCAGCGGCATTCGCTTTTCCAGTATCCACCAAGCCTTTGAAAATTATTGAATATTTTCCACACGAAAATTCTTCTGTGTATGAGCGATATCCCTCCGTCACTCTCTGGGGTAAAAACACCACTTTCTCACCCAAATCCAATAGCACCACCTCGCCAAATTTCCCTTTAACGATAATTTCGTGATTGGTTTCCTGGTCACAATTGAAGTCGCGTTCACTTTCTGTAAATCCATCTGAAAAAAAAAACAATAATAAAAAGCTTCTGCTATAGAGAAAGCACGCAAAAATTTTGAAAAAGAGTCTTGTTATTCGAAAAGTTGCTTTGAATTACAAATTAAACGAAAAACGAAAATGCAAAAAACTAAACGTAAAAACGTGAATATACTTCATCTAAAAACATTTAATTGAATTCATCTGCAAAACCCAAACTAAAAACACTAAAATCCGAACATGAAAACATTTATTTCAATTTAACTGAAAAACACTTTCATCACATAATAAAAAATGTATGAAAAACTTACTTTGAATCTAGAGATAGATGCACAAACACAAAACGAAAAATAACTGAAGATATCTAAGTGATCACTGCTTGACTTTTCTTCACTGGCTGACGACTAACTAACGTTCGCCGCGCATCCAACTAATTTTATAACTCTGGTGTGATAAGAAAAGAACATTCGAGAATATTCCAGAATAAATAACAGTTTCCCATGAACGCGAAGCAGATAACAGAATAGTCGTTACTCTGCGGTTTTGATAACGAAACTGCTGGCCTGGGTTTTTCGATGACAATAATTAGATAAACACATTTCAATGCCAACTGATTATTACTTCCGGCATAATAGCCAAGTTTCCTGTTTGCGCGGTTTTTCCATAATTGATAACGACGAATGGCGCGTTTCAACGTTAACTGATAAATTGTAATACTCTCATAATATATATTTATAGGTGGAAAAAAAATGAATCAAAATTCAATTTTCGAATATTTTTATTTTAACTAAACAATCCATTTTTTATTGACCTCTACAAAAATTTCTTGAACTACTCTCATTACTATACATGCTAATATCGTAGATACTATGATGAGGATTCTGTAAATTTGAAATTCCATTTTTGATGTGATTCTCTCCCGCCCTGCTGGAACGAAATATTCAGTTTTTGTGTCTATTTCCCGAAGATCTTGAAATATCAGCTTCAGCTTATACTTGAATTGTGTATTCTTTGGAACATCACTAACAAATACTGCTAACTGCTCCTCATTAACCCGAGTTTTCCATTGTGTTCTATTACAACCATGATCGAAATCATTTGCCTTCACGCATATTGCCATGAATTTCACTCTTTTCGGCACGTTCACGTATAAAACATTATTCAATAAAGCAGTCAGAAGAATAAAATTTGTTTTCAGTTGAGGAGACATATTCTATAATGCTTGAGGCTGGATTCTCAACGGATATCTCGTTTGCGGTAATTTTCGATTGAACACTTTGTCGTGAATGCCCAAATCAGTAAACTGCTTCACCACATTCTCCTTTTCTTCATAAAATTGACTTCTGAGGACTGTCGTTCGTAGGGGGATGACAGCTGGTTAACGGAAAAAACAATTTTAAACAATTTTTAAACAATTCTTGGACACGTCTAGAAAAATCTTCAACCTTCTGTCTGTATTCTTCAGATGCCATTCTGTCACTGATTATTTCAACTGTTCAATGGCAATAACATACTTTCCAAAAATAAAGTTACCTAAACCTCTCCCCTCCCACCTGATAATGAATACCAAAAAAGAAACATAGTCAAACTGACACGAAACGAAACGTACTGCGGCGGCGATTCCCTGCAAAAATGTGATCAAAATAGACGTTTTTCGCGTTCCAAAAAACAACTAAAATTTGAAACGCTTAAACACGCAAAAATGCAGCCACTCGCGTTCTAAAATACAGTCTAAAATTTAACTGAAAAAAACTGTATGATTACATGTAATTCTTATGGAGATTTGACATTTCAAAATTGCTTAAAATACACGTTTTCGCGTTCGAAAAAACAACTGAAATTTGAAACGCTAAAACATCCAAAAATGCGACTAAAACAGACGTTTTATAAGGTTAGTTCAGTAGTTCGTTCTGCATCGATCAAACTGACTTTCTGTCACTCTGCCTGTCTGTCATTCTGTCTGTCTCCTATCTCCTATCACCGAAAAAGAAACAGAGTCAAACTGGCACATACCTACTGGGTATCGCACGTTAAAAATGACGGACCCCATCAGTGGTTGATTTCTTCTCTTCATATTTTTTGATGATATACTTCAATATGTCCTACAATAGCTCAATGATGTGTTTTTTCTTTAACCTCCATGTTTCTCCTCTTAAATGATATGTTGGTACACCTGGTATACTAAATTTGACAAGCAGTCGCCATGTTTTTTTCTCTTAAATAATATGTAAGACGTCCTATATATATTTTTGCTGAATACTGTTTATTTTCTAACTTCACTAAAAACATACAATAACGTCACTGACTAATTAAACACTTTAGATCTATACAACAATACAACTAACTAAATATTCCCCAAACACTTACATATTTCTTCAAAAACTGTTTATCACTTCTTCATAAATTCGTCTTAATTAATTCAACTTCCCTTAACTCTCACTTTATATAGTCCAGCTGTGCACCAGATGCTTCGCGACGCGACGGTTCGGTTATCCCGAATATTCCATACCGAAAATACGATTTTCGAGGAAGTAATTAACGACGAACTGCTAGCGAATCGACCCAGCGGTGCAGCTAGGGGTATTTTATCAAACTCGTAACACTATAATACCAGGCATTTTTCTGAAATCAGTTGAGCTGAACTGTAACAGAATAATTAGCCCAAAAAGCTATTGGAATCAAAAAGTGAATTAATTTTGCATTTCTTGTTGGAAAAAACAGTTGTTAGTTGTTTAGCTTTCCAAAAGACATCCAGATGACAGGAACATGATAAAATTACAGGATGATTCCTGAACGTTAAGTTAATAGTTATTTATGCAACAAGTGCAAAAAGTAAGTGTTTATTGCACTCGACGTGAATTTGTCCGACGAGGCCGTCAGGCCGAGTTGGACAACACGTCGAGTGCAATAAACATTTTTTGCACGAGTTGCATACAATATTTTTTCTACTTCATGCAAAAAGCAAAAAATTATTTATTTAGGCGCGGCACTAGGTGAAGGAAAATGAAATACGCAATTTAAATAAATAATTATTATTATCGATTTCATCACCATCATCTAGTTTTCCATTAATATTACTCATTTTAAAACTTTCAGTTCTGTAATTGTCAGAATTAAATTTTGACTGACGTTTATATAACCACAGTTGCATTATAAAAATCAAAATCATAGTAGCCATGAGCGCGTATGTTATCACGAGGTGTGGTCATAGTACATAGTACAGTTTGCTCTATGCAGGTAGACGGTTTAGAACATAGCGGATCGGTTTTGATTATAGAGTTATTTTCAGGAAGGCATTGTTTGTTCAACTCTGACTGCTAACATTAATAAAATAAAAATATAAAATATGTAGCTGTTTAAAACGTATGGCCAATTTCACAGAATATCTGCTAAATATGTAGTGGGTTTGAACGTTTATGTTTATTATGATGACAGCACGTTGAAGTAGAATGACAGATGAGTGCAATAAAAACTTTATTGCACTAGTGCAATAAAGAGCTTCTTTTTCCACTGAATATAGTTCAATAAAGTTTTGCTTTTTGCATGAATGTAGAAAAAGGATATTACAGAATGATTCCTTAATATCCTGCTACAAGGTATGGTAGCAATTTTGCCGTCCTTAGCAAAACTGCCGTATCTGCTATCTGCTATCTTGCTTAGAATTCTGTAGATTGATCTTCATACAAAGGAAATTATTAAACTTTTGTACATACGGCAAAATGATTCATTAACTTTGGCTACAAACCGGGAGTACACATCATTTTTGCTTGGTAAGACGCAAAATTTATAGGTTTTTAAACCTACCGAATCCAATATGTTAATAATCATATTTTTTTGTATATACGGCACTTTTGCTAAGGACGGCAGAATTGTATCATGTAAAAACAATCCTGAACAACATAAAAGAACAAAACATGAACATCAAACATCAAAGCGGTTCAGAGAAGAAATTAATTTGCAGTTATGAGCAAGAAATGAAAAGTTCAGTGAAAGTGTTGAAATAGTAATTATTCCAAATAGTCCAGTACGTGGGGGTTTTTTGAATGCAAAAGGTGGGGTAGTAGCGATTTTTTAATATGTTGTTAGGCTTGGGGCCCTAATGAAAAATCCAAGTTTTCGACCTTAAGGCGCATGCGCTCGAGCCGCCATCTTGGATTTTAGGTATAAAAATTTAGTTTAAAGACACTTTATACAAAGTTGAAGAAGATAAAATTTTCTACATATTTTGTAGGAAAATTTTTTTTGTAGCACACATATGTTAGTAATTACACTGGTCGTAGTTGTCTGTGGCCTGGTCGTAGTTTGGGTCCGTAGCCTGAAAAATGTCGTCATCCTCGTCCTCGCTTTCAATGCGGATTTCCGGCATATTTCCGCAAGATTGTCCGTAGCAGAAGCCACATACAACCGAACATTTATGCCCAGCCTTTCGGCAGCTGCATGCCCCACCACACCCTTTTTTGCAGTTACAAGATACCGCTTTTAATAAGGAATCGGGAGCTAGTTTTTCCGCCATTGTTATGGGTGTGAGCCCGTGAACGCCATGCTTCCAACCCCAGTCTTCAGGATTTTTCTCTATGCCTCTCCATTTCTGTACTTGGTGGTACGTCCTAAAGGCGTGGAAGTGCGCCGCGTCTTTTGTAGGTGGCAAAGAGGCAAGATTAAATTTGCTTTTCAGCGTAGATTTGGCGAAGCGTTGGAAACGAATCTCTTCCAAACTATCTTTATCTATGTTGCCACCATATAATGCTACAATAAAGCGTACTCCGGCCTCTGCAATCTCCTCTGGCGTGTCATCTTGTTTGTTGAAAATTTCAACTATTTCATGAACCGCTCTGTTCCTTTTCATCAGCGTACAAAATTTAGTTTTTCCTTGATTGAATAGGGATGGCGTAGTGTCACAACCACTGAAGGCGTTCAAAAACAGAATTTGCTGGGTTGCTTCTTCGTATTTGAGGCTACTTGCTGAATATATCCTCTCAGCAGTTTTTCCTCTTCCAGGTTTACGGAAGTAGATAGAACTTTCGGCTGGTGCTAAGGCTGTCAGGAGTACTAAAAGGTCAATGTCTTCCCCGACCACAAAAACAGCATCAAATATTGATTCACTGCATAATAAAATTGCAGTGTTGACAATTAGCACATCGCATCATCTTCAGCTTGTTTAACTGTAAATGCAGCCAGCTCAAATTTGTTCTTCACATATGAGACGAACTTTATTTGTTTCATTGGCTAAAAATCGCTCCTGCAAAACTTGCACCACCATTGTTTCATCAAAAAGGACATCGGCAGACACGTGCTTTTTTGATCGACGAAGTCTTTCTGCGGTCTTTGTATTTATATTGCCACCATCAGTTGAATATCCATCAAAAACAACAATTGCGTTGGAACCAAAGTGATCTTACACATATCGAACATATTTGTCACAAATCGCTTCAAACAAATCATTTCGGTGCCACACAACTTTACAACTTAACAACACGAAGCCGTTCTTCATCGGGATTTAAATTTTTTGTAGCATACCATTGTTCAACTAGAAGTTTATAACCTGTGTCCCGGAAGCAGACGACAGGCGATTGCTTATGTTTTTCAATGATAAGAATATCTTCCTTATATTTATTCTTAAGACGAGCTTTTAAGGTTCTCTGATCTGAACGGTATTCCCCTTCAATTTGATCCATGAGCTCATCAAGCCAAAATTGACATTCTTCAGAATTATCGGTAAAATACTGTACCAGAGTCGGTTATAGGGTTCTGAAGTAATAGAATAACAGGTTCTCAGGAAGCTTGTTTACTTGTGCCACAATTTCAAATTCACAATCGAAAACTAAAAGATAAACAACCAAATATATCTTTTAAGTACATAAATCCTATAAATTCCTCACTTACCTAAGACCAGGCAAATGATCGATACTATTGGTTAACAATAATAGGTATCATTGCAATCCTAAGGCTGATAGCTCCTTGGAAATTAGATAAAGTGCAAAGCAAATAATAAACCTCTCAAAAACCTAATGCCGAGAGTCGTAACTGTCACTGTGACATTATATTTCACGGAAGGCAAGATGCATGATATTCTATATCCATCTTGATTAAATGTATACGTATATGCTGTATCATAGACGATAGCGGATAAAACAATAATAATTATTGTAGATATTCATAATCCGCTACAATACGAGTGAATATATTCATTCCATCGCTTCGTCAACATTAGTTGCAGGCCGATATCCTCTTTTTATCCCGATGGCACATTTCGGGATTTTTATTATACTTTTATACATTCAGAATTTTTAAATTATTTTCATTCACATTCGATCTTTATTTACTTATATATAGACTCATTGACGATTCCTGATTTTTCATGCTACACTCATACATTTTCTGTTTATTCAATTGTGATACATAGGACCAACGGTTCTCATCGTATTACGTTCATTTCAACTCTGTGAGATTCCTACCCTCGGAAATCACGAGAAATTATTCAGAACTGCATGAGTTCCACCCTATTAAAACATTTCTGGCAATGATTGTTTCAGAAACGTTGCTCAATGATTCGTTGTTAACGCTCATGAAAAATGGTATACCGGGTGGCTACGGAAGTATTGCCTACGGAATATCTCAGTTATTGTATGAAGTAGGTTTGTGAAATTTGGAGCGTCGATATAATGACATGAGAACTAGAATTTGAGCATATTGACATGTCGAAGTTAACTTCCGGTCTGACCGGAAGTAACATCAACTTTCTTATTTTAAATGGAAATCATATTTTTTTTTCTTTTCGCTTTATTCAGCATTCAATTCCCTTTCTAATGACATATCACAAGTTGGTATCTAACCAGAAACTAGATCAGAAAAAAATTATTATTGAAATTCACCGAATAGGCCGTGGAAGCAAAATGAAAGCCAAAAATTGAAAAGTTGGCTATGGAAACCATACGTCACTTGATAACAGTTGCTACTACTGTGATATTTTTTTTTCATTCGTCAGCGTTATAAAAAGCCGCCAAAAAAAAATCTTGGAAAAATTGGGAAAAAAACAATACTCTGTAGGTCCATAACTTAAATAGGAACATACAACTTTTTCTTGCCTGTACTATTCAGCATAACCATTCCTTTCTAATGATATAATAGAAAGTAATTTTTTTAAATGAAATACCAAAAAATCCAATTATTATTCTTCAAATAACAAAAAAACAGATTTATCGAAAAAAAAAAATTCAAATTGATAGGATTAAAGTTAAAATAAATTCAAAACAAATGTTCGAAATGCATTCCCTCAGCGTCAATACATTTATTGACTGTGGTGATATTTTCATGTAAAACGTTTCTCAACATTTGGGGCGTGATATCTTGGAAAGCTCTACGAATCTGAAATAACAATTCTATTCGTAAAAAACCGAAAACAGCATTTGAAGTTTTCCCTGTATAAGTTGGGAAGGGCGAGAACCCTCGTAAATTTTCTATGACCAATTTACTGCTCACCACAATAGTTACCTTTTTTCCCATTTAATCGTCTTTGGATCTATTACGGTTTACAATATATATATATATATATATATATATATATATATATATATATATATATATATATATATATATATATATATATATATATATATATATATATATATATATATATATATATATATATATATATATATATATATATATATATATATATATATATATATATATGAAAACTAAAGGTTCGGGTTGAACCGCGTCTAGAATTTGTTGAAATTCGACGTTTCGGCTCCGATTTTGGAGCCATTTTCAAGAACTGAAAAAGAAAGAAAATTAATAAATGGTTGAAACGTAATTCTACGCTGAGGTCTCAATCTGCCTACTCCTCAGGTATAATTACGTTCGGTTTTTGTGACTTGACGTCGGGGTCTCAATCTGCCTACTCCCCATGTCTCGTCACTGGTTCTCTCTAAGGTCTCAATCTGCCTACTCCTTCGAGAGAACTCTTCTCAGAGAACAGTTCTCTCGAAGGAGTAGGCAGATTGAGACCTTAGAGAGAACCAGTGACGAGACATGGGGAGTAGGCAGATTGAGACCCCGACGTCAAGTCACAAAAACCGAACGTAATTATACCTGAGGAGTAGGCAGATTGAGACCTCAGCGTAGAATTACGTTTCAACCATTTATTAATTTTCTTTCTTTTTCAGTTCTTGAAAATGGCTCCAAAATCGGAGCCGAAACGTCGAATTTCAACAAATTCTAGACGCGGTTCAACCCGAACCTTTAGTTTTCAAATATCTGACCGCGGAAACCTATCTGAACACATATATATATATATATATATATATATATATATATATATATATATATATATATAAATCTAGAGGATTCATAGCAGGACTGCGAGCTGGCCAATGTTGAGGTCCTGCTCGTCCAATCCAGTGATTAGGGTAGGTGATGTCGGGATGCTGACGAGCAAGAACACTAAAATAAGCTGGAGCCCCGTCGTGCATAAACCATATGGCTGCCTCTCACAAGTATTGGTAAATGATCTCGCAAAAAGTCTGAGTAAGATTCACCTGTTAATATTTTTGTTAAAAAAAAATGAGCCAATTAGGTAGTAGTCACCAATAATTCCTAACCCAACGTTAAGCAAAAATTGATGCTGAAAATGATTTTCTCCAGTAGCGTGGGGATTTTCGTAGACCTAAAATGGTTATTGTGAAAGTTCATAAGAGCGTTTCGAGAAAAATTTGCCTTGTCCGTAAATAAAATATTTGGTAAAAACTTATTGTGTTCCATCATACGAATCGACCACCTGCAAAACATTAATCATGAATGAAAATCTCTAGGCAGTAGAACTTGGACCCTCTGTATGTGATAGGGGTATACGAGGTTTCTTTTTAGAACTTTCCTAACGGTTTTTGGGCTGAATTCAAGCTGCAGTGCAATTCTCTGGGTACTATTTGGAGGATTAGGTATAGCTTTTTTTAGTTTAGGCATTGTCAGGCAGGTCTTCCACCACCTGTATTTTTATTGAAACTCCCAGTTTCACATAATCTTGCATGTAGCGTTCTAAATGTTTTAGACCAAGGAATTACTCTCTCATGATATCTGTCCTGGTGAATTATCTGTGCTTCTCCAGAATTTCCATTTGCTAATCCATAAATATGGTGCATGGTGCATGTCAGCCATTTCAGTGTTAGTAATGATGGAATCGCTGCTAATTGACAACTCTGTAGAACTGTAGAACTCGAGCTGCTAACTGAATAGTAAGACTGAATGATATATATCTGAATGATGTCTGAACTATATGTTTTGCAAACTCTCGTCCTAGCCTAATGACAGAACGACCTTACCTGCATTTAATGGCCATTATTCATTATCGTATGCAGGTACGCCTATCATGTATAGGCTATTGAATTATTACGGATGGTAAAAAATAACAACCAATAATCCAAAACGAAACTAAAGTTTTTCGATTTGAAATGAAATACGAGTAGGAAAAACCCTACTATCAATGTTACAATAGAGTGGCTTCATTTTTTATCTCGAAAACGAAGATAGATATGAAGAAAATACAAGAGACCGAAAAGTTGTATTTTCAGTTGCTCAATGTAATAAAATGAAAATCTTCTTGAAAAAAGTCAGTGGAGTACTTTTGTATTACAATATTGTTGACTGTGGTGGCTACTGAGAAGCCACTGGCAATAATAATTTCAATCTTGTTGGGACTAATGCGCGCCTTATTAGTTGAAACGAATGTACCAAATTTCAACCAAATCGATTCCAGGATAGTCATGATATTTTATAATTACGGTTTTTTTTCAAATTTCGAAGCTCTTGTATCAGAAACGAAGCAACTCCGAACATAAACTAACGAATCACCCCCTGCAGTTAGGAACCGTAGTTAGGAAACACCATTTGTAGGTTTATATAACTTATACACGTAGATGTCAAAATATTGGAAGCCTGAGGATATCCATTATATTACACTGTTAGAAAAAATTATACATCCTTGTATGTATATGAATGAAGGATATGAATAAAGTATATCCAATGGATGTATTCATTTGGATATGTAGGTAGGTATAGGTACCTATGTGTTGTTTGAGTGCGGTTAGTTCTTTTCTAAGCTAACTTTAATTTGCACAGGACTAAGTAATTACCCTTTCACTTTCCGGTACTTTCATTTTATAAATAGGTATGTATCACACATTAGGAACAAAAAGAATCCTTTCCCTACTTTAGATAAATTCGCAGTACGCCACTGCAAAGACCTTACCCCTAACAAGTTGTTAGGGTAGTAACAACCCACTTCACCCAACTTTTATATTTGGCGGCTACCCGTTAATGCCGTTATTGACCCCTGACCCTTACATTTGATTTCAAGAAAAATATCTGAACGTTGTTTTCAATATTATTATGTTAAACGTTGAAAAAAAGATCACGCAGAAACATTATAACTTTGTTTAATTCATATTTTACCCATTTTCATTTATTCCAACACTAGATTTATATCACATATACAGCAGTTACTGCCATCTAGTTATAAAAAGCTCAACGATGTCTAACGCTGCTTTGGTTGGATTTCCAACTTTGCACTTTGTTATCTTTTTCGACAGACATTTGACAATCTAAACAATGGCCGCGTATCAGATGAGACTGCTATTGATCTAAGTGTATGTGACTGTTTTCGTGTGTTTTAAAATGTAATATTCAGACAAAATCTAAGAAAATGTGGATCCCTACGAAAATAAAAAAATACGGAGTCGGTAAGTGCTAAGATATTCCATGACAATGGGCTTTTACCTTGAAAATAACTTATTAGATGGTGTATTTTGCAAGGACTACCTATGTTTTCATTAGAATTATTTGTATTTTTCATTTACCTATATAATGACAGATGATAATCTTCTGATATCATCTAGATGAGATTTAATTCCTTAACATATTCACGTAACTAGAACTTGCTAAATTAGGATTTATAGTTTTTTATTTATATTTTTCCAACAGTAATTAAACAAGAATAATTAATTGATAGGAAACTGATAGTAAACTAATCATTATTCTCCGATAAATATTCCGTACTGTACTTGCATTTTGCGACATTAAAACAATGGCTCTGTTCATTAATAGGGTAACTGCACTTCATAATATTTGATAGACCCTTCAGACTCGAACTTCCTGTCTTCACATCTCAACATTTAAAAGTGCTGTTTCCTCTCTGTGCGTGTTTGGAATGTATAATTAGAAAACATGAATGAGCTTTAAGGAATCATTTGGCTTCAGATTGTTTGATATAGTCAGTATTCAATATAATCAATCCCATATCTATGAAATATTCTTATTAGGTAATTTATGGAAATTTCATGATTACATTTTTTAGGAAAAAATAATCTTTTTGTCCAAGGTAAACAAGTCAACTTATATGATATTCATGTACCTATCTGGCTGACTGTTTGACCAAGTTTTTGAGTAAATCACTGATTACTTATCTCAAATTTGCAATCAATCTGCAAAATGTCCGTTCATGTAATTGAATGTGCTCAGGAAAAAAATCGGAGAAAAGTTTCTTTGAATTTTTGTGTTCGAGCATTTTCTAATTCTATTAATATTATTTACCTACCTATCAGATCACATCACCAGTATTTCAAAACAATTTTGGAAAAAAATTAGTACCTACTTGATCGTTAAATATATGTCACCTTATCTTGACATATTTATTTCATCATGAAAAATATTTTAATAATTTTTGTATGGAATTGTGTTTACTTGACAAAAGGCAATTTTACAAAATGAAAATTATTTGAAAATAATGTAGCCTTTCGCATATTTTCCTATGCTATAGGATTGTCGGCAAACGTCGAACAGAAAATCATTCAACAGACCTATACGACTGCCAAATCATTTCAGCCCCTGGCAAAGTTTTTCTACAAGAATATACTCTGCAATACTTCCTGTACTAACTACCAAATGATAATCGAAAACAGGTGTGCCTTCCAACATACTGGTTTCACGGTTCACCCGCTCATCAGTGCAGACCCGGACATAACATGCAAACTATTTCCAAATGGTTTTATTATCGTAGGGCCAGTTATCGTTTGCATGTTGTGACCGGGTCTGCACTGATGATCGGGCGAACCGTATGTAGATAGTCAAACCTGTTCTCGATTATCCATTGATACAGCATGTATTGCAAATTATATTCTTGTGGAAAAACTCTGCCAGGCGCTGGGCTGGAGTGATTCGGTAGTCGTATGGGGCTGTTGAATTATTTTCGACATCCTGTTGTAGGTATAGTCACTCAGTTTTGAATTCTTGAAAAAAAGTGAATCAATCTGCCCTCCCCTTATTACAGTAAATAAGCAAAAGGCTCGATTATTTTTAATCAATTTTCATTTTGTGCACTTTATCTTGAACATTGCTCGATGAAGCCAAAGCTAAAATACTTTTACTGGAGAAAGATTGCAATTTTTTATTTTCTCATTTCAACGTAATTTGCAGTGTCTTGACTGCTACAAACCCCAAATGGCACTAAACTCATGATTTGTACGGCATCAGGCGAGTGGAAGGGGCTGATTTGATATACCTACCCAATAACTTCCTCGGTACTGAGTCTGTTTTTGAAATGTGTTCATTTATGAGAAAATACTTATTACACTCCTTTCATGTTGGCAGGCCGTCAGAGGGATGGAAGGGGTTGATTTCAAATAAACATTCAATAACTTCCTCAATTGAAAGAGTACCTACTAGTCCTGAGACCAAGAGAATTACTTACCTAAATTTTGAGTTTTAGTCCATTTTTGCTGAACAGAATAAAAAACTTTATTCAAATTATTGGTGCATCCCAAAAAAGTCTGGGGTGGAAGATAAGTCGATTGCCACTAAACTCATGATTTTATTCAGTGGAAGGAAACATTCGATACCTATTTTTCCCAAATATGGAAGCGCTCTGTTTTTCTCAGCTATTCAGAGTGGTTGAGACATACGGAATTCAACTTTCAGTTTTCCTGGCCGTCGGGGGAACGGAAGAAGACGGTATTTGGAGTAAATATGGATTATTTCATCTGAAATCATTCTCTTTCCTCCGACCTAAAAAACTATAAAAAACCACCGGATTTAGATTACCAAGACTAACAGCTATCGCTACACTTCGATAGAGTTGTGCTTGGTATTGCGGTACCGTATAGCCGTAGCCACAATGGAAGTTTTATGTAATAAGTTTTGAGTTTTGGGATTTTGGATATCAATTAAACAAATAAAACAGGATGCAAACCAGAATTGTAAAATGAAGCTTGAATTTTACCAACAAGATTGTTTATGAGGCGTGATTAGAATAATAATATAATATACTGGGTGTTATGTAAGTACGTGGCCAAACTTGAAGGTGTAATTCTGTGAATGATACTAAGACTGAAAGTTCATATACACATAGGTCCCGTAACGCTTCGTTTTCAAGATACAGGTTGTCAACATTTTTAAAAGAAATCGTTTTTTTCGCAAATATCTTATTAATCCTTCAACCGATTTATTGAAATTTGGCAGTGTTATTAAGGGTCGTAAAGGGCTAATTTAGCCCTAACTATATCAAAAGTATCATGTCCACTGGCGTCCCGGAAGGCACCGTAACCAATGTTATTGACAGAAAAAATTGCGCCACTGATTTTTTGCAATTTTTGTATTCGTTTCACATTTAGCACCTGAAACTACAACTTTTTTAGTTCTAAATTTTTTTTCGTATCATGCTTTGTTTTGGAGAAAAAATATAAAAATCACTTTATTGTAAGTCTCAAAAACCAACAATTGAGACTTAAACTATGATGTGATAATGATTGTGATTATAATAATGACAAGTTACTCTTATTAGCTTCAAAACCCATTGATAAATTGAATATCCACAAAAATCTGATAGCTTATATAGGAATCAAATACAAGAAAAGTTTAATTGGATACTAACCCAACAACATTGACTGACGTCAGCACTAAAATACTGTATGGCATGAAAAGCATCGAAGTGAAAAAATTGTTATAAATTTTTTGTTATATCCGTCAACCGGTTGCACCCCTACGTGCAACCCTCAAAAGTCTGAGACTTGTGCGAGCTAGGGGAAGACGTAGCCCTTACCTTTTAATACGTGTGATGCCATGCACGAGACCGGTGGCAATGCTGAGATTCGAACTCACGCTCTTTGGCTTATGAGGCGAGAACTCAACCCGCACACCACCGCGGCCCATTAACAGCAAGACATCACCATAAAGACAGAAAGCGCCACGCTTCGATAAAGTCATACTCGGTGTGGCGAGACTAACTTTTTTAAAAAATTAGCACATTATTTCCAAACGGTTTGAGCGATATTTATGTCTTTCTGTGAACAATGTCTTGTCATGCTGTAATGCAACACCCTCTTTGTGTGAGATTTAGTTTTTATTTGAATGGAGAGACTCATGAGCTACAACTTGGATGTGATGAGTTCATTTTTAAGAAAGTTTCCTTTCTAATTAAAGCACAAAAATCAAGTCGATGCAGAATACCCATATCAGCAAAAATAGAATTTTTGCCACCTTGTAGTTCGAAAACTGGTCATAGGATCGATCTGTAAATTGGACTACGGAATGAGGATGCCAAGATCTACTCACTTCCGTCATCAAGCTAAACATCGTCTCCATATTCCTCTTATCGTCCTCTTCTGAGATGAACCGTGGCAAATTTGATGATCTAGGATTCCATAACGACTGCATGTATCTTCCACCACCTTCAAGGACTGATGTAGATCCTTCTCTTTCTAGGCATATAGTTTGAGTTCATTCAAGTGAAATAAATGGGTGACATTGTGCCTCCAGTTGCTAGGGGTGTCGCAGTTGTATGAACGGATGTTCCTGAGTGCAACGGACAATTTCAATAGGGAAATGCAGAAAAGAAGATTGCTGAGGGTGGCTTCCTGATACAAACGCCCCTTCTAGGATTTTTTTTGGGGAGGTGTAGGAAATCTTTTATAGAGAAATATTGAGTCTCCAAACTCAATAAATACTGTGAGATTCTTCTTATTAGGCATACTCACTAAAACCTCCACCTCTGTGTAGGTCCGGTCAGGCTATTGCCTCCGGTGACACTTAGGCTTATGGCCCATTGTATCTTACCTATGTTGTAATGTCATAGTACCCAATACAATACCTTTGTACAAGTTCCGTATTGGGTGGGAACTGTATAGTTCTGGGTCGCCAGATGACTGCCCGAAAATTGCCTGTCTTTTGCGGTCTAGAGCATCGCAATAGCACAGTATGTGTTTCACGTTTTCTGGATCCTTACCGCATAGTCTGCAGGTCAGGTCTCCATCGTATTGCCCCATTTTTTTTGAGGAGCATGTCCAGCCTATAACGGTTCTCAACTGGCTCCTGCTCATCGTTAACAGGTTTGCCGTTCTTTTGTCACACGGTCCTTTGATATATTCTTTCCCGTGTTTGTTTCCTAGGACATGGTCCCAGTAGTTTTTGTGCTTGTCCCTAATCCAGTCTTTTACAGACGCTCTTATTGTACATTTCGGTACCCCTAGCATCTGCCCTTGGTTTGGGAGCATTTCCGATCCTCTTCGTGCGAGTTCGTCTGCTTTCTCATTTCCTGCGATTCCCTGATGACCTGGGACCCATATCAATTTGACTTGATTCCGGTCTGACAGAGTTTTCTGTTCTTCTTTGCAGTCCCATACCAGTTTGGACGTCACTTCCTTGCTACACGAGGCCTTCAGTGCCGCTTGACTGTCTGTGATAGGATGTTGATATGCGCATTTTCAACGTTTCTCCTATTATTTTCCTCCGCGCATTGAAGGATGGCATACACTTCTGCTTGAAAGATAGAGGTATGGGTACCCAATGAGTACTGATGCCAATACTCGGATTCCTGGAGAACACTACTGAGCCCGCTCCATTCTCAGTCTTGGATCCATCTGTGTACCAGATTTTCCCTTGTAGAATGTCCTTGAGCTGTGATCCGTTCCATTCAGTTCTGTTTGGCACCAGCACTCTTAATTGGTTGTTGAAGGAGTACCGTTTCGGAATGTGGTCCGTTCTCATTTCTAGCGCGTCCCCGATCACATTTCCAACGATTCTCATGTATCCCGTTCCAACGTTCAGGTTCGGTGCGATCTGCAGTCTGGAGGCACCAAGCCTTACCTCACCCTGAACCACAAGGTGGAGAGTTGGCGGTACCAGAAGTGTCTTCATCGCTGCAGTTGATGTTGATTTGATGGCCCCTGTGATTCCAAGACAAGCAAGTATTTGCTCCTTGCTTAGTCTCGTTGCGGCTCCTCTTTGTTGTGTCTTGGGCCGCCACATCAAAGAAGCATATGTAATGGAGGGCAGGACCACCGTGCTATACAACCAGTGCAGCATATGTGGTTTAAGTCCCCATTTTTTTTTCCAAAAGTGCGTTTGGTTATCACTAGTGAAGTCACCGCTTTTTTGTTTATTTTTTCGATATGCTGGTTCCAGGTCAGCTTGGAGTCTAGTATTACTCCAAGATTCTTGACTTCCCCCTTTATTTGTATGTCCTCCCCTCGAAGTCGTATGGGTCCTAGGCACTCTGTTTTTCGTTTTCGGGTGAATGCTACTATGGTTGCCTTGTTAGGATTGACGTTGAGCCCCTCCAAGTCCGTTCATCTCGTGACAAGGTTACAGTTCGATTATTTTATCTTTACCCATGCGTCATCAATTTATGATCGAAGAAATCACACACCCTCTATCGAACATCTCTTTCTAAAAACCGCTATGAGCGAATCAAAATTCGTTAACATTTGTCTTCTAAGCTGAGAATTATGATATTGTGATGATGACGCACGGGTAAAGATAAAATAATCGAACTGTAAGAGCCTCCTGCATGCGATCTATAACCGGTGTGTTAAATTTTCCCTGTGCTAAGACCACGATATCGTCAGCATAGCCAAGGGCTCGATGTCCTACTTCGTTCAGTGTTTCTAGCAGCAAGTCCGCGATCAGATTCCACAGAAGCGGGGATAGAACTCCACCTTGTGGGTATCCTCTGGTCGCCTTGGCTACTACGGTCTACTCTAATACAGTGATGTGTATCAGTCTATTTCTCAGCATTGAGTCTATCCAGGCCACACATGGTTCCTCGATTTGTCTGAGAGCTCTAGTGATCGATTTTATAGAGGTATTGTCAAATGCTCATTCTATGTCTAGAAAGGCTGCTAACAGTACCTCTTTATGTTCTAGCGTGTTTTTCACTCTTGTTACTAGTTGGTGGAGAGCTGTCTCCGTTGAACATCCAGTCCTGTAGACATATTGTACGCGGTGCAGTGGTCTTTCCACCAGCACACCGTCCCTAATATGTCTATCCACTAGCTTCTCCAAAGTCTTAAGTACAAATGACATAAGACTTATTGGTCTTAGGGACTTTGCCGAATCCTGTCCAGCTTTTCCAGGTTTCGGTATAAAGGTAACCTTAACTTGTCTCCATGGTTTTGGTATATACCCGAGAGCCAGACTGCCTCTGAGTATATTACAGAGTCTAATTTGCAGTTCTTCGGGTCCTTTCTGCAGCTTTGCAGGGTAGATCCATTGAACTTTGTCATAGGTCACGATCTTCTTTGCTATGTCCCAGCCCAGCCTGGAGCCTCTTTTCAAAGTCTCCAGTATATCTCGAGAGCCTTCTATCTCCTTACAGTGTCTCCTCCAGGAGTCACTCTAGGATTTGTTCAGGGCCTTTTTGAAAATGGACAAGGAGTTCTTGTATTCGTCCCACCTCCCATTTTTTTTGGCTGTGTTGAATTCTTTTCTGGCTTGCTTCCTCAGTTCTGCAAGTTCTTTGTGCCACCAGGGAACCTTCCTGGTGGTGTTCCTTGTGATGAGTGGGCAGTGCTTGTCAAACGTAGAGATGGCTGCGTCACTGATTTCTTCCACAGCCAGCTCTAGGTCTCTGTTCTTATCGTTCGATGCGTTCCTTGGAGTTTGCGACTTAGTTCTGCTCTGTACGCTTCCCAATTCGTTTTCTGTCGGTTCCGATAAGTCTCTTTGTAGATGTCACTCTTTATTATGAATTTAATATATCTGTGATCCGAGCAACTTACATCATCAGATACATGCCATTCTGTAACAAGGTTACTCACATAAGTTACGTCGAGTAACTCCTTCCTGTTTTTTGTAATGAAGGTGGGTATAAGCTCTCCGCATTCTCCCCCCAGTCCTCTTATCTTCCCATGTCTAACCCGTTGTTCCTATATAAGGGCAACGTCAAACCCTACCTCAGCTGCTGTAAGGACTGCCGAAGCCGCCTTACAATGCTGAAGGTTGATCTGAGTTATCCTTAACCCCGGGGCTGACATTTTGTGTTTATTTCCTCGGTCATATCGACACTCCCAACGAACAAAGACGTAACTCATTCATCATATTTCAGGAGAGCCGAAATACTGATGATTTTTTTCATTAAAGTCAAAGTACAACTTTTTTTCATGAATATTTCTCCGTAACTACTTGGTCTAGAGATACGGGTTGTTTATCGACAGCATCAGTTTTTTAAGCTGAATACGCCTACATCTATAACTGAACATAGCTGTAATTTTAGTTAGGTACGGCTTTGTTCGTTGGGGGTATCGATATGTTCCCACGAGTATGGGGGAAGGAGTATTCCGGCCCTGTGGTGCCCCCTGCTTAGGACTGAGTCTGTTTACTTCAGGATTTCGCCCGGTTTCCGGAAGGCTCCGTTATCGACGGTGCATCCCCACCGCCATGCATCCATCAGCACGGGTCGCTTGACACTTTGGATTGGGGGGTCTTTTAGTCGTCTTTTACGCAGGTAGACCGTACCGGGAACCTATTCTTTTCCCCGAATCCCCAGGGGATCCTTCTAAGCATGGGTGCCGCTAGTAAAAATTTCGGGGGGGGGCACATTTTGACCAATATCCACTACACTACGAGTGTTGTTTGAAAAACATTACAAAAACTATATATAGACGGTTAAGTACGTTAGTAGTTATACAGTGAGGACCAAAAGTCCGTCGCCCCCCCTGTAACTTCTTTATTCTACATATTACAAAAAAATGTTAAATACATAAGTTGTAGGGTTTCATTCGATCTCTTTAATGGTTTAAGATTCATTCATACAGAGTGTCTCAAAAAAGCACGGTGATTTAGAAGTTAATTTTTTTAAATGGGATACCCTGTATTTCATTGCATTATTACATTCTACGTTGAATTCTGAACAAGTTTGATAAATGGTTTTCTATCAAAAAAGTTAATAGTTTTGGACTTATGAACACTTGTAAATAATTATTTCGACTACTTTTGCACCAGTTCACGAATAAATTAATGAGGTAGGCTATGCACGCTAGGCGCCTTTATTTTATCCATGACAACGAAAAAAAACTCTTATCTGTTTTTGCCAAATGTCATTGAAATTTTGTAGGTTTTCAAAACTTTGTTTCAAACGGTTTTCAATTTCTCTTGTTGATTAATATGGCTCGTTCAGTAGCAGACAAAGTTGAAGCCGTTATCATATTTGGTGAAGGTAACCGAAATTACCACGCTGCTATTCGCATTTTCAGTGAACGGTTTCCAGAACGTCCGATGTGTCGAAAATATCTGCAGAAATTGGTGGCAAAATTTAACCAAACTGGCACCGTGAAAGATGCTCCGAGATCTGGGAGGCCGAAAATAATTACGGAAGATGTTGAAATTCAAGTACTAGCCGAAATGGTAAATAACCCACAACAATCAACTAAGCAAGTAGCTGAGACATGTGATGTTTCTAAAACATCAGTAAAGAGGGTTTTAAAACAAAATAAATTCCATCCTTACAAAATAAAAATTTTGCACCAATTGGTTGAAGATGATCCAGACCGGCGACTTGAATTTTGCGAGACCATGGCAGAAAGAATTGTTGCAAATCGACTTTATTTGCAACACATCTGCTTTAGTGATGAAAGCACTTTTTACCTAAATGGAAATGTGAATACCCAGAATTGTAGATATTGGAGTGATGAGAATCCCCATGAATTCCGCGAGGGGCATACTCAATTTCCCCAGAAAATTAATGTTTGGGCTGGTATTTTAGGTTACCACATTGTAGGTCCCATATTCTTGGAAGAAAATTTAAATGGTCCCAGATACCTCCAAATGATGCAAGACACAATAAGTCCCAGTATCGATGAGATCGTTGCGCAAAACCCACATGAATTTTACTTGGATGTAACATTTCAGCCAGATGGAGCGCCACCACACTATTTTCGGGAGGTGAGATATTACTTAGATGAAAGGTATCCAGGTAGGTGGATTGGTCGAGGTACAACAGAGTGGCCAGCTCGTTCACCGGACCTCTCACCGCTTGATTTCTTTCTCTGGGGCTATGTGAAATCCGTAGTTTTTAAGACAGTTTTTGGGTCGTTAGATGAACTGCGCCGTCGAATTATTGAAGTGTGTTCAGAAATAACACCTCAAACCTTGATTAATGTTAGGGAAGAGTTTACAACCCGACTATTTATGTGTCAAGAAATGCATGGTGGACATGTCGAACATCTTTTGAAATTGATAAAAACTCACCGTTTTTAGTTATAAATTAAAATACCTCTTCAGTTTTTAATCATATTTGATCTGTATTTATGGACTACCTTATTTGTTAATAAAATGTTTCAACTTCATTTGTACTAGTTTTTCGTGAGATTCAACAACTCTAACAATTGTAAAATGGTACGACGAGGTAAGTTACACATGGTGCCATCAGCAGTTTGCAACATTGGATAGCTTTCAAAAAGTTAGGATAGAAAAGACTGGCGCAAAAGTAGTCGAAATAATTATTTACAAGTGTTCATAAGTCCAAAACTATTAACTTTTTTGATAGAAAACCATTTATCAAACTTGTTCAGAATTCAACGTAGAATGTAATAATGCAATGAAATACAGGGTGTCCCATTTAAAAAAATTAACTTCTAAGTCAGCGTGCTTTTTTGAGACACTCTGTATGAATGAAACTTAAACCATTAAAGAGATCGAATGAAACCCTACAACTTATGTATTTAACATTTTTTTGTAATATGGAAAATGAAGAAGTTACGGGGGGGGCGACGGACTTTTGGTCCTCACTGTATAAGTATAACATTAAAAAAAATGTATTTACTAAATTTTGTGATGAAACTGAAATATACTTATGTAGGTATATATACTATATACACTATATATACAGGCCGTTTCTTTTATCATGTGGTAACATTGCTATATTCTAAACCGTAATAGATACAAAGACGATTAAATGGGAAAAAATGTAATTATTGTGGTGAGCAGTACATTGGTCAGAGAAAATTCAAGGGGACTCTCGCCCTTCCCGACTTATACAGGGAAAACTAAAAAATGCTGTTTTCGGTTTTTTACGAATAGAATAGATATTTCAGAAAATATAAAAAATGAAAGAGGAAAGTTTTATTGTATTCAAAATGTACTAGAACTAGGTAATGATAAATTTTTAATTAAACGTTTCGTGTCAACACGGCCACCATCAACAATTTTTTTCAAATACGGACCTGTCTATTTCATCACAATATTGAATACAATAAAACTTTCCTTTTTCATTTTTTATATTTTCTGAAATAACAATTCTATTCGTAAAAAACCGAAAACAGCATTTTCAGTTTTCCCTGTATAAGTTGGGAAGGGCGAGAATCCCCGTAAAGTTTTTATGACCAATTTACTGCTCACCACAATAGTTACCTTTTTTCCCATTTAATCGTCTTTGTATCTATTACGGTTTAGAATATAGCAATGTTACCACATGATAAAAGAAACGGCCTGTATATATATAATGTCATCAATCATCAGTCATCATCAGTCATCAAAAAGAAATTTAAGATTTCTTTTTTCTAAGCCAAATGAATCAATGACCTTATTAATTAAATCAAGTTTATTGTTGTCAACATATTTCCTATGAACACTTTTAAGAGCTAGTCCAGAAAGGCGGTTTTCGCTCATTGTTGATCTGAGCCAAGTCTTGACTCTCTTAAGAGTACTGAACGACCGTTCAATTGAACAAATTGTGGGAGACATACTTACAAAAAATGTTAAACAAGTTTTAATGTTGGGAAAAAAATCACATTCCTATTTTAGAAGTTTGATAATATCATCCAAAAAATCTCTTTCTTTCCACACTTGCTGCCATGTGGAAAACTCTGTTATTAAATTTTCAACTCCAAATTTCTTTAAAATATCTATTAATTGACTTTCACTAAGAATAATTCCCTCTTTAATGATAGCTGGATGAAATCGCGATAAAGAAAAGGCTAATGTGTTATCAGACGAAAACCGAGTTTTAAGAGAACTAATGATCGAATCTAAATAGGGAATGAATATAGAAATCCTAAAATATTCATCGGATGATTTGCACTGAATATTTGATCTGTTTTTTTGACGTGCAACTATTCGGGGAATTTTAATATCTACATCTAGTTCGTTGGCAAATTCGGTAGATTTTTTGAAAATATTTGAGAAGGCAGAATTTGCATTTGTTCTGTCGTTTTCAAACATGGTGATTAATGTATCAATATGATATTTTGCAGAAAGCAAATCAATAAAAACTCCCTGTTGTTTATTTACCACTGGTTCCAATAATGATGAATACTTTGCAATAATATTGAGAGATATAATGAACTGGGGTGAGGATACTGAGCATAGCAGTTGTTGAGCTTTTAACTTTGTTTTGGCATTAAAATTTTCGTCTGTTGACATATTTTGTAACGCAGTTGTGATAAACAAAAATTTTTCATAGAAAATTCTAATCGATTTATATTTTGCTAACCACCTGGTCTCGTACAACAAGGGCAAGCTAGAAACCATTGCCCGCCTTTTTGGACTATCTCTGAAAAAAATTATTGTTTCCTTAATGATGCCTATAGAATTTTGGATAACTTGAACGGAATTTAGGTCATTAATAACTAAATCTGAAAATGGTTTAACTATAAAGGAACCTTGGAAACCTCTTTTGAACAGCTGGTTTGAAAAGAACACAATATTTACAGATTACCCCTTTAAATTTTTCAGAATAAGCAATCCACTCATAACTGTTTGACCATTCAGGCCTAAAACATCTTTTATTTTAGACTGAACCTAGACGCTTGTGACTGTTTGTAGCGAGTCACATGGTAGCGACGGCCGACGATGGCCGACGAGCGACCGTGAAATCTATCGAACAATTAATAAAGATACGTTTGGGGATAATCTTAGCACTTGTTGGTACCTGGTAACCCGTTTTTTTCGTACATTTTTATGTACTTTTTTAATACATATATATGTATATATAAATTTTTTGCAGGAAGGGGCGGGCGCCCCCCCTTGCCCTTAAGTAGCGGCTCCCTTGCTTCTAAGGATTACCTGCTCTGTTGTGCTCTCTGTGACTTGACGAGATCTTATGGTAAAGCGAGTTCTTCAGAGCGGCACCAGTTGTCCAATGCATCCCACTATTCGATCAGATACCGCAAGGCAAATGCATGATGAGCTGATGCGATATTGTGTGCTTGCGGTAATCTATTCAGGTCATCGAAATGTTACACTTGTACTTTATGGAGTCCTGCGTGATACATCTGTCGATGAGCAGATTATTTTTGCAGCCAGCGACTCCCTTCTTTTGGAGTTAAGCACGGTTCGCTCCTCGACCATCCAATCCAGAATTTGATGCTCTCCGTTTGGTTGTGAGTTGAAAACTCTTGCCAAATTTGTTGTTAAAATTGTTATATCCGTCAACCGGCTGCACCCTTGCGAGCAACCCTCAGAAGTCAGAGACTTGTGCGAGCTAGGGAAGACGCAGCCCTTACCTTTCAACGTTGGTGCCGTGCACGAGATCAGGGGGTCAATTCTCGAGGTCGATCGTTCTCCGGAGCGTACACGTTCGTGAACGAAAAGTGTGAAGGAAATACATTTTTCACATGTCACAAAAGGAAACAGTTGCTCGCGAACGTATAGCTCCGGAAACGATCGATCTCGAGAATCGGGCCCCAGTAAACATGCTGGGAATCGAACGCACGCTCTTTTCAGTGAGAGGAAAGCGCTCTACCATCACGATCACCACGGCCCATAAATGGTGGTGGGTACCTGCAAATGTTTCCACCAATAGTTATTTAACCCATCATGGTCTGAAGCAGCAAAGTTCTTCTAGCCTTTGAGGGAATGTCTAACTTCTTCCAGGGATATCAGATTGCGCAGATCATTGCGCCCTTTGGGTTATGATGCCCTGCATTGGTTGAATGATGAGCCTCCTTTACAACCAGACCGACACGTGGCAAATCTGCCTATTCTGCTACTTTGTTACCAGGCTGAGGAGAAGCTCTGACATAGCCTCGACCCCCCAAGATGCAATACATAATGCATGAATTCTCGTTTTGTATACTTTTCAGGCGGGCTCACAGCTCCCGTAGCAAAAAGCATGACGCTCGAATCATCAGTCCACTCGCAGCTTCGCAGTTCTTCGCGGTTTTCTATTGACAAATCGTCGTTTATTATCAATATTTTAATTATTTGGAAAACATTGTGCAAAATTCTGTTTACTGATAATAGCCACAAGCTATTAACAACATTTTTTTGTAACTTTTGTAGTTTGCCTGAACATAAAATCCAAATAAAATTTTAGCGGTCTCAAGTTATTTCTGAGATATGGGCCTATTTTGAGTAATGACCACATACCCAACAAATCTAGGCAAAATGATTAGTGAATATTATTCATGTCAAGTTACTAACTGGAAAAAAAATGAATGAATTATTTCCTATTCATGTTGAAATTAAATGGCTGGAAAAGTTGGCTGTGCACATATGCAAAGTTCAAAGTTACCAATGAATAAATTCACTGCATAAATTTGTTGTTTTGATGTTTCTCAGAGAAGGTTGAATTTTTGGATAAACAATGCCATTTTTGATAAAAGAATAGTTTAAAGAAGGAAGAATTTTAAGTGTTTTTTCCGCGGTAGAAATGTGTCCTAAAAAATGCCTGTCATCACTCAAAATTAGGCTCATATCTCCGAAATTACTTGAGACCGCCAAACATTTTATTTGGATTTTTTGTACAGGATGCCAAACCGTAAGTTCCAAAAAAATGTTGTTGATAGCTTGTGGCTATTAGTTAACGGAATTTCACAAAAAACTGGTATATTTTCAAAAATACCCACTAACTTGCATTCGTATAGTAGTATACGATTCGAATATTATAGATTTTTCAGCAGTTAAGATGTTGAAGTATATGTCAAATTTGATTGATTGTTTAGAAACCATAATATATTAACCATTTCAATTTTTAACACGTCGTTTCGTAAAACTGGTGGCGATTGAAAATTTGTGCTATTCATCATCTTTTACATAAACAAAATGCTTTTATCAAAGTCAGACAATAAACCACATCCGGAAGTGTCGCTTGCCGCACTCCTACTAGATAGATAATTGTCCATGGGAAATTAATAATGTTTTTTGATTTTGCAGTATTTGATACTATGACACTAAGTTGTGTTTACTGGTTTCTAAGCCAAACTCATCAGTAAGTGATTCCCTTACCGTTCAGTTAGTATCGATGGGACTGCTTACGGTGGAACGATTGATGCTGTATCAAAAGAGTATCGTCCATAAAAATATCCCTAAAATTGAGACAGCGCCAATTTATTTGCGGTGTTCCAGAGTAGTTAGCAAGCTTGTAACCGAAGTGTCACCGACAAGACGAAAGGTATTTTTGGACAGAATCTTGATGTTTGTACAGGGTGTTCCAAATTAAGTCGGCACCATTGCCAACTCCGTTAGATTTTGTGGAATTCATAAACAAACTAACGACAGGACCGTAATTTAAAATTGTTGTCACTGATGATGCTAGTTATTTTATATGAAACGTTATAAAAATGTCGAGTGTGATATACCACTGAATTGTGATTTGATCGCTCTATCAATATTTGTGATGTAATAGACAGGTCCGTATTTGAGAAAAATAGTTGATGATGGCGGTGTTGACACGAAACGTTTGATTAAAAATTTATCATTACGTAGTTCTAGTACATTTTGAATTCAATAAAACTTTCCTTTTTCATTTTTTTATATTTTCTGAAATAACAATTCTATTCGTAAAAAACCGAAAACAGCATTTTCAGTTTTCCCTGTAAATTTTCTATGGCCAATTTACTGCTCAACACAATAGATACCTTTTTTCCCATTTAATCGTCTTTGTATCTATTACGGTTTAAAATATAGCAATGTTACCACATGATAAAAGAAACGGCCTCTATACAGAGGAGATTGAAAGTATACGTGTATCTGTTATATATTCTTTGGAATACGTGATTTGATTCAATTCAGTGCACCAGTTGTATGAGCCATGTGGCCACTTGACAGAATGAGAATTGTGAATAATATACAGTGTGACTCAAGTATACACGAGACTAATTAATAGAATTGATGGCCGAACTGTGTTGAATGCCACACGTAGTGTCAATAGAAGGGCCCAAATATGTGTTCAACAAGAAGGCGGTGTTTTTGAACATTTACTCAATATTTTATAGCGCTTTATCAAATTATAAATGTTTCCTATTGATAAAATTGTCTTATTTTCACCTTTACGAAAAAAAGTCAAATGAGATTTGTTGTTGAGAATGTTATTACGAATCGAAATGCATGAAAAAATATAGGGTGTTTCATTGAATGAAATATCATTTTATGAAATATTCTGAAAACGCGACTGTAATTTTTTTTGTTTTCGGCATCGAGAAGGCCATTAAAAATGCTAATGGTTTGCCCATTTAACCGAATTCGTAGCATCAATAATAACGGAGTTGGCAATGGTGCCGACTTCATTTGGAACACCCTGTATATGTTATATAAGGAAAAGTATTGCAAGACAGGTCGGTCCTGTGCCTTATTAATCATAATTAGTTGACTGGAAGTGAAATAGGTCTGGGCACGAATTAGAAATGGAATGTTACTGCTGAGCATTTACGTGGAGGATTTCATTGGTAAATATGGACTCCGGCTTTACTAGAGAAAAGTCATACTTGGGTTTTGTTCTCATAGAATTCTACGTAGTTGTTGGATTCCCATTCTATGATTTTTACCAAGTCCGTATTTAAATCGTTCACGTTCCGTTCCCTTTCTTCTCTGGTGTCACGTCACTGACTGATATCAGAGTTTTAGAAGAGAATGCAGTATAAAGGGTATTATCATCCGCAAGGCTGTGTACTGAACATGGGTTAGCTCCAAACAAATTTTTGATGTTACAAAGATACAGTGATAATGCTGGATATCAGCGGAACTCCATCAACTACCACGTGTATATGGCCCTCTGAAGGCTATAGACGGAGAGCGCGTAAGCAGTGGAAACATGCTGCAGAAATTCGTGAAAATAAAATCGGAAAATCCCGTAATAATAGTCAGAACATCGAACCGATGCGATATTTAATCGGAGGTACCCTGGATTATCAGCGAATACATTTTTCAATTTCAACGAAAACGATTTTGTTTGAAACTTTATCGAGTTGAATTCGGAGATTTATGTTCTGAACAAAACCTGAGAGCTTTTAATGATATTTAAATTACAGAGTATTGCGAAGTAGTGTTTGTAGAAAACTTTGTCGATAATCTAACAGAAATAATTCAAGGATGTTAGGCTGCAGAAGTTGTTTACTGTTGGAGTCTTGACGATGGATGAATCTATTATATAGTTTGAAACGGACGCCTGGATCAGTTAATCCATTTTTCATCATAAGTTTAATGGTCTTCCGCCAAGAAGTATCAACAATTTTTTCTTACGAAAATATTTGGCTTCAGAAAAAGTAGATGTTATAGTCGGAGTAAGTACCCTTTGGAACTTAGAGATGGCGCTGGATACATGTTACTTCATTATTTGTTAAGGAATTCCGAATAAAAACTGAGGCAAGAACTATGAAACCGGTTGGTAGATGTTCCCCCATTTAAATCGAAAAATAATTTCAGCTATAATATTTGAAGAGTAAGTATTGCAAAGTGGTTCTTATTGAAAATGTTACCAAGAATCTGAGAGATACAATGCAATGATCGTAGGGGTCAGTAGTTGTTTCATGTTGTAGAAATATGTATTGCATAGATTGAAGCAGAAGCGGTGGCCCATCCGAAAACGTACCGCAAGGCATTACAGGGAGGGATAGAATTTTTTGGCAAAATCCATAAACCCGCCTAGATTGTTTGTCAGGGGGACACATTTTAACGCAAAAAGCAAAGATAGTAAAACCTTCAACCCGCTAAGTAGGGGTGTTATCCCAATATTTTTTTTCAAATGGGAAGGAGGATCAAGTTATTCCTCATTAGAAGAGGCTTGCATTCCATATATAGTGCTGCGTAGTTTTTGAAAATCTATCCACTTTTTTAGAAAATATTTATTGTTGAAACTGACGAAGAATGCAAAAATCGATTCAATTGTTCTTTAAAAGTTATCATAGGTATTATTGAAATAAATTCCTTCAATTGAATTCGCTGCTTTTGCCGATTTGAAGATTTTTTTAATCTCATGTTAGTCATTTTTACATGGTTTTGAATCAAGTATACAGCGTGACTCACGGTCGGTGGTAGGTTTTTAGACGTTTATGGTAAACACAACGCAGCATTTTCCTGAAAATTTCATATCTTACATTTCGTTACCTGTTCTTTTAGGTAGCAGTGAAATTATCAAGCTTATATAATAGTTTGGTGTCTTTTATAAGTAATTTACGAGTAGTTATAATAATAATAAGGTTTATTCACGAATTTTTACAAATAAATTTCACAAAAATACAAATACAGATGATAGATAATGTAATATACCTAATTAAAAGTATTTTGTGAATAAACAGGGACAAAATCACTGAAACAGTCATTAATCTGCATGTGTGTGACATTCAATACTAAAACTAGAATAGTCAAAATCGTGTTTGGCGTCATATTCGGCAAGTATCACTTTCTTTGGAAATTTAGTAATTAGTCACAGTCGTGTGTTTGGGTCACATTCGGTAAGTATACTGTCACTTTCGGTTTTTTGTCTTATTTCAATAACGCATGAAAAAAACTGCGCTCCTTTTTCGTCATCCATAACTTAAGTTTACTTTTATAATATTCAAAGTTTAAAATACTTTTTAGGTCTGCTGGTATCAACGGTGTTTCAAAATATCTTCCAAACATGAACAATGTGATCAAATCATTGTCAAAACTTGCAAACAATTCAACCAAATGTATCCTTAATTAACACCAATGAACGAGAGAAAGTTTGTCAGATTACAAAATAATTTCCTATGGCTCAAAGTTTCCAGGGAACAACTGTACCAATAATCATTTCCATAGGCATTTCTTGTTAAAAAATAAGATTTTCTGTGCTATAACATGTGAAACTACAGAAAATAACAGAATTAGGACGATTAAACACCTAAACCGTTTCGTGCAAAAAGTAAATGTTTATTGCACTCGACGTGAAATTGTCGTTAGGCCGAGTTGAACAACACCATCATATAGTTTTCCCATTTTAAAACTTTCAGTTCTGTAATTGTCAGAATTAAATTTTGACTGACGTTTATATAACCACAGTTGCATTATAAAAATCAAAATCATAGTAGCCATGAGTGCGTATGTTATCACGAGATGTGGTTATAGTACAGACAGTTTGCTCTATGCAGGTAGACGGCTGAAACATAGCGGATCGGTTTTGATTATGGAGTTATTCTCGGGAAGGCATTGTTCGTTCAACTCTGACTGCTAACATTAATACAAAATAATATAAAATATGTAGCTGTTTAAAACGTATGGCCAATCTCACAGAAAATCTACTAAATATGTAGTGGCTTTGAACGTTTATATTTATTATGATGACAACACGTTGGAGTAGAATGACAGATGAGTGCAATATAAACTTTATTGCACTAGTGCAATAAAGAGCTGCTTTTTTTCCACTGAATATAGTTCAATAAAGTTTTACTTTTTGCATGAATGTAGAAAAAAATTCTTGATTCTTTGTACAACTGTCATTAAAAATCTCTCTAATAGAAATACTTCATTAAGAACACCTACTTAGAAAGAATTATTTAGAAAATTTCACAAATGTATTTGGCGGTTTGTGCAATTGGCAAGAAGTAGTATTCAGTCTAACTGTAGAAAGTTGTTTATGACTAACCAATAACATTTAACTAATACGTGCGTTGGTGTATGTAGTTGGAGCATAAGCCAAAGATCGTGTGTTCGAATCCCTTAGGTCTCATAATACTTTTTTTTAATTACCAGCAGTAACTGTTGTACAAGAAAATGTGTATAATACATTTTATTTTACTCGTGGGTTTGCTTCACTCGCTGTCGATCATTTCGCAATATTCCCCACTCACAAAATAAAATGCCACTTTCAACACTTGTAGGTATCATAAATAACTATTGTTCCACATTAACGGCTTTAGTCAGCATTTATCATCATCTTTCAATTTATCGAGTGATATACAGGGGGTTTCATTTGAAAAAATTAACTTTTGACCACTTTTATGCATTATGAAAATAACAGTGATTTTAGCACGCCCTGTATGATGAGGAATACATTTTTTGGTGTTAATTAAATACCTTGAGTCTGTTCAAACTATATTCAAAATATAAAGTTTTCATGAATTGAGAGTACTGATGTACTAAAGTTTAATTAGTGCTATGTTTTGGACCATATTTAACACAAATAATTTTTTATCTCGAAAACCAATATAGATAGGTATAGAACATTATTAACAAAAAATTATTATTATAAAAAATGAATTCTATTTAAAAAAATTAAGTTGCTAGGACTTTTTGATAGATGTGGCAACGTCGCATTCTGAAAATATTTTAGATCGATAGAACAGGTAACGAAATGTAAGAGGTGGAATTTTCAGAAAAATCCTGAACTACGTTTACCATAAACGTCTAACCTACCATCGACCGTGAGTCACGCTGTATAGTGTTTGAATTTGTGAGAAGCGTGTGCAATCGCACGTTAAGACCGCAAGGTAAGACGTCGATAATTCTTAGCTCGCATAAGTTTCGACTTCCGAGGGCTATCGTTCAGACACTTCTCAGCAGCCAATTTGACGGAAACGCCCGAACCATCAGTGGCGTCGGTGGCTGCTAGAATTCGAATTTTAAGGGGTCATTATACGAGTAGACGTCCAAACATAGTAAGTATTTGAAGTAGATAATTCATACGAACAACAAATGCACACAAAAAACGGAGTATCAACTTGATGCATATAAAAAACAATAAGTTATGATGATAACGATATGATGTAAAACAATGTATTACTTAGCGAGGGTAAGGGGGTTGGGTCATTTTGTCTAAATAGTAAAAGGAATCGGAAATACAATCACTAGAGTCTGTCTGAAACGGGGTATCAACTTGATGCATATATAAAATCCAACGTTTAATCAATAATGATCATATGTGAGAAAATTAATTCCTTAGCAAGTGGTTAGGAGGGTTATTTTGAGACAAAGTAAAAAAAATCGGGATTGAAATCACTATCATCTGTCTGAAACGAGGTAGCAACTGGATGTATATAGGAGACAACACGTTATAATGATAATGATCATATATGAAAAAATAAAATCCTTAGCAAGGGGTTACGGGGGATCATTTTGCCAAAAACTAAAAGAAAACCAGAAATAAAACCATTATAGTCTTTCTGAAACGAGGTATCAATTTGATGCATATAAAAAACAACACGTTATAATGATGACGATAATATGTGAAAAAATTAATTCCTTAGCGAGGGGTTAGGGGGGTCATTTTGCCAAAAAATTAAAAGAAACTCGGAATTAAAATCATTATAGTCTGTTTGAAACGGGATATCAACTTGATTCATATAAAAAACAAAACGTTATGATGACAACGATAATATGTGAAAAAATGAATTCATTTTTTCACATATAATCGTCATCATTATAACATGTTGTTTTTTATATGAATCAAGTTGATACCTCGCTTCTGACAGATTATAGTGATTTTATTTACGATTCCTTTTCACTTTTTCGTCGAAATGACCACCTTAGCTAAGGAATTCATTCTTTCACATATTATCATTATAACGTGTTGTCTCCTATATACATCCAGTTGATACCTCGTTTCAGACAGATGATAGTGATTTCAATCCCGATTTTTTTTAGTTTGTCTCAAAATAACCCTCCTAACCACTTGCTAAGGAATTAATTTTCTCACATATGATCATTATTATTAAAACGTTGGATTTTATATATGCATCAAGTTGATACCCCGTTTCAGACAGACTCTAGTGATTGTATTTCCGATTCCTTTTACTATTTAGACAAAATGACCCAACCCCCTTACCCTCGCTAAGTAATACATTGTTTTACATCATATCGTTATCATCATAACTTATTGTTTTTTATATGCATCAAGTTGATACTCCGTTTCGGGCAGACTCTAGTGATCATATTTTCGATTTTCTTTCAGTTTTTTGTGTGCATTTGTTTTTCGTATGAATTATCTACTTCAAATACTTACTATGTTTAGACGTCTACTCGTATAATGACCCCTTAAAATTCGAAATCTAGCAGCCACCGACGCCACTGATGGTTCGGGCGTTTCCGTCAAATTGGCTGCTGAGAAGTGGCTGCTAACTTCACACCGGTATCGTTCAGATGATATATATTTTTTTTACAAGCGTGCATGATTAACCCTAGTCCCGCACGTAATTTAGTTTGAGATGTGGGAGGTGTTGAAAGTCGTTTCAAGTACCTAGTGTGTTTTTCCCGCACGCGAAAGTTTGTTCAAAACAACACAAGATTCGAAAATTAATATTATAATATAGAATAGAAGGGACCGCAAAATTGGTTGATTTTGAGATTTTATTTTAGCGTTCTTATTCAGATTTCAGAGTTGTCAATAGTCAAACGGTCTATATCGACCCATTATCCACCTCTGTAGTAAATTTTAATCCGATCACTTCATTGGTTCATTAGCTAAACTTGCAGACCGAAGTCACCATATACGGTTTAAAATGATCCCTTGCAACTCCCACCTTATTCCACCAAATTGTGAACATCTGCCAAAGTCGTCCTGCATTCAATGGATTTCATATGGATGGAATTTATTTTTCTCTTGTTAGACGTCAATTCGATTGATCCTTGACACAGTCTTACTTTTAACGTGTAATCTACATTAACAATCGTGAGGATCTTGTGTTGCATACAATGTGAACAAAATAAGCTCCAACTCTCAATCTAATTGAAATACTTTGCGGTACTCCACTAGAATCAGAAGTATTCTTATTGTTAGCCACACAATTCAGTTCTCTGAAACTGTCCCTCGAGGTAGGTGAAGTTTACCAGGGATCCCGTATCTATACTAGGTCAATGAAAACTGATGGCTGTGCCTGAGGGGCAATTTTATGACTAACTTAATGGTGAAAACCGCATATCGATACCAATTATCGTTGCATGTTTTTCGATCTTCGAACTTTTATACGATCAACACATTTTATTTCGAAACTTATTCAAAGGTGGCCATATACACACAGGTTGATTTGCCGGCTTGGAATGGCACGGATCGTACGTGCGGAATTATATGTGCGTTGAGTGAGTATTCACGCGACAGAGTTGAACTGCTGCAGACTTCTCTGTCAGTTTTCACCGCAACTAAATAACCGTCGGTGTCCACTAACAGGCAGTGTTCTCGTATGAACGTTTTTTGGAAAGATTTTACCACCAAAGTTTCAACATTTCGGCGGAAGGTGTAATCTTTAACAAAAAATATATATTCAAGTTTATATGACCTTATAATGAACATGCGGCTTTGCGAAAAATAAAAAGCAAGAAATATTCCAACAACACACTCATCGAGTACTGTAAATCCTCCTATTCCGATTCCAAAAAAACCTTTGTTAATTAAAATATTGAAATTATCAGAGTATGTTTCAGGAAATAACTAAGAAGAGTTGAAGTTTCTCAACGTATTTGAATGGGTTCAGATGATCTGTACTGACCACAACAAATGGCTAGATTCCTTCCAAACTTCAACATTTTCACAGTTCTATGATCGAAAACTGTGCCTCTGCATCAAAAAACTTTTGCCAAAGCAAAATTCCAAATAGGCCGTCAGCCCGCTGCCAAAATGTGTGATGATTTTATAACGTATGCTCCCTAGGGTTTTGACAGTTATAAACATAATGATCAATGAACAAGCAAAATTAGCGCTTGCCCGTGGAACTTTTATTGGACAAGTTAATTGTTTATTACATAAAGAAATCACGTATTTTAATGATAGTTTAGCGTATGCCAAGCATATACGATATTTCATCGAACAAAAATCCGACGGAAACCGATTGGCATACGTGTCGCGTGGGTCCTAAGAGTCACCATATGCCCTCAAATGTGTTGAGAAATAGGGCATTGTTGAATCCACAGTATAACTTATGCCCTTTTGAAATTCAACAGCTTTTGGCATTAAATGCACAATTATCGAAGGGCATTCCTCTCGCGCGGGTCTGACAATCTTCACACCTGTATACCTGTGTATAAATATCAGGGTAATTGCGATAAAAGTATAACAACGAACTAAGATTGCAAATTGACCAAGTACTTCGTAGTTTGTTAATTTTTGCAAGGGCATACGTCTTTCGTGGAACACACTCTCGAAAAACTGATTGAAAGTGGTCAAAATTTCCGGCCAATTTGCAATAATAGTATCACTTATGCCATTATGATTTTCATCAAATGTGTATTTAATTATGCAAGTTGTTCGAACGGCCTACAAATCGGATGGAACAAAAATGTTTTAATCCGGTAAGAGAGTCGCGCTAAAGTTTTAAACAGTTGCTATGACGTATAACGTATGTCATAGTAGTATTTGTTGGATATTCACCTTATTATGTCAATTTTGTAACGGCATACTAATCCGGTGGTTCAAAAATTCACTCTGGTCTGATGTTGAATATCGGCGTGGGCGCCGCACCGCTACTATACGTACCTGAGACTCGCTCGACGCTCCGGGTCCTTTGCCTCATAAATTCGGCCCTACGCGTAGTTTGGGCAGTTCTATATATGCGTAGTGCGCATAGAGCGTTATTTGGTTTCAAATAGAGCAGGTGAAATGCTGCTCCAAAAGTCATTTCCTCAACCCTCCCTTACCCCCCGAAATAAGGGTTCAAAATAAAAAATCGCTATTGGCTGGGTGCGCGAAAATACTAACACTATAGAATTGTCAATGTGTGACGTATTCATGCATACTGTCAGCGCCATCTAAAATCATGCTTGACAGTTTTTCATGCTTAACGTATACACAATACATACTTTTAAAGTAGTATATGTGTACGCACCCGGCCAATATCTCGAATATAATATATGGGCCATAGGCCCAAATCCTGAAGACATTTCTCGAGTATAAGAAATTTATGACTTCAGTTAATAGGGGTTTTCGTAATTATTAGATTTTGCTCCGAAATTTTTCAATCTCATACTACGGTTTGTAAATGAGACATAAGCATGTTATTTTAAAAGTGATATGAATAAAAATAAAATAATCATATGGATTTTTGAATGAACTATCATTTATTGATTTATGTATTAAGCAGGTTTGTCTCGACAGATTCGTATGCCGCCCAAGAAAATTATATAATTAAATAATATCGAACAAAAACCTCAACGGCATACGTAATATTGTCATTAAAATTGTTTAAACATTTAGCGCGACTCTTTTATGGAATTAAAACATTTTTGTTCAAATCGATTCGTATGCCGTTCGAACGACTTGCATAATTAAATACACATTTGATGAAAATCATAATGGCATACGTTATACTATATTTGCAAATCAACCTGAAATTTTGCACTCGTTTTCCGCGTATGCCACCGGGTAAGACACTTGTGAATCGTATGCCGGTGATTTGAACAATTATTCTCATCGCAATGAATCATGTATTACAAGGGCATACGTAATACTATTATCGCAATTACCCTAATATTTATACACAGGTATACAGGTGTGAAGATTGTGAGACCCGCGCGAGAGGTATGCCCTTCGATGATTGTGCATTTAATGCCAAAAAGCTGTTGAATTTCAGAAGAGCATAAGTTATACTGTGGATTCAACAATGTCCTATTTCTCAACACATTTGAGGGCATATGGTGACACTTAGGACCCACGCGACACGTATGCCGATCGGTTTCCGTCGGATTTTTGTTCGATGAAATATCGTATATGCTTGGCATACGCTAAACTATCATTAAAATACGTGATTTCTTTATGCAATAAACAATTAACTTGTCCAATAAAAGTTCTACGGGCAAGCGCAAATTTTTATTTATAACGCTAGAGAGCATATGTTACAAAATCATTACACATTTTGGCAGCGGGCTGACGGCCTAAAACTATCAGTTCGATCCACCGGTTTGTCTTTGAGTTTTTCCCACCAACATGCAATTTTGTATGTGATGGGTCATCGATGTGAGATTGATCAATAGTTTTTTTGTGCTTAGTAGCTGACCGCGGTTTTAAGCGTGGTGTGAAACTACCAGGCTTATTTATCTGTTGTGGTTCAAACTGACGGATCAGCCTCTATGTGTGGCCGGCTATAGTCGTTCTCAAGTTCGTTATCAGTAATTTTCTATATTTGCTTTAGTTAACCCGAAACCAAGATTTCAGTCGTGATATTCACTAAACTATTTCAGTTTCTTTCCAATCTATACATTTTATTGAAATCTTCAAAACATATCTTCATTGATCTTTCCAATTGCAATATAGGTAATGATAATAATCCTTTATTGCCCAACAGGTAACACCTAATTACAAGATATAATAAATATAATCAGTACTTTTAATTAGTACATTATTAACAAGTTATAAATTTAAACATAAATACATAATATAATATATAATTCAAAATACAGATAGGTGTATTGAACGAGTGAAACTAAAATGACTCCTTATGATGAACGATAAAAAAAGATGGTAACAGAGTTCCTCACTGATAAAATGGGTATTTTCTCAATAAACTAATTTCCAATAAACCAATTTCCAATAAACCGACGCGTTCCCAATTAACCGATTACCAATATACCGAAAATTTTTCACAATAAACCGAACAAAAAAAGGTGTTTACTAATAGGTACAATATAATATATTTTGAGAAAGTATGCGTGAAAATAAGAATGAAGTATTCTGTCTACGTTTGGTTAATCAGGTCAGGTTAGATTAGCTAATATTTCACGCATATTCAACTAATAATTATTGGAACTTTTCTGCCCGTAGACGTAAATTTTCCATGTGAATGTGCCATATATATTAGTATAAAAACAATACAATACAATGTTAAGTATACATATATAAATAAAACATCAGCATTGAAAATTACAAAATAATAGCTACTATACAAAAATATAGAATAAAGTAAAGGAATTTAACAAACATTATTTTGTCATAATTTTTTACGACGCAGAATCGTAATGCTTGTAAAGATTACAGCCAATTACTACATGATCTAATGATTGTGATGATTTGATTAATCTGTTGTTCTTCTGCATCGGATCGTGTCGTACTAACTAGACCCATTAGCATTTTCAAATAATTTGCGGTCGGCACAAGTATATTGTAAATACCCTTGTAAGTAACTAACAATAAAGTACATGTACCTATGTACAAGGTGAACTGATCATTGTCCTTGACTTGGCTACTTCTCAGATAAACTTGAAATTCTAGTCACAAGCTTCTCGACAAACGACTTCCCAATCATAATCATTTGCATTCTGAGAATGATTACCGGGTGAATAACAACAACACGTAGTTAAAAATACTACATATTACTATCTCTTATTTTTAATGGTTCACTACAAAAAACTTGTTTTTTAATCATAGAAAAATGTATCTTATCAAATCTAGCGATAAGCGGTGGTAAATTTGTCAGCCTTCTTTTATGTGCAGTTCCCACGAAAAGAAAAATCCTGTAATGTTCAAAGAACATCGTTAGAGCCGACGGAAAGTAGATATGAATTGGTGTTCGGCATTACTCCAAAGTGACAATAAATAAATGTAAGGACTGAGCTCAACGGGTCAGTCTCGATGGATCTGCCAACGGTGGAACAATTCTTGATATTTCAAAGGAGCATCATTGATGAAAATATCAATAAAAGAGAGACAGATCTCCAACCTTTCGGCGGTGTTCCAGAACAATGATCGAGCTTGTAAACGAAGCATCCTTGATGAGACGAATGGTTCTTTCTGGAAATAATCTAATAGATTCGGTATATGCAGATCTGTGCCTTGTAAATCATAATCAGTTGATGGAAAGTGAAATAGTACTTGCCAAGAAACAAAAACCAAGTTTTTGAGAGATACTTTTGTCAATGGACTTCAAATGTTTTTTCCCATCAAAACTGATCGTGAGACCGAGCCGTAAAATTGAAGATTTTATTGGTATGGATAGATATTCTTGCTCTAATAACGTTGGACACTGTAAGATCAGTCTCTCTGGAGAAAAGGCATGATTGAGTTTTGTTCGCATTGAATTCCACTAAGTCGTTAGATCCTCATTCTAAATTTGATTTCACGGGCTAATATTAAGCTTTCTAAGAAAAAGCGGCATGAGGGGTACTATCATCCGCAAAGCTGTGCACTGGACATGAGGTAGTTCCGATCAAGTCCTTGTTGAGAAGAATACGATTGGTATCAGGATGTATCCCTGCGGAACAACTGTATATATATATATCTAAAGTAAAGTAAATAGGTAAAGTGTCTGAGAGAATGGTAGACATAATTGAAGAGGCAAGCCATGAGATGAAAGCTTGGCATCGAGTTACTGGTTCCAAACGCGATCAAAGGTCTTGGAGTTATCCAATGCAAGAGTTTCACCATATTTTTCGATATATTGCTGTCATATATGTGAAACATAACAAGCAGGTCCTGATCTTTAAAACGTTTATACAAGTTTCTTTTGCATAAATTGCTGCCATAGTTAAAATGTTACCTGAGTATCTAGAGCGTAACTTACATAAAATTCTATTGCATATTTCATAAGCATATTTCTGCAAAATGAAAACTCTGCTTGCAGAAAACAATTACCCCAATTCAATATACCATATTTCAAATGTGAATGGAAATTACCATATAGTGTAGGGTAGCAATACTTTTTCACTACCTCAGCGAGTAAAATATTTTTCTCAATTTAGAGCACAGGTTATCAATATGTGGAGTCCAGACCAATTTATCACCAATCATTATTCGTTATTTATACAGTGTTGTCAGTGTTTTCAAAGAAAGTCTAACTAAAATTATGTTTACGTAATGTGCAGAACAATACACAGGTATTAGGCGTATTCAATTTCAAACTATTCACTTCCGACCACTTCAGAACACGTTCATAAATTTTTCAGCTGCGTTTTTTCAAGACAATCAGGTCTTTTTCAACAATTAAAATATTTGTATCATCCGCATAACATATTGTTTTCATACAAGGGTTGTTATCACTGTTTAAATGACTAATAAGGTCAATAGCAAAGACTACCAATATAAAGAAAGGGACCCAGAATTGATCCTTGTGAAACTCCATGGAGTATTTTCAGAGAACTACTGCATGTTTGATTGAGTCTTACCACCTGCTTACGATCAGTCAAATAGGACATTATTAGTTTCAGTGGTAGACCCCTTCCATCATATCTTGATAATTTAGAAACCAGCAACTTACAGTTCGATTATTGTATCTTTACCCATGCGTCATCAATTTATGATCGAAGAAATCACACATCCTCTATCGAACATCTCTTTCTAACAATCGCTATGAGCGATTCAAAATTCGTTTACATTTGTCTGCTAAGCTAAGAATTATGGTATTGTGACGATGACGCACGGGTAAAGATATAATAATCGAACTGTATATGATCTACGCAGTCGAATCTCTTAAGAAATCCAGAAATAGGTTCATCACGTATTTGTTGTTGTCCAGATGTCCAATTATATTGCTGTGGAATAGTTTAAATTTGTTGAAAAACTTATTCAACTGATTCTTCATATTCGGTTCAAACAGTTTGATAGAATGCTTACTGATCTATGGTTGTTCAGATCTCTATAGTCGCCTTTTTGTAAATGAGATATACCCTAGCATATACTTGAACTTTTCTGGGAATATTATTTTTTTTGCGGAAAAATGTATTAGGAATACTAATGGCTCACAAACATAGAAAGCAATTTGCAATATAATATTGTTCATACCATCTATCCCACAAGACGTTGTATCTCTACTAAGGATTCAACCTAGGAGTTCATTTTTAGTAATGGGATACATAAAACGTAGTAGAATTCATCTGAATATTTGACTCATGGTACTGTATATCATAAACTCTGTTGTCAACAGGCACCTTGGTAAAAATATGATTGAACTCATCTGCTAAATTATGTTCATCAACTTGCAGCTGGTCTATTAGAGAAAGTTTATTCAGATCATTATTTTTTTCAATGTAATTTGTTTATAATTTTTCAGGGTGGTTTTGTTTTGTTCTTTGCAGTCAAAATTTGGTTATCGTAATACTATTCTGAGGCTATTTGTAGTTTTCTATACTTACTCATTATTCAAGTATCTACTGATTTCAGAAAACCGTTTATCACATCTCGCAAGTGAATTATAGTGACACACTATTTTTCAAATCCATTGATTCAGGACTCTAGCAATATATAAATGAAACCAGTTTATAATTTGCGAAATCATGCTGGCAAAATATTGGCTTTTTATTTCTAGTGTTTCATCTTCCTTGATTAGGGAAAGAAATAAGCTGGAAGTGAAATTTTTTCCCGTAGCTTTGGAAAAGGACCAAAACGAGCCATACCCGTTATGACACTTTACGAGTTTTGATCGTAACTTGTATGCTTATTTCGAGGATTCTTGTCGTACATGTTTCTAACGATCTGGTCTCAGGGCCCTGATTTTTGTACTATCAAACTATTTACCTCATCAATAACAACCCAGCTATTTCCTGACTTTTACAATAATATGGCATTAGTAATAGTTATTTTGTCCCTGGACTTATATTTAAGAAGAGAGAGTTTCGAAAAACAGCAGTCTCGTCGCTCAGATAATGGAACCGTTTGTTGTTGTTTTCAGCATAATATAGTATATGGTACTTATATATTATATTTCTCAGTGTTAAGTTTTAATTTCCTCTCTATTTATTAATACTACCCTGATCAATGAATTTTTATCAATAACCCCTCCTAAAACCTTCACTTTATCTGCAAGTTCAAACAAAGTTAGGATTGTACGTTTTCAAATTGTCATCCTGTATATTATATTACTAACGATAAGAAAACATTGAAGCAATTAAAATCCTGTGTACTCGACTTCCTGTACCGCTTCTCTGACGCACTCTTCATTATTATTTCGACTTCAGAGACCAACTGTATAATCGATTAAAGATGTTTGAAAACATTTTTTATTGCCTGCTGCGTATGCATTTAAAATTTGTTTTTGTAATTTTTAGTACCTATCAATATTATATTTCAGTTGACTTATTCGATATTGGTGATGCAAGAGTGAATAATCAACGTTTTATTCACTTATTGAAAATAGTGATTGTTCATAATTTGAGGAATGTTGATTGCCTATTATTTTGTTTACTAACGAGTGTTTTCCGGCTGTTTTCGTATGATGTAAATGAGAGGATGAATTATGTTGTATGTGACCTACTACCTACCTACTTTTTCAAGAGATGAAATTTTCGCAAATTATCAATTTTTGCTTGAATCGGCACATTAATGATCCCCAAACACATTGAAAACATATAATTAATTCCGTTGCAGATGTAAATATTCGGTGATTTTTGGTTCTGTTCAATAAATGATTCTCTGTTTTCAGTTTTATACGTAACCATGCGATATTTAACCAAATAATATCGACGTTATTGACAAATTATATGTTTGAGAGCGTCTGTTACATCAGCAAATATATAGTATGTATGTATGTTTATTTGACATGAGTATAGGAACAGTTCACAATAAAAAATGTTGAGAAAATTAAAAAAGTCATCAATAATCATAAAAGAACCGCAGAAACTATCTAAGCCTCCGATCAAGTAACACAACCTAATAGATGAGTATAATACTCGAATAGAACTGAAGGTAACATCTTTTTCATAATGTTATCCCTCAAATCATGACATTATTGCCATGTCGCAATTTTTTAGGGATACAATAAGCACGTCAGCTAGATTTTGATATCTGTCGGGTATATTCATGGCAACGAAACCCCAAAAAAATACTGTCTTGGATGAAATATATGACAATAAGAAGGCAATTGAAACGTTCATAGCAGCTTGTTGGGAGCTTGTAAAAACGATAGTATTTCCATCGCCGAACTGAGATTCTTCGTTGTCGATATAGTCTTGTCAGTCATTTGAAGCTACCAGTGTCGTAACTATCGAGAAAGGGAAACCAAATTGGAAAAGAGAAAAATGAATGAATTATGAAGAAAAACATGTCAATCACAGCATCGGCTGTTCTCAAAATCCTGTAGAGATTATTTCATCATAATTTCAAGTTTCCATTCCATATTGGGTTTCCATTATTTCTATTTTATTGAACCTCAATATTTCTGTTAACAAAGCACGACACTGCCGTTGGGGAAAAGATGTCCATTACACACAAATCTTAATGCGTGTGCGGCGAGTTACTCATCTAGGTTATGTTATTTGATCGGAGATCTAAGCGATAGTTTGTACGTGGTAAAACAATTGAAAAATGGGTTTAAATCTAAAATATCCCTAAAATTCAGTTCTTAACTTAATCTTAATGATAAATGGTAAAATATCATGAAAGGGCGACACTACTTGACGGAAGATCATAAAACTAATAACGAATTATGGTGGATTACGTAATCCAATCTTCCGCAAAAGAAACCTATACAATAGGTATGGTCGTCGGCAAGTATTCAACAGAAATCAACTACTGCCCCCTACGACCATTGAATTATATCTGTTTAATACTTGGCAAAGTTTTCTACAAGAACCACTTTGCAATGCATTTCAAATATCTAAGCTGATATTATTTTTCGATTTAATTGGGGGAACACCTCCGTACCGGTTTCATGGTCATTGCCAATCATCAGCGAAGGCTAGTTCGAACCAATTGAACCGAAAAATCCTTTCATCCTAATTGGAAATCCCTGTAATTGTAATTTTCTCGTTAATTCTGACTTGTTGTTTTCGGTTTTTCAGATAACTGTCGAACAAACTATATGCTGGGCCTCTTATTCCCATGTCCTCCCAAATGTTCAAAATGATTCCTTCGAGGTCATGCATTTTTTGTAAATCTATCGATTTCACAAGATTCAGAGTTTTACGGCATGTTACGGAAATTACAGGGCATGAGAAGTGAGACACATCGTATCCAGGATGTTTCATATTTGAATACTAATCCAAATAGGTTTTATATGATTCTTGGCTGTTTTTTCCTTATATTTCTAAAACTTCTTTGTATTTTTTATTGATTCTGGTACATGCATTCATTGTACGCAAAAAATATATTTTCTCCAAGATGAAGATTTTTTTGTTTTCATCACTGAAATCTCTGTTGAGGCGGAATTTCACTTGGCATAGCGTATTCGTGTAACGGAATCGCTGTATTCCTTGCAGCTATGGTGACATATATATTGGTCAAAAGGCAGCATAAACACCCGCCTACCCGAATACAAGAACCTGTTGCAGGTATTGGTACCCTGAGAAATCCGCGGTTGCAGATCATGCACTGTGGACACTCGCAGATCCACGGGGGGGGGCAATATTGACACGTTTCCCTTCTACAGGTTCTACGTCAGCACCTCTTGTTCAGTCACTTCAAACCTCAATCTAGCTAATTTTCCGCCCTTTAAGAGCGTTCTGGATGCGCCCCTGACTGAGGATAACCACACAATAATTATGTTTAATGAAACCCAAGTACTGGACACTCCGTGTATTACCCGCGAATAGTCAGAGAGAGCACTGAAATACAAAAACAACCAGTTATATGCAATGATGATCAGAATCAAAAACAAAAAAAAAGAGTATTGGAATTCAGTGAACAGGTGAAATGTAAGCGTAATACAAGAAAAGATCAGCACAGACACCGAATCGGTCAGGTTCAGACGATAGACTCGAACGCTTCGTCCGTTACAGCACCGCCTTTGAAAATGTCCACCACAGATGTAAACAAAACGTCAGGTAGAATTACCTCGAGACCACGATCAACAAACCGGAAAACCACCGAAAGTTCAATATTATAGATATTTATGCAACAAGTGCAAAAAGTAAGTGTTTATTGCACTCGACGTGAAATTGTCCGACGAGGCCGTTAGGCCGAGTTGGACAACACGTCGAGTGCAATAAACATTTTTTGCACGAGTTGCATACAACATTTTTTCTACGTTCATGCAAAAAGCAAAAAGTTATTTATGTAGGTGCGGCACTAGGTGAAGGAAGATGAAATACGCAATTTAAATTAATAATTATTACTATCGATTTCATCACCATAATCTAGTTTTCCATTAATATTACTCATTTTAAAACTTTCAGTTCTGTAATTGTCAGAATTAAATGTTGACTGACGTTTATATAACCACAGTTGCATTATAAAAATCAAAATCATAGTAGCCATGAGCGCGTATGTTATCACAAGGTGTGGTCTAGTACAGGCAGTTTGCTCTATGCAGGTAGACGGTTTAGAACATAGCGGATCGGTTTTGATTATGGAGTTATTTTCGGGAAGGCATTGTTTGTTCAACTCTGACTGCTAACATTAATACAAAATAATATGAAATATGTAGCTGTTTAAAATGTATGGCCAATCTCACAGAATATCTGCTAAATATGTAGTGGGTTTGAACGTTTATGTTTATCATGATGACAGCACGTTGAAGTAGAATGCCAGATGAATGCAATAAAGAGCTTCTTTTTCCACTGAATATAGTTCAATGAAGATTTGCTTTTTGCATGAATGTAGAAAAATATAGTTTTTGTCTTGGAATAAAAGGTCCGATATCATTTATAGCAGAACAGAATCAAAAACTGCTAACTTCATAAATGAACTCAAACATGCGTCATCAAAAGTAACACTAAAGTGAGAAGAGAAAAGTGAAGGAACTTAACAATCAGAACAAAAATTAGGAGAGAGTTCTGAAAGATAACAATATAATTATGTTCAACTGGAACACTATAACCTTCGTTTTGGATTTGTTCAACTCCATCTTGGGACTTCAAATGCTAGAGACCGAAACAATCAATATACAAATATTTACTCGGCAGCCGTGAAGGTATACTTGTTAAGTTCGTCCTAATTCCATCCCTTACTGTAGGGAAGCAATTGTAAATAATACTGATATTTACTGTGTTTGATATAAATAATAGCTATTTTTTGTAGTAGTAGAATATATTTTTGAGAGGGTTTTCCTAATAGTTTTTGATGATCAATACTAATCTTTTTTTTATAAATATAAAGGGTTGTTAAGTGAAACATTTAAACAACATGAAAACAGAGTGTTTTCAGAAATGAATACAGTTCCATTCCTAACATGCTCCCCCCCGTTACAATCTGTAAACGTCATAAAAATGTAAAATTAACAAAATGTAACTAATAAAAATTGAAACGCTGCGGCCTCTTCACTTGTCTACCGGCTCTGGTTACTGCGACGACACCATCATCTGTACTAGATTATTCTTCTTTGTTATTTCGTGTCTTCTCAGTGATACTGTTCTCTTGCTGTTGACCTTTTTGAATTTCCTTTTGATGCGTTTCATCTGCATACTTCTCTTCATCCCTATAGCTGTTACTATCATTCGCTTTTCGAAATCATTTGTTTCATTCGATCCTATTTCCAAAGGATACAGTCTTTGGAATGGACGGATTAGTTCACCATTTTTCGTTTTGATCTTGGCTATTCGGGGTTTATTATCTCTTCCAAGGTATATTTTTATGATTTTTGCTAAAGGCCAGTCCGTCCATTCTCTATATATTTTCAGCACCCACATAAACAATGTCACCCACATTCAAACTACCTTGTCTCCTCCGACCAGTAGGGGCAAGTTCTGATAAATACTCTTCCCTAAATCGGCTTCGAAAATCGTCTCTAAGCTTCTGAATATATCGATGACGTTTTATCATCAAATTCCGGCAATTTATCAGATCGAATGTCTGCAATAAACATAGAAGGGCTCAAGGGCACCAAAACGTTCTCTTCCGAAAAATATGTCAATGGACGCGTGTTAATGATGGCTTTACATTTGTACACTAATGTGTTGAGCTCTTAATTCAAAGATGATTTTCCAAGATTTCTTCTCAATAATTCTTTTATCATCCTCACTATTCTCTCCCAGAATTCTCCCCACCACGCAGCAGTAGGTGGATTGAAATGCCACTTTATCTTCTTCACTGATGGGTACTCCAAAATTTTCTGCCAATCAATTTTATTCATAAGATTGTACCAGTGAAAGGACCCCGCACATTTCGTACGTAAAATGGCTTTCGCTAATTTTGATCAAATTTTGATATATTGTAGATCTTGACATGTTCATTACGTAGTCCAATTTACAGATCGATCCGATGACCTGTTTTCGAGGTACTGGGTGTCAAAAATTCGATTTTCGCTATTTCGGGTATTATGCATCGGTTTGATTTTTGTGCTCTAATTCGAAATTGAACTGTCTTAGAAATGAACTTAATTTATCTAAGTTGTAGCTCATGAGTCCCTCCACACGAATGAAAAATAATATGTAACAGAGGGTGTTGCATTACAGCATGACAAGACAATATTCATAGAAATAGATAAAAATCAATACCATAATCGTTTTTATTTTCACTCAATCCGTTAAAATTAGAAAGCAAACGGCTAGAATTTGACAATTTTTTTACAAAGTACGGGTCTTGATCAACTACATGAGGATTCATATGATTGCTGGTCCAACAGTATATAGTTTTCCAGGTACAGGTTGACGATTTGAATGCTTTCAAATGCTACAGCTCATGAATAAAATTATATCATTGCGAATTGTCCATAACTGTTACTAGGGTATGAAAGTTAAACTGACTCATGAAATAATCCTTCCTATCACCCCCCCCATTATAGCCAACCCCCATCACCCCCTTGATTTACAGCCACCTACATTCCAATACTTTCAATAGAAATCTCTACTTGTAATACCTCATTGAATAGCTGGTAAAAAATGCTCTCCCCTTCCTTCCTTCTTCCTCTTCATCAAACATCAAATCAAACATCAAATATTATTTTTGTGAACAACTCTTCATATGAAAATAAAATGGAAAAACGCATCATCAATATTTTATTTACCTGCATAGGTATTTTCAAATTCTAATTATTTAGTTACAAAAAATATTTATTTTCACAGATACTTACTTGAAATAGCATTGAAAAATAAACTTTTAAAACATATAAATATAACATCTACTTCCTAACCACTTCCTAGCCACCCGCTAAGTAGGAAACAAAAATGGACTCCAGTGGAGAGCCCTGATTATCGAATCAATCAGGTGAGCAAGTCACCAAAACTAACACGGGAACATTGGGAATACACGGGACGACCCCCACACAATTCTCCCTTCAAGCTCCACAAATAATGGGGAGTGTGGTGGAATCACTTTCTAGGAAGCGGTCCTGCAGAATTGTAATAATTTTTGAAACTAAAGATGCTAATAATTGTATGTAGAATATAAAAACCACTGTTTTGCAGGTTTTGTAAGTTCATTTATCTAATATATTTTTATAACTAACTACTTAGAGTATGAAAATACCTATTCAGATATATAAAATATTGATGATGCGTTTTTCCATTTCATTCCCTACGCAGAGATAATCACAAAAATAATATTTAATTGATTGTTTGATGATGAGGGAGAATAGATCAATTTTTACCAGCTATTCAATGAGGTATTACAAGTAGAGATTTCTATTGAAAGTATTGGAATGCAGGTGGCAGTAAATCAAGGGGGTGATGTGGGTTGGCTATAATGGGGGGGGGGTGATAGGAAGGATTATTTAATGAGTCAGTTTAACTTTCATATCCTAATAACAGTTATGGACAATTCCTAATGATATAATTTTATTCATGAGCTGTAGCATTTGAAAGCATTCAAATCGTCACCCTGTACCTGGAAAACTATATACTGTTGGACAAGCAATCATATGAATCCTCATGAAGTTGATCAAGACCCATACTTTATAAAAAAATTGTCAAATTCTAGCCGTTTGTTTTCTAATTTTAACGGATTGAGTGAAAATCAAAACGATTATAGTATTGATTTTTATCTATTTCTATGAACATTGTCATGTCATGCTGTAATGCAACACCCTTTGTTAGATATTATTTTTCATTCGTATGGAGGGACTCATGAGCTACAAATTAAGTTCATTTATAAGACAGTTCAATTTCGAATTAGAGCACAAAAATCAAATCGATGCGTAATACCCAAAATAGCAAAAATTGAATTTTTTACACCCTGTACCTCAAAAACTGGTCATAGCATCGATCTGTGAATTAGACTACGTAATGAGGATGCCAAGATCTACAATATATCAAAATTTGAGCAAAATTAGCCAAAAGCCATTTTACGTACTGAATGAGCGGGGTCCTTTGTACCATTATCAGAATATATTACAGAAACTCTTCCTCTGCATGCTGTGAATCTTCTCAAACATAAAATGAAGGTTTCACTGGAAAGTGATTCTGCCAGCTCTAGTTGAACAGCACAAGTAAACAAAACTATCTAGCATTTTTTACCCTCTTTTAGATATAATGGTCCTGCCAAATCCACTCGCACTATTTCGAATGCTGCTCCACAATGTATCCTATTCCTAGGCAGTGGTGCAAAAGGTGCGTCTACGAATTTACTGTTGTACCTTTTGCAAATAATACATTTGGATATAATCTGTTTGTTCGTTCTCCTCGCTCTCAAAATCCAATACTTTTCAGGTAATATATTCAATAAGGTTTGAACTCCTGCATGTAAGTTAATTCTGTGTTGTTCTTCAATGATTCTGTGAATGATAATATGTTTTTATGGTAGAAGTATTGGATATTTGAAGTTATACGTAATCCATTTTTATCTTCTGTGATCTATAAAGTTTGAAGGTGATTTGGGTTACTTCCAAAGGTTTCCAGCTGAATGAACTGCAATAGCTGTATTTCAGCTCTGTCAATTTCTTCGAAAGTAAGTTCTCCCGTTATCTCCACAGAAGTCTTTCTTGAACTGGTTGATAATCGAAAAATCTACGCTATCATTCGAACTATTTTTTTATATTTCTGTAGAAATGTTCACTGGACATAATATGGTTTGAATTGTCTTTTTTCTCTCTTCATCAATTTCTACTTGTGAACAAATTATTTCATTATGTGGCCAATACTCTAGATTATTGTACAGCCAGCTTCGACCATTCCACCAAATACTTTCTGATAAATATTTTACTGTATATTCCCTGGAAGCTATGTCTGCTGGATTTATTTTTCCAGGAACATGATTCCAGTCTTCAATCTTGCTGAAAACTTTGATTTCCCTGACCCTGTTTGCAACAAACGTGCTCCAATTATTATTAGATTTCACCCATGTGAGTGCCACCAGGGAATCGCTTCAGAAATATGTTTCTATCTCTCTGAATTCTGATATTTTTCTGACAGTTTGAAGTAATCTAGTTCCTAAAAGCATTCCTAATAATTCAAGTCTTGATAGAGTCGTATTTTTTGGTGCTATTCTTGCTTCATCTAACAATAGTCTGACTGTTATGGTTTCAGCAATGCTAGACCTCAAATATATACAAGTTGAATATGCTTTTTGACTCGCAGCACAAAACACATGGATGCTAGTCGTTTCTGAATCTTTCAAATTGATATTTCTACAGATCATTCGAGGAATTTTGCATAAACTAAGTGAACTGATTTGTTTTAACCATGCCTCGAACTGATTATTGATATCTTCTGGTAAACTTTGATACCAATCAATTTTACTTTGCCAAGTTTCTTGTAACAAAATTGTAAGTATAAGTGAAACTGGACTGATGAATCCTATAGAATCGAATAATTTTTGAGCTATCGATAATAACTTCTTTTTGTCAACGGAAAATCATTCTCTTTCATTAGAGATCTAATATCTCAAAAAAGTGTACCTATCTTCTTCAAAATTCCAAAGTAAACCTAATACTCCTACAATATTCTCTCATGAGTTAATTGACTTTTGTGGTTCTTTTAATGTCAATAAATTGTGAACCCACCCTCTTATATTGAATTTAGCAGTGGACATTGATAATGTGCAGTAATTCATGAACTCTTTCAATTCTGTTTCATTCCTAACACTTGAAACGCAATTATCAACATTAAAGAAATCTTTAATTTGTTCACCATTTTTTTTTTAAATCGGCTGGAGCTCTGTCCAAATGGTATGATATTGTTGCTGACAGAAGGAAAGGACTAGATTTAACTTAAAAGACGACTCTACAATGTCTAAAAGTTTTGAATTTTTCTTGGGAATAGTCTGACCACCAGAAAAACCTTAAAAAATCCCTATCCTCTTTTTTCAAACCTATTTGTAGAAACGCCTTTTAAATATCAGAAATGATTCCGATTGTACCTATCGGAATTTGAGGAGAAGTGAAGGAATCATTCCCAAACAATTGGGACCTTTTTCTAAACCCTGTATATCCTTTGCCGAAGCATCAAATACCAGATGAATTGTTGCGCTGGATTCCTTGATGACCGCATGATGAGGCAAATAATGTACTCCTATATTTTCATCAACTGAGACTTCTTCGATGATACCTAATTTTTTCCATTGCTCGAATCCCTCATAGGCCGCGAACGTTCATTTTTCGACTAACCTCTTCGTATTCGACATTAGTCTCTTCTTTGCCGAACTGCTATTACTTAGTATGGTGGGATGGCCGTCAATCCAAGGCAAGTTGACTTCATTTCTGTCTGTATGAAATGGTGTCATAGAATTTTCTTAACGTTTCTTCGTTTAGAGCTTCTTTCGTTTTCACTTCTGATGGATCCTTAATTCCTTGCGTGTCTAAATTCCATAAATCAGTTTTGGAGTAATTATCAGAAAAACCAGAAAATACACTCATATAACTTTTGGGAAAATATTTACCCATAATTGTCCACCCAAATCTAGTTTCTTATGTCGTAAGTCTGTCATTAAATTTAAGTTGCCTGTTAATAGTTTCTAATATATCCGCACCTAATAATAGTTCAATTTCTCTTGGTACATTTTCAAATTCATTTTCATAAAATATTATATTATTATTTCTCAAATAATTTATGTATGTAATATCATCTAATCTGCATTCAAAAAAGTTATTTATGTTCTTGATTACAATATTATGCAAAGTGCGCAATTGAGATGTTGACATGTAACCACCGAAAATACTCTGTATAATCCTTTCTTCGCCCGATTTCTTTAAATGCATGTGCTTGGTAAAATGAGATAGAACATAAAAGCGTTGTGATCCCGAATCTAAAAGTGCTCTCGCTAACTTTTCTGCACCTTCATTGACAACCTTCATAATAACTATTTGTAGTAATACTGAGTGTGCTTATGAGAACGTCATCTGTTCTGTCGGATTCAATATTTCCAACGCTCAGACTACTATCGACTTTGTTTTCTTTCAGTTCTTTGACATTGATTTTAGTATTTAAGTAAGGACATATAATCGGGTAATGTTTTTTCGAACATATTACATATTTAACATATGTTCTACAATTCTTTATTGTGTGATTTTGTTTCGAACAAACGAAACAACCTCTTTTCTTAGTGACGCATTCTTACTTTACATCGAAAGAAAATCCCTGAGCCTTTATGTATTCCTGACTCAAATGTGATTGTCGCAAAATAAACAAGTTGGAATGTTCTTACTTTTTCCTAGTTCCTTCGAGTTTCCAGAGTACAGCGATGCTGCTGTATATGGTTTGATACTCTCACCTTGCTTGTGTGTTCTTAGAACGTTACCCTTTTGATGGTTTGCTTCATTTCGAAATCCCTTTTGTGCCAAGTTGATCCTCTCCTCAGACTCCACTTCACTCCTTAAAAAATCCAATAACATTGATAAATAATCAGGTTAAGTGTTGGTAATCTTTGAATCACCCTGTATGGAATTTTTTTGTTTAATTTTATTGACATTTCTATGTCTTTCCCAAACCTTTATCAAATCGGTTGGCAAAGCAGATTGAACCAATGGTAGTAGCATTGACGCATATTTTTCCTTAGTAACCTCAAGTTTCTAAAGCTCTAAGCTGAGTTTCTAATTTATCGTATAGACTAAATAATGACATACCTGGTTTCGCCTTCATAGGTTGTTTCAAAACTAAATTTAGAAGTTCTCTAACATATACCTCAATGAGTAGTTCATCTCTGGCGCACCTTACTCACAACTGGTCAATGGCGACAAGATAATTTGCTCCGGATGGTAGGAAACTTTCGACTAATTCGAAAGCTGGATGTCTTCCATTGATTGAAGTATATATTGGAATTTGTCCTCAACGTCTATGTCTGCATCTTCATGTATTTTTTTATACTGAACCCAAAAACCAATCTTGATATTTTAATCAAATTTTCTCAGATGAATTTTTGGCAAATTGAATTTCCTCTTGTTTTTCTCGCTTGTACAGCTTCCGTTAGTTTGAGTATCATCATCAAGTTTTCTCAATAGGTATTCACAATATTTAAAATATTTATCCCAATAAGATTGGGTTTCTCTATATTCTGTATCAAATTTGTCTCCAAGCGCTTCGGAAAATAAAGTTTCTTTCAGATTATCATCAAGGCAGCTTAATCTTGTTACTGTATCCTCCAGGTTCTTTAGGAGATACTCGAAATGGTATTTCTCTTTAGGCTTTCCTTGTTTGATGTCTGTCTCCAATGAATCAATTTTTTCTGATGTCTACCTGTCTTTTTCTGATGTCTACCTGTCTTCGCATTCTTTACGATTTCCATTGCGGGGTCCTGTCACGGTCGCCAAAATGTAAATATTACTGATTTACTGTGATGTAAATAATAGCTATTTTTGTAGTAGTAGAATATATTTTTGACAGGTTTTCGTAATAGTTTTTGACAATCAATACTAATAATAATATAATAATAGATTTTATTGACAGGAATAGCTATATAACAATTAAAATTGAAGTACAGCGATGAAATTGGGAAATCCTATCAAATGACAGGATTCAATGTATGACCATGGTAGATTACCTTGATCAGACCTTGCTCTTCCATCCAAATATATATAGGGTTGTTAAGTGAAACATTTAAACAACATGAAAACAGAGTGTTTTCAGAAATGAATACAGTTCCATTCCTAACAGCATTGCTTTCGAAAAAGTTAAATACCATGGCTGGTGAGTGACAGCTCATTTGAAAAGATGTGGTATCCACCATTCAACTGTGTAAAAACTTGAAATTTGCTTCTTAATGTTTGAAAATAACGAAACACCACAAAAAGGAAGGCAAGTAAACTAACACTAACCTTATCTGTTATTACAATAAATATTCATAATTTTCCCTTTGTCTTCCTGACAAAAATAAATTCTATTTGTTTCAGCCCTGATGCTTTGTAAAGTTTCTCGAGTAATTGTTGCACATACTTCCGTAATCCGCGCTCGCAACTCCTGAATAGAGTGACATTGAGTCTCTTGTACTTTGAATTGTAGGTGGTAACCTCACAGAAAGAAATCTGAAGGGGTTACATCTGGTGATCTTGGAAATCATTCCACACATCCTCGGCGCTCGATCCGTCGTCCTGCATAAACAGTATTCAAATAATTCCTCACAGCAACTGAAAAATGGGGAGGAGAGCTCCATCTCCATGTTAAATTCGTCTACATAATTTTCTACAGCATATGTGATGTGGTCGGTGGTCAAGTGGCTAAGGTATCTAGCAGTGGAACTTCTGGCTCGCATCAGACAGACCTTCGAGGCTCCGGTACGGGATCTTTTTTCTCAAGTATACGGATCTCATAAGGTAGCCACATGCCTTGTTGCAAATCAAGTGTGAAGTGCGCACCGACCACCGGGATGGTGCTGTAGGTTTTTACGGGTTTTCCTACAGCTGAAAAGTGAATACACCACCGAACATTATTTGCTGTGGCCCCGGAGCGCCACAGCAAATAATAACCCGCACCAGCTATGTCTTTGGGTACACTCTATAGGGAGTATTTTTTTCCCCTCGGTGTTTATGACATCGATTGCTAAGATCAATAGCCACTATGTGTTCTGGGTAGGCTGTGTTACTAACTCCATAGCCACATTAGAAGCAGCACTGTTAATTTGAACGCAACAGTGAATCGTGCAGGACTCCACAGTCAAGCCACGAGATTTCTACAATTTAATCTGATCTCCGACTGCGGCTTGAACTCAGGACCTTCAGCCCCGAATTCAGAAGCCATACCACTTGCGCCACGCCCCGACATGAGGGAGTATTATTATTATTATTATTTCCAAATAGAGGGCACCATTCAGAATTTTCTCAATACTATTTAAATTTTTCGAAATGGTTGCTCCCCTCCAGTAAGGGAAGAAAGCAGGGGTAAACCATTCATACAAAAATGTACATTGTAGATATCAAAAATCAACGTGTCCCGGCGATTTTTCTAAGAAGAATGCAGTAACGAGTTAGATAGGGGGAGTAACACTTACGATGCTCACTGTATAGATTTATTCAATATCTTACTAAACAATATAGTTTGCAAAACACAAAATACCAAATAGCTGTGAGCTGTTAGGGTAGACACCTGCGACGTGAGGTAGGGTTTTGATTAAATAATTCTTAGTTGTAGAACAACGTCATCACTGGTTGCCTGTCCTATTTCCCCCAGTCTTACTCGCTCAGCTGTCACCCCCCGTTTTTCTTCAGCAGCTTCTGATACCTGGTAAAGGTTGTCACATCCTCGTTAGAAAACCAATTATTTACTGGTTTATGATTATCAAAATAACAAACCCCTTTCCCTCTAGTTGGCAAATTGCACCATTCATCAAATGGCCTCTTCTGCAATTTTTTTTTGGAGAGATTTTGCAATTCCATTCTTTATGTTTTCTTCACTGGTCAGTTTCAATACCTTCTGGCATTCTTCTTTTTCTTTCTAGAAATCACTGCACATTGGCACCAATGGGTCAGGAACAGAAGCGTTTGCAAATTGTGAAATGTTTGATGAACGCTTTCCGACTGGCATTGAAAAACCAAAGACGACCACGGCAAAACCCGGAAAACAATCAAAACCGAATAAAGCGTAATATTAGGAGTAACGGACGAATTATTTTATCAGTGTAATTGTTTCATTTTGGCATTATTTCAATTATATTGGTTTTTGAACATTGGAAGTACATGAAATCAATGTTATTCTTAGATTTCAATGTGAAATCTTTATTCACTAGGGACACTGGGTACGTTCAACTGAAGGATTAACACAGTTTTCCTATTTTCAGCAAAACAAATTCGAAAAGTTACGTAAGGTACATAATTGAAGACCTAAGTGAATGAAAGTGTTAAGCAACATTTTGCTGAAAATTGAGATATTTGCGTGGATGAAGGTGTTGAGTCCAAATGTATTTAAGGCATCATCATTCATGAACATCGAAGGAAATTCTTCGATTTTGAAAATGGATGAAGGTGTTATATGACTAGCTTGCATTACTTTGTAACTTGACACTTGAATCTTGGTATTATTATTATAATGGAATATTTTGAAACGTTTTGGTTGAACTTAAATAATATGAAATCGCATCTTGAAATAAGACGTAATGATTTTTCATCTACATTTCTTTATGTTAGATTTGAATCGAATAACTGAAAAGAAGCTGTCGTGTTCATTTTAGTCATTCTTATTGATTACCGTCATTGAATTTGAACAACTTTCAATCTGCCCCAACTTGTAACACGCTTAACTTTATGCACAACAAAATAATGGAATATATAATATATGGATCCTTTGGTGTGAGTACAGTTCAAGAAATAAAAACTATCCAAACACCAAAACTATGTCATTTTCACTCGACTCGCGTTTTGTCGACAAAGTCAGCATCTTCAGGACTAAAATACTTATTCTGATCTAATCCTATTTATACTACTTATCTGAGTGAATCGAAATCATTGCTCCCTCCGACATCAAATTGTCTACACTAATTGTTTGCCTAATTTTTGGAATTCATTTCATACCTACTTCATTATGAAGAGGAGTATCCTTCGCTGTACTATGAACTTGTACAATGGACTATTTGGAAATGGGTTCTTATCCACATTCATACTATTTTTACACTCTCGAATACATCGAGAAATCTATGGTCATTAACCTGTCTATTTCATTTCAAACTTGTTTTCAAATTAGTGGTTGTAGTGGCCGCATTTGATTTTAGTAGTTTCGAAAATCGAACACAAACAATACGGTCTTTAAACCATTCTTTTATGGCCCTTCTTGTTTTCTCCACTTCTCGCAGTCCTTTCAGGAATTTTTTTCTGTTTTAACTTTGGGGGGACCCAAGATTTGTTATAGTTTATACGAAGTTTTGTATATGATATGATATGCTGTCGAAACCACGAGTAATTCTTTTTCAAAAGTCGGAGGGTTTTTTGAATCTATGTTTCCTAATCAGTTAAACCATCTCCCACCACCAGTTTCTTAGTTTTGCCCCAACTCAACGAGTTGAGTAGAAACGACAAGAGTCGATTCACCAAGAAATTTTACACTGTGGGAGCTCTCAGGGATGTGTCTGAGTGTACTCGTGCCCTTCATGTGTACATCTAAAAATTGCAAGTGTTTACAGTTTCATACGTGAAAGATATAGTTTGAAACTGGTGATTCAATTCTAAAACCAAATTGTCTACCTGGTTTGTATGAAGGATAGCGAACACGTCATCTACATTTCCATCCCAAACCCTAGCAGACAGGACCTGCATGACTGGTACATTCCTTAGGGGGAAAAATACTACCAGTACTATTACACAATACTACTTTTACATACAAATAATAACAATGTTTTATTTTTTTATTGTGGTAAACAAATAGCAATTCTGGTTCAGAATGTGAAAAGCCTTTCACAGCCTTTCACTTCTGTTCTTCCACCAGCGCCCAAAAACTAATGAAATAAATAATTGGAGATGACGAGCGAAGATAAGGAATGAAGAGAAAAATAACAGAGAAACTAGGAAAGAACAAGAAAGAGAGAGAGAAATGGAGAGAGAGAGCGAAGTGGTATGGATTGGAGCAGATAATTTTGTTGGTTTTGTAATCTGGAATTTTAGGATAGATACCTATACATTGTTTAATCATGTATTAGCATACTTATACACATTGTTTATGTTTGGGGTCAATGAAACGAAGGAACGAGCTAACTTGGTAGATATTTCAATATGATTTTATTTGTAATTTGATTTGAAAAAGTTCATGCATTAAGTTAAAAGAGAACAATCTATACTATGCAAGTTGTTGATAATTGTAGCTGCGTTATAGCTGAAAGATCGTTTATATATTTCTTTTTTCTTCTTAGGAACTGTGATTTTTGTAAGACGACGAATATTTAAATTATGAATATCGGTTCTATAAGAAAGTTTACAATGAAGGTACGGAGGAGTTTTATATTTTAAGACTTAATAGACATGCCATGTGTAGATGTCGTCTATTTTGCATGTTTAGCCAACCCAGTTCTTTGAATTACAGTGAGATATTTTCCCTGTTTTAGTGCCTCAAATAAATCTAATACAAGAATTCTGTACTTTCTGGATTCTGGTGGAATCGTTCAACTTCAGACATGGACCATAAACTACGTCAGCACAGTGGTGAAAATGTGACAATACTGATACATCACAAAGCATCTTTTCTGTATCACTATCCAAGTAGAATCTCTGCGCGTATATCAGTTTCAGCGAACCAAATGCGTTCCTGCGCGTTTGCGTGATATGTCCAGTAAAATGTAACTGTGTGTCAATTATGTGTGTTCTTGCAGTAGGGTTTAAAAGGAATTGTAGAGTTGCCAATTTTTAAGTCTCAAATAGATTGAATATCATTTCTAACATTGTCTGACAATAGCCGAAGCTCTCTCTTGCTTCCATTTCAGACTTACTCATGAACAAAAACAAAAAGGAAGACAGAGGGTTAGCCTTTGCTGTACTTTTGAGTTATTCGTAAAAGCAGTCGTTGTTCAGAAAGCAATTCTGCGTCATGCAAAGTTCGGCTTATACTCTTCTCGACTATTTCGTCACTGAAACCGTTGGTTAGCAGTAACTCTCTTAAATATTGCAGGGTTATGAGAATTAGTATCAACAGAGATCGAGATTTATCTTTCCAGTTTTACGTTCCTTTATTACGCTCAAGCTTGGTTGTGCCACTGGAAGATTTTCAAACTGTTTTGTGAGCCATATTGTATGTGGGGAACCCTATCGATTGGTCGAACAAGAAGTAGTTTAGAAAGCTTTCAGCTCCTGAAGATGCCAACTTTATTGGCGAAAGAAGCGTTGAGTGAAATTGATGTACTTTTGGTGTTTTGGGTTGTTTCTATTTATTGAACATTGAGAAAATGTATGTCAAATTATTTTAAAATATCCAACAACCATTACGTAAACATAAAAAACTAACAATCTAATTTTCCCTTAATTTTCAGCAATCTACAACTATAAAGGGAATACGAAGTTCGGCTTGCCCCTTGAAATTGGAGAAACCGTCCACATCCTCGAAGAATGCCAGGGTTGGTACAGGGGATTTTCAACAAAGAACAGGTCTCACAAAGGTATATTTCCGCAGTCTTACGTCTACTTAAAGACTTGCAAAGTCGACAATGAAGGGCTTTTCGAAAGCATAGTTCCCGTGGAGGATCCTGTCATTAGGGAAGTAACTCTTGTGTTGAGAGAATGGGGAACAATATGGAAGGAGATATTCGTGGTAAGATGATTTGTGTAGGGTCGTCGTGGAAACAAAAAGATCTGTTGTCTTTCGCGGAATCAGCGTTTATTATTTCTATTCATTTCATAATTACTTAGAAGCTTCAGGCCAGGTGATTGAAATACTCTTGACACGTATAGTGTTGGCCAACTATCTCCCCGCTAAGCATATAGCATCTTCATTAAATATATTTTTTTTACAGAATGTTATAGCGTGTGATTTTAATTTCAACAAAAAATTATAAAAAACGCGGGACTCGCACTATTTCAATAAGACCTTTACATTTTTCAATATAAAATTCCTGTTTAAATAGTACTTACAATGTCTAATAACTCAAAAACCTGATATAGCAAATGCCGAAGATCAATCAGCTGTATCGTGTATTATGAACGTTAGTGAAGTCTTTCCAAATGCAGTTAAATATGTCTACTTACTTCCTTTCATTTTCTTTCATTTGAAAAGAAACTGAAATAACATTTGCGAAATTTCAAATAAATTAAATAATCTCCTTCTGTGGTCGGTGTTTGAGAACAAAGCGGCAAATTCTATTAACATTTGTTTCAGTTATTTTAGTTGATTCATCCGACTAGGAAAGACTATATACAGTGCGGTTTTTAATAGACCCCCCTGTTAACTTTGGAACGGTTTGACTACAAACCAAAATAAACGTTTGGAGGGTATCACCGACACTTCTTTTTGAAATAAAACACATTGGGCTTGCTCGATAGATGGCGCGAGGGCGCATATCAACCTAAAAATTATAAATTACATAGGGGGGTAAAGTGTCACATACAACAACATTTTTTAGAATTCCGTGACACTTGACCCCCCATGAATCTGAAATTTTTAAGTTGATATGTGCTCCCCGTGCCATCTAAGAAGCAATTACAATGTGTTCTATTTCAAACCGTTCTATCGGTTATACCCTCCAAACGTGTTTTTGAAAGTTTGTACTTTAAAATATTCAAAAGTTATCAAAGGGGGGGACTATTAAAAGCCGCACTGTATAAGTTATCTGTTAGGGTGCTCGGTAGCGAGGAGGTTGGATGCCGGCCTTTGAAACTTTCGCTTGGATTGGACCAGGTTCGAATCCTGTGAATGGGAAAATTTTTCTCTATTTCATAGGAGTCATTAGGCAATGTAATTTGTCTACATGCCGATCCCGACGTCTGGTGCTTGCTTGAAGGGCGCGCCGACCACCCGGGATGGTGCTGTGGGTTTTTCTACAGCTGAGAAGTGAATACGCCACCAAAAATCAGTAAGATGCCCTGAAGCGCCACGGCGAATAAAAATAATAGCCGTCCTCTACCCACACAGGCTATGCCTTCGGGTATGTACACTCTATGAGTGTTTATGAGGGATTATAATTTTTGAGCGTGCTGAGAAATAAATTATTTCAGGTTCCTGAACATATGCAAAATAATAAAAAAAATAATCACTTATCAATTATTGACGAAGGGAATGAATTTTGAACATATTGCCTGACCCAGTTTCCAGTTATGGTAACCTTTTTCAATTGTAAATTCCATGAATTTCAATTACTCTACATTCGTTTGTGGTAGGTAACTAGATGTTCAATTCTGTTTGGAAAACAATATTGCTTAATGTTTTTATACTTTCAATAAAAAGTGAAAATATACTTAATAAGAAAAGTTCCGTCTAATTATAAAACATGATGCAAATGCTTTCCACCAAAATAAAATATTGATTGTTGCTAGTATGTTCATTTTGAAAACATCAACATTGAAGATAATAAATGTCTATGCTATGCTATGCTCGTGTTTGAAATACTCGTTACTAAAAGTACGTTTACAACACTTGATACATAATATATTGTTATTTGTACAGTTGAAGTGAGCAGTGTAGGATCGTGTGTTTGTGACAATTTTATTTCGAAATATTGTCTAAATTGTGTTCGAGTACCTTTATATTCTTTTTTCATCAATATGAATAGATATAATTGTTTCATATCTGAAAATATTTGGGATCAAATTTCATTTAAAGGCGAGTAAAATGTGTGCATATCACTTGCTCGACTAGGTCTCAGATGACCTTCTAAGGAGTTTTTCTCAACCAGCCGATAGCCGATACTTGATGAAAATCCATGTTAACCTTTAAAATGAAACTATGTTGAATTTCACATATTTTGTTTTGTTTACGAAACTTCGACAATTTTCTCTCCATACAATGGCTTCTTCAAGGCAGAAGTATACTAAGTTGAATTATGGAATGTTGTCCTTAAATACTAATCAACCATCAATTAATTAGCATGGAAGTTATGTACCCGCCCCCAACCAATCGGCGCCGGCGGCTAACAATTATGGTTTTCAAATAAACATAACATGAAACTATTTTAACTGCGAAACAAGTTCAATAAAGACGATTGATTATGTTCTATTTGGTCATTAATTGAATAATGAGAATTCTTCCCTTCATTAATTTTCAAACTTTCCAACAAATTTCGAAAATATGATTTTCTGTGAATTTGTTTTGCCTTGCAATTCCTATGGTCAATTATGCGTTTTTTGAATGTTCTACGAGTTTAACAAGTACTACAAGTTAATTAAATTTTCAATTTTATCTTTATTGTTCTTAATATAACAAAGTGGTATTTGCCTTAAAAGCAATATTGAGACTTTTGTTTCTTCAAATTCTTTCTACTAATAATTTCGTAACTAGATTCTAGTTTCAATCTTCTGTTTATCTTTAATAAACTTCTTGAATTGCTTTTCTACATAATTTATTACAAACAATTCTGTCTATTAAAGAATCTTTATATCCGCTGTTAACTGCTGTCTGCTTCATATTGTCTAATTCTCAATTATAATCGAGAAATGTTGATTAACTTATTGTAAGCCACTGTGTTAATTATGTTGGTATAGATGGTGTGAACTATAATGTATTGTTACGTTTTGCTAAATAATAGGCCGAGCACACTACTAAACTGTTTATTTTCTAACTTCAGTATAAATAAACATACAACACTTCACTGACTAATAAAACAGTTAGATCTATACAACAATACAACTAGCTAAATATTCCAAACACTTCTGCTTATTATCACTTTCTAATCTTCTTAAATAATTCTATTCATAAAAACTCCTCCCCAGTCAAATGTTTCTTGTTTATATAGGTACTCAAGTGTAACCAGAATCATCGGGACGCGACGGTTCGGTTATCCCGAATATTTATTACCGGCAGCTATCTGCCTTTTTCTCGGAAACCATATCGATGATACGCGTGGAAGTCTATCCAGCGGCGTAGCAAGGAGATTTTTATCAATCTTGTAACATTATCCCCCTCTCAATTTTGATCGTCCCGATCAAACAAAGTGTCGTTGTCTCCATTATAACGTTTGAGTCTCTCTAGGTGAACGACCTTCATTTTCGCTCTCGGGCTGCGTTGAATTCTATAGACCACGTCGTTTATTCTTTTCACTATCGTATATGGTCCTTCCCAAGGTGGTGTAAATTTAGGAGAAAATCCTTTCATATGACGAGGATTGTATAGCCACACTCGATCTCCTTCTTTGAATCTACCAGTATTGGCCTTAAGATCGTATCGAGCCTTCATTCTGTCACTAGTTATCTTCAATCTTTTTCTTGCAAATTCGTGGATCCCATTCAAGCTGTCTCGCAGTTCGTCTGCATAATCCTGTACATCTTTTTCTTCAGAACTTGGTGATCCGAACACCAAGTCACAGGGCAACCGAAGTTCTCTCCCGAAGATGATGCTGGCTGGAGTGAGCTTTGTGGAATCGTGCACAGAGATGTCGGTCCCAGGTCTTTTGGTGCTCCTCTACTACTTTGGTAAGATGTTCTTCCATAATCCTGTTGAACCTTTCAACCATGCCATCAGACTGTGGGTGGAGGGCCGTTGTTCTGGTCTTGCTAATTCCCATTAATTCACAAACTTCCTTGAATAAATTTGATTCAAAATTTCTTCCTTGATCGGAATGTAGCTCCATTGGGAATCCAAACCTTGAAAACATGTTATCCACCAGAGTTTTTGCAACTGTGGATGCTTCTTGATTAGGCAAGGCATAAGCTTCAACCCATTTGCTAAAGTAGTCCATGGCAACGAGGATGTATTTGTTGCCATCATTTGTCATCGGAAACGGTCCTGCTACATCGATGGCAATTCGTTCGAAGGGAGCGCCTACATTGTATTGTTTCATCTCTCCTCTCGATCTTGTCTTGGGACCTTTGCTTGCTTCACACTTCAGACATCTTCGGCACCATCTCTCTACATTTTCACGACATTGGACCCAGTAAAATCTCTGCCGTATTTTATCCATGGTCTTATTCACTCCAAAATGTCCACCTGATTTGCTGCCATGGATCTCCTCCAAGACATCACTTATCCTCGACGTAGGCACAACCAATTGAGTTATCACTTTTCTGCCGTCGGCTGATTCCCAAGTTCTCTTCAATAGACCATTCTCAACAATCAGGGAATCCCATTGTGCCCACAATGCCTTGAAAGCTGGTGATCGTAAGGAGATTTCCTTCCAAGTGGGTCTTTCCACTCCGCTTTCCTTCCATCGTAGAAAATCTGTAATGTTTGGATCACTTTCTTGGTCCTGCCTCATTTTCGTTGTGGTCCAAATGTCGTCAACCATTAATCTCACTTGGTTGATTCCTTCGCTCACAATGCTCGCAGATATCCGAACAAGGTCTTCTGGACAAGGCATCTGCGTTGTAGTGCAATCGTCCTGGTCGATGTTTTATCTCAAAGTGATACTGGTTCAACTTCTCGATCCACCTTGCTACTTGTCCTTCAGGAGTCCTCATCTCGAGTAGCCACTTCAAAGCTGCATGATCTGATCTAATGAGGAACTCTCTTCCATTTAGATATTTGTGGAAGTGGTCTACAGCCTTGATTATTGCCAATAGTTCCTTCCTTGTCACGCAATAATTTCTTTCTGGTTTGGTAAGTGCCTTGCTGTAAAACTCAATAACTTTTTCTTGGCCATCTTGCTCTTGTGATAGTACGGCTCCAATCCCATTGTTACTGGCATCTGTGTCCAAAACGAAAAGGCCTCTTTGACGTAGAAAACTCAAAATCGGACTGGAACATAGAGCAACTTTCAGCCTTCCAAATGCCCGTTCACTTTCGTTGGACCAGACGAATTTGACTCGGTCTTCTGTCAACTTATGTAGGGATGCCGCAATATCAGCAAATCCTTCTACAAATCGACGGTAGTAGGTGCAGAGCCCTAGGAAGCTCCTCACTTCATGTTTGTCTTTAGATCTCGGCCAGTCTCGGATCGTCTGTATCTTCCTTTCGTTTGTTCGGATGCCGTCTGATGACACTGTGTGGCCCAGAAAATCCACTTCCTTCTGGAACAATGAGCATTTCTGAGGATTCAGTTTAAGGTTAGCATTCCTGAATCGTTGGAGTACTTCTCGCAAGTTTCGTAGATGTTCTTCAAATGTCTTTCCCATGACTAAAACGTCGTCGAGGTATACTAGACAAGTCTTCCAAGTGAGTCCTCGCAGGACCAGCTCCATAAGCCTTCCGAATGTTGCTGGAGCATTGCATAATCCAAAAGGCATGACAGTGAACTGATAAAGTCCGCTTCCAGTCGAAAATGCTGTCTTCTCCTTATCTTCTTCATGTATGCCCACTTGCCAATACCCGCTCTTCAGATCTAGGGTTGAGAACCAACGTGAACCTGCTATAGTTGTTAATGTGTCGTCAATTCTTGGTAAAGGGTAGCTATCCTTCTTCGTTACATCATTCAATTTCCTATAATCTACACAGAATCTCGTGGATCCATCCTTCTTAGAAACTAACACAACAAGTGCAGACTAAGGGCTCGATGATTCTTCAATCACACCATCTTTAATCATCTAGTCAACAAGCTCTTCCACCTCTTGTTGTTTGGCAAATGGAACTCTTCTTGGTGGTTGCCGAATCGGATGGGCTTGGCCAGTATCGATCCTGTGTTTGACCAGGTTAGTTCTTCCTGTTGTTGTTGAATCAAAGATGTCGCTTTCACTTCTGATGAAATTTTTAGCAGCTCTCAATTCTTCTGTCGACAAGTGTTCAAATGATTTTTCAAGAACTGTCATAACACTCTTTGAGGCTTCCTTTCTTTCCTCGTGGTCACTTGAATCATAGTTCGCTACCCATGAAATAGGTTCACATATTCCAATGATATCGCCTTCTTTAGTTGTTATTTCTTCGGCATACACGTTGGCAACTCTCACAGGAAAAGCATGTTTTGTCTTTACTAGGGCTCGTGTAAGAACTAGATCGCTAGGTGATTCAACACATGGCTGTACTATTCCAACGCAGCACCCAGGGTCTCCATCTAATGTAGCATAAACTACTTTCTCCGAAAATCCAGGAATTTTCACGGTTTTCACTAATCGCAGTTTCACAAACATCGTCCTCTCTGTTGGAGTTGTGAGGACAAATTCTTCTCCTCCAAACTTCATGATCCTCTCTTCATTGTCAAACGAAAACCCGTAGTCACTGATCAAATCCATCCCAAGTATAAATTCATCTTCTATATCCGCGACGTACACTGTATTTGTGAGGGTGAGTCGCCCAAGAATCAGTGTAATCTCAGCTTCTCCTCGAATCGGTGCGTTTTCTCCAGTGACTGTTCGAAGCAGAAGGTTTGAAGAGATAGGTTTCACACTTTCCGGCCGAAGAATGTCACTGCGTACCAACGAAACAGCAGCACCGGTGTCTATGGTGCATACGACGTCTATTTCGTTCAATTTTCCTGAAATGTTAAGGCTATCGGTTGTTCTTCTTAGCCTGTTACCTAATAGGGATGACCCTGGGGGCTCCATCATTGCTAGCCAGCATGCGCCCCGATATGCTGGCTCATTCTTTAAGGACTCGCTGGAAGATCTTGTCCTCATAGGTGATTGCGAACGTGGCGGCATTCTTACCCTGCAGTCTCTAATAAGATGGCCCAATTTCCTACATCTATAGCACGCCCTGTTCTTCTGGGTGCTCATTCCGCTTATCAAAGATTTAATCTCTTCCAGAACCTTCTCGAATGAACTAGTAGCTGCGCTTGATCGTTGTTCGGGTTCTTCGATACCGCTCGTACTTTCGGCCTCGAGGTGTTGAATGCCGCCTCCACTTCTAAAGAACGTACCAAGGCATCGCTACTCCTCTTAAAGTGTGTCAATCGCAAAGTCCTCTGGATTTCGGTGTCTCTCGGTCCATCTATAAATAACTGCACCGCTAGCTGTTCCTTGAATTCTCCCGGTGCTTCTGGGTAAGCCAGCTGAATTAGGCGTCTCACATCCGCTTCAAATTCTTACAAACTCTCACCTGATTTTTGAGTGCGCGTTTTCATTTGAGCCCGATACAGTTGTTCTCGATGTTGATCGCCATACCGCAACTCTAATGCAGTAATCAGGTCTTTATATTTATTTTGCTGTTCGATTGGTATCGTCTGTAACATACCCAAAGCTGGCCCTCTCAAAGCTACTATAAGGGCAGTAGCTTTTTCGTCTTCGCCCAGCTTCAAATTGTCGGCGATACATGGACCAAGAGGACTGTCCATCAAAAGTCGGTGGTTTTACGGAAATTCCTGATGTGGCAACCCTGTCTCGACGATCTTGCTTCTTGAGTAGTGCTATCTGATTTTCTAGTCCTTTCATCTCTCGCACTGTATCAAATTTCTTATTAACCTCATCGTCGATTTTCTTGACGTCTTCCTTTAGTTCTTCTTTCAGTTCCTCCATTTGTACTTCGATTTTCTGTAATACATGTTGGAAGAACTTGTCTTGATGTTCTAGAACCTTCTGGAAGTCTGTTTTCCTTTGTTTTTCTATTCGTTCCAATTCATTCTTTTGTTGTTCGAGAAGGTTCTTTCTTTTCATCCAACCGTCGCACTTCCTCTTCCATTTTTTCCTATTTCAGAGTCAATAAATGTATTGACGTATTGACGGTTGCTGCCTCCCTGGATATCGCTCTAAATACAATCGTTCAGCGGCATAAGAATTTTTTAAACATTCACCATAAATGAGAAGCATGTCAATTTGTTCGGTTCGTGAATAACGGGGCATTTTTTGAATATTCCACTAACTGATTTCGATTTCCAAACCCTTTTAAAATGGCAGAATCAAAAACACTACTTCGAACGTCAAAATAATATGGATAGCAGCGTTCGTGAGAGCTCTCGTTTCTTTTTTGTTTCATTCCAAAATACATCTTAATCAGCCTACTTGTTAATATTTTGGTTCGAATGATTATTGCAATGGAATGATTATTCTGAATAGCACAAACATCGTCCATAGGTAGATATTAGAATATCTATGGACGATGGCACAGACCAAGTACGTTTATGTTCCTATTTAACCTAGAACCTACAGGATATAATTTATCATTCCACACTATTTTTAATGTTATTTTTGCGTATGGCGATAATATGTTTCGTTATTTGAAGAATAATTATTGGATTTTTTGGTATTTCATTTCAAAAAATTACTTTCTATTATATCATTAGAAAGGAATGGTTATGCTGAATAGTACAGGCAAGAAAAAGTTGTATGTTCCTATTTAAGTTATGGACCTACAGAGTATTGTTTTTTTTCCCAATTTTTCCAATATTTTTTTTGGCGGCTTTTTATAACGCCGACGAATGAAAATAAAATATCACAGTAGTAGCAACTGTTATCAAGTGACGTATGGTTTCCATAGCCAACTTTTCAATTTTTGGCTTTCATTTTGCTTCCACGGCCTACTCGGTGAATTTCAATAATAATTTTTTTCTGATCTAGTTTCTGGATAGATACCAACTTGTGATATGTCATTAAAAAGGGAATTGAATGCTGAATAAAGCGAAAAGAAAAAAAATAGGGTTTCCATTTAAAATAAGAAAGTTGATTCTAGCTCTTATGTCATTATATCGACGCTCCAAATTTCACAAACCTACTTCTTACAATAACTGAGATATTCCGTAGGCAATACTTCCGTAGCCACCCGGTGTACAACAATACAACTAGCTAAATATTCCAAACACTTCGGCTTATTATCACTTTCTAATCTTCTTAAATAATTCTCTTCATAAAAACTCCTCTCCAGTCAAATGTTTCGTGTATATATAGGTACTCAAGTGTAACCAGAATCATCGCGACGCGACGGTTCGGTTATCCCGAATATTCGTTACCGGCAGCTATCTGCCTTTTTCTCGGAAACCATATCGATGATACGCGTGCAAGTCTATCCAGCGGCGTAGCTAGGGGATTTTTATCAATCTCGTAACAGTATTGTAATACCAGTTTGTAACATCAAGTAAATCCAATATCTCTTCAATAACAAAGTTAATATGTGTTTTATCTAATAAGTTCCCCACAAGTTAAATACTATCCTTAGGAGCGGTACTGGCTACTACATTTTTTGATATCAAACGAAATCAATTGATCAAAGGAATGTTGTCTGGTAGTTTAATATATCTTATATTGTTTTAAATCATCGAACTCTCCTAGGCATAATAATTCATGATAATAATAATAATAATAATATCATCAATCAAACAGCACTGTCTTGATGGGATATGAATGCTGGTGGCTGCAAAAAAGTCACTAGTGAGGCGGGCGAGAAGAATCGCGGAAAATATGAAGTTGCGCGATAAACCTTCTCGCCTATTCCAAGAGCCTCCACGTGTTGTGGAAAACCCGCCGGCAGCTGATCGGATAGAAACCTTCTGGAAGGGTATTTACGAATTTCCGCAACCACTCAACGTAGATACTGCCCTAGCGCAGCTCGAAACTTTCTGCAGGAGGCTTCGTCAGCCTGAGCTCAATGAACTGCGCAATCCGATAACCCCGGAAGAAGTTCGACGGGCCCTCAAAGGCTCGAAAAATTTCGCTGCTCCAGGTCCTGATGGCCTGAATAACTATTGGTGAAAAAAATTTCCAAGTACCCACCATGGCTAGATGGAGAGTAGCAGATTCCGGATTGGTTTGTCGAGGGGCGAACCGTGCTAATCCCCAAAAACGGAGATTTGTCTGATCTGAAGAACTACAGACCGATAACATGCTTGAACGCATGTTATAAGATTTTTACACGCATCTTGTACATGCGAATACTCTCCGCAGTTGAGCCGGTGTATGAACGGATATATGATCAAAGAGGGTCGAAGAAGGGGGTCGCTGGCTGCAAGGAGAACCTGCTGATCGACAGATACATCACGCAGGACTCCGTGCGGTATAAGCGTAACCTTTCAATGGCCTGGATCGATTATCGCAAGGCATTTGATACAACTTCGCATGAACTCATCATGCATTTGCTCAGATGCCTTGCGGTATCCGATCAAATAGTGAGATGCATGGAACAGCTGATGCCGCTCTGGAGGACTCGATTTACCATAACATCTGGTCAACTCAGAGTCCAAACAGAGCAGGTTATCTTTAGAAGGGGCGTGTTTCAGGGAGACTCCCTCAGCCCTCTTATCTTCTGCATCTCACTACTGCCATTGTCCGTTGCACTAAGGAAAACCCGCGGATACAACTGCGACACCCCAGCAACCGGAGGCATAAGGTCACCCATCTGTTTTACATAGATGACCTTAAACTTTATGCCTCCGGAGTAAAGAACCTTCACCAGTCCTTAAGGGTGGTGCAAGAGTACACGCATGCTATCGGAATGGAGTTCGGGATAGACAAATGTGCCACGGTTCATCTCAAAAGAGGACGATGCGAGGAATACGGAGAGGTCGTTCAGCTCGTAGACGGAAGCATCCTACATCATCTGGATGCCGGAGAGACGTATACCTATCTTGAGGTGGTACGACGCCACACCCAAGAGGTAGCTACTGTCAAAACCTCTCTCCGCGGCAAGTATCAGCACAAACTCCGACAGATCTGGTCTTCATAACTGTCAGGGAATATCAAAGTTGCTGCAACTAATATGCTTGCCGTAGCGATTCTACTTTACTCCTTTGGAATAATGAGATGGACTCATGAAGAGCTACGACAACTCTACCTAAAAACTCGCAAAATGATGCATCTTCATAGAAGCTTGCACCCTAAATCGTCTGTTCCACGGTTATACTTCCCCAGACAACGGGGAGGCCGTGGACTTCTGAGTTTGGAGTGTCTACATAACAGAATGGTACTGGATGGAGCCTGTAAAGTCATCAGGAGTTCAGATCCCCTTCTCTGCTTGGTATGTGATCATGAAAAAGCAGGGATTGGAGCTTTTCTTTTCAAGGCAGCAACCCGTTCAGGCGATGAACTCGGTCTCATATTAGACACTGAACGGACGAACCCAAACTCTGTCACCGAGTTGGAACCCGTTCAGCAAAGCCCACGTGAAAGCTGCGGAGTGTGACAGGCTCCTACAGCTACATAAGGATAAGCCAATGCATGGGGTCTTCTTCGAGAACATTGAAGACCTTGGCTTATCCAGAAACCTGAACTTCGCTTTTCTCAGGTCAAATGGGCTGAAGTCGGAAACCGAGGGATTCATAATGGCCTGCCAGGATGGTGTCTTCAACACCCTCGTCTACCGTAGTCGCGTGATGGGTATAGAGGTCCCTGACACTAGATGCAGAGCGTGTCGTGGGGCAGCTGAGACCATAATGCATTTGCTGTCAGCTTGTCCAGCTTATGCGGTCTCAGCCTATATCCACAGGCATAACGCGGCCCTACGAGTGTTGTACTACCATCTACGACACTCGTACGGTGTAGACGAGACACCGGTGTTGCCTTATGCTCCGGGGGATATTGAGTCCGTTGTGGAGAATGAGAAGTGCCGAATCTATTGGAACTACTCATTCCCCACCCTCAGGCAAATACAAGCCAATAAGCCTGATATAGTCCTTCTCGACCACCAAAGTAGAACGATTTTCGTCATTGAGTTTTCAGCTCCTGGCGAAACGAGTATCGTCCGAAAAGAGGAGGAAAAACGGACTAAATATAGAGATCTACTCTTTGAACTCCGCAGGCTTTATCCAAACCATTCTGTCAAGATGGTGGTTCTGATAATAGGGGTTCTTGGTGGAATGATGGACACGCTGCTCTCGAATCTAAAAATCATACCGGCATGCCGTGATTCGGCAGAAAACCTAGCCGGAAGAATGCAGAAGGCCGTTATTCTTGGTTCACTCCGTTTACTCAGGGCACATGATTCTCGGACCGAGTAATCACTCACCCCACGGACGTGGGGAGTGTTTGCTGGGATTAATGATACACCAGCGCGCCCTCCGGTAGTATCGGAGCTACGGGGACAGGGCCTGATTGGTACATTCCTGATGAAAAAAAAATAAATAAATATCATCATAATAATATCATCATATGATATAGGACAAGTCATAAAATGTATGTAAATATATATATACACAACACATATGACAGATATAGTACACAGTACACAAATAACTTTAAACATATCATCCTCACAAATAAGCAAACAAACAAATTGACAAATTAAGATTTTATGAAATATTCGTTTATGTCATAAAAGCAGGATTTCACTAAATATTTTTTCAATTTTGTCTTAAATTTATTAATATTCCTCTCATTTTTTATATCAATGGGGAGATTGAAAAATCGTATTCCATTATAATTGGGGCTGCTTTCCAACTCTAAATAAATCACCATGCCTCGTAGGATAATCATGAGAGTCACAATTGAGTTTAACATATCTTAGAATTTTATAAATGTAAATTCCTGGTACAGTAAGTAACTTGAACTTTTTAAAATGATTTTTACACGTCATTCGGTAATCTAAGTCAAAGATTAGGCGAATTATTCTTTTTTGCCTAATAAAAACTCTACGAGCATTGACTGTACTCTCCCAAAGAACAATGTTGTATGAAATATGTGAATATGATAAAGCATAGTACACATTTATTAATTGCTCTAATGTGAATATATTTTTTAGTTGCAAAATTGCATAATAGCTACTATTGAGTCTCCTACAAACCTGATCAACATGTGTATTCCAGCTCATATTTGCATCCAAATATGTGCCCATAAATTTTATTGAATCCAAAAAAAATATTTTTTTCTCCAAATGACATTAAAAGCGGCCTTTTAATGACACTTGGCAGGCTTAGAAGTTGTACTTTTAATGCCTAGGCAGAAAAAGTCCACCTTTACTGCCTAGGCAGAAAAAGTTCGTTGCTAGGCAACCTTCCAAGTAATAATTTAAATTAAACTGGTTATTAAAATTGACAAACTGACAAAGTAAACAGTAAACAAACAAATTCAACAATCGTCATCAGCGGTAAACATAGTAACACAGGGCCCAGTTACTTTTGATGAAATAATTTAGTTATTTGGATATTGATAATGAAACGCAATTTAAATATGAAAAAGTCGATTTTGCGTGGAATTGGAACAAATTTGAAGAAAAAATTATGTTTCACACGGCAGAAAAGCAGATTTAATGCTTTGGCTGGTTTCATAGCCTCGCTACGCTCGGCTATGAAACACCAGCCGCGGCATTAAATCTTGTGCTTTTATGCCTAGTAAAACAAATAACTATTTTGTTGTTGACGTGAACAAAATAATCATTTGAAATTTTTGTACGGGAGTGAAACTGTAAACATACCGTTTTGTCAGGATTTACAATTAAGGAATTTTTACTACACCAATCAGTAAATTCTGTCGACAAAATATTCATTCTTAACACAAGTTCTTCTGGGGATTTAGCATCAGTGGCGATTTTCGTATCGTCTGCATACAAAAAAATGTGTTCGCTACTCAAATAATTTGGTAAATCATTGACGTACTAAAGAAAAATCAAGGGACCTAACACTGATCCTTAGGGAACTCCTAAATCAACATCATGTAGTTGAGATCTACAATCATCCACTTTCACACAGATTTTCCGATACTGAAGATAAGATGCGAGCCACGACAAAAAAATTCCACGAAATCCCAGTCCAGATAATTTTCTCAGAGCAATATTAATGTTAATAGAATCAAATGCCTTAGAAAGGTCAAAGAAGAGTACCCCAACAAACCTTCCACGGTCCAATTCAGCATGGACGTAATCGAGAAAGGCCACCGAGGCACTCTCCGTCGATCTTCCAGGGCGAAATCCCTGTTGATGCCTAGTTATAACATTATATTTATCAAGAAAACCATGCTTAAAACTTTACCTATATACATAATCAGTTACAAAAGTATTTTAATCCCGGCAATCTATTCAGTGTTTTAATAATCAGCTAATTGAGTGAACAAGAACTTTATCCTTTCTGTTCCCTTCAGAATGTTGTAATCATGTATTAAGGGTCTTCATCCCTGAGAGAAAAAGGGTGTAAGAAACGATTTTTCTTTTCGATTGATTGAGGGATGTATGAGTGTATGAAGATAAACATAATAAAAAAAAATATTCTTCAAGTATTAAAAGATATTTCCCCTCATTTTTGGGCATATTTGTTCCATCAAAACGAAGGAATATTTTTGTGTGGTTTTATCTCAGAATTGAAGTATCATTTACTTAGTTAAAGGTCTATCGAAGCTTTAATTTTTGTGTAAATAATTTTACAAAAATGTGTTGTTTTCGCCGAAATAAAATTTAAAATGATATTCTGACTATTTTTGATGATTGTCCCATAAAAAAAACATCAAATAAGAGAGAACTATAAACCTTGGTTTAATGAAAAAATTACTAGATTAATTAGCTTCGTGATAAATCCTATTACAAAAAAAGCATGATCTTGTAACCAATTATTCATCGACTCCTATAATAATAATTTCAATAAATTAGTGAAAACAAGTGTTAAGGAATCAAAGAAGAATTATATCAGGAAAAATTCACCAATGATACCCCAAAATCGATATGGAAGACACTGAATGAAATATCATACAACAAAAAATCTAAATGTAAAAATGAAATTCAACATATGATGAAGAATGGGAGGAAAATTAACAGTCAGCAAGATATTTGTGAAGAATTCAATAATTATTTCATTAATGTGGGTACCAGTTTGGCAGCAAATCTCGCATCAAGAAAATAATTCCTGGTGCACTAAAAATTAGGATCCATGTTTTCAAGCTTATTGAATCTTAAGAAATATAAAAAATTATTTGATTCGAAAAAAGCTCTAGGATTTGATATCATTGCACCACTGACAGGTAGATTAATAACTTTAACCTTCCTAACAAGCAAAGCGCCTGACAAATCCAAAATTGCTAGAGCTGCACCGATATATTTAAATCAGGTTAGAAAGATCAAATCGACGGTCCCAACGAAGACTGTACGTCACCCTAATAGTACAAGGTTATATGGTGTTTATAAGTGCCAAAAATATCTCAATTTTCAATTACCTGAGAAAAAGACTGAAGTTTCTCTTATTTTATTATTGCTAATAAACGTGACATGAATTCGATTTGATTTGATGATGTGCAAGTAAATACAACATTTCAAGTATTGAATTGTCCCTTTATACTCTTCAAGTTATTTTTTCAATCAATATCGAATAATTATCTCAAAGGTGATAAAAATTGAGTTACTACAGTCTTCGTTGGGACCGTCGAAATGGCGAGTTATAGGCCATTCTTTCTGTATTATCAAAAATTATAGAAGAAGCGGTACATTATAGATTGTTGGAATGTCTCGAAGGATCAAATTTATTGTGTAATGGTCAATACGGATTTCGAAGATTTAGTGACAGAATCAGCATTACAATATATTATTACTCAAATTCAACTAGATTTAGATTCTGACAAAAAGTGTGGTATATTGTCACTTGATGTTCTGAAAGCTTTTGATATGGTAGATGGTAATTTTGTAATAAATTTTACTTAAGATAGGTATTATGCATTTGTAGTTTACTGATTATCTGTCTGGAAGGAAACAATTCGTTTATTTAGAGGAAGACTGTATTTTACAGAAGACTGTTCTATGTGGGGTTCCACAGGGATCAATTTTGGGGGCCTATTATTTTCCTTATATATACATGGTGCGTCACGGTCGATGGTACCTTAGACGTTTACGGAGAACGGGACATAGGATCATTCTGAAAATTTGGTTACTCAAGTAGTTGCTCTTGGTCTATCGATCTAAAGTATTTTCAGCAATGCAGCGTTGCCGCTTATACCAGAAAGTAGCAGCATCTTTGTTATTTCAAATGGGACACCCTGTATATCACCTCATTTTTGAACTTGTCATTCCTTTCTGATTATTTTTTACTCTCCTATTCCTATCTGTAACGGTTTTTGAGATATTGATTATTTCCCATAGTTTTCATTCAAAACATATCTCGAATTGAATGTTTATTTCGGCGGTATTTGGATTCTTAGGAAGTTGAAATTTTGTGTTTAGTTCATCAAGATCAGAAGTTTGTTCTGCGTTACACAGGGTCGTTCAAAATACATGATCTTACTGCTAGATACAAAAAGGGTTGAAAGTGCGTTTTTTTAAATGGAACATCTTGTATATTATGAAACATCCTAAAAGATTACTGAATTCCCTTCGAATTGATATATCATGTTCCTATACCTAAATAGCCGGAATATCGAGATAAGAGCAGTTTTTTCTAAAAATATCGATTTATTTTTTTCATTTTCATCTAAGGTGGCTATTAAATGTCATGATGGTACATGACATTATGAAAATTTGACGAGTGCACTATTAATAATACCTTTGATTTCTCAACGGGAGTGACTCAAAAAGAATTGAAATGGAGGGAAATAACTATTCAAATGAAGTTCTGATGAAATTGTTTATTCTTCATGAATACTGTGAGGGAATTATACCCTGATTTACAACCAATGAACAAAGGAAAGTTTGTACGATTAAAAAATAATTTCATTTATTATCTGTCAAAACTTAGAAAATATTCACAGTAAATTTTCAAAATTCCGACCATTCGCTTCCAAACATTTTAACATCCGGGTATTTGGAAATACAGTTGTAACCCTCCTTATTTCACTGGCATCTAGCTCTTCAATGCAGTTTATCACTCGTTGTCGCAGGTTTTGTTTGTTGTGCACTGGTGTCATATATACTTTTATCTTCAAATCACCCCACAAGTAAAAATCAAGTGGCGTGAGATCGGGTCATCTCGCAGGCCAAACGTCAACCAGCGATCGTCGAATATTTCGAACACCTCTGTTACTTCCCTAGTGCAATGAGCCGGTACTCCATCCAGCTGAAACCAACTGCTACGATACTCTCCTAATGACAGATTGTCCAAGAAGTCGTTCACAACTGACCTTAGAATTTAAAGATATTTTGCAAAATTCAACGGTTCATCTTAAATAAGAAAACTTATTCGGTTCGCTTCTAAAGGATAGAAGGCAAAATACGTTGAAACTAAACTTTTCCTGATATCCCATTTCCTTGACAACATTTGGATTTTGAACAGCCCAAAAATGCTCGTTCCATCTATTAAAAATTCCTATTCTAGAGCTTGAACTTTTCTAAACTTGTATGGGTGCATGTTGTGATTATGAGGGATACTTCGAACAGAAGCACGATCCTAACCTAAATCACATTCGACACTTCTAGTAGAGGCTTATGGATTACCATTGAAATAGGCCAAAATATTTATTGTTGTCTTCATCTGAAGTTATAGGCTTCGGTAAATGTCGTTCCGTTTTCAATTTTGATCCATAATTAATGAAATTATGTTGTAATCGTACAAACTTCCTTTTGTTCATTGATTGTAAATCTGGGTACATTTTATTGAATTTTCTGCCCGTTCTTGCTATAATTCCCTCACATTTTTCATGAAGAATAAACAATTTCATGAGAACTTCGTTTGAATAGTTATTTCCCTTCATTTCAATTCTTTTTGAGTCACTTCCGTTGAGAAACACACAAAGTTATTATTAATAGTGCACTAATTGTCAAATTTTCATAATGTCATTGACCATCATGACATTTAATAGCCACCTTAGATGAGTACGAGAAAAATAAATCGATTTTTTTTAGAAAATTGCTCTTATCTCGATATTCTGGCTATTTAGGTATAGGAAGATGATATATCAACAAAGGGAATTCAGTCATCTTTCAGGATATTTCATAATATACAGGATGTTTCATTTAAAAAAACGCACTTTCAACCATTTCTGTATGTAGCAGTAAGATCATGAATTTTGAACGACCCTGTATAACGCAGAACAAACTTCTCTATACAGAATCAATATACATGATCTTGATGAACTAAACCCAAAAGCAGCTTCCTAAGAATCCAAATACCGCCGAAATAAACATTCAATTCGAGCTATGTTTTGGATAAAAAATATGGAAAATAATCAATATCTCAAACACCGTTAGAGATAGGTAAATGACAGTGATTAGGCAAAAATAATCAGAAAGTAATGACTAGTTCAAAAATGCGGTAATATACAGGGTGTCTCGTTCTCCGTAAACGTCTAAGGTAGATATCATCGACTGTGACCCTGTATATATATAAATTCCATAGCTAATTTTGATTTGACGGAAAAAAACAAAATGTTTGCAGATGACATAGCAATAATATAGAGTGGAAAAAAAATGCGTGAAATTACAAGTAATATGACAAGTGATCTTGAAAAAATATCATCATGGTTTGTATCACATAAACTAACATTTAATATTGAAAAATCTCCGTTCATGTTCATCACAGAAAAATCTTTCAATGGTGGCCTGAAAGATTCTATTAGATTTATTAATGGAAGTATACAATACTCTTCCTGGGTGGGAAGTAAACGCTCTAACACTACGACAAAAACATTTACTATTTGAAAAAAATTTGGTAAATTACGTTCAAAATTAGTTTGAAAATAAATCATCGGTTGAGTTAGAAAAACAAATAATAAATATTTTCTAATTCCATCATTTTCAGTTTTATAAAGTTGGGATACTGCTTGTTAATTTCCATCAATTGACATGTATTGTCATTATTCAGTGTATGCATTATTATTATTATGATTTTATCCCTTCATAAACAGGAATGTTTCTTGGGATCAATAAAATAAATAAATGTTTGTATGGGTCCGTCATTTCAGTTTCATTCTTGCCTTTATTTCTTCTGTCCTTTTTTTACCTCGTATGTTGGAACATCTTTACTAATCCCGATTTATTTTTGTCTTTTTATATCTAGTGAGCATAATCTGTTAATTGAAAGTCTTGGTCTGTCAATTGAAACTGCCATGATGACATAACAGGAATCGACTCAAAAAAGTATACAATTTCGTTGTTAAGATGAGTTAGTCGGAAAAGTACGGTATATAACGCGTTTATAAACTATAAATAGACTTCTATAACACTCGTTACATAATATACTATTGATTTTGAAAAGGTACCCTTCCGCACTTGTTAGTATAATAACTATAGGTATCAATCTATTCATTTTTTGATACATGATCAGTTAACCTGGTAAACTAATAGTTATTTATGCAACAAGTGCAAAAAGTAAGTGCAATAAACATTTTTTTGCACTAGTTGCATGCAACATTATTTCTACGTTCATGCAAAAAGCAAAAAATTATTTATTCAGGTGCGGCACTAGGTGAAGGAAAATGAAATACGCAATTTAAATATTTAATTATTACTATCGATTTCATCACCATCATCTAGTTTTCCATTAATATTACTCATTTTAAAACTTTTAGTTCTGTAATTGTCAGAATCAAATTTTGACTGACGTTTATATAACCGCAATTGCATTATAAAAATCAAAATCATAGCCATGAGCGCGTATGATATCACGAGGTGTGGTCATAGTACAGACAGTTTGCTGTATGCAGGTAGACGGTTTAGAACATAGCCGATCGGTTTTGATTATAGAGTTATTCTCGGGAAGGCATTGTTTGTTCAACTATGACTGCTATCATTAATACAATATAATATAAAATATGTAGCTGTTTAAAACGTATGGCGATTCTCACTGAATATCTGCTAAATATGTAGTGGGTTTGAACGTTTATGTTTATCATGATGACAGCCCATTGAAGTAGAATGACAGATGAGTGCAATAAAAACTTTATTGCAGTAGTGCAATAAAGAGCTTATTTTTCCACTGAATATAGTTCAATAAAGCTTTGCTTTTTGCATGAATGTAGGAAAGTTTGTTCTCGTATGTATCTTTGATTCCAGTTCGATTATTGCACTTGTTAGGTTAATTTCTTGACAGCTTTTTGGGAATTTTACCTTCCTCAGTCTGAAAATGAAAAAATATATTTCAAGGAAATCTCCACAATATTACGTCTATATCATATTTTAAACATTCCAGGAAAGAAACATCTACAAATTCGAAACCGTGGGCAAAGTTATGAGAGATCTTCTAGAATGGAGAAGGCAGCTTGTCTCCGGGACCCTAACACATGATCAAACATGGGAACTAAAATTGAAAATTATTCAAAAAATCGATTGGGGAAATCGGTAAGTTTGCATTTCGTTTTACGTCATATCGTATAAAACATACTTTTTATGAAATTGGTATTTTATTCAAGGCACTTATCTACAAAAATGTCTTACAAAAAGTATATAATTTCAACAGTCTTGCCTCTAATCACTAAAATCAAAATAGGTATATAAAAACTACGTGGTCCCCGAACATTTGTCATTTAGAACTAAGCAAGAGACGCTCATTTGTTTTTTCCATTACAAAAAAATTATCATAAATAAGTAGAACATGCATAAACGCCTCAGCTACCAAACAATATTTGTTCGATAAAATCAGCTTGAACAATACAAAAACAGGCATAATATCCCTAGATCTAATAAAGTAATTTCTATCATCGTTGTATAATTACTCGTCAGTTTGCACTGTATAGTCGTTTTCTGAGTTATGCTTCTGTTTCTTTGAATTTTTCTATTTCTGGGTAGATAGGACTCATTTCCAGTGTGCTAGGCGCTGATGGTAGATTACTATTGCTACCAAAGTTCAGTCGTCTCACGAATTCGTCCAAAATTTCTCCAAATACCAACTGGTTGGTATTTTGACCCAATAAATGGAGGAGTAGAAAGTCTCCAACCTGTAACAAATGAAGGAAGTAGTTTATTTGGGAACGCAAAGTGTAACTCATTAAAAAAACAATATTTCAAATCAGCAACTTTGGGTTTGAAAATTGTGAAAATCATTTCAATACGAGTTATTTCTAAGTGATCTGTTTAATTTCGATCAAGTGGGCTGCAGTGGTCATGATGGTAGAGCGCTAGTCTATCAATCAGAGGGACGTGGGTTCGATTCCCAGCAAGGTCACTGGTCTCGTGCTAGGAATCGCACGTTAAAAGACCTCGTTAATCCTCAGCTTGCACAAGTTTCGACTTCTGAGGGTTGTCGTTTGTAGGGGGATGACAGCTGGTTAACGAAAAAAAAAAACAATTTTTAAACATTACCGTTAGCTTACTACCTGGAGTTATGACAAAAATGGTATTGAAAGGATAGTTACGAAAAAGAAAAAAATATGTCAGATAAATTTTCTAATAGTAATTTTTATGTCCAAATAGAAATATTTCAAAACGGGGCCACAGGCCCGTTCCCTATTGCTCCTGCTCTTCTATTACTTTTTTTAACACCATAGATCTTTCAAGGGCTTTATTTTCTTGTTATTTAATTATTCTGTTGTTTGTAAAATATTTCAAAAATTACCTGTGTTTTTCTAATGATAGTTTCGACAGCATTAGGGGCTCCAAATCTAAACCTCCTTTTCAAAATTGTCTCTCTTGTACTTGGTAACATCACAACGGCAGCAGAGTAAACAATCGCCAGACCGGAAAGGATCGCCAAAATGATGAACCAAAACCATAAGAAAATGTAGATTTTTTCATTGAGAATGTTGAGAGCTAAAACGCACAAGGCATCGTGTTTTTGAATTGAACCCGAAGGACCGAATTTGTGGAAGGTGCACTTGGTCACCCTGGGAAATACTGCAACCATAGGGTCAGTGCGGTTTTCTTGGTTCATGTTGGAGAACGATACGACATCTGTGCCGTATGTCAGGAAAGCACCACCAAGGAACTTGTCAGTCATGAATATGTTCACTATCTGGAATGAAAAAATTGAGTGAAGTTGCATGATAATTTTTCGATAAAATATTCAATGTGTCTGATTTCCATCATTTTTGTCTTTATATAATAACCAGTTCAAACAGCCAATAGCCAATTGCCTATCGTATAGATAGATGAATTATATTCTCCACTTTAATACTACTTGTCAGTTTTTTGAATGCCCGGAAAGTGTATGGGGTATATCCGTCTTCTTGGCCTTGAAAGCAAATATTTCAAATGTGCATTAAACAGCTATTTATGATATAAGTGTTGAAAGTAATGTTTCATTTTGAGGTGTAAAAGTTGGCGAAAAGATGGAAGCGAATGGGAGAAATTTCATGAACTTTTAATATGAATATTGTTACGTTTGCTAAATAATAATGCCGAGCACACTACTAAACTGTTTATTTTCTAACTTCACTAAAAACATACAACTACTTCACTGACTAATTAAACACTTAGATCTATCTTTACAACAATACAACTAACTAAATATTCCAAACACTTCTATACTTCTTCAGAAACTGCTTATCACTTCTTCATAAAAACTTCTTAATCTTCTTAACCCCAGTCAAATGTCTAGCGTTTATATAGGTACTCAAGTGTAACCAGAATCTTCGCGATGCGACGGTTCGATTATCCCGAATATTCATTACCGGCAAGTACCTGCCTTTTTCTAGGAAACCATATCGACGATACGCGTGCGAGTCGATTTAGCGGCGTAGCTAGGGGATTTTTATCAATCTCATAACAATATTATATAAAGTTGTTTGTATAACTGCCCTATTTGAATAATGAAATAGATAATAATAATATTCAATAAAATCACATTCGGACGTCTCTTGTCAGTTAATTATTTTTTGTCGTTTCAACAATTATTATAGCATTTGCTGTAAAGTTGGGCGACACCTTAGTTACCAACAAACAATGTTTAAAATATTTTTAACATTTCAAATGTCATCTTTTAACACGCCTGACAGTCATTAAAGATATTGTTTTAAATAGCAGTTATACAAAAAACTATTTTCACTACTTTTTCGTGCGTTTTTTTCAAATATTAACATGCTATTTAGGTGCAGTATGGTCAATCAGGCTCTACAAATACAATTATTCGACATATAGAATCACAAAAACAGAAGTCTCTTCATTAGTTGTCTAATAATATTAATTGTCAATTAAATTTCAAAAATGGAATATATCCAGGTGAAGTTTTCACTAATTAGGAAATAAAAAGAGAAAGTCTTCTCCACATGAAAGACATTTGTTTCTGGGACAGAAATGTGCATTTCAGCAAACGATCCTGCCATCTTCGAAACTCGAAAATCGTGCTAGTGCTGTTTTGTTTAGTTTTGTGACTGTCTGAAGAAGACAAGGTAGCTTGTCAAAATGCATAACGTTTCTGCTCTAGAAATAAATGTCCCTTATGTGAAGAAGTTCTTTTTATTTCTAATATATTTATTACTCTTGGAAATTATAAGGTGGATAATCATATGATTGGTTAATAGCTGAAATAGACGATCCTTAGAAAGAATAATTTGTCGAATTCAAATGATATTGATTATTGGGGTATTTATTTAAGTCAGGCGTCCTATGTTATCTCAACCTACTTTTTCAAAATAATATTTTATAATTGAAAATATCTTGAGTTCATATAAAATACTTACAACATTGATGAAATTCAAGGCTTCACAAACAAAATATCCAAAAGCATATGAGTTGTGCAGATGCATGGTTTCAACTAAATATTGCACCAATCGATTTTGTCTGTGTTCCCGTTCAGGTTTCTCTCCGACTCCAATCATGGATCCTCGCATACCATCAGTTATCATTCTTATTTTGCCCTGTTCCCAGTTTTTCCATATCCAGTGTGGAAGATAGAATAGAACGCCCTGCAAGATAATATTATTTTAATTACGGATAGTTTTAACATTCTAGAAAGTTTATTAGAGTCCATCTAATTACTGAAAGTAATTGTTTGAATTCGTTGTCCGATGAAATTTTACGTGGAATTTGTTTCCTACTAAGCTTATCATTTTGAAACTAAAAATGCAAACTAAGTAAACTTTGGTGTGCCAGACAAATTTTAACTCACTCTCTTGTACTACATTCACATCTTAAACGCATTTCAATCATGTTGAATTCTTCAGAATTGCCAGGTGCTGCACAGTACTTGTTTTTAAAATTTCTGTTGAAAAATATATACAACCACAATTATTAATCTGAATATTGACTTTTGCTTAAAACCTTACAACTCCAGAATATTCAGACGTCAGTAATTGAAGAGGTATTTGGCATTCCTCATATAATTGTTTATTATTTCAATAATTCTGATTAAAAGTGGTGTGAAGATGCTAAAATCGAATGATTGTACCTATTGTAGGTATGATTTTGTTCAAGTAATAGGAATTCATTATTTTTTGAGATAAGCATGAATCAAACGAACTTGTTCAACTACTGAAGGTTAGTTACCCAAGTGAAAAGTACATAAAAATGGCGAACCCTCCGATATTCCATGTATTGGCGAATGCGTGTAATATTTGTCACGAATCGGTTTAATTTAATTTAATACAATAATGAAATACTAGCTATCATAAAAAAAAACTATTTCACGCACTTGTCAAATAGCCAATCAGAAGCTCTCTCTGATCGAGTTCGGATTATCTATAACACCAACTTGACTCTTGACTCTAATTGGCCTGTAAAGTTTGATGTTTTCGGATTTGTGTATGTGACAGTTAAACGTAAAATATAAGTGATCACACTATGCACGTGAGCAGATTACTGGTTCAATCAAATATGTATTTCGTTCGATGTCAGTGTTTCCTGTTTATTGAACTCTATGAATTTCTCAGATCAACTTTCAACTCTTGCAAACTGCTCTACTGAATTTCAGATTTTTATCTTTTACTCCGTTTGTGAAATAGCCTAATAAAATTCTACTCGTGATTGAAGTTATCTTATAAGTCTAGAAAACACCACTTGTCCTGCGGACTCATGGTGTTTTTTCGAATCAATTCAGTTTCGTTCAAAAATTAATCGACAGACTTACCTATCGCAAAAATTCAATCACTTGTGGTATCACTACTGAACATTTCTATTTATATTGAAAGAAAATGTCAGTGCCACGGTACTCGTCACAAAAAATTGACATTCCGTTCTTACCGTCATCAGAAATGAAACATGAACTTGACCGTTATAATCTGATCTAATACAATATTTTCTTCAGTAGTTAGTTTCATTCCCTGAATGAATTTAATTTTGAATAAATGAACTTCGAATTTTTGGCTACTGAGGATGCCATCTTTGTTGGCAAAACGCTCGTTGAGTGAGATTCACGTTGTTTTGGTGGTTTGGGTGGTTTCTTTTTCTTGAATTGAATTTTATTTGTTCATTGTGATTTGGATAGCAGCTGGGAACACATAAGGAACATTTTTTGAACGGCGTATTATCTTTTCCGATTGCAATTTTTTATACCCTCACAGACATCATAAAAACAAACCTAATTGGTATATTGGCCAAGAAATCTAGGATTTTAGAATTATGGGAAATAGTCAATAACAGAAATTCTACGAAAATCGGCTTAATTTCTTTACATAAAAGTCATTTATACTGTTATCATCTTGGGTTTCTGCATATTGTTTTGAAAATGTCGGAAAACTCGAGAAAATATATTTTCCAACGTAATGTTGTTGTTTTTTTCGAGGTAAATCACTGGGTGAATGAGTAATTATTGAAAGTTCCTGATTTTGGAAATCAAATATTCCTTAAATGAACCAGGCAAATTAAAAGGACATTACATATTTGGTGATTCAAAAAGTCAGGAATGATCTACTACTCACTTGAAAGAAGAGAACGAATGGCACCCATTGATAATAACTGTGGTAAATCTTGTCTTGATTTTCGTTACCAAGACCAGGATGTGCTATTTCCGTGCCAACATGCTTACCCTGTTCGTGTGGCAGGGTAAAGGTATACGTAATCCAACAAAAAGTATTTATCACGTGACCAGGAACTCCTCTGTCATTAATGCATTGGATTGGGTCTCCTGTGAAAAAAAAAATATTAAATCTCTTCAATATAAACCTTGTCGCCAAGGGTAAGTGGGTTGAAAAATAAAAGCTATCGGAGATTAAATTAATATGGAGACAATAAGAAATGACATGGTAACCTCATTTCATTAACTAATTGTAGAATAAAAGACAAATAATAGTTGAGAACAAACCGTATTTTTCCATTTTTACCACATTTTGATACCTTTTACCTAGGCGTGAACATGTTTTAGTGGTAAAGGGGAAATATACTGTTTTTTTTTATTGAGTGTCAGACACAACATTTATTGAGTTCATGCCATCTTCAGATGCACAATGTAAAAAAACCTTCGTAATATTCAGCATTGAACAATTTGAAAATTACAAAAAACTACTGAAGGTCAAACTATCATGACAAACCTCATGAATCTATCAAGCATATATAGCCACAACTTAAAAAAAAGGTCCATATCGAATCTTCCAATGTCTTAGTTTAAACATTTGTTTCAATCTTACTGAATTACAGGAAAAATTTATTAATATATAATTTTCGTCCATTAATTATTTATCTGAGTTCTACTACGGCCGTGCTTGGGGATCTTAGCTTCGATAAACATTCCTTTTCCATCCTTTTTCATTTACGTGAGGCATTATTTACGTGAGACATTATTCACGTTTTCATCATTTACTGACCACATGATAACTGGCGAAGAATGATCATAATTGCACGAAGCCGTAGAAATTAAATAGTTCTGATCAGGTCGCAACTATCAGGGTGGGCAAGATTTGAAAACATTCTTCAAGCGGTATGCTAATTTTTACGGATGAAATAGAAGGTAACTTTTGCTTTTTGATGTGTTTAGTCTCTATGAAACGAGAACAATTCTGCTTCGAATAGAACAAACATGAAATATTATAATAGTATGTCAATGGGAGACCAATCAAGGCCAATAAACGAGATATCCAACTGGCCGCAGTTGTAAACAAAACGTTATCATTATTCAATATTATTTCTGATGGTAGGGTATGACTTGATGATGAATCAAGTAACTATGATAAAAAAATTCACTGTAAGTTTGATGACATATAAACGTGATACTGAAAATGGGTCATGAAAATTTTCTGTATTCAGCGTGATATATGTAGAATTTTACATGGATTTATCACTGATTTATGATTCCACGACAATATTTTTTAAACTTTCTCAAAGCTTAGCCTATTTCCTTGTATGTAAGGGTTTTGTAAGTAGACTCATTTCAAAACAGGATTTACAAGCAACATTAGCTGAGGTTATTGAGATTAAATTTTTTCCTTACCTATTAAATTATTGGCAGTTACTATAATGCAACACAGGAACAGTACTGCGGAAGTTATCCTGTAGTGCGCTCTAAATACCATATTGTCTATTAGGGCTTTGTCTATCAAGTAGCGGACTTTGACGAAGCCCGCCACGGCCGATACCATTCCAAAAACACTCATCTTGGATTAAACCTGAAAAAAAATGCCTGTATAAATATTTCGAAAGGAGTTTGATAAAGTATAATAAATTTGAAAGACACAGAAACTGCAGAAAAGGTATAATTTTCAATACAGACAGATCGCGATTACTATATAATGCAGTGCATTTCAAAAGAAGCAAAATTATACTATGGTTCATATAAATCAAGCTCTTGTAAATATAGTTCTAGTCAAACTTTGCACACTGGTAATGACGCATGGCGTTTAATAGCGATATTAGCCATGGGGGTAAAAGCTAGAAAGGCAATTGTTTACTGATTGTCTGTCACCATATTGTCGTTCAGTTCAATTGAACTGCAACAACCTTTTACAAAATATAATCATCAAGTATCTCTTGATTAATTAGTTGAAGGGAATTATTCAGTCTACTCGGAAACAGTACTTGGGTCGTATATAATACGAAATCCTCAAGGTCCTATTATCCTCAAGGTTTTTGTGAAACTGAAAAGATCATCAATTTTTGTTTAAAGGTTTGTATAAATTATTTTTCATACCTAAAACAGAAGCGGTCGTATGAGGCGAGGGCAAGACGGTCATTCCCTCCTCTCCTCTCCTCTCCTAGCAATCAGATAATAATTTAATATAGTGAAGAAGTTTCGAACGACCTTATATATTTATTATTGTTGCGGGTTGTTGGGGTTAGGTCGTCTTGAAGAAAAGCCAGTATTTTTCAACAGGCCAACGTTACGGCGATATATTTCGCCATCCTCAGGGCTCTAAAATATAAAATTATGGACATGAAATAGGTATATATGAAATTTAAAGCAAAAACAAATTTTTATAGAAACCAACGTGTAAACGTATGTATCTGAATTTGGCTGGTTTTAATATATTTACGACCATATACACTTACACGTTGGTTTCTATCGAAATGTGTTTTTGTTTTAAATTTTATATGTAGTTTTTGTATATATACTATGTCATGAACATAATTTTATATTTTAGAGCCCCGAAGATGGCGAAAAATATCGCCGAATCGTTGGCGTGTTGAAAAATACTAGTTTTTTTAAGACTACCTGATCCCAACAACCCACAACAATTATTATTTTAATGAATCACTTTTAGTTCTTCGGATATTTTGTGGTCGAATGAAGATTCCATCTGTGATGTTCGAGGATATTGTTTATTTTGACATAATCAAAATCATTCGTTCAAATTTTTTTATAACTCCTCCCTTGGCATCAACCCGAAGTTTATTTCGCCACAGAAATTTTGTAATAGGTATATCAGGAATATCAAACTATATAGATATTTTGGATTTTTTTACAAATGATGAGTATAATATTATAAATTTCTTCGTTGAGAGTTGTGATCAAGACAGTTATATTTGTGAGAAGTGAAGTTTTATTGGAAAGTAGGCTGCGAAAGAATTCAGGTCGGTGTTGGGCGTTATTGGAACATGCGAATAGAATGTGATTGAGGCCCGCCAATGAAAAATCGTCGCAAGAGCAACATAACTTACATACATGCCAATTCTGGCTGAATGGGAAGGGAACTTGCCAAATAAAAACGATATCGATTTCATTGGTAAAAAGGTGTTCTAAAATCCTTACAAATTCAAAGTTGAGAGAATTTTTATTGGTGTGACTTTTATAGTTAGTGAGAGAAAGAAGGACAAATTTGGAATCCGATAAAATGACTGAATTAGCTTCCCCATTACTTTTTCCCATACGAGAGCTTGGAGGATAGCGTAAGCCTCCGGTGTGTAGATCGTGGTATTACTGGGAAGGTGGAACTGAGATTTTATATTTTTGTTTTGAACATAAAATACACACTACCAGTGCCATGGATACTATTGGACTGATCACAGTATATTAAAAAAATTTTTTGTTACTCTCCTATAAAACCTCTCGGACTCTGTCCAAAATTTTGTTCTCACTAACTGATTTCAGCTTCTGAAATTCAATCTTCGCATGCCCTGTCCTATATGCGAAAAATATTCTGATGAAATTCACCTCACCTACTACTATATAATTATGCCCATTTTACATATTGCGAAACATCACGACATTAGGCGAAACTTACAAATGATATATATGCGATTTTTTCAATAACTTGGCTTTATTGTATATATTTTCCGAATTATCTAATTAATGCACGTTTTAGAAAACTTTCATTTGGAAGCATGTTTATAAAAAACAAATAATTAAATAAATAGTTTGCGTATTGCAAAATCATAGATTAACGGTAAAATCATGCATATCTATCTCGCTATCTCGGTTTATTCTGTGTATTACCAATGATCAGCGAATGTGTCTTTAAACACGTAACTCATCATTTCTCGAAATATGTTTCTTATTTATCTCAATTTCGTAGTAATAATACTTTCACATAAGCGCAGGGAACCACACCGATCACTTCCAAACCATTAACCCCAAGAAAGTGGCTCACTGTCGGATAATTTGATCAAACAGCCCTGAAGTAACGTCATTTCTGTTTGTTTCAATCTAAAACTTCGCGGTCTCACGTTATGAAAACAGTTGATAATACATTATATATTTAAAAAAATGGGAAAATTGAGAAATTATCGAATTTATTGAATTGGGTGAACCTAATTTGTGCTGGTGCACTCAAGTTGCCCCACGGATAATCCATGGGTCAGATTCCGTGTACCATCTATAGTCGACAGTTATGTGTCTTTCTCTCCCACGAATTCAACGATAATGACATCTCACTTATTTGACCGACTATAGAATTAATTCTATGCTACACGGAATTCCTGTAATTTCCAAGTTAGGTATAGGTAATTCCCTACCTGACTGCAGCAACATGGCCAGTGGCATTTCCTCAAATACACCAATTGCATTAGCCGTAATTTTAAACAGACAATTTTTTATTACACAGGGCAATTCAAATTCGAGTCTATGCATTGGGATGTCGGTAACGGTAAAACATAAAGGGGTGGTTAAATGGGGGCAAAGTGAAACAAAAAATTCTGATTCAGCTTCGGTAGTTCTAGAGGTTTACAGGAAAAATCGATATTTTCGAAATTCTTCTTTTTCCTGTATCTTTTTCATTTTGCGAAGATTTTTTTTAAATTTAGCTTTTTTCCATAACAAAAATTATACTCTTTATTTTCAAATACGGACCTGTACTTATTGCATGTTTTCAAATGCCAAGTGTAATGTTTCATATTGGCGTAAGTAATATCTTCATTCTTCAATTAAGTACAGCTTGTGATGGGAATAGTTCAATATTTCCAAAATACTCTGTAGTTCAGATGAAAATACCACACCAACATTGAAACATGACAGTTGAAAATTAAAAGTTGAAGATGACCCAATTTGTACGATATTTTGTATATAATTTTTATTTTCATATTTGAATAGTCTACAAAAAGTTGCAATGGCAAATAAGCAACAGTTTAAGGAAATCGTCTAAAAATAAAAAGATTAAGACGAAGAATTTCGAAATTTTCGATTTTTCAACTTTAAAACTATAGAAGCTACAAGAGATTTTTTCTATTCACATAATATACCTCTGAAATACTCTACTTTGTCTCACCTTAACCACTCCTCCATCTTTTACTGTTACCGATATCACAATGCATAAACTCGAATTTGAATAGCCCTATATATACATACAAAGTGTATGTGGCAAAGAACAATAATTTTGTGAGGAGCAATTTTTCAGTATGTTCTAACCAGAACGAGCTAATATCACGTATAAATACATTTAGGCGCGAAAAAATTGAACCAAATAAAAACAGAAATTTTCTTTTCTTTTTCTTAAGAATAAATATGTTTGGTTGTATACGCCACAGCTCACTATATAAATATAATATGTATTGGAGCAATGTACGTTGGGTTGCATATAAGTAAATCATTCATTAACAGGGGTCATTAATCAACGATTTTAAGTGCATTAAAATACATCGTAAATAAACGGCGACGGAAAATAACGTTTAAGGAATAGCCATCGAGGAGCCCTTCCCAATGAGACAGTACCATTAACTATTCTTTATAAGATGGTCTTGACAGCTAAAGGAATGAACTATTTCATGTTACCAAAAATGTTTTTTGTACGTATTTCAGGCAGGATCTTCAACCAAATTATTAGAAGCCAAGTAGTACTTTTCGTCTCTAAAGGCCAATTCAGATACCTGTAGGGTCTTTGAAGCACGAGCGGTGTAAACGCCTTCTACTTACGTTTCTATCACAAGAACATATTATATTTGGACCTGTTATAATTCTGTCAATGCTGGAGTAATGCTATTTGAGTTTTCAAATAATCCAGATGTATTTTTCACTGTATTTGATGAATGTATCTGAATCGGTCTTAAAGGCAGTGAAAAATACGTCGGGATTATTTGGAAAACTCAAATGGCATTACTTCAGCATTGACAGAACTATTACCGAACCAAATAAAATATATTCTTGTGATAGAAACGTGAGTAAAAGGTGTTTAGCCCGTGCATCAAAAACCCTGCATGTGCACGTATATATCTGAATCGGCCTTTATAGAGTTGTCACGCAATTGTTTCAGGTGATATGCCTCTTAATATTGTTGTATTTTCAAAGAGTAAGATGATCATTTCAAATTAATGAATGAATTTTTACAATTATTAGTCTGTGATAATCTCATTTCAACTGTCCTCAATATATTAATTTTTCAAATATTTGTTTGCACTCGCATGGTTCATCTTGTTTTCGCTGTTTTCTTTAAGTAATTTCTGATGAAATCGATAAGAATGTAATCAACAGTGGTATGAATGTTTACCACGTTTTTGATTCAGATATAAAGAACAATCAATTTTATAATGATTTTTTAAAGCAGTATTTGATTTAACCTTCTGTTTCTTTAAATCGATTTGTTTCATCTCTAAATTTTAAACAACTCAATTCACAGTTTTAATGCATGTTCCACTGTATTTTTAACTCTCCTTTTCCATTTGAAAAAGACACACGCTTCCAACAAGTAGTTTTGTTATTATATAATCAAGACGATTTGTTTAATTAACTCCTATACTCGCAGCTGTAGTGAGTCGCCATTGAACATGGGGTCAGTCACTGTTCTTTATATTTATTAGATAATCCCATATGGGTGTACTAGAAAATGTAAATGTGAATCAGGGGTACGGTGTATTCATTATATTGTTTGATTATTCATATGGTCTGTCCAAAAAAGATCAAGTACCTATAGGTACCTACAGTTTTCCTAAAACGATTAACAAATATGAAAATAGGTAAACCTTTTAATAAAAATCCACCCTCACAATTTGTCTAGGGTGTTGTTTGAAAAGAATAGGTCATTGTTTTTCAATTGAACAAAGATTAATCAGTGAGAAAGCCTCTATCATATCTCCAATACATATTCAGGAAATCAACCTCTACTGAAAAATCGAATTTTTAAGTTACTACAAGATTACTGGTTTTTAACATTTCCATCAGTCATTTAATTACTTATTATTTAATCAAGTATGCGGTTCGTCAATGGAAATATTACCAAAAAAAATGTATAAAGGAAGTACCTATATAGGTACTTTTATGTCAAAGTTTTGGCAGATCTAAAAATTCAGTGTGATATAACCGATCTGATCAATCATTCACTATCTCACGCTAAACAGCTTGCTTGAGAGAACTGTTCATTGTTCTTTAATCCCTTATAATAAAATTTTACCGTACCCAATACCCAGATCAGGTAACATTTTTGAATTCCTTTATCTTTCTCTTTTACAATCTTGAGTCATCCAACCTTTAATCAGTTTATCATCGTCTCGAAGGCGTCTGTTTCAAATCGTCTTACTGAATATACAGAATAAATTTTAGTGGCATCAACAATAATTAATAAGATGGTACATATCTATGAAACATTAAATTCCGAGTTCCATGCGTCTACTTTACCATTGCCTACCTACTTCATACTTTCTATTCAACTGATGAACTCTGCGTTATTTCCACAGTAGTAGTAGGTATGTTGATCTAATTCGTTTAAAATTGTGAAACATATGTTAATGTATCGTAATTACTCGATAATTTTCTGTTTGTCAGAAATAATTTGTTCAAACAAACTCGATAATGTCACTAATTACCTTTGATTTATTCTTGATTACTGTAAAAAATTGTGAAGATAAAAGTCCAGTTCTGTTCACACCACACCGGTATCACAAATAATAAATTGTTCACTCAATTAGACTAAAAGTTCACTGTTTTCCTTGCATTTTGCGTAAACACTTATCGAAACAGCAAGTAATCGCTATTCGGCATACAACACCAACTAAAGTTTGTTCTCTTCGTCAACCATAATGGACAAAGGAAGGGGGCCGTTATCTTTGTTCGGGCCGCATACACTTACAACCATCCTTTTCTGTCGAACTGTTTGATTTTATACGACGAGATAATGACAGCAGAACTGCGCCTGTGATCCTCAACTGTGGACTTAAACAGTCTGTCATTGAGTTCAATTTCGTTTTAAGTCAATCTCTTTCAGTCATGTACTAAGCATCTATAAGCTCGTTGTGGTTAAACATGAAGAATGTCTTCTTGGATTTTTGGCCTTTTCAGGTTTTTCTTTCTAATACGTGCACATTCTCTTCATGGGAGATTCCAATCATTCATCAATTGCATCGTTCTCAAGTTTCTTAGTAATACGATATTTTTCATTAACGTTCCCTTATTGGTTTATCACATATTTAATCAAATTTAATTATAAAACTTGTTCTTATGCATTACTCTATGTAAAGATTTTTTGTTTTCATGTAACTGTAATTAAGACTAGAATTCTAGACTAAAATACTAACACCATGATAATACAATTATTTCATGAACGTTGCATTTGCGCGACTTTGATGTTAGATCTATAATAAGTGGGGTTTGATGCAAGACAACCCATGCTTATGACCTTGACAAAAAAATGCTTCACGGAGCATCTATTTTAATACTCGATATCACTAAAAGCATTACTCTTGCCAAAGAAACACCGAAAAATTATGTATTCCTCTTTTGCTATTTGCCCTACAATACTACTGACAATACATGAAGTTAAACCATCAACAAAGGATGCACCGAAAGCAGTTGCTTAATTTTTTTCAATAATGTGGAATATTTTTGTCTATCTTTAATAAATATCGTTAGGGCGAGACACACTTTTCTGAAAAATCAAGCATTGTTTCACCACCTAGATTTCCAGTGAAATAACCGAAAAGTTCGCTATTTCCATGTTTTTGTCGACAGCCTCATTCTTTAAATTTTTCCTGGATTATTTACGTACAGATGTCATGTCGGGCGGGATTGACCAAAACAGACACTAAACTTTCTGTATCTACAAGGTCGGTTGAATTGGACAAAAGTTTCCTATTTTGGGAAGCAATAATAATGTTTTTTCAGATCTCAAATATAAATGTTTTTGTTTTGTTATATTCGACAAAAACTAAAATAATCGAATTTCGTTTTTGTCTCTTCCGCCTCCATTTTGAATGATGTAAGAAAAAGTCAGGGGAAATTTTAATAATGTTTCATATTTGTTATAATCTGATATGAACCAATTTTCAACGCGACGTTTCATTCATTAAATTCCATCCTCAACATTTTTTTAAATACGGAGCTACTTTTTTTCATCGACTTTTGTAGCCACTTTCATAAAAAATTCAGCTATTTATTATAATATACGTGTTTCTTGGCGTTTTTCCCGGAAAACATCAATATTTGGCCATACAGTTCCCGTCAGTGTAGTCTCACGAAAAACTCAGAGGAACTTTCAGTACTGTTTCATATTTGTTATAATCTTATATGAACCAATTTCCAATGCGACATTGCTTTCATTAGATTCCATTATCAACTTTATTGGTTTAAACATAGGCCTTTAGTTTTTTCATCAAGTTTAGTAGTTTAGTTTTAACAAATGCAGCTATTAATTACAATACATGCATTTCTCGACGTTTTGCTCATGAATACTGTATAGTCAAACAATTCCCGGTCAAAGCTACCTCAAAAACGTAAGTACCTAACAATATTTTTTGGGTCTAGAACTCAAAGATATACATAAATTTCAATATCAGAAGAAAATGTAATATACCAAGTAACAAACAGAAGAAAATGTCAAAATACTCCTCATTATCAACGTCGTTCACGATATTTCATTAAATGTTCGAATTGCTGTCCATCGTTTCTTGAACACATTTTCGCTCTTGCCATAGTATTTGCTTGTGGCAATTTTCCAGCATTTGTGCAGTTATAGCCATGCAAGCCCTCCTTATTGTTTCTTTCAATTCGTCAATATTGCTAAAAGTTGATCTTTGATAGGACCATTGTTTCCTATCCATCGTCCTTGCATAGTCGTATCTCTGAAAATCTTCCAACAACTCAACTAGAGTCTCCGACAAGAACACCAAGCCAAACATTAACTCCAAATCTTTCTTGGAAATTTGTAGGAAGTGATAATGAATATTTCTATTGAAACATCTGATATTTGTGAATCTACTCTCAACACACCATAAAAATGTATTACAGATTTCATCATCCCGACGACGTTGTCTGAGTAGCCATCTTAAAAATATTTTTCTCTTATCATAGTCCGTTAAATGCAAATGATGGATTTTTCTGACTTTGTATGGTCTGAACTTATTTCTTCTTAAAATTCTTTGAATTGACGTCATGTTATGCAATCTCTCTCAATGATACTTTTTGTTCTCAATTTTTCGATATTCCACAAATCCTGAACCGAATCGAATAAATATCACTTTATTACTATCGAGAATGCCTTCTGAACTTACCTAAAAGTCCAGTTTCAGTATCGCCGCCTCTGTTAGTTACTGTACAATGATGGTTTTTCAAATGAACCATGATTCATGAGTCCATAAACTCCTCTTAATGCGTTAAAAATATCTTTCCGATGGCTTATGCCTCTCAGGGTACAATTCCCCATTCATAGCTTGAAAAAATTTATTCATTTCAGTACTCTTACAATTTTTTTTCCAAGATTTCTATTCGTCAGAAAACATCAGAAACAAACATTTATGTTTTATAAAAATTGGCTTTTGAACAGTTCTTCCGTATATTCATACAAAAATCCTGGAATGCATATGCGTTCACGTCTATACTTGCAAATTTTCATTTTTGAGTTCTAAGATTTTGGTTTCTACCTTTTTCAGACCACACTAACGGAAATGGTATGACCAAATATTGATATGTTTTTTCGGAGAAAAATGTCGAGAAATACATATATTGTAATTAATAGCTGAATATGTTGAAACAGTGGCTACAGAAATTGATGAAAAAAAACTATAGGCCCGTATTTAAAACAATAAAGTTGACGATGGAATTTAATGAACGAAACGTGGTATTAGAAATTGGTTCATATAAGATTATAACAAATATGAAACAGTATTGAAAATTCCTTTGATTTTTTTTGAGACTACACTGAATTGAATTGAATTGAATGACCAAATATTATTGATATTTTCTCGGAGAAAAACGTCGAGAAATACATATATTGTAATACAAAACTGAATTTGATATGAAAGTAGCTACAGAAATCGATGAAACAAACTAGAGGTTCGTATTTAAAAAATAACGTTGGTGATCGATGATGATGATATTATTCGAAAGGCGGTAGAGCCCAAAAACGAAATTCGACCATTTTAGTTTTTCACGAATATCTCAAAAACAACCATTGATTTTTGAGTTCTATAAAACGATTATTATTACTCCCCTAAATAGGAAACCAAAATTTCACCGACCTTGTAGGTTTATCAGTTTCCAAGATAGCAATAGTGGGATCAGCTAAATAATCGGCCTGTATTCAGGGCGTTCCAACAAAAACTTGACCCTCCCTGTAAGTCAGAAACGGACGTGTTATCGAAAATTTCAAAAAAAAACGTTAATTGATATTTCTAGGGGGACTAATATTGATATGAAAATCATACCCGGACAGCAGCTACCCCCCCTATTTTTTTCAATGGCATGGGGTATCGAGTGATACATCATTTCAAAGGTCTTTTGTCCCTCTATTACCTCTGTGATTTTTTTCGAAATTGGTTCATTCGTTATTGAGAAATTAAATGTTGAACACTTTATTTAAGAAAAAACAAAATTTGCTGTCGTTTCGTTTATTGAGGAAATCAACAACAAACAATATCAATGGGAACAAAATCAACGGAGAAATTGCTCAAAATGACCTCCACCTAGTTCCATACAATTATACAGTCGACTTTCGAAAGCGTTCCTTACATTAGTCAAGATGTCGGGGGTCAGCAATCGGCATTCCCGAACAATTCTCTGTCGCAGCTCTTCTAGATTTGCAGGCGTAGTAGAGGTGTCCCCACAGAAAGAAATCCAACGGTGTGAGATCAGGTGATCTAGCTGGCCACTCCACTGGACCTCTTCTGCCGATCCAACGCATTGGAAAACGTTCGTCCAAAAACTGCCTCACCCGAACATCAAAATGTGGGGGTGCACCATCCTGCTGGAACGTTATTGTTATGTGTCTCCATTGAGATGACCTTCAATGAAAAATTGTCCAAAAATATGAATACCAAGAATGCCGGTCCAAACATTAAATTTTTGTGGAGTTTGTGAATGTGTTTCCATCACCAAATGAGGATTCACATCACCCCAGTAAAGACAATTATGTCTATTTACTTCACCATTAAACATGAAAGTACTTTCGTCTGAAAAACATGTATAATAGGTTTGGATTATTGGTCAATTTCTCGCTGAACTTCTCACAAAACTGAATGAAGTCGACGATCAGGATCATCTTCGTGTAATTCTTGAACTAACCTTATTTTGTAAGGATGGAACTTGTAGGCTTTCAAACTCCGAAAAACACTCGTAGCTGATATACCGGAGTCTGGTGACCAGACGCTCTAGCTATTTGTCTGATATATTGTCGATGATCTATTTGCACATGTCCTAAAACTGCAACTTCAACCCCGTCATCTCTGACAGGACGAAATACTTCATGTTTTCTGTTGTGAACAGAACCTGACGTTCGAAATTTATCCAAATGATTAACGTATTGATGGCTCACGTTGTGGTTTGGATGATTCGTATTATAAATTATTGTAGTAGCTTTAGCACATTCATTATTTCGATAATAGGTTGCAACAATTTCTATTCTTTCTTCAGTAGAATAAACCATGTTGGAACACAGTGAGCAACGATGAATAAATAATAATTCGTGAAGAGGTGACAGTGGCCAACTATCTACTTTTTGTTCTGCGACAACTAGCTTCAACAAAAATTACCAGTACAGAAAAAAACTAACAGTGTCGTCCATTTCCCACCGTTTACTACTAATTAAGTAAATTCTACAAATCTGGAAGAGCTGCACCAGAGAATTGTTGAGGACAGCCGATGCTGACCACGGACATCTTGAGTGATGTCAGGAGCGCTTTCGAAAGTCCACTGTATTATTGTATGGAACTAGGTGGAGGTCATTTTGAGCCATTTATCCGTTGATTTTGTTCCCATTGATATTGTTTGTTGTTGATTTCCTCAATAAACAAGAAACGACAGCGAATTTTGTTTTTTTTCTTAAATAAAGTGTTCAACATTTAATTTCTCAATAATGAATGAACCAATTTCGAAAAAATCACAGGTAATTTGAAATGATGTATCACTCGATCCCCCATGTCATTTAAAAAATAGGGGGGTAGCTGCTGACCGCAAGGGAGTGAAGTTTCGGGTATGATTTTCATATCAAAATTAGTCCCTCTTGAAATAAAAATGGACGTGTTCTTTGAAATTTTCGATCACACGTCCGTTTCTGACTTACAGGGGAGGTCAAGTTTTCGTTGGAACGCCCTGTAAATACATAGACGAAAACAGCCATTACTGAGCCATTCATCTTAAACATAAAGTAAACACAGCCACTGTCAATAATTTGAATAGTGTTCTTTTTGAGTATAACTACTCTTCACAAAATATAACGTGTTTAATTTGGATCTCCAGTTACATAAGATTATATCGTCCTGGTAGAACTAAAAAATTACTCCTCGCAAAATGATGTGTATCATTTTTTCGTGCTCGTGCCTACATATGGATATTTCGTTCTGCTTAGAGCAGACTGAAAAATTACTCCTCATAATGTCAATTGATTTTGGCCACATCTGAATATACAAACCTTTTTACAGGAAGTGCCCGTGTACCAATCTTCACATTATCACATTCTCAGGAACCATAATAAAAATTTAACCCTTTAAAGGCATGTTTATAGTTGCTCTTTTCGACGACCCCTCTTCCCAAATGTTAAAACCGCCAAAAATATCATAATTAATACCTATCAATTGCTGATTCCTTTCCTAGCCCTCTCTTCATCCCCACCATATTTAGTGAACATCACATAATTTATATTTTCGTTTCTTCTTTATTTGATCTGCTACACGAATCTGAAGTGAAAATTATGCGATCTCTATCAATTACTTTCTCATGTCCTCTCTCATAAGACCAATGTCAGAAATTAGATATGAACTGGAAATTATAAATAATGTTCATAATTTTTTTTCTAAATTAAATGAACAAAAAGTTTTTTTATTTGTATTCAAACTTTTCGTGTTGTTCGGCAATGTCCTTAACGCAAAAAATAACAAAATTTCTTGATATATCATAAATTTTTCCAAAAAAAAAAAAAACAGATTTGCTTCATTTTTGACGAATGGCATTTTTATTTATGTATGGCGAAGCGAAATATTTACTTACAAAGAGTACAAGTAGATGAAATAGTTTTAAAAACTTGCAGACTATGGCCGGAGCCTTATCTCCAAAAGTTGGCGATGCACGCGTAGTACAATGTAGCAGATTAGTGCCGCGTTCATAACACTAGTGGGCAGTGTTTTTATCAGAAAATGTTATATTATTATACTGTTATATTTCTTGAAATATTGCGAATTTCACATAGTAAGACGTTTTTTCGATATAAAATAGATAAAGTTTGAGTAAGTAATGTCGGTTAGTACCGAGATCGATCTTACACTGACGCTCCTCAAAAAAGTTCCCAATTGTTAATTGATAAAATAATTTGGCAAAAATTTAAATAGACTTTCTCAGAAATATCGTCTCGTACCTACTAAATCTCTTCTCTTATCACAGACATGTGGGTAAACTTATAAATAGAAATGATTCTTGTCGGACGTACAATTCTTTTTAATTCAAGGATTTCCTCGAGTGAAACTTCAAATCATAAAGCAGCGAATTGACGCAAAGAAGAAACTGCACAAAACTACCACAAAGTTAACAAAAAATGTTCAATCCGTAGAAATATCGATTGGTTCATTAATGAATGTTGAACTTTGGGCTGAGGAATTTGCAACGTATGCAAACAGTATTTAAAAAAATTCTTGGTGTTGCCTTAATGACGATTTCATGAAAAATTGAGATTGGTTTCCGTTATATATGATTTTCAAAAAATACTGAAATCTTATCAATGCCATTTCATTCCATATTCCCAAAAGTACCTATACTACTGATATAGTCCAAGACGCTGTATAATTTCGACTTATAGGCACACTTTCCTTTTATTCACGGCTTGGTATTATCACACTGTAGTTCAGATTCCAATATTCAGTTTTGTACACCTTGCCGTCATATTTTTTTCATTGATTTTTATTTATATTCCGACATGCTTAGCGCTGTTTATTCAGAAAAGAACTACTTTAAATAAGTTGACTGATATGCCAACATGAGCTAGTTAAGTTAAATGTAAAAAATATCTCATGTTCCTTCAATAGTTCATAAGCTGTTCTAATCATTCTACAGAAGGCCCACATAGTCCAGTCATTAAGTGCCTTTTGGGTCAAACTTTATTCTCCGCCTCCGAAAAATATGAACGAGGTGTCATTCGATTCGGAATAGCGTGTAGATGATTTTTGAAAAAATTCAGGAGCCGCTTGCAAAAGTTGTTAACAATTAACTGGAAAAAAATGGGGTTTGGTTTTTTGCAAATATCTCAAAAATTATTTGCATTTTTTTAATTAAAAAAAGATTCAGAAAGAGGAGGAAATTTCTCAGAACTGTAGGACCAATATTCTTGATTTCCCCAGAGGGTTGGAAATAGGGCCGAAAACGGGAGCACAGGCTTGCTTGCGTAAGCTCATCCGTTTTTTAAGATCAGAAGCCACAAGAAAATTATAAAAAAAATAATTTCCTATTGTATGAAAAATTGTTATAAACAAATGAATTGTTTATAAGGTAATTTATTTATTTTTTCTTCATAATGAAACAAAAACAAACTTGAAACAATAATGTATTTATATTTTTTAAATCATTTTAAAAATTATGTTATTCTCTCTATCATTCTCCTGTTTGACTTACTAAAACTTATATACTAGACTTATTCATTTATTATTAATAATTATATTATTGAAAAAGATAAAAATTCAAGCTCTTACCCAATTATTTATTTATTTTATAGCATTTATTTATGAAAAAAAATGTCCGTCAACCGGCTGCACCCTTACGAGCACAACCCTCAGAATTCTTCGAAAGACTTTTGTGAGCTAGGGAAGAGGTAGCCCTTACCTTTTAACGTATGCTATGCACGAGACAAGTGATCATGCTGGGAATCGAACCCACGCCCCTGTGGTTGAGAGGCAAGCGCTCTACCAAGCAGGGAGGGTCAACCATCATTCAAGGCCTTGGTGAGTTGCGACACCACTTTCCTGAGCTACCGGTGCAAAATCGGACCGGCAGCCATGGCGCACCCTGGAGGGAATGCTTATTCCTTCTGATGTCGGCCGTGGGTATACTGGGTTAACCCCCCGGTATACCCCACTACTCGGTTCACGATGGACGAGAAAGAGGCCCCCACAACCGACCCCCTCGGATTAGGGGTCATAGGCAAGGTGGTGGGGCCCAGAACGATGGATTGCCACTATATAACGACCGCAATGAAAACGGACGCTTTGAGTGGACGGATGAACTAAGGGACAGTCTTCTGCATTGCTATGAGAGCAGTGAGCCCGCCCGAAGAGGATACATGGCGAGAATGCATGCTTTGTGGTGTGAAATACACTTAGAGCATGCTGCCTTTTCCGCACAAAACCTAAGGGATTATGTATCCCACCTTCGGGTTCGAGGCTATGTTAGAGCCCCTCCTCAGCCGGTTAACGCAGTGGCAGAAGTGGCAGATATGCCACGCGTCGATCTAGCTGTAGAGGAGGCCCGCATCATATCACCAACGGAAGGCATCAGAACCCGCAGGGCGCTGCATAACACCAAGCCCCTGAAGCCACAACAACTGGCACGGGTGGATGCGGAGATTCACGATGTCCTTTCAGAAGAGGCTGACATCTGGCAGATCAACTCTGCCGTGTATGACGCCGCTCAGGTCCTGTCCCAAACGAAGAGGAGGGATACCAACCCTCTGATTGGGAGGCATGAGCGACGCATTCACAAGATGGAAGCTAAGATCAGGTCAGCGAGACAACACGCGTCTCGTATCCAGTGTGTGGCGGACTACGTTGCGACCAATAGGCCCTTCACGCCCGCAGTGCAGCGAATTGCCGCAAATTTAAGACGAGCTCACCACACACTAAATCATGGCGTGTTGTTAACCATCAAACAGCACTGTCTTGATAGGATACAAATGCTGGTGGCTGCAAAAAAGTCACTAGTGAGGCGGGCGAGAAGCATCGCGGAAAACATGAAGTTCCGCTATAAACCTTCTCGCCTATTCCAAGAGCCTCCACGTGTTGTGGAAAACCCGCCGGCGGCTGATCGGGTAGAAACCTTCTGGAAGGGTATTTACGAATTTCCGCAACCACTCAACGTAGATAATCCAGCCCTAGCGCAGTTCGAAGCTTTCTGCAGGAGGCTTCGTCAGCCTGAGCTCAATGAACTGCGCAATCCGATAACCCCGGAAGAAGTTCGACGGGCCGTCAAAGGCTCGAAGAATTTTGCTGCTCCAGGTCCTGATGGCCTGAATAACTATTGGCGGAAAAAATTTCCCAAGTACCCACCACCATCTAGCAAGAGTTTTCAACTCATGGCTAGATGGGGAGCAGCAGATTCCGGATTGGTTTGTCGAGGGGCGAACCGTGCTAATCCCCAAAAACGGAGATATATCTGATTCGAAGAACTACAGACCGATAACATGCTTGAACGCATGTTATAAGATGTTTACACGCATCTTGTACATGCGAATACTCTCCGCAGTTGAGCCGGTGTATGAACGGATATATGAGCAAAGAGGGTCAAAAAACGGGGTCGCTGGCTGCAAGGAACCTGCTGATCGACAGATGCATCACGCAGGACTCCGTGCAGTATAAGCGTAACCTTTCAATGGCCTGGATCGATTATCGCAAGGCATTTGATACAACTTCGCATGAACTCATCATGCATTTGCTCAGATGCCTTGCGGTACCCGATCAAATAGTGAGATGCATTGAACAGCTGATGCCGCTCTGGAGGACTCGAGTCCAAACAGAGCAGGTTATCTTTAGAAGGGGCGTGTTTCAGGGAGACTCCCTCAGCCCTCTTCTCTTCTGCATCTCACTACTGCCATTGTCCGTTGCACTACGGAAAACCCGCGGATACAACTGCGGCACCCCCAGCAACCGGAGGCATAAGGTCACCCATCTGCTTCACATGGATGACCTTAAACTTTATGCCTCCAGAGAAAAGGACCTTCACCAGTCCTTAAGGGTACACGCATGCTATCGGAATGGAGTTTGGGATAGACAAATGTGCCACGGTTCATCTCAAAAGAGGACGATGCGAGGAATACGAAGAGGACGTTCAGCTCGTAGACGGAAGCATCCTACATCATCTCGATGCCGGAGAGACGTATACCTACCTAGGGGTGGAACAACGCCACACCCAAGAGGTAGCTACTGTCAAAAGCTCTCTCCGCGGCAAGTATCAGCACAAACTCCGACAGATCTGGTCTTCAGAACTGTCGGAGAAGAACAAAGTTGCTGCAACTAATATGCTTGCCGTTCCGATTCTACTTTACTCCTTTGGAGTAATGAAATGGACTCAGGAAGAGCTGCGACAACTCGACGTAAAAACTCGCAAAATGATGCATCTTCATAGAAGCTTGCATCCTAAATCGTCTGTTCCACGGTTATACTTCCCCAGACAACGGGGAGGCCGTGGACTTTTGAGTTTGGAGTGTCTACATAACAGAATGGTACTGGATGGAGCCTGTAAAGTCATCAGGAGTTCGGATCCCCTTCTCTGCTTGGTATGTGATCATGAAATAGCAGGGATTGGAGCATTTCTTTTCAAGGCAGCAACCCGTGCAGCCGATGAACTCGGTCTCGTATTCGACACTGAACGGGCAAACCCAAACTCTATCACCGAGTTGGAACCCGTTCAGCAAAAAGCCCACGTAAAAGCTGCGGAGTGTGAGAGGCTCCTGCAGCTACATAAGGATAAGCCGATGCATGGGGACTTCTTCAAGAACATTGAAGACCTAGGCTTATCCAGAGACCTGACCTTCTCGTTTCTCAGGTCAAGTGGGCTGGAGTCGGAGACCGAGGGATTCATAATGACCTGCCAGGATGGTGTCTTCAACACTCTCGTCTACCGCAGTCGCGTGATGGGTATAGAGGTCCCTGACAGTAGATGCAGAGCGTGTCGTGGGGCAGCTGAGACCATAATGCATTTGCTGTCAGCTTGTCCAGCTTATGCGGTCTCAGCCTATATCCACAAACATAACGCGGCCCTACGAGTATTGTACTATCATCTACGACACTCGGACGGTGTAGACGAGACACCGGTGTTGTCTTATGCTCCGGGGGATATTGAGTCCGTGGTGGAGAATGAGAAGTGCCGAATCTATTGGAACTATTCATTCCCCACCCTCAGGCAAATACAAGCCAATAAGCCTGATGTAGTACTCCTCGACCATCAAAGTAGGACGATTTTCGTCATTGAGTTTTCAGCTCCTGGCGAAACGAACATCGTCCGAAAATAGGAGGAAAAACGGACTAAATATCGAGATCTTCTCTTTGAACTCCGCAGGCTTTACCCAAACCATTCTGTCAAGATGGTGGTTCTGATAATAGGGGTCCTTGGTGGAATGATGGACACACTGCTCTCAAACTTAAAAATCATACCGGCGTGCCGTGACATGGCAGAAATCCTAGCCGGGCGAATGCAGAAGGCCGCCTACTCAGGGCACATGATTCTCCACTTACCCCATGGACGTGGGGAGTGTTTACTGGGGTTAATGACATACCAGCGCGCCCTCCGGAAGTGTCGGAGCTCCGGAGACAGGGCCTGACTGGGTAATTCCTAACGAAAAAAAAAATAATAATAATAATAATAAGACATGGTTGATTTTGTTTCATTATAAAGAAAAATAAAAAAATTACATACACAAAGGACCCCGCACACCTTATATGGGAAAATGGCTCTCCGTCAAATTTCTTGAATTTTTGATATGTTGTAGAATTGATCATTCCGATGAAATGTTTCAACGGGCGCAACACGATCCTATGACTAGTTTTCGAGATACAGGGTGTTGAATATGAGAAACATTCACTTTTCATCACTCTGTATCTGCCAAGTTACGATTTAGTTCGGATTTATCTTTTGTGGGATCATCATCACATCCGTGTATGATGAATTCATGAGAAATTCATTTCCAAATCTTTTCGTAGTACAGGGCGATTTCACTTGAAAACAATGCTATTTTGAGACTTTCATAATTTAGTTGTTTTATAAAGAGAAAATGCGAGAAAAGGTAGAATTATCACATAATATTATAAATTCATTTCATCTAGCATCACAGTTGATACAATTCATACAAGGTGATTCACAAATATGGAAACAAAACGAATTTTGGTTTTTGGGACACCTTGTAGTAATAAACCAAACTAAAATGACAAAATTCACTTAAAGAATGTTAAATGATATGTTTCATCGTATACAGAGTCGAATGATATCAATTTTAAAAAAAATTAAAAAATTAGTTATACTTTAATAAATAAAAACCTTGATTTTTTAAATCACCCTATATCTCATAAGGGAGTCCGAAAAGATAGCGATATTTTTTCACGGGAGAACTCGAAATACTTTCATTCATATCGTACAAAATTTTCATCAAATTCCTATGACAGGTTTTGTATATACAAGGCGAACAATTTGTGAAAAAGTCCATATATTTCACTATTTTACGCTAATAAATGACCACTCTACCTATATGAAGTCTCCTGATGTGATTGAGAAGATACTTATTTGATATTTATTCAAAACGTAAAAGTAAGGAATTCAGTGAAGTGAAATCAACATTATTTCAACTCATAACAACTTGTACGGCCTTGCCAGATGGCACACATAATATGTATCCCATGGCTATTGGGAATTCAAGATAAGGGATACTCCCTCTGGTGTCGGGTTTTGAATCTATACTTACGTGAAAATGAGGTTGACTATGATTTTGACATTTTGAGCATTTCTACAACAATAGCACAGAGCAACCATAAAGCTGTCCTGATGTCCACGAAACAGCTGTCGACAGATGATGGTGGCTCCGATTTTGGAGCCATTTTCAAGAACTGAAAAAGAAAGAAAATAAGAAGATTAATAAATGGTTGAAATGTAATTCTACGCTGAGGTCTCAATCTGCCTACTCCTCAGGTATAATTACGTTAGGTTTTTGTGACTTGACATCGGGGTCTCAATCTGCCTACTCCCCATGTCTCGTCACTGGTTCTCTCTAAGGTCTCAATCTGCCTACTCCTTCGAGAGAACTGAGGAATTGTGTGTTGAGGAACCTTGATGATCAAGATGGTGACCACAAATTCTCAAGAAATCTGGGACATAGATATCAAAAGCAACAAAAATATCCACTCTACATTCTAAAGAAAGTCTTTGAATATTTTGACGAGCATTACAAATAATGCACGCACGACTTGATACGCGGGACAACACATTGAGACGAAGGCAATTCGGGTTATTTTCCATAGCAATAATGTCATTCATTACTGTGTTATTACAATTGAAACATATTTTTGTATCATCCTGAATATCAATAGGTGGATTTCCCGCAGTTTGTCTTCGATATGTTGCAATTTGCAAAACATCAATATTATCTCCTCTATTCAAACGCATTGAGAGTCTAGGAATAACATTTCGGTCACAAACATAACAACTCACTCTATTTGCGAAGGCCATATTGTTCAGCAAAGTTCAACAAACACTGAAAATCACATAAACTTGAACAGTAAAAAAGAAACTTCAATTAGTCCACTAACCCAAAAAGAGTTCTCGGGCTTTATGACAACAAGAAAACGACTATTGACATAAGAATTGTGTTGATTTTATCCTCTTTGAATTGTTCTCCACGCCTACTACGAAATAAGAGGAATATATTAATAAGTAGGTATTCGAAGATGATTCAGACGATGTTTCAAATACAAGAAAAAGAAAGAGAAACGTTCTCTGAAAGGGGGTATATACTATATACAAACATATATACGATTCGAAGATACAAGAACATAATTGAAACATAAAACGTTAATTTGGTGTAAAAATATGCCGAGAATTTGATTTAATATATATCTATATAAGCCGATAGAAATAATTACATACAAATTATGATTTTTTTCTGATTTATCCTTTGTGGTATTTTCGTTATGTGACAAATTCATGCGATATTCATGTCCAAATCTTTTTGTTGATAATAATGCTATTTTGAGACTTTCACTATTTTATTGTTTTATAGAGTGAAAATTCGAAAAAACGAACTTCTGCGGATGTAATAAGTATAATATAACTTCTGAGAAACACTAAGCATGAAAAAATAACTTTTCCATTGAATCGCCTACTAGACGATGCTGGTGCAGATAATAATTCGAGTTATGGCTTTTTTTCGAATGATACGGTACGCTATTGTACGGTATAATAACTGAACACTATTTTATTGAAATATTTTTATTTCGAGTAAAAGCGGCCGGACGAGGAAGAACTACAGCAAACCCGCCGAAAACTGGAGTGAAAATACATTTTTCGCCTTGTATATGAAAAACCCGTCATAGGATTCCGCTGAAAATTTTGTACAATATGGATGAAAGTACTTCGAGTTCTCCCATGAAAAAATATCGCTATCTTTTCGGACTCCCTTATGAGATATAGGGTGATTTAAAAAATCAAGGTTTTTGTTTATTAAAGTATAACTAATTTTTTTATTTTTTTTTAAATTGATATCATTCGACTCTGTATACGATGAAACATATCATTTAACATTCTTCAAGTGAATTTTGTCATTTTAGTTTGGTTTATTACTACAAGGTGTCCCAAAAACCAAAATTCGTTTTGTTTCCATATTTGTGAATCACCTTGTATGAATTGTATCAACTGTGATGCTAGATGAAATGAATTTATAATATTATGTGATAATTCTACCTTTTCTCGCATTTTCTCTTTATAAAACAACTAAATTATGAAAGTCTCAAAATAGCATTGTTTTCAAGTGAAATCGCCCTGTACTACGAAAAGATTTGGAAATGAATTTCTCATGAATTCATCATACACGGATGTGATGATGATCCCACAAAAGATAAATCCGAACTAAATCGTAACTTGGCAGATACAGAGTGATGAAAAGTGAATGTTTCTCATATTCAACACCCTGTATCTCGAAAACTAGTCATAGGATCGTGTTGCGCCCGTTGAAACATTTCATCGGAATGATCAATTCTACAACATATCAAAAATTCAAGAAATTTGACGGAGAGCCATTTTCCCATATAAGGTGTGCGGGGTCCTTTAATTGGTTATAACAAATTGTTCTTTGAATAAACAATGAAAATTTACAGATTTTTCAAGATGAATTATGATTTTAAAAAAATGGTTCTTTAATAATAATTACAGGTGGTAAACGGGAACACAGGCTTGCGTAAGCTCATCCGTTTTTATGATCAGAAGCCACAAGAAAATTATAAAAAAAAATAATTTCCTATTGTATAAAAAATTGTTATAAACAAATGAATTGTTTATAAGGTAATTTATTTATTTTTTCTTCATATTGAAACAAAAACAAACTTGAAACAATAAATTATTTATATTTTTTATTTCATTTTAAAAATTGTGTTATTCTCTCTATCATTCTCCTGTTTGACTCACTAAAACTTATATACTTATATTCATTTATTATTAATAATTATATTATTGAAAAAGATAAAAATTCAAGCTCTTACCCAATTATTTATTTATTTAATAGCATTTATTTATGAAAAAAAATGTCCGTCAATCGGCTGCACCCTTACGAGCACAACCCTCAGAATTCTTCGAAAGACTTTTGTGAGCTAGGGAAGAGGTAGCCCTTACCTTTTAACGTATGCTATGTACGAGACAAGTGATCATGCTGGGATTCGAACCCACGCCCCTGTGATTGAGAGGCAAGCGCTCTACCATCATGACCACCAAGGATCAAAAGGAAAAAACTTTCTGAAAATTTTTAACTGTTGTTTGAATATCTTCTAAACTATAATAAATTAATAAATATAATAATATAATAATAATAATAAAAATAAGACATGGTTGTTTTTGTTTCATTATATAGAAAATGAAAAAAATTACATACACAAATTTAATTGGTTATAACAAATTGTTCTTTGAATAAACAATGAAAATTTACAGTTTTTTCAAGATGAATTATGATTAAAAAAAAATGGTTCTTTAATAATAATTACAGGTGGTAGAATAATATTTTTATTTAACAAAACTGTTTTCAATGAACGTTTTTATTTTCAATAACAATAATTTGCATCAAAGATGTTTCCAAAAAAATTAAATAATGTTATGAGCAACGCAATAATTTTCTAATGGCTTCCGATCTTAAAAAAAGGATCAATAGAAATATTACAAAAAAAGTTCAATGGGTAATCAAGCTTTTAAATTTACAATTTAAGTAAATTATTGATAAGAGAGGGGAAAATTTCATTTTTTTATATTTCCGACAGGAATCTTTTCTGAGGCTTGTCAAAAATAGGTCCAAAAAGGAAAAAACAATCAGAATTTTTTGACCGCGAATTATGGTTCATTCATCTATCCAGTATATGCCTGAATTTTTTCAAATCTTACTTTTCATATTTATTAAGTTCAAATAATATTTATTCATGAAGGTCCAAAGAGGACGCAAGCCAGTCCCCGTTTTCGGCCGTATTTTCAACCCTCTGGGAAAATTATAAATATAAATATTGTTACAGGTCCGGGACGCATAACCTCTTTTTTGGGAAAGTTCATCCTCTTTTTGAATCATTTTTTAGATTTAAAAAATGTCAAATAGTTTTAGAGATATTTGCAAAAACCAAATCCCATTTTTTCCAGTTGAATGTTAATTAATAACTTCTACAATTTTTGCAAGTCGCTCTTGAATTTTTTCATAAATCATCTACATGCTATTCCGAATTGAAGGACACCTCGTTCATATTTTTCGAAGGCGGAGAAGAAAGTTGACCCAAAAAGCACTTGTTGAATGGACTACAACATATACACTATCCCTCTGCCTAGACAAGTTTCAATAGTTGATTGAAGAACATTGTGTATTAATAGCAATATACTGTATATGAGGTAAGAATTTTAGTGGTCTTTTATCAAAATCACTTTTGCAAAATTTAGTTACTTGTTTTTGAAAAATCATGGTTGAGATATGATTTTAATTTTATAATGAAAGGTTTGGTTTTCTTTTTATCTGTAATGAAAGAGGCAGGTGACACACTTCTCCAAGAACTACACAAAACTCATTGAAACGTGACTGAAATAATAATATCTACATCAAATGAAATATCAGCGTATTTATGATATGCTGTTGCTTTGTTTCATTACTATGCCGTCTCTCGAATTGCAGTTTACAATGGTAATGCTACTCATTGCTAACGGTAGTCTAACTGAATCTTCGAATCTCGCATTATCATATCGTCCGTTTTCTCTACTGAATTGAAGACATACAGACGTTTCAGATTCTTTACCGAGAGTGTACAGAACACAGAACAGCATAGACCGGTTTTCTGGTACAGGTGTATCAACAACTATATAAACAACAAACAAAGCTCTCTCTGGAAACTCGTCAAGGTGCAATAATATATTGGGGTAGAATGATAGTAAAAAACTAAAAGTGAATCGCAAGTACATTTTTGCCATTCCGCAAATATTTATCCTCTTTACCTATGGAACATTAAAAAAATATAGCTTTACTTATGTAGTAATGATGTTCACTCTTGGTTTCCGACTTCAATTTCTCAAAGAAAATCTTTTTAATATCGTATTAGATTTGAACGTGAGTGGGCCCATATCAGGCCCTCCACTGCGGCCAATGGCCTATTGTGGCTAATATCGTATTAGAGTCTGGTAAATAATTAATATAATTCCAGTCAAATCCGCAATGAAAAATACAAAGAAAAAAGGTGAGCGAAAGGATAAATCGATGCACATTCAATAATGGCCGTAAATAAATGTTTGCTTGAATACTTATACCTACTCAGGATTTCCCCAAATCTAATACCTCTTTTTGAATACAATTTGGCTAAGGTGCGTAGTGGTCATGTTATGAAAGTGATTCATTCAGCTGTTAACTTTGTCGTAGCGATCAACTATTACCCTTTCAAACTTCAACAAACCAATTTCAGTTTACACTGGATAATGCTTGAATAATTATAAATCATTATCAACAACCTTCATCACTGAGGCAGAGCTTCTAAACACTGCTTGTTTATTAATTGTACAAAATCCAAATCGTTGTTTTTTTTCTGCATATAGGTAATCATGCTAAAATCCACCATACAAACGTCAAAATCAAAGATGTCCAATAACTATAGTTCTCACTTCTTACATTTTTGTTATTAATCTAATTCAGCGCGCATTTATAGCTCTCTGAAATTTTTTTCCAGGAAAATAACATTATAACATCAGTTTTGTCAAATTTTTATTTTGTCTGATAAGTTAGGTATATGGCCCAAATTTGAATACTGTTTAGATGAAAGAAATTCAAAAATTGCAAAATGTAAGGCATCAAAATATTCAACAGGATATGGCTCAAATTAGCAGGAATCGGATGGTTTAATATGGAACATATAGAAGAGTTCATCATGCAACTTCATCGCAACACAAAATTTGTTAAAAGTCAAATTTTAATATTATCCCAACAACTCCAACACGCTATCGTGAATTTTCTTGAAACTCAATTTAGATATATTTGTTAATATTTAAATTAATAGTCAGTTGTAACTATGAATATATGTATAATATATTCATATCATGCACATACCTACCAATTGATGTAAGACACACTTTCTAGGAATAAGTGAAAGAGACAATGAACTGCACCCTTTGTTTTCCAATCTTTGAAAAAACTGTCATTAATTCATATGTGCAGTAAGTGGAAAATAATAAAGACGTATTAGTATCACCATCTCATTTTTTTAGTTGACTCGGCCGAAGATCCACAGTACTTGTACAAACTACACGGAAAACCATGCAATATTCGCAAATTTTATTCTTAATACTTATCACGATTTATTTCTAGAAAAACACAGTAGCTTCTTCAAGTTAACGAATAGAATAGAAACTTATTCAAAAATAGTTTGCAAAGTTGTTCTTTTTAAACGTCAATTCCGAGTAAAATGCAATAATGTACCAACTTTTCAATGATATTATATAGTGATACAATGATAAAAATAATAAAACAACATAAGTTCTGGAACTCCCATCCCAGACAGGTACTATGACCATAGTATAATGCTATATTAAAACTTTAAATAGTTATATGCTGTGCTAAAATGTTTGCATATTTGCATAGTTGTTGATCAGATTCCACCTCATTTAGCTGGCGATGTTTCTTGGGAAGAAATTAAGTTATTTTTAAAACCATTAATGTTACGGAACTAGTAAAATTCTGATTGTTAAGTTGGCGTATTGATAAAGTTGATACGAAATAGTTATTATCCTAACAAGTACGGCATGCAACTGCCGTTGCCCGAACGAGTTGTACACTATACTTTTCCGACGACCTACATCAAAAACATAGGTATGTCGGAATTTCATTTCGCATGATTGTATTATACCTATACATACAAATCATATTTACAGGATTCAATTGCCTGAAGAAGCATATAAGAAAGATGTATCGCATAAAGAGAACACATTTTATTGAACATTCAACAAAAATATTTAGGTACATTTTGGTCTGTATTTATGAAATATTAGAAAAATAGTTATTGATTAAATTATATTTGAACAATTAATTGTTCAGTACTATCGGAATACTGTTATTTTCTTTTATCAAACCTTGAATGGCTTGATTATTGATTCCTGTCATATTATTATTAGTTTCCAAAACTGTAGTGGAGATTGATGGTCTCGCAGTAGGGACTGATTGTGATACCGAGCTAGTTCCTAATAATTCTGTTGAGAAGGTTGTTGCATGTTCAATAGATTGGGTTATTTGATTGGATATTTCCATTTTTTTATTGAATGATTCATTAATATAATCCTCTGCAACTGTGCTGCTTTTCCAGCCGCCATGCCTTTTCAGAGTCAATAAATCACTGCCACTATCCACTAATATCGTGGCTGAAGAACGCCTAAATGAATGGCCAGTGTAGTTTTCTGGGTTTGGTAATTCAAAAAATGTTGCGATTTCTTTGGCCATTGCACCAAACTTGTTAATTCCCACAGAGAGGTACATTTGCCTTTCTGGTAATTAATGAAGAATCTGTTATTTTTATCTACCATGGTTTAGGGACGTAGATCAGCGTACTTTTTATATATTTCATAAAATGTTCCTGTTAGTGTAAAAGTTCGTGGTACTTTATTTTTGGTGTCCGGAACCTGTACAATTAATGCAGTTGTTGCATTATTCAGATCGTTAATTTTCACATTGGCCAATTCAGCCCGTCTTAGGGCTCCGCTTATAGCGAATGCTAAAGCAACCTAGAATCATTAAAATACATAAGTATTTGTTATTTCTCTAGTAGTGAGAAATATATCTACTATAAAAGTGAGTTTATACGTGACATGAGTATCACTCTTTAATTATAAATCATTCAAATAAAAAATAAATAAAAAGATGTTACTTCGCCAGGATTCGAACCTACTCCATAAATTCTCTTTTGTGACTCGTGTAAAAAAGTAAAGTAAAATTTTATTGCCTATAAATTACATATCTATTTGCTCGTATCTCATTTATTTCAACACCTCCACCGTTGGCTCTTCTCCCGGGGGGAAGGAAGGGGTCAAGGGGGGAGGGACTGCGTGCGTGCTCCACATTTTCCCAGTCCTGTTGCCAGGGTCGGGGGATGTGCACGGCGCCGAGTCACTCCTAGGGTCCTCGTGAGAGGGCGCTGGATGTGACCTTCGCGGATTTTATGCGATTTGGTCTGAAATCAACGAGATGACGGAAGTAACTGCAGTTTCCACGCCTCCTGCATTGCTTATGCGTGGGTTCTGGTATCACATTATGTGCAGATACTGAATGGTGTTAAGTTTTCAGGCTGGTTGTTTTGTGTGACTTACTCCGGAAAAGGCTATAAGCAAAAAACCGGATCGAGGTACTGGGCGTTCTAGATAATTAACTTGGCTTCCCTGTGGAACCGGTTGTTCCCAGCGCTCCTGGAAGAGTTCAAGCGATTGATAAATGACCCCGCCGTGTTTGTGGGGTTGGTTATCAAAGACCCTAAGCCTCGTGAGGTCTCTAGTTAGTGGACTTTTGGGGAGAAAGTACTTATAAAATTTATAAGATACATTTTTGATTTATGTCGGGATGAAATCGACGCCGGCGCGCGCTCGCAACGCATCCAATCGGGTGTAGCTGTCGCTGTTGGTGACTATCCGGAGTACCTTGTTCTGCATCCTGTCAAGTTTCTGGAACCGAGTCTTGTATAGGTTACAGAACGCAGGGCAGGCGTATAACAGTGCAGAACGAACAATTTGCTAGTTGTCCTGAGTTAACGGCGACGTCCTAGCGATCAGCGGGTATATGCGTTTTACTGCCGCAGCAGCCCGCTGGATCGCCAGAGTTATGTGCGCGTTCATTGTTAGGTTCAGTTGCACTCCGAGATATCTCACAGGGCTGGACGTCTTGATGACTTGGCCGTCGATCATCAACCTACGATAGATACGCGTAAACTTGTATTTTCTCGTAAAGTTGATGACCTCGGTCTTTGTCGGGTTCACCACAATCTTGTTCTCCCTTAAATACGGCATGATATCCCCATCCAGCCTGTACTGAATCCGCGTTGCAGCGACGTCGCTTGAGAAGGAGTGGCAATATAGCGCGGTGTCGTCCGCGTACATTGCCGTCTCCACTCTCTCGGATCGGGGGAAATCATGGGTATGTATGGAGTACAGATGTGGTGATAGACTCGAGCCCTGTGGTACACCCGCCTCGATGGGGTACGATTGCGAGAGCTTTCCATTTACTTTCACCTCGAAAGTCCTGCCGACTAGGTAGTTGTCTATCAGCCTAACCATGTATGTAGGCATGTCTATTCTTATCATTTTGGCGATCAGACCTTCAACCCAGACGGTGTCGAAGGCTTTTTGCATATCCAGCAGCATCATGACTGTGACTAGGCCTCGATGAAAGCCCTCTTTCACCCCGTGTGCAGTCCGGACAACTTGCGAGGTCGTATTATGACCCGGGCGGAAGCCGAATTGCTCATCGGGGATCATTTTGAGTTTTTCCTCGAGGCTCATCATTCGTCTCAGGAGAATCTTGTCCACGATTTTGATGGGTCGATAACTTTCAAGTTTATGGCCATCCTTGCCAGGCTTCAGGATAGGGACTACCACAGCCTTTTTCAGGCAATCCGGGTAATACTGCCACCTGATCATTGCATTCATGATGTGTATCAACTGAACGAGGACCTTCCTCGGCAAGTTCTTCATGAGGATGGTGTCCAAGCCTTCTGGCCCGGGCGCCTTGTTCGTCGGAAGTCTCTTGATGACTTCCGTTAGCTTCTCATGATTGGTCAATAGTTTGGCCAATCGATGAGGGCCAATAGTGAGGGGCGGGGTTTCGAGAAAACTTTCAGTTAGTCTAGTTCTCGCTGCCTGCCCCTCACTAACGTCAGGCGTCCTGCGGTGGACCTCTGCGAAGTATTCTGCCATCAATTTGGCCTTCTGGGGGTCCGTCACTGCCCGTTCGGCACCTCTCTCCAGGGCAGGAATAGGTTCGTATTTTTTCGTAATACGCTTCGTAAACCTCCATAGAGAGTTGTCCCGAACGTTCAGCTTCTCCAGTTTATTCTTCCAGACTCTATTGGAGTGTTCCCTGATCAATTCAGAAATTTCCGCTGCTAGGGCGGGGCATCGAGTTGCCTGCCACCTCTTCCTTCACATATTCTTCTGTTTGATCAGAGACTTAATATCGTCTGGAAGAATATCCCGGTCTCTCCTGACTTCGATTTTCCTGGTGGTACGCCCTCTGGCGTTCTGAATGTCACCGATCAGGGCGAGCGTAACCTCCTCAAGGTCGTATTTCGAGATATTCGATTTTATCTTCGTGCTCTGGTTAAGTATTCTTCGGAACTCTTTCCAGTCTGTGTTCTGATAGTCGTACCTTAACGTCGTGGGATTATTCTCCCCCTTGTACTTCATCTGGAACAAGACTGGATCGTGGTCCGAAGTAAGCTCATGTACAGCCTTGAGGTCGCCCAGGTTGGTGACATTTTTGTTCACCATCAGGTCGATCACAGTCGGAGTGGACCCATTCCAGGGATAATGAGTTGGCTCTTCAGAGTGCTCAATTATCACCTCATTGTTGACAGAATATTCCCATAAGGTCTTCCCGTTGGCATTAGGCTGGGACCCCATCGTCCATTCTGGCCTCCGTGCGTTCAGGTCCCCGATCAGGAGCACCTTGTGGCTTGTATTACAAAGATTGTCTAGATCGGGCTGTGTAAATCTCCTGCTTGGGGCGTTGTATACCGCAAACGCGCAGGTTCCATCGGCTAGCTTTATGCCAACATGTTCTATAGAACTCTGTCTGGATGAGACCTGCGTGTAAGCGACCCCATTTCTGATAAGGATGGCCACATCCCCCCCCCTCACCGCGTGAGGACGGTCGGCGCGAACCGTCGTGAAACCCCTGAGTTTCAGTCTATGAGTCGGCTGGATTTTCGTCTCAGATCCACCTTGTGCGTACTAATAAAGTCAATAATAAACGGGAGTTTATTATTGACTCTGTTAGCATTGAACATACATGCCTTCAAAGGCTTAAAAGCTGAGCTGCTGATCTCCCAGGATCTCTAGGGCCATAGCCTTCTCGAGAGGTGTAGTGGCTTGTTTCAACCTTTTCACCAACTCCTTCAGCGCTCTGCACAGAGCTGCGACATCCAAGAGGGATGCCACTTCCTGGACCACTCCAGTTAGCTCCACCATCGCTATATCCAGCGCCCTCTCCCGGGGATTGCCTTTTAACAGGTGATAGTGGGGGTGTAAAAGGAATAAGAGGGGAACCAGGAGTATTTACCAGTCCTTGTTGCTGATGTTGCTGCAGCTGTTGGGACTGGCTTCCTGGTGGGGGGCCGCTTGGCCCCTGGCCTCTCTGTGTCCACCTTTGGTGGGGGTGCTGGAACATATTTGTTGGTTGGTTGACGGGGGTTCCCTTGCTTCTTCCTCTCCTCCAGGAATTTCACTCGACTGGTATATACCGGGCATTCCACACTGTTGGCCGGGTGAGGACCCTCACAGTTGGCACATTTCGCGGGGGTGTCGCGGGTCTTGGGGCACGTGTAGGTCATGTGCACCTCGGCGCACTTCAGGCACCGGTTTTGGCGGGCACAGTTAGAGGTGGCGTGTCTCCACCTTTGGCACCGGTGGCACTGAACGATTACCCTTTCATTTCTGCGCATTTCCCACGACAACCGAATGTGTTGCAGGACTCTCACGCTCTTCTGGAGTTGGCTGAGGTTGACGTTCTTCTCGGTGGTCACTAGGTATAGGGGGCGGAAACGGGTGTTCATCTGCATCATTTTGTCTGCCCCTATACCATATACGTTCCTGAGTTCTGTTAAGATCTCGTCCTGATCAACATCCGCGTCCAGACCTCTGAGGACGAAGGCATGCGTTTTGTCCTTGGGTAGCGTATACGTATGGTATTATGTCCCCAAGGCCTTCAGGATGTTGATCATGTGACCACGATCACCCTCATTTTGCGTGAAGAGTTGTGTTTCCCGCCCGGTATATTTCATGGTTGAAATTACCTTGCAGTTCGGTCTTCAGCTGGGCTGTTAGATTTTTATCCAAGTTTAGTCTCCCCTGTATCACTATCGGGGGGAGCATTTTTGTCGATTTTGTTGGCTGTTTTCTCGGTGGCTCGTTTTTTCTGTTTGTTTCGGGTTGATCTTCCTCTTCATTCCCCGATAGTGATACATCACTGTCCAGAGACGAGAAGCTGTTGTTTAGCTGTATATTTTCTTGTGGCTGTGCCCTCTTCGGTTTGCTAGTATTTTTAGACACCTCAAAACCTTCGGTGTCCTTCCTCCTGACTTCCGGGAGAGCGGGAAAATCTTCCACCTGTCTCGGTTTTTGTGGAACTTTTATAAAGCGTTTTATCTGTTGTAGTTGTTGGATCTCCTTAGTGTAAAGCGCTCTAATTTGCTTTACCATTGTCTCCCGGATAATTTCTTCCGGGAGATCTTCGATGGCAGGTGGATTGGCAATTGTAGATTTCTCGTATGCGATAATATTTTGGTTGACTTTCTCGTTAATTTTATCTTTAAGATCTGCTATACGTCTATCTATCTGCGCTTTTGTGTTTCGATGTGCCTCTTCGATTGAGACCCTCCTTTTTGTCCTCCTGGGTGATCTGACTGTCTCTCTCTCACTCTCGGAGCTGGAGCTTGCGGCTTTTGTGATCTTCTGAGGAGATTGTTTAGCTCTTGATTCTAGGAGCTTCTTCTTGTGCTCAGCTCGCTCTAGTTTTTCGAGGGCTCTCCGCTCCTCGAGTCTCTTCGCGTCCTCTTCCTTCTTCCGCATCATCCTGGCAACGGCGTTGCGGAATCCAGGGAGGATGTTCGGGTTGTCTCCGTTCTCTACACTTTCCAGTTGTTGGTTCGCCACACTTTCCAACTGGTGGTTCGCCACACTTTCCATATGGTTTATCACCCTTTTCATTCGGTGGTTCACTTCACTTTCCGTTTTGTTCGACATACTTTCAGTTTCTTCGTTCTCCTCAGTTTCCTTTGGACTTAGTTGGTATTGGGCGTTCTCTACACTTTCCAATGTAGTCTGTTTTGCAGTTTTCGCCACAGTTTCCAGTTGTGTTAGTCGTTTGGCTGGTTTCGCTACACTTTCCACTATTTCGATCTTTTCCCAGTCGGCTTGACGTTGATGTGTGTTAGTGCTGCAGAGCCCTTTCGCCACACTTTCCATTCCACGTAGGTTTTCTTCGTCCATAAGATCGAGCCACGACGCGTTCGGAAACGGGTCCGTGTCACTTCCTCCTATATATGTAGTAGGTCGATTCTCTCGACCTGCTTTTTGAATTTCTCCTGAGTGGACTAGGGCTTCCACTGTGATGGTACGGAGCGCTGGGTTAATTTCAAATTGTTGATACTGCCAGGGGGAACTGCCTCTGGCTCGCCAAAATGGAAAGTGTGGTGAAACCTGCTCGGTCCAACTTCACCACTCAATCCGTCCGGCTTGCAGTGTTCCCTGGCAGCTTCGTTGTTGTGCGTGCCGACTGGGATGCCACTGCTCTGCCACATATCCCAAGTATTTTGGAAAGTGTGGAGAACGCTAGACTCTACGAATTCTCTCCTGAGTTCTGCAGGTGGTCATTCCCAGCCAAATGAAGTAAAATCTTCTGTTTAATTACAAGACAAGCACTTGCAATTGGGTCTGTTTGGAAGAACGTTGCACAAATATCTGTCAGGTGTAGTTCAATGTCCTTCGTGGTATTAGCCAGGGAAGTAATTGTTTTCTGACAGATGTTCGCCTTTATTTTTCCACTTGGTGGAAACGCTTAGAGAGAAGGGTACCCCGTATTCTTTCACATTGTTGATACCGCTCTGGCAAAATATATTCGAACTTCGTTCGAAATATTACATACTCTGGTACAGACAGACATGAGCATGCGTTTGTAATTATGTACAATGAAGGGTTTTCTTGCTTCACTTCGGAACATATTGATCTAAAACTGACTCGTAATTACTGAATACACCAAAGGTTCTAAACAGTGCAGTGCAATTTCAAAATTAGTAGCAAGATAATAAGTATCTTTGCCCGAAAGCTGTCGTCTGAGGATTTCATAAGCTCTTCCTGGTTCTGCCACTCGACGATATATGTCGCAACTGGTAATACACAAACAAAACTTTTCTGTTTCTGCTGGTTCCAAACATCTTCAATATATTTTTTCTTAATTCGAAGTTACATTTTCATTTCAATCAATATCCATCAATTTGATTGTAGATAATTGTATGTGTTTATGATTTATTACTCTTTTGCGGATTCACAATATTTAACAAAACTTCTTAACTAATTACCAATTGAAATCTGTTTTGAAAATCAAAATAACGTTGATTAATTCAACATTCTTTTCTGTTTATTACATTTATAGCTTACAAATTCAAGGAATCATCATGTGGGCTTTTAATTTTTCAAAGGATCATTGAACTGGTCACATTTTATCTAGAATCATTTAAATCTCGTCACGTCGGGTCTCGTGAGAAATTGGCATTGCATTTAGTATCGTTAGTCTTCATGCTAATGACACAGGTAAATTCAATTCTCTGAAATCTTGTTAATGGTCCTCTGAGGATAATGCTCAAAACGAGTTATCAACCCTCTACAATGGAACTTCTATAAAGGTGGCGACTCTAAAGATAATAGCAATTTACGACCATTATCTTCACTGTCAACATTAGAATGATAGAAAAACTTTATAATAGAAGAATATTAGCGTTTTTGAATTTTCATATGGAATGATTCCCAATTAGGATTTCAAAACAAAAAAAGCACGAATGATGCCATTTTCTGCTTCCTCAAACAAGTTTACACCAATCCGAATGATGGGGAAGCTGTCGCTGCAGTATTCTGCGACTTTTCCAAAGCCGTCGATTGCGTGAATCATGGTTTATTATTGGAAAAACTGCAATGCTATGGTTTGAGAGGGTTATGTCATGATTGGTTCAAATCCTATATAGGCGGTAGGAAACAGATAGTGAAATATGGAAATTTGTCTGACAGCAGGAATATGCCATGGGGAGTTCTACAGGGATCTGTTCTGAGCCCACTTCTTTTTCTATTATTTTTGAATGATTTAACCACTTTTCCCATCCAGGAAAATTAAAAAATTTTTGCTCATGATACCCTTCTCAGGCATGGAAAAAATCACGAAAACTTGAGAAATCAGATCATCAAAGTCTCGAAAACTGTTCAACAATGGGTTGAAATTATCTCTCAATCACAAAAAACAATCCTAATTAGCTCCGGTTTTGACTGCACCAACTTAATGCTAAACGGACATATTTCAGAAAACAAAACAATTTTTTTGGGAATATTAATGGATCACAAACTGAAGTGTGATCAGCATGTTGCAGCTTTAACGAAGAAATTGATATCGGGATGCTATGCCCTTCAAGTTTTCACCAATATATTAAGTTCATCGACATCATGAATTATCTATAATTCTCTAATAGAATCACATCTTAGAGATGCTATAGCTCTCTGGGGGGTATTGTAGCCAAATTTTTCATTCGGCGTTTGTTTTACAGAAAAGGGCAGTTACATAGGTAAGGTTGGAGTGCGAGAGTCATATAGATAATTTTTTTAAGTAAGAGAATTCTCACTTCACCATGTTTATTTTAGAAACTGTATTTCACCACAATCAAATCGTGTGACGCCACCTTGACAAAAAGTTATTTGCAATACTGAAGTAAAAAAGTATGTAATGGTATACCTGTTGGTCTGTGGACTGTGGACTATACATGACTCTGATGAATTCAGAAAAGTTGTGAAGGAAGCATTATTGAAAAAATGTCACTACAGTACTGAGGAAATTTACAATGAAACCCTTATGTGATTAATTTACTATTTCATTTATATTAATATTGTTTTTACTAATTTTGTTTTGATTTAGGACCGACCTTTTACAATACCTCTTAGTGATTCCAATGTTTCAACAGTATTTAACAACATCAGACAAATTGCCTACAATAATGGTTATCCAGTCCACTTAATCAATAAATTATTATATTACAGATATGTTAACAAGGTTTTCAAATTATAGATTAACTCTAATCATCAACTCCATCTAAATTTTTCTCTTTATCCTATTTTGGTCCCCTATCATTGAAACTAAAAAATACCCTGCTAAACAAACTCAATGCTGATAGTATTTCAGATTTTTCCATTTCATTTAAAACCACTAATAATCTTAAATATTCCTTGGTAAATTCCAAAGACAAAATTCCAATGTTGGATAAGTTAGGTGTTTATAAATTGACTTGTTCTAATCCTGATTGTATTATATATTATATTGGTCAAACATCCCCAAGATTAGAACTCGTTTTGCTGAACACGTTAGACAATATATTCCAACTCCTAAAAAGAACAGAATAATTCTAACTCAGTTTTTTCTAATCATATTATAAATGAAAAACTAAATTTTGTTTCCAACTTTGACTTAAAAATTCCACATATCTGCTGCTCATTTGCTTGTGAATCTAACCGCAGTAACTTGCAAACTCTTGTCAATACTTGTTTGATATGGTCATTTTTAACATCGTCAAGATTTGTTATCATTTCAACATCTTCAATCACAATTTAGGAATATTTTCTCAATTGTCTGAAGAAAAAAATTAAACTGAATGAACGTCAATTCAACAATTAAAACAATTGACAACAACAATTGAAAAATAATCATTGAGACGGGGTGGGATTTTTTTCCAGTAGTCCCTTACGTCCTACGAAATAAAGAAAGCTAATGTAGGTGCTGTTAATATCTCCACTACGAAATTCTACCTTTTGCGGAATGATAATCAACGCTCACTCTCATTGGGTCAGTTCATTGCTTGATAATCGAATAAAAAATTGCTTTACTTTGGATATCGGCTATACAATCCGTAAGAACAATGTTCCGTCTCAAACAATAAATGCAAAAACCATGAGCATATTGCATTTAAACAATGTTCAATGTTGCCAATTTCATACTTCGGATATACGTATACATTTATTGCCATTAAATGATTGCAATATTTCTGTTTTACGGACGAAACTTATTTTCTTATTTTTCTTATCAGTTTTACTTTCTGTCGGTATCCAAAAAATCTGACAGAAGTGAAACTTATTACTTTGATATCAAAAATTTGTAGATTTCCATATAATACTGACACTTGTCAACACTACACAACGTCGAAATGTTTATTATCTAAAAACTATCACTTCGTAAGAATTCACCAATTGTTGCCTGTTGGGGCGTGGTTGGTTAGTTTCTCAGAGACGTCTGCTGGTTGATGGATATAGTAATTTAAACATTTTTTCTTAAATAATCCAATGCACAAACGATGAAGTCGATGGCTTGTAATAGGAAAAATTCAACAACACGAGTGATTACATATGTGCTTCTCCCTATTGATTGTATTTTTTTATTTTCATTTCATCAAATACCAGGTGACTTTATATTTGTAAGCCTTTTTCTTTGTTTATTTGAGCTTTTCTTCAGACAAAAAATTAATTTCGAAACTGAACAGCAGTTGTTGAATTGGCTTGAGGGAATTTCATACTATGAATGTGTAACGGAGCCTTTGATTCATATTCTGACATTGAATTTGCCCCTTCTGAGCATATTATTCATACAACTGACACTGAGCAATCTGAAATTAGAGATGCCCCTTTTAAACATAGTGTTCCTCTTGTGACCCTATTACCATTTAATCTTCAACAAATATAGAACCAAATAAGGACCCGAAACCTTCTTCAACTCGAAGAACACACAACTAGAACAACTTTCACTAAAATATGTATAGATAACAATTGCAATGGAAATGACGAATGAATTCGAATATTTATGTCTTAAGTTTTTAGAACTCGGAATGAATCAACCAGAATTAATGATGAATAGTTTTTATTATAGAAAGTCAGTATTAGAAGTTATGTATACGCGCGAGCTCACGTTAGAAAAAATCCCTACGCGTAAGCTAGCGCGATAGAATCTATAGGCATGAGTTCTCACGACATAAAATAGTACGCGAGTTTTTCAGCGTTAATTGAAAAAAGTATAAATTACTTTTACATTTATTACAGCTCTTCAAAAAGCCTCGTTTATGTGTAATGTTACTAAGTTTTAGAAAACCCAATTAGAAGTCCTGAAGTCGTTGTTCTTCCCCATCCAGCAACTATCAGAGATGCATTTGTTTTGATGATTGTTGTCTCAGTGGGAAGACATATGGGTCTTATGTAATCTGAAATATAAATAAATTGGTTTGTATTTTGAGAAACTATTCGTGAACGCCTCTACGGATTCCTCATCCAGTTGTCGACAGCCCCGATAACTACAAAAAAAAAACATGTGTTTACTGCATGCCCCCCCCCCCCAATCATACTAATTTTTTCACTCCCACGGTGGTTGTTTGGTGTTATTCATTCTCATGTCCACTTCTACGGCAAGTCGGTGATCTTAGAAAGTTCAAAATACATTTTACTACCATTTAAACACATCAAGAACCAGTTTTTTTCTTAACCCCCTTTTGTCTTTTTCGGAAACCAGGAAATCGATAAAGTGCACGTGCAAATGAGTCTTCAGTTACTTCACTGTTGACTCCAAACTCTTTATAATAATAATAATACTCCCTCATAAACATTCATAGAGTGTACCCAAAGGCATAGCCTGTGCGGGTAGAGGACGGCTATTATTATTAATTGCCGTGGCGCTCCGGGGCGACTTACTGATGTTTTAGGTGGTGTATTCACTTTTCAGCTGTAGGAAAACCCGGAAAACCTACAACATCACCCCGGTTCAAGCTAGCACCAGACGTCGGGATTGGCATCTAGGCAACTCACATCACACTTGATTCACAACAAGGCATGTGACCACCTAAAGAGACCCGTGTACTTGAGAAAAAAGATTCCGTACCAGAGCCTCGAACGTCTGTCCGATGCGAGCTAGAAGTTCCACTGCTAGAGACCTTAGCCACTGAGCCACCGACCGACTTTAGAGCGGATAGAGTATGAATCGAAACTATCATTTTTCAACCGGATACCCTACATGAATGTGATAGTTTTTCGCTCTAGAGAAGAAAATTAAACAAATGAATATTATCATGGCACTTCAATGAATCAGCAAACGAACGTCACTTCGTTTGACAGTTTTTAACAATTTTCACAATAATTATATTTGAACTCCTCTCTATAACTAATTATTATCGTAGAAAAAATTGCATTTCCTACTCGAGATGAAATACGTTTTATTTGTTCGTGAGATTGCCACACTCGCTCCGCTCGGCTTCGCTCGCGGACATACTCTCACCTCACGAAAAAAACAATATTTTTATATCTTGTTGAAAAATATACTATTATTTTCTCATAGTCTCTATGGAAATAATTCATAGGGGTTTACGCGATTGTCTCATGGGAATAATTTTGCGCCAATGTCTTTACCGCTTATCGGTAGTTATATGTACTCCCTGTTTTGTTTTAGTTCTAAAATGTGTTCTTTCCGTCTATCGGCTGCTCCCCTACGAGCAACCCTAAGTAGTCTTCGAAAGACGAGGTCCTCACCTTTTAACGCGTGATACCTACCATGCACGAACGAGAATGCAAACTAATCAAGACCGCCCAAATACGTCGGTCACTCCGTCCAAATGGATGGCCGCAAAAATACCCGGCTTATCCGTTACAGCTGTCTTCTTGGAAATAAGCTTCATTAAAGTATCTTTTAATAAATCTAGATTTGTGCGCAGACAATTTTCTCAAATAATGATTGTTGTATCAGTCGAAAATATTCCTTTTATATTCAAACATATTCAAAAATGATCTGATAGTTTTAATTTTTTTTGTTGACTCTCAGAATTATGTATTCCATGCATATTTCTTAACCGTCAAGTCTAGTCACTGCAGGTAAACCTCATTTCATGATATAACGCTTGGAGGTACTGGTTCTTCGTCTTTACAAACAGTCTACCACCGTCCTGCTGTTGACTTCGCAAAGTTCAGTGGCCTTTCTCCAAGGCTAAATCTCAAACTTGCGTACCGCTGAATGACTTAGCTGCATTTCTCAATCAAATTATTTGAATAATATGCATTCCTAGGATGATTTGATATGGTTCGCAACCGACTGCACAATTTATTTTTCAATTCTGTTTTGCATCCTGCTTTATTTCTAAAACTGATATCCTAAATCGCACATTTTAAAACTCATTACTTAAATCTTTCATTGTGTCAGAAGATTAAGAGGGAACTTACGGTTACAATGGAAGTAAATACAGTTTTGAATTTCAAATGAAATGCTTCCAATTATATCATAATTTAAATTTGTTGTTGTATTCTAAGTTCAACCATCTAGAATTATTTATTATTATTTGAAAATTTAACATATTGGCTATGTATAGGCATTGTATGAATATGGACCCAATTCAAACTGTAAATTGAGGAGAGTTGATAATTATCTACCGATACAAATAAATGATGCATCTATTTAAAACAACTGAGAAGTTTATCAAAGAATTATCCATAACTTTTCTTAAAATGGAAAATCTCATATTTGTCATATCTAAAATACGAATGTACCGTCTTCTGAAACCCTGTTCAAACAGGAACAATGTCTACTTGACCAATACTCTCGTTTGACTTGGCGTTTTTGAACCACCTTCGATATTTTTTTTTTCAAATTGTGACCTCATAATAACAATACGTCACATAGCACATGGTTGAACTAAGATGAAATAGCATTGAATGATGAAAACATATTGCGGTATTCTATTTGACATTCATCAGTTGTTGAAGTATTACTCATACAACATATCCAAACTCAAATATTTATCTTTGAAAATAACAACGAATCTAATAGGTTTTTGTCATCTAGGACGTATTGTGAAACTTTTGATCTACCTTCTGAATTGTAAAAGCAACAATCTCTTCAGACTGAACATTTTATTTTGACTAAATCTGTCGATATTCTTTTCGTACCTTATTCGATAGGTTCTCCTAATTCCGTACAAGGAATGTAGCAAAAAATCAAAAACATCTTTTTTACATGGGTACTGAAATACTTGGGATGATAATAAGTTATATTCTGATTTCTGAAACAATCTCTATCAAGCGACCTCGCATTTTCTTGAATTGTCGGGTTCTCATCAAAAATAACATTTAGTGATATGCCACCACTTTGATTTTTTAATCGGATTCTACGGCTCAAATTAAATAGGTACAACAGTATAGGCAAATTTCTATTTTCAATAAAAAAAATTCAAATTCTTATTTTTTTTTACTTGAATAAAAAGGATATGGTACCTACGTAAAGTATATCGTTGAATTGGTCGTGATGGTAGAGTGTTCGCTTCTCAACCATGAGGGCCTTGATTGAAATCCCAGCAGGGTCACTTGTCCCGTTCATGCATAATAATAATAATACTCCCTCATAAACACTCGTTGAGTGTACATAGGCTGTGCGGGTAGAGGACGGCTATTATTATTATTTGCCGTGTCGCTCCGGGGCGACTTACTGATTTTTGGTGGCGTATTCACTTTTCAGCTGTAGGAAAACCCGGAAAACCTACAGCACCAACTCGGGTGGTCGGTGTGCACTCCAAGCTAGCACCAGACGAGATTGGCATCTAGACAACTCACAATACACTTGCTTTTCAACAAGGCTTGCGGTTGCCTATCGATCCGATACAAAGTAAATGAGAAAAATTATCTTGTACCTACATCGGGCTCGAACCGACTATCGCTATGCTGGAGTTTCGAACGGCCTGTGCAAATTCCTCTGCGGGTTGCTCGTAAGGGTGCAGCCGATTGACGGAAAGAACTAATTATTTGAACAAATTCATCACATGTTAAGATAGTCCTCGATAGGTAAGTACTATTCTAATAAAACGATTTTTATTCAAGAATACTTGCATAAAATTTAAATTTCTGCCATCCAAGGTCTTGGTGAGATGCGACACCACTTTCCTGAGCAACAGGTGCAAATCCGGACCGGCTATATCAGAACCCCTCCTTCAGCCGGTTGACGAAATGGCAGAAGTGACAGATACGGACAGATATGACACGGGTCGGTTTGGCTGTAGATGACGCCCGCATCATACCACGAACGGAAGGCATCAGAATCTGCTGGGTGCTTCATCACACCAAGCCCCTGATGCCGCAACTGGCACGGGAAATTCACGATGTACTTTCGAAAGAGGCTGACATCTGGCAGATCAACCCTGCCGTGTATGACGGCGCCCAGACGCTGTACCAAGCGGAGGGGAGGGACACTACCCCTTTGATTGGGAGGCATGAGCGACGCATTAACAAGATGGAAGCTAAGATCAAGTCGGCGAGACAACATGCGTCTCATATTCAGTGTGTGGCGGAGTACTTGGCGGCGTTTACATCAAACAGCACTGTCTTAATAGGAAACGAATGCTGGTGGCTGCAAAAAAAGTCACTAGTGAGGCGGGCGAGAAACATCGCGAAAAATACGAAGTTCCGTGATGAACCTTCTCGCCTATTCCAAGAGCCTCCACGTGTTGTGGACAACCCACCAGCAGCTGATCAGGTGGAAACCTTCTGGAAGAACATATTTGAGTTTCCGCAACCACTAAACATAGATACTCCAGCCCTAGCGCAGTTCAAAGCTTTCTGCAGAAGGCTTCGTCAGCCTGAGCCCAATGAACTGCGCAATTCGATAACTCTGGAAGAAGTTCGACGGGCCCTCAAAGGCTCGAAGAACTTTGCTGCTCCTGGCACTGATGGGCTAAATAACTATTGGTGGAAAAATTTTCCATGTACCCACCACCATCTAACGAGAGTTTTTAACTCATGGCTAGATGGGGAGCAGCAGATTCCGAATTGGTTTGTCGAGGGGCGAACCGTGCTAATCTCCAAAAACGGAAAATTGTCTGATCCCAAGAACTATAGACTGATAACATGCTTGAACGCATGTTATAAAATGTTTACCCGCATCTTATACTTACATGCGAATACTCTCTGCAGTTGATCTGGTATATGAACGGATATATGAGCTAAGGAAGTCAAAGAAGGGGATCGTTGGCTGCAAGGAGAACCTGCTGATCGACAGATGCATCACGCAGGACTCCGTGCAGTATAAGCGTAATCTTTCAATGGCCTGGATCGATTATCGCAAGGCAAAAAGTGTGCACCATAAGGAAAACTTGTGTATTATCCACTTGTCAGAATATTTTATGCTTTATAATAATTGGAGCATTGCAGAAAACTTGCATTTGAGTTGTCAAAATTTTAAATTGCCGAACGGTGAACAGGGGAGAACAAAAATTAGGAATTTTGATTGCGAGTAAACTATGCTTATTTCTGCTATTATCAAAAAAGGTTCTTTAGGATAGTTGTTTAGAATTGAAAACAATAATCAGAGTTGGATTAACAGCCACCTACGCAAAAAATAAAAACATTTCAATAACGTGATAGTAAACTTGCAGATTTGTATTATTTCATTGTTTAGCATCAGTAAATTAATTTATTAATTCAATTATTTTCTTCCATTATACTGATAGTCGTTATAAATATACATACCGAGTCAAATATCAAATTTGCACCAGAATACAAGTAAAAATTCTAACCATTTGCAACAAACATCGATATTCTAGTGCAAATAATGAAATGGACCAACTTTTGCATTGAGATGTTATTATAGTAATTTGAGGGAGACACCTAAGGTGTGTATGAGATACTATTACTCTCTTATGAGGTTTGATTCATACAAAAAGTGGACGAAAATATATGTTGTGTATTTCAAATATAAATCTGTTTCTACACGATCATCGCCGAATTTGCTAATTTTGAAATCAAATTTGATAACAAAATACTAATATTATCTCTCTTGAGATTGAAGAAATATTCTACAACTCCTCTGGCCCGATGCAGTTTAAATGTATTTCATTCTCTAGAGATAGAATGAATATTCTCACACTATAGCAATAATAAAGTTAGACTGTCGTCGTATAGTTTGTCAATTTTGACATAACTTAATTATTATTCGGTATTATTTCATGTCATTCAAATAAAATTTTTGATCTTGCAGAAAGTTTGTTACTCGGTTAGAATGAAAATTCGTTATGCACTCGCATTGAATTTTCATTCTAACCTTGTTACAGAATATACTATTTCATTTCTAAACAACTTTTCTGAATACACTTTTTTGATAACTTCAAAAATAAGGGTAGTTTACTACTGATAAAATATTCTTTTCTTTTTTCCTCCTCTATACCGTTTGGAAATTTAAAATTTTGATAACTCAAGCGTGTTTTACGCAAAATGCACTGTGGGAAAATAAATGGCATACTACTATATAAAACAATTGGTCAGAAACCGTTTTAGTCCCTCGACTTTGCATTTTAGGTTTTCATTTAAATTGAGTAAGTAAAATAATGAGCTGCAGTTTTCAAAATGTGGTTGAACGGAGCAATTATAACAAGTCATTCCCTTAGTTAATCTGCGTAGTCCCGCTCTTTTGTGTCTTTGGCTCTTGGTCGAGTCATAGACATCTAGGACTGGGTGGACCCCTGCGTACAGGGCCTTTGGCTGGGGTGGCCCGGGCCAAACTACTATTTATCTTTTCAATCATTATAATTCACTACAAACTAGAAAATATTTTGAATATTTAAAATAGGTATTTATGATAAACCGTATAACCAACCTAACCTCCCTTCCATTTGTTTCGGCCTTCATCTTTGTTCTGAAAATAGTCGCATCGGCATCGCATATTGCTAATCAATCGCAAATAATGAATTGGCCAAGACTCTCGACTTTTCCGACGTAATAGAATATTCTAATGAGACGAAATCTCGGAAGACTATTATTCAGTAGTCATATTTTGTAGCCAGCCTATATGATTTACATTGATACATCATAACTTTAAATTTTTGTGGTGTACCATTTTTATTTTCCTAAATCCTGGGTCCAGGTCCCGTAATCGAATGTGGGGGCCATGCATATGCCAACAGAAATAGAGGAAGGTGTCTGTTACTGCCTCTTTGTTTTTTCGTCTATCTAAACTTTTAATCGTGTTGTCTTACTGGGGATGGATCTTCACTTGAGGTCGCTAGGGCTCCTTGCGCCAGTTGTAGCTAACTTCACGACCACAAAGTGGGGAATCTGCATTATCTATCGGTTATTTTGAAGTTTCAAACCGCTATTTCAACGCATGAGAAATTGAAACCAAACCAAATTTTAAATATATAATAGCAAAGTCAGCAAACGAAAAAAATGTTAATCTGAAGCAGCTTCTCCATGTTTTCAGTTCAAATCTGAAACATGTTTTGGGTCCTTTAATCACTTCGTACTCTGGGTATCTTTGGGATCAACTTTGAACGTTTTTTTTTACTATACACCCAATAGAACCTCTACCTGACCTTGTCAGGTAGATTAAGATTAAGAAATGGACGACCTTTGATCGGCTGACCCAAACCCGCTTGAGTAATTCCTTTTTCAAAGCAGGGTGTCTCCCTGTGCTCACATTGCCACCAAAATGGGTGCTTGTCCGAGATATATTTCCAGGAGAGTCCACCAGTTTCGTTGTCTTTACTATTTTGATCGGTTACATCGTCCTGTTTCGTGTGTGGTAGTCCAGTCGTCTTGATAGTCTCGTTCAACTGATATTGGCTTCCGCTTTCTCGGCATTCAATTCCTTTAGTGTTTACAAGAGTAGGGCATTTGCATTTCAATGTAGTTAATCTGGAATCTAGTATATTCATATACACTTCAGAGCCGCGTGGTTGGTCGTAAGTAAAAACTGCATCTACCGTCTAAAAGTTTCTTACTGTTATTCTTCTATGTTGATGCTTCCATTATGACGATATTGCAGTGGCGTAGGATATTTCGTGACAGTATCTAGCATTGATGAAGTTATATTTTCTATTATTTTTTCAAAAGGCTCTTAGAATATGCTGATAAAAAAAAACAACCAGTAAATTTATTTCATATCATGATAATTTAAAGAATTTCAAAAAGCCTGAAAAAAATATTTTGTTTTAGAAAGTTAGGCCTTGATTTGGTCCCAAGGCAAGGAGCCCATATGGTAGAGCCCGACTCTATGTCAGTGGTAGAGCTGTATCATGTACATATAGCCAGTGCTGAAAATACACAAGGAGTGTCTGTGAGTTTTAAAATATTATAACTTTAATAGAACCCCCTATATATTATAAGATTTTTAGATTCTACGCTAAATTAACTTATTTTATCTTTAATGTAAAGAACTGATTTTGAAATATTTCAAATTATTTTGAGTTGTAAATTTCGTGAGCAAGCAGAAAAATATTTTTTTAATTTCTACACAGGACTTATTTTTGGTTGTTGATCGATGCATTCGTGGAAAAGGGGCCAATTCAATAGAATTCTGTCAAATCTCTTAAAATTTGAAATATTTCGAAAACTTTTAGACTTGAGTATACGACACTGTACAAGAAATATGTTCAGAATTGTTCATAGAATCTAAAAATGTGATGATATACATTCAAGATTAGGAAGTTGGAGTCACGTCTGGTACAACCAAAACCGGAAGTGCCATATTCTTGAAAATATTTCACCCGGATAGCCCCCATCCACAATAGTAAACTTTCAAATTCAACCCACTAACTGTTTTTTTATTTACTGATCCGTGTATGATACTGTAGTTTTACCCAACACTAAACCGCTATTTTTAACTCACACAAGAAGATTGTCACTCGACCGAAACCTGTTTCAAGGTGTTAGAAATAGCAGTTTGGTGTTGGTATAAAACTCCAGTATATTTATAATTAGTTTTTCGAGTTTTTGCATGCAGCATTCAGAAATTCGTGGAAAACTATTTAAAAAAAGTTAATTAACTCAATTGACATTTTGTTATATGAACCTTATTATTTCAGGCAAGAGGGACAATCAAGAAAAAAGAACAGAAGAAAACGTTAACCCATCATCTGTATTTCTGTATGCGAGATTTTGGTCACCATGTGGGCGAAGATACAGAAATCTATTTTTCGTTGTATGATTCTTGTAAACAAAAATTTATTACGGAGCGATTCTTAGTCAAAATTTCTAAAGATGGTTTTTCAAATTACGTTGAAAAATTACATAGCAATTGCACTGTCTTCACGGTAAGCATCAACACTAAATAATACTATTATAACATACAGAGTGTAACATGTATGCGAGAAAATTCAGGAGAGTCTGTTGTAAATTATGAGGGATCATATACATACATATACATACCCACCCACCATATGCATTATTTTGTATTTTGTTTTTTGTTTGAAAACTATTAGTTCTATGGAATAAAACAGACAAAAAAATTGTGAAAGGCTTTCGCGGGATTCGTTCCTTACATGATGATTTTTTGGAGTTTTCAGGCCGACGATCATCGCGAGATATCTTTGAAGTTTCGGCAACAGGAGTGGTTGGTATTTTTAAGAAGGAATTTGACATGTTGATAGTTACTCAATTCACTGTCAACTGCTTGACATCATTAGAAATCTGTGTGTTGGCGTTTTTATATCGGAACCACGATAGTAGGGGAGCCCAGTACGGAATTTTGGGATTTACTCAAGCGCGGTAGATTGAGATTACACCCTGTCAAGTACCTCCACCATATATTATAAGCCATTACTATAGGATTGCGCGTCTAGGACAGCCGATCAGATTAATAAAAAAATCGGTCCTTAGAAATACTCGAGCGCGTCATATTAAGGTAAGATGAGGTAAACACAGGCTAAAAAGTGTTTATTTCAATAATTTCACGATTTAAGCGTGACGCAAGGGAGTGGGAGGGTCACAAACTTGCGAAAAAAAACGTCACCTTGACATTCTCGAGCGCGGTCGTTTTTTTTTTATTTCGAGAGAAATAGTTCAAAAATAATTGAAAAAATATAATCTACCGATTTCCACAAGGCGAAGTAGCACAAATCGTTATTTTCCTCAAAATAAAAATGTCTCTTCATCAGGAGTAATCTGATGAAATTCTTTAGGTGTAGGTTGGTGAAATTTTTGAGGTGTTGGTTGATGCAATTTTTGCTGTGTCGATTGAGAACTTGAATGGGGTGATTTAATTTCAAGTTTCAATTCTTGCTTCAACCGAGTCGTTGGAGGTTGTTGAACAGCTGTCAAGAATTCTTTTAAAGGTTGGGTGATTGGTTCATAAGTTTTTTCTAAATGTGACAAATTCAGCTATATCAAATTTCAAAGTCTATATATTTTTTTTTCAAAGCCGTTCTTGCTTTCAATAGTTGTTCATGTAAATGACTATTCATGAACCACAATCATTCTGTTATATATGAATAAAGATATATCGCCCCTCGTTCAGAGAACAATCTTTGTCGATAACTAGAAAATCAAGTTCATATTTCCGACAATGAAAGCAGAGTTCTTTGAAATTCTGTAAGGACATATCTATACTGACATGATCATCATAATATATATGCTTCAGATTTGTAAGGTTTTGTTGAAAAATTATAAGCAAATGTGTATTATCTCTAACGAGTTGTTTTAAAATAGGTTTAACATAAATAGAAACAATCCGTGTGTCTATGACGATCGAAACAAAAATAATTTCTCCAGACTCAATATATACTGTGGGGTTCTCCTTAGTAGCCATACTCACTAAAACCTCCACTTCTGTGTAGGTCCGGTTGGCCATTGCCTCCGGTGACAGCTTGTTAGCCCATTATATCTTATCACATGTGGTAATGAATGATCTTTTATATTATTTTAATAACGTCATCAGAATCATTGTATTCATAAAATCCAATGTCTTTCATAGGTGCCAGCAAAATCCTAAAATAATTATACTTAGGTTGGTATAATGATTTTGACAATTCCCCAAAGAAGATGAAGATTGAAAAAAAAAATATATTTTTAAAGATTATATTTTATTTTTATATTTTTTCCCAAATATTTTATTGGAAGAAATAGATTTTTTGTGTATTTCATTTGTCACATTCAGTGATTGAATTTTTTTTTTCAATTCGTCAGATTAAGAAAATCTCTCCAAAATATCCTCAGATTATGGGTCAGCAAGCACAACTAGGACATCAAGCTGAACCGCCTGTATAATAATCTGACGCTCTGAAGTAATTCAAGATGGCGAATCTTTTTTATTTTCAAACAGTCACCACAAGCTTGAGTCATGTTCGAATCATCAGTCTTTTTTTTTTCTCCCGTTTTCAACCCTTTCGTACAGCCACCCCCACCATGCAAACCGGAAGATTAACATATCTCCAATATCATTGACACGTGGGGCATATACACTCTCAATATCTGACGTGCTCGAGTATTTTCATGTTACCATTTTTTTGCATTTTTGAAAACCTGTTGAAACTCCCTCCACCGGTGAATCGGTGTACATTAAATAACCTTTTTCTCTTTTTACCGTTTAATCTTCAAAATCCAATAGGTCTTTACGACGCTCGAGTAAATCCCCATTTAACATCGTGGGCTCTCCAACTACGAAACGTTCCGTTAAAACAATAATCAAAGAGCAAAAGGCTAGTGTGAGTTAAAAATTCCGCTGTGGCAAGACAAATTCTCGACAACGAACATCACAAACCTTTGAAGTTATCTATAGTTCTTGAATATAACAATTCAATAGACAACTCTTATTCAAGGAAACTGTTATTTCGATACACTTAGAACAAAATGTGATGATATCATCTAGAAGACTTCTGATATAGATTTTGTTTTATAAGTTAGAAATGATTTTTTCTCTAGTTATAATATCTAATTGGGTATCAATTTGTAGAACTTTTGGAGACAACTGTTTTGTTGCTAAAATAAAAGGTACTTTTTTTTAATTAACAAAATACAAGCCAGTCGCTCTAACACAATGTTTAAGCATTAACCCTTTGTGTACTGACGGGTCTCTGAAGTCCCTTAATGTTAACAGAGCAATCTATTGGAAAATAGACGAAGTATTGAATTGAATTTATCGATAAAGCTTTCAATACCCTGTATTTCTATTAGTTATATAAATCATAGGTAGCAGAACAAGTTGAAAGTGCAAGAAGAAGTGCTATTTTATTGTGATTTCTGTGGTAGTACTGCTGTAGCTAGTGACATAATTCATTATAGGTTTTATTGGATTATTTACTCAAACACATTGTTGGTATTTATTACAAACGTGACTGATAGATATTCAAGATTAATTTTGACATCGTGGTTTGAATAAATATAACAAAGCTTATTTTTCAAGACAGGTTATATTCGTGGGACATTGAAGTCCCGTCAGGACTAAAGTATCTAGCGGATAATTTCAAAGGTGATTTTGTTTTTCAACCAATTTTCTGTGTAGCAAATTTTTTTTTTTAATTTAGCAAAAATTTAGCATTTCTGAAAGATCGTGGCGTAGAAATTACTTCCTCTCCGATGAGGAACTTTTACATGCAGCTGATGAGACCCTCATGGAGTTTGAGGAGTTGCCGCTTGATAATAATGTCAAGAATGGAGCTAATCAAAAACTTGATAACAGATGAAGAATCTAGCGATACTGAAGAGGTTTCTGAAAGTAACAATCATTTCGAATATTCAAGTTACATTGCCCATCCCCGATCAGACAATGAGATTCAGTCAAATGACGAAGAATCTAGAATCTAGAATCCAAATGTTCTGGATGTCAATTATATTTATGTACAAATGAGCAAAAACTGTTTTTCTGAATATCATGATATAAATATATATATAAACAAAATCAATAAAACAGTCATATGAACTTTAAACTTTCATTTTGTAATAGTCATACTAATTATTATTATTATTTCAATATTAATTTTTACAGATTTTCATTATTGATAATTAAGAATCACTTAGTCCTAACGGGATTCAGAGTACCAGGGTTATATTACTATTTAGTACTGAGGGGACTTTCAAGTCCCGTGTCCAACCCCCCTTTGGGGATTGAGAAAAAAATTCACACTCTAATTAGACCCATTTAGCATCATTAACATAATGAAAAATATTATTCTGAAAGTTTTTCTCATTGTCGGACAGGGTTAAGCTAACCGACTTTTGTCATTTTATTTAGCCTTTTTGAAATTTTTTTATACCATTCAGCGTCTATGCAACTCAACCAAATTTTAAAATTACCCCCTTTAGTAGGTATTAAGGATTCCTATACTGTCTAGAAATCCTACGGATGAAGATAAACTTTGAGGAGTGTGGGGTGAAGAGGTATTATTATTTGTTCTCATTTTGTGATCCCACATATGTCCATCATCCCATTTTTTCAGAAGATTACGTTTTTACATTTTTTAGGATTTAGGTAATGCGGAGTTGATTAAGGAAATATATATAGTTGCTCATATTATGAGAATTGGCAAAATGCTTTATTCTGATAGTTCAAAAAAGACTGAAAAGACTGTAGCTCAACAACAGATATTTAAAAGGCCTCATGGGGTAGCTGTACAAAATTTAGGAGATTATTTAACTAGTAAGGAAAGTGATACGGAAGAAAAGGAATTCAATATGAGGGTGGGTCCTGTTGGCTTGCTTTTTTGTTAGACGTGTTTTCATTCACCCGTTATTTTAAGGTATATCAGTGTGAAGAGAAAGATTACCACCAACTACATGAGTTTATAATACGTCAAACAGGAAAGTTCAGTGCCCTTTCGGCACATATTAATTATGGTATCATGATATCTGTGAAGATGCTGCATGGAGAACTGCGAACAATTAAAGAGGAAAATACATTGTTATTCAAAAACGTTAGTTTGACTAATAAATTAGGCTTCCCAGATGTTATAATGCCAGGTGATGTCAGAAATGATCTGTATCTTTATTTAGATAAAGGAGAGTTTGAAAGAGGAGGTAAATCCACTGGAAAAAATATTGAAGTGTCAATAGTGGTTTTGGACAGTGAGAAAAATCTCATAAAGGTCTGTAACATTAACGTTAATGAAATATGCATGATAAGACTATGTCCTCATTTCAGAACTGTTTGTGGGGTGCATCAGGTATGGAGGCTGCTTCTGAATATAATTCCATGATTATTTATCACCATAATTCTCCCGCTTGGGCTGAGAATGTAAGGCTAACTTTACCAATTGATAAATTTGCTGGGGCTCATGTTCGTCTTGAATATAGGCACTGTTCAAGTAAGTTGTTCTTGATCACAACAGTGACTATGATATGTCATTCGTTTAAATTACAGCCAGGGAAAAGAATGACAAAAAGCTATTTGGGTTTTCATTCATTCGCTTAATGGATAAAGACGGAGCAGCTGTTCAGGATGGCCAACATGATCTGTTCATTTATAAATGTGAAGATTCTCAAAAACTTGAAAACTGTGGTTACCTCTCCCTTCCAGCTTTTGCAAAGGACTTTGAAGGAAACCACGAAGCCAGTGGTCAGTTTTCAAGAAGTCACAAAGAGATGATCACAATAAAAACCCTTTTATGCTCCACAAAACTCACACAAAATGGTAAATTCTCTATTATATTCACCTTGAAATTGAAATATTTCACTGTCACATTTTTTATTTTAGTGGATTTACTGGCATTATTGAGATGGAAGTCCCACCCAGAAAGGATCCAGGAATCTCTTCAAAGAGTACTGAGATTGGGTGATGAAGAACTAATAAAGTTTCTACAGGACGTTCTTGATGCATTGTTTGCATTATTTTCAACTGAAGATGGCAATTCCACAACACACAGTGGTCTGGTATTTCATGTGTTAGTCTCAATATTCAATCTGTTGGATGGTTCTAAATACCAACATTTCAAACCTGTTCTTGACGCTTATATAAAGAATCATTTTGCTGCAGCTCTTGTATATAAGTAAGTGACTAATTGTTTTGTTTTGTTGTTTTTAACTTCCAGCACCATCATATTTCTATGTTTGAAAAAGAAACTACGTTGAAAGAAAGTAATATTTTAGGGGACTTCTAACGAGTGTACAGCATTGTGCAGATTGGGTTGTTTCCTTTGAGAAGCAAGAGCCAATTCAAAAGTGTTTCAAGAGCTTGGAGTACATTTTCAAGCTCATTATTCAAAGCCGTCTTTTGTTTTCCCGTGCTACAGGTGGCCATTTTGAAGATAGTTTCAGGAGAGATCTATTTAGCGTATTTACTTCTTTGAATAAAATGCTTACTATAAATGATAACCATATCATCAATACCCAAGTTAGTACACTGAAAATAACGTTTTTCTAGAACAAATCTCAAATACAATTTCTTTTGAAGGTGGCCCTGCTTTTAGCAATAAGTTCCGTGTATGAACAGCTCATTGAAGTAACACCAACTTTAGAGGTGACCAAACTTGCAGGAACTATGCTGGATTCGTTACCTAGAGAGCTTCCGACATTGTTAGTGCAAGCAAAATTGTCATGTATCAAAAATATGGTGACAAGCAAACTTTTTCAGGATGATGGTGGGTATTAGATGATTAAAATTCAGTTTTCTGATGTTCTTGTTGTAGAATCCAGAAATATACTCCTTGTTACCGCCTGCAAACATTTAAGATACCACTTAACTAGGCTGGACGAGTTGAAGCTGTGTACAGAAATACTAGGAGAAATATCAGGCTACCTCTTCAAGCAACGTAAATTGAGTGAAGAGCAAGGAAAAATCAACAACTGCATACATCACGATGTTGATACGTTATGTGTAGCTATTTTAGAAGTTTTAATACAAACTATTCTTGGTATCATTGACAAGGATGTCAAAGTTTTTGTGAGTAATTTAAACAATTTTTGATATGTTATAACTCAAACATGTTTTCTAGGGTTGCTTAGTGGCTTGCTTGATCGGTACCCTGCAGCTTCTGGATGAATTTCATTACAAAAGACTATGGGAAGTAATCATGGGCCCTTCCCAAGATAGAAAACCTCTCAAAGATTTCCTTCTCAGAGCATTCTTGGTCTTTCGAAATCTTGTTCGAATGGAAGTTTTTCCTCCTGATTGGCTGGTCATTAAAATGTTAACCAATAATGTCATTCTGAAGGCTCTGCAAGAGTTTGCTCAACCTTTGGCGTTCAAGTTTCTTGACAGTCGTGCTGGTTATTTTGATAAAGAGGTATGAGGTGGTTTTGGCATATATTTCTATCGCCATTATTATTCTAAGATTAAAAATTAAGTCAAATTCCATAAACAGATAAAACTACCTAGGTAAACCCCAAAACTATTTCAATTTCCCTCAAAGTTATCATTAGCAGAAGCTCAAAGCTTACTGAATAAAACTGTCTGAAAACAAATACTGCAAGAATTCTATTTAACCCTATATGAATGAATCAAACAAAATTCTGCTGTTTAATTAAAAGAAACTCTTAACGTCTTTCTAGATATTATTATATTATACAACTGTTATTAAATTTTTCACAAGAAACTAAAGTGATCATATAATTGAATATCCTATATTTTCACAGTAATAGCTAAAGTTGTCGCAAAAGCAGTTGTAGTCACTTGTGTGTGTGACAGTAATACACTTACTTACTGCCTAAAATGTATATAAATGAAAGTGAAAAACTATAAAATGGCTTCGTGAGTATACAGATTCCAGTTCATGCATTAGAATCTTCATAACGGTAAAAGATAGGGGGATGATTGAATGGGGGCAAAGTTGTCAAGGACCACACACACTTCTTATGCAAAAAGTCTTTCGGTAAAATTGTCTAAAATTTCAATATGTTCAATGACTGTTGAAGTTGTAATATGTCACTTTCAGGCCATTATTAACTGTACTTCATCACAAAGTAATTAGTGGGTTTTTCATCCACACCACAGTATTACACTTGGCCAATATGTTTTCCATGCAATTTTTTATATACAGGGTATATCATGACTTTTTCCGAGTTACGGAAAATTAAAGTAATTTCAGAATAAAGCATCAACGTCATGAGTCGAATCGTTCGAAAATTGAAGTTTCTGTGTTGAATATATACGAATAGATCGGCTGAATTCAGAAAATGTGTATTTTTTGCATATTTAGAGGAGATTGAAAGTATGTATATGTTATACAGTGTGTTTCATTCTCATGGAAACACCCCCGTATCTTCCGTAATTTTCAACTTAGAACCATGAAATTTTCATGATCGATAGATTCACTAGAAATGAACTCACTGCAAAAAAGGTGTCATCCTTCGTGATATACACTGTACGCCAACAGCGATGGAACCACCAATTTTTCCGAAAAGTTATATTATGCGGCAAAATTGGCCCAAAATTCTTTCGGATTCGTGTTCAGGGTGTCCAAATTAATACTAATACACCTGTCTCCTCATGGGAAGTGAAACAAATTGGAATTTTTCAGAACCGAAAGTTTTTCAGAAATCCGAAGGAATTTCGTACTAATTTTGCCCCCTAATATAACTTTCCGGAAAAATGGGTGGTTTCATCGCTGCTGGCGTGCAGTTTATATCACGTAGGATGACCCCTTTCGTGCAGATAATTCATCTCTAGTGTATCTATCGATCCTTAAAATTTCATGGTTCTACGTTGAAAATTACGGAAGATACGAGGGTGTTTCCATGAGAAGTGAAACACAGTGTATATGCTTTGGATTTGATCAATTCAGTGCACTAGTTATATGTGCAAGGTGGCTACTTGACAGAACGTAAATTATGAATATTATAAAGTGTAACTCAAGTATAATTAAGAAAAATTACAGAAATACCCTGTATAAAGAAAACATATATGTTAATTTTCCTGATTTATTCTCATTCTACAGAGTATATATCATATGAAATTTTCTGGAAAAATTGTATATTACATACCTAGGCCCGAAAGTTGGATTTTCTGGTATATGCGATATGAAGGCCGAGGCGAAGCCGATTTTGCAATCGTTTCGGATCGCACAATAATTTTTGCCTCTTCGTCAAAATTCCTCAATATCTCTTCCTCGTCTGCGGAACCTTCAAATGAGGATTCGTCCATTTTTTTTATAACAATTGAATGAATTCCTTCGCGAGTTCACGACACGACAGTTTGACACGAGCAAGCACAGTATAAATAATTCATGTTCATATCACCGGCCGCAAAAATTCTGTCGTCAGCCGGCCACGGAAATTGATCTTTCCGGCCTGAAATGCGGCTAGAAAGTACGTAGTTTCGGCTACGGAATCGAGAAAACAGAATTTTTTCATGTCTAGTTTTCGTTTAACTTTCAATTTATATACCACTAAAGTTTATTCTCTTGGAATCTCTCCAGTCCGTGTCAAAATTAATGTTTCTGTGTTGATAAGTAGGGCAGCACTCATTATATATGAAAAATAAATTCATTTTATATACAGAGGGGATTGAAAGTATATGTGTCCCCTTTATATTCGCTTCGGATTATCTGTGATTCAATCAATGAATCAATTCAGAGCACCGAAAATATATTATATCTGCAGTGCGGCTTTTAATAGTCCCCCCCGTTAACTTTTGAACGGTTTGACCTAAAAACTTAAAAAAAAATTTGGAGGGTTTCACCGATACTACTTTTTGAAATAAAATACGCATTGTGATTGCTCGATAGATGGCGCGGGAGGGCACATCAACTAAAATATTTTAAATGACATGGGGAGTCATGTCACATCTAAATTTTTGAGATTTTCGTTTATACTGTTTGTCACAACATGCATTTGAAAAGTGCGGTTCTGGCTGATCTGACTCCCTTTTCTTACCTGACCAAGATAACTTTTGAATGGTTTGATGTGAAATAACGGGACAGAAAATTTTTTGAATGCAACGAAATTCTAAAATTTTTTAGATGGTTGAAAAGAGAATTGAATTATCTTTGTAACGATTTAACACATGACCCCCCAAGCCATTTAAAATTTTTTAGTTGATGTGTCCCCCCCGCGCCATCTATCGAGCAATTACAATGTGTTTTATTTCAAAAAGCAGTATCGGTGAAACCCTCCAAACACTTTTTTTTGTTTGTACGTCAAACCGTTCAAAAGTTTAAAGCCGCACTGTATATATAGTCTAAGAGGCCGCGACACTAGACCAATAGTGATAACACTTATCAACTTGATACATATCATTCGTTTCCTTGTTAATTGGAGAACACGAAATGGCACTGCTGCCTTGCATAGACCGAACGACGCGTGAAAAAACAATTAAAAAAAAAAAATTTTCGTGTTATCAAGTATCATAACACTTTTCGATTTCGTTTATTTACTGATATAGGGGAGGGATAGGGCTATAAAAAAAGTCGGTGCTGCCAGCTCCCTGCACAACCCTTACCTGTGGCAGCATGGAAAGAAATACCCCTAAATTTCGATTATCAAGTATCATCGAACTTTTCAAAAAATCGAACGGCATCTTGAAGATGATGAAATTCTGAGTGAGAAAAACCACTGCTGCCTTTTGTAAACACTACCCTATACGGTGGCAGCAGCGGTTGAAAGTCGCGCTCCGCGCGACCAAATTTCGACGTTTAATTCGGATTCAACAGCATAGAACCGGTTCTTTTTGATTTTAACTGATGAAATACGCGAACCACTATAAGTTACAATAATCTTTACGTGTCGTTGATTGTTGAAACAAATGAGATTGCATTTTTCAAGTGACTTTTTTTCATTAATTCGTCGTTTTCCTTCTTTTATTTTTCTTGAAAAGTTCGAAATGGATTATTGAAATAATTAAACTGCCTCATCATTATCAGACATTTTATTATATTATAAAACTTATAAAAATAAATAAATCTAATCTAATCTTCTTCGCTTTCAGAATGCGATTCAAAGATAAATCGCCGTACTTTAAATGTTTTTCTTTTCTGTACTCGAGAATATTTAAGCATTTATTGAACGTACTTTCGTTAAATTTTATTATTTCACGAGATTTCTTGCAAATAAAACAAACCATTTTGTACAGAAGATACGTAGAGAAATAACAGCGAAACGACAATTAACTACTGGCTGAACTAGGGTGAAATTACGAACACCCGATCCGTAGGGAGTTTGACTTATGTCAGATTTGAGCAATTATGAAAACAAATACAATTCAAAATATATTGCAACTTGACTAACTTGAGTCGATATCAGTAGTCTATAGGGTAGATATAATTCCATTCTTTCTTGCAGACCACTAATATCGACTCAAACCTCATTATGTTTTGAGTAATATTGAATCATTTTATCCTACGGATTGTGACAGTTTTCTTATGGAACGTTCATAATTCTAGCCCTGAGCAAATAACCGTCCGAAGAAACGCAAGAGTTCGTTTTCACCTGACTTCCAGTTGAGCGATCACGGGACCAATCAGAACATTTGTAGGGTAGGTGTAGCTAATTTGATAAATTAAGATAAGAAGGGCAAAACACCTCGAAAACTAGCATATAGTTAGTTGATAATGCTTAAAAAAGGGGCCCAACCTGACTAACCTAATGTAGACAGAATAATCATAAATGTTGTGACATTTCCACACACCCACTCTACAACCGAACTGATTGGTCATGAGGATCACTCATCTGCAAGTCAGGTTAAAACGAACTCTTGCCGAAGAAACGGTTCCTGAGGATTTTTCTCTCTCTACGGAACAGCTTCTACAAATAGCACAGCTAGCTAGGATCAGGCAATGTGTTACGTACAAAATAGCTTCCCAAGTAAGCGATGAAACAGTTAGGGGTATGCACCGACTAAAATCTCAGTGGAGTCGGGGTGGTTTCCTTTTTATAAAGGTTAACAAAATTTTATAGGGGGCGCCAAGTGATTTACCAACACATACACCCCTCACAAGACATCAAATCACTAAACCATAAAGGCTTACTTGACAATCTAGATGAGTGAAATAAAAATAACGAGTACCCGGTAGAAATATATCTATATAATAATTTTCGAAAATAACAAGTACAAAACTACAATAAAAAATCGTAGGCCAAATTCATTAGTCACCTAAAAAGTAGGGAAAACTCTCGAGAGAATAGTTCGAAGATAAAGTTACTTTAGCAATCACATAACCTTTATCCAAGAACGAAGAATTTAGTTCACTTAGTATCTAGTCAGAACATTCACGATCAAACATTAACTATGATTTACGACTAAGAAAGTAAAATGGGGTGCACTATATATGTAGGGAAAAAATACTTGTTGGCAAAAGATTCGCGAAAAACGAACACCGCATATAACACGTAACACAATAGTTAAAATAAATGAACTAGCCACTATGTGGTACTTATCAAGGTCCTTTCGGGCTACTCCTGGAAACACCAGAGTCGGATAATGTTTTCAGTCATCTGCCAATAACTGAGGATCCTACATCCACTACTCTTGTTCGTAAGAACGAGTTTCTGAGCTCCAGAAAAATAAATGACCTTCCAGGTAAGTCCCAATTGTTCGTACCGCTACTGAATGTCTATCCAAGATTGCCACAAAATACAACTCCTCGTATATATGTGCGAATGAGAAAGGTTCCCAAGAAAAAAACGTCTAAAAAGGATTAAAAAAAACGTTAAGATAAGGACCCGATTGAAACCGTGGAATGAGAATAATATTATTCAAAACTCACCTCTAGTGCGTAATCCCGATGCAACTAAGAGACGTTCACTACTTTACGATAACCATATCCTTCATACTAAAGAAAATCCGACGATCCTATCCAAATACCAGAAGCCACATGAAATCGTCGTGTGGGTGCAAATAGTGAAAAATCCGTTGAAAACGTTAAATTTACCAGTCACTATTCACCCATTCGTTTTCCAAAATTCTACTGCCACTCTTCAAATACGAATTCCTACACCCAAACGCTTTTTCTTATCAGGCGCCTTTTTTCCACAATATTTCGACAGAAAATCTCGACTACAAGAAACGCTCGGTTTCACCGTCTAAGAAGATAACCAAATTAGCAGGCACAAAAATATAAAATACATATACGGAGTGTTGTGTTGGTGGAGTTCCAGTTCCTTTGACCTGATAATTTAAAAAGATGTAATGAATGACCCTAATGATGTTTGAAAAATATGTACGACGATCGTTAAGACTCGACAATGTTACAAATGTATATGGTAGGGCAAGTTTATACCTGCGCGTGTCTAGGTAGTTTCTAGGTATTATCTCGTCTTATTTAGTTTACCATCTTCTAGGATTTATCCCGTCGTATTTATTCTCAATTGTAATGGTATACAAGGGAAATTAAAAATAAAAAACAAGGAAAACGACGAATTAATGAAAAAAAGTCACTTGAAAAATGCAATCTCATTTGTTTCAACAATCAACGACACGTAAAAATTATTGTAACTTATAGTGGTTCGCGTATTCCATCAGTTAAAATCAAAAAAAACCGGGTCTATGCTGTTGAATCCGAATTAAACGGCGAAATTTGGTCGCGCGGAGCGCGACTTTTAACCGCTGCTGCCACCGTATAGGGTAGTGATTACAAAAGGCAGCAGTGGTTTTTCTCACTCAGAATTTCATCATCTTCAAGATGCCGTTCGATTTTTTGAAAAGTTCGATGATACTTGATAATCGAAATTTAGCGGTATTTCTTTCCCTGCTGCCACAGGTAAGGGTTGTGCAGGGAGCTGGCAGCACTGACTTTTCTTATAGCCCTATCCCCCCCTACATCAGTCAATAAACGAAATCGAAAAGTGTTATGATACTTGATAACACGATTTTTTTTTTTTTAATTGTTTTTTCACGCCTCGTTCAGTCTATGCAAAGCAGCGCCATTCCGTGTTCTCCAATTAATAAGGAAACGAGTGATATGTATTAAATAGATAAGTGTTATCACTATTGGTCTAGTGTCGCGGGCTCTTCCACTAATATACCATGGAACGACTTGAAAAAATGTGAATTTTGAGTAGTATATAGTGTGACTATGGTTTTTGTTTGGATGAAGATGCTGAAAGATCGTTTGTTATTATTTGTTATTGTGAATCATATTTAAAATTCATTTCTGACAAAATGACCCCACATTTTCTCCTTGCAGCGAGTGCTCTCAGATTATGGACATGCAAAATTTGATCAAAATACGGGGTTAGTTCGTACTCAATGAAATAACGATAAAGGCATATGAAGTTTACACCACGGCCGCCATCAGTACTTATAAACATATTGATTGATGCGAGTACTAATACGAAGAGAGTTCACTAACATTAAATTATTGAAAAAGACTCATTGAACTATCGCCTTCCTGTAATTGAAGATTTCAACAGATTCGAATAAAGTTTACCTACTGATATTTGAAACATAAACGAAAACTATACATAGAAAAAATCTGTATTTTCCACAAAACTTCATATGATGTATCCTGTTATACGATAATAATAATAATTTTTATTTGTCTTAAGAAACAAAGTTTGTAGACACGTCACTGAAATAGTAAATTTTTTAAAATTCATTCATATAAAGTCATACTGTAGTAAAACTGCACTAACTAATTTTCCTAATTTATTTAAAACACTATTTACAACAATTATTCACTAAAACATAGATTTCACTAGATTCACATTTATTTCTACTGTGGCTATCTATCAGCGAACTCTGGAACTGTTACTAACTCTGAATTCTGACTGTCTCGCTTATATACTCCCAAGCAGTTTCCATTCACGACTCTCGATTATTCAGGAGTATAGAACATTTCATCTAGATGGCTCTTCGAATAGTATCGAATTGATCGATTTATTCCAGCTTGTTCTCGGCGATCCGTAAGCCATCAGATGTGCTGTTGTAGCTGAACGAGGGTGCATAATTAATTAGATCAGGGCCGGTCTCGGGGCCGGACTCGAAATCGTTACATTGCCTTTCTTAAAGACGTTTCGCCCCGAAACGTCATTCTTGGAGTGTGAAGATATCTGCAAGATTCTCCATATCTGCACCTGGACGTTCGATGGAAGTAGCACTCCACAGTCATCAATTTGGGTCGAGGAAGATGGTTGCAGCACACCAGAATGTTGATGCCGCTGGATCTGAATATTGTCTCCAACATGCTTCTTATAACTCTCCAGTCCAGCCCATCAAGCCCATAGGCCAATTTTGGGATTGCCAGGTGTACAATATTCTGGTCCAGCATCGTGTCTCTCAATCTCGTAAGACTCTTCCAAACATCTTCATGAGACGGCTTATCTCGAGAACGCTTCTTGGTGACCAGATAGTAGATGTTTCTCTGGCCTTTCCTCAGCTGTAACACCCCTCCAACTTACGGGTTCTGTTCTCTCAGTTTCTGGATTCGACCGAACTTCTTGGAGAAAACTACTGCAATGCCTCTGGACATTTGGAGATCTTCTGCCACACAGTGAGCTAACGCGTAATCAGCAGGCACCTTGAAAAGATCTCGTGACTCCTCTCGGGTTACCTCATATTGAACTTTCTGTCCGTTCGAGTACAGGGACATGAACCTCTGAAACGTCATTTCGTTCTCCGGTGATCTGACTGTGCGGACTTGATCGTGGTTTCCGGCGTAAGGGGACAACCTATTGAAGTGGACTACACTAGGTTTTCCTCGTGGTGGCTTATATATGCGGTAGACGAGGTCGTTTATCCTTTTCATGATCTTACATGGACCTTTCCACGAGTTCCGAAGTTTCAGTGATAGTCCACGGCGACGTTTAGGGTTGTACAGCCAGACTAGGTCACCTGTCTGATATCCACCAACATCCGCCTTGATATCGTAGGTCTCCTTCATTCTGTCGCTGGCACTCTGGATGTTCAAACGGACCCGTTCATGGATGTCGTCTATTCTCTGTCGCAGTTTGCTGACGTAGTCATCTCCCGCAGTGTCTTGTCCTGGTGGCGTCCCAAACTTCAGGTCACATGGAAGTCGCAGCTCTCGGCCCATAATAACACTAGCAGGGGTTTTTTCTGGTTGACTCATGAACTGCGGAACGATACGCCATCAGGAACAGATGGAGGTACTGGTCCCAATCCTTCTGGTGGTCACAGACTACCTTGGACAGGTGGCGGTTTATCGTCTTATTCATCCGCTCCACCATTCCATCGGACTGCGGATGTAGAGCTGTGGTCCTCGTTTTCCGGATGTTCAACATCTGACTCGAAATTCCTGCCTTGATCCGAATGCAGCTCTAACGGGACACCGAATCGACAAATCCACTCCTTCACCAAGACGTCGGCAACGGTGATGGCTTCTTGGTTGGGCAGGGCATAGGCTTCGGCCCACTTGCTGAAGTAATCCATCGCCACAAGGATGTACTTGTTCCCGTGTTCAGATTGTGGGAACGGGCCAGCGATGTCAATCGCGATCCTTTCGAATGGGCTGCCCACATTGTACTGGCGCATCGGGGCCTTAGGTCTTGTTCGAGGCCCATTACTGGCAGCGCATACAGCACATTTTCTGCACCAGTCCTTGACGTCAGCTTGACAATTGGCCCACTAGAACCGTTGCCTAACTTTCTGGAGGGTCTTCGTCACTCCCAGATGTCCTCCGGTGACCCCATCATGGATTTCTCGGAGCACTTCCTGTCTTCTGCTCCTGGGAACTACTACCTGACATCTTTCTTCCCCGCCATCCTCCGACTCCAACACACGCTTCAAGACTCCATTGTCTAAGGTGAAAGAGTTCCATTGGGCCCAGTAAGTTTTAACGACTGGAGAACAACTGGCTATTTCCTGCCACGACGGTCTTCGCTCACTCTTCTTCCAGCCGATGACTAAACCAAGATCTGTATCTTTCTCTTGGTCTTTCTGGATCTTGTGGTCATTCCAGTTATCTTTGTTCTACCGCCTCTGCCTACTCCGGTATCGAAGATGTCCTGATACTTCCTGACTAGTTCTCTCAGTTTAGGCTTCTGTGCTGGCCCCATGTCCTTGGACGAGATAGCAACCAACTTCTCCAATTCTGCTGGCATGTTACTGGATTCACTAACAGTGCCGCGTACACTCCTTATCACAGAGGAAATTGACGAGCAGTGCCCCAGAATTGTTCCTTTCTTCAAAGTCACAGTGTAATAATTTACATTCATTACCCTTACCGGCACAAATTTATCAACTCGCAATAAGGTCTTCCCTAGTGCGATTCCTCGTCCAATTTCCTCATCATGAAGCTTGGGCTCGAACATCACCACGTTTCCATTGCTCGCACCTCCATCCAGGCGAGCCTCCAAAATGGTTTCAGCCCTCTCCGGTAGTCTTACGTCTTCAGCCAGCAGAACTCGAACCATTTCTTCCATGAAGTACTAGCTCTTCTCCGTTGACACGTAGGACGCCGTCTTTGAAGTTCAGCTCGATCCCTCTGGAGTTCATGATGTCCATACCTATGATTGCATCATCCTCGATATCCGCCCGATGTTCCACTTTAGTGCTGCCCAAAGTCAGTTCAATTGGAAGTTCACCATACACAGTTGCCGGCTCTCCAGTTGCTGTGCGTAGCTTCCAATTCGACGATTCAATTCTTGCCGGTGTTTTGGCAAATGTAGGTCCAAGGATTGTCCTAGTCGCACCCATATCAAGGAGCATGGTGCGAGGCTCGTTGTTAATGAGACCGTCTACGAAGACCCCTTTGTCTTGTCTTTGAAGTACAGCGACATATGCACTGTTAACTGGGGCTTGTTGGATACGGGCTGACGATTGCTCCTTCTTGATCTTCATCGTTGATGTCAATTTTTTCAATGTTGGACTTTTGCTACGCACGTGCCCAAGTTCTCTACAATTTCGGCATCGTATCAGTCTTCTCTCAGGCACAACTTCCTTCAGCACTTTTCGCATCACAGCTTCGATATTAGCGGGCTCCTGTGGCTGTGGATCTTCCTCAATCATCCGGACTCTACTCTGGCTTTTGCAGGATTGCTTTGCTGCTTCGAATTCCAGAGCGCGTGCCAATGCATCCACGAGATGTGCGGGGCGAGCTAGTGTTAGGGCTTGCCGGGTTTCCTGGTCACGAAGTCCATCCAAAAATGCCTGGACCGCTAGTCGCTCCATTACATTTTCCGGTGTAGCTGGGTACGCAAGACGAACCAAGCGTGCAATATCTGCTTCAAATTCTTGCAACGATTCGCTTGATTTCTGGCATCGGTTCTTCAGCTGTGAGTGATATACGTGTTCAAGGTGGGCTTGGCCATTGCGAAGTTCCAAGTGTTTTACCAGCTGTTCATAGTCTTCCTGTTGTTGGGCGTTTGTAAAATATTTGTTGTTTCGCCATGCAATGCCAGTGTCAATGCTAAAGCTTTTTCCCCAGCATTCCATCCATTTGCTTTGGCAGCAGCTTCGAATTGTCGGTGGTAGTTTGACCATGGAATATTTCCGTCGAACTGAGGCGGTTTCAATGAGAGCTTTCCTGGTTCCGTACTGACCTTGAAATCTTTGATGTCTTTTCTGTCTCTTTCAATTTTTCCATTTCTGTCTCGACAGTTCCCATCCTTTCTTCCAACCGACTCGCCACACCGCAGACTTCTTCTTTCAAGCTTTTTGAATTTTCCAGAAGTTCTTCTCTCAAATTCTCCGAGTTTTCTAGAAGCTTAATTTCTAGATTTTGCGAATTTTCGTGAAGTTTTTCTTCCAGGCTCTTCACATTCTTCATTAGACTATTAGAATTTTTGAGAAGTTCTTCTTTTAGGCTGACAGAATTTATTAGGAGTTTTTCTTCTAGATTCTTCGAATTCTCTTGAAGCTTTTCTTGAAGTTTCACTTCTAGACTATTCGAATTTTCGAGAAGTTCTTCTTTCAAGGTAACCGAATTTTCTTGAAGTTCTTTCAGACTCACGGAATTTTGTTGAAGTTCCTTCTTCAAACTATTCGTAGTTTCCTCGAGTTTGTTCATTATAGCACTCATATCGATTCCAGAAACTTCGAACAAAAATGTTTCGGGGTCTTCTCCTTCTTCAATTAGTCTATCTGAAAGTCTTTTCTGGAGTACGGCCTTCTTTTCAGTTGTTTCTAACTCACGCTCCTCTAACTCTTGCTTTAATTCACTAACTTTAAGGTCAACTAGGTGAACTCTTCTCGGAAACATTTTGTCTCTTATTGTCTTTACCGAGATATCAGTCTATTATTTATTTCACACACAGTTTTCAGTTTATTGTCCCGCGACGCGCAAAACTGTCCACTTTGCACTCAAATGTTCAACGGGTCACTAACTGTCTATTTTAAACGGTGAACACTTTAACACTTATTTATTTTAAACATCCCACTTCTGACACCAAATGTAGTAAAACTGCACTAACTAATTTTCCTAATTTATTTAAAACACTATTTACAACAATTATTCACTAAAACATAGATTTCACTAGATTCAAATTTATTTCTACTGTGGCTATCTATCAGCGAACTCTGGAACTGTTACTAACTCTGAATTCTGACTGTCTCGCTTATATACTCCCAAGCAGTTTCCATTCACGACTCTCAGGAGTATAGAACATTTCATCTAGATGGCTCTTCGAATAGTATCGAATTGATCGATTTATTCCAGCTTGTTCTCGGCGATCCGTACGCCATCAGATATGCTGTTGTAGTTGAACGAGGGTGCATAATTAATTAGATCAGGGCCGGTCTCGGGGCCGGACTCGAAATCGTTACAATACATTAAAATGCCGTAAAAATAGCACAAATAGTACATTTCTTAACTTAGCTTATGATAATATATATTAATATTTTCATTTAAAAGATAAAAATATAAAACCTATGAAATATCAGAATACATCACTTCGGGAGCATTTCCATATTTTGGATAACGTGAAAAAAATCATCAACATCATATAGGGGGTTTATAACTAAAATTTGTTTGATTGAGTTTTTGTATTTTTGTAGGCGCATGTTGCATCGTTCAAGTGGCAATATATTATAGAGTTTGATACCCATGTCTTTCGTCTTGCTTAATCTGTTTTTCTGAAGTAAATCTGTTTTATTTCTAGTGTCTTAGTTATGTATGTCAGTGTGAGTGAGATGATTTTTTAAATTTTGTTTAGTGTGCACATGGTTTTCGTTAACAATCACACAGAAAATGTTCATTATTTTGAGTTCTTTGAAAATCGGACGACAAGTTTCATCAGATTTAGCAGAAAATATACTTCTCACAGCAGTTTTTTGTAACACAAATATTCTTTGTAGATGTGACTTGGATGCCTTACCCCAATTTAATATTCCATATTTGAGCACCGAATGAAACAGTGAATGATATGTGCAGCACCTTGGCTGACAATTTTTCTTATTCTTCTGATGGCAAATACTGACCTGCTCAACTTGCTACTGATATTATTTATATGTTCAATCCACGTCAGTTTTGAATCTATTTGAACCCCTAAAAAAATAACAGTATTACTTTCCATTTAATTTGTGTTCTTCAATTGAAAGATTAACGATTCCGTTTTCTGTTCATTTAAACCATGAGCGTGCCTTCTCTACTATTATTTTTAGGGTTTTTTGAGGATTTTCGATCATGGTAATTCTTTTGCTAAGAGTTGCATCATCTGCATACATTGTAGTTTTGATACCCACTGAGTCCATCGAATGAGGTAGATCATTTATATAAATGAGAAATAATAGTGGGCCTAATATTGATTCTTGCGGTACTCCTCGCAGAAGTTGTAGTTTATCGCTGCGGATTGAATCACAGTCTACTACTTGAAACCTATCTTCTAAATATGAGCTGATTATTTCTAGACAAACTCCTCTTATACCGTAGAAGTAAAGTTTATCCCTTAAAATCTGGTTATTTACACAATCAAAAGCACATGTGGGTCTGTAAACACTCCTAAATATTTCTCTCTATTTTCGAAGGCGTCATTAATATGTATGGTAAGTGAGTGAATGGCATTGGAGGTTGACCGTCCTGGCCTGAAGCCGAACTGATCGGGACTGAGAATACTATTTAGTTCTAAATATTCTATAAGTTGTGTATATATAGATGGTATATATAAGATGGTAGAATGGAAATTTTCCTAAAGTTTTTTGGGTCAGACAAACTGCCTTTTTTGTGAATAGTAATAACTCTTCCAAACTTGAGATCTTGAGGGAAGTAGCCTTCAAGGAGACATTGATTCACTATGTCTGACAATGGTTGTTTTATATGGGTCATACAACTCTTGATAGCAAAAACGTTCACTCCTTTGATATCTTCAATTTTTTTATTGTTGAGTTCATTTAATATTATTCTAATATTGTCTTCAGTAACTGGCCTAAAAAACATTGAATGTTTGATGTTGAGTTTTTTATTCAGTGAGCTCTGTAGGGTTAGTTTCTGTTTTGGGTAAGGTGTTCAGTTTATTATTCATATTATTTATAAAGAAGTCATTCATTTGATCAGCTGGTATATTCTCTGGGTCATTTTTCACTTTGTTTTTCCTACCTGTTTCCGTATTTATGATTTGCCATACCGTTTTATTATAATTGTCACTTTTTGTTAATAGGTTTTGATAATATTCCGTTTTCGTTTTCTCTAGATTGTTTTGATATTTTTTCTTATATTGTTTATACGCTATTTTATTGTTTTCAGTAGGACTTTGAGTTTGCAACTCATATAGAAACATTAGAGTTTCTTTAGAATGTTTTACTTGAGGAGTTATCCATGATTTTTTCATTTCTGAATATTTTTTTCTTGAATAATTGGAAAACTTATGTTATAGTAGAACATAAAAGTGCTCTCAATAGCCCTGTATATAAAAAAACATGTTTTTTGAATTCAGATGATCTTATCACATATATCCAACACAGAAACTCCAATTTTCCTACGATCCGACTTATGACGTTGATGCTTCATTCTGAAAAAAAAATTAGTTTTCCGTAACTCGAAAAACGTCATGATTTACCCTGTGTATTGTTTAAAAAATGCTTGGAAAACATACTGTTGCACTGACCAAGTGTAATAGTGAGGTGTAGATGAAAATCCTACTAATTGTTTTGTGATATTACCACCCATAGAGTTCATTAGTTAATAATGGCCTGAAAGCGACATTTTACAACTTCAACACTCTGTATCTCGTAAACTATACATAGAATTTTTGTGTGCCCTCGATAACTTCTGTTCAGAAGCCCGAGTTCAACAACAAATTGAAATTTTGAACAATATTTTCACGATTATATTCGAACTTCTCTATATTACTATAATTAATATGAACTCTGATAGCGAAATTCCAGTATTTTATAAACAACACCTATCGAAAATAAATAGCATTTCATACTTGAGATGAAATACGTTTGTTTCGTTCGTGAGATTGCCACACTCGCTGCTCCGCTTTGCTCGTGGACAAACTCTCAACTCACGAAAAAACCAGTATTTTCATATCTTGTTGAAAAATATACTGTTCGCGTATTAAGTTCTGCTTTAAAAAGATTAAAAATAGCGTACTTAGGCGGGGTAACTTTTGCTACCGCTGTGAGTCCATGACTCCAAAAATAAAGTGTAAGTACCCAAATGTGTACTGAAGGTATCATGAGGATATGTTTGAAATCGGAATGGAAACAACCTTGCTCATTGAGATTTTTTCAAATTCAAGTAAAACACATGAAAGTGTTGTTGAGCGAAGATCGAGTTGAAATAACATGTATACATACATGGTCTATTATGTTGTAGTAAACAAGTCTCTACTATGCATGATAAGTTGTGAAAACTCCTGATAGATATATAAAAAGTTTGTAGAAAAAACATCTTCAAATTTTGTTTTTAATTTTATTAGAAGTAAGGGCCGATTTCATAATGAGTTTAAATTAGTATTCAATGTCAATAGTTGCCAGACTGTATTAAGGCTAGTTCATGCCCTCGCGAATATTCGCAGGTTTTGTGCGATTCGCAAATCGCAAGAAAATCGTCGCATGAACGTTCATATCCATGCGGCAAAAAAATTGTGGTAAATGATGAATCATAACATGTCATTTTTCGAGTTAGGAATAGTTTGTTTTTATCCTATTTCTAAAATATCATTTGAACATGGAAGGGAAGAAGTGCAATGTTTCCAAATAACATTACCTACATGTTTCGAATACAATTCATAATACCTATTTCCAATTCGGCATGCAAATGACATCGATATCATATTATTGTTATCTCCAGAAGCCAATTATCTTCAACATTGCAATTACAGGTTAACTAATATCAAGGATCTGTGGTCGGTGGATTCAGCAGTTTGTGTTTAAAACAGTGTCCTTGAAAAGTCAGATCCAATGTTTTACACCCCGCTTCAACAGTAACGCCCAGCAAGATGCTCAGGAGTTCTTGAGATACATACTAGGTAGTCTGCATTAAGATTTCATTATTGCAGAAGCGAGATTTGATTTCAACAAAAATTTTTGAAACTGCTACATAATCCTCGACTCAAATCTACTTTGAAATGTACATGTTGTCTTCACTGTTCAGTCACTACAAAATACAGGTCAAATAATACTTTCCTAGTGTTTGATTTTTCAAAATGGAATTAATAATGTTGAATGGGAGAATAATATGTAAATTCTATATAATACATTACTCAGTCACAGCCAGAGCATTTTTTGCATAATGCAATGGTTTAAAACCTGTTTTGTCCTCTCTGTGGACAACAGTTCGTCACACGAAAGTAAATTAAATATTTATTGGAATCTCCCTCTAATAATCTTGCTGATCTTTTATAGCATGGAATAGTTATTTGACAAACACTACAAATCTTTCATAATTGATTGTGAAATCTTATAAATGCAAATGAAATCTTTTTGCAATCAAAATAGAAGATTCAACAACCAAAGATATCTTTCAAGTTAGTTGAATCAATATGGCGAAGGCATGGAATAATTTAAGATGAATTCTGTTGTTCCGTGGTTTGCGCGAATTTGCAAAAAGTTAAAAATATTTGAACTTTCTTGCGGCAAGTTTGGCAGCCATTTTATTCACAGAAAAATCGTGAAATTCGCAGGGGTATGGTTTCGCCTTCACGCTGCCAATTGCAACCCAATTTTGGTTATCACTGTCTAACAGTTATAGAATACGACTTTGAGCTCATTATGAAATTGAGCCTGAGTTACGGAATTGAGATGGTAAGGTATAGAGATCAGTATTAATTTTGGATGTTCTCTAGCCTACCATTTGGAGTATTTATTCTGTCCTAATTTCTAGTATTGTGCCTCTTTGTGAGTTGTACGGATTTGATTTTTTTATATGTAACAGTTAATGGAATATGATTAGGTCATATATGGTCATTATCCCAAGTGCCTGGAATTGAGGTCTGCAACTAGAATCCCAATTTGATTCGATAAACTTTTGTAGAGTCATGTAAAATAGACCATTTCTTTCATCATGTGGCAATTCTAAACTGTCACAGATATTAAGACGATGAAATGAAAAAAAAGCTAACTATTGTAGGGAACAACAGTACAGTACAAAGGTCAAGAAAATTCACAGGGATTCTCGCCCTTCTAGAATTACCTATATAGGGAAAACTAAAAATGCTATTTTTGGTTTTTTGCAAATAAAATTGTCATTTCAGAAAATGTAAAAAAATAGAAAAAGAAATTTTATTGTATTCAAAATGTACTATAACGATGCAGCAATAAATCTTTGATTAAACTTTTCGTGCCAACACGGCCACCATCAACTTTTTTTTCGAATACGAACCTGTCTATTTTAGTACAAATATAGATACTGCCAAACTTCAGACATTACATAATAATTTTAATAAGAAGATACCCCAACATAACGAACATTCGTATATTTTTCCTTTTTGGAATTTTTTTATAACATTAATCCTTGTTTCAAGGCTGATTTCTCCTAAATAATTTTTTATACGCAATGTGTTTGTAATTCTCATTCCTGGAAGTATCGAAAATATTAGTTTTATATTTGGTATAATTAGTAACATCTCATTTCTTCATTTACATCATTTTTTAAACTGTAGGCTTTGCTTGGTTTCTATGGAAGAAAAAATAAATGAGTTGTTTCCTTAGTTGTTTTTATCTGCACTCTTTTCAGCCACTTTGCAATAGGACCAATTTCCTAAATTTGCGTTGTTATTTTTAATACGTTTTCACCCCAAAACGTGAGCAAATTAACATATGAATTATACATAATTTTTGTTACGGAAAATTCCACTCCACACAGTCCCATTTTCCTATAAATATGTGCTATAATAGTATACAGTCTGTCCATAAAGTAACCCCCTGCTATCTTTTGAACGGGTTGGAATTTCGAAATGTTTTTTTTTTTTGTAAAATGGTAAGTCATAAGCTACTTCTTGACAACCACAAAAAATATCTATCCTTCAAAATGGCGTCATGCCGCCATTTTGATAAACTTTCAAATGGCATGGGTGCTCAAACAAAAATATTCATCCAAAACAAAATGACATATAAGGATCTTTTCCATGGCTATTAATGAGCTCTAGTTAAATCATCAAATGTGTTTTGGAATCATTAAAGGAAAATCTTTTCCTGAAAATTGTAATAGATTGCCATCTTCGAATGAAATTTAAGTGCCAAGACAGGTGGACAAGACATTTGTGGTGTCACAGATGTGTTGGCTGGGTTGTAGCATCCTCAAATATCGAACTCCGTTGAAATTTTACCTCAAGAAATATGGACCTATGATACGGTTGACCAATATGCCTGCCCAAACATTAACTTTTTGGATGGACTGAGTTTGTGTTTCCCTGAACTCATAAGGATTTTCAGTGCTCCAATATCGGTGATTATGTCTATCCACATGTCCATTCAAGAAAAACGTGCTTTCATCACTGAAACAAATGTTGCTCACGTGAATCCTATTTTGATAAAGGTTCTCACCCATCAGATCACATGAATGAATTCTACGTACAGGATCGTCTTCAGGTAGTTCGTGAATAATTTTTATTTTATAGGGATGTTTTTCAGTATTTTATGTACTGTTGAACGTGGCATATCATTTTGATACGCTAATTCAGTTGTGGAATGTTGAGGATTTTCTTGAAGATCCACCAAGATATCAATCTGCTTATTTGTAGAGACAGATGGTCAACCACTTTTCTTCATATTACTCAGATTCCCAGTTCGTTCAAATTTCCCAATGAGTCCTCTCGTATATTTTCTGTCAATCTACGCTACGCATCGCTCTCCTCAATATTGAAAACTGGTGAAGTGTAAGATTGAGGTAACAACTTATAATTAAAGGATGTTATTATAACTGATTGCCCTGATTACCTAGGTCGATTTTATTATTATTTATTTTACTTTATCAGCTGTTTGTTGATAATAAATCAATTAAAGGTACAGAAAACTTTTGTAAAAGAGTTCCTCAGTATCCTCATAGCAGCGCTCTAACATTATGTACCGCCATTTCGTCTTAGATTAATATTTTTGTTTCATATTTTGTGGTCTTGTAGAGAATTGCAATACAATTCAAACGACTTATCACTCGACTCTCATAGCCATAAAAAAATTCAAAATGACGGACCGACCTCATATTGAAAAAATTTCTTTTTTTTGTTGTCAAAAAAAGAAAAGAAAATTATAAACTCTTATTTTACCAAAAAAAAAATTAAAAGAAAAAATTCAATCCGTTCAAAAGTTAACAGGGTTGATAGTTCTAAAATTATGTACCGCCATTTTGTTTTGAATTGATATTTTTGTTTGAAATTATGCTGTTGTATAGAGAATTGAAAGAGGTTACGAATAAGGTACCACTCGACCCCCATGCCATTTGAAAAACAAACACATTTTTTATTGTCGAAAAGTAGCGTATGAACTTCCATTTCACCAAAAAGAAATTCGAATCTGTTAAAAAGTTAACAGGGGGGGGGTTACTTTATGGACACCCTGTATTTATCACTTGATTTTGCAGTTGTGGACAAACTACTTTAACCTGTCAGTGGACTACCTGACGCAGGCCTCCTTACAACTTGAACAGTTTTCTGATGTCAAACGAGAAAAAATTATAGAGAAGTATGGAGATATGAGGGTTCTTATGGGTTTTCAGATTTTATCAATGTGGTCACAGTTAGGTAGGTTCACAGGATTCGAATTTATTAAAAAATGTAAATATGTTGACTCTTTAGGTGAATGTAAACTGAATTTCATTCCTACCATGGTCGGTCCTTTCCTCAAAGTTACTCTTGTTCCGGAAATTGAACTCAGGAAAGCTACCCTGCACATATTTTTTGATATGATGGAGTGTGAACAGAGAGCAAGAGGGAACTTCAAACAAGTAGAATGCGAGCTCATCGACAAGTTGGATATATTGATTTCAGACAACAAAGGGGATGATGAATATCGTAGATTATTCAATACAATGTAAGTATTGATATGAATTATATTTAAGGATTCATAGTGAAGAAAATTTCAACTACATTTTACCTTTGTCAAAAATATGCTTCTGTTTTTTTTTGAGTTCCATAGAGAGATTTGCAGCTTGATGTATTAAATATGTACAATGTACAATTTTTTTTTTTCGGTTTTTACTTTTTACCAACTGTTCATCCAAGGGTGGCTGAGGCATTGCAGTCAACGGGAGTAGCGACCCGTGGGCCCTAGCTTACCGTAGACCGACGTCAAAAACACACATGTTCCCCCGACACTTCACACACTCCCAGTCACACATTACAGAGGGATGCGAGAACTTAAAAATCTACCTTAAGTGGGAGCTAAAGAGGGGCCTCAGATTGGGTATTGCGGGGCTGGTATACGGTGATGAATCACCCGTGACCGCCGTTCCGCCCGTTTGAGAACCAGCCGTACCAGAGTTTTCACTAGAAGGCAGTTCGAAGAAACTCGCTGCGGGAACTGGAAAACCTGGTCTTCGGTGGGAGCCAAGGAGGAGCCTCGGATCGGGTGCTGCGGGACTGGTAGCCGGTGAATGAATCGCCTGCGGCCGCTGCACCACGCAATCGAGAACCAGCCCTACCTGGACTTTCACGAGGAGGAGGAGGAGGAGGATGGAAGGAACTCGTGGTGAGAACTGGAGAACTAGTCTCCTACGGAAGCCGAGGAGGGGCCTCGGATCGGATACTGCGGGTCTGGTAGCCGGTGATGGTATCACCCGCCGCCGCACCGCCCGACTGAGAACCAGCCCTACCAGGACTTTCAGGAATAGGCAGATAGAAAGAACTCGCTCCCTTCACAAGCACCTACACACACATAAACATAGTTTTTGGAGGAGACCACTCGGAGACTGAGATAGGTTGATATAAGAGTCATGGATGAGGAGACAGGGGGGTGGCAAAAATGGCCCATAAGGGCCTACTTGCTTGGCTGCAGTAGCGGCCACCCCGCTTCTACTACTACTACCTCACCAACTGTTTTCTGTCAGATAAAAAAATTATGTAACCATATCTTGAACTATGTTTGGACCTGTATCCATTAACTTATTAATCAAAAATCAGGAACTTAGTAATCATCAATTAGCAAATTTTTGCATTGCTACGAAGTGGTGTTCGGTAGCGAAGCGATTAGATGTCGGCCGTTAACACTTCTGCTAGCCCTTGGTCAGGTTCGAATCCTGGGTACGAGAGAATTTTTCTCAATTCCATCGAAATCGATAGGCGACCACATGCCTTGCTTGAAAAAGCAAGTGTGATGTGAGTTGTCTACGCCTGGTGCTTGCTTGGAGTGCGCACTGACCACCCAGGGTGTTGTAGGTTTTCCTACAGCTGAAAAGTGAATGCGCCACCAAAATTCAGTTAGTCGCTTCTGAGCGCCACGGCAAATAATAATAATAGCCGTCCTCTACCCGCACAGGCTATTTCTTTCGGTACACTTCATGAGTGTTTATGAGGGAGTATTTTTATATTATTATTATGGTGCACAAATAAAAATTCGTAAAGTTTTGGGATTCAGCTAACCAATAGTACAGATCCGAAATGTATTGAAACCACTTGTTGATTCATGACTGTGCTGGAAAGTGATCCGCCAGCGTCGATAAGGGAGGGTACTGGGGAACAGTACTTCCCTCTCAATTGTATTTTTGGTAAAGAACAGTGTAGTACTAGCCAACCTCTAATTTATAATCAATTCCTCAGGAGGTACTAGGTACCCTCCCAGGAAATAACGGTTCGACGCCTCTGAGTTGATCAACCGCCAACGGCAATAAATAAGACTGTCAAAATTGCAGTTTTCACTGGATGAAGTTAAAATACTCATAACCATAACGTCAGCAAAGACTATGAAAGTTTTGGAAACAATTTGATAAATCTTTAATATGTTTAAGATGAGGATTAAACTGAATAATTCCAAAAACTTGAAAATTATGAAATCTGAAAATAAAATATTTAAAAAATGAAATCAGAATAAGTGTAGTTGAAGTTTTAACTTCAGTTGTGAATAACTTATCATTCATATGTTTTCTCTAACTCTTTCTGTATTTATTGCTAACAAAGGGAGCATCTGAGTGCTGTGTAAGTATTAATGTATTAAAATAGTCATGAAAAAATGGAGATTTAATACTTCCTTCAAAATTTCCAACTAGGATAAGGGTAATAGGGAAGAAAGACTGAGAGGTGAGAGAGAGACAAACCCCCTAACATACATAATGATTAGAAATACATTATTTTCTTACTGAAGTAATAACCTTCTTTAACCTTGCAGGGTATCTTTTCCATATTTATAAAACTTATTTCTATGAAACTGCAGTAATTTTCCTCACCAATTGTTTTTCTCCCCCATTAATCCCAGTAAAACGTGAAGGTTTTATGGTGGATTCATATTAAAGTATTAGGTCGTAAGTCGTAAGGAAAGTTGGCCATCATTTCTCTTTTAAGATTAAAACGTACGACCAACTTTCAATTGATTAATTAGGGAGAGTTTTATTCTGCTTTGGTCTGTTTATTGATTTTTTTTCCTATATGTATATTTTATTAATAATCTAACTCAGTTCAATTTAAAAAAAATCCAACTCCAAGAAAGTGACCAATGACAGAAGAATTTCCTATGATATGACAGCCTTACGACTTGTACATGAATGGAAATTCTTTCAACTATAATTATAATTAGTACTAAAAATTTCTGACTTATTACTTAGGATCTAAAACTTCACCATAAATCCACCATTATGTCTATCTCTGGCTGCTGCCTAGAATACGTAGAATGAATTGAAAGTATTTCACAATAAGTCTATTTCTCTTATGTCATCCTGACTGTTATAATTGACAGACCTCACAGACCAGACAGACCTAATCTGTCAGGCAGGTTGTTAACCACTGAAATCGAACAGTAACCTTAGTGATGCATTCAAAGAATGAAATTACCAAGGTATGAATATGATTTGAATTAGACAGTTTGTGAATCTATGGTTAATCGATCATTTAGCACGGTAGAACTCTGCACTCTAAATAACATTTTAGCTATGTGAGTAGAAAAAACAGATGAGTCTGCTAATGGAATCGTATAAAAAATAGCATAAGCCTTATTTGGTGGTTATTTTGGTTATGATCATCCAATCTTTTTCCATTTTTAGTTATTCATTGCAACAAGTAATTCAAACTGATATTTTTATGTTATGGAAATTCATATAGCCTTTAATTGAAATTAATATTTTAAACTACCTTTGTAGTCATCACTTGATAATGATGGATAAACGTAAACCAATAGTTGTACATGTACACAATAAAGACTTTGTGGTAATAGAAAAGAGTTCAATTTCTTTACTTCAATTAAAATGAACAAGTCGTTGCTATAAAAATAAGGACCATTCGTCATGGTATCGACACTTACATAGGTCATATGTAACTGGTTTCGAAGTGTGAATAGTAACATATTATTCTCTTTTCTTACCTTCGCATATATGTTATAAAAGATAAGTTTTTCTATAGTTTGTTGGATCGAGTTCAGTCAGAGGATCCTGCGTGGAAAGAAAGTGGTGCAGCTTTTATAAGTTCTATAACTCGCTTACTCGAACGTCTATTGGATTATCGGAATGTCATTCAGGGCGATGAAAATCGAGACAAAAGAATGTCGTGTACATTCAATTTATTGGTAAGAATAGTATTTTGATATTTTTCTATTGATACAAATACGTATATATTATAATTGCATTGCATAGTTTTCTTTTACTTCACTGTTGTCTGATTTGCTTTTTTTGAATGCAAATATTATTTTTCTGGTATACTTTCATTATTTTTAAGGGCGGGTTGTACAAAACAAGTTCACCGACAGTTTAACTAAACTGTCTTGTAACACCCGCCCTAAATATTTCAGGGTGAGGGACCACATTCATTATTATTACCTTCCTACACCTAGAACGAACGTCTTTGTCAGATCACCGGTTTATGCAATGTGCAACAAATTGAACAAGTTTAGCGATGAAATCGATGTATTCAACCGACCTATATATCTTTTCAACACAAAGATAAAGCAAATCTTTATAACAAGAACAAAAATGAGTGAAGAATACTCAAACTGTTCTATGTTATTTCCTTCATTATAAGTTTGGACAATAAACTTCTTTTTATTATTATTTTTGTTTTAAATCATTTATTGTATCAACGATGGGGCCATAAGATTTTGTTTTTTTTTCAGAATTTCTACAAAAATGAATTCAACCGAAAAGAAATGTATCTCAGATACATTTACAAACTTCATGATTTACATTTATCAGCTGAGAATTATACGGAGGCTGCGTTCACCTTAAAATTGTATGCGGATCAATTGCATTGGAATAACAATCAAGTTGCTGATCCGAATTATCCAAATCATACTGAATGTCAAGTTAAAGAAATTTTGTATAGGCAGATTATAAATTATTTTGATAAGGGAAAGGTATATAAGTATTCCGTTCATCTGCAATATTCTAATAATTCTGTTTCAGTGTTGGGAGAAAGGAATTCCACTCTTGAAAGAGTTGGCCAACCTTTATGAATCAATATTTTTTGATTATAAGCTGCTCAGTGACATCCTTAAATACCAAGCCAAGTTTTTTGATAACATTTTATTACAACTCCGTCCAGAACCTGAATTTTTTAGAGTGGGATTTTATGGTTTAGGCTTTCCATTATTTGTGAGAGTAAGGAGAGGTAGTATTTTGAGTTTGTCGGTTAGTATAAATAACTTTTTCCTTAGAACAAACAATTCGTGTATAGAGGATTAGAATATGAACGAATAGGTGCCTTCACCCAAAGATTACAAACTGAGTTTCCTTCAGCACAAATACTTATGAAAAATACTCCTCCAGATGACACAATTATCAATTCAGATGGACAGTGTATCCTTTCACTTAATTTTGTAATAGAGTTCTGTATGAAGTTCAAAGCTCCTTAACTAGTATTCAGTTATTCAAATATGCAACGTAAAACCCATTCCAGAATCGAATCCCATCACCCTAGCAACCGATATTCCAGAAAAAATTTCCAGATTTTACCACTACAACGATGTAAGAAGATTTCAGTGTGATCGTCCAGTTCATAAAGGAATCATAGATAAGGAAAATGAAATCAAAGTGAGTTATTCGAAATTATACCATTATAAAAATTTGTTGTAATTGACACCTCTCTTGCATATTTTCTGAAGCCTATAAATATAACTAGAAAACATTCAAAATGGACAATTTGAGCTTTCCTTTGAATATTAATGAACCGATAAAAGTTTGTATAGGACTTCAAATAATCATTGGTTCTAACTGAACTTTCAGCTGTGTAGATTGATGTCACAGAGTTCAATTATGCACCGTCTCTGAATTATTAGAATGCACATTCACGTCTAGTTGAGATAATGGCCTGGTCATGCGTGATTGAGTGATTTATATGATTAAAAGAAAGTTTGAATAATAGTGGTTGAAAGCACTAGTATAGACAAAGATTACTCCCATTATATGTTTGTTTAAAAATTTCCATAAATATTCCATGAATATCCGATAACATCGGCTGAATCCAAATAATATTTAGTTTTATATATATACAGAGGAGATTGAAAGTATAAGTGTCTCTGTTATACGTTATTTGAATTACGTTATTTGATCAATCTCGACAGAACGTAGATTATGAATATTATACAGTGCGATTTGAGTATATACGAGACTAATATTAACAATAATCGGTTAATACCAATAAACTTTAGTCGAATCCGCTGAAATCTTTCCAGACCGATTATAAATAAGTGATAAGTCAAATGAAAGCCTTTTTCATTTAATTAGGTGTGAGAACTTACCCAGTATTACTGTTCAATTTCACTTCTAGATGTGCATTTCGTTAACCAAATTAACTTCATCAGTAGGATTACTAAACTGGGGATAAGTACCAAATCAGTTAGATTTATATCAATCTGATTGTTATGATTTGGTAACATGATATGTTTATACTGATGACGGCCATGGTGTCAACTTCTATTTTATCAGGTACTGACTAACCCCGTATTTTGAACAAATCCTACATATCCATATTCTAAGAGCACTCATAGCAAGGCGAAAATGTGGGGGTCATCTTGTCAGGAATCAATTTCAAATATGCTTTAAAACAATAAGTATTCGATCTTTCCTTCATACATTAAACAAAAACCAGACAGAAAAATTTTGTATTTGATACGCAAGTTCATATTATATCTCAACTGTAAAATGAAAAGAAATCAGAAAATGTACCAGATCAGTTTTATTTATACAGGGTATTTCCGTAATTTTTGGTAAAGTTGGTTTTGTTTATTTTTGAGTTTCACTATAAACTATACGAAATTCACGTTTTTTCAAGTCGTCTATTGGCACATATAATCGGTGCTCTGAATTGACTGAATCACATAATCAGAAGCAAATAATAATAATAATAATACTCCCTCATAAACACTCGTAGAACCCATAGCCTGTGCGGGAAGAGGACGGCTATTATTATTATTTGCCGTGGCGCTCCGGTGCGACTTATTGATATTGTCCCGGAAAACCTACAGCACCACCCCGGTTGGTCGGTGCGCACTTCAAGCTAGCACCAGACGTCAGGATTGGCATCTAGGCAACTTACATCACACTTGATTCACAACAAGGCATGTGGCCACCTAAAGAGACCCGTGTACTTGAGAAAAAAGATTCCGTACCCGAGCCTCGAACGTCTGTCTGATGCGAGCTAGAAGTTTCACTGCTAGAGACCTTAGCCACTGAGCCACCGACCGCAGAAACATATACTTTCAATCCCCTCTGTACATATAATGAATTTTCAAGTATTATGGGTTCAGCCGATCTTATCAAATATATCCAACACAGAAATATCAAATTTCATACTATCCGACTTATGCCGTAGATGCTTCATTCTGAAATTATTCTCATTTTCCATAACTCGGAAGAAGTCATGATTTACTCTGTATATTTAAAAAAAAAAATGCTTAGGAAACATACTGTTGCACTGGCCAAGTGTAATACTGTGGCGTATTTAAAAAACCCACTGATAATGTTGTGATATTACCACCAATAAATTTCAGTTCAAAATAGCTTGAAAGTGACATTTTACAACTTCATCACTCTGTTACCACGGTTATATTCGTGTTACATTCTTTTTTGTATTTGAGATAATATTTATCAAGATTGCGTTCATGAACTTACTCTGTGAGTAGAGTAATAGTACGATCGCGTCTTTAAAAATATAGTTTGAGCCAGAATGATCGTTCAAAAACTATTCATGGAAGTGATTTATGTACATCTGAGGTCGATATTTTATTAACGAATTATTATCCATCAGTTGAATACATTGAATACCATCATACAATTTTGGGAACCCATATGAATGTAAGTTAAGTAAATAATGTTGGATTGAGTAGTCTTTGATGCATCTAATAACGATGGGATAAGAGTAGTAGTAATACAACTGAAGTCCTCACTGCTATCAACAGATTCAACTTCGTTTTTCTGGTTGCACAGTTTTCAAATTTCATGGGATCCTTTTCAACATACATTTATTTTAAAGAATAACAGTATCCCTGCCAATTGATATTATATTATAATACATGTGGGAACACAATCATTATATATATACAGTGAGTCAGAATAAGACCGACAAACTCCGACTACAGATTGATTTAATTCTTTTTCTCCAAAATTCCCGAAGCAAAAAATATCAAACTTGGTACACTCAACATCAACGTTACAATTCTTAATTTTTGTAAACGAAGTTAGGTTGGTATGTGGAAATATTTTCCTTCATATTTTCTTTGTACAAGTGAATGGAGAAGTGAGCGTTTGACATCAGTTAGGCTCATCGATACTTAACTTAAAAGTCATAACATTCCATGTACCTAAAAGTAAAGGTTTCTGAGAAAATTGAGAAAAACTGAAAATATTTCCTGAGTAGTAAAATTACTTCATGTGCAAAAATCTTACATCATATCGGAATATTTGTCAACTTCCTGAAAAATTTCCAATGTTGAAAGAATTGGAAACATAGTACAGGTGAGTCATTCATTCATTATATTATTTGATTAAATTGATGTGTAATTACACTGAGTTAGGTCTCATTCTGAATCACCCGTACTATGTTTCCGATTCACCCAACATTAAAAAATGTTGAGGAAGTTGACAAATATTCCAATATGTTGTGAGAAATTAGTGTTTTGGGATTATTTTACAGAGGAAATTATTTTGCTACTCCAGGACATATCTTCAGTTTTTCTCAATTTTCTCAGAAACCTTTACTTTTAGGTACATGGAATTTTATGACTTTTAAGTTGAGTATCGATGAGCCTAACTGATGTCAAACGCTCACTTGTCCATTTACTTGTCCAAAGAAAATATGAAGAAAAATATTTCCACATACCAAAGTAACTAAAACTAACCAAAACTAACCAAATTACGAAAATAAAATATTATAACTTCCAATTATCACGTTGATAAACCTTGATTAGTGTACCGAGTTTGTTATATTTTGCTTCAAGAATTTTGGAGAAAAAAAAAATTAATCAAATTTTTTTTCGTACTCTTGACACCCTGTATCTCAGAGGACATTTTAGGACATACCTTGATAGGAACTTTTCACCTCTAAATAAGGTGAGGAATCTGTAGTTGGATTTTGTCGGTATTATTCTGACTCACCTGTCTATATATATATATATATTGTCGAAACTCAAAATATCTGATATTCCCCGTTTTTCCTATTTAAAAATATGAACAAATAATAAACACATATCATCAATTGAGTTTGCTCTCGTTATTATTGTCAGAGTATATCATTACTTTATTCAAAAGCAGAGTAGGTTGAGTTTACTCAGAGTAAGTTTATGAACTCAACCCTGGAGAGTATTTTTATCAGTAGTCATAGGTGGAAATAGAACTTTTTTCAATTTTTTGGAAATTAATAACTGAGGCGCTCAGCGGAAGAGTGACCCAACCCACATAAACCCACAATTAGTAAAGGCCTAAAATCGTTGAAGGTTTTTGGCATATCTGTAAAGCCACAGTAACCCAAAATAATTTTATATTTTTATTCAAAATTTGTTGATTGATTTTCGATTAATATATATATTGAATAAAAAACAAAGAATAAATAATTATGGTCAAATTATATTGGCATTACCTCAGTGTAGCTCATGCCACTCTTCCGATAAGCACGTCAGTTAGGACTTATCACATATTTTACACCTAAAAAGGTATTTTGTTATTCAAAAAATAACCAATTGAAGATATCTAACGATTTAATATGATTCCAGCAAAATCTCTACCTATATTCGACACAATGTTCATTAAATATCAATTTTAAAAATACATATTTTTTTATATTACTCATGTGGAATCATTCTCTATTGGTTATCAATAATTTTTCTACACAGTAGTCCTATTATTTCTACAAATTTTACATTTTCATTGAATTGCCGATTATTTTTTCCAGACTCTTTGGATTGAAAGAATGGTTATGGAAATAGCTAGCCCCCTCCCAGGCATTTTGAGGTGGTTTGAAGTTGTAAGCCGCCAAACTGATGAAATTCCACCAGTGCAATATGCTTGCGAAACTATGAGAAATGTAGAAAATGAACTGAGACAGCTGATCACTGTTCATTCCTTGGATCCCAAGAGGAATTTGAACCCTTTTACAATGAGGCTCCAAGGTATTATAGATGCAAACGTCCAGGGAGGTATCAGCAAATATCAGCAAGCATTTTTCACAAAAGAATTCACTAAACTTTTTCCCGAACATAAGATCTATGCTGAGACATTGAAGGAATTGATAATAAATGCAACTAGGGTGAGTGAGACTGTAGACAATTCAAATGTTGGTATCGAAGTGATCTAAAAACGTTATTTCATACAGTGTGTGAAGTGAAGAGCATATCCAATATTTTGTGGAATATGCATTTTGAAATAAAATGTTGAAATATTTTAACTGAATATGCCTATTTTCTAGCATCATTTATTGATCGCATTATGAGCTCATCTAATATATTTGTATTAATTTTTATGCAGAATATATATGAAAAAACAAATTGAACAATTGTTTTATGAAGCATCGACAGCTTATATACGAAAAAATCTACAAATTGAAAATCGTATACAACATAAATATAAAACAAAGAATAAAATGGATGGCTGGATATTAATAAAAATTATTTGTATGTGAAATAATATCATTATTATTGTTATTTTAAAATGTACCTATTTAATTTTTTTGTCATTGTTTTTGTATATTCAAAATGTGACCAATTATTAATTTTTACTATTTTTCTTTCCTTGTATGTATATATTATGATTTTTCAGTATTTTTATATATTATGATATATAATTAATTATCTTAATTAATTTTAAATAATCATAGAAAAATTTTAAAACATATGTGATCATGTTTCCGGGAAATATTAATTACTTTTTATTATATTTGAAACTATGTATTTGCCATTTTGTAAACAAACTATAAATAAATAAATAAAATATGAAATAGTATTACCTATGGGTAAAACTATTCAGTTATATCACAGCCAGCCATACCAAATTCGATGGGTTTTTATCAGCTAGTAGTGAACATTTTGGTTTTATAATAGGTTTTACCAATTGACTTGATATACCACAAAAATGAAGAAAAATAATTTATATAATAAACTTCTGCAAAATAATACTCCTCAACTGCTTAATTTTATTCCATGCTGATTTCCTTTAACTAACAATATTTATCTGAGGTATTTTCTAGTCTACCATTGTTGTAAATATTTCAAATTCTCTGTTTTGTATGTTATTTTATAGGGGTAGTTTTTCATCTTTTGTAAATCACCATAATTTTAGTGTTTCTAACAAGTGAAAATATTAACACGAAAACACAAAAATTTTCTGTGCTTTGGCTTACTTGAATAAAGTGCCACGTTTGTTTTTATAGCTGCAAGAAAATCCTGAAAAACCTGCAGCACCACCTCATCTGAATATCTACAATTTTGTATGGCAATAAAAGTAAGCCCTAGGACAATTGAGGAACCACTTTTGAAAACGCTTTATGTCTACTTCAGGATCAAATCGAATTAAATGCGGTTTTGAAGTTACTTCAATCGTTGCTGGATGCCAATTTAGAAAATATATCAGATCCATTTCGATAGTACATTCGAGAATAACGATAATTATCCATGAAGTCGGTGCAACTTATTCTTATAGAAGGAGTTTTTTATGACGTTTAGGGTTACCTCACTAAAAACATTAGTGGTCGTTTCAGCTAAATTTTTAGTCTCTTCTAAAATATTGATTATCAGATTCAAGGGATCTAAAATTTGTTTGAAGTACTGTATTATTGCTTCCTTTTAGTTGCAGTTGAGATATGACATAATATATATCGTCTCCACTAAATGATGTAGACACTCATTGAATGTTGAGATGGAAATTGAAATGGTGATAGTTAAAAAAGAAGTTTCAAACAAAATGTATATGAATTGCATAGTTCACGAGGTATTGAATTTATTCCCCTTTTTATCCATGCACTGTATATTCAAAGAAAGATTGAAGAATTATCCTCATTGTGCATTTCTCTGTTTGAAAGTTCATCGATCCCCTAAACAACAATATTTTTATATAAAATGTGATTTTGATTTTGTATATATTTTAAGGTTATTGATGAAGGGTTGATTTTGCATGGGAAACTAGCACCAACAAGTGTTCAGCCGCTTCATCAGAGACTTTTAGAGAGGTTCGTTCATCTTAAACATAGTCTCGGCTCATTCAGTCAACAAAACGTCAACAGTATTGTAAAGTAAGTAGATATTAGATTTAAACATAATTTATTGTACTCGTGAGAGGGCCTTTTAACATTTTTTTTTAATTGTACAAAATCAGATCAGTTCAATTGGGATCCATTTTAAAAAATCCATTTTCAAATGTTTTTCCGATTTCTTGTACAACTGATAGAAAAACTTGACAATTTTGCATCTCAGTTGATACGTAAACATTTTCATTTTTTCACTGCCAAACTGATTCACAAAACAAACAATCATTACTTTGTCAAAAAATGTGTATTAACAGAATTTTCAATTATTTATTATAGAACAATTTAATTTTTGACTCGACATGTATCGAATAACAAATCCGCATTTCTCCGAAGTCTCCGAAACGTCATTTGGAAAGGAGAAGTATTATTTAGTTATTTTGATCCTTACTTTTTCTGACAGAAATTTTTCAGAATAGAATATAAATCCTTTTGTCAAGACAAAAGTCGTCTAAACGCAGTAACTTATCAAAGAGAACATGTTATATGCCATTAGAGAAACTCTCAAGTTTATGCACCTAATAAAAAAATAACAAATTTTTTTATACCTGCATCATACCACAATTCTTGTCAAATGCACTAAAGACCGTGCGTAATCGTCAAGGTTGAAACACGAATGGCTATTGCTAGGTAACAAAGCCATCATATGAAATATCAAATACCTAAAGCTTCATTTCAACAATTAGTGACATCCATTACCTACTTAAATAGATGCAATAAAATAAATAGGACATACTGATCTAAAATTAATTTCCTACATTGTTTTTGAAGTTCCGATACGGGCATATAAAAAAATAGTGTATGATACACGTATACAAGTGCCCCTTAAGCATCCGCAACGTTAAAACTCCTTCCATGTGCTTTAAAACCTCACTTGTACTCGTATAGTTGCATATTCGGCTTGGGACATTAATATTATATTAAGAGTTTATGTTTGAGTTACCTCTGGGTCACAGACGACTCCAATGTTGTCTGATCTAGCCTGGCACTAATGAAACCAGTCTGCAGGTGATCATCACGTGCACTTAGAGCATAAAAGTCTGTCTTTTGGTGACGAAAAGCGCTTTCAATACTGGTTTTCTCGACGAATATTCCAGAAATATCTATCAGTAGTTCAGTGTCCGTATTAGAAGTAGTTGTTTTCTGTCGGGTATTTGCCTCATATGGGAATGTTTGAAGATAAGTGTATTTCAACATTGTCGAAAATATTATTTTTATTTATTTGTCTTAATCCTTCCCGTATATAATATAGTAAACTTAGAATAGAGCCCTGAGGTACTGTCGTGGTATATAATTCTTCGAATTATCTTATATTTGCTTCATCAAATTGAACTAGCTTCTGCAGATAATTCCTAATTCAGTAGTGAAGAGGTATCTCTCGAATTCCATATTTTTCCAGTTTGTTTTGTAATACTGCTTCACTTAGGTCCAGAATCAAACCCAATACTTTCTTTCTCTTATCAAGGTTTCCTGTTCTCGCACCCAGAAGTGTTATGTTGCAATATTAGTGCATTTACGTTTCAAGAATCCGAACTGATTATCATTAAATGCTTTATTATGAAAAAAATCGGTTTTTTAGTTTGCATCTATTTTTCATAAGCTTACGCAAACGGTGAGATCAGAGATATTGGTATGAATTATCCAACGGTCTCCTGATCACCCCCTTTATTAATAGATTTTATTCTTGATATCAGGGAAATACCTACTCTTAAGAGTGGACAAGGCACTCGAAACTGTCAAGAGGATTGAGTAAAATGAAGGGAGGGCGGTAACAAAATAACAGTAATTGATTGTTTAAAATGAAGAAGAGGGCACTGAAAAATAATGAATTTGAGTGGTTTTCTTGATTGGTAGAGCTCTGGCTCTCACGTTCGTTTGGCAAAACTCTCGAATATTTTGAGCAACAAAAATGAACTCGATGCAATTGAAGTTTCAAATGGTACTTGGTGGGTGTTCTTTAAGTGCTTGTGAAGTTTGATCTCAATCATTCATTCTTTAGTGGGGGTAAAAAAAAACCTGAAAGCTAGGTAACTAAAAATTACGTCTAGATTTCCTGATTTGAGGAATAATCCTGAACATAGTTGCAACCTTTGTCTTTACCCTTTGCTAGCATATTTAGAGTCCTCAAACGAGAGTATAATAATTGCCTTACTTCATCAAAACTTGAGTCAGTAATATGTCTATTATGTTATATTCAGTAACAATATTGAAATATTCTTAGTGTTGGATGTTCTTGGTGGTCTTGATGTTATAGGTTTTGCTTTGGTGTATAGCTGCTACTGCATTGAAATATACATTGAATTTTTTGCGATACTTGTAATTTTATTTCGTTTTTATAGATACTCAGTGTTCTATTATTTCTTTTTGATACCGTATTCCTAATTTCATTGTTAGTCATCTTTATTATTGTCCATGTTGTCTTTGATTCATTATATGATTCTGCTATCAGCTTCGTATTGAAATCTTTTTCTACTGCATTGGAAAGTTTTCTGTATATTTTTTCATATTTTAGATAATTCATTCAAATTTGTTTTTACGAATCACCCACGTTTACGGAGAAAATCCCTATTTTGTAACACTGCCAACTCTCTTATTTTGAGCTTCACCACATCAGGGATTCAGTGTTTCTAATAAGACGACTTTCACCTTAGTCCTAGGAATAAGTTGGTTTCTGAAGACCACAACGTTGATTCTTTGCTTCACTTGGTATTGTCCTTTCCTAGACAGACTTTTTGAAGATACATTTCTTTCTACGAGGTTTATACAGCCAAACCTTGCCTCCTTTGAATCCCTCCGAATTTGCTTCCAAATCATAACGAGGTTTCATCCTGTCACTTGCCAATGTTAACCTTTTCCAAGCTGTTTTATGGATTTTCAACAAGCTGTCTCCCAGTTCATCTGCAAAGTACCAGACATCTGTTTCTTTGATACTTGCTGATCCGAACACTAAGTCACAGGGCAACCAAAGAAAATGCTAGTCTCTTAACTTTTTGATCCTCTTAAAATTCCCATTTCCACCTGTTCTTCGGAATTTCCAGAACTTGGTTTAGTCTTTTCTCCCATTCTCTTGTTTATCTGTTCCTGGTAGGTTATATGGACAATCTGATAGTTTTGTAAATACAGGAAAAATCTATACAAGTATGAGTTACTGCGTTTACAAGACTCTTGTGTTGAATTAAAATATAAAATTTTGTCAGTAACGTATCATATTCTAAATATGCCTACCTGAAAAAAATAAGTTCAAGTGAATTAAAAAATACTTCATTTTCAAAAAGCGTTGACATTTCAGAGTCTACATGAGCCTTTATTTTCAAAACACGCTGATGATTCTATTTCTATCAGGTTTGGAGATAATAATATACAGGGTGTTTCTTAAGTACGTATAGAAAATTCAGGAGCATGTTGATGACATCAAATAAAGAAGAAAAGTTTCTATAAACATATGTCTGCAAGTTATTCGTTTCTGAGATACAGAGTGTCAAAGTTGAATTCGTAATTTTGTTTTGTGTCAATAAATTTGAAAATAATTGTGATATTCGAGTAGAGTTTGGTATCTGGGAGTACTTTAAAATGAAATTGAAGAAAAATAATATCCCCTACTCATTAAATCAATTTTGAATTCAAACTTCTTTTGATTCTAAATTATTTGCATTGATTATTTCAATAACTCGAAAACAGTTGCTCGCAGCGACCTCTAGCAGGAATATATTTTTTACACAAAAGTGTTCTAGAAATCTATTTCTCTACTATAAAACGTGATACAGGTACGCACAAAAAAGTTATGACATTTCAAATGACTCAAAAGACATGTAGGTGGCGCCACCCCCACGAAAGAGACAAACTAACATCAAATTTGATATTGTCATTGAAAAATACCCCTAGATACCAAACTTTATTCGAATATCACAATCAATATGAAATTTATTAACAAAAAACTTTGTTCTCTCAGAAACGAATAACTTACGGACATATCTTTATACGAACTTTTCTTCTTATTTTGACGTCAGCAACATGCTCTACACGTACTTAAGAAACACCCTGTATTTTTTGACAATATCGAGACAGAAAGATTGGGGTCATATCAAAAGTACCTACCTACAGTATACTCGAATCAGTCAACCACAATTAAACAATTGAAGAAGATAATTTAAGGCGAGATGAGATAAATACAGCCATAAGTTTTCAGTAACGTTTTTTCTGCATTTCTGCATCTTCCATAGAACAAAATGGTCAGCAATTTGAACATCTACAATTTCCTCAAAGTCGCTTTACAGTTCGCACTTTTCATTTCATGCAATTAATTGCGGAAGTTTTCAACCAATGAGACGCTATTTGACAGCTGAGTAGCCTTATCCATTGGTAGAAAACTCGTGCAATCTATTGAATGCAATAAAAATTGCGAACTGTAAAGCAGCTCCTATGTACCAGTCTTAAAATTGTTCATATTGTTCACAGACAAATCAATTTTTCTGAAATGAGTTTCAGAGATGGCCTTTTTGTCCAATCGATTTTTCTCTTCTGGTCCTGTAAAAGTAAATACATCGGTAAATTTATTTCAGTCTATGTGCTCATTGTATGGATTTAACAGGCAATTGACAATGGTTTCTTCACCCCATTACTTATTATTCTTCAAAATTGTCATTTGAGGAAGTTATATTATACTGGATGGGTGACAACGAAATAATTGACCAGAGCGTGATTTTGTTGTCACCCGGTCTCTCGTTTCCTGTTCAACTTTCTAGATGAAGACTATTAAGACCTTGGCTTACATAATGATTTGGTTTCAGCACTCCTTTACCACCACTCCCAACCGATAAACGACTGCTGGTGGAAAATGGAAGCAACATATCTTCTGGATCAAGTGGAAATTATGGTCATCTTGTCGAACACCATACAGCTGATTATGACAATATTTACACCAAACCAATGGTACTTTATCAAAATATTTTATACATTTTTAAGGGGGATTTTTTGGATGCATAGGCCTAATTTTTTCATTAATGTATAATTAATAATCTTTGAATTTTATCAAACCATACGATATGGAAAAAAATGTGGTTTATTACAATAGAATTTGATAAGTGACTGTCCATGTTAATACAGGGAAATTTTTCGATTATTTCAATATTTAACACTGTTTCAAACCCTATTTTAAAAGAAACCGGACCAAAACACAACAACACTTTGGAGATTTTTACATTAACATTATAATAAGAGGTTCCAAGAAAAGTTAAGTATGGCTACATTAACATTTTTAATTCGTCCAGATGTATGATTATTTTTTTCATTTCATCAGTGCTTAAAAGTTGAGAGGTTATTAATTATGAAATGTGCAATATGAATTGAATTACTCGTTCGTTTCATTTGATATCGTTGTGTTAAGAATTCAGCTAAAAATGATGCATTATGCATCTGCTAAATCTTCTAGATTCCTAGTTTACATCGAAATAATTTGAATTCAGTTGTAAACACACAAACCAAAAATAATTTGAGTCAAATGATTTATGAAGTTACAGAAAGTCAAAATCAAACCTGAAAGTTACTAAAAATGCAATTCAGCTTCAATGGCTCCAAAAAATTATTTAATCAAAACCAATTAATTTAATTTTTGTATGTTCAGAAACCTCATCCTCACCCGGTATAATGTAAAGGAAAATCATGGTTTTCCTTGTCAAAATAATTGAAAAGTTTCGTTTTATGAAGAATTATTTCTTTAGGAGTTACATACTGTACAAATTAGTTTTCATCAGTAGACACCGTATTGATGAAAATAATAAGCTTATTGGTGAAAGTGTCAGTCTTCTTTTCCTGTATAACTAGACTGGAGTAGGATATGGGTTCAAACCACACCAGATTTCAGTTAAACATTTTTTGATTGTTGAGGCAACTGAGCTGGTGATTTAATAATTTTCTGAATTGATTGAGTTATGTCCTTACGCAAATGGCGTGTATCTCAAGGTCACGACTACGGTGAAAAGTGTCACTAATAATAATAATACTCCCTCGTAAACTCTCGTAGATTCTACCAAAAGGTATATACTATGAGGTTGAATAGAATGAACCCGATTTCGTTTTTTTTTTTTTCGTTGTTTTCCAAGTTGCTAATTAAAATTGTTCCACTGCATGGAATGTACATATACATAAAAAAATCCATCGCTGTTCTCCAAATAAATAATTCCGGTCAATATTTTTGCAATTAATAGGAAAATGAAAGGCCCATTCTAAGCAGGGAAAACCTATCATTGCCGATGCCTATTAACAGCAATGCACCGCCAATACCACAGAGGGAAAATAGGCCAAGATCTCAAGGATTCACCAATACCAGTTTCTCAGAACTGAGAACGCCTACCAGAGGAACACTTGATTATAATACTTCAAGCCTACCTTCAATGAAGTCTAGGTGAACACTTTTGTCCGGACTGCCTCTTGCTCATTGTACATTTCCTTTTTGTTTTATAGGGAGTCTGATCCATCTGAAATCCCTCTACCGCCAAAATCTACTCATTCCAGAGAAAGATCCCTCACAAAACCACCTTCTCCGAGACTATTGAGGCATGCTATGTCCATGACTCCAACGGATGGCGTAACACCATTAAGGAATTCTTGGCCAGAATCTGGCAGTCTTGATAGTGCACCTCCACTTCCACCTCGTTCACATAGTAAGTAGTGTTGTGCTTGTGAGGTCATACAACTTTTGCTATACGGCAAATTACTGGGAGTATTTTTCTGAAAATTTGTATACGGGAGTGTGCCGAGAAACTTGTTTCAATTGAAATATTTCCAGTTGTCTACGACTTCCGATTACACCGGAAGTGAACCCCATTTTTTTATGGAATATCCTGTTTTTTATTTCATTTTTGAAATCAACGATGAATGTCAATATAACTTTATTCGAAATATAATGTCTAAAGTGTTCCAGTTTTCAGTGATTTCAATATTTTTGAAAATTTTGACAAATGCCTATCACAATAAAATCAATTTTTTTAAAACAAATAGAGTCTGATCAAAACTTGCCAGAATTTGCCTGAATAAGACCTGACATTTCCCAAATCTCTGGAAACTTTTCAACAAAATTTCCTCATTCGCCCAAATCAATTTTTGTAAAAAATGTTAGTCTTCCTAAATTTTGATAAATATGAATTCGCAAAAATCATTCCTTCTTTGATAGTAATCTACTGTTAAATTCTGAAGTAATGAGAATGAATGCTGATGCTACTTATGGTTTTTTGGAATCCTCTGAATACTCATCAGGTATTACCACATTTTTTTCTGCATCTACTGAGTTTTTTTCTATACTCTGAAGTATGCCAAGACTGTAACTTCATTATCTAGACAGGTTAAATTATTTATTGCTATTTCACAAACTGCCGTTTGTTTTGCAATTGTGAGTGAGCAGCGTCAGGGTGTCATGAATGTTTCATAGTCTCTTTTAATATTCTCGTCCCATTCCCCGTAAATGATTAACAAATTGAAGTAATCTTCGTTACTAAATCCTAAATGGTTTCGATATAATTATGCTTTAACGTCAAATTATTAGCAAATATTGTTTGTTGACACATTTATTTTTTGTCGATTCTTCCAAAAAAGTGTTCTGATAATTCAGATATCTCTAATAATCACACGGAAATTTGAAAACCATAAAAACCGTTCAATTTGGATATAGGGTTATAAACATAAACTCCCCCTATTTTTTGAGTCTAATTCACAGGCGTTGAGAAAAATTGGAGTTGCCATTTGAAAAAAAATGAGTTACACAATTTTCGAACTGAATTCAGCGCAAATTTCTCAACACCCCGTATGATAAAAAACAAAGATGGGTTCCACTTCAAGCACAATCGGAAGTCGTAGACAACTGAGAATATTTTAACTAAAAGGAGCTCCTCGGAACACTCCCGTATACAAATTTTCAGAAAAATACTAACAGTGATTCCTAATATAAATATCAACTCAGCTCATCGTGGTATACCCTGTACATTCTAGCACTGCATAGCTATTAAAATATTTTATATTAAATAATCAATAATTTAATTTAGTTTCAGTCAATTAGAAATTAACAAGGATTATCACATAACCCTTTCATTAGATATTACCTTGTGGAATAAAATCCTGAAAATTGGTAACATCACATAAGTAAGCATAAACAATCGATTTGAAATAACTGGTCAAATTGGAAGTGGATACAAACTTTCGTATTTCAAATAGAACACTCCGTAATTTATAGATTTTTTTTAAATATACCTGGTATTTTGAAACAATTAGTAATTATCAACCGTTTTCAAGTTACATGTTGATACGATTTTGTGAAAAGATACCTCACTGGTCAAATGGACAATCACACACACACTGTACGATCTTCTTTTTCACCTCTTCAGTCAACGATTTCCCAATTTAAAAAAATATCTTAACTCACTGAAACTGCTTGCTTCTCATATTTATTCAAGTTCTACACAAGAATGAACAGGCCGATCGTAGACTTGAATGCCATCATAAATAAAAAACAAAGTTTGGTTAGATCTGGCGATCTAGGACATGTTCAATTCGCCATATACTTTCCTGGAAGTATATGCACGTGCTCCGTCTAAGAGATTCCAACAATTTCTCAAAATGCCTAATGGTAAGTTGTCTTAAAACAGTTAAAACCTAGACAAAACCCCTCATAATAGTCATGTATGAAAGGCATAAAGTAATCTTTCATGTCATGCGCGTGGATAATGGCCCGATGTTGTCAGCCGAGGGCCATTATTCACTGTGTATTTCCAAGCTGAACCAGCTTCGTTTTTTAAACTGTGTCCTTGTCCTATAAAATACATACAAGCCTTGGAAAATAACTATTTTATGACTCAAAAATCTTTAAAAATGTTGTATGAGTAAATGTGCCTACTGGTTTCGAATTGTCAATAGAAAAGGTAATGTCTCCTAGTTCATCTTAACGTGTAAATTTCATTTGTTCTTTAGCTCCAGACAAGAGATTACAAAATGTGCCAATGGAAACCCCACCAAATATTCCAAAGAGAGGTCAAAAAAAATCTACTCCATCCATCTGCAGCATGGAATACATCAGCCTCGAAGATGCTGCTTCTCAAGATACAAACCTCGCCTTGTCTACTAACAGCCTCACTACACGAATAGACAACCATGATCTGCGTGACTCTGGCATAAGTATGACTGAAACCCAGTTGAATAATTTCAATAACACATGTTACGAGGAGTTCGATTTACGCTCACACCAAACAGAAATGAATATCAATACTAGTCCTACTGAGGAAAGCCCCAAGATAGAGAATCCTCCTCCTATTCCACCAAAATCCTGTTTGTCTTCTCTGAATTCTAGCTTGGATCTAGGCAGTAGTCTTGAAAGGCCAAAACGCCGAGAAACAACAGAAATTGTTACCCCACCTGAAAATTATTCCCTTCCAAAAGTACATAAAGAGAACTGTACAACTGTCGGAAAAAGTCCTGAATCTTAAGACAAGTTTATTCATAGATTGAATTTTATCATGTTTTCATCTGACCCAAGCTTATAATCTGTATTGATTGATTCAATCATTAGCATCAAATCAAAATAATATTACAACCATTCAATTACTCACACAAAAATAGCTCTCTCGTAGAAACAAGGTGGTATTTTTGTTGGGTTTTATATCGATTTTAGTTGGCAGTTTGATCATCAAATTCAGCCAAAAATAAATTAAATATTCTCTTACATGCTTTGACAAACGCACAATTCCTTTCAAAATTGTTGGTATAAAGATTGCGAAACCCTAGCATCTTTTTTACAGAAACATATTTGTTGCTCACGATAATAATTTTGGCCATTTTCCACATTCATAAATCTGTTATTTTGTAATAAAAATTAGTATTGAAATTACTGAACATTAATATCCAAATCAATTCAATGACAAAAGCACTGGTTCTAAGGCAATTTAACTTCTCCACTCTTTGCTTATGAAACTGAGATCAAATTGAACTGTGTTGGCAGCTATGCCAGTTTGTGCATCTTTAAAGATGAACACAGTGTTAAAATGGAGGATTAGCTTTTTCCTAAATCGATTTTCAATAGCAAAATCCTAATAATAAAATTGTATTTCTATTTTCTTATTGTAAGTATACTTGTTCTATACTTAGTTAGCTGTAAATTGTAGTTGTAGGAAGGGTAAACGTTATCTCTGTTGAAATCACGTCCAAGGCAAGTCTTACTATGTGTAATGTATGAAAGCTAGATAATTTGAAGCTGCTGCAAGATAGTTAACTTGTCCTCACATATCTTATTTGGCTATAGTTTATGTGAGAAGAAGAGTTTACACCAAAGCAAAACTGATTAAATGTTGAATTTTGGCAATAGTTATAATGTATGGTTGAGTTTATGTGTGATATCAGCAAAGGGATATGTACCTTGTAGTAAGTATCAAATTGCAATTGAAATTGTGCCAATTTTTAATTAGAAAAAAGTTTCGTTAGTCATTTTTTGGCACGCCTAAACTAGGTAGAAGTTATGGTTAGCAAGGATTTTTTAAATCTATCAGTTCTCAACATTCAAAGTAGGTATTCTATCTAGTAGACAGTTGTAAATGTCTACTTGACATAGGTCAAGTTTTTGGACCAAAGAAAAAATCAGGCAGTTTATAAAACTTAGTCAGAACGGATCTTATTTAGAAATAATTTGCCATATGTAAAATAGCCCAAACTACATCGAATAACTTTGTATTTGTATATAATGGTGCTAATTTTTTTACCTTTTCCCTAACTTTATGGAATTCAATATATATATATACCTTACCAAATGTAAAAATGTTAAGAATATGAATAATTGTCAATAGTGCAGACAAGTTATTTTTGAATTATCAATATTTGATAATTGGGAAAGGGAAAAGTAATGGGAGGGTAAAGATGGCAGATAAAAATGTTTAGATCTTGTAAAAGCTCGCAGGTTTCTTTATTCTACTTTGGTATTTCATGTTGTACATTGTATTCAGTTTTTTTTTTCTGACTTTGCCTATTTTTATTTGACTATGTTGTCTATTATGACAGCCTTTTCTTAATCATTCTTATGTTTCAATAACTGTCATTTTCCTAGATGAAGAAAGGCAATTTTTCTATTACTTTGAAATTATTCCAGTTATTGAAAATGGGACAACTATTGCAAGATAATATCAATAATGCCTTGGCAGTTAAAATCCTTTGTTATTATTTATATCCAGTTTTATTAATTAGTTTTTGACGCGTTCTGCTCTGTACTCTTGACATTTCATTTATACTCATAATTCAGCAGTGTACTAGTCATATAACTTATATTCTATTTTATATTACGGAAGTATTGTATTTTCCCATACGTGATTCTCATGTAGATATTAATAAACTGATGCAAACTGTTGTTGCTTAAAAATTACTTTTGTTTATCCAAGAAATTCCTTTCTTCCAAGATTTACCTTAAGTTACTTAACTTATGTAGTTTTGTCTCCTTAACGCGGAAAATATTCGAGGGGGTCTCAACTACTTTTCGAGTTAAGCCCTTCTAAATCTTGAAAATGGAACATTTTTAAAAACACAAGTTTTTCGATAAAAAGTCACACAAAATATTTTCTATTTGACAACACTTTTTTAGAAGCTGATCTACCTCATATCACAATTACGAGCACAAAAAATAACCATTTTACAGAAAAATTCGTCCTTTTATAATCACGAACAACATTATTTTCATTGTGTTGGTAGGTTGGTCACTTGGAATATGCGCGGCTGCCTATTCAAATTTAAATATGAGGAAATATCTGCTTCTTAATAAATATTTTAAATATTTTAGAGAATACGAGCACAGCTCGCATCTGCTTTGATTTCACTTTTTCATACTATGTAGAAAGAAGAAAAAGAATACACTCGGTCATAATTCAAAGGAAACAAAACGACTGATTCTTTATACAGTGTGTCCCAGCTAAAACTTGTCACTCCCCTAATATCCGAACTCATGAAAAAAATTGAAAATTGCTCAGACCCGTCGATTTGTATTTCAAGGGGGAACACTTTCACCAAATACACCATCATTGTGTTGTCGACCCCAGCACCCCCTACTTCAGAATTTCCAATGGGACTACTATACTTTTGATACATCATTTTGAAGGGAATTCAATCCCAAATACATCGGTGTACTGAAATTGAGGATCGATCAAGTGTTGTTGAAGTTTTCATGAAAACTAAGTTTCATCCAGATATTTTAATTTTTCATCACCTCAAATGTTAGCGTCGTAAGAAAGGTTCACTGTGGGTACACCACTGTATTGAAAAATAATATGCTGTCAGAAGTAATAGTTTCGAAGGTGAGACAGACGTTTTTATGAAAAAAAAATTGCCCTCATGTGTTCTTGTATACGCATATCTTTGTTTACGCCTTGGTAATTGATGTATTCGAGTCACTGCATTCAACAATTTGAAAACATTCGAAAATGGTTTATACTGTACAAGAGAGAATATCCATTGTAGCTGCGTATTTTGAAAATGGACGATGTGCTAGAGCTACGGCTCGAAGTTTCAATGAAAGTCATCCAGAAAACACCACATCATTTCAGTACGTGCTTCAATTGATGAATAAGTTCTTGGAGTCGGGATCAGTGCTGAATAAAAAACATGAACGAGAGAAGCCTATGAGAAATGAAGGGGTCGCTGTTGCAGTTGTAGGACATGCAGTGATGGACAACATTCAATCGTTAAGACAACTTGAGACTATTTCTGGAGTTTCGAAAAGCAGCGTACATCGAATTCTGAAAGACGCAAAATTCCATCCTTATAAAATGCAGAATGTACAAGAATTAAATGAAGATGATCCTGACAGACGTACAGAGTTTTGTGAAATCATGAGTCAATTATTGATTGGTGATAATAATTACCTCTACAATGTGTGCTTTTCTGACGAATCTTCTTTTTATTTAAATGGACATGTGAACAGGCACAACTGCAGATACTGGAGTGACGTAAATCCCCATTGGTACAGGGAAACTCATTCACAAACTCCCAAACAAAATGTTTGGGCTGGTATTCTGGGAGACCATATTGTAGGTCCATATTTTATTGATGGTAACCTCAACGGACAAACGTATCTTGAACTTCTTGATACAACTGTGAACCCCAGAATCACTCAGTTACTTGAAGACGATGATAGGTTACTTGACGGTCAGCTCACCTTTCAACAAGATGGAGCTCCTCCACATTTTGTTGCACCTGTACGTCAATTTTTAGATGACAATTTCACAGGGCGATGGATTGGAAGGCGAGGACCAATAGAATGGCCGGCTAGATCTCCTGATTTATCACCATTAGACTTCTTTTTATGGGGTCATTTGAAATCCAAAGTTTATATTACCCAGCCAACTTCTCTTGATGATCTACGCAGGAGAATTGTTGTGGAGTGTCGTGCAGTGACTCCAGAAATGTTGAGCAATGTGAGAAGAAATTTCGAAGATCGCTTATACTTCTGTATGGAACTGAATGGTTCACATTTTGAACCTTTCATACGATGATAACATGTTAGGTGATGAAAAATAAAAATATCTGGAAAGAATTAGTTTTCATGAAAACTTCAACAACACTTGATCGATCCTCAATTTCAGTACACCGATGTATTTGGGATTGAATTCCCTTCAAAATGATGTATCACAAGTATAGTAGTCCCATTGAAAATTCTGAAGTAGGGGATGCTGGGGTTGAGGGGGTTGACAACACAATGATGGTGTATTTGGTGAAAGTGTTCCCCCTTGAAATACAAATCGACGGGTCTGAGCAATTTTCCATTTTTTTCATGAGTTCAGATATTAGGGGGGTGACAAGTTTTAGCTGGGACACACTGTATATGTTGTCATACGAAATATTTTCATATCTCACTATGTAATTAAGAAAATGCTCACAACTGATAATAATTTAACAATATCTAATTGTGAACTGATGATTAGAATCCAAAACACATTAAGGTGGGCGTCTAATGTCGTGTATTGCGACTTTTAAAAGCATTGAGAAACGGTTACACTTAGAGAGCTGAAATTTGGTAGGTGAACTCAAAAAAGATTGGGAGTACACAGTGAATATATTGAGATTTTTTTCATTTCGAAAAGTGAGATTATTTTGGTCAGCAATTGAGGAAAATAAGCCAATACTGGCTTCTGTTTTATGCTAATCTAAATATTGATAAAAATAGTGCAATTTCCGATTGAAAACGAATCTCCAGACAATATCGTTAGGGAGATTAATTCCAAGTTAGAAATGGGCTAGGAATAGTCAAATTCGAACATATGGCGCGAAACAGTTCCTACTTTACCAACATTCTTACTAATTTTTTAGTTCGGCAGTTTTCGGAAAGAAAGCGCCATTGTATATTTCATTCATTCAATTTACTCAATGAGACGGAATGTGATTTTGATAACATTGGTAGGAGGAGCCAGGTCAAGAAAATGAAATAAAGACGTGTTGTTTCGGATCCCCAAATAAATCATAAGCGTATCATGGAGTGCTATTTGAGGATGCATAAATAAAAATCAACAATCGATGACGGGATCCGGAGTTTCAATCTATATGTAATACAACGAAACTTTTCCTAGCACATGCGAAGTAATATCTCTAAACTTCTTGCTGAGGATAGTGTTCATCTTGCAGTTAATTTATTCAATATTTTTGAAATCGCTGACATTTTTTCAAGATTTTATTAAACGTGCGTTTGTTTCTCTGTTCATTCATTTGTATATTGAGGTGATATCTTGCAAGTGAATTTTGACCCACTTATAGTTGCCCGATCATCATGAAATTGGGCAGGTGTTTATGATTCCGATGACAATGTATTATGAAGGGTCATAATGCCACTGGAATCATCTATTCCTAGAGCTCTGTGGATTTTTTTGAGTTAGGGATTAATCATTTTAGAGCTAGAAAGAATGTTTCTTCATTTGAAATGTTCCTGGCTCTACAGGGCGAGCTACAAAAATGCTTGAATGTCTAACGCCAAATACGCAAAAAAGTGTTTGCCAGTGGATTTTTCTTGATTTATAATGCTATGAAAATTATCGATTGACTTCGAATATATCTATTAGTTATGGTGTACCTACTCACAGGGTGATGAAGAAAACGCTTTTTTTAACTCGTTTTTGAGCTTCTCGCAAAAATTTAGTTTTTCCTACATTTCACAGAGTGAGCAAAAAAAGTGATAAATTATGGGAGATCATATGAGTGGATTGTTCGATATTTCACAGAGAATAAAGGTAAACTATTTTTTACTTTTACGTGACTCGATACAGAGTGAGCCCAAAAAGACGAATTTTCGAAAATGAGCGAATATTGATTTTATTTCTGTTGAAACGAAAGCAATTGATATAAATATATTGCATATTTCACATTACATTTCCCAAAGTGTCTACTTATGGTTGGACCAAATAACATTGACACATTGGAGACTATTATTGGTGGAATTTGCGTTGATTTTCTGGATATGATATTCTATAGAGGAGGATGATAATGTTTTGTGTAACTGTAGAGAAACTGAGTTATCCCATAGAGAGATATTTTTGAAAACTTCTGGAGGTAATCCAGTCGTAAAACAAATACATTCTTGAGACTTCTACAAAATATCCAAAACGCTTAGTGTTTCTTCTAACCTTCAAAGAGTGGAAGCAGCTGCAAGCGCATGCGTTTATACAAATGTCATCATTACAGCAGAGTCAAGTAATGTATATACATATACAGTTAGCAAGGCCACTTGCCGGAAAATCGATGAAACCAATTTCAATAATTGTCGAGAATATGTCGTGAACGAAAAAAATTTGTCGCGCTTATAGTTTTTTTTTTTATATGGGGTGGCTGTGCTAACTTTATATCAAGTTAGCACTGCCACTGATATAACTTGACAAAAAAACATCAAATTTTATAACTGTGGTAACCAACAATTGTCGTGTAATTGTTGAAGTCTATTTGAAGTAAAAAAAATGCGAAAAATCTTTTCTTTACAGCTTATTATGTATTTTTTATTGGAACACCGCATACCTATGAGGACAATTTGAACTTTTTTCATTAAACTATTGTTAAATAAGTATGGATTATGCATTCTTTTTGAAACAAATGAAAAATTTATTGTGAAAAATGGGAAAACTCAGTGTTCAATGAAAAAACTCATCAAACTTGAATATTTTTTTGTAGGCTCACAAATTCACTGAATGATTGGCGAATAATTATAACATTGCCCGAGAAAACTCCTACTATTGTATAACTGAAGAACTAAATACAAAAGGTGGAAAAAGGAGATATTAAAAGCCGGAAAATTACTTTTACGCTAAATAATGGAGAAATTCCCTTTTCTTAGTAATATACAGACATAATTTGGTTGGATTATTTTTTCTGTGACTGAAAATTAACTCATCAATTGTCAAATGATCAAATCTAATATGTCGTGGAAAGTTGAAATTTCATGAAGCGGAAAAACTACCTATAATTGGCAAAATTCAATTATTTCCAGTCTTTCGGTATTACCAACGCACTGAATAATGATTAAATATAATGTTTTTTTGACAAAATCAAATTTGTCGTGAAACGTTGAAATTTTCTGAAGCGGAAAAACTACCTGTTATTGGTAAAATTCAATTATTTCCAGTCTCTCGATATTACCTAATGATTATGATGTTTAAATATTATTTTTTGTGGCGGAAATTCATGGAACAATTGTCGAACGACAAAAACATATTTGTCCTGAAAATTTTCATTCTTGAAAAGCCGGAAAATTATTTTAAAACGATAATTAATGAAGAAATTCCATTTTCTTAGTAATATACACACATTATTTGGTTGGACTATTTTTTCTGCGACTGAAAATGAACTATTCAATTGTCGAATGACAAAATCAAATTTGTCGTGAAACGTTGAAATTTCCTGAAGCGAAAAAACTACCTATAATTTGTAAAATTCAATTATTTCCAGTCGTTCGGTATTACCAACGCACTGAATGACGATTAAATATAATTTTTTTGGGCGGAAATTTATGGAACAATTGTCGAACGACAAAAACATATTTGTTGTGGAAAGTTTCATTCTTGAAAGACCGGAAAATTATTTTAAAGCGCTAAATAATGAAGATATTCCCTTTTCTTAGTAATACACAGACACATAATTTGGTTGGATTATTTTTTCTGTGACTGAAAACTAACTCATCAATTGTCGAATGATCAAATCTAATTTGTCGTGGAAAGTTGAAATTTCCTGAAGCGGAAAAAAGAATTATATTTGGTAAAATTCAATTATTTCCAGTCTTTCGGTATTACCAACGCACTGAATGATGATTAAATATAATTTTTTATGGCGGAAATTCAATGAACAATTGTCGAACGACGAAAACATATTTGTCGTGAAAATTTTCATTCTTGAAAAGCCGGAAAAGTACTTTAAAACGCTCAATAATGAAGAAATCTCCTTTTCTTAGTAATATACACACATAATTTGGTTGTATTATTTTTTCTGCTCCTGAAAACTAAATCATCAATTGTCGAATAACTGAATCAAATTGTCGTGAAACGTTGAAATTTCCGGAAGCAGAAAACTACCTGTAATCGGTAAAATTCAATTATTTCCGGTCTCTCGATATTATCTTAGCACCAAGTTTGATGAGTTTTTTCATTGAACCCTGAATGCCTAATCAATTCATATTTGACAATAGTTTAATGGGAAAAGCTCAAATTATCCTTATAGGCATGCGGTGATGCCACTTACTCAAAATTTTCCCCAATATCAAGAATTCCAATATGATTTTTCGCATTTTTTTACTTCAAATAGACTTCGTCAATTACTCGACAATTGTTGGTTACCACAATGATAAAATTTGATGTTTATTTGTCAAGTTATATCAGTGGCAGTGATAACTTGAAATAAAGTTAGCACAGCCACCCTATTTAAAAAAAACTATAAGCGCGACAAATTTTTTTTGTTCTCAACAATTCGACAATTACTGGAATTGGGTTCATCGCTTTTCCGGCAAGTGGCCTTGCTAACTTTATACACATAGCCAAGTAACAAGATTGTCGGAATTCAAGAAAACTCCAAATAACTACAGGCGGCAATTCTGAATTAGCATTGGATACATTTGGTTCTAACTTTCGTCTATCCGTGTAGACACATGTAATCTGAAAAGTGCAATGCCTTCAAGGCTTTTGGTCAACAAAAATTAAATAAATCCCGTATTAATATAGATTTCTAAGAATTCGTTCTTTTGGACGCAACTGTCATACAAAATAGTAGACGAAACATGATCTTTATTCACATCACAGACCCCTTACCGATGATTTTACAAATTAATTCAACTGAATTTAAAAAAGAAAATTCTGTTAATAATGAAACAAAGAAAAAATACTAGGTACAATGAATTTGACAAAAAATACTTGAAAAACTCTAAACAGAAAAATGGGAAGATATTTTTATGATAAACCCTCGGATCAACCCGATGTCTACAAACCTATAAAGCAACTGATAAAATGCAAGTCACTAATTACCGACCAATATCGCTGGTGAATCATTTCGCAAAAGTTGTAGAGAAAATACTCAAAAATCAGTGTGGGAAAGTACATATTAAAATATAAAGTACTTTCTGATAAATATTTTGGTCTCTGTGATGGTAAATCTACGCAGAACGCACTTATATTCCAAAAATAATCAGAGAAACAAACAAAGCAAGTTGAGAAGAAGCTTGAAAAAATTTCAATGTTTTTCGAAAAACCACAATTTTTTTAAATATTGAATTTACTGCCAGATGTGCACTACCACCAGGAAGAAATTTGGAGATTCGAAGGTATTTGAAAAAAAAAAACAAAATTTGATAATTGTGTGAGGACTGAAATAGTATATATTGTGCAACTAGTGCAGAAAATATCCAGTTTCCGTATGAGTTGCACTTTATACTTTTCCGACGACCTACAAATAATTTCACAAGAAAAACTAGTTCTATAATTAAAATTTTGAAAGAGACATATATTATCAAAATTTATATTTTTTTGAAACGAGGCAGTATAAAAATTGAGTTGGTGATGGTTGCTAGATAACGAAACGTCGGACAGTAAAACTGACAGCTTGACGATAACACCAGAAAAAATAAAATTAATGATCACAAAATTCAGTGTTTCTAGAAACATTTTTAAATAATTTTTTAAAAATTTTACTTTTGTTATGCAAATTTTCTCTCACTGAATTGAAACTGTATAACCGTTTCCGATATCTCCGTGATGGACAACCTCTTAGACTCACTGAATAATACACTTCTTCAATCAATCAATTCTATATCAAGAGCAAGTAGTATGAAGCACACTCATTTCTAAAGATGAATTATTTTTAGGTAGGTAGGTATGAAGCGGTCACGCAAAATTCAATTTACTTGTTCTCGTTCAAAAATATTTTTCAAATTCTTGTTTTTGAGGTTGGTTGTCGGAAAGTTATAGTGTGCGGAAACTGGATATTTCATACTAGTGTTAGGAGCCATAAGCGAGTGGTTAGTATGAAATATCCTATTTTCCGCACTAGTTGCACATAATACTATTTCTATGAAGATTGAACCAAACACCCCATTGACTGAACATTTCACTTATCTGACTTCAATTTGTTTTTCCCAAAACACCACACCTTTCGATATGAAAATGTCCTTTGTAACATTTTCTAAAAACGAATAAAATACTTTAATCCATGGTAGAAAGAAAAATATTCGTTAAAAATCGGTCCATTTCCAACAATCGTAATCATAATATAGGTACCTACCTACGAACATATTGTAACGATTTCGTGACCGGCCTCGAGACCGGCCCTGATCATCCAATTACACTCCACACTCGAAATGTAAACAAGTTCTTTTCTGACAAACACATGACTCATCCGTGGAAGAGACGCGAACGTCTAATCGAATATTCTAGGGACCTCTCAGAAGTCGCCGAACAGACTGGAAAAATCGAAAACTATAAATGCTTCTATATATAGCCGCTGTATAGCAGATGGTGGAGTAGTTAGAATTCAGAGTTAGTTACAGTTCCAGAGTTCGCAGATAGAGACTGACACAGTAGAAATAAATTTGAATCTAGTGAAGTAAATGTCTTAGTGAATAATTGTTGTAAATAGTGTTTTGAATAAATTAGGAAAATTAATTCGTGCAGTTTTACTACAATATCTACCTTACCTACCTAGGATTCAAAACTAATATAAACTTGGATGACAACGCAAGATTTTCAAAACATCATTAAAAAAAAATAAAAAACAAAAACCCAATAACGTTTCAATGCCACTGATGGTGCTGAAATTATTCATTCCATGATATAGGATTTTCTTATACCTTTCAGTACAACACAACGCAATAAATAGGTGGGCTATTCTCAAATAATTCGCTTTTAATTTGCGTAAAAATAAGAGAGAAAAATATACCTATATAAGTATTTCATATGTATTGATGTGAAAAAGAAAATCGAAATCGCATAGATACGTACAAACTCGAGAATAGCACACCTGCTGGCATGTTGCCAAGAGCGCCAATATAATTACTAATCTCTAGGCTTATTTTTTTTGTTGCTGTTGTACCTGATAGTAATGAAAATAACAACATTAAATTTAATTTAAAAAAAAAGTTGATTTGGAATAAGTATTCTATGAATCATTTCTTCTTGAATAATCTCCAAACCAAATGATAATTGATAGTCAGAGATGTATTATACGGAATACATAACAGTATTGGCAACAGACTGGCTCCGTCGCCGTCCCCATCCCCAGCGTTTGCAAAGCGTAGTCGTAGTAGACATTAGTTTTGACTATCATTCAGTGTTGCCGTTTACCGGATAATTATCCGATTTGCGGATAATTTGAGGTGCCCGTGGATAATTTTCGGATCCAAGAATTTGCCGGATAATTTTCGGATAATTTCGAGAAAGTTCGGATAAAATTCGGATCTTACGATTTTGTTTATTTTGTGTTCTGTGTCATGGAACACAAAATCGTTTCATCAGGTTTATTTTTTAATTGTAATTTGTTCGGGTTCTGAGATCCAATGCTTGCGTTAAAGTTCTGTGGCTTTAGCAAGGTAAATGGAAAGCTTAAAGCTTGGTACAGCTCTTCTGTCTCTTTTGCTCTACTGGAATGGAACACAAAAGAGCTGCCTGTACCAAGCTTCTCATTGCTGAAAAGTGCCTATATATTTAAAAGTACTACTGCTGCATTTGAATATTCCCATACATTTTAAGTGAAACTCCATCTGCTTGTGAATTATGTAAGCATTACACAAAACTAGAGGCAAGGTAGGTTATTCTTAAGCCCGTGGCTCACGGTCACAATAGTTTCATCAAACTGATTTGAAGTGACGTCATTTCTATTGTTTTGTTTTAAACAATTATGATGAAACTGATAAAAATGACTTCAATTCAAGGCAGTTTGATCAAATTATTTCACCGTGAGCCATTTGCTTTGAGCCTATATGGCTTACGTCGTATAATTTGAAAATCTTCGAAATTACGTCATTCCTATTGTTTGTTTCAGGCATTTTGAATGAAACCGATAAAAATTACGTCACTTCAAGGCTATGGTCAAAGTATTTGACATCGAGTCACTAGCTTTAGGTGGCGAATACGAGTTTTACCAAAATAAAAGAAATTAATTTAGGAGTTACATTATTTCTAGGAAATATCCTTTTCATTTTTCGAAATCGGATAATTTCGGATAATTTTTTGAGTGGTCACTGGATAATTTGGGATTTCGGGTCCGGCAACACTGCTATCATTACTCATTTGCAAGGAGGGAAACTTGGATAAATATAATCAGAAGGCATGGTGGCTCCTCTGTCGGATTAGTTTGTCAAGCCGTACCAAACGGCGACCTTAATCCATGGGTATATCACGTTTGATATTGTTACGGTCCAGCGGCCATTTTTAATGGGCGGATTACACTATTAGTGATCGGATAACCAGCAACTTAGGTTACGTTTTGTCCCCTTTTACGTTAAAAAATTTGGTCCATGGCCAAAAACGTGGGAGGCCAGAAGCAAGGGACACGTTGGAGGCGGAGGTTCATTGCCGAAAGTGTGGCAGTCAGAAAATTAAACAATTGGACATATAAGTTTGGGGAAAGTAAATAGTTGCTCATATTTAAATAGTCGGCCGCGCAAATTCCAAGTTAGTAACCTACCAAGCAATAGCAAAATAACGGAAATTGCAAATAACGGTGACGTTATTTTTAACTGAAGTGATACAGCATAGGGCTGAATGTTTGTCATTATAAATGGTCGAATTTTTGTGTAAAACGGATGATTTCAGTATCTCTAATAGTGAAATTAGGTAGATTATCTTCTTAAAAAAGTATTGTCAAAAAGAAGAAGGCATTTTGTGTGATTTAATTTTTATCGAAAAGTAATTGAGGGGGTGGAGTCCTCGACTTTCGTTCAGATTCGTGTTCAGGAGACAATACTGCGTAAGTTGAGTAAGTTTTTTATTAAATTCACGGCGGACATCGATACACTTACCTTTACCCATTATCAAGAACATTTTTATGTTGATATTGCAATTACTCCATCAACCGCAGCTTCGCAGTATATGTGAGGCAGTTTGGTCTTCCTCAGCGTAGAACCTGTGTAGTATGTAGTCTTGGTGCGTCCCCAGAAGATATAAATGTTTTCTCAGGTGGCAGAGTGTTTCAGGAGTATTGAGATTTTCCTGATAAATTTCCGGCTCAGACCAAGTAGCTGCCTTGATAGTCGTTCGGTTGGCATCACCATCATTTTCACATGAGTATTGGCTGAGGCATTATTTCAGGAGGATTGATGAATGTTTTTAAAACATTTTATCGTGTCTTGTTTGATGTCCCCAAACGTAATTCCACGGGCTGGTTCGGATATTACTTTTCATCTATTTTTGTAATTGTAAAATATACTTGGTGTTGATTTTGAGACTTTGCGTTACTGGCATTCATTCCAAGTATTTTTTACACTGATTACCCATTATTTTTGGCGGCTTTCATGAAATTTTCCGTAATAATATTGTAACAACAATGTAACAACAATATAACGGATTCATTCTTTGGATCCAATTGGCGTTTCTACTTTGCATTCTCAAAAATCCATCATCATCAATCAAAAGAATAGAATATAATAGAATTTATTGATCTCACAATATCATTTATGTTTAACAAATACAGTAACGTAATATACAGAATATATTACAGGAAACTAGAAACATACAAGTACGTCAAAAATTAAGATCAGGGTATATGTTATTATTAATTTCTTTATTTAACAAGTTACTAATTAAAAAATATTTACATCTCATGGTACATTTAAATAAAAAATGCACATTTTTTATTTCTAAATCTGACTATTTGATGTACATGTCGGATATTCTCTATAAAAGAGTAAACGAAAACAGGTAAAAAAATATATATTTCATTATAAACTTAATATCACAGATTTGTGACCGAACGTAACCCTGCCTTATCTGATCGTCTAAAATACTGTTGTGTTGATCGTCTGGCTCTCCTGCTGTTCTGGTTAGAAATGAGCTCCCTGTATGAAGTAAGCATGTAGCCTAGTTTCACAAAAGAAGCCCATTCCCATTTTCCAGACACCCAGCCTTATGAAGGAAAGCCCCTTCCCGATTCAACACCCTTTTCCCACGTTGTGTTTTTTTTTCTGGTTCTTTCAGGATACAAAGTTCTGCATAACTGAAGAGAAATGAAATGCGGAAAAAGAATATATTTTATATTACAACTTCTGGAAATACATTATCAATTTTTGTAATCGAATATCAAATATTAAATTTCCAATAATTTCATCTGAGAATAGAATTTTCAAACAATCGAATTCCGAAAAGCAAACTCTAACTTGAGAAAATATCTGAGAGCTTTTAAACTGAATAAGTACAACATCTCCAATATGTAAAGGTCTGAATAGTTATTAAGATTCGATGAAATTAGATTTCGCCAATTGTGCAAATGGGCATCAAGTACATCCAAATTCCCACAACCATGGAGTTTGGTCAGGTTAAAAAATCTTTTTGGGTGCACGTCATCTGTAACCAACCCGATACCGTCCAACCCATCTTTTTGACTTATTGTGCACTGCAAAATGTGAGCGAATTCTGTTCATGCTTCTTTTTGACTTTCAAATTGTGAGGAAGGATCCATATCTATGTATGAGAGTAACATTGCAGTAAACGTAAACATACTTAGTTCAACCATCTCACAATTTATATAGCGGCAGATAGGAAAAACAACCCGGATAAAATTTCATTGCAATAAGGGTTTTCAAGACCTTACACCCTGGAGACATAAACATCAAATAGTTCTTAATGAATTTGTGATTAGATATTCTCCCATTAATAAACTCTGAATTTAATTTAATAATTTTCAAATTTTAAAAGAAGTAATGAGGGATAGTGAATGATTTCTGTTGGTTGCAAGTCTAAACTCTGAACCTGTGCAGCCTTTTGATCTAGAAGTAATTCTCCCGATCATGTTGGTGACTCCATCTATTTGTCAGTTCTGGTACCTGTGAAAGAGAACTATATTAAAATAATATCCCTAGTGTTCCATCTGATCATGTAGGTGAATCCATCTTTCCGTTAGTCCCGGTACCTGTGAAAGAGAAATATATTAAAATATATCCAACTCAATTCAACTAGTCTAATACTTTGAGGAAGTGGAACAAAACAACCGAACAAGTAATGGTTTATTACTGAGTTCTGCAAAGTAATCAAAAGTATTATATTAGCACAGAGTGAGAGTGTGTTCCTCTAATACTGTCTCAACGGCGTAGTTCCGGAGATCATAATATTGGAATGTGTAAATGTTTATTCCACTAATATTGTCTCAACGGCGTAGTTCCGGAGATCATACTATTGGAATGTGTAAGTGGTTATTCCTCTGATACTGTCTCAACGGCATAGTTCCGGAGATCATACTATTGGAATGTGTAAGTGGTTATTCCTCTAATACTGTCTCAACGGCGTAGTTCCGGAGATCATACTATTGGAATGTGTAAGTGGATATTCCTCTAATGTCTCAACGGCGTAGTTCCGGAGATCATACTATTGGAATGTGTAAATGTTATATTCCTCTAATACTGTCTCAACGGCGTAGTTCCGGAGATCATACTATTGGAATGTGTAAATGTTTTATTCCTCTAATACTGTCTCAACGGCGTAGTTCCGGAGATCATACTATTGGAATGTGTGAATGTTTATTCCACTAATATTGTCTCAACGGCGTAGTTCCGGAGATACTACATACTATTGGAATGTGTACGTGGTTATTCCTCTAATACTGTCTCAACGGCGTAGTTCCGGAGATCATACTATTGGAATGTGTAAATGTTTATTCCACTAATATTGTCTCAACGGCGTAGTTCCGGAGATCATACTATTGGAATGTGTAAGTGGTTATTCCTCTAATACTGTCTCAACGGCGTAGTTCCGGAGATCATACTATTGGAATGTGTAAATGTTTTATTCCTCTAATACTGTCTCAACGGCGTAGTTCCGGAGATCATACTATTGGAATGTGTAAATGTTTTATTCCTCTAATACTGTCTCAACGGCGTAGTTTCGGAGATCATACTATTGGAATGTGTAAGTGGTTATTCCTCTAATACTGTCTCAACGGCGTAGTTCCGGAGATCAGACTATTGGAATGTGTAAATGTTTTATTCCTCTAATACTGTCTCAACGGCGTAGTTCCGGAGATCATACTATTGGAATATGTAAATGTTTTATTCCTCTAATACTGTCTCAACGGCGTAGTTCCGGAGATCATACTATTGGAATGTGTAAATGTTTTATTCCTCTAATACTGTCTCAACGGCGTAGTTCCGGAGATTATACTATTGGAATGTGCAAATGTTTTTTCCACTAATACTGTCTCAACGGCGTAGTTCCGGAGATCATACTATTGGAATGTGTAAGTGGTTATTCCTCTAATACTGTCTCAACGGAGATCATACTATTGGAATGTGTAAGTGGTTATTCTTCTAATACTGTCTCAACGTCGTAGTTCCGGAGATCATACTATTGGAATGTGTAAATGTTTTATTCCTCTAATACTGTCTCAATGGCGTAGTTCCGGAGATCATACTATTGGAATGTGTAAATGTTTTATTCGTCTAATACTGTCTCAACGGCGTAGTTCCGGAGATCATACTATTGGAATGTGTAAGTGGTTATTCCCCTAATACTGTCTCAACGGCGTAGTTCCGGAGATCATACTATTGGAATGTGTAAATGTTTTATTCCTCTAATACTGTCTCAACGGCGTAGTTCCGGAGATTATACTATTGGAATGTGCAAATGTTTTTTCCACTAATACAGACAGTATAACCAGAATAACCACTTACACATTCCAATAGTATGATCTCCGTTGAGACAGTATTAGAGAAATAACCACTTACACATTCCAATAGTATGATCTCCGGAACTACGCCGTTGAGACACAACGGCGTAGTTCCGGAGATCATACTATTGGAATGTGTAAGTGGTTATTTCTCTAATACTGTCTCAACGGAGATCATACTATTGGAATGTGTAAGTGGTTATTCTTCTAATACTGTCTCAACGGCGTAGTTCCGGAGATCATACTATTGGAATGTGTAAATGTTTATTCCACTAATATTGTCTCAACGGCGTAGTTCCGGAGATCATACTATTGGAATGTGTAAGTGGTTATTCCTCTGATACTGTCTCAACGGCATAGTTCCGGAGATCATACTATTGGAATGTGTAAGTGGTTATTCCTCTGATACTGTCTCAACGGCATAGTTCCGGAGATCATACTATTGGAATGTGTAAGTGGTTATTCCTCTGATACTGTCTCAACGGCATAGTTCCGGAGATCATACTATTGGAATGTGTAAGTGGTTATTCCTCTAATACTGTCTCAACGGCGTAGTTCCGGAGATCATACTATTGGAATGTGTAAATGTTTTATTCCTCTAATACTGTCTCAACGGCGTAGTTCCGGAGATCATACTATTGGAATGTGTAAATGTTATATTCCTCTAATACTGTCTCAACGGCGTAGTTCCGGAGATCATACTATTGGAATGTGTAAATGTTTTATTCCTCTAATACTGTCTCAACGGCGTAGTTCCGGAGATCATACTATTGGAATGTGTGAATGTTTATTCCACTAATACTGTCTCAACGGCGTAGTTCCGGAGATCATACTATTGGAATGTGTAAATGTTTATTCCACTAATATTGTCTCAACGGCGTAGTTCCGGAGATCATACTATTGGAATGTGTAAGTGGTTATTCCTCTAATACTGTCTCAACGGCGTAGTTCCGGAGATCATACTATTGGAATGTGTAAATGTTTTATTCCTCTAATACTGTCTGAACGGCGTAGTTCCGGAGATCATACTATTGGAATGTGTAAATGTTTTATTCCTCTAATACTGTCTCAACGGCGTAGTTTCGGAGATCATACTATTGGAATGTGTAAGTGGTTATTCCTCTAATACTGTCTCAACGGCGTAGTTCCGGAGATCATACTATTGGAATGTGTAAATGTTTTATTCCTCTAATACTGTCTCAACGGCGTAGTTCCGGAGATCATACTATTGGAATGTGTAAATGTTTTATTCCTCTAATACTGTCTCAACGGCGTAGTTCCGGAGATTATACTATTGGAATGTGCAAATGTTTTTTCCACTAATACTGTCTCAACGGCGTAGTTCCGGAGATCATACTATTGGAATGTGTAAGTGGTTATTCCTCTAATACTGTCTCAACGGAGATCATACTATTGGAATGTGTAAGTGGTTATTCTTCTAATACTGTCTCAACGTCGTAGTTCCGGAGATCATACTATTGGAATGTGTAAATGTTTTATTCCTCTAATACTGTCTCAATGGCGTAGTTCCGGAGATCATACTATTGGAATGTGTAAATGTTTTATTCGTCTAATACTGTCTCAACGGCGTAGTTCCGGAGATCATACTATTGGAATGTGTAAGTGGTTATTCCCCTAATACTGTCTCAACGGCGTAGTTCCGGAGATCATACTATTGGAATGTGTAAATGTTTTATTCCTCTAATACTGTCTCAACGGCGTAGTTCCGGAGATTATACTATTGGAATGTGCAAATGTTTTTTCCACTAATACTGTCTCAACGGCGTAGTTCCGGAGATCATACTATTGGAATGTGTAAGTGGTTATTCCTCTAATACTGTCTCAACGGAGATCATACTATTGGAATGTGTAAGTGGTTATTCTTCTAATACTGTCTCAACGTCGTAGTTCCGGAGATCATACTATTGGAATGTGTAAATGTTTTATTCCTCTAATACTGTCTCAACGGCGTAGTTCCGGAGATCATACTATTGGAATGTGTAAATGTTTTATATTCCTCTAATACTAAAATAATCCTGGAAGAAATACAATATTAGAAACATTCATAGAAATAAACAAGGTAGATACTACAATTCGAATTATCCTGAAATAAAACAATATTATATTCACAAATAAATAAATCATCAATTCTGTAATATCTCTCTTCTAAAGAAAACTGTTCAAAGGTGACGTCGGAATCATAAACGTATCGCGACAACATCGCTATTGAGAAACCTATAGTTCTGTGTTCTGTCACGCTCTGTGACCATTTACGTTCTGTGACTGTTTACGTTCTGTGACTGTTTACGTTCCGTATCACTCATATCAGTATCAGTAGTTCGAAAATGTTGAATGTAAATAAAACGTCATATTGAACAAAATTTCAAATTCCCAAAGGAAAATTATTCTTACCATTTAGGTTCAGGTTCAATCCTAGTTGTGGTCTGCTTGAAGGTCTCAGACGAACTGCCCTCTCCTGATTTTCGGCCTGGTATTTATAGAAAAAAATGGTTTCCATAACTATGGCTTCCACTTGTGTGAAGTTAGCGCCCGACGCTAGCGCCCAACCCAGCGCCCACCCCCCACCTCCTAGTCCAATTCACACCAGCGAAATGAAATAAACATCATGATGGTGATGTCGGTTTGGAGAAATTAAAGTTACACAAGGGCCGCTTTGAAATGAAAATGAATAAAGGAATGAATGAATGGATTTTTTTCAACATGACGCCGATTATTTGGGAAATGAAATTTTCAGGGAACGAAAAAATCTCAATTTTAATAAAAATTACTTTTTTTGAACGTGACGCCGATTGTTTGGGATAATGAAATTTACAGGGAGTAAGCTTCGACATGATATCAAAATAATGTGAGAATCTGTCGTCACAAAACTTAGTTTCCGAGAACGAAAAAATCTCAGTTTTAATAAAAATAAATTTTTTTGAGCATGACGCCGTTTGTTTGGGATGATGAAATTTTCAGGGAATAAACTTTGACATGATATCAAAATAATGTGAAAATCTCAAGTCGTCACAAAACTTAGTTTCCGAGAACGAAAAAATCTCAGTTTTAATAAAAATACATTTTTTTGAATATGACGCCGATTGTTTGGGATGATGAAATTTTCAGGGAATGAGCTTCGACATGACATCAAAATAATGTGAGAATCTCAAGTCGTCACAAAACTTAGTTTCCGAGAACGAAAAAATCTCAGTTTTAATAAAAATAAATTGTTTTGAACATGACGCCGATTGTTTGGGATGATGAAATTTTCAGGGAATAAGCTTTGACATGATATCAAAATGATGTTAAAATCTCAAGTCGTCACAAAACTTAGTTTCCGAGAACGAAAAAATCTCACTTTTAATAAAAATAAATTTTTTTGAGCATGACGCCGATTGATTTGGAAAATGAAATTTTCAGGGAATAAGCTGTGACATGACATCAAAATGATGTAAAAATCTCAAGTCGTCACAAAACTTAGTTTCCGAGAACAAAAAAATCTCAGTTTTAATAAAAATTAATTGTTTTGAACATGACGCCGATTGTTTGGGATGATGAAATTTTCAGGGAATAAGCTTTGACATGATATCAAAATGATGTTAAAATCTCAAGTCGTCACAAAACTTAGTTTCCGAGAACGAAAAAATCTCAGTTTTAATAAAAATACATTTTTTTGAATATGACGCCGATTGTTTCGGATGATGAAATTTTCAGGGAATGAGCTTCGACATGACATCAAAATAATGTGAGAATCTCAAGTCGTCACAAAACTTAGTTTCCGAGAACGAAACAATCTCAGTTTTAATAAAAATACATTTTTTTGAATATGACGCCGATTGTTTGGGATGATGAAATTTTCAGAGAATAAGCTTTGACATGATATCAAAATGATGTAAAAATCTCAAGTCGTCACAAAACTTAGTTTCCGAGAACGAAAAAATCTCAGTTTTAATAAAAATAAATTATTTTGAGCATGACGCCGATTGTTTGGGATGATGAAATTTTCAGGGAATAAGCTTTGACATGATATCAAAATAATGTGAAAATCTCAAGTCGTCACAAAACTTAGTTTCCGAGAACGAAACAATCTCAGTTTTAATAAAAATAAATTTTTTTGAATATGACGCCGATTGTTTGGGATGAAGAAATTTTCAGGGAATGAGCTTCGACATGACATCAAAATAATGTGAGAATCTCAAGTCGTCACAAAACTTAGTTTCCGAGAACGAAAAAATCTCAGTTTTAATAAAAATAAATTGTTTTGAACATGACGCCGATTGTTTGGGATGATGAAATTTTCAGGGAATAAGCTTTGACATGATATCAAAATGATGTTAAAATCTCAAGTCGTCACAAAACTTAGTTTTCGAGAACGAAAAAATCTCAGTTTTAATAAAAATACATTTTTTTGAATATGACGCCGATTGTTTCGGATGATGAAATTTTCAGGAAATAAGCTTTGACATGATATCAAAATGATGTAAAAATCTCAAGTCGTCACAAAACTTAGTTTCCGAGAACGAAAAAATCTCACTTTTAATAAAAACAAATTTTTTTGAATATGACGCCGATTGTTTCGGATGATGAAATTTTCAGGGAATGAGCTTCGACATGACGTCAAAATAATGTGAGAATCTCAAGTCGTCACAAAACTTAGTTTCCGAGAACGAAACAATCTCAGTTTTAATAAAAATACATTTTTTTGAATATGACGCCGATTGTTTGGGATGATGAAATTTTCAGGGAATAAGCTTTGACATGATATCAAAATGATGTAAAAATCTCAAGTCGTCACAAAACTTAGTTTCCGAGAACGAAAAAATCTCAGTTTTAATAAAAATACATTTTTTTGAATATGACGCCGATTGTTTGGGATGATGAAATTTTCAGGGAATAAGCTTTGACATGATATCAAAATGATGTAAAAATCTCAAGTCGTCACAAAACTTAGTTTCCGAGAACGAAAAAATCTCAGTTTTAATAAAAATAAATTTTTTTGAGCATGACGCCGATTGTTTGGGATGATGAAATTTTCGGGGAATAAGCTTTGACATGATATCAAAATAATGTGAAAATCTCAAGTCGTCACAAAGCTTAGTTTCCGAGAACGAAACAATCTCAGTTTTAATAAAAATACATTTTTTTGAATATGACGCCGATTGTTTGGGATGATGAAATTTTCAGGGAATAAGCTTTGACATGATATCAAAATGATGTAAAAATCTCAAGTCGTCACAAAACTTAGTTTCCGAGAACGAAAAAATCTCACTTTTAATAAAAATAAATTTTTTTGAACATGACGCCGATTGTTTTGGAAAATGAAATTTTCAGGGTATAAGCTGTGACATGACACCGAAATGATGTAAAAATCTCAAGTCGTCACAAAACTTAGTTTTCGAGAACGAAAAAATCTAAGTTTTAATAAAAATAAATTGTTTTGAACATGACGCCGATTGTTTGGGATGATGAAATTTTCAGGGAATAAGCTTTGACATGATATCAAAATGATGTAAAAATCTCAAGTCGTCACAAAACTTAGTTTCCGAGAACGAAAAAATCTAAGTTTTAATAAAAATAAATTGTTTTGAACATGACGCCGATTGTTTGGGATGATGAAATTTTCAGGGAATAAGCTTTGACATGATATCAAAATGATGTTAAAATCTCAAGTCGTCACAAAACTTAGTTTCCGAGAACGAAAAAATCTCAGGTTTAATAAAAATACATTTTTTTGAATATGACGCCGATTGTTTCGGATGATGAAATTTTCAGGAAATAAGCTTTGATATGATATCAAAATGATGTAAAAATCTCAAGTCGTCACAAAACTTAGTTTCCGAGAACGAAACAATCTCAGTTTTAATAAAAATACATTTTTTTGAATATGACGCCGATTGTTTGGCATGATGAAATTTTCAGGGAATAAGCTTTGACATGATATCAAAATGATGTAAAAATCTCAAGTCGTCACAAAACTTAGTTTCCGAGAACGAAAAAATCTCACTTTTAATAAAAATAAATTTTTTTGAACATGACGCCGATTGTTTTGGAAAATGAAATTTTCAGGGAATAAGCTGTGACATGACACCGAAATGATGTAAAAATCTCAAGTCGTCACAAAACTTAGTTTCCGAGAACAAAAAAAATCTCAGTTTTAATAAAAATTAATTGTTTTGAACATGACGCCGATTGTTTGGGATGATGAAATTTTCAGGGAATAAGCTTTGACATGATATCAAAATGATGTAAAAATCTCAAGTCGTCACAAAACTTAGTTTCCGAGAACGAAAAAATCTCAGTTTTAATAAAAATAAATTTTTTTGAGCATGACGCCGATTGTTTGGGATGATGAAATTTTCAGGGAATAAGCTTTGACATGACACCGAAATGATGTAAAAATCTCAAGTCGTCACAAAACTTAGTTTCCGAGAACAAAAAAAATCTCAGTTTTAATAAAAATTAATTGTTTTGAACATGACGCCGATTGTTTGGGATGATGAAATTTTCAGGGAATAAGCTTTGACATGATATCAAAATGATGTGAAAATCTCAAGTCGTCACAAAACTTAGTTTCCGAGAACGAAAAAATCTCAGTTTTAATAAAAATACATTTTTTTGAATATGACGCCGATTGTTTGGGATGATGAAATTTTCAGGGAATGAGCTTCGACATGGTATCAAAATAATGTGAAAATCTCAAGTCGTCACAAAACTTAGTTTCCGAGAACGAAAAAATCTCAGATCTGATAAAAATAAATGTTTTTCATCGGAAAAATGAAAATGAAAATGAGGTCGATTTATCTGATTGCTGATTAGGATTGTGAAACATATAGCCTCTATGGTTTTTTCACCATATCACATAAGGGGCAAACTTCATCAAACTCGTAATACATTTGAAAACACTTTGGTTCAATGATTCTTTTGCACTTTTTGCAGTGGAAGTTTTTAGTGAATTCATCAACATATCTACCACAAATTAAAAAATATTCAGTCATTTCTTGTGATTTCAACAATAAGTACTCTTTAAGAAATAAACGGTACTTGTCAGGATCAAAAGGTATATATAACTTGGTATCATTGATAACGCAGCTAATGAAATGAAGAACGAATATCCCGCAATTGTAGGAATCCGATTGTTTGGAATGATTTTCTTCTTTAACCTTGAAATTAGATAAATCGTATGAATTCGGGACGTGTTTATTAAGTATGGTAATGAATTTTTTAAATTTATTAAACATATCTTGTTGGTATGATTTCGTCGATCCCAATGGGTCGATGAATGAGAAAGTTTTGTCCATAAAATTGGCGATGCAGAGCGTAAAGTGTTTTTTATGCAAAATTGGTATAAGATTTATTTTTCCATCAAGATTTCGGAAAAAATCGTCCTTAAAAAAATCATTTTCCAGTGTGCCTGGTTTGAAAAACATCAGTTCTGTTTGATATATATTCCATATTTTCACATTGGGATTTTGGGAATCGTCATACAACAGAGCAGCAATTATGAAGAGCACTGTATTAGAAATGAATAAGTATTTGTTTAAAGTTAAATAATCTTCAATAGTTAAACTGTACGTACAATTATATCGCGCGACAACATAGTTGCCCAAGATATCAGAAGAAGTGTAATAGTCTATTTTTGTAGAAAGCTCATTGGACATCGGTGCATCGTCTGTCTGTTTTAGGAATGGCTTCACATCAAAATTGTTGCTACAAATAGGACAATAATACACAACCTCTGAAGAATGTAGAGGTACATTAAAACCTAATTGTCTTCTATCGCAGTTCAAATGAATCCATCTCGTGCAAAGATCACAGTTTACCCAATTAATGTTTTCTTCATTTTCAAATTTGCTGCATAAAGGACAGAAATTAGTGACATTAGATGAAAATTGTAGAAGTAAAAGTTGGAGACTTTTACAGTATTCTTTAATGTTTATAGATTCATGTAATAGATCGGTATTATTACCAGTTTTGAAGGTAAGTAGGTCTAAAAAGTATAATGGTAGGATACCTGATTCAAAAATCAGTTGTACTGGTATATAGTTTTGTCTGTTGGTTTTCCAACCTTTTTCTTCAATTTTTTTGTATGTAGCATAAAGAGCCTTCGTTTCATTGTATAACTTTAAAAATCTCTTGAAATTACTTAGGTATTCTTCATTTTCTATAACAGTATTTCCATAAGGATTAAATATGTCCAATGATTTATCGCACACATTTATTTTCAGTAAAACCCACTTTTCTTCGAATATGTGGAAAGGAATAAATGTCGTTTTCTTCAAAGGAGATATTTTACCAAATGCAAGTTTTTTTTCTAAATCGAAAAATGAATTTGTTGATGGCCATAAGACTATATCTCCCTGCGTTTTATTTTTTTTCATGATCAGTGTACCTAAAATATTGAATAATTTCGGAGTTATTGTTTGGGATAAATCATTGGCGTTTAATATGTTGAATTCCTCCGAAGATAAGAATTTATCACTCTTAACAAACTCGTAATAACCAATATAATATGATAGGTTTCCGAATGATTTGTAATATTCAGTATCGTTAACAAGGTTATTTTCCAAAATATTCAATATAATTTTGTTTTCTCCCGAAGAACTGGTAGTCTCTACAGATTTATACTTTGGCGAATATTTCAAATATTTACCAGAGAAAAATGTGAACTTTGCCTTGTGCTTCCTGTTCCATTTTTCTTCGGCGTTTGCGATACTGTTATCGGAATCTGCATCAGACGGTACAATAATTTCCTTAGGAACTGTGGCCAGTTTATGTTTTGATATGCCCAAGTCAATTTCTGTATACATTTTCATTACATGACATCTTTCTTTTCTAATAAACGATGTCGGTTTAAGATTTCTAGAACCGTTCAAAATGTCAGTTTTGAGAAAACCAAACCACCGTTCTATAAGAGCATTGCTCAGTCTAATTTTTGTTATGACTGCCGACCACAACGGAAACAATCCCATGTAATTATCCAACACACTTTCTAATAAGGAAGGACAAAAAAAACCATTCGCTTCCCCTTTGCCGTTTGACAAAATTTTATTTTGTTGGAAAATATTGGAGAAAAATTTAAAAAAGGGTGAATTTGTTCGCAAACCTTTTTTCTTCAGAAAATCATGGTTATAATCACAAGCCTCTGAGATCCCTTGCCCTTCTTTAGATTCTGAAAGATTCAATTTTGATAAAGCAGCGTCCAGACTACTATTTTTAAATTCTGATGTCAAAATTATGGTTATATTTTTGAACCATTCTGCTGCATCGTTTAGGTTATCCAGATTGAACGCTAATGCAAACATTGTTTTGATGCAATTTTTTATTCTTTTATCTTCTACTAACTTGGTGTGTTCTTCAATTAACAGAAATAAGTTCTTTATGAAATGAGCACAGCAGAGGTATAATTTGATTTTTCTTTTAGGAAACATTTTTCTTTTCTGTGAGTACTCGAAACATATTTGGAGATATTTGTCCAAGTCCATATCATTAAAAGCTTTCGACGCCGCGTTTAAATTTGCGAAACTAAAATCGGTGACAAATACTTCAAATATGGGCCACGATTTTTTTTTCTCGCAAAACTTTTTATATTGGAACAATAAGTCGAAAATAGAGAATGTGTCATGTTTACAAGAGATCATCTCGAAACAGGACAAAGACTTTTTTCTGGTAAACTGAGGATGCCAGCGTAATATAAATTTTTTTTATCCCCATCTTCACTACGTGAAACCACAGCACCTGTAGCATCAAAGTGCAATACTGATGGAATCGAAGAAGTTTTTGCTATCTGTAATTGCTCTAAACTGAATATTTTTACATTTATTGGGGAACAAACCTGCCGAATGAAGTTCGGGTGGTCCTTTTTATACAAAAACATGTCGATCATATCATCTTCATGTCTTTTCAGACTATTTTTTGCCTCACTTCGAAGTTTTCTTACAACATCTTCTGATTTTACGCCCTGCAATTGACCTCTCTTGATGGCATATCTATCAGCTCTCAAAATAGTTTTTTTTCTGACTCAGCTGGCTTAATTTTTTTTAAAATATTTTTTGTCATATCCCTTTCGAAACCTCGAACTTGCTCAGTGATTTTATAGGGGTGACAGTAATCGCGAGATGTGGAGTATACCCGCACTATCTTACTATATTGTAGGTCATTTGAAATGTCAAATTTGAAATTTTTACATTTGCGATAATTGTTTCTGCAATAAGCAAGTAGTGTTATTTTATCCCTCAAATATTTTATTCTATAGAATGCAATAGAGCAACTATTATTAACATACTTTTTCATTTCATTTCGAAAGAAAAATGGATACAATTTATTTGACAACTTTCCTTTGACTGATAATTTATTCCAATGTTTTTTAGCAATATAAAACTTTCCTTCCATGAATGTACATTTTGAGTAATCCGATCTTATCACCTTGCGGTGTTCAGAAGGATCAGTATTTTTGCTTCCCTTCGGAAGTATCCGACCATTCAGTAACGATTCCTTGTATGTACACAAACTGGCAATTGAAATTGACGAATCTGTTACATGATCAGTAATAGATTTTGAGTTATCAATACATGTAATTGTTGATTCGATAAGGGAACCTTCATTGGCAGACTCGAAAGACTCTTTATTTTGTCCGTATGTTATAGAATCTTTTACAAACTTATAAGTTTGTTGACTCTCAGTGCCATCATCTGGCATCCATAAATTCCGAGTCTGCACTGAAAGATAAGGAAAATTGATTTGAGTTTACTTCTATATCAACAGCTTTTTCTGATTTCTCAAGAGGTGTTGAATGTCCATATTTTTCTTTGAGTTCACGTAATACATCTCCATCAGAGACATCGTGGACATCAGCATCGTCATTCGCCAATGGATCAATAAGTTTTTTCTGTAATTGGAGTTCGAGTTCTCCATTGATATCCTCATTCAGGGAGAGGTATTCTTGTGATTTTAGGTTTTCGAGAGGTGTTGAATATTTTTCTTTGAGTTCGCGTAATATATCTGCATCAGAGAGATCATGGACATCAGGGTCGTCATTCCCTGCCAATGAATCAATAATGTTTTTGTGTAATTGGAGTTTGCGTTCTTCACGGATACCTTCATTCAAAGAAAGATATTCTGGTGATTTTACGTTTTCAGTTTTCCTATCGAATGCGTCTCTTATATTGCCCGAATTCCTTTGAATGATCTGATAGATACTCTTTTTTTTATCCTTCCTCTCTTTTTTGTTTCGGATATGTGCAACCAGTTTATCGTAAAAAATATCATTGTAGTCAATGATAACAAGCTCACCATAAGTAATATTGCCATAGAACAACTTAATTCGGTTAACAATATTTTTAATTCTGTCTCCCATCTTTTATGGTGTATGTCAACTAAGGATACTTATAAATAAAAACAAAAATAGGAACTCCAGTAATGAAAAAACGAAAGGAAAAAATGGGTAAAAAATAAAAAGATAATTCTGCAAATGAACAACTAAAGAAGTACTTAATACTTATTTGATAATATATGAAACTAGTCTATAAGATATAAAGTCAGCGCATAAATAAACCAAACTCGTCCAAGTCACTTTAAACTGCCTAAATGCTTCAGTCAACTACAAAAGTTTCCAACAACACAGCGCGTAACTGTGACTGGAGGTCCAAGAGATTTAACGCTGCGGTAACACGAGCTTGTTCGGTAAGTGAACTCAACATATAAAATCACACATTTAGATGAATTTAACTCGGTTGAACTCTACTGTACAGAAAAAAATGTTGGTAGTTAAAACATAGAAAATGTTATTATCTTTCAATTATCTCTCTTGAGGATTTTCCGTCTGCGCCATGCTTTTCATGTAATTAGCAAAATACTAAAATAATTCTATTAAATTTATAATATTTCACATGTTGTGAACAGTTTCGGTACAAATATTTCAATAGATGATATTTGAGATAAATGAGGATGAAAAATTATTGTAATGCTCATCTCTAAACTTGATAATTCAACCGAAAAAAAAAAAGGCTACAGATGTAAAGCTACAGATAACTACAAAATCATAAAACATTCTCATTTCAAATCAAGTACTATAACATAAAGCTTGTCTCAATAATTTTTCTTTTCAACACAAATATAATTCTGAAATTGATCTCGTAAAGTTGAATTTTATGGTTTTAGAGAATGTGTCTTGCTTGAGTGGTTGGTTCCAGATACAAAATGTAATCATTGAACAGACATCTCTCGAATGCGGTAAAAAAACAGCGGCATCCCACAGGGATCAGTTTTGGTACCAGTATCTTGCTTGTTATTATGACCTTTAGGGAGTAATACTACGGCCTACAGCCGAAACAGGCAGGGGACGTAACTTTATTATTAAGAGATAGAGCCATGAATCAAAGACGACCATGATCCTTATCAAAAACGTAGATTCAAGCAAGAAAAATAATATTAATAATAATTATATTTCCATCTAAAAAAGGAAAATAAAAAAAGGCCCCAACTTTTTTATTTGAAGAGATAGCAAATAAGTTACTTGAAAGAAAATGATCCCCATCGAAAAGTAGATATAGGTATAAAAAAGGAAGAATTTTTTTTATGGTTTTTGTCTGTCTATCTATATTACCCGGAACCCTTATGGACATCGCTTTAAAATTTGAACCACATCAATGACTTGATGATTTGATTTCTCAAAAAAAAAAAATTCTGATCGTAAAACTCAGAAAAATTTTATGGGACTTTATTCGTTTTTCGTACGAGCATCCATACAGGTCCATGGTTTTGTTTTTTTGACTTAATATTTTTTTTTGATATGTACTTCTAAATATCCTACAATAGCCTATAGTTTTTGAGAAAGATCGGAAAATGCATAACGATTTCCGGGCGATTTTCCGAAAAGAGAGAAACACGAATAAATACCGTACCGATGATCGAAATTGAATTAAGAATAGTGCCATGGATAGAACTCGAAAATACAAACCAATCATGCTAATTGAAAATAATCGAAAAAATTATCGGAAAACAGAGAATTTCAAAAATGTAATAAAAAAAATTGGAATTTTTGAAAATTTTAAATATTTCGAAAACGCTCCATAGTTTCTCAATTTACCAAGACAAATAATCTGTGACTTTGTCCTACCTTTCCACGCATTTTCACAAAGTGGAGAACATGAGACAAATGTCTGACAGAAAGCAACAAGTCAAAATGAACACTCACTTGGCATGGGAAACGTTGAAAATTGTATATTAAAGTATAAATGGATAAATAGGTCTTTCAAACACGGGCCATTTTTCGAGAACGACGTCTCTGTCGGAGTGCTCGAAATAGAGCAAATGTTTGAAAGACCAATTATCCACGCATATTTTATACAATTTTTTTTTATTGGTGCACTTTGTATTCATAAATACAGGCATTACTGCTATAAAAATGGAAATAAGAACTAAAAATGTAAAATGGTTGAATTCGTGATGTAACGTCAGTATACCTTCCGTTTTCATGGAAATGAGAAACAAATGAATTTGCAATTTGTCACCAAAGAAATGTGTGTCACCGCAGTGCTTAAAAATGAATCCTAATGATGCGTATAAAAAAGTATATGACAAGAGCAAAAAGAGCAAAAGGTAACAGGTATAAATGGACGAGTTTTGCTTAAGTTCATTCGGCGTTACAAGCCACTTCTGTCAGATCAATAATCAAAACATTGTCATTCAGACTTCACGTTTCTCGTGTTTTTGAAAGTTCGATTTAAAGACGCTTAGGCATGCTTAAAATAGGTAAAAAGGGACACCAATAAAAAAAGGATTTTTTATAGTTGAAATTGATATGGCCAGTTGAAGATAAAAAGCGGAATCGTAGGTGAGCAGTCACTCATTAGGACACCAATTGAGGGTGACAGGTGAAATCATTAATATAGTTAAATTTTTAAAGCAAATTTGAAAAGACAATGGCGTCGTGAAGGAATAGATCAAAAACAAAAAATAACCATGAAATGGAATGATAGAAATATGTAGATATCCAATTGCAGGGGTACAAGACATGGAAAATTGGAGCACTATTACAGAATGGCGGATAGACATTGAAGTGTGCATGTCGCTTGAACAGATTTTTTCAACTATTCTGTCTACTTAAGGTTAGTCAAGTCAAGTTAGGTTTGGCTTAGGTTTGGCTAAACATTCACGCATTTTCAAATCGCAAGCTGGGGGTTAGGTTTGTGTGTAAATTGCGAGCGAAAAACTAGTTCACGCACTTTCAACTTTCATGCAGCTGTCTTGTCATTTAAACTTCCCGCCATTACATTATAGGTGTCTTATTTTTATTATTGATTAAGTTAGGACCCAGATTATTACTGGTATGAAAAGAAAGTTTTCAATCAGGCATAAATCTATCAAATACTTATGTTTTTAATATCATGAGAACAATTGCCCAAAAACGTTAGACTAGGCAAATAAACTCCAGTAGGAGGAGGAATCAGATTAGCATTCAAAATTTTCAGAGACCAGCGATTATATAATTTAGGGACAAATGAATCAATATAACCATTATTAGAAGCTATTTGTTTTATGACTACACGAAAAGAAACAATAGAGTTGGCCAGAATCTGAGTATGTTGAATATTCTTTGTAAGTTCAATAGAATGTTTCAAAGAGAACGTTTTTTGATCGCCCTTAGAAAATCTACAAAACATGTAAAGGGTTTTTTTCCATAAAATACTTCTCGACGAACTCTACCTAACCTACAAATTTGGTTTCTTAGAATTCGTTAACAAAGCGGGGAAAAATAAGATCCAAGAAACAATTACTGGGACTTGGACTTTTTTTTTATATAAGCATCAAAATCTCTAAAAGTAAACGAGATATCGAGAAGTTTGTACGAACAATTTCATTGTACTCACTCAGTACTACAAAAAGTTACGTATGATTTTTTTTTCATATTTCGAAAACAGTTTGTACTTTCTATAATCGACCAAAACTCAAAAACCAAACAAGAAATCGAAATATTTTATATGAACGGTTTTAATGTCCTTAAACATGTTTAGAAAAAAATTTTATGAATTTTTGCCGAAATATCAATAGTTCAGGAATTGTATCGAAAAATATTAAAAATTCGGACTTTTTTTAGGATGAAATGTAAATGCATTATTTCCGTAATATCAGTAGTCCTTGAAAAATGTTAAAATAAACGGAAAATTTCGTGCGTGCACATAAAAAATTTTCGACACTTGAAAAATTATAGGAAAATAGATGAGAAAAATTCAAAGAAACAAAATCTAGAGCGATTTGGTAAAAAGATAAAGAAATGGTGCGACTCTATTGCCTTGAATATTAACGGGACCAAATTACTTTCCTTCAAATGTTCCAATGTGACATTGAAGGTATAACTACCGGCGTCATGTTCAAAAAAAATTATTTTTATTATAATTGAGATTTTTTCGTTCTCTGAAACTAAGTTTTGTGACGACTTGAGATTTTCACATTATTTTGATACCATGTCGAAGCTCATTCCCTGAAAATTTCATCATCCCACACAATCGGCGTCATGTTCAAAAAAATGTATTTTTATTAAAACTGAGATTTTTTCGTTCTCGGAAACTAAGTTTTGTGACGACTTGAGATTTTTACATCATTTTGATATCATGTCACAGCTTACTCCCTGAAAATTTCATCATCCTAAACAATCGGCGTCATGTTCAAAAAAAATTATTTTTATTAAAACTGAGATTTTTTTGTTTTCGGAAACTAAGTTTTGTGACGACTTGAGATTTTCACATTATTTTGATGTCATGTCACAGCTTACTCCCTGAGAATTTCATCATCCCAAACAATCGGCGTCATATTCAAAAAAATTTATTTTTATTAAAACTGAGATTTTTTTGTTTTCGGAAACTAAGTTTTGTGACGACTTGAGATTTTTACATCATTTTGATATCATGTCAAAGCTTATTCCCTGAAAATTTCGTCATAACAAACAATCGGCGTCATGTTCAAAAAAATTTATTTTTATTAAAACTGAGATTTTTTCGTTCTCGGACACTAAGTTTTGTGAAGACTTGAGATTCTCACATTATTTTGATGTCATGTCACAGCTTACTCCCTGAGAATTTCATCATCCCAAACAATCGGCGTCATATTCAAAAAAATTTATTTTTATTAAAACTGACATTTTTTTGTTTTCGGAAACTAAGTTTTGTGACGACTTGAGATTTTTACATCATTTTGATATCATGTCAAAGCTTATTCCCTGAAAATTTCATTTTCCAAAACAATCGGCGTCATGTTCAAAAAAATGTATTTTTATTAAAAGTGAGATTTTTTCGTTCTCGGAAACTAAGTTTTGTGACGACTTGAGATTTTTACATCATTTTGATGTCATGTCACAGCTTATTCCCTGAAAATTTCATTTTCCAAAACAATCGGCGTCATGTTCAAAAAAATTAATTTTTATTAAAAGTGAGATTTTTTCGTTCTCGGAAACTGAGTTTTGTGACGACTTGAGATTTTCACATTATTTTGATGTCATGTCACAGCTTATTCCCTGAAAATTTCATCATCCCACACAATCGGCGTCATGTATTTTTTATAAACTGAGATTTTTTCGTTCTCGGAAACTAAGTTTTGTGACGACAGATTCTCACATTATTTTGATATCATGTCGAAGCTTACTCCCTGTAAATTTCATTATCCCAAACAATCGGCGTCACGTTCAAAAAAAGTAATTTTTATTAAAATTGAGATTTTTTCGTTCCCTGAAAATTTCATTTCCCAAATAATCGGCGTCATGTTCAAAAAAATTTATTTTTATTAAAACTGAGATTTTTTCGTTCTCGGACACTAAGTTTTGTGAAGACTTGAGATTTTCACATTATTTTGATGTCATGTCACAGCTTACTCCCTGAGAATTTCATCATCCCAAACAATCAGCGTCATATTCAAAAAAATTTATTTTTATTAAAACTTAGATTTTTTTGTTTTCGGAAACTAAGTTTTGTGACGACTTGAGATTTTTACATCATTTTGATATCATGTCAAAGCTTATTCCCTGGAAATTTCATTTTCCAAAACAATCGGCGGCATGTTCAAAAAAATGTATTTTTATTAAAAGTGAGATTTTTTCGTTCTCGGAAACTAAGTTTTGTGACGACTTGAGATTTTTACATCATTTTGATGTCATGTCACAGCTTATTCCCTGAAAATTTCATTTTCCAAAACAATCGGCGTCATGTTCAAAAAAATTAATTTTTATTAAAAGTGAGATTTTTTCGTTCTCGGAAACTAAGTTTTGTGACGACTTGAGATTTTCACATTATTTTGATGTCATGTCACAGCTTATTCCCTGAAAATTTCATCATCCCACACAATCGGCGTCATGTATTTTTTATAAACTGAGATTTTTTCGTTCTCGGAAACTAAGTTTTGTGACGACAGATTCTCACATTATTTTGATATCATGTCGAAGCTTACTCCCTGTAAATTTCATTATCCCAAACAATCGGCGTCACGTTCAAAAAAAGTAATTTTTATTAAAATTGAGATTTTTTCGTTCCCTGAAAATTTCATTTCCCAAATAATCGGCGTCATGTTCAAAAAAATTTATTTTTATTAAAACTGAAATTTTTTCGTTCTCGGACACTAAGTTTTGTGAAGACTTGAGATTTTCACATCATTTTGATGTCATGTCACAGCTTACTCCCTGAGAATTTCATCATCCCAAACAATCAGCGTCATATTCAAAAAAATTTATTTTTATTAAAACTGAGATTTTTTTGTTTTCGGAAACTAAGTTTTGTGACGACTTGAGATTTTTACATCATTTTGATATCATGTCAAAGCTTATTCCCTGGAAATTTCATTTTCCAAAACAATCGGCGTCATGTTCAAAAAAATGTATTTTTATTAAAAGTGAGATTTTTTCGTTCTCGGAAACTAAGTTTTGTGACGACTTGAGATTTTTACATCATTTTGATGTCATGTCACAGCTTATTCCCTGAAAATTTCATTTTCCAAAACAATCGGCGTCATGTTCAAAAAAATTAATTTTTATTAAAAGTGAGATTTTTTCGTTCTCGGAAACTAAGTTTTGTGACGACTTGAGATTTTCACATTATTTTGATGTCATGTCACAGCTTATTCCCTGAAAATTTCATCATCCCACACAATCGGCGTCATGTATTTTTTATAAACTGAGATTTTTTCGTTCTCGGAAACTAAGTTTTGTGACGACAGATTCTCACATTATTTTGATATCATGTCGAAGCTTACTCCCTGTAAATTTCATTATCCCAAACAATCGGCGTCACGTTCAAAAAAAGTAATTTTTATTAAAATTGAGATTTTTTCGTTCCCTGAAAATTTCATTTCCCAAATAATCGGCGTCATGTTGAAAAAAATCCATTCATTCATTCCTTTATTCATTTTCATTTCAAAGCGGCCCTTGTGTAACTTTAATTTCTCCAAACCGACATCACCATCAAGATGTTTATTTCATTTCGCTGGTGTGAATTGGACTAGGAGGTGGGGGGTGTGCGCTGGGTTTGGGCGCTAGCGTCGGGCGCTAACTTCACACAAGTATGGCTTCCAGATATGAAATTCGATGTATTTTGCCAAAAAAGGAATCCTGCTCTGCATCTATGTGAACCCTGAATCTGGAACTCACAGAAAAAGGTGCTAAGATAACTGATCTTTCCTCAAGGACAGCCTTTTCACCAGCGGGATGACCCATTTACTTACAAATCCCTTTTGAAAGTTGGAAAACTGAGATTGTTGACATCTGACACTTGGGACCAATCTATGGAAAAAACCCTTTTGTGCCCCCTTTTGTCCTGGAGAGTGATTAATTATAGTGTCAGTTTATTGAGAAAATATTCTACTACGACTACAGAAGAGTAATCTGTGTACTGAGTTCATCACTGTTGTCCTAGGTGTCCATAATATCAAACTTTCGAATCACCAGTTACAAAGTAATAAACTTCTCCTTCTAGTTCTCCAAAGCGAATCTGTTTAATGCTTAGAGAGTGATATAGACATCCAGGGTGTGGATTCTATCCTGTCGATGTGTAACGTATCCCTTATCGGGCATATTTCTCTGCTATACTTGGAAGTCTGCTAGGTCCTCTTTAGTGCAGGAACGGTTGGTGTATACTTTACCTACTTGTTTAGTACTTCCTGTATAGGTAAAATCCCAGAATTATATTAAACAACCAACACCCCGGGGCACACTATCTCAGTCTCCCCCTGAATCTTTATCTACTTTAAGGAAAGAAAGTAGATGAATGTTCCAATCCAGTGTTACCTTGGAACCTTGAAGTCTGCTAGGTCCTCTTTAGTGCAGGTATGATTGGTGTACACTTTACCTACTTGTTTAATACTTTCGTCTTTCCTGTATAGGTAAAATCCCAGAATTATATTAAACAACCAACACCCCGGGCCACACTATCTCAGATTCTTAGATAATACTTCTTGAAATTAGCTTTGAAACCACTAGCTGAATTATGTCATCAGGCAGTTTATTGAATAATATTACAGCCGTCTTAATTCTCAGTGCCATGGTGAGAAATTCGGCTACACCACACGGTAATCAATCGACCAATTTGTTTAATGGTAAATGTCAAATTTTCGGCAGGAAAAAACCAGGAGTAAAGAAAGAACGCCGAATAATGTGTTTGTTTCATTTTCATCACAAACTGTAATAGCAATTTATTCAATTTCTTAGAAACGGGAAAATTGTTAAGTTCGGATTTCCCATGCCCTAAAATTAAGACAATCTTCAAAACATTTATGGTATACTAATTACTTTAATTCTCATTACTGTAAGTGATTTCTTACAGATTTCTATACTCTGGTAAGGTATAGAGAAATATAATTAATGTCTTGTGTCATGAGCATGAATATCACTATTCCGCAAATAATCGTTTTTACTTCTATGAACTGATGTGATCCAATATATAAAAGCTATACACAGTTGAAATTGTCAAGTTATTGGAAATAGTTCAGCAGGAGTCCACAAATCAGATATAGAAGTTCATGTATATATTGGCTTTTTCAAATAGTAGTTCCTAAGAGAGTACCTGAATTATATAATAAGTAAGCTCTCAGAAAATTTAAAAGTTGCATTGAAGTTAGCCTGAAATATTGAAGAACTGTGTTACAAACAAGTTTCTTTCGAAATTTGTGTGGGTTCTCTGTATCAATACAGTATTAGTCGATATAAATTGGACATTTGTGAATTGTCATTATGAGATTTAGTTTAAAACTTTTCCGAAAATAGTCCAGTGTAAAATGAAAAAACAATGAGAAGGAAGAAAAAAGGTGAAAGTATATGTGAAAAAGACTTTTCTCAAACTACAGTGGATGAACATTCTGATATTGATTTTTCAGAAAATGAACAACAGGAAAAATTAAAATTACTTCAAATGAATTATGTTGAAACTCCAATTGAAAAATCACCAGTAAGTGAATCCTATTCAAATAGCAACAATGAATTCTACAAAAATGAATTGATTGAAACTTTAAGAGAAGAAATTTTATTATTGAAACAAATAATCAGGGACAAGGAGCTGATAATAAAACAAAAAGAAAATAAAGTGCACTATTAACAAATGAAAATGATTGCTTACACCAAAATTATGAATTTTTATTATCAAATATCGTAGATGAAGAAACTAAAACGGACAGTTTGAATAAAATTAACAAAATCGAAAAATTGGAAACAAATTACAAGAATCCAAGTGTAAATCATTACAAAACATATTCAGATGTAACGAAAAATGACAAACAAGTGTTCGAAAAAACTCAAGATCAAACAATAACTATAAAACCAAAAAAAAACAAACATCTGTGAAAACAAAAAAATTATTTAGAAAATAATGTGAAAATTAGCAAATTAGGCGTTGGAATAAATTCACTAAAACAAATGCACAATGGTAATGTAGTGATAAAGTGTAAAAAGAGGACATCAATAAAATTCAACAAGAAATCAAACAAAAATTACCGAGTCAATATGAGACAGAAGTCAAAAAACTATTGAAACCAAAAATCAAAATTCCAAATTTAGCGATTGGTAAATCAATAACCAAAGAAGTAATTGAAGAGATGATCATGAATCAGAACACCATAATTGATAAAACGGACCACCTCTCTGTTCAATTTATCAAGCATTTTGAACATAAAGACCGTTTCATTGTTTTTGCTGAGGTGAATGGAAAGTTATTGAAGAAAATATAACGATCAATAATGGAAAATTATTTATTGGATGGCAAAATCTCAAAGTATGAAAATAATAACCTCATACAATGTGGAAAATGTTTTAGATTCAAACATACCCATAAGATTTGCAAAAATAAACTTGTCTGCCCCCGATGTTCCGACTCACATGAACTGCAATATTGTAAAAACGTCGATGTGCTTAAATGTAATAATTGTATTTATTCTAATACAATATACAAAACTACCCATCCTCTTAACCATCTAGCTTCAGATAAGAACTGTCCGACATTTATATATCATCAAAACCAATTCGATTCGCAAATTGACTACAACTCTTGATAAAGATTCCTGAATATAAACCCCTAGTCAAAATATTCAGAAAATTGACTAATAATGGTAAAGAAAATGTGAAATTATATGAACTAAATTCGATGTTAGACTTTGAATGTTCCAACACTGGAAAATATTATACATAAATTCAAGATCACTAAGAAACAAAATGGATGAACTAGAAGTGATAACGAACTGAAAATCAAAATTTTGGTGGTAACTGAAACCTGGATGAAAGAAGATGAATAACAATACTATAATTTCAAGAATTTCAACTCCGTTTATTCAAGTAGACTTAAGCGCGGTGGTGGTGTAGGAATATTTATTCAAAAAGATGTTGAATTTGAAATCATTGAAAATCAGGAAAATCCTATTTGGCTATTCAAACAAAATCACCCACATTTTTTATATGTGGCCTTTATCGTCCTCCAAAATTTAAGATCAAACATTTTCTCAATTTCATGGATAGAACACTCGAATCATTCAACAATACTGATTGTGAATGTTTCTTTTTTGGTGATATGAACGTTAATTTATTAACTGATGATAATGACCCTAAACAATTATTGGATATATATATAATATTTTATTTACCGTACCGCAGCTAATACGAGGACGATCTGGATGTCTCTCATTAAATACTCTACAAACCTCTCTAGCACTTCTAACGTCATCTCTCGAAAGGCGTACAATTTCAATTTTCTCTCTTGCGCTCAATCTTGCAGTCATGACACAAAATAATTCGAAGAACTGTAAGGTGAATATTGTTGACAATAGTACACTTAAATCTTTCACAAGTGTCAAACTGTAATATCATTTCCATGGGAACTAAGATTTAAATTGAAAAATCTATTAAGTCTTAGTTTTAGTTAATTTGCGTGAAAATTTGAATGTAATTCCGTTATTTTCATTAAAAATATTTACGCTATTTTTTTTTTCATCTGGCGGTACTTTATTGTTGCAATCATAAAAAAAATATTCTCATGTCTGTATCTGTTGATATAGGGTGTTTTTTAGCTGTGTGAGTTTTCGAATTTTTGATTTGTCATAACTTTGTTATTAATCAATATTTTTTCATGAAATTCTCGTCACACCTGTTTAGAGGCACTCTGAATCCAGTGGCGTAGTGATTTTTTCAATAAAAAAATCGCTAACGAAACATCCCGATTTTCGACTAAGAAAAAATATCGTAGTATGCCCTGAAAATTGAAATAGACATTTCAAATTTTGTCCCAAGGTAGACCTTTTAGTACTTGACATTTCAAAAAAAAATACATCGGTTCAAATTTTAGGGAGGCGTTTCCATTAAAAATGGGTCACACTGTATATTTCAAATAATTTTTTGATATGTAATAATGAATACCCCACTAGAGAAACAACCAATAGCTAACCCTTATTGATCATTTCATAACAAATTCGAAAAAACATATTGATTTGTGTTTGATTGATTCTGCATTGAGTGACCACAAAATGTATCTAGTGTGCATTAATAACAGATTTCAGAAAACAAAAATCCAACAAATTATAAATAAAATAAAGCTATGACATAGAAAATTTGAAGCATGATCTCAGTGAATTTGGAAATACCCTTGTGAATTATGAAAATCCAAATGAACAATACGAGGTTTTATTAAAATTTTTCAAAAAAATTCTTTCACCAAAAATATAAAAAAATCATGATTCTAAACCTTAGTTTAATGAGCATATTGCACACCTTATCAAAGTTCGCGATAAATTTTTTTATAGAAGAAAACAGAACCATCATTCTGATTTGTACCAAAAATACTATGATCAATATAATAAATTAGTGAAAAAAACAATTAGAGAAACAAAACACAAATTCTATGAAAATATATTTTTCAATGCTAATCCAAAAAAGATTTGGAAGGGCATAAATGCCTTATTATATAATTCAAATAACACCAAAAAGGAAATCAAACATATAACCAAATAAAAATCAGTGATCCTCTTCATATATGTGAGGAATTTAATAATAATTTTGTTACTATTGGACCAAAACTATCTTCAGCGATTAATACACAAAATAATTCAATTAGAGATAAATCGAGTGTTTTGTCTATGTTTTTAACACCAATAGGTATTGATGAAATTGATGAAATCATTGATAATTTGGATATTCATAAATCTTCTGGATTTGACGAAATTAGTGCTAGAATTGTGAAAATTGTTTAAACTCTCTCCCATTTTACTTGATTTAATTTCGAAGTCATTGAAAACTGGCTGTGTCCCAGAAAAAATTAAGATTGCTAAAGTTTTACCAATATTCAAAAGTGGTAAAAAAGATGACATGAATAATTACCGTCCTATTTCAGTTTTACCAGTGATTTACAATTTTTTTTTAAAAATAATAAATGTCTGGCTTTTTAATTTTCTTGAGAAAAATAGTTTACTAAGTCAGAATCAAGACGGTTTTCGTAGGTCAAGAGACAGAGGCAGCAGTCTTGGATGTTGTTTCAGATATTCAGATTCAAATTGACAACCAGAAATGTGGTCTTTTGTCTCTTTATGCAAGGCATTTGATACTGTCGACCAAAAAATTTTATTGGCTAAATTATACTCTGTTGTAATTAGAGAAAACATTCATGAATGGTTTCAAAATTACCTCATGAATAGAAAGCAATATGTATCAATTGATGGTATTAGCAGTTCACTAATGGACATAAAATGTGGAGTACCATAAGGTTCGATTTTGGGACCCGTTTTATTTTTAATTTATATCAACTCTATCACAAATTTGGAACTGAAGGGAAAAATTAAACTATTTGCGGATGACACCACGTTAACATATTTCGCAAACGATCTCAATGAAATATGTTAAGATATGAAAAGTGATCTTATAGAGATTTCAATTTGGTTGCAAGTTGTGAAACTCACTTTGAATTTACCACATTTATGTACTTGCTCTGTACTGTTTGGAACCTTTGGTGTAGTTATGAATATACTGGAGTTTTATCCCAACACCAAACCACTATTTTCTATTCTATTCTATTCTATTTACTCAAACCTACAGTATTTGATTTCCATTTGGGAAACCGCTAATACTTCAGTCTTGAGACCTCTTGAAAAACTCCAAAATAAATCATTAAAATGTATTTATAACTTACCATTTGTAGAAACCATCTTCAACTTGTATTAGCCAAAGAGTTTACTGGATTTTAAATCTCTATATAAAGTGAAAATTTGTTCATTCATTCATTTCATTCGAATCAAACAGAAAGTTTCTAATCTAAATTTCACGGAAGTAAATAGTATACACGATCATAAAACAAGACGAGCAAACTGTCTAGCCTGGGAAAATTCAGAAGAAACTTTGGAAAAAAATCAATATATCATGATGGTATAGTAATTTACAATTCACTTCCAAATGAAATAAAAAACATAAAAAAGTGACAATTTTCAAGATTAAAATCAAAAAATATGTTCTTCGTTGAATTTCAATTGATTTCAACATTAGCTTTTTTCCATTCCATTATTTATATTTTTATTACTTATGAATTTTACTTCTATTAATTTTATGTATTATTGTCAAATAAGTTTAGATAATTATTTTTTTATATCCCTATCATAAACAGAATTGTTTCTTGGGATAATAATAAAGTACTACTACTACATACTATCTTAAAAAAAAATATGTTACAAAAAAACCGTGAGAACTTCCCCAAATACGAATTCCATAACTAATCCAAGACTATATTCCACTAAAATAAACATGTGATATTTCAATGATTCTCTGGCTTCCTTGAAGAAGGACTTTGAGATGATGAATTGTGTTACAAGAAACGAAGTAATAGGCTTTGCGAGAGTAACATTGAGCTTGTTAACTTACTGACCAATAAACCATCGGTGGCAACTTCCGAAGCGTCTAAGGACCCCAAAATCAAAACTAATGCCAACGTATGCAAATGTGTTGCTGTCCACTCCAAAAAAAATCAACCAAAGGACAAGCCTTAGTAGGAAATCTGCGAACATCTCATCGAACGTACTAAGAAAATAGTCATCGTAAAAGAAACAATCTGCAGAATGCTGACTTTTCTGTAAAGGTACTAATATAATTCCTAATGAGAACTACTGCTATTTCAAGATCAGCCTTTGCGAGTCTTGATTTGATTTGCATGGAAGCTGCATAATGGCCATCCAAAGCGACTGTCAGAGAATTTCTACCACAGCCACCACGTCAGTATCATCGATTTTTCTACAAAAGTTAAAAAGTAGATGGTTTATTTTTTTTTCTCTAGGTGTTTATAGTGGCATCGATTGCTAAGATCATTAGCCACTATGTGTTCTTGGTAGGCTGTGTTACTAACTCCATACGCCACTTAAGGAGCAGCACTTAATTTGAACGCAACAGTGAATCGTGCAGGACTCGCCACAGTCAAGCCACGAGATTTTAACTATTTAATTGGTGAAATTCAATTGAAAAAAACCCTGCTCCGACTGCGGCTTGAACTCGGGACCTTTAGCCTCATACTCAGAATATTCGTGGCTCGAGGACAAAAATTACTGATATAGCTATTATCGTATTTGTCGAATCATGGCTTAAGTCGATGATGATTGGGGACGCAGATCTTGGCCTTGTTGGTTGTACTCTTTACAGGTTAAACAGCTATTCTGATGCAACAGGTAAAACTAGAGGTGGCGGCATTCTCATTGGATTTCGAAGAGATATAAGATCGTCCTTTATCCGATATTAGTTATTGTGAACAGTTATGGGTCTCCATACACGATGAATGTTGTTACGGTGCCGCCTATTTACCTCCAGACTCATCTTTAGAGGTATATGAATCACATCGATGTCTAACCATGAAATATATTTGCGAGCATTACAGTGACAAAACTGTGAATTGTTCAGGAGAATATAATTTACCGGATTTTATGGTCCAATGAGAATGTGTCACTGCATCCGGTTCTGGCACAACATCCAGTGTGAATTGAATTTGTATGTACCCAGTGCGTTCAGAAATGGACACTTTTAGTATGTCCTGAATAGGTCCAGGACGTTCCGACCTGAATTGGACTTAAAATGGACGTACTTAGGATGTCGCGTGCTATATGGGTTGATAGCTCCGTGTTGATAAAACTGTTATATTAGTCAACCGGCTGCATGCACCCTCACGATCACAACCCTCAGAAGTCTCTGAGACTTGTCCGAGCTAGGAAAGACGTAGTACTCACAGTTTAAAACGTTTCATGCTATGTACGAGATCGGTGATCATGCTGATTCGAACCCTTGCACCAACGGGTGATTGGATTAAGAAGCGAACGCTTGACCCGCACGCCACCACGTCCCATATTTTATAATTTATACTGAAAAATCTATACACCCTCGGCATAAGGAGTATCTTATTTTATTGGAATGAATAAAAAACCGCCACCTTGTAAAAATTGACCACACTCTCGTAAGATTTCTCTGCTTCAATAGGAGTTCCTCAGGGATATGTGTTGGGACTGTTATTGTGGTTCCTAATGCTTATAAGAACAACTTGCCACACTTCATCAGTGAAGATATAGTTACATTGTTTGCAGACGATACAACAATAACCAAAATTCATGACATACAGGGTATTTTAATTCTGGTACAACAAGAACTCTCCGATACTGAACAATGAATTTGAGTTTCAATAATCATATAAAACGTGTTTTGTTATAAACTGAACAAGGATTTTTATATAATTCTACAAATGAAAGCATATCTTAATAAAAAAACCTCGGATGATCCCATCCGGAAAATATTCATCTAGGGTATAAGCAAATCTAGAAGAGTAACAAAGAACGCGATTATATTAAAATACCACATATTCCCACTCGATTCTTCAACCGACTACGTCACTATTCCAGTTCGGACGGCAATTAGATATCAATCCGAGCTAGAAGTTGTAATGCGCTCTCAACATTTAGCAAGCTATCTTTTACGCTTTCATCAAATCATAATACCCAAGATAAATTGTTTCCGATACTGTATACTGATATTGGTCACTGTAATTCATTCGTCTTAATAATCAAAGTACCAATTTTTCTTATGTGACTTACCTTCTGTACTTAAGGTGAATATATTTCTATTCTATACTGTTAATTGGCCCTTGAGCGCATATTGTGGTGGTGTTCCCTCTCATATGGACTGAGGTATAGATCGAAGGGAGTTTGTAATTTTTGATTTGATTAAATTAATATCAACTCATTATCAAAAATTTTTATTTCTGACGAACTATATTGTGACTTTGAATTACATCTGACTTCTATTTGTGCAACGATACTCACGGAAGACACTATTGCAAGTGTTAATTAAAATAAAACAGAATATTGTCTATTATTTGGGAATGACCCACATATATGACATGTTTCAAGATTCTTGCCTTTTATGAGTGTTAAAATAGGTCAGGTCAGAAGTCATCTCTTGTACTCACTTGTACCACCCAACGAATAATAATACCGAAGCTTTATAGTCCCCACCTAAAAGACAGCCATAGCACCACTCGTGAGCAATGAAAGGGGGACTCCAGAGGAAGAGTGAATGCATTAATTGGAACAAAGTTCGAAAAGTGTGTTAGAGAGTATTATATAAAGGAAACTATTAGTTTCAGTTATTGATATATTTGAAATTGATTATTCCTATGGAATATCAAACACGAATTTTTTTTATTTACTTTTATATAAAAATGTGTGTATAATTATTATAATAATTTAATGTTTTGCATATTGTGTAAAATGGTACATTATAAATCGATTCAATACAAACATATAAAATATATCATGGTAAAATGAATAAACTACATTGTATATATAACACCAACAACTGGAAACAGTCACATACAACAAAATTACCTATCTTTGGATGACTTAACTCTAATATTAATAAATAGATAAATATTAATTACAGGGTTTTTTGGTTATGTTCAAGTCCCATTTTCTCCAGCTAACTGATAATGATGTCTTCTGAGCTTAGCAAGCCTGTATCTTTCTTGTTCTAGTTCTTTCTCTAACTCAAGAACTCTTACCTGCGAGTCCATTTCGAGTCGTTTTGCTTGATGAAGAGTCAAATTTGAAACGTCTAGCTCTTCTGCAATAAAACATTTTGGTAACGAATTAAATATAACAAAATAAAGATACTGCAAATTCAGTACTATTAAATAAGAAGTGACAATTATCAGAATAAGATCGGTTCCTCATCAAGATTATTTGATTTCCTACCTGCTTCATCAATGAGTTGACTGCAGTCTTTAGCTACTGCAACAACTGTTCCAGTTGCCGTGGTAACACCTTTTGATGCTTGGGTTAATTGTTGTAAATTTTCACTATTTCTATCTGCTTTCACTCTACTTGCTACAACCAGTTGAGCAGTGGAAGCAGCTATTTCTTGAGCAGCTACTATCAGCTGTTCCAGTTTTCCATTTGAAATAACTACTTTATTAGCAGCCGTTCTGAAAAGAATCATTAAAAAGATAAAATAATGAGTGAATTATTAAGTCAAAATAATATCATCTGCAATGAGGAACATTGCACAAGTATCTGTTTGATATAATTCAATATCCGCCGTGGTATCTCAATTGACTTTATTCTCTGAGTTTTGGTAAAAAATTTGATGTAAATCTTACTCGCATTGAATACCATTGAAATTTCATAAATTTCCTCAAATATGGCATATTTTGTAGGAATACTTTTTTTGATTGAATGTTCAGGTGTCAAAAAATCACAGTAAAAATTATGTTTCATCTGGGTTATCGTCAGTCTTATAGAATATTTTTCAAAAATAACTGTTTACTTACAGACTGTGGTATTTATATTCACGATAAAGTTCAATTTATTGAAAAACATCCTAAATGTAACTTACAAAATAAATTACTTCCACGGTACAATAAAACATTCAATAATACATCATATTCTGAGTCTGTCCAAAAAATTTATTGTGTTTACTCTGCTTTACAATTCTTCAATAAACTTCCTCAATACATTCAAAATATAATACACAATAATGCTTTCATAGAGCTAGTTTTCAATATATTTGTAACAGTGAGCAGTACCCTATCAACGCATTTTTAATCTCTTGAACACTTTCTCATATTTTTAATATTATGCAAACTTGTCTTGGCAACGTTTTGTATAAATTTTTATGATACAAGTTCGTAAAGTAGTTCTTTTATTTATAAGAGTGAAATTTGAATTTGTGATCATATCAACAAATTGTAACAGATGCATTTTAATTTAAATGTTATGTTATTATTTGTCATCGGATGGTCAATTGATAAAATTTGGAACAAAATACTATATTTTTTTAAACTACTCAAATGTATGGACAGTGTGTAGTAAACTACTTTCGCTTAACGATATTACGCACTGATTATTTTTCATGCACTTTACAAATGTTTATAGAAAAAATTGAGTTTTGGAACCAAGAAAAACAGCTGAAAAGAAAATAAAGGAAGAAGAAAATAAACATTTGCAGAAAATTATATATTTCACTGGGTAGTTCGAATTTGTATCCCAGGTATAATGAAATTTGATATAGCTAGTAGAAGAAGAAACATTGTTTTATGAAAACCATAAAGATCGTGTATTTCATTAAACTAGAATTAACTAGGAAATTCCTTTCTTGGAATAAATCAGACCTATTTGATGAAAAACCATTGTTGAATACGCCTCTTTTAAATCTAATTCCTACGTAGTTACATCCAGAGTTCTGTAAGATTCTGTAGGCCTTACTTTTTTTATTTCTGTTTGCGATTCGGTGATTTCTCTAAATACTCCTGGAATAGTATTTGCAGATTCCATTCAACAAAATTCTACAATAGATGTTATCATCCGGAAATCCAAAAAAGGAAGTTTTTACATACATCAGGTAAGTGTATCAGTCCAACATACATATTCATAAATTGAACTTGAGAAAACACAAACAATTTAAAACAAATAAAAATTATAATATTACCTACATGAATAAATAATAAATAAAAATCATTAAAGAATACATAAATGGTATTATAATATGTACAGTGAACAAAAACGTTATTCAGGCTAACCTACAAAAAACATAAACAATAATGTGTTCAGGAAGTCATTGTAATATGTACATGTCTTTATCGGTTCCCAATCGATTTCGAAGTTTGGAGTATACCAAACCAAATGCCAAAAACACTCTTTTGACTGATACTGAAGAAGCTTTAGCAGATAACAATTGTTTAATGGAGGGCAAAACATTTTGAACGACATTGACATTATCAATCGCACATTAGGAGAGTTCGGCAATTCCATCCGTGACCTCGGATTGGACGAATTATATGAATAAACGAACGCTGAACACTCATCGCTGTCCTGTCAAATCTAAGAGTCACAAGTGTCGAAAATATTTAAAATATTTGTTTGTTGTTTTTTGCTGTTCAGAATCAAACAGTTCCAGCTCCTGCATTATTTTCATGAAGTCAAAAAGCCAAAAAGTTATCCAATCTGAACAAATAAACAATATCCAACCATCTTGGTCCAACACAACCTCACAAATTCAGATTGATCGCAGGCCTCGGTCAAATCACTTCGAGCGAATAGATCTTCCTCCGATCGATCTGATTTCGCTGTCCGAACGATCGGGATTTAGCTCAGACACATCCGATTGCAATAAACGAACGATACAGTATAGATCTGAGTGGTCCGATGTAAATACCGAACGCGACTATTATACGAACAAATTTTGTTCAATCTACTCCACTAATTTAAGCTAGTTAGTTAATATAATATTACTATAGGTGTATACACTGGGTATCTAGAGGAAATTTATTTAGTCGTTCCTTCGTCAAAATTATAACGATTTTTACGCGAAATTTTGAGTTGAAGTATGCATGATGAATAGCTATAAAATTTATATATATATATATATATATCCGAATTTGGAGCCATTTTCAAGAACTGAAATAGAAAGAAAATTAATGAAAGGTTAAAACGTAATTCTACGCTGAGGTCTCAATCTGCCTACTCCTCAGGTATAATTACGTTAGGTTTTTGTGACTTGACGTCGGGGTCTCAATCTGCCTACTCCCCATGTCTCGTCACTGGTTCTCTCTAACTAACTGGTTCTCTCTTACTCCAAAATGGTTACAACAATTCGCTAATCGACAAGTCTATCCGCCATCAACTGACCCGTCCTCCAAAAACGAACGATCCACTAGAGAGTATTCAGCCACACAAAGCTTTCCTACCATACATCAAAGGTGTGACAGACAAAATCAGTAATATCTTGAGAAAACACCAGATAAAAACAATATTCACGGCCAACAACCAAATATCCAAATTCCTCAGATCTCCCAAGGACACAATACCAAACGATTCTCAAGGTATATATGAAATACCATGTTCAGACTGCCCGAGAACTTATATTGGCCAACCTAACAGACGAGTAACTTCCAGAGTCTACGAACACGAACTTGCTGTGCGTCAGGCATCTTCCACTTCCGCACTTTATAAACATCGAGAAGACACAGGTCACAAAATAGACAAAAACACAAAAACAATTTCCACCGAGAAATCTCTTCAAACCAGGATCATCCGAGAAGCCCTTGAGATAGAGAAGCGCCCCAATTGCCTCAACACTCGCGACGACGGACGTAGACTTCCCAATACCTGGAAGCCTCTCATTGCACGCATAAACTCATTTCCCACCAACCCAGTTCCCGCACACAGCTCACTTAGCGCCAACCAAGTTCCCGCACACAGCTCATCTAGCGCCAATTCAGTTCCCGCCCATAGTTCACCTCGCGCCAATACATTGCACACGGCCATTACAGCCACGTCCACTATAAATACAGTTCCTCAACCCACAATTCCTCAGTTCTCTCGAAGGAGTAGGCAGATTGAGATCTTAGAGAGAACCAGTGACGAGACATGGGGAATAGGCAGATTGAGACCCCGACGTCAAGTCACAAAAATCTAACGTAATTATACCTGAGGAGTAGGCAGATTGAGACCTCAGCGTAGAATTACATTTTAACCTTTCATTAATTTTCTTTCTATTTCAGTTCTTGAAAATGGCTCCAAAATCGGAGCCGAAACGTCGAATTTCAACAAATTCTAGACCCGGTTCAACCCGAACTTTTAGTTTTCAAATATCTGACCGCGGAAACCTATCTGAACATATATATATATATTTTGTACTTTTGTATTTTACTCTTTGATAGAAATATCCTGGAGAACCTTTTATCTTTTTCTTATTCTATTATTTTATATTTTTATATGTAAACCAAGATGAAACATGTGAATGTATTATGTAAGTTAGGTACAGTTTCCGAGACCAGCATACATTTGCTGCTTTGGATAATGTAGTATTCATTGTAATGCAAACTACGAAACTATGAACTCTAAACTGTATATGCATTGTTATCAAGAAGGCATTATATTTGAATAAAGTACTTTGAAAAAAAAAAACATATTATGGAGCATGCTGTCCAACAAGACGTTTGTTCATGGGTAAACAAACTGACAGATAGAAGTCATATAAAAAAAAATTTGGAATCTCATGTCAATGTGAAGAGATTAATTATCATCAACCGCAAGCCGCAATAATACAGTACAGTCCACAAGCAAGTTGAAAGACGTACTGCCACAAAGGAAGGATTTTGGTAAGTGCTATTTCAACTTAAACCGCTTTTTTTCAATTTCATTCTGCTAAGAGCAAACAAATTTTGTTGTTCCGAAAGAAAAGCTGCTGCACGCTGCTAAAAAAAAATTTCATGTCAACACAAGTTATTTTGTATGTCGCCGAGGAGATTTTTTAACTGTAAATCTAAACAACCAATATTTTTGGACGAATAGAGAAAAATCAATGATAATTAGTGATATTAAACTTCATTTTTCCCATATTTAAGAAAAAATTAGTATAAAAAAAATTACGATTTGATCGGAATATCTCAGATTTTGTAATGAAAAAAAAATAGGTTTTTCAAGACTCTGTTCAAAATAAGCACATTTTCAACAAGAGTTTTGTTTAAGGCACTTCCAGGTGATATTGAATGAAGAAAAAAATTGGTTCATCATTTTGTATGGTTTAGCTAATACCAATATAAAACAATTATTATGTCCTTAAAAATCAATAAAAGTTTTTTAGTATTGATGTTTTCAGTATACGAATACAAGTTATCCCACTGACGGTCGATTTCATAACGAACTTAAAGTAACATTTAGTTTAGATAGTTGTTAGACTGTGACAAGCTACCAGTTGCAACTCAAATGTGATAGTCACAGTATTAAATACTGCTTTAAGCTTATTATGAAATCTGGCCAGAGCAGTACACCTTAAAAATTATTTTCGTTATTAATCAAATTTCTGTACAAATACTCACAATAAGAATTTTGCTGCAACAGCAACAGCTTTGGCAGCTGAAATAAAACCATCAGTCCACTGATGATTTCTCTTGTAGAAGTCTTTAGTACTAGCAGTACCCTTGAATATAGAAGATATGAAATAACAACTAATATCAATTTAAATTACAAAGATTCCCAGAATTGCATTGTCATTAACGGTAGTAGATACAAAGTCAGTACAATAGGAAACAAATTACATATTTCGATTTCAACAGCTTTCGATGATGCTGCGTTGGCAAAAACCTCGTCCAGTGAAATTGATGTACTTTTGGTGTGTAAAAAATATTTGTCGCTAAGAAGTTAATTAAAAATCATTTATTTATTCCATTGGCTAATGCAATTTTTAGGAAATAAGGAAAGCTCTCAATGTTAGAGATATTGTTAGAAGTGGAACCATAGTCATTTCTGAAAACACTCTGTTTATATGTTTTAAATGTTTCACATGACGAATCTATAAAATTATAATAATACTCCCTCATAAACACTCATACAGTGTACTCAAAGGCATAGCTGTGCGGGTAGAGGACGGTTATTATTATTATTATTACTTGCCGTGGCGCTCTGGGGCGACTTAGTGATTTTTTTGTGGCGTATTAACTTTTTAGCTGTAGGAAAACCGGGCCATTCTGGCTTTTGGGGAGGCTATAACCTGAGACTAAATCCGGGTGACTCAGAGCGATATACTCAATTTCAATTTAAAACTTCCTAGGGTGGGTGATCGAGGAGTGGTTGTTTGCTTTGGAGAAAGTTTGCAATTGAACCTAAGATATTGTCGCCTAACACCCTAGCGAATCATTACATTCAGCCCTATGCTGTATCACTTCCGTTAAAAATAATGTCAACGTTATTCGCCATTTCCGTTATTTTGCTATGATCGGTGATAGCAAAATAACGATGACGTTATTTTCAACGGAAGTGATACAGCATAGGGCTGATTGTCATCTGACGTAGTCAGTTGAATAGTCGATTGGGGGCATTGCGTCTCTCTTGATTGTGTGGTTTTACAATATTATTGCGTTCCTTTTTAATCTTCTAGATGTATGTCTATACCCAAGATATATATTTTTGGATATTGTATAGACTACAATAAATATCAGTCATATTTACAGATATATCGATAGTATCCCTCTATTGCAAAGGAAATTACAATTAAGACTGTTTTCGTAGTGACAAGTTTTTTTTTGTAACTCGTACGACTTTGTACGCTCAGCGTGTCATTTCGTCTACTCCTATCCATGTATTTCAATAGAACTGTTTTTCTAAAGAGCCCAAAATATTTTACGCTGAAGTGACATGCTCTTCGCTTTTGACAGACTGTTAGCATGCTGTATGTTTCGTTCAAACCATATGCGAACCTTTTACGGGTCAATCTGGAATATATTGAAAAAATCTTTCTTCTTCGTCACTGACATGGCTATTGATAAACATATTGGAAAACCCCTCATTTAACTAATTTATTTACATCTCACTAAACCCCTTTCAGAATTTTGATTTTTTAATATTTCCAATGCCCTCTTTTTCAGCATCATCCATATGATTCAGAATGAACAGTCATACATTTTGTTCAACTTGATATTGACTGTATATCAAGGTTGTCTACTGAATAGATTGTTTTGTTCTGTAAGAACCAGCTGATCTCTGATGACAGGCAACATCTTATTGATCGTTGTCCAGTCCTGAGAGACAGATATTTTATGAGCTTGATGACTTTTCCATATTGTTCAAGCTAACAGTGCGATAGGTTTGTAGTCTATAATTTCCAGACAGTCTTTTTGCCTTCATTAATGATTGGTTGAACTCTAGCAATTCTTAATTTAGATAGAAATATATCAGATCAATAATAATAAACACTTGCATTTGCGAATAGAGGGGGACTATTACTATTATTTACCGTGGCGCTCAGGGCCGACCTACAGATTTTTGATGGCCGCCGAATGATACACGTACGTTGTCAAGCTCCGTATAAAATTCGTTTGAAAAATTTGAAGTGAAGTGTTAATAATAACTGGTTAATGTGTGCCAGCCCAGTTTCGTTAGCAAGTGTTAATTGTACCAATTGTACTCGAATTTGCATAGTGCAAGCAGCCAGAATAAAGGTAAACAAATCAACCTATAGCCGGCATTATGGTTCTGCCCAGAAGGGATTTGGAAGAAATTGCCGAAATGATGGAAAATAAAATCAAAAGCACTATTAATGAAGAATATTTACGAGATATTGCCGATAAAATTATTAAGAATATTACGAAGAAATACGACCTTATGGTTACTAAATTAGAAAAAGAAATTCTTCATTTAAAAAATGATAATAAAAAACTGTGTATGGCTAACGATAACCTTGAGCAATATACAAGATCCAGAAATGTTCGGATTTTCGGTTTACATGAGATAACGAATCCGAGGACCTTAAGCTGTCATAACAGGTCTTCTACGTGACAAATTGAATTTGAAATTCTTCACTGACAAAAACATACAAAAATGTCACAGAATACCGTACAAAAATAAGGATGCGAACAATCCAGTGGAAAAGCCTCCTCCAGTCATGGTTCGTTTCAGCGACCTTGATCAGCGCGCAGCTGTTTTGAAGAATCGTAAGTTCCTAAAATCCACGGGCATATCTATCCAAGAAGACCTCACTCAGTTCAGGCTAGCTCTGTTGAAGAGAGCTGTTGCCAAATTTCCAAAGAAAGAGGTGTGGACTAGAAATGGAGTTATCTGCGTTAAACGCAACAATGAAGTGCATCGTATCTACGATGTAGGCGACATCGACCGCTTAGCTTGAAAAAGGCCAGTGGGCAAGTTCGCGCTAAAAAGAGAAGAAGAAGACTGAATTTGGTTATTGGTTTATTATTGTTTTGAATATTGTCTCTTGAGAGATAGAAATTATTTAACCTGTGTAACGATTTCGAGACCGGCCTCGAGATCGGCCCTGATATAGCCGCTGTATAGCAGATGGCGGGACAGTCAGAATTCAGAGTTAGTTACAGTTCCAGAGTTCGCAGATAGAGACTGACACAGTAGAAATAAATTTGAATCTAGTGAAGTAAATGTTTTAGTGAATAATTGTTGTAAATAGTGTTTTAAATAAATTAGGAAAATTAGTTAGTGCAGTTTTACTACAGCTGTATTAAAATTTTAAAATGGCAGCTTCTGATTGCGAGAATGGCATTAAGGTAATTCCTTTTTTTTCTATGGTGAAATCGATACTTCATTATTGAAACCATACTATGTAAGCTTATTACAAAATTTATTTATGAGTACCTACCCAAAAGTGGTTTAATTATTATTTTTTTCCTCTTCTACTGAATATATTATTGTTATTAAGTGAGAATAAGTTTTGCTGCACTTTGATAGTTGAAATGACATTTTGAGTACTACTACTAATGAGAAATGAATGATTTCTGTTGTGTTATTTGAACCATTAATTATTATAACAATTGTTTTTTTTTGAGTACCTCATGAGGTTGCGTTCATCAATGTTATTTAGAAAATTAGGTATCTCTTTTTTTTGCCAATAATTTTGGTTGTACTTCACACGAACATTATATAAGGAGATGATGACGCGTGTATTCCTTTCTCGTATTTTTAAGACAAGTTCTTGTTTACTTATTTCTATAGTCTCTTTTCAATTCTCTTTATTCTTCTTTCTTTTTAAATGTTTTTTTTTTTATATTTCTAGCACATTGGAGCAGGTAATGATGCAAATTCTAAAAGTGGAACACACTAATGTTAGATCATTAACTTCTAACTTTAGTGAATTTAAGAAATGGGTTTGTGATAATGATTGGGATATAGTAGGAGTTACAGAAACATGGCTATATACTGCCCTCTAAACAGAATATGTACGTACTGATGGTTACAACTTTGCTCGCATGGACAGGTCCACGAGAGGAGGGGGAGTTGGAGTGTATATAAAAAATAAATTTAAATACAAAATAATTTGTCAAGATAGTACGGAAGTTTTCGAATATATATGGGTAACAGTCCATATAAAAAGGTATGTCATAGCTTTAGGAACAATTTACAGGCCCCCTAAGTCTGACCAAAATTTGTTTCTCAATCAGGTAGAACATATGTTTTCTAATATTTTCTACGATTATAGCAATATTGTGTGCGTTGGTGACTTCAACATTGATATGCTCAATTTTAATTCAAATGTTACAGCTTCTTTTAACTCAATCATTGAGTCATTCAATTTCAACCAATTATTGGATCAACCAACACGCATATTTGGTACTTCAGAAACATTGCTTGATTTGATTATTACGAATATACAAACTGAACATTGTGAAGCAAGAGTGGAAAACTTACAAATTACTGAGCACTTTGCAATCAACTGCAAATTCAAAATGAACAGTGTTATTGCTGGCACAAAGCAGAAAGTAACTTACAGACCAATTAATTATATTGAACATTTCAATAGAGACCTCGAACAGATGCCTTGGCACAACATATACGAAACTGAGGATGTACAAACCAAAGTCCTTTTACTCAATGATTACTTGACTAACTTGTTAGATATTCATGCACCCAAGAGATCTTTCTACCCAAAAAAGAAACATGGCTATTCACCTTGGAAAACTGATAATGTTAAATATATGCAAAATCTACGAGATAGAGCTTTACAGAAGTTTAAAACTACACGTCTTCAGAAACACCTGAACTACTATAAACAACTACGTGATTTCACAACCACTGCAATAAAAGCTGAAAAAAGGCTTACTTAAATTTCAAATTACAAAATTGTAACTCAAAAAAATTCAAGTTACGAAATGTAAAACCAATTCTATTCCAGAACATTTACGCGAGGCAAGTGATTTTAATGACTTTCTAGTTAATTCATTACTCAACAACTCTCCTCCTAATCGAGAATTGATAAACTTCTATTCCAACAATGTCAAAGATGGAATATCTTCTTCAATTACCTTCAATCCTATAAACAATGAGATTATAAGTGAAATTATTCATAATATAAAAACAAAAGCAACTGGTACTGATAACATAAATATTACTATTATTCAGTTATGTTGTTCATTCATAATTCCGATAATCAAGCATATCATGAACGTTTGTCTAGAAAAAAATGTTTTTCCTGACTCTTGGAAAAGAGCAAAAGTTATTCCTCTACCAAAAGTAAGAAACCCGGAAACTTATAATGATCTTCGATGTATAAGTATTTTACCAAAATATTAGAAAAAATTATGGAATACCAAATCAGGGTTTTTTTGGAAAAAAATAAGATACTACCATTCAAACAATCAGGGTTCAGAAGTGGCTACAGTTGTGCAACAGCACTTTCTGATATTGTTGACGACATCCTGAAAGCTCAGGATAGCAGTAAAATATGTGTTTTAGTGCTCCTAGATTACTCTAAAGCATTTGATATGATCAACCATGGAATTTTAATATCTATGTTCCACTATTATTGTTTCAGTGAGACCGCCTGCACTATGTTATCTTCATACCTCAGTGACCGATTTCAGAGCGTTCAAATAGATGATCAAATATCTCCCCTAACAAAAGTCCTGGCCGGTGTTCCACAGGGTAGTATACTGGGCCCGCTCCTATACACCCTGTACACATCAAATTTCGCTTACGTATTGCAACATGTTGGTTATCACTTTTATGCTGATGACACACAAGTTTATTTCGCCTTCGAACATTCAAATATTGCAATGGCAAATGAATTCATAAACTCTGATCTAGACGCACTATTTACAATTTCAACCAAACATTTACTTAAAGTTAACCCCAATAAATCTTGTACATTGTTTTTTTGTCCAGACAATGTTAGAAATGATATTCAATCTATTTTAGACTTAAAAATTGGCAACTCTACAATTCCTTTTAAACCTTGCTGCAAGAACTTGGGTTTGATTATTGACACAAAGTTACATTTTACTGGACATATCACGCAAAAGCTCCGGAACGCATATGGTTCGCTAAAACTGATATACTCGCAGAGATTCTACTTGAATAGTGATACAAAAAAAATGCTTTGTCACGTTTTAACCACTGTGATGTAGTTTATGGTCCATGTCTGAAGTTGAACGATTCCACCAGAATACAGAAAGTACAGAATTCTTGTATTAGATTGATTTGTGGCATAAAAAAAAGAAAAATTATCTCATTGAAATTCAAAGAACTGGGTTGGATAAACATGCAAAATAGACGACATCTACACATGGCATGTCTATTTTACAAAGTCTTAAAATTCAAAACTCCTCCGTACCTTCATTTCAAACTTTCGTATAGAACCGACATTCATAACTTAAATATTCGTCGTCTTTCAATAATCACAGTTCCTAAGCATAAAAAAGAAATATATAAACGATCTTTCAGCTATAACGCGGCTACCATCATCAACAATTTGCATAGTCTAGATTACTCTCTTTTGACTTTATCCATGAACTCTTTCAAATCAAATTACAAAAAAATCTTATTGAACAATCAACCAAGTTAGCTCATTCCCTCGTTTCATTGACCCCAAACATGAACAATGTGTATGCTGATACATGAATAAACTAAGTATATCCTAAAATTCTAGATTACAAAACCAACAAAATTATCTGTTTCAATCCATACCACTAATAATTCTCTCTCTTTCTCTCTCTCTTTCTCATCCTTTCCTAGTTTCTGTATTATTTTACTCTTAATTTCTTTCATTTTATTCCTTATCTCCGCTCGTCATCTCTAATTTATTTTATTAGTTTTTGGTCGCTGGTGGAAGAACAGAAATGAAAGGCTGTGAAAGGCTTTCCACATTCTGAACCAGAATTGCCATTTGTTTACAACAATAAAAATAAAAAATTGTTATTATTTATACAGTGTGTTTCACTTCTCATGGAAACACCTCCGTATCTTCCGTAATTTTCAACGTAGAACAATGAAATTTTCAGGATTGATAGATTCACTATAAATGAACTCGCTGCACAGAAGGCGTCATCCTACGTGATATACACTGCACGAAAATACCGATGGAACCACTCATTTTTCCAGAAACTTATATTAGGGGTCAAAATTGGCCAAACATTCCTTCGGATTCGTGTTTAGGATCCCCGAATCACTACTAATACACTTGTTTCTTGAAAAATTTTCAGTCCTGAAAAATTCAAATTTGTTTCAATTAGAATTATGTTTCAACCTTTCATTAATTTTCTTTCTTTTTCAGTTCTTGAAAATGGCTCCAAAATCGGAGACGAAACGTCAACAAATTCTAGACGCGGTTCAACCCGAACTTTTAGTTTTCATATATATATATATATACAGACGGAAATGTCTTTAACCTTAAATTACAAGTAAACAGAAGAGTTTGTGTGTTGAAATGAAAATAATTGATAAAATAAGACTAATAAAGTTCTCAAAAAGGAATAGTTTCGTGCACTGATACGCGGAAATTGTCTTAGTGATCTAACTGGTTATGAAGAAAAGTTCGGAAAGAAAGGAAAGTTCAAACTCGTGCACTGGATTGCTTGTTGAATTTTGGATTTATATAAGGATCAAATACCTATCTGGCTCTGGTAGATTCCAGCTTTTCCTATTTGGCTTGCAGGTTGGATTTCTTACCAAACGTTTGTCAAGGTAAGTTGTTTTCAGTTTCAGTACTTCCTAATTTGGTATATTAAGTGTTTCTGTGGAGATTTAGATGTAATTCTTCATTTAATTGGAATTTTGATGTAATTTTTCTCTGCTTTCTCCAAAATCGACCTCCGCTTTCTTTCTTGTTGATAACTCCCCTCACTTTTTTCCGTTACCAGGCCCGTTATTTTTCGATTTTCACAAACACTCTCGATCACTTATGGTTGTCAGTCACTGATTTTTATTGATTTCTTATAATTAATTAACCTATTTACAATTATTTCTATATGGTACATTTTTATTTTATTTCTACTAAAATTTAAATGAGTTTTTACATTTTTATACATGATATTTATTTCCTCTTTAGTTTCTGATATGACCTTTTTCTTGACTTTAAGTTTCCTCGTTCTTTTTCTAAACTCTACCTGTGATTGGCTGTGTGACAGTTTCATATACAGGATGTTATAAATTTTATCTAATAATATTTTATTATCAACTGGAAATAATCTTTTTCTAATGTTTTCCTATTCTTTTGAATCTGTTTTACTTTGTTGATAACTAAGCTTATGGTTTTATGTGGCTGAAATTATTTTCTTTGAAGAAAAGTTAGCTTTCTTGGATGAGTTCAGAGTGTTCCATTTACTTGGCTCGTAATCTTATGATTTGAGAATAACACTTTATTTTCCAAGATTTTTGAAGGATTTTTTTAATTAAAAGTGTGACATTTTGAACTGGCAGAGGTTATATCTTTTTGAAAAAGATCAGTCAGGGTTGTTCTGTGAAATATTATTTTTATTTTTATTTCTAATAAGTCTAATATTTTTAAATTTCTATCTACTACTCTTATATTCTATTTTCATGACAATATATATATATATATATATATATATATATATATATATATATATATATATATATATATTATATATATATATATATATATATATACCCACTTTCATACATACTACCTACGAACCCAGGCCAAATCCCACCAACTCAGACCCGCCTTCGGGCTTGACAACGTTTAGCTATGTTAAACTGTCAAGGACGGTCAGGAGGCTCATGGGACGAAATTTTGGGAGGGTCCAAAAAGGCGGTAAAATCATGATTTTTATACAGATTTAATTCCATCATAGACTGTGTAGGGGGCGCTTCTGTGGATCGTGTATATGGTATATAATGCATTGCATTTCACCGACTAATACCAACCAAAGATTTGGCAACCGTGCCGATTGAGTAGTAAGGCCATTTAAGCGTCGAATTTGGACCCTATTGTTAAAATATTGTAATTTTATATGTTTTGAGGATATCTATAGTTCAATGGAAATATGTAGAAGAAGCAGATTGTTACATTTTGCCCAATTCATTCAGGAATATGTTTCTACTAATACAAGTCGAACAATAATCTATTATCAAAAATGATTTTTTTATATTTCAGTTCATTTTTGAATTAACAGGATGAGAAAAAAAAATACTTCATCGTCAGTTACTCATATGCAATACCTAATCAAAAGTATAGTACATGCAAAATTTTCGTGAAAATTTTATTTTGAATTGACAGGATATGATTCGAACGACTTTCGAACACATACTGATATTTGAGAAAACATTTCTGTAAACATCTTCCAATACTCATATGCAATCAAAAGATAGAGAACGCCATTTTTTCATGTCAGTAAGTTATTGAATATTTGATAATATTTTTCGTCTTGGGAACTTTTCCACTCACATCACTCGATACACAACAAATCTCAAATATTGGTAGGTGTATCACGCAAGTGATTTTCAAATTATAAGGTAATACTTTCGATATGTACCAAACATGCGTATTTGTTAATTATAAAATGGTAAAAAGAAGGTTCTCGGGCCCAATACCGTGGAAAAAATTATGACCTGAACGTTGAGACTTCCTATCTATTCTCCATATTTGTTGGTAGGTAGCGAAGTGGCCAGATGTCGGCCGTTGAAACTTCTATTGGCGCTTGGCCAGGTGAGAATCCTGAGTGAGAGAGAATGTTTTACAATTTCATCGGAGTCGATTTGAATTGTCTAGATGCCAATCTCTACGTCTGGTGCTTCCTTTAAATGCGCACCGACCACCCGTGGAGGTGCTGTAGGTTTTCTGGGTTTTCCTAGAGCTGAAAAGTGAATACGCCTTAAAAAAATCGGTAAGTCGCCCCAGAGCGACACGGCAAATAATAATAGCCGTCCTCTACCATACAGTCTATGCCTTTGGGTAGACTCTGTGAGTATTCATGAGGGAGTATTGTTATTATCATTATATTAATATTATATTGGATAACATGCTATTTTCTCGGTATTGGGCCCGGTAGTACAATCATTTAAGAGCAAAGAATAATAGAATCCCATTATAAAAAAAAGCTCTCAAGCAAAAGAATAAACTATGCTTCTAATGAAATCATATGGTAAATGATTAATTAGGTGATTGAAACTTGAATAACAATATATTCAAAAAGTGTGATGATCCGCAAAAAATTATTAAAAAGGAAGTGGCTGACGAATTCGCAACATACTTTTCGAGTATATGCAAAAACTTCTCTTGATGTTTTTTAGGGATCTGTTTTGGGCGTCTTAATTTTTCTCATTTTCATAAAATTTTGCTTTGAAGAAGATTATGTACTTGCATTGCATTCTTTGGAACCTTTGGTGTAGTAATCAATGTACCCCGACACCAAAACGCTATTTTTCCGACTCAACACGTGTTTCGGTTTGAATCTTTCTCGCCGGAAGATGGTCACTTGGTGAATGAAACACGTGTCGAGGTTATGAAATAGCAGTTTGGTGTCAGGAAAACATTCCAGTACACTTATTGAAGGAGATGAAAAAACGTATACTCCGATAGGGGCACGCGACTTTAGCAACTTCTACATGAACATTTTTTTTTTTTAAATTAATCCCTTAGAATGGACTTATTTTCTTTAATTTCAAAAATTATTAAAGAGAGTTATTTCTATTCAGGTTCAACATACGTCCTTAATTCGACCGTTCCATTGCAACTTTTAGTTTTTTGCATTTATTTAATATTATCTACGAAACTTCTCTTACATAAAAAAATGTAAATTCGAGAAAAGCGTTTTGTACCACTAGCTTCATCATGCTACTAACTTTTAATCACTGAGTAATGAAAAAGTACATTTTACTTAGAAAGAAAAGCGTTTGAATTTTTTTTGATACAGAATTGATGTATTTCAGCATTTAGGATAGAAATTTATTTCAATTGATTTTTGTCAGTACTAAATCGATGCCACACTCATTGAACAAAAAATCATTGACCTACTGTATCTGACCAGAAGAGCATCGTCTCCATGGAAATATCTGAACTAAAGACAGATCAACATCCTTTCTAAAGTGTTCCAGAGAAGTAAGCGAGCTTGTGGAAAAAGCATTGCCGACAAGACGATTGTCTCTGTTATGGACTGAATCTAAAAGATTCAGTGAGTGTTAAGGGACTCCATAGAGGGAGTTTCAAAATTCAGAATCAAGATTTTATGGGCGGGTTTTTTTCAGGTCAAACTAAGTTACATTAACATGTATCCGCAAACACTTCGTTACAAATGTACAGAGAGTTGAAATTTTAAGATTTATTTATTTGTTTGATACCTCTCTTAGTTTTTAAGATATTGAGATCAAATTTGAAACATAGATTACGTTTCAGGGCTAACATCATCCAACATGCCAAGGAAGATATTTTTTCAGGGTTCAAGCGTTTTAGTAATGCTTTGCTGGTGTATTCTTATACATAAAATGAATTTTTTGTTTTCTTCACACATTTTTTTCTTTCGTAATTTATATGCATCTACGACCATAATAATTGAAATTCTTCAACAAAACAATGAAAATTAAATTTAACTTAGTGGGCTTTGACTGCTATCTTCATTTTGATGTTTAGGTTTCTTTGGAAGCATTTGACATTATTTGAAAGTTGGTTTGTGTCTGATCGTGTTTGTTTCCTAATCGCCAGTTTCCCAACCAGAGAACTCTTGTAAATTCCCATCATCACGTTCGGAAATACGGTAAATTCCAGACTCCAAGGCACAATGCTGGCAGACCGCCATAAGCATGTAATCCAGTAATGGAAGAAGAGATTTTGAATGACAAGTAGCAAAATATTTGGATGTTTCCCATTCAACTGTCTGGAAACAGGTTATACCCATATTATATCCAGAGGTTTGCTTTCTCGAGATTTTCCACTGCGCTTGCAGTTTTTCAGACGGATACTGCACCAAGGAGGGTACCTGAATTTTTATCCAAACATGATCAGACAATCTGGACATCAAGAACAGTTTAGCGTAAACATATGGGCAGGAATAGTGGGGAGATACTTGAATTGAACCTTTAATTTCACCGCGAATTATGAATGGTTGCACATATTATTCATATACAGTGTTTCCAATCGGAGGATTGGCAGAGCAAATCCAATTGCTTGGACTTCAACACGCTGGACTTTTTTTATGGGGACATGTAAAGGGCCTAGTTTATGGCGTAGAACCAGTGTCTTCCATCAAAGTTTCCACTGAACGAATTATGGAAGCCCTAAAAACCGTGAAAATCTCAAGAACGTGTGCGGCAGTCTATGAGAAGAAGATATAAAGAGTCAAGGTTCGTTAGATTTTTTTTATTTTTGGGTATTGTTAACAAAAACTCGCAATTAAGATTAAAAACCAAACTAATTTGTTTTCATTGTGATAATAGGTTCCCACTTTTTGTTTAATTTTAATTGAATGTAGCGAAATACAAAATATTATTAAAACTCTTTTCTCGATATATCGGGTGCAGATGTGTAAAAATTACACAAGACAAAAAATGTCATTATTAAAACAAAAAATTCATATCGTATTTCAGAATCTGTCACATTAAAGTTTATGGGGCGAAACAGGGCTTTACCTCTGAAAAAATATCTCACTGTAGATTCTTATAATTACGCACAAGATAATAAAAGTTGGAAGAGTACGAAGCTGACACAATTTCGACAAAGATTTTCCTACTCGACGTTCCCAATGTTTTGGATATATCCATGCAAAAAGCGTGGCAACACCGCCGGGTCTGTACACCTTGGCAAAATGTCGGAAAATGTATATGATGGCTTGGAAAAGCGGTGAAATATGATGGGTGTGTGAACGTCTGATGTATAATACGAAATAATTTTTTTTCGCCTTTTATTACCCCTCTCGGTTGCCCTTGTTTTATTAGGTTGAAATAGATATAGAACACCAGAAATTTTGTTGAAATCATCAGTATTTTTAGGGGGTCTGAGGTCGCCTGCCATGCTGTACTGGTCTGACAACGGCGGTCATATCTGTATATATATATATATATATATATAAAGTGAATAGAGTATTTAGAGTTACTATTCATTATATATATATATATATATATATATATATATATATATATATATATATATATATATATATATATATATATATATATATATATATATATATATATATATATATATATATGTTCAGATAGGTTTCCGCGGTCAGATATTTGAAAGCTAAAAGTTCGGGTTGAACCGCGTCTAGAATTTGTTGAAATTCGACGTTTCGGCTCCGATTTTGGAGCCATTTTCAAGAACTGAAAAAGAAAGAAAATTAATAAATGGTTGAAACGTAATTCTACGCTGAGGTCTCAATCTGCCTACTCCTCAGGTATAATTACGTTCGGTTTTTGTGACTTGACGTCGGGGTCTCAATCTGCCTACTCCCCATGTCTCGTCACTGGTTCTCTCTAAGGTCTCAATCTGCCTACTCCTTCGAGAGAACTGAGGAATTGTGGGTTGAGGAACTGTATTTATAGTGGACGTGGCTGTAATGGCCGTGTGCAATGTATTGGCGCGAGGTGAACTATGGGCGGGAACTGAGTTGGCGCTAGATGAGCTGTGTGCGGGAGCTTGGTTGGCGCTAAGTGAGCTATGTGCGGGAACTGGGTTGGTGGGAAATGAGTTGATGCGTGCAATGAGAGGCTTCCAGGTATTGGGAAGTCTACGTCCGTCGTCGCGAGTGTTGAGGCAATTGGGGCGCTTCTCTATCTCGAGGGCTTCTCGGATGATCCTGGTTTGCAGAGTTTTCTCGGTGGAAATTCAATATTCAACGTTTTTGTTCTTAATCGACGCAGAGAATTTAATTCTCTACAACTTTGAATATTGTTTGAACACAAGCTGTGACATTATTTTCAGTTGTGTATCAATACCTTTCCAACCACTAATAATATCAATTATGCAAGTGTGACACATCGCTGAACTGAGACTAAAGGAAGCAATCCAAAACTGTATTATAATAATGTGTCTCATTTGATTCCGTTTGCCTTTGTATTCAATTTAAGTGTTGCATACGGCTACATCGTACTGAAGATGACCAACGAGTCCGAAACATATGTATACGGTTGCATTTTCAACTGAGGGTTAACTCTCACTATTTATCCCACTTTCTTATTAAGTGTGTGTGTTTTCAGCAAGTTTATAATTTATTACCTTCTATCTCTCCATATTTACGAAAATGCAATTCTGGAATAACTAACTAAAAAGTAGTTGTCTTGTATAAAAATCAACTCACCCTTCCTTGACCAACAATTTCAGCTTGCAAAAACCTTGATTTCGTTACTAATAATCTTATAGCCTGCATGAGTGTTGTACAGGAATCCAATATTTTTTCGTTCACCTCCAGTTTTATCCCAGAATCTGCTGCTCGAGAATTCGTTAACATGTCCTAGGGGGAAAAATTTAGGTTTTGTAAATTTGCTTCAAGTCTCTTCATACCTGTATACGGTTCGCGGCCTCTTCTATCGCCTTGTCCATTGCAATCATCTCATTTTCTAACATATCTGCCAAGTTTTCGGCATTCTCTCCTAATAGAGAGGCATTTATACTATCTGCAAGTGATGCCATTTCTTTCAGCTTTTCTTGGGCTTCTCTCACAACCGTTTCAGTATTTGCGCTGTTTCTGAGATACTGTAAAACCCTCAATACGTTCTCCCCCAAAACTTTACAAGTCTCAGCCATTTCTAAAATATCAAAAATTATCGATATGTCTCTATACGTATGAGCTGTAGAATTTTCTAACTATGATTATATCATTTAAATAATGAGTTAAATAAAAAGAAAAATAAAACTTTACTTACTTTCTCCAAACATGATATCGGGACTTGTATTAGAGGTTGCTTTCGCTTGTATAATATATGTTGCCAGCCTGTGAGATATTTTATTTGCAATTGTTATAAATGATACATAATCGGTTTCACCGATATTCAAACTTTCTTCCAACGATTCCTGGCAATCTTTTGTCAAACTACTTAGATAATCTGGACTACAAGTGAGAGCAGTCAGTGCTGGGTTGTCAACTTCATGTATGGCATGTTTTAATATTTCCTCGCTTTTTTCTATAGACTTGATAACAATTTCTCTCAAATGCCTTTCAGTCTCCCTTTGTTCTTGAAATAAAATCTATATTAATAAAATAAACTCAACAAATTTCACGTAATTTTCTAAGGTGACAAGATTAAAATGGGTATTAATAGGAATAGTATATCATAGTATTTCTGTTAGTTTGAGACCATTGTTACATATTTTAATACAGATTATAACTGACTGATTTCCGTCTCCGAGAACATTGAGATAAAAGAGAGAATATTACTTTATATCAAACTATCTAAAAATTAAATACTGAATAACTAGATAGTTTCAACTAACACATTTTTACAGGACAAAGGGTTTGGATAAAATGTATGTTTTTTGAAATCAACAGTATTACACTTCAGTTTATGGACTACTTATCACAATACTGCTACTCTCACTATTCATTCATATTCATTTACTTGGTATCAGAACTGTGTGTATTTTTTATCACTTCAGTGTCATTTCGGTGTAACAGTGAGCACTGTTATATGTTTTCAGTGTACCCTGTATTATAAAAGGGTCTTTATAATTTGAGGAAATTTTACGTGTGTCTATGTTATATCCAACGTGAGATAAGAATTTATATCTATAATAGTTTAGATAGAATTTATTTTTATTTTGTACTGAATATGGGGTAGGTACTAATAGAGAGGGCATAAAATGAAGTTTTTGAAATTACTCAAATAATGGAACTGTTTTAACTGAAATTAAAAAACGATCTACAATCTTACGAATTATAATTTGTATGTTTTGTTAGGGGTGATATGTAATAATAATATGTATATCCGCAAATATGAAAAAACAGAAAACGGAGCATTTCTTTTCAACGCAGCAACCTGTACATCCCATGAACTTGGTCTCATATAGCTGAGTTGCAAAAAAAACTATTCCATAGACTTTAGTTCATTAAGTTTAGTTGGGCAAGTTAATAACACTCGCGGCTAACCTAAATGTACTTGAAGTGGTATGAGTCCCCACCTTTGTAACTAGGGCTAGGGGCAAAAAGTATTAGATTTAACGCTCGGCAGCCCTAGCCTTAGTAGAATGGTAAGGAACTGGAGGGTCTCAGACGAACCCTCTCTTTCCGATCATAGAATCATTATCAACGTGGAAGGGCTTGTGACACAAATAACCTTCACCAGAATTCCTAGGAACACAGATTGGGAAAATACACGACCAATCTAAAATGTAACCTAGAACAAGTTCAACGGCAACAGTCACGTCGAATTTGAGCAGACCCTAGAGACGGTTAACGGGGCAATTATGGAAGCATGCGAATCCATCTGCCCCATAAAAGAAAAGAAATCACAGAGTGGTACCATTTGGTGGAACGTACGTAGATTGGCAGGGGTACACCGAAAGGCTAACAAAATATAATAAAGAAATAAGGAAAGCCAAAAGGAACAGCTTCAGGAGTTTTTGTGAGACAATCACATCAAGCCCCGCAGCAGCCAGATTGTATAAAACTATGGCGAGAGGCAGAGAGCAAGGACCAATGTCACTCAGAAGAGCAGATGGTAGCTACACAGAGGATGAAGAGCAACAAGCTCTCCTCCTACTGGAGACGCACTTTCTATATAGCATACCATTGGAACCCGACAGATCACTCGAAGAACCAGGTAGAGCCCGACGAGAAGACTGGGAGGTAGCAAAAAGCATATACACTCCCCAAAGAGTGAAATGGAAAATTGACTCCTTCCAACCATTCAAGTCACCCGGAATTGACGGTATATTTCCGGCCCTTTTACAAAAAGGGCAAACGGAACTACTGCCATTTATTATTAAAGCAACCAGATTCAGTCTGGCGCTCGGGTACATACCGAGCAACTGGAGGAGAGTACGGGTGACTTTCATTCCGAAAGTAGGAAAGAAGGACCCTACCCTCTCGAAGTCATTCAGACCAATCTCTCATCCTTTTTACTGAAGACACCGGAGAAGATGGTAGATAGCTATATTAGAACCGAGATACTGGAGAAGGTGCCATTGCACCCCGGGCAGCATGCATACAGGGCGGGCAGATCAACGGAAACCGCTCTGTACGTGCTTACCGAAAGCATCCAGAGATCACTCGAGCATAAAGAAATGGCCCTAGGCGCCTTCTTAGACATAGAGGGGCATTCGACAACGCCTCTCACGAAGCAATAAATAGGGCCCTAACGAACAAGGGAGTGGACAGAACCACATTCAGATGGATGTGCCAAATGCTGGCTACAAGAACTGCTGAAACGAAAGTATCTGATATATCTGATTTCGGATCAGCACAAACAGGGGATACCCACATGGAGGGGTCCCAAGTAACAAAACTGTCTCTATAATTATCGTATATCGTGCTATAAAACAAAATTTAATACAACAGATTTGTTCCTAAAACATTATATAGCGTATTATACGACATCTACCGAAGCAAAATAGGCCCAGGTTTATACAGCTCGATAGTTGGTATAAGCTTCTGTGAGCATGCTATACACACATAATACAATAAATATTGATACGCTCAAACAGCTACTATAAGACGAACTTTTTTATGCTTTATACAACACTTATGTCTTATAATAGGGTTGTTAGGCTATTATTATAGAATGACGACCACCAGTTTTTAGAAGACGTATAAAAGCCTTAAAAGACAGTTGTAAGAATGCTGTTTAGGTTGCTATAGAAAACCGCTAGAAACGATTGATGTCGTTTGTCGATCGTATGTGTGTTACCTTAAAAGAACCACTTGGTTCATTTAAAAATAACTATACGATAAAACTATTTCCTAAGCCCATACATATACAATTCTTCATTTCTTTAATACATCTATAACAATATCAGAAAATAATAAATGGCGATGACGATTTAAAATAATACCACCATGATAAACTGAATAACTTAAAACATAAAATAAATTGGTTACAAGTTATAGATTCTCCTGCGCAACAAATTTTTTTGATGAAATATATCTAGATTTTAATGCACAAATTGAAGCGCCTTCTCTTTTTGTATCATTTTAAATATTTTTTTTTTTATTTGAAAAAAAAAATCGTAAAATTCAACAATATTGTTTAAAACTTATCAGAAAAGGTTCAATGAGTCAATTTAATAATCGCCTTTTGCAAAAAAAACTTACTAGTTTCTTGGTATCTACGTTTTTCATTTTAATTGAGAGAATTTACATAATGGCGTCAGAAATAGAATAAACCTATTTGATTTTTAAGATGGCGAACATAGTTACAGAACGATTATTCGTTACAGAACTCTTACACAATCATTTGATTCTGTAATGCAGTTTAAGGTTGACCTTACAAGATGTTTGCTGACGTTGAAATCAAAATGTTGAGTTTGATTTTAAGACGTTGTCAAATTTCGAATAGAACCTCAACTTTTATTGCAATCTGGCAACAATGTGCCAAAAGATTCTTCGACCATCCTTTTACGCGGCGTTTTTCAACAGCACACTACAAAACGGTTCTGTAGTGTGTGTTTTTATATCATTATACGATAATTGTATCGCGGAGTGCAACGCTATATTAATATTGAGCATTGTGAAACAAGAAGTATAACCTTGAAAGTTGCAAGTTGCTTATTTTCATTAAATCCCGATTAAAATGTAAGATAGTTCAAACAGTTTCTCGTCGGATTTGTCCCATTGATATAAATTCCATTTTTGTCAATTTCTTTAGTTTCAGTAACAAAATGATGTAGGTACTGTTTTAGGCTATTAGGTTTGTCATTTTGCCACTATAAATTCCAATAACAAATGGCTTGATATCAGGAATTTCTGTAATATTGCACAAAATAGGCCAAAATTCACACTTGGAACTTTTGTAGATTGGAAGACCATCTATATTAATGTTAATAGAATTACTGTCTATGGTGAGGTCTGGGAACATTTCTAGGGATTTAATTAGGTATGTGGTTAATCCATTATGCCAATAATATCCATTTTCAAGAGGTAGATGGTCTTCTAATTTTGGAGTAGCTAAAAAGGTTCTGGGATCATTTGGTAAAATATTGGGTATCCTCTGGTTCCATATTTTAAACAGTGCTCTTAAAGCCGAGTGGTTAATATTAAATGTAGTTGCCAAAACTCTTAGTTCTTTGTGTACTCTGATGTTTTGTTCAAAAACAGATACAGGGTTTCCCAAAAAAACCGGAACGGCCAAATATTTCAGCAACGGTTTGACATAAAGTTATGAAATTTGGTATACGGGGGTTATCAGTAGTGCCGGATCTGAAATTAATATTTGCAACGTTGCCAGATTTACAGTTTTTCCTATGGAGCCCTCAACTTTATTTTTTTTTAATGTTCTGCTATGTTTATTTGTAGCGCATTCAATTTATCGTATACCAATTACTATGACCCTATAATATCAAATTTTAATTCCCCTAATTTTTGTTAATATGGCAATTCAACATTTCGTTAAAAAATATCACAAAATTTCAATACCTCGAGAAATCGTGGCGATAGGACAATTAAAATTAATAAGTCTGATCTAAAAATACCATTTACAACGTTGTCAAATTTACATATTGTTTCCACTAATTGCTGTATTTATTTAAACTCCCTTTTCAAATTTTGCGCATTTTATTGATACCATAAAGTTACATTTTTTTAACTGAAACAAATCAAACCCCATCGAATATCGTCATAACTATTAAAAAAAAACTCTTAAACAGGAAACAATACAAAACTACTTAGCACAAAAATTCCGTATTCTGTAGGTAATTAATAAACTAAATTATGTTTAAATAATCCAAAGACAAACATTAACAGGCCTTGGAAAACTAAACGAGAAAATAAAAGACTTAACGTATCAAGTGTTCAAAGTGTTGGCCATTATTTGCCAAACAATAACCAAGCCTGTTATAGAATTCAACTATAGTATTATTTAACACTTCTGGAGTAATAAGAGTCGATTCATATAGAATTGTTTCCCTCAGATGATCTAAACTTAGTGGTCTATTTTTGTACACCCTATCTTTTAGATGTCCCCAATAAAAAAAATCCATAGGGGTCATATCCGGGGAGCGTGCTGGCCATTCTATTGGTCCTCTTCGTCCAATCCACTTTCCTGTGAATACTTCATCCATATATTGTCGAACTTCTCGTGCAAAATGGGGAGATGCCCCATCTTGTTGAAACCATATTTGATGGATGTCAATGTTCAACTCTTGCAATTTAGGAACCACATTTCTTCTCAGAAGTTGTAAGTATTTTTGACTCGTCAGGTTTCCATCGATAAAAAAAGGTCCAATAATTGTGTTGTTAAGAATCCCTGTCCAAAAGTTAATTTTCTGTGGATGCTGTGTACGTAATTCTTCCATCCAGTGAGGGTTAGTTCTACTCCAAAACCTACAATTGTGCCTGTTTACCTGCCCATTTAACCAAAAAGTCGACTCATCACTGAACAATATTTTTTTCTTAAAATCTGGATAATTGATAATTTTATTCATTATGACTTCAGAAAACTCGATACGGCGGTCAGGATCATCTTCCAAAAGTTCTTGTGTGTGCATTAATTTATAAGGCTTAATTTTTTCTTGCTTTAGAATCCTTTGAATTGAAGATTTACTTACATCTTCCGGTAAATTTTGTTTTAGTCCGGTTATAGACATTTTAGGATTCTCTTCTAAAGATAATAGGATAGGATAGGATAGGACCAGTTTTCGGAATAGTATTTACATTCCCTGTTCGTTGGTATCTTTTTATCGTTCGGCAAACTGTAGACTTTTTAATTTGCTTCTCTATATGTACAGCATTGAATAATTCACAAACTTCTTGATAGCTTCTCATTTTATCGCCGTAACCACGATAGATTAATATTTTAATCCGTTCAGCTTCACTTAACAAGAAAACCATTTTATCTTAATAATTCAAGTAACTTTCAGAATAATGACAGATGGTTGACAATAATAACAATAACGGTTGATTAGCTGTTTCCAAACGATAATTTATACATCATGATTCTAACAAAATTTTAACAAAGTTCTGTTAATATCGGGTAAGTACATAACAAAATTCTGGAGAAAGTGCAAAGACTAGCATGTCTTTGTATAACAGGAGCAATGAGGTCGACTCCAACAGCAGCAATAGAGGTAATTCTGGACATCACTCCTCTCCATACCATGGTGAGGAGAACTGCTTGGGGAGCAAACCTCAGGTTGGCTGAAGTCGTACTCAAAGGGACAGCACACAACATAAGGGGCTTAACCCCCACCGAAAGTGCACACCTTGACGATCTCCCAACTGACGAAATTACCAGGATGCACAATGAATGCATAAATGGATGACAGATGTAATTCAATGTCCGTAGGGGGAAATAGTTGTTTTCTGTCAGATATTTGCCTCATTTTTACACTTTGTGTTAATGTGTGGAGAGAAGGGTATTTTCGGCCGTAGTCGGAATTATTTCAACTGATTTTTTTAATCCTTTCCGAACACACCTTTCGAACTCTGTTCGATTTATTATTACAAAAATTGATACCAAATTTTGATTTCTTACCTCATAAAAAACAGTCCAACAAATTTGGTTCAAAAAAATTAATTTTTTGCAAAAGTTATTCAAAATAATTGATAATAAAATTTCAACTTCAACCCGTGTATCTCCCTTGTATATTCATATGAACTTTTCATCTTGAACGATTTGCCCTTCGAACTTTGTAAAAGAACTTAATGATCATCTTGTACCCTGTATATACAAAAAAATGGTGAATTTTCAATCAAAGGGATTTAGAATAAAATTCCTATTAATTTAAGAAAATTGCCACCGTTCAACTATGAAAAACAAAACCTATTCAGTAAGGCTTTTTATTTGCTCCAGGAGTTCCTAAATACTAAAATTATTTCTTGGGTTGATATTTGTGAGTGTTTTTGGCTTGATCTTCAAATATGAAATTTCAAATTCTTAATAGCTTATTTGTATTGAATTGTAAACTGTAACTCATACCTAGAACTTTATTGTTTGTGAACGTATGTATTATCTATTTGAAATGTTTCATCCACTTGGCTGGAGTAATGAACTAATAAACGATTTTCTTTCTTCATATGGCAACACCAACACAACACTTCTCGGGATAACTCTGAACCCAACACAGTTTTTAATATGTTTCAAACTGTTAGTCTAGAATATCGTATCGATCATCTATATTTGACAATTTCTCACAAACAAGTTATATTATTTTGTTTTATTCAAGTAACCAGTTTCACACTTTTTCTATATGAAAACAGCACTTTTTACAAACAACAAATCTAGGCAAATGGTTAGTGAATTTTCTCCATTTCAAGTTGGTAACTGGGAAAAAACGTGAATGAATAATTTCTTATAAAAATTATAAATGGGTCGAAAAGTTGGCTGTAAAAATACCAACCTGACATGAATAAATTCAATAAAAAAAATTTGCATAAATTTGTTTTTAATGTTCTTAAAAAAAGGTTGAATTTTTGGATAGACAATGCCAAGAAGGAAGCATTTTGAGCGTTTTTATTTGCGGTAGGAATGTGTGCTATAAAATGCCAGTTATTCCTCAAAAATAGGCCCATATCTTCAAAATTACTTGAGACCGCCAAAAATTGAATTTGGATTTTTGTTACGTATATTGCAAAAAAAAATTTGGTAGCTTGTGGCTATTAGTTAATGGTATTGCATTTAATGCTTGGATTCGCACATTAAAAGTTAAGACCCTTGTAATTCTCAGCCTGCACAAGTTTTCTGAAGACTTCTGAGGATTGTTCGTAGGGGTGTAGCCGGGTGAAGGTTAGAACAAATATCTCATTAGTATATCAAACACTCATTCATACAATAAATAACTATTGTTGAGCTTACCATTATCCAGCTGCCTTTCTAGATCTAATAGTTTATAGGATAGTTCCTCTGATCTCTTCTTCAGCTCTTCTTTTTCTTGTAGTATCATGGCTAGTTCAGTTTTAACGGTGTCTCTTTCCCTACAAGCATCATTTACACTTTTTTTGAGAATCTGAAAAACAATATTACTTTTCAATTCAGTCTGGGAATCAGTCGAAAATATTACTTCAGTCTCCATATTGAATAGTTCCTTGTCTTTTTGCAAGGCAAAGAGCTCTTCGTTTTTTTGCTTTTCTTCCGTCTCCAGTCTTTCTTTATCTTTCTCTAAATCATGTAAATAGTCTAGATTTTTCAAGGCCCCAAATAATTTTTTCTCCACGTCAGCTTTCTTGAAAAAATTTTGTTAATTCGAATATTTCAATTTTCGCATCATAACGTTGCACTAACCTCTCTTATTTTCTGGATGTGTTCATCTCGAAGTTTTACATAAAGGTCTCTCAGTCTATCGAATTTTTCATTTTTGACTTTCTCTGAAAAATTAAATTTTTATTACGATTTTTACATCTATATGGTATCATCATGGCGGGCGGTACAAGATCTGTGTCGCTTGCTCCCAAATAAAATGAGATACACATGAGTAAACATTGCTTGAAAAAAGTTGTGACGAAAGTGCAATGTATAAAATGTAACGACGTTTTTCATCCTGTATGTCTCAAGCAATCAAATGAGCAATACCGACATGAAATAATTCAAGCACAAATGGACATGAAAACTCTTACCTCAAGGAAGAAAACATCTGTTTCGACAAATGCTGAAAGATAAGAATATAATAATAGCTGATAAAGAACAACTGATCCAGCTATTGCATGAGAAAATTGCTCTAGAAACGAAATGGAAGCCCACATAATAATGATATAAATTTTGCAAAAAGTGAAAACGTGGATATTAATAAACCGGCAAAAAGTACGATATCCAAAATAAAGGAGACCACTAAAAACCAAAGGCAAATGCCTGGTTCCTCCCCAAGGCCAGTTTGTATGTATGAACGATGGGAACTCCAATATACAGGGGTACAGTAAATCAGGTATCAGCTGAGATACTGAAAATCCAGACACAAATTTAAACAAATTAAATAATAAACCTGACGGAGAATACACACGATGATGTGGTAAAAAAAAGGAAGGAAAAAGACATCAAAAAGTTGGAAATGAAATGAAAGGCAAGAAAATCTGGGTTTTTGTCTAGGGAGTCCCAGACAAAATCACACCAGTTGATATGCAGACAGACAAACTCTAAAGATGTCTATGTGAAAAAGTTCATGACGAGAAATGTGATGACTGATAATCAAGCATTAATGGTTGGAATCGATCCAGGGCTGAAGGAACGAGTATACAACACAAGTTTCTGGACACGAAATACTCAATTCACACCTTTCAACTTACGACAGTGACAACATTTTCTGGACCAATCAAAAGAAACTCCAAGTGGAAGACAAGATTGAAAATGTTCAGAGGCCAGTCTCGTTTCAATTTTATGTAAACTTTCAAAGCCTATTAAAAAATCTAGATAACATAGTTTACTGTCATCATTATAATCCACATAACCAATGAAATAGGTATCCATGAACTCAGCATTGATAGTTATAACTTAGTTTTATCAAACTCAAATAGTAGACATCCAGGGGGAGAAGCAATATATGTTAAGAAAGTCATTCACTTTAGACAGATTCTCAGTAGATCATATAATATGAATCTATGGATATCAACAAATAAGGTGAAATTATTTGAAAACTGGATCACGATATGTGTTCTTTATCACTCACCAAATACTTTCACATGCAGAGTTTCTAGAATATTTAGAAGAAATTATTGAAGAATTGGTATCGCATAAATCAACTATCATTAAAGTTGGTGACTTCAATAACAATTTAAATTTAGATTGTATCTCTAGTCGAAAAATTATGGGCATTATACAGTGCGGCTTTTAATAGTCCCCCCCGTTAACTTTTGAGCGGTTTGACGTACAAACTTAAAAAAATAAAATAAATAAAAAGAAATAAAATACATTGATTGCTCGATAGATGGCGCGGGGAGCCACATCAACTAAAATTTCAAATGGCATGGGGGGTCATGTGTCGCATTGTTGAAAAGATAAATCAATTCTCTTTTCAACCATCTAAATTTTTTCGATTTTCGTTAATACGTTTTTTCACGATATGCATTTGAAATGTCGGAATAAGTGCGGATCTAGAGGTCTGAATCCCTTTTCTTACCACGATAACTTTTGAATGGTTTGATGTGAAATAACGGGAGAGATTTTTTTTAATGGAATTGATCAAGAGAAATTATAATCATTTTGATGAACTGAAATTTCAATTTGCTTTGATAGATAACAAATGGAATTCATCCACTGTTAATATAGCATATATGTCAATGACATTAGTGAAAAATATTGTTGATAACCTGAATGCATATGCTCCTTTCAAATAATATGAAATATTCAACAATTTCAAATTGAGTAAATAGTTTTCTGATGATGTTATGGATAAGAATAAAGAAAGAGATGCTTTATATAAAATAGCCAAACATTCTAGATTAGATAATGACTGAATCGAATATAATAAAACTAGAAATATTGTAAACAATTTAATGAGAATAGAAAGAAGAAAATATGGTGATTGACGAAATCAAAAATGATAATAATAACATGTGGAAATCATTGAAAGAATTGCTGAAAGGAAAAAACAAAATAATCCTTCAAGTATTAATTTTGAGGGTGAGGTGATAGAAAATGACCTGAATATTGCCAATGCATTCAACGACCTTTTTGTTCATAGCATTTTAAAAAATTGTTCACGTTATAAAACCATTTAATGATTTTAATAATGTTATATATATCATATTCAACCAGTACAATCTATATTTGGTACATTTGAAATGGTCAAAATGATGAATTTGAAAGAAATTCTGGAATCACTTAAGCATAATAGTCCCGATAGTCATGGAGTTCATCTAGATATAGGGATAGCCTTTCAGGCAATCGGAAACTGCTTCTTGGATATCAGAAACAGTTCATTAAGTACTGGTACTTTTCCAGGTGCCTGGAATCTATCAACAGTAGTATCAATTCAAAAAGTAATCAATACTTCGATTAGTTGTGAATTTTGACCTATAAATATCCTAATTTATGAAAAAATTTTGGAGACGACGGTCAAAGGTCAGCTATTGAAATTTCTTCACTCATGTGAGCCTTCCATACAATATTTGATAACCCAATGGAAAACAAGTATTAGCAAAAAATGCAATAGGCGTTGTATTCTTGGATTTTAAGCGTGCTTTTGAAACTGTTAAATTAGATTTATTATTATAAAAATTCAAAAGATATGGTGTTATAGGTAATGTATTGGATTGGTTCAAAAGTTTTACAATTCCCCAAGGCTCAATACTGGGGCCAATATTATTTATATTGTTTATCAATGATATCATCAAGCAGGTCAAAAAATGCAAACTGAAATTATTTGCTGATGATACATTATTATACTTCGCTGGTGAATCAGATGAAATAGAATCGTCCTTAAATGAGGACTTGAATCGTATTTTCTTATGGCTGTGTGATAATGGACTAATGCTAAATTTTGAAAGTACCAAATTAATTTTGATAGGGAATAGAAGCAAGCTCAAAAAATTGAAAGATGATGATTTTCAAATGACCTTAATGATCAGTAAAAGAAAAATAGAGTAATAATAGACGAGGAATTGAATATTCTCACTGTGATTACATAGAAAAAAACATTGAAAAAACAGATAATTTTTTGTACAGACTAAACGGCAAAGTTTCGTCTTTTTCCAAGTTGAATATTTATAAATCTATAATAGCACCCATCAAAAAAAAAAAAAAAAGAACCATGAGAGCATTACTTATGTGTAACAAACAAAAGATGTTTGCCTTTATTTTTCCACTTGGTGGAAACGTATATCATTTTGTTTATACCTCTCTGGCACAATATTTTCGAACTTGTTTCGAAATATCACATAAACGTTCTCCAATAAAAAGTATGCTAGAGATATTGTTGCTATTAATGTCGGTGAAACAAAGAATACAACGTGTATCTGTACCTTCGTCGTGTGCTAATGAGGAGTCATATTATATTATAATGCAAAACATGAAGATTATTTCAAGAAGCTAAAAAGTTATCTCCAAAAAATAATATTGAGTCAAAGATTCGGTAAAAAAATGATAACCAATTATTTTTATAAAATCTAGTATTTCTATCAGTTTTTTACTAACATCCAATTCCTAAATATTTATATCTTGATAAACTCACGCTCAGAATCCTGAGACTGGGCCACAGCAAAGGATTGATTCAGCAAGTCCTCTTTCACTTGACGTTCCTGTACAAGTTCACTTTCTTTAGTTGCAAGGTCGGTCTCTAGGTGCATAATTTTACCCTGTAATTTTGAAACGTCCTTTTCGTTTTTAGTCATCAGAGCATTTACTTCGTGACTAAAAAAAATAATGAAAAATTCGAATTGAATATTATTAAAGTTTTTGACAGTTCCTTTCATTTCAAATTATTCTTAATGTGAATTTTTCTAATAAAAATCTAGGATCACATGGAAATGGTTAATGAATTATTAGTGTAGACGAAAGGCAAATTTTATTAGCAAACAGGGTTTGCCACCAATATTGGTAGGTGAATTTTCGGTTGACCTTAGTTCAAAAAGCATAGTTACGTGAGAAAGTGATAAAACGGGTTGAAATTATAATTTACTACATCTGAATTCATCGCTGTAGTTGGGACTCCTTTAGATTTCGATTTTTTATAGTTTTCTTCAAAGAATTGGTATCGTATAGAAAACCTTGTTTTGCTATATAAAAAGAAAAAATGTCTACAAAACTACTGGTATATACAGGCCGTTTCTTTTATCATGTGGTAACATTGCTATATTCTAAACCGTAATAGATACAAAGACGATTAAATGGGAAAAAAGGTAACTATTGTGGTGAGCAGTAATTGGTCATAGAAAATTTACGGGGATTCTCACCCTTCCCAACTTATACAGGGAAAACTGAAAATGCTGTTTTCGGTTTTTTACGAATAGAATTGTTATTTCAGAAAATATAAAAAAATGAAAAAGGAAAGTTTTATTGTATTCAAAATGTACTAGAACTACCTAACGATAAATTTTTAATCAAACGTTTCGTGTCAACACCGCCATCATCAACTATTTTTTTCAAATACGGACCTGTCTATTTCATCACAAATATTGACAGAGCGATAAAATCACAATTCAGTGGTATATCACACTCGAAATTTTTATAACGTTTCATATAAAATAACTAGCATCATCAGTGACAACAGCATTTTTAGTTTTCCCTATATAAGTCGGGAAGAGCGAGAGTCCCCGTAGATTTTCTCTGACCAATGTACTGCTCACCACAATAGTTATATTTTTTCCCATTTAATCGTCTTTGTATCTATTACGGTTTAGAATATAGCAATGTTACCACATGATAAAAGAAACGGGCTGTATATATATATATAAAAAAGATAAACCTATTTTATACCTAGCATTAGCACTAGTATTATCATGCCATTAGGTTTTAATTACTGAATATTGATTTCTTTAAAAAAATTAGAAAACAGTTTAAAATTTTTATTCTGTTTGATGCAAAGTAGATGTACTGGTGAGTATTTTGGACAAAAATTTATTTTATTCATTTTCATCGGTACTAAAATGATATCAAACTCATTAATCGAAAAATCATCGAACTACCTACATATCTTATTCTCATTGAAAGTTTTGCTAACTCTTTGAAGAACACTGTATTTTCAGTTTCACATAAAAATTAATATACTGTAATATTCAGAGATCAGCGTTAGAACAAAGAAAAAGAAGGTGGTGTTATTAATGGAGGTTCTTAACTTTGATGCATATGAATTTGAAACTGTTATGGGGGTAGATATCATTTTGGATGAGCATGGAAGGGAAAGAGATTATAGAGTTTTAGGTAGGGTCCCAGAGAAGTAAGCAAGTTTGCGAGCAAGGTTTAATCAAAGAGATTTTTTTGGTTAGGGTAAGCTTGGTGGACCACCCCACCTTAAAAAAGTGGTGGTACTTACATATTTTTATCTCCAAGAAATAATATAATAATAATACTCCCTCATAAACACTCATAGAGTGTAACCAAATGCATAGCCTATGCGGTTAGAGAACGACTTTTATTATTTGCCGAGGCGCTCCGGGGCGACTAACTGATGTTTTTGGTGGTTTTAATATTTGACAAATTGTTAAAATTGTTATATCCGTCAACCGGTTGCACCCCTATGTGCAACCCTCAAAAGTCAGAGACTTGTGCGAGCTAGGGGAAGACGTAGCCCTTACCTTTTAATACGTGTGATGCCATGCACGAGACCGGTGGCAAGCTGAGATTCTAACTCACGCTCTTTGGCTTATGAGGCGAGAACTCAACCCGTACTTTTCTTTTATGCTTTTCTAAACCTTGAAACTTAACCGTTTTCAAACATAAATTTTTCAGTAAAAAATCGCACTAAATGCTGTCTTCTTGTAAAAAAGGAGGCATTTGTAGGACTTTTACAGAAAAATTCGTTTTTGAAAATGGTCGATTTTCAAGATTCAGAAGGGCTCAAAAAGTATTCTAGATTTGTGTCCAGGAGATAAAACTACATAAGTAAAATCACTTTTTTGAGGTGGAGTCTACTAAGCTTACTTTTACCTCAATAACAAATTCGTCATTTGAAGCAGGAAGTGTTTCATCAAAACTTTTTTTAAAGAACCAACCGTAATTTTTCACATTGGGACCTCAGAAACTCCCTTTCGTTGATGATTTCTTGATGTGCAGCTAAATTAATACTAGTATTACTTGAATTGTGATTTTCCATTGGACCATTATCAGTTGTATCTATTAGACTTCCTTCAATTATTGGCTCTTCCTCAGGTTCTGGTTCTTGGGGAACCACCACTTCTTGAGTTACATATGTTCTAAAATCGCCCATTATGAGAAAATTGGGAGGGTTCTGAAAAGAGTTGTAAACACATAATCTGAAATTCCTTAGATGACAGATGTCATATTTGACAAACGTTTGAGAAAGTTTGTTCATTTGCTCTACTCTGTGCACTCATTTTGGGGAACTTTACATCTGAACTAATTTTTTTTTGGTAACTAATCAATTAAGAACAATTGTAAAATACAAATTAAAATAGGAACTCACTTTTGCAAAATTGCTATTCAAGTTGATACTATGAGAACCTATGAAATTCAACCAAATATCTTGCTGTGAATGCCTTCTTGTGTCCGCATTATCAGCCATATTGAGAATATGTTCATTTGGCTTTTTTTTGTATGCGGTAGAGACTAGAATGATTGCATTAAGCTTAATGCAATGAGTCCAAGACAATAAAAACTACACATTTTTTATCTAATCATTTAATCCTTTGGTCATAATTTTCCATATAGGTACTAATCTAATCATAAGATATTATACTTTTATCAGATATAATGAAGATAACTACAATTACAGTTGAAATATTGTGAGTATGAATTCTGAGAACATCTTTATTGAGATGCTTTCGAGTATGGCGAATAAACAACTTATTTTTACAGGAATTTCATTCTATTGAAATCAATCTTCCTACAGTAACATTTTGTGAATATGAATTCGTCACATCATCATCATTTGTATTACTCAAATAATTATTTATTGAAAATGAATGAATTTCATTAGTTTTTGCCTCTTGGAGGGAAATACATGTGACAAGTTCTTCTTCTAGAACGGTTACCTCAGGCAATGGAGGAATAGCAATGAGGTCCTTAAAATACTGGAGGTTACTTGTGCTCTCATAAAACTTCTTTAGTGCTTTGAATTGCTTCAGAAACCGTTCTCTATGTCCTGATAAAGTGTCTGGTGGAAGAGTCATGTGAAGTTTGAACATTATTTTCACACAGTAATCGTACAGTTTAGAGGCATCCTGTATACAAGGCACCAATGGCGACAGTCTACATTGTCCAGCACTTGTCATAGAGTTTGATCTAGCCATGTTCAAGGATCCAAAAACTGAAAATTACAGTACTGTCATTTTGACGGCAAAACATAATTATTAATAGTTTCAATAGTATAAGATTCAGATAAAGTTCACACAGGAATTATGCCAAGAAAAAGAAAATAGATTATCACCCTAAAATATTACCTGCATGTTGCAAGTCCAAAATGTGATCCAAATAGTCGAACATTTCAATAGTCATCTCAAAACTGTAAAATAAATGAAAAAACGAGTTAATACATATTTAGAAAATATCCATAGAGAATGTTTTGACATTTAAAAATAAATTTTTCAAAATTGAAAACATATGGGAGTTTTGCAATTATTCTTATCACTCTCTACAGAAATTAATATTACTTGCAAAAATTACCCCTAAAGTGCAGTTATTTTATTTATTCCCCCATAAATTATTCACTCAAACCAGGCCTTAAGATACCGAAATAACATTTGCTTCATATGAATTCCTCAACATCCAATCAGACAGTTTTTTTTTTCTCAAAGTTTCATAATAATTTTATAATAAATAGTACATTCTTTGTCATAAAGCTTACTATAGCCTCAACGAATTGTATGATGATCAAAGCCCCTAATGAGTTTAGTTACTTTTATACAAGTACATGATTTGTTTAATTTATGCAATTTCTTATTTTTTTCGCGGTCTGCTTCTGTAATCGGATCCAGAGATGGCGCCTCGTTCTTATGTCAATATTCTAGGGACATAGTGATTGTGATAGTGTTGTTAATTGAATTTGACGGAATGTCAATACACTTTTTGGAAAAATTGCACAATATGGTATCCAAAGCGAATTGGCTCAAAATTTCGCAGATGATACCAGAAACACTTAAAACGATAAATTCCTTGAAATTTTTCTGCGGAAATGCTTGGAAGATATATTTTTTTAAACTCTCAATGGTGTAGCGTGTCCAAATGCACGAACACTGGTAATTCGATCACTAATTAGTATGAAAAGGTGAAATCAAAACAGATGCTCGATACGCTGCGTTTCATAAATTACCAACCAGAGGAAATAGTCCCACCCTGCCCAAGTTTTTGGCGATGGACCTTATTTCTTAACGAAAAAGAAGGGGACAACCTAACCTTACCTAATTAACCTAGCTATCTAAGTTGCTGGTAATTCAGTCACTAATTAGCTAAGTGAAATCAAATCAGATGCTTGCTGCGCTCGCAATGCTCGCATTTTATAAATTACCAGTAGAAAGTATTTTGATAAATTCCATTTTCTAGCTGTAATTTCGTGAGCTGCCAGTTGTCAAATGTCATCACGGCAGAGTGGGTGATCTGTAATGATTACTTACTTTATCAACTCAGATAAATTCCAGTTCAAATGATATTCATTTATTCAACTTTTTGGGTATGTAGCCAATGAATTCCTATATTTGCCTAAGATTCAGTGTCTACAGTTGGAGGCGGAGTATTTGGGTTGTAAAATACATGAGAAGTTTCCATCCATCAGCGTTTTTGGGCATTTTTTAAGATACCACTATGACACATTTTTCCAAAAAAAATTATAATAAATACTTTTCAGTCCCATTTTTTTATTGATAAAAGTATTTTTATTGTATTTCAAATATTCTGTGGAAGTTTCATCCCAATCGCTTTGGTGACCATATTGTGCAATTTTACCAACTTTTTAAATACCATTCTAAAGAGTCTCCAAATTTTTTAGAAACTTATCACAACACAAATTGTGTTATTTTTCTAAAATCCTTCATTTATCTGTATTTTCCTAAATAATTTAACCATATTTCGTTTTTGTGTGGACAAAATCTAGAAAGATGAACACAATAATTCATTTATATCTAGTACCGAAATTGAGTACCACTTAGAATCTGTAACATACATTGAAACCAATTTGAAAGTTACATTCTATTTCTAAACTTGGCGTGCCTAATTGACAATACTTCATGGCAAACATTTTTTCAAATCGATTCAATCAACTGGTTGCGTTGTTATACCCTACTGTTTCTTTAAATCTTCCATAATTTCAAGTTGTGAAAGTCCGTGATTAAGTGAAAAAAATCTACCACTTTAGCATATATCATCAAGCTTGTTTAGGTTTTTATTATTTCACCATTCGTTTCGTTTTCTCAGTGTAGTTAGATCATTCTATAAATATTGTCTATTGAAGAAGTTCAAGGGATTGAGCTCACGATTCCAGAGTAAACTCTTTTTTGTGATGGTTTTGATGGACAACAGTTGATCCCTTCAAAATGTTGTCTAGCTACACCCTTGTATACATTAAGAAAGTGGATAACTTGTACAGTTACGTTTTTTTACATATTCTATGAAAAATAGGCTACTCACTAATTATTAATATCATTTCCAGCAATTGACTCCAATTCTTCTGGTGTAACTCCCAGATGACCGGGAAACCTCGGATTCCTCCTATGAAAGTCCAGTTTGTTCATCAGCAATGCAGTGTACACCTTGATCATCTTTCCGTAACCTTCCTTCAGATGTCCCCATAATTTCCCAAGCTCCTCCAGATCTTTTTTGTGTCTCTGGCTATCGACTAGGCATAGTGGATGACCTTCTCGCAGCACCTGTAAAAACTAAATATCTAACAAGGCGGATTAAACATTTGTATTGTGTGAAACTTCCGGTTTCAGCGAAAGTGACAAACTTTCGATTATTAAACGGACTATACTTTTACTTTTTCTCCATATGACATTCTGAATACAACCATATGTCATATTTCAATTTTTGTAACTCTGGTGAAATAAATTTAATTTGAAAATTCATTTTCAATCTAGGTGCGTTGAATTCACTAATTCCATTTCTTAAATTTTTTGGAAAAATACAACATTACTGGTGTCGGTCAAAATATATTTGCTATGTAAAATTTATTTTCAAATTGGTATTAATAACTTTTTTCACACGATAACAAGGCGACTCGTCAGAAGAAGAAAAAATAAAATTTTATTACGAATAATTTGTACCGCACACTACTGGATTTCAAACAAATTTCTGTAAAAAAACTTTGCGTTAGATCTATCTTAACCCATGGCTGATGGTCAAATATTCTGATGAAACAGCCTAGAATAACGACATTTTTATTGATTTGTTTCACTCAATTTGAATCAACCAATAGAAATGGCATCGCGTCAAGACAGTTTGATCACATATTTGACCGTGAGCCACGGGCTTTAATTTATCAAGTAATCTACAGAACAGCAGTTCCAATAATCGATTACAGTAATAAAAACTAGATACTAAATAACAATTCTCAAAATAATACGTTTACCAGAATAGAATAACTCCATAATAACCTAAATGAAATTTAGAAATACATTTTGATGACGATGATGAACATTACCATTTCATATACATTTTCTCTCAGTTACAATTCGTATGTACCCACTTCTAGGGCTAACAACTCGTTTTCAATGTTATTTTTTTAACGTTTTTTCATTACATTCTACATAGAATGTCTATATTCCTCAAATCATTCGCAATAGAACATATCATATTATATATTGGAGAATTTAAACCTATACGTTGGTTTGAGGTGATTTGTAATAAAAATTAGTAAATACTAGTTCAATTAACAAGTTTGAACAACTTACACTGCCCGTCTAAAGTCCGTCCCCCCCTACTAATTTTTGAACCACCTGGTATATCGCAACAAAATTTTTAGGGCTAAAATAGGATGTAAAAACCTACTTTTTCATTAAAAAATCACAGATAAAAAGTTTTAAAATGGCAGCTGAGCGCCATCTTCAATAATAATGTTTTTAAATAGAATACGTCGTATATTACTCCATTTTTGAAATGTGCTCATAATTCTCTCATAATTTTCAACAGTTTCCTGTAATACACTCCTAAATTCAATTATTTTCTAAATATCAACGTTTGAAAAGTGACATTCCGGATTAACATGAAGTATGGATTTTGGTCACTTCCGGTGAAACTTTTTGCTAACGTTTGTAGCTAAATCTCTTCATGAATTCGAATAATGAGAGGCGTAAAGAGAGTTTATTATAGATAAACAGTACCGCTTACCGGAAAATCTCAAAGCCTATAAATGTTTTCTGTAAATTTACAATCAAAACAATTTAGTTGACTAAAAAATAATAATTTATTTTTGAATAACATTTTCATATTTCATTTAACCTCAAAATTATTTCATCAAGTGTTCAAAGTGTCCCCTCCTAAATCTTGACAATGAAGTGCCCTATTTATTATAAATAGCTTCTCTTACGTTGATGAAAGTCTGTTCATGTATTTCTTCATATGTATCTATTATTCTACGTTTCAACTCTTGTTTCGTATTCAGTGGCGTAGATTTATGACTTCAGATACCCCCAAAAGAAAAAATGTAGAGGTGTAAGATCCGGGGATCTTAGTGGCCATTCCGTACTTCCTCTGCGACTTCATCATCGCCCAGGAAAGTTTGTATCGAGAAACTGTTTAGCCGTGCGATCGTAATGGGAAGGTGCCCCATGTTGGTAAAATATGATTTCACGATTTCCAAACTCTTCCTGATTGTTCAATACAATTCGTCTTATTTGAGGTTCAATTTCAGTTTTTAAAATATTTTTGTAAAGAACTCCTGTAAGAACAAAAAGTATTTAACCCCTTCACCACACAAGTAATTTATTTCTTAGATGCGCATTTCGATAACAAAGTTATCTTCATTGGGAGAAATTACTAAACTAACTGTAAATCGGCATACCAGTCTTATTTATATCAAATAATTAATTACCATGGGTTAATCTGTGTACCAGGAAGTGACCCTACCTGATGGGCAGGTACAACCCCAATAAACAATACAAGTCAAACAGTTTGGAATTTAATGGGCCGTTATCATCATTAAGCAAGGGTTTCGAGCCTCTTTTTCTAATAGCAATACTCTCATTACAATCTAATTTTTTGTAATCATCAACAGGTTTTATTAATTTTAAATTTTGGATGTTAATTTTGTGATGAGTTTGTAATAAATGATCCGCAACACTCGATTTATTTTCTCGCGAATATTTAGCATGTGCCAAATGTTCGCGGAAACGAACATTCGTAGATCTTTTGGTTTGGCCATAATATACACTATCGCAGTTTTGACAGCTAATTTCATAGATTCCTGATCTCTCCAAAGTTGGAATTTTATCTTTCGGATTACCTAACAACATTTGGAGATTGTTCGTACTGCTATGTACTTGCTGAAGGTTTGCGTCTCGGAAAATAGAGTTGAGACCCCTCGTGAGCCGTGTATCCTGTGTAATTTTAATAAACTTTTTTCTGTCTTTAGGTTGCTCTAGGGTGGTTATTTGTCTTAAGGACGTTCTGAACTTTTTCTTTTTCAACAAATTATCTACCATTTTCGGGGAATAACCATTACTAATGGCTATTTCCTTAATGGGCTTTATTTCACGTTGAAACCGTTCAACACTGAGTGGAAAGCTCAACGCCCTGTGAACAAGGAAATTGAAACTCGCCATCTTGTACTGAATGTGGTGGTTGGAATCAACGGGTATAAATCTGTTAGTGCTGGTTGGCTTTCTGTAAATATCTATTTATACACGTTTCGATTACCAGTGTGTCCAAAAATGGCAACTGTCCATCAACTTCCATCTCCACCGTGAATTTAAATTGTTCAAATACTCAATTCAAACTATTCAGGAAGTGATCAATATTCTGATTTCTCACATCGAAAACACAAAATACGTCCTCCACATACCTGATCCAAATTCTAACAATTATTTTCCGAGAGAAGAAATAAGATCTTCGGTCAGAATAATTCTCCCTGAGAGCATGCAGAATTTTCATTTTTTAGGGATGAAATTTTTCGTTCCTAGGACTCTTTAGACACTTTTTGACTTTACTCCACAGGATTAAGCAACTGCAGACGTCGACTGAGTCGGAGTGATTACAATTTCAGTAACAAATACTACATTTTTTTTCTGAAAGAGGCGGTCTTCCTGATCTTAGAGCATCTTTCAGCGCACCAGTTACTTGGAGCTTATTTAAAAATTTGCGCAAATTTTACCTCGAAATGGGATTCTCGGGAAATCTTATCATTAAACATAAGAACTGCTAAATGAAAATTTCTTCCAGCTTCTCCAAAAATCAAAACTGCTTCAAATTTATCGTCTAAACTACGAACCATGTTCACAGTTTTCATAAAATGATTAGGCGCTCAAGCGACTATTTGACAGTTAGCAGTTCAGTGTGACAGTAAACAAGATGTTACCGCGACAAAGATTTTTTTCCAAACTTTACTGAAAGCACTGTAGATTTTTTGGTTAGGTTTCAAATGACCAAAATGTCACTTATCGAACGTTAATATTTCAAAAACAATTGAATTTCGTGTATTTGAGTGTATAAGTGTGTACTAGAGAAAACTGTTGAGAATTATGAGCAGATTTCAAAGATGGAATAATATACGGGGAGTTATATTTGAAAATAGTATTGAAGATGGCGCTTAGCCGCCATTTCAAAACTTTTTGCTGTGATTTTTTCATGAAAAAGTAGGTTTTTATCTCCTATCTAAGCACTCCAAATTTGGTTGCGATATACCAGTTGGTTCAAAAGTTAGTAGGGAGAACGGACTTTTGACAGGAACTGTATAAGTAGATTCAATGAAATAAAATTCAAAACAAGATAATGTTCAGCAAATATGATACTCGTAACCTAACAACACCGGATATTGCTACATGCATAGGGTTACTTCCGGTAAAACATGTTGAAAAAATTGAAGTTAAGTTCAAAAAGACCGCTATCATAATATATCACGTATCTTATTTGAACTTCAACTTTCAATCTCTCCAAATAAAAAAACACCCGGTTTATAATATGGAGGAAATTGAGGAAACACCATTGAAACTTCTGGAATTTTCGATGTAGAATTGTGATGTTTGCAGACTCCATGAATACATCAAAAATTATCAAAATAACCCAGAAGAGGACATTTATTGTGACATATGTAACCAGCAGCAATTGAACCATCGACATTAACAAAAAAATTATTAGGAAGCAAACTAGGTCGAAAATGTTTTTGAATTTGCAATCAGAACAAACATATTATTACCTATCCTCTTAGTTCCTGAAGAAAGTTTAGTTCTGAAAAATTCGAATTCCTCACTTTTCAGGAGTAATACCACGAGTGATTGAATTTTCGCGATAATTCTGTCGATTTATTTCTGAACGAAACTGAATTGCTTTGTGAAAACACCACGAGTCCGCAGGACGAGTGGTGTTTTTTCAAAACAATTCAGTTGAGTTCAGAAATAAATCGACAGAATTATCGCGAAAATTCAATCACGAGTTGAATTTTATTAGACTATTTCACAAATGAAGTTTCTTCATTAATATAAATACGAACAATGTATAACAGTCATCAACAAATTATTAAAATCGTCAATATTATAGGTAATGTTTCGATTCATAGTTTCATTTGAATTTGCACCGAAGCGACTCATTTTGACACAATCAGGTACAATTAATATTGATAGAACTGCCAAACTTTGTGTTGCCATGGTTACGTCGTTGAAAATACCGAAGCTGATCCTCCAATCAGAATTGAAAGATAGGTGGCGATAATACGAGTAGTCTTTGGTTTGCGATTGGTCAGATTATGTGAGAATTTTAAGATGAGTGAAATAGTCAAGGGTAATATAACAAGACCTTGATAAATAGTCGACTATTTTTATTGCATCTAAATTTCGACTGTATTTTATAATAACTTAACGAGACTTGATGAGAGCCCGAGAGCGAAGCTCGAGGGCTTTCATCTCCGATTATTAATGCCAAAATAATGTCGAGTAAAATTAATAAATACAAGAGAAATTTAGCAGCAATAAAATAGTCGACAATTAATCAAGGTCGTGTTATATTTATGAAGATTATTTCTTGAATCCATTTCTTCATATCTGTCATATGAATGACACTGTATTGTCAGGGATTGTAGCCTCGATATCTCATCGTTTTTGATTTTTCCAAACCGATTCATTTTCAAATAATTATGCAGCTTTAACACGATTGATTCTATTTGACGTTTAATATGTATTTATTTAGAGTACTGTCAGATGCTCAGGCTCCTTGATATGAGTATCATGCTGAATAGTCGGTGACTATTGTACATCATGTAAATAGTCGCTAATAGGGCGTGTTGATTGGTCCTGTCAAACAGGAAACAAACGTATGATTGGTTGATGACTGATATTTAATAGACGAAAGAAATAATCATAGAAACACGCCCCGTAACTTCAGTAAATTTTGATGTAGAAAATTGATATAGACACCAAAAATCTAAAATTCTACGACATTCGGCGTTTTAGAACTGAATTTTTTAGGAACAAAGTGAATTAGTGAAACAAATAATTCAGACGAAGTCGAAAACCTCTTCTTTTCACAATATTCCACAAAAAGCAAAAAATTTATTCTAATATCTGTCAGAAACCAATTACTTTCCCCTATGAACATTGAATCACATCTGCCATCTATCTGTGGGCCGTGATGGTCATGATGATAGAGCGCTTGTCTCTCAACCTAAGGGTCATGGGTTCGATTCCCAGCATGGTCATCGGTCTCGTGCATGGCATCACACGTTGAAAGGTAAGGGCTGCGTCTTTCCTAGCTCGGACAAGTCATTCGAGTACTTACTCTTAAGGGTGTGCAGCTGGTTGACGGAAATAACAATAACAATTTGTGCAATGTTTCTCCAGCATTAAATATCATGCCTCATCCGGTTAGGAATGACCATCCGCATACATGACATGTTTTAAGGTTTCTGTTAGGATAGGTCCGACAACATTAGTCATCCTGTCCCATGACTCTTCCTGGAATCTGTGCTATCCTCCGATCAAGTAACACAACCTAGATGAGTAATGCCCGGAAATTACTGAAGGTAACATCTTTTCATAATGTTATCCCTCTCAAGTCATGACATTGATGCCATGTCGCAATTTTTTTAAGGATACAATAATCACGTCAGCTAGATTTTGATTTCTGTCGGGATATTCAAGGCAACGAGAACCCGAAAATACTGTCTTGGATGAAATATATAACAATGAGAAGGCAATTGAAACGTTCATTGCAGCTTGTTGGGAGTATGTTAAAACGATAGTATTTCCATCGTCGAAAGGAGATTCTTGTTGTCGATATTTTCTGGTCAGTATGGCAACGCTGCATTTGATATTTGACAGAACAATAACAAAGCATTTATGTTTATTTCAGTCGTTGACTTATAGGGGTGTTTTTTGGTGAAAAAAGGGCAAATTCGTAGTTAATTTGTGTTCAACTTTCGTTAGTTTTTATTATTAAACAATGGCATTGTGAAATGTGTAAAAGACCATTTGAAGATGGAAATCAAAATATATCATTTGATAAGTTACCAGTGTGGTCTATCGAGAAATGAAACCTAATTGGAAAAGAGTAAAATAAATGATTTATGAAAAAAAACTATCAATTAGAACATCAGCTGTTCTTCATCATAATTTCAGGTTTTTATTGGGCTTTTATTATTTGTATTTTATTGAACTTCAATATTTCTGTAACAATGCACGACTCTGCCGGTGAGGGATAGGCTATTGTTATCTTTGTCTATAATAGGCCTCTCTCTCAAAAGTTGTTCCTTACAAACAAATGTCGTGAGCGGCGAATTACTCATCTAGCTTGCGTTACTTGATCAAAGGTGCTATCGAGGAGTGCTTCTTGCTGTTGAGCTTGGAGTGTTTTCGTTGGGTGCTACAGAATAAAGTTTGCCTAATCCATCCTAGAACTGAAGAGAGGAAAGAACTTTAAATTATGTCTTATTTGCAAGTAGTTGTTTCCAACCGGATGGAGGATAATATTCAATGCTTGATTGCAATTAGCCCTTGAAATAGTGTCCTCTTGGTGAAACATTGCACAATAGACGTCAGATGTAATTCAACGTTCGTAGGGGTTAATAATTGTTTTCTGCCAGATATTTGTCTGAAATTAGAATGTGGAGAGAAGAGGATTTCGAATTTGTCGAAATTATTCATTTGATTTATTTGAAACTCTCCAGTACATTTTTAGAACTTTGTTCGAGTTCATGAAAGTGAACTAGTAGTAAAACGATTGTTCTGATTACGAATTCGAAGACATTTTCGATCCATCTTGACTCCTACCACAATTTTCTGGATCTCCGATTTTCAGGAAGAACTTACCTTGTGTACGACATGACACAGTTTCCAGGCTACTATTCTATCATCCATGGCTGGTAGGCGAAGAGCGTAAGCCCAGAAGATTTTAGCGCTTTGAGTGTGGAAGGTACCAATAATTGCGGATCTGACATGTTTCTGTTTTACAGGACTCTCATTCCCGTTTATAGCTTTGTGTAGAGCTTGAGCCTATAAAGATCAAAACAAAATTATTAAAATAAATAACATATTATTCAAAGATATAAAGTGTCGAAGAGTTACTTCAGCTTCGTTTAAAAAAAATCATTTTATCTTTTTTATCATTTTCAATACACTTCTTAGTGAAATTGAACCGAAAAGAATATACGGGGGCGAATAGACTTCTACCTGGTAGATAATCAAAACCATTAGATAGACAGTTCGTTTAACTTCGTCGTGACAAATTTTGCCGACTTTGAACCAAAAATTGCTGTTGAATTTCTGCAGCGTTTCAAAGTTTTTCCGATTATGGAATAACATTCCACAAGCATTTAAACACTAGCTGTGGAAATCGAAAACTAAAGTAATCCGGCCCAGCAACAACAAAATGTTTGCCGGTCGCTCCGTCTAAATATATATTACAGTTTCTTGCGAGTGTTTTCATTACAGTCGTTTAAGTCTAGTTCAATATAGAGGTGAATAATAATAATAATACTCATTCATAATAACGATGTTTGTATCCTTCTGAATTCGAGTTACGGGCAATAAATATTTTTCACAGATGAAATAATTCATTAGCAAAAAAAATGGGTTCAAGCTATGTTTCAGTGATGAATATAGTTTTTTAATATTGTTTTCAGTACTTACTCCCTTAAATTATTATGAATTACAATTTTTCAGTCGACCCTTTCCCCGATAGCCACTCCCCGAACTATGGGGTAAGCAGCTACTACTTATTGAGTCCGGGAATCGTGTGTCCTGAGCAGACACAATAAACCGATGATGCCGTCTTCCGGCATAGCGGTATGATTTTCACGTTGGAGAGTAGCGAATTCATCACACCACCAAGGAAACCTATTATCAGAACAACAATTTTTACAGAATGTGCTAAGCAGAGCCTGCTTTTCCCCCTGACTTTACATGCTCCATATAGTATCATTCTGATATGAAGACACTCCGTACTCAAAAGTCCCCCCCCCCCCGATGTCTGGGGAAGTATTACCGTGGAACAGACGATTTAGAATGCAAGCTCTTATGGAGATATATCATTTTGCGAGTTTTAAGTCGAGTTGTCGCAGCTCCTCTTGAGTTCGTTTCATTGTTCTCCCCCCGACAGTTCTGATGACCAAATCTGTCGAGTTTATGCTATGCTTGCCGCGGAGAAAACTTTCAACTGTGGTTACCTCTAGATAAGTATACATCTCTTCGGCATCAAGAAGATGTAGTATGCTTCCGTCTATGAGCTGAACGTGTCATCTTCTTTTGAGATGAACTGTAGCACCAAAGTCCATTTCGATAGCATGCGTGTACTCTCCCACCACCTTTAAGGGCTGATGAAGATCCATTTCCTCTGAGGCATATAGATTGATGTCATTCAGGTAAAATGTACGGGTGGCTTAATGCCTCCGGTTGACGGAGGAGTCGCAGTTGTATCCACGGGTTTTCTTTAATGCAACGGACAACGGCAATAGGGAGATGCAGAGATGAGAGAATCCCCTGAAACACTCTTCTTCTAAAGATAACATGCTCTGTTTGGGCTCTAACTTGACCAGATTTTGTGGCGAAGCGAGTACTCCAGAGCGAAATCAGTTGTCTAATACATCTCATCATTTGATCGAGTATTGAAAGGCAATTGAGCAAATGCATGATTCTCTTCATAAAAACTCTTTCCCAGACAAATGTCTCGCGTTTATATAGGTACTCAAGTGTAACCAGAATCATCGCGACGCGACGGTTATCCCGAATATTCATTACCGGCAGCTATCTGCCTTTTTCTCGGAAACCATATCGATGATACGCGTGCAAGTCTATCCAGCAACGTAGCTAGGGGATTTTTATCAATCTCGTAACATTATCCCCCTCTCAATTTTGATCGTCCCGATCAAACAATGTGTCGTTGTCTCCATTATAACGTTTGAGTCTCTCTAGGTGAACGGCCTTCATTTTCGCTCACGGGCTGCGTTGAATTCTATAGACCACGTCGTTTATTCTTTTCACTATCGTATATGGTCCTTCCGAAGATGGTGTTAATTTAGGAGAAAATCCTTTCTTACAACGAGGATTGTACAGCCACACTCGATCTCCTTCTTTGAATCCACCAGTATTGGCCTTAAGATCGTATCGAGCCTTCATTCTGTCACTAGTTATCTTCAATCTTTTTCTTGCAAATTCGTGGATCCCATTCAAGCTATCTCGCAGTTCGTCTGCATAATCCTGTACATCTTTTTCTTCAGAACTTGGTGATCCGAACACCAAGTCACAGGGCAACCGAAGTTCTCTCCCGAAGATGATGCTGGATTGAGCTCTGTGGAATCGTGCACAGAGGCCCTGTAAGCCATCAAGAATAGTGGAAGATGTCGATCCCAGGTCTTTTGGTGCTCCTCTACTACTTTGAAAAGATGTTCTTCCATAGTCCTGTTGAACCTTTCAATCATGCCATCAGACTGTGGGTGGAGGGACGTTATTCTGGTCTTGCTAATTCCCATCAATTCACAAACTTCCTTGAATTAATTTTATTCAAAATTTCTTCCTTGATCGGAATATAGCTCCATTGGGACTCCAAACCTTGAAAACATGTTATCCACCAGAGCTCTTGCAATTGTGGATGCTTCTTGATTAGGCAAGGCATAAGCTTCAACCCATTTGCTAAAGTGATCCATGGCAACGAGGATGTATTTGTTGCCATCATTCGTCATCGGAAACGGTTCTGCTACATCGATGGCGATTCGTTCGAAGGGAGCGCCTACATTGTATTTTTTCATCTCTCCTCTCGATCTTGTCTTGGGACCTTTGCTTGCTTCACACTTCGGACATCTTCGGCACCATCTCTCTACATCTTCACGACATTGGAACAAGTAAAATCTCTGCCGTATTTTATCCAAGGTCTTATTCACTCCAAAATGTCCACCTGATTTGCAGCCATGAATCTCCTCCAAGACATCACTTATTCTCGACCTAGGCACAACCAATTGAGAAATCACTTTTCTGCCGTCGGCCGATTCCCAAGCTCTCTTCAATAGACCATTCTCAACAATCAGGGAATCCCATTGTGCCCACAATGCCTTGAAAGCTGGTGATCGTAAGGAGATTTCCTTCCAAGTGGGTCTTTCCGCTCCGCTTTCCTTCCATCGTAGAAAATCTGCAATGTTTGGATCACTTTCTTGGTCCTGCCTCATTTTCGTTGTGGTCCAGTTGTCGTCAACCATTAATCTCACTTGGTTGATTCCTTCGCGACGTTCAATTCGCTCACAATGCTCACAGGTATCCGAACAAGGTCTTCTGGACAAGGCATCTGCGTTGTTGTGTAATCGTCCTGGTTGATGTTTTATCTTGAAGTGATACTGGTTCAACTTCTCAATCCACCTTACTACTTGTCCTTCAGGGACTTCATTTCGAGTAACCACTTCAAAGCTGCATGATCTGTTCTAATGAGAAATTATCTTCCATATAGATATTTGTGGAAGTGGTCAACAGCCTTGATTATTGCCAGTAGTTCCTTCCTTGTTACGCAATAATTTCTTTCTGGTTTGGTCAGTGCCTTGCTGTAAAACTCAATTACTTTTTCCTAGCCATCTTGCTCTTGTGATAGTACGGCTCCAATCCCATTGTTACTGGCATCTGTGTCCAAAACGAAAAGGCCTCTTTGACGTGGAAAACTTAGAATCGATCTGGAGTATAAAGCAACTTTCAACTTTCCAAATGCCCGTTCACTTTCGTTGGACCAGACGAATTTGACTCGGTCTTCTGTCAACTTATGTAGGGGTGCCAGAATATCACCAAATCCTTCTACAAATCGACGGTAATAGGTGCAAAGACCTAGGAAGCTCCTCACTTCATGTTTGTCTTTAGGTCTTGGCCAGTCTCGGATCGTCTGTATCTTCCTTTCGTCTGTTCGGATGCCGACTGATGACACTGTGTGGCCCAGAAAATCCACTTCCTTCTGGAACAATGAGCATTTCTGGGGATTCAGTTTAAGGTTGGCATTCCTGATTCGTTGGAGTATTTCTCGCAAATTGTGCAGATGTTCTGCAAACGTCTTTCCCATGACTAAAACGTCGTCGAGGTATACTAGGCAAGTCTTCCAAGTGAGCCCACGCAAGACCAGCTCCATAAGTCTTTCGAATGTTGCTGGAGCATTGCACAATCCAAAAGGCATAACAGTAAACTGATAAAGTCCGCTTCCAGTCGAAAATGCTGTCTTCTCCTTATCTTCTTCATGTATGCCTACTTGCCAATACCCGCTTTTCAGATCTAGGGTTGAGAACCAACGTGAACCTGCTAGAGATGTTAAAGAGTCGTCAATCCTTGGTAAAGGGTAGCTATCCTTATTCGTTACATCATTCAATTTCCTATAATCCACACAGAATCTCGTGGATCCATCCTTCTTAGAAACTAACACAACAGATGCAGACCAAGGGCTCGATGATTCTTCAATCACACCATCTTTAATCATCTTGTCAACAAGCTCTTCCACCTCTTGTTGTTTGGCAAATAGATCTCTTCTTGGTGGTTTCCGAATCGGATGGGCTTGGCCAGTATCGATCCTGTGTTTGACCAGGTTAGTTCTTCCTGTTGTTGTTGAATCAAAGATGTCGCTTTCACTTCTGATGAAATTTTTAGCAGCTCTCAATTCTTCTGTCGACAAGTGTTCAAATGATTTTTCAAGAACTGTCATAACACTCTTTGAGGCTTCCTTTCTTTCCTGGTGGTCACTTGAATCATAGTTCGCTACCCATGAAATAGGTTCACATATTCCATTCTTTAGTTGTTATTTCTTCGGGATACACGTTGGCAACTCTCACAGGAATAGCATGTTTTGTCTTTACTAGGGCTCGTGCAAGAACCAAATCGCTAGGTGATTCAACACATGGCTGTACTATTCCAACGCAGCACCCAGGGTCTCCATCTAATGTAGCATAAACTACTTTCTCCGAAAATCCAGGAATTTTCACGGTTTTCACTAATCGCAGTTTCACAGACATCGTCCACAGGGATGACCCTGGGGGCTCCATTATTGCTAGCCAGCATGCGCCCCGATATGCTGGCTAAGTTTAGTTTTCCTGCCACCCACTTGAGGACTCGCTGGATAACCTTTTCCTCATAGGTGATTGCGAACGTGGTGGCATTCTAACTCTGCAGTCCTTTATTAGATGGCCCAATTTTCCACATCTATAGCACGCCCTGTTCTTCTGAGTGCTCATTCCGCTCTTCAAAGATTTGATCTCATCCAGAACCTTCTCGAATAAACTAGTAACTGCGCCTGAATGTTGTTCGGGTTCTTCTATTGCTACTGCTCCACTTCTAGAGAACGTACTAATGCATCGCTACTCCTCTTGAAGTATGTTAGTCGCAGAGTTCTTTGGACTCCGGTGTCTCTCAGTCCATCTATAAATAACTGCACCGCTAACTGTTCTTTGAAATCTCCCGGTGCTTCTGGGTAAGCCAGTTGAATTAGGCGTCTCACATCCGATTCAAATTCCTGCAGACTCTCACCTGATTTCTGAGTGCGCGTTTTCATTTGAGCCCGATACAGTTGTTCTCGATGTTGACCGCCATACCGCAACTCTAATGCAGTAATCAGGTCTTTATATTTATTTTGCTGTTGGATAGGTATCGTCTGTAACATACCCAAAGCTGGCCCTCTCAAAGCTACTATAAGGGCCGTAGCTTTTTCTTCTTCGCCCCATCCATTTGCTACTGCTGCAGCTTCAAATTGTCGGGGATACATGGACCAAGAGGACTGTCCATCAAAAGTCGGTGGTTTTACGGAAATTTCTGATGTGGCAACCCTGTCTCGACGATCTTGCTTCTTGAGTGCTATCTGATTTTCTAGTCCTTTCATCTACCCTCGCACTGTATCAAATTTCTTATTAACCTCATCGTCGATTTTTTTGACGTCTTTATTTCTTCTTTCAGTTCCTCCATTTGTACTTCGGTTTTCTGTAATACATGTTGGAAGAACTTGTCTTGATGTTCTAGAACCTTCTGGAAGTCTGTTTTCCTTTGTTTTTCTATTCGTTCCAATTCATTCTTTTGTTGTTCGAGAAGTTTCTGGAGTGCTTCTTCTCGTTCATTTCTCTGTTCTTCGAGAATTTTATGGAGTGTTTCTTCTCGTTCTTGTTTTTCATTTTCTCGTTCTTATTTGTCATCTAACCGTCGCATTTCCTCTTCTCGTTTTTCCTTTTCTCGTTCTTGTTTTTCATCTTCTCGCTCTTTTCTCTGTTCTTCGAGAATTTTCTGGAGTGCCTCTTCTCGTTCTTTCTTTTCCTCCTGGCGCCTTATTTCCAAATCCGCAAATTGATTTTTGGATAAATTTCACAATGTCCTCCATCGTATCGTACGATGTACTACTCGTATTCACCATAGTTTATAAATATAGTTTCTGTATTTCACTAATATCCCACTTCTGACACCACTGTTACGTTTTTGCTAAATAATAGGCCGAGCACACTACTAAACTGTTTATTTTATAACTTCACTATAAACAAACATACAACACTTCACTGACTAATAAAACACTTAGATCTATACAACAATACAACTGGCTAAATATTCCAAACACTTCTGCTTATTATCACTTTCTAATCTTCTTAAATAATTCTCTTCATAAAAACTCTCTTTCCCAGTCAAATGTCTCGCGTTTATATAGGTACTCAAGTGTAACCAGAATCATCGCGACGCGATGGTTCGGTTATCCCGAATATTCATTGCCGGCAGCTATCTGCTTTTTTCTCGGAAACCATATCGATGATACGCGTGCGAGTCTATCCAGCGGCGTAGCTATGGGATTTTTATCAATCTCGTAACATTATAATCCCTAATACGATGATGATCTTCAAAAAAATTAAAAACGACTGATATTTCATTCAGCTGGGTTATTACAGCGGCTTATTTGAAAATTTAGGATAGTTTTGATTTTCTTTCGATGTTCAAATTTTCAATAAATGAAAGCTCTGTATAAATAGTACCAAATTGAGTGTTTATAGTTAGTTCGTCAACGCTCCTGATGATGCAAAAATTTTTAGAGGTATGTACTTACATTCCGAGTATATAAAAAAGGCTATTCCTTGAATTACAGAAAAATTAATGAACACTATGTTCAAATGAGAGCCGTGTAAATGCGATTGTGTTAAATGGGAATGAGTAAGTATAACTGCACTTCATATTCAAATTAAAATAAGCAGTTGGCGTGAGGAAATCTTAATCGCTAGCATTTGCATTCTGCTCCCAGAGAGGTCTTAGATAATATTCGTGGGTAGACTAAACTCGACCTACAAAAACCACATTACACAATAAATAGACTGAGTTCGCAGAATGGGAAAATTACTCCTGAAAATTAGTGTTTTTAATTTTAATTTTTAATCTTTATTATGTATTACATACTTGTATAATGACGAGTTTATGCTGTATAACGAAATCAGCTATTTTCTTGAAGTACATACAAATATTTGTAAGCTAGGTATTGCTAAGTGTACATAAGTAAATATCACCCGTTCACTGAGGTCACATCATAACCTGATATCTGTTGCATTCCATATAAAAAAACAAAATAAACCCAACTTTCTGAAGGAGCAATTACAAAAAAGATTTGAAGTTCATCCATGAAAATAACATAATTTCTATTGTACTACCCTATTAATGAAAATTTGTCTTTTTTTCGTCGAACGGTTACACCCTTACGAACAACCATCAGAAGTCTTCAAGAGACTTGTGGCCAAGCTGGCATATATCGGAGAGAACCATTTTAGATAATTAAACAAAAAATGTTCAAGTAGTTTTCAATTATGATGGACCTATTAGTCCAATTTGTCGTGCATGATCGATATCCAGTTTAAGTGAATTCTGAAGTCTAACAAGGCTTCAACTGCAACATTTCGAATTTCAAGTTTAGTTGAACATTTTTCGGATATTAGTAATGAACCAATTCAACATTTCATTCACTTCAAGATCAATTGAACTATTTTCTTTCAGTTTTTCAATGCTGCATCTTGCATTTTTAGAAACCAATAGAAACTGTAATACTCATAAACGAAACGAGAGCTTGTTCGGTTGGTATTTTGTACAATAGTACTACACTTGGGAGTTGAAGGGATATTCGAATGAACAATTTCAAAAAATAATATTTAGGCTTAATCCGTGTTGCTGAAACGGTTTATTTTGTGTCGTTTGAGACGTGATTGTTGTTACTATGAAACCTTCGAAACACAGATTTGATATTACCACGAGCTAGGAGCAGTATTTTCAACAATTCCTGTTGTCATTGATTCGAAATGAGATAAGGATGGCTTTTGATTGGTTCAGTTAGATAGTAGTCAAAATAGTTCAGAGATTAACAATAGTTACTGTGAGTCAACCTTAGGAAATAGACAAATGCTATGGTTTTTTGAAGAACTACCATTCTTTAATCCTTGAAGTTCAACCAGCGTAAAAGCCATGTAAACGTCAGAAAATCTATTTTTTTACCAGTTGATGACAAAAGAATGTATTTTCATTACTATACAAAAACTCAATTGTACATATATTAACCTTCACAAAATCTCTTAATGAAAAAATCCGTTAGGATTAGAAGTAAGTGGAGAAACAGAAATGAGTAATGAGGCTAGACGCGGATAGCGACTTAGTTTTATAGTATGTAGAGAAGACATGAGGAAAATTGTCGTAGGTAATATCCCGACAAACCGCAGAATTAAAAAAAAAGTCACTCTACTATCTCGAAAAGTTATACAGCAAAAAACTTTGGATTCTGAAGGGATATTCGACCAGACAATTTCAAGGATACGTTTTTGGACTAAAGCAGTGTCTTCTTGGTCATTGGTTTGAAATAAGAAAATGATGGCATATGTTCGGTTTACAACATGAGGAATATTGTCTATAAGGCTCAATAAAGCAGAAAATAATTTTCCAAATTTTTTTCTCAAACTTTCTGCCTATTGGCAATAGCAACTCAGCTATCGTGTCTGTTGCTTGGCAAACAATTTTTCGATATTCTGTCAAATTATTTTCAATTTATTCTTAGTTTTGCTCATTCTTTCCCCACATTAAATTAACAATTTCTGTTATTCTGTGTTTCGCGCCTCATGTTTGAAACCATTTCAGATCAGTAGTTACGAGGTAGCGAAAAATAAGTTTCATTGATAGTGTTACGGAGTAAGAGAGAAACATATTCTCATTTGGGGATAACCAAAGTAAATCGGAGTCGAGCTAATTGCTTTGCAAATAAATAGGCATCAAAGCATACCGGACTACATGAAATCCGAGTCTTTTGATGAAAACAGCAGCTACTATTACCTTAACGTATCAGGCACAAATATCCCATAACTGAGAAATTAAATCATACATAAACAGAAGGATATTACTCGTTCCTGACAAAGTACATAAGGGCTTATTCATTCGTATATATAACACTAAGCCGGAAACACTTTAAACGAGACCTTAAATGTAACAATATCACAGTACTTCCTCTCTCCACAATGCACGTTCAAACTTTATCACCTAAAATGATATGTTTACAGCGTTGTCTATGAGAATTATATACAATTCAGACGCGTCGATTAATTTTTTCCCAAGATAGGGAACTTTATCTTCTGGGGGGTGTACTTAGTACCGGAAATGATTATAAATTGGGGATGGCCAAGACTACAGCGTTTACATAAGAAAATACAGTTGAGAGGGTACTGTCCCCCAGTATTTTCCCTTATCGACGCTAGTGGCTGAAAAAAACATTTTAATTTGGAAATGTTGTAATAGTTATTTATTTGATTTGCATAAGTGTTTAAGATGGCATTTTATTCACACAGGAATGATTAAACGGGAGAGCTTAAGCGTTTAATTTAATTATGCGACGGTTTTTGGGTGAAGAGGTCAAACTCAGGTATCTATAACAATTCCTTGCCTAGTTGTGCTTCAATATTAGGAGCAGCTACAAAAAAAGTCATCCATATTGAAAAACGTAACAAATTTTGTTTGATGTGTAGAAAGGTAGAAATATCTAGAAAAATGTAAATAAAACAACAAAATGTTTCAAAAAATACTAGTGTGAAAACAGAAACGGTTGTCGTGCCAGAAACGAAATATTAGTATAAGCGCAAGGGTGCCTTATGTTACTCGTCCTTCGAAATTTTCCGAATTTATATTGGAATTGAAACTTTCTACATTATTATCATGATAATGATCAAGACGAATGAAGGTTTACACACAACAATGATAAAATTATGATAATGGTGCTTTTGATGAATCAAAAGAAATTATTTATCAGTGGCTGGTACAACACTTACATCATAGGATATGAAGTGTGTTTCTGGAAATTTCTTTTTTGTTTTATATTCAGAACGACATAATAGAGTATACATACTTTCTTTTTTACTGTATATTCAGAAGGAGCTGAAAAAGCATAATTTTCCCAATTCAGATTTTGTTTCCCAATATTAACCCTGGAAACCACCCCCTAAACAACGAAATCTATATTACAGCGTTAATTCATCGTTTCTGGAACTTTCATTTTTACTGCTGTATATTAAGAACGAGCTGAAAAAGCATAATTACCCCAACTCAGATTTTGTTTCCAAATATCAACCTTGGAAACTACCCCCTAAACAACGAAATCTATATTACAGCGTTAATTCATCGTTTCTGGAACTTTATTTTTTACTGTATATTAAGAACGAGCTGAAAAAGCATAATTACCCCAATTCAGATTTTGTTTCCCAATATTAACCCTGGAAACCACCCCCTAAACAACGAAATCTATATTACAGCGTTAATTCATCGTTTCTGGAACTTTCTCTTTTACTGTATATTAGGAACGAGCTGAAAAAGCATAATTACCCCAATTCAGATTTTGTTTCCCATTATTAACCCTGGAAACTACCCTCTAAAAAACGAAATATATATCACAGCGTTAATTCATCGTTTTTGGAACTTTCTTTTTCACTGTATATTTCGAACCAGCTGAAAAACCATAATTACCCCATTTCAGATTTTGTTTCACAATATTAACCCTGGAAACTACCCCCTAAACAACGAAATCTATATTACAGCGCTAATTCATCGTTTCTGGAACTTCATTTCTTTCTGTATATTGAGAACGAGCTGAAAAAGCATAATTACCCCAACTCAGATATTGTTTCCAAATATCAACCTTGGAAACTACCCCCTAAACAGCGAAATCTATATTACAGCATTAATTCATCGTTTCTGGAACTTTATTTTTTACTGTATATTAAGAACGAGCTGAAAAAGCATAATTACCCCAACTCAGATTTTGTTTCCCAATATTAACCCTGGAAACCACCCCCTAAACAACGAAATCTATATTACAGCGTTAATTCATCGTTTCTGGAACTTTCTCTTTTACTGTATATTAGGAACGAGCTGAAAAAGCATAATTACCCCATTTCAGATTTTGTTTCACAATATTAACCCTGGAAACTACCCCCTAAACAACGAAATCTATATTACAGCGCTAATTCATCGTTTCTGGAACTTCATTTCTTTCTGTATATTGAGAACGAGCTGAAAAAGCATAATTACCCATATTCAGATTTTGTTTCCTAATATCACCCCTGGAAACTACCCCCTAAACAACGAAATCTATATTACAGCGTTAATTCATCGTTTCTGGAACTTTATTTTTTACTGTATATTAAGAACGAGCTGAAAAAGCATGATTACCCCAATTCAGATTTTGTTTCCCAATATTAACCCTGGAAACCACCCCCTAAACAACGAAATCTATATTAAAGCGTTAATTCATCGTTTCTGGAACTTTCTTTTTTACTGCTGTATATTAAGAACGAGCTGAAAAAGCATAATTACCCCAACTCAGATTTTGTTTCCAAATATCAACCTTGGAAACTACCCCCTAAACAACGAAATCTATATTACAGCGTTAATTCATCGTTTCTGGAACTTTATTTTTTACTGTATATTAAGAACGAGCTGAAAAAGCATAATTACCCCAATTCAGATTTTGTTTCCTAATATCAACCCTGGAAACTACCCCCTAAACAACGAAATCTATATTACAGCGTTAATTCATCGTTTCTGGAACTTTATTTTTTACTGTATATTAAGAACGAGCTGAAAAAGCATGATTACCCCAATTCAGATTTTGTTTCCCAATATTAACCCTGGAAACCACCCCCTAAACAACGAAATCTATATTAAAGCGTTAATTCATCGTTTCTGGAACTTTCTTTTTTACTGCTGTATATTAAGAACGAGCTGAAAAAGCATAATTACCCCAACTCAGATTTTGTTTCCAAATATCAACCTTGGAAACTACCCCCTAAACAACGAAATCTATTTTACAGCGTTAATTCATCGTTTCTGGAACTTTATTTTTTACTGTATATTAAGAACGAGCTGAAAAAGCATAATTACCCCAATTCAGATTTTGTTTCCCAATATTAACACTGGAAACCACCCCTTAAACAACGAAATCTATATTACAGCATTAATTCATCGTTTCTGGAACTTTCTCTTTTACTGTATATTAGGAACGAGCTGAAAAAGCATAATTACCCCAATTCAGATTTTGTTTCCCATTATTAACCCTGGAAACTACACTCTAAAAAACGAAATCTATATCACAGCGTTAATTAATCGTTTTTGGAACTTTCTTCTTTACTGGATATTTAGAACGAGCTGAAAAACCCTAGTTACCCCATTTCAGATTTTTTTCACAATATTAACCCGGGAAACTACCCCCTAAACAACGAAATCTATATTACAGCGCTAATTCATCGTTTCTGGAACTTCATTTCTTTCTGTATATTAAGAACGAGCTGAAAAAGCATAATTACCCCAATTCAGATTTTGTTTCCTAATATCAACCCTGGAAACTACCCCCTAAACAACGAAATCTGTATTACAGCGTTAATTCATCGTTTCTGGAACTTCATTTCTTTCTGTATATTGAGAACGAGCTGAAAAAGCATAATTACCCCAACTCAGATATTGTTTCCAAATATCAACCTTGGAAACTACCCCCTAAACAACGAAATCTATATTACAGCATTAATTCATCGTTTCTGGAACTTTATTTTTTACTGTATATTAAGAACGAGCTGAAAAAGCATAATTACCCCAACTCAGATTTTGTTTCCCAATATTAACCCTGGAAACCACCCCCTAAACAACGAAATCTATATTACAGCGTTAATTCATCGTTTCTGGAACTTTCTCTTTTACTGTATATTAGGAACGAGCTGAAAAAGCATAATTACCCCATTTCAGATTTTGTTTCACAATATTAACCTTGGAAACTACCCCCTAAACAACGAAATCTATATTACAGCGCTAATTCATCGTTTCTGGAACTTCATTTCTTTCTGTATATTGAGAACAAGCTGAAAAAGCATAATTACCCCAATTCAGATTTTGTTTCCTAATATCAACCCTGGAAACTACCCCCTAAACAACGAAATCTATATTACAGCGTTAATTCATCGTTTCTGGAACTTTATTTTTTACTGTATATTAAGAACGAGCTGAAAAAGCATGATTACCCCAATTCAGATTTTGTTTCCCAATATTAACCCTGGAAACCACCCCCTACACAACGAAATCTATATTAAAGCGTTAATTCATCGTTTCTGGAACTTTCTTTTTTACTGCTGTATATTAAGAACGAGCTGAAAAAGCATAATTACCCCAACTCAGATTTTGTTTCCAAATATCAACCTTGGAAACTACCCCCTAAACAACGAAATCTATATTACAGCGTTAATTCATCGTTTCTGGAACTTTATTTTTTACTGTATATTAAGAACGAGCTGAAAAAGCATAATTACCCCAATTCAGATTTTGTTTCCCAATATTAACACTGGAAACCACCCCTTAAACAACGAAATCTATATTACAGCATTAATTCATCGTTTCTGGAACTTTCTCTTTTACTGTATATTAGGAACGAGCTGAAAAAGCATAATTACCCCAATTCATATTTTGTTTCCCATTATTAACCCTGGAAACTACACTCTAAAAAACGAAATCTATATCACAGCGTTAATTAATCGTTTTTGGAACTTTATTTTTTACTGTATATTTAGAACGAGCTGAAAAACCATAATTACCCCATTTCAGATTTTTTTCACAATATTAACCCTGGAAACTACCCCCTAAACAACGAAATCTATATTACAGCGCTAATTCATCGTTTCTGGAACTTCATTTCTTTCTGTATATTAAGAACGAGCTGAAAAAGCATAATTACCCCAATTCATATTTTGTTTCCTAATATCAACCCTGGAAACTACCCCCTAAACAACGAAATCTGTATTACAGTGTTGATTCATCGTTTCTGGAACTTTATTTTTTACTGTATATTAAGAACGAGCTGAAAAAGCATAATTACCCCAACTCAGATTTTGTTTCCCAATATTAACCCTGGAAACCACCCCCTGAACAACGAAATCTATATTACAGCGTTAATTCATCGTTTCTGGAACTTTCTCTTTCACTGTATATTAGGAACGAGCTGAAAAAGCATAATTACCCCAATTCAGATTTTGTTTCCCAATATTAACCCTGGAAACTACCCCCTAAACACCAAAATCTATATTACAGCGCTAATTCATCGTTTCTGGAACTTTCTTTTTTACTGTATATTAAAAACTTCATTTTCTACTGTATATTCAGAACGAGCTGAAAAAGCATAATTACCCCAATTCAGATTTTGTTTCCTAATATCAACCCTGGAAACTACCCCCTAATCAACGAAATCTACATTACAGCGTTAATTCATCGTGTCTGGAACTTTCTTTTTTACTGCTGTATATTAAGAACGAGCTGAAAAAGCATAATTACCCCAACTCAGATTTTGTTTCTAAATATCAACCCTGGAAACTACCTCCTAAACAACGAAATCATTCATCGTTTCTGGAACTTTATTTTTTACTTTATATTAAGAACGAGCTGAAAAAGCATAATTACCCCAATTCGGATTTCGATTCCCAATATTAACCCTGGAAACCACCCCCTAAACAACGAAATCTATATTACAGCGCTAATTCATCGTTTCTGGAACTTCATTTCTTTCTGTATATTCAGAACGAGCTGAAAAAGCATAATTACCCCAATTCAGATTTTGTTTCCTAATATCAACCCTGGAAACTACCCCCTAATCAACGAAATCTACATTACAGCGTTAATTCATCGTTTCTGGAACTTTCTTTTTTACTGTATATTCAGAACGAGCTGAAAAAGCATAATTACCCCAATTCAGAATTTGTTTCCCAATATTAACCCTGGAAACTACCCCCTAAACAACGAAATCTATATTACAGAGTTAATTCATCGTGTCTGGAACTTTCTTTTTTACTGCTGTATATTAAGAACGAGCTGAAAAAGCATAATTACCCCAACTCAGATTTTGTTTCCAAATATCAACCCTGGAAACTACCTCCTAAACAACGAAATCTATATTACAGCGTTAATTCATCGTTTCTGGAACTTTATTTTTTACTGTATATTAAGAACGAGCTGAAAAAGCATAATTACCCCAATTCAGATTTCGATTCCCAATATTAACCCTGGAAACCATCCCCTAAACAACGAAATCTATATTACAGCGTTAATTCATCGTTTCTGGAACTTTCTCTTTTACTGTATATTAGGAACGAGCTGAAAAAGCAGAATTACCCCAGTTCAGATTTTGTTTACCATTATTAACTCTGGACACTACCCTCTAAAAAACGAAATCTATATCACAGCGTTAATTCATCGTTTTTGGAACTTTCTTTTTTACTGTATATTTAGAACGAGCTGAAAAACCATAATTACCCCATTTCAGATTTTGTTTCATAATATTAACCCTGGAAACTACCCCCTAAACAACGAAATCTATATTACAGCGCTAATTCATCGTTTCTGGAACTTCATTTCTTTCTGTATATTCAGAACGAGCTGAAAAAGCATAATTACCCCAATTCAGATTTTGTTTCCCAATATTAACCCTGGAAACCACCCCCTAAACAACGAAGTCTATATTACAGCGTTAATTCATCGTTTCTGGAACTTTCTCTTTCACTGTATATTAGGAACGAGCTGAAAAAGCATAATTACCCCAATTCAGATTTTGTTTCCCATTATTAACCCTGGAAACTACCCTCTAAAAAACGAAATATATATCACAGCGTTAATTCATCGTTTTTGGAACTTTCTTTTTTACTGTATATTAAAAACGAGCTGAAAAAGCATAATTACCTGAATTCAGATTTTGTTTCCCAATATTAACCCTAGAAACTACCCCCTAATCAACGAAATCTATATTACAGCGTTAATTCATCGTTTCTAGAACTTCATTTTCTACTGTATATTCAGAACGAGCTGAAAAAGCATAATTACCCCAATTCAGATTTTGTTTCCTAATATCAACCCTGGAAACTACCCCCTAATCAACGAAATCTACATTACAGCGTTAATTCATCGTTTCTGGAACTTTCTTTTTTACAGTATATTTAGAACGAGCTGAAAAAGCATAATTTTCCCAATTCAGATTTTGTTTCCCAATATTAACCCTAGAAACTACCCCCTAAACAACGAAATCTATATTACAGCGTTAATTCATCGTGTCTGGAACTTTCTCTTTTACTGCTGTGTATTAAGAACGAGCTGAAAAAGCATAATTACCCCAACTCAGATTTTGTTTCCAAATATCAACCCTGGAAACTACCTCCTAAACAACGAAATCTATATTACAGCGTTAATTCATCGTTTCTGGAACTTTATTTTTTACTGTATATTAAGAACGAGCTGAAAAAGCATAATTACCCCAATTCAGATTTCGATTCCAAATATTAACCCTGGAAACCACCCCCTAAACAACGAAATCTATATTACAGCGTTAATTCATCGTTTCTGGAACTTTCTCTTTAACTGTATATTAGGAACGAGCTGAAAAAGCATAATTACCCCATTTCAGATTTTGTTTCACAATATTAACCCTGGAAACTACCCCCTAAACAACGAAATCTATATTACAGCGCTAATTCATCGTTTCTGGAACTTCATTTCTTTCTGTATATTCAGAACGAGCTGAAAAAGCATAATTACCCCAATTCAGATTTTGTTTCCTAATATCAACCCTGGAAACTACCCCCTAATCAACGAAATCTACATTACAGCGTTAATTCATCGTTTCTGGAACTTTATTTTTTACTGTATATTAAGAACGAGCTGAAAAATCATAATTACCCCAATTCAGATTTTGTTTCCCAATATTAACCCTGGAAACCACCCCCTAAACAACGAAATCTATATTACAGCGTTAATTCATCGTTTCTGGAACTTTCTCTTTTACTGTATATTAGGAACGAGCTGAAAATGCATAATTACCCCAGTTCAGATTTTGTTTACTATTATTAACTCTGGACACTACCCTCTAAAAAACGAAATCTATATCACAGCGTTAATTCATCGTTTTTGGAACTTTCTTTTTTACTGTATATTTAGAACGAGCTGAAAAACCATAATTACCCCATTTCACATTTTGTTTCACAATATTAACCCTGGAAACTACCCCCTAAACAACGAAATCTATATTACAGCGCTAATTCATCGTTTCTGGAACTTCATTTCTTTCTGTATATTCAGAACGAACTAAAAAAGCATAATTACCCCAATTCAGATTTTGTTTCCTAATATCAACCCTAGAAACTACCCCCTAATCAACGAAATCTACATTACAGCGTTAATTCATCGTTTCTGGAACTTTCTTTTTTACTGTATATTCAGAACGAGCTGAAAAAGCATAATTACACCAATTCAGATCTTGTTTCCCAATATTAACCCCAGAAACTACCCCCTAATCAACGAAATCTATATTACAGCGTTAATACATCGTTTCTGGAACTTTCTTTTTTACTATATACAGTGTGGTCCACTAAGTGTGCAACAAATGGGAAACTTGTTTATTATCGATTTATCAGAAAATTTTATTCTTGACAAAAGTTGGTGCATGTTCCAAAACTATACCAACTGTACCTGAAATGGCTTTATGACAAACAGCATATAGGATAGGCCAAAAATATAAAGTTAGTTCAAGTGTCTGTACTATCGCTTATTGGTCCTTTTTTGTTCATGGCTATCCGCGATAGATTTTGACAGTTTATTCATATGAACATTTACTTAGTAAAGTATTTGCCTCGTTAAAAACAGTATTTGTTTTATTCTAGAGTTCTGTTAAATATCGTTGCAACAAACATGAAGTTGTCGGTCATCTAAAAAAATACAAATCCAAGTAAATTTTACAAATACACTTTAATTTGATAAAAAATACTCCAAACTGATTTGATTGTGGCTACTTCACATACATATTAAATCAAAATGTATGTATGTATCATACGGGGGTAATTCAATATTTTCCAAACGAAAAAAAAAATCGAATAGCAGGCCATGACTCCGTATCTGAACATAACTTTTAATTCTAAGCAACTTTTCTCTTCAATATATTTCTATATTTTTTGAAATAAGGGTACTTTACTCTTGAACGAACTTTATATTTTCTGGTCTATCCTGTATGGTGTTTGTCATAAAGCCATTTCAGGTACACTTGGTATAGTTTTGGAACATGCACCAACTTTTGTCAAGAATAAAATTTTCTGAGAAATCGATAATAAACAAGTTTCCCATTTGTTGCACACTTAGTGGACCACACTGTATACAGAAGGAGCTGAATATCATCAAAAGCACAATTATCATAATTTTATCATTGTTGTGTGTAAACCTCCATTCGTCTTAATAATTATCATGATAATTATGTAGAAATTTTCAATTCCAATATAAATTCTGAAGATTTAGAAGGAGTAACATATGGCGCATATACTAATATTTCGTTTCTGGCGCCACAACCGTTTCTGTTTTCACACTGGTTCAAAAAATGTTCTTCATCTTCCTCTGGTATGGAAACAGATAGATAACTCTTGTGACACAACCGTTTCAAAAACATGTACAAAAAATAGCAAATTAAAGTAAAAAAAAATTAGTGTCGTTATCATTGTTATATCCGTCAATTGTTATATGTTATATGTCAACCGGTTGCATCCCTACGTGCAACCCTCAAAAGTCAGAGACTTGTGCGAGCTAGGGGAAGACGTAGCCCTTACCTGTGATGCCATGCACGAGACCGGTGGCAATGCTGAGATTCGAACTCACGCTCTCTGGCTTGAGGCGAGGACTCAACCCGCACACCACCGCGGCCCATCATCCACTCAGAAATTACGTAAGAAAATTGTCAGAATCAGTGAGGATGAATTGGCAGGCCCTCTTGTTCATAGGATGAAAATTAAGGTAAAATTTTGAGCCTCTCTATCTCTTTCTCTCTCTTTGTCCCACTCTTTCTCTCTCATTTGGCGGTGGCATATTGATTACTTATTATTTGCGATTCAAATATGCAGTTGATATTTTAGGCGAGTACAAAAATTGTAAAAAAAATGTTAAATTTGTCAAATTTTATCACAATATGAAAATAACTGGTGAGTATAAAAGCTAGGCTTTTGTGATTAAATTTTTGTGAAATATTCAAACTACTTTGTTGTATATTTATCACGTGTGAATGCTCATTCAAAGACTCAGTTCAGCAGAACTTTAGAAAACCTAAATATGTCAGTCTGTGGTGTAACAAAACCGTAAGTCCACAACATACAAAATCGATCATTGCATACATTTTCAACCTTAATCAAGTCCAATTAGGTTTTTAGACGAGTATCAATTGTGGCACCTCCAATTTTGGTATGCTAGTAGTTGAAACCATACCAAACAAAAAAACCGGGAGTGGAACCCAAAAACTGTAAGAGTATTGAATTATTGTAGAAAGACAAGAGTTTTATCAAGGACATATTTCACATTTTCCATTCTCACAAGTAAGTGAAATTCTCTTTGAATTTGTTATGTGGATGTTTTTTGTTAATCCCTACAGAAAAAAGTGTATTTGGATATACTTAATAAATGGATATTATAATAATATTTGGAATGACTCATCCATCCTTCCCCAGGGATATTTGAAGTGGGATAAATTGTGGATTCTTGTACATTATCATGCGCTGATTTAAAGAAAACACAAGCTGTGTGCCAACTTTGTAACATGTCTCATGTTGTACGATTTAAAAATGTAAGCACTGAAAGGACAATTTTTTTGAATCTATAATAATAATAATAATAATCCCTCATAAACACTCGTTGAGTGTACCCAAAGGCATAGCCTGTGCGGGTAGAGGACGGCTATTATTATTATTTGCCGTGGCGCTCCGGGGCGACTTACTGATGTTTTAGGTGATGTATTCACTTTTCAGCTGTAGGAAAACCCGGAAAAACTACAGCACCACCTCGGGTGGTCGGTGTGCACTCCAAGCTAGCACTAGACGAGATTGGCATCTAGACAACTCACAATACACTTGCTTTTGCTTTAGGCGGCCGCCTATCTATCCGATATAAAGTAGTTGAGAAAAATTCTCGTACCTACATCGGATTCGAACCGACTATCGCTATGCTGGAGTTTCGAACGGCCTGTGCATTAGACCGTTGATCCACCGACCACCTAACGAATTAAATTCGAAACTCGCATAAGAATACTAACTAACCCCTGGAAACACAATCATTTAACATATTATACTACTTGTAGTGACCATCCTCATAATCTTCATAATATTCTTGAATTAGATGTGAGGCCTAACCATAACCTCAAAAAGTCTTCTACCTCTTCTCTACAATGATAAATATTCCTCAACGCCATTTTAGCAACATTTTCAGAGCTCGTAAAAACGGATTTGATTGAAATATGAAGCATTAACCTAACCGAACTTACCCTAACTTAGCCAATTAAAATTATCCAGAACTATTTTACAAAGAATTGTTCTGCTTTTCATTATATCGAAGCCGTTGTCTGATAGCCCTCTTACTTTCCGAGAAAACCCCAAGAACAAAAAAAGGTTATACTCGAAGTCAAACACACCCGGATTTTTTGGAGATTTTTTTTTAACCATAGATGATATATATTATCGAGAAGTTACTTTCATACTGCCACAATTCATCTTTCGGTTTTGGCACAAATTTGTCTGTGGATAGTGGATTATGTTTTAATTGTCTTTTTCATAGCTTTATTGATCGACTTCAAGCCACTTCACAATGCTATAATATGTAAACATATTGAAGAAAAAGAAAAAATTGTTCTAAAAGATCTGTCATGCAGCGGTTGTTACGCGGTTGCAGGAGTATCTGGGAAAATAACGAAAAGGAGTCAGTCTTTTTTGCAGGAGAAACTGACACAATCTGTCAAGAAACAAGCAATCTGTAGAAAGAAATATAAAAATAGAAGAAGACTTGTCTTTAGTAACAATTACAATGATTACGGATAATCTTGTCGTAAACCAGATATATTTTTTTCTAGTGATTCTTTTATTGCAAGAGACAGTTTTTTGGACTATTAATTTCTCAAAAAATTAGGAAGAGGTGAGGTATACAGAATTGTTATCCCGTGACCAAGCCACTTCAATACCTATTATGGGAGAACGAAAAGAAGAAAATAGCTGGGAAATTATTATAGAAAACATCATATTTGCAAAGCAATTATATGAAAACAAAATGAACTAAAGACTTCATCTGCTCTGAAAGAGAATCTCAGTATCAAAATATTGAACGGTGGACTGTTCATTCACGTCCAGCAACAATATCGGTGCCAGTCCGGATGGTATCACCGAGGATGATCACTGTGCAATCGAAGTGAAATGTCCATATTCGGCAAAAAAGATGACACCAGCAGAAGGTATCAGAAATAAAAAGATAACTCACTGGAAAAAGAATGGCGGAGTAAATATGAGGCCCAAATGGTATTTCCAGATTCAGTGCCAACTTCAAGTAAGAAAATTGAAAACTTGCCTATCTGGTATGTGGACTTCACTTGGATTGAAATATGAATTTTCATTTTGAGGGACGACAACTTCTGGTATGAGAATATGGAACAAAAGTTAGTAATATATTGTTATATGAGTAGAACAGTAGATAATTGGAAAAACGGCTGAACTGGAAGAAGAAGAAAGGCTCAAAGAAATGCCAAATGTAAAATAATCATTTCCTCAATCGAATGAAATATCAAAAAAAAAATTATATTTCAAATTTCAAAACTTCAACTAGATATCTAGGAAAAGACCATGAATATAATTTCATATAATCAGTACTACAGGCTATATATTGAATCAAAAGAACTAAAAATTGACAATTTTATTGGACAAGTAGATAACCAATCTATAGCTTCCAAAGAAAAGTATTCCCAATATATCTGGAATAACCCATAAAGCAAAGAATACAATTGTTTTATAGTTTATATTTTTTAATTAGAATAAATATGACATTGAATATTCAACAAAATGTCAAGACTTTTTCTTCTCATTCGAACTCATCTGTACATTCCACAATGAAATACCTACGGTGATAATTTATTTTTTCTGAAATCGTTCAAGAATGCCCACTTTCTCGGAGCAACTTCAGGCCTCAAAATACGCTAATCTAGTATTTTAGTCCGTTGCTAAGCAACGAACTTTCCCGGACCGTTTTCGGCACTAAACTGAACGGGAATAGTATATTGTGTATCTAGTAGTAAAATCAATACATTCCCGGACGACAATGTAAATTGTTGGCCGAGGCGATAAGCCGAGGCCATCAAGCATTGAAGTCTGAGAATGTGCTTTTACTACGAGGTACACATACTATTTTTTCTGAAATCGCAATCAGCATTATCATAAATTAAGGAATTATACTTATACACGCCGTCAAAAATTTTCCCGGATCGTTTACGGTACGGGAATAGTTATTATCCTAACAAGTACGGAAAGAGTACCATTCCCGCATGAGACTGCCGTTACCCGAACGACGCAAAGCGGAGTTCGGGTAAGCAGTCGAGTGCGGGATAGTACCTTTCCGTATGAGTAAGGATCAAGATTTTTTCTACAAGAGCATTGAAACATCTTATGTGATGCTCTTGAACAAACTTTCACGTGCGGGAAAATGTATCCCGCACTAGTGCGGGAATATGACACCTCTCAAACTAAATTGCGTGCGGGAATAGGGCGGAACACGCACGCTTGTAGAAAATAGTTATTATCCTAAAGCGGCGTTCGGGTAAGCAGTCGAGTGCGGGAGAGTACCTTTCCGTATGAGTTAGGATCAATATTTTTTCTACAAGCGAATAAAAAAAAATTATGTAGCACTCTTGAATAAACTTTAGCGTGCGGGAAAAATTTTTCCCGCACTAGTACGTGAAAAACTCACTTGAAGTGACATTAGCGTGCGGGAATATGACACCTCTCAAACTAAATTGCGTGCGGGAATAGGGCGGAACACGCACGCTTGTAGAAAAAGTACTTTCCCGTACAGTTTAGTGCCGAAAACGGTCCGGGAAAGTTCGTTGCTTAGCAACGGACTAAAATACTAGATTAGCGTATTTTGAGGCCTGAAGTTGCTCCGAGAAAGTGGGCATTCTTGAACGATTTCAGAAAAAGTAGTGTCCCGTATCGTAAACGATCCGGGAAAATTTTTGACGGCTTGTATACATTTTAGAAAGTAAATGAATGCACGCAAACAATAAGTATAATTCCTTAATTTATGATAATGCTGATTGCGATTTCAGAAAAAATAGTATGTGTACCTCGAAGGAAAAGCACATTCCCAGACTTCAATGCTTGTTGGCCTCGGCTTATCGCCTCGGCCAACAATTTACATTGTCGTCCGGGAATGTATTGCTTTTACTACTAAATACACAATATACTATTCCAGACATTCCGACATTGTCTCAATGATCATTACCATTATCATTCAGTATTCAGTTAGTCCATTCGAAACTTCTGTTTAATAAATCAAAATAACCAAATTCATACTCGGTTACGCTACCGAAATAAGGTTTCTGCAAACAGTTGTTTGGACGAGGGCGGTCTTGTCACGCCTTCATAAATTGTTATCGTGAGCAAATGCGAATTTCAACTTGGTGTATGCAACCAAAATATAACTTGTGGGTGTATTCACAATGAAAATTATACAAATTCAATGTGTAGTAGGAACTCGGCTTAAGAGAGATCCCAGATTACCAGAAGATGACAGGTCCAGTTCAAGGAGAATTTGTAATGGAATGATCAAGTCATAAGGAAGTCTATCCACGTTCTTGACTCCTCAATGAAGATTACCACACAGCCGTAATGTAATAATATAATATGCTGTGGTGTCCTTCCAAGGAATGTGGCACAGATATCTGTTAGATGTACAGCAACACCCGATCATTAATACACTAGTTGATTAATACTTATTCATTATACAGGGTGTTCCTTAAAGACATGCTAATATTTGAGGGGGTGATTCTTTGACTTATTTTAAGGAAAATACTTTCTATAAACGTATGTCCTAAAAGTCTTAACTTTTGAGATACAGGGTGATAAAGTTTTGAAAAAATATCAGTTTTTTAATAATAACTGAGATAATATTGTAGACGTTTTTATAAAATTTGGTACATGTCTTCTATGCATCAAGGTGCATTTTTTAATGTACAAACATTTTCATATTCTCAACCAGTGGCGTCGGTACGGGTTTTGCATTGAATATTTTTGGAGAAAAAAATACTACGCCACTGCTTTCTCCTGAAAAAAAAATACTTTTGAGGTCCTCATTCATTTTTGAGCAAATTTGATCTCTTGAGTTTTTTTTGTCCGCCGCATGTTTTTCGCTTAAAAAAATAAAAATCGTTTCATTTCAGGATCAATTCTTCAAAAATCTGATGCGGTGTGGAAATGTTTGTGCATCGACTGAAAGCAAATTGAGGGATCAGATTTGTTCCAAAATGAATGATAATCCAAAAAATGTGTAATTCTTGTCAGATGCTCGGTTCTTGATTAAAATAATTAAATTGAAATTGCTTCATATCGCAGTAGGTACCTAACATTTTGTTGACAATAAATCGTCCGATAGTAATTTAGCTACCTCTTTATAATTGAAATTTCTTTTCACCACTTCTTAATTTTTTCACTTATAATCTCCCAAGTGCTTGAATTATTGCCGGAAATTTACTTTACACTTATTGGGAAAGCTACCTAGGTAGGTTTTTATCAGTGTAATCGACCGTTGATTGGTCGATTCTAAGAAATTGAAGTAATTTCATTGACTGTCAGAATAGGCGTGTATTAATCATAATAAATGCATACCTGAATGGATTTACGATATTAATTCAGCTACCTATCTGTAATTAATAGCATTTTGTTTTTCAAATCACTATAAATATTATGTTTTCACTGGTTATGAATACCATTTTGTGTTTGAAAAAGCTATAGGAATAGCGAAGCGCACAATTATTTACTTGATTTTTAAGTGTGTCATTGAAGTTATTTTGGTTGCCCGCCGTTTTTCTGAATATCGGTAAATATGGTGAATTACACGAATGCAGAAATGGCGGCAATGCATTACGTATATGGCCTCGCTGATGGTAATGCAACAGAAGCCAGACGCATTTATCAGGAAAGATATCCTAATTGTGCCTTAACAGATAGCCGTACCTTTTCAAATATTCATCGCCGACTTAGGGAAACTGGTAGTTTCAAGAAAGGTACTTCGGAAGGTAGACCTCTAAGCGTCAGAACTCTTGAAATTGAGGAAGCCGTTCTGCAAGAAATCGAAGAACATCCTGAGACGAGTAGGAGGAAGATCGCTAGAACTATGAATATTTGTCATCAAATTGTTTGGCGTATTTTGGTTGATTTTTTGTTATACCCATACCATATTTTACGAGTACAGGCATTACTCCCTAGATATTTTCCACAGCGTGTGAACTTCTGTCAGTGGTATCTTCAGAATATTGCACTAAATCCGCAGTTTGAGTCACACATTTTGTTCACAGACGAAGCAAATTTTTTTCGGAATGCTATTCAAAATTTCCATAACAATCATATGTGTCGGTTAATGTATGGGCAGGAATTATTGGTGATTATCTAATAGGCCCATTTTTTCTACGAGGTAATGCCTTGATGGTCGGTCTTATTTACACTTTCTCGAAGAAGAACTAAATGGGTTGCTTGAAGATGTACCAATTGCGTTAAGGAATCGAATATGGTACATGCACGATGGAGCCCCTGCTCATTTCAGTGTAATTGTCCGAAACTATTTAAATACAGTTTATCATAATCGTTGGATAGGTCGCGGAGGACCTCAGCAATGGCCAGCAAGATCCCCTGATCTCAACAGTTTGTTAGTATTGTCAATAATTAATGAATTTGATCCGTTCATTTAAACTTACTTTTATAAAATAAAATAAAATTCGTTTTTGTACAAGCTGAAATCCATATTTTTTTGATTCTCATTCATTTTGGAACTAATCTGATCCCTTTATTTGCTTTAAGTCGATGCACAATCATTTCCACACCACATCAGATTTTTGAGGAATTGATTCTGAAGTAAAACGATTTTTATTTTTTTAAGCGAAAACCATGCGGCGGACAAAGAAAACTCAAGAGATCAAATTTGCTCAAAAATAAATGAGGATCTCAAAATTATTTTTTTTCAGGAGAAAGCAGTGGCGTAGTATTTTTTTCTCCAAAAATATTCAATGCAAAACCCGTACGCACGCCACTGGTTGAGAAAATGAAAATGTTTGTGCATTAAAAAATGCACCTTGGTGCATAGAAGACATGTACCAAATTTTATAAAAACGTCTACAATATTATCTCAGTTATTATTAAAAAACTGATTTTTTTTTTCAAAACTTTATCACCCTGTATCTCAAAAGTTAGGACTTTTATGACATACGTTTATAGAAAGTTTTTTCCTTAAAATAAATCAAAGAATCGCCCCCTCAAATATTAGCATATATTTAAGGAACACCCTGTATAAGTGTGAAAGAATACGGGGTACCCTTGTCTCTATGCGTTTCCACCAAGTGGAAAATGAAAGGCAAACATCTGTCAGAAAACAACTACTTCCCTGGCTAATACCATCTGACTACATCTGACAGATATTTGTGCAAGGATAGTTCTTTAGAATCACACAAGTTTTCAATGTTTTTGTTGTCAATGAATATACTTCTTTGTAATAATTCATTTTAATTTGTTGTCTGATAATATTTTGGTGTTTTCGGTTGTTGAATAATTTATGTTGAGGAGAAAAAGTATTGGAGCAAGCCCCGATCCTTGTGGAACTCTGCAGTTTATGCATTGTAGTCATTTAAGTGGAGTTCCATTTATACCATAGTAACACAGTTACCGCAACAATATTCCATGGTTAACACAGTCGAGAGATTTAGATAAATGATAGAATACTGCTACGACCACTTCACGTCCATTCATTGGGGTGTTACCTTCGTATAGGAAGGAGAATATAGCATCGTGAGTATTTTTTCTTTGCTTGAAATCTGAACTGAATATTACTCATAAAGTTATTCGCTTCTAAAAATGCATTCATTCCATACATATTTCACTCAGTTTTGCTAGATGGGGATCAGAGAAATTTAACGAAAATTTCAATGGTGGTTGAACGGCTGCTGCATGTTTCAAATATTGATTGATTATGCTCGACAATTCTTTTGACAACTTATAGTTTTTTCTAAAATGGATTCGTTTCTTTACTAATTCGAAACGCATTGTAGGTCGAGTAATAACTATGCTTGCCTTCACAACGGAACATTGCATGCTAGTATATTTCGTGTATGATTTTTTAACGGAATAAATTAGGTTTGCTTGCCTCGAAACGGACGAAGTAATATTTTGATAACACAATCAAAGCTATTTTCATTGGGGTAATATATAAATAAGGACCCTGCACTTTTACTACGAAATAAAAGTTTCTGCTGATTTTGCTCAAATTTGATATTTTTTTCAGATCCTGGCATCCTTATTACGTAGTCCAGTTTTCGAGCTACAGGGTGTCAAAAAAATTGCTTTTTTGGGTACTATGCATTGATATGATTTTTGTGCTTTAATTCGAAATTGAACTTTCTTAGAAATGAACTCATCACATTTGAGTTGTAGCTCATGAGTCCCTACATTCGAATAAAAAATAATACCATAATGGGTGTTGCATTACAGCATGGCAAGACAATGTTCATAGACATAGATAAAAATCAATACAATAATCGTTTTGTTTTTCATTCAATTTTTCAAAAGACGGCACCTTTATGCCTTATTTATGAATGTCACAAATATAACAATTTCTTGATTACTATTTCCCGAAAGTTTTACATTCCTCCATTCAGCCAAACTTTCCTAATTAATTTGTAAACGTTTAGTAAAGCGGAATCACGAAACCGCCTATAAAAAGTTGCTGTAAACAATTATTCCTTATATTGTTCCAGAACAACAGTAAAATATGAAATCGAAAAATAATATTTTTCAACATAATCCGAAAATCCAAAAACGTTGTACTGCTATATTAATGCTCCATCTGTTACGGAATTTTTCTTCGAATCAACCAGTACTGTATCAATTACAGTTTTTGATGTTCTAATCATCTTGAACTGTATATTATAGCAAATATAACACAGTCGAATGATAGCGAAGTTCAGTAAATTTGAACTGAATGAATTCAGCATAATTGATGTTAATCTTCAGTTAGCTCATTTATAGCTGCAAGTAATTAAAATTTGTTAAAATGAACTTTTGGTTTTACTGCTTCGAATAGAATTAACCTTCATAAGAAACGAACGAACCTTAAATCATGAGAAATAGAAAGATCACCAAAAAGATTTTTTCTCTTACTAGGTAATTTTTTTAATCTCGTCTGTTCGACATAAAAATTGAATTTTTCAGAAGCAAGAGCATTTTGTTTCTAGATCTTGATTACCTCACTTCACCTTGGGCTGGAAAGCGAGTAGAAATAATGACATTGGTGCAGGTTTATTATTGTCGATGACTCATTAAACATATACATATTATACTAAATACATAAATAAGTAGACGATACGAATTTACAGAGTGCTTCTTGATTCATCTAAAGATCTGAATGATGATCCCTAATATAATTTTAAAACAAAATTATCATACCAAAATAGGTTCTTCAGCAGTCCTTGTCCTGGCTGATTTGATATAGATAGACGCGTTGAGAAAAATTGACTTACTCAATTTTGATGTTTAGGTAGGTTTTTTGCATATTTACACCAAAAGTTCCAATATAGAAAAGTGATTTCAACTAGTTACCAAATTCAGAATAATAATTTGAACAGAATAGTTTAAATGTTCCAAACATAATTATAATGGTTATTTATCCACAATCACCCTATAATTGAAGTTTTATCCTCACTTATGAAGTACCACTTTATCCCCTAATAAAATAATGAAAAATATAATCTTGAATCAATAACATTCTACTTTTTCATTATTAATATTAATGGACGTTTCGTTCTTCGTTTCATCATATTTCTCTGCGTTTTTACAAGCTTGTAGTTGAATTTCATTGATTATCGAGAAGGTGACACCCGCTGTCCGAGCAAAATGTCAAATGGTTTGATGAAAAATTTCGACGATTCTAATTCCAAATGAATGTGATTGTGAGTAAAACGTTGTGTTGCATGCGTGTTTTAGATTCATTTTGTCCACCTTATCACGTATGGGCGTAACTATCATAAAAGTGCAAAATTGAGATATACCGGTTTTATGATATGTACATTTTTCTCATAACATCATTGTAAAATACATATTGTTTCTGTTGTATTGGTAGGATATTATTTTAAAATATTAGATATGGAGAACTATAGGTCGCTTAACTCATCATTTTCGTTTTTTAAATAAAAGGCAAACATCTGTCAGAAAACAACTACTTCCCTGGCTAATACCACGACGGACATTGAACTACATCTGACAATATTTGTGCAACGTTCTTCCAAAAAGACCCAATTGCAAGTGTTTGTCTTGTATTTTCCACTTGGTGGAAACGCTTAGAAAGAATGGTACCCCGTTTTATTTCACATTGTTGATACCTCTCTGGCACAATATATTCGAACTCGTTCGAATTTTTACAGTTTTCTCTTCCCGGAGTCTGTGCTACTTGGGAGTTCCGTGCGGATGGCGCTTCGATCAACTTTGTTGTAGATCGTAGTGTCATCCGTGAGGAAATATTAGTTAAACAGTCACTGTTGAGAGGCAATAAACCTCGAAACATGCATGTCTGCAGGTGGTCATTCCCAGCCAAATGAAGGATAATCGTCTGTTTAATTACAAGACAGGCACTTTCAATTGGGTTTTCTTGGAAGAACGTTGCATAAATATCTGTCAGATGTATTTCAATGTCAGTCGTGGTAATAGCCAGAGAAGTTTTCTGACAGATATTTGCCTTTTATTTAAAAAACGAAAATGGATGACAAGTTAAGCGATGTATAGTTCTCCATATCTAATATTTTAAAATAATATCCTACCAATACAACAGAAACAATATGTATTTTACGCTGATGTTATATAAAATGTACATATCATAAAACCGGTATATCTCAATTTTGCACTTTTATGTTAGTTACGCCCATACGTGATAAGGTGGACAAAATTAATCTAAAACACGCATGTAACACAACGTTTTACTCACAATCACATTCATTTGGAATTAGAATCGTCGAAATTTTTCATCAAACCATTTGACATTTTGCTCGCACAGCGGCTGTCACCATCATCTGTCACAATCATTGAAATTCAACTACAAGCTTGTAAAAACGAAGAGAAATATGATGAAACGGAGAACGAAACGTCCATTAATATTAATAATGAAAAAGTAGAATGTTATTGATTCAAGATTATATTTTTCATTATTTTATTAGGGGATAAAATGGTACTTCATAAGTGAGGATAAAACTTCAATTATAGGGTGACTGTGGATAAATAACCATTATAATTGTGTTTGGAACATTTAAACTAGTCTGTTCAAATTATTATTCTGAAGTTAGTAACTAGTTGAAATCACTTTTCTATATTGGAACTTTTGGTGTAAATATGCAAAAAACCTACTTAAACATCAAAATTGAGTAAGTCAATTTTTCTCAACGCGTCTACCTATATCAAATCAGCCAGGACAGGGACTGCCAAAGAACCTATTTTGGTATGATAATTTTGTTTTAAAATTATATTAGGGATCATCATTCAGATCTTTAGATGAATCAAGAAACACTCTGTAAATTCGTATCGTCTACTTATTTATGTAGTATATGTATTTGTTTAATGAGTCATCGACAATAATAATCCTGCACCAATGTCATTATTTCTACTCGCTTTCCAGCCCAAGGTGAAGTGAGGTAATCAAGATCTAGAAACCAAATGCTCTTGCTTCTGAAAAATTCAATTTTTATGTCAAGCAGACGAGATTAAAAAAATTACCTAGTAAGAGAAAAAATCTTTTTGGTGATCTTTCTATTTCTCATGATTTAAGGTTCGTTCGTTTCTTATGAAGGTTAATCTATTCGAAGCAGTAAAACCAAAAGTTCATTTTAACAAATTTTAATTACTTGCACCTATAAATGAGCTATCTGAAGATTAACATCAATTATGCTGAATTCATTCAGTTCAAATTTACTGAACTTCGCTATCATTCGACTGTGTTATATTTGCTATAATATACATTTCATTTCATTTCAAGATGATTAGAACATCGAAAACTGTAATTGATACAGTATTGGTTGAATTGAAAAAAAAAATGCGTAACAGATGGAGCATTAATATGGCAGTACAACGTTTTTGGATTTTCGGATGATGTTGAAAAATATTATTTTTCGATTTCATATTTTACTATTGTTCTGGAACAATATAAGGAATAATTGTTTACAGCAACTTTTTATAGGCGGTTTCGTGATTCCGCTTTACTAAACGTTTACAAATTAATTAGGATAGTTTGGCTGAATGGAGAAATGTAAAACTTTCGGGAAATAGTAATCAAAAAATTGTTATATTTGTGATATTCATAAATAAGGCATAAAGGTGCCGTCTTTTGAAAGCACCCTTTGTGGTATTATTTTTTATTCGCATGTAGGGACTCATGAGCTACAACTCAGATGTGATGAGTTAATTTCTAAGAAAGTTCAATTTCCAATTAAAGCACAAAAATCATATCGATGCATATTACCCAAAAAAGCAATTTTTTTTACACCCTGTAGCTCGAAAACTGGACTACGTAATAAGGATGCCAGGATCTGAAAAAAATATCAAATTTGAGCAAGATCAACAGAAACTTTTTTTTCGTAGTAAAAGTGCAGGGTCCTTATTTATAAATTACCCCAATGAAAATAGCTTAGATTGTGTTATCAAAATATTACTTCGTCCGTTTCGAGGCAAGCAAACCTAATTTATTCCGTTAAAAAATCATACACAAAATATACTAGTTATTACTCGACCTACAATGCGTTTCGAATTAGTAAAGAAACGAATCCATTTTAGAAAAAACTATAAGTTGTCGAAAGAAACGTCGAGCATAATCAATTAATATTTGAAACATGCAGCAGCCGTTCAACCACCATTAATATTTTCGTTAAATTTCTCTGATCCTCACCTAGCAAAACTGAGTGAAATATTTATGGAATGAATGCATTTTTAGAAGCGAATAATTTTATGAGTAATATTCAGTTCGGATTTCAAGCAAAGAAAAAATACTCACGATGCTATATTCTCCTTCCCATACGAAGGTAACACCCCAATGAATGGACGTGAAGTGGTCGTAGCAGTATTCTATCATTTATTTAAATCTCTCGACTGTATTAACCATGGAATATTGTTGCGGTAACTGTGTTACTATGGTATAAATGGAACTCCATTTAAATTACTACAATCTTACTCGATTGGAAGAAAATGAATTGTCAACAGCATAAACTGCAGAGTTCCACAAGGATCGGGGCTTGCTCCAATACATTTTTCCTCAACATAAATTATTCAACAACAGAAAACACTACAATATTATCAAACAACAAATTAAAATGAATTATTACGAAGACGTATATTCATTGATAACAAAAACATTGAAAACTTGTGTGATTCTAAAGAACTATCCTTGAATATTTCGAAGACAACGTAATTAGATTTCAATGTAGTCTAGATGCTCCATATTTGAAGGAAAATTAGTTAATTGAACATCAGACACAATCAAACTTTCTGGGGATAATGATTGATTGTGTATTGAGATTCGAAGATCATATAAAAAATATCAATATGAAATTATCGTCTGCCTGTTATGCAGTGTGAGAGTCACGTCGAAATAACTAGGGATCAACGCCGCCAAGGGTATGACACTCGTGAGTGGAATCACATTTGAGATATGGAATTCCATTCTGGGGAGTTCAACTTCAGACAGTTTCTGTTCTGCCAAAGAGAGTAATTCGATACCTACGTGGAGCAATTCGGCTACAATCATGCACAAGATTTGTCAAACCGATTGATGATTGGTATAACACACAGTTCAATGTTAATTATTCAGGAAGATCGATGATGTGTCGTGTCATATGCGTATAATATATACAGTGTAAGTTCGCAGCATATGGAAAACTTTTTTATTTTTTAATTGTACGAAACCTGAAACCTGAAACTCAACCGTCAGATATCAAATTTTTTCAGTCATATACGAGGCTTCTTGAAAAAAATGAACTTCATGCAAGAGAGAAGCAATGAGGTCGACTCCAACAGCAGCAATAGAGGTAATTCTGGACCTCACTCCTATCCATACCATGGAGAGGAGAACTGATTGGGGAACAAACCTCAGGTTGGCTGAAGTCGGACTCAAAGGGATAGCACACAACGTAAGGGGCTCAACTTCCACCGAAAGTGCACACCTTGCCGATCTCCCAACTGACGAAATTACCAGGAAATTTAGGTTTGAGAAATTTTTTCGAACGGAATTAAATAAGAAGAGTGGATGAAGCATAGAATCCATTCGAGCACTAGGAAAGAATGCCATAACATGGTACACGGACGGGTCCAAAACTCCGAACCCATGGGTCAGTTCCCCAGTATTTTTCAAGAGGAAATTCAGGCCATAGAAAGGTGCATTCAATTCAACCTTGACAGGAAATACCGGAACAAGGAAATCACAATCCTCTCCGATAGTCAAGCAGTCGTCAAAGCGTTGAGCTTATATAACATCAACTCAAAGATGGTCTGGGAATGCCTAGACAAACTTAATGATCTAGGCAGGAACAACAAGGTGATCCTCCTCTGGGTGCCAGGGCACGTCGGAGTGGAGGGCAATGAACAAGCAGATACCCTGGCACGAAAAGGGGCAACAACGCCTCTGATAGGGCCAGAACCATTTTACGGACTTGGAAAATCTTATTTCCAAGAAGAAGCAATGAGAGCAACATACTGGCAAAGACTTCCAGGGCTAAGGCAGGTCAAATATCTCCTCGGCAACTTCAACCGAGCAAGATCGAAGACACTGATTAACCTCAGCAAAACTAGTCTGAAGACAATCAAGGGATGCCTGACGGGGCACTGCAGACTCAAAGAACACCTAAGGAAGCTAGGCATCCAGAAACACCACACCATATATTGATGGAGTGTTATGCTGTAATCATCAGATTAAATATACTGGGATCACACCAGCTGACTGTGGGAGAAATACCACGAATAGACCCCCTCAAAATCCTTAAATTCCTCAAGGAATTAGGGCTTGAGGGGCTGCTGTAAACGAGAACACCTTGAAATAGCAGAAGAAGATGGGGCACAATAGATCTAATTAGCTCGCAGCGCATCAGTCACCATCCATACTCACTAATACCAAGAGAGAAGTAGGTATCTTTATTTTTGAAAATATTGAAAATTGTTAGGAAAAAAAGTTGTTTAGGGTTGAAAATTACGTTTAGTTATTCATGCAGAATTATTCATGAACAAAAGTAAAAGTAACAAAAATTAAAAAAAAAACTAAATTTTATATTTCAATGTGGATAGATGTGAATAAATATCTAGACGTAGTTTTCAATTCTAACTAACTTTTTATCAATACAATTTTCAACATTGTCAAAAGTAAAAATAAATATGTACTTAACTCCTGCACGATCCACAAAATTCATATTTTTTAAGAAAGGATTGAAAAAATGTGATATTTGACGATTGAGTTTGTGGTTCTGTCATGCAGAATTTTTTATAACATGGAACTTTTTTTCGTAAAATTGATAATAAAAAAGTTTTCCATATAAAAAACATTTTTTTCCCTCCCAAAATAGTATATTAAAGTATAAGTGGATAAATAGGTCTTTCAAACACGCGCGATTTTTCGAACACGACGGCTCTGCCGGAGTGTTCGAAATAGAGTGTTTGAAAGATCAGTTATCCACGCATACTTTACGCAATTTTTTTTTATCGGTACAATTTGAAATCATAAATACTGGTATTATTACTACAAAACATGGAAATAAGAACTAATAATGTAAAATGGTTGAATTCGTGATGTGAAATCAGTATACCTTTCGTTGCCATGAAAATGAGAAAAGCAAAAATAAATATGCAACTTGTTATGCTTGCTTACCTTCAGAAAATGTCGGAGCAGTACAAGGCGTCGACTATGTGGGCTATCCATTCAAAATTAAATGTATGTTGAGGATAAACAAAGGAGTCGATATAAAATCATTTGTAAAAGTGCATGCATTCATGAAGGCAATTAGTAGGAATAACGTAGCCAAAAAGGCATATATATTTAATGAAGATGATTTGCGGAAGTTTTTCATAGATGCACCAGATATTACCTATCTATTTTTGAAAGTGGTTGCCATTTTCGATATTTTTGGATCTTTTAGAAGATGTGAGTTATGCGATTTGCTCTTACATGATATCAAAGAAGAAGGAAGTGTATTGGTTATTACTATCCGACCGTCTAAGATAGTGAAGGCTCGACGTTTTACTGTAACCGACAATGAAGCAATTAGTTATGTGCGTTTAGTAAAGCAGTATTTATCGTTGCGTCCACAAAATGTGAGTACAGACCGAGTTTTCCTACGATATGATAAGGGCAAGTGTACCAATCAATTGGTTGGTATTAATACATTTGGATCATGTCCCTTGCAAATTGCCCGTTATCTTAAATTGGATGATCCTGAGAAATACACGGGACATGCTTTTCGACGCACGTCCGCTACCATTATGGCAAATAGTGGCATGACAATAGATCAAATTCAACGACAAGTAGGATGGAAATCGGCAGCTGTGGCGAGTGGATACGTTGAAGAGAGCATTAGCAATAAGAAGAATGTTTCACACGTTATAGGGAGTGCCATTAATGGAAGTTCAACCTCATTGAGTTCTCAGAATGTTAACAGTATCAATTTAAATGCCATTTCCACCGATTTGAAAAATCGAAATATTAATATATCAAACAATACTAACTGTACTTTCCATTTTCATTTATAAAATTAAAATTGTATAATGTTTGAATAAAGTTTGTTTTGGTTAGTAATATTTTATTAGACGTTAGAAGGTACTGCTGTCAGATCATTCATCAAAAGTTGTCATTTAGACTTCTTGTTTCTCGAGTTGTTGATGTTGCCATGGTAACTTTAAAAAACGCGGGTTTTTGAAAGTTCGATTTAAACACGCATAGGCGTGCTTGAAATGGCTAAAATGGGGCACCAATAAAAAAAAACATCTTACAAGATATGACGTCATTATAATTTTTTCAAATCGATAAGGTATATTTTTATATAAAAAATTGAAAGCATACTGCAACTTGAAGTGTTAGATATGACGTATGTAGTTTGGTTGAACTCGGAAAAATATGGGCTTTCAATTTTCAACATAAAAATAAAACCATTCAATCAAAAAATATCGATGACGTCATATCTTGTAAGGTGGTAGGGGAAAAATCATTTTTTTGTAAAAAAATGATGGAAAACTGAAATACAAAATCGACCAGTCAGAGCTTTACTTCCCAAAATGATAAATTCGTAAGCGTTCGTAAGGTAATGCGTTTCCACACGTTATGAAGGCACTGTATAATATAAGTATGTATATGTGAAATTCTTCAAGGAGCAATAATGATTCGGAGACTGTAAAACGCTTCTATAAAAAGACTTTTAGAAATTATTATAACTTTGTAAAGATTGTATGGCACATGTCCGACAGAAAACAATTAATTTCCTGGATAAGACCTCAATAGAGATTGTTTTATATCTTTCGAACATACCTTCAAAATTCCTTACTTTGATGGAACAACTTTGCCATTCCTCTCTGAGACAAATGGTAGGACTTCGCCCGATTCAATCGGGGGTTAAATTCCGTTAACTAATAGTCACAGCTATCAACAAATTTTTTGAAACTTACGTAGTACAAACAAAAATCCAAATAAAATTTTTGGCGTTCTCAGGTAATTTAGGAGATATGGGACTATTTTTGAGTGATGATTGGCATTTTCTACCGCAAAAAAAACAATAAAAACACTACAGAATGTGAACATCCTAATTGACCTGTTTCACACTTTTTCTTCATAGAAAACGGTACTTTTTATGACCACATAATCAACAAATCTGGGCAAAATGGTTAGTGAATATTATTCATGTAAAGTTTGTAAATGGAAAAAAGTGAGTGAATAATTTCCTATCCATGTTGAAATTAAATTGCTCGAAAAGTTGGCTGCGCAAATATGCAAAGTTACCAACTTGACATGAATAAATTCACTACACGTTTCACAGAAATTTGTTGTTTTGATGTATTTAAAAGAAGGTTGATTTTTTGGATAAACAATGCCGTTTTTAATTTAAAAATATATTGTAGAAGGGGTGAATTAGGGTGTGTACATTGTGTTAGTATAAACAATGTAAGTTCAAAAAAAATTTTGTTGATTTGTTGAACGGAATTTTACCCAAACGGGAACCAAGGATCATCACGGTACTCTGCATTTATCAACTTCGAGGGACGAAGTCCGTTTGCATCGTTCTGAAATTACTACAAGGTCTCCGATTTGCATTGAAAGAATACCGTTCACGAATTCGCTGCGCTCAATATCCTGGTACGCCGTAGCAATTGCTGGCACACCCTAATGCGCCCTAGCCTGACTGTCCCGTTTCTGAAGAGATATATTATCATTTGGCCCATCAGTGACTACCCTCAGAAGCATTCCTCCACCCTTCTGCTTATTCGCAAAGGAGTGAATACTCATCACTATAGTGGTTGGGACTCGTGGTCTAGCCTCATGATTCGTTGAGACAGAGCCACTTCCTACAGTGAACCTATCCCTGATTCCCATTGTATTTAGGTACGATTTCATAATAAACTCTGGCTGGCGATGCATTTCCATATTTTGAGATCGGGCAGTGTTTTGATACAAACAATACTTTCGCAGTTTACAAAATTCTCACAGGAGAAAACTGGCGTATACGATAGAAAATGCATTTTTCTTCGAAAAAGACAAGATTTAAAGTTTCTTCGAAACATGGATTAAACGGTCTCCAAATAATATTTCGACCACCTTCATTAAACGGTCGCCAAAAAGCCGCAATGGAATAAATAATGCTACAACTGAAGACACACAAGAAGAAAGATTCATGAAACTACTGATGTGCTAATAGTCCGAGAGGCGATTTAATAAATGGACTATGATGTAGGACTGTCTGTAATAATGGTATTATATAGAATATTGTTTCTCTCCCTGGCATTAACCAAGATGATTCATTTGGATATGATTGCAAAAGGGTAACAAACATCTACAAGATAAAAGGAACTTGTGTGACTTGCTGAAAATATGAAGAGAAAACTCTATTAAAAATCAATGAGTATGTTTGCGAAAGGCTCTTAAGTTTTTATATGGGCCATAGTTATACCAGCGATCAATGACATACCTATGTGCAAAAAATAGTTTGAAACCGCTATAACTACGCCATTGACGGGCGAGAAAACTCTAACGTTGTGAAAACGACTGCAAGAGACTAACTAAACATCTCGAGACTGACCAAACATCTTATCGTATCCACTGAAAGGGTAGACACCTGCTAGATATTTACAAAAAGCTTCAAACAAAAACAGATATTGGGTGTTATGAATAAAAGCTAGCAAATGCTCATACTATAAATAGGCCTGTCTCTCTCATATCTCAACAAAATGAATACGTCTGTATCAAGAGTTCTGAGTAAAAGCATTTACTCAAACTTTATTCATACCACCGATTGTCCCAAAAATCCACCTCTAAGAACAAGTCCAACGAACACAAAATCACACGAACAACCACTTTACTTACATATTTCTCCAAATCTCTAGGACTGTACTCCTTGGCCATTGTTTTCTCTTCTCCTTAAAATGCATGCAGTTCGCAAGTTGAATTAATATTGTTAACGCAATAACTACGCATGCAAACCTGAAAATAAAACATTCGACGAAGGTGTTAAATCTCTATTATGATAAGTTTTGCAGATAAAATTAGATAAAACGACAAAACAGGCAGGACAGGGTTCAAAATCATTCACAAAAGTGCCATATACCGTCGGACAAAACAATTTTTATTTTCATTATTTTATTACTGATAACAATTATTTAGATAAACATGTTTGGAGAGAAGATTCATTGTCGGAATAAGTATTCGTTTATTTAGAGATTTAGAGAAGTTTATTAAGCTCAATTTTGATACTTGGGAGCTCTAAATGCATTCTGTCAATGACGTAGGTAGGTAGGAATCGAAAGCTTTTTTGTTTGATGACATCAATATTGTTTTTTTTTCTTGTTTGCGTAAGCTGAAACCTTCATTGGAGACCAACAAAAAAACTACATCAGTTGAAGGCAGCAAAATAATCATAGTGACTCCGGTAGTAAAGATATTCGATGGTGCCTTTTAATTTCAAAAAAATAGTTTTAAGAGTATGGTTTGGTTACTGTCCCTAAAAATGAAATAAGACATGTTCAAACTTATTACAACATACTGCTCCCCTCTTTATTTGTGAATGGGACGAAACAGTTGGTACATTAATCTACCCATTTTACTCACATAAATTTTATTGAACTGCGAAAATGCCGATTATTGGAAACTGATACAGCATGTTCAAAACAATAAATTGATTATTTATGTGACTTGCGAAAGACTTGTGGATTTCTACATTGGATAACGACGATCATGGGTCGTAACATCAGTCATACAATATTGGTAAATTTTCTAATTACATGTGTGAGTGAAGATCATAAGAATCAATGGTTGCCATCTCAAAGTGGTAGCTGATAGAAATATCGGAAAATCCAAGATGGCGTATGTTGACTTTATTGAAACGGTGATATCTTTGGAAATAATTTTCTGATTTTAAATTTCTGGTAGGTACTCAAAGAAAGCTTATAATGCATTTGACACTTGACGTTTTGGCAGTTTTTCGATTTTTAATGGTTATTATTCGATAATACATGGATTATTTTTTAAATAAATTTTTAAATAAGAATTTTTTTCAGGATTTTTGAAAACCTTCGAATAATAGGAGATTTTCAACCACAATATAACTTCTCTAAAAATAGATAATTTCACCTCGAATGTCATCTATAGTAACTCTTCTCAGAATTTCAATAATTCGGAGTTGAAACTTATGCATTTTTAGATGTACAAACGAGTCTAGGCACCTATGCTGATATTGAAGATAATATCTTGGACCCCTCAAACCGTACATTACATAAAAAATTCATGAAAATTAACCGATTCTTTTTCGGAGGTATTTATTGAAAATGAAACACATTTTTCTGAGAAACTGTTTCTGTTTATTTACCCTGTATACATGAAATGACTATGCGGCGTTTTCAACATTGAAGAACAATATCAGTTAACTTCGTTCAAGACTGAGGGAGTTCATCGAGGCTAGAATGAATATTCAGTTCTCATCAAAGAACTCACACAGGCTGGTTTAAAATCAATGGATTTGGATTTTTCTTTGGTAATTTTGTTGTAGATCACAAAGCAAACAACTATAATGGATACGAGATCAAGATGAAGAATAAATGGGCGTTTTGGCAATTCCCGGAATAGGAAAATTCTGAGCAGAAAACTTCCCTTTTCAATGTGTAGAATTGTTCAGGGCTTCCATTGTCTAAAGAAAACAAAGAAAATAAATTCTCTGTATGTATTTTGTATGAACATACACTTGAAAACGGTAATAGATTTTTAATTGCCGAAACGTTGTGATCTTAAAATACATACAGAGAATTTATTTTCTTTGTTTTCTTTAGAAAGTGGAAACCCTGAACAATTCTACACAAAGTAACACATTGCCAACCACCTTCAAACTTCCCTTTTCAACTTTGACACCCTGTATCTCAAAAATCGTCGGCCGATTTTTTTTGTATGCCCAAAGACACTTTTGCCAAAGAAGTGAAAATCTACAACCTCGTCTATAATATACCAAAAATCCAGGGAATTTATAACCAAAAGCCATTTTCTATAAGGGTAGTGTGGCGTCTTTTGAGTTGCATTCAAATTTGAATATATTGCTGAAGATGTAGAATGTTGAAATAAACATTTTCCTCTACGCATTCTTTGCCACTTTTTGCATAATTCTTTGTTTTCCATTTAAAAATAATGTTAAGAAACTGTGTCTGTGGTACGATAGATTCATTGGAACACTTAGTAAGTACAAACTAGTAATTGCATTCTTGAGTTCTGCCGCCACTTCAAGTTAAGTTATTCTGAAGGCGGCACTTCAATTGGCGTAGCGTATTCGTGTAGCGGTTTCGCTATATTTGGCCAATTATTTATTGTATCCTCAAATATCATAAATATGCCATCCACACATTGAACCAAACTAGCAAATAACTCAAACATGCCAAATATATTTGCTCACCAGTGAACGGAACAGTAATGGAGGTGTCGACAGCGACAGCAGCTTACTTTTACCTAAATGCATATTACCAATACAGTCGATATCTACATAAGTACAAAGTTAGCAAAAGACCATGGAAAACAAGTCGGTGGTGGGCAACCGCTAAGGACGCTACTGAGCGAACCAAATCTGGACGGTCGACGCAAATATTCTGCTCATTTGAGTCCGTTGATGTGTGATTGAAAACCGACAAGTAGACGGAAACGCGTCTTTGTCTATTTGCGTTATTTGCCTTATTTGTACAAATCAGACAAACGTACCAAATAGCTTCTCAACACATCGCCGTTTTTGGCCAAATACAGCAAATACACAGATACGCTACGCCAAGTGAAGTGCCGCCTTAAGACTATAAACACTAAAGAATATCACTGATTTTAATTTGTAGTCCTAAAATCGATTAACACCGCGAAAACGGTTAAAATAAATACACAACCACTTATATCCGGCAAACCAAAAAATTTGGCTCGGTTTTGGCGCAAATGTAAGATTGACTGTACTTCATCACGATTATAATGAGTGATATAATAAATTGAAAGCTCTTATTGGTGAAGTAGTACAATGAAAATAATGGGAACTGCCTATTATTTATTGGAAAAATGAAAAAAGTAATAGTAGAAGGCACAGTTATGCGGAGTTTATGAGGCAGCGAAATTTGAACCAGGCACATGGGTGAAGGTAAACTCAGTGGACTCATTACATGAATAAAAAAGTGGTGGTACATACAGTTCGATTATTTTATCTTTACCCATGCGTCATCAATTTGTGATCGAAGAAATCACACACCCTCTATATCGAACATCTCTTTCTAACAACCGCTATGAGCGAATCAAAATTCGTTAACATTATTCTTCTAAGCTAAGAATTATGGTATGGTGATGATCGATTAAAACTCAAAACAGTGAAAAAAGATAGCCATAAAACCGACAGTGTATTACGTTTCAACTAAACTTGCCAACTATCAATTGTTTTCTGTCATTGGGGTATTGCTTGTCGCCAGTTTTACTCATTCTTGCAGTCGAATATATTATAAAAACTGTTTTTTCAAAGCTGAACGTCTCTTGGAATCGTTACTTCCAAAGTAGGTACAATACAATGTCTCTTATTCACAAATACTCTTTAACATTTCTAACCTCACAATTGACATTTGTGAATATAATCCCGTACTGCCGGGATATTCACACAACAGTTACTCATAGTGTGAAAATCCTAATGAGAGAAAAAATCATCACCTAAATCTATAAATACAGGTAAAAACATTCACAATATATTTGAACTCTGTTTAAGATTATGACTGTAACTAATTCACAAGCACAACAATTTGTATTGAAAGGGAAAGAACGAATGGTGGACCTTTTTTACCACTTTCATCTGTTCAAGAGGTAACAATTTAAACCACAAAAGAAGTGTTATAAATTTTCTTTACTGTATTTTAGAGAGTTGCAGATGCACTTAAAATATCTCGAAAGACAGTGCACATCAAAATAAACGAAAATAAACCCATTTCATCAACACACACTGAATCACTCTATGAAAAATGGTATGAACGAGAAAAGCTCCTTTGTGACATGGTTATTAAACCCATTATTATAAACATTGGTGACAGTTCTGAATCTGAAAGTGATTAAATATAATTACTTTGTTTTTCCTTTCATAACTGGACATAGTTCTACATGCTCGCAATACATAAATAAATGTATGATACATTTTTTGTTAATCACGTGTTGAGTATTTCATTACCAAATATATTTCAACTGGTGTATTTTTACTTCTTAGATATTTATTCATCATTATACAGTATGTCCTTGCATCCATGCACGAATAGGTAATTGAAAAAGTTTGAATACCTAAGTTTAGAAGATTATTTTTCTGACTTTTAGTCATGTTTGACTGGAAACTCATTTTTTGATATGAACGTAAGCAAAGGTTTTGGAAATATTGCACTCCAACCTGGTTTTTTGAACAACTTTTTTCGTTAACTATTACCTAAGTACATAAATTACATTAATATGGATAAAATTAGGATTTGATGAATTTGTGTCAAACGGCTGCAGAGGTACGGATAAAACAACTTCCTTATATGAGTGTGACTGAAATAAGAATACAGTAGGGAGGTCAAAAGTTTCTAGTAAACTCACTGGGCAAATGAGGAAATTCCATGAACATATCTCTGCCTCCATGTTTCATTATCCTATCATGGTGTCACTGGATTCGTAATAATTCGAATACACCGTGTGCTAGGAATCGCACGTTAAAAGGAAAGACCTCCTTAATCCTTGGCTCGCACAAGTTACGACTACTGAGGGCTGCCGTTCGTAAGGGGACGACAGCTGGTTAACGGAAAAAACAATTTTATCCTTTTCGCCTTTGTTTCTCCAGCAATATTTTTGAAATTTGCAACATTGAATATGCTCACTGGACAGCACTTTTTGACATATTTGGAAAATAAAGGAAAAAAGGAAAGGAGAAAAGGGGGGGTGTACCCATGAGTGTGTCACACGGTATTCTGTTGGAACTAAAAAAACTCTCATTGTCTGGTGGTTCGCCATTTCCATGAATTTGATAATGCTAATTTAGTAATTCATTATCCCATCGTATTACCTACACGTAATTTTATCGGGATATTAGTCACGGAATTCTACATTTAGATGTTATTTTGACTGAAACGTCTCGACTTATTTAATATTCATAACATTGATGTCGCACGGGTAAAGATAAAATAATCGAACACTACGTAGTATCCTAAATATGAATCCAAAAGAATTTCGAGGGAGTTTCCATTATTTTTTTAGTTATGTCTTTCTGAATCTTGAAAATCAACGATTTTAAAAAACGAATTTTTCGCTTAAAAATTACACAAAATCCTCCTTTTTTGTTGACACTTCTCAGACGCTAATCTACTTAATTACACATTAACTAGAAACAAACACAACCATTTTACACAAACATTTTACCTTCCTATAATAACAAAGATAACCTTTTCTTAGTAACTCTCATTCTCGCATCTCACTTGGAATATGCGCCGCGTACTATTCAAATTCAAATATGAACAAATGACTTCCCATTCATTTATATGTTCTATTGTTTAATTTTCGCCATTGCTACAGTAAATAAAAATTTTAAAAAGTAAATGATGAAATAGACTAGAAAGATATCTGCTTTCAATCTAGAAACAAAAATCACTTTGCTCCATATCTTATGGCTTGAGGAAGAAAAAAGGAGAAAATTACATTATATAACCTTATATTCAAGTTGAATGCAATCATTTTACACTGATATCGGTCATCTAACCTGACTTAATATAAATAAAAACATGCTCGCTTCCCTCGATATTTACGACTTCTCGTTAAGAAAGTACCAAAAATTTGTAAATACAGGGTTATTCAAACTCGAGTCTATGCATGCATGGGGATCTCGGCAACGATAAAAGATAGAAGGGTGGTTATAGGGGGGGCAAAGTTGCGTATTTCGGAGATCAATTACGTGAAACAAAAAAATCTGATCTGGCTTCTTTAGTTGTAGTCATAAGTACAGGAAAAAACGAAAATTTCGAAATTCTTCTGCTCATATCTTTTTATTTTGTAAATATTTTGTATTTTAAAACTTTTGGCACTTTGCCACAGCAACTTTATAGACTATCCGAATATGTGAATAAACATTATATAAAAAGTACGTATCGCACAAATTGGTCCACCGTAAACTTTCATTTCCAAATATGGACCTATTTTTAATTGCATATTTTCGAATAACAGGAGTCATGTTTCATATTGACGCAAAGTGTTATGGAAATATTCAACTATTTTCTGTAAAATTTCAAAAATAAATTAATTCCGAAACAGCGGTAATTGAAAAATGTCAATTCGTCATGGATTTACTTCTTATTCTCTGATACATTTTTCATTTACAGCTGTTATGGAATTGAAAATTTTTTGAAATTTTACTGCTAATACTTCAATGTTCAATACTGACAAAACACTAACAAAATAAATTTATTCCGAAACAGCGGTAATTGAAAAATGTCAATTCGTCATGGATTTACTTCTTATTCTCTGATACATTACAGCTGTTATGGAATTGAAGATTTTTTGAAATTTTACTGTTAATACTTCAATGTACAATACTGACAAAACACTCTGTAATTTAGATATAAATGGTATGTCAAAATTAAACAAGAATTTTTCGTTTTTTCCTGTAATCTGATTTTTCAACATCATAGTAATGAGCTCGTAATACGCAACTTTGCCTTCATTCAACCCTCTCTGTAGCTGTTATCGTTTCCGAGATCCCCATGCATCTACTCGAATTTCACTCACCTGGTATAACATACAGATCTTTGAGAAGATATCGCAGATTGTTTGTTTAAAATTGTTTTTTCCGTTAACCAGCTGTCACCCCCCTACGAACGACAACCCTCAGAAGTCGAAACTTGCGCGAGCTAAGGATTAAGGAGGTCTTACCTTTTAACGTGCGATTCCTAGCACCCACTTCTTTGCCTTTTGGAAAGTAATAAAATACTGAGAAATGATTTTTCTGATAATCGTAATTTGACTTACACACTGTCACACAACAACGACTAGGCATATTTGCAAAAATAACGTAAAAACGAAAACTCGAATATAGGTAACCTCACATTAACATTTCGGTGTACGACTATCAATCGTAAGTTAATCATTCACAACCCAAATGATCTGGATTGTCTGATCTACCAAACGTACAACGTTTACAAGTGAGAATAATAGGGACTTGAAGTTGAATGAAAGTAAACGTTGACGTACAAATTGGCAGCTACGCATGCGCAGTCTTGTGTTCTTTGCGTTAACGCCCCTAGATAGTTAACGTAATCTTACGTACTTTCACGTACACTTTAAAAATCAACGTACGCGTACGCTAACCGAAACACTAAACGAAACACTAATTGACAATTATTTACGAAATACTTTTGAAAAATATCAAATGGAATTGTAAATAACAGAATGAGAATAATTAGATCCGTTAGTATCATAACATAACATAATCTCTCAATCTCCGAGAAAGGCGGCATCCAAAATTTCTTGTATGTTGAATAAAGTTCGGTGATATTTTACCATTCCACTCACTACTACACTACACTAATTACAGTACTATATCTACCTATCAAATCGTTAATGGAAAACAAAATAAATTTTCGAGGTTACATTTAAACAGAAAGGTTAGGTTACTGGGGTTTAAGGTAACGCCTACGAAAAATAATTTTAAAGTTTCCACTAAAACGCCAAAATTCGATCGAATCTTGTTGATCTACGTTAGTTTTGGTATTTCAACAAAGTTTAATAAGAAATTTCACTTCCAGTTCTTTTCCTTCTTTACTCAAAGAAGATGGTACACTCACCACGACCGCCCAGAAAAAGCCAATATTTTTGCCAACATGTTTGCAAGAAATTCTCCTTTCGAATGATTAAGAAAACAACCACAGAACATCACCCTTATCGATAGTCGTTTGGCGGTGAACATCAGAGGCATTCTGTTGTGCTTAGCACAACTGTCAGGATTAATTATACCAATGAAGTGGATCATTTTGAAGTTCCGTGCTATCTGCAATAACCTTTCTTGAGAAAACCATGTAAGGGCTATGCCAAAAGTGCCTGGCACAAAAAAAAGGCCAACTCATTGGTGATTGCCTCTCGCAAACTCGCTAACTTCTCTGGAACAACCCAGAAATATTATCTCTCTTCAATAGATATTTCATGGCCTATGCTTTTCCAAAATATCATCAAATATTCCACCATTAGCAGTTTAATCGAGATCAACCCGATAAGTTCAGTCTTCACACCTGGATTTGTTCTTACAAAGAACGCAAGGCTTTTTTTTGCCTACAGAGGTGTTAGTAGAGGCATACACTCCTCAAAAAATACGTTAAAGACACTACCTACACTCGATTGGTTCTCAGGTTGTTCTCTGATCATTACAGGATTTTCCTTTTTGAAAAGTTTTAAAAAACCTGCAGCCTGCAGATCAATTTAGAGGTTTGCTCGAGCTGGAGCAGAGACTTACAATAAGGTAGTCGCCGCTCCCACTCTCATGCAAGGCATTGTGTTCACTAGTTTGGCTACGTTTTGTAAACAAAACGAGACTCACTTCAAAAGAAAATTTTCGCGCTTTCCAATATGACAACTCGTACTGAATTTCCAGTTCCACTGGTCCCAAACGCCTTTAAAAGTCACTTTTGATTGAACTGAACAATTAACACTCTTCCAGGATAAAGAATTTACTAAAAAATCGTCTGAATCATGAGACATGTACACTCACAGGTAAATACCGATAAACTGAATTTAGCTCATTTATCAGTTGCTCTACTGATTAAACAAGATATAGTAAAAGTTTAGCGAGAATATCATATTTTATCGTTAAGTTAAAATCAAGTAGGTACCTATAATCTAATTCGTATCACGGTTAAGATTTTTACTCAGTAGTAACCCTGTGAAGATAAAACTAATATGGTCAATTGAAAACCTAGCTCAACACTGCCTTTGAAAATCTTAAGTTAAATGAAGATATTCAAATATGTGTGAATGTTATACAAGCAATTTTTATAATAATTCTAGCCCATCATTATCCAACACTTTCCAACATGTAATGGTGTTAATGAGAAAGTGGATTAGAGAATGAGAAAATAACAAAATATACCATAGGAAAAACAATAATATATCAATATAACAATATAGAGATATCGCAGTAAATAAATAGTCAGGCATAAAGTCAATGTTATGTTCGCAAGCGCAGTATGAATCTGGAATAAGGACAATTTTAAAATACGGCTTGCCTTTATTATGTTGTCCCGGGGGGATTCCAAATAACTTCTACTAGTTTACTTTATTAGCTTAAATATTCGTTCCAAAACGAAATAGAAAAAAGCATAATATTTAGATAGCCAAGTCAGAAATAAAATAATGTTACACTACAGTTGGTTTGAAAACATTTATTTTCAAATTATTACACTGTCAAAGAATAGCTATTTGTATTACTAGGGAGGAAAGTGCCACTTTTCCTCCCGCAGGATGTAGTTTACTGCCCGACGCGAAGCGGAGGGCAGTAAACATCCAAGGGAGGAAAAGGCACTTTACTCCCATGTAATACATATGATTTTTCCTCCTAACCACTCAATAAACCTTTTTTTGAAAATTTATGCGATATAATTGAGTACACTAGTATTGTTTATTAAACGAATTTACCATTAAGTACATAGTATTGTTTACCTACATTTTAGAATTATTTATGTTAAAATTGAATGTGCAGTTTTGAGCAGCACTTATATGAACACCATTTGAAGAAGATATGGTTTGAACAACAGGAGCTTCAGTATTTGAAATATTTTCGCTTAGCACATTGAAATGGTGGTAACTTCTAGAAGTGCTTGGCTGATTGTGATCAAGTTCAGGTTCAACATTATTTCCCATAATTTGATTTTTCTTTTTTTCTGTGTAAGATTATTCTACTTAACCTTCTGCGATATTGGTTGATTTCCAACCGCCGTGCTGTTTTAGAGCTAAAATATCTCCACCAGCGTTTACTAACAGAGTTGCTGAAGTTCTTCTGAAACTGTGCCCTGTGTAATGTTCGGCATTTGGAAGCTTAAGGTATTCTGCAATTTTTTGTGGTACTTTGGATATAGAATTCTTGCCAATCACTTGATTTATACATTTGCCTGCTTTAAAGCATAGGAACAATCGTTATGTTCAGTTTTAGGACGTAGACAGGTATACTTTTGAACAATTTGAACGAAATTTGGGGCGTTACCTGTAGTAGTATTGATTACGAAAGTTCATTGTTTATAAGTTTTTGAAGTGGGGATATTTATTACTAAAAGATTGTCTCCTCCATAGTCATTTTAATAAGCTCATCCCATCAACATGCTCCAGAAATTCCATTTACAAGGACTACCTATGAATATTTTAAGTCAAAAATTAAATTATTTGCTTGGGATTTCATATCTTGCCATCATAAATTAAAAAACATCATCGGGGGCTTCAATTGAGAATGTATTTATTTCTTCTCTTGTGAAACATTTAGGTTTATTTGGTTTGTATCCGGCATTTTGATGTAGACAAGGTGTTCCTTAAAGACATGCTAATATTTGAGAGGGTGATTCTTTGACTTATTTTAAGGAAAAAACTTTCTATAAACGTATGTCCTAAAAGTCCTAACTTTTGAGATACAGGGTGATAAAGTTTTGACAAAATATCAGTTTTTTAATAATAACTGAGATAATATTGTAGACGTTTTTATAAAATTTGGTACATGTCTTCTATGCATCAAGGTGCATTTTTTAATGCACAAACATTTTCATTTTCTCAACCAGTGGCGTGCGTACGGGTTTTGCATTGAATATTTTTGGAGAAAAAAATACTACGCCACTGCTTTCTCCTGAAAAAAAATACTTTTGAGATCCTCATATATTTTTGAGCAAATTTGATCTCTTGAGTTTTCTTTGTCCGCCGCATGGTTTTCGCTTAAAAAAATAAAAATCGTTTTACTTCAGGATCAATTCCTCAAAAATCTGATGTGGTGTGGAAATGATTGTGCATCGACTTAAAGCAAATAAAGGGATCAGATTTGTTCCAAAATGAATGAGAATCAAAAAAATATGGATTTCAGCTTGTACAAAAATGAATTTTATTTTATTTTATAAAAGTAAGTTTAAATGAACGGATCAAATTCATTAATTATTGATAATACAAACACTTATTATAAAAATTGTTAGAAATGGCCACCTTCACTTAATAGGCATGCTTCCGCCCGTCTACGCATGGAATTAGGCACACGTTGAAATATTCCCGGCGTATTTCGAATAGTTTCACACGAGGCAACTATTCGCTCTCTTAAATCTTCTAAAGTATTAACGGGAGTTTTATACACTAGAGTTTTAAGGTGCCCCCATAAAAAAATCTAAACTGTTGAGATCAGGGGATCTTGCTGGCCATTGCTGAGGTCCTCCGCGACCTATCCAACGATTATGATAAACTGTATTTAAATGGTTTCGGACAATTACACTGAAATGAGCAGGGGCTCCATCGTACCATATTCGATTCCTTAACGCAATTGGTACATCTTCAAGCAACCCATTTAGTTCTTCTTCGAGAAAGTGTAAATAAGACCGACCATCAAGGCGTCCTGGTAGAAAAAATGGGCCTATTAGATAATCACCAATAATTCCTGCCCATACATTAACCGACACATATGATTTTTATGGAAATTTTGAATAGCATCCCGAGAAAAATTTGCTTCGTCTGTGAACAAAATTTGTGACTCAAACTGCGGATTCAGTGCAATACTCTGAAGATACCACTGACAGAAGTTCACACGCTGTGGAAAATCTCTAGGGAGTAATGCCTGTACTCGTAAAATATGGTATGGGTATAACAAAAAATCAACCAAAATACGCCAAACAATTTGATGACAAATATTCAGAGTTCTAGCGATCTTCCTCGTACTCGTCTCAAGATGTTCTTCGATTTCTTGCAGAACGGCTTCCTCAATTTCAAGAGTTCTGACGCTGAGAGGTCTACCTTCCGAAGTACCTTTCGTGAAACTACCAGTTTCCCTAAGTCGGCGATGAATATTTGAAAAGGTACGGCTATCTGGTAAGGCACGATTAGGATATATTTCCTGATAAATGCGTCTGGCTTCTGTCGCATTACCATCAGCGAGGCCATATACGTAATGCATTGCCGCCATTTCTGCATTCGTGTAATTCACCATATTTACCGATATTCAGGAAAACGGCGGACAACCAAAATAACTTTAATAACACACTTAAAAATCAAGTAAATAATTGTGCGCTTCGCTATTCCTATAGCTTTTTCAAACACAAAATGGTATTCATAACCAGTGAAAACACAATATTTATAGTGATTTGAAGACACTAATTACACTAATAAAAACCTACCTAGGTAGCTTTCCCAATAAGTGTAAAGTAAATTTCCGGCAATAATTCAAGCACTTGGGAGATTATAAGTGAAAAAATTAAGAAGTGGTGAAAAGAAATTTCAATTATAAAGAGGTAGCTAAATTACTATCGGACGATTTATTGTCAACAAAATGTTAGGTACCTACTGCGATATGAAGCAATTTCAATTTAATTATTTTAATCAAGAACCGAGCATCTGACAAGAATTACACATTTTTTGGATTATCATTCATTTTGGAACAAATCTGATCCCTCAATTTGCTTTCAGTCGATGCACAAACATTTCCACACCGCATCAGATTTTTGAAGAATTGATCCTGGAATGAAACGATTTTTATTTTTTTAAGCGAAAACCATGCGGCGGACAAAAAAAAACTCAAGAGATCAAAAGACTTTTAGGACATACGTTTATAGAAAGTATTTTCCTTAAAATAAGTCAAAGAATCACCCCCTCAAATATTAGCATGTCTTTAAGGAACACCCTGTATAAAGTTAGCAAGGCCACTGGAAATCGATGAAACCAATTCCAGTAATGTAATGTAATGGGGTAGCTGTGCTAACTTTATATTAAGTAAGCACTGCCACTACTATAACTTGACAAATAAACATCAAATTTTATTACTGTGTTAACCAACAATTGTCGAGTAATTGTCGAAGTCTGTTTGAAGTAAAAAAAATGCAAAAATAATTAGCGTTTTAAAGTAATTTTCCGGCTTTTCAAGAATGAAAATTTTCACGACAAACATGTTTTCGTTGTTCGACAATTGTTCTTTGAATTTCCGCACAAAAAAAATTATTGTTACGAGATTGATAAAAGCCCCCTAGCTGCGCCGCTGAGTCCATTCCGCGGACGCCTCATCCATAATTAGTTCCAAGAAGTGATTATTTGGATGGATCGTTTTCTGTAATGCATGAATAGACTAGATAACGGAGCTGCCGCGTCATCGCTCAATTCCTGGAAATGTGTAGAAGTTCTCCGTATTGAGTATTCTCGAATCTTCGCGTTTAATCCAGTCTACTCGATGAGCACCTATATAAACGGAGACGTTTGACTGGGAAGAAAGTTTTTATGAAGAGAATTATTTAAGAAGATTAGAAAGTGATAATAAGCAGAAGTGTTTGGTATATTTAGCTAGTTGTATTGTTGTATAGATAGATCTAAGTGTTTTATTAGTCAGTGAAGTGTTGTAGGTTTATTTATAGTGAAGTTAAAAAATAAACAGTTTAGTAGTGTGCTCGGCCTATTATTTACCAAAACGTAACAGTGGTGTCCGAAGCGGGATATTAGTGAAAAACAGCAAAAAACGTAATTATAAACTATTTATGATACAAGGAGTACATCGTACGATACGATGGAGGACATTGTGAAATTTATCCAAAATCAGTTTGCGGATTTGGAAAGGCGCCAGGAGGAAAAACAAGAAGAGGAAAAGCGGCGCCAGGAGGAAAAACAAGAAGAGGAAAAGCGGCGCCAGGAGGAAAAGAAAGAACGAGAAGATGAAAAACGAGAAGAGGAAATGCGACGGTTAGATGAAAAACGAGAAGAGGAAATGCGACGGTTAGATGAAAAACGAGAAGAGGAAATGCGACGGTTAGATGAAAAACAAGAACGAGGAAAAGAAAAACAAGAACGAGAAGAGGCACTTCAGAAAATTCTCGAAGAACAGAGAAAAGAGAGAGAAGATGAAAAACAAGAACGAGAAAAAGAAAAACAAGAACGAGAAAAAGAAAAACAAGAACGAGAAGAAGCACTCCAGGAAATTCTCGAACAACAAAAGAATGAATTGGAACGAATAGAAAAACAAAGGAAAACAGACTTCCAGAAGGTTCTAGAACATCAAGATAAGTTCTTTCAACACGTTCTACAGAAAACCGAAGTACAAATAGAGGAACTGAAAGGAAAAATAGAGGAAGACGTCAAGAAAATCAACGATGAGCATAATAAGAAAGTGGATACAGTGCGAGAGGAGGTGAAAGGACTCGAAAATCAGATAGCACTCCTCAAGAAGCAAGATCGTCGAGACAGGGTTGCCACGCTTTTGATGGACAGTCCTCTTGGTCCATGTATCGCCGGCAATTTGAAGCTGCAGCAGTGGCTAATGGATGGGGGTGAAGAAGAAAAAGCTACGGCCCTTATAGAAGCTTTGAGAGGACCAGCTTTGGGTATGTTACAGACGATACCTATCGAACAGCAAAATAAATATAAAGACCTGATTACTGCATTAGAGTTACGGTATGGCGATCAACATCGAGAACAGCTGTATCGGGCTCAAATGAAAACGCGCACTCAGAAATCAGGTGAGAGTCTGCAGGAATTTGAATCGGATGTGAGACGCCTAATTCAGCTGGCTTACCCAGAAGCACCGGGAGATTTCAAAGAACAGTTAGCGGTGCAGTTATTTATAGATGGACTCATTGACACCGAAATCCAAAGGACTCTGCGATTGACACACTTTAAGAGGAGTAGCGATGCCTTGGTACGTTCCTTAGAAGTGGAGGCGGCCTTCAACACCTCGTGGCCGAAAGTACGAGCGGTATCGATGGAAGAACCCGAACAACGATCAAGCGCAGCTACTAGTTCATTCGAGAAGGTTCTGGAAGAGATTAAATCTTTGATAAGCGGAATGAGCACCCAGAAGAATAGGGCGCGCTATAGATGTGGGAAATTGGGCCATCTTATTAGAGACTGCAGGGTAAGAATGCCACCACGTTCGCAATCACCTATGAGGACAAGATCTTCCATGGAGTCCTCAAGTGGGCGACAGGAAAACTAGAATTAGCCAGCATATCGGGCGCATGCTGGCTAACGCAGTGACATTCTTCGGCCAGAAAGCGTGAAACCTATCTCTTCAAACCTTGTGCTTCGAACAGTCACTGGAGAAAATGCACCTATTCGAGGAGAAGCTGACATTACACAGATTCTTGGGCGACTCACCATCACAAATACAGTGTACGTCGCGGATATAGAAGATGAATTTATACTTGGGATGGATTTGATCAGTGACTACGGGTTTTCGTTTGACAATGAAGAGAGGATCATGAAGTTTGGAGGAGAAGAATTTGTCCTCACAACTCCAACAGAGAGGACGATGTCTGTGAAACTGCGATTAGTGAAAACCGTGAAAATTCCTGGAATTTTGGAGAAAGTAGTTTATGCTACATTAGATGGAGACCCTGGGTGCTGCGTTGGAATAGTACAGCCATGTGTTGAATCAACTAGCGATCTGGTTCTTGCACGAGCCCTAGTAAAGACAAAACATGCTATTCCTGTGAGAGTTGCCAACGTGTATCCCGAAGAAATAACAACTAAAGAAGGCGATATCATTGGAATATGTGAACCTATTTCATGGGTAGCAAACTATGATTCAAGTTACGACCAGGAAAGAAAGGAATCCTCAAAGATTGTTATGACAGTTCTTGAAAAATCATTTGAACACTTGTCGACAGAAGAATTGAGAGCTGCTAAAAATTTCATCAGAAGTGAAAGCGACATCTTTGATTCAACAACAACAGGAAGAACTAACCTGGTCAAACACAGGATCGATACTGGCCAAGCCCATCCGATTCGGCAACCACCAAGAAGAGTTCCATTTGCCAAACAATAAGAGGTGGAAGAGCTTGTTGACAAGATGGTGTGATTGAAGAATCATCGAGCCCTTGGTCTGCACCTGTTGTGTTGGTTTCTAAGGAGGATGGATCCACGAGATTCTGTGTGGATTTCAGGAAATTGAATAATGTAACGAAGAAGGATAGCTACCCTTTACCAAGGATTGACGACACATTAACAACTTTGGCAGGTTCACGTTGGTTCTCAACCCTAGATCTGAAGAGCGGGTATTGGCAAGTGGGCATACATGAAGAAGATAAAGAGAAGACTGGAAGCGGACTTTATCAGTTCACTGTCACGCCTTTTGGATTGTGCAATGCTCCAGCAACATTCGAAAGACTTATGGAGCTGGTCCTGCGTGGGCTCACTTGGAAGACTTGCCTAGTATGCCTCGACGACGTTTTAGTCATGGGAAAGACGTTTGAAGAACATCTGCACAATTTGCGAGAAATACTCCAACGATTCAGGAATGCCAACCTTAAACTGAATCCTTAGAAATGCTCATTGTTCCAGAAAGAAGTCGATTTTCTGGGCCATACAGTGTCATCAGACGGCATTCGAACAGATGGAAGGAAGATACAGGCGATCCGAGACTGGCCAAGACCTAAAGACAAACATGAAGTGAGGAGCTTCCTAGGTCTCTGCACCTACTACCGTCGGTTTGTAGAAGGATTTGCTGATATTGCGGCACCCCTACATAAGTTGACAGAAGACCGAGTCAAATTTGTCTGGTCCAACGAAAGTGAACGGGCATTTGGGAAGTTGAAAGTTGCTTTATGTTCCAGTCCGATTTTAAGTTTTCCACGTCAAAGAGGCCTGTTCGTTTTGGATACGGATGCCAGTAACAATGAGATTGGAGCCATACTATCACAAGAGCAAGATGGCCAGGAGAAAGTAATTGAATTTTATAGCAAGGCACTGACCAAACCAGAAAGAAATTATTGCGTAACGAGGAAGGAACTACTGGCAATAATCAAGGCTGTAGACCACTTCCACAAATATCTATATGGAAGAGAGTTCCTCATTAGAACAGATCATGCAGCTTTGAAGTGGTTACTCGAAATGAAGACCCCTGAAGGACAAGTAGCAAGGTGGATTGAGAAGTTGAACCAGTATCACTTCAAAATAAAACATCGACCAGGACGATTACACAACAACGCAGATGCCTTGTCCAGAAGACCTTGTTCGGATACCTGTGAGCATTGTGAGCGAATTGAACGTCGCGAAGGAATCAACCAAGTGAGAGTAATGGTTGACGACAATTGGACCACAGCGAAAATGAGGCAGGACCAAGAAAGTGATCCAAATATTTGGTCTATTGAAGAGAGCTTGGGAATCGGCCGACGGCAGAAAAGTGATTTCTCAATTGGTTGTGCCTAGGTCGAGAAGTGATGTCTTGGAGGAGATCCATGGCAGCAAATCAGGTGAACATTTTGGAGAGATTTTACTGGGTCCAATGTCGTGAAGATGTAGAGAGATGGTGCCGAAGATGTCTGAAGTGTGAAGCAAGCAAAGGTCCCAAGACAAGATCGAGAGGAGAAATGAAACAATACAATGTAGGTGCTCCCTTCGAACGAATCGCCATCGATGTAGCAGGACCGTTTCCGATGACGAATGATGGCAACAAATACATCCTCGTTGCCATGGATCACTTTAGCAAATGGGTTGAAGCTTATGCCTTGCCTAATCAAGAAGCATCCACAGTTGCAAGAGCTCTGGTGGATAACATGTTTTCAAGGTTTTGAGTCCCAATGGAGCTACATTCCGATCAAGGAAGAAATTTTGAATCAAATTTATTCAAGGAAGTTTGTGAATTGATGGGAATTAGCAAGACCAGAACAACGGCCCTCCACCCACAGTCTGATGGCATGGTTGAAAGGTTCAACAGGACTATGGAAGAACATCTTTCCAAAGTAGTAGAGGAGCACCAAAAGACCTGGGATCGACATCTTCCACTATTCTTGATGGCTTACAGGGCCTCTGTGCACGATTCCACAAAGCTCACTCCAGCCAGCATCATCTTCGGGAGAGAACTTCGGTTGCCCTGTGACTTGGTGTTCGGATCACCAAGTTCTGAAGAAAAAGAGGTACAGGATTATGCAGACGAACTGCGAGATAGCTTGAATGGGATCCACGAATTTGCAAGAAAAAGATTGAAGATAACTAGTGACAGAATGAAGGCTCGATACGATCTTAAGGCCAATACTGGTGGATTCAAAGAAGGAGATCGAGTGTGGCTGTACAATCCTCGTCGTAGGAAAGGATTTTCTCCTAAATTAACACCATCTTGGGAAGGACCATATACGATAGTGAAAAGAATAAACGACGTGGTCTATAGAATTCAACGCAGCCCGAGAGCGAAAATGAAGGACGTTATAATGGAGACAACGACACATTGTTTGATCGGGACGATCAAAATTGAGAGGGGGATAATGTTACGAGATTGATAAAAGCCCACTAGCTGCGCCGCTGAGTCCATTCCGCGGACGCCTCATCCATAATTAGTTCCAAGAAGTGTTTATTTGGATGGATCGTTTTCTGTAATGCATGAATAGACTAGATAACGGAGCTGCCGCGTCATCGCTCAATTCCTGGAAATGTGTAGAAGTTCTCCGTTTTGAGTATTCTCGAATCTTCGCGTTTAATCCAGTCTACTCGATGAGCACCTATATAAACGGAGACGTTTGACTGGGAAGGAAGTTTTTATGAAGAGAATTATTCAAGAAGATTAGAGTGATAATAAGCAGAAGTGATTGGTATATTTAGCTAGTTGTACTGTTGTATAGATAGATCTAAGTGTTTTATTAGTCAGTGAAGTGTTGTATGTTTATTTATAGTGAAGTTAAAAAATAAACAGTTTAGTAGTGTGCTCGGCCTATTATTTAGCAAAATGTAACATTATATTTAATCATCTTACAGTGCGTAGGTAATATCGAGAGACCGGCAATAATTGAATTTTACCAATTACAGGTAGTTTTTCTGCTTCCAGAAATTTCAACGTTCCACGACAAATTTGATTTAGTTATTTGAAATTTAATGAGTTAGTTTTCAAGAGCAGAAAAAATAATCCAATGTATTACTAAGAAAATGGAATTTCTAGATTATTTAACGTTTAAAAGTAATTTTCCGGCCTTTCAAGAATGAAAATTTTCACGACAAATATGTTTTCGTCGTTCGTCAATTGTTCCTTGAATTTCCGCACAAAAACATTATATTCAATCAACTTACAGTGCGTAGAATATCGAGAGACCGGAAATAATTGAATTTTGCCAATTACAGGTAGTTTTTATGCTTCCGGAAATTTCAACGTTCCACGACAAATTTGATTTTGTCATTCGACAGTTGATGAGTTGATTTTCAGGAGCAGAAAAAATAATCCAGCCAAACTATGGTGTGTGTATTACTGAAAAAAGAGAATTTCTTAATTATTTTGCATTTTAAAGTAATTTTTCGGCTATTCAATATTGAGAATTTTCACAACAAATATTCTTTCGTCGTTCGACAATTGTTCCATAAATTTCCGACCAAAAAATATATATTCAATCATCATACAGTGCTTATGTATTACCGAGAGACTGGAAATAATAGAATTTTAACAATTATTGGTAGTTTTTCCGCTTCAGACAATTTCAACTTTCCACGACAAATTAGATTTGATCATTCGACAATTGATGTGTTGATTTTTAGCCACAGAAAAAATTATCCAACCAAATTATGTGTGTTTATTACAAAAAAAAAGGGAATTTCTTCATTAATTAGCGTTTTAAAGTAACTTTCCGGCTTTTCAAGAATGAAAACTTTCAAGACAAATATGTTTTCGTCGTTCGACAATTGTTCCATAAATTTCCGCCCGAAAAAATTCATCATACAGTGCGCTGGTAGTTAATAATGGTAGCAATAATGTGAGAAAAAAATCCTGGGTTGATTCCAATCTCATACAGATTTGCAGCGATCTCAGAAATTTGTTTTGGTTAACCAGTCAGTCCACTAATCCTAATGATCACTTGTACTACAAGAATGCAAAGAAAAATTATATAACCGAAATTAAAAATACAAAAAAATCATACTATCAAAAAAGCCTTGAAAATAAGGACAGGAGAGATAAACAAAAATATATTTGGCGTACTGTACAACAAAAAATCGGAAGACAAACTTGTTTCGAACTAAATAGAGTTGAGGTCGATGGAAACAATAGAAAACAATTATGAAATTAGCAATGCTTTTGCTGAATTCTTTTCAACAAATGTTAAACATGTGATTAATACACATTTCAACAACACATTTTTCAATGATTTCACAACTGTGTATGTTCACAATACCTTCTATTTCAATCCCATCATACCTGAAGATGTATTCGATGCTATAAACTCTTTGAGAAATGTGAACTCTGAAGGTGTTGACTGTCTCTCTACAAAGGTGATTAAAAGTGTAGGTCCCTATATATCGGGTATTATAGCTGATATAATCAATTTTTCAGTTGAAAAGGGTTCATTTCCAACTGACCTCAAGATAGGAATTGTAAGTCCAATTTTCAAGAAAGACAATCAATTATGTCTTGACAATTTTCGCCCGATAACGGTGCATTGTGTGATGTGTAAAATAATCGAAAAATGTATCTACAAGCAAATGATTTCCTTTATTTCAAATTACAATGTTATAATTGAGCATCAAAATGGATTTCTCCCAGGGAGATCAACGGAGAGTGCATTTATTGCGCTTTTCAATTATATTCACACTTCGTTGGACATGAAAAGGTATGTAGGTGCACTGTTCTTTGATCTTTCTAAAGCCTTTGATTCAATCAATACTAATATAACAATAAACTAAGTGAACTGGGCTTTCGCGGCCAATTTCTATCCTGGCTGGCTTCGTACCTTGAAGTCAGGAAAATAATAGTGAGAATTGACGACCAGAAATCCCTCCCACATGACGTGGATACTGGGGTTCCTCATCAATTCTCGGTCCGTTAATTTTCTTACTGTATGTAAATGATCTCCCCAGGTACATCAGCACAGAACACTTGATATTATATGCTGATGATACCACCTTGGCAACTGACGCAGAAACGCCTGAAGACCCCATTGCGAAAATGAATATACTATCAAGAGAATTCACCACGTGGTGTCGGCGGAATTCCTTAATAGTCAACTCTACTAAAACCATCTGTATGCAGTTCTTCACCAGAAATGAAATATCTAATAATAGTAGAGTCTCAGTAGTCCCCTTCTCAAAATCTACCAAATTCCTAGGAGTATTTGTAGACAATGATATGGGTTGGAATTCTAATATTAATCACATTTGCAAGAAATTGAATAGTAGTTACTTTGCTATATTACAACTGAAAAATATTTTTGTGTCTAGTCTGTTGATCAGCGTGTACTATGCTATAGTTTATTCCCACATTTCGAAAAATATTATTCTATGGGGTGGTGCAGGGGGCGCATCCAGAGTTTTCATTTCTCAAAAGAGAATTATAAGATAAATGTTCAATCTAGACCATAAAGAAACATGTCGTAATCATTTCAAAGAACATGGAATTCTAACCTTTTACTCTACCGGGTGGCTACGGAAGTATTGCCTAAGTAATATCTCAGTTATTGTATGAAGTAGGTTTGTGAAATTTGGAGCGTCGATATAATGACATAAGAGCTAGAATTTGAGCATATTGACATGTCGAAGTTAACTTCCGGTCTGACCGGAAGTAACACCAACTTTCTTATTTTAAATGGAAACCCAATTTTTTTTCTTTTCGCTTTATTCAGCATTCAATTCCCTTTCTAATGACATATCACAAGTTGGTATCTAACCAGAAACTAGATCAGAAAAAAATTATTATTAAAATTCACCGAGTAGGCCGTTGAAGCAAAATGAAAGCCAAAAATTGAAAAGTTGGCTATGGAAACCATACGTCACTTGATAACAGTTGCTACTACTGTGATATTTTATTTTCATTCGTCGGCGTTATAAAAAGCCGCCAAAAAAAATATTGGAAAAATTGGGAAAAAAACAATACTCTGTAGGTCCATAACTTAAATAGGAACATACAACTTTTTCTTGCCTGTACTATTCAGCATAACCATTCCTTTCTAATGATATAATAGAAAGTAATTTTTTGAAATGAAATACCAAAAAATCCAATTATTATTCTTCAAATAACAAAACAGATTATCGCCATACGCAAAAATAACATTAAAAATAATGTGGAATGATAAATTATATCCTGTAGGTTCTAGGTTAAATATGAACATAAACGTACTTGGTCTGTGCCATCGTCCATAGATATTCTAATATCTACCTATGGACGATGTTTGTGCTATTCAGAATAATCATTCCATTGCAATAATCATTCGAACCAAAATATTAACAAAGGCTGATTAAGATGTATTTTGGAATGAAACAAAAAAGAAACGAGAGCTCTCACGAACGCTGCTATCCATATTATTTTGACGTTCGAAGTAGTGTTTTTGATTCTGCCATTTTAAAAGGGTTTGGAAATCGGTATCAGTTAGTGGAATATTCAAAAAATGCCCCGTTATTCACGAACCGAACAAATTGACATGCTTCTCATTTATGGTGAATGTTTAAAAAATTCTTATGCCGTATTTAGAGCGATATCCAGGGAGGCAGCAACCGTCAAGAAGGTATTTCCAGTGGCTTGAAGAAAAATTAAGAACTGAGCCTGATGTTCACGAAGACCAAGAAGCATTTGTTATTAATGAGGAAACTGAAATTAATGTATTAGCTTTAGTACAATATGATAGCACAATTTCCTCAAGGCAGATTGGCGCCGAATTAGCTATAAGTAAGGACTCTGCTAGGAAAATTTTGAAAAAACATCGATTTAAATCCTTCAAGTATCAGTTGCATCAACATTTGTATGAAAATGACGGTGAAAGGCTCCTGGAATATTGTAATTGGTTTCTTCGACAAAATGCTGAGAATCACCTATTTAACTATTATATCTTGTTTACGGACGAGTCAAGATTTACCAACAATGGATTATTCAACAGGAATAATACAAGGTAGGTACTGTACTTTATTTCGATTATTGTCGATAGTCGAAGTGTAAAGTGCTAAAAGTGTGAACGGTCTTTTGTTTCAGGTACTGGGCGATAGAAAACGAGCACCGGTTTCGACAAGGTGGCTTCCAGGAGAGATATGGTGTGAATGTTTGGGCAGGAATAGTTGGAACTCATATTGTTGGCCCCATTCTTTTTCAAGGCCAACTAACTGGAGAGAGATACTTTAATTTTTTAACGAATGATATTTCGGAATTTATTAACAACCTACCAGCGGAAATAACTGAGAGAATGTACTTCCATCAAGATGGCGCCCCTCCGCATAATTCAAGAATAGCGAGAAATTATCTTCAAAATCGCTTTCAAGAGAGACTTATAACAACCCATGGTCCAGTCAGGTGGCCACCAAGGTCACCTGATCTTACTCCGTGCGACTTTTTTCTATGGGGGCATCTTAAAAATAGGGTGTATTCCACACAGCCTACAACTCTACATGAGCTAGAAGTAAAAATTCGTAGAGCTTTCCAAGATATCACGCCCCAAATGTTGAGAAACGTTTTACATGAAAATATCACCAGAGTCAATAAATGTATTGACGCTGAGGGAATGCATTTCGAACATTTGTTTTGAATTTATTATATCTTTAATCCTATCAATTTGAATTTTTTTTTTCGATAAATGTTTTTTTGTTATTTGAATAATAATAATTGGATTTTTTGGTATTTCATTTCAAAAAATTACTTTCTATTATATCATTAGAAAGGAATGGTTATGCTGAATAGTACAGGCAAGAAAAAGTTGTATGTTCCTATTTAAGATATGGACCTACAGAGTGTTGTTTTTTTCCCAATTTTTCCAATATTTTTTTTGGCGGCTTTTTATAACGCCGACGAATGAAAATAAAATATCACAGTAGTGGCAACTGTTATCAAGTGACGTATGGTTTCCATAGCCAACTTTTCAATTTTTGGCTTTCATTTTGCTTCCACGGCCTACTCGGTGAATTTCAATAATAATTTTTTTCTGATCTAGTTTCTGGTTAGATACCAACTTGTGATATGTCATTAGAAAGGGAATTGAATGCTGAATAAAGCGAAAAGAAAAAAAAATAGGGTTTCTATTTAAAATAAGAAAGTTGATGTTACTTCCGGTCAGACCGGAAGTTAACTTCGACATGTCAATATGCTCAAATTCTAGCTCTTATGTCATTATATCGACGCTCCAAATTTCACAAATCTACTTCATACAATAACTGAGATATTCCGTAGGCAATACTTCCGTAGCCACCCGGTATATACATGTACAAATGCATTCTTTATGCAAAAAGCAATTATCATAAGTTTTCTACCAATTCTGATTATCACGATTATCCAACTCGTTCCTCTAAACTTATTAGGCCTCCCAAACATGTAACTGCACTGTATGAAAAAAGCCCATTGTATAAAGGAATTCAATTTCTGAATCATTTGCCTTCCTGTCTGAGATTGGAAAATAACTTTAACGTATTTAAACGAAAACTAAGAATATTTTTAAGTAATGAATGTTACTATGACATATCAGAATTTTTGAAAAAGAAATTTACGTAATTTTAACACATGTGATAGATTAGTGCCTTGCTGTAACTATACAATGCAGCTATGCACTCCCTCCCTACGACATATCCTATATCATAGAAACTGTGATCATAAAGGACTAATAAGTATTATTATTTTTTCCGTTTGGAATTACCCAGTCAGGCCCTGTCTCCGGAGCTCCGACACTTCCGGAGGGCGCGCTGGTGTGTCATTAACCCCAGTAAAAACACTCCCCACGTCCATGGGGTAAGTGATTACTGGGTCCGAGAATCGTGTGCCCTGAGTTAACGGAGTGAACCAAGAATAACGGCCTTCTGCATTCGCCCGGCTAGGATTTCTGCCATGTCACGGCAAGCCGGTATGATTTTTAAGTTTGAGAGCAGTGTGTCCATCATTCCACCAAGTACCCCTATTATCAGAACCACCATCTTGACAGAATGGTTTGGGTAAAGCCTGCGGAGTTCAAAGAGAAGATCTCGATATTTAGTCCGTTTTTCCTCCTCTTTTCGGACGATGTTCGTTTCGCCAGGAGCTGAATGACGAAAATCGTCCTACTTTGATGGTCGAGGAGTACTACATCAGGCTTATTGGCTTGTATTTGCCTGAGGGTGGGGAATGAATAATATCATTATTATTATTATTATACCGAGAGAGAAATTATGTGTGTATATTACTGAAAAAAGTTAATTTCTCCATTATTTAGCGTTTAATAGTTATTTACGCAACAAGTGCAAAAAGTAAGTGTTTATTGCACTCGACGTGAAATTGTCCGACGAGGCCGTTAGGCCGAGTTGGACAACACGTCGAGTGCAATAAACATTTTTTGCACGAGTTGCATGCAACATTTTTTCTACGTTCATGCAAAAAGCAAAAAGTTATTTATGTAGGTGCGGCACTAGGTGAAGGAAAATGAAATACGCAATTTAAATAAATAATTATTACTATCGATTTCATCACCATAATCTAGTTTTCCATTAATATTACTCATTTTAAAACTTTCAGTTCTGTTATTGTCAGAATTAAATTTTAACTGACGTTTATATAACCACAGTTGCATTATAAGAATCAAAATCACAGTAGCCATGAGCGCGTATGTTATCACGAGGTGTGGTCATAGTACAGTTTGCTCTATGCAGGTAGACGGTTTAGAACATAGCGGATCGGTTTTCATTATGGAGTTATTTTCGGGAAGGCATTGTTTGTTCAACTCTGACTGCTAACATTAATACAAAATAATATGAAATATGTAGCTGTTCAAAATGTATGGCCAATCTCACAGAATATCTGCTAAATATGTAGTGGGTTTGAACGTTTATGTTTATCATGATGACAGCACGTTGAAGTAGAATGACAGATGAGTGCAATAAAAACTTTATTGCACTAGTGCAATAAAGAGCTTCTTTTTCCACTGAATATAGTTCAATAAAGATTTGCTTTTTGCATGAATGTAGAAAAAAGTAATTTTCCGGCCTTTCAAGAATGAAAATTTTCACGAGAAATATGTTATCGTAGTTCTGCAAATGTTCTATACATTTCCGACCGAAAAGACTATATTTAATCATCATACAGTACATAGGTAATACCAAGATACTGGAAATAATTGAATTTTAACAATAACAGGTAGTTTTTCCGCTTCAGGAAATTTCAACGTTTCACGACAAATTTGATTTTGTCATTCGACAATTGATTAGTTCATTTTCAGTCACAGCAAAAATAATCCAACCAAGTTATGTTTGTTTATTACTAAGAAAAGGTAATTTCTTCATTAATTAGCGTTTTAAAGTAATTTTCCGGCTTTTCAAGAATGAAAATTTTCACGACAAATATGTTTTCGTCGTTCTACAATTGTTCCTTAAGTTTCCGCCACAAAAAAATTACATTTAATCATCATACAGTGCGTTGGTAGTCAATACCGAGAGACTGGAAATAATTGAATTTTACTAATTACGGGTAGTTTTTCGGCTTCCAGAACTTTCAACGTTCCACGACAAATTTGATTTAGTTATCCGACAATTGATGAGTTAGTTTTCAGGATCAGAAAAAATAATCCAACCAAATTATGTGTGTGTATTACTAAGAAAAGGAAATGTATCCATTATTTAGCGTTTTCAAGTAATTTTCCGGCTCTTCAAGAATGAAAATTTCCACGACAAATATGTTTTCGTCGTTCGACAATTGTTCCTTAAATTTCCGCCACAAAAAAATATATTTGATCATTGAACAGTGCGTAGGTAATATCGAGAGACTGGAAATAATTGAATTTTACCAATAACAGGTAGTTTTTCCGCTTCAGGAAATTTCAACGTTTCACGACAAATTTGATTTTGTAATTCGACAATTGATTAGTTTATTTTCAGTCATAGAAAAAATAATCCAACCAAATTATGTGTGTATATTACTAAGAAAAGGGAATTTCTTCATTAATTTGCGTTTTAAAGTAATTTTCCGGCTCTTCAAGAATGAAAATTTTCACGACAAACATGTTTTCGTTGTTCGACAATTGTTTCTTGAATTTCCGCACAAAACAATTATATTTAATCATCATACAGTGCGTAGGTAATATCGAGAGACCGGCTATAATTGAATTTTACCAATTACAGGTAGTTTTTCTGCTTCCGGAAATTTCAAGGTTTCACGACAAATTTGATTTTGTAATTCGACAATTGATTAGTTCATCTTCAGTCATAGAAAAATAATCCAACCAAATTATGTGTGTAATATTACTAAGAAAAGGGAATTTCTTCATTAATTAGCGTTTTAAAGTAATTTTCCGGCGTTTCAAGAATGAAAATTTTCACGACAAACATGTTTTCGTTGTTCGACAATGGTTCCTTGAATTTCCGCCCAAAAAATTATATTTAATCATCATTCAGTGTGTTGGTAATACCGAAAGACTGGAAATAATTGAATCTCACCAATTATAGGTAGTTTTTCCGCTTCAGGAAATTTCAACTTTCCACAAAAAATTAGATTTGATCATTCGACAATTGATGAGTTGATTTTCAGTCACAGAAAAAACGTTCCAGGAAAATTTTTATTTAGTTGTCCGACAATTGATGAATTAGTTTTCAGGAGCAGAAAAAATAATCCTACCAAATTATGTGTGTATATTACTGAAAAAAGTGAATTTCTCCATTATTTACCGTTTAAAAGCAATTTTCCGGCTTTTAATATCTCCTTTTTCCACCTTTTGTATTTAGTTTTTCAGTTATAAAATAGTAGGAGTTTTCTGGGGCAATATGTTATAATTATTCGCCAATCGTTCAGTGAATTTGTGAGTCAACAAAAAAAATAATCAAGTTTGATGAGTTTTTTCATTGAACACTGAGTTTTCCAATTTTTCACAATACATTTTTCATTTGTTTCTAAAAGAATGCATAATCCATACATATTTGACAATAGTTTAATCAAAAAAGCTCAAATTATCCATATAGGCATGCGGTGTTGCCAATTACTCAAAATTTCCCCTTATATCAAGCATTCCAATAAAAAAATACATACAGTGAGGACCAAAAGTCCGTCGCCCCTCCTGTAACTTCTTTATTCTACATATTACAAAAAAATGTTAAATACATAAATTGTAGGGTTTCATTCGATCTCTTTAATGGTTTAAGTTTCATTCATACAGAGTGTCTCAAAAAAGCACGGTGAAGTTAATTTTTTTAAATGGGACACCCTGTATTTAATTGCATTATTACATTCTACGTTGAATTCTGAACAAGTTTGATGAATGGTTTTCTATCAAAAAAGTTAATAGTTTTGGACTTATGAACACTTGGAAATAATTATTTCGACTACTTTTGCACCAGTTCACGAATAAATTAATGAGGTAGGCTATGCACGCTAGGCGCGTTTATTTTATCCATGACAACGAAAAAAAACTCTTATCTGTTTTTGCCAAATGTCATTGACATTTTGTAGGTTTTCAAAACTTTGTTTCAAACGGTTTTCAATTTCTCTTGTTGATTAATATGGCTCGTTCAGTAGCAGACAAAGTTGAAGCCGTTATCATATTTGGTGAAGCTAACCGAAATTACCACGCTGCTATTCGCATTTTCAATGAACGGTTTCCAGAACGTCCGATGTATCGAAAATATCTGCAGAAATTGGTGGCAAAATTTAACCAAACTGGCACCGTGAAAGATGCTCCGAGATCTGGGAGGCCGAAAATAATTACTGAAGATGTTGAAATTCAAGTACTAGCCGAAATGGTAAATAACCCACAATAATCAACTAAGCAAGTAGCTGAGACATGTGATGTTTCTAAAACATCAGTAAAGAGGGTTTTAAAACAAAATAAATTCCATCCTTACAAAATAAAAATTCTGCACCAATTGGTTGAAGATGATCCAGACCGGCGACTTGAATTTTGCGAGACCATGGCAGAAAGAATTGTTGCAAATCGACTTTATTTGCAACACATCTGCTTTAGTGATGAAAGCACTTTTTACCTAAATGGAAATGTGAATACCCAGAATTGTAGATATTGGAGCGATGAGAATCCTCATGAATTCCGCGAGGGGCATACTCAATTTCCCCAGAAAATTAATGTTTGGGCTGGTATTTTAGGTAACCACATTGTAGGTCCCATATTCTTGGAAGAAAATTTAAATGGTCCCAGATACCTCCAAATGCTGCAAGACACAATAAGTCCCAGTATCGATGAGATCGTTGCGCAAAACCCACATGAATTTTACTTAGATGTAACATTTCAGCAAGATGGAGCGCCACCACACTATTTTCGGGAGGTGAGAAATTACTTAGATGAAAGGTGGCCAGCTCGCTCACCGGACCTCTCACCGCTTGATTTCTTTCTCTGGGGCTATGTGAAATCCGTAGTTTTTAAGACAGTTTGTGGGTCGTTAGATGAACTGCGCCGTCGAATTATTGAAGTGTGTTCAGAAAGAACACCTCAAACCTTGATTAATGTTAGGGAAGAGTTTACAACCCGACTATTTATGTGTCAAGAAATGCATGGTGGACATGTCGAACATCTTTTGAAATAGATAAAAACTCACCGTTTTTAGTTATAAATTAAATTATCTCTTCAGTTTTTAATGATTCTTGATCTGTATTTATGGACTACCTTATTTGTTAATAAAATGTTTCAACTTCATGTGTACTAGTTTTTCGTGAGATTCAACAACTCTAACAATTGTAAAATGGTACGACGAGGTAAGTTACACATGGTGCCATCAGCAGTTTGCAACATTGGATAGCTTTCAAAAAGTTAGGATAGGAAAGTGGAATACATTGTCATCCATTTGTTACGATTTTCTCATTGAACTGGCGCAAAAGTAGTCGAAATAATTATTTACAAGTGTTCATAAGTCCAAAACTATTAACTTTTTTGATAGAAAACCATTTATCAAACTTGTTCAGAATTCAACGTAGAATGTAATAATGCAATGAAATACAGAGTGTCCCATTTAAAAAATTAACTTCTAAGTCACCGTGCTTTTTTGAGACACTATGTATGAATGAAACTTAAACCATTAAACAGATCGAATGAAACCCTACAACTTATGTATTTAACATTTTTTTGTAATATGGAAAATGAAGAAGTTACGGGAGGGGCGGCGGATTTTTGGTCCTCACTGTATATAAGCTGTAAAGAAAAGATTTTTCTCATTTTTTTTACTTCAAATAGACTTCAAGTTACTCGACAATTGTTGGTTACCAAAGTGATAAAATTTGGTGTTTATTCGTCAAGTTATATCAGTGGCAGTACTAACTTAATATAAAGTTAGCATAAAAAAAACTATAAGCGCGACAAATGTTTTTCGTTCACGACAAATTCTCGACAATTACTGGAACTGGTTTCATCGATTTTCCGGCAAGTGGCCTTGCTAACTTTATATACATGGAATTTTGACGTTTTAGAAATGCAATCAACTTTGGATATTTAATATCGACATTGTCCTTTATTTGTATCATTGTGCGTAGCATTGAATATTTAGACCAAAGTGTTGAAGCTTTTAATGATTTTCCTTGAAGTGAAAAATATGCCGGTAAAACATTCTCTGAATATTTATGTATCTTGTTATCTTCAGCCCATTGCTTAAATTGTGTATATTGTTTTTCATACCTATCTTTATATTTTTGTGGTAGTAAGGTTAATGACGCTACGTTGGCGTGTTCCTTAATATTAGTTGGTGTATTTGGAAAATCCAAATCACTTGAATCGCTCTTCATTTTTCAAAAATTCAATTAAGTTTAATGAACGTAGCGACTTTGCACCTTAAAAGTCAATCGCCGTGTTTACTGTCAGTGAGCCACAGCATACTATGCTTTTCATCTAAGATTCCTAAAGTTGAAATTTTTATTTTGCTACAGCCGCTTAACAAAATATCCTTTTTCTACAACTGCTTAAAGTTCTTACGATTATTTAAGATTCATTCAGCAAAGAGTTTTAAATAGCCAAATGAGTCTTAAATAATTGTAATAATTTTACCAAAGTAGCCTTTGATGCTTTCAGATCTCAACGCAAAGTTGAAGTTTCCATTGAAATGTCATTTGGTGACTTTGTTTGCAAATAGACCTATTCTTGCATGATGGAAAGTATAGACAATACATTCATGACCATCTGAGAATCTGCGGTGGTTCCATGACTAGTCTCTTGAGCTTGTCTTTTCCGGGATTAGCTCGCAATAGTCAGCCTCGCTCGAACTTAGACAAGGGCAGTATCTAGATAGAATGCAAATGAACGACACGCATAAGCTTCGCAGGAGGCGTGTATTATGCCATCTACAACCCACATGAGTTGCATAGGTTGACCTTCCGCAAACACCAGCGGAGGCGGCTGTCAGCGCCCCCTGATCGGGACCCTAGGCACCCCTTCGCACAAACGCTCGCCCTCCCTCCTCAGCAATGAGATGGGAGGGGGAAGCGGCTCTCCGTGCGTCCGTATACCGCCGTTGGACTTCCAAGCCCGCGTGGGATGAAGAAAGAAGACGCTGGTGATAGGTTTCTATCTAGATAACTCTGCGGTGACTTTACAAAGTTTTATAAAATAAACCTTTATTTATTTATTTATTATTTATTCTTGTGCTTGTAATCGAAGGTCCCGGGTTCAGCTTCTGGCAATAGCAACTTTTTCTTATTTTACTTTTTTCTTGTTAGTGATATGGACATTTAGATAGCTTATACATTTCGGATTGCTATCGAGTGATTTTCTCATAAGTAATGTTATGTGCCTATTTGGATGAATTGTTGATACTTTTTTTCTAAGAGCTGCGCTTGTAGAAAAAATAATGTGTGTATTTCGAGCACAAAGTGTCATTGTCGTTCTCCAAAGATTAATCTTTTTGTCGAGCTACAATTAATCACTTTGCGCTCTAAATACACAAATAGCTATTAAAGAACTAAACATTCATGTTACTTTCCTCCCTAGGAAGGAAAAGTACTTTCCTCCCTAGGGAGGAAAAGTATGAGTTTCCTCCCTGGTTTGAGGGAGGAAAGTGTGTACTTTCTATAGGGGTAGGAGGAAAATAATATTTATATACTCTTCAAGGGTGCATAACAATTATTAGTGGAGGTTTGAGAGAGAAGATTTATGTGCCTTTATTTCCAATTCTGAAATAAATTATGTAGAAAGAAAATTACAAGGGGTAGATTTGATTTAGATTATGATGTATGAGTAACGAACGCCTGTGTGAATCACGTGTTAATAAGGGACGAAAAGATGAAACAGTGTCAGTCACTATTATAATAAAGTTGCCTCAAATACTGCCTAGCATTATACAACATATCTCTAATATCAGTTAAATTTTCCATCACAGAAATAAGATATTATATAATAAGACATTAACTAATAAACATCAAAAAATAAAAAACTACAAAAAAACAAAAAAATTACAACGAAAGTAAAAAAATGCACCATAATTATTTTATCCAAAACATAATTTTCTTCAATTAATTCGTCGAAAGAAACTGTGGGCATGATTTATAAATTGCCAAGTCTTTCTTGTGCCATAATAGATCACAAAAAGGTTTTCATCAATTTAAATTTTGAGAAGACATTTCATCCGATGCTACGGAAAATGAAATCGTTAAAAAATAAAATTTCTACTGTAGTATATCGAACCGTCGAAATTAAGTGATTTCCGAAAATGTATTCAGGTACTGACTGAGTCTCCAAATCATTCTGCTGGGGTAAGTGACATTTTAAACATGTTATGTAAGTCATTTGCGTCTATATCAGACTTTTTCCGTGATTCATCTTTCAAATAGAATGGCAGTCTCATACAATTGTCTCAATAATTTCTCAGCCAAGCTGAACAATTTTTTCACAAAATAATTGATAACTCAACACTACGAAACATTTAATTATTTATTAAAAGTACACTCAGTGAAAGTACAATAATTGAATGTAGCATAAGAAGATAATAATAACTTTTGTCTAATTTCTACTACGATTTTTTGTTATTACAACCGGTTTCGGTTTGTTAAGCCGTTATCAAGTAAACAAGTTAACAGTAAACAAAATTTAACTTAACATTCAGCCCTATGCTGTATCACTTACGTAAAAAATAACGTCACCGTTATTCGCCATTTCCGTTATTTTGCTATTACCAATCATATGCTCCTGGGTTATAGGTTTTCCTCTGCAGTTTTCATTGGCATTGTAATTTATTGTCCCTCTTCTTGGAAAAAATGAGCATGTTGCTTTGGAAATGAAAAATTATTTGCAGCTGTGGGAGCGAATGCGCCATCGAATTTATATGAGCCGCACTGAAGTGCCGATCATTTTTTATATTGTTATTGTTGTGTTCGATATTTTAATAAATAAAAACTGAGTTGGTTGATTTTCAGTATTAGTTTACATAGGTCTAGAAACTGAGGTGTTTAATTTCCCAAAGGTACCTACATGTTATCAGGGTATACATAATATGTCCCTGGGATGTGGGTTCACATGGACTCCTATTCTTCTTCCTATAACTTTTTTATTTATTTCATTTTTTGGAAACAATAAACATTTTGTTCTGTTATACGTGAATGCTAGTAGCACATTTTATACAGATTCAGAAAAAAGTTTAGATTCAGTCTCAAAATTAGCGACGAGCCGGAAACAGAATATACAGGAATCCACGGGGTGGATCAAAATCCTTCTTTTTGAAACACATACTGGAAGCAGAATGCGGTACTATTTCATTTGGGAAAGTTATTGAATTATTTCCTAGAAACTACCCCCTCCACCATCCTCCTGTGGCCTGACAAACTATATGGGGGATGTGCGTTGATTTATTTTGTCTGCATGAAACAAATGCTGAAATCAGAATGCGGTACTATTTCATTTGGGAAAATTATTGAATTATTTTCTAGAAATTACCCCCTCCACCACCCTCCTGAGGCCTGACAAACTATATGGGGGATGTCATTTGATTTATTTTGTCTGCATGAAACAAATACTAAAATCAGAATGCGGTACCATTATATATCGTGTCCAGTCCTCGATATCACTTGAAATACTACGTAGTCCGCCCCTGGGTAGCTCTGCCGTGCACCGTGTTAGTAAGAGATTTGAGCCGGTTCTGGGCCTCCCCTCACTACTATGATGTCATCAGTGACCTTGGGGTGACCTTCAGGGATGACCTTGGTGCATAGGTGCATGTGTGCGTCTATGACCTTGGGATGTCCTTGAAACGAATTTTAAATTTGGTAATTTTTGACCTTGATGTAGGTTTTGATGAGGTGTTCAAGGTTTTTGTTTGATCTTGAGATGACATTTGGGTGACAGAGATTTTTTTTTCATACACGTACAAGTACTTTTTCCAAGTACTTATATTTTTTTCACCTCCAAGACTAAAATGTGAACACTTGCTACTATGTATGACTATCATATTATGTACTAACACATGAAAATCTAGAGAAGCCACACATCCACACACCACGTATATCCAGTCAGATATGTGAACTCTGATTCCTCTCCAATACTTACCTTGTAGTGGTGGTGGTAGTAAGCGTGTGTGACGTCATCCGACTATGAGGAGTGCATCTGAAGTAGCCCACGCTCGACTCTTATAATATATACGGACAAGTACTTTTTCCAAGTACTTATATTTTTTTACCTCCATGACTACTATAACCTTCATGTGTACACTTGTTACTGTGCATGACTTTCATGTGTACCAACACATGAAAATCTAGAGAAGGCACACGTCCGCACACCACGGAGATCCAGTCAGATATGTGAACTCTGATTTCTCTCCGCCAGTGTATACCTGCTTTGGTGGTGGGAGGAAGCGTGTGTGACGTCATCCAACTATGAGGAGCGCATCCAAACACGATTCAGTCAGAAGCAACCCAAGCTCGACGCTCTGGGCTTGTTTGTGACATGATGTCTGCGATAGTATCTTATACAAATCGGTGGTGGGGGAGTGGTTCACTATCCATTATAAAAGAAGTGGGTATTGTGATACAAAAATCAGAAGTTATATACCTAGCAGTCGAGTAGTCAGCAAGAGTAGTGAAGTTATTCAGTGCATTCAGAGACAGGGATATCAGTGAGTGTGTTTTTCTATCGAAAATTATTTATATTTTCCTTATATATTTTCATCATGTCAGTTCCAGAGGTGGATTTACAAAAAATCAATTCTGTAATTAAACAAGATATGGAAGTATTAGAACAAAGAGTAATATCATCTTTGCCACTAAATGAAGCTTATCCAATAAAGAATATGTCAATTTGTTCAACTCGTTTTGGTAAATCCATTTTGTTAACATTACTCGATGTGAGCAATAACACATTGTTCAAAACATGGCTACCAAAACGTGTTTCAGAGCAATTCAGTGACGACGATGTTACTTGCATCAATTCATCTGATGGTAAATATACCGTAGCATATTTGGGTCAGACTCGACAAAGCTTTGCTGGTATGAAAACACGATCGTTGGTTAAATTCGATCTCATTGAGTAATAGTTAATTTTCACATATCATAGGCTAAGTCGAATTATATTATCGAATTATAAATTGTTAAACACACTCTTTGGCGGTTGGCATCATCGAAAGTATATGTGAGTTTTATTGATAAATTCCATTATAGCATACTTATTTCAATAATTTTTCTTTGATTTCAGTTTCATTTTAGAGAAAGATGTGGATGCTGTATGCTAGCCAAAACTGGACCGAAGCTGTAGACATCACTTCAGCTGTTGAACGATTCACTTCTGAATTGGATGCGTTGAGTGATGATGCTCACCATGCCACCAACTATGACCTGAGCGTGTGTTATGATGAAGAGCAGATCCAGTTATGTTTGCGTGACGCTGAGAACTATCAGAAAGGTGTGGATCTTTGTGAGAAATATACAGATGGTTCTTCCTCTTCCTACGAAATGTATTGGAACCCATAAAGGTTTTGGGATTTTATACGTTCAGTAATAATGCAGAAATAGTGGAACCGTCCGATGCCAAACCAAATTCTGTTTTCATTTTCGATGATGTAATATGTGAAAAACAGGACATTATAAGATCATATTTCTGCATGGGACGTCATAAAGATGTTGACTGTGTTTATCTTGCTCAAACATATTCACGAGTGCCCAAACAGTTAGTGCGAGACAATACAAACTTTATTGTAATGTTCAAGCAAGATGAAACGAATCTACATCATATTTATTCTGATCACGTGTCACCCGATGTAACATTCAAACAATTCCAATTGATGTGTGTTAAATGTTGGGAGGATCAATATGGATTTCTGGTCATTGATAAGGATAGAAAAATGCATGAAGGTAGATATCGCATGGGGTTCGATAGTTTTATATATCCATGACACTGCAATCCACATTCAATCGATCGTTGAATTGCATAGAGGTTACTTCAGTGTATTCTCTTGACAAAAACAAAATGAAGACAAAATGGATTCAGTAGCTGAAAATAAAAACAATGAATTGAATTTGAAACGTCAACTGGTTCAGACAACAGAAGCTGTACGGCAGAAATTCAATTATATCAAGAGTGGACTTATTGAAAATCGAATGGCGCTTGAAAAACTCTATGATCCCATAATAAAGCCATTAAAGGTTCTATCTTCAGCTGCTACCATCAAATCACCAAAGTCAACGTTTCCAATGAAGCAAGGGAATATTCAGTCTACTCCAACAAAAGTTACGAGTACCCCAATAGGGAAGGATCCATCCTCATATAATAGTGAAATATCATCTACTGACAGTGAGACAGGTACTATCAAAGAATTCGGAGAAAATGAAATGTCCATATTCGAAACACCGTCATCATCTCGAATAGGTGATTCTGATTTCTCTGATTTTGATGACAATATTGGAGATGTTTTGAAAAGACATTTGGAAAATGTTAAAACAAAGAATGTTGCATATTATACAATATATGGTATACGTTTAGATCCTACTACACAAAAACTGAAAATGGGTAGTCTCAATGTACGTTTCAATGATGGGAATATTATATTTTGGAATGACAATAAAACAAAAAATCATGAATTCCCATATAGTCCGGAGTTATACATGATTTTTTGAAAAATCCACCTGAAGTCAATTTCGATGATGAAATTCGTCATACATATGCTAAAATATTGAGACTAACGAATGCACCATACAAACAACATCAACTAAGAAATGGTTTCAAACATACGAATTCTAAAAAATTTCTTGAAGTTATCAAACCAGTACTGAACTTATCACATCATCTGTCGACGAGAAGTAGAACAAAAAAAGGTAAAGGGTTCAATCGGATGCAAAAAAAGTATTATACCAAACCTGCGAATTATGTGTACTGGAATTCACCTGACGAGTTAGTCGATCGTTTACGACTGTTGATATCCTCGAAATCGGCTGGATATACTGGCCACGACAATGAAATAATTTCAATAATTGAAGAATTACGTGAGGAAGGTATAATATATTGAAACGTTCAAGAAAATGGCCACTTTGTCCTCATTATATGATGCAGTAACATTGTTGAATTATGTGTACGGAGACGAAGTAGAACAGTTATAGTGAGAGGATGGACAAGTTGTCAATGAATTACATACACCGGCGAGACGTAATTTCGCCAGAAGAACCACCACCCTCAAAGGCAGATTGATCTTGCAGAATTACAACCCTATGCTAAACATAATAAAGGATATAGATATGTTCTTGTAGTAATTGATTGTTACTCAAAATATCTATGGACACAACCGATTAAAAATAAAACAGGTGGTGCTGTGCTGCTATTCTCCGAAACATCTACAAAGCGATCAAGGAAAAGAATTTTTCAACAAAACCTTCTCATCTCTAATGGGCAAATATAATATCAATCATTATTCAACAATCAGCACTATGAAGGCGGCCATAGCAGAAAGAGTAATTCGAACAATAAAGACGTGGCTATATAGAGAATTTTCAGCGATGGGACACAACAAGTGGTTAGATGTTCTTCCTATGATAACAAGAAAATATAACCATAAAGTGCATCGTACAACTGGTATTGAACCAATTAATGTTACGCCAACAAAAAAAACTAAAATTTAAAGGTGCCAAAATCATCCGTGGAAAACAAAGTCTTTCCAAATTCCGAATGAATGACATTGTACGTATAAGCAAGTACAAAAATATCTTTGAAAAGGGGTACACTGCCAATTTTACAACTGAACTATACAAAATCATTAAAATTAATAGGACATATCCCACAACGTATATTCTTGAAGATATGAATGGTCAATCGATTAAAGGTGGTTTTTATGAGGAAGAGTTATTAAAAACGAAAAATCCTGACATTTATCTAGTTGCAAAGGTGATGAAGAAGAAAAATAATAAACTGTATGTGAAGTGGTTAGGCCTTCCTAGTGAACACAATTCATGGATTGATAAACGTGACATGGTTTAATATATGTATTAACTTAGATGTTTCGTAAAATAAACTATTAAAAGCAATTTATTTTTTATTTCGAGTAAGTAGACTCTGTTGAAGTGAATTGAAAAAAAAATATTTTGTAGCGGTAAACGTTGTCCCAGCCAATCGCAACGTTCTGTGTATGCCAAACCAAATTAACTTCATACCCCATTCCCGCTTAGATATTTTCAACTCACAACATTGATAACATTTCATAATCCTCAGAGCTAATCAATATCAGATTGAAATGCGTGATCAAACTCTTTTCGCCACTTATCACGTACAGATGCTGCCGTATCAAAAAGTTTTGTTGACTCCTGAAGCTCCATCTCTGCTTGCATTTTCAAACAATGGGCGGACTGATTTTTGTGTGTGATTTCGAAACGGAGTTTATCTGCATCTTCACACATTTTGATCAGTTCAGCCTTTGTTAATGCAATCTTTGCATCGAGCTCCTGAAGAGCCACCTCGTCCAAGCTGCCACTTCGAACATCATCATCGCATTAGACGATGGTGGCTTTCGCTTTTATAAAGCGGGATTTCGCTTTCTTCAGCATGTCCCCACAGCGCTGCAGTGGACCGAAAGAATGAAGCGAAACATCTTCCAAATCGCCCATCACATTCAAGAAGGTGTCATCTGTGATATATTATAGATTATATGGAACACCCCTTACGTTATAAATGATAGGCTTATGACAGTTACCAATCAACAATTCAGATGTTATAAAAAAATACATTATGTTTGAATCTTATTAGAACTGGAAGTTCATCATTAAAGCTCATAAATACTCATATTTTGTATTTTATCACATGGTGGCAGCGGTATAAAAGTTATATCAGCATGGAAGCAACTTTGAACTTGCCAGGCGCAATGGAATTTGGAAGTAATATGGCCCAAAACTGGGAGAGGTTTAAGCAAAGATTCTTATTATATTTAGAAGCCAACGAGAAGACTGAAAAGTCAGATAAGTTAAAAACGGCTCTCTTACTGAATCAGATGGGTGATCAGGCAATTGACATATATAATACATTTACTTTTGCAGAAAGTGAAGATAAGAATTATTTTGAATTGGTGATTAAAAAGTTTGATGAATATTGTAAACCAAGAAAGAATATTGTATTTGATCGCTATAAATTCTTTTCTCGATCTCAGCAAGAAGGAGAATCAATTGACAGATATGTGACGGATTTGAAAAAATTGGCTCAACCATGCGAGTTTGGAGATCAATTGAACGAATTGATTAGAGACAGGTTAGTGTTAGGCATATCAAATAAATATACACAATAAAACTTATTGAGAGAACCTGATTTGGAACTCTTGAAAGCTATAGATATTTGTAGGGCAAATGAAATCATCAAACAGCAAGTAGAACATATTGCAAATTCTACGAATAATAAAACGTGTGTCGGTGCTATTCATAGAAGTGGAAAAAGTGAACGAAGTTTACATAAGGATACAAAAGACGGAAAAACAGCTCCGAAAATGAAGAAGAATGCCTGCATTAGATGTGGATTCAAGCATGAGTTTAGAAAATGTCCAACATTTGGGAAAATGTGTCTGAAATGCAAGAAACTGAATCATTTCTCCACTCAATGTAAGTACTCAAGAGGTATTCATGGAATTCAGGAAAATTTTACTGAATACGATCAAGCAGAAAATTCAGATGTATCCAGTGCGGGTGAATGTCAAAATCTGACAGTTTTGTCAATTAGACAGAACATCAAGAAAGTGAATGCAATAGTCTGGAGGCAAAGTCTGAAAATTGGTAAGGACATAATCAATTTCAAAATTGATACTGGATCTGAAGTAAATATAATTTCCAGTATGATTTATAAAAATATTGTATCAAAACCTAAAATTGAACCTACAGCTATTAAACTTTCTTCCTACTCTGGTCATTTTATAAAAACTTTGGGTACTTGCAATTTGAACTGTTTCCTAAATGAGAAAAAGTATAAATTAAAATTTTTTGTCACAAAAGAAATTTTTTAACCTATATTAGGTCTGGAAGCGACATCAGCCTTAGGACTTATTACACAATCTCATAGCATTCTGAGTGTAGAATCAGCTGAAAGAATTTTGAATAGTTATTCCGATATTTTCGAAACTGGTAATGTCTTAAATTATAAACCATATCATATTGCACTTCAAGAGAACACCAAACCTATTATAGCATCAGCGAGAATGGTTCCTTTATCTCTCAAAAACAAACTGAAACTTGAATTAGATAAGATGGTTCAGAATAAAGTATTGGAACCTATTGACGAACCGACAGACTGGGTTCATCCAATTGTTGTGGTTCCAAAATCTAATGGTAGCATCAGAGTTTGCACGGATCCGAGACCACTTAATAAATATATCAAAAGAGAACATTATACTTTACCTACTGTCGAAAATGTCTTAGCACAATTGCATCAAGCAAAAATATTCACAGTTTTAGATGCTTCTACGGCATTTTTACAAGTTCCCCTAGATGAGAGTAGTTCGAAATTATGTACAATTGCGACACCTTTCGGGCGATATAGATTTAAAACGATGCCTTATGGGATAATTAGTGCTTCAGAAATTTATCAGAAATGTATAAATCACATTATGGAAGGATTAGAAGGCGTTATTCCTTTTATTGGTGATATTTTAATTTTTGCCAGAAATATTGAAGAACATAATGAAAGACTAAAATCAGTGTTGAATCGTGCTCGCAAGTACAATTTACATTTTAATAACGCAAAAGTTCAACTGGCCAAATCTGAAATAAAATTTTTGGGTCACACTATTTCAAAAAATGGAATTTCCATACATAAATCGAAAATTGAGGCTATAACCCAGATGTCAAGTCCAAAGACAAAACAAGAACTACAACGTTTTTTGGGCATGATAACATATTTGGGGAAATTCATCCCAAATTTATCGCAGTTGACTAGTTCACTACGTAAACTTCTGAGCAAATATGAAGAGTTCATTTGGACAGATAAGCATGAGCAAAGTTTCATTTATCTTAAAAATATAATTTGCAAAGCACCAGTACTGAGATTTTATGATCCAACTAAACCTCTATGTATTTCAGTTGATGCGAGTAGTCATGGTCTAGGCGCTGTAGCTATGGAAGAAAATCAACCCGTGGCATATTGTTCAACATCCCTTGATGCAACACAGAAGAACTATGCCCAAATTGAGAAAGAAATGCTTGCAATTCTTCATGGAATGGAACGTTTTCATCTATACACCTATGGCAGAGAAGTATTGGTGCAGACTGATCACAAACCCTTACTGAGTATTGTCAAGAAACCTATGAATATGGTATCACCAAGACTTCAAAGGATGATTCTTAAATTGATGAGGTATAATTACAAATTAGAATATATCCCAGGCAAAAATATTTGTATAGTTGATACCTTGAGTAGAGAACCGATAAAAGATGGCCTAATGAAAACTAAATACCTTGAAGGTCAATCAGTAGCAGTTCATACATTGGTTTCTGCCTCAAATGAAAGAATCACTGAGTTCAAAAAGCTTCATCAGAGGATTCTATTTTACAAGAGGTTATATCTTATGTTAAGAATAGATGGCCTAAATATAAAAGATGTATTAAGTCCAAAGCTATACATTTTTGGAATATTAAAGAAGAACTCCATCCCAAATCATCCCAAATCGAGCAGGTTATTCAAAAAGCTCATTCAGCACACCAGGGAGTCAATTCTTGTCAGAATAAATTGACATTTGCACTTTATTGGCCTTCTATGCTAAAAGATATTGAAGAATTCGTCTTAAAGTGTGAAATTTGCCAAAAATATTCGAAGTCTAACACTAAACAACCCCTGATATGTCACGATATACCTGAATACCCTTGGAGTAAAGTTGGAACTGACTTTCTCAAGGTGAATAATCAAGAATTCTTGGTAATTACTGATTATCTTTCGAAATTTGTTATTGTTAAACCAATTCAATCGAAAACTTTACAATCTGTTATCAAATTGTTCGAAGAAACCTTTCCAAATTTCTGAATACCAATGACAATAGTTTCGGATAATGGTCCTCCATTCAATTCTTCAGAATGGAAAATCTTCCTCAGAACCTACGACATCAAACATATAACTTCTAGTCCCATATATCCTCGATCCAATGGTATGATTGAGAGACAAAATCAAACAGTGAAAGGTCTTATAAAAAAGTCAATTCATTCTGGAAAAAAACATATCTTCAATAATTTTGGAATACAATACCACTCCAAAACAAGATTTACCATCTCCTTCAGAACTGTTAATGGGAAGAAGATTAAGAACAAACATATTAATGTGACAAGAGTTGCTTAAGCCCCATTATGACATAAGAGATGCTGTTGCAACTTTAACAAAGATGCAAAGAATCCAGAAGAAAAATTACGACAAAACTTCGAAGACACTCAGTGAGCTGAAACCCGAACAGCAGATTCTCATACAGAAAGATACCCGTGTTTGGTCCCCTGGTAAAATCGTTAAGAAAAATGAAGAACCACAATCTTATATTGTTGAAGCCAATGATGGAACTATTTACAGAAGAAATCTTATCCATTTACGTCCACAGTTTGTGCCGAATTCCAATCAGCACGAAATAGATCCAATTCCGTCCACAAGTAAGAGTGCAACCAGCAGAGCAGACCCGACTTCATCAATGAATGCCACAAGCAAAATTCCCGAGACGTCCGAAGAAACAGACACCAGAGCAACTACACCAAATGATCTCAGCAGAGAAACTACACCGAATGATCCCACGACGAATAATATACCAACGAGAGACGTCCTAGAAGCAACAAGACCAGATAATCCAACTGATAATCGAATTCGACCCCAACGAAGCATCAAGAAGCCGTTACGTTTCAAAGATTTTAATATGTTTTGATTTTTGATTAGTTTCCTTCATTTCACCTTGTTATTCTGATTGTTTTTTTTTCGAAAAGGGCATGTGATATATTATAGATTATATGGAACACCCCTTACGTTATAAATGATAGGCTTATGACAGTTACCAATCAACAATTCAGATGTTATAAAAAAGACATTATGTTTGAATCTTATTAGAACTGGAAGTTCATCATTAAAGCTCATAAATACTCATATTTTGTATTTTATCACATCATCTACCTTCTTCTTACGAGGTTTCCGTACACCCTTCATTGTTTTCTTAGGGTTAGAATCAGTAGATGTACCTTTCCTCTTAGATGGTTTTGGTTTGGTATCCACACTAAGAGGAGAGAGAAGTGGAGGGCATATGAGTAGTGACAGTTGTGAAAGGGTTGGATCAACACTTTCTGAAGGTTCCGGTATATCTACCGTGAAACCTTCTTGGGATGACAAGTGATATACCGGAATATTTTCAAAACCAAACTCATCATTTGTTGTTGGAATACGTGACATTGCACCTTCTTCAACAGAAACATTTGGTAGGGAAGTCATGATTATTTAGCTCGGAGGGAATGTGTGATACCAATGGGATGTGGATAGAAATGGTGCTGATGTTGATGCGACTTCACGTTTTATACGAACAAGCCGACTGGTACATGCGCACATGAATATGACAACAATCTGCCGTAAGAGGAGAAGGGGTAGATATCCCTCCCAGGAGTTGACTCCACAAATTTCATAGTAATAAGAAGTGTTGAGAAGAGACAGTGTTCTTCCAACCGATGTCTTCTCCAGATGTGTATGTAGTTCCATGTCACCGACATAAACTTTGCCCAATTGACAATAAATATTGAAATCATTTTGTAATATATTGCGAAGGTGTTGAGTGCCGCGGAGGCGCTGTGGTATGTGGGATCTCCTGTGCTGTTGTTGAAGACATGTTGAGTTGCTGAATGATACTTTGAGTAGGTTGTCATCGTATTTATAAGGATCGGAGTGGGGATGTGTAACATAGCTTAGTGGTAGTGGCCATTAGGCGCTTGCGCAGGTTCTATTAGAATTTTGGAGGATTTTGTGTTGCCTTCTATCATCTGCACCCGGCCTCCGGCCTCCGTCCTCCTATCATCTGCACCCGGCCTCCGGCCTCCGTCCTCCTTCTTCCTGCTTTCGGTCTCCGGCTTCCGGAAAATTGAAAAGTAGAAAATTGTAAAGTTATAATTATACAGCCTTCGGCCTTAGGCCTCAAAATAGTTTTTTTTTTCGACCCGCGAATTAAATCGCGGCCACGAATCAAACCCGCGAACGCAACCGCGGTCCAATTCGCGGCCGCGGATTCCATGCGAATTGGGTCGCGGCCGCGGTGTTGATTAGCGGCCGCGGATTAATTCGCGGGTCGAAACCCCAATGTTCTACCACCCTATTATAATTTTTTTTCTGCACTGATTTTTTTCCTACTCAATTAAATCTGACAACCTAACCTACATCCGAATGTCTTCCTCCAGTTAAGTGCGCATGCGCGTGTGTACTCTTTTTCTAGCCCTGAAAAGGGCTGTTTTGCTTTGAAGAGCCAGGGTAAGTCGATCCACACATGTTTATGTGAGACGACGAAAGATCACTAAACATCTACAACTCTTCAAGTTATAGAATCTTTGTACATTTTCACCATTAAGTGGTGCAAATGCATATGTTTGTGTTTTTTGTGTGGCCCTGAAAAGGGTCGATGGGGTGCTCCGGAGAGCTGGGTGTCATCCCGCATACTTATGCGGGACGACCACGGAAGGGAACTCAGATGACATAGATGACATCGTCATCGTCATCATCCGATTACACCACGATGATGGTGTCTTCGTCCTCCAGGTGATGCTCCTCCGGGTGGTCATCCACGTCGACATCCTCGATGCCGATGAATTCGACATCCTCGATGCCGATGAATTCGACATCCTCGACCACTGCGTTTTCTTCTAGGTGGTCATCCTCGACCACATCATCCTCGGAGATGTCAGACTCATCTGACCATTCCTCCGGGTGCTCCTCCATTTCATCACCATATTCTGATGATGATTTTGATGGGGACGGGAAATTCCACGTATCCCAGGAGTCGCTGATCTCAGCCACCTGAATTGGCCCTCTGGGAACTCGATCATCATTCCTGTCATGATAGAGAACCCCTTGGAATATTTGGTGTACAACGGGTACAACGACGATGGCATCTGTCGAATTATCTCGGCATCGTCTTCAAATCTTTCGCAACGTCTCGGAGCTGTGGTGGAGTCTGGGAGAGGCATCTTAGAAGACTGATACTATAATCTGAGTTTGCATTGAATTTATACTAACTCATGAGATAGAAATGGTGGGAGAGAAGGGTAGGGGTTGTATGAGGTGGTGGGAGAGAAGGTGGAGGTTATAGATGGTGGTAGTGGTAGAAATACTCAACATACTTATTGAATAATACAATTGAGATGATTTCCTGAATAATGTTCTAGAATTGGAATTATATAGGTACTTATTGAATAGTATTGTAAAATATCAGAAAATACAATTAAGATTAAGTGAAGAGCAATGCCCCAAACATCGCATTGCCCAGTGTGTACCAAAGCAATAAATTTAATGTACACTCCTTTTTTTCACTTCATCTTTTTTATTATTAATAACTAATTATATTTACAACTTTAATTACTTTAATTACAAATTAATTTTTAAAACACACTTACAAATAAATAAATCTATATGAAATACCTAATTATCTACTTATTGTCTAGACGTCGGAGGGCAGCCAACATCCTCTCCATCGTAGCCATCACACGCCCTCTGGCAGTTTCCAACCTGGTGACCCTTTCGGCCTCCAGGATGGCTTCCTGCCGATCTCGCACCATCAGGTCGTCCAGCTGGAGGGCAATTTCTGCCCGCGCTAGTCGACTCTGCTGGTCCCCCCAGTAGCTGGTCCACGCCCGTCTCCAGCGTGGGAGCGATAGACTCCAAGGCGACGACGTGTGTGATCGGCTCCCTTGCCCTCGAAGGTCCAGCGACGGGATCCACGGTGGCAACTACCTCCACAATCGGGGCTGGTGGAGGGACAGCTAGCGGCGGTGCCACTACATCCACGCTGATGACTTGCACTTTAGCACGTGGTGGGACAGGAGTCACAACAGGGACCGCAGCTGTTGAGGATGATGGCCATCCTCCTTGGTAAGGGTTGGTTTTATCGCATTTCTTACGATATGCGGGAATAACACCAACCTTACGCCTACTGCTTTGCCCTAATTGCTTCTTCGATGACGATTTCAAGCCGCTGCTACGGGCTCGTGGTGTAGGCTCGAACTCGTCCTCGCTATCCTCAACGATTTCTATCGATTTCACCTTTGACGATTTTCCTCGTTTGGGGGCACCATCGTCAATGGTATCGCCATATCGCTTTCGTATACCACCACCTTGCTCCTGTGAAGCCTTCGGCGTCAGTGGCTCCGGGATATCCGCGTCCTGCCTGATCGTCTCCATGACATCTTTGAAGAAGGCATCATCATCGATGTCCTGGTGGAGGTGGCGGAGATGGTCCTCTACGTCTGACTTCTTCCTCGACACTAACATTAGTTAGGGCTGCTGCTACCATGAGGAAGTTGGCCGCTGGTGTCGATGGATCCATTGCTATACATTGAAAAAATAATTAAACAAATGCATGAATATAAGATTGTGTACTTATCGATGAAAATTGGATTCTGGAAACTGCTGCTGGTGCTGGAGATGTTGACTTTGAGAACTCGAAGTCAACTGAAGAATATTCAGAGGGAACTCTCCTTTTAAACAATTGCCCCACCTTCCACTCTACCTCTCATGCGCAATGGTTGAATTGCGCATGACACACCCCTCTCATGATCCCACCCAAATTAAATCCCGCCCTCCGTCATAACCCCGCCCTCCGTCGAAACCCCGCCCTCCGTCATAACCCCGCCCCTATTCCAACTCCGCTAAGTATTACAAAAGATACATGTCCTTAGTGGAGTCAGTTGAAACAAAGGAATTTGGCATGCGTATCAATGGTGGGTTGGAGTATCAGCATACTCGACAGTTACATGTGAATGGTGATTATCATACAATCCACCATTGTCATTCATACCACAGTGCCGTACATAACACATACGGCAGACGAAGAATTGGCCTTCATCACCAGCATCAATTGCAACGAAGGCCAATGTGCAACAATACAAATTGGTTGCAAAATTGTTCAACGTCTCCGACATGTTGATTGGTATGGTACGACTTATGATGGAGTCGAATTCGTTGACAGAATTCGCCTCAACGTCAACTCAACTTCATCTTCTGCATTGCCCTCGTCGACGGCCTCATCTTCAGCGGCATCCATCTCCACCGGGTCCTCCGGCTCCACCAGCTTCACCTGGTCCTCAAACACCAGCTGATCCACCATTTCCTCTTGCTCATGGACCGCTGGTACGTCCACAACTTCCACATATAGGTCGTAGTTCCAGTACTCCTCGAAGTTGTTAATGTCCATGTGGGACTAGGACTTCCATATAACTATCCATCACAATACAATACAATATTCGAACTATGAAATTCGAATGAAGTATTCAGTGACCAGTTCTTCTTTCATATGTTTCATTCAGAGTATGGCGGTTACCACCTTCTGCATAAGAGTAGAGAGCGTTCGAGTCTCCCAAGCAGTATTAGCGAGAACATCATTGTACGTGAATGTGTAAATAGCATGATGGTATTGAAATAAAAATAACTTTAGTATGACTAAATTTATTCTATATATTTTTATGATAATACAAATTCAGTTTTGGTCTATGTTTGAGCCAAATATCAGGATGTTTCTTCTCCAATTCGAATAACCTCTCATGTTTCTTCTCCAATACAACTAACCTCTTCTCCATATCGTCATATTTTTGCATCATTGTAGCATTGTAGATGTAATATCCAATGCATTATCCGAATCCTTTTTCAGAATATCGCATTTGTGATTGAGTTTACTTGTCAACTCTGTAATGTTTCGTGTCATTGTAGCTGTAGCATCCCATACTTTGATATCCACATCACTTTTTATATTACTGTACTTGTTATTGAATTATTTCCTAGAAACTACCCACTCCACCATCCTCCTGAGGCCTGACAAACTATATGGGAAATTTCAATTGATAAATTTTTTATTCATGAAACACATACTGGAAGAAGAATGCGGTACTATTTCATTTGGGAAAGTTATTGACTTATTTCCTAGAAACTACCCCCTCCACCACCCTCCTGAGGCCTGACAAACTATAAGGGAGATATCATTCGATTTGTTTTTCATTAAACACACACTGAAAGCAGAATGCGGTACTATTTTATTTTGGAAAGTTATTTAATCATTTCCTAGAAACTACCGCCTCCACCACCCTCCTGAAGCCTGAATAACTATATGGGAGATATAATTTGATTTATTTTCCTTCGTTAAACACATACTGAAAGCAGAATGCGATACTATTTCATTTGGGGAAGTAATTGAATTATTTCCTTGAAACTACCCCCTCGACCACCCTCTTGAGGCCTAACAAACTAATTGGGGCAAGTCATTTGATTCATTTTTTCTTTTTCAAACACATACTGAAAGCAGAATGCGGTACTATTTCAATTGGGGAAGTAATTGAATTATTTCCTAGAAACTACCCCCTCCACCACCCTCCTGAGGCCTGACAAACTAGTTGGGGCAAGTCATTTGATTCATTTTTTCTTTTTCAAACACATACTGAAAGCAGAATGCGGTACTATTTCATTTGGGTAAGTAATTGAATTATTTCCTAGAAACTACCCCCTCCACCACCCTCCTGAGGCCTGACAAACTATATGGGAGATATCATTTGATTTATTTTTTCTTCATTAAACACATACAGAATGCGGTACTATTTCATTTGGGAAAGTTATTGAATTATTTCTTAGAAACAACCTCATTTTCCACCCTCTGATAATAAAATTGGTTAAAGGAGTGTAATAAAGTGAGAGATAATATTGTTATGATAGATGGGCTTGATAAGTTTATTTTTATCGCTTTATTACTTTGAAAAAAATATTTTCCTACCTTTTTTCTTGGAGAACTTATACCTGTGGATGTGGCTAACTTCACTCTCATTCAATGGATGAGCTAAACATATACAGGTTGCAAGTACGAGGCTCTATTTGAGCTTGCAATGCAACCTTAGGTACCTCCAAAAAAATAAAAAAAATTTTATTAAAATTCAAATAGTAGTAAAAATGTATAACACATTACAGCATTTAAATATCTAACAATGCTAAAACTATCACTAAGCCACAGAGGGGTAGGAGGGAGTTATATTGCATTTAGCGGCGAGGGGTTTACTCCTGCCCTGCTGAGCTATCAGCGGGCGGGCAAAACCAGATCACACCTGCCCTAGGGCAGGTCCTACGGTGTTATGTAGGCGGTTAAATGCTGTAGGTGCTAAGTCTCGAAGTTGCTAGACTTCCCCGCCTCCTCCAAGTTATGCGGGGGGTATTATTAGCTTATATGTAAGACATCGGGCTATTGGATTCATGTATTATTGAATTTTCAGTGGGCCCCCGGAAAAACGTCGAAAAAACCGGGTTATAACATTCATGGTTTCATGAGTGGTTTATCACTCGTCTACTGGATTCTCGTGGAAAATGTCCAGTGCCTGGTAGATGAGTCCTCAATGCCTTCGTGGCCTGTTGTGGTGGGCTCGAACCGCTGTTAGCTCACTGGTCAGCGGGCTTCCAAGGACATAGTATCTGTAGAATTTATCAGAATGTCGTTTGATAAATTCCTCGATGGATGGAATATCGGCCAGCTCCCTCAATGCGTCTAGCCGAATGTATCTGTCACTGTTTGTGACGATACGGAGTACTTTGTTTTGCATCCTCTCCAGTCTCCCGATATGGGTTTTGGGGAGGCTGCAAAACACTGGGCAGGCGTGGGTCATCGTTGGTCTGATGATCTGCTTGTAGATTAACACCTTGTTCTCCATGGACAGCTTGGAATTCCTGGCTATTAACGGGTATGTCCTTCTTACTGCAGCCGCAGCTCGTTGAATTGCCAAGCTGACATGCTTACCAAGTGTTAATCTTTTGTCCAGCTGTACTCCCAGGTACCGCAGTTGTCTATCCGGTTTCCCACAGCTCTGAATCCTCCAGTGATCTCCGCGATTACCGGTTTTCGTTTCTTTGTAAAAACCATGAGCTCTGTTTTTGCCGGATTGAGCGCAATCTTGTTGCTCGCCAGATACGGCACGACCTTCCGCTGTAAGTGATTCTTCAAACGCGCCGCAGCAGCATTGCAGGTGGGCGACTGGGCATATATTGCCGTGTCGTCCGCATATATGGCCGTGCTCGTGTTAGCGAACATCGGAAAGTCGTGTGTATACAGCGAGTACAACATTGGCGACAGGCTCGAACCTTGCGGCACACCTGCTCCGGCCTTCTTCATCGTGGAACTTGTGTCATTTACCCTAACCCTGAAAGTCCTGTCGACCAGGTAAGAGTCTATTATTCTTACCATATGATCAGGAATGCCTGCTCGTAACATCTTCATGATTAGACCTTCTATCCAGACGGTATCGAATGCCTTCTGGATATCCAACAAGACCATTACGGTGCCAAGATTTCGATTGAAGCCCTCCCTCACCTCGTGGACAATCCTGGCCACTTGAGATGTCGTTGAGTGACCTCTCCGGAAGCCGAACTGTTCCTCCTTTTTCGATTTCCTGGAATCTCTTTAGCAGGATTCTATCCACCACCTTGGCAACCGCACTGAGCAGTGAGATTGGACGGTAACTCTCGATCCTCTCTTCAGATTTTTCTGGCTTTAAGATAGGGATAATCTTCGCAATCTTCAGGCATTTGGGGTAGCGCTGCCACTTTATTATACTGTTAACGATGTATATTAGTTGCACTAGAGATTTTTTCGGGAGATTCCTGAGTAGTATTGCGTCGATCTTATCCATGCCAGGTGCCTTGTTCCTGGGGAGCTTTTTTATCGTCTCACGAACCTCCTCGAAGTTTGTCATTAGCTTTGAGAAGATTCTGTTATCTATATTTACTTTAGGAGTGTTTCTGAATTCTCTGGCTCCCCGCGAAACCTCTTCGTGTTCCTGGGAGGCATCGGCACCTGCCCGAAAAGCACTCTGAAAGTACTCCCCAAACATTTCCGCCTTCTTTGGATCCGTCAACTCTTTTCTTTGACCATTCCCTACAGCCGGAATATCCTTATGCCTCCGTCGGAGGCGTCTGGATTCCCGCCATAGAGAGTTGTCTCCGACATTGAGGTTTTCCAGCTTCCTCTTCCAGGCTTCATCCCTGTGGCTTTGAATTAAGTCATTTATTTCCCTCCCCAGGCTCATCATGTTTTCCCTGTGCCTGGGGTTTCGGGTAATTTGCCACTTTTTTCTTTCTTTATTATTAAGTTTAATTAAATCTAGGATGTAGCCTGGAAGGAGATCCCGGTCATCCCTTACAACCCTCTTCTTGGTGGTGGCTTCTCTCACAGCTTGTATGTCTCCGATCCACTTCTGAGTCTCTTGTTCGATATTCGTTTCCTCTATCTGTGGTGTTAAGATGATTTTTGAGTTAGGAATCGTCCTGTACTTCTTCCAGTCAGCGGAGGAATAATCATACAGGACTCTTTTACCCCTCGGGTTTAGTCCACCGCTGATTGTGAAGAACACAGTGTCAAAATCAGAAATGAGCTCAGAGCTGGTTCGGAGATCCGAGATATCTGTAACATTTTTGTTTACCACCAAGTCGATGGTTGTGGGATCGTATCCATTTGTGGGGAAGTGTGTGGGGGTGTCTGGGAAATCTATGACAACGTTGTTGTCCATCGAATACTCCCAGAGTATCCTTCCATTTGCATTGGGATGATTGGAGCAGTTCCACTCAAGAAGCCTCGCGTTAAAATCTCCCGCGAGCAGCACTTTACGCCCGCTATTGCAGAGGTTATCTACAGTGCGGTCCAAAGGTATGGAATAAATTCATTTTTAGCGTTATTATGTATTTTATGAAAAAATCCTGAAACAGGTCAATTTTTATTGGCAATTTGACAATTTACAGTATGAAAATATTACCCCCTTCTTGCACCCCCTCTGAATTATGAGCACCCCCTCAAAAATTTTAAATGAGAAGGGGGGTCGTGTGGCATCTTGTTCGAAAAGGATTTTCATTATCTGTTCAGCAATACTAAGTGTTTCATATTTGGTGCAACCATAACTGAGAATTTTTTTTATTAAAATTTAAAAATATTGACACTGTAAATGATGTAACCGTTGAAACAACCTGAAACAGGTCGATTTCTATTCTCAATTTGACAATTTATAGTATGAAAATATCACCCCCTTCTTGCACCCCTTCTGAATTATGAGCACCCCCTCAAAAAATTTGAATGAGAAAGGGGGTTGTGTTGCACCTTTTTCAAAAGGGATTTTCATTCTCTGTTCAGCAATACTGAGAAAATTTATTCTGAATATGTCAAATGTTGATAGACTGAAGGAAATAATGTAACATAATGTTTAGGAAGTATATTTCAATTTGTTTTACAGTTAAATTAAATGTTCAAAATGACCACCATTCACTTCTTGACAATAAGCAAGGCGATCTTGGAATTCTCGTAGAACATTTTGTAGGACCTCAGGGGTTATGTTGTTAATTTCTTTCGATATCCTAGTTTTTAAATCTGCAATATTGTCTGGTCTATTGAAATATACTTTTGATTTTAAATAACCCCATAAAAAGTAATCGAGAGGAGTCAAATCGGGGGATCTAGGCGGCCATTCAATCGGTCCACGTCTGCCAATCCACCTATTGGGAAAAACTTCTGTCAAATAATCTCGAACAATACGTGTGTAATGCGGTGGAGCTCCGTCTTGTTGATACCAAATTGATCTATCTATTTCATTTGGATCATTAACATCGGGAAAAAGTCGTTTTAATGTAGGCACTAAAAAGTTCATCAAAAAACCTAGATAAACCTCACCATTAATTGTGCCTTCAAAAAAATAGGGGCCAATAATTTTGATTTTAATGATACCAGCCCAAACGTTCACTTTTTTGGGATATTGTGTGTGAGCCTCACACATCCAATGAGGATTTTCTCTGCTCCAATATCTACAGTTTTGTCTATTAACCGTTCCATTTAAATAAAAAGTAGCTTCATCAGAAAACACAATTTTGTTTATGAACTGCAAATCTGCTTCGATTCTATCCATCATCAGTTCACAGAATTGTTGCCTTCTATCAGGGTCATCCTCATTTAACTCCTGAACCAACTGAACTTTATAAGGATGGTATTTTTCTTTATGTAAAGCTCTCAATATCGATGATTTACTTACATCATTGTCGGCGGCAAGTTGTCTACTTGTCATATGCGGATTTTCCTCAATCGCTAACAGTACATCTAACTTTTTCTCCTCATCCAATGCAGCATTTCGACCTGGTTTTTGACGAGTTTTTACATGTCCAGTTTCACGGTATTTTGTTTCTATTTTGCTAACTGTAGATTGTGATACGTGTTGACCAGGGTATTTATTATTGAACATTTCACAAACTTCCGTTTGAGTTCGTGTTTTATTACCGCATCCAAGCATAATTAAAATGTTTATTCTTTGAGTTTCGGATAAATGCGCCATAGATGAATCGAATACACACAAAAATATTTTTCAATACACTGACGTCTGCCAGCAACTCACAAATATCAAAATAACAGTAGTCTACTAGATTGACATTATATTATTTATGGGTTTTGTGAATAATTTTTTGGTGTCTTCAACGACTTTTTCCTGACTTTTTTAGCAAGACAGATAAGAAAGTATAAATTGTCAAATTGAGAATAGAAATCGACCTGTTTCAGGTTTTTTCAACGGATACATAATTTACAGTGTCAATATTTTTTAATTTTAATAAAAAAATTTCTCAGTTATGGTTGCACCAAGTATGAAACACTTAGTATTGCTGAACAGATAATGAAAATCCCTTTCGAACAAGATGCCACACGACCCCCCTTCTCATTTAAAATTTTTGAGGGGGTGCTCATAATTCAGAGGGGGTGCAAGAAGGGGGTAATATTTTCATACTGTAAATTGTCAAATTGTCAATAAAAATTGACCTGTTTCAGGATTTTTTCATAAAATACATAATAACGCTAAAAATGAATTTATTCCATACCTTTGGACCGCACTGTATATCCACAGCTGTGAACCTGTTGTCTGGGGGGTTGTATACCGCATATATCCTCGTTCCTTTTTCCAGTTGTATGCCGGTATGTTCAATTGAACATTGTCTCTGTGGGAGGGGTATATGCGGCACGCTCTTCCTCACGAGGATCGCGACACCTCCCCCTCTCCCTGCGTTAGGTCGGTCTGCCCTGATGGTGGTATATCCCCTGAGCTGCAGTTTATGTTCCGGCTGGATCTTCGTCTCTGACAGGAGCATCATGTCAATGTTATGTCTGCGAACGAAATCAGCTACAAGGTGGTACTTGCTTCTGATTCCGTTCACATTAAGCATACATACCTTGATAGGCATTTAGAGACCGTAGCTTTGGATGTTTTCCATGAGTCTCCAGAAGACCAGGAATTTATCGCCGCTACTCCGGGCACCCCTCAAGCCCTCAATAATATCATCCATGGCTCTAAGCAAGCCTTCGGTGTTTATTTTTTTTTGTCTGTGTTAACTATATATAGTTAGAGTGTTATGGATCTCGGTGATGCCGTGTGTTATTAGACCCTGCGACTCCAGGTCCCTCTCGATTTCTTCCGGCTTGGGGCAGTGGTCCAAGCCCTTCAGCATGAAGGTGTGCCTTTTCTCCCCCAGCAGCGTGTATGTATGAAATTCCACGTCTGAAGCCTTCAGTGTGTTCTTCAAGCTTGCGTGGTCTTCGGTTGTGTTTGCATACACCAGGGTGTTTTCATCATAAAAAAAAATAAAAAGAAATTAAAAAAAATAATAATAATAATATGCAGTGAGCCCGCCCGAAGAGGATACATGGCGAGAATGCATGCTTTGTGGTGTGAAATACACCCAGAGCATACTGCCTTTTCCGCACAAAACCAACGGAAGGCATCAGAACCCGCAGGGCGCTTCATAACACCTAGCCCCTGAAGCCACAACAACTGGCACGGGTGAATGTGGAGATTCACGATGTTCTTTCAGAAGAAGCTGACATCTGGCATATCAACTCTGCCGTGTATGACGCCGCTCAGGCCCTGTCCCAAGCTGAGAGGGTTACCACCCCTCGGATTGGGAGGCATGAGCGACGCATTCACAAGATGGAAGCTAAGATCAAGTCGGCGAGACAACACGCGTCTCGTATCCAGTGTGTGGCGGACTACGTGGCGGCCAATAGGCCCTTCACGCCCGCAGTGCGGCGAATTGCCGCAAATTTAAGACGAGCTCACAACACACTAAATCAAGGTGTGCTGTTTACCATCAAACAGCACTGTCTTAATAGGATACGAATGCTGGTGGCTGCAAAAAAGTCACTAGTGAGGCGGGCGAGAAGCATCGCGGAAATTTGAAGTTGCGCGATAAACCTTTTCGCCTATTCCTAGAGCCTCCACGTGTTGTGGATAACCCGCCGGCGGCTGATCGGGCATCTACGAATTTCTGCAACCACTCAACGTAGATACTCCAGCCCTAGCGCAGTTCGAAGCTTTCTGCAGGAGGCTTCGTCAGCCTGAGCTCAATGAGCTGCGCAATCCGATAACCCTGGAAGAAGTTCGACGGGCCCTCAAAGGCTCGAAGAACTTTGCTGCTCCAGGCCCTGATGGCCTGAATAACTATTGGTGGAAAAAAATTTCATCCACCCACCACCATCTAGCAAGAGTTTTTAACTCATGGCCAGATGGGGAGCAACAGATTCCGGATTGGTTTGTCGAGGGGTGAACCGTGCTAATCCCCAAAAACGGAGATTTGTCTGATCCGAAAAACTACAGACCGATAACATGCTTGAACGCATGTTATAAGAAGTTTACACGCATCTTGTACATGCGAATACTCTCCGCAGTTGAGCCGGTGTATGAACGGATATATGAGCAAAGAGGGTCAAAGAAGGGGGTCGCTGACTGCAAGGAGAACCCGCTGATCGACAGATGCATTACGCAGGACTCCGTGCAGTACAAGCGCAACCTTTCAATGGCCTGGATCGATTATCGCAAGGCATTTGATACAACATCGCATGAGCTCATCATGCATTTGCTCAGTTGCCTTGCGGTACCCGATCAAATAGTGAGATGCATTGAACAGCTGATGCCGCTCTGGAGGACTCGCTTTACCATAACATCTGGTCAAGTCAGAGTCCAAACAGAGCAGATTATCTTTAGAAGGGGCGTGTTTCAGGGAGACTCCCTCAGCCCTCTTCTCTTCTGCATCTCACTACTGCCATTGTCCTTTGCACTACGGAAAACCCGTGGATACAACTGCGGCACCCCCAGCAACCGGAGGCATAAGGTCACCCATCTGTTTTACATGGACGACCTTAAACTATATGCCTCTGGGGAAAAGGATCTACATCAGTCCTTAAGGGTGGTGCAAGAGTACACGCATGCTATCGGAATGGAGTTCGGGATCGACAAATGTGCCACGGTTCATCTCAAAAGAGGACGATGCGAGGAATACGGAGAGGACGTTCAGCTCGTAGGTGGAAGCATCCTACATCATCTGGATGTCGGAGAGACGTATACTTTCCTAGGAGTGGAACAACGCCTCTCCCAAGAGGTAAACACTGTTAAAAACTCTCCCCGCGGCAAGTATCAGCATAAACTCCGACAGATCTGGTCATCAGAATTGTCGGGGAAGAACAAAATTTCTGCAACAAATATGCTTGCCGTTCCGATTCTACTTTACTCCTTTGGAGTAACGAAATGGACTCAGGAGCTGCGACAACTCGATGTTAAAACTCGCAAAATGATGCATCTGCATAGGAGCTTGCATCCTTAATCGTCCGTTCCACGGTTATACTTCCCTAGACAACGGGAAGGCCGTGGACTTTTGAGTGTCTGCATAACAGAATGGTACTGGATGGAGCCTGTAAAGTCATCAGGAGTTCTGATCCCCTTCTCTGCTTGGTATGTGATCATGAAAGAGCAGGGATTGGAGCATTTCTTTTCAAGGCAGCAACCCGTGCAGCCGATGAACTCGGTCTCGTATTCGACACTGAACGGACAAACCCAAACTCTATCACCGAGTTGGAGCCCGTTCAGCAGAAAGCCCACGTAAAAGCTGCGGAGTGTGAGAGGCTCCTGCAGCTACATAAGGATAAGCCGATGCATGGGGTCTTCTTCAAGAACATTGAAGACCTAGGCTTATCCAGAGACCTGACCTTCTCGTTTCTCAGGTCAAGTGGGCTGAAGTCGGAGAGCGAGGGATTCATAATGGCCTGCCAGGATGGTGTCTTTAACACTCTCGTCTACCGTAGTCGCGTGATGAGTATAGAGGTCCCTGACCCTAGATGCAGAGCGTGTCGTGGGGCAGCTGAGACCATAATGCATTTGCTGTCAGCTTGTCCAGCTTATGCGGTCTCAGCCTATATCCACAGGCATAACGCGGCCCTACGAGTGTTGTACTACCATCTACGACACACGTACGGTGTAGACGAGACACCGGTGTTTCCTTATGCTCCGGGGGATATTGAGTCCGTTGTGGAGAATGAGAAGTGCCGAATCTATTGGAACTACTTATTCCCCACCCTCAGGCAAATACAAGCCAATAAGCCTGATATAGTCCTTCTCGACCACCAAAGTAGGACGATTTTCGTCATTGAGTTTTCAGCTCCTGGCGAAACGAATATCGTCCGAAAAGAGGAGGAAAAATGGACTAAATATCGAGATCTACTCTTTGAACTCCGCAGGCTTTATCCAAACCATTCTGTTAAGATGGTGGTTCTGATAATAGGGGTCCTTGGTGGAATGATGGACACGCTGCTCTCGAATCTAAAAATCATACCGGCATGCCGTGATTCGGCAGAAAACCTAGCCGGAAGAATGCAGAAGGCCGTTATTCTTGGTTCACTCCGTTAACTCAGGGCACACGATTCTCGGACCCAGTAATCACTCACCCCACGGACGTGGGGAGTGTTTGCTGGGGTTAATGATACACCAGCGCGCCCTTCGGTAGTATCGGAGCTCCGGGGACAGGGCCTGACTGGTACATTAATAATGGAAAAAAAAAAAACTCCCTCATAAACACTCGTTGAGTGTACCCAAAGGCATAGCCTGTGCGGGTAGAGGACGACTATTATTATTATTTGCCGTGGATACTTTGATGGAGATGGGCAAGCACCTCCAGAAGAACTACAGAGGCTATCCGACTACTGCAGCAGGAGCAATCTACCCCTTCTGCTGGGCTGCGACGCAAACGCGCACAACACCATCTGGGGCAGCACGGACACCAATCAAAGAGGTAAGCAATTACTAGAATTCATACTCGCGGCTAACCTAAATGTACTTAATGTGGGATTTATCCCCACCTTTATAACTAGGGCTAGGCAAGAAGTATTACATTTAACGCTCGGCAGCCCGAGAATTAGTAGAATGATAAGGAACTGGAGGGTCTCAGACGAACCCTCTCTTTCCGATTATAGAATCATTATGTTTGGAAGGGCTTGTGACACAAACAACCTTCACCAGAAATCCTAGGAACACAGATTGGGAAAAATATACACCACCAAACTAAAATACAACCTAGAACAGATCAAGTTCAACGGCAATAGTCACGTCGAATTTGAGCAGACACCAGAGACGGTTAACGGGGCAATTATGGATGCATACGAATCCAGCTGCCTCATAAAAGAAAAGAAATCACACAGTGGTACCATTTGGTGGAACGTACACCTGTTAAATCTGAGATCCGAAGTCCGCTGGCTATTCAACAAAGCCAAGCGAGACTTAGATTGGCAGGGATACACCGAAAGGCTGACAAAATATAGTAAAGAAATAAGGAAAGCCAAGAGGAACAGCTTCAGGAGCTTTTGTGAGGCAATCACATCAAGCCCCGCAGCAGCCAGCTTATATAAAACTATGGCGGGAGGCAGAGAGCAACCCTTTCCGAAGTCATTCAGACCAATCTGTCTCTCATCCTTCTTACATTTCCCCCCGGGCAGCAAGCATACAGGGCGGGCAGATCAACGGAAACCGCTCTGTACGTGCTTACCGAAAGCATCCAGAGATCACTCGAGCATAAAGAAATGGCCCTATGCGCCTTCTTAGACATAGAGGGGGCATTCGACAACACCTCTCACGAAGCAATAAATAGGGCCCTAACGAACAAGGTAGTGGACTTAACCACATGTAGATGGATGTGCCAAATGCTGGCTACAAGAACTGCTGAAACGAAAGTGGGCGATATCTGATTTCGGATCAGCACAAACAGAGGATGCCCACAAGGAGGGGTACTATCACATCTGATGTGGAGTCTTGTAGTTGACGAAATACTCGGAACACTAACCGGGAACGGAGTCACTTGCCTTGGATATGCTGACTACATAGTCATTATGGCCAAAGGCAAATTCGAAGGAACCCTCTGCGATCTCATAGAAAGGGAGCTAGAGACTACCAGAAGATGGTGCCTTTCTGTGGGGTTGAGAATTAACTCATCAAAAACCACAGTGGTGCCATTTATTAGAAGAACAAAGTTTCAGCACCTAAGGACTGTTCGCCTCGACGGAGCAGACTTAGAATAGAAGCAAGAGGTGAAGTACCTAGGGCTTACCCTAGACTCAAAACTACTCTGGAACAGGCACGTATCGTTAACAAGGCAAAATCATCACTGATGGTATGCAGGAAAATTGCAGGAAAAACGTGGGGCTGTAACCCATCAATACTGCGATGGATGTACACCATGATAGTGAGACCTATGATCACCTACGGACCAGTAGTGTAGCACAGCAGAACCGAACTCGCCATAACAAAGAAAATCCTGGAGAAAGTGCAAAGACTAGCATGCCTTTGTATAACAGGAGCAATGAGGTCGACTCCAATAGTAGCAATAGAGGTGCTTCTGGTCCTCTCCATATCATGGTGAGGAGAACTGCTTGGAGAGCAAACCTCAGGTTGGCCAAAGTCGGACTCAAAAGGACAGCACATAACGTAAGGGGCTCAACCCCCACCGAAAGTGCACACCTTGCCGATCTCGCAACTGATGAAATTACCAGGAAATTTAGTTTCGAGAAATTTTTTCGAACGTAATTATATACCAAGAGTGGATGGAGCATAGAATCCATTCTAGCACTGGGAAAGAATACCATAACATGGTACACGGACGGGTCCAAAACTCCCGACGGAACTGGAGCAGGAGTCTTTGGGCCTCGCACCAAATACTCTGAACCCATGGGCCAGTTCCCCAGTATTTTTCAAGCGAAAATTCACGTCATAAAAAAGTGCATTCAATTCAACCTCGACAGGAAATACCGGAACAAGGAAATTGCAATCCTCTCTAATAGTCAAGCAGCCTTCAAAGCGTTGAGCTCATATAACATCAACTCAAAGATGGTCTGGGAATGCCTAAACAAACTTAATGATCTAGGCAGGAACAACAAGGTGATCCTCCTCTGGGTGCCGGGGCATGTCGGAGTGGAGGGCAATGAACAAGCAGATACCCTGACACGAAAAGGGGCAACAACGCCACTGATCGGGCTAGAACCATTCTGCGGACTTGGAAAATCTTACTTCCAAGAACTCAATAAAACTGAAGAAGCAATGAGAGCAACATACTGGCAAAGACTTCCAGGGCTAAGGCAGGCCAAAGATCTCCTCGGCAACTTCAACCGAGCAAGATCGAAGGCACTGTTTAACCACAGCAAAACTAGTCTAAAGACAATCAAGGGATGTCTGACGAGGCACTGCAGACTCAAAGAACACCTGCAGATTCTGTGGAGAAAATCCAAAAACACCACGCCATATATTGATGGAGTGTTATGCTGTACATAACAAAAGATTGAATATACTGGGATCACACCAGCTGACTGTGGGAGAAATACCACGAATAGACCCTATCAAAATCCTTAAATTCTTCAAGGAACTGGGGCTTGAGGGGCTGCTGTAATCGAAAACACCTTGAAATAGCAGAAGATGGGGCACAATAGATCTAATTAGGTTGCAGCGCATCAGTCACCATCCATGCTTCCCATTACCATTACATAAGAAACTATATCCTAATATAGAATTTATTCAAAGCATTTGGTATTGAACTGATAGTATTGAAATGAATAATGATCTGGTGAAAAATTTTAGAAAGAAATTTGAAATGAAATATTCAAGAGCCCTCTAATACTGTTTGGGTTTCAAGAATAAGAGGAATAAAATGTCAAAAAGCTTACCTTGATCTGAGAGAGTATATAGAAAAAGTTTTCTGAAGATTCAACATGTCTGATTAAAATTCTGTCAAAACCCCATTGGAATGTAGTAAGAAAATAAGGAAAACGGAAGAATCGCAGAAAAATATCCTGTATCAAATGGCAGTGGGTAGTATATTATATTATCCACAAATAACACGACGTAATATAGATAGATAGATAGTTTATTTGTCTTTTAGGTGTATACAGAATACAAATAAGATACGTCCCAATATACATATCTATATACATGTCAGACTAAACGTCTAAGAGATATCTCAAAGTACATAATATGTTAAAATATATTAAAATACAAATAACGAACAACCAGTCCACGATAGGTACATTGATAAATGATAACTAACACATGTTATAAATATTAAAAAAAAAAACAAGTAAAATAAGTAAAAGAAGTAATAGCCAACATTTAAAATTAGCTGGCAATTGTTAGTTTATTTGGCAAGGACAGTAGGGCAGTTCTGTATTCCTTGTTTGTGTAGGATACATTCGATTTCAGATAGGAGCGCATGTGTTTTTTGAAACTGTTGAGGTCCAATTCCTTTACATAGGAAGGTAGTATATTGTAAAGAGTTACATCAAGGGAATTTTTACTGGATTTTTGTAATCTGAATTTAGCAGGTCTTATTAATTGACAACCCCTGGTGTTGTAATCATGGAAGTCAGCGTTTTTATCGTGATTCTTTTTGTTCTTATGTATTTCGAGGATTGACTGGAATATATAAATAGAGGGTAATGTCATGATTCTTAGAGATAAGAAATGAGGTCTACAGGAGTCTGCATATCCTACTCCAGACATTATACTTATATATCACATGCACTGGGAGTATGGAGTAAATTCAATGCTATTTCATCAGAGAAACACTGAAATTCAATAAAATGCATCATGAGGCATTCAAAGGGGACAATATATTCTAAAATTATGCATCAGCGCACTGAAAATGCCGAATTAATTTTGGGTTATTCCGATGCTGACTTAGCGATGATCCTGAAGGTCTATTAGCGCTTATGTATTCTTGATGGCAAAAGGAGCAATAAGTTGGTCGAGTAAAAGGCAAGAAACTCTCGCGGGCTCGTTAACAGAAGCGGAATACATCGCTATAGCTCATGCAATTCAGGAAGCTCTATGGGTTTTTATGTTGATGAAAGATTGGGGAATTGAGGAACACTATAAGGTACCCATTCATTGTGACAATGAAGGAGATACAAAGCACACTAATGTACAATTTCATTTTATTCGTGATACAGTCAAAAATAGACAAGCAGACATCAGGGAAGTTTCCACGAATGAAATGGTTGCCAATTACTTAACACACGTAGACATTAGGAAATTTTCAACAAATGAAGGTTTCTGATTAGTATTCAATTTTATTTGCAGTTTTTTCTTTCCCTTGTGAATTTTACTCCAATGTAGAAGGTTAACACACTTAGCCGTCGTCATGTATCTCAGGATGTACCATGTGTTACTGTCGATGTTATTTTATTAATATATATGGTTACATGTTAATTTGAATTTTAATATAAATTAATGAATAATTAAATGTAATTAATTGCTTGTCATCCAAAGTGATGAGAAGAACAACTACTATGTATATATACTTCAATAGTCAAACACAACTACTTTCAGAAATATAATAATGAAGTATGATTTTTAGACCTACAACATAACATGGTATCAGAGAGTTGGGAATTACATCAAAGAAGGTCACTCATTCCAAAAAATTAGTCGACTAAATATATATTTAAATACCTGCGACTTTTCAAACACTTCTCGTTCGATTTCTAAGCTGGTTTTCCTTGGATGCAGGACCCTAGGTAAAGAAAGTGATGCCATATCCTGAATGAATTGATATTAACATAAATATTGTTCTGGAAAAACTGTAAACAAAGATGTTTCCAAAGAAATTACTCACACACGCACTGAAAATCTTAAAACAAATTACATCAACCACACCGTCCACAACCACCCAACAATTATCAAAGTACACTACTTTCACCACAGAGCTTCTACTATGGATGTGTTCCGTTAATAAACATGTTACCAAAAGTGGTTAACTGAAAATAATTCTGGTTTCGTGACAGCTACACTCTGGTTAGTGCGTAATACGGGACACTTCCATTGGGGTATTTACTGTCATTTGTCATTATTATTTGTTAGTTTTATTTTCTCTGCGAATTTTGTTGTTTGAGAATCTTCAATCTTTTGTGTTTTACAATTATATTATTCAATACTTATAATAATGCATGAAGCAGCTGCTCATTTTTTCTTGAAATTCTTTTTGAAAGTTCCAGCAGTAATGAAAATTTTGTTGTTCGGGGTCTTTTATGTATATAAGGCATCTCATGATTTATACGTAGTAAATTTTCATTCAAATACCTCCACAAGTTCATCCAATACTAAATTTGAAATATATTCTAATGACATACGACAGATCGCATTAACCGCTCACCTACGTGCAAACCTCGGTCGTTTTGGTACTACTACAAGTCACCAGAATTTCAGGAATCATGTCCCGTAACTCGCCAATCTTTCAGGAATATTTTATATGACACAAAATGTGCAACCATAACGACCAAGTTTATTAACGGAACATATCCTTGGTACTATGACTATGTTCAATGTTGCTTAAGTGAAGTGGTCTGTTTTTCATTTACAGTACATTATTTACAAAAACAGCTCAACACACAACACACGAATATTTTCATGTCAGAAAACGCAAAACACGACACTGACACTGGAACCACCGTCTACCGTCGATAAGTAAACATGAAACATTCGATACGTGGGTATTGAGTATCGAGCTTGACTCAATCGATATACCAATGTCGTAATCACAATTTCATGCTGGATGCTAGACGCAGGATTTGAGCATAAAATTCGGTCACGTGATGGGACTGATAGCAGATGGAGTGATGGGATGGAATGTCACAACCCCATCTTGAAATAATATACCCTGTTAACGATGCTATGATATCGATATGGAAGCTCAGCCACGACATAGGTACAATGCTCCGTAAGCCTTGTTAATACCCTCGCAAATTTTCTGCGAATAAAATGACTCCCTGTCATGCCGGACCAATCGTTGATGCAGAACCAGAACCAAGAGCTATGACCTTTTCATTTAAGCATTTTGGCTATATCGCATGTGCTATAATTCGGAAACAACTTTCACTTGTTGTTTTCGTAGAGGGGATTCAAATCATTTTTCGACCAATCAAATGATGAGAATGAATGCCACTTGTCAACAAATATTTCGACAATCCATTGTCGTTCGTAAGGGTCGGCATTGATTTTTAGGAGTTTTCAAGTGTAAATTCATGAATTTGAACTTTTTAAACAGTATAAAACTGTTGTCTATGCTTTGAAAGTATATTTTCCAGTTTCCGTCCTGTTAATTTTTGTGATTTTATTTATTAAATAATCATGGTTATAAAGTGCATTCATGTGATGTGAAATTCATAAAGAATCACCCGAGATCTTTCCACCGGTAAGTTTTGCTGTTATTTATTATATAATCGATAACCTAAATTTCCATTTTTGTAATGATGTAACCGTAGAGTTTCATTCAAATTCATTATTTTTCGCCTTTTTAAGGTTATGATTTTTGTGTACTGTATAATAGAATCGCTCAGGATCACGCCAAGTTTTGCTGTTGATATTCATTACAATTTTGACTAATCATATTTCCATTATTGAAATTATTCATCTAAAGTCTTGATTCGTTAATAAGACAATTCTGTAAATACCATTAACTCTTTTCTGATTTTTTTTTATAATGGTTATGTATGTTTCAAATCGAGTTCATTCTATCGACTCTGTTGTCGAATATTGGTTTTAAAATGGAATTTTAAGATATGTAGCACTATAAAAGCTGTGTAGTTTTATAATAAACACAATCATTTGAAAATGGAGATAAATGGATTGTGTATATTTCTTTTCGAATTGTTGAATGTTAAAAACCATTTCATTCTATTTGAAAAAGTAAATATAATACCTATTTACGCAAATCACGCAATTTATCAACCTGATATATTAATGTAATAGATTTCCTGCAGAACCTGGGAGAACTCAATGGTTATCTTTTCTGGGGTTGGAAAATGTAGATACTATCGCCAAATTTGTTTGCTCAGACCACTTCACCGAAGATGAATTTATCATGAAACCCAGTGGTAAAATATATTTGAAGTTTGGTGCCTTGCCCATTATTCATAGAACGCCTCATCCAGTGAAAACACTTCCAATAATGTGAGTTTTTTTTTCATTTGGTTCAGTGTAGGTAGTATTGTTCTACGTTCTATCAATGAGAAACTGTCAATATAATGAAAAACCCCATTTTCATTAAACTTGCATCTTCTCATTGATGGAATTTTTGCCAATCATAATAACATATTGTTACTAGAATTACAATCTTCAGTTTATGGCTTATAAGATTATAATTACAAAAGATTTCTCAGAAAATTTCATAATTTATCAAATTGCATAGTCTCTAAAAAAGTGTGGCATTCGAAGGCTAAACACACAAAAATACACAAACAATAAACAAAAATATAATTCTCAGAAAATTTCATAATTTATCAAATTGCATAGTCTCTAAAAAAGTGTGGCATTCGAAGGCTAAACACACAAAAATACACAAACAATAAACAAAAATATAATTCTTTTACAATAAATTTAAATGATCCATTTTTCATGAGACATACTTACACCAATATGTTATCCTATTTATGTGGAATGTACATATGAAAGAATTTAGAAAATGTGGTGGCGCTAAGTTTTGTGTTTCATAATTTCTTACACTTCCAGACATTTTGTGGATTCAAAGTCTTCAGTTTCTTCAACATCCACGTCGTCAACATCTGGACCTATTATTCAGAGTGAAACTAACAGGTAAAGAATGGAATGTCTTTGAAAAAATTAATTATATACAATAATATAATTCATTTAGACTTTTCAAAAGAAATATGTTTGATGGTAGGAACCAATTTGAATTTACATTGATTATTAATTATATTTAATTTTTTAATGTAATGATCACATGTTTTCAATATACATATATTTTCTGAATACAAATCTATTGTATGATCATAATGGAAAGAAAATCACGTTTCTGTTGTTTGGTTCAAGTGTCAGTATGTTGTAATGGATAACTTACGTTACCACTCTTAGCTTTCATTTTCATATGATGCGGGTCCATACAACAAATGGGTTTCTTGCTCCAAGCAGTAGATCAACCTTCTGAACTCAGATTTATCTATTTGGTACAAGTGTACAATTTCAGTTACATAAAATTTACTCATGTGTATTTCCTTTCTTCTGTTGTCAATTTTTGAATACAAACATTTCAAGCCAATATTAAGTTGCTATAAAATATTATTATTAACTCTTTAAATAACATTTAAATAATATTTCTGTTTTCAGTGAAATGGTGGAAAAAATTACTTCCGAATCAAAACATGAGGCTTCAATACAAACATTTACTTGGAAGGAAGTTGAGTCGTTGAAGGTAATTGTTGTTCTTCATTCTTGTTTTCAAGTATTCCTGCAAGGAATATATGAGATCCTGCATTTAAAATCATTTTCAAAATTTGTATACTTCTAGGTAGGGCCCAAAAAAATTATATGGTATAGTCATTGTACTGAACAAACTTTCATATTTCACTCTGGTCTTTATACCAATATCAAAAACAATTTAAATCCACTGAACTGAAGAAAGAGGAATAGCAAGACATAAATTAAACTGGAGAAATGCACAAATTCAGCAACGAGATTTTTTGTTGAAGAAAAATTTGAAGATCTTTCAATAGGCACCACTAGATGAAAATAGAATTTTATCAGAATGTATTAAAATCTCATTAGAAAAAATATCCTAAGATTTTCATAAATTAATATCTTAATAGAATATCAAAATATAATAAAGTTTTAAAAAAAGTAACTATCAAGCTTTCAAAGTAGAAAATAATACACATTGGGTTGTATTCATAAAATAACTTTTTATTTTTTACAGAATAAAGCTTTCAAGGACAAAGAAATTGGTTGAAAAATGGCAAAAAAAATAAAATATCGAAGGGAAGCCCCAACTTATAAATTATTTTATAATTAAGCAGTTGCATCAAATTGAAGAGAATTACAATTTATCAAATTAATCAGACATTTACATTTTATGCTAACTATCAAGGAAGTTTCAACATGTTGAAGAATTATTTATTGTTGGTAAGGCTGCTAACTTCCTTATGTATAAACTTTTGTTTAACTTCCTTTGTTCATTTCTTTTTCGTAAGCTTTGTTTTCAAGTTCAGTTGAAATCTTTCAGACTGTTTTGACCCTCTTCTAGTTGTCTGATTAACTTGAAATTTGGCAGGTATTCACTATTCCATTGGCCAAGCCTTATGAAATTTTTAATAAAAAAAAAAGTTTCAAAAACAGGTCAAATAACAATAAATCATTTTTCGCTTATTGCTTGATTTTTTATTTACTTTTTCAACATAGTGATAATTTTTCAGAGCTTATTCCTTTTTTTTCACAGCAAGCATTCCAACTATTGTACATTACATAGTGCAATCAGGTAAACCTTTTGAGTGAAGACGTTGCATGAGAAAAACTCAACCTGTCCATCATTTCATGATGTATCCTGTTATCCAATGAAATATATTCCATGAAACACAGAACAGAGATCCCAGTGTAAAAGTATTCATCAAAGTTGAACTGAAGAAATTCGAGCAATACAACAGAGACCCATAATTTGAGTATTTGTATTACAGGAAGTATATAATTGTTTGTATAAAAAAAATCAGCATGTATTTTAGTAACATTGCTTTTTTGCGATACCAGCTTAGTAGAACGAAAACAAATATCAATTGAGGTTTATGTCAATGAGATTTTCACTTGTTAACAAGTACAACTGATAAGTAATAATAAAAGAGCTTTATTGACATAAAATGAAATAAAGCGAATTGCCATCGATGGGAGTTCAAACCTGTAGGTATTCAAATTCTTTATTTCCTTCAAATATCAAAAATTTTCTTTTTGTCTAGTGATTAAGAAAATGTCTAATACTAAGGAGCAATATGGCAAAATACAAGAAATAATTATAAAAAAGTAATACATGGAAAAAATACAAATTCGTTCTGTACAGGAAAACACAGTGGATCGTATAAAAAATCATTGAGTGTATAAAAACATTTACCAAGTAGAAAAGACTTTAGACTTCATTTGAATGTTGTAAGATAATTTTTGAATTTTGTTGATTCCAATAGACAATTGATGATTTTAACATGTATGATAGGTACATGAATTGACCACCACTTAGAAACAATGACCAGAAGATTAATAGTTTAACAAAAAAAGTTTTTGCATGAAGAAGTTCAGTTGGTTCTTGGTAATACGATGTGAAAAAATGTATTTCTAACATTGTCCTCATTGTATCATTGTTGAGTTATTTTTGTCGAATTTGCTTGATAATTGTCCCATTATTTGCTGGAACAGTTCTGTTCGAGTTCTATCATATAACAGCTGGTTGAGCGAATTGAATAAGCATGTATGTATGTATTCCAAGGATGAAATGTGTAACAATAAAATTCCAAACAAATTATATAACTGTTGATAAATCTAAATTTTGTTTTGATTACCACGGTTTTATTTTATTACTTCAATATAAATCATGTTACTATACTGTTTATTTAGTATACTTGTGCATAAGTTGTTTTTTGTCAAGTGTCTTTTGAAAGAACTTATGTGATGTATATTTTCTGATGTTTTATATTGTAATTTCAATAAAATGCAATGAAACACAAAACATATTTCTAGAACCATTGAGCCATTGGCTCCGTCTATTTTATTGTTTCTTCTAGTGAAGCATGCAAGAGGTAAGTCATCAATTAAATTATCATCTGAAAGATCTATGAGGAGATCCAACAGATTCAATGAATCTGCTGATACATTTAGCTCTGTTTCTATGTGATATGGTGGATTTATGCAGCAGTTGTAACAGGAAGTTCAATCATCGGTTTTCAGCCAGAACATGTAAGATTTCTCCCTTTGTGCTTTATTTAACTTCAGCATATTTCTACTACCAAGGTTTATCACCGAAGCCACTGTGTACACTTAGATGTGTAACAAACCCAATATCCATTGACTTCAGATTAACGTCTCTTCCGAAGGATGGCTTGACCTTCACATTATATCTCGAGCTCATTGATATATTATCTGCAGGTATATGCTAGATTCGCTACTCTATTTGGGCTTTTGATATAGGTGTTACTCCTCAAAGTACTAACTACACTCCAAGTTTCTTCAGATATCGAATGACAAGTCAACTTGAAGAGACAAGTTCAAGTCATAAAAAAATGGAGGACATAGCACTAACGTTTTTAATATGGACATTGAATAACTGCTTGGAATACACTATACAATTTTTTTATTACCATTCTTAGTGCTAAATTATGAGGAAATAGTAACATCATAACTTATATATGAAGAATCAAACTGACTGCTTCAGGTTAAACGACACCAAGATGCCCTAGATAGATGATAACTTGCTGAGCATTATTTCATTGTGAACCGATTAGAATAACAATTAGTTTTATTGATTTTATATCAACAAAAAATAGGATAGTTCTTTGCAGTAATCATAAAATAAAATTAACAGCTAGATCTGTAGAGAACCTGACATTTACAGTTTGATTGTATTGTTAAATATACAGACGCTTTGGTTTGTATTTTTTTATGAATAAAAACCTAACCTCAAAGTACTGCGGAATGCCGAAGATTTTTGAAACTCCTTGAGTTTAAAGTCTAGTTCATACCCTCGCGAACTTCGCAGTTTTTCTGCGAATAAAATGGCTGCCGACATGGATCTGCATCAACGATTGGTCTGGTATGACTGGGAGCCATTTTATCGCAGAAAATTGCGAAGTTCGCGGGGGTATGAACTAGACTTAAGGCTACTGTTCAGTCACCATCCGTAAATAATACTATAGGTTAATTTTCAATATTTTTGGATATAGCTACTGTGAACGTGAACAGTAGCCCTTATTTCAGTCATTTTCTGCCGTACACGAGAGTTTCATTTAAATTTAATCAAACATTTTTTTTAAATTGAAATGAGTAAGAAGCACATTAAAACTTCAAGCTTTCTTATGCTATTTTAAATCCCTGTTCAATAATGTAAAAGACTTCTAATCAATCTAAAATGCAGATATATATATATAGAGCTCAAAATTCGAGATATCCGAGTATTACCAATTTCATTTTTAGAATTGCAGTAGATTGAGTCGAACATTGAAAATAACAATTCCCACTCCAATTACTTTTATAAAAATTTTGAATTTCAGCAAAATTCCGAGTAGGATCTGAGTTTCTAGATCTTCAAGAATTTAGCTTTAAATTATTTGTACCCTAATAAATTTGGAATACCTCCTTCCATGTCGTTGTTTCCGCAATATACAGAACAAAAGCTAATCGTTTCTTAAATGAAAAGGTCTAAAGCACAGTATAATACAATGCTAAAAGAACCAGCAAATTCACTTGGCGTCGGCACCTTTGATGTCGGTGGTACGAGATTTCCATTACGCCGCCTGATTCAGCCCACTACGCGCAACTATGTCGACGTTCGTTTAGGTTGTATACACTGTCCGCCGCATGAATTCGAGCATACGCTGCTCAACACAATATGTTGTACTAATATTCATGTGTACTTTAAATTCCGAAATTCCTATCCATTAAAAGTAAGAATTATTTATTAAAATCAGTTTAATTATAATTACAGTCGGTGTTTTGAACGTGTTAGTGTGAATATATTCTCTGGTTATGAAGAGAATATGATGAATAAATGAAACATTTTACATGTCTCAGAAGTTCGGTTGTATTTTTTAAATATAATAATACAATGGAACATTTCATCTTATGGATAATTGACACTATAACCCTATGAAATTTTGAGGATACAAGCCCACTAAACATGATACATAACAAAAATATTTTCCTGATATAACTTTTGTGCAATTTTGTGATATTGGCAAACTAACATTATATTAATGTCATCTTGACGTTTCCAACACAGTGTTTTCAACTATATGTTTATGTAACATCAAAATAATGTAACCAATAATATTCATTAGATAATATATATAATGTTGATTATATGTTGCCAAGATATGTCTTAGACAGAGTAGTTATGTTATTTGTTTGATATTTTTGTCTAACCTTCTCAAAACATTACTGACATGTGTACAGGGAGCCTAGAAATTAATATTATCTTAAAGGTTTCTTCAATGTAATTTTTGGGTAATGACCACGTCATGATGTCATTTATATGACATTTCAACATAACTTAAAACCTAACCTCCTAACCATATAACAACATATATCATAAATGTCGACAAAAACTCAAAATCTACGTAAAAAAATTATATCCACGTTCAAACAATATTACCCAGTAAATATAAAATAAATATATCACTGACGCCATCGTTCATTTTATCCTAATAATCATGGCGGTCATGCTAGGAGTTTTGAGAGTTCATAGAATTAAAACATAATTCAAACTACTCAAAAGTGATTGGAATCAATAGGATTGCAAAACTCATAATTTTCATGGTAAGATTATGATTTTCCACTACTCCATCCACTAATTGTTATTTTATCATTTAGGTTATGTAGTGAATGTAGTGATATCTACTATTGATTAGAGAGTATCTACATATATATGGTGCTATGAATAGTGGAAAAGCTATCAGTTGTGGTTCCTGCTAATCAGATATTGGACAGTATGGAAATGGTTGCTGACATCTGGAGCTGTGTCAAATTATTTTGAACCGATTGATCAAGGAATTTTTGGAACTGAAACCAATAAATTTAGTTTGCTAACACAACAATATTGGAGCTGCTTAATTTGTAAGTGAACTCAAAATTATATATTTTATACAGAGTGTTCTGATCTTTCTCAATTTCATTAATCTATGATAATATTAACGTTTCTTGAGATTGTAGAGAAATCACTTGAATTGTTTAATACAAATTATCAATAAACCAACTGCATTTTCTCTTTCTTTTCAGTTTGGTAGTGTCCTTTCACATTTCTCTACCAGTTTTGATGTACGCAAACTGGTACTTATTGAATGATCAGATTACAAAAACTTAAATATAGCAGTTGTTGTTTCCGAACTAATCGAAGATGAGCCCTTCTGGACTGGGCAAAGAAAAAATCCAAAAGTTTTAAATTGATAATTATGGACATACTGAAACGTAAGTAATTATTTTTCTTTTACCTCTAGGGGCAACATAGAATTATTAATAATTATTGGATGGTCGTTTTCTTATATCATAAAGATTAATATGAGTTTTCAGTGACTGTAATGACTATATTTTCAGAATATGTAAAAGATGTTTGCAGATCACAGATGACGAGTTTGACTTATAGTGATGGATTGGATGACATTAGCAAAGAAGAAACTAAAAAGAAAGGAGAAGTGACCGAGACAACAACCATATAATTATTGATTCAGTGATATGTTTTTATTATTCAAAAGAAATAGGTTTTCATTCCATATTATTCTTCTAATAACACTTAACTTTGGTAGATCTATCAATAAATTTTTCATCTGATTCAGGTGGTAAGTTATATTATTAGGTACTTTGTTCTGTTCATAGTGATTCAAGATTATATTTTTTATACTGCTAATTTTAATTTAATTGTTAATGATGTAACTGTCTTGTTTTATAACGCTTTATCCATGAGATTTTAATCATTTACAATAAAGTTTTTTGATTGATTGGTATGTTTTACATCATTACCCCCTTATATACATATTTTATTTCTTAGTATACAGGGTGGAGCTTATACTCATTGTTTACCAACACTTATTTTTCTACACTTAAAGTTGTATTTCTGGAATTTCAATCGCCACTCTTTGGTAGATGAATAACTTTGTTAATTGCTATTGTTGTTATTCATCTACTGAAAAGTGACTACTGAAATTCCAGAAATATACCTATAAATATAGAAAAAAGTGTTGGTAAACCATGAGTATATGCTCCACCCTGATAATGTTACAATGTTACATTTTACAAATGTTGCATAGATGTTTTGAGTAACATTATATGTATGTAATAAAGTCACATTAAAGTTACGCAAAATATTGTTACGTTTTGCTAAATAATAGGCCGAGCACACTACTAAACTGTTTATTTTCTAACTTCACTATAAACAAACATACAACACTTCACTGACTAATAAAACACTTAGATCTATCTATACAACAATACAACTAGCTAAATATTTCAAACACTTCTGCTTATTATCACTTTCTAATCTTCTTAAATAATTCTCTTCATAAAAACTTCCTTCCCAGTCAAACGTCTTCGTTTATATAGGCGCTCATCATGTGGACTGGATTAATCGCGATGAATCGAGAATACTCAAAACGGAGAACTTCTACACATTTCCAGGAATTGAGCGATGACTCGGCAGCTCCGTTATCTAGACTATTCATGGATTACAGAAAACGATCCATCCAAATAAACACTTCTTGGAACTAATTATGGATGAGGCGTCCGCGGAATGGACTCAGCGGCGCAGCTAGGGGGCTTTTATCAATCTCGTAACAATATCCCCCTCTCAATTTTGATCGTCCCGATCAAACAATGTGTCGTTGTCTCCATTATAACGTTTGAGTCTCTCTAGGTGAACGACCTTCATTTTCGCTCTCGGGCTGCGTTGAATTCTATAGACCACGTCGTTTATTCTTTTCACTATCGTATATGGTCCTTCCCAAGATGGTGTTAATTTAGGAGAAAATTCTTTCTTACGACGAGGATTGTACAGCCACACTCGATCTCCTTCTTTGAATCCACCAGTATTGGCCTCAAGATCGTATCGAGCCTTCATTCTGTCACTAGTTATCTTTAATCTTTTTCTTGCAAATTCGTGGATCCTATTCAAGCTATCTCGCAGTTCGTCTGCATAATCCTGTACATCTTTTTCTTCAGAACTTGGTGATCCGAACACCAAGTCACAGGGCAACCGAAGTTCTCTCCCGAAGATGATGCTGGCTGGAGTGAGCTTTGTGGAATCGTGCACAGAGGCCCTGTAAGCCATCAAGAATAGTGGAAGATGTCGATCCCAGGTCTTTTGGTGCTCCTCTACTACTTTGGAAAGATGTTCTTCCATAGTCCTGTTGAACCTTTCAACCATGCCATCAGACTGTGAGTGGAGGGCCGTTGTTCTGGTCTTGCTATTTCCCATCAACTCACAAACTTCCTTGAATAAATTTGATTCAAAATTTCTTCCTTGATCGGAATGTAGCTCCATTGGGACTCCAAACCTTGAAAACATGTTATCCACCAGAGCTCTTGCAACTGTGGATGCTTCTTGATTAGGCAAGGCATAAGCTTCAACCCATTTGCTAAAGTAATCCATGGCAACGAGGATGTATTTGTTGCCATCATTCGTCATCGGAAACGGTCCTGCTACATCGATGGCGATTCGTTCGAAGGGAGCACCTACATTGTATTGTTTCATTTCTCCTCTCGATCTTGTCTTGGGACCTTTGCTTGCTTCACACTTCAGACATCTTCGGCACCATCTCTCTACATCTTCACGACATTGGACCCAGTAAAATCTCTGCCGTATTTTATCCATGGTCTTATTCACTCCAAAATGTCCACCTGATTTGCTGCCATGGATCTCCTCCAAGACATCACTTATCCTCGACCTAGGCACAACCAATTGAGAAATCACTTTTCTGCCGTCGGCCGATTCCCAAGCTCTCTTCAATAGACCATTCTCAACAATAAGGGAATCCCATTGTGCCCACAATGCCTTGAAACCTGGTGATCGTAAGGAGATTTCCTTCCAGGTGGGTCTTTCTGCTCCGCTTTCCTTCCATCGTAGAAAATCTGCAATATTTGGATCACTTTCTTGGTCCTGCCTCATTTTCGCTGTGGTCCAATTGTCGTCAACCATTAATCTCACTTGGTTGATTCCTTCGCGACGTTCAATTCGCTCCCAATGCTCACAGGTATCCGAACAAGGTCTTCTGGACAAGGCATCTGCGTTGTTGTGTAATCGTCCTGGTCAATGTTTTATCTTGAAGTGATACTGGTTCAACTTCTCAATCCACCTTGCTACTTGTCTTTCAGGGGTCTTCATCTCGAGTAGCCACTTCAAAGCTGCATGATCTGTTCTAATGAGGAACTCTCTTCCATATAGATATTTGTGGAAGTGGTCTACAGCCTTGATTATTGCCAGTAGTTCCTTCCTCGTTACGCAATAATTTCTTTCTGGTTTGGTCAGTGCCTTGCTATAAAAATCAATTACTTTTTCCTGGCCATCTTGCTCTTATGATAGTACGGCTCCAATCCCATCAATCCCATTGTTACTGGCATCCGTATCCAAAACGAACAGGCCTCTTTGACGTGGAAAACTTAAAATCGGACTGGAACATAAAGCAACTTTCAACTTTCCAAATGCCCATTCACTTTCGTTGGACCAGACGAATTTGACTCGGTCTTCTGTCAACTTATGTAGGGGTGCCGCAATATCAGCAAATCCTTCTACAAACAGACGGTAGTAGGTGCAGAGACCTAGGAAGCTCCTCACTTCATGTTTGTCTTTAGGTCGCGGCCAGTCTCGGATCGCCTGTATCTTCCTTCCATCTGTTCGAATGCCGTCTGATGACACTGTATGGCCCAGAAAATCGACTTCTTTCTGGAACAATGAGCATTTCTGAGGATTCAGTTTAAGGTTGGCATTCCTGAATCTTTGGAGAATTTCTCGCAAATTGTGGAGATGTTCTTCAAACGTCTTTCCCATGACTAAAACGTCGTCGAGGTATACTAGGCAAGTCTTCCAAGTGAGCCCATGCAGGACCAGCTCCATAAGTCTTCCGAATGTTGCTGGAGCATTGCACAATCCAAAAGGCATGACAGTGAACTGATAAAGTCCGCTTCCAGTCGAAAATCCTGTCTTCTCCTTATCTTCTTCATGTATGCCCACTTGCCAATACCCGCTCTTCAGATCTAGGGTTGAGAACCAACGTGAACCTGCCAAAGTTGTTAATGTGTCGTCAATCCTTGGTAAAGGGTAGCTATCCTTCTTCGTAACATCATTAAATTTCCTATAATCCACAGAGAATCTCGTGGATCCATCCTTCTTAGAAACTAACACAACAGGTGCAGACCAAGGGCTCGATGATTCTTCAATCACACCATCTTTCATCATCTTGTCAACAAGTTCTTCCACCTCTTGTTGTTTGGCAAAACTCTTCTTGGTGGTTGCCGAATCGGATGGGCAGTATCGATCCTGTGTTTGACTAGGTTAGTTCTTCCTGTTGTTGTTGAATCAAAGATGTCGCTTTCACTTCTGATGAAATTTTTAGCAGCTCTCAATTCTTCTGTCGACAAGTGTTTAAATGATTTTTCAAGAACTGTGATAACACTCTTTCTTTCGTCGTGGTCACTTGAATCATAGTTCGCTACCCATGAAATAGGTTCACATATTCCAATGATATCGCCTTCTTTAGTTGTTATTTCTTCGGGATACACGTTGGCAACTCTCACAGAAATAGCATGTTTTGTCTTTACTAGGGCTCGTGCAAGAACCAAATCGCTAGGTGATTCAACACATGGCTGAACTATTCCAACGCAGCACCCAGGGTCTCCATCTAATGTAACATAAACTACTTTCTCCGAAAATCCAGGAATTTTCACGGTTTTCACTAATCGCAGTTTCACAGACATCATCCTCTCTGTTGGAGTTGTGAGGACAAATTCTTCTCCTCCAAACTTCATGATCCTCTCTTCATTGTCAAACGAAAACCCGTAGTCACTGATCAAATCCATAGTATAAATTCATCTTCTATATCCGCGACGTACACTGTATTTGTGATGGTGAGTCGCCCAAGAATCTGTGTAATGTCAGCTTCTCCTCGAATAGGTGCATTTTCTCCAGTGACTGTTCGAAGCACAAGGTTTGAAGAGATAGGTTTCACGCTTTCTGGCCGAAGAATGTCACTGCGTACCAAAGAAACTGCAGCACCGGTGTCTATGGTGCATACGACGTCTATTTCGTTCAATTTTCCTGAAATGGTAAGGCTATCGGTTGTTCTTCTTAGCCTGTTAATAGGGATGACCCTGGGGGCTTCATTATTGCTAGCCAGCATGCGCCCCGATATTCTGGCTAATTCTAGTTTTCCTGTCGCCCACTTGAGGACTCGCTGGAAGATCTTGTCCTCATAGGTGATTGCGAACGTGGTGGCATTCTTACCCTGCAGTCTCTAATAAGATGGCCCAATTTCCCACATCTATAGCACGCCCTATTCTTCTGGGTGCTTATTCCGCTTATCAAAGATTTAATCTCTTCCAGAACCTTCTCGAATGAACTAGTAGCTGCGCTTGATCGTTGTTCGGATTCTTCCATCGATACCGCTCGTACTTTCGGCCTCGAGGTGTTGAAGGCCGCCTCCACTTCTAAGGAACGTACCAAGGCATCGCTACTCCTCTTAAAGTGTGTCAATCGCAGAGTCCTTTGGATTTCGGTGGCTCTGAGTCCATCTATAAATATCTGCACCGCTAACTGTTCTTTGAAATCTCCCGGTGCTTCTGGGTAAGCCAGCTGAATTAGGCGTCTCACATCCGATTCAAATTCCTGCAGACTCTCACCTGATTTCTGAGTGCGCGTTTTCATTTGAGCCCGATACAGTTGTTCTCGATGCTGATCGCCATACCGTAACTCTAATGCAGTAATCAGGTCTTTATATTTATTTTGCTGTTCGATAAGTATCGTCTGTAACATACCCAAAGCTGGTCCTCTCAAAGCTTCTATAAGGGCCGTAGCTTTTTCTTCTTCACCCCCCATCCATTAGCCACTGCTGCAGCTTCAAATTGCCGGCGATACATGGACCAAGAGGACTGTCCATCAAAAGTCGGTGGTTTTACGGAAATTCCTGATGTGGCAACCTTGTCTCGAAGATCTTGCTTCTTGAGGAGTGCTATCTGATTTTCGAGTCCTTTCACCTCCTCTCGCACTGTATCCACTTTCTTATTAAGCTCATCGTCGATTTTCTTGACGTCTTCCTCTATTTTTCCTTTCAGTTCCTCTATTTGTACTTCGGTTTTCTGTAGAACGTGTTGAAATAACTTATCTTGATGTTCTAGAACCTTCTGGAAGTCTGTTTTCCTTTGTTTTTCTATTCGTTCCAATTCATTCTTTTGTTCGAGAATTTTCTGGAGTGCTTCTTCTCGTTTTTGTTTTTCTTTTTCTCGTTCTTGTTTTTCATCTTCTCTCTCTTTTCTCTGTTCTTCGTGAATTTTCTGGAGTGCCTCTTCTCGTTCTTGTTTTTCTTTTTCTCGTTCTTGTTTTTCATCTAACCGTCGCATTTCCTCTTCTCGTTTTTCATCTTCTCGTTCTTTCTTTTTCTCCTGGCGCCGCTTTTCCTCTTCTTGTTTTTCCTCCTGGCGCCTTCTTTCCAAATCCGCAAACTGATTTTGGATAAATTTCACAATGTCCTCCATCGTATCGTACGATGTACTCCTTGTATTCACCATAAATAGTTTATAATTACGTTTTTTCGCAGTTTTTCACTAATATCCCGCTTCGGACACCACTGTTACGTTTTGCTAAATAATAGGCCGTGCACACTACTAAACTGTTTATTTTCTAACTTCACTATAAACAAACATACAACACTTCACTGATTAATAAAACACTTAGATCTATCTATACAACAATACAACTAGCTAAATATTTCAAACACTTCTGCTTATTATCACTTTCTAATCTTCTTAAATAATTCTCTTCATAAAAACTTCCTTCCCAGTCAAACGTCTCCGTTTATATAGGCGCTCATCATGTGGACTGGATTAATCGCGATGAATCGAGAATACTCAAAACGGAGAACTTCTACACATTTCCAGGAATTGAGCGATGACGCGGCAGCTCCGTTATCTAGACTATTCATGGATTACAGAAAACGATCCATCCAAATAAACACTTCTTGGAACTAATTATGGATGAGGCGTCCGCGGGATGGACTCAGCGGCGCAGCTAGGGGGCTTTTATCAATCTCGTAACAATATGATACATTTATGTAATGTTAAATAATTGACATTACATTGTAATATTTAAAAGAGGCACAAAGGCATATGGACGCAACGTATCTGTAACATCAAGCATATGTCTGAATAACATCACCAAGTCACAATGTGATATAACAGTTATGTTTTTATGTTTACTGGGAGAATTATTGAATTATAATTTGTGGATTGTTATTGTAATTGTGGAACACTATATATTTAAGTTGTTCTTGTTTATTATTTCATGAAGAAATATACATGGAAACGAGTTTCTTTTTTATCCACTTCTTTATGAAGAGAATGTGATGTTAGTTCATGAATTCATATCGTATTTCTTCAATGAAGGCGAATATATTTCTCTATACTCGCTCAATGAAATTTTATAAATTTTCATTCAAGGAATTTATACATATGAAAAGTTGTTTTGCGTTTATTAGAAAAGTTACCCATATAGTTCAATTGGTTACATTACCTATGTATTCTCGAATTCCACAACAGTGGTTTGAAGTAAAAAAAGGCCTCGGTTTAAACTATATAGCTTCTGTTGAAACATCCTCCACAGACCTCCAAGTGATCAAAGTTCTATTCACAATGCATTTTATGAAATGAATAATTATTCTCACCAATCTAAAAAACCTGAGAGAAAGAATGATTCAGAAAATTTACTGCTTTGTCCCTTTCAAGCATCATTAATTTTATATAAAATGAACACCTTTCAAGGCCACAGATATGAAATATTTCGGATAACTTATAAATGGTACATTGACTTAATGATTTCCATCAGAAGCCATTTAGTATTTGCCAATGAATCAATAATTTAATATGGCAATAGTTGATCTGCCCCATCTTCATTTCTTATGCGACTTGAAATGAAAACTTTCAGAGCTCAATTATCCACACACCACTGAAAATATTCGCATTTGACGCACATTTCGCTGAAGATGCTAACTTGGTCGGCGAAACTAGACTTAATTGGCATCGTCGAAGAAACGCGAGTCATGGGAGTATTTTCAGTTTGGGTAATTGATCACTGTTCAAAAGAATCCACCTTCATACCAAATGATATTATGTGGAAAAGACCAATTAAAAATTAAACAACTGAAAGTTTGAGACATAATTTATTGTTATATACAGTTGCTTATGTCACTTCTACATATAAAACAAAAAATACAGAACACAGATGATTCCATTATTATGTTGATTAACCATTATCTTAAGTTGTACACTATGCATATTCTACGATAACGAGAATTGTTACTATTAAAATTTTTGGATTAGTGCCACCTGCTATTGCACTCAATTTAAAAAATTAATATAGTACAGACATACAATATACACTTATTATAATATAAAATTTATTTTATTAGGATAAAAAAAATTAAATTCAGGAAGGAGATTGAGAAAAAGGTAGAGAAAGGGATTCCTATGATACCTGTAAGTAAATGACAGTATTTATGACATTACTCAATGCTATTAGATGAGATATGACAAATGAATCATTTCAACATGCAATTAGTATCAGAATTTTGGGTTTTCATAAAATGAAAATAACAATTCTCATTAATTCTCTCCTTGCTTCCAAAATTTAACTAATAATAATATTATATATAATATACTTCTTCTTTGGTTACAACCAATCTGTGGAATTGAGCTACGGAAGTTACAGAAATGAGATAAAAAGCAAAAGTTAAATAATAAGAGGTTCAGTTGGCTTGAGGAAGATGCACATCAAAACAATCAATATTGCAAAATTTAATGATAAAATAAAAATAAAACATACTACTAGAAATGTTTAACAATATTCAATTTACTGCAAGACTTTATTATTTTGGTTCTTCACAGTTCTCAATTGAAAAATTTCAGAGTTAAAAAAAATTGAAGAATAAATTAGTTTTCAGAAACATTACATCCAAACACAAAATACAATCTTTGGCCTGTTCAGTCAACATAATGATTTCAATTTCAACACAGAAAACAAAAAGTCACTGAAACCTGGACTAATATCCCATTTGTTGGTGACTCGAGATAGTGTACTCATTTAGGGTAATCGAAATATTTTAGACAAGAATTTGTAAACTTTTGGACTCAAGAAATATACTGTCAAAGCAAACTGTTTATAATCTGTATCTGATGAATACCTAGAGCCTTTTGGTGACATATTTGTCAAATAAATCTACGTTTTTATGAAGTTGATAACTTTTTCAGATAAATGTTCTTTCAGAAATACAGAAACATCACCAAAGGCAATTTTTTTTTCAGGCTTGATGTTGGTGCTGGAGGTGGAGACAAAATCTTTCTTCTCAATCATCAAATCCTTTTTCGTAGCTCTTCTTTTCAGGGAGTGTTGCTCGTCAATTTTTGAGGCGTCTGGGTCATTGCATCTAGAAAATATAATAATAATAATTGGTTTTGAACACAATTAGAAAATGATTTTGAAGAAATCATGCCGAGTATGAAATCAGACATTTTGAGAGTATCATCTGAAAAACTGGTAGTCATGGCTGATATAGTCGAACATCCTGGTTTGGCAATAGCTTCATTATCAGACGAATGAATCACTGGCCGTGGAGGACTTTCATCAGCATCTTCATCAAAAACAACTGAAATTTGTTATGAATAAATAAGACACAGAGTAGGGTTGAATTATTCATAAATTCTTTCTCATGCAGAAATATTTCCGTCTGAGAAAGCTACTGACAGTTAGGCTCATAATGCATCAAGGTGGATCAATCGAAGACTGTCATGAACAGCAAATAGGATTTCATTGTTTCCATACTCTATCTGCAAATGAAATCCTATGGTTGTTTACGATTCGCCGCCCGGCTCTGCTTTGGTGGATCATGGTCTTTGAATAAACACACAAAGTAATTTTGCTACTGTACAGTATAGGTTTTTTTATATTGTTTTTATCTAGTATCTACCCGGTACAATACATCAACATGAACACAAAAATTCCATAAAGGTATAACTCTAGATGAATGTAAATATAGACTATCTAAGGGTTTGTGTAAATCATTTAACGGTTACATTGAATTATCACAAGATATAAACATGTGTGTGCAGAAAATCGTCTCTTGCCCACACAATGTTCTGCCATCTGGGCGCACCCGTAGAAGTGTTTGAATAAGGAAAAATATAAAATTAAAAAAAATATCCATTTTAAAAGAAAGACTTTCCTATTTATCTGTGACATCTTAATGTCAAGGATTTAAAAAAAAAACCTGCGACTCGAAATTCTCATATTACAGTATCAGAAATATTCTTTGGCAATAAATAGGTACTGTCAACATAAAACCTGTTTATATAATTTGATATCAATCGCAAAGCAAATACTATCTAATCAACATTCTACTTGTAAGGCTGACATTGTCTCAGATCTTTGTGTGAAATGAAAACTTACCGAGTTGAATATCTCCTGGAATGTTGAAAGTTTCTGTTGCAGTACTTGGATCAAGCACAGGTGTATGTAAAACTTCAGTTTAAAATAGCAGAAGTGCTGGTTGCTTCAGTTCTTCAGTTATAGAATCATCTAAAATGAAACATTACCCTTGATGACACGTAGAGCTTAGTCTAATGAAATATGAATGTTTCGAACACTATAGGCCCATGTTTTTCATTTAATATAAACTTACCCTCAATTGGAACTATATTCTCAAATGTCAAATTGAAAACTGTTGGAATGGCATCTTTCTTTAAACGATTTTTTTGCATGCTGGAAAACATTTCCTCTTCGAAATGCTCACTGCACAATCGAAACTTCTAACAATATTCAGAACATACTGATTCTAACTTCTCCAAATTGACATTAGCTTTCCATAATGAAAATCTAAAAATAAATAATAAGGTATGAAAATATATCTGAATTATAATACCTACTTCTTCCATAAAAGTATTTACAGAAATCTGTATGTCATATGATGATAACTATTAATGAACACACAAATCAAAAGATGAAGTAAATTGTAAGGATGCGGATGAATCAGTTGAAATGTGTTCATCCACTTTTTCTTTCACATTTTGTGTATGAACACCTCCAGCGATTCACATGGCAACAACTTTTTCAATGTAAAAGTTGGTTATGTGAACCAAGCAAATATTAATCTGTACTTAGATCGTTCTTATAAATATTTTAAAAATCTACTCCAGTATAAATAAAATGGAATATTAATAATGTAACATAACCTGTTCATGAACCCAAGAAGGTATCAGTGAAAGTACTTACCTTTCTTGTTTTCTTGGGAATCTGAAGAAACTTACAAGAGTCGTCCTTAGAATTCTTTCCACAAAACAGGCATCGGATTATTGACTTTTTCGTAAAGTGCTTCCTGACGCTCATGTTTTGAATAACTGTCCACGCCACAAAGAACAAATTCAATCAATTATACCAGACAACTCAAAACAACATAAAAACAGTTTCAGCACAAAAGATATCACTCAAATTATTTGAATTTAATCAATTGGTTACATTAACAATATAATATAACGTCAAACTCCAAGTAAATGTTATTTTTATTTATTATGATAGCTTTGTTCTGGTTCTGAAAATTATTAGTCCTGGTACATCAGGATTATGCGCAGTTGAGAAAAAGTGAGCGACTATGAACCTTAAGAGCACACTTCTCGTCAACTACGCATGATCCTGACGTCCCAGGACTGATAATTTCCAGAACCAAAACAAACCTGATGATTCTTCATTCTTCCATGTTTGATTCTCAAATTATAATTTCCAATGCACTGTTGCCATATGGTGATTTGTCTTATGATGAAGTGCAAACTGGTGATTCAATCACTGTCGTTCGTAGAGTTCTTATTTTTGGCGAGATTGCAGAATTCCGGCAACTCCGAACGGTTTACTGCGCATCTTGAGGAGCTGACTGCGCTCATCCCACGCCCCAAAATGCAAAAAATGAAACTTCGACCACGATTTGCGTAGGAGTGAAAATACTGGTTCTTTTAGTATTATACTGTGCTATAAGTCTTGTTCATACCACCGATTTCATATATACTAGATAAAGGAAGCATTCCCATCCACATCTATACGCGAAAGCTTTGTTTGGCTCAATAATAACGCGAACAATTGACTATTTTCCTACGCAACTAAGGAACACCAGCCCACTAGCTGGTGGCGGTTACTTGAAAATGAATGATACGCAATAACTACTGTTCACAAAATTCACTGCATTACTGCTGCTAATCTGATAACAAACCGTAGAGCTTTTACATTTCCTTCGTGTTTCCCGCCCAGATGTTTATCGGCGAATCACTTAAGCCCAATAGCTGCGTTTTATTGGACCTCATTCCGATACCGGTTTGATGGAATCAATTGACATGACACGAAAACAATGATAAAAATGTCAGAACTGACAGATAAATGACAATTCATTCCCAAACTGGTATCAGAATGGCGCCAATAAAACGCAACTAATATTTCTCGCCGTCTAGCGAACTGCGCAACTACGGTAACAGAACCGCCACTGTTGAAAAACAAATTGGTTGCGTTGTGTAGGAACAATTAGCATAACTTTTGTATCAGCCAATGGGCTGCGTTATTTGCGCAGAAAAAATCTGAATAACTGCATAAATTTGCATTGTTTAAGCACAGATTACAGAAACATACAGATAAGAAGCTCCGCCCATTTCCTTTGATGTTTGAAATGCCGCCTCATTGGCCTCGGACCTTTAAATTTTGCGCGCCAGAGTTGCCGGTTCGCAAAATTCAAGTCGACATAGTTGCGGATTTAGATTCGTTCCTGCTTAGGCTGAGTGCAAACGAAAGCTTTTTGCGTTTCAGTTCATGGAAATTCTGATTTTGATTGGTTTCCTATATAGAGATTTGTCTAGAAGCGCGAAGTTTAAACATTTTTTTTATTAGCCTTCATATAATACAGTTCAATGTAGATTGTCATACTGAATATTGAACAAAGATCACCATTCATATTGGTTCTACTTTTTTATATAATATTAATGGTTCAAGATCTTATAGATTTAAGGTTTTATGACACCAAACTCCAGAATTAAATATATTGACCAAGTTATAATATTTATACAAACTGATTTTTCTCAAAATATTCAATTCCTTGTAGATCATTTTGTTTTGGCGGTTCAGTACTGCAGAGCTGTAAGTGCAGAAATGCCTGGAAATCATGAATATTCTCAGATATTCATTTATTTATAAGTAACGAATATGTTTAGAAAACTGAATATGAAAGGATTTGTCAAACGTTCTCTGTGTAAAAACAGTATACTATTCCTAGGTGACATCGCTTGTGTTTGGTTACCCAAATATTAAAAAGCCTCATATATAACTTGGAGAAAATCAAGAATACATTCCTGTGCTTTGTAGCATTAAAGTTACCAAGGACTATTAGCGAACACTTATACATATTCAGCTATCATTAATCTTCCAGTAGTGATATGTTATTTTATTGTTGTCCATTCAATGATCTATTAGTAACATCCACGTTCCAATTGAAAAATATTCAATTTCCCTTTGCAGTAAATGTGCAACTGATAAGTACTTATATCAAGAAATGTTTGGAAATAAATCAACACACATGATAAGAAAAACATTTATTTCAAATATTTTCACATATTCTTCATTATTTCCCCTTCGAAAATGTTCTATGTGAAATAATTTTCCAGTATTTATCAATCAGATAGTTTTCTAGTATTTTCACTGAACATACGAGTTTTCAGGTATTTTGAAGTCTAAAATTCTGGAGGTTTCCTGAATTATCACATTATCAGCACAGTTATTATTGAATTGATTATTTTTAAAATGAACAATTTTCTGAATGCCCTAGTGAACTGAATTGAAGTTGGGTTCTCAGCATAGCCATTCTGCTGTCTGATACAACTAAAGAAATCTTCTTATGGGTCTTGGTTCAGTTTTCTGGCAAAAAAAGATATAAAACCCTCAACAATCAATGAATTTAACGTAAATTTTATTTGGCCCATTTAACACTTTCAATTCATTTCTGTTAAAAATATAGCTGAAACTTTTCCCCTTTGAATGTTTTGAATGCAGTGCATGTATAATAGTGTGGAAGAATTGAAAAGATCAAATAGTTTATTGAACTTTGATATAACCTCAACAGAGGCCATAGCAGTTTCAGGCAAATTATTCACATTAATATGGCTTTGGTTATTTGGTCGTGCATCCATTTGTATTGGCTCTTGATGTTTTGCGGTTGGCTACTTCAGAAGTTACAAGTGTAAAGATTATACTCCAATGCTAGTATAATCTTTCTCTTATACACAAGCTTCTATCCATATTCTGCAGCTGTAATGCAAGACAATCAGTATGGTGAATTTAAGCAGCAGTTTGAAGTCATAAGAAAATATGGTTAGAAATAATGGTCCAACCAATCATTGACGAACTGTCTTTCTTATCACTACACAGTTCACATATTACTAGAAATATCACATGAAAACACATACACATACGTAATCAATCTATTAAATCACTATCGTTAATCGTAATGATTCAATACATTTAAGAATCCAACCCTTTGCTTTTTCTAATGATTGTTCCTGGGTAGAATGCGAGTATTTTATGTCATTGAATAAACAAAAAAGTACTTACTTAATTTCTCCACGTGGAAAACTTTGTAATTTGATGCTGTTCGATTTGCTGTTACAATTTCTGTAGTTTCTATATTACAATAATGGCTTCCGCTTCCCCTGTGAGGTGCTTTATTATGTTCATCACTCATCGTTATACTTCAAGGATAATCTAATAATCGTAAATGGTATATCTTTATCTTTCCTAATAACGAAAAACAATGATCAATGGATTTCATCAACGGTTTATACTGAGATCGAGAACATTTGTCGTTGTTATTGTAACATTTGACATCTGTCAAAGATTGAAGTAGAAGAGGTCTTTGAATGTCAGATGTCAATGTGGCCCTTTAAATTTTGCGCTTTTCTATCTCTCTCCTCAAATAACGTTCCTTGTCTGCCGTCTCATCTGTGAGTTTCTACAATCTGTGCTATAGGTAATGTTAGAGTATTATTTACACATAAGATAATTACGGTTATTCGCTTTGAAACCCTTTAATAAATCAAATATCCACAAAATTCCAACAGCTTATATAGGAATCAAACACAAAACAAGTTTGTTTGGATAAAGTCTCGTTCATACCCTCGCGAACTTCGCAATTTTTCTGCGAATAAAATGGCTACCGACATGGTTCTGCATGACTGGGAGCCATTTTATTCGCAGAAAAGATGCGAAGTTCGCGAGGATATGGACAAGCCTTTAAGTTTGTTCGCTGTGTCTACAATAACTACAATACGTACACTAGTGTAGATCATGTGACACTGATCCCGTTCGGTGATTGCTGGTGTACACTTACACTATGTTCGTTGCTAAAATGTTGTAGCGCAATAATCTCAAATAAGTTACCACCAAATCTAGGTATTTCACTTAATAATTAGGAGATGTGAAAAGTGTAGTGCAGATTGGATAGTGTGAGGTTAGGTGTGTTGGATGTTTTTTGGAGTAATCCTAATGAGAAGCATCAGTACTAAAATAATTTTGATATTTCAATTTGAACTATTGTGGTGAATCTGATTTTTAGTTTACCATCAAGATCATCCGCTGATAATTCTAAAAAGACTTTTGAATTAGCGCTACCAGATACTTCCAAAATGCTACCATAAATAATCGAGATGAGAATGCTGACCACATTGATTGATCGTCGTCAGACGAACTCGTAATTGATAATTCGTCGTCCGAATGCGTGAAATTTTCTATGACTTCATCGCATTACTCTCCATTTTGAAGTTTTATTCAAGACAAATAATAATAATCGTAACCTAACGCGAACACATGTTAAATTTACTACACTACTCTCTACTACACTCATCGACGCGGACTAGTGTAATATATGAAAAGATGTAGTGTACAATTTAATTTCATGCAGAAACAACGAACAGACCTTTTATGCATATGAAGTAACTCAACAAAATTGACAGCTCTGACGTCAGCACCACAGCATAGGTAACAATCAGCACTGACACTCGGCCATGACGCCTTTGATGTGGAAAAGTATGTAGATGCCATTTTGGGAGGTGCCGATAAGAGGACAGGACTTGCGAAATGGCATTGAACAGATTCGTACTCGAAATTTCAGAGATCCGAAATCTCAGATCAAGCGAAATGAAAAATAGTCTGAAATTTTGATCTCACTGATAAAAAATGGATCCAAAATCAGTAATACTAATTCTTGTGCTAACAATCTACCTGAGTAGAAGATATTTTTTAATAAAAAAAACAGGCTGTTTCATTTTGCAATGAAATATTATAATATAATACATAATTTTTGGGGAATTATATAGTGCAAGAACTAAATTACTGTAAAACAATGAACTCCGTATTTCATCAAGCTTTTTTGAAATATAACTAAATTCCAAAACGCGTAAAAGTATATGTTCAACTCTATGGTACTTTCTTTATTTATATCAGAGATAATTTTCTTGTATTTCCAAATCTACGATACGAGTTCAGAATATAAACATAAACACACACTGGTAACGTGGTAATAATCGTCACAGAGCACAGAGAATACGTCTTAATACAACATTTTAGTGCTGACGTCAGAGCTGTCAATTTTGTTGAGTTATTTCACATGCATTATCCAAACAAACTTGTCTTGTGTATGATTCCTATATAAGCTGTTGGATTTTCGTGGATATTTGATTTATTAAAGGGTTTCAAATCGAACAGTAAGAATCTTATGTGTAATAATACTGTAACAAAGTAACTATGGTAAAATTTAAACAATATATTTATAATAACTTTCATTTGTAGGTTGAAAATGATAGAGAATGCAATGTTTTTGATTATTTCGCACTCATTTCTCTGCATTGCGACAAAAAATAAAAAAATATACCACATACACACTATTTCAATGGTAAATACGGTTTGTTTGGATAATGGCCAGTGACACTCAAGCGGCGTGACGTCACACAAACTTGTCTATACCGGCAAAGACAGAAAGTTTTGCAGTTCTGGCACCTCCCAAAACGGCGAAGTCATCGACGCGTAAGATGTGCGCAAACTTTTCCCGCCAATGAGAGTGTCAATGCTGTTTGTTATGCTGTGTCAGCACCAAAATGGTGTATTTGGTTGTCATCCCCACCACCACCACCAACAGATGGCACGGATGTTGCTCCAGAAGAACGACAAGTGAAAGGTGATATGAGCGGAGTGACTGATGTCATAAACATAGACTCACAGAACACAGTGTTGACTTGTCGTATTTGTCTTGTCAATGAACTGTGTGTGTATTGTGGACATTTGGTGAGCTGCTCACGGTGCGCCATCAGGTGTGACACTTGCGCAATTTGCAGATCACCCATCAATACTTTTATGAAAATCCATCATATATCTTAGATTATTTTTGATTTTAATTTTGTGGCTCGAAAATTACGACCCATTTTTGCTTAAAAAAATGTGCTCATTTTTTTATGCAAGAAATGAGCACATTTTTGATTGAATTATTCATCATATTTTGGTGCTCTTTTTTTTATGAAAAAATTCGACACTTTTTTCGATAAAAAACACCCAAAATTTACATGGTGGAAGGATTTCAGTGATTTTTGAGTCACTCAGCCGAGACTCAGCAATCACTCAGCCGAGACTCAACATTCACTCAGCCGAGACTCGGCATCCACTCAGCTTTTTAGCTTTTTCTACCATGTAAATTTTTGATCATTTTTTTGACAAAAAACTAACCATTTTCCTCCCATAAGATTACATGTATTTTTGGATGACATGGTGGAATGATTTCAGTGAAGCCTTTTCAGTGAAAGCTGAGTGGCTGAGTGAAAGACTGAAATTTCACTCAGCTTTTTCCACCATGTCACTTTTTAGGGCAAGAAACAGGTAACTTTTTTGGCTCAAAAGCGACACTTTTTTGCATCAAAAACTACAATTTCACGTTTTTGATGCACAAAGTGTCACTTTTGAGGCAAAAAAGCGACAATTTTTTCGATAAAAAAAAACACCCAAAATTGACATGGTGGAACGATTTCAGTAAGGTGTTTTTAGTGATTTTTGCGTCACTCAGCCGAGACTCAGCATTCGCTCAGCATTCACTCAGCTTTTTCCACCATGTCAATTTTCGATAATTTTTTTTTACAAAAAAATTACCATTAGCTCCCATAAGAATACATGTATTTTTGGATGAAAAAAAAGTGACACCTTTATTGACATGGTGGTGAAAGCTGAGTGAAGCATTTTCAGTGAAAGTTGAGTGGCTGAGTGAACCACTCAGCTTTTTCGCCTCAAAAAAGAGGCACTTTCTTGCACAAATTTTTTTTATTTTTTTTTATGAAACTGGTAGATTGACCGATTAGAATGATATCCATACAGAACGATAGATGGCACTGATGTTTCCAAAAAGAAACATATCTTTACCGCAAATAACAAGGGTATTTTTTACTCTAGAAAGCGGTCAATTTCTTGTCAAAAATGTAACAATTTCCGACAGAAAACTGTGGTATTAAATGGTGAATTTTTGCGAACTGATGGATAATGGTTGTGTAGGGGAAATAGGGAAAAATACTCTTAAATATTGTTAGCATAGCTATTTTATTCAGCATATAATGTATACTTAACATATTATGATGGATATAGACGTCCCGCGTGGAGCACAGTTTCTATTCCATTTTCACACATTCTGTAAAAAATTCATCATGCGGGTTCTGAACAATCAATATTTTTCATTCAATAGGGAGATGTAAGTAAGTAATAGGAAGATTGCATCTCGAGTATTTTTGGTCCGTGTGCTACAGCGGTCAGGAAGAGTAGCTGATTTTTTAATTTTATTTGCCATTTTTGTACCAATACTGGTGAAAAATTTATTAAAATGATTAGCGACTTCTTTATCCGAAGTAATTTTTTGATTTTCCTCATCAATGATAATGAAGTCCGAGGTGGTTATTCCAAAGTTTTTTGATATTTGAGAGTTTTCAATTTTTGTTTTGTAGTATATTCTTGTTTAGTTGTCCTGATTAGATTGTTAAGAAAATTTCTATAATTCTTATATTCTTGGCTATTTTCCACGGTGTAGTGTCTATTCAATTTTTTTTTTAGAAAGTCTCTACTTCGGATAGCGTTCAATAGCCCTTGAGTCATCCATGGTTTTAATTTTGTATTAAATTTGTTATTTTTTGCTATTTTTACCTGAGTGCTTGATTGCAGAAATTCACTTATTTTTTTACTGAAAGCCATGTAGGCAGTTTCTGGTTCCTGAGATTCATAAGTAGAATGCCAATTTTCGTTAATGAATAGATTCGACAATTTTTTATGGTTTATAGTTATGATTTCTTTCGTGATTTTTCTATTTTTTTTTATCGCAGTTAAGAGGAATGGATGAGAGCACTGTATAATGATCCGTTAAATTTGTTTTGAAAATGTAAGAATTCAGTTTATTAACACTGATTCTAGCTTTATTGGAAATTTTTACAAATATGTGATCTATTATGGAAGAAAAGCCATGAGATTCCCTCATGGGTTTCGTTATATAGGAAAAATATCCTAATTCTGCCATCAGGCATATATACCTATTAACAAGTAGGGAATCAGTATCAAGTAAGTTGATATTTATGTCTCCTATCAATACACTATAATGTTGATGTTGCAAGTGTTTTTAGGTAATTCTCAATATCTTGTAAAAAAATATCTACATTTGTTGAGGGTGGTCTATATGTAGCAATTATGGAATATGAATTGTTACTGATATTAAAATTCATTTTGATTAGTTTTATTTCCGTTAAATTTATAGTCGTTACCTTGGCAGAAATTTCACATCTCACAAAAACCACAACCCCATCGTTTTGGTTAAATAGCGAATAATTATAATATATATTGAACCCTGGTATCGTAAAAGCCTCCAAATCATCCAAAACCCATGATTCAGATAGTACGAGTATATCAATGTTTTTATGATGGAATTCTTCAATATAGAGAAGAAGTTCATCAAAATTTTTCCTCATACTTCTTATATTGAAGTGAAAAATGTTGAGATATTTATTAGATATCAGAGATAGGTTGTCTACTATGTTTTCACAGATATGTGTTTTCCTCTCCTCATAATTCTCTAAAGAATCCAAAAAGTCTAACGTATTGGGACGCAATTAGTATGAGTTCCTTCAAAAGGATAAGACTAAAAAATAACAATAAAAGTCTATAGAAATAGAAAATGAAAAGGGTATATATTGCATCTTACTGCTCCTGTATAGTTATTTTAACATCTACTAAAAAAAATCCCGAGACAGAACCAAAAAACAAAACGTGTGATCAACCTTAAAGAAAACGTCTTTTATTACTCATTGTACATACTGCTTAATATCTTGCATGGATGAAATCTTCACATTGGGTGTCGTTGATCTTGATGAAAATCTGGTCCTTGAAGGTCCATATTTTTTTGCCTGGTAGTGATGTTTTCGCTGTCTTCAGAAGGATTCTTCGTTCGCGAGTTAAGTCTACTGTGATGAATATAGATTTATTTTTCAGGTTTTTCAAATTTTTGAATAGCTTGACTTTTTCCAGTGGATCTCTAAACTTCATTATAATTGGTCTAGGTTTCTTCTTGTTATTGGACTGGGACCCCACTCTGAAGCAGTTTGATATATCTCCCTCTTGAAGATCTATTACAGAATTTTTGGAAAGATTTTCAAGAATGACTTCCTTCGTTTTTTCATTTATCATCTCGGGTACCCCGTATATACAAACATTGTTAGATTTATTTTGTTGCTGGATGGAGTCAAGTTTTTGCTCCATGAGTATTATTCTTTCATTCTGACTCTTTATCTCTTCGGTGATGGCTTTTAGTTTTTGCTCGATTTTGTCAGATAACGTTTTTGTCAATTGACCTATGAAATCGGCGTCTTGGAATAACTCGTTAACAGAATCTTTTATTATATTATTCATATCTAATTTGCTTCTTGTGCTCATTTTATAATTGGAATATGAGGAATATGGTTTAGGATGTAACGAGTATCTAATATTGTGAACTTACGGGCAGAATTTCACTACTTCACACAGGTCGGATTTATTTTGTTTAGGAGCAGTTGAGAATGCGACTACAACTTGTGAGACATCAAACTGAACTGTATCTAGTTTGTTTGCATTTCAGCCTGTTTTTGACACTCAATAGTATGACTCAAGAGTTTTCCGTTGCTCGTGAAGTATTTTGAACATCCATCACAAAAATATACTTTATGCCTGTTTCCACTTATTTGTGTACTGAGCAGTCGGGATAAATATTTGATGAAGCAGTAGTGGTATCGAATTTTGGTATCATCAACTGTCTCGGGCGATCCTCTATAACCCTTTAATTTTGAATGATATTCATTCTCAATTAAAAGTAAATTAACATGTCGGTTCAATCTCCGTTTGGTGAGTCGACTCGGAACAGTTACGAAAAATGCCTCTCTGTTCGCCTGCGGCTGAGTTAATTCCAAGGTGTACACATTGATCGATATGTTGTTCAGGTGCTCAAATTTGGTAATTTGCTCCAATTTCATCGGAAATTGAATACCGTCCAAATTCAAGATTTGTGAGTAATGTGGCTATGATTTTGTCCTGTCAGTATGCTTTCGTGCTGGATGCAGAGCTGAAACAACTGCCCAAGCAAAGCACGCTTCATCATTATTTTTTATATTAATGCACGCTTGCTTTCTGGCTATGGACTTTGGAAGCTCGATGAAAGATGAACCGTTTTCAATGTTATATTCACTAATATATACTTCCAAACTAACAATTTTTTTTAGTGTGGAATCTCTTTCCTGTTCCAATGATTTCGACAATTTATATCGAATATGGTCAATGACGTTCTCTTGGAACTACCCTTTCAAGTTTGTACCCCTGTCAATGATATTGTTTTTAGTAATGAAATATTCTATATCATTATATTCCATATTCAAGCTATCTTTGACAAATTCAGCATACAATTTATTATTAACCTCAATCATTGGATGTTTTTTCAGCAATTTCTTTATTCTGCGTTTGGATAAGGTATAAGCGTCTTGAAAAAATTGTCCAATATCCTTATGTGTCAAATTCATTATTATTCCTGTACGCAGACCTGACGAAAATGCGGATTTCATATCTTCCCACTTCACTCGTGATGATAACTTTGATGTTCCGGCCAAAGTTTGAAGTCTGCGTAAAGTCCCTATTGACTGCTCTTCGTTGATTGATGATATAGCTTTATTTAGCATACGAGCAGTTCTTTTACAATGTGCCAACCAAATATTGCTTTTTCTCTTTGAGATGTCCATTTTGAGAATTGACACCGCTTCTTCCAAATTTTTGATTATGTTTACGCATACAGTAGATAAAACATCATTGAATTTTAGTTTGCTTCTGATGAGTTTCATAGCTCTACACAAATTTGCAGGCATATTTTCACTCAAAGTATCAAGTTGCTTGAATTCCAATTGTTTCAAACTTTCGTTAATTTCCCTACATAGTTCAACCATGTCTGCGTAAATAGTAGTGATGTCTTCAGAACTCATATCTATTCACTGAATGAAAAAAAACTGATACAGAATGTGTGTGATGGTAGACAGCTTCCGATGGTAGACAGCTGGCTTGGATTCAGTAGGCTACTCTTCTATTGTTTCGATAGAAAGGTATAATATGCTGGGGGCCTGGTATGCTCTCAGCTGGGTTTCAATTAAACTTCACCAAATTTTGTCTCCCGTTTCCAAGTATTGAATGTACAACGTTTGAGGTGGTAGATCATCTGTCACAGCTCATTTTCAGCAAATAATAACTAATCCAGTCTCATTTCAAGCTGTCGTATGAACACAACTGGGTATAATATTGCATCAGAAGCGTAGTATGAATCTTTCGAACTGAAAATGTACTATCGATCAATTATGAAACACGCCTGTAAATTCGAATGAGTATAATGTTGTTGAAGATTCGTAGCACCACCCACTGTGAACCTTTCGAAGTTCATGTCGCTACGAGACCATTTTTGCCTATTTGAATTAACATAGACTTCACTCAAAAATATTTCAAGTCATCTCGATACTGTGTTCGCTCGAAGTTATTTGGCTCTTCGACAGAGGACTCGTTAACGGACTCGATTACTTCCCTGAAATACTCCGTTCGCTTGAAGTTATTTGGCTCTTCGACAGAGGACTCGTTTACGGACTCGATTACTTCCCTGAAATACTCCAAGTCCAGTACTGCATTATTTTTTATGCGGACTTCGTCGCTACGAGATCATCGTTGCCTATTTGAATTAACATGGACTTCACTCAAAAATATTCCAAGTCATCTCGATACTGTGTTCGCTCGAAGTTATTCTCTTTTTTTTAACGGAAATCTTGTTCACGAACTCGATTACTTTCCTGAAATACTCCAAGTCGAGTACCGCATTATTTTTTATGCGGACCTTGTCGCTACGAGACCATCGTTGCCTATTTGAATTAACATGGACTTCACTCAAAAATATTCCAAGTCATCTCGATACTGTGTTCGCTCGAAGTTATTCTCTTTTTTTTTAACGGAAATCTTGTTCACGAACTCGATTACTTCCCTGAAATACTCCAAGTCCAGTACCGCATTATTTTTTATGCGGAGCTCGTCGCTACGAGACCATCGTTGCCTATTTGAATTAACATGGACTTCACTCAATAATATTTCAAGTCATCTCGATACTGTGTTCGCTCGAAGTTATTTGGCTCTCCGACAGAGGACTCGTTTACGGACTCGAATACTTCCCTGAAATACTCCAAGTCCGGTACCGCATTATTTTTTATGCGGGCTTCGTCGCTACGAGACCATCGTTGTCTATTTGAATTAACATGGACTTCACTCAAAAATATTCCAAGTCATCTCGATATATACTGTGTTCGCTCGAAGTCATTCTCTTTTTTTTAAACGGAAATCTTGTTCACGAACTCGATTACTTCTTTGAAATACTCCAAGATGTGTTTATTTGAAATCAACCCACTCACTTGAATGTTTCCATTATTTTTTTCATGTATTCGTTGGATTTGGTGTTTTTTCAGGATCGCATTATTTTTTATGCGGACTTCATCGCTACGAGACCAGAATTAACATGGACTTTACCCAATAATATTTCAAGTCATCTCGATACTGTGTTCGCTCGAAGTTATTCTCTTTTTTTTTAAAAACGGAAATCTTGTTCACGAACACAATTAAATTTAAAAAAAAGCATGAATTTTACTCAAAAATGTTTGGTGATTTCCCAAAGGTCTTTCCCCGCCATTGCTCGCCCATGTCTATTTCAACTATTCAGCATTCAACTTTGTATGAATTCGCAAAAGCAATCGACAAGTGGCAATTATTACCGTGATGTTGGTTTAGCTTTTACCTAATAGGTGCTGCTGTATCATCTTCCAATAGAGATTTCTAATGGCTTTGGACAACCTAATAAAAAGAGACGAAAGTTCTTAATTTTTCCGTCCTTGTTGCCAGGGAATGTACTCTGTGATTGGTTACTATAAGGTCAGGGAGTATAAATGTCATTTTCAACTGTAGCTGTCATGTCATTCAAACTCCCCGCCATTATGGTAACCAATCACAGAGTCCGCCCCTGGAAACAAGGATGTTTAGAATTTGAGCATCTTGACATGTCGAAGTTAACTTCCGGTCTGACCGGAAGTAACATCAACTTTCTTATTTTAAATGGAAACCCTATTTTTTTTTCTTTTCGCTTTATTCAGCATTCAATTCCCTTTCTAATGACATATCACAAGTTGGTATCTAACCAGAAACTAGATCAGAAAAAAATTATTATTGAAATTCACCGAGTAGGCCGTGGAAGCAAAATGAAAGCCAAAAATTGAAAAGTTGGCTATGGAAACCATACGTCACTTGATAACAGTTGCTACTACTGTGATATTTTATTTTCATTCGTCGGCGTTATGAAAAGCCGCCAAAAAAAATATTGGAAAAATTGGGAAAAAAACAATACTCTGTAGGTCCATAACTTAAATAGGAACATACAACTTTTTCTTGCCTGTACTATTCAGCATAACCATTCCTTTCTAATGATATAATAGAAAGTAATTTTTTGAAATGAAATACCAAAAAATCCAATTATTATTATTCAAATAACAAAAAAACAGATTTATCGAAAAAAAAAATTCAAATTGATAGGATTAAAGATAAAATAAATTCAAAACAAATGTTCGAAATGCATTCCCTCAGCGTCAATACATTTATTGACTCTGGTGATATTTTCATGTAAAACGTTTCTCAACATTTGGGGCGTGATATCTTGGAAAGCTCTACGAATTTTTACTTCTAGCTCATGTAGAGTTGTAGGCTGTGTGGAATACACCCTATTTTTAAGATGCCCCCATAGAAAAAAGTCGCACGGAGTAAGATCAGGTGACCTTGGTGGCCACCTGACTGGACCATGGGTTGTTATAAGTCTCTCTTGAAAGCGATTTTGAAGATAATTTCTCGCTATTCTTGAATTATGCGGAGGGGCGCCATCTTGCTGGAAGTACATTCTCTCAGTTATTTCCGCTGGTAGGTTGTTAATGAATTCCGAAATTTCATTCGTTAAAAAATTAAAGTATCTCTCTCCGGTTAGTTGGCCTTGAAAAAGAATGGGGCCAACAATATGAGTTCCAACTATTCCTGCCCAAACATTCATACCAAATCTCTCCTGGAAGCCACCTTGTCGAAACCGGTGCTCGTTTTCTATCGCCCAGTACCTGTAACAAAAGACCGTTCACACTTTTAGCACTTTACACTTCGACTATCGACAATAATCCAAATAAAGTACAGTACCTACCTTGTATTATTCCTGTTAAATAATCCATTGTTGGTAAATCTTGACTCGTCCGTAAACAAGATATAATAGTTAAATAGGTGATTCTCAGCATTTTGTCGAAGAAACCAATTACAATATTCCAGACGCCTTTCACCGTCATTTTCATATATATATATATATAATAAGAATAATGATTGTGGATGACATATTCAGACTCAAAATACAGGATTTAAGAGAAAAAAAAAACATGGTGGCTGTCAAATGTTATACCGGGTGTCTCAAATAACAATATTTAAGAGAAAAAACATGTCAGCTTATCGGAGGTCGTCACCTGTGCGATACCCATTGGAGTATTCAGAGACACAGTTATGTTTACTAAGTACACAATTTAATGTGCTATACCCATTTATGTTATTGTTTTCGTTTTTCATCACCATCATCAGGTGGGAGGGGGGAAGATAACATTATTTTTGGAAAGTATGTGTGTGTCATTGGGTAGTTGAAATAATCATAAATAAAATGGCATCTAAAGAATACGGATGGAAGGTGGAGCAGTTTTGTAGACGTATTCAAGAACTAAAGTCAGATATTAAATTTTTCGAAGAAAAGGAGAACGTTTTGAAGCAGTTGAATAATTTGGACATTCAAGACAGTGTTCAATCGAAAATTGCCGCAAACGAGATATCCGTTAAGAAGAATCCAGCCTCACGCATTGTACAATATGTCTCTGCAGTGGAAAACAAATTTTATACTTTTGACAGCAATATTGAATAATGTTTTATACGTCAACGTACCAAAAAGAGTGAAATACATGGCAATATGCGTGAAGCAAGAAGATTTCGATCGGGGTTGCAATAGAACTCAATGGAAACCAATGCATTTAACATCAGGCAATTAGCAGTATTTGTTAGCCATGTTCCGAAGAATATAGCGTTCAAGTACAAACTGAAGCTGATATTTGAAGATCTTCGAGAAATAGACACGAAAACTGAGGAATTTGTTCCAGCAGGGCGTGAGAAAAACAAATCCAAAATGGAATTTCAGCTTTACAGAATCCTCATCATAGTATCTACGATATTAGCATGTATATTGATCAAAATTGTGAAGGAAATAATTGTAGTGGTTAATAGAAATGTCATTACTTTTTTTAAATAAAAAATGTAAAATTGAATTCCAAGTTGTATTTATCGAAGAGTTGAAAAATATTTCATTATAGATATAAATACCACATTCAAAGGAAATAATTGAAACTGATAAAGAGTTTCTGAACCACATTCGAAGGAAATCGTTAGAACTGATAATGATAATCTCGAGGCCACAATACCAACTACACCGGAAATTCACACTCGTTATCAAATCCGCGATTAAAATGTTTTTCCGTTACTTGAATTATATCGGATTGTTCAATGAAAAATACGTCCTTATCTCGCATTTTATAAAACCAAAGTGCACACAAATAAGCGTATCATTTTGTTCGTCGAAAGCACCAGTTAACGTTGTACCTGTGTCGTGCATCAAATAAGTGAAAAGTAAGTACTTTTTTATTTGCTTTTCCGTTTGATTGTGATATCTGAAATTTTTGGAAGTCATTTAGCGTTTTTCATAAGATTTTTTGGAAAAATCATTTAGCGTTTTTCGTAAAAATTTTCTGCTTCACTAACGTTTTGAAAATTTTAGTTGAAAATAGTTCTTTTTCACGTGTGATTCCACAATTCTGTTTTTTCTCACGCTCTAATATTTTTTCGGAAAAGTCATTTTGTGTTTTTCATAAGATTATTCTGCTCCGCAAACGTTTTGATAACTCTGTTGAAACGAGTTCTTTTTTAACTCTTTTTAAAATGGAGATTTTTTTTTTAATTTTAGATGGATCTATCGAAAGTTAATTCAGTGTGTCTTCTCAACAGAAAACCAATAAAGAAGTTAGCTGACCTCCCAAGAAACACTCCTCAAAACATATCGTCAACTAGAGTAACCAAGAGCAAATTTGGTGAGGCTGTGCTCCTAGAGTTGGCCGATTGTATAATTTGTTACCAACCCGTCTTACCGAAGTAATCAAGCCTAACATTCAATATATCTGCGAGGGAAAATACTCCATCATTTGCAGAGAGTCCCAAGATTTAGGGAAGCCAAACCTCGCTCAGCAGTTCGAATTCATAGAAAATTAGCGACCACGGAAAAAAAGGCCTATTGTAAGTTATACTGTTGTATTATATTATATTACAATAGTTGATTTCTCGAAAACTATGTCGAAAATTAACGAATACATCAAAATTATCAGAGATAACTACTCTAGTGCTCTTGCCCCAAACAAGTTTCGAATTTCATTAATCAACATATTAGGAAGTGTAATTTAGCGATGAAAAAAATTAAATTTTCTGTGGGGGAAAAAATGAAAATTATTTCAAAAATTGGGGAATTAAAACGATTCAGATCACTTATCAAAATTATGGGGTGTTCAAAAATAGGTTCAGGATTGAAGCGAAGCAGTAGAGTGAAATGGCAAAATGTTGAGGCTATTTTCGATTGTAGAGTTGAAACAGGAGTAATTATCAATTTATCGCATAAAGACGCGAAAATTTTTTTGGAAGATGCTTTTTTTCCACTCCGATCAAAAATATCTAAAACTTTGAAGCGAATGAAATGCCTGAAAGTAAATACAACATTATTGGGGGATTTTGTAAAAATATCGAATAATGGTGAAATAGTTGATAGGAAATATTTGAATACTCCCAATGCCGTCATAGACCAAGGTACTAACTTAGCTGTTTGGTATAATAAAAATGTTGTAGCTATTATCTTAAATAAATTGAGCGAGTTTGAAGAAAAAGAAAGCGGATGGGCTTTAAGTGAAGTTGTATTGTTGGAAGTAGCAATAAATAAATTCGAAATTGGAAACAACGGCACATCCTTCATTAGTCTACCTAACCAAATTGTTAAGAAACGAGCTTGCGTTAACGTTCAGAATAATGAAATGTGCTTCTATTGGAGTGTTGTTAGCGCATTATATCCTGTAGCAAAACATACAGAAAGGCTGTCAAAATATCCACATTATTCTACAGTTTTGAATACTGTAGGGCTAGACGCTCCAATGAAGTTACAACAAATTTCAAAATTTGAAAAACTAAACAATATTTCAGTAAACGTTTATGCTTTAGAATTGAATAAAGTTAACGGAAAATCATTTTATGTAGTAGTGCCAGCAAGACTGACGAACAAATTACAAAGACATGTTAATTTATCACTCATTCAGGATAAATATTTTCCAAAATTAAACGACTATGACGCCCCACCTGTTGACAATGAAAATATTGATATAAAGTACCATTATGTTTGGATAAGAGATATGTCTAGACTGATATGAACTCAAGTAAGCAAGTCTCATTGTAAAAAATTTTTGTGCGATCGGTGTCTCAATTATTTCAATTGCCAGCAGAAATTGAAAGACCATGATGCACTTTGCAAAAATTCAAATAATTGTAAAATTTCTTTTCCATCATACGGTTACGTTGAATTTCGTAATCATGTTTATAAACAACAATGTCCTTTCATCATTTACGCGGATTTTGAATCAGTTTTGGAAAAATTTAACAAGAAAATTTCTCAAAAGACGAAAAAATATCAAAAACATAAAACATTTAGTGCGGGCTACTACCTCAAATGTTCTTTCAATGATAGCTTTTCACAGTTCAAAAGCTGTCGAGGTGAGGATTGCATACAATGGTTCACAGATGAAATGGCTAACATTGCCAAATTTGTAGAAACAGAAATCAAAAATATTGTGCCAATGACATGCAATCCCGATATTGTTAATGCTAGAGTGTGCAATATTTGCGAAAAACCCTTCAGTAAAGAAGATATCATCGTATGTGATCATGACCATTTTACAGGAAAATTCAGAAACTTCGCTCACCAAGCCTGTAACTTGAATTTTCGAAAATTGTTTGTTGTACCCATTGCTTTCCACAATGTCTCAGGCTATGACAGACACTTCATTATCAAAGATATTGCTAAAAAGGGAAACGTTAGCATACTTCCTTCAAATAAAGAAAGGTACATTTCTTTTACTCAATTCGATGCCGATACCTCAATCAAATTCCGTTTCATGATTCTTTTCGTTTTTTGGGAGCCAGCTTAGATGGTTTCCGTTGAAACGTTGAAAGTTGATGATTTAAAAATATCGAAGAAAGAATTTCAACAATATGACGATGAGAAGTTCACCCTTCCCACTAAGAAGGGTGTTTTTCCATACGATTATGTCGATAATGTGAGAAAACTAGAGGAAACTGTGCTTCCATCACAGGAACATTTCTATAATAAATTGAATGAGGAAAATATTTCTGAAGAGAAGTATGCTCACGCTTTACATATTTGGGAAACTTTTGAAATTCAAAATTTGGGGTCTTACTCAGACTTATACCTCAAAACCGATATTCTGTTGTTGGCCGATGTATTTGAAAACTTTCGAAAAAATTGTATAGCAACTTATGACTTGGATCCAGCATGGTTCTACACTATGCCCGGATTCACGTGGGATGCTATGTTGAAATATACTAAATGCAAATTACAAATTTTGAAAGATATCGATATGATAATGTTCATAGAAAGGGGTATAGAGGTGGAATTTCAGTTTGTTCAAACAGATTTAGTGAAGCCAATAACAGGTATATGGATGTCTACGATCCCAATAAACCTTCGAAATATATTTTATATTTGGACGTCAACAACCTTTATGGCTGGGCGATGTCAGAGTTTTTGCCTTACGACGGCTTTCAGTGGATAGATAATTTCAATTTGGATATAACTGATATCCCAGATGACGCATCAGAAGGATATATCTTAGAGGTAGACTTGGAATATCCTGAGAGATTGCACGATTCCCATAAAGATTTCCCTTTTTGTCCTGAACACCGCGCTCCCTCAAATGCTAAACAAAAGAAATTAATGGGTACTCTATGCAACAAATCCAAATATATTTTGCACTATCGGAATTTGAAACAGGCATTGCAAAACGGTTTGATTCTAACAAGAATTCACAGGGTGTTGAAATTTCGACAATCTGCGTGGCTGCGACCCTACATCGAGTTGAATACTCGTCTAAGGGCAGCAGCTACCAGTACCTTTGAAAAAATCTCTTCAAATTAGTAAACAATGCAGTTTTTGGTAAAACGATGGAGAACATCCGGTTGCACAGGGTAGTTAAACTTGTCAAATCTTGGAACGGGCGTTATGGTGCCAAAAATTTGATTTCAAGCCCTAGGTTTCAGAGTAGAACCGTTTTTGATGCAGACTTGATGGCTATTGAACTGAAAAAGGCTGAACTAACATTCAATAAACCTATGTATATTGGAATGGCTATCCTGGATATTTCAAAAACGTGTATGTTTGATTTTCATTATGATTTTATGGTACCCATCATGGGAGATGGATGTAAGCTGCTGTATACTGATAAAGACAGCTTCATTTATGAATTAACTTGTGATAACGTCTATTCCGAAATAATAAAACATCATCCTTCAAAATTCGATACCTCTGATTACTCTCAAAATAATGAATATAACATCTCCCTTCTAAACAAAAAAGTACCAGGTCTAATGAAGGACGAAGTCAATGGTAAAATAATAACACATTTTGTAGGTTTAAGATCCAAAATGTATACATACAAAGTCCAGGGTGGGAAAGTAATAAAAAAATCAAAGGGGGTGAAATACGGCGTAGTAAAAAATAAAATTCAATTCGAAGATTATGTCAATTGTCTTGAAAATTTTAAACAAAAAATCGTCACTCAAAACACCATTCGCTCATTTGCTCACAACGTTTTCAGTATCGAGCAGTCTGAAGTAGCCCTGAGTCCTTATGATGATAAGTGTCAACTGATTCCTCAGTCATTCGATACTTTACCATGGGGGTATCGGGCATAGTTTTCGAGAATTCAACCATTGGATTATATATTTACAACTGTATAACAAGTCTAAAATTTCCTAAAAAGGTTACAGATTCAACATGGCTAATAGGTGCGTTACACCAGGAATTGAAGGAACACCAAGTCTACAAGAATTGTCTGCAAACGCAATTTATTGGACTCCCAAAAATCGTGCTTCGTTTGATGATAAACTTCATATTGAAATTTGGTATTCCAAAAATATGCCAAGTACTTGTTATTTCATTATTTCAAAAGAATTCTAAGAATTACTTAATATAAATTGTATTAGAGAACTGAAAAAACAAATGAGGAAAAATTACTATTTTACTGATTCAGATTGGCATAATTTTTTGAAATTTAAATTTGTAGCTCGCACAAGGTATAGATGAAAATTTGAGTATTTATATGTAATAAAAAATATATTTTAAAAGTTTAATCCAATTATGTATGTTATATCCGATTCCTGAATGAGCCCTTTGTCCCGGAATTGCGTCATACACTATAAACATTGCATCATCTACTACGCAGAAGATAGAGGATATTCCTCAGCACATTTGAAGGTCTTCGTGGAATAATAGAAACTACGCAGTATCCAGTCAGCATTCCCGAACCTATAAAAGTCGAGGAGACCGGATTCAAGTCGTTCAAGTCTTTCCAGTCTTCAAACCAAGTAGTTTAGTAGATTTGAATCAGTACGAGTTTTTAAACCATTATAATTTCACTTGTAAAATTCAATATTTCCATATTGCAATAAATGTGAATAAAGTCTGTTTTTAAAAACTCAAACCAAAGAAGACTGATTTAACAAATTGGCGCAGTCGTGCGGATCTCGAAAACGCTGTGATTCAACGAAGAAACAGCGGTAGTCTCCAGACTTCCAACGAGTCCAAGAACCGCAAAGCAGAACCCAGTGGACAAGACGGTCTCTTCAACAACAAGAAACCCGCATAAGTCGTCGAACGTTGCTCACCTCGTCGTGAAGAAATCACCTCTTGGAACCCGCGTAAGTCGTCGAACGCTGCTCATCCTGTTGGAGCTAGAGCTTTATGAAGTAGGACTTCATCTTTCCACAACCCCCGGAGACAACAAGAAAAAGAAGAAAGAAACAAGAAGAAAGAAGAAGCAAGCCACCCAGAGCTTAGGAAGCTCAACCAACCAGCATTAGACGTAGGAAACTCATTGTAAGTACCACATCGAATCATTAATCATTTTGTTGTATTTTGATATTTTTCTAAATTCGATTTAACCTTGTTATCCCAAAATTTACCCAAAATGTCACATCATAGTTCAAATGAAAGCTTACATAATGAACGCGAAGTACCATTAGAACCGTATAAACTTTCCGAAATATTCTCGATAATTCCAGAATACGATGGTGATTCAATTTCGCTTGGAAATTTTCTTAACGCCTGTGACCATGCGCAAGCTATGGCAGTAGACCAACAAAAATTGCTTTTAACTATTCACATTAGAAACAAACTCAGAGGAAAAGCTGCTCAATTGATAAATTCCAGAAATCCAGAAAATTATCAAGAGATCAAAATTTTATTAAATTCTCACTTTGGTGATTCCCGTGACTTAACATCTTTGATACAGGATTTACAAAGAATAAGGCAAGCAAATGGAGAAAATGCACTGACGTTTTTCTCAAGACTTCAAAGTCATAGCGCGAAAATGTATTCGTGTATACAAAGATCTATGTTAACAAACGCACAGAAAAACGCACAGTCTCAACTAATTGAAAATATGGTTTTAAATACCTTATTAACAGGCCTCGAACCCAAAATCGGTCAAATTATTCGAGCTAGCAATCCAAACAGTATGCTAGAAGCTTCAGTTAGAATAAAGCGTGAGATACAGCTCTCATACTTTGAAAATCAAAAATCAATCAATCGTTCATCACAACCTCAAAGTTTAAGAACAAATCATAATACAAGACCACAAATAAATCGACCAAATAATTTCCAAAGGAATTATTTCCAACCCCAAACGAATCAACCCCAAATGTATCAACCTCAAACGAGTCAACCCCAAATGAGTCAACCTCAAATGAGACCAAATATGTTCCAAAATCAAAATCCAAATCGAAATTTCCGAAATCAAAACTTTCAAAGACAAGCAAATCCTCAAATGCAACAACGCGGACAATATTTTCAAACAAATTATTAGATCATGAGTACGATTCATTATGCTCAAATACAGATTTTGAGTATCAAAACGAAAATATTTATGGATATTCAGACCAAGGAAACGAGTCATTCTATGATGAGAAAGATTATTTACCGGAACAACAAGATTTTGAACAACAGCAATATGAACAAATACCAAATGAAAATTTTGACTATGAAGTAGAACAACTTCAAACGGATTTTCACAATTTTCTGTCACTAGACAACCCACCTATCAGTACAACTACCAATCCATGTACGACACAATTAATCAATACCAATCCCCAATCTCGACAAACCCTATATGCAGACAATCTAATTATAGAACAACAATGTCCAACTCAACAGATTCCTCCTGCAATCGAAATGAAAGCGAATCTCGCAGCGCTTATCAAAACTCGCGAATTCAAGCCAGAGAAAACAATACCCACTATGAACGACCTCAAGACAGATCAGCAATTTCTATAACATCCAATTGTAGCGATTTGTACTATTTAATCAGTCTAGCTAATTTTAAAATATTAATTGAAACAGGTGCAGGTATCTCGATTTATAAAAGGAAAACAGCTGAAAATTATACAAAAAGATTTTCAGAAAATATACCAGTTACAGGAGTTACAGATGGAAAAGTAATGGTAAAAGAGTCAGTTTTAATACCATTTGGCACAGAAGAAAAACCAGTTTGGCATAAAGTTTACGTACACGATTTAGATATCGAATTTGACGGAATTTTAGGTACCGATTTTTTGAAAAGATTTGATGGAGTAGTAGACATTGGTAATCAAGTTTTAATTTTGAATTATAAAACCTTCCTTTTATATTCAGCCCGGAAAACACTTGCTGGAACATCAGTTAAAATAAATAATGAACAAAAAATTCAAGGAAACTTACAGGAAAAGTTCAGTACACAAAATCTCGAAAATAAAATAACAATCGAACCAAGAGTTGAAAAAGTTTTTAAATTAAAATCCAAATTAAGAAATACAGAAGCTATACTGTTAGCTACTGAGAAAGAGAAAGTTAAACTTCCAAATGCCCTAGTCAAAATTAACGAAAAAGGAGAATTTTTAGTAACCGTTGTAAATGTAAATGCAATTGAAAAATCTATTGATTTTAATGACTTACAATTTGAAGAATATTATGGAAATGAAAATGACATTGAAACAGAAAACATACAAACAAGTCGTCCAGAGAAAATAAAGAATTTACTTCGTCTAAAACATCTTAATGAAGAAGAGAAAGAACTAATTGAGACCTTATGTTTAGAATTCACAGACATATTTTATTTAGAAGGTGATCCTTTAACTTTCACAAGTGAAATTAAACATACAGTGAAACTGAAAGATGGTGCACAACCCGTTTCAACAAAATCTTATAGATATCCACACGTACATAAAGAAGAAGTGAAGTCACAAATTTCAAAATTATTAGAACAAAATATAATTAGACCCTCAATTTCACCATGGTCAGCCCCAGTTTGGGTCGTACCGAAAAAACTTGACGCATCAGGAAAACAAAAATGGCGTGTAGTAATTGACTATCGGAAATTAAATGAACTAACTATTGATGATAAATATCCTTTGCCCAATATATCAGATTTATTAGACCAACTCGGAAAATGTCAATATTTTACCACCCTTGATCTAGCCTCAGATTTTCATCAAATTGAAATGCATCCTAACGACATAGAAAAAACCGCTTTTTCTGTTGAAAATGGTTTATACGAATTTCTCAGAATGCCTTTCGGAATGAAAAACTCTCCTAGTACTCTCCAAAGAATTTTAGATCATATTCTAACCGGACTTAGAAACGAGAGATGTTTAGTATATATGGATGATATAATTATTTATTCCCCGACTATAGACGAACACATATCTGACTTAAAACTAGTTTTCAAACGATTAAGAAATGCAAATTTGAAAATACAACCGGACAAATGTGAATTTTTGAGACAAGAAGTCGCCTATCTAGGACATGTTATTACTAAAGATGGAGTGAAACCAAACCCAGCAAAAGTTGATTGTATAATTAATTTCCCAGAACCAGCCAACCCAAAAGAAATTAAACAATTTCTAGGACTAGCAGGTTATTATAGAAAATTTATTCCAAATTTTTCAAAAATTTCTAAACCCATGACAAGATTATTACAGAAAGATGTATCCTTCCATTTTGATGAAGAATGTAAAAAATCCTTCCAAGAATTGAAAAAAGCCTTGACTTCAACCCCTATTTTGATTTATCCAAATTTTGATGAACCTTTTATCTTGACAACCGATGCAAGCTCATTTGCAATTGGATCCGTATTATCCCAAGGACCAATAGCAAAAGACTTACCTATTGCCTATGCATCTAGAACATTATGTCCCGCTGAAACAAAATATTCAACTATTGAACGAGAACTTTTATCCATGGTATGGTCAGTTAAACATTTTAGACCCTATCTTTATGGTAGAAAATTTAAATTTATAGTAGACCATCGACCACTAACATGGTTATTTTCAATTAAAGACCCTGGCAGTAGATTAGCCAGATGGCGTTTAAAATTAGAGGAATACCAATTCGAAGTTATTTATCGACCCGGAAAAATTCATAAGAACGCAGACGCTTTATCTAGAATCAGAATGAATCATTTTGATGATTGTAGTAAAGTCTTATCAAATATTTTAATGGCAAATGATAATCTTGAAGAACATGGTATTTCAGATACAGAGACTGAAGTAGCTCAAGAAACCGTATTAGAAGAATTAACAAACTTTTCTAGACTTTTTAAAATCAAATCATTAATTGAATACTCAAAATTTAAATTCATCAATGATCAATTCCTAGACAAAAGTCATAAAGACATTGTTATTTTTCCACAACACAGAAAATTAACACCATTACATGATAAAATACTTGACGATATATTTGAAGAAGATATAGATTTTTATCCAAATAAAATAAATATTGTTTCCAGTAGAACTGTAAAAGATCGGAAGTATTATTTGATATTAGTACCTTTTGAACCTGAAGATGCAATTGAATACATGTTCAGTTCCTTATATCGATGCCAAGACACATTTCAACCCTCAAAAACGTATTATGTCGAAAATAATGTCGATCTACCTATTCAAGAAATGCTTTCATATATCCTAGCAGATAAAGAGAATATTAAATTCGAAATATGTCAAGACGTAGTTCGAACCCCCAACGAAAATGAAATACCAATAATATTAGATCAATACCACAATGGTAAAAAGAATTTGCATCGTGGAATAAATGAAACTTTGAGAAGAATAAGAGAAAAATATAATTGGACAGGCATCACAAAAGATGTTGAAAATTTCATAAAAGCTTGTGAAATTTGTCAAAAAGCGAAAATATGTCGACAAAATTTACAGAATCCTCTTGTTATAACAGAAACTCCCAAAACAGCTTTTGAAAGAGTAAATGTTGATATTTTAGAAATTCCAGTACAAAATTATATTCTCACACTGAGATGCGAATTAACTAAATTCACCCAAGCATATCCAATACCTGGCAAAACCGCAAAATCAGTCGCTAGTACTTTACTTGTATTTTTCCAACATTATGGAACTCCACTCAGAATCCACGTAGATTCAGGTAAAGAGTTTAATAATCACATTGTAAAAGACCTTTGTACACTATACGACATAAAGATTACAATTTCTAGTGTAGACCATCCACAATCAAATGGTTCTCTAGAGAGATTTCATGCCACCCTTGTCGAAATGTTACGAGTTCATAAGACAGAAAATCCTAATGAACATCCCCTGTCAATCTTACCCCTTGCTGTTATTGCTTATAACAACAGTAAAAATAAAACTCATGGATTCAGTCCTTATGAGTTGATATTTGGACACACTTCAGGTAGACCCCCTGAAACTACATATAATCAAAAAGATCTTCTAACCAAATATATAAGAGATCTTAATAATAGAATGGAATATTATTATAAAGTAGCTCGTGAAAATACTGAAAGGAGAAAACAAAATGCGAAAAAACGATTTGACGAAAATATCCATCATGAAACTCGATCTTTTAAAATTGGAGATAAAGTCTTTGTTAAAGAATCCCAAATAAAGAATAAATTAGAAAATAAATTTAATGGACCTTTCGAAATTATCGAACTGTTTCAAAATTCAGCCATGCTTAAGAATCCTGAAACAAATCAAAATTCAAAAGTAAATTTTGATAGACTGAAACCATGTTTTGTTTCAGATCAGGAAAATCTAGAAAAAGAAAATTCAGATCAAGAATGATTCTTCTCCTGTTAACACCTATTAATAACTGAGTAGGAGTATATTACCATGAACAAGGTGATATTAAAATTTCAAATGAAAAATGGACTTTATTAGTAATAAAAGATATGGCACAAGTAAAAGAAGCTATTGATCATAATGCAAGAATATTAAATGACTTGATTGAACTTATAGAAACCAACAATCCGAGAATGAAATATTTTAATGGAGAAATCAGTACGCATATTAGTCTGTTGAATAAAATTGCTCATCAAGTAGAGGAAAAGTATTCGAATGATTATAACAAAAGATATAAAAGAGGTTTAATAAATGGCGCTGGATCAATTTGGAAAGCCCTTACCGGAAATTTAGATGCCAGTGACGGTGAATACTTTAACAATTGTATTAACAAAATATACAGGGATGAACACCAAATTGAAAATTTACTCAAAAACCAAATTTCAGTTACAACTTCTGTAATAAAAGAATTTAATAGTACCATTCAACAATTGCAAGTAGATGAAGAAACATTTGATAAAGATATAAAACAAATTGAAACTTCAATTTATGATCTTTCAGACCATTTAGCAATGGTTGATGCAAAGTTGAAAACCATCGAAATCTGTGAACAACTATTGGAAAGTTATACATTATTGGAAAATTATTTGAATGACATTCTCAATGCAATTACGTTTGCTAGACTACATATTATCCATACTTCAATAATTAAACCCAATGACTTAGTATCATCTCTTCAAGAAATAACACAAACAATTCAAAAGAATTATTTACCTTTACCCGCGAAACTTTCATCAGTATCTATATACTTAGATATTATTGAATTACAAGCTTTTCAAGCAGATTCAAGGATAATTTTTGTATTGAAAATTCCCTTAGTTGAACCTGAAATCTATACTGTTTACCGATTGTACCCCATTCCTATCCTAGATAACAGAACAGGGTTACATCATATTTTACCAACAAATAAAAATTATATTGCAAAAGATGATGATTCTATGATGTACACTGCTTTTCAAAATGTAAATCAGTGTAAGTTACTTTTTTATAATTTTCATATATGTGAAAATGTTATTTCTTATCCAATTGATAGCAATGCAATTTGTGAAGCTCAAATTTTGAGACCATTACTAGAACTTCCTAGAATGTGTTCAACTTCCTTACTTTTTGCAAAAGATTATAATGTTTTTGAAATTCAACAGAATACTTGGTTAATAACTGTATCAGATCCTTTGGCTGTTACAATTAATTGTCAAAAACAAGATATTGTCACAAAAGTAATTAAAACGAATTCAATTTTGAAACTGGAACCTAATTGTAATTCATTTATTGGAAATACAAGAGTATATGCAAAATACTTTGTTACTCAAGAAAAGAATATTACTTATAAAAGTTATCCAATTTTGATTCCATATCAATGTTGCAGTGATGTACCAAATAAAGAAAATCTTCCAAAATTAAAGCCTTTGAAATTGAGCAAATTAAATGTTGATAATTTAAATATTGCTCAACATAAATTAAATCAATATTCTGACCAACTTGATCAAATTATTAATGAACCCTTTGTGAGGAAACATGTTTCATGGTTTACGATTCTCACAATTGTAATAATTGTCTTTGTAATTTTACTTTACATATTTTGTAAATGCAAAAATAGACGTTCAGTGAAAATTGGAATTATGACATCAAGAGATGATCCACCTCCACCACCTCCAAGAACAGGAAGAACTCTTGCATCCCTTCGAAGACTGTTACCTTCAAAAAGAAGACCAAGTATCCACTTAGATGAAAGAGAAGAAGAAACTGAACTCTAATAAATCATTAGCTTGATGTGAAAGTTGCAGCACCGCATCAACTTTCTTTTCAAGGGGGGAGTTGTTATATCCGATTCCTGAATGAGCCCTTTGTCCCGGAATTGCGTCATACACTATAAACATTGCATCATCTACTACGCAGAAGATAGAGGATATTCCTCAGCACATTTGAAGGTCTTCGTGGAATAATAGAAACTACGCAGTATCCAGTCAGCATTCCCGAACCTATAAAAGTCGAGGAGACCGGATTCAAGTCGTTCAAGTCTTTCCAGTCTTCAAACCAAGTAGTTTAGTAGATTTGAATCAGTACGAGTTTTTAAACCATTTGCAATAAATGTGAATAAAGTCTGTTTTTAAAAACTCAAACCAAAGAAGACTGATTTAACATGTATAAATCTGTAAACATTTTCCTGTTGACGCACTGCCATTTTTTATGTAATAAAAAATATATTTTGAAATTTGCTTTCATTTATGATCGATAACTACTGCTTTCAACGAACAAAATGATCATGTAATTATATATTCTATGTAATAAAAAAAGAAAAAAAAAAAATGATTTTATTCAATCATTCATAAAAAGAAATCATTCTAGAAAGGAAGGTTTTCAATCAAAATCTCCAAATTCCACTCTGAAATTATTTATATTTGAAGTAGGTATTTCCAGTATTTGCTGTAAATACCTACTTAAAGTATGGAGAATTTCAGAGTGGAAGTTGGAAATTCTGATTGGAATACCTGTAACATCTTAAATAAATGTCTTTTTCCAACACATGCTGAAAATACTTACTTACGCTTCGTTTTCGTGAAAGCGCAGCGTTTAAAATATTACAATGAATTATTTTAGATATGCATGTACCTGCAACATCTGAAATAAATATCTTTTTCCAGCATATGCTTGAAATTCATATATTTGAAGTAGGTATTTCCAGAATTTGCTGGAAAAAGTCATTTATTTCAGATGTTGCTGCTACATGCATATCTGAATAAAATATGCATTGTATATTTTTCAAAATTATTTTAATCGTTAAACAAAAAGATTCATTTTATATAGAGAATTGAAAAAGTGTCTCAAAATTTGTTTTTTTGAAAGATTAGAATATGAAGTATTTTCTATGGAGGACAGTGAACCCAGGCTTTGTATAGTGTTGAGCAAAAAAAGGTAAGTTGAAAATGTTTTTATGTTTGAGTGTCTGCAAAGTAATAAAAATTTAAACTTGAAATTAAACACACAGAATTCATTATTCTCATTTATAACATAAATCATTTACAAATTTTTGTTTATAATAAAATAAATATTCACGTAAAGCATTAGCCAACATACTATCTAAACGTGCTTACCTTAGATTTTAACAATACACCCAAAGCTTGAAATAAACTCGTTATACTCGTTCGGGTTGATGAATTGTAGGTTAGAAAATTGAGGAAAATATTTGGATTTCACTATGAGTGTAGGCTTTGGGCTGTCGCCCGGTTTAGCGAAGATGGCGAGCAAACTCACACTTGCGCCAAATTCACACTTACTCGAGCTTACCTTACTTGAAGTAGGTATTTCCAGAATATGCTGGAAAAAGTCATTTATTTCAGATGTTGCTGCTACATGCATATCTGAATAAAATGAGCTTGAATAAAATATGCATTGTATATTTTTCAATTTTTTTTTATTAAAATATGTATTGTATATAATAAATTTTATCAAATATGTCAGTGCAACTCCCTAAGTGAAATCTGCAAGGCTCTGTTGTCGTCGTTCTCCTCCGATGACGATGATGATGAAAATCGACGACGTCGTCTTGGCGGCGGCTCCTCGATGTCCGTCAACGCCATCTTCGTTGCAAGGCCTGCCGGTATCCAAAAGTGCCCGGAGGTGACGGTCACACCCATGTTATTGTGACATGAGATGTCATCTCCGATCATAATGGCACATATCATGCAATGATACACTTTCCGGCAAGTCTTGCAACTCACCAACTCATTTTTGTTTTTGCACGTAGTAATTTCGTTGATATTCAGCTTGACAAAAAAGCTTGACAAAAACCTTCTATAATTTCTTCCAAACTCAAATTGGTTTTATATTCACGTAACCAACATTGAATAATATCAAAAACACCTCGATAATAGTCACAAAAGTTCATAGCATCCAGCATAGCGATACGGTCAGACAGCACCCCCAAGTGTGTATTTAGAATGTCGGTTACATCTTGTTGGGACAACTCCATGTTCGTGATATCCTTGGAAATGGAAATTTGTTTGGTATTACTTTCGATGTACTGTGTGATGTAAATGTAATCCCCGCAACGTGTTGTGATTGGATCATATTCATCTACATACTCATCGATTTGTGATTCAAAGAAAATTTCCTTTATTTCTTGCAGGATGTCAATGAGGGTTGCCCATTCAAAAGAAGCAAAATTGATGGATCGAATGGAGAACTGCTGCTTCAAAATAATGCATGAGCTAAAATCCCTCGAGTGACTTATGCCACATCGAATTTGGTAGGATGGCATAGGGAAGACCATCAACATCAACTGATGTTCGTTCCGAGCTGCCATTTCGTATCGCCCCAATGCTCTGTCGATGGCATTTAGAGTTTCTTTATAATCTTCTCCATCACTATCGCACATTACTTCAACTTCACTGACGTAACCACTATCTTGAGACATTTTCGTTTTCAAACTGAATATTCGTCTGTGCATGCATACGCTTTTATAGCTTCAGATCACGTGATCAATTTTAAAATTGTTGTTGCATGTTTGTTGACTGTGAAAAAATATTTGAAAGGCCCTCCCAATAGTCTTGCAGAGTGTGCTTCTTTTCCATAAGATTCTATACAAAATCAACGTTTTCGATCCAACTGTTATGTTTGTTATGCAAACCGAGCCATTTAACGTACATTTTTTTGCCTTTCTTCCTCAGAACTTTTTCCACGAGATATATATCAGGATTTGCATTTTTTTGTAATTCCTCTGCATAAAAAGCACCCTTGATAGGAGCACCCTGCATATCTTCCAGCATGAAGGTGGCAGGGTTGGTGATATTGACTTTGATGATTTTGAATAATTCCGTAGTCCAATTGGGTGTGTAACCTTTTTCGAACAAGTGCTTTGTCTTACTAATCCGCACAACATCGCCCATAGCGAATTTTCTCGGTCCAGCTATTTTCAAGTGTGAGTATGTTGATTTGAGAATGTCTTTTTCGTTGGTTTTATCAATTTCCGAAGGTTTCATACCCGTCTTTGAATGGCGCGTATCATTGTAAGATTTTGTGATTTCAGGTAATATATTCAACCATTTGTAGGTGCCATTCAAACTGAAATACTTGTACAATCTTTCTTTTAAAGTCCTTATAATTCGTTCGGCCATAGAGGCTTTGAGGATGCTGTACGTATTGTAGTGATTTATCTCATGTTTTTTCATCAAACTCTGGAATTTACTGTTGTAAAATTCCGTTCCCTGATCGGTTTGTAGATTTTTTGGACATCGTTTCGTGTGTGCCAAAATATCTGCAAACGTTTTGGTAATTTCCTCCCCCGTTTTCGTTTTCAACGGTCGAGTCCACACGAACTTCGAAAAACAATCTATAACGACTAGAATGAGTTTGAAATTACGATTTTGATGGGCGTAAGGTCTCATTTCGGCCAAGTCCATTTGCCATAAATCATCTAAGCCTTAAATAATGGTGCGACGTCGAGGATAATTTTTTCTAATTGGTTTGTGCAGTTCACGGACAAGTTGAATCTTGTCTTTGGAAGCCATCACGCACATATGTGATGGCGAAACTGTGAAACCTACTATTTTATCATGGTGATGTATACACTACATTTTGTCTTTTAATGATGTCATCGACAGCAGATTTTACACTCGCTATATCTGAATTTATTTTGGAGATATATTGTGAAATATCAATTCGAAACTGGTTTAGTTCATTTGTGGATATCAGCGTTTCCTTGTGCTTAATATCCCATTTTGAATTGTGTGCATGAATCTAATCGGTTATTTCAGAAATTTTTTTCAACAAATCTCCACGAATATTTTCAATATCAGTTTTGTATTGTTGGTTGAATTTTTCGAAAAATGACTTTGTTTCATTATAGCGTACCTCGCTCAGTTGCATTATTTGAATGAAATTCTGATTGAGGGTTTGAATTTTCCTTTCCAATTGATTGTTTGTTTTATTCGATTCATTTTTAATTTCACGATACAACTTTGTCATTTCATCATTCACTTGAGCTATTTCCGAATGGTGTAGTTCAGCTTGGTGTCGTATAGTTGCAGCAATTTTTTCATCGATTTCATCCACATATTGTTTATTGGCAGCATCAGTATTTTTGGTGGGTCTCTTTACATTACTCAATTTCAAATTATCAAAATCTATGTTACCATCTGGAGTGTGCAGCAAGCCGCCGCCTCCAGAGGGCGTAGGTAATTTTCGCTTTCTATCACCACTGCCACCAGCGGTGCTGCTGTCGCTACGTCCGAACTTATCGATAACCATTTTGAAAATGTGAATGTATGCATGGATGTATGTCATCTTATAGAATTATATTTGCCTCTTTAAGTTCACTCAAAATGGCAATAATCTCATTGTTATGCGAAGTATTTCCGGCATCCCGAGAGGATATCAATAATTCGAGGCGTCCGCATAGTTCGTTTGGGTCATCCCAATAAACAAACTCCATAGGTTTGGTATTGAATGTCATTGCAATAGATATATTTTTAGGTAAACCGCAACCTTTTGCTGCATTTGGTTGGATGTTTTAGGTAAACCGGTACGTGTCGATATTTTACGTTGATTTCGTATAGGAAACATCGGTTTAATTATTTCGGTATACTTGTATCTTTTACTACCTTTCGGATAGCCTAGGGAGTTTTGGTGAATGTTCGACAAATCTACAATTGATTTGTATGCCTGCATATCTTCATTATTATAGTTTTCAGGTGTGTTTAAAAATATGAGTTCATATATACCGGGTGTTGCTTTCCACTGATATCCTCCCATTTTAATGTATCCTCTGCGTTTGTCGAAATCTATTTCTTTGTTACCTAGGAACCATTTTGAAGATACACCATCATATACAGGACCGTATACTTTATCTATTTCTTTGTCATTACTCCAATGTTTTATAATGTACGGTTGAGCCATTATAGGATATTGATCTATATATTCCTGTAAAACTTGTTCATTCATGTCTGACACAAAGCTCTTATCTTGTTCCTCTTGTGTGCCTACGCTAAAGATATCCTCATCATCACCATAATTATCATCTGTACTTGCAACATGTTCGAGGGATTGGAATGGAGTCGTCGTTTCGATGGACTCGAATGGAGACGTTTTACGCTCTTCCACTTTATCTTGCTTGAGTTCAGATTTTACTTCACTTCTCATTGGGGTAGTAGGAGATTGCGACGGCGGCATTGCTGCTATTTTCCTCAATGGGACAGATACAGGTTTAAAGAATTTTTGCAACGACTCATCTTCTTCCCAATTTCAAAGCCAAATATTTTTTTCGAATAGCTTTTGCAATTTTATTGATTTTAGTCTTTCGAATAACATCAACTTCTTTGCTCAACGGTTTCATGATGATAACTGTGGGATACATCAATCTCTCTGTATACTTATATATTTATCGAATCCTTGACGATTACGTCCAGCATTTATATCAAAATATTTCATAATCACAACGGTTCCATATCAATGCTGTCGCCAACACACATTGCCTTGAATTCATCGAACGTCATGTCTGGGGAAACGTGTTCATCGAATACATGTTTCAAATTCATTTCATCCTGCTTGAAAAGCACAATCATAATACAATTGTCTCGTATCAATTGTTTTGGAATTTTTGAATATGTCTGACAAAGATATGCAGCATCAATATTTCGGTGTCTACAAAAGGAGTAGTATTCTCGAATTTTCTGTTGACCATCGCATGCAACATCATCGAAAATGAATATGGAATTTGATTTGGCCTCGTGAGGGCTTATGATTTCCTCATTTTCCCCGAACGGATAATATCCCAATCCCTTGACTTTCCCCAAAATTTCTTGAATCACCTGATATTTGGGTTGGTACAAAGATTTTGAATATACGTAGATGTTTTCGAATTTTGCTCCATTCGGGTGGAATAACAGTGTTAAGATGGTATTTGTCTTTCCACAACCACTTGGTCCGCAAATAATTGCACGAAACGAATTCGGTAATAATTTACCATGCTCCCCAACCATACTGCTATCGAGGTCTCCATTCAAAAAATCAAAATTTTCAATAGGCAGTGTCTTGTCTTGTTGAACGACCTCCATGATGTGATGAAAAAACATGAGTGCGCCACTGTTATAAATAAACGCATTGAAGGTATCTTTCATCATTATCAATGTTGACTTACTCTGGTGCAGGTGTTGTCAATTCAATCATCAATAAGCTCCCGTTCGAATTGCATCTACCAGGTTATTCGTTTTGCGGGCCTGGCACCAAATTGAGGCAGAGATTACAACGCGGAGAAACTGGCGTGAATCCTTTGGACGAAAGCTGCAGAGAGCACGATATTGCATACTCTCAATCCGACTCTCTAGAAGACCGTCATAAAGCAGATCAAGTATTGGAAAATAGAGCTTGGGAACGAGTTAAATCTAAAGACGCTAAATTTGGGGAACGGGCTGCAGCTTGACTTGTTACTTCCACCATGAAAGCCAAACGTAAGCTAGGTATGGGCGTGTCCTTTCGCCGTAACTTGCTTCAAAAAATTATAAAAAATTGGAAACACAATCCTACTAATATTAAGAAATCTAGTGCTTCGGCTTTGCGAGCTGCTAAAATGGCATTGAGTCAAGCTGGAGGACGTAAGAAAATACGAGTGTCTAGAATAATTCCATTCGATGCAAAGTCTGGAGGAATTTCACCACTTATACCTATATTTGCTGCACTTTCGGCTTTGGGTGCGTTGGCAGGTGGAGCGAGCTCCATAGCAAAAACCGTAATAGACGCAAAAAATGCTAAAAAGAAACTTGAAGAAGATCAACGTCACAATAAATCCATGGAGCATTTGGGTTCGGGTTTGTACCTGCGGAAAACCCCTCGAGGATTTGGACTGTTCCTGAAAAAACAACATCAACTCTAAGGACGCGGTCTTCACCTGAAAAATCAAAAAAACTGCTAGATAAGCTACCCCATAGAGCATTATACGATTCGGAAATTCAGAAGTGTGCTCGTCAGATGAAAATACCACATTTTCGTGGAGTCTTTATGCGTGATACGTTGCCAACTTGTGGTCCTTGGCTGCGAGAATGCGCTACATTGAACTTGGGTTCCCACTTGAATGCGGGCACTCATTGGGTAGCTTACAATAAAAACGGCAATGTCGCACAATATTTCGATAGTTTTGGCAATCTCAAACCTCCATTGGAATTGGCAAGATATTTTGGGAGGGGCGTAAGAATTACATATAATATTAGTCAATATCAAAATTACAATCAGAGTAATTGCGGACATCTCTGCCTAAAGTTTCTACTTCATAATGTCCACCGCTGAGATGCATCAATCGCTGGCTGGAATGCATAAATATAAATCATTGCGAGATTTCACTGATACTCAACTGCGAGCTAGGTCAATCGAATATTTGATTGGGAACGCAGGATCTTAGGAGTTGCTGGATGTATGGCATAGGTAAGCAAAGGACTACAAAAATCGATTCGCTTTGCAGATTCGTCTACCATGTTTCATTCATTATCAAAATGAGTTTGGACTGTCAACGGCATCACTAAAAGAAGCAGAGTATCATGGACCAGTTAGTGCACAATTTCAATGTTATTATTGTAATAATAAATGATTTTTCATCCAAGTTGTTGTTCATTATTTAAGGCGGGTCGCTTCCGATACTTTATCAGTCATGTCTATGATATTGACGTTAACGAGTCGTTCTTCAACGCTTTCCATCGATTTCAATCCGCCCATTCAATTGGATTCTGATTCAGAATACAGTTTGGCTTTGCTCAGCTTCCATTCGTACAACAGTATACCCAACATTGAAGAAGGTACAAAATTCTACTACTTTGAAAACAGCGGCAAAACTAAGCTGAGTATCGATATCCCTACTGGCTCTTACGAAATTGGTGATATTGAGGCTTTGATCAGCAAACACATCACACCCAAAACGTACAAGGAAAACCCCGAGGAATTTTTCTAGCTCAAACCGAATAATAACACGCTGAAAAGCGAAATATTCTGCCTTAAACACTCAATTGATTTCCGACCTGAAAACAGTTTGGCCCGCATTTTAGGGTTTTCGTCTATTCTTCTCAAACCCAACTTGCATTACGCATCAGATCTACCTGTAGATATCATTAAAGTACGTACCATACACATAGATAGCAACATTACGTTCGGAGCATTCTACAACGACGCACCGTCTCATACGATATACGAATTTGCTGTTGGTGTTGATCCTGGTTACGCAATCGACGAAACACCCAACCACCTCATTCATCTACCCATTGCTCATAGAGACGAAATAAACAATATTACGATGCGAGTGCTGGACCAGCATTCTCAACTCGTTGATTTTCGAATATTTTCAACGATTATCAATGTGTTTCCTACGGCAAACATACCATCCGATTAGTACGAGCTGCAGATTATAGCAACTGCTTCAAAATAGAGGAGACCGCTGGATCGCCGGCTGGTACGACAGTAGTCAAGTTGGAAATTGAAAATATTGAACTCAAAGTTAAGAGAATCTTTCCACATGATCAAATTAAATTGCAACTCTTGAAGGCCATCCAAGCTGATACTCCTATTCCCATGCCGTTCAGAAAATGGGAACTTCATATGTTGCCTGCTCTCACACAAGGTGCAAAAAGTGAAATATGGGCCGTCAAGACTTCCTCGTTTCTCGAAAGTCCTCGCTATGTGATTGTATGTTTCCAAAAAGACCGTTATTACACCAAATTCAACAATGACCCAACAATATTCGCTCATTCGAATATCACCAATATAACGCTCACTCTGAACGGTGAGAATTATCCCAAAGAGAATATGCATCTGAATTTTGCAAAGGGAAATTTTTCGCAAGCCCATTTCAACTATGCACAATTCGGTCTCAGCTACAAAATTACTAATCAACATAATCCTCTGCTGAGCTCCACCGAATTTGTTGGCAAGACTCTCTTTGTCATCGATTGTTCCAGAAGGGATGAGAGCATAAAAAGTTCCACTGTTGATGTGAAACTCGAAATCGAGGCATCTGAAGGATTTCCCCAAAATACTAGAGCCTATTGCATCATTGTGCACGACACTGTTATTGAGCACCTCCCACTCAGCGAAATCATTAATAAATTGAACTGAACATATGCTTGTCACTTCAGTATCAATCACAGAGTCAACATGAGAATAGCTGTTGTAGATATTCAAGGCTTTACCATCGAGCAACAATTCCATCCTAAGGAGATTGCCATTAGGATTGGAATTCAATGTAGTAATTTTCTGCTGCTGCCAACTATACCATTTTTCTCTTTGAGTAGAGCAGATAAACGTACTGCCTGTTTCTTGGAGCGAAACGTTCATGGATTGAGGTATTTCTCTGGCTATGTGGAATATCATCAATTAGATTCCATCCTCAAGAAAAATTTACAGAATGTTGATATCATTTATGTACGAGGACTCCAAAAACGTGACTATTTTACAGAGAAATTTCATCAATTCAACCTACCTACACGTGTTGTGAATTTGGAGGACTATGATAATACGTCATGGATGGTTCCCACATTCGGCGACAATGATGGTATATCACCCTGTATGCATCACATTGATAAGCAACCCCACTATAATTGCATTCTCCCAAACGTAGATATTCTATACAAATGGTTATGTGATATGTTACCAAAATAAAAATGCTCAATAAATTTGTATTCAAACTGTTTTCTTTTATTTTTATTTTATAACCTAAGTTGGTCTGCCCCCTTCAAAAATTCAATCAAAATAGACGTTTTTCGCGTTCGAAAAAACAGCTAAAATTCATAACGCTAAAACACGCAAAAATGCGACTACATTAAGCATTTTTCGCGTTCTAAAAAACAACTAAAATTTGAAACGCTAAAACACGTAAAAATGCGACCGCAAAAAGCGTTTTTTATAAGGTTAGTTCATTAGTTCGTTCTGGTTCAATCAAACTGAATATCTGTCAAGAATCGAAAAAATCAAACGTTGATCGTGTCGCAGGGCAGGCTCGCCGCGCTCCTACGATGATTTTTTTTGTGTATGGTCACCTTTAGTGAGCCATTTTTACACTTAATAACTCTCAATTTTCACCTAGAAGCCAGTCGAATAATATTAGATTTTTGCATTATATTCAGGTCACTAGTCTAGTCTCACCCTGTATGATGTAAAGTCCCAATCTCCACCCAGTGGAACTCCACTGTACGTAGTTTTACCGATTTACCGGAAATTCCTGACTAGTTTTCAATTTTATTAATTTGTGGCCCCAAACAGTCGAGCACCCGGTATACAGAACACTTAGAGCAAGGTTTCGACACGCTAGTCTCTTGTTGGGTGGAAAGATTCCGTGGCTCCATTTGTTTTCACAAATTATTTTATTTCAATTCGATTTCTCATCAGGTTGGCCAAATCGGAAAACGGGTACAGATTCCTCGGCGAAGGAATACGTGTATTTCTTCGGCGTTCAAGAATCACGTTGGTTTATGGTTTTTCTCGGGGCTCTCCGAATATCGGACCGCCCTAGGATTCGAGATATCTGAAATTCTGACTTTCAATATCTCCCTAGATCTGGGGAGTATTTAGTGACTTTTGTCAAATACTCCCTAGAAAACGCAGGTAACGGGACTTTAACGGTCATTTGCCCAAATCCCGCGCGTTTTCGCGAGCTGTCATGAAAACCCAATATATGATTGAAATTTTTAACGATGAGATTCAGAACGAATCCAATTCAGCATTCGCCAAGAAATTTCCGTCGAGAAATGAGCTCCAGAATTTCTCGACCGAGTTTTGTTCGCCGTTCTCGAGCGCGATTGGCTAAAGCCAGGCCACGCCCTCCGAACCGTGAATATAAATATAGAGCGCTTTGCGCGACTCGACACAGTGTTCCGGCTCACTACGTTTTGAAAACGAAAAAGCTACGTATACTCAGCTGAGTGAATTATTCTAAAAGTATTGAAAGTATAGTGAAAAGTCAGTATTTTCACAAGTTTCAAAGTATCGAAATCCGATAGTACGAGAGTTCCAGAAAGTTCCTGAGAATAATTGGCGAAAGAGATTAGTATAAATTTGGCGAAATTGTGTTCCAGAAAAGTCCTTCGACGAAGGTGAAATCGAAAGTTCGAGAAAGAGAATTTTACGAATCCGAATATTGGAATATTGGGTTTTCAAAGAAGAGAGAAGATTCCAGAAGGTGTGCAGGCTCAAGAAAGAAGATCTTCAGCCAACATTTTTCTGCTAGGCCAACTTGTGTTTCTTGGAGGGATATCAAGAAAACCAAACATCCCTCCAAAAAGAATTCGATTGATCACATGATTGCTGGACACGTTAGTTCTTTTCAGAACTGAAAACAAAGTGTTAAATTTTGGGACTCAGTGTGAGCCCACTATAAAAGAATTCGTGATTTTGAATATTTTTTTATATTTACTAATTCACTTTCTCTTTCAGCCTAGCCTGGCCTCCACCGCCGGTGGAAGCAGCGGCTCCGTATTGCCTGGATTAGATTGCGTGGTCCCGGAATCTATGCCAGGTGATGCCTACCGGATCACTGGGGTGAGTCTTCCGTTATAAGACGAGCCATTGCACTAAGGTGAGACGGGGCGGTAAAGCGCAACTTCTCTCCCGGGAGAGACACGGGTAAACTCCCTGGATAGGCGCGTTAAAACACTTAGTTTTATTCTGTAGATTTTGTTTAGCTATCGACTAATCATAATCTCTCTTTCAGCTACTCTGGTAAGTTAAATTAGGGACTTAGGGCTCTTGCTAGGAGTAGGCTAGTTTGTAAAAATCATTGGTTGGCATTTTCCCTATCATTTGCAGAATTTTCTCTTTGTAATTTTCTTTGTAAAAATGGAGAGATTCTGGGCGGCGAGAATGAGGTCGAACCCGGAGCTGGCCGAGGCACCTCAAATCAACAATTCTATTTTTTTTAACAATTCAACCAACTCCCATTCTCGACATGGCGCCCAACGTGGGGCCTTTAATCGTCATACTGATGATGGACAAAATGACCGAAACGTCGGAAATGATGATTTTCGAAGTTTCGAAATTCCAGAAAATTCTGGACAACGAAATGGCGATTATTTCACTGTGATCAGTGAACGAACTCAATTCCTTGATAGGGAACGCCATGCACATATGTCCGAGGAAGAACGTGTTCAGGTCGAAACGTTCGATCCACGAATTTCCACTGTTATGAATGATAGCGATTGGTATACTCGCTCAATGGCTTCGACACGCACCCTCGATGGTGAGCGGGCGGAAGCTTCATATTTGCAGAGTGCATCTGCTAATAATCCATTTTCCTTACTTTTCAAAACGTCGCCTACTTCCGATCCCAGCGACGAAAAATTAAGTGGGAACAGGTGGCGCCCAAACTTTAAAAACGAAGAAAGCCCAAGAAGGGTTTCTTTTGCTCCGGAGGATAATATTCCAGTCGGAAATTCTACGATGAATCCGGAAACCATAAATACTGTTGCCCCTGCTCCGCCACAAAGTGACATGGCGCAGCTGGTGCAAGTCATCAAGGAACTAACAGGCCATTCGAAGCCGAAAACCCTTGATAGAAATAAATTACCCACTTTCAGTGGAAAGGATTCAGAAAATCCGAGATACTTCCTAAACAAATTGGTATCTGAATTCAGGAAAGCGGATTTAGATCTGGACGATTGGGTGGCTCATGCTCGAAGTCAGCTTAAAGGTGAGGCCCAAACATGGATGAATTTGTACAACGATATTAATGCCACTTGGCAATTTTTCGTAAACCGCTTCCTTGACAGATTTGACAGCCAGGAGCTACACTCACGACTCCTTGCAAAAATTTATGGAGAAAAACAAACGAAAAGTAAAACTGATATTTTCATCGGAGAGAAAATGGCCCTTATCCGTCGAGTGGTGCCAAATCTGCCCGAACTGGAGGCCATACGCTTAATAACAGAATTGATTGACCCTGCTATACAATCTTTTCTCCGAGACAAGCCGATTGTGAACCTTGAAGCATTCACAAGGCATTGCATTCAAATAGAGGCCAGCTTGACAGCCCCTAGCTGTTTCAAAACAAACAGTAAAGCCACTGTCCAGGAACCTACTAGACAAGCTAACGTGGGTTCGAACAATGTTAACATTGATAGAAATACTAATACCCAGAGCCAGTATAATGGAAACTGGAGGGGTAATGGGAATTCAAACTCCAATGGATGGAGGAATTCCAATACCAATAGAAATGAAAACAGAGACTCTCAAAGAGAAAGAGAGGACTCTCGGAATTATACAAGGGGCCAATTTTCTGCTGCTCGGGGCAGAGGCTCTTATGGAAACGTGGGCCAGAGGAATCCCCCACCCACACAAAATCAAAGGTCTCCAGATAGTAGACTTAACTACATAGAGGAAGAGGATGCTTATTGTTCGGGAAACGCCAGGCAGGACGCACCACCTACGGCGATGGTGACGTCCGCTCGCCAGTAAGCCGAGTTCCCACTTATATCCCAAAAGTGGAAATTGTCACTCATTCGAACATTTCCACCCAAACTTTGGGAAACGCAAACCCTGAAAACAATTTTCCTTGTGTAAATATTTCAATTCAAACAGATGAGTCTGTTGAAGTCCCTGTAAATAATTTTCCCCCTCTAGAGGCTTTAGTGAGCCTGGAAGATGGACACATAAAGTGCAGAAGGCTTCCTAGGATCCCTGTGTGCGCCGACGGCAAACAGGTATCTGCCCTAATAGATACAGGAGCGAGCACCAATTTTATGAGAGCAAGCCTATTTGAAGAACATGATCTGTCAAATCTTCCAAACCCGACTGCTATCAGATTAGGATGCAGAGACAATACGTCCTACAGTTTAGGACAGAAAGAGATAACATTGAACATTGAAGGAAAGGAGTTCCACATAACTGCTACAGTCTTAGCAGATCTCAATGAGTCAATAATTCTAGGAGTCCCATTTCTGGATGATAATGAGGCCATCCTAGATGTTAAACGAAAATGCGTGTACTTGGGAAGTGAGACCAGGCAAACGGTCTATTGGAGTCCAGTTTCAGAGAGGGCAATTGCCGAGATTCAGTTAGCGGAGTTCGCTGAAGAGCAATTTTCGCCCGAAACGAAGGACAAGATCATGGAAGTAATAACGGACTTTCCCGATGTGTTCGAGGAAACCATCAGGCAGCCGATTACTAAAGCCGTGTTACACGACATTAAGGTCAAAGAGGAACGCCCTTTTAGACGCTTTCGTTATGACAAGATGTCGGAAAGCCGGAAACAAATAGTTCATGAGGAGATAAGAAAACTCTCGGAGGCTGGCGTGATAGTGCCAAGCGACTCCCCATACTGCTCCCCTGTAGTTCTCGTCCCAAAAAAGGACGGAAAACTGAGATTTTGTGTAGATTACAGGGAAATTAATAAATTGATAGTTTCGGAAGCTCCAAACTTACCTCCTATTCAGGAGACTGTTAGAGAAATGGGGCAGGCAAAGATTTTTACCACACTTGACTTGAGAAACGGGTTTTGGCAAGCACCCTTAACACCGCAGTCTCAAAAGTACACAGCATTCGGAGCCCCTGACGGACAAGTGTACCAATTTAAAGTTCTGAGCTTTGGCCTGAAGAATGGCCCGGCTGTATTTCAGAAACTTATGTCCTCAGTCTTAGTCGGATATACTGATGTCTTTTGCAAAGTATATCTTGATGACATTATTGTTTATTCCCGCGATGTCGAGGAACATTGTGTACATTTAAGGAGGATTTTGGAACGCCTCAGAACTCATGGTCTATGGCTCTCTCCTCAAAAATGCCACTTCGGTTCAAGAGAACTGCATTATTTAGGCAGAATCGTTTCCGCCAAAGGAAATCGGCCACAAGAGGCTCACATCCTTAATACTGTAAATTTTACTACCCCCAAATCATTGAAACAGCTCAGAGCGTTTCTTGGAACAGCCAGTTGGCTACGGGAATACATTCCCCATTTTGCAGAAATTGCGTCTCCCCTCACAGATCTCATTGATACCCAGAAGAGGTTCAAATGGACTCCTGCTGCCGAAGCAGCATTTAACAAAATAAAAGAGCTGGTCAGCCAACCACTGGAGCTTTCCAGACCCGATCCCCAGAGACCTTATTGTCTCCAGACGGACGCAAGCCTCATTGGCATGGGGGCAGTCCTGTTTCAAGAAAACGTAAACGGTAACAGGGATATTATCGCCTATGCAAGTGCGAAATTATCTAAGACTGAAAGGAAGTACCACGTAAACGAAATAGAATGTTTGGCCATAGTTTGGAGCATTAAAAAGTACAGGCATTTCCTGCAGGATAAGCATTTCAAACTGTACACAGATAATTCAGCACTCCTATGGCTTGGAAAAATGAAGGACGAACGAGCGAAGTTAACACGATGGTCCTTACTGCTACAAGAATACGATTTTGAGATCATCCACATTCCAGGGAAGCTGAATCAGCTCCCGGATTTTCTTAGCAGAAATCCAATAGACGAGCCGACAGGCCATGATATACACTCTGAAACAGAGCGAATGATATTCCCAGTCAAAGAGACTCAGGAAAAATCCCCTGTAGGAGAATTACCGACACTCACCCAAATAAGAACGTTTTACGAGGAAGTTAAAGACAGACAGAGAGATTGTCCTAGCCTCCAAAGGTTTATAGAAAGAATCATCAGAGCAAGGAATACGCCAAATCCAAACCCCTATGAGCGAAGAATTCGTGACGAGTTCGTCATAGAGGATGGCGTGCTCTATTTTATAGGCCAGGATCCTGAAAGTCGGCGGGTTGTGATACCGAAGAATTTTCTGCACCAAGTGCTTAAACGGTATCACGACGACATAGGGCATCCTGGAAGCCTAGAGACTTATCGACAAATTTCTAAGCACTTCCAACTTTCTCCCCTTAAATCTCGCATCGATGACTACATCAAGAGGTGCCTCACTTGCGCGACAACCAAACGTGCTGCCCCTCAACAGGAAATGATCCAAAGGCCAAATTGTCCGGAGAGGCCATGGGAAATCGTCTCTATAGACGCCATGGGTCCATATCCCGCATCCCGGAACGGGAACCGGTACATTCTTCTGGCTACAGATTGTTTTAGCAAATGGGTTGAAGCCAAGGTGGTACGAAAAGCTGATGCCGAAGCTGTCGTCAAATTTCTTCAGGAGGATGTCTTTGGAAGATGGGGTTACCCAAGGTTAATAATTTCAGACAGTGCAGCCCAATTCAAGGGCAGAGTCTTTGAACAGTTCACAGAGCACTACCGTATTGAAATTAAGTGGTCACCTATCTATCACCAACAGGCGAATCCAATAGAAAGGCGAGTACAGGAGATTAAGAAGATGCTACGAGCTGCTTTACTGAACAAGGAGGAAACCCTTTGGGAAGAGCAGGTTCCTAGTATAATCTTCAATTTAAGGACTCGATTTAACGCCGCAACAGGGATGTCACCGAGCATGCTGCTGTTAGGCTACGAGATACCCCAGCCCGGAGAGTGGATAACTCCTTCCCAAAAGAAGAGGAAAAGACGAAACGAGAACCGTGCAGAGCGCGTTGCAGAAGCAACCGCTTCTTCTTCAAACTACCGGAGTACGTTTTTCCCGAATCTGGAAGACGAGCAACCAGTGTCATTTTTGCCAGGACAATGGGTTTTATGCCGGAATTTTGGTCCGCGTCGCAAAAACTTTGGCCAGACCTGGGTCGGCCCATTCCAGGTCGAACGGCAAATCGGCCCCAACTGTTATGTGGTCCTCAAAGGAGGCTACGAACAGAATATCTCCGCCGATGATCTCCGACCAGCCCCGGATCCCAGAAGTGGCCAAGACCACTTGGATCCACGTCCAACTCAAGCCCCAGGAGAGGACGAGTAGACCGTGAACATTGTACATATTCTCCTCTAGTCTGTAAGATAGGCCCGTGGAACACCGGACATTATTATGCCCAGAAGGTGTTATTTGTCAATGTCCCTGTAGAGTAAGCACATTGTAAAAATTATCTCCCTAATATAAGTTAGTTCTCATTCTAGCTAGCGCAGGTAGTTAAGATAGCATTATACAAGTTAGGCTAGGGCCAAAACATTGTACACCCAATTGGGTATAGGGGCATTGCCCATTAAAGAAAATTGTATTTGTGGTTTGAAAAAAATCAATAAAGAGAAAGAAAATAAAACCCTCCCGAGGCGCACGTTGCTCCGGCGGCAAAAATGTTTGGCATTCCACTAGCAGAAAAGATGTCAGCGATCTTTCGAAGGGGGGGAGTGTCATGAAAACCCAATATATGATTGAAATTTTTAACGATGAGATTCAGAACGAATCCAATTCAGCATTCGCCAAGAAATTTCCGTCGAGAAATGAGCTCCAGAATTTCTCGACCTAGTTTTGTTCGCCGTTCTCGAGCGCGATTGGCTAAAGCCAGGCCACGCCCTCCGAACCGTGAATATAAATATAGAGCGCTTTGCGCGACTCGACACAGTGTTCCGGCTCACTACGTTTTGAAAACGAAAAAGCTACGTATACTCAGCTGAGTGAATTATTCTAAAAGTATTGAAAGTATAGTGAAAAGTCAGTATTTTCACAAGTTTCAAAGTATCGAAATCCGATAGTACGAGAGTTCCAGAAAGTTCCTGAGAATAATTGGCGAAAGAGATTAGTATAAATTTGGCGAAATTGTGTTCCAGAAAAGTCCTTCGACGAAGGTGAAATCGAAAGTTCGAGAAAGATAATTTTACGAATCCGAATATTGGAATATTGGGTTTTCAAAGAAGAGAGAAGATTCCAGAAGGTGTGCAGGCTCAAGAAAGAAGATCTTCAGCCAACATTTTTCTGCTAGGCCAACTTGCGTTTCTTGGAGGGATATCAAGAAAACCAAACATCCCTCCAAAAAGAATTCGATTGATCACATGATTGCTGGACACTTTAGTTCTTTTCAGAACTGAAAACAAAGTGTTAAATTTTGGGACTCAGTGTGAGCCCACTATAAAAGAATTCGTGATTTTGAATATTTTTTTATATTTACTAATTCACTTTCTCTTTCAGCCTAGCCTGGCCTCCACCGCCGGTGGAAGCAGCGGCTCCGTATTGCCTGGATTAGATTGCGTGGTCCCGGAATCTATGCCAGGTGATGCCTACCGGATCACTGGGGTGAGTCTTCCGTTATAAGACGAGCCATTGCACTAAGGTGAGACGGGGCGGTAAAGCGCAACTTCTCTCCCGGGAGAGACACGGGTAAACTCCCTGGATAGGCGCGTTAAAACACTTAGTTTTATTCTGTAGATTTTGTTTAGCTATCGACTAATCATAATCTCTCTTTCAGCTACTCTGGTAAGTTAAATTAGGGACTTAGGGCTCTTGCTAGGAGTAGGCTAGTTTGTAAAAATCATTGGTTGGCATTTTCCCTATCATTTGCAGAATTTTCTCTTTGTAATTTTCTTTGTAAAAATGGAGAGATTCTGGGCGGCGAGAATGAGGTCGAACCCGGAGCTGGCCGAGGCACCTCAAATCAACAATTCTATTTTTTTTAACAATTCAACCAACTCCCATTCTCGACAGAGCTAGGGTTTTGTTCAGCCAAGGGCGACGCCCACTTTGGCCCTCTAGGCCAATGGGTGTCGCGGATTCAGCAGTCAGGATTGCATAAATATGCAAGCAGCGAAGCAGCAGATAGCCACTCTTTCTTGTCGAATTGCAGTGTAATAATCAATTTCGTGTTTCCGTAAAATAACTTACGTTTGTTTGGCTTTGCCTTTTGTCTCTGCAATTCATCGTTTTGGCTAGCAGTTAGAGTCAGGTTCTCGGTAATAATAATTCAGTTCACAGTAGATTCATAACGTTTTGTTTCTATCTTAAAAGGGGTTACACTCACTTGTACGGGTTACAGGTGTTTTATTCGCGCTACGAAAGTACGTTGATAGGTAGTTTAACTCTCGAGCAATAATCAGTGTAAAGTGATCTTTTGCAACGGACACTTAGGGATTTAACTTCTTCAAAGTTAATTCCCGACTTAATACCTGTACGCGACGTTGACGAAAAATCCCCATCGTATGAAAAGGGGTCAGGCACCAAAACGAGATCTCACCTGATACAATCGGCTCGATCGTAGAGTTCCACGAAGATTGTATCGTTCGAGCTTAAATTCCTCGGCCTGTCAAGACATCATTAGCTGCGACTTTGTCGTTGGCGAGCCACATTTCCTGTGGTACCTAGGGGTTTCGCGTCCTTCCCATACCTATTTCCTGCGGCTGTTCTCGGCTTTTCCACCTGAGACAGTCTGGTTAGGCTCCGTGATCCTTTTACCCAAATCTCTGTCTTGGTTTTTGTCACATCCAGTTGTAAATTTTTGAAGTAAAAATTTTTCAAGTTAATTTTCCTTTTTGGTGCTTCACACAAATTTTGAAGTTAGGAAATTTTATTTAGATAGCTTTTCTAAACCGTGAATCCTTCCTCCCTCGTCCATTTCCCGGCGAGGTCTTGTTAGGTGTTAGGTTAGTTAGCTATAGGGTGACCCTTCTCATCGTCACACTTGAGTTGGGGCGACGCGAGGTCGATTTTAGTGCACTTCTCCTTTACCACACACTTGCACACGCAAGTAGCCCGACAATACATTACAGCCGTAATTGTTTGTCCTTTAGAGCAATGACGAATATGAGATTGAGATCTCATATGCTCGCGGAGGAGAATACCCAAGCCGTGTTCGCCGGCGCTGGGCTTTCTCGGACACCTCCGCCGTCGGGTGACTTAGACGCCAGGCGTCTATTCCCCGAAGCGTCGCGACGCCTCGACGGAGACGTCCCCCAGGTACGTACTACCGGGGAATACCGTGAGTTGACGATGTCAACTACCTTGTCCCCGAGAAGTGTGCTAGACCAAGGTACTTTAGAGTCGAGCTTAGACGGAGGGAGGCAGCCTTCCCCGTCGGCTCAGGTAGGGTTAGTAATCGATTCCGCGGGAGTTGTCACAACTCCACCTTTGGAAGCCCGTTTGGAGCAATTTAGAATAACGAGAAATGTTTCTGTTTGTAGGTCGGAGGGCTACGAAGGAGTCCGTGCTGGCGAAGCTCGTGGGGTACGCCCCCTCGGAATGCGCCGAAGCGCTCCGGGGTCATCGGGTGTGCCCCACGCACCACAGCGGAGGCCAGAAGCTATAGATGTGCATACCCTAAAGGAACCGGGTGATGCTGAGGCCCTAGTGGATGAACTAGGGGGTGGTGGAAGGCTCTCGAAGGGAGTTGGGAATGCTCGCATTCCCATATCTCTCCAGGGGCGGGTTCAGCGTACCTCCCAAGGGATACCACATTATGCACAGCCAATTCAAGCAACAAGAGTTACGAAGGCAGATTTCGAGTCAGGTGTCGGCTGGGACACGGGAGTTGCCACCCGAAATCCCTGGGTGACGACGTCCTTGCCCTCCAGGTCACTTGGAGCAGAGCGATGGGCGGCTGAGGATGGTTTCGGAGAAATCCGAAACTTTGCGGAAGCCGTCCATCCACACCGGATTACGAGACATGGCGCCCAACGTGGGGCTGCTGAAGACAGACCGTCTTCAGGGATCTGCGAGTGTAGCCTTCCTCCTGCAAACAGACTTAGAGTTCGGGATCTCTCTCCTGAGAGACTCCCAGTTAATGAAATGGTTATGGGTGAACCGGAAACCCTTTGGCGCCCATATGGCACGTTTACCCGGTTGCCAACCGGGAATCGGCATTATAGGGAATCTGAGGATGTCCCTCGAGTTGCTCGAAACGTCGCTTCCAACCCCGGTGATGTCCACAGGAGTGGATATTACCCATCGAGGAGGCCAGTGCCCACAGTCCGGATTCAGGAGAATCCCAGAAGACCAGTGACGGGGGTCGACGACGTGCTCGTGCGACTCGCAGACTTGCTGGAGGATAGACGTCGGGGAACCCTAAACGATGTTGATGGGGGTTTAATCAACAACAAACCACATCCCAGTTTCAGTGGGCTTCCTCACGAAGATCCAATTCAATTTATCCAATCCTCTGAGGATTATCTAGGGGGCTTTGATCCAACCGTCTGGGTGAGCGTTGCAGCTCAGTGGCTCAAGGGAGCAGCCCAGCAGTGGTATGCTCCATATCGCAACTCACGCCTAAACTGGCAGTTTTTCACAAACCGGCTCCAGGAACGGTTCGATAACGATCTGTTGGTCTCGAGCTTAGAAGCGGAGTTCTTTGGCACTGACCAGCCGAAGGGAGAGTCAATAACTTCCTTCATCCTGAACAAGTGGAGTCTTTCACAGAGGCTCTACCCAGAGATGGACGAAGGAAGGGTTGTGCGATTAATATTGAACCGGATCAGACCGGACATCAAAGTCCATTTATAATTGCATAGATTTGCAACTATTGAAGAGCTGACACAAAAAGCTGTTGCTGTCGAGACGCTACTTCGTAGCACCAGCCAAAGTGTACAGTCAGGGCCGAAATTTGTTTCGAACACCAACCGTCCTCATCAGGCCGAAGATGTGCCACCCAAACGTCCTCAGGGACAGTTACAGGACAACAGGGGTTCGAACCATGTTAGGTCCAGTAACTTTAATAACAATGGCACTAAATTCCAGAATTATGATCAATCGAGGCGTTCTGGAGGAAACAACGCTCCTTCGAGCGGATGTTTCACTTGCGGGGGAGCTCACTGGAACAAAGATTGCCCTCAGCAAAATGACAACAAGAACGGTCCCAAACGTCAGAGTGCGGGAACAAAACCGTCAGATCAGGCCAGTAAGGCACATACGGTCAATACCGTACAGGCGAGTAAAATCTCGCGTCGTAAGACGTCAGCTAAGGACGCAGACAAAATCACAGTTTGCGAAGAATCAAAAAACTCCAACAGGAGCCATCAGGGGGCTCCATCGGAGTAGGTACTCCTTCAACACCGTTTTGCGGTTCTGTGACAGTGTTGGACTGTCATAGAAATTATGCGGCATGTATTCCCAACAAGGAGGAGGAGAAGGAGTTCCAGGATGTTGAAGCTGGAGTCGTTTCAGCCGAAACGCCACCGTCATCAGGCAAACTACATTGGGCAGACCGGTCAGATTGTGAATCCGTTTGTTTCAGTGTGGTAGATGAGCGTGTGGATCGCGCCACTGGTGGTAGGCGGAAAAAAATTCACTCGTCGGCAGACGTTAAACGTAGAGGGTTGAAAGTCATTCAAAGAATTCAGGTTCTAGTTTGGGAACGAATGAAAGGGGTTATGAATCATCTTCAGGTTCATGGAGTTGTGAAATCATCGAGGTACCCCAGGTCGTTGTTGGTGGGTCGTTCTATCCGCCACAACACAAGGTTTCGGAGTTAGTGATCGGTATACAGAAGAACCAGGAGGGGCCTGTTGTCAAAGAGAGTGCTAGGGCACTGCAAACTGGGCACAGGTCCGGTATAGGCACAAGTCGAGATGAAAAGGTGTATCCAAGGGAAGATTGCGAATCAAGGTTTCGGAACGAAAAAGTCGTCGAGAGTGACGTACTCTTTTCGGTTCCACGTCGGGGTAGTGAAGACACCGAGGGTGGTGGTCTGTCACTCACTTCCACACAGGACGCAGGTTTCGAGGTCGATGCATGCCAAGTCTCAAGGACGGTATCGAGGGGCAGAGCAGATGGGATCGCAGGTGCGAATCGCCATTCCCCGTTGGTAGATACCAGAGGCGTGGTAGGCATGTCATCTGAGAGAGTTACACGTCTTAGTCGGGGCGGAGGCGAGGTTCCTGAGGGATGCAATCGCCAAGTCCCATCGTTAGCTGCAGTTGGTGCTGCAGCACTTGATGTCAATCGCAAGTCGGAACTTCTGAGTTTCATTGAGACCGACCCGCTTAGGAAGAAGTCGGAGGTGGATCTGCTGGATCCATTGTGTCTATACCGTCGCTGTGATACTAGCTTAGCGAACAACAATGTTGAGGGACGATTGCATCAGTTGCCGCGAATCGAGGCTGAACTGATGGGTCGTCGAGTTAGGGTTTTGGTGGACAGCGGAAGTTCGCTAAATCTCCTGAAACGTAGTTTGTTGCCTGTCACCTGGAGGGTGGATAGGAAGCAAGTGACACCGTTGCAGCTTGCATGCGCCGGTCGCGGCATCACCAGTCTAGGGGAGACAATAGTCGAACTGTTAATAGATGGTGTTGTTCACGAAGTTGTCGTGCAAGTGGTGGATGATCTTGTCGAGGATCTTCTGCTCGGGTGTCCCAGGCTGGCATCAAACGAGGCTATGGTCGACTTTGCACGTCGCACCATGTACGTTGGAAAGGGGCCTAGGCAAACTATTTTCTGGGCGGAGGAGGTCTATCTTCCACCAGAAAAGTTCCCTGAACCACAGGTAGCGGACGTACAGCTACCGGCGTTCTCAAGAAAGGAATTTCAGAGTCTTATCCGAGAGTTTGGAGACGTCTTTTACGAATCTCCAAGGCAACCAGTGACGAGGGCTGCTTGCCACAAAATCCGATTGAAGGAGGAGCTACCCTTCAAGCTCCGTCCGTACAAAGTTTCCGATCAGAAGAGGGCTCTTATCCAAGAGGAGGTGGATAAGATGCTCGCTGCAGGTGTCATAAGTAGGTCCCATTCTGCCTTTATTAGTCCGGGCGTTATCGTCACGAAGAAGGACGGTACGGCTCGGTTTTGTGTCGACTACAGGAAGTTGAATAGTCTGACAATACCCGAGTCGTCGGTATTGCCAGGTATTCACGAGACTATCAAAGAGCTCGGAACAGCGAGAGTGTTCACTTCTTTGGATCTGAAGTCTGGGTTTTGGCAGATACCCATGGATGAGGCTAGTAAAAAGTATACAGCTTTTGCTACGCCTGATGGAGCTTGTTATGAGTTTAACTCAATGCCGTTTGGTCTAACGAATGCACCTGGAAGTTTCCAAATCCTTATGACGGAAGTGTTGGTTGGTTATGTCGATAAATTCGTCAAAGTATATCTAGACGACATAATCGTTTACAGCGAAGATGAAAAGGAGAACCTCTACCATCTCCGCCTTGTGCTGGAGAGGTTCAGAGCACATGGCCTGTGGTGCAGTTTAAAGAAGTGCAACTTCGCTCAGCGTAGGCTGGAGTACTTGGGGCATGTGGTGACGGAAACGTCAAACGAACCAATGCCAGGTCATGTGTTAGCGGTTCAACAATTCCCGCTACCCAAGAATGTCTCTCAGGTCCGAGGATTCTTGGGCACCGTTGGTTGGCTACGGGAGTTCATCCCGAACTTAGCGGAGTTGGAGGCTCCGATAAGTGATATGCTCAAATCGAAGAAAGGTCGAGACCTTAAGTGGAACTCTCAAGCATTGGGGGCGTTTGAGAGGATCAAGGAAGTCGTGGGCCGTCCTATGGTCTTGGCCAGGCCGGACATGACTCTCCCGTTTTTCCTGCAGACCGATGCATCTGGGGTAGGCATCGCTGCAGTCCTTTATCAAGTTGATTGTCACGGCGACAGAAGGATCGTTTCACATGCTAGTGCCAAGCTCAAGGGCGCGGAACTAAACTATCATGTGAACGAGACTGAATGTTTAGCCATTGTTTGGGGTATCAAGCGGTACCGTCATTATCTCGAAGACCGTCCATTCACTCTTCGAACGGACAGCAAAGCGTTGACTTGGTTATCCAAGTTCAAGGACGCAAAAGCGAAGTTAACTCGTTGGGCCTTACTTCTACAGGAGTATTCCTTCACTGTGGAGCACGTCGCAGGTCGAGACAATCAGCTAGCTGATTTCTTGTCCCGTAATCCCTCGGGGTTTCACAGTGAAGACTTGGATGCTGATGTAGAGCGTATGGGGTTGCCACCTATGAAGGTGCAACTGTCTGAACACCAAGGTGTGGTGAGCGTCGTAGAGACGCCGGCTGAAGTGGTCGTGCGGCGGCAGGCCATAGATAGGGAGACGCAAAGGTTGAGGGCGCGTATCAGAACGATACAGGAGTTGGGTCCTATGTCCAGGGACGATCTTCGTTTTATCAACAAGTTTTCAGATGTCCAAGGGGTTGTATATGTTTCTTCTGCTGGTAAACGGCTATTGTATGTGCCCGAGGCGCTCCGTGAGGACGTGTCGGCTTATTACCATGAACACCCGACCGCTGGTCATCCTGGTCAAGAGGAAACCTTACGTGCCTTGAAACGGCACTATTGGTGGCCGACCATGGAGGACTACGTCCGGGCCTACGTGAGAGGTTGCCTAGTCTGCCAGTGCGTTAAAGCCATACGGCATCAGGAAGCGGCACCGCAACGGCCTAGTGTGCCGAAGCGACCGTGGCAGATGCTGGCTGTTGACGTCCTGGGGCCCTATGCAGCCTCAAGGAGGGGAAACAGGTTCGTGGTAATTGCCGTCGATATGTTTTCAAAGTGGGTTGAAGCCAAGGCCACTAAGACATGCACGTCGGATGTAATTTCTCGTTTTCTAGACGAAGAAATTTTATCTCGTTGGGGTTGTCCAGAAGTCGTCATTTCTGACAACGGCCCGCAGTTTCAGAGCAATCATCTGCTAAAATACTACGATTTGAAGAACATCGAGGTCAAATTTTCACCTGTTTTTCATCAACAGGCGAACCCTGTCGAGCGAAGGGTCCAGGAACTGAAGAAGTGCCTAAGAGCAAGGATGCTGGAAACCACTTCGGAAAGGTTTTGGGAAGAAGGTCTGGCTGCAAGTCTCTATTGCTTACGGAACCGTAAGAATAGAGCAACAGGGGAGACTCCAGCGGAGTTATTGTTAGGATATACACCTGGTCGTCCAGGAGATTGGAGGCTACCTATGTACCGAGATCCGGTACATAATAGCCCCGAAGATCGGCAAGAACGTCTTGCAAAAGCAGCCAGACGTCAGGCAGTTTATCAGAGGAATTTATTCCTCGATAAAGATCTACCGTCGCCACGGACCTACGGGGTCGGCGACCGCGTTTTAGTTAGGAATTTCGTCAAAGGAAATTTCGGAGGTACACTGTCAGGACCGCATCCGATCACGAGGGTGATGGGGCGAGACAGTTACCTCGTAGATAGGAACGGCACCGAGAGGCTGGTGCACGTAGACGATATCCGTTCTTGGGTAAGCAGGACTTTGCCGGCTGGCGTCCACCACGACGATGGTGGCCCAGGTCCGGATCAGCCAGAGTCCAACGACGCTGACCAAAAGTGACAGGGGAAGTCACACCTAGGCTGACGACTGGTGGCGGTCCGAAGCCACCTTCGTTAATCAGGGTACGAGCTGACGCACCCAACTCAACGAATCTACGGGAAGTAACGGTCAGTTTCGATCCAAAGGACAAAGCGGTCCGGCGGACAGTGAAAAGGTTGAGGAGGACACGCGACTCAGACTGCGCGGAGAAGAGAGGAGTATCCCGTAGGAGTCCGTTGCCGGTGGTGAACTCTGGCCTTTTGGAGATCAGAGATTCTGAACTCCCCGTCGCAAACTCACCAGTAGGGGGGCGTGCTACTACTGAAGTAGACGCTCTTACCCGTCAAGCGGTCGTTCCCGACCAAGGTCCAGAGTACGATTCAGATTCGGAAGTGGAAGCTGCTATCCGAGAGTTAGCACTTCCAGTAGGGGGGTCTCCGTTACTATTGGCGGTCGACCCGGGAGAGAATGTGAGACAGGAAGGCTCAGTAAGGACTGAGATTCCTAGTAAGAGTACAGGACGGCAAAGGAGATGCCGAGCTGTGGCGCCGGACTCCGACAGAGCTCCGATCCAGCGGCCACCGACAGACTCCGCCCGTCAGTATGTTTCGGTGACCGGGTCTGACGAAGATCCCGTACCAGCCCAGAGCTACAGCGAAGCTCCTAGAGTTAGTAAAGACTGTACTGAGAACGATTCCGACATGGAGGATGACGCTCCAGTAACTTTGGTGGTTCCAGCCTTGGTTCATCAGAGTGCGGAAGGTGACTATTAGGGAGTTAACGTAAATTTAGCTTTTGTCGGTTGTTTCGTTTGGAAATAACTTCGACCAAGTTAAACTCTTTAGTAGGGGGGTGTCGCAGGGCAAGCTCGCCGCGCTCCTACGATGATTTTTTTTGTGTATGGTCACCTTTAGTGAGCCATTTTTGCACTTAATAACTCTCAATTTTCACCTAGAAGCCAGTCGAATAATATTAGATTTTTGCATTATATTCAGGTCACTAGTCTAGTCTCACCCTGTATGATGTAAAGTCCCAATCTCCACCCAGTGGAACTCCACTGTACGTAGTTTTACCGATTTACCGGAAATTCCTGACTAGTTTTCAATTTTATTAATTTGTGGCCCCAAACAGTCGAGCACCCGGTATACAGAACACTTAGAGCAAGGTTTCGACACGCTAGTCTCTTGTTGGGTGGAAAGATTCCGTGGCTCCATTTGTTTTCACAAATTATTTTATTTCAATTCGATTTCTCATCAGGTTGGCCAAATCGGAAAACGGGTATAGATTCCTCGGCGAAGGAATACGTGTATTTCTTCGGCGTTCAAGAATCACGTTGGTTTATGGTTTTTCTCGGGGCTCTCCGAATATCGGACCGCCCTAGGAATCGAGATATCTGAAATTCTGACTTTCAATATCTCCCTAGATCTGGGGAGTATTTAGTGACTTTTGTCAAATACTCCCTAGAAAACGCAGGTAACGGGACTTTAACGGTCATTTGCCCAAATCCCGCGCGTTTTCGCGAGCTAGGGTTTTGTTCAGCCAAGGGCGACGCCCACTTTGGCCCTCTAGGCCAATGGGTGTCGCGGATTCAGCAGTCAGGATTGCATAAATATGCAAGCAGCGAAGCAGCAGACAGCCACTCTTTCTTGTCGAATTGCAGTATAATAATCAATTTCGTGTTTCCGTTAAATAACTTACGTTTGTTTGGCTTTGCCTTTTGTCTCTGCAATTCATCGTTTTGGCTAGCAGTTAGAGTCAGGTTCTCGGTAATAATAATTCAGTTCACAGTAGATTCATAACGTTTTGTTTCTATCTTAAAAGGGGTTACACTCACTTGTACGGTTTACAGGTGTTTTATTCGCGCTACGAAAGTACGTTGATAGGTAGTTTAACTCTCGAGCAATAATCAGTGTAAAGTGATCTTTTGCAACGGACACTTAGGGATTTAACTTCATCAAAGTTATTTCCCGACTTAATACCTGTACGCGACGTTGACGAAAAATCCCCATCGTATGAAAAGGGGTCAGGCACCAAAACGAGATCTCACCTGATACAATCGGCTCGATCGTAGAGTTCCACGAAGATTGTATCGTTCGAGCTTAAATTCCTCGGCCTGTCAAGACATCATTAGCTGCGACTTTGTCGTTGGCGAGCCACATTTCCTGTGGTACCTAGGGGTTTCGCGTCCTTCCCATACCTATTTCCTGCGGCTGTTCTCGGCTTTTCCACCTGAGACAGTCTGGTTAGGCTCCGTGATCCTTTTACCCAAATCTCTGTCTTGGTTTTTGTCACATCCAGTTGTAAATTTTTGAAGTAAAAATTTTTCAAGTTTAATTTTTCCTTTTGGTGCTTCACACAATTTTGAAGTTAGGAAATTTTATTTAGATAGTTTTCTAAACCGTGAATCCTTCCTCCCTCGTCCATTTCCCGGCGAGGTCTTGTTAGGTGTTAGGTTAGTTAGCTATAGGGTGACCCTTCTCATCGTCACACTTGAGTTGGGTCGACGCGAGGTCGATTTTAGTGCACTTCTCCTTTGCCACACACTTGCACACGCAAGTAGCCCGACAATACATTACAGCCGTAATTGTTGTCCTTTAGAGCAATGACGAATATGAGATTGAGATCTCATATGCTCGCGGAGGAGAATACCCAAGCCGTGTTCGCCGGCGCTGGGCTTTCTCGGACACCTCCGCCGTCGGGTGACTTAGACGCCAGGCGTCTATTCCCCGAAGCGTCGCGACGCCTCGACGGAGACGTCCCCCAGGTACGTACTACCGGGGAATACCGTGAGTTGACGATGTCAACTACCTTGTCCCCGAGAAGTGTGCTGGACCAAGGTACTTTAGAGTCGAGCTTAGACGGAGGGAGGCAGCCTTCCCCGTCGGCTCAGGTAGGGTTAGTAATCGATTCCGCGGGAGTTGTCACAACTCCACCTTTGGAAGCCCGTTTGGAGCAATTTAGAATAACGAGAAATGTTTCTGTTTGTAGGTCGGAGGGCTACGAAGGAGTCCGTGCTGGCGAAGCTCGAGAGGTACGCCCCCCCGGAATGCGCCGAAGCGCTCCGGGGTCATCGGGTGTGCCCCACGCACCACAGCGGAGGCCAGATGAAGTAGATGTGCATACCCTAAGGGAACCGGGTGATGCTGAGGCCCTAGTGGAAGAACTAGGGGGTGGTGGAAAGCTCTCGGAGGGAGTTGGGAATGCTCGCATTCCCATATCTCTCCAGGGGCGGGTTCAGCGTACCTCCCAAGGGATACATTATGCACAGCCAATTCAAGCAACAAGAGCTACGAAGGCAGATTTCGAGTCAGGTATCGGCTGGGACACGGGAGTTGCCACCCGAAATCCCTGGGTGACGACGTCCTTGCCCTCCAGGTCACTTGGAGCAGAGCGGTGGGCGGCTGAAGAGGGTTTCGGAGGAATCCGAAACTTTGCGGAAGCCGACCATCCACACCGGATTACGAGACATGGCGCCCAACGTGGGGCTGCTGAAGACAGACCGTCTTCAGGGATCTGCGAGTGTAGCCTTCCTCCTGCAAACAGACTTAGAGTTCGGGATCTCTCTCCTGAGAGACTCCCAGTTAATGAAATGGTTATGGGTGAACCGGAAACCCTTTGGCGCCCATATGGCACGTTTACCCGGTTGCCAACCGGGAATCGGCATTATAGGGAATCTGAGGATGTCCCTCGAGTTGCTCGAAACGTCGCTTCCAACCCCGGTGATGTCCACAGGAGTGGATATTACCCATCGAGGAGGCCAGTGCCCACAGTCCGGATTCAGGAGAATTCCACGTGCTCGTGCGACTCGCAGACTTGCTGGAGGATAGACGTCGGGGAACCCTAAACGGTGTTGATGGGGGTTTAATCAACAACAAACCACATCCCAGTTTCAGTGGGCTTCCTCACGAAGATCCAATTCAATGTATCCAAACCTCTGAGGATTATCTAGGGGGCTTTGATCCAACCGTCTGGGTGAGCGTTGCAGCTCAGTGGCTCAAGGGAGCAGCCCAGCAGTGGTATGCTCCATATCGAAACTCACGCCTAAACTGGCAGTTTTTCACAAATCGGCTCCAGGAACGGTTCGATAACGATCTGTTGGTCTCGAGCTTAGAAGCGGAGTTCTTTGGCACTGACCAGCCGAAGGGAGAGTCAATAACTTCCTTCATCCTGAGCAAGTGGAGTCTTTCACAAAGGCTCTACCCAGAGATGGACGAAGGAAGGGTTGTGCGATTAATATTGAACCGGATCAGACCGGACATTAAAGTCCATTTGCAACTGCATAGATTTGCAACTATTGAAGAGCTGACACAAAAAGCTGTTGCTGTCGAGACGCTACTTCGTAGCACCAGCCAAAGTGTACAGTCAGGGCCGAAACTTGTTTCGAACACCAACCGTCCTCATCAGGCCGAAGATGTGCCACCCAAACGTCCTCAGGGACAGTTACAGGACAACAGGGGTTCGAACCATGTTAGGTCCAGTAACTTTAATAACAATGGCACTAAATTCCAGAATTACGATCAATCGAGGCGTTCTGGGGGAAACAACGCTCCTTCGAGCGGATGTTTCACTTGCGGGGGAGCTCACTGGAACAAAGATTGCCCTCAGCAAAATGACAACAAGAACGGTCCCAAACGTCAGAGTGCGGGAACAAAACCGTCAGATCAGGCCAGTAAGGCACATAGGTCAATACCGTACAGGCGAGTAAAATCTCGCGTCGTAAGACGTCAGCTAAGGACGCAGACAAAATCACAGTTTGCGAAGAATCAAAAAACTCCAACAGGAGCCATCAGGGGGCTCCATCGGAGTAGGTACTCCTTCAACACCGTTTTGCGGTTCTGTGACAGTGTTGGACTGTCATAGAAATTATGCGGCATGTATTCCCAACAAGGAGGAGGAGAAGGAGTTCCAGGATGTTGAAGCTGGAGTCGTTTCAGCCGAAACGCCACCGTCATCAGGCAAACTACATTGGGCAGACCGGTCAGATTGTGAATCCGTTTGTTTCAGTGTGGTAGATGAGCGTGTGGATCGCGCCACTGGTGGTAGGCGGGAAAAAGTTCACTCGTCGGCAGACGTTAAACGTAGAGGGTTGAAAGTCATTTCAAACATGTCAAGTTCTAGTTTTGGAACGAATGTAAGGGGTTATGAATCATCTTCAGGTTCATGGAGTTGTGAGATCATCGAGGTACCCCAGGTCGTTGTTGGTGGGTCGTTCCATCCGCCACAACACAAGGTTTCGGAGTTAGTGATCGATATACAGAAGAACCAGGAGGGGCCTGTTGTCAAAGAGAGTGCTAGGGCACTGCAAACTGGGCACAGGTCCGGTATAGGCACAAGTCGAGATGAAAAGGTGTATCCAAGGGAAGATTGCGAATCAAGGTTTCGGAACGAAAAGGCCGTCGAGAGTGACGTACTCTTTTCGGTTCCACTTCGGGGTAGTGAAGACACCGAGGGTGGTGGTCTGTCACTCACTCCCACACAGGACGCAGGTTTCGAGGTCGATGCATGCCAAGTCTCGGTATCGAGGGGCAGAGCAGATGGGATCGCAGGTGCGAATCGCCATTCCCCGTTGGTAGATACCAGAGGCGTGGTAGGCATGCCATCTGAGAGAGTTACACGTCTTAGTCGGGGCGGAGGCGAGGTTCCTGAGGGATGCAATCGCCAAGTCCCATCGTTGGCTGCAGTTGGTGCTGCAGTACTTGATGTCAATCGCAAGTCGGAACTTCTGAGTTTCATTGAGACCGACCCGCTTAGGAAGAAGTCGGAGGTGGATCTGCTGGATCCATTGTGTCTATACCGTCGCTGTGATACTAGCTTAGCGAACAACAATGTTGAGGGACGATTGCATCAGTTGCCGCGAATCGAGGCTGAACTGATGGGTCGTCGAGTTAGGGTTTTGGTGGACAGCGGAAGTTCGCTAAATCTCCTGAAACGTAGTTTGTTGCCTGTCACCTGGAGGGTGGATAGGAAGCAAGTGACACCGTTGCAGCTTGCATGCGCCGGTCGTGGCATCACCAGTCTAGGGGAGACAATAGTCGAACTGTTAATAGATGGTGTTGTTCACGAAGTTGTCGTGCAAGTGGTGGATGATCTTGTCGAGGATCTTCTGCTCGGGTGTCCCTGGCTGGCATCAAACGAGGCTATGGTCGACTTTGCACGTCGCACCATGTACGTTGGAAAGGGGCCTAGGCAAACTATTTTCTGGGCGGAGGAGGTCTATCTTCCACCAGAAAAGTTCCCTGAACCACAGGTAGCGGACGAACAGCTACCGGCGTTCTCGAGAAAGGAATTTCGGAGTCTTATCCGAGAGTTTGGAGACGTCTTTTACGAATCTCCAAGGCAACCAGTGACGAGGGCTGCTTGCCATAAAATCCGATTGAAGGAGGAGCTACCCTTCAAGCTCCGTCCGTATAAAGTTTCCGATCAAAAGAGGGCTCTTATCCAAGAGGAGGTGGATAAAATGCTCGCTGCAGGTGTAATAAGTAGGTCCCATTCTGCCTTTATTAGTCCGGTCGTTATCGTCACGAAGAAGGACGGTACGGCTCGGTTTTGTGTCGACTACAGGAAGTTGAATAGTCTGACAATACCCGAGTCGTCGGTATTGCCAGGTATTCACGAGACTATCAAAGAGCTCGGAACAGCGAGAGTGTTCACTTCTTTGGATCTGAAGTCTGGGTTTTGGCAGATACCCATGGATGAGGCTAGTAAAAAGTATACAGCTTTTGCTACGCCTGATGGAGCTTGTTATGAGTTTAACTCAATGCCGTTTGGTCTAACGAATGCACCTGGAAGTTTCCAAATCCTTATGACGGAAGTGTTGGTTGGTTATGTCGATAAATTCGTCAAAGTATATCTAGACGACATAATCGTTTACAGCGAAGATGAAAAGGAGAACCTCTACCATCTCCGCCTTGTGCTGGAGAGGTTCAGAGCACATGGCCTGTGGTGCAGTTTAAAGAAGTGCAACTTCGCTCAGCGTAGGCTGGAGTACTTGGGGCATGTGGTGACGGAAACGTCAAACGAACCAATGCCAGGTCATGTGTTAGCGGTTCAACAATTCCCGCTACCCAAGAATGTCTCTCAGGTCCGAGGATTCTTGGGCACCGTTGGTTGGCTACGGGAGTTCATCCCGAACTTAGCTGAGATGGAGGCTCCGATAAGTGACATGCTCAAATCGAAGAAAGGTCGAGACCTTAAGTGGAACTCTCAAGCATTGGAGGCGTTTGAGAAGATCAAGGAAGTCGTGGGCCGTCCTATGGTCTTGGCCAGGCCGGACATGACTCTCCCGTTTTTCCTGCAGACCGATGCATCTGGGGTAGGCATCGCTGCAGTCCTTTATCAAGTTGATTGTCACGGCGACAGAAGGATCGTTTCACATGCTAGTGCCAAGCTCAAGGGCGCGGAACTAAACTATCATGTGAACGAGACTGAATGTTTAGCCATTGTTTGGGGTATCAAGCGGTACCGTCATTATCTCGAAGACCGTCCATTCACTCTTCGAACGGACAGCAAAGCGTTGACTTGGTTATCCAAGTTCAAGGACGCAAAAGCGAAGTTAACTCGTTGGGCCTTACTTCTACAGGAGTATTCCTTCACTGTGGAGCACGTCGCAGGTCGAGACAATCAGCTAGCTGATTTCTTGTCCCGTAATCCCTCGGGGTCTCACAGTGAAGACTTGGATGCTGATGTAGAGCGTATGGGGTTGCCACCTATGAAGGTGCAACTGTCTGAACACCAAGGTGTGGTGAGCGTCGTAGAGACGCCGGCTGAAGTGGTCGTGCGGCGGCAGGCCATAGATAGGGAGACGCAAAGGTTGAGGGCGCGTATCAGAACGATACAGGAGTTGGGTCCTAGGTCCAGGGACGATCTTCGTTTTATCAACAAGTTTTCAGATGTCCAAGGGGTTGTATATGTTTCTTCTGCTGGTAAACGGCTATTGTATGTGCCCGAGGCGCTCCGTGAGGACGTGTCGGCTTATTACCATGAACACCCGACCGCTGGTCATCCTGGTCAAGAGGAAACCTTACGTGCCTTGAAACGGCACTATTGGTGGCCGACCATGGAGGACTACGTCCGGGCCTACGTGAGAGGTTGCCTAGTCTGCCAGTGCGTTAAAGCCGTACGGCATCAGGCAGCGGCACCGCAACGGCCTAGTGTGCCGAAGCGACCGTGGCAGATGCTGGCTGTTGACGTCCTGGGGCCCTATGCAGCCTCAAGGAGGGGAAACAGGTTCGTGGTAATTGCCGTTGATATGTTTTCAAAGTGGGTTGAAGCCAAGGCCACTAAGACATGCACGTCGGATGTAATTTCTCGTTTTCTAGACGAAGAAATCTTATCTCGTTGGGGTTGTCCAGAAGTCGTCATTTCTGACAACGGCCCGCAGTTTCAGAGCAATCATCTGCTAAAATACTACGATGCGAAGAACATCGAGGTCAAATTTTCACCTGTTTTTCATCAACAGGCGAACCCTGTCGAGCGAAGGGTCCAGGAACTGAAGAAGTGCCTAAGAGCAAGGATGCTGGAAACCACTTCGGAAAGGTTTTGGGAAGAAGGTCTGGCTGCAAGTCTCTATTGCTTACGGAACCGTAAGAATAGAGCAACAGGGGAGACTCCAGCGGAGTTATTGTTAGGATATACACCTGGTCGTCCAGGAGATTGGAGGCTACCTATGTACCGAGATCCGGTACATAATAGCCCCGAAGATCGGCAAGAACGTCTTGCAAAGGCAGCCAGACGTCAGGCAGTTTATCAGAGGAATTTATTCCCTGATAAAGATCTACCGTCGCCACGGACCTACGGGGTCGGCGACCGCGTTTTAGTTAGGAATTTCGTCAAAGGAAACTTCGGAGGTACACTGTCAGGACCGCATCCGATCACGAGGGTGATGGGGCGAGACAGTTACCTCGTAGATAGGAACGGCACCGAGAGGCTGGTGCACGTAGACGATATCCGTTCTTGGGTAAGCAGGACTTTGCCGGCTGGCGTCCACCACGACGATGGTGGCCCAGGTCCGGGTCAGCCAGAGTCCAACGACGCTGACCAAGAAGTGACAGGGGAAGTCACACCTAGGCCGACGACTGGGGGCGGTCCGAAGCCACCTTCGTTAATCCGGGTACGAGCTGACGCACCCAACTCAACGAATCCACGGGAAGTAACGGTCAGTTTCGATCCAAAGGACAAAGCGGTCCGGCGGACAGTGAAAAGGTTGAGGAGGAATCCACAAGGACGGAAGCGCGACTCAGACTGCGCGGAGAAGAGAGGAGTATCCCGTAGGAGTCCGTTGCCGGTGGTGAACTCTGGCCTTTTGGAGATCAGAGATTCTGAACTCCCCGTCGCAAACTCATCAGTAGGGGGGCGTGCTACTACTGAAGAAGACGCTCTTACCCGTCAAGCGGTCGTTCCAGACCAAGGTCCAGAGTACGATTCAGATTCGGAAGTGGAAGCTGCTATCCGAGCGTTAGCACTTCCAGTAGGGGGGTCTCCGTTACTATTGGCGGTCGACCCGGGAGAGAATGTGAGACAGGAAGGCTCAGTAAGGACTGAGATTCCTAGTAAGAGTACAGGACGGCAAAGGAGATGCCGAGCTGTGGCGCCGGACTCCGACAGAGCTCCGATCCAGCGGCCACCGACAGACTCCGCCCGTCAGTATGTTTCGGTGACCGGGTCTGACGAAGATCCCGTACCAGCCCAGAGCTACAGCGAAGCTCCTAGAGTTAGTAAAGACTGTACTGAGAACGATTCCGACATGGAGGATGACGCTCCAGTAACTTTGGTGGTTCCAGCCTTGGTTCATCAGAGTGCGGAAGGTGACTATTAGGGAGTTAACGTAAATTTAGCTTTTGTCGGTTGTTTCGTTTGGAAATAACTTCGACCAAGTTAAACTCTTTAGTAGGGGGGTGTCGCAGGGCAAGCTCGCCGCGCTCCTACGATGATTTTTTTTGTGTATGGTCACCTTTAGTGAGCCATTTTTGCACTTAATAACTCTCAATTTTCACCTAGAAGCCAGTCGAATAATATTAGATTTTTGCATTATATTCAGGTCACTAGTCTAGTCTCACCCTGTATGATGTAAAGTCCCAATCTCCACCCAGTGGAACTCCACTGTACGTAGTTTTACCGATTTACCGGAAATTCCTGACTAGTTTTCAATTTTATTAATTTGTGGCCCCAAACAGTCGAGCACCCGGTATACAGAACACTTAGAGCAAGGTTTCGACACGCTAGTCTCTTGTTGGGTGGAAAGATTCCGTGGCTCCATTTGTTTTCACAAATTATTTTATTTCAATTCGATTTCTCATCAGGTTGGCCAAATCGGAAAACGGGTATAGATTCCTCGGCGAAGGAATACGTGTATTTCTTCGGCGTTCAAGAATCACGTTGGTTTATGGTTTTTCTCGGGGCTCTCCGAATATCGGACCGCCCTAGGAATCGAGATATCTGAAATTCTGACTTTCAATATCTCCCTAGATCTGGGGAGTATTTAGTGACTTTTGTCAAATACTCCCTAGAAAACGCAGGTAACGGGACTTTAACGGTCATTTGCCCAAATCCCGCGCGTTTTCGCGAGCTAGGGTTTTGTTCAGCCAAGGGCGACGCCCACTTTGGCCCTCTAGGCCAATGGGTGTCGCGGATTCAGCAGTCAGGATTGCATAAATATGCAAGCAGCGAAGCAGCAGACAGCCACTCTTTTTTGTCGAATTGCAGTGTAATAATCAATTTCGTGTTTCCGTTAAATAACTTACGTTTGTTTGGCTTTGCCTTTTGTCTCTGCAATTCATCGTTTTGGCTAGCAGTTAGAGTCAGGTTCTCGGTAATAATAATTCAGTTCACAGTAGATTCATAACGTTTTGTTTCTATCTTAAAAGGGGTTACACTCACTTGTACGGTTTACAGGTGTTTTATTCGCGCTACGAAAGTACGTTGATAGGTAGTTTAACTCTCGAGCAATAATCAGTGTAAAGTGATCTTTTGCAACGGACACTTAGGGATTTAACTTCATCAAAGTTATTTCCCGACTTAATACCTGTACGCGACGTTGACGAAAAATCCCCATCGTATGAAAAGGGGTCAGGCACCAAAACGAGATCTCACCTGATACAATCGGCTCGATCGTAGAGTTCCACGAAGATTGTATCGTTCGAGCTTAAATTCCTCGGCCTGTCAAGACATCATTAGCTGCGACTTTGTCGTTGGCGAGCCACATTTCCTGTGGTACCTAGGGGTTTCGCGTCCTTCCCATACCTATTTCCTGCGGCTGTTCTCGGCTTTTCCACCTGAGACAGTCTGGTTAGGCTCCGTGATCCTTTTACCCAAATCTCTGTCTTGGTTTTTGTCACATCCAGTTGTAAATTTTTGAAGTAAAATTTTTCAAGTTTAATTTTTCCTTTTGGTGCTTCACACAATTTTGAAGTTAGGAAATTTTATTTAGATAGTTTTCTAAACCGTGAATCCTTCCTCCCTCGTCCATTTCCCGGCGAGGTCTTGTTAGGTGTTAGGTTAGTTAGCTATAGGGTGACCCTTCTCATCGTCACACTTGAGTTGGGTCGACGCGAGGTCGATTTTAGTGCACTTCTCCTTTGCCACACACTTGCACACGCAAGTAGCCCGACAATACATTACAGCCGTAATTGTTGTCCTTTAGAGCAATGACGAATATGAGATTGAGATCTCATATGCTCGCGGAGGAGAATACCCAAGCCGTGTTCGCCGGCGCTGGGCTTTCTCGGACACCTCCGCCGTCGGGTGACTTAGACGCCAGGCGTCTATTCCCCGAAGCGTCGCGACGCCTCGACGGAGACGTCCCCCAGGTACGTACTACCGGGGAATACCGTGAGTTGACGATGTCAACTACCTTGTCCCCGAGAAGTGTGCTGGACCAAGGTACTTTAGAGTCGAGCTTAGACGGAGGGAGGCAGCCTTCCCCGTCGGCTCAGGTAGGGTTAGTAATCGATTCCGCGGGAGTTGTCACAACTCCACCTTTGGAAGCCCGTTTGGAGCAATTTAGAATAACGAGAAATGTTTCTGTTTGTAGGTCGGAGGGCTACGAAGGAGTCCGTGCTGGCGAAGCTCGAGGGGTACGCCCCCCCGGAATGCGCCGAAGCGCTCCGGGGTCATCGGGTGTGCCCCACGCACCACAGCGGAGGCCAGATGAAGTAGATGTGCATACCCTAAGGGAACCGGGTGATGCTGAGGCCCTAGTGGATGAACTAGGGGGTGGTGGAAGGCTCTCGGAGGGAGTTGGGAATGCTCGCATTCCCATATCTCTCCAGGGGCGGGTTCAGCGTACCTCCCAAGGGATACATTATGCACAGCCAATTCAAGCAACAAGATCTACGAAGGCAGATTTCGAGTCAGGTGTCGGCTGGGACACGGGAGTTGCCACCCGAAATCCCTGGGTGACGACGTCCTTGCCCTCCAGGTCACTTGGAGCAGAGCGGTGGGCGGCTGAAGAGGGTTTCGGAGAAATCCGAAACTTTGCGGAAGCCGACCATCCACACCGGATTACGAGACAATCGACACGTGTCAACGAATACAGTCGGACGGAAGACTGAACGGTTCAATGGGTATCGCACATTGAAGGTGACGACCTCCGTTAAGCTGACATGTTTTTCACTTAAATATTGTTATTTGAAACACCCGGTATAACATTTGACAGCCGCCATGTTTTTTTTTTCTCTTAAATCTTGTATTTTGAGTCTGAATATGTCATCCACAATCATTATTCTTATTATATATAAATATATATATATATTATATTATATATTATATTATTATATTATTATATTATATATAAATATATATATATATATATAAATATAAATAAATATATATATATATATATATATATATATATATATATATATATATATATATATATATATATATATATATATATATATATATATATATATATATATATATATATATATATATATATATATATATGTGTTCAGATAGGTTTCCGCGGTCAGATATTTTAAAACTAAAAGTTCGGGTTGAACCGCGTCTAGAATTTGTTGAAATTCGACGTTTCGGCTCCGATTTTGGAGCCATTTTCAAGAACTGAAAAAGAAAGAAAATTAATAAATGGTTGAAACGTAATTCTACGCTGAGGTCTCAATATGCCTACTCCTCAGGTATAATTACGTTCGGTTTTTGTGACTTGACGTCGGGGTCTCAATCTGCCTACTCCCCATGTCTCGTCACTGGTTCTCTCTAAGGTCTCAATCTGCCTACTCCTTCGAGAGAACTGAGGAATTGTGGGTTGAGGAACTGTATTTATAGTGGACGTGGCTGTAATGGCCGTGTGCAATGTATTGGCGCGAGGTGAACTATGGGCGGGAACTGAGTTGGCGCTAGATGAGATGTGTGCGGGAACTTGGTTGGCGCTAAGTGAGCTATGTGCGGGAACTGGGTTGGTGGGAAATGAGTTGATGCGTGCAATGAGAGGCTTCCAGGTACTGGGAAGTCTACGTCCGTCGTCGCGAGTGTTGAGGCAATTGGGGCGCTTCTCTATCTCGAGGGCTTCTCGGATTATATATATATATATATATATATATATATATATATATATATATATATATATATATATATATATAACAAGACGGAAACTATGACATCTACAGTCATTAGTTATATAAAAACAAAAATATAATGCTCTCAATTTCACAAATCATACTCACCGAAAAACGTAAACAGTGGACAGCTGTTTCAAACTTCTTGGTTATCATCGCCACTGTGCATACAAATTAACATTGAATAAAAATTATAAAACTGAGAGCATTTATATTTTTGTTTTTTCTTATATCTTACATGTCTTCGAGACGAGAACTCTAGTACTCTACTTGTCCCATAATTCTGATTTCAATTTCGTGTTTTCGATAAACTTCGATGAATATTGTTTCGTACCTACAAATAATAGGCTGTATGGAAATATCAAATAGATATGCCTACATTGAAATCGGGTCAATGTTTGTTGTTGTGACATTTGTACCAGGTACAGTGTACCAGGTACAGAGGATTGAACCCAGATAGCTAATTGGTGTTAGCGATAATTTTCGGATATAAATGCTCTCAGTTGTATAATTTTTATTCATTATTAATTTGTATGCACAGTGCCGATGAAAACCAAGAAGTTTGAAACAGATGTCCACTGTTTACGTTTTTCGGTGAGTATGATTTGTGAAATTGAGAGCATTATATTTTTGTTTTTTCTTATATCTTACATGTCTTCGAGACGAGAACTCTAGTACTCTACTTGTCCCATAATTCTGTTTTCAATTTCGTGTTTTCGATAAACTTCGATGAATATTGTTTCGTACCTACAAATAATAGCCTGTATGGAAATATCAAATAGATATGCCTACATTAAAATCGGATCAATGTTTGTTGTTGTGACATTTGTACCAGATACAGTGTACCAGGTACAGAGGATTGAACCCAGATAGCTAATTGGTGTTAGCGATAATTTTCGGATATAAATGCTGTTTTATAATTTTTATTCATTGTTAATTTGTATGCACAGTGCAGATAACACAGCGACGCACCGAAATTTAGCAGCGCGCGCTGTACTGGACAATTGTTATCAATCTAAGGGATCTCTCTCGACTACGTCACACGATGAACGCAGACCAGCGACGAACCGAGAGTCCAAAGTTCAAGGTGGATTCAAACGCTTATAGAACACCTACTTATTTTTTTGAAATCTAGAAATTATAAATTAAAAGATAAAAAAAAATTCAAGTTGCCTAAAATATATTTTTTTAAATTCTTTTTTTTGCAAATGTTATATTCTGCGCAGTAGCGAAATAACCGCTAATTATCTAAACGACTTTCAGGACTGGATTCACCAATTGACGAAATTATAATTTTTCGCAATTTCAGCTTGCCTAAAGAACCTTCTCAAAATTCGTCATCAGCTCTTGGACTATTTTGTTCATTCAGATGTTCGATTGCATCATCATATGATCGAGAATTCTTTGGAACGCAAATATGGTAATAAACAAAATTCTGTACCAAATTTATTCACAAACACTTAAGAAATTCGCTACATATTTCAACTTCCGATTTTTGCAAACAAATTCTCAGAATACGAAATTCTCTTAAAAATCATGGATAATGGCGTATTGAGGAAACAGTGTTACCTCCAAACGTACGAAGGAACATACACTTGACCTATATTGGCTATAATCGAGTGGGTATTTGCGACTACACTCAATGGAGATGGGTAGGGTTCTTTGATTTTAATATTAGTGGGCGCCAGGTAAATTAACTCACAAACACCCGAAGATGTGTCAATATCACCAACTTACCAAATGATACAAAACAAAAAGTGCTTACGAATGATATATTAAATATAATTCAATAATATCTCAACAACGATCAAGTTCAATAGCTCCAGTAGATATTCTGGAAAATCTCCAACTCTGAAAGTAAGTCATGAACTAATAATCTTAAGAGCAGTCTGTTAAGAAAACTAGCAAACAAGCAATCAAGCAATAGCGTTAACTAAGCGGTAAGTATTAATCATTTTATCGTCTTAGCTATCATATTTTATACTCTAAACAGTAGCAAAAAAAAACATATATGGGATCTAATACAAGCCACCAATTACTATTTTCCTTCAAGCAGCCAGAAATCAAAATGCACCAAATTTGAGATATTGCGTCGCGAGAGCTCAAGCGCATGCGCACTGTATATACCACCACCAGGGAAAATTTGCATTCAATTTCAGCTTCACAAATATAACCAAATAAATAGTAGCAAAGAACAAATAGAAATCAAGCGGTAAGGCAAAATAATGCAAGTAATAATAAAAAAAATCAGATAATAGACTTGCGTGAATCCCACGATGGATGTAATCGATGACGAGGAAATCAATCCGGAATGCCTCTCAGTACCATTGATCTCGATTGGGACATCCAGTGTAAAAGATATCCATTATGAATGAACACCCAGTATGACTTGACACCCAGTATAATTGGATTTCCAGGGTCAATGGACACCCACTGCTATGATGGATTCTTCTTATGAGTATCCAAGTTGTTCGGAAATCCTGGATTGAAATCCTGTAAATAAAACCCTAGGGAATGAAATTACCCATTAATAAAAATCGGAGTAAGTCTCCATCCCCAGATTATGATGAACATTAAGTTTCATCAATAAAGAAACAAGTTGTTTCTACCAACCCCTAATATTTAGAAAATCTTTAAAGAAATCTTAGAATATTTTTTGACCACCCTTGTATATTGAATACAATTTTGGGAGTAAACCCTTGTTTTAAAACCCACTTATAGGTATCATCATTATCTATAATAATCAATATATGAATATAATTTACAAGAGAGAATTTTTTACATCACCCTATATATAACAAAATCTAAAATAATTGTTGAAATCCATATTATAGGAACAACAGTATTTCCACAATGCATTTAAGAAAAATTCTGAACAATCTTTCCAATAGTAAGTACATTTTATGTACATAATGGGACAACCCGTTAAATCGGACACATATTACACCTCAACAATTTTGTAATGACATGAAGATTACATTATTATCAGGATATAATTAATCATCATTCATATGCCTACTTAGACATTTGGTAATAGTGTAAACTAATGAATATTAATATTATTTTCTTAAAATTGTCCTGATATTTCGGAATTAGTGGATCAGTTTCCTTCTGAGGAAACCTATCGAATTCTCCTTGATAGAACATTTTTGAACAGCTAACTGGTTCCACAATGGTTCAAAAATAATATGTAAATAAATGAACACTGTCACAATAACACAGTTTTCCAGAACAAGGAATTTCTAATAATACGTTTACTGAAATCCTGAAGTAAAGGTCATTTCATAGCAGTCTTTTGAAACAGATTTTTGTTCTGGGAAACCAGTGAACACACAAAGATATATAAGATATATCTTACCCTGGCCAAGGGGTTTATTTCAATTGGTATCTAGGAGTTCTAGGGCTAGAAAATACTACGGTATAGTATGTATTGTTGGAACTATACAGGGTGTCTAGTAACTAGCCTCACTCAACCTAGTAAAGAAAAAAAATTAGATTCGACATACACAATATTTGCACTGTAATAATAATTATTCTAGTTTTTGATATCATAAATTGATATAGAAACATACCTTTCACGGGATATTATCCAATTTATGATGAGCCCACTGACTGATGAAAAAAATATAACCACTGACAAATCCTCTCAAGAGTTTAGTTATGAATCATATTCCAAAATATTCCCATAATCGAACAGAACGATTCAAAACTGTATAAAAGTGAATTGCAAAACAGATCCTCCACTAGAGATGATTTAGATAATCAAAAATTTTTGCATTCACAAGTGGTTCGACTTCACCCTACCAAGATCAGCAACCAAAAGGGCTCAGATCACGAAATTGCGCGACTGACAAACAATGTGTCAAACAAACTTATACTCTCTGGCAATAGACAGCGCCACCATAGGTATTTTCCATACCGATAATGCCTATATATTTAATTTTAACACATAACTTAAACAAATAACGTATATTTGAACAAATGAACCGTTACATATCAATCAATAATCATTTGTACCAAATGAAAGATTATTTCCTCAACACCTAAGCAATGGTGATGACACCGTCTTGTTGGACGCTCGCACATCAACACCGATATTTCCACAAAACAGAATTCTTCTACGCTAAATTATCGTCCGTGACGACTGTGACATGGGACTGCCAATTAACGTTGAACAGCTGATAACTGCTCTACGTTAACCTATACCCGACAATCAATCTTTGTTTCACCTTTCAGGAATTACAATTTTCGGGTATGAGTTCGACTCAGACTCATCTACTGGTGAACCCAAACACGTCAAATAATAATGAGCTGGCCAACTTCCCGTTAGGAAAAGGCCAAATATACGAAGAAGAAGAAGAAGATCAATCTTTGTTTATATTTTGATATTCGAACTTCAGGAAACCAAAACGCCTTAAACAATGAGTTACGAACTACTTTATTGTCAATGATGGAGAAAATACAAGGTGAGTAGGTGAATATGAAAGACAAACTGTTTAGAGCTGTGTGTTAATGTATGAATTTGGACACTGTTCAATATCTTAATCTTCATTTGTTTTGTAGAACTAGCCGATGTAAGAGAGCAAGTGCATCCAGCAAGGATGGAGCTAATCTACAAGGCTACCGAATAGTACATTTCTCAGTTGAAACGAGACAACAGTACAAAAGTAAGTAAACATATTTTCACTAAGAAGTAAAATACCAACAAATTTATTTTGTTTCAGAAATTGGTCGAGAAGGAACCAGAGCGGGCTCAGGAACCAAATACATTTTACTATAAATTATCATAAGATGTATTATTATAAATAATGAATAAATAAAGTGCGAGTAGTTTTTAATCAAAGATTTGACGTTAGTTGAAAAGTAGTAAAGTCAGTGGATTTAATCGGTCAATATAGTGATAGATAATTGTTTAACCAACAATATACCGTAGGTTCAAATTTGAACGTAACAACAGCAATGACAAATATGTATTCGAGCATTCGAAACGTTCCAGCCACTGGGCTTATTTCTGTTGTGTCAGCAATACCTATAGTCTTTCCAATATCAATTGCAGAACAAAAACCTGTTCAAAACCCTTGTACCGACAATTTCGTTTGATCTGCCGACACCTCATTTAAGTGATGATTTAGTATCCGCCAGCCAACGATTTTGCATTTTAAGGTCGCCGTTTGATACGGCTTGACAAACTATTCCGTCAGAGGAGCCACCATGCCTTCTGTTAAATATTTATCCAAGTCTCCCTCCGCGTAAATGAGAAATGATAGTCAAAACTAATGTCTGTTCCTACCACCGTAGATAATTATCTAGGGTGGTACTACTCTTTACAAACGCTAGTAAGAAGCCGATGAGCCTTGTTGCCAATAATATCACGTATTCCGTATACCTAATACATCTCTTGGACTAATAATTACCATTTGGTTTGGAGATTATTCAAGAAGAAATGATTCGTTATATACTTATTCCAAATCAACTTTTTTTAAAAATAGAAATCGACGTTGTTATATTCATTACTATCTGGTCAAATAGCGGCAAAAAATTAAAATGAGCCTAGAGATTAGTGTATTGGGGCACTTGGCAACATGCCAGCAGGTGTCCTATTCTCGAGTTCGTACGTATGCGATTTCGATTTTCTGTTTCACATCACATATGAAATATATTTCTCTCTCCTATTTTTAGGCAGATAATTAAAATCGAACTATTCGAGAATAGCCCACCTATTTATTGCGTTGCCGTGAGAAGTATAAGGAAAACATACTTTATCATGGAATAAATTCCTTGAGCGCCAGTGGCAGCGGCACGTTATTGGATTTTGTTTTTAATATTTGTTTCATAGTGAATGTTTTGAAAATTTCCCATTGTCAACCAAGTTTTTATTAGTTTTAAATCGCTGGTAGGTAGATTGGTTCATATATAGGTATTTTGATTGCGACTGTTGTGTAAGTTTGTTTGAATAATTTGTTGGAAATGAACCGATTTTTATTAAATTAATTGATTTTCAACGACTTGAATATTTTTTATCTTCCTACCTTGGATAAAAGTGATTTAGTGTTTTATTAATTTTTGGACATTTTTATGAAAGGACATTTTTATATCGAACATTTCAAAGGTGCGTAGTGTTTTGGAAAAAACATGTTGAAGTCAGGTAAGTAAGTGAAATATTCAATAATGAGGTGCTTAATTCAATTTTCATGAAAATAGAATAATATTCTGCAACTAGTGCGGAAAATAAGATATTTTACACTAACCACTCGCCTACGGCTCGTAACACTAGTATGAAATATCCAGTTTCCGACGAATTGTAAATTGTTGTTGTTGTTTTTTTCGTTAACCAGCTGTTATCTCCCTACGAACGACAGCCCTCAGAAGTCAAAACTTGCGAGCTAAGGATTAACAAGGTCTTACCTTTTAACGTGCGATTTCTAGCCTATACCTTTCCTACAACCAACCTGAAAAACAAGATATGTCAAATATAAAAAATACTTTTGAACGGTAACAAGTAAATTTAATTTTGCGTTACCCCTTTATACCTACCTATATAATCTAAGAGGTTGACCATCACTGGGATATCGGAAACGGTTATACAGTTTCAGTTCAATGAGAGAAAACTGCATAAAAGAAGTAAAATTTAAAAAAAATCACAAACTTTTCTGGAAACACTGAATTTTTTGCTCATTTATTTTATTTTTTTCTGGTGTTATCGTCAAGCTGATGGGATGATGTCAGTTTTACTGTCCGACGTTTCGTTATCTAACAACCATCACCAGCTCAATTTTGATACTGCCCTCTTTACAAAAACTGCAGATTTTGATATTTTTTTTACAAAATTCAAATTATAGAACTAGGTTTTCTTGTAAAATGAATTGTAGGTAGATGAACGTTCTTTTTCAATTTTTTTTAAATCTATCATATTTTGTTTTTCAAGTAGGTCGTCGGAAAAGTATAATGGTGCAACACGTGCGAAAGTGGATATTTTCTGCACTAATTGCACAATATAGGTACTACTTTATTCCTCATAAAATTATCGACTTTTGTCTTTTTTCTAATCCCTTTGAATTGAACACTGGGAAACAATACCTAGATTCAACCAGAAAATGAATTGGATACACAACGAACTAAACATTTTTGTTTTTCTTTAATGTAATTTCTCTGCGTATTTATAACACCTATTTCCTGCGACACAAAAGATAATAACTAGTATAGCATCTTCTCACCTCTGGATAGGATTGTTCAGTGAAGGCCAGTATATTTTTACAGTGTACGGATATTCATACAATTCCATAGAATGCACATCTTTTGGACTTATTTTTTTTTTAACAAAATGCTAGGATTTGTATTCTGATAATCATCGATACCATATTGTATCGCCTTCGACTATTTCACTCATCTCAAAATTATCACGTCATCTGACCAATCACAAGTCATGGTATTATCGCGAAAATACCCCGCTGTCTTTCAATTCTGATTGGTTTATAAGCGTTGGTGTTTCTATTGACCTAACTGATGGATACCATGAAAGGCAAAGCAAAGTTTGAATTGCTAAAGGTTATAATAATATCTGGATCCGTGATGTAGTCTAGCCGAATACCACTCGACCAAATGAAAATAATCTGATACCTACTTACATCCTTATTCGATATATATCCGTAAAGCACCACTCAATCTAACGCTCTAGAGGTGTTTTGAGGAGTACATCTCGTGACCTGTAACTATTATCATATCTCAGCATGAGTGGAATATTCGTCAATATACTACAATAACATACGTCACAAAGTTTTTTTTTTAAATAATTTTCGAAGGCTAATGTCATAGTTCCGAACAAAAAGGATATGGCACTGGTCCGGAGTTTCAATCTATATGACATGCAGGAAATTCTCCAAATTTCTTCCTGAGGATAGTGCACATCTAGCAGTAAATTCAATATTTTTAAAAATTGCGTTTTTTCGAAAAACTCAAAAAAATTGTATTTTCCTCTGTTTATTATTGGAATAATAGTGCGTTCTGTGTAGATTTACCATCGCAGAAACCGAACTATTTTCCTTTTTAAACTCAGTAAAATTAATTTGTGAAATCATTGGTAAGGGGTCTGGGTGACGGGTGAACCCAAAAGGACGAATCCTTAGATTCGGAATTGGTGCCTGTAGTTGTTCGGAGTTCGCTCGAATTCCGACAATTTTGTTATTTGGCTCTGCTGTACTGACGCATGCGCTTGCAGCTGCTTTCACTCTTTGAAGGTTAAATGAAAAACTAAGCGTTTTAGATGAAGTGTCAAGAATGTATTTATTGTATGATTGGATTCACTCTAGAAGGTTTTGAAAATAACTCTTTGCTACGATAACTCCGGCACCCACTAAGAAAGTGAGCAGCAGAGCCATCTATAGAAACCACAGAATGATTCCGACCAGTAACACGACTTCGTTTGAGTCGAAGATCTAAGTTTCATCATGAAAAATATATAAATCTTCTCTGAGAGAACTTGACGAAAGACAATTATTTCACAATAAATGAAATTTGATTATAAAAATAATCCAGCCTTTCGCCTATTTTCCTTTACTATAGGATTGTCGGCAAACGTCGAACAGAAATAATTCAACAGCCCCATACGACTACCGAATCACGTCTACCCCACGCCTGGCAAAGTTTTTCTACAAGAATATACTTTGCAATACTTCCTGTAACAACCACCAACTGGTGGCCGAGTCTGTACTGATGAGCGAGTTGAATCGCGAAACCATTTATTTTGAAATAATTGCATTTCGTCAAGTACTCTCAGTTTCAAATGAGAAATATTTAAATATTTTTCATGATGAAATTTAGATCTTCGACTCAAACGAAGTCGTGTTACTAGTCGGAATCTTTCTGTGGTTTTTTAGAATCACCCAGTTTCTCCACAGTTACACAAAAATTGATCATCATCATCTATAGAATGTCATATCCAAAAATCAGCACAAAATCCACCAATAATAGTCTCCAATGAGTCAGTGTTATTTTGTCCAACCTTATGTAGAAACTTTGGGAAATTGCTTTCGTTTCAACAGAAATTAAATGAATATTCTCCCATGATTCCCTTCAAATATAGGTTTTCGAAAATCTGTCTTCTTGGGCTCACTCTGTATCGTGACACGTAAGAGTAGACAAAAGTTTACCTTTATTCCCTGTGAATTATCAAACAATCCACTCATATGATGTCCCATACGTAATAATTTTTTTTGCTCACTGTGTGAAATGTATTCAGAACAGTTTGTTAGCTTCAACTATAGAATTTGCTTCGAGAAGGTCAACGGAAATACCACATTTTGGCGAGGTCAATAAACGAGTTAAAAAAAAAGAGTTTTCTGCCTCACTCTGTAAGTAGGTACACCATAACTGATATATCCAAAGCCAATCAATAATTTTCAAAGCATTATAAATGAAGAAAAATCCATTAGCAAATACTATTTTCCATATTTGGCGTTAGACATTCAAACATTTCTGTAGCTCACCCTGTAGAGCCAGGAACAATTTTAATGAAGAAAGTTATTTCTTTCCACCTCTAGCTCTAACTCAAAAAATCTGATGAGCTCCAGGAATATACGTTTCTGGTGGCATTACCCTTCAAAATACATTGTCATCGGAATCATAAACACCTACCCAATTTCATGATGATCGGGCAACTATAGGTGGGTTAAAACTCACTTGAAAGATTTCACCTGAACTTACAATAAATGAGTGAACAGAGAAACAAACAAGGCAAGTTTAATAAAATCTTGAAAAAATGTGAGCGTTTTCAGAAATATTGAATAAATTAACTGCGAAATATACTTACAGCATCCTGAGCAAGAAGTTCAGAAAAATTACTTCGCATGTGCCAGGAGAAGTTTCATTGTATTATATATTGAAACTCTAAACCCCGTCATTGATTGTTGATTTATATTTATGCATCCTCAAATTGCACTCATTGATACGCTTATGATTGATTTGGGGATCCCAAACAACACAACGTCTTCCTTTATTTCATTTACTTGACCTGGCTCCTCCTACCGATGTTATCAAAATCACATTCCGTCTCATTGTGGAAACTGAATGAATGAAATATACAATGGCGCTTTCTATCCGAAAACTGCCGAACTAGGAAATGAGTAAGAATGTTGGTAAAGTAGGAACTGTTTCGCGCCATATGTTCGAATTTGGCTATTCCTAGCCCATTTCTAACTTTAAATTAATCTCCCAAACGATATTGTCTGGAGATTCGTTTTCAATCGAAAATAGCACTATTTTTATCAATATTTAGATTGACATAAAACAGAAGCCAGTATTGGCTTATTTTCCTCAAATGCTGACCAAAATAATCTTAAAATTCAAAATGAAAAAAATCTCAATATCATCACTCTGTACTTCAATCTTTTTTGAGTTCACCTTCCAAATTTCAACTCTCTATGTGTTACGGTTTCTCAATACAATTAAATGTCGCAATACACGACATCAGACGCCCACCTTAAGGCACGTTAATTAGGTTCTTTCGGACCGCGGTGCTTCCTTTGAATCTATACGAGTTGTTGCAATTGATAATGGATGAACTATACCTACCTGCTTGAAATCGTTGACCAAGCATAGATATGAATATCGAGATGGTAATAAACTCAAATTATATGCGGATAAATACTTGAAGTTTGTTTGATTCTTTGGCAAAAATTCATATAGTATTTTGATAATAAAATAAATATACCGTGGTACCTATATGAATGAAATGTCTGAAAGTTCGATTATTACCTACCGAGCTCTCATGAAGCGGTTTGAGACTATTTATACAGGGTGTACTCACGAAAACTGACAGATTTCAATATACCAATTATTCGAATATGCTAACATAAACAATTGACAGTCGAAATAAACACTCGTGAGAAACATGCATTCTCTCAAACACTTGGGCTTGGATTTTAGATTTTTCGCACCTGCCAAAAAATTACCGGTAATTTCGCTAAATAATCGTATCGCATGGGTGTGGTGGAGGTAGGAGGACCAAACGTGGCTTTTTACGACTTACCAAACATGTCCCCGCCACACGCTGAGGAATGTCTTTCGCAACGAAACTTGCCAAGAAACTGACTGGTTTTTGCTGCAACCGCCAGCATCTCAGGTGGTGGAGGAGGTGACCCCTCGCACGATGCCTGCAGTGCCTCGAGTAACGACGACGACGTCAAGATGCCCTACAGACGCCTACGATGGATTTATGTTTTTGTATCTTTATAATCATTGTACAAGCTGTTGCAATCAATTCGACAAAGATACTGTAACGATTTCGAGACCGGCCCCGAGACCGGCCCTGATCTTATTAATTATGCACCCTCGTTCAACTACAGCTGCATATCTTCTGGCGTACGCATCGCCGAGAACAAGCTGGAATAATCGATTGTTCGATACTATTCGAAGAGCCATCTAGACGAAAAGTTCTATACTCCTGAATATTCGAGAATCGTGAATGGAAACTGCTTGGGAGTATATAAGCGGGACAGTCAGAAGAAGAGTTAGTTACAGTTACAGTTCCAGAGTTCGCTGATAGATAGCCACAGTAGAAATAAATTGAAATAGTAAATGTTTTAGTTGTTGTAAATAGTGTTTCAAATAAATTATGAAAATTAGTTAGTGCAGTTTTACTACATTTGGTGTCAGAAGTGGGATTTGTCGATTCGGTGTCCCGTTAGAACTGCATTCGGATCAAGGCAGGAATTTCGAGTCAAACCTGTTCCAGGAGATGTGTCAGATGCTGAACATCCGGAAAACGAGGACCACAGCTCTACATCCGCAGTCCGATGGAATGGTGGAGCGGATGAATAAGACGATAAACCGCCACCTGTCCAAGGTAGTCTCTGACCACCAGAAGGATTGGGACCAGTACCTCCATCTGTTCCTGATGGCGTATCGTTCCGCAGTTCATGAGTCAACCGGCCAAACCCCTGCAAGTGTTATTATGGGCCGAGAGCTGCGACTTCCATGTGACCTGAAGTTTGGGACGCCACCAAGGCAAGACACTGCGGGAGATGACTACGTCAGCAAACTGCGACAGAGAATGGACGACATCCATGAACGGGTCCGTTTGAACATCCAGAGTGCCAGCGACAGAATGAAGGAGACCTACGACATCAAGGCGGATGCTGGTGGATATCAAACAGGTGACCTTGTCTGGCTATACAACCCTAAACGTCGCCGTGGACTATCACCGAAACTTCGGAACTCGTGGGAAGGTCCATATAAGATCATGAAAAGGATAAACGACCTCGTCTACCGCATATATAAGCCACCACGAGGAAAACCTAGGGTAGTCCACTTCAATAGGTTGTCCCCTTACGCCGGAAACCACGATCAAGTCCGCACCGTCAGATCACCGGAGGACGAAATGACGTTTCAGAGGTTCATGTCCCTGTACTCGAACGGACAGAAAGTTCAATATGGGGTAACCCGAGAGGAGTCACGAGATCTTTTCAAGGTGCCTGCCAATTACGCGTTAGCTCACTGTGTGGCAGAAGATCTCCAAATGTCCAGAGGCATTGCAGTGGTTTTCTCCAAGAAGTTCGGTCGAATCCAGGAACTGAGAGAACAGAACCCGGAAGTTGGAGGGGTGTTACAGCTGAGGAAAGGCCAGAGAAACATCTACTATCTGGTTACCAAGAAGCGTTCTCGTGATAAGCCGTCTTATGAAGATGTTTGGAAGAGCCTCACGAGATTGAGAGACACGATGCTGGACCAGAATATTGTAGACCTGGCAATCCCAAAATTGGCCTGTGGGCTTGATCGGCTGGACTGGAGAGTTATAAGAAGCATGTTGGAGACAATATTCAGATCCAGCGGCATCAACATTCTGGTGTGCTCCAACCATCTTCCTCGACCCAAAATGAAGACTGTGGAGTGCTACTTCCATCGAACGTCCAGGTGCAGACATGGAGAATCTTGCAGATATCTTCACACTCCAAGAATGACGTTTCGGGGCGAAACGTCTTTAAGAAGGGGGCAATGTAACGATTTCGAGACCGGCCCCGAGACCGGCCCTGATCTTATTAATTATGCACCCTCGTTCAACTACAGCTGCATATCTTCTGGCGTACGCATCGCCGAGAACAAGCTGGAATAATCGATTGTTCGATACTATTCGAAGAGCCATCTAGACGAAAAGTTCTATACTCCTGAATATTCGAGAATCGTGAATGGAAACTGCTTGGGAGTATATAAGCGGGACAGTCAGAAGAAGAGTTAGTTACAGTTACAGTTCCAGAGTTCGCTGATAGATAGCCACAGTAGAAATAAATTGAAATAGTAAATGTTTTAGTTGTTGTAAATAGTGTTTCAAATAAATTAGGAAAATTAGTTAGTGCAGTTTTACTACAATACATATTCAACAATTCGAGCAAAGATGGTGAATATTACCATGGCACTGAAGTATAATTTTTTATTTGAAAAAATAAACGTATTTTTCTCGAACTGACGTTATTCATTTCAATAAATGCGAACAAACAAAGACAGACATACAATGCCATGGGTTGGAGTGGGACACTTAAAATGCCTTGAATCGATCAATTTGGCTTCAAACTCAACTTTCTTATCTCTGCTGACTCATAATTTTCCTGGCAAAACAACATCTGAGACAGTAAACAAGTCCAAGGCCAAATCGTGTTTCTTGGAATTTCATTGGAGCAGACAGTAAACAAGCACGGAACGTGCCTTATCGCTATTTCACGGCGGCGGAGACGTATTTTTTTTTCTTTTGGAATTTCATTCGAGAGCGAGTGAATTAATAATAAGTCCATCATAATTTTTCTGTTGTGTGTTCTAAGACAGTAGATATTTTTCATATTAAATTTTTTCGTTTTGTCAATTAAGGCGGCGGCCATTTTTTTTTCTACACAGCGAATCACGTGACGTTTTTTTCTCTTCCATCCAATTGCTCTCAACGAATCACGTGACGTTTTTTCTCTTCCAGCCAATTGCTCTCAGCGAATCACGCGAGGGAAGGTTTTTTCATAACTTCAGCCATCGCCGCCATGTTTTTTCGCCTTCCGCTCCATCGCCGTCATGTTTTTTGCAGAAAAGACGCGCGCCACTTAGGGTAAAACGTTTTGAACCCGCCCACTCTTCCACATACCCCGAAATTCTTCGGCGAACACGTCATCTTCTTCAGCAACCCTCCACCAACGGCAAGAACTCGATGGACGCGGCCATCGAGAGATAAATCCCCGTGTGGAGCAACCTGTGTTCTGCCTCATGAAAGTGAGGCAGAACACAGGTTGTCTATCTACTCGCTTCTCGAATGATCTTGTGTTAATCGCCAGCGGGAAGTTAATGGTGACATCGGCTATAAATAGCGCTGTTGTCTGTGCTGTTTACGAGCTCCGTCAGAACCGGCTTTAGGAGAATTCGTCACACTATCAATGAAAACAAATGTAGTTAATGCTCAAAATTAACTTGTGAGACGAGTCAATATAAAAAGACAGGAAAACAATACACTCCTCAATGGATATATTCCTGCATATTAATGAAAATCAAGAGCACAAAACTTTACAACCACATAAGAGAAAATAAAATGTTATCATTACCATCCCCAAGTACACTTTCAAGGTAAGTGAAATTCTCCACTTTAAAATACAATAGAAAAAATACAAATTCAAATTGAGATGTAGTATACTTCCGTTCTCAATCAGAAATTTCATTTAAAATTATTTGACACGATGTTATACACACTGTCAATTTGACTAAACATTAATATTATTGAAAATGGGATACTGGAAGCCAGTGGTGTCAGTCAATGAGAACAAATAGAATTTTCCCCTTTACCTGTATTGTCACTAATAGATGTGCGTTTCGACAACCAAGTTACCTTCACCAGTAGGAAATTCATATACTGAAGAAGAAAACTTGGTAAAATAGAACTGAAGGAAAAATACAAGTGTGATAAAGGGGAAAATACCATAGGAATATACTTAACTGCTTTTTAGTATTCCTATGATGAAGATAATTTGTACTAAGGTAAAACACCCAAATGTTGACAGGGTGCCAATGATTGACACTTATGACAAATACACGCTATATTAAGGAATATTATACTCGTATGGAGATTTAAATTCGGGAATGTAACATCTAGCGTCATCTTTTATATGCATTCGAAGTCGTAAACTCATATGCTGCATCATTTCGATATGGATTAATTTTAAGTAGATCGATGCACGTGCATTTACAAATTTTTTTGATATTCATTAAGTTAATTGTTAGAGAGTGTGTCAACTTAGATGCTCCATAGCTAAGGTAAGAATATATGAATATTTTTTTCGTTGTACCTCAGGAAAGTAGGGCCTTATATCATTGTTTTTCTACACAAATGGATACGTGATTCTGTGTTGCAGGACTGCTATAAGGGGGTGTCAACCACTGGTTCCAAAAAACGAGAAAATTCTTAAAATTGACATTGAATGTCAACCATTGGGTTTGAGGCAGTTTTGTTATTGTATTAGTGTTTGTGTCTTCTATTTTTCTATCGATTTTCATAATTATTTGAATATAAGTTTCAGTCGTCTCTCTCAGTTAGAACTAATAGATGACACAGTGTCAACTATAGGTTCTTTCCAGATTTGGCTTTATTAATACAATCATGGTACATGAAAATAAGAAAAAAACAGAAGAATTGCAGAAAAAATTAGAGCAGAAAGACAGAAAAAAAGGAAATTCAAGAAAAAAAAAAGAAAGATGTCAAGAAAACATAAAAAAATCGAAAGAAAAATCTGTATTGAAGTTACGATTCAGAAACATCTGAACAGTGGGTAGGGTCTGATACTACTTACTGATAAGGAAGTTAGTTTGATAGGAAGTATACAGGATATATTGAGGAGAATAATACAGAACAAGATAATTTTAAAGAAAGTGATTATATAGTGGTTAAATTTCCTGGACACAAGAGAGAACATACATATTGTAACGATTTCAAGACCGGCCCGAGACCGGCCTTGATCTAATTCATTATGCACCCTCGTTCAACTACGACAGCATATCTGCTGGCCTACGAATCGCCGAGAACAAGCTGGAATAAAATCGATCACTTCGATACTGTTCGAAGAGCCATCTAGATGAAATGTTCTATACTCCCGAATAATCGAGATCCGTGGATGGAATCTGCTTGGGAGTATATAAGCTGGACAGTCATAGTAAGGGACAGTCACAGAGTTAGTAACAGTTCCAGAGTTCGCTGATAGATAGTCACAATAGAAATAAATTGAAATAGTTATTGAAGTCTATGTTTTAGTGTTATTAGAAATATTAGTTAGTGCAGTTTTACTACATTTGATGTCAGAAGTCGGATGTTTAAAATAAATAAGTGTTCGTCGCGTTAAAAAACTGATAGACATTTATCGCGCCTAATAGACTAGTTAGTGACCCGTTGAACATTTGAGTGTTTGCAAAGTGGATAGTTTTACGCGTCGCGGGACAATAAACTGAAAACTTTTTGTGTGAAATAAATAATAGACTGATATTCCGGTTAAAAACAATTAAAGACAAAATGTTTCCGAGGAGAGTTCACCTAGTTGAGCTAAAAGTGAGTGAATTGAAGCAAGAGTTAGAGAAGCGGGAGTTAGAAACAACTGGAAAGAAGGCCGTACTCCAAAAAAGACTTACAGATGGACTGATTGAAGAAGGAGAAGATCCCGAAACGTTTTTATTCGAAGTTTCAGGAATTGACTTGAGTTCAGTCATGAATAAATTCGACGAAAACACGAGATCATTGGAGGATAAACTTCAACAAAATTCCGTGAGTCTGGAAGATAAATTTCTTCAAAATTTAAAGAGTCTGGAGGAAAAGCTTCACGAAAATTCAAAAGTATAGAAGTGAAACTTCAAGAAAAGCTTGAAGAGAATTCGAAAAATCTAGAAGTGAAGCATTTGGAAAATTCAATTGGTCTGCGGGAGGAGCTTCTAGAAAATTCAAATAGCTTAAAAGAAGAACTTCTCGAAAATTCTAATAGTCTAAAAGATAATGTGAAGAGCCTGAAAGGAAAACTTCACGAAAATTCGAGAAACCTAGAAGAGAAGCTCCTAGAAAACTCAGAAGGCTTGAGAAGAGAACTTTGTGGTGTAGCGAATCGAATGGGAACTGTTGAAGCAGAGATGGAGAAAATCAAAGATGACATGGAGGAAGATATAAAAAAAATTAAGGAAACGCTCCACGATGAAATAAAAGACGGAATCGAGACAGAAATCAGCAGAATAAAGGAAAAATTCAGTCAACTAGAAAATCGAATGGATTCTGCGCATACCCCGGAAACTTCCAACAAAAATTCAACGCTGGACGTGAGTATGAACCTGGAGGAAGTTCAGAAGGACATCAAAAATTTCAAGATTAGTGCTGAATCTGGAAAACTCGCATTGAAACCGCCTCTTTTCGACGGAAATAATCCATGGGCAAACTACCCCGACAATTTGAAGCTGCTGCTGGGGATAAGGCTATAGCATTTACACTGACATTGCTTGGCGAAGCAATAAATATTTTACAAACTCTCACCGCCCAACAACAGGAAGACTATGAACAGCTAGTAAAACACTTGGAACTTCGCTATGGCCAAGTCCACCTTAAACACGTATATCAATCACAGCTGAAGAACCGATGCCAAAAATCAAGCGAATCGTTGCAAGAATTTGAGGCAGATATTGCACGCTTGGTTCGTCTTGCGTACCCAGCTACACCGGAAAATGTAATGGAGCGACTAGCGGTCCAGGCATTTTTGGATGGACTTCGTGACCAGGAAACCCGGCAAGCCCTAACACTGGCTCGCCCCGCACATCTCATAGATGCATTGGCACGCGCTCTGGAACTCGAAGCACCAAAGCAATCCTGCAAAAGCCAGAGTAGAGTCCGGATGATCGAGGAAGATCCACAGGAGCCCGCTAATGTCGAGGCTGTCGTGAGAAAAGTGCTGAAAGAAGTTGTGCCTGAGAGAAGACTGATACGATGCCGAAATTGCAGAAAACTTGAGCACGTGAAAAAATCGACATCAACGATGAAGGTCAAGAAGAAGCAATCGTCAGCCCGTATCCAACAAGCCCCAGTTAAAAATGCATATGTCGCTGTACTTCAAAGACAAGACAAAGGGGTCTTCGTAGACGGTCTCATTAACAACGAACCTCGCACCATGCTCCTTGATACGGGTGCGACTAGGACAATCCTTGGGCCTACTTTTGCCAAAACATCGGCAGAATTGAATCGTCACAGCAACTGGAGAGCCGGCAACTGTGTATGGTGAACTTCCGATTGAATTGACTTTATTAATTGACATCATGAACTCCAGAGGTTTTGAGCTGAATTTTAAAGACGGTGTCCTGCGGCGGGTGAACGGAGAAGAGCTGGTACTTCATGGGAGAAGTGAAGAAATGATTCGTGTTCTGCTGGCTGAAGATGTGAGCGTACCGGAGAGGGCTGAAACCATTTTGGAGGCTCGCCTGGATGGGGGTGTGAGCAATGGAAACGTGGTAATGTTCGAGCCCAAGCTCCATGATGAGAAAATTGGACGAGGAATCGCACTAGGGAAGACCTTGTTGCGAGTTGATAAATTTGTGCCGGTAAGGGTAATGAATGTCTTACCCTGTGACTTTGAAGAAAGGAACAATTCTGGGGCACTGTTCGTCAATTTCCTCTGTGATAAGGAGTGTACGCGGCACTGTTAGTCAAGCCAGTAACTTGCCAGCAGAATTGGAGAAGTTGGTTGCCATCTCATCCAAAGACATGGGACCTGCATAGCAGCCCAAACTGAGAGAATTAGTTAGGCAGTATCAGGACATCTTCGATACCGGAGTGGGCAGAGGTGGTAGAACAAAGGTGGTTCAGCACAAAATTAACACAGGAAATGCCCGACCAATCCGGCAATGAGCCAGAAGACTTCCTCTCGCCAAAAAGGAAGAGGCTGACAACATAGTCTGTGATATGGAGAAAGACGGAGTCATCGAGCCATCCGACAGTCCTTGGTCCTCTCCAGTAGTACCGGCAAAGAAGAAAGATGGTTCAACTCGGTTTTGCGTTGATTATCGTCAACTTAACAACGTGACGAAAAAGGACAGTTACCCTCTACCAAGAATAGACGACACGCTAGACACGCTGGCTGGATCTACTATTTTCTCGACCTTAGATTTGAAGAGCGGATACTGGCAGGTAGAACTGGCCCAGGAAGATCGAGAAAAGACAACTTTTACCGACGGCTCCGGATTATGGCAGTTCACAGTTATGCCATTCGGCCTCTGCAATGCTCCAGCCACGTTCGAAAGATTGATGGAGAGGGCTTTGAAAGGACTATCATGGAAGACGTGTCTGGTTTACCTTGACATTATTGTGGTCGGCACATCATTCAACGACCATGTAAAAAACTTGGAGGAGGTATTCCAGCGACTGAGAAGCTCCTTACTGAAATTGAGCCCCAAGAAATGTCATCCGTTCCAGAAAGAAGTACGATATCTCGGCCACGTTGTCTCTGGGAAAGGAGTGGCAGTAGATGAGCAGAAAATCAAAGCTGTTAAGGAATGGCCCGTTCCGAAAGACATTCAACAGCTTCGAAGTTTTCTTGGCTTGTGCACTTACTATCGCCGATACGTGCTGGGATTTGCTAATATCGCAAAACCACTAACCAGGCTCACGGAAGGACAAACAAGGTTCCAGTGGTCAGACGAATGCCAAGATTCGTTCAGGAAGTTGAAAGGAGCTTTGTTCAACGCACCAATTCTGAGCTATCCCCTTCCGGACGGAAAATTTATTTTGAACACGGACGCAAGCAATGTGGGACTTGGAGCTGTCCTGTCACAGATCCAGGAAGGACAGGAAAAAGTCATAGGTTATTTCAGCATGACCCTCAGTAAACCGGAGTGGAATTACCTTGTCACCAGGCGGGAGCTGTTGGCTGTTGTCAAAGGAGTAGAACACTTCTACAAGTACGTGTATGGGAGAAGATTCCTGCTGAGGACTGACCATGCAGCTCTCAAATGGCTCCTACAGTTCAAGAATCCCGAGGACCAAGTGGCACGTTGGATCGAGAGGCTCCAAGAATTTGACTTTGAGATCGAACATCGAGCGGAGACCAGCCATAAGAATGCAGATGCCCTGTCACGAAGACCATGCCCATGTGACTGTTCGCACTGCCGACGAGCAGAGGAGAAGGAGTCGACACTCTGCAGAACTACGGCGGTGGATGATAACTGGAATGACCAGAAAGACCAAGAGAAAGATCCAGATCTTGGTTTAGTCATCGGCTGGAAGAAGAGTGATTGAAGACCGTCGTGGCAGGAAATAGCCAGTTGTTCTCCAGTCGTCAACTCTTATTGGTCGCAATGGAGCTCCCTTACCCTCGACAATAGAGCCCTGAAACGTGTGTTGGAGACTGAGGATGGTGGAGAAGACAGACGACAGATAGTAGTTCCCAGGAGCAGGGATAGGATGTTCCCTGAGAAATTAATGATGGGGTCAGCGGAGGACATCTGGGAGTGACGAAGACCCTCCAGAATCTGAGGCAACGGTTTTACTGGGTCAATTGCCAAACTGACGTCAAAGACTGGTGCAGAAAATGTGCTGTAAGCGTTGCCAGCAATGGGCCTCGAACAAGACCTAAGGCCCCGATGCGCCAGTACAATGTGGGCAGCCCATTTGAAAGGATCGCCATTGACATCGCCGTTTCCCCTGTCGGATCACGAGAATAAGTTCATCCTTGTGGGGATGGACTACTTCAGCAAGTGGGCCGAAGCCTATGCCCTGCCCAACCAAGAAGTCATCACCGTTGCCGACGTTTTGATGAAGGAGTGGATTTGTCGATTCGGAGTTCCGTTGGAGCTGCATTCGGATCAAGGCAGAAATTTTGAGTCGAACCTGTTCCAGGAGATGTGTCAGATGCTGAACATCCGTAAAACGGGAACCACGGCTCTACATGGTGGAGCGGATGAATAAGACGATTAACCGCCACCTGAAGATTGGGATCAGTACCTTCATCTGTTCCTGATGGCGTATCGTTCCGCAGTTCATGAGTCAACCGGCCAAACCCCTGCTAGTGTTATCATCTGCCAAAGTTCACCAACGCATAGTAGTGAAAACGCTCCTGATATCTGAATAAGTGTAGCCATATCCAAGTGTTTCCGAAACTTGAAAGTTATACCAATCTGCAAGGAGTGAGACAGTGCATCTATAGGTCAACTCCATATAATTCTACATTGAATTACAACATAGTAATTTGATGAAAAGTAGCAAGATCAAACAAAATCTCGACTAAATCCGTAGGATAAAGAAGAGATAAGGGATCAGTAAAAACAATAGTCAGGTATTCCTATTCTCGAAATTGATAGTACGTGGGCTCATATGAGATATGGAGGATGTAACCAAATTGTTGGAAAAGTTGAGTAAGGATTTGAATGAAGTGAAAACACAAAACTATCAACTTGTCCAAGAGGTAACTGCACTAAGAAAGGACATACATGGTTTCAAAACCCAAGTGGCAGCAGATTTGTTGGAGTTGAAAAGGGAAAATGATCAACTAAAAAGTGAAAATATAAAGTTAGCCGGAAAGATACAGTCTGTAGAAAGAAAATTAAAGAAATATAATTTGGTAATTTATGGTTTAAAAGAAGGGGAGAGAGATCTCTACGAGGATGTGGTCTCTTTATTCCGTACGAAGCTTGCTATTGATGTAAAGGAGACTGATATCAGAGATGTGTTTAGACTGGGCCAAATTGATGAAGTGAAAAACCGTCCCGTTATGATTGAGTTTACAAGAAATAAACTACGGTTTGAAGCGCTGACTGGTCTAAGAAGTTGAAAGGAACTGGATTGTTCATAGCACCGGACTACATACAAGAGGATTATGTGAAGAAACAATATCTAGTGGCCCAGCAGAAAATCGCTAGAGAAAGTGGTCATATAGCGAAGATCAGAGGAAATAACCTGATAGTGGACAACATCAGTTACTCATTCGAAGATCTACAGACCAGGTTAGTGAAAGGTGATTCGTGTGAATCAGTGGGAAGTGAAAATTCGAAGAAAAGAGCTGCTGAAGATATACTAGAAAAAGAGAAAAATAAACCATTCAAAGCAAGTAGATTTTTAAGATCATCAACAAAATAAAAACTATTCTCACAGGTTCAATTTGATAGCATAAAGAAAACATTCTATTCATGAAATCATTGTATTGATCATGTCACATTTTTGTATAGGGCATCTTAATGTTAGGTCGTTGGTGCCTAAATTAACTGATATTAAAGAGTTAATCAACTTATACAATTTCTCCATTTTTTGTGTCAGTGAAACTTGGTTGTCTAGCAATATTGAAAATGAAGTTTGCAATATAAATGGTTATACCTTATTACGCAAGGATCGTCTTCGGGGAAGAGGAGGGGGAGTGGGCATTTTCATTGAAAATTGTATATCTTATAATAAAATTAATTCAGATAGTGATTTAGAACAGTTATGGGTTAATATCAAAATCGCGAAACTGAATATTGCTGTTGGTGTCATATATAAGCCCCCGGACTATTCAGTGATCGAATTTATTGCTAAGTTAGAAAATGATCTTACAATGTTGATACCCAAGTATGACGATATTATTATTCTGGGCGACTTCAACATTGATATGTTGAAAATATCGTCTACGTCCTATTCTAGGATGAACAATTTTTTAGGAGGAATGGGGTTAGTTCAGCTTATCGATAAACCAACAAGAATCAAAATTACTTCTAACACACAAATTGATCTGATCATAACAACAGAACATGGGGACATTAAAAAAAATGTTGAGGTAGCAGCAGCATCTCATATCTCAGATCATGAGCTAATATACATTGAAATTAATCTGAATTGCAACATTCGTACTTCGGTTTATAAAAAAATAAGAGATTTTAGAAACTTTGATGAAGAACAATTTTATCAAGATATCAACTCAGTTCCGTACCATATAATATATAATCTTCCAACTATTGATGATAAAGTGAATTTCATGAATGAAAATATCCTACAAGTCTTCAATACCCATGCACCTCTACGAAACATCAGAATCACAAAACCGTACGCTCCGTGGATCACTGATAATGTGAAGCTTCTCATGTCCTTGCGCAATAAAGCTCGAGTGAGATGGCAAAAAACTAAGTCATCTCTCCATTATGAATATTATAAGTCACTGAGAAATTATACCACATTGGCATGTCGACACGAGAAAAGAGCATATTTTCAATATATTCTGCAACAGCAAGGGGTCAGTAAAATTTGGAAGGATTTGCATCATATGGGAATCCAAAAAAATCGTGCATGTTTGCCAGATCATCTGAAAAACGTAGAGCAGATAAATCAGTATTTTGTGAATGGTATCTCGGCAGTTCCCGCAAATCCAGAAACTGTAAATTTTTATCTGAATAATAAGCACGACTCAGCTGGCCAATTTCAGTTCCATCTGGTTTCGCAAGAGAAAACACAAACCACTTTATACAAACTCAAATCAAATGCATTAATCTGAAGCTTTTACTTATGTGTTGTCCATTCATATTGCCATTTATAAACCATATAATAAATGTCTGTCTCATAAGCAATGTATATCCGCAGGCATGGAAAATGTCTCTTGTTCAGCCTATTCCAAAACAATCTAATGTAAACGAGCTTAAAGATCTTCGTCCGATCAACATATTGCCCACGCTCTCAAAAATATTAGAAAGAGAAATTGATGACCAGTTAAGACATTACGTATATCGCCTCAATATTTTACCAGAAAACCAATCTGGATTCCGGAAAGGTTACAGTTGTGAAACTGCCTTACTGCATATCACCGATGAAATCTTAAGAGGAGTTGATAATAAAAAACTTACTATGTTGATTCTTTTGGACTTTTCTAAAGCATTTGACACTCTGGACTGTAACTTGCTTATAAATAAATTGAAATTCATCGGTATTACCGACGAGACTGTCAGATTTTTCACAGCCTACCTGTTTGGTAGAAACCAGAGTGTCAAAATTGGAAATGATATATCACGTCCTCTTGAGTTGTCATGTGGAGTTCCACAAGGGTCCATTCTCGGACCATTACTGTTTACATTATATACCTGTGACTTCAAGCGTGTAATCGATCATTGTCACATTTCTATGCAGATGACACTCAGCTTCATTTAACCTTCCCTTCGTCGGAAGTTGATGTTGCTATCAATAAAATAAATAGCGATATAGCTTCACTCTTGACTTTCTCTAATAATCATTCTTTGAAAATTAATGCAGAAAAGACTCTCATGATGTTATTTGGCCCTCGTTCTCAAAGGAATTCACATGAAGACATCCGAATAAATGTGAACAATAAGGAAATTACCCCTGTTAAAAGTGCTAGGAATCTTGGTCTGACTTTTGATAATGATCTAAGATTTAAAGAACATATCAAGAAAACCCGTCGAACAGCCTTCATGAATTTGAAGCTGATTTATACTAACAGGGCATTCTTAAACCAAAAAGTAAGAGCCATCCTGTGTGATGCACTAGTTCTGTCCAGATTCAACTACTGCGACTCTGTTTATGGCCCATGCTTGGACTATGAGGATAGTAGATTAATACAGGTTATGCAAAACTCATGCCTTCGATTAATTTATGGAATACGACGTGGGCAGCATATATCTCATAAGCTTAAAGAAATAGGATGGTTAGATATGAAAAATAGAAGGTTACACCAATCAGCATGCTCTTTCCACAGAATAATTGAAACTAAAACACCCCCTTACCTAGCCAGAAAAATATCATTTCGTGAAGATGTCCACATCATCAACATTCGATTCGAGGGAACTATCACTCCTCCCTCTCACCGAACAGAAATATTTAAACGGTCTTTTTCCTACCAAGTGTCACTTATATACAATTTGTTGCCTCTGGATAGCAAAAAGCTTCCAGTAACAGCATTCAAAAAATATTTTAAGAAATATCTTATAGATCAGAGTAACGAAGTGCATTAACAAACTCATCCATAACAACTTTGTAACTATGGTATCTGATACTGTGATACTGACTTATAGCAGGCGAATTGGTTATTGATTTTTCTTCACTGTCATAGTTAAGGTATTATCTGAATTACTGTAATATGTATGTCGATATGGACTGGAAAAAGAATAGTTAAATATGTTCTTTATTGATATTATGGTTCAGAAACATCCAACGTATTTATATTTTACGTCCTTTTTTTTGTTTGTTTTCTCACGCTTAAGAATAATAACAGGGGTATCATGTAACGCGAGTTACATGATACCATCTGATCTTCGGCGTTTTCCCATAAAGTTGTTTCCGTTTTGTTATTTTTTTTTTTATCTTCAATTGTATTATGTGATGTTTATATGTATATACTGACTTACATGGGAAATAAAGACCTATTATTATTATTATTATTATTACGGGCCGAGAGCTGCGACTTCCATGTGACCTGAAGTTTGGGACGCCACCAGGACAAGACACTGCGGGAGATGATTACGTCAGCAAACTACGACAGAGGATGGATGATATCCATGTCCGTTTGAACATCCAGAGTGCCAGCGACAGAATGAAGGAGACCTACGACATCAAGGCTGATGCTGGTGGATATCAGAGAGGTGACCTAGTCTGGCTGTACAACCCTAAACGTCGCCGTGGACTATCACCGAAGCTCCGGAACTCGTGGGAAGGCCCATATAAGATCATGAAAAGAATAAACGACCTCGTCTACCGCATATATAAGCCACCACGAGGAAAATCTAGGGTAGTCCACTTCAACAGGTTGTCCCCTTACGCCGGAAACTACGATCAAGTCCGCACCGTCAGATCACCGAAGGACAGAAAGTTCAACATCGGGTAACCCGTGAGGAGCCACGAGATATTTTCAAGGTGCCTGCCTATTACGCGTTTGCTCACTGTGTGACAGAAGATCTCCCAAATGTCCAGAGGCATTGCCGTAATTTTCTCCAAGAAGTTCGACTTCAGGAACTGAAGTAAACAGACCAAGGAAGTTGGAGGGGTGCTACAGCTGAGGAAGGGTCAGAGAAACATCTACTATTTGGTTACCGAGAAGCATTCTCGAGATAAGCCGTCTTATGAAGATGTCTGGAAGAGCCTTACCAGATTAAGAGACACGATCCTGGACCAGAATCTTGTGGACCTGGAAATCCCAAAATTAGCCTGTGGGATTGATGGGCTGGACTGGACTGGAGAGTTATAAGGAGTATGTTAGAGACAATGTTCAGATCCAGTGGCGTCAATATTTTGGTATGCTGCAACCATATTCCTCGATCCAACTTGAAGACTGTGGAGTGTTACTTCCATCGAACGTCCAGGTGCAGGTATGGAGAATCTTGCAGATATCTCCACAATCCAAGAATTACATTTCGGGACGAATCGTCTTCAAGAAGGGGGCAATGTAACGATTTCGAGACCGGCCCTGATCACTTCATTAATAATGCACCCATGACAAGCCAACAAGGTCTCCGATCGCAAACACATGAGTCACGCGTAGAAAAAACGCGAAGTATGCCACATTGTTTCAAAATCTTTGATGGAAATAACATACCACAAGTTATATTGATGTTACAGAAATATATTTACAAATGCCTCCTAATTTTCATCAACAGGGTAATACTTTTTCTAGTTGCCCATAAAATTTTTCGGCAGCATATGTCCAAGTGATTCAATTACTTATACTAGTGAAGGATATACGGGTGCAATTTCTGACAGAGAGGTGGTTGAAAGATGTGACTTAAAATACTTTTTAAAAGAACATGGTGTTAGGGCTGATGAAGTATTTGTTGTAGAAGACTTGACAAGAATCGTAGACGACAGACTGCTGGAGAAGAGCACACAACGAAGAATATTGCTAAATCTAGAGTTAACATAGAAAGAGCTATTGGTTGAATAAAGTGTTTTAAAATCCTTTCAATAAATTGACCATGCTGTTATTTTCCTATTTTATCAAATATTTTTACAATAGTGGGTCTGTATGGTTAATTTTGAATATTGTTTGGATTTTTGAGAGATTATACCTGTTTTCCATAATAATCTATAATGTTTACTGTTAATCAACTTAACGAAATTATACAAAAACGAAATTTCACTTATTCCTAATTTGACCTAATTGTTAAATAATTATTCATCCTGTATAACATTTTGTGTGAAGTAATTTGTATCAAGTGGTACAGTTATAATAATTGAACATAAGAAGTTGGTTAGTTGGAGATTGTCAGATTGACAGAGATCGATTTTTATGAAATTATAAATTGTGTTTCTACGACCTATTAAATAGTTTATCCATTTCATTGTATGTTATTGAGCTTTTCTACATAAACCTATAAAGTTTTACAAGGGGTTATGGGTCCAGCAGGGGTTGAATAGTAGAAGGCACCATCCAGAGATACTTCGTTACATTTCCTTAGTTTGGCGGAGATGGAGCAGACTCAGCACCTAAAATTGAAGGGGCAAAACAATTGGAATCTTTGGAAGTTCCAAGTAGGCATAATTTTGAAGTCAAAGAACTTGTTAGACATAGTTACTGGCAAGGAAGTATCTCCAAGAGATCCAAGAATGAACGCCTCAACAGTGGAAAGAAATACATTTGAAAAAACTAAGAAGGAATGGATAGATCGGGACAACAAGGTGCAGGAAATCCTTGTTTCCAGACTGGAATGGCTCTCACAACCAAAGCAACTTCCTCGTCTCATTCACAGCATCTTCGAAAGTATCCTAAGAAGGCCGGTGGGAAAAGACCGATTTGTCATTAAGTATTGCAAAAAAATTGGACATGTGATGAATAAATGTTGGTTCAAACAACAGAAAGAAAATCCGAACTTCAAGAAGGACGAAAATAATTATTTCAAAAAGGATAACGAAGCATCAGGGTATAACGCATTTCTCAGTACTGCTCTCTGCAGTGGCAATGTGGACAAAAAATCATGGTATGCAGATTCCGGAGCTAGCGAGCATATGTGCTGCATAAGGAACCAGTTCGCGGAACTAGAGTATCTTCATGAACAAAGATTAGTCAAGATATGTGATGGATCTACTATTGAAGCTACAGGATTGGGCAAAATTCACCTACGAGCATTCACAGGAGATGTTTGGATGGATACTGTTCTACAGGAAGTATTGTATGTCCCGGATCTGAAAATAAATTTGTTTTCTATAAGTAGTGCTTTACAAAAGGGTTATAGGATATATACTGATGAAAATATTTGTAAATTCATAGATTTCTAATGATACAACCTGTACTATAGCAAAAAGGGAAGGTAAATTATACAAAATGCAATTTCAGTTCATCAGTAGTGTAGTTAATGTAACTGTCAACTGATTTGAATACTTGGCACAGAAAATTACCTCATCAGAATTATTCTCACGTGAAAAATGAATTAAGAGAACATAACATATCTTATAAACCTGTGGAAACCAATTTTTGTGAGGCATATCTTGAGGGTAAGCAACATAGACCACCTTTCAATAGGAGTAATTCTGTAACTACAGCGGTTGGTCAAATAATTCACGCTGATGCCTGTGGGCCTATGGAAACTGATGCAATCGGTGGTTCAAAATAATTTTTACTTTTCAAAGATGATTTCTCTTCTAAGAACCGATAATGGTCTTGAATTTGTCAATTCCGATGTTCAAAATATTCTTTCTAGTATAAGAATTTGCCATCAAAAAACTGTACCGTACACACCTGAACAAAACGGGTGTGCAGAAAGGGATAAGCGAAACATTGTGGAAGCAGCTAGGAGTATGTTGTGTGCTAAAAAAATGAGTAAGCAATTTTGGGCAGAAGCTGTACCTACATGTACACGTTCCAAAACAAAAAAGATAAAAATGGGATAGAAAGAGCAGAAAGGGTATTTTTGTGGGTTATGGAGACACGGTAAAGGGCTTGAAAATATACTTTCCGGGCACAAAAACCATGGAATATATGCTCGTGATTTCTTTTTCCTCCAGATGAAATAACTGAAACCCCTTCTGAAGATTCAAATAGTAAATATACATATCATTTGAGTAGGTCTGAAACTTCAGAATTAAAAATGGGTGAAAACTTAGTTCATCTGCGGGAACCTAATGATGAACAAGAAACTCAGCAGTCTACCGATCATGAAGAATTACAAATCCCAGTTAACCTCGAAGATTCGAAAAATAATTGTGAAGATAGCGTATACAAGAGGGAAGAGTTATGAGAAGAAGGGATCAAATCAAGCCACCACGAAGAATGGATGATTTTGAATACAGTTTTCTTGGAATGGTTGAGCCAATGTCTTATAGTGAAGCTATTGAAGGACCTGTTAAACTGAGATGGATAGAAGCAATACGCGAAGGAATGGAAAGTCTGGGGAAGAATAACACGTGGGTATTAGTGGATAAATCAGAAGTGGATCTTCAAAATAAAGGATGATGGTAGGTATAAAGCTAGGTTAGTCATTAGAGGATGTGAACAACGTTACCCCATAGACTATAATGAGACATTCAGTCCTGTCGTGAGTAGCGCCCCACTTCGAACTTTGATAGCTTCAGCCACAAATTTTTACATATATCCCCCAGAAGGTCTCAATTCAAGTGTAAAGGTCTGTAAACTCATCAAAGCCTTATATGGTCTCAAACAGGCACCACTCAAATGGAACCAAACGTTCACAACTTATTTAAAGAACATTTGCCTAATACAGAGTGAAACAGAAAAATGTATATTCAACACGATCTGATTTATGTTTCTCTGTTGGTTACTGCAGCAGATATTTGAATAACTGGAATAAAAGTTCTGTCATGTTAATAAAAAGGGTTTTTAGATATCTCAATGGTTCTGTGGATAAGGGAATTCAATTTGAGAGTAATTGTAAACTTGAACTGAAGGCTTATTGTGATTCCGATTTCGCTGGTAACACACTCTACATTGATAATCAGAGTTCGATAAAATTGATCAAAGATGGCATCATCAATAGAAGGAGTATAGGGTCAATAAATCAAGCAGGCCGTTCCGTCCTTACGGGTATGGTCAATAGGCGTGGTCTAATATTTGAAGTAGTTCGAGTGTTCAAAATAACCCACAGAAGTGCCAATGAGACAGCAGGGGAAAAGTTGGGTTATGTTTATTTGAATAAAAAGAACCTTTGTCACTTTTGGTTAATTTTCATTATATCATTATATTTTATTGTTGATTGGATAAATACCAGGTACTAATTCTAAATTTGTTATTGATTGTAATTGATAGGTGCACAATAAACTCGAATTACGGAAAAGTGTCGGTAGATTTCCGGGCTCAGGACAGTCCCGTCCCGACCAAGGGTAAATTACATAATATGGAGATTCAGCATATTCAGATTCAGCCGTCGACCTAGTCCTATGAGGACGGGAATTGGAAAGTTAAGTTGATAAAAAAAACATGAAAAGTTGTCCTACGATGGTCATTGTTGCATTCGCGTTCGTAGCCAAATACTTGGAAAGATTTTGATAGGCCAGACTATTTACTATTTATTATTGGCCATATACAAAAGTTTATTAGCACATAACCTTTGTTATCACACTAAAAACAGTGAAAACTTAAGTTATAAGAAAGCATCCATGATATACTGTGAGTGGATAAATGAAGTGGAAGTGAAAATCTCAAGAAGACCCATTAATAAAATGTAGTGTGAAGTGAAAAACAAATTGTAAAGCATTAAGTAGACTGCCAGACCATATTAAATAGTTTTTAGAAAGCCATTCGATTTTACTCCATTAACTGTGTCATAAATCGTATTTTTGTTGATATTCTTTATTGTGATATGTAGGACAACATTATAATTGTCCTGTCCCTGCCAAATGAATAATAATCAACTGTTTAACTAATATTTCCCTACGGATAACACCACGATCTACAACCAAGTTGATCGAAGCGCCATCCGCACGGAACAAGACAAAACACTCCCAAGTAGCACAGTCTCCGGGAAGAGAAATCTGTAAAAATTCGAACGAGTTCGAATATATTGTGCCAGAGAGGTATCAACAATGTTGAGAGAATATGGGGTGCCCTTCTCTCTAAGCGTTTCAACCAAGTGGAAAATGAAAGGCAAACATCTGTCAGAAAACAACTACTTCCCTGGCTAATACCACGACGAACATTGAACTACAACTGACAGATATTTGAGCAACGTTCTTCAAAGAAGACCCAATTGCAAGTGCTTGTCTCGTAATTAAACAGAAAATTATCCTTCATTTGGCTGGGGATGACCACCTGCAGACATGCATGTTTCGAGGTTTATTGCCTCTCATCAGTGACAGGGTAGGTCGGACAACATTATAACTGTCCTGTCCCTGCCAAATGAATAATAATCAACTGTTTAACTAATAATTCCCCAAGGATAACACCACGATCTACAACCAAGTTGATCGAAGCGCCATCCGCACGGAACAAGACAAAACACTCCCAAGTAGCACAGTCTCCGGGAAGAGAAATCTGTAAAAATTCGAACGAGTTCGAATATATTGTGCCAGAGAGGTATCAACAATGTTGAGAGAATATGGGGTGCCCTTCTCTCTAAGCGTTTCAACCAAGTGGAAAATGAAAGGCAAACATCTGTCAGAAAACAACTACTTCCCTGGCTAATACCACGACGAACATTGAACTACAACTGACAGATATTTGTGCAACGTTCTTCAAAGAAGACCCAATTGCAAGTGCTTGTCTCGTAATTAAACAGAAAATTATCCTTCATTTGGCTGGGAATGACCACCTGCAGACATGCATGTTTCGAGGTTTATTGCCTCTCATCAGTGACAGGGTAGGTCAGACAACATTATAATTGTCCTGTCCCTGCCAAATGAATAATAATCAACTGTTTAACTAATAATTCCCCAAGGATAACACCACGATCTACAACCAAGCTGATCGAAGCGCCATCCGCACGGAACAAGACAAAACACTCCCAAGTAGCACAGTCTCCGGGAAGAGAAATCTGTAAAAATTCGAACCAGAGAGGTATCAACAATGTTGAAAGAATACAGGGTACCCTTCTCTCTAAGCGTTTCCACCAAGTGGAAAATAAAAGGCAAACATCTGTCAAAAAACAACTACTTCCCTGGCTAATACCCTCGACGGACATTGAACTGCAACTGACAGATATTTGTGCAACGTTCTTCAAAGAAGACTCAAGACAGGACAATTATAATGTTATCCGACCTATCCTGTCACTGATGAGAGGCAATAAACCTCGAAACATGCATGTCTGCAGGTGGTCATTCCCAGTCAAATGAAGGATAATTTTCTGTTTAATTACGAGACAAGCACTTGCAATTGGGTCTTCTTTGAAGAACGTTGCACAAATATCTGTCAGTTGTAGTTCAATGTCCGTCGTGGTATTAGCCAGGGAAGTAGCTGTTTTCTGACAGATGTTTGCCTTTTATTTTCCACTTGGTGGAAACGCTTAGAGAGAAGGGTACCCCGTATTCTTTCAACAAACTTGATTAGTAATTAGTCATTTATGGTACAGGTTCGTAAAGTAGGACTTTTCTGTATGAGTATCAACTTTGCTGAATGATGCGCAGTCAAGTACAAAAAAAGTCCTTTACAAAAATGTATGATACGATTTTTTTTCTACGACAGTTGTTATATCGACAAATTATAGCAATTGTTGAATATTTTATCTAATAAAGTTTTCAATTTTCATCGTAACATCTAAAGATGACTTCCGAGTAAACTTTGACAACAAAATAGTCTTTTTCAAGAATTGGTAAATGTATGAACAATGGGTAAAAAAATAATTCAGGAACAGTGGATTTTTTACGCACTTGTGCTAAATAGTATCACTTTTCACACTGTGAACAGTGCCTAGGTAAAATCAAGTTTACTCACTGTCATAGAAAAATGTATATTGAAAATTGTATGACCTGGGGCCTATATCACAAACACTACAATTCCAACAAGTGTAGTTATTCTGTAACAAAGTAACTTGTAGTTTCTCTAGCAGGGGCACTGATAGTTACGGAACCTTGTGATAACCACAAGTACTTATATGAAATAATATGTCTCGTTCATTGAAGACTGCTCTAGCTGCTCGAGATCACTTTCACATCTGTTTATCTCTCTCTAACACTTGTACTTCATTTGTCTTTCTCTTGAAAAATAAACTTCAAGCAAGTCGAGCAGTCAGAGTATGTCTTAACGAATGACACTTGTGTGTTACAGGAAATCAGGGTACTTATGAGTATAAGTGAATTACCAATAACTTGTAGACTTGTTTCAGTTGTAAGACTTGTGTTATAGGCTCCTGGTATTTTCTGTACATAAATGAATGTTCTGTTCTGTTCTGGCACAATATATTCGAACTAGTTCGAATGTTTACAGATTTCTCTTCCCGGAGACTGTGCTGCTCTGGAGTGTTTTGTCTTGTTCCGTGCGGATGGCGCTTCGATCAACTTGGTTGTAGATCGTGGTGTTATCCGTGGGGAAATATTAGTTAAACAGTTGATTATTATTCATTTGGCAGGGACAGGACAATTATAATGTTGTCCGACCTACCCTGTCACTGGCAATAAACTCGAAACATGCATGTCTGCAGGTGGTCATTCCCAGCCAAATGAAGGATAATTTTCTGTTTAATTACGAGACAAGCACTTGCAATTGGGTCTTCTTTGAAGAACGTTGCACAAATATCTGTCAGTTGTAGTTCAATGTCCGTCGTGGTATTAGCCAGGGAAGTAGTTGTTTTCTGACAGATGTTTGCCTTTATTTTCCACTTTGTGGAAACGCTTAGAGAGAAGGGTACCCCTGTATTCTTTCCACATTGTTGATACCTCTCTGGCACAATATATTCGAACTAGTTCGAATGTTTACCTATTGAATAGTTTTCCATTTCATTGTATATTATTGGGCCTTTCTACACAAACCTATAAAGTTTTACAAGACTAATAATAATAATAATAATAATAATAATACTCCCTCATAAACACTCATATAGAGTGTACCCAAAGGCATAGTCTATGCGGGTAGAGGACGTCTATTATTATTATTTACCGTGGCGCTCCGGGGCGACTTACTGATGATGTTTTTGGTGGTGTAGGTATTCATTTTTTAGCTGTGGGAAAACCCGTAAAACCTACAGCACCACCCCGGGTGGTCGGTGCGCACTTCAAAAGCTAGCACCAGACGTCAGGATTGGCATCTAGGCAACTCACATTATACTTGATTCAACAACAAGGCATGTGGCCACCTAAAGAGAACCCAATGTATTTGAGAAAACAGATTCCGTGCCGGAGCCTCGAACGTCTGTCTGATGCGAGCCAGAAAGTTCCACTGCTAGATACCTTAGCCACTAGTCCATCGACCACCATATATATGATATGATATGTACCTATGAAGAGAATAAGTGTAAATATATAGATTGGGATCACAGCTAGTTGACTATTCAATCACAGAATATGCCTATGGGTTGGCAACTGCGCCGGCGGGGTGTACGAGATGGGCGGAGAACAAGCCGCTTCCTGGATTCTTCTGCCGACCTCTTCTTGCTTCGCCGGGGGAGCGCTCTGCTCCTGAATCCTCTTCTGCCAAGAATTGACTTTTGGCGGAGGAGCTGGTACGTACCTTTATAGGTCGCGGTTTCATGATTTTCTCCCACCTTTCCTCAAGGAACTGAAGGGTCATTCGAAAGTTTATTGGACTGGTTGAAAGAGAATGTTGAGACTGCTGCAAAGAGTGCGAATCATTTACTTGACCGTTCAAACTAAGATTATGATATGATTCGGATTCGGTCTTTGTTTTGAGAGAAGAGAAAAGTATTTTGTTTCTGTGTTTTTCCTATCAAGTTATTGTGTTTCATCTAGAATTTCAATTTCACTTTGCACCGATCAATATTCTTGAAATTTGTCTATTAAATGCTGTTCTCTAGTAACAAATTCATTAACATCAATTGCAGAACTAGTTTCATTAGATGAAAAGAACTTTTCAATCCTAGTTATACTAACTTTGATTTGAGAACGTTTTTTAAGTAACTTATCCATTATTTCTTAGTAAAATGTCACAGAGAGGATAAATTATTGGAATGTACGCAAATGAACTATTGTTGATAGGTAGAGATTCGGAATGGTCTGACCTTGATATCCCTGTGTATTCGTGAGTCTTGTCTTGACTTGTTTGTAGAATATGAGTGGATATGCTGAATATGTGGCTAGATATGCCAAGCAGGGTTGTTTGTGGTTGATGTCGCGGGAAAATACTGTATCTTCTACTGGATATGCCGAGCACGAATGTTGATCGCACCACCCTGCACTGTCCTGATTTCCCAATGTCCACACTTCTCAATCAAAATCCGCATCGTAATGGACCAATATTATGTATAGATTCTTCGATAGCGAGCTAGGTCACGTAGTCTTGTCTAGACAGAAGTCAAAAATAAACGTCAAAGAATTTCAATAACGTTTTCACGATTTGATTCCAGCTTCCATTAGACCATTGAAATGTGGGGAGCTTGGTGCACTGAATGACCATTCAATTTTCTCATGTTCGGACGCAGTTTTCATGAGGTCATTGAGCATCGGGAAGCATTCCTCTCTTTGTACATGGGTTTTCAGTTGGAGCAATTGAATACCAAAAATAATCGTCGGATGGAAACCATTTCAGGCCGAGATTCTTGACGACAGAATCCTGTGAGTCAAAGAAAAAATTGTCTTGCTGATAATCCTCTGGGACAAAATGTTCCAGGAGGGCGGGATGGTTAGCGGACCATTTCCGAAGGTAAAATCCACCTTTCCCGAGTAAGGCTATTAGTTCGGATTGCACTTCCTTCGCACTATCCAGGGAGTCCGCTCCCGTGACCAAGTCATCGAGATAGATGTCACTGCATATGACTTGAGAGGCTTTAGGAAATCCAGATTCCTCCTTTGCCAATTGTAACCACGTCCTTATTTCAAGATAAGGACTGGATGATAAACCATATGTGACAGTTGAACAGTTGAAAGTCTGAAATCTTGAACAGGCTTTGCAGAGGAAAATCTCCAGTATTCTTTGGTAATCGAAGAGAGATTTGTTTAGCAAAATCTGCTAATACATTTGTTTTATATCGGAAGTAACTACATAGCGGTGGAGTCGGAAATTGAGCAGAATACTGACCAGATCTCTTTGAAGTTTTTCACCAGTGAGAAGGGTGTCATTGAGGGAAAAACCTTGAGTTGATTTACAGAAAGCGTCAAAGATTACTCCTAGTTTTGTAGTAGTGCTGTTGGCGTTTGAGGCACATAAGTGCGGAATGTAGTAAATATTTTCAAGAGATGAAGGTGCTTCAACAGCTTCCATGTGATTAAAAAGTAAATAATCCTTCATGAAAACAGAATACTGTTGAAATAGAGAAAGTTGTTGCTTCAAGCGACGTTCAAGAGTGAAGAACCGTCGGAGAGCAATTTCTTGGGTGTTCCCAAAATAGGGTTATTTGTTCCGAAAAGGTAAAGAGACCACACTTCCTGAAGAAAGACGGAAATGTGTTTTTTCACATAAAGAATCCTCTGGTGACCAAAAATCAACTGCAGTAGGTACCTCTTCCAACTCCCAAAACTGTTTTAAAGTGAGATCTAGCGAAGTTTCGCGTAGAGAGAGGCATGTGGTGATAGAAGTCGGTGAAGAAATATTGTGAACATTTCCCATAATGATCCAACCAAAAGAGTATCCAAAGCAACAGGTTCTACTTTGTTCGACCAGTTTATACCAACACCGAGCGAGCTCAATATAAAAAAGTGGTTGCTTTAATTTGCGTTTATTATACAATGGCCGATTGTCTCGAGCGTGAAATCAATATAAGAAATTGAAATAGAACTTATGGTTTTGTAACATTATCTGAACAATATTTATTTTTGATAGAGAATTATAACATATTGGAAATAGAATTGAAAAAAACAAGAATTGGCGAAACAGCGAGGATAAAAAAAGGATACAAAAAACCCAGTAAAACAAAAAATGAAAGGTAAACTATTTGAAATTGAATGATTAAATGACTGATTTTATTTACTCAACAATATTCGTAAAATCCAAATAACTGGTACAAATCAATTGATTTATCCGGTTCGAAATTTGTTAGTGATTCGAAAGAGTTAGGGTTCCATCAGTTGCAGTAAAGAAAAGTCAAATTTTCTTACCGAATGTTTTCTGCGACTGTCCTTCTCACTGGCCAGTTTTCGCCGCTCGTTCTCTTAGATAAGAAGTGGACTGTATTACTTGGGGGGTTTTCTTCGTTTCACTGGTACGAAAAACACTTTTCTTTGTACGTCGGAATCGCGGTTTTATCTATCTCGTTCGAATGTAATTTCTCGACAGACCTCTCTCCCGGTCACGGTGAAAATTGACTCCATTCCACAGCTGGTTGGAATATTGAGATACACTGCACGGCGCAGTAAAGGGATCGATGGTACGATACTTGAAGTTACCAAACTAAATAGTAAATAACAAAAACAAAATGTAAGCGAGGCGTGAACACATATGCGATTATAATGTTTATCCCGAATTACTTTCAGTGATCTGTTCATAAAGGGTATATCAAAGTTGTGTTCTCACCTCAGGCAGTTTTCGACATATCAAAAGTGTTTGAGAAAACTGGCCTATGCATAAGTTTACGGAAAAGACTGGCGGGAATCATTTCAAATTACGGGACAAAAAATAAGAACGGTACCAAATGTATAAAAATGGTATTATTAGCAGTAACAAATTGGGCGTGTCTTTTGTGGAGATATTAATGTAATAGAAAACAACTACTTACCTGGATAATACTTCGACAGATCTGTTAGATATAGATGCAAAAATTCTTAATTCGAAGGAATAAATATGTAATAGCTTTCTGAGACAAATATGTAGCTGGAAATGATAAAAAACATGATTTAAAATTTTCTAACAAAATTTTATATCAACTTTTTTTGGGACAGAATGTAGATTTCCAATTAATTTTTAAGTTTATCAACCCACATGATTCTGTACAATAATTTTTTGATCTTTAGCAATAAATGCACTGTCGTGTAACGGTGACTCCGTTCTGTATAAATCTAAGTTCCAGGCATTATTTCAATTCTTGAAATTATCCTTTTTTTTTGTTTAACTTTATACAATGCTTCTACATTTACCACTTTAAGTAAATATCAGATGCTTTAACTGTGTAGGAATAGTTTATTGTACAATGGGTATGAAATGACATACGAGTAAGTTATGAAATTTTGGCATTTACTCACTACGCTTTTACCGTACTACAAAAATCTATTTCACTGAACAATAATACAAAAAAAATAGATGTCTAACTGCGATTTGAACTCATGAAAACTACCTCATAACCCTCGAAATTCTTTCCATCATGCTACGATCAACCTTAGTAATATGTCAGATTTCAATTATTACTCATATATCGGCAAAATACTACCTATTACCTACCTACCACTTCCGGAGGACACTTCCGGAGAAAGAGGATGTTTGCTGCTGCGTGTCAATCTACAAAATATTTGGAGGCGGAATCACAGTTTTTTCGTAATACCTAATATTGGTAATAAAATTTAATGTGAGCCTTGCCATTTCGGTAATATCAGGTAGTGAGACAGAAATAAGAAGGAATTTAATAAGGACATGAGAATTTATTTAAGTATATTGACCGCACGCTATGCCATCTTTGAGAGAATAATTTAACCGGCGTTCCGCTATTGGGCTTAATACTACTTGGAAGTACAAAAAATTGTCACCAGATGGTAAGGACATTCAAATGGCGGGAATATAATTCTCATAAGCACAAGATGTAAACATGCAAGTACTGAATTTGGAATTATATTATGAATAATCAGATATTCAGGAATTATTGAATTCTGCACCAAGAACAATATATATACAGTGAGGACCAAAAGTCCGTCGCCCCCCCCGTAACTTCTTCATTTTCCATATTACAAAAAAATGTTAAATACATAAGTTGTAGGGTTTCATTCGATCTCTTTAATGGTTTGAGTTTCATTCATACAGAGTGTCTCAAAAAAGCACGGTGACTTAGAAGTTAATTTTTTTAAATGGGACACCCTGTATTTCATTGCATTATTACATTCTACGTTGAATTCTGAACAAGTTTGATAAATGGTTTTCTATCAAAAAAGTTAATAGTTTTGGACTTATGAACACTTGGAAATAATTATTTCGACTACTTTTGCACCAGTTCACGAATAAATTAATGAGTTAGGCTATGCACGCTAGGCGCGTTTATTTTATCCATGACAACGAAAAAAACTCTTATCTGTTTTTGCCAAATGTCATTAATATTTTGTAGGTTTTCAAAACTTTGTTTCAAACGGTTTTCAATTTCTCTTGTTGATTAATATGGCTCGTTCAGTAGCAGACAAAGTTGAAGCCGTTATCATATTTGGTGAAGCTAACCGAAATTACCACGCTGCTATTCGCATTTTCAATGTACGGTTTCCAAAACGTCCGATGTGTCGAAAATATCTGCAGAAATTGGTGGAAAAAATTTAACCAAACTGGCACCGTGAAAGATGCTCCGAGATCTGGGAGGCCGAAAATAATTACGGAAGATGTTGAAATTCAAGTACTAGCCGAAATGGTAAATAACCCACAACAATCAACTAAGCAAGTAGGTGAGACATGTGATTTTTCTAAAACATCAGTAAAGAGGGTTTTAAAACAAAATAAATTCCATCCTTACAAAATAAAAATTTTGCACCAATTGGTTGAAGATGATCCAGACCGGCGACTTGAATTTTGGGAGACCATGGCAGAAAGAATTGTTGCAAATCGACTTTATTTGCAACACATCTGCTTTAGTGATGAAAGCACTTTTTACCTAAATGGAAATGTGAATACCCAGAATTGTAGATATTGGAGTGATGAGAATCCCCATGAATTCCGCGAGGGGCATACTCAATTTCCCCAGAAAATTAATGTTTGGGCTGGTATTTTAGGTAACCACATTGTAGGTCCCATATTCTTGGAAGAAAATTTAAATGGTCCCAGATACCTCCAAATGCTGCAAGACACAATAAGTCCCAGTATCGATGAGATCGTTGCGCAAAACCCACATGAATTTTACTTGGATGTAACATTTCAGCAAGATGGAGCGCCACCACACTATTTTCGGGAGGTGAGAAATTACTTAGATGAAAGGTATCCAGGTAGGTGGATTGTACGTCGAGGTACAACAGAGTGGCCAGCTCGCTCACCGGACATCTCACCGCTTGATTTCTTTCTCTGGGGCTATGTGAAATCCGTAGTTTTTAAGACAGTTTGTGGGTCGTTAGATGAACTGCGCCGTCGAATTATTGAAGTGTGTTCAGAAATAACACCTCAAACCTTGATTAATGTTAGGGAAGAGTTTACAACCCGACTATTTATGTGTCAAGAAATGCATGGTGGACATGTCGAACATCTTTTGAAATAGATAAAAACTCACCGTTTTTAGTTATAAATTAAAATATCTCTTCAGTTTTTAATGATTCTTGATCTGTATTTATGGACTACCTTATTTGTTAATAAAATGTTTCAACTTCATTTGTACTAGTTTTTCGTGAGATTCAACAACTCTCAATTGTAAAATGGTACGACGAGGTAAGTTACACATGGTGCCATCAGCAGTTTGCAACATTGGATAGCTTTCAAAAAGTTAGGATAGGAAAGTGGAATACATTGTGATCCATTTGTTACGATTTTCTCATTGAACTGGCGCAAAAGTAGTCGAAATAATTATTTACAAGTGTTCATAAGTCCAAAACTATTAACTTTTTTGATAGAAAACCATTTATCAAACTTGTTCAGAATTCAACGTAGAATGTAATAATGCAATGAAATACAGGGTGTCCCATTTAAAAAAATCAACTTCTAACTCACCGTGCTTTTTTGAGACAATCTGTATGAATGAAACTTAAACCATTAAAGAGATCGAATGAAACCCTACAACTTATGTAGTTAACATTATTTTGTAATATGGAAAATGAAGAAGTTACGGGGGGGGCGACGGACTTTTGGTCCTCACTGTATGGTTATATAAATAGAATAAAAAACAACCCGAACAATGCATGATTCTACCCATATAGACTATTCAAAAGTAGTAATATTGTCAAGAATGGCGCTAATCCAAAACCTAATTTATTTTGTCTGATATAGGGTTTTTTTGTGCCCTGGTAATTATGTCAAAATATACCTATTAGAATCTAGTGAATTTAAGACTTGTTTTATTTGTCTATAGGAAGCCAAGAAGAAACGAAGTTTGTTTTTCCTGTCTACGTCCCAGGCGATACGGCTTATAGCTTCACTAAGGCCCCAGTCGCGACAATATTTTCAGAATCTTCTCTTATTTATTATACCTACATTGATGCCAATAGTCATGATATTTTGGACGATATTTAACAGATTTTCTCGAATTTTGACAAGCCAAATAATCATGAAATCGATGAAATCATCAAATAACATTAGAAATATCAATAATTCATGTGCAAATTAATACCAAAATAATTGCTGAGAACTGGAATGACTTCCGTACATAGATGGACGGAGTATTAAATTAGAGTGCACGCTAGCGAGGCGGTTAGATGTCGGCTTTCTAAACTTCCGCTTGCATTCGGCCAGGTTCGAATCCTGGAAAACGAGTTTTTTTTTCAAATTCATAGGCAATTTCATAAGCAATGTAAGTTGTCTAGATGCCAATCCCGACGTCTGGTGCTTGCTTGGAGTTCGCGCCGAACACACGGGGTGATGCTGTAGGTTTTCCTACAGCTGAAAAGTGAATACTCCACCAAAAATAAGTAAGGCGCCCCGAAGCGCCACGGCAAATAATAATAATAGCCGTCCTCTATCCGCACAGGCTATGCCTTTGGGTACAATCTATGAGTGTTTACGAGAAAGTATCGTTATTATTATTATAACAACACTGACAAAAGTTGAAAGTTTTTGATCATAGCAGAAGTGTTTGTTTAGTTTGTGAATTTGATATAATGGTAATTAACTTTGATAGATTTTATTTCATACGAGAGTAATGAGCAACTTTATTGAGAGTGGACAATCTCATCTCATTCAGTTAGGCATCGTTAAGTCCAGCTATAAATTTTATTTTTGTCGAAATGGTGAACGTTGTTCATACGGATTGTGATCGTCAGACAGCAGATATCCCAAGGATGGTATATTTTTTTATTAGATTTCCAGAGCCGTGGATTGATTTGCCAAAATGCAAGCGATGGCTTTCATCCTATGGGAGGCAAAATTTTGGAGTAAAGAATTTAAATAATAGTACATTTATATTTGTTTCCTTCATTTTATAGAAGAAAATCCGGATCCTGTTTTAAAAGTAAGTCACTGATTTATTTGGATTCATTATTCTATTATGTACCTTTAAATTTCAGAAGTCTGAAGAGTCTTCTGAGAAATCATCTCTGAAGAGAAGACAGCCATCAACCATTGAAATTAAGAATACAATTAAAACAATTTTGTCTATTTCCCACGATAATTTTATATTTGTTGACAGTAGGGTAACTATGGGCTTACGAATCCACCTTGAACTTTGTACTCTCGGTTCGTCGCTGGTCTGCGTTCATCGTGTGACGTAGTCGAGAGAGATCCCTTAGATTGATAACAATTGTCCAGTAGAGCGCGCGCTGCTAAATTTCGGTGCGTCGCTGTGTTTGGCGTCGTCGTCGTTCATCGAGTCGCGATAGATCCCTTAGATTGATAACAATTTTCCACTATCGCGCGCTTATAATATATTTAATAAGAATAATAATTGTGGATGACATATTTAGACTCAAAATACAGTATTTAAGAAAAAAAAAAAACATGGCGGCTGTAAAATGTTATACCAGGTGGCTCAAAATACAGTATTTAATAGAAAAAAAAATGGCGGCTGTCAAATGATATACCGGGTGTCTCAAATAACAATATTTAAGAGAAAAAACATGTCAGCTTAACGGAGGTCGTGACGTTCAATGTGCGATACCCATTGAACCGTTCAGTCTTCCGTCCGACTGTATTCGTTGACACATGTCGATTGTCTCGTAAAAAGGTGTGGATGGACGGCTTCCGCAAAGTTTCGGATTCCTCCGAACCCATCTTCAGCCGCCCACCGCTCTGCTCCTAGTTGCCTGGAGGGCAAGGACGTCGTCACCCAGGGATTTCGGGTGGCAACTTCCGTGTCCCAGCCGACACCTGATTCAAGATCTGCCTTTCTAGCTCTTACTGCTTGTTCAGGCCGTGCATATGGTATCCCTTGGGAGGTACGCTGAACCCGCCCCTGGAGAGATATGGGAATGCGAGCATTCCCAACTCCCTCCGAGAGCCTTCCACCACCCCCTAGTTCTTCCACTAGGGCCTCAGCATCACCCGGTTCCCTTAGGGTATGCACATCTACTTCTGGCCTTGGCTGTTGTGCGTGAGGCACACCCAATGACCTCGGAGCGCTTCGGCGCAATCCGAGGGGGCGTACCTCACGAGCTTCGCCAGCATGGACTCCTGAGTAGCCCTCCGACCTACAAACAGAAACATTTCTCGTTATTCTAAATTGCTCCAAACGGGCTTCCAAAGGTGGAGTTGTGACAACTCCCGCGGAATCGATTACTAACCCTACCTGAGCCGACGGGGAAGGCTGCCTCCCTCCGTCTAAGCTCGACTCTAAAGTACCTTGGTCCAGCACACTTCTCGGGGACAAGGTAGCTGACATCGTCAACTCACGATTTTCCCCGGTAGTACGTACCTGGGGGACGTCTCCGTCGAGGCGTCGCGACGCTTCGGGGAATAGACGCCTGGCGTCCAAGTCACCCGACGGCGGAGGTGTCCGAGAAAGCCCAGCGCCGGCGAACACGGCTTGGGTATTCTCCTCCGCGAGCATATGAGATCTCAATCTCATATTCGTCATTGCTCTAAAGGACAAACAATTACGGCTGTAATGTATTGTCGGGCTACTTGCGTGTGCAAGTGTGTGGCAAAGGAGAAGTGCACTAAAATCGACCTCGCGTCGACCCAACTCAAGTGTGACGATGAGAAGGGTCACCCTATAGCTAACTAACCTAACACCTAACAAGACCTCGCCGGGAAATGGACGAGGGAGGAAGGATTCACGGTTTAGAAAAACTATCTAAATAAAATTTCCTAACTTCAAAAATTGTGTGAAGCACCAAAAAGGAAAATTAAACTTGAAAAATTTTACTTTAAAAATTACAACTGGATGTGACAAAAACCAAGACAGAGATTTGGGTAAAGGATCACGGAGCCTAACCAGACTGTCTCAGGTGGAAAAGCCGAGAACAGCCGCAGGAAATAGGTATGGGAAGGACGCGAAACCCCTAGGTACCACAGGAAATGTGGCTCGCCAACGACAAAGTCGCAGCTAATGATGTCTGGACAGGCCGAGGAATTTAAGCTCGAACGATACAATCTTCGTGGAACTCTACGATCGAGCCGATTGTATCAGGTGAGATCTCGTTTTGGTGCCTGACCCCTTTTCATACGATGGGGATTTTTCGTCAACGTCGCGTACAGGTATTAAGTCGGGAAATAACTTTGATGAAGTTAAATCCCTAAGTGTCCGTTGCAAAAGATCACTTTACACTGATTATTGCTCGAGAGTTAAACTGCCTATCAACGTACTTTCGTAGCGCGAATAAAACACCTGTAAACCGTACAAGTGAGTCTAACCCCTTTAAGATAGAAACAAAACGTTATGAATCTACTGTGAACTGAATTATTATTACCGAGAACCTCACTCTAACTGCTAGCCAAAACGATGAATTGCAGAGACAAAAGGCAAAGCCAAACAAACGTAAGTTATTTAACGGAAACACAAAATTGATTATTACACTGCAATTCGACAAGAAAGAGTGGCTGTCTGCTGCTTCGCTGCTTGCATATTTATGCAATCCTGACTGCTGAATCCGCGACACCCATTGGCCTAGAGGGCCAAAGTGGGCGTCGCCCTTGGCTGAACAAAACCCTAGCTCTGTCGAGAATGGGAGTTGGTTGAATTATTAAAAAAAATAGAATTATTAATTTGAGGTGCCTCGGCCAGCTCCGGGTTCGACCTCATTCTCGCCGCCCAGAATCTCTCCATTTTTACAAAGAAAATTTAAGAAAATTACAAAGAGAAAATTCTGCAATTGATAGGGAAAATGCCAACCAATGATTATTATAACTAGCCTACTCCTAGCAAGAACCCTAAGTCCCTAATTTAACTTACCAGAGTAGCTGAAAGAGAGATTATGATTAGTCGATAGCTAAACAAAATCTACAAAATAAAACTAAGTGTTTTAACGCGCCTATCCAGGGAGTTTACCCGTGTCTCTCCCGGGAGAGAAGTTGCGCTTTACCGCCCCGTCTCACCTTAGTGCAATGGTTCGTCTTGCTACGGAAGACTCACCCCAGTGATCCGGTAGGCATCACCTGGCATAGATTCCGGGACCACGCAATCTAATCCAGGCAATACGGAGCCGCTGCTTCCACCGGCGGTGGAGGCCAGGCTAGGCTGAAAGAGAAAAATTGGATTAGTAAATATAAAATGTTCAAGAATACGAATTCTTTTATAGTGGGCTCGCACTGAGTCCCAAAAGTTTAACACTTCTTATTCAGTTCTGAAAAGAACTAAAGTGTCCAGCATTCATGCGTGATCAATCGAATTCTTTTTGGAGGGATGTTGGTTTTTCTTGATATCCCTCCAAGAAACACAAGTTGGCCTAGCAGAAAAATGTTGGCTGAAGATCTTCTTTCTTGAGCCTGCACACCTTCTGGAATCTTCTTTCTTCTTTTGAAAACCCAATATTTCAATATTCGGATTCGTAAAATTCTCTTTCTGGAACTTTCGACTTCACCTTCGTCGAAGGACTTTTCTGGAACACTATTTCGCCGGATTTATATTATTCTCTTTCGCCAAATAAATCTCAGGAACTTTCTGGAACTCTCGTACTATCAGATTTCGACACTTTGAAATTCTCGAAAATACTAATTTTCACAATACTTTGTAACTGGTGAAAATACTGACTTTTCACTATAATTCTCTCAGCTGAGTTTACGTAGGTTCTTCGCTTCTAGCAGGTAGCGTACTGGATCGCTGTGTGTTTCAATAACGTTCTTCGCTTTTCTTGGCAGGTAGCGGACTGGATCGCTGTGTCGAATCGCGCAAAGCGCTCTATATTTATATGTGCGGTTCGGAGGGCGTGGCCTGGCTTTGGCCAATCGCGCTCGAGAACGGCGAACAAAACTCGGTCGAGAATTTCTGGAGCTCATTTCTCGACGGAAATTTCTTGGCGAATGCTGAGTTGGATTCTTTCTGAATCTCATCGTTAAAAATTATAATAGTATATTGGGTTTTCATGACACTCCCCCCCTTCAAGAGATCGCTGACATCTTTTCTGCTAGTGGAATGCCAAACATTTTTGCCGCCGGAGCAACGTGCGCCTCGGGAGGGTTTTATTTTCTTTCTCTTTATTGATTCTTTTCAAACCACAAGTACAATATATTTTAATGGGCAATGCCCCTAAAACCCAACTGGGTGTACAATGTTTTGGCCCTAGCCTAACTTGTACAATGCTATCCTAACTACCTGTGCTAGCTAAAGTGCGAACTAACTTATGTTAGGGAGATAAATTTTACAATATGTACTTATACTACAGGGACGTTGACAAGTAACACCTTCGGGGCATAATAATGTCCGGTGTTCCACGGGCCTATCTTACTGACTAAAGAGGGATATGTTACAATGTTCACGGACTACTCGTCCTCTCCTGGGGCTGGAGTTGGACGTGGATCCAGGTGGTCTTGGCCACTTCTGGGATCCGGGGCTGGTCGGAGATCATCGGCGGAGATGTTTTGTTCGTAGCCTCCTTTGAGGACCACATAACAATTGGGGCCGATCTGTCGTTCGACCTGGAATGGGCCGACCCAGGTCTGGCCAAAGTTTTTGCGACGCGGACCAAAATTCCGGCACAAAACCCATTGTCCTGGCGAAAATGACACTGGTTGCTCGTCTTCCAGATTCGGGAACAACTTACTCCGGTAATTCGAAGAAGAAGCGGCTGCTTCTGCAACGCGCTCTGCACGGTTCTCGTTTCTTCTTTTTCTCTTCCTTTGCGAAGGAGTTATCCACTCTCCGGGCTGGGGTATCTCATAGCCTAACAGCAGCATGCTCGGTGACATCCCTGTTGCGGCGTTAAATCGAGTCCTAAGGTTGAAGATTATACTAGGAACCTGCTCTTCCCAAAGGGTTTCCTCCTTGTTTAGTAAAGCAGCTCGTAGCATCTTCTTAATCTCCTGTACTCGCCTTTCTATTGGATTCGCCTGTTGGTGATAGATAGGTGACCACTTAATTTCAATACGGTAGTGCTCTGTGAACTGCTCAAAGACTCTGCCCTTGAATTGGGCTGCACTGTCTGAAATTATTAATCTTGGGTAACCCCATCTTCCAAAGACATCCTCCTGAAGAAATTTGACGACAGCTTCGGCATCGGCTTTCCGTACCACCTTGGCTTCAACCCATTTGCTAAAACAGTCTGTTGCCAAAAGAATGTACCGGTTCCCGTTCCGGGATGCGGGATATGGACCCATGGCGTCTATGGAGACGATTTCCCATGGCCTCTCCGGACAATTCGGCCTTTGGATCATTTCCTGTTGAGGAGCAGCACGTTTGGTTGTCGCGCAAGTGAGGCACCTCTTGATGTAATCGTCGATACGAGATTTAAGGGGAGAAAGTTGGAAGTGTTTGGAAATTTGTCGATAGGTCTCTAGGCTTCCAGGATGCCCTATGTCGTCGTGATACCGTTTAAGCACTTGGTGCAGAAAATTCTTCGGTATCACAACCCGCCGACTTTCAGGATCCTGGCCTATAAAGTAGAGCACGCCATCCTCTATGACGAACTCGTCACGAATTCTTCGCTCATAGGGGTTTGGATTTGGCGTATTCCTTGCTCTGATAATTCTCTCTATAAACCTTTGGAGGCTAGGACAATCTCTCTGTCTATCTTTGACTTCCTCGTAGAACGTTCGTAATTGGGTAAGTGTCGGTAATTCTCCTGCAGGGGATTTTTCCTGAGTCTCTTTGACTGGGAATATCATCCGCTCTGTTTCAGAGTGTATATCATGGCCTGTCGGCTCGTCTATCGGATTTCTGCTGAGGAAATCCGGGAGCTGATTCAGCTTCCCTGGGATATGGATAATCTCAAAATCGTACTCCTGTAATAGTAAGGACCACCGTGTTAATTTCGCTCTTTCGTCCTTCATTTTTCCTAACCATAGGAGTGCTGAATTGTCTGTGTACAATTTAAAGTGTTTGTCCTGTAGGAAATGCCTATACTTTTTGATGCTCCATACTATGGCCAAACATTCTATTTCGTTTACGTGGTACTTCCTCTCAGTCTTGGATAATTTCGCGCTTGCATAGGCGATTATATCCCTATTGCCGTTTTCGTTTTCCTGAAACAGGACTGCCCCCATGCCAATGAGGCTTGCGTCCGTCTGGAGACAATAAGGTCTCTGGGGATCAGGTCTGGAAAGCTCAAGAGGTTGGCTGACCAGCTCCTTTATTTTGTTAAATGCTGCTTCGGCAGCAGGAGTCCATTTAAACCTCTTCTGGGTATCAATGAGATCCGTGAGGGGAGACGCAATTTCTGCAAAATGGGGAATATATTCCCGTAGCCAACTGGCTGTTCCTAGAAACGCTCTGAGCTGTTTCAATGATTTGGGGGTAGTGAAATTTATAGTATTAAGGATGTGAGCCTCTTGTGGCCGGTTTCCTTTTGCAGACACGATTCTACCTAAATAATGCAGTTCTCTTGAACCGAAGTGGCATTTTTGAGGAGAGAGCCATAAACCATGAGTTCTGAGGCGTTCCAAAATCCTCCTCAAGTGTACGCAATGTTCTTCGACATCACGGGAATAAACAATAATGTCATCGAGATATACCTTGCAAAAGACATCAGTATATCCGACTAAGACCGAGGACATGAGTTTTTGGAATACCGCCGGGCCATTCTTCAGGCCAAAGCTCAAAACTTTAAACTGATACACTTGCCCGTCAGGGGCTCCGAATGCTGTGTACTTCTGAGATTGCGGAGTTAAGGGTGCTTGCCAAAACCCGTTTCTCAAGTCAAGTGTGGTGAAAATCTTTGCCTGCCCCATTTCTCTGACAGTCTCCTGAATAGGAGGTAGGTTTGGGGCTTCCGAAACTATCAGTTTATTTATCTCCCTGTAATCCACACAGAATCTCAATTTTCCGTCCTTCTTTGGGACGAGAACTACAGGGGAGCAGTATGGGGAGTCGCTTGGCACTATCACGCCAGCCTCCGAGAGTTTTCTTATCTCCTCATGGACTATTTGCTTCCTGCTTTCCGACATCTTGTCGTAACGAAAGCGTCTAAAAGGGCGTTCCTCTTTGACTTTTATATCGTGTAACACGGCTTTGGTAATCGGCTGCCTAATGGTTTCCTCGAACACATCGGGAAAGTCCGTTATAACTTCCATGATCTTGTCCTTTGTTTCGGGCGAAAATTGCTCTTCAGCGAACTCCGCTAACTGAATCTCGGCAATTGCCCTCTCTGAAACTGGACTCCAATAGATCGTTTGCCTAGTCTCCCTTCCCAAGTACACGCATTTACGTTTAACATCTAGGATGGCCTCATTATCATCCAGAAATGGGACTCCTAGAATTATCGACTCATTGAGATCTGCTAGGACTGTAGCAGTAATATGGAACTCTTGTCCTTCAATATCCAACGTAATTTCCTTTTGTCCTAAACTGTAGGACGTGTTATCCCTGCATCCTAATCTGATAGCAGTCGGGTTTGGAAGATTTGACAGATCATGTCCTTCAAGTAGGCTTGCTCTTATAAAATTAGTGCTTGCCCCAGTATCTATCAGGGCCGATACCTGTTTGTCGTTGACACACACAGGGATCCTGGGAAGCCTTTTACACTTTATGTGCCCATCTTCCAGGCTCACTAAAGCCTCTAGAGGGGGGAATTTATTAACAGGGACTTCAACAGACTCATCTGTTTGAATCGAAATATTTACACAAGGAAAGTTAGAAAAATTATTTTCAGGGTTTACGTTTTCCAAAGTTTGGGTGGAAATGTTTGCATGGGTGACGATTTCCACTTTGGGAATGTAAGTGGGGACTCGGCTTACTGGTGAGCGGACGTCACCATCGCCGAAGGTGGTGCATCCTGCCTGGCGTTTCCCGAACAGTAAGCGTCCTCTTCTGCTATGTAATTCAATCTGCTATCTGCAGGTCTTTGATTTTGTGTGGGTGGAGGGTTCCTCTGACCCACGTTCCCATAAGAGCCTCTGCCCCGAGCAGCAGAAAATTGGCCTCTTATATAATTTCGAGAGTCCTCTCTTTCTCTTTGAGAGTCTCTATTTTCGTTTCTATTAATGTTGGAATTCCTCCATCCATTTGAATTCGAGTTTCCATTACCCCTCCAGCTTCCGTTATACTGGCTCTGGGTATTCGTATTTCGAACCATGTTGGCATTATTCGAACCCACATTAGCTTGTCTAGTGGATTCCTGGACAGTGGCTTTGCTATTTATTTTGAAGCAGCTTGGGGCTGTCAAGCTGGCCTCTATTTGTATACAGTGCCTAGTGAATGCCTCAAGGTTCACAATCGGCTTATCTCGAAGAAAAGATTGTATAGCAGGGTCAATCAATTCTGTTATTAGGCGTATGGCCTCCAGTTCGGGCAGATTTGGCATCACTCGCCTGATAAGGGCCATTTTCTCCCCAATGAAAATGTCAGTTTTACTTTTCGTTTGTTTTTCTCCATATATTTTTGCAAGGAGTCGTGAGTGTAGCTCCTGGCTATCGAACCTATCTAGAAAGCGGTTCACAAAAAATTGCCAAGTGGCATTAATATCGTTATATAAATTCATCCATGTCTGGGCCTCACCTTTTAGCTGACTTCGAGCATGAGCCACCCAATCATCCAGATCTAAATCCGCTTTCCTAAATTCAGATACCAATTTATTTAGGAAGTATCTCGGGTTTTCTGAATCTTTTCCACTGAAAGTGGGTAATTTATTTCGATCAAGGGTTTTCGGCTTTGAATGGCCTGTTAGTTCCTTGAGAACTTGCACCAGCTGCGCCATGTCACTTTGCGGCGGAGCAGGGGCAACAGTATTTATGGCTTCCGGATTTATTGTAGAATTTCCGACTGGAATATTGTCTTCCGGAGCAAAAGAAACCCTTCTTGGGCTTTCTTCGTTTTTGAAATTTGGGCGCCACCTGTTCCCACTTAATTTTTCGTCGCTGGGATCGGAAGTTGGCGACGTTTTGAAAAGTAAAGAAAATGGATTATTTGCAGATGCACTCTGCAAATATGAGGCTTCCGCCCGCTCACCATCAAGGGTACGAGTCGAAGCCATTGAGCGAGTATACCAATCGCTATCATTCAAAACAGTGGAAATTCGTGGATTGAACGTTTCGACCTGAATACGTTCCTCCTCAAGCATGTATGCATGGCGTTCCCTATCAGGAAATTGAGTCCGTTCACTGACCACAGTGAAATAATCGTCATTTCGCTGTCCAGAATTTTCTGGAATTTCGAAACTTCGAAAATCGTCATTTCCGACGTTTCGGTCATTTTGTCCATCATCAGTATGACGATTAAAGGCCCCACGTTGGGCGCCATGTCGAGAATGGGAGTTGGTTGAATTATTAAAAAAAATAGAATTATTAATTTGAGGTGCCTCGGCCAGCTCCGGGTTCGACCTCATTCTCGCCGCCCAGAATCTCTCCATTTTTACAAAGAAAATTTAAGAAAATTACAAAGAGAAAATTCTGCAATTGATAGGGAAAATGCCAACCAATGATTATTATAACTAGCCTACTCCTAGCAAGAACCCTAAGTCCCTAATTTAACTTACCAGAGTAGCTGAAAGAGAGATTATGATTAGTCGATAGCTAAACAAAATCTACAAAATAAAACTAAGTGTTTTAACGCGCCTATCCAGGGAGTTTACCCGTGTCTCTCCCGGGAGAGAAGTTGCGCTTTACCGCCCCGTCTCACCTTAGTGCAATGGTTCGTCTTGCTACGGAAGACTCACCCCAGTGATCCGGTAGGCATCACCTGGCATAGATTCCGGGACCACGCAATCTAATCCAGGCAATACGGAGCCGCTGCTTCCACCGGCGGTGGAGGCCAGGCTAGGCTGAAAGAGAAAAATTGGATTAGTAAATATAAAATGTTCAAGAATACGAATTCTTTTATAGTGGGCTCGCACTGAGTCCCAAAAGTTTAACACTTCTTATTCAGTTCTGAAAAGAACTAAAGTGTCCAGCATTCATGCGTGATCAATCGAATTCTTTTTGGAGGGATGTTGGTTTTTCTTGATATCCCTCCAAGAAACACAAGTTGGCCTAGCAGAAAAATGTTGGCTGAAGATCTTCTTTCTTGAGCCTGCACACCTTCTGGAATCTTCTTTCTTCTTTTGAAAACCCAATATTTCAATATTCGGATTCGTAAAATTCTCTTTCTGGAACTTTCGACTTCACCTTCGTCGAAGGACTTTTCTGGAACACTATTTCGCCGGATTTATATTATTCTCTTTCGCCAAATAAATCTCAGGAACTTTCTGGAACTCTCGTACTATCAGATTTCGACACTTTGAAATTCTCGAAAATACTAATTTTCACAATACTTTGTAACTGGTGAAAATACTGACTTTTCACTATAATTCTCTCAGCTGAGTTTACGTAGGTTCTTCGCTTCTAGCAGGTAGCGTACTGGATCGCTGTGTGTTTCAATAACGTTCTTCGCTTTTCTTGGCAGGTAGCGGACTGGATCGCTGTGTCGAATCGCGCAAAGCGCTCTATATTTATATGTGCGGTTCGGAGGGCGTGGCCTGGCTTTGGCCAATCGCGCTCGAGAACGGCGAACAAAACTCGGTCGAGAATTTCTGGAGCTCATTTCTCGACGGAAATTTCTTGGCGAATGCTGAGTTGGATTCTTTCTGAATCTCATCGTTAAAAATTATAATAGTATATTGGGTTTTCATGACAGCTCGCGAAAACGCGCGGGATTTGGGCAAATGACCGTTAAAGTCCCGTTACCTGCGTTTTCTAGGGAGTATTTGACAAAAGTCACTAAATACTCCCCAGATCTAGGGAGATATTGAAAGTCAGAATTTCAGATATCTCGATTCCTAGGGCGGTCCGATATTCGGAGAGCCCCGAGAAAAACCATAAACCAACGTGATTCTTGAACGCCGAAGAAATACACGTATTCCTTCGCCGAGGAATCTATACCCGTTTTCCGATTTGGCCAACCTGATGAGAAATCGAATTGAAATAAAATAATTTGTGAAAACAAATGGAGCCACGGAATCTTTCCACCCAACAAGAGACTAGCGTGTCGAAACCTTGCTCTAAGTGTTCTGTATACCGGGTGCTCGACTGTTTGGGGCCACAAATTAATAAAATTGAAAACTAGTCAGGAATTTCCGGTAAATCGGTAAAACTACGTACAGTGGAGTTCCACTAGGTGGAGATTGGGACTTTACATCATACAGGGTGAGACTAGACTAGTGACCTGAATATAATGCAAAAATCTAATATTATTCGACTGGCTTCTAGGTGAAAATTGAGAGTTATTAAGTGTAAAAATGGCTCACTAAAGGTGACCATACACAAAAAAAATCATCGTAGGAGCGCATCGAGCCTGCCCTGCGACACCCCCCTACTAAAGAGTTTAACTTGGTCGAAGTTATTTCCAAACGAAACAACCGACAAAAGCTAAATTTACGTTAACTCCCTAATAGTCACCTTCCGCACTCTGATGAACCAAGGCTGGAACCACCAAAGTTACTGGAGCGTCATCCTCCATGTCGGAATCGTTCTCAGTACAGTCTTTACTAACTCTAGGAGCTTCGCTGTAGCTCTGGGCTGGTACGGGATCTTCGTCAGACCCGGTCACCGAAACATACTGACGGGCGGAGTCTGTCGGTGGCCGCTGGATCGGAGCTCTGTCGGAGTCCAGCGCCACAGCTCGGCATCTCCTTCGCCGTCCTGTACTCTTACTAGGAATCTCAGTCCTTACTGAGCCTTCCTGTCTCACATTCTCTCCCGGGTCGACCATCAATGATAATGGAAGTGCTAACTCTCGGATAGCAGCTTCCACTTCCGAATCTGAATCGTACGCTGGACCTTGGTCGGGAACGACCGCTTGACGGGTAAGAGCGTCTACTTCAGTAGTAGCACGCCCCCCTACTGGTGAGTTTGCGACGGGGAGTTCAGAATCTCTGATCTCCAAAAGGCCAGAGTTCACCACCGGCAACGGACTCCTACGGGATACTCCTCTCTTCTCCGCGCAGTCTGAGTCGCGCTTCCGTCCTTGTGGATTCCTCCTCAACCTTTTCACTGTCCGCCGGACCGCTTTGTCCTTTGGATCGAAACTGACCGTTACTTCCCGTGGATTCGTTGAGTTGGGTGCGTCAGCTCGTACCCGGATTAACGAAGGTGGCTTCGGACCGCCCCCAGTCGTCGGCCTAGGTGTGACTTCCCCTGTCACTTCTTGGTCAGCGTCGTTGGACTCTGGCTGATCCGGACTTGGGCCACCATCGTCGTGGTGGACGCCAGCCGGCAAAGTCCTGCTTACCCAAGAACGGATATCGTCTACGTGCACCAGCCTCTCGGTGCCGTTCCTATCTACGAGGTAACTGTCTCGCCCCATCACCCTCGTGATCGGATGCGGTCCTGACAGTGTACCTCCGAAATTTCCTTTGACGAAATTCCTAACTAAAACGCGGTCGCCGACCCCGTAGGTCCGTGGCGACGGTAGATCTTTATCAGGGAATAAATTCCTCTGATAAACTGCCTGACGTCTGGCTGCTTTTGCAAGACGTTCTTGCCGATCTTCGGGGCTATTATGTACCGGATCTCGGTACATAGGTAGCCTCCAATCTCCTGGACGACCAGGTGTATATCCTAACAATAACTCCGCTGGAGTCTCCCCTGTTGCTCTATTCTTACGGTTCCGTAAGCAATAGAGACTTGCAGCCAGACCTTCTTCCCAAAGCCCTTCCGAAGTGGTTTCCAGCATCCTTGCTCTTAGGCACTTCTTCAGTTCCTGGACCCTTCGCTCGACAGGGTTCGCCTGTTGATGAAAAACAGGTGAAAATTTGACCTCGATGTTCTTCAAATCGTAGTATTTTAGCAGATGATTGCTCTGAAACTGCGGGCCGTTGTCAGAAATGACGACTTCTGGACAACCCCAACGAGATAAGATTTCTTCGTCTAGAAAACGAGAAATTACTTTCGACGTGCCTGTCTTAGTGGCCTTGGCTTCAACCCACTTTGAAAACATATCGACGGCAATTACCACGAACCTGTTTCCCCTCCTTGAGGCTGCATAGGGCCCCAGGACGTCAACAGCCAGCATCTGCCACGGTCGCTTCGGCACACTAGGCCGTTGCGGTGCCGCTTCCTGATGCCGTACGGCTTTAACGCACTGGCAGACTAGGCAACCTCTCACGTAGGCCCGGACGTAGTCCTCCATGGCCGGCCACCAATAGTGCCGTTTCAAGGCACGTAAGGTTTCCTCTTGACCAGGATGACCAGCGGTCGGGTGTTCATGGTAATAAGCCGACACGTCCTCACGGAGCGCCTCGGGCACATACAATAGCCGTTTACCAGGAGAAGAAACATATACAACACCTTGGACATCTGAAAACTTGTTGATAAAACGAAGATCGTCCCTGGACATAGGACCCAACTCCTGTATCGTTCTGATACGCGCCCTCAACCTTTGCGTCTCCCTATCTATGGCCTGCCGCCGCACGACCACTTCAGCCGGCGTCTCTACGACGCTCACCACACCTTGGTGTTCAGACAATTGCACCTTCATAGGTGGCAACCCCATACGCTCTACATCAGCATCCAAGTCTTCACTGTGAGACCCCGAGGGATTACGGGACAAGAAATCAGCTAGCTGATTATCTCGACCTGCGACGTGCTCCACAGTGAAGGAATACTCCTGTAGAAGTAAGGCCCAACGAGTTAACTTCGCTTTTGCGTCCTTGAACTTGGATAACCAAGTCAACGCTTTGCTGTCCGTTCGAAGAGTGAATGGACGGTCTTCGAGATAATGACGGTATCGCTTGATACCCCAAACAATGGCTAAACATTCAGTCTCGTTCACATGATAGTTTAGTTCCGCGCCCTTGAGCTTGGCACTAGCATGTGAAACGATTCTTCTGTCGCCGTGACAATCGACTTGATACAGAACTGCAGCGATGCCTACCCCAGATGCATCGGTCTGCAGGAAAAACGGGAGAGTCATGTCCGGCCTGGCCAAGACCATAGGACGGCCCACGACTTCCTTGATCCTCTCAAACGCCTCCAATGCTTGAGAGTTCCACTTAAGGTCTCGACCTTTCTTCGATTTGAGCATATCACTTATCGGAGCCTCCAACTCCGCTAAGTTCGGGATGAACTCCCGTAGCCAACCAACGGTGCCCAAGAATCCTCGGACCTGAGAGACATTCTTGGGTAGCGGGAATTGTCGAACCGCTAACACATGACCTGGCATTGGTTCGTTGGACGTTTCCGTCACCACATGCCCCAAGTACTCCAGCCTACGCTGAGCGAAGTTGCACTTCTTTAAACTGCACCACAGGCCATGTGCTCTGAACCTCTCCAGCACAAGGCGGAGATGGTAGAGGTTCTCCTTTTCATCTTCGCTGTAAATGATTATGTCGTCTAGATATACTTTGACGAATTTATCGACATAACCAACCAACACTTCCGTCATAAGGATTTGGAAACTTCCAGGTGCATTCGTTAGACCAAACGGCATTGAGTTAAACTCATAACAAGCTCCATCTGGCGTAGCAAAAGCTGTATACTTTTTACTAGCCTCATCCATGGGTATCTGCCAAAACCCAGACTTCAGATCCAAAGAAGTGAACACTCTCGCTGTTCCGAGCTCTTTGATAGTCTCGTGAATACCTGGCAATACCGACGACTCGGGTATTGTCAGACTATTCAACTTCCTGTAGTCGACACAAAACCGAGCCGTACCGTCCTTCTTCGTGACGATAACGACCGGACTAATAAAGGCAGAATGGGACCTACTTATGACACCTGCAGCGAGCATCTTATCCACCTCCTCTTGGATAAGAGCCCTCTTCTGATCGGAAACTTTGTACGGACGGAGCTTGAAGGGTAGCTCCTCCTTCAATCGGATTTTGTGGCAAGCAGCCCTCGTCACTGGTTGCCTTGGAGATTCGTAAAAGACGTCTCCAGACTCTCGGATAAGACTCCGAAATTCCTTTCTCGAGAACGCCGGTAGCTGTTCGTCCGCTACCTGTGGTTCAGGGAACTTTTCTGGTGGAAGATAGACCTCCTCCGCCCAGAAAATAGTTTGCCTAGGCCCCTTTCCAACGTACATGGTGCGACGTGCAAAGTCGACCATAGCCTCGTTTGATGCCAGCCAGGGACACCCGAGCAGAAGATCCTCGACAAGATCATCCACCACTTGCACGACAACTTCGTGAACAACACCATCTATTAACAGTTCGACTATTGTCTCCCCTAGACTGGTGATGCCACGACCGGCGCATGCAAGCTGCAACGGTGTCACTTGCTTCCTATCCACCCTCCAGGTGACAGGCAACAAACTACGTTTCAGGAGATTTAGCGAACTTCCGCTGTCCACCAAAACCCTAACTCGACGACCCATCAGTTCAGCCTCGATTCGCGGCAACTGATGCAATCGTCCCTCAACCTTGTTGTTCGCTAAGCTAGTATCACAGCGACGATATAGACACAATGGATCCAGCAGATCCACCTCCGACTTCTTCCTAAGCGGGTCGGTCTCAATGAAACTCAGAAGTTCCGACTTGCGATTAAAATCAAGTGCTGCAGCACCAACTGCAGCTAACGATGGGACTTGGCGATTGCATCCCTCAGGAACCTCGCCTCCGCCCCGACTAAGACGTGTAACTCTCTCAGATGACATGCCTACCACGCCTCTGGTATCTACCAACGGGGAATGGCGATTCGCACCTGCGATCCCATCTGCTCTGCCCCTCGATACCGTCCTTGAGACTTGGCATGCATCGACCTCGAAACCTGCGTCCTGTGTGGGAGTGAGTGACAGACCACCACCCTCGGTGTCTTCACTACCCCGAAGTGGAACCGAAAAGAGTACGCCACTCTCGACGACCTTTTCGTTCCGAAACCTTGATTCGCAATCTTCCCTTGGATACACCTTTTCATCTCGACTTGTGCCTATACCGGACCTGTGCCCAGTTTGCAGTGCCCTAGCACTCTCTTTGACAACAGGCCCCTCCTGGTCCTTCTGTATACCGATCACTAACTCCGAAACCTTGTGTTGTGGCGGATGGAACGACCCACCAACAACGACCTGGGGTACCTCGATGATCTCACAACTCCATGAACCTGAAGATGATTCATAACCCCTTACATTCGTTCCAAAACTAGAACTTGACATGTTTGAAATGACTTTCAACCCTCTACGTTTAACGTCTGCCGACGAGTGAACTTTTTTCCGCCTACCACCATCGACCACACTGAAACAAACGGATTCACAATCTGACCGGTCTGCCCAATGTAGTTTGCCTGATGACGGTGGCGTTTCGGCTGAAACGACTCCAGCTTCAACATCCTGGAACTCCTTCTCCTCCTCCTTGTTGGGAATACATGCCGCATAATTTCTATGACAGTCCAACACTGTCACAGAACCGCAAAACGGTGTTGAAGGAGTACCTACTCCGATGGAGCCCCCTGATGGCTCCTGTTGGAGTTTTTTGATTCTTCGCAAACTGTGATTTTGTCTGCGTCTTTAGCTGACGTCTTACGACGCGAGATTTTACTCGTCTGTACGGTATTGACCGTATGTGCCTTACTGGCCTGATCTGACGGTTTTGTTCCCGCACTCTGACGTTTGGGACCGTTCTTGTTGTCATTTTGCTGAGGGCAATCTTTGTTCCAGTGAGCTCCCCCGCAAGTGAAACATCCGCTCGAAGGAGCGTTGTTTCCTCCAGAACGCCTCGATTGATCGTAATTCCGGAATTTAGTGCCATTGTTATTAAAGTTATTGGACCTAACATGGTTCGAACCCCTGTTGTCCTGTAGCTGTCCCTGAGGACGTTTAGGTGGCACATCGTCGGCCTGATGAGGACGGTTGGTGTTCGAAACAAGTTTCGGCCCCGACTGTACACTTTGGCTGGTGCTACGAAGTAGCGTCTCGACAGCAACAGCTTTTTGTGTCAGCTCTTCAATAGTTGCAAATCCATGCAATTGCAAATGGACTTTGATATCCGGTCTGATCCGGTTCAATATTAATAGCACAACCCTTCCTTCGTCCATCTCTGGGTAGAGCCTTTGTGAAAGACTCCACTTGCTCAGGATGAAGGAAGTTATTGACTCTCCCTTCGGCTGGTCAGTGCCAAAGAACTCCGCTTCTAAGCTCGAGACCAACAGATCGTTATCGAACCGTTCCTGGAGCCGGTTTGTGAAAAACTGCCAGTTTAGGCGTGAGTTACGATATGGAGCATACCACTGCTGGGCTGCTCCCTTGAGCCACTGAGCTGCAACGCTCACCCAGACGGTTGGATCAAAGCCCCCTAAATAATCCTCAGAGGATTGGATAAATTGTATTGGATCTTCGTGAGGAAGCCCACTGAAACTAGGATGTGGTTTGTTGTTAATTAAACCCCCATCAACACCGTTTAGGGTTCCCCGACGTCTATCCTCCAGCAAGTCTGCGAGTCGCACGAGCACGTCGTCGACCCCCGTCACTGGTCTTCTGGGATTCTCCTGAATCCGGACTGTGGGCACTGGCCTCCTCGATGGGTAATATCCACTCCTGTGGACATCACCGGGGTTGGAAGCGACGTTTCGAGCAACTCGAGGGACATCCTCAGATTCCCTATAATGCCGATTCCCGGTTGGCAACCGGGTAAACGTGCCATATGGGCGCCAAAGGGTTTCCGGTTCACCCATAACCATTTCATTAACTGGGAGTCTCTCAGGAGAGAGATCCCGAACTCTAATTCTGTTTGCAGGAGGAAGGCTACACCCGCAGATCCCTGAAGACGGTCTGTCTTCAGCAGCCCCACGTTGGGCGCCATGTCTCGTAAAAAGGTGTGGATGGACGGCTTCCGCAAAGTTTCGGATTCCTCCGAACCCATCTTCAGCCGCCCACCGCTCTGCTCCTAGTTGCCTGGAGGGCAAGGACGTCGTCACCCAGGGATTTCGGGTGGCAACTTCCGTGTCCCAGCCGACACCTGATTCAAGATCTGCCTTTCTAGCTCTTACTGCTTGTTCAGGCCGTGCATATGGTATCCCTTGGGAGGTACGCTGAACCCGCCCCTGGAGAGATATGGGAATGCGAGCATTCCCAACTCCCTCCGAGAGCCTTCCACCACCCCCTAGTTCTTCCACTAGGGCCTCAGCATCACCCGGTTCCCTTAGGGTATGCACATCTACTTCTGGCCTTGGCTGTTGTGCGTGAGGCACACCCAATGACCTCGGAGCGCTTCGGCGCAATCCGAGGGGGCGTACCTCACGAGCTTCGCCAGCATGGACTCCTGAGTAGCCCTCCGACCTACAAACAGAAACATTTCTCGTTATTCTAAATTGCTCCAAACGGGCTTCCAAAGGTGGAGTTGTGACAACTCCCGCGGAATCGATTACTAACCCTACCTGAGCCGACGGGGAAGGCTGCCTCCCTCCGTCTAAGCTCGACTCTAAAGTACCTTGGTCCAGCACACTTCTCGGGGACAAGGTAGCTGACATCGTCAACTCACGATTTTCCCCGGTAGTACGTACCTGGGGGACGTCTCCGTCGAGGCGTCGCGACGCTTCGGGGAATAGACGCCTGGCGTCTAAGTCACCCGACGGCGGAGGTGTCCGAGAAAGCCCAGCGCCGGCGAACACGGCTTGGGTATTCTCCTCCGCGAGCATATGAGATCTCAATCTCATATTCGTCATTGCTCTAAAGGACAAACAATTACGGCTGTAATGTATTGTCGGGCTACTTGCGTGTGCAAGTGTGTGGCAAAGGAGAAGTGCACTAAAATCGACCTCGCGTCGACCCAACTCAAGTGTGACGATGAGAAGGGTCACCCTATAGCTAACTAACCTAACACCTAACAAGACCTCGCCGGGAAATGGACGAGGGAGGAAGGATTCACGGTTTAGAAAAACTATCTAAATAAAATTTCCTAACTTCAAAAATTGTGTGAAGCACCAAAAAGGAAAATTAAACTTGAAAAATTTTACTTTAAAAATTACAACTGGATGTGACAAAAACCAAGACAGAGATTTGGGTAAAGGATCACGGAGCCTAACCAGACTGTCTCAGGTGGAAAAGCCGAGAACAGCCGCAGGAAATAGGTATGGGAAGGACGCGAAACCCCTAGGTACCACAGGAAATGTGGCTCGCCAACGACAAAGTCGCAGCTAATGATGTCTTGACAGGCCGAGGAATTTAAGCTCGAACGATACAATCTTCGTGGAACTCTACGATCGAGCCGATTGTATCAGGTGAGATCTCGTTTTGGTGCCTGACCCCTTTTCATACGATGGGGATTTTTCGTCAACGTCGCGTACAGGTATTAAGTCGGGAAATAACTTTGATGAAGTTAAATCCCTAAGTGTCCGTTGCAAAAGATCACTTTACACTGATTATTGCTCGAGAGTTAAACTGCCTATCAACGTACTTTCGTAGCGCGAATAAAACACCTGTAAACCGTACAAGTGAGTCTAACCCCTTTAAGATAGAAACAAAACGTTATGAATCTACTGTGAACTGAATTATTATTACCGAGAACCTGACTCTAACTGCTAGCCAAAACGATGAATTGCAGAGACAAAAGGCAAAGCCAAACAAACGTAAGTTATTTAACGGAAACACAAAATTGATTATTACACTGCAATTCGACAAGAAAGAGTGGCTATCTGCTGCTTCGCTGCTTGCATATTTATGCAATCCTGACTGCTGAATCCGCGACACCCATTGGCCTAGAGGGCCAAAGTGGGCGTCGCCCTTGGCTGAACAAAACCCTAGCTCGCGAAAACGCGCGGGATTTGGGCAAATGACCGTTAAAGTCCCGTTCCCTGCGTTTTCTAGGGAGTATTTGACAAAAGTCACTAAATACTCCCCAGATCTAGGGAGATATTGAAAGTCAGAATTTCAGATATCTCGATTCCTAGGGCGGTCCGATATTCGGAGAGCCCCGAGAAAAACCATAAACCAACGTGATTCTTGAACGCCGAAGAAATACACGTATTCCTTCGCCGAGGAATCTATACCCGTTTTCCGATTTGGCCAACCTGATGAGAAATCGAATTGAAATAAAATAATTTGTGAAAACAAATGGAGCCACGGAATCTTTCCACCCAACAAGAGACTAGCGTGTCGAAACCTTGCTCTAAGTGTTCTGTATACTGGGTGCTCGACTGTTTGGGGCCACAAATTAATAAAATTGAAAACTAGTCAGGAATTTCCGGTAAATCGGTAAAACTACGTACAGTGGAGTTCCACTAGGTGGAGATTGGGACTTTACATCATACAGGGTGAGACTAGACTAGTGACCTGAATATAAAGCAAAAATCTAATATTATTCGACTGGCTTCTAGGTGAAAATTGAGAGTTATTAAGTGTAAAAATGGCTCACTAAAGGTGACCATACACAAAAAAAATCATCGTAGGAGCGCGGCGAGCCTGCCCTGCGACACGATCAACGTTTGATATTTTCGATTCTTGACAGACAGACAGACAGACAGGCAGAGAGTGACAGATATTCAGTTTGATTGAACCAGGTCGCATTTTTACATGTTTTAGCGTTTAAAATTTTAATTGTTTTTTAGAACGCGAAAAACGCTTATTGTAGTCACATTTTTGCGTGTTTAAGCGTTATAAATTTTAGCTGTTTTTTCGAACGCGAAAAACATCTATTTTGATTGGATTTTTGAGGGGAGGCAGACCAACTTAGGTTATAAAGTAAAAATAAAAGAAAACAGTTTGAATACAAATTTATTGAGTATTTTTATTTTGGCAACATATCACATAGCCATTTGTATAGAATATCTACGTTTCGGAGACTGCAATTATAGTGGGGTTGCTTATCAATGTGATGCATACAGGGTGATATACCATCATTGTCGCCGAATGTGGGAACCATCCATGACGTATTATCATAGTCCTCCAAATTCACAACACGTGTAGGTAGGTTCAATTGATGAAATTTCTCTGTAAGATAGTCACGTTTTTGCACTCCTCGAACATAAATGATATCAACATTCTGTAAATTTTTCTTGAGGATGGAATCTCCTTAGGATGGAATTGTTGCTCGATGGTAAAGCCTTGAATATCTACAACAGCTATTTTCATGTTGACTCTGTGATTGATACTGAAGTGACAAGCATATGTTCAGTTTAATTTGTTAATGATTTCGCTGAGTGGGAGGTGCTCAATAACAGTGTCGTGCACAATGATGCAATAGGCTCTAGTATTTTGGGGAAATCCTTCAGATGCCTCGATTTCGAGTTTCACATCAACAGTGGAACTTTTTATGCTCTCATCCCTTCTGGAACAATCGATGACAAAGAGAGTCTTGCCAACAAATTCGGTGGAGCTCAGCAGAGGATTATGTTGATTAGTAATTTTGTAGCTGAGACCGAATTGTGCATAGTTGAAATAGGCTTGCGAAAAATTACCCTTCGCAAAATTCAGATGCATATTTTCTTTCGGGTAATTTTCACCGTTCAGAGTGAGCGTTATATTGGTGAAATTCGAATGAGCGAATATTGTTGGATCATTGTTGAATTTGGTGTAATCACGGTCTTTTTGGAAACATACAATCACATAGCGAGGACTTTCGAGAAACGAGGAAGTCTTGACGGCCCATATTTCACTTTTTGCGCCTTGTGTGAGAGCAGGCAACATATGAAGTTCCCATTTTCTTTGAACTTTGAGTTCAATATTTTCAATTTCCAACTTGACTGCTGTCGTACCAGCCGACGATCCAGCGGTCTCCTCTATTTTGAAGCAGTTGCTATCATCTGCAGCTCGTACTAATCGGATGGTATGTTTGCCATAGGAAACACATTGATAATCGTTGAAAATATTCAAAAAATGCCTGATGGGTATGAGCATGTTGAATGTTAGATCAGTGGTGCTGATAACCCCAGCGTTGCTGGGAAAAGTCCAACTTGAATTGGCCAAGTGCTTGATATCTTCGTCAGTGTAGGTGAGAAAGCCCCTGACAGTACTAACATTTCCAACTTCACGGACCGTCTCCAACTGGTCCAGCACTCGCAGCGTAATATTGTTTATTTCGTCTCTATGAGCAATGGGTAGATGAATGAGGTGGTTGGGTGTTTCGTCGATTGCGTAACCAGGATCAACGCCAACAGCAAATTCGTATATCGTATGAGACGGTGCGTCGTTGTAGAATGCTCCGAACGTAATGTTGCTATCTATGTGTATGGTACGTACTTTAATGATATCTACAGGTAGATCTGATGCGTAATGCAAGTTGGGTTTGAGAAGAATAGACGAAAACCCTAAAATGCGGGCCAAACTGTTTTCAGGTCGGAAATCAATTGAGTGTTTAAGGCAGAATATTTCGCTTTTCAGCGTGTTATTATTCGGTTTGAGGTAGAAAAATTCCTGAGGGTTTTCCTTGTACGTTTTGGGTGTGATGTGTTTGCTGATCAAAGCCTCAATATCACCAATTTCGTAAGAGCCAGTAGGGATATCGATACTCAGTTTAGTTTTGCCGCCGTTTTCAAAGTAGTAGAATTTTGTACCTTCTTCAATGTTGGGTATACTGCTGTACGAATGGAAGCTGAGCAAAGCCAAACTGTATTCTGAATCAGAATCCAATTGAATGGGCGGATTGAAATCGATGGAAAGCGTTGAAGAACGACTCGTTAACGTCAATATCATAGACATGACTGATATAGTGTCGGAATCGACCCGCCTTAAATAATGAACAACAACTTGGATGAAAAATCATTTATTATTACAATAATAACATTGAAATTGTGCACTAACTGGCCCATGATACTCTGCTTCTTTTAGTGATGTCGTTGACAGTCCAAACTCATTTTGATAATGAATGAAACATGGTAGACGAATCTGCAAAGCGAATCAATTTTTGTAGTCCTTTGGTAACCTATGCCATACATCCAACAACTCCCAAGGTCCTGCGTTCCCAAATATTCGATTGACAAAGCTCGCAGTTCAGCATCGGTGAAATCTCTCAAAGATTTATATTTATGCATTTCAGCCAGCGATTTATACATCTCAGCGGTGGACATTATGAAGTAGAAACTTTAGGCAAAGATGTCCACAGTTACTCTGATTGCAATTTTGATATTGACTATTGTTATATGTAATTCTTACACCCCTCCCAAAATATCTTGCCAATTCTATTGGAGGTTTGAGATTGCCGAAACTATCGAAATATTGTGCGGCATTGCCGTTTTTATTGTAAGCTACCCAATGAGTGCCCGCATTCAAGTGAGAATCCAAGTTCAATACAGCGCATTCTCGCAGCCAAGGACCACAAGTTGGCAACGTATCACGCATAAAGACTCCACGAAAATGCGGTATTTTCATCTGACGAGCACATTTTTTAATTTCCGAATCGTATAATGCTCTATGGGGTAGCTTATCTAGCAGTTTTTTTGCTTTTTCAGGTAAAGACCTCGTCCTTTGCGTTGTTGTTTTTTCAGGAACAGTCCAAATCCTCGAGGGGTTTTGCGCAGGTACAGACCCGATCCTAAATGTTCCATGGCTTTATTGTGACGCTGATCTTCTTCCAGCTTCTTTTTAGCATTCTTTGTGTCTATCACGGTTTTTGCGATGGCGCTCGCTCCGCCTGCCATCGTACCCAAAGCCGAAAGTGCAGCAAATATAGGTATAAGTGGTAAAATTCCTCCGGACTTTGCATCGAATGGAATTATTCTAGGCACTCGTATTTTCTTACGTCCTCCAGCTTGACTCAATGCCATTTTAGCAGCTCGCAAAGCCGAAGCACTAGATTTCTTAATATTAGTAGGATTGTGTTTCCAATTTTTAATAATTTTTTGAAGCAAGTTACGGCAAAAGGACACGCCCATACCTAGCTTACGTTTGGCTTTCATGGTGGAAGTAACAAGCCAAGCTGCAGACCGTTCCCCAAATTTAGCGTCTTTAGATTTAACTCGTTCCCAAGCTCTATTTTCCAACACTTGATCTGCTTTATGACGGTCTTCCAGAGAGTCGGATTGAGAATATGCAATATCGTGCTCTCTGCAGCTTTCGTCCAAAGGATTCACGCCAGTTTCTCCGCGTTGTAATCTCTGCCTCAATTTGGTGCCAGGCCCGCAAAACGAATAACCTGGTAGATGCAATTCGAATGGGAGCTTATTGATGATTGAATTGACAACACCTGCACCAGAGTAAGTCAACATTGATAATGATGAAAGATACCTTCAATGCGTTTATTTATAACCGTGGCGCACTCATGTTTTTACATCACATCATGGAGGTCGTTCAACAAGACAAGACACTGCCTATTGAAAATTTAGATTTTTTGAATGTAGGCCCCGATAGCAGTATGGCTGGGAAGCATGGTAAATTATTACCGAATTCGTTTCGTGCAATTATTTGCGGACCAAGTGGTTGTGGAAAGACAAATGCCATCTTAACACTGTTATTCCACCCGAATGGAGCAAAATTCGAAAACATCTACGTATATTCAAAATCTTTGTACCAGCCCAAATATCAGGTGGTTCAAGAAATTTTGGGGAAAGTCAAGGGATTGGGATATTATCCGTTCAGGGAAAATGAGGAAATCATAAGCCCTCACGAGGCCAAATCAAATTCCATATTCATTTTCGATGATGTTGCATGCGATGGTCAACAGAAAATTCGAGAATACTACTCCTTTTGTAGACACCGAAATATTGATGCTGCATATCTTTGTCAGACATATTCAAAAATTCCAAAACAATTGATACGAGACAATTGTATTATGATTGTGCTTTTCAAGCAGGATGAAATGAATTTGAAACATGTATTCGATGAACACGTTTCCCCAGACATGACGTTCGAAGAATTCAAGGCAATGTGTGCAGAATGTTGGCGACAGCATCGATATGGAACCGTTGTGATTATGAAAGATTTTGATATAAATGCTGGACGTTATCGTCAAGGATTCGATAAATATATAAGTATACAGAGAGATTGATATATCTCACAGTTATCATCATGAAACCGTTGAGCAAAGAAGTTGATGTTATTCGAAAGACTAAAATCAATGAAATTGCAAAAGCTATTCGAAAAAAATATTTGGCTTTGAAATTGGGTAGATCCGAAGAAGATGAGTCATTGCAAAAACTCTTTAAACCTGTATCTGTCCCATTGAGGAAAATAGCAGCAATGCCGCCGCCAACGTCGCAATCTCCTACTACCCCAATGAAAAGTGAGGTAAAATCTGAACTCAAACAAGAGAAAGTGGAAGAGCGTAAAACGTCTCCATTTGAATCCATCGAAACGATGACTCCATTCCAATCCCTCGAACATGTTGCAAGTACAGATGATAATGATGCTGATGATGAGGATATCTTTAGCGTAGGCACACAAGAGGAACAAGATAAGAGCTTTGTGTCAGACATGAATGAACAAGTTTTACAGGAATATATCAATCAATATCCTATAATGGCTCAATCGTACATTATAAAACATTGGAGTAATGACAAAGAAATAGATAAAGTATACGGTCCTGTATATGATGGTGTATCTTCAAAATGGTTCCTAGGTAACAAAGAAATAGATTTCGACAAACGCAGCGGATACATTAAAATGGGTGGATATCAGTGGAGAGCAACACCCGGTATATATGAACTCATATAAACACACCTGAAAACTATAATAATGAAGATATGCAGGCATACAAATCAATTGTAGATTTGTCGAACATTCACAAAAACTCCCTAGGCTATCCGAAAGGTAGTAAAAGATACAAATATACCGAAATAATTAAACCGATGTTTCCCCCAGCAAATCAACGTAAAATATCGACACGTACCGGTTTACCTAAAACATCCAACCCTGCAGCAAAAGGTAGCGGTTTACTTAAAAATATACCTATTGCAATGACATTCAATACCAAACCTATGGAGTTTGTTTATTGGGATGACCCAAACGAACTATGCGAACGCCTCAAATTATTGATAGCCTCTCGGGATGCTGGAAATACTTCGCATGACAATGAGATTATTGCCATTTTGAGTGAACTCAAAGAGGCAAATATAATTCTATAAGATGACATACATCTATCCATACATTCACATTTTCAAAATGGTTATCGATAAGTTCGGACGTAGGGACAGTAACACCAGTGATAGAAAGCGAAAATTACCTACGCCCTCTGGAGGCGGCGGCTTGCTGCACACTCCAGATGGTAACATCGATTTTGATAATTTGAAATTGAGTAATGTAAAGAGGCCCACCAAAAATACTGATGCTGCCAATAAACAATATGTGGATGAAATCGATAGAAGAATTGCTGCAACTATACAACATCAAGGTGAACAACACCATTCGGAAATAGTTCAACTGAGTGACAAAATGGCAAACATGAAATTGAAAATGAATTGATTGCAACAAAAAATTATCTGGAAAAGAAAACACGAACACTTGCAAATAATTTTATTGAAATAACGCAACTAAGTGAGGTACGCTATAATGAAACAAGGTCATTTTTCGAAAAATTCAACCTGCAATACAAAACTGATATTGAAAATATTCGTGGAGATTTGTTGAAAAAAATTTCTGAAATATCCGATTCGATTCATGCACACAATTTAAAATGGGATATTAAGCACAAGGAAATGCTGCTAACCAAGAATGAGTTAAACCAGTTTCGAATTGATATTTTACAGCAAATCACCAAAATAAATTCAGATATAGCGAGTGTAAAATCTGCTGTCGAGGAAATTACTAAAAGACAAAATGTAGTGTATACATCACCATGATAAAATAGTAGGTTTCACAGTTTCACCATCACATATGTGCGTGATGGCTTCCAGAGACAAGATCCGTGAACTGCACAAACCAATTAGAAAAAATTATCCTCGACGTCGCACCATTATTAAAGGCTTAGATGATTTATGGCAAATGGACTTGGCCGAAATGAGACCTTACGCCCATCAAAATCGTAATTTCAAACTCATTCTAGTCGTTATAGATTGTTTCTCGAAATTCGTGTGGACTCGTCCGCTGAAAACGAAAACGGGGGAGGAAATTACCAAAACGTTTGCAGATATTTTAACACACACGAAACGATGCCCAAAAAATCTACAAACCGATCAGGGAACGGAATTTTACAACAGTAAATTCCAGAGTTTGATGAAAAAACATGAGATAAATCACTACAATACGTACAGCATCCTCAAAGCCTCTATGGCCGAACGAATTATAAGGACTTTAAAAGAAAGATTGTACAAGTATTTCAGTTTGAATGGCACCTACAAATGGTTGAATATATTACCTGAAATCACAAAATCTTACAATGATACGCGCCATTCAAAGACGGGTATGAAACCTTCGGAAATTGATAAAACCAACGAAAAAGACATTCTCAAATCAACATACTCACACTTGAAAATAGCTGGACCGAGAAAATTCGCTATGGGCGATGTTGTGCGGATTAGTAAGACAAAGCACTTGTTCGAAAAAGGTTACACACCCAATTGGACTACGGAATTATTCAAAATCATCAAAGTCAATATCACCAACCCTGCCACCTTCATGCTGGAAGATATGCAGGGTGCTCCTATCGAGGGTGCTTTTTATGCAGAGGAATTACAAAAAAATGCAAATCCTGATATATATCTCGTGGAAAAAGTTCTGAGGAAGAAAGGCAAAAAAATGTACGTTAAATGGCTCGGTTTGAATAACAAAGATAGTGGTTACGTCAGTGAAGTTGAAGTAATGTGCGATAGTGATGGAGAAGATTATAAAGAAACTCTAAATGCCATCGACAGAGCATTGGGGCGATACGAAATGGCAGCTCGGAACGAACATCAGTTGATGTTGATGGTCTTCCCTATGCCATCCTACGAAATTCGATGTGGCATAAGTCCATCCAGAGATTTTAGTCCATGCATCATTTTGAAGCAGCAATTCTCCATTCGAACCATCAATTTTGCTTCTTTTGAATGGGCAACCCTCATTGACATCCTACAAGAAATAAAGGAAAATTTCTTTGAATCACAAATCGATGAGTATGTAGATGAGTATGATCCAATCACAACACGTTGCGGAGATTATATTTACATCACACAGTACATCGAAAGTAATACCAAACAAATTTCCATTTCCAAGGATGTCACGAACATGGAACTGTCCCAACAAGATGTGAACGATATTCTCAATACACACTTGGGGGTGCTGTCTGACCGTATCGCTATGCTGGATGCTATGAACTTTTGTGACTATTATCGCGGTGTTTTTGATATTATTCAATCATGGTTACGAGATAATAAGACTAATTTAAGTTTGGAAGAAATTATGGAAGGTTTTTGTCAAGCCTCATCTTTAGATAGTATGTTGGCTAATGCTTTACGTGAATATTTATTTTATTATAAACAAAAATTTGTGTATGATTTATGTAATAAATGAGAAAAAGAAATCAAGTTTTTTATTTCAACAATTATTGGTTAAAAAACAAGTCAATGAACTGTCGAATTTTTTCAGTTTTGACGTAAAGGCATTTTGATTATCAAACGAATTATAACTTTACCGGGAATTGAAGAAAAAAATATTCAACTTACCTTATTTTGCTCAACACTGTACAAAGTCTGGTGCTGCTTCATATTGTTTTTTATCACTTTGGGGGTGTAGATGAAATATCTACTCCTTATATTTCTAATATGTTGGAGTTTGGACCGTAGACGTTTCATCTACGGTCCAAAAATCGCTCCATTTTTTCATTACTTTTTCAAAAAAATATTTTGGAAATAAAAAACAAGAAATATTTTTTGTTTTTTCTATATTAAAAAAAAAAATACCCTCCCTAAAATACAGTAATAAAAGAAAAAATATATAATATATATATATATAAAAACATAAATGAAAAATGAATTGTTGAAATATAGTTGAAAATAATGATTCTTATCAACATCACAAATAGTTGGAGTAAGCTTAAATTTTTTTCAAAAAAATTTCGCCCTTTTCGTTCTATGTAAATGATCAATGCATTCATCTTTATTTTGTAAAGTGAAAAGAACGTGCTTAAAATCATATTGACACCAATATGATTTATCTTGGTAGGCATTATGTAATTCATTACTTGTGAAAACTTCATGTAAATGTTTAACTTCAAAATTTTTTATTTCGTCACACCTGCATATTTTAAGCATACTTTGGATATGTTCAAAACAATCTTTGCACAATCTTAAGTTAAAGTCAGCAACTTCGTAAAATTTCATCCAAATGCAGTATGAATCATGACAACAATATGGTTCCAAATTATAAATGTTTAATAATGCTGCACGTATTTGTTTTTTTCGTGTACCACCAAAAAACCTCCCACCATATTCGAAATTCATGAGAATGTCCTCATCCTCATCATAAACAATTTCTTGACGATTAATGTTAAGCCATTTGAAATGGGCATATTTTTGAATAATTTGTCTTGTTAATATTGAAGGTAAGGAAGAATGTGAATTGATGAGGAACAAGGTTGGACTCTTGATATTTTCGCAAACGGTTTTGATGCACAACTGTTGCAAATTCATTGTACCTGCAAACGGGAGAAAAAAATTAATTTAGAACAAAAATGGTGAAAAAAATTAATTTAGACTATAGTGTCCCCACGGTAATGTATCAAATGATTTGGGGATAAGATAGCGTTTATCGTCATACGGACTAAGAGCTATTTTCGACTGCTCGATACTAAACACATCGTGAGCGAATGATCGGATTGTACACTGAGTGATTTTCTTTTTCTTGCAATTTTTCAAACAATCCACGTAATCTTCGAAACCTATTTTATTTTTAACGACATTATATTTCACTCCTTTCGCTTTTTTACATACTTTGCCTCCCTGCACTTTGTAGGTATACATTTTTGAACGTAGTCCTGCAAAATGCGTGATAATTTTGCCATTTGCTTCATCCTTCATTAGTCCAGGTACCTTTTTATTCACAAGTGGAATGTTAAACTCGTTATCTTTTGAATAATCAGACGTGTCGAATTTGGAAATATGTTTTTGATAATTTCTTCGTATACATCGTTACACGTTAGTTCATAAATGAAACTATCTGTATCGGTATACATTAACTTGGATTTTTCCACACCCATAGTGGGAAGCATAAATTCATAATGAAATTTGAACATGCAAGTTTTTGACAAATCCAAAATAGCCATCCCAACATACATTGGTTTATTGAATACAAGTTCGGCTTTTTTCAGTTCAATAGCCATCAAGTTTGAATCGAAAACTGTACGATTATGAAATCGAGGGCTGGAAATGAGATTTTTTGCTCCATATCTACCCTCGTAGGAAGAAACTAATTTTACGATTCGGTGCAACCGGATGTTTTCCATGGTTTTACAAAAAATAGCATTATTGGCCAACTTGAATTGATTTTTTTCGAAAGAATTAGTGGCTGCAGTCCTCAATCGAGTATCCAGCTCGACATAAGGGCGCAACCACGCAGATTGTTTAAATTTCAAAACTTTATGGATTTTAGTTAATTTCAAGCCATGTTCCAGAGCTTGTTTCAAGTTCCTATAATGAAGCGTATACTCTTTTTTATCATGCAGGGTTGGCATCACTTTTTTCAATTAGGAATTTGGTGGTGTGCGGTGTTCAGGACAAAACGGAAAATCTTCGTGTAAATCGTGCAGGTGTGCAGGGTACTCTAAATCAACTTGCAGAATATAACCTTCAGGGCTGTCGTCGGGAATTTGAGTCACATCAATATTCGTATCAACCCATTCGAAACCTCCATATGGTAGACATTCTGACATTGCCCACCCATACAAGTTATTCACATCGAAATACATGATATATTTGGACGGTTCTGTAGGATTGTATGTTGACATATACTTGTTATTCGCTTCCGAATATCTATTACAACAAACTGAAATTCCGCCCCTTATACCATTTTCCACAAACATAACCATATCAACATCTTTTAAAATTTGCAATTTACACCCTGTATATTTCAACATACAGTCCCACGTATACCCCGGCATGGTATAATATCACGAAGGATCCAGCCCATAAGTTTTCAAGTCAATTTCACGAAAATTTTCGAAAACGTCTGCCAAAAGCAATATATCTGTTTTCATGTATAAATCGCTGTATTCCCCCAAAGTTTCAATATCAAATTGCTGCCAAACATTTTGAGCATGAGCATACTTCTCATCGTCAATTTCAACATCGTTGAGTTTATTATAAAAGCGTTTTTTGGAGGGTTGCTCGGTGTCGAGGAGTTTTTCCATATTATTAACATAATCGTAAGGAAATACCCCTTTCTTAGTGAGAAGCTTAAATTTTTCATCATCCAATTGCGCAAATTCCTTTTTCAAAATTTTAAAATTTTTTGCATCCATTGTGGAAACCAACTCATCAAGACTAGCTCCCATAAAACGATAAGAATCTATAAATCTTAATTTAATGCTGGTTTCACTATCGTATTGAGTAAATGAAATGTATTTCTCTTTGTTGATGGGAAGTATGCTCACACACCCCTATTTTGCTACATCCCGTATAATAAAATGACTATCATATCCGGAAAGGTTGTGGAATATAATGGGCACCATAAAAAGCTTCTTAAAGGCAAGATTGCAAGGTTGGTGACTCCAACCCCTGAACAACCCCGAAAAGTGACAATGGTCCCTAACGATAATATCCTGCTTGGAAAATGGCTTCTCGCAAATATGGCACACTCTAGCTTTAACAATATCGGGGTTACATATCATTGGTACGATATTTTTGATTTTGGATTCAACAAATTTGGCAATACTTGCCATTTCATTTGTAAACCATTGGATGCAATCGTTGCCGCGATGACTATTGAACTTGGACAAGCTGTCATCGTAAGAGCATTTCAAGTAGTAACCTGCACTGAATGCCTTGTGCTTTTGATATTTTGTTGATTTATCAGACATTTTTTCCTCACAATTTTCCAAAGCGGATTCAAAATCGGCATATATAACGAATGGACATTTTTGCTTATAAACATAATTTCGAAATTCTACATAATCAAATTTTGGAAATGAAATTTTACACTCGTTAATATTCTCACACAACCCGATATGTTCTGACAATTTTTGTTCGCTATGAAAATAATTCAAACATCTATCGCAAAAATTTTTTTTAACTTTATGCTTGCTCAACTGACTTGATAACAATCTAAACATATTCTTAATCCAGCAATAATGATATTTAATTTGCGAATCATCTGTATCCCTAGGTAAGGCGTCGTACTCGTTCAATTTAGGGAAATACATATTTTGAATTAGGAGTAAATTAACGTGTTTATTCAATTTATTTTTGGTCAATCGTGCAGGTACTACTTCGTAAAATGCTTTTTCTTTGACAATATTCATTTCTAAACTATATACATTTACGGAAATATCATTTTGTTTTTCAAATTTTGTAATGTGGTGAATTGGCATAGGAATTTCCAAACCCCTTGTATTCAAAACCATGTCATAATTTGGATATGAAGATGCACGTGAAACATTTCCTTTGGGAGGGTACAAAGCACTCACGATCGCTCTAAAAAAACACGCATCATCTTGATTATCAATATTGATGCATGCATGCCTATTTTGAATTTCTTCAGGTAACCATATAAACCCTGAACCGTTCCCTATTTCGTATTTATTTATTGATACCTCAAGCAAAAGAATTTTACTCAACGCCCACCCCGAGTCTTTCTCTTGAAATTCTTCTAATTTGTTCAAAATAACATCCACAACATGTTTATTGCACCAAGCCGTCAAGTCCGTACCGAAATCAATGATTGCATTAGGGGTATTGAAAAATTTTCGATCAACTATTTCGCCGTCATTTGACTTTTTGATGAAATCTCCCAACAGTGTCATGTTCACCTTGAGGCATTGCATCTCCTTCAAAATTTTGGAAATTCTCGATTTGAAAACAAAATACGCATCGCTCAAAAATTTTCGCACTTCTTTGTGAGCTAAATTTATTATTACACCCGTCCTTACTCTACCATCGAAAATTGCATTGATATTTTCCCATTTAACCCTACTGCTTCTATTCAAGCCTGATCCAATATACTTATCATTTTTCATAACATTTATTTTACATCTAATACGTTTCAATTCCCCAATTTTACTAACAATTTTCTTTTTTTCCCCTATTGAAAATTTAATTTTATTCATTGCCAACTCACATTTTCTAATATGCCTACTTATCAAATTCAGAGACGTTCGTGCAATGGCACTTGAATAATTTTGCTTGATCGCTTCAAGCAATCCATCAATTTGTGATAAAGTTTTTGAAAACACCATTTTCAACAAATATTTCAACTTACTACAATTTTTCCTAATGACGATGGCGGATGGTTGGGGGCAACAGCTGTGTGTGTGTCGGCGGCGGCAAACGGATGTTTGCAGGGTGCGGTGGCAGCTCGGTGATGATGCTGCAAACTGAAGCTTCCTGGAATGGCGAAGTGACGAACGGAGATGATGCCCAAAGGGAAGCTTAATGAAAAATGCTGCTGTTGTGATTAGGGAGGGTATAATATAACTATCTGAAAATGAAAAAGAAATTGTTTTTTATTTTCAAACGAACTTTTGTCACATACAAAGGAACGAACCCGAATGGCAAAAATAATACTAACCTTAATTTTCCACAATCTCAAATGACGCCGCTGGATTGGCTTTCCCAGTGTTCATCAGTCCTTTGAATATCACGGAATAATTGCTGCTCGAGAACTCTTCTATATATACCCGATATACCTCGGTTACTCTCTGCGGCAAAAAGGTGACGCTCTCCCCCAAATCCAGCAGCACAGCCTCGCCAAATTTCCCTCGGACTATCTTCGCACTTGATATCCTTTGCGGTGCCCCCACAGGTAAATCGGATAGTTTGGTGATTGGTTTCCTGCTCACGATTGACCCGGCGGCGTTCAATTTTTGTAGATCCATCTGAGGAAAAGCATAATAAAAAGTTTTTGTTATAACCCAAAAAAAAAAAATACACAAAAATCAAATGCACCTTTGAACTATTAAACCACTTTGAATTGGAAATTACAATGAATTTTGAAAGCGCCCAAAGACATGCACAAGAAATGGAAATTAAACGAAAACTCAAAAGGCAAACATAAAACATTTACGTAAATTCATCTGAGTAAAAAGCTAAACTAAAAACATACAAATTTTGAACCGAAAATTAACCAAAAAAGGCAGGCATAAAAATAATTGAAAATTAAATGAGAAACTCAACAGACACATATAAAACAATTGAAAACACTTACTTTTCAAATGAAGTTGGCACACTGGTAACTTGCTACTAGCACAATCAAACATAAAATGATTTTCCTTCGTGCCTCGCTGTGTGTTTAAATACCAATTCTCATGTACGCCTTGCCGATAACCTTCGGTCGTTGCCCGTCTGGCAACCTCAACTCGGTCATCAAAATGCTTATCGCATATTAAATTTCCTGTTTGAGGCGGTTTCTCATTGCGATAGCGCTGACTCGAATTGCGCGTTTCACAACCGATAATGGAATGAATAATGGATGTTGATATCAAGCTGTTTGTTCATATATTCACTAGCGAAAATATTAAATGAAATTCGATTTGTTTTTTTGCAATTTTTATTTAAACCAAATACTCCATTTTTTATTAAATTCTACAATTATTTCCTGTACAAGCCTCATTAATATACATGCTAATATAATGGATACTATAATGAAAATTCTATAAAGATCAAATTCCACTTTTGACTTGCTTTTCTCTCGCCTTGCTGGAATAAACTCCTCAGTTTTCGTGTCTATTTCTCGAAGATCTTGAAATATCATTTTCAGCTTATAATTGAATGCTGTATTCTCTGGAACATCACTGGCAAATACTAGTAGCTGTCCATCATTGACTGATGTTACTCGCATTGTTTTCCATTGAGTCCGGTTGCATTCAAACTCATCGGTTTTCACGCATATTGCCATGTATTTCACACCAAATGGCTTATTCACGAACAAAACATTATTTATTATTGCAGTTAAAAGTACAAAATTTGTTTTCAACAGCGGAGACATATTCTGCACTCTGAGGTTGGATTCTTCGTAACGGGTATCTTGTTTGAGGTAATTTTCGCATGAAAACTCTGTCTTGAATGTTTAAATTATTCAACTGCTTCCAAACATTCTCTTTTTCTTCAAAAAATTGAATGTCTTTTTTCAATTCCTGAAGACGTCTCTCAAATTTCTCTAATGTACGTCTGTATTCTGTCGATGTCATTATGCTACTGATTATTTCAACTCTGCTCAATGCTACCTACATACTTTCCAAAAATAATGTTTCCTAACCCCCAAATTTCTCTGAATGGCAACACTCTTTCCCCCTAACTTCACGCTTAATTTTACAACTGGCAACATCGAGCGCTTCATGTAGTACAATCAGTTGCTGGATCTATTTCGATTACGTCACAAATGAACTTAGACCGTCGAGCGATGATTTTTCATAACACTGACAACACCTATTTGCAGTCAACCCGTGGCAAGCTCGACCGTACTGCGCATGCGGTCCCAAAACCCCCTTTGATCATCTACTGTTGACTAGTTTCGGTTATTACACCATTTTCGTGGAAAATAGACAACATTGATTTTAGTGTATCCTTAGTGAACATGTCTTTCTACAAAATGAACAAGTCGTCAATCAAAGAAGTACCATTGAAACTACCAATGGATCATGTTCGAAATACCTGAAAAGTGAAAATGTCATCAGGAGCAAATAAAAGTCCTTTGGTGAAAATGCCCAGGTAGATGAGGTCAAGGCAACATATATTGTAGGAGATAATGTTGAGGCAAAGGAAGTACAAGCAGATGGGGTTGTTGCCTTTTGTAATTCAAGATGAACCATATGAACTAGTGCATGAAAATATTTCTCATAATAATATAGAGAATGAATATCCAGTTTCGTCTGTTCTTTTGTAAGATGATATTCCACATAGCTTACGAATAATAACAGAGGTATCACATATCGCAATGCATGACACTATCTGATCTTTGGTGTTTTTCCATTTTAAATTGTATTTACATTTGGAAAATAAAAACCTATTAATTTTTCCTTCAGGAATTTCCCAGTCATGCCGTCTCCGGACTCCCGGTACAGGGGTGTCATTAACCCCAGTAAACACTCCCCACGTCCGTGGGGTGAGTGATTACTGTCTCCGAGGACCATGTGCCCTACGTAGGCGGAGTGAATCATTAATTACGGCCTTCTGCATTCTTCTGGCTAAGATTTCTGTCGCTTCACGATATTTTTCAGATTCGAGAGCAGCATATGTCCATCATTCCACCAAGTACCCCTATGATTGAAAACACCATCCTGACAGGCTATTCGACTCCAACCCACTTGATAAATATTATTATTAAACTGGAAATAAGAAATTAAACCATAAGAAAAGTTCTAAATTGAAATTAATAGTTCCCCCACATATTTTCATGCCAATAATTATCTCCAACGTGCATAAGTTGCATAAACGCGCTATAAAACTATTCATTCTGAATTTGCATAAAATAAACGCAGACGGTGAGAAGTGTCAGTCATTAGACTCTGTCAGCCATCAGTACCAGTTATTTATCATATTTTTTCGTGTGTGTGTGCTCTCATTATTACAATTTACAAAGTAAGTTTTGTTCCTATACAGCATTTGTTTTGTTATTATGTAAACTATATGTGGAATTTACTTTATTGGATGAGTTCGGAATGCAATTGATGCAATATTTTTAAATCAGAAAAGTACCCTTTTTTTGTTACAGAATTTCCCTTTTTTATTTAGAAGATCTATGTAAGTTTGGTAAACTTGGGAATTCAAATAATGTTATATTTTGATCAATTTTCCAGCTAACAACAAGAAGCCACCATAACCCCATTCAAGCCCATTGTACCCCTGAAGAGTCTCTCAATCAACAAACCAAATCCAACTGAGAAAATCAATATTATTCAGACAAGGTTTGAGGGACCCATTGTGGATGAACTGAGTGTGGTTAGGGGATTCCTGCCAAACGGGTGTGTGCTATCATTTTTGTTTTTGGAATATTTAATGATGGAAAATTTCGCTTCTTATTAGTTTGTTAAGTTATGATAGATATAGGAATGTAAGCTTTCACGGCTGGCGTCAATATTTTGGTTGGTTTCCGGGTTTTGCCGTGGTCTTCTTTGGTTTAAATCTCCAAACGTTTCGACTGCCACAGTTGCAGTCGAAACGTTTGGAGATTTAAACCAAAGAAGACCACGGCAAAACCCGGAAACCAACCAAAATACTGCCATAGATGTTTTTTAATTTTAGGACTTAGTGAAGAATATTAAAAAAATCAAATAATTTTTTCCATTTTTTTTAATTTTAGGATTATCTTTCTTTTTTCGAGTGAGTTACAATTCTAATTCACATATGTTTGCTACTCAGAGTAATCCAAAGAATTAACGAAAAAACTAAGAAAACAGGCTTCAATGGATTTGCCTTTATGCTTGTTTTGTACAAACATTCTTCCTCCATCAGTCAATCTAATGATTCTCATTCTATATAAAGAAAGACTCTTACATTCGATCAAGGAAAACTTCAGAAGTTACAAATTCAATCTTCATCCAACCTTTTTCTTGTATTTCGCTTGGCTCCTGAAATTATTCTCCTTTTTTTGAAACTAGAACATTGCTCGACAGCCTCCAAATTTTCCACAGTTTTTTCTTTGAATTCCTTTTCAACTGGTTCGAGTTCATAAGGTATAGGACATTCAAAAATATCTTGCTGAACGGGAAGTTGTAGGTCCACATTTTTTCTGTAAAGAAAATATTTCTAGTACATGAAAGAATCAACAAATAAAATGGAAATTGAAGGGAACAGTGTTTCAAGCTACAACCCAGGGAAAGATCTAAAACAAGAGTTATCAAGTAATTTTTATTGTCAGTTCAGTTCTTTTGTCTTGATCGGCAAATACACAGTAAAGAAAAAATATTAGAAAATATGCGAGTAGTATAGATATGTTATTGCAGCTGAAATAAATAATATTCTAGTTTGCTGCTCAGATGTATCGAATGTTGCAAGAATTAGCATCATATGGAAAAAACTTTCAATAATAATTGAATTTGAAAATTGACTTGGATGTTAACATTTCCTTTTGAAAATAAAAAAAAATAATAGCCTACTCGGACGGGGTCTCAAGACTTTCACTAACTATCAAAACAATCGCTTGAAATAGGCGTATTTGTTAAAATATCAAAAATTGTATAGAGAAAAGTTGTTTCTATTCAGATTTCACACATTTGATTCAAATTTGGACAAAACTGTTTTATAACGCTAGGCTTTATCATGCCACTGAGTTTTAATTACTGAATATCGATGAAAGCAAGTTTTTCTTTAAGAAAATAAGAAATCCGGTTCAAATTTCTGTCGAGTTTGGTGCAGAGTTGATGTATCTTTAAGGGTTTAGGATAGAAATGTATTAAAATCAATTTTCGTTAATACAATATAATGGCTGTGCGCGGAAGGTGGCTCGCTCTTATAACTTATTGTTTTTGCTGGTAATGAAATGAAATTTGGAGGATCTGTGTACGAGATAAAACTGCAACTTTCAACAATGAATTGATGGATATAGCTGTTGAAGGAGATCATCTGGAAAACATTATAGAAAACTTCCTATTAATCTATACGATTCATATAATAAAACATAATGTAGTAAAACTGCACTAACTAATTTTTCTAATTTATTTAAAACACTATTTAAAACAATTATTCAACTAAATATTTATTTCTACTGTGTCAGTCTCAGACTACGAGTATCCCGCAATCTAATACCCAGTGGCTTATATACTAGTATTTGCAGTTCTCGGCCATTCGAGCCTTTCGTGCGAGTTCTAAGATGTCCCCAGAACCTTCGCTAGAAGGTTCGCGATTATTCCACGTGATTTATTTGTTTGTCAGCGGAGAACTTGTTTACATTTCGAGTTAACGATGATCAGGGCCGGACTCGAGGTCGGTCTCGAAATCGTTACATTGCCCCCTTCTTGAAGACGTTTCGTCCCAAAATGTAATTTTTGGAGTGTGGAGATATCTGCAAGATTCTCCATATCTGCACCTGGACGTTCGATGGAAATATCACTCCACAGTCTTCGAGATGGGTCGAGGAAGATGGTTGCAGCACACCAGAATGTTGATGCCGCTGGATCTGAATATTGTCTCCAATATGCTTCTTCAATTCAAGCCCACAGGCCAATTATGGGATTGCCAGGTCCACAATATTCTGGTCCAGCATCGTGTCTCTTAATCTCGTAAGGCTCTTCCAAACATCTTCATAAGACGGCTTATCTCGAGAACGCTTCTTGGTAACCAGATAGTAGATGTTTCTCTGGCCTTTCCTCAGCTGTAACACCCCTCCAACTTCCGGGTTCTGTTCCCTCAGTTCCTGGAGTCGACCGAACCTCTTGGAGAATACTACGGCAATGCCTCTGGACATTTGGAGATCTTCTGTCACACAGTGAGCTAACGCGTAATCGGCAGGCACCTTGAAAATATCTCGTGACCCCTCTCGGGTTACCCCATATTGAACTTTCTGTCCGTTCGAGTACAGGAACATGAACCTCTGAAACGTCATTTCGTCCTCCGATGATCTGAGGGTGCGGACTTGATGTTGGTTTCCGGCGTAAGGGGACAACCTATTGAAGTGGACTACCCTAGGTTTTCCTCGTGGTGGCTTATATATGCGGTGGACGAGGTCGTTTATTCTTTTCATGATCATATATGGGCCTTCCCACGAGTTCCGGAGCTTCGGCGATAGACCACGGCGACGTTTAGGGTTGTAAAGCCAGACAAGGTCACCCATCTGATATCCACCAGCATCGGCCTTGATGTCGTAGGTCTCCTTCATTCTGTCGCTGGCACTCTGGATGTTCAAACGGACATGGATATCATCCATCCTCTGTCGTAGTTTGCTGACGTAATCATCTCCCGCAGTGTCTTGTCCTGGTGGCTTCCCAAACTTCAGGTCACATGGAAGTCGCAGCTCTCGGCCCATAATAACACTAGCAGGGGTTTGGCCGGTTGACTCATGAACTGCGGAACGATACGCCATCAGGAACAGATATGAACGTACTGATCCCAATGTTTCTGGTGGTCACAGACTACCTTGGACAGGTGGCGGTTAATCGTCTTATTCATCCGCTCCACCATTCCATCGGACTGTGGATGTAGAGCCGTGGTTCTCGTTTTACGGATATTCAGCATCTGACACATCTCCTGGAACAGGTTTGACTCGAAATTTCTCCCTTGATCCCAATGCAACTCCAACGGAACGCCAAATCGACAAATCTACTCCTTTACCAAGACGTCGGCAACGGTGATGGCTTCTTGGTTGGGCAGGGCATAGGCTTCTGCCCACTTGCTGAAGTAGTCCATCGCGACAAGGATGTACTTATTCCCGTGATCAGATTGTGGGAACGAGCCATCGGGGCCTTAGGTCTCGTTTGAGGCCCATTGCTGGCAGAGCATACAGCACATTTTCTGCACCAGTCTTTGACGTCAGTTTGGCAATTGACCCAGTAAAACTGTTGCCTCAGTTCCTGAAGAGTCTTCGTCACTCCCAGATGTCCTCCGCTGACCCCATCATGGGTTTCTCGGAGCACTTCATATCTTCGGCTCCTGGGAACTATTACTTGACGTCTTTCTTCCCCATCATCCTCCGACTCCAATACACGTTTCAAGACTCATGGTCAAGGGTGAGAAAGTTCCATTGGGCCCAGTAAGATTTAACGACTGGAGAACAACTGGCTATTTCCTGCCATGACGGTCTTCGATCACTCTTCTTCCAGCCGATGACTAAACCAAGATCGTCCACCACCGTAGTTCTACAGAGCGTCGACTCTTTCTCCTCTGCTCATCGGCAGTGCGAACAGTCTTCTGGGCATGGTCATCGCGATAGGGCATCCGCATTCTTATGGCTGGTTCCCGCTCGATGTTCGATCTCAAAGTCGAATTCTTGGAGCCTCTCAATCCAACGTGCCACTTGACCCTAGGGATTCTTGAATTGTAGGAGCCATTTAAGAGCTGCATGAACAGTTCTCAGTAGGAATCTTCGTCCATACACGTATTTGTAGAAGTGCTCTACTCCCTTAACCACGGCCATCAGCTCCCGCCTGGTGACACAGTAATTGCGATCCGGTTTACTAAGAGTCTAGCTGAAGTAACCGATGACCTTCTCCTGTCCTTCTTGGATCTGAGACAGGACAGCTCCAAGTCCCACATTACTTGCGTCCGTGTCCAAAATGAATTTCCCTTCCGGAAAGGGGTAGCTCAGGATTGGTCCGTTGATCAATGCTCCTTTCAGCTTCCTGAACGAGTCTTGGCATTCTTCAGACCACTGGAACTTTGTTTGCCTTTCTGTAAGCCTGGTCAGTGATTTAGCAATGTTAGCAAATCTCAGCACGTATCGGCGATAGTAAGTGCACAGGCCAAGAAAACTTCGAAGCTGGTGTATGTCTTTCGGAACGGGCCATTCCTTAACAGCTTTGATCTTCTGCTCATCTACTGCAACTCCTTTCCCAGAGACAACGTGGCCGAGATATCGTACTTCTTTCTGGAACAAATGACATTTCTTGGGGCTCAATTTCAGTCCGGAGCTTCTCAGTCGCTGGAATACTTCCTCCAAGTTTTTCACATGGTCCTCGAATGATCTGCCAACCACAATAATGTCGTCGAGATACACCAGACACGTCTTCCATGATAGTCCTTTCAAAACCGTCTCCATCAATCTTTCGAAAGTGGCTGGAGCATTACAAAGGCCGAATGGCATAACTGTGAACTGCCACAATCTTGAGCCGATGGTGGAAGCTGTCTTTTCTCGATCCTCCTGAGCCATTTCTACCTGCCAGTATCCACTCTTCAGGTCTAGGGTCGAGAAAAACGTAGATCCAGCCAGCGTGTCTAGCGTGTGTCATCGATTCTTGGTAGAGGGTAACTGTCCTTTTTCGTCACGTTGTTAAGTTGACGATAATCGACGCAAAACCGGATTGAACCATCTTTCTCCATTACCAGTACTACTGGAGAGGACCAACGACTATCAGATGATTCAATAACACCTTTTTTTTCCATATCACTGACTATTTTGTCAATCTCTTCTTTCTTGGCAAGGGGAAGTCTCCTGGCTGATTGTCGGATCGGTCGAGCACTCCCATTGTCGATCTTATGCTGAACCACCTTTGTTCTACCGCTTCTGCCTACTCCGGTATCGAAGATGTCCTGATACTTCCAGACTAGTTCCCTCAGTTTGGGCTTTTGTGCTGGCCCCATGTCCTTGGATGAGATAGCAACCAGCTTTTCCAATTCTGCTGGCATGTTACTGGCTTGGCTGAAGGGCCGCGTACACTCCTAATCACAGAGGAAATTGACGAGCAGTGCCCCAAAATCGTTCCCTTCTTCAAGGTCACCGGGTAATAATTGACATTCATTACCCTCACTGGCACAAATTTATCAGCACGCAACAAGGACTTCCCTAGTGCGATTCCTCGTCCAATTTTATCATCATGTAGCTTGGGCTCGAACATCACCACGTTTCCATTGCTCACACCCCTATCCAGGCGAGCCTCCAAAATGGTTTCAGTCCTCTCCGGTACGCTCACATCTTCAGCCAGCAGAACACGAATCATTTCTTCACTTCTTCCGTGAAGCACCAACACTTCTCCATTCACTCGTAGGACACCGTCTCTGAAATTCAACTCGAACCCTCTGGAGTTCATGATGTCCATCCCTATGATTGCATCATCCTTGATATCCGCTACTAGAGCCCGGTGTTTCAGTTTAGTACTGCCCAAAGTCAATTCAATCGGAAGTTCACCATACACAGTTGCCGGTTCTCCTGTTGCTGTGCGTAGCTTCCAATTCGACGATTCAATTCTTGCCGGTGTTTTGGCAAATGTAGGCCCAAGAATCGTTCTAGTCGCACCCGTATCTAGGAGCATAGTGCGAGGCTCGTTATTAATGAGACCGTCCACGAAGACACCTTTATTCTGTCGTTGAAGGACAGCAACATATGCGTTGATATTTGGGGCTTGCTGGTTACGGGCTGACGATTGCTCCTTCTTGTCCTTCGATGTTGTCGATTTTTTTAATGTTGGACATTTGCTACGCACATGCCCAAGTTTCCTACAATTTCGGCATCGTATCAGTCTTCTCTCAGGCATAACTTCATTCATCACCTTTCGCAGGACAGCCTCGATATTAGCGGGCTCCTGTGGATCTTCCTCGATCATCCGGACTCTACTATGGCTTTTGCAGGATTGCTTTGCTGCTTCGAATTCCAGAGCGCGTGCCAATGCATCTACGAGATGTGCGGGGCGAGCTAGTGTTAGGGCTTGGCGGGTTTCCTGGTCACGAAGTCCATCCAAAAATGCCTGGACCGCTAGTCGCTCCATTACACTTTCCGGTGTGGCTGGGTTTGCAAGGCGAACCAAGCGTGCAATGTCTGCTTCAAATTCTTGGAAGGATTCGCTTGATTTCTGGCATCGGTTCTTCAGCTGTGAGTGATAGACGTGTTCAAGGTGGGCTTGGCCATAGCGAAGTTCCAAATGTTTTACCAGCTGTTCATAGTTCTCCTGTTGTTGGGCGGTGAGAGTTTGCAAAATATTTGTTGCTTCGCCACGCAATGCCAGTGTCAATGCTATAGCCTTATCCCCAGCATATTCCATCCGTTCGCTTTGGCAGCAGCTGCAAATTGTCGGCGGTAGTTTACCCATGGAGTATTTCCGTCGAACTGAGGCGGTTTCAATGAGAGCTTTCCTGGTTCCGTACTGACCTTAAAATCTTGTAAGTCTTTTTGAACATCCTCCAAGTTCATACTCGGTCCAGCATTGGGTTTTTGTTGTGAGTTTCTGGGGTGTGCGCAGAATCCATTCGCTTTTCCAATTCACTGAATTTTTCTTTTATTCTGCCGATTTCTGTCTCGATTCCGTCTTTTATTTCATCGAGGAGCGTTTCCTTGATTTTTTTATTCCTTCCACCATGTCGTCTTTGACTTGGTCACTTATTGTTTCTTTCAATTTTTCCATTTCTGTCTCGACAGTTCCCATTCTTTCTTCTAACCGATTCGCCACACCACAAAGTTCTTTTTCTATTTTCTAGAAGTTCTTCTCTCAAATTCTTTGAATTTTCTAGAAGTTCCTCTTTCAAAGTATGCGAATTTTCTAGAAATTTATCTTGGAGTTCCTCTTTTAGACCATTCGAATTTTCGAGAAGTTCTTCCTTTAAGCTATCAGAATTTTCCAGAAATTTTTCTTCCAGGCCTTCGAATTTTGTAGAAATGTATTCTCCAGACTCACCGAATTTTCTTGAAGTTCCTCCTTCAAACTATTAAAATTTTCCTCGAGTTTATTCATAATCGAACTCAAGTCGATTCCAGAAACTTCGAATAAAAACGTTTCGGGGTATTCTTCTTCTTCAATCAGTCCATCTGTAAGTCTTTTCTGGAGTACGGCCTTCTTTCCAGTTGTTTCTAGTTCACTCTTGCTTTAATTCACTAACTTTAAGGTCAACTAGGTGAACTCTCCTTGGAAACATTTTTTGTCTCTTATTGTCCTTAACTGAGATATCAGTCTATTATTTATTTCACACAATAAGTTTTCAGTTTATTTCCGCTACGCGCAAAACTGTCCTGCAAACACTTAACTGTTCAACGGGTCACTAGTCTATTGGGCGCGATAAACGTCTATCAGTTTTTCAACGCGACGAACACTTATTTATTTTTAACATCCGACTTCTGACAACAAATGTAGTAAAACTGCACTAACTAATTTTTCTAATTTATTTAAAACACTATTTAAAACAATTATTCAACTAAAATATTTATTTCTACTGTGTCAGTCTCTGACTACGACTATCCCGCCATCTAATACCCAGTGGCTTATATACTAGTATTTACAGTTCTCGGCCATTCGAGCCTTTCGGGCGAGTTTTAAGAATGTCCCCAGAACCTTCGTTAGAAGGTTCGCGATTCTTCCACGTGATTTATTGGTTTGTCAGCGGAGAACTTGTTTACATTTCGAGTTAACGATGATCAGGGCCGGACTCGAGGCCGGTCTCGAAATCGTTACAATAAGATTGAATCTTAAATTGAGCCCATTATAATTTCAGGAAATCAAAGAGGAATACAGACACATCAATAAACAAAAATGAGTTTATGTCCTTGTTTATCGTCCTAATAAGAAGTGTTATTGAAAAAAATGCTCGTTTTTTCACCAGAATATGAAATAGCAATACCTTCAGATGAAAATTTAATACTTCTAAAAATTTTTATTTTTATATTATTATAGTGTTTACAGTCTGGTCACTGTATAATTAGGTTGAAATGATATAACAAGTTTCCCTATTTTGGAAGACCACCAGGTCATGGTTTGCTCAACTGAGGTAGGTATTCTGTTGAATACATTTCCTTACAATTTTAATAGACATACATTATACTCAGTATATGATGACAGACTAGACTAGTTGTCATTGTCAAATGTGAGAGTTCTTTGAGTTGTATACTTCCTAAAATATATGTTCCTTTTCGTTCTGTTGATTACTTTTATCCATTACATATTTCATCAGGTTATGGGCCCAGAATTTGGCTCTTTGAGTACACTAATCGTTTTTATTTTGTCAAAGGAAGGAGTGAAAGAATACCTGACCATCGAAGAAAAGGGTGTAAAAGTGGAAGAACTAGATACATTTAAAGCTAAGGACATCAATGCATCATGTAACATTGTTCGATGTATTTCTGATAGATACTGTTACGTTTTGCTAAATAATAATACCGAGCACACTACTAAACTGTTTATTTTCTAACTTCACTAAAAACATGCAACTACTTCACTGACTAATTAAACACTTAGAACTATACAACAATACAACTAAATATTCCAAACACTTCTATACTTCTTCAAAAACTGTTTATCACTTCTTCATTAATCTTCTTAATCTTCTTCTTAATAAAACTTCTTCTTAATCCCAGTCAAATGTCTCGCGTTTATATAGGTACTCAAGTGTAACCAGAATCTTCGCGATGCGACGGTTCGGTTATCCCGAATATTCATTACCGGCAAGTATCTGCCCTTTTCGTGGAAACCATATCGACGATACGCGTGCGAATTGATTCAGCGGCGTAGCTAGGGGATTTTTATCAATCTTTTAACAATACATTGAGTATATCCTAGAGGCAAAAACGGTACAAGCAATGATGGAAAATCTTGATAAAGTATTCAACCGCAAGAGTCCGCTCATAAGGTTATTCATTCTAAGGAAAATATTGTAGCTGAAGTGCACTGGGGGCATAAGCAAAACGTACCACATTTCAATGAATAGAAGATATTCTAGCCCTCTGATTGGATGCGACCAACCACAGATGCATTTTGCCCATCTAGGCTGAAACGTGGTACACTTTGTCACTTGCGGCGTTGCGGTTGATTATAATCCAACATGGGTGCAGTTTGCCCATCCAGGCTAAAACATGGTGCACTTTGTCACTTGCGGAGTCGTAAAACTTATATGCTATTTTCCTGTTATCGTGATGTAAAACTAATATGCTTAATATTTTTTATACCTATTTTTTTAATTAGATTTTTTTTAGAATATTTCCATGTATTCATCTTTCGATATGCAGTTATAGTACATGTTACACCATGCAATATAAAAAAGGGTTGAATTTTCTAATACCTGCTTTGTAACGAAATAGCACAATATAAACTGTTCATTTAACCGTAAATGTTAATTTTTGAAGTCTATCAATATGCGGGTAACTTGAAAATTATTCTTTCTTGATTTTGATTTTTTTGTAATTACTTATTCCTACAACTTGAAAAAAGTCATGATGTACGCGGAGAGGCGGCATGACAAAGTGCACCTCGACTTGGTCTGGATGGGCAAACTGCACCTGTGTTTGGTCACCACCAATCAGCGGGCTAAAATATCATCTATTGACTGAAACGTGGTACGTTTTGCTTATATGCGCACTGGGGAATTTCAGGATCACTTTACTTTATGCAAGTTAATGGATTACTCAGGGACCTTGAAGAAGCTCAATGAAACGGACAAGATATATTTTCTACTCTTAACGATGCCTGAGATATTCGAAATTGTTATTACATCAATTGCGACAGCAACAACGAAAATTAGTATGGACTTTATGAAAAGTCGATTACTCGATGCCGAACTGAAATCGAAAGGTGCTGGTACAGACACCACAGACAGTAATTTCGGTGCATCCAATTCGGAGTTCCGTAGAGTAAAGTGCTTTCGATGCCATCAATGGGGACATATCAAACAAACTTGTCCAAAATTTCGGAATACAAGAGATGGTGAAAACAGTAATTCGCAGTCCCATAACTATACTGGAAACTGGTAGTTTTCGCAGTCGTGGAAATGGACAACGTTCAAGAAAGGGTGCATGTAGAAATAGAAATTTTATAACGTATTTTGGCCGGATCTTCAGTACAAACCTCACTCAATATTTTCTTTATTTATTCACTTTTGGTAAATATACACGATATTATGAATGTATGTAATATATGATTAAGTAGGTACTCAAATTCCTAAGGTATACAATAATTTAAGAATTGATATAGTTTATAAACGATACATTACTGACGGTTGCCTCTATAGTTTTTCAATTTCTCAAATTATTTGACTAATTTTTTATTTGACATTTCATGTCATTCATCGATGCCAACACAGTATGTTGAACATTTTTGGTAAATAGAAACAACTTAAAGTAAAACAGTATGAAATAATTTTAAACAGTATTTGAGTATATTTGAATGATCCCATTGGGTAGGTACCATTCTTCACAGTGCACATTTCACCTCGGGTGAAATTGAACAAGAAGAACGTGATCAAGAAGACATCACATTTGTTAGTGAAGTTCTAATGTCAGATATTATTGAGAAACATTCCTATTTGGAAGGTGGAATTATATTTATTCTCGATAGTGGAGCTACAGATCATTTGGTAACAGAAGATATCGCGAAATACATGGCAGACATTCATAATTTGGATCGTGATGTCAAAATCCGGATCGCAAATGACGGAGAACTAATCGCACGACCAAAAGGAAATTCAAAACTGATAGTGAATGACAGAACTGTGAACGTGAACGCTTTGATTGTTCCTTCGTTAACGCAAAATCTACTTTCAGTTTGAAAGATTTTGAATTCCGGAATGACAGTTATATTCAAAAATAATAATGCGACTATAACAAATAATAAAAACTTCAGTTTTGAAAAGAAATGTAAGAGTTCTTTGAGTTGTATACTTCTTAAAATAACCATTAAATATTTCATCATATTCAAAAAAACACTCAATGTGTTCCATTTCGTGAAGTTTGGAAAAATTCATTAATTAAATAATAAATAATAAATATAAATTCAGCTCTTATTGTTTTAAGGTACTACCATCATCTAATTAGATTCAGCCAGTAATGAGATTGATTTGCAGTGGTATACACATAATGTGAGTGATACAATTTGCAATTGAAATTGTGTATTTTTTATTTGTTTCTAAAGAGCTGTTTTCTGCTTCAGCCTATACAATATATAGGTATATTCGCCGGAAAGTCTCCAACAGAAAACAACTTCTGCCTCCTCGTACCATCCAATTATTTCCCGTTGATACTTGACGAAGTATTCTTCAAGAACTACATTGCAATGCTCTTTAAATATCATAGCTGAAATTATTCTTGGATTCAAATGGGGTGAACACCTTCATACAACTTTATTTTAGCCATGATATTTAAAGAGCATTGCAAAGTAGTTTTTGTAGAAACTTTACCCAAGTATCAAACATAAATGATTCAATGGTCGTAGGGGAAAGCAGTTGTTGGAGTCTTGCCAATGAATATATACCTATTGTATAGGTCAAAGCAAAAGACTGTATTACATAACCTATTTTCATTATTAGCATGATGGGTCACTCTGTACTCAATATACATATCATTGAAACGTATCAGTAATATATCATGTACAAGTTGAAACTATATGACTAACCTATTCATGTAATATTAAAAATATAGCAATGAAACTTATCAGACCTCCGATCAAATAACATAACCTAGATGAGTAACTCGCCGCACAAGCATTAAGATTTGTGTGTAAGGGACATCTTCCACCCAACAGCAGTGTCGTGCGTTGTTAATAGGAATATTGAGGTTCAATAAAATAGAAATAATGGAAACCCAATATGGAATGGAAACCTGAAATTATGATGACATGTTTTTTCATAATTCATACATTTTTCTCTTTTCCAATTTAGTTTCCCTTTCTCGATAGTTACGACACTGGTAGCTTCGAATGATTGTTCTGTCAAATATCAAATGCAGCGTTGTCGTACTGACAAGACTATATCGACAACGAAGAATCTCTGTTCGGTGATGGAAATACTATAGTTTTTACATGCTCCCAACAAGCTGCAATGAAAGTTTCAATTACCTTCTTATTGTTATATATTTCATCCAACACAGTATTTTTGGATTTTCGTTGCAATGAATCTACCAGACAGATATCAAAATCTAGCTGACGTGCTTATTGTATCCTTAAAAAATTGCGACATGGCAATAATGTCATGATTTGAGGGATAACGTCAACCTTCAGTTCTATTTGAGTATTACTCATCTAGGTTATGTTACTTGATCGTAGTATCAGACATATACCAAAAAATATTTAAGAAATATTACTCTCAAAACGAATGTAATATTTGATATATGATAGATGATAGTCATATAGTAACATTACTATATAAAACTTTAGTGTCCGGCAGTTTCAGTAGTTGCAGAGCCAATGCAGTAACATTACAGTTCGATTATTATAACTTTACCCATGCGTCATCAATTTATGCTCGAAGAAATCACACACCCTCTATCGAACATCTCTTTCTAATAACCGCTATGGGCGAATCAAAGTTCGTTAACATTTGTCTTCTAAGCTAAGAATTATGGTATTGTGATGATCGATTATAACTCAAAACAGTGAAAAGACATAGCCATAAAACCGACAGTCTTTTACATTTCAACTAAACTTGCCAAACTTTGTATTGGCTAGCGTGTACCATCAATTGCGTCATTGTTTTCTATCATTGGGGTATTATTTGTCGCCCGTTTTACTTTGTTTTGCAGTCGAATATGTTATAAAAACAGTTTTTTTTAAAGCTAAACGTCTCTTGGAATCATTACTTTCAAAGTAAGTACAATACAATGTGTTTTATTCACAAATAATATTCAAAATGTTTAACCTCACAATTGACATTTGTGACTATATTTCCTTACTACCGGGACATTAACAAAACAATTATTCATAGTGTGGAAACCCTATTGAGAGAAAAAAACATTACCTAAATCTATAAATACAAGTCAAAAACATTCGTAATATATTTCAATTCTTTTTTAGATTATGCCTGAAACTATTCCACTCACAAGCAGAACAATTTGTGTTCTTGTGTGAGTATTTTGAAAGGGAAAGAACGAATGGTGGGCCTTTTTTACCACTTTCATCTGTTCAAGAGGTAACAATTGAAACCACAAAAGAAATGTCATAACTTTTCTTTAATGTATTTTAGAGAGTTGCAGATGCACTTAAAATATCTCAAAAAACGGTGTACAAGATCAAAATAAGGAACGAAAAAAAAAACCATTCTATCAACTCCAGGAAAAAGTAGACGTCGTCTCAAAAAGAAAACAGCTTATTTACCTGTAGGACAGAAAATGGCAGTACGAAATAAGTGAGTATACCTCCTTATTACCTGGTGACGGAAATGATGATAATATTGATTGTTCATTCGATGGACGTGACACTGACTAGTGAGAAACATTTCTGAACAAATGTAACCGCCCCATTTTTATCAATCACAACTTCATCAGGAAAGTCATTGGATTTATGTATATTCGTTGAAAAGTCAAACTTTATTGTCACATCTAGTTTTCTTTTTAATTTGAAACATCACTTCGTATGAATTTTGACATGTACCTATATTTATTTGAATTTTTTTCTTCCAGAAAACTAGTTACCCTTCAATTCTTGAACGATGAACTGAAAAATAAGGAGATTGTTTCGATGTGCAAATTATCTTTGAATGTTTTACTGAAAGAGCTGGGATTTAAATTTTAAAAAGATGATAATCGAAGAGCTTTGATTGAAAAGACTCATATTGTTTCACAAAGAGCATATTTTTTACATGGATTTATTCTAGAGGAAATAAAACCAAGTCTTGGCAGGATGATAATGCCAAAAGTGTACGCAAACCCGAACGATTTATTGTTGTGCATGCTAGTTCTGCAAATGGGTTTGTTCCAGAAGCCAGTTTATTGTTCTGTTTGAAATCTTTGATTCTAGATTATCATGGAGAAATGAATAGTACAATTTTCGCCAAGTGGATCACTTCACAGTTAATTCCCACTTTGGAAGAGCCATCTTTGATAATAATGCACAATGCACCATACCACGGTGAAATTTTGAATAAACAGCCTACCACTTCTTCAATATAATCGGAAATTGTTTGTTGGCTACAGTAGAATAATATTGATTTTAATGAGAAATTAACAAAACCAGAGTTATCGCAATTGGCAAAGATGAACCAAAAGGAAAACATATATATTATACATGAACTGGTACGAGAACATGGACAAGAAGTATTAAGATTACCACCTTATCACCCAGACTTGAATGCTATTGAATTAATTTGGACTAATTGTAAGACATACTACAACAATCATATTGGCAGGAATTGATACAGTGATGAAAAAGTATTGGGAATGTGGAATGAAGCATTAGAGAAGTGCAACACTGAATCCTGGGCAAAATGTGTAAAATACACCGTATCGCTCATTGAAAAATGGTATGAACGAGAAAAGCTCCTTTGAGATATGGTTATTGGACCCATTATTATCAACATTGGTGACAGTTCTGAATCAGAAAGTGATTGAATATATTAATTTTGTTTTTACTTTCATAAATGTTACATAATTCTACATGTTCGCATTACATAAATAAATGTATGAATACATTTTTTGTTAATCATGTGTTGAGTATTTCATCACCAAATATATTTTAACTGGTGTTTTTTATTTCTTACATATTCATTTATTTATCATTATACAGTGGGTCCTTGCATCCATGCACGAATAGGTAATTGAAAAAGTTTGAATACCTAAGTCTAGAAGATTCCTTTTCTGAGTTTTAGTCATGTAAGTATATGTTTATTGTACATAAGAACAATTTCTTGTTGACAAACACAGTTGAATTATGAAATATAATAATAAATTAATAACATGTAATATCACAGCTACAAAATATTTAAAATTCTAAAGTACTAAAATACGAAAATATAGCCGACTAGTTTTTTGAACAACTTTTTTCATTAACTATCACCTAGAGAACTTGCATTAATGTGGATAAAATTAGGATGTGATGGATTTGTGTCAAACGACTGCGGAGGTATGGATAAAACAACTTCCTTATATGAGTGTGACTGAAATTAGAATACAGTAGGGAAGTCGAAAGTTTCTAGTAAACTCACTGCCTCCATGTTTTATTATCCTATCAAACCTGGTAGCACTGGATTCGTAATAATTGGAAAACACCGTGTGATAGGAATTGCACGTTAAAAGGTAAGACCTCGTTAATCCCTGGCTCGCACAAGTTTCGACTACTGAGGGCTGCCGTTCGTAAGGGGATGACAGCTGGTTCACGGAAAAAACAATTTTAAAGATTCATTCCTTTTCGCCTTTGTATCTCCAGCAATATTTTTTAAATTTGGAACATTGAATATGCTCACTGAACGCCACTTTTGGACATATTTGGAAAATAAAGGAACAAAGGAAAAGAGAAAAGGAAGGTGTACCCATGAGTGTGTCACACGGTATTCTGTTGGAACTAAAAAAACACTCTCATTGTCGGTGGTTTCCATGAATTTGAAAATGTTAATTCAGTAATTCATTATCCTATCTTATTACCTACACTTTGTAATTTTATCGGGATATTAGCCACGGCATTCTACATCTAGACGTCATTTGGCTTAAACGTCTCGACTTATTTCATATGCATAACTTGATGACGCACGGGTAAAGTTATAATCATCGAACTATACATGCTAACCTTACTGTTATATATTAGATATATATCCTTGTTTAGTGGGATGGCTCAACTCAAAAAGGTTATCTTAGATCTTTTTCAAAATGAAGTATATTTTTTTCTTCAATTATCCACCCTACCACAGCTGTCTTAATTCTCCGAGCCATGGTGAAGAAACACGGTGAAAGCGCCCTTTCATGCGACGACAAGAGTCATATTAGTCATTGTATTGTGGAACGGTGGTTGTTAAAGAAGCCATTCTAGGGTGAATTATTTCCGTTATAATTGATGAATGAACGTAAGATTCATGTGAAATGGTTTACGAAATATTGGTGTTCGATTTATCACTGAAAGTGTATTCGAAGCAGACGTATACCAATTTCTGCTTTTGGAGGGAATTTCAACTTTATTTATGCCAATATGCATACTCGGTGCTGTGTGACAGGGTAAGTCGAATTAATATTCTCAATAAAACTATATCTCAGTATTTTATTTCCCGAAAGAAGAGGAATTGCGAAAGAGATGAATTTCTGCAATGAGTCCTCAAGATCTTACCTGTACTCGTCTGCGCAGCGAGACGTTCTTCGTTCTTTTCTTCAGCGGTTTTCTTCTAGAGATCTCTAGTGGTCAATGCTTCTTCTGAAGTTATATTAGTAGCGTAGAATCACTATGAATTGTGATTTTCTGATCACTGATTAAATTGTTTATAATAATAATGTATATTGATCGAGTCTATAGCCCGGCGAATACCGAGAGAGTTCTCGCAAGAGAAAAAAATGAGATTCTTCTGTCTTTCCTCATCGTTGAGACGGGAGAGACGATGCGAAAATCTTGAGGTGTTTTTTAGTAACTGATTTGGTAGGCCAAATGATTATACCCGGAGAGCAAATAAACTGTAATTGCCGATGAATACCTATTATATTTGAATTAATTTGAAAATTGGTTTTTTCACAAATGTGGATAAATGAATTAATGAAATTAAACATAAAGACACATACAAGAGCGCATGGACGCGACAAATACCTCATAAAAATTGGAGCCCCTCTCAAAGGTCTGTTGTATGGTGCGATTCATTTTGATGATAGCGATATCATCAGATATGAAACATTTCCTATAGTTCCTTCAATTTTTCCAAATTCCAGAAATGTTCATAATAATTTAGTAGGAGAGTTTTGAAAATTAAATGACATCCACAGTTACGACCAATTAGTTAGGGAATATGCCGAAAAAATAAAATTTTATAATTGGAAAGTTCATTATACTGAAAGTATCTAAACTTTATTTCTATCTATCAGGTTTGTAATCAGATGTTTTACTATCTGATAATATAATAATGATAATATTGTAGTAAAACTGCTCTAACTAATTTTCCTAATTTATTTAAGACACTATATAAAACACTATCTGTGAAATCTGTAACTAATATATTCGTAACTCTCTGTGGCTATCTCTGACTATGAGTATCTCGCCATCTAATACCCAGTGGCTTAAATACTAGTATTTACAGTTCTCGGCCTTTCGAGCCTTTCGGTCGAGTTCTGAGATGTCCCCAGAACCTTCGTTCAGAGTGTTCGCGATTCTTAAACGTGATTTATTTGTTTGTCAGCGAAGAACTTGTTTACATTTAGAGCTAACGATGATCAGGGCCGGACTCGAGGCCGGTCTCGAAATCGTAACAATATAATAATAATAATATAATAATATAATAATACTCCCTCATAAACACTCGTAGAGTTTACCCAAAGGCATAGCCTGTGCGGGTAGAGGACGGCTATTATTATTATTTGCCGTGGCGCTCCGGGGCGGGGCAACTTACTGATATTGTCGGTGGTGTATTCACTTTTCAGCTGTAGGAAAACCCGGAAAACCTATAGCACCACCCCGGTTGGACGGTGCGCACTTCAAGCTAGCACCAGACGTCGGGATTGGTTGGCATCTAGGCAACTCACATCACACTTGATTCACAACCAGGCATGTGGCCACCTAAAGAGACCCTTTTACTTGAGAAAAAACATCCCGTAGCCGAGCCTCGAACGTCTGTCTGATGCGAGCTTGAAGTTCCACTGCTAGAGACCTTAGCCACTGAGCCACCGACCGATAAGTTATAATGATAAGTATAATATTGAATGAGATGCAGGTCCAAGTTTACCTTGATAACAATAAGTTGGGATTCAATAAGTTGAAATGGATTCTTACTTTTAATTTGATATTGAGTAGGTGGTCACAACTTGAAAATATTCTGGCAAGGTTCGGAAACAACTCAAATCAGACCGATGCAATTATGATTAATACAATGGATAAAAATCTGTTATTTTTGGAAAAGGCCCTTACACTATCTTGTGAGAATAGCGACCAACATTCACAGTCACTCACACGTTCATTGCCTTTTGAGATAAATTTAAGGGAAATTGTTAATATTATTATTATTATTATTATTAGTTTCCTTTTAGTTCAGGAAGTACACTATTATTATTTTTTCATTGTTTATTCATTTATAATTATATCTTTTTTATTTTCTGTTGTTTTTTCTCTCTGTGATAGACAGAATTTAATTTTATTTTGTATTAGAATAACATATATTTCGTCGTGGAAAAATAGGGCTACTGATGAAATACCCACAAAAATTAAAAGTAACGTAACACAGTAGTGTACATGGGTGTTGTGGAAACCTACCATATAATCATTTGAAACAATATACCTGATTTTAGCACATTTGGTATATGTACCTCCTAATACAAAACTTTTTCATTAGTCATACATCAAACTGAAAATCTGAAAAAAATCAGGGATCATCTTTGTGGTTTGGATACTAATGAAAAAAAATCAAAAAACTTTCAAAATTTGAATTTGGCAGTTTTTGACAGTTTTTCCGTTTCTAAGAAATTGAATAGTTTGCGATACCCGTTTGCGATGAAGAAAATGAAACAACCATATGAATTGGTGTTCTTTTCTCTACGAATTCACTATTCAATGTTTTTTCCCTAGTTATTCAAATAAGCCGTGTTAGTGCTAATTATACCTTTTTCTTATATTTTCAAACAACTTTCGACTTTACTTTCTTTATTTTCTGTCAGAGTGACAACAACAACTTTTTTTTTCTCTACATTCGACTGTCACATATACAAAGTGTAATACAAAAGAATATTATAGACTGGAGATTCAACATTCTCCCCCCGGTAAAGAAGTTCCATCTGCTTTATCCATGACCCCTGCCTCGACTGGTATCCGACACAGCTTGGCTACAGGACGTCGATAGGTACTTTTCCCTGTTGTAACGTCAACAACTCGAATCTGCCCATCAGTCCCTGGGAATACTGCAGATACTCTGCCCATTTTCCAGGAGTTCCTTGGGATACTCTCGTCTACCATCAGCACGATATCACCCAATTTCAACAATTCTTGACCATCAGTCCACTTGTTTCTTCGATTCAAACATGGAAGATAATCTTTTATCCATCTTTTCCAGAATGAGTTCGCCAACATCTGCGACTTCCTCCATTCCTTCTTCAGGTACTTCCCGGATTCAAAGTTACCAGGCGGTCCCTCAGAATGTGTATAACCAACCAAGAAATGATTGGGTGTGAGTGCCTCCGGATCATCAGGATCAACTGAATTAATGAGTTAATGGTCTGGAATTTACAATATTTTCTGACTCAGCAAAGAGTGTTACTTCTTTGAGAGACTGCCCATAAATGCCGATACCCAACGCTTTCTTCACTGTGCCAATAAGCCTTTCCCATGGTCCCCCCATGTGAGGAGCTCCTGGTCGAATGAACTTGAATTGTATGTTTTTTACTGACATGGTTTCGTCCAGTTCTTTCATTGATTTCCTGAGTTCTTCAGCTGCACCTTTCAGATTCGTCCCATTATCACAAGTGATAGTTTTCGGGTATCCTCGTCTAGAAATGAACCTTCTGATGGCCATTATGGCTGAATCTGTGGATAGTGAGAAAGCCATTTCCAAATGGATCGCACGCACAGCAAGGCAACGTTAATAAAGGGTCGGGTGGTTGGGGAAAGTCTTGTTAGAGGAAGTTAACCCATTTTCAGTTGTGGGTTACTTGCATTGATTTTACATTTTTGGCAATTCCTTTTTACAGCTTTCACAGCGGCTCTTCCGTCAATGATCCAACATTTCTTTCTAATTTCATTGAGAACTGTCTCTGTGCCCTGGTGCTTGAACTCTTCATGAAAATGTTGGAGCAATAATTTTGTATATCTGTTCTTGTGGCTAATGATGAAGGGCCTTCTTGATTCGCCTCCAAGCCACGTCGCTAGATCTAAACGACCACTCAGAATAAGTAAACCTTCTTCATTGATTCGTGGATATAGCTTCATGGACTTTTTTCACCGATAATTTCTCTGCTTCCTGCATTTCTAGAACAGTGAGACTTGTAGATCTATCAATATTTGCTTTTTCGATTATCTTTTTCATGTTCTCCACGAATCTCTTCATCCACGCTGTACTCCTTATTAACCGTAACCAATTTGAAAATCTACCGATATCTGGAAGATAGCTTACACTTTCTGAAATTTTTCCCATGAAATTATGTTGTGTTTCCAAAAGCTCAGTTTCATCATCTTCGTCAAGCTGGGTTTCTTCAGTGAATTGTATTTTATATTCTTTGAGAAAGTGGGGACCAAAATACCATAAGTTGATAATATCTTTTCCTGAATCCATTCTGGTCGCTGCATCAGTTATATTCATTTCTGATGGAACCCAGTGCCAGTCTCGAATATCAATGGTTTCCTGGATTTCGCCTATACGGTGTGCCACGAATTCTTTGTATCGTCTGCAATCTCCACGTATCCAACTCAAAACACATTTCGAATCAGACCAAAAAACTGTTCTTGAAACTCTTATTTCCAATTCTTCATTGAGAGTATTGGCCATTCTTGAAGCCATAACAGCTGCTTGCAGTTCAAGACGTGGCATAGAAAGTGGTTTGAGTGGAGCTACTTTGGTTTTTGCCATCACCAACATAACATCAATTGATTCGTGGGAAATAACACGCAAGTAGGCTACTGAGCAGAATGCCTTTTGGTTAGAGTCACAGAATAAATGAAGTTCTGTCTGTTCTGCCAATGAAATCTTGAAAGAATAGCACCTGGGAATTCTTACCTCAGTCACCTTTGAAAGCTTTTCCAACCAATTCCTCCATATCCTGGCCAACGTAGGTGGCAATTCGTCGTCCGATCCTACACCCGCACGCCATATTTCTTGGAGAATCATTTTCGCTCCTACAGTGACATGAGCTAAAAAACCCAATGGATCGAAAATAGACATTGTCGTTTTTAAAACAGTTCGTTTCGTTGGTTTGCCGTTTTCAAATTCTTTCATGGTGAATTGGAAATGATCATCTTCAGGATTCCACAAAATTCCAAGAATTCTGCATGTAGAGACAGAACCATCATTTAAATCTTTGGTTCCGATTGACTTCTCAGAAAAATATTCCATTACAGCACGTGAATTTGACATCCAATTGACTATTTCAAACCCTCCAAGAAGTAGAATTCGTATCGCATCTTCCTCCGTATCTTTCGAATCCAAATAGTCATCCACATAAAATCTCTTGGTGATTGCGGTAAGGACATCAGGATCAGACGTAAGTAAGTTCTTCTGCATTCAAATTTTTTATATATTGTGCACACGAGGGAGAACAAGATGCACCAAAAGTCATCACCTGCATTTCATAGGTATCTGGTGGTTTCTGGTAATCAAGATTTCTCCACAACAGTCGCTGTGCACACCTGTCTTCTTGTCGAATCCTCACCTGGTGAAACATTTCTCGTACGTCTTCACAAAACCCAATTCTCCTTTGTCTAAATCACAAAAGAACAGCAGTCAGAGGTTGTAACAAATCTGGACCAGGCAACAAACAGTCATTCAGACTTACCGCATTTGCTTTAGCAGCAGCATCAAATACCATTCTAATCTTTCCTAGTTTATTCGGATTCACTGTTGCGAAATGCGGCAAATACCATGTGTTTGCCTTATGCACGGCTGCTTCTTCCTCGGTGAGTTTCTTCAGGTATCCTTTCTCCAGATAGGAACTGATTTTTTCACAGTAAACCTTTGCAAAATTTGGGTCTTTTTCACATTTCCTTTCCGTGCATAGAAGTCTCTGAAAAGCATATGACTTACTCTCTGGAAGCTGAATCTGATCCTCTTTCCACAACAACCCAATTTCAAACCTATTTCCATCGCGTTTTGCAGTTGTTCTCATGATAGTAAGAGCTCTTCTTTACTCTGGACTAACCTTTTTCGTTGTAGGAATGACTCCAAAATATTCTGTGGAAAAAGACTGTTTTACCAGCTCATGAAGCTGTTTGTCGTTCTTTTCATCACAGATATGCAAACTTTGTGCATGATTTTCAAATCTACCCTTTGTATATCTGTACCTCGGTCCGTGCAAGGACCACCCAAGCTTGCATTTTGTTGCAATCGGTAACTTTTGCCCTTCAGGGCTAGAACATGTTTGTCTAGCTACAATCAATTCTACATTGTCTTGTCCGATGAGGATAAGGGGTATTTCATTGAAGAAACTATCGATTGGAAGTCTTCCTAAATAAGAATATTTTTTCCAGACATTCATGTCGATAGTTTGTTCAGGTAAAGATAGGTTTTTTACTGTACGTACCCCTTCGAGACGATATTTCTTACAGTTAATTCCTTTACCAGAGATCTCCATGTCAATTTTTCTCGAATTTTCTAATTTAGATACCACATTGTTAGTCCACTGGATACACAAACCTTCTGTAACTTCATTCAATCCTAGATTCTCCGCAACAGACTCGTCTACCAGGGTGACGGTGGAAGCCTCATCACACAACGCCTACGTTTCAAGTGCCATTGGGTCCATGGAGTTTCACTGGTATCATTCGTAGGAGAACATTATTTTCTTCTTTGAGTACTGTAAAAACAGGCTGATTACTATCACTGCTATGTGAATTTTGATTTTCGTGACTGTTTTCCTGTGGTCTATTATTAGGAAGGGATGTTTTATGTAAAAAATGATGATGACGAAGTTTACAGCCATCTACCCCACATGGTTTCTTAATTTTGCAACGATATTTCTGATGATTACTGTTCAAACAAAAAACATAATTTCTTACCTGTAACTGTAGTCCATCTGGTATCTACATCATCCGATTTGATTCTCATACAATTACTTACATTATGATCTTCCATTTTTCAGTAATCACATCTCGTTTTCAGTTCTCTTGTGTTAAAAACCATATCTGGGCGTTTCGTCCAGGGTTTCTTGAAGTTTTCCGTAGTGTCTGGATGCAGTTTGGAAATTTCCTGGCAAAGCTACATAGCAAGCTCCATTTGCGATTTCCATGAGCCAACTTTAAAAAGCTTCTAGTGTAACAGATCCGTTTTTCTTGAAAACTGTCTCACCGCACCTCAAACGTAATGAATCTGGTAGTTTATTTGAGAGATCTTTCAGCAATTGGGTATTGAACATATGGCCAATAGAACCCAAAGATTTCATTGTGGCTGTCAAATTTTGAACCTCATTATAGAATATTATCAATTTTTCCATATTACTATCCCTTACTGTGGAAAACGTTTGGATTCTACCAATAATAGATTCAATGATTAGATCTGACCTGCCAAATCGCATCTGAAGAACATCCATTATCAGTTTCACGTCCGTTTTTCCTATCATCATTCCAGATACTGCAGATTTTGCTTCTCCTTTCAAACATTTCCTGAGCTTCACCATCATTTCTGCTTGGTTGTATCGACACCTCTTTGTTATTCTTTGGAACTGCTCATTGAAGAGAGGCCAATCTTCTGGGTTTCCATCAAATATGGGAATGTCCTTATCCACAATTTGTCTTGCTAGAAACTTCTCATCACTTAGGCTAACATTCTTAATCACATTGCTGATAGTTTGGCAGAGTAGTTTGATGTCATTGTTTTCTGCCGATTCAACGATTTCCACAACCGAAGATTTTGCATTGTTCTCAAAATGATTGACATTTGTTTCACAACCATTTTGTTGCTCATTGTGTTGGACACCTTCAATAATATTAGGATTCTCTCTAGAAACCCTAACATTGTTCATGTTTACTAACGCCTCTTGGGCATTTTCCACCCATGACTGGATACGGTTATCATTTTCAACCACATTGTTTTCTGTGACGGGTGCTTGACTTTGGATATCGCTATATTACCATCCTGATATGATAAATTATCTCTTATTTCCGCTTCTCTTAACTCATGTTCCATTTGAAGGAGTCTCATCTTGTTTTATATTTCACGTTGCTGTTGTTCAAGCTTCTGTCTTGCTTTCTCAGTCTCAATGTTTAACTTCCTTCTTTGAACATCGACACTCACCTGGGACCGCTTGGAGCATTTCGAAGAAGCAGTATCTTCACAGGTTTTTCTTGCAGAATTAACAGCATGAACTTTGCACACGTTTCTGGGCGCTACAGAAGTTTCTCCGTATCCTTTGGACCATATGTAATCGGCTGATAAACTTCTGTTAATACCAGCGCCTTGTCTTTCACTTCTTCTTCTATCCATATTTTGACTCATATCCGGCTCGAAGGACCAAATGTTAGTGCTAATTATACCTTTTTCTTATATTTTCAAACAACTTTCGATTTTACTTTCTTTATTTTCTCACGAAAGATGGGCGACACTACTTGACGGAAGATCATAAATCTAATAATGAATTATGGTGGATTACGTAATCCAATCTTCCGCAAAAAACCTACACAATAGGTATGGTCGTCGGCAAGTATTCAACAGAAAACAACTACTGCCCCCTACGACCATTGAATTATATCTGTTTAATACTTGGCAAAGTTTTCTACAAGAACCACTTTGCAATGCATTTCAAATATCAAAATTAGGATGAAAGGATTTTTCGAATCAGTTGGGTCGAACTAGCCTTCGCTGATGATTGGCAATGACCATGAAACCGGTACGGAGGTGTTCCCCCAATTAAATCGAAAAATAATTTCAGCTTTGATATTTGAAATGCATTGCAAAGTGGTTCTTGTAGAAAACTTTGCCAAGTATTAAATAGATATAATTCAATGGTCGTAGGGGGCAGTAGTTGTTTTCTGTTGAATACTTGCCGACGACCATACCTATTGTGTAGGTTTTTTTGCGGAAGATTGGATTACGTAATCCACCATAATTCATTATTATCTTTATTTTCTGTCAGAGTGACAACAACAACTTTTTTTTTCTCTACATTCGACTGTCACATATACAAAGTGTAATACAAAAGAATATTATAGACTGGAGATTCAACAAGCCGAGAAATTGACATTTTCGAATAAATAGGTCGGTCGTCAAATTGATTACAACGCGGTGTTGCCGGTTTTCTCACCACGGCTCGGAGATTAAGACGGCTGTGACCCTACCAAAGAATCCAATCCCGTAATCATTTCATAAGGTCTCCGGTGCTATAACGTTGGGGCCTATTCATATTGGCGTATGGCGCCCAAGATGGGGTGAGTGGTGGAATTGTTGGTAGTTCAACTACAGAGTCTTCGAAGCAGCATTGCATACCTACGTTGGCAAATAAACCTGAGGTAAATACTTGGAAATTTCGTAAGGAGGGAACTCATCGAAGAAGCCGCCTAGAAACCGGCGAAGCAGAGAAGCGGCACGTGACCGTTTTGACCTTGTATGCAGCTAGTTCAGTGAGCAGCGAGCGAGACAACATCATCTCTTCGTTCTACGAGGAAAATACTTGTGAGAACCTTACAATTTTATTTTGGTGCGAACTGTTAGCGATTTGACGTAGTGACTTTCGATGTGATGAACAAATAGGTACTGTAGAATGGGGTGATTTGACATAAAATGCAGTTACAGTGGGTAACTCTTTGATATCAAGTAAACAAATTACGTAATTTTATACCCTGCATACTTCTGACTATGCAATCAATTGTATAATTACGAGCATGCTCTAGTATTTTTTTCTGGCCTGTTCCAAGATATTTGTCAATGTAATGCATCGAAAATAATTTTTAAAACCTACTGTTGAACAGTGGCGTATCATTTTGTTACTTAATGGGGTGACTTGAAATAATGTCTTGAAACTACAATAGGCGCTAGAAATTACCGGAATTATACATTGGAGTCACTGCAGCAGGCTGTTCGGGACTACCAGAATCATCAAGGGAGTCTCGAAGCTGTTGGCGAAAAATATGAAATTCCAGCTGCCACTTTATATCTCAAGGTGAACCATTTACACCAAAAATTACCAGGTGGTCAAACTATATTATCGATTGTTGATGAAAGTGCAATAGTAAAATCTATTGCATTAGCTGCTGACTGGGGATTCCCGTTGGAATGCGACGACATAAGAGACTTAGTTTAAAGTTATTTAAATAGACGAGGTCATGCTGTTTCAATATTTGGAGACATGCCAGGAAGGGAGTGCTACCAAGGCTTTTTAGCAAGACATAAAGATGTTCTTTCCAGCAGACTCTCACAGGCTATCAAACAAAGTGTGGCAAAAATAAGCCCCCGAATTATTAACCAATACTTCGATAATTTAACATCCATATTACACAATGTTGAGCCAGAAGCCATCGTAAATTACGACGAAACAAATTTGATGACCCTAGACGTTTAAAACTCGTCGTTCGACTAAGGAGGAAAAGGGCTGAAAAAATTATGGATTCGTCAAAGGCAGCAACATCTGTTATGTTTAGTGTTTCCGCTTCAGGAAAAATGCTCCCTATATACGTTGTGTCAAGTTGGATGGAAAACGGTCCACCTAACGCCCGATACAACAGAAGCAAGTCAGGCTGGTTTGATACCAACTTTTTTGAAGAATGGTTTGTGACAGTAGCCCTACCATATTTTAGCTCTTTACCAGAAGGGCAAAAATACTAATCGGCGATAATTTGGCAAGCCACATCTCAGTTCAAGTCATCTCTTTATGCGTCGAGAACAATATACAATTTGTTACTACCGCCAAATAGTACGCACTTGACTCAGCCTCTGGATGTCAGTGTCTTTCGCCTTATTAAAAATGCTTGGCGCAAAATTTTGCGGATTTAGAAAAGAAGCAACAGAGGTGTCGTGCGCAAATATGTATTTCTGCGGCTTTTAAATCAGGCTTTAAACAGTATCGACAGTTAAAATGCTGCCAATATTCGCTCTGGTTTTGAAAGCACCGGCATTGCTCCTGTGTGTAGAGAGAAAATCTTGAATAAACTTCCAAAAGAGCTTTTCCAGCAGGTCCGTTATGGAACCAGCGCGACTCCAGAGGGAAGATGGAAAAAACTGGATGTAAAACCAGGGAAAAACATCGCACTTGAAGATATTGCACCTAATCCACAGAAATCTGACGATGCAACTAAGAAGGACCATAGCACGAAGCCTGGTCCTTCAAACCCCACAAAACAATAAGCCAAGAAAAAAAGTAGAGTTCGTCCAGAATCTGAAACAGAAGAAGCATAAGATTGGGACGAATTTGTGGAGAAAAAGCGTTCCAGGTCAAGATGATAATACCTCAGATGAAGAATCGGTTTTATTTGAAAGTGACAAGGAGAATAGTCCTCCTTCAGCCACTATAGCTGAAAATGAAGAAACCAAGGAGACGGATCAAGATGAACCAGAAAACTCGTCAAGTGATTACCAGGAGAACGACTTCATTATAGTCGAACTGAAATCGGCAAAGAATATCTCCAAAAAGTTTGTAGCAAAAATCGTAGATACTACCGAAAATGATTTCTTTGTTGTTTCATATTTAAGAGCAGATTCTAAAATAGAATGTACATATGCTTTTCCTCCAGTACAGGAAGAATTATTGGTCGATAAAAGAGAAATTATAAGAAAACTTCAGTCTCCAACAATATTAAGAAGAGGGTCATGAAGTTATAAGTGTCTAGTTACCGCACTTATCTCTCTAAGTTGCATTTGTATTTTGCTAAGAATTTTATGTGTATTTCCTAGAACTCAACATTAAAGAGAATATTTGTTCTAAAACCAAGTATTTTTTTATGAAAATGATGATTTCTATATATTTTTAAACTACACTATATATAAACGGTTTTAATGTATCATTCTGTTCTTTAGGGTTGAAAGAGTTGGTGACTACTTTTAGTTTGGTTAAAAGTTTCATGGTAAGGTCGCAATCTATGCAAGTCAAAACTTATCAAGTCACCCCATTCTACGGTATTTAGATTTATTCTGACTCCCTTATTTCTCAGGGATGAAGAGCTTCGAAGAAACGACAAAAAAAATCAGAACTACTCGAAAACAAAATGTTTCAAGACATAAAAATACGTGCACACTCATACCACACAAACCGTCCAGCATCAGTAGTGACGTCATTCCCGGCCATGCGCGTTTGAAATTTGGACAATGTATGTATGTATGAACTCAGCTAGAAATTATACTGGTTTAATTACCTCGTTTCTTTTGACGAAAGCACGGGCGGTTTGAACGTCTTTTACTCACTGTATCTTTCATCTCATGCAGATTAGGCACACATGTATCTGAATTGGCCTTAAAAGCAGTGAAAAATACAACGGGATTATTTGAAAAACTCTTATAGCATTACTCTAGCATTGGCAAAATTATTACAGAACCAAATAAAACATGTTCTTGTAACAGAAACGTGAGTAAAAGGCGTTTAAACCACCAGTGTTTCAAAAACCCTGCAAGGGCACGCATATATCTGAATCGGCATTAGAGGTGACAGCCATAGATTTCACAGACTTGGTAAGTGATTTCATTTATTGGGTGATGGACAAACTAATTAACTAGTGGACCAGTGGCTAAGGTATCTAGCAGTGGAACTTCTGGCTCGCATCAGACAGACGTTCGAGGCTTCGGTACGGAATATTTTTTCTCAAGTGCATGAGTCTCTTTAGGTGGCCACATGCCTTGTTGTGAATCAAGTGTGATGTGAGTTGCCTAGATGCCAATCCCGTCCGGTGCTAGCTTGAAGTGCGCATCGACCACCCGGGGTGGTGCTGTATGTATTCCGGGTTTTCCTACAGCTGAAAAGTGAATACACCCCCAAAAACATTAGTAAGTCGCCCCAGAGCGCCACGGCAAATAATAATACCCGTCCTCTACCCGCACAGGCTATGCCATGATTTTCTTCATTTATTATCATTCAACGGTTTGAATTATTATAACGTAATATGTCGTCATAATCTTATTTTATTCAATAAACTATTCATACCGAGTATACTGACATGGTTGAAAAAATAAGGAGGTACAACTCATCCCAACTCAGTGAAAAATATTAGAGAAAAAAATATTCAAATCTAGCATATTTTCAGCCTGGTCGGCTCACGTCCATTTGACGACTTGGATAGGTAATTTACATTTCCAAACTTGAAACAGTGCCTTTATGAGAGATTTTGTACCACGAGAACGGAAGTACGTGAAATTGTCGTCCAAGTTAGATTTTACGGTAACTATTATTTTCTCCAAGTTTTTGTGGATCACGAACGGATGGCCACTCTCAAATAGGGACTCGTTTGTACCCAATTCTTAGGGTCAAAAGATTTATTGAAATTTTTGGTGACTATATTAGCGGTAGATTCGAAAATTCTAGAATTGGACAAAATTTTATAGTTCAAAGTAATCACAGAACCCTAATAGGACTCTTGAAAAAAAAAATTGGTTAGACGTTGAATGAATGTAGTTGAAGAATGAACGCGCTGGTTGCAATTCTTTTCTTTTAATGAATCTAAATTACAAAATGTGAAAATTTGACAACTCAACTTATTTATTTTTTGACATAGTCAATGCGATTTTGTTTTCTACGTCGCTAGGTTCACCAGGAGCAATCATGGGCGCCGACTTGGGAAGGAAATTAGACATGCCCCCCACCTTGAAAGGGTGGCCTTTCAATTCATCTTCAGCGGAACAGCCTCACCGTACGTAAAGCAGCTACTCGTGGAATGTTATCGGAACCAGGATACAACTGGGTGACTCTACCAAGCTTCCATTGTAAAGGACTTAGGTTGCAGTCTTTGATACGAACCAGGTCGCCAATTTTCATTTGTGACTTATTTTCTTTTCATTTCTGTCGGCTTTGAAGCTCTGATATATATTCGAGAGACCATCTTTTCCAAAGATGCTGACGGAGTTGTTGGAGTCTCTCAAATTGATCCAATCGATTCACCTTGATGTCCATGAAGTTATGCTCAGGAGTAGAGGTGAGCGTGCGGCCAATTAGGAAGTGGGAAGGAGTTAGGGCGGTAAGGTCAGAAGGGTCTGAAGTTAAAAGAGTTAAAGGACGGGAGTTTAAAATAGCCTCCACTTGCACTAAAACAGTTTGAAAGTTCTCATATGTGAGAAGTGCTTCTGATAGAACACGTTTAAAATGTCTTTTCATTGACTTCACGCCAGCCTCCCAAATGCCTCCGAAATGTGGGGAGTACGCAGGAATGAAATGCCATGATATCTCTTGACAAGATGTAGAAGATTTGATTTCATCACTGATATTTTTCAAAAATTTAACTAGTTCCAGTAACCGGTTTTTGGAACCTACAAAATTTGTACCGTTATCGGAATAGATACTTTGCGGCTTGCCTCGTCTTGCAATAAACCGTTTAAAAGCGGAAATAAATGCATCACTGGTCAGGTCGCTGACTAGTTCAATATGAACCGCCTTCGTTGATAAACATATAAAAAGGCTAACGTAACCCTTGTAGGCTTTGAAACCTCGGCCAGGTTTGTCTCTCAACGTAAACGGACCTGCGTAATCCACCCCTGTATTGATGAAAGGAAGAAAAGGATAACTCGTGCTTCAGGAAGATCTCCCATAAGAGGACTTTTAGCAATCGGTTTGGCTTTGAAGCACACGGTACACTCATGAACAGTTCTCTTTGCAAGATTATTTCCCAGAATGGGCCAATATGTTTCACGTATTGAGTAAAGCAATTGCTGCGGTCCAGCATGAAGAAGCCTTTGATGCTCATAATGAAATAATAACTTTGAGAAATGATGGTTTGCGGAAATGATTATATGGTGCTTCTTATCAAATTCAAATGAAGAATGTCTTAGTCTACCACCAACCCTGAGAATACCCGTTTCATCAATGAAAGGATGTAGGGACAACAGTCTACTCTTGCGGGGAAGTGTTTTGCCTTTCTATAAGTTATGAAGTTCGACTGGGAATGATTCAGCTTGAGAAGATTTGATGAGATAACAAAGTGAGGAATTCAACTCTTGCATAGAAAGAGGACCAGAATTTCTTTCCGAGGATTTGAAACGAGCTGATGCATTGTTAAAAAATCAAAAGATATAGGCACAGGTGCGTTTGAGACGATTTAATGTTGAAAATCGTTCAAAAGGAAAACTGGAGAGGGCTGTCAAATTTAGGGAAGTTATTTCAGTTCGTTTCATCTCTGGTGAACTCAAGCAGTTGAGTGGAACAAATTTGAATGGAATCATTCAGAAATTTGGGACCATGCCACCAAAAATCAGATGATTTTAAACTTTGTGGATTGATACCCCTAGAAATAAGAACGGCAGGATTTTCTTTTGTACTTACGTGGTTCCAACAAGAGATATCCGTGCTGGATTGAATTTCCGAGACTCTATTGGCCACGAATGTTTTAAGAAGATGGGGAGAAATTTTAAGCCATCCAAGAACCACCATAGAATCGGACCAATAAAATATTTTACTGAATTTAAGAGAGAGGGATTCGAAAACTTTGGTAGCTAGCCTACTAAGTATTACAGCAGCGCGGAGCTCAAGACGCGGAATGCTGATTTTTTAAGTGGAGCAACCTTTGACTTCGCACACAATAGATGGGTTTGGACGTTACCTGATTGATCTAAGCTACGGATATAAATAGTGGATCCGTACGCTAGTTCAGAAGAGTCGCAAAAACCGTGTAGTTCAATATGAGCAGCGTTGTCTAGTTTTACTTTACGAGAAATTTGAACATCATTGAGTTGTGGGAGTTGATCCCTAAAAGCTAGCCAACTAGAATGAATCTGTAAAGGTACTGACTGATCCCACACTAATTTTTCCAGCCAAAGTTGCTGTAACAACATTTTAGCTTGGATTGTAACTGTACTGAGAAGACCTAAAGGGTCGAAGATGCGAGCTATACCCGACAGGATTGACCTCTTTGTGATTGTCTTCGGAAGATTTTCCGATGGGATAACATATCTAAGAGAGTCAAACTTGGGATACCAATGGAGTCCAAGCGTTTCTGTGTTATCGTTTGAACCAAGAGAATAGGCAATGTCCAAGGAAGAAACTGATTGCTGAATAGCGTCCAATATCAAAGGGTTGTTAGAGACCCATTTGCGCAGTGAAAAATGAGCTTTGGATAGGATATGGATGATTTGCTTACAATAAAGAATGGTTTCCGAGATTGAGTCAGATCCAGTTAAGAGATCATCAACATAAAAATCGTTCGCTATTATGTTAGTAGCTACAGGAAAACTTTCAGAATACTCCTGCGCTAATTGATTCAAGCATCTGGTAGCGAGGAAGCTAGCCGATGCAGTACCATAAGAAACCGTGTTTAAAGAAAAGGTTTGCAAAGGCTGACAGGGATCAGACCGCCATAATATTTGCTGCAAATGTCTCTGAGAAGGACGTACCAATATTTGGCGATAAAACTTTGCAACATCCGGTGATACTACATGAGAATGTTGCCTGAATCGAAGAACGATAGACATAAGATCACTTTGAACGACTGGCCCGACCATTTGGATGTCGTTGAGTGATAAACCGGTTGAAGAAGGAGACGATCCGTCAAACACAACACGAAGTTTAGTGGTAAGACTGTCCTTCTTCAAAACTCCGTGATGAGGGAGGTAATAACTGAATGGTTGATGATGATCAACCTGAGTCATGTGACCCATGGAAACGTATTCTTCCATAAATTCGACATACATTTTTTTCAGGGTTGAATTGTGTTGAAACTTACGCTCTAGACTATAAAACCTCTTCTCGGCTCTGGTTCTCGATTCCCCTAGCCTTTCAATTGACTCTTTGAAAGGCACTGAAACTACGAAACGACCATCTGAATTTCTTTCATGGGTAGATTTGAAGTGCTCCTCACAATGCTCCTCCTCCTGAGAATGGAATCGAGCAGAGGGAAACTCTTCTATTTCCCAGAATCGTGAAAGTTCATCACAAACAGTATTGTGCGAAAAGTTACAGAATGCATTCTGAGAAGACTGTAAACTGTCTTTTGAAGTATGGGTTTTTGCGGGCCCAGATGATCTGCCCCACGCAGAGCAAGTTATAGAAGAGGCTGGCCCCTATCAGGAGGTTTATATCTGAGGTCACATTGAAATTTTTATCTGACAGCTGAATATTATCAGGAATGCGCAATGAAGAAATGTCTATTGGAGAACCTGGGAGCTGATTGCATATGGCATTGACAACTAAACAAGTTAGGGATGCCGAAAATGGAACACGTCACACTGGAAGTTTATATTAGAGGAAGTTTGAGCAATCCCTATCACAGAAATGTCAATTCGCCTTTTGGGAAGACCTAATTTAGAGACGAAATGGAACGATATGAAATTTGATTGCGAGCGACTATCCAAGAGAGCTCTGCATTCATGCGCCGTACCAGAACTATCCAGAACTTGAACTATTACTGTGGATAAAAGAATGAGATTATTTCGAACAGCGCTATTTGAAAGCGCATGCGAAACTTCATTATTTGAGTCTGCTTCACTGGAACTCGAAAAGACATTCGGAACATTTTTGGTAATTTCTATATGAATAAGTGTGTGGTGCTTCTTGCCACACTTATTGCATTTACCGTACTTACAGTTGGAATTCACGTGGCCAGAATGCAAGCAATTCAGACAAACCTTTAATTTTTTTGCATGCTCTGTTCTATCGGTGATGCTTAAATTGAGAAAATCACGACAATTGCTCAATTTATGATCTGAAGACTTGCACAGAATACAAGAACCTTGGCTTGCTATCAAAGATTTCGTAGATTTTTTCTCAAATCGATTGCGATCTTTATTGCCACTAGGAACCTGATTAGCCTCAATTTTTTCAAGAATGTCAGCTTTTGTTTTCAGGAAATTCCAAAGATCTTTGAGAGTTTTTTCTGTTGATTTCTTTGACTCCCATTCAAGAGTGGTTTCCGAATCAAGCTTTTCAAGGATTAAAAAAATCAATAAGGTATCCCATTGGTCTATAAGTTGATTCAACGATTGCAGAGAACGTAAGTTACTTTGTAGACCATCAACAAACTGTCTGATACTGAGAGAAGACTGTTTGGTCATTTTTTGCAAATTGAATATGCATTTAGTGTGATTGTAAACAAGAAGTTCACGATTTGAGAATCTCTCGCAAAGCATTTGCCACGCCACCGAGAAATTCTCGGAAGACACCGGAATACTATGAATAACAGACGATTTCAAGTAATGAAATTTTTGTACTGAACTGATGCACAAATTTTTGATTATCATAGATTGAAAAGAATTATGAAATTCCAACCAACTCTCATAGTTACCAGAAAATCTAGGCAATTGAACAGTTGGTAATTTGATACCCAATGATGTATGACTATTTTCACCTTCATTTGAAATAACTGAGTGAGAATTGTTAGACCTATTTTCATGTGGATTTTCGTTTACGTTGGGAGACTCCCCAACCCTGGCCATATGTTTGGAAAGAAGATTTTCGGCCTTTGCGATTATGCCAAAGTAATCATTTTCAAATTGTTCACTTTGTACACATTCATCTTGAACATCATCGACCTGACAATCGATTTCAGTTTGAATTCCCTCGAATTGATTCGAAAGAAGTTCAGACCTTGATAACCTCATTTTTAATTCGTTTTCAGGAAAAATTAACTCTGGAGTAGCTAAATCATGTTCGAGATTATTTATATAGTTTTTGAAAATTGTGAGCTTTGATTTTATAGATGCTCGCCTTTTTCTCAACTTGTCAAGAGTAATTTTTATTTCGGTTTCTGTCATCTTTATGATGAAAAGAGAAACTCTGCATTTTATATTTTTTTAGACAAATGAAACGTGAACTATTTACTAACTGTTCAATAAGTAGTATGAAAATATGTAATATAATCTGTGAAATAATTCGCACGAAATATATATGCAAGTGCAAGTAAAAGCTATTTGAAATGAGAAAAAGGGATCATGGATTAGGAAAAATTACCTGGGAGACCACAAATTAATTCGGTAGAGTAGAAATTCGATGCTGCGGAACTGGAAACTCAAACCACGTTTGGAAAACGGACTTCGACCTTATCGACTGTTTGCTAGTGACTTCGGGTTTGTTTCCAAAATTTTCACGAAGTTCTGAATCTTCCTACTTGAAAATCCGGTTGAAGGACCAATGTATGAATGTAGTTGAAGAATAAACGCGCTGGTTGCAATTCTTTTCTTTTAATGAATCTAAATTACAAAATGTGAAAATTTGACAACTCAACTTATTTATTTTTTTGACATCGTCAATGCGATTTTGTTTTGTACGTCCTCGTTTATTCTTGCGATGAGACATTTAAAATATCATTTACTTTGACATATGTAGCTGGAAGAATTTATTCTGACTCCCTTAATTCTCAGGGATGAAGAGCTTTGAAGAAACGACAAAAAAAATTCAGAAATACTCGAAAAAAAAATGTTTTAAGACATAAAAAACGTGGACCCTTATAGCACACAAACCGTCCAGCACCAGTAGTGATGTCATTCCCGGCCATGCGCAGTTGAAATTTGGCCAATGTATATATTCAAAACAGAAAACCCAGCCACAAAAACAATGCTCTTTTCGACGAGATATTTGCTTACGTAACGATATACTTTTTTTATTGAAACCCAATATCTGTTCATTCAAGTCTTTAAGAAGAATTTTTTAGTGTTATCCATCAGTTGAGAAGACAGCTTTAGCGGATAAGTTGGGTACTGTCATAACTAAAGCCAGGTTTCACCTTCCCAAAAGTTCGTTAACCAGTGACCTTACCCGGCTCAGAATACATGATAATCAGCCCCGCAAACACGGCGGGCCTTATCGTTGATCATTTTCAGGAAATATGGGAAGAACCGGTTCCATAGGAAACCAAGTCACCTACCTATAGCTAGAATGTAAAATACTTCGACTCTTTTTTTTGCATCAGAAGTTTTTAAGGTTAATAATAATAATAATAATAATAATCATTTATTGCCCAACAGGTAAAACCCAATTACAGGACATAATTAAATACAACAGTACTGTTAAGTAGTAGATGATTAACAAGTAATATTAAGTTCAAATGCGACATGTGATACAATATTAATATTAATATATAAAAAAAAAAAAAAGAGGAAAGAAACGAAAAGAAAAAAAGAAAAAGAAACGAAAAAACCAAGTGTAAATTACACTGGTGAGACGAAAAATCACTAAACCAGTATAAACTAATTAATGGTAATGAACGGTACTAGACAGTAAAAATGATGTTACGTAATTTCTTGCGGTACAAAAAATGGGAAAAAACAAAAAAACAAAAAAAGAAAACAACAAAAACAGATTATAGTCAATTCCATATTTCCATCGCTACTTTTTTCATATGCTTCACAGAACAAGTATTGATATCGCAAGAGTTGCATATGGAGTTATAATTATCACACATATATTCAATTGGGGAATGCAGGATTAAATTTGTTCGCGCTGTGGAGCAGTAAAAAGTGAGATTCAGCCGTGAATGAGCCCTTGGTACCCTAAAGTTCAGTTCTGATAAAAGCAAACCGCAATCAATTAGGCCGTGCAGCAGTTTATGAAGAAAAGTTATTGACGCACATTTTCTCCTTTTTTCTAAAGAAATGAATTGAAAGTGGTCAAGAAGGTTGTTATGGTCAGAGCCCCTAGCTGGATAGATACCGCAATTTTTAAAGTACATGAATTTCAAAAACTTTCTTTGTACTTTTTCGATTGTGTACTCATGACAAACATAGTAGGGGCTCCAAATGACTGAGCAGTATTAAAGTTTGGATCTTACATATGAGAAGTATAATATTTTCAAGGCATTAACATTTGTAAAGTTCTGACAGTTTCTTATTATAAATCCCAACATTTTAGTGGCTTCGGAAGCTTTTTTATTCACGTGATTGGCAAAAGCCATTTTAGAGTCAAAGAATACACCTAGATCTTTAGTCTCATTACAACGGGTCAACAAACTACCTTGTATATTGTATGGATGTTCAGTATATGTGTGTTTTCTTGTATATGACATCGCTTTACATTTATCAATATTCAAATGCAGGTTATTAATTTCACACCAAGCCTGTACATTGTCTATGTCTTCCTGAAGTTTAGGTTAGCACGAAACAACCAACCTCTGAGTAAACTTAGACACAGCATTATCTACATTGAATGCTAACGAACGTCATGCATAAGCTTTGCAGAAGGCATGATTATTCGCACCACCACTACTATGGATTGGAATGTTCGACCTCCCGCGAACACCAGCGGAGGCGGATACGAGCGCCCTCTCACCGGAACCCCCCCTGTCAATGAGTATAAATGGTTAGGGGGAGGGGAAGGCGGCTATCCGTGTGTCTTCCCGATCCTCCTATCGCCTTAGCCCTCCTCGGGCGAAGAGTTGAGCTGCAGTGAATATGATGAATATGTCAATCCAGATGTAGATATCCAATGTTAACTTTGAAATGAAACCCTTTAATTAATTGATTAATTTTATTTACAACTGTAGCCAAGCAACGGTGATCGTGGCTATCGGTTTGTATGGGTAATCGACGTACACGGACGATTTTAAATAGTTGAATTCTCGTCCTTGCATGGCATTACACGTTAAAAGGTAAGGGCATCGTCTTCCGTAGCTCGCACAAGTCTCTCGAAGACTTCGGAGTGTTGCTCGTAAAGGCAGCTGTTTGACGGATATGACTAATATTTTAGAAAAAATTTTAGTCTCATCAGGTTGTAGTAGCGTGAAGCCACGTTTTCCCTTTGTCATGCCTGACGTGTCAAAAACACTCCACAAATAATCTTCGTGAAATATACCTCACGATGTTTCAGTCTTGATCTGGCAGAAGGTTGAAATAGATTGTATGGCTCTAGGAGGTATACATTTTATTGTCATGATCGATTATTTCAGTAACTTTGTTTCTACTGTGAACAGATTACCATTCGAGGCAACAAATTAGACCATTAAGTTTGCCTTCTTTCACATAGATACAGAAGAATTTGCTGAGTCTTCCCGCCCTGAAATACTGTCTAGTGAAAAATCGGGTGCTAGACATTTGCCTCGATTGTCCCAAGTGTGACGAATTTTTCACACAATATTAATAATGATCCAAAAAAGCAATGAAAATCAGTGTTACCTAGGTATTACTTAAAACTTAATAAGTGTCTCTAGTGGGAAGTGTCGTCTCCTTTATTCTATTATTCCTTCATAATACTGTTATCACTGATATTATAGATCAGAACATTACAGAGACTATCTTTATAAATGGGAGTATCTAATGCAACTTCAATTAAAAAAAATACTGTTCCACAGAAAAATTTATGAGATGAATCAAAGTAAAACATGGTCTGTAGTTGTTTCGCGACGATTTCAAGCAACGCTGATGTCTTTATAATCAAAAATATTAAAAACTTACTTTTCCTTAATTGTTTGCCATTTTCCATAAGGATCATTCTTTCCGGGATCAATGATAGGTCCATAGACAGGTTCTGTTATATCTTCTGCAACTCTTCGTTCCTTCATTTTCTCTCGAGCCAGTCTTGCTCTTTCCTCCTGGTCTTCCACTCTCTGTTCTTGAATTCTGAAATAAAAAGAATAGTAAATCCTCAAACTCAATAATTATTTGTGATGATTCTCACCTCTGCAATGCCTCGGTTTTCCTTTGCTTATCTAGTTCCTTCAATTGTTTTGCAGTTTCTAAGTCTTTTTGTTCTCTTTGTTCCTTCAAACTCAAATATCCTTCTTTTGGTGGTTCCCATACGGATTCTAAACAAAATGTATATAAAATTGATCAGTATTTATAATTCAAAACATGTTCAAATTAGTTTTGATATGACTGTTGAAAAAATAACCGTTTTAATGTAACATTTTCATTGAGTCACAGGATGAATTTATTTATTTATTTATTCATAATGCTTCCCAACAGGATGTATAACACATCACCAATAATAGGAAAGCACATGATAATACAATGGATGTCACGTTAATGGATTACCATTTGTGAGTACTTAAAACTAAATATACTTACGAAAAAGAAAATAGTGAGAGAACAGAGACAATTCCGAAGTGATCAATTTAACAGAATAAGTGAAATTTAACAAATTAGGTCAAAACTTCTATAGCAGATGTTCTAACAACATACAGGGAAGAACAGAATATATCAATATGTAGAAAAATATTATTATACTATTTTTGTAACATGGTAACTGGAGAATGGCTAGCGACATTCAGTCCTATGCTGTATCACTTCCGTTGACAATAACGTCACCGTTATTCGCCATTTCCGTTGTTTTGCTATTACCAAGCAATAGCAAAATAACGGTGACGTTATTTTTAACGGAAGTGATACAGCATCGGGCTGATTAGTAATTTCCAGTAGAAACATATAAAAGACAGTCATTAAGTGTGACATATTTCCTTACACTAAAGCATAATTTTTTGAGAATATAATCACTATTTGTATTATTGAAAAGCTTGAAGAGAAAAATTATAATTATAAATTATAGCGGTGAAGGCAAAATTCATAAGTTCGAAAATGTAACTGCCTACCGAAACGATAGTTGAGATAGTTAATGAATTTAATTTGAATTTTTTCGATACGATTGATGTACTTATGGTAGAAAGGATTTCACTATGTAGAGTTGTTTTCTAGATGGCTCCGCACAAGTGAGTTATATAGAATTATCAGTCTCCTAGAGTCTTTGAATGATTTTAAAACACTCGAAATTAATCCTAAATTTTTATTCGCCTTCTTATTGCCCTAGATCTTCAACATGTTGAACATTCTTTATCTAATCATGATCAATACCTCCGATCAAATAACACAACCTAGATGAGTAACTCGCCGCACACGCATTAAGATTTGTGTGTAAGGAACATCTTTCCCCAACGGCAGTGTCGTGCGTTGTTAACAGAAATATTGAGGTCCAATAAATAGAAATTATGGAAACCCAATAAGGAATGGAAACCTGAAGTTATGATGGAATAATATCCACAGGATTTTGAGAACAGCCGACGCTCTAACTGACATGTTTTTTTCATAATTCATACATTTAACTTTTTTCCAATTTGGTTTCCCTTTTTCGATAGTTACGACACTGGTAGCTTACCTATGAAATGACATATTCTGATTTCCAGCTTCAAATGGTCTTTTACACATTTCACAATGCTTCACCATTGATTAATAAGAAAAACTAACGATAGTTTAACACAAATTAGAGTAGCTCAGACTATATCAAATTCTAGCTGACGTGCTTATTGTCCCCTCAAAAAATTGCGACATGGCAATAATTTCATGATTTGAGGGATAACATTATTGTTATGAGATTGATAAAATCCCCCTAGCTGCGCCGCTGGGTCGATTCGCTAGCGGTTCGTCGGTAATTACTTCCTGGAAAATCGTAGACGACTTTCGGTATGGAATATTCGGGATAACCGAACCGTCGCGTCGCGAAGCATCTGGTGCACAGCTGGACTATATAAAGCAAGAGTTGAGGGAAGTTGAATTAATTAAGAAGATTAAGAAGATTATGAAGAAGTGATAAGCAGTATAGAAGCGTTTGGAATATTTAGTTAGTTGTATTGTTGTATAAATCTAAGTGTTTTAATTAATCAGTGAAGTAGTTGTATGTTTTAGTGAAGTTAGAAAATAAACAGTTTAGTAGTGTGCTCGGCATTATTATTTAGCAAAAATGTAACAGTGGTGTCCGAAGCGGGATATTAGTGAAAAACAGAAACTATTCATAAACTATTTATGGTGAATACGAGGACTACATCGTACGATACGATGGAGGACATTGTGAAATTTATCCAAAATCAATTTGCGGATTAGGAAAGAAGGCGCCAGGAGGAAAAACAAGAAGAGAAAAAGCGGCGCCAGGAGGAAAAACAAGAAGAGGAAAAGCGGCGCCAGGAGGAAAAACGAGAACGAGAAAATGAAAAACAAGAAGAGGAAATGAGACGGTTGGATGAAAAGAAAGAACGAGAAAAAGAAAAACAAGAACGAGAAGAAGCACTCCAGAAAATTCTTGAAGAACAGAGAAAAGAGCGAGAAAATGAAAAACAAGAAGAGGAAATGAGACGGTTGGATGAAAAGAAAGAACGTCAAAAAGAAAAACAAAAACGAGAAGAAGCACTCCAGAAAATTCTCGAACAACAAAAGACCGAATCAGAACGAGCAGAAGAACAGAGGAAAATAGACTTCCAGAAGGATCTAGAACATCAAGAAAAATTCTTCCAACATGTATTACAGAAAACCGAAGTACAAATGGAGGAACTGAAAGAAGAACTAAAGGAAGATGTCAAGAAAATCGACGATGAGGTTAATAAGAAATTTGATACGGTGCGAGAGGAGATGAAAGGACTAGAAAATCAGATAGCACTCTTCAAGAAGCAAGATCGTCGAGACAGCGTTGCCACATCAGGAATTTCCGTAAAACCATCGACTATTGATGGACAGTCCTCTTGGTCCATGTATCGCCGACAATTTGAAGCTGCAGTAGTGGCGAATAAGAAAAAGCTACGGCCCTTATGGTAGCTTTGAGAGGGCCAGCTTTGGGTATGTTACAGACGATACCTATCGAACAGCAAAATAAATATAAAGACCTGATTACTGCATTAGAGTTACGGTATGGCGATCAACATCGAGAACAGCTGTATCGGGCTCAAATAAAATCGCGCACTCAGAAATCAGGTGAGAGTCTGCAGGAATTTGAATCGGATGTAAGACGCCTAATTCAGCTGGTTTACCCAGAAGCACCGGGAGATTTCAAAGAACAGTTAGCGGTGCAGTTATTTATAGATGGACCGAGAGACACCGAAATCCAAAGGACTCTGCGATTGACACACTTTAAGAGGAGTAGCGATGCCTTGGTACGTTCTTTAGAAGTGGAGGCGGCCTTCAACACCTCGATGCCGAAAGTACGAGTGGTATCGATAGAAGAACCCGAGCAACGATCAAGCGCAGCTACTAGTTCATTCGAGAAGGTTCTGGAAGAGATTAAATCTTTGATAAGCGGAATGAGCACCCAGAAGAACAGGGCGTGCTATAGATGAGGAAAATTGGGCCATCTTATTAGAGACTGCAGGGTAAGGATGCCGCCACGTTCGCAATCACCTATGAGGACAAGATCTTCCAGCGAGTTCTCAAGTGGACGGCAGGAAATCTAGAAATAGCCAGCATATCGAGGCGCATGCTGGCTAGCAATAATGGAGCCCCCAGGGTCATCCCTATTAACGGGCTAAGAAGAACAACCGATAGCCTTACCATTTCAGGAAAATTGAATTGAATATGCACCATAGACACCGGTGCTGTAGTTTCGTTGGTACGCAGTGACATTCTTCGGCCAGAAAGCGTGAAACCTATCTCTTCAAACCTTGTGCTTCGAACAGTCGCACCTATTCAAGGAGAAGCTGCGATTACACTGATTCTTGGGCGACTCACCTGACTCACCATCACAAATACAGTGTACGCCGCGGATATAGAAGATGAATTTATACTTGGGATAGATTTGATCAGTGACTACGGGTTTTCGTTTGACAATGAAGAGAGGATCATGAAGTTTGGAGGAGAAGAATTTGTCCTCACAACTCAAACAGAGAGGACGATGTCTGTGAAACTGCGATTAGTTGTGAAAACCGTGAAAATTTTTGGATTTTCGGAGAAAGTAGTTTATGTTACATTAGATGGAGACCCTGGGTGCTGCTTTGGAATAGTACAGTCATGTGTTGAATCACCTAGCGATTTGGTTGTTGCACGATCCCTAGTGAAGACCAAACATGCTATTCCTGTGAGAGTTGTCAACGTGTATCCCGAAGAAATAATAACTAAAGAAGGCGATATCAATGGAATATGTGAACCTATTTCATGGGTAGCAAACTATGATCCAAGTGACCACCTGGAAAGAAAGAAAGCCTCAAAGAGTGTTATGACAGTCCTTGAAAAATCATTTGAACACTTGTCGACAGAAGAAATGGGAGCTGCTAAAAATTTCATCAGAAGTGAAAGCGACATATTTGATTCAACAACAACAGGAAGAACTAACCTGGTCAAACACAGGATCGATACTGGCCAAACCCATCCGATTCGGCAACCACCAAGAAGAGTTCCATTTGCCAAACAACAAGAGGTGGAAGAGCTTGTTGACAAGATGATGAAAGATGGTGTGATTGGAGAATCATCGAACCCTTGGTCTGCACCTGTTGTGTTAGTTTCTAAGAAGGATGGATCCACGAGATTCTGTGTGGATTATAGAAAATTGAATAATGTTACGAAGAACGATAGCTACCCTTTAACAAGGATTGACGACACATTAACAACTTTGGCAGGTTTACGTTGGTTCTCAACCCTAGATCTGAAGAGCGGGTATTGGCAAGTGGGCATACATGAAGAAGATAAGAAGAAGACAGCATTTTCGACTGGAAGCGGACTTTATCAGTTTACTGTTATGCCTTTTGGATTGTGCAATGCTCCAGCAACATTCGAAAGACTTATGGAGCTGGTCCTGCGTGGGTTCACTTGGAAGACTTGTCTAGTATACCTCGACGACGTTTTAGTCATGGGAAAAAGACATTTGAATATCATATGCAAATCTTACGAGAAGTACTCCAACGATTCAGGAATGCCAACCTTAAACTGAATCCCCAGAAATGCTCATTATTCCAGAAAGAAGTGGATTTTCTGGGCCACACAGTGTCATCAGACGGCATCCAAACAGACGAAAGGAAGAAACAGACGATCCGAGACTGGCCAAGACCTAAAGATAAACATGAAGTGAGGAGCTTCCTAGGTCGTCTTTGCACCTACTACCGTCGATTTGTAGAAGGATTTGCTGATATTGCGGCACCCCTACATAAGTTGACAGAAGACCGAGTCAAATTCGTTTGGTCCAACGAAAGTGAACGGGCATTTGGAAAGTTGAAAGTTGCTTTATGTTCCAGTCCAATTTTAAGTATTTCACGTCAAAGATGCCTTTTTGTTTTGTTTTGGACACAGATGCCAGTAATAATGGGATTGGAGCTGTACTATCACAAGAGCAAGATGGCTAGGAAAAAGTAATTGAGTTTCACAGCAAAACACTGACCAAACCATAAATAAATTATTGCGTAACAAGGAAGGAACTACTGGCAATAATCAAGGCTGTAGACCACTTCCACAAATATCTATATGGAAGAGAGTTCCTCATTAGAACAGATCATGCAGCTACTCGAGATGAAGACCCCTGAAGGACAAGTAGCAAGGTGGATTGAGAAGTTAAACCAGTATCACTTCAAGATAAAACATCGACCAGGACGATTACACAACAAGGCAGATGCTTTGTCCAGAAGACCATGTTCGGATACCTGTGAGCATTGTGAGCGAATTGAACGTCGCGAAGGAATCAACCAAGTCAGATCATTGAATGACGACAATTGGACCACAACGAAAATGAGGCAGGACCAAGAAAGTGATCCAAACATTGCAGATTTTCTACGATGGAAGGAAAGCGGAGCGGAAAGACCCACCTGGAAGGAAATCTCCTTACGATCACCAGGTTTCAAGGCATTGTGGGCACAATGGGATTCCCTTATTGTTGAGAATGGTCTATTGAAGATAGCTTGGGAATCGGCCGACGGCAGAAAAGTGATTTCTCAATTGGTTGTGCCTAGGTCGAGAATAAGTGATGTCTTGGAGGAGATTCATGGCAGCAAATCAGGTGGACATTTTGGAGTGAATAAGACCTTGGATAAAATACGGCACAGAGATGGTGCCGAAGATGTCCGAAGTGTGAAGCAAGCAAAGGACCCAAGACATGATCGAGAGGAGAGATGAAACAATACAATGTAGGCGCTCCCATCGAACGAATCGCCATCGATGTAGCAGGACCGTTTCCGATGACGAATGATGGCCACAAATACATCCTCGTTGCCATGGATTATTTTAGCAAATGGGTTGAAGCTCATGCCTTGCCTAATCAAGAATCATCCACAGTGGCAAGAGCTCTGGTGGATAACATGTTTTCAAGGTTTGGAGTCCCAATGGAGCTACATTCCGATCAAGAAAGAAATTTTGAATCAAATTTATTCAAAGAAGTTTGTGAATTGATGGGAATTAGCAAGACCAGAACAACGGTCTGATGGCATGGTTGAAAGGTTCAACAGGACTATGGAAGAACATCTCTCCAAAGTAGGAGAGGAGCACCAAAAGACCAGGGATCGACATCTTCCACTATTCTTGATGGCTTACAGGGCCTTTGTGCACGATTCCACAAAGCTCACTCCAGCCAGCATCATCTTAGGGACAGAACTTCGGTTGCCATGTGACTTGGTTTTTGGATCACCAAGTTCTGAAGAGAATGAGGTACAGGATTATGCAGATAAACTGCGAGATAGTTTGAATGGGATCCACGAATTTGCAAGAAAAAGATTTAATACAACTAGTGACAGAATGAAGGCTCGATACGATCTTAAGGCCAATACTGGTGGATTCAAAGAAGGAGATCGAGTGTGGCTGTACAATCCTCGTCGTAAGAAAGGATTTTCTCCCAAATTAACACCATCTTGGGAAGGACCGTAGACGATAGTGAAAAGAATAAACGACGTGGTCTATAGAATTCAACGCAGCCCGAGAGCGAAAATGAAGGTCGTTCACCTAGACTCAAACGATATAATGGAGACAACAACACATTGTTTGATCGAGACGATCAAAATTGAGAGGGAGATAATGTTACGAGATTGATAAAATCCCCTAGCTGCGCCGCTGGGTCGATTCGCTAGCGGTTCGTCGGTAATTACTTCCTGGAAAATCGTAGACGATTTTCGGTATGGAATATTCGGGATAACCGAACCGTCGCGTCGCGAAGCATCTGGTGCACAGCTGGACTATATAAAGCGAGAGTTGAGGGAAGTTGAATGAATTAAGAATATTAAGAAGATTATGAAGAAGTGATAAGCAGTATAGAAGTGTTTGGAATATTTAGTTAGTTGTACTGTTGTATAGATCTAAGTATTTTAATTAGTAAGTGAAGTAGTTGTATGTTTTAGTGAAGTTAGGAAATACACAGTTCAGTAGTGTGCTCGGCATTATTATTTAGCAAAAACGTAACATTATGAAAAGATGTTACCTTCAGTTATATTCGAGTATTACTCATCTAGGTTGTGTTACTTGATCGGAGATCAATACTGTATTAAAATTCAATTTTTGATTTCAAACAAAATGAAAATATTGAAATTGGTTAACATTCAGGAATATTCTTTACAAAAATCGGAGACTCTATCAATATCAGATTGCAACTAGATACAGTCGGCGGAAGATGAAATTGGTTTATAAAATTTCATGTTGTCTGGGTAAAGAGCAAAAGTTGAATAATGAAAGCAGCGACCAATTTCATTGATTGGTATTGAAAATAAAAAGGCCCCAAATGGGAGCCCTGAGGAACACCTGAAGTAATACCAGTTGAATAGGATGTACAACCATTAAATTTCACTAATTGTGTTCTATTATGTAGATCAGATTGCCGTGGACACCGACATTCTCTAACCTGATTGGTAAAGATGGATGAACTTTGTCGAAGGCTTTAGTGAAGTCGGTGTACACGGAATCTACCTTATATCTGTCAACAAGAGCTTCAGAGGTATCTTGAATATATGGTATCACATTCGTTGAAGAAGTGATTCTAAGGCTAAAAGTTCATATAAACATAGGTCCGGTAATGCTTCGTTTTTAAGATACAGGATGTCAAATTTTTTTAAAGAATTCGTTTTTGTCGTAAATATTTAAATAATCCTTCAACCGATTTTTTTGAAATTTGACGGTGATGTTGAGGGTCGTAAAGGGCTGATTTAACCACAATTATATCAAAAGTATCATGTCGAATGGCGTCCCGGAAGGCACCTTAACCATTATTTTTGACAGAAAAAATGTGCGCCACTGATTTTTTTTTAATTTTTGTATTCGTTTCATATTTGGCTACTGAGAATACAACTTTTTTAGTTCTAGAATTTTTTTCGTATCTTGCTTTGTTTTTGAGAAAAAAACATAAAAAGCACTTAATTGTAAGTCCCTGAGACAACACAATAAAACATTTGAACTAACCAACCACCCTGGAAGCCTCATAGAGAAGATACGATAATCTAGAACTCTGTCAAAGCCACACTCGTAAAAGGGCACCGAAGGCCATTTTGACAGTAAATGATAAGTCAATAAAAGCCACAGATATCCTTAAAACGATACCTGAACGTATAGAGGCATTTCCACCACTTCTTACTACACGAGGAGAAATCTCCTAGCCAAAGAATACCGCGGAGCCGCAAAAGCTATAAACAGGTTGAAACACCAAAAACCTAGAAATGATTGAACAAGCTGAGCGAAGATGAATCCCCAACCCCTCCGAAACCACATGACTCTGCAGCCAAGCCAAAGAAGCCAAAACAACAAAAAGCAAAAAACTCCCCCCTCCTCCCATTATCATACAGAGCATACTCGCCTGAATCATGATGAGGAACTGACTATAGATACTGATTTTGAAGCCAAACTTATAGGACGGCAAACGTAAATATTTGCAGGAACTGAAAATTATTACAACAAAATGAAACAGATGTTGGATAAGAAGGCACAGACGCTGTCAAAGTGTCAAGTTCAAGAGAGCACGTTTTCGTTATTAGATTTAACAGCACGGTAGACAAAGAGGATGTAATCCAAGAAGCCGTGTAGGTTTACAGGGTGGAGATCAAGGGGAAGACCTCTGTATTTAGTTACAACTGCAAATATTGATCATTGAGCTTTCTTAAAAATAATATCCGGGCACTACAAGATGTAGCTAGGGCTTGGGCGGCTACTAGCAGCGTCGGCAAGTAACGGATAGCCGGACGGCCTGCGCTGTGCGACCCACAGCCACGCCGTAGGTGAAGGTTACCACCGAATAACCAATAAGGTGGCGCTGAGCAAACCCTCCAATCTGAAGTGTAATGCTACCCGTGTCGATGAATGCATGGCGGTGGGAGTGCACCGTCACTAACGGAGCCTGTGGGATACCGAGCGACCTTCCACAGTAACCAGCCTTACATCCCTACAGGGGGCTCTGCAGGTGTGGACTTTGGAACCAAATCCAAAACAAAAAAAAAAAACAAAAAACCTCTGGGGAACTTCCAGTTGGAGAAAATCTAACTTCGTAGTTGGAAACGATTACAGAGGAGGTTCCAGTTGAATCACACTCGCCGCTACCATGATGGAGCCAGGATTGGATTAAACCAATCGTGACAAACTCCTGGAACCCAAGAGCAGGAGCAGGAAGACTTATATATACAAACCCCTAAGAAACCCTTAACTTGTAACTTCCATGTAGTGCTGACTAAGGTTTATGAAAATGTGATTAACCGTGCTTTATAGTTAGTTAAGTTCTGTTAGCGACGTTGTAAGAAACACATCTCTGTCTTCACAAATAAAGTTGTATTTTGTAAATTCGATTTTTGCTTTTTAAAAATAGTTTCTCGTGGCCCGAAAGCTTAATTGGCGCAGTCGGTAGGATAACGGAAGAATATCGATCGTGAAATTCGTCATTTTTAACTGTTAATCCGTTATCGAAAGAACAGCTTCGATAGACCACCCAGAAACCGGCATACCCAGTTGCTGCAGACTCCAGAAGGGTACGTCCTGGTTCACCATCGTGGTAAGTCGAGAATTCCTTTCTGCTTTAAAATTTTTTCCTTCAAAACTTTATCCTAAAGATTTTTGTTCGAAATTTTTGAATATTGATTTTCAAACCCATTCAGTAAATACATAATTTTTTCTTTTATCGTAATCGAAATCGGTGGACTGACTATAGAAGTCACGTAGATTAGCAATTATTGATCACATTCAAATCATTTTATAATTTACCTGAATTTAGTAATAACTACATTAAATACACGTAATTGCATTTTGAAACCTGATACTCAGAGTTCGCCGCTCGTTATCTCAAAGACAACGACACTTGTTCTCGTGAAATATTACACGGTTTGAAAACTGACTGTGAGGAAAGAAAGAATAGATTGTATTCTACACTGTTATCTTCAAATTCCTAAAAGAATTAATTTTATCGTTTCTAAGAATTATTTTGTGAGGTAATTCAATATAAATTCAATAAGGTCTAAATATTCTTCAGTTATATTTTTACAATTAGGCGTATATAAACGTACGAAATAGCATTTGATGACTGACCCCATAATTGAAAGTTTGACAAATAATTTAAGCTCATTGCGAGTTTCAAATATGGCAACAGAAATCAATTATACACTATTCAAAATTTATTCTGATACTATTCCAACATACGATGGATCGTCAGAGACCCTCGAAATATTTATTAACGCCGCCGAGCAATTTCATAAAAAATATCATAGTGCAGACGCCACATTAAATCAGTGCATCTTGAGTATTTTATTGAGTAAGTTGAAAGAGAGAGCCCAGTTATTAATCGGAGCAAGGTCCGAACTGAAGACATGGACTCAAGTAAAACTAGAATTGAGAAACACTTTTGGCGACCGACAAAGCCTCGATAACCTCGAAAAACAATTGTTTACTCTTACACCAAATAGAGGCGAACATCCCCTGGATTTCGCAAAAAGAATCCAATTATTACGCAGTAAATTAGCTTTTAAAATAAACTCCGACACCAACATGGACCAAGCTACTAAACTAATACATATTCGACAATACGAATCTCAATCTCTCAAACTATTCTTGAGGAACCTGAATATCCGACTACAGGACAAAACTATCGTCCAAAATCCGAATTCCCTAGAAGCAGCAATGAACCTTGTCCAGGAGGATGGGAATTTCAGACACACCCAAAATCTAGTTTTCCAAAATCGTCCGAACGTTAATTCACCCAAACAACCTAATAGATAAATTGGACAGAATCATAATAGCCTTCATTTAAATTATAGTCCTTTAAATTCACAACCAATGGCTCCAATTCAAACAATCATGAACCAAAATCAGGCATCAGACTTCCGAAATCAATCTTCCAATATCATTAGAACACAATCTCTATATCCAAATCACAGCCAGAATAACTTTAGGCCCAGTCAACCAATAAATGTCCAACCCAGACCAGTAAGACAAACATTTTTAACTAACAGACAAGTGTTTGGTCCGCCACGAAACGTTTTTAAACCGACAGGTAAACCCGACACAAGGACTTTCGAACCGATGTCCACTACATCTAGGAACTCTACGGTTCATAGACCCATGCCCCATTCATTCACCAATCTGGCCCAATCGCAACCTCAAAAATGGACACCCATAAATGAGGAATTGTACAATCATGGTTACGACCAGTCTGACGTTGCTTATAACTATTATCCGAATAACTACCGACACGACTATCACTCCTATGACCAAATTAACACTACACAAGAATTTCAACCTGAACATTTTCAAGATAATTCTTATACTGACCATTACCTCGACGAATATTGTCCTCCCCACGAACCATCAGATGAACGGAGCAACGATATTCACGAGTCTGAGGGCGAAAATTTTTACGAATCGCCTCTAAAGAACGATAGATGATAGATAGAACTTCACTCTGACACGGTCAATGGACTCCCATATATGAAAACTCGTAACCCTCCGATAAAATTACTAATTGATACAGGATGTCGCACCTCAATACTGAAACCTTCGATTGTCGAAAAATATTTCCCTGACAGAATTTTTAGACAACCTTCCCAATTGATAAAGAAAAAGAAATTCAGTTTAGAGCACTTATACCCGCCTTTGAAGAATTCATATTTTATTTCAATTCCATGAATTTTTTGATGGTATTATAGGATTGAAAGAATTAAAAAATTTAGGTTTGAATATCGATTTTACCAATCAGCTTCTACGCAATGACCTGGTGCAAATACCGTTCTTTTATAGACAACCTCACAAACTTCCTTCACTTTCGAAATACCGCCTTTCGAAAGTTTGGTCCGGAAATATCCCGTCGATATTAACGAAGGGGAGATCATAATTACTAATAAAAATTTCAATGGATTGTATATACCGGAAACTTTGACTTGTGCTTCGAACTATCGCGCTACCTTCGAAATTTTCAGTAATACAGCCCTTTAAAGCTATCCGAATTGAAAAAGAACATTTCGAATTTTATCATATCGAGTGCGCTCTACCCGACATTCAATATTACGATTTGACAAAAGACATTTCTGACAAAATTAGGACAGACCACATGAATCCAGAAGAAAAACGAGCCATTCTAAAACTCTATAAAGAATTTGCAGACATATTCCATAATGAACATGATAAACTCTCAATTACCAATAAAATCAAACACGAAATAAAGACCAAAGACGAGATACCAGTACATACGAAATCTTATCGCTTTCCTCATTGCCATAAGGAGGAAATCCAAACGCAAATTCAGAAGATGCTCACCGATGGAATCATTCGACCATCATTCTCCGCTTGGAGTAGCCCAATATGGATTGTGCCGAAGAAGACCGACGCATCAGGAAAGAAGAAATGGCGCATCGTGGTAGATTATAGGAAGTTGAATGAAAAAACAATCGACGACCGATACCCGATTCCGAATATAGACGATATCCAGGACAAATTGGGAAAATGCAATTACTTTACCACCCTCGACCTAGCATCTGGATTCCACCGGATCGAAATGGAAGAAGAATCCATCGAAAAAAACTGCCTTCAACGTGGAGCATGGGCATTACGAATATGTTCGCATGCCATTAGGGATGAAGAATGCACCCGCAAGCTTCCAACGAGTAATGGATTATATCCTTAAAGATTTACGGAACAAAATCTGTCCAGTGTACATGGACGATATTATCGTGTTTTCGTCTTTCTTGCAAGAACACATGGCCAATTTAAAACAAGTCTTTAAAACTTTACGCGAAGCTAAATTGAAAATACAACTAGATAAATGTGAGTTCATGAAACAAAATGTCGAATTTCTAGGTCATGTTGTCACGCCCGATGGCATCAAACCTAACCCTAATAAAATAAAGGCAATTCAAAATTTTCCCGTACCAACTACTGCTAGGGGAATCAAATGTTTTCTTGGCTTATTAGGGTATTATCGGAAGTTTATAAAAGATTTTGCCCATCTCACCAAACCATTTACACGGTGTCTGAAAAAAGGCGAAAAAATAACTCATACCTCGGAATATTTGGAAACTTTCGAAACATCCAAACAAGTACTCACAAATGAACCCCTACTCCAGTATCCTGATTTTAAGAAACCCTATACTGACTACTGACGCGTCTAACGTGGCCATTGGTGCCGTTTTATCGCAGGGTGCCATATGAAAAGAAACCTATCGCGTACGCGTCGAGGACACTAAACCCATCCGAACAAAATTATTCCACGATAGAGAAAGAACTTTTATCGATAGTGACTTTCACCAAATATTTTAGGCCATATTTATTCGGAAATCAGTTTACGATCGTGACCGATTATAAACCTTTGCAATGGCTTTTCAACCTCAAGGACCCCAGCTCAAGATTGGTTAGATGGCGCTTGAAGCTGGAAGAGTACGATTTCAACATTGTATACAGAAAAGGTAAAAACAACTCCGTCGCAGATGCCCTTTCCAGAGTAGAACTCCACCCACTGGAAAACCAATCAATGATAGCCAATACCGATTTATCAGACAACCGATTTGAAGAGGACTTTCCCGAAATCTTCGCGGACTTGGCAAACAAAGAAGAAATCCCAGAAATTTCCGACGAAGACCTTCAAGACCTTGACAATCGCCTAAACGATGAAATTCGAAAACTTCGAACTGGCAAGAAACCAACAGAAGAAGAAAAAGAAAAACCACCAGAAAAGAAAAAAATAAACGTCTTATCAAACGTAGTCTTAGTTCCAGCAGTACAAGAGCCGCAGGAACCCGACGACAGCAATGAAACTCAGCACTCTTCCCATGAAAATCCAATTCTTGAAATCCCAATTTCTGAACAACCGTTGAATAAATTCAAAAACCAAATTATACTTTCCGAAAGTGTAGACAATCTTTCCCCTCAGGTAAGGGTAACGAAACCTTTTGATAAAACTCGTCTAAAAATAGTACTACCAAGTAAAAATGTCGAAAATGATCATGTGAGAATCTTCTTAGAATATCTCAAACCGACAATAGTACATAGCATACTTTTTGAAGAACGTTTGAAAAATAAAGTAATTCTATTGATTCAAAAACACTTTAAACATTCAGTCTTCAAGCTAGTCCAGAGTAATGTCCTTTTAACCGATATCATAGACAAAGACGAACAGAAACTAAAAATCCAGCATCATCACGAAACAAAAACCACTCATAGGGGGATAAATGAAACGAAAGACTTCCTATAGTATGTAGAACATATTGGCCAAACATGATTCAAGATGTGACAAATTATATAAACACTTGTGTCACTTGCCAAAAGACAAAATATGAACGTCACCCCAACATTATCAAATTCAACCCTACTCCCATAGGAGAATACCCATTCGAGCATATTTATATCGATGCATTTTCGGCAGATAAAGCTAAATTTTTGACAATTATTGATAGCTTCTCGCGTTTTGCCCAAGCATACCCGATTCATTTGAATGCACCCAGCATATTAGATGGTTTATTGAAATTCATTTCCATTACGGTATTCCGAATAAAATTACTTGCGACTCTGGAACAGAGTTCAAAAATAGTATAATTCAAGATTTCTGTAACCTGCACAAAATAACTCTACATTACATAACTCCCAAAAATGCCAATAGCAACAGTCCTGTAGAACGCCTACATTCTACGCTCATTGAAGAAATCAGAACCCTGAAACTCGAACATCCTGATAGACCAATAACTACACAAATGATATACGCTATATTAGGGTATAACAACACCATCCACTCCGCGACCAAATTCACCCCTTTCCAAATTATTAAAGGAAACATTGAACACCAAAATCCGTTTGATATAACATTTTCGAAAATAACTTCTGACTAACTTGAAAAACACGCAAGAAATCAAAAAATAATAATCGGAATAATCGAAGAAAATAATGAAAAATCTAAGAACCTTACTGAAGTTAATTCCAAAAGAAATGATCCACCAGAGATAAAAATCAATGAAAACGTGTTTCTGTAAGAATCGCCCCGAAATAAATTATCGCCACTTTATAAGCAAATTCAACCTATCAAGGATTGTGGCACCAAAGTAAAAACGAAAAATTGTAAATATCATAAAAGTAAACTGAAACCTCAAAGAAAACAATATCAGAAACGAATTTTTCCAGATGACAACGCTGTTCCTTCTACTTCTCGGGATCCTAACCACTAATGGACAACAGATAACCATGACAGAAATACCCAACCCAATCCTCCCTTTCTCTCTTGGAAAAGCGAGAATCACTACCCAAAAACATACATTTCTGAAACCAATCGACTTATTTCTGTGAAATTAATAAACATCAAGCCTCAAAAATTCAGCCGATCAAAAAGAGGCCTAATAAATTTTGTGGGAAGAACTAACAAATGGCTCTTTGGGACATTCAGATGACGAAGATGAAGAAAAGTATGACCAAGCTATTTCTACACTAAATAATAATCAAAAAATCCTACACCACGATTTGAAAAATTACTTAAGTATCCCAAAAAGATTCTTGAGCGAAACGTCAAATAACTTGCAACAAATTGTAAAAAATCAACAACTGATTGGCAAACATAGAGAGTATTGTCGACAGTCTGAACAAATACACGCTATTCTTACGGCTCCAAAACTGTCTCGATACAATGATAATCGACTGTCAAAATGTACTGTCAACACTGAACAATATTGAAGAATCGATATTATTCGGTGAACTGAATATTATTCATAGCATAATATTACCAACTTCCGAGCTCAAAGAACTAATTGAAATAATGCTTAACATGTACAAAGGAAGTCTACCAGATTTCGATAACATTCAATCATATTATAAACTTCTAAAAATTGAAACACGATATAAAAATGATCTTATTCTATTCACGATTCATGTCCCGATACTTAGAGAAAATCTTTACGATTAATATCATTTATTTCCCATTCCGATTTTCAATAATGCCATAATTCCCTTGAAACCATACATTATCCTGAACTCGACTTATCACCACTACGAGGACAGCCCGTGCCACGAAATCGAGACAACCTGTATTTTCCGCCTGGAAAATCAAATATCCAAGGAGGACTGTCTACCTGAATTACTGAAAGGAAAGAGCAGACAGCCATGCCAATCACTCCAAGTCCATCTAGAAAAAGATGTAGTAGAACCAGTCAACGACGCCTATGTCATAGTCATTCCCGCCAGAGAAATGGATATTGGAAAAAAGCGTAAAGAAAGCGGATATGAAGAAATCCACAAACCACAGCTCATCCACATACCCCAGAAATGTAGCCTCATCATTAATGGGGAAGAATACAGCAACGACGTTTCCCCGATACGGGAGACCCCTCTACAATTGCCCAGAATAGAAATCATCGAACCTAACCATGAAGACCACACCCTGAAGGTTTCTGGAGCTGACAAGGCTCCAGAAACTAGCCGAGAAAACTCAACTCCACCGACTCCAAGTCCTGGAAGAAAACAACACCCCGTATATTTCTCTTTATATTTGTATTATTCTGAGCATAATTATTGTTACTGTCATCTTTTACAATTCCTCTATAAAATGTAAGAATTATATTTTAAATCATTTCAAATGTGTCAAGACAAAACCTAAGGACTTGAATTCCGAAAATAATACTACTGTATTACAAACCCCTAAGAAACCCTTTTGTAACTTCCATGTAGTGCTGACTAAGGTTTATGAAAATGTGATTAACCGTGCTTTAGAGTTAGTTTAGTTCTGTTAGCTACGTTGTACGAGACACATATCTGTCTTCACAAATAAAGTTGTATTTTGTAAATTCGATTGTAAATTTGCTTTTTAAAAATAGTTTCTCGTTGCCCGCAAGCTTAATTTGGAGACAGTAGTAATACTAAACCTCCGATGCCTCCTGCTTTACAAAACATTGCCTCAGATGTAAATCGCTTACATCTGAGTGACAAGAAAAAGCCCTCCGGCGCACAAAAAAGGAAGATGAAGACTGCGCAGGCCAACGCAGCTGGGAAAGAAATTAAACCCAGAAAATGCCGGTCTAACCGGGGCAATGCGAAACCAGCTGGAAGCAGCTGTCAAACTCCAAGGAAAAGGGAGCGTGCCCAGCAAAGTAACTCATCCTCCTCCGAGAGCGCTTCGAGGGTGATAAAAACAACGATGTGGCCATCTCGTGGCTGCCTCTACTTCAGCCCAAACTGAATGAGGCAGTTACGAGGAGGATACAAGAGGGCTGAAGATGGCTGTTGTTCTGGAGAATTATCTGGAGCAGCAGCTGACTGAAGACCAGGGCAGTCTCCTACAGGGCGCTCTCACCCATGAGATTTTCGCATGTGAGCCGGGTAAGGTTCCAAACTTCCGGAACTGCATAAGGGCGTGCTGGTCCTGACATGTTCGGACGAAAACACGAAAACAAGAAATCCTGGCTCCTCGATTGCATTTTGAAAGTGACCCCTTGGGAAAGAGCAGTCCTGAAAGCTGGATTGGCTAAGGATATCCTCCAAACAACCAAGGTGGTTCTACAGATTTCGAAACCATATCATAAAATGGAATCGGAAAAATCCTCCTGCTGATCAAAACACAAAATCTTGGGCTCGATTCTAGAGATTGGCACGTGATTTAGAGACAGGAGGAGGCTTCTGGCCTAACTCTTGTTCTGACGAAAAGTCCTTGAAGAACTGAAACCAGAAGAATGGAGACATTCCTGGGGCTCATGCAGGCCAACGCCAAGGTGGTTAGCTTTACAAGGAGCAATACCAATGCTGCAGAATATTTGCACAGGGCAATATCGACGTAGCCCTGATTCAAGAACCCTGGCTAGTAAAAGGACACATATCGGGTCAAAGGTAACATATTTCATAACCAAACCTGCGGAAACGCCAGACACTTGTTAAAGCTGACATGAATGTATTGAATCTGTCTGAATTCTCTTACAGAGACAGAGACATACCAGCAATCAAGACGAAGTACGGAAGGGATGGAGTGAAGAGAGACGTCGTCCTATTTTCAGTCTATATGCCCTACAATTCTCCAAGTCCTCCACCATCAGGTAATTATCGGAGCCGATGCAAACGCACACAATATGGTGTGGGGCAGCACCGACACGAACATAAGAGGTGAGTCATTGCTTGAAAATGTATTGTCTCCAGTAACTTGGAACTGAATAGGGGCAATGAGCCAACCTTGATACCCAAAGAATACGGAAAATCATTGAAATCACCCTTGGCTCCTCCCAGGCAGCACAGCAGGTAGGGACGTGGTTCGTCTTAGACGAACCAACAACAACACCAGTGAACCGGCCAAAATGTATCGGGACCCGAGGGAAATCAACTGGCTGAGATATCGGGAGGAGCTTGGGAAAACCCTGGAAAAACTTAGGAATGTCAAAACCTAACAAACATAGTACTTGAGATATAGAAGAAACCTCGGAAAAAATCAAGAGGCCATAATAATCTCGAATCAGAGGAACTGTCCCATAAGAAGCAGGTAAACTGAAAGAAAGGTGAGCTGAAAAAAACGAGAAAATTATTCAATAGAGCGAAAAAAACTGGTGAGTAGGCTCAATATTCCAAACCACTACAAGAATATAACAAAAAGCTCATAGGGGAGTAAAGGAAAGCATGGAGTAAGTTTTGTGAGGACATAAGAACAAACCTCAGAAAGCGCAAGACTCCATGGTATACTTTCCAAAAACCCCATAAACCCAATAGGGATGTTACACAAATACTGGGAAAGAAACAATTGAGCTACTGCTCAATACGCATTTTCCAGGATGCACTATAGTCGCAATGAAACCCCTGTCAACCTCCAACTAAGGGCGAACAGGGCTGATTGGGAGTTGGCAAAGCGGATTGTAACTTACCCGAGAGTTATATGGACAATAAACTTTTCCAACCGCCTGAATTTCCTGTTTCATGCAGGGAATTGAAGATCTAGCACCAGAACAATGCAGACTGTACAGTTTGAGCCTAGCATTTGGCTGGTTACCACAAACCTGAAAATCTGTGAACGTGGTCTTTATTCCGAAACCTGGCCGGAATTCATACGACCAGGCCAATGATTATATACCGATGAGCTTATCATCCTTTCTCCTGAAAGGACTGCAAAAACTGATAGACAGGGACATAAGGGAGGCAGCTCAAATAGACCGGCCTTTACATTTAAACCAATATGCCTACCTAACAGGAAAATCGTGCGAGACGGCTTTGCACCAATTGGTGTCAAGGTTGAAGGACTCTGGCGAAAAAAGAAATAGCACCTTGCACTTTTCTAGACATCGAAGGAGCCTTTGAATACATCCTTCGAAAGCATGGTCTCAGCGGCCAGGAGAAGCGTTGACGAAACCACCTGCAAATGGATACTCTCAATGCTCCAAAATAGGAAAGCCCAGATCAAGATGTACTAAGACTCCGCGCAGCTAGAAATTGCCAAGGGAACCCCACAGGGCGGGATTTTATTACCCCTACTGTGGGATATGGTAGTTCACGAACTACTGGAATCTCTAAACAATCAGGGATACTATACCCAAGGTTATGCGGACGACATAGTAGCCGTCGTGCAGAAGAAGCAAGCCCAAGTAACCTCTGAGCTAATGCACCGTAATGGTGATGGACCGTAGAGAAATGGTGCAAAAGAGAAGGACTGATGGCAGACCCCAGCAAAACTACACAAATTTTTTTTCACACGCAAAATAATTCTGGGGGCATGAAACTACCCTTATTCTTTGGCTAAACAGTACAAAAAGCTGATCTTGTCAAATACTTAGGGCTGTTTTTGGAAAATAAACTAACCTGGAACATGAATCTGCAACATGTAATCAACAAAAGCAAATCATCATTCATGATGTGCGGAAGAGCTTTTGGACATGGGGACTGAAACCGAAAGTCATGAACTGGCTATACACCGCAATCATAGGACCCAGAATCACATACGGCTTGCTGCTGTGGTGACCCAAAGTGAAACAGAGACAGGAAAACTTAACCTTCAGAGGCTCGCTATGAGCTGCACTCCGACCGCTGCTATAGAAATCATCCTTAACCTTCCAACTTTGGACAGTCACAGTCACCCAAAACCATTCAGAACACAGCTCAAGTAAAACGAATGGGACTCGGGAGTAGAAACACTATCAACTGGAAATATAATCTGGTACACACAAAAACACAGGTAGGAACTGGAGCATGGATGCATGGAGTGAGGCCAAAAAGGAACGTTATACTTCCAATTGGCAATAACACCACAGTATTCCAAACTGAGACACATCCCATAAGGACATATAGATTAATTTAGACAGTGGGTATAAAACACATCTTCATTCTATCTGACAGCCAGAGCGCAATAAAAGCTCTGAATTCAGTTAACATTAGTCAAAGCAGGTTCGGGAATGCCTTCAGAGCCTCAATGAACTGGCAAACCAAAACATATAGTACAGTATACTCAGTTTTGAGACGAGGATCGGTTGTAACACCACCAAATTTGGCATGCTAGTAGTTGATACCATATCAAATAAGAAAAAAAATTGTTTACCTACCTAAATTCGGGGGGTAGAACCCAAAAAAAATTTGAAAAAAAATAGTTGGATTTATCTTAGAAAAAATTAGGTTTTAAAAAAATGATTTGAACAGGGTTGAAGATCATTCAATTCTCTACAAGAATGATCCTCAGTAATTCCCTATAAAATGAGCCAGTATTCTCAGAAAACGTGCTTCAACGCCGACATCAAATTTCAGGCTCGTGTTTGCCCACCGCTGCAAGTTCCGGCGGTGCCGAACGTTAAATGTGTTATAACTTTGCTAAAAATGATCAAAAAATTTGAAATGAAAGTGTATTTTAGTCGTGAAGACTTCAACTTTTTCATGCAAATATAACATGTGGATATCTGAGTACCTAAGTGGTTGTTTTTAGCACGTTACATAATCCAACTGCGTTTTTTACGAAGGATGCAGAAATCAAAGATATTTCAGTTAATCCGGAATAATTGCACTGAAGCAGGAACCATTACCCTCTTTAGACACTAGGCAACGATTTGAGAGTAGTGAGACAGGTCTCATTTACACACGCCAAAAAAAAAACTGGGTTTTACTCCCGCTCCATTTTCAACTCCCTCAAAATTCTGACATCTTAGCCAGTAAATGTTGAAAATAATCGCTTATACACAACCTGCATGAAAAATAAAGTATGCAATTTCAAGCTGGAGGTTTTTACTCCAAAATGTTTTATATTTTAAAAAAATTCAGCGGCTGTCCAAAAACGATGGATAATTTTGTCGAACCGCGGGAATTTCGTAGTATCTCGAGTCCGGTTTCCGGCTTATTATAGACATGTCAAACCCTACTGTCATGCGAAGTTTTTTGTTCTTGCTGTGAAAATTTGAGTTTATTATTGAGAAATTTCATGGTAAAAAACACTAATTTAGATTATGATAGATCCAGCTGCGACTATCCGTCTGAAAGTGAGTAGAAATTAATTTCAGAGAAGACAAGACATCAAAAATTCTTAGGGTGGATTGGAGTAGTATTGAATGCTGTGGTACCTATGAAATTATTATTGCTTATCTTTTACAAAAAGTAGTGTGGAAATGTGTCAGGGTATTGAATTATTCTGGCAAAGAACAAGAGTGTTGTCAAGTGCATATACCACAATTTTCTCTTTCCCAAAAATGTGATATTTTATTTGAATTTGTTATGTAGAAGTTTTTCCTAATGGAATTATTTGAGATGATAACTAAGTCATACGAATATTCTCTCCCCATCAGGGGTATTTGAAGTAAAAATAATGGAATCTTACATATTATCATGCACTGATCTTTTCGGAAGTAAACGCAAGTATATTAGCTGTGTGCCAACAAATCTGTTTTCAGGATTTTGAAATTTGTACATGCAGAATTGAGAGTACGTACACAAATCATAGGGATTTTTTCGTCCCGGGACAATTATATGAATAAATACGTTTTCAATATATTTTCATGAATACTAATAATATATAATTTTTTAGAGTTGTTTGAGAGAATGTTATATAGAAGTAAATGTCGGTCGGATAATAGGGAACATAAGGGTAGATTTAAATGGTTGAATCTTAAAAAATGCAAGTGTGAGATGTCACGAAAGAGAGGGATTTGTTTAATTTGCAATACAGATAGATTTTGCCAGGATTGGTGTCTTTTCACTTCAGCAGGGCTGGAAACATTGATTTTTGTGAGCAGAGAAAAGGGGTTCTCATACAGAAATCTTGATGAACTGGCGGACGTCAAAGTAAATGAAAAATTTCGACAGATATACACATTCAGGGCTTCAAGCTCTAAGAAGTTCAAGTATGGCAATGAAAAATTTCATAGCCCTGACCCTCAAATTGGTTTATCTTCTCCAATGGAATCCAAACTTAGGAACAGTTCAGGAAGCTTCGATTCCTCGTACTGCTGTTTGATCTGTATCTAAAAATGTGTACAAGAATGAATCGACCGCTCAGGACAGTTTCTAAAGCACCAAACGAAACTATTGAAAAAGTGGCAACTACTTGTTAGGATGAAATTTCGAAAGCAGTTATGAAGAGCCTAGGCTATAAATAGCAATCTATAAAAGTAGCATGTCATCAACCATTGAAGTTGGAATAGTTATGTCTTAACTCCTAAACAAGTCCCGCGTATGACTGCCGCTACCCGAACGACGAAATGCGGAATTCGGGTAAGCAGTCGAGTGTGGAAAAGTACCTTACAGTGTATCGCACTGTAAAGTTACACGGAAAGAGGCTTATATCACAAGCGTGCGAAAAATTTTCCACACAGTCGCAGAAAGCAACTTTCCGCACGCTCCGTTGGCTCCGTTCGTAAAACAGCGGGACGTATTTGACTTCTGAAGAAGAGTACGCGGGTTCGATCCTCGCCCGCGGATACTTTTTTTCATTATGAAATTGAAAACAATTACACTTTTCACATAGATTGCTTCAAATATTTTGTATTTAAAAGAAATTAATAAAAATAAATGATGTCAGAATGGTTCTCAGTCGGACTAATCATTCAATTTTCTTGGACACATGTCAATATCATCTACGAGTATATTTCTTGGAGTTTGATTCAAACAAATATCCATTTAAAAGCATTCTGAATCATCTAAATGAAGCAAGGAATTCTCAAAATTCATGTTTATTTTCGTTAAATAGTTTCATATATCAAATCTCTATTTCAGTCAGGCAATCTTGTAATCGTCTTGTTAGTTATTTATTGTATGTAAGTAGCAGGCTTTGAAAAATTTGTGTGAGAAGTCAAAATATTTTAATTCATCATTTGGTAAAATTATTATGTGGTCGTAGGAAAAATAGTGTACATTACTCATGCGAAAGTGATTTTTCACACTTGTGTGATTGCCGCACTCGGCTTACGCCTCGTGCCACAATATTTCCCACTCGTGTGAAAAATATCACTTTCCGCACTAGTAATGTAATATACTATATCCTAAGACCACAAAGGAAAATAACGTATATCGCACTGTTCAGTTTCACAGAAAAAAGCAGTCAAATACATAATTATTATTTTGATTTTAGATTTATCTACGTAATATTTTCAGTTGAAGCACAGATTAAGTTCCAGATGCGACAAGATACTAGTTTTAGAGAGAAATGGAAGATACTCCCATGGCCCCCAAATTCGATACGGGTCCTGGACACACGATCTCATTACGGGCCCTGGATCCAGGATGTTATTGACGACTCCCTCCCCTATTTTACAGTCGCGTCATATATTAGTAATGTTCCGATATTACTGATGTTACTGGCAACAGTAACTAATTTAGGAACGCATCACAGTAACAGTAATTTTAAACGGCTTGATGGGCTTATTTTCGAAACGGTTCAATCAAAAAAGTAGTAACGTTGTCACTGCAAGGGAGCAAAAAACAACGTAGTAATATTATAGTACACAAAAGAACCTTATTTTTATGTCGAGAGTTTAAAGTCAAAATGAATCAAATCTTATAGGAGAACAGGTCACTGCCACGCCTGAAGAAAGATGAAAGGCGGTGAGCGGAGTGTTGCAGCTGGAATTTAATCTGTGGTTGAAGCACATAAAACAATCATTTTGAAAAGTGTAGTTTTTTATTTTATAATAAACAAAATTTTTACTTGACCGAGTTTTATCCCGTGATCTCTTGATTAGCAACTCTGTCCAGGAATATTATGTATTTGTAATAATCAAGTTGAGTGTGAAAGTATTTTGCATTTGAAAATGATTATAAAAATTGATGTGGTTAACTGAAATGGTTCTTACTTAGCTTTCTGATCGATTTTCTTGCACACATTTCAATAATATCGATAGTCTTTGGTGAAATTATCATGTGGTTGTAAGAAAAATAGTATACATTATGTGTTTTTTATGAGAATCTGATCTTACATTACCTTACCTCCTGACCAGCTACAAATGTTTGTATTTTGCATAACGTAGTTAAATAAACGATTTGATTGATTTGAACATTCGTGGGATTGTCGTATTCGGCATGCGCCTCGTGCTACAATATTTCCCACTCTTGTGAAAACTGTCACTTTCCGCACTCGTAATGTACTATTCCGTATGAGTTAAGAGCAAGATTCTTCTACAAGCGCATCAAACAATCGTATGTATCGCTCATGAACAAATATTCGCTCACTTGAAACAACTTTAGCGTGCGAGTAAATGTTACCAGCAATAGTGCAGAAAAATTACATGTTTAGGGGAAATCACGCACGCTTGTAGATACTAATTTTGATTCAATATACCTAATGAAGTGAATTTAATTACCATTTGTTAAAATATTCCAGTAATATATGTTCCCTTCCTTGGATTTGGCTTCGTGCCAAACTTTTTCACTAGAATCGCTTAACGTCAAGTTTTCATTTTTCATTTTCTCTTTTATTGCAATCGATGTCAGATCGGTGATAGAGTTGCTTTCGACATCTTTTTGATATGCTGCCAAAGCTGCTGCTTCCATTTGCTTGATAGCCTTGTCTGCATTTTCAGATTCTCTGTGAGCCTTGGCACTGGATTTTGTTATGTTTTTGAGGCGTTTCTTGACGTTTTCCTGATGTCTTCTGCCTTTTTCATGAAATTCTACACTCTAAAAAAGTTGCTAAGGTTAAGTGCACAAAGAAACAAAAGTGCGACTGAAAAAAATATAAAAAAGACAGCAATAATTATAACAGATCAGTCTCCAAGGTCTAGTTATTCAACGAATTGATTGATTAACATGCCAGGGGTGGGATTCCATGAACCATATAATTCTATAGACGATCAAATTAGTGAGATATAATTCTAGTTGAATTCATGGAATAGAAAGAGACATAACTATCGACTATAGAATTCTATGGTACACGGAATCCCACTCTAGGTAGCCGAGTGGTTAGAATCACCGCTTTCAATCATTCTGGCTGCCGGTCGTGTGGGTTCAAAGCCCAGCAACTGCAATATATTTTTCTGATGGCCTGAGAAAGTGCTAGGAATCGCACCTTAAAAGGCAAGACCTCGTTAATCCTTGGCTCGCACAAGTTTCGACTTCTGAGGGCTGTCGATCGTAGGGGACAAACCAATTTTAAACAGAGTTTTAATAATTAAATGACACGATTTGTTTTTATATTATCATTTGATAATAACAACATGTAATCAGAAAATGTGTATAGTGATAATGATAAAGAGCATGAATACTTCGCGATCGATTTTCAAGAGGCTCGGATATAAAGAATAGTAAATGCATTCAAGTCTACAGTGTCACCACCGTTAAAGTTCGCATCGTATGGAAAATGTATCTATCATTCAGGTTTCGAAAACTTACGAGTTCACGAGCAGTTGGTGCATTGGAAAGAATATAAATTGATGACGATTATTTTACAACAGTAAAGTCGCATACAGCTGGAGAATATTTGGAAAATAATTCAAGACGGATCCAAGTGAGTTTTCTCAGAGATAATTCACTAAGTTTATTTCGACGGTTCAATCCTTATATAATCTCAAGCGGCTTGGTATATCCCACTTGAATCCTCGTTAATCCTCGAAATAAACGTATGAGATTAAGAGCTAAGGCGGCTTGGAAAAATTAATCCAATACAAACAATTTGGTGAATTGGCTTATGGTAAAATAGTTAGGGGTACTTTTAAATTTACGAAATGAACACTTAAGAGGGGTCCATACCCATTTGAAACAACTTTCGTTTTAGTATCCACATTAGTTAAGCAATTTAGTTGCAAGTTTCACTGTTTCAGAAAAAAATGTTTTTTCCGGGAAAATGTTTATTTTTTTATTTGAATTTCGGAATTAATAACAATATTCATATGTTCCAGATCATTGATTTTCCCGTAATTGTACATTTGAATAAAGGACACTGATATATCGTTTTTATTTTGAAATATTGAAAATTGAACCAAGGAAAGCGAAAGCTAAAAATGCATTATAAGGCACTCAATTAGTGTCGCCCTCTAACAGACCCTTTCCCATAGAGATGGATGCATTGCGGTTTACAATCGCCACGGCAAATAATCCAAGGGCGAGCTGCGTATTATTAGGAAATATTTTATTTTCATGCGTTTTCAGGTATTTGTAGCAATAGCTCATTATAATGAAGTATTAATGAGTGATTATGGTTCGGTTCTTCCTACTGGTGTATATATAGCTATTTAATGATATTGAGGAACTCCTTATGACCTGAATATCGTTTTGTACATTAATAGTAGATGATCAAAGGGGGTTTTGGGACCGCATGCGCAGTACGGTCGAGCTTGCCACGGGCCATCGGAAATAGTCGGGGAGGAGATCGGTAGAAGTCGGCCGTCGCTGGTCTGCGTTCATCGTGTGACGTAGTCGAGAGAGATCCCGTAGACCGATAGCATTTTGCCAATACAGCGCGCATCTTGAATATTTAAAATTAATTGAATTTAAAAAGAAAAAAAGATTTCCGAGAACGAGGTTTGAACCAGCGGTTTAAGTTCGGTAGCGAGTGACGCTAGCCTTGTCTCCACGGAGACTTCGTACAAGTTGATGTACAAATGTGGGATATATATTTCTCCAGCTACCAGAGCACGGTGTTTGAATATTTAAAAAAAATAATGATTGAAAGTGTGATGATTATAGTGGTGTTTGGAAAATGGGAAAAAAACATGGCGGCTGTCAAATGTTATACAGGTCATAACATAATATTTAAGTGAAAAAACATGGTTGCCTCGGCCATTTGTCGAAGAAAATACCATTGGGGGTATGAGGGGGATTCAAAATGTTTTCGTGAGGGGGTCCGTCATTTTTAACGTGCGATTTGGAGTGAAAATTAACATTTTAAATCTTACTCGTTTTTTGAAACGCAAAAAACGCTTATTGCAGTAACATTTTTGCACGTTTTGACGTTTAAAATTTTAGGTGTTTTTTTGAACGCGAAAAACGACTATTTTGTATGCTTTAAAATGTCAAATCCCCATAAGAAATAAATGTAAAAAGTGTATTTTTACCGCTTCTAATTTTACTTGTTTTTTGGGGCGCTAAAACGCATATTTTTGTCACATATTTTATGCGTTTAAGCGTTCGTATTTTTAAATGTTTTTTGGAACGTGAAAAACGTCTATATAGATCACATTTTTGTGCGTTTTAGAGTTTCAAATTGACCAACCTAACATTTAGGTAAAAAATAAAACAGTTTGAGGAGAAAAATTTTATTGTACAGTTTCATTTTGGTAACATATCACATAGCCATTTGTATAGAATATCTACGTTTCGGAGACTGCAATTATAGTTGGTCCGGTTCCCAATGTGATGCATACAAGGTGATATACCATCATTGTCGCCGAATGTGGGAACCATCCATGACGTATTATCATAGTCCTCCAAATTCACAACACGTGTCGGCAAGTCCAATTGGTGAAATTTCTCTGTAAGATAGTCACGTTTTTGGAATCCTCGTACATAAATGATATCAACATTCTGTAAATTTTTCTTGAGGATGGAATCTAATTGATGATATTCCACAAAGCCAGAGGAATACCTCAATCCATGAACGTTTCGCTCCAAGAACCAGGCAGTAAGTTTATCTGCTCTACTCAAAGAGAAAAATGGTATAGTTGGCAGCAGCAGAAAATTACTACATTGAATTCCAATCCTAATGGCAATCTCCTTAGGATGGAATTGTTGCTCGATGGTAAAGCCTTGAATATTTATAACAGCTATTCTCATGTTGACTCTGTGATTGATACTGAAGTGACAAGCATATGTTCAGTTTAATTTGTTAATGATTTCGCTGAGTGGGAGGTGCTCAATAACAGTGTCTTGCACAATGATGCAATAGGCTCTAGTATTTTGAGGAAATCCTTCAGATGCCTCGATTTCGAGTTTCACATCAACAGTGGAACTTTTTATGCTCTCATCCCTTCTGGAACAATCGATGACAAAGAGAGTCTTACCAACAAATTCGGTGGAGCTCAGCAGAGGATTAGGTTGATTAGTAATTTTGTAGCTGAGACCGAATTGTGCATAGTTGAAATAGGCCTGCGAAAAATTCCCCTTTGCGAAATTCAGATGCATATTCTCTTTGGGATAATTCTCGCCGTTTAGAGTGAGCGTTATATTGGCGATATTCGAATGAGCGAATATTGTTGGATCATTGTTGAATTTGGTGTAATCACAGTCTTTTTGGAAACATACAATCACCTAGCGAGGACTTTCGAGAAACGAGGAAGTCTTGACGGCCCATATTTCACTTTTTGCACCTTGTGTGAGAGCAGGCAACATATGAAGTTCCCATTTTCTGAACGGCATGAGAATAGGAGTATCAGCTTGGATGGCCTTCAAGAGTTACAATTTAATTTGATCGTGCGGAAAGATTCTCTTAACTTTGAGTTCAATATTTTCAATTTCCAACTTGACTGCTGTCGTACCAGCCGGCGATCCAGCGGTCTCCTCTATTTTGAAGCAGTTGCTATCATCTGCAGCTCGTACAAATCGGATGGTATGTTTGCCATAGGAAACACATTGATAATCATTGAAAATATTCAAAAAATGCTTCATGGGTATGAGCATATTGAATGATAGATCAGTGGTGTTGATAACCCCAGCGTTGCTGAGAAAAGTCCAACTTGAATTGGCCAAGTGCTTGATATCTTCGTCGGTGTAGGTGAGAAAGCCTCTGACAGTACTAACAATTCCAACTTCACGAACCGTTTCCAACTCCTTACCGCTCTGTTCATAACTAGCAGATTGAAACATGAAAGCACCAGCATTGTTTACGAATGTTACACGACCATCTCCTTTGGTTTTCACAACTTTTCCACTGATGAATAACAGACTATCATACAAAGCATCGTAAGCGTCAGATTGATTGATATTGATTTCAATGACGTCATTGTTGCGAAAGGACTTGACATATGGGTAGTAAGTCCGCCATTCCACCTTCTGTATGGATTCATCGTTGTGTAGTTTTCGAAAAATGTTGAACACTTGATTGGACAACATGATAACCGAGAGATTCCAAAAACAGTTTATTTGCAGGTGACAGCAGTTGACGCACGTTGAAGGTCTTGGTGAAGACTGAGGTGGGGTATGGTGGTGAGTTATTCTTATGAATAGTTAGCACCATATTTTCTCTTCAATTCCAAACGAACGATTATTTCTTCGTTTCGAAAATCAACCAGTTGAGAATTTTGGTCGAGCACTCGCAGCGTAATATTGTTTATTTCGTCTCTATGAGCAATGGGTAGATAAATGAGGTGGTTGGGTGTTTCGTCAATTGCGTAACCAGGATCAACACCAACAGCAAATTCGTATATCGTATGAGACGGTACGTCGTTGTAGAATGCTCCAAACGTAATGTTGCTATCTATGTGTACGGTGCGTACTTTAATGACATCCACAGGTAGATCTGATGCGTAATGCAAATTGGGTTTGAAAAGGGTAGACGAAAACCCTAAAATGCGAGCCAAACTGTTTTCAGGTCGGAAATCAATTGAGTGTTTAAGGCAGAATATTTCGCTTTTCAGCGTATTATTATTCGGTTTGAGGTAGAAAAATTCCTCGGGGTTTTCGTTGTAAGTTTTGGGTGTGATGTGTTTGCTAATCAAAGCCTCAATATCACCAATTTCGTAGGAGCCAGCAGGAATATCGATACTCTGTTTAGTTTTGCCACCGTTTTCAAAGTAGTGGAATTTCGTATTTTCTTCAATGTTTGGTATACTGTTGTACGAATGGAAGCTGAGCAAAGCCAAACTGTATTCTGAATCAGAATCCAATTGAATGGGCGGATTGAAATCGATGGAAAGCGTTGAAGAACGACTCGTTAACGTCAATATCATAGACATGACTGATATAGTGTCGGAAGCAACACGCTTTAAATAATAAACAACAACTTGGATGAAAAATCATTTATTACAATAATAACATTCATATTGTGAGCTAACTGGACCATGATACTCTGCTTCTTCTAGTGATTGGGCTGACAATCCACACTCATTTTTGTAATGAATGAAACACGGTAGACGAATCTGCAAAGCGAATCGATTTTTGTAGTCTTGTGGTAATCTATGCCATACATCCAGCAACTCCCAAGGTCCTGCGTTCCCAATCAAATATTCGATTGACAAAGCTCGCAGTTCAGCATCGGTGAAATCTCTCAAAGATTTATATTTATGCATTTCAGCCAGCGTTTATACATCTCAGCGGTGGACATTATGAAGTAGAAACTTTAGGCAAAGATGTCCACAGTTACTCTGATTGTAATTTTGATATTGACTATTGTTCTATGTAATTCTTACACCCCTCCCAAAATATCTTGCCAATTCCATTGGAGGTTTGAGATTGCCGAAACTATCGAAATATTGTGCGACATTGCCGTTTTTATTGTAAGCTACCCAATGAGTGCCCGCATTCAAGTGGGAATCCAAGTTCAATATAGCGCATTCTCGCAGCCAAGGACCACAAGTTGGCAACGTATCACGCATAAAGACTCCACGAAAATGCGGTATTTTCATCTGACGAGCACATTTTTTAATTTCCGAATCGTATAATGCTCTATGGGGTAGCTTATCTAGCAGTTTTTTGTTTCTTCAAATAAAGACCTCGTCCTTTGCGTTGTTGTTTTTTCAGGAACAGTCCAAATCCTCGAGGGGTTTTGCGCAGGTACAAACCCGATCCTAAAAGTTCCATGTCTTTATTGTGACGCTGATCTTCTTCCAGCTTCTTTTTAGCATTTTTTGCGTCTATCACGGTTTTTGCGATGGCGCTCGCTCCGCCTGCCATCGTACCCAAAGCCGAAAGTGCAGCAAATATAGGTATGAGGGGTAGGAGTCCTCCAGATTTGGCATCGAATGGAATTATTCTAGGAACGCGTATTTTCTTACGTCCTCCAGCTTGACTCAATGCCATTTTAGCAGCTCGCAAAGCCGAAGCACTAGATTTCTTAATATTAGTAGGATTGTGTTTCCAATTTTTAATAATTTTTTGAAGCAAGTTACGGCGAAAGGACACACCCATACCAAGCTTACGTTTGGCTTTCATGGTGGAAGTAACAAGCCAAGCTGCAGCTCGTTCTCCAAATATAGCGTCTTTAGATTTAACTCGTTCCCAAGCTCGATTTTCCAACACTTGATCTGCTTTATGACGGTCTTCTAGAGAGTCGGATTGAGAATATGCAATATCGTGCTCTCTGCAGCTTTCGTCCAAAGGATTCACGCCAGTTTCTCCGCGTTGTAATCTCTGCCTCAATTTGGTGCCTGGACCGCAAAACGAATAACCTGGTAGATGTAATTCGAACGGGAGCTTATTGATGATTGAATTGACAACACCTGCACCAGAGTAAGTCAACATTGATAATGATGAAAGATACCTTCAATGCGTTTATTTATAACCGTGGCGCACTCATGTTTTTTCATCACATCATGGAGGTCGTTCAACAAGACAAGACAGCCTATTGAAAATTTAGATTTTTTGAATGGAGACCTCGATAGCAGTATGGCTGGGAAGCATGGTAAATTATTACCGAATTCGTTTCGTGCAATTATTTGCGGACCAAGTGGTTGTGGAAAGACAAATGCCATCTTAACACTGTTATTCCACCCGAATGGAGCAAAATTTGAAAACATCTACGTATATTCAAAATCTTTGTACCAGCCCAAATATCAGGTGGTTCAAGAAATTTTGGGGAAATTCAAGGGATTGGGATATTATCCGTTCAGGGAAAATGAGGAAATCATAAGCCCTCACGAGGCCAAATCAAATTCCATATTCATTTTCGATGATGTTGCATGCGATGGTCAACAGAAAATTCGAGAATACTACTCCTTTTGTAGACACCGAAATATTGATGCTGCATATCTTTGTCAGACATATTCAAAAATTCCAAAACAATTGATACGAGACAATTGTAATATGATTGTGCTTTTCAAGCAGGATGAAATGAATTTGAAACATGTATTCGATGAACACGTTTCCCCAGACATGACGTTCGAAGAATTCAAGGAAATGTGTGCAGAATGTTGGCGTCAGCATCGATATGGAACCGGATTATGAAAGATTTTGATTTAAATGCTGGACGTTATCGTCACGGATTCGATAAATATATAAGTATACAGAGGGATTGATGTATCTCACAGTTATCATCATGAAACCGTTGAGCAAAGAAGTTGATGTTATTCGAAAGACTAAAATCAATGAAATTGCGAAAGCTATTCGAAAAAAATATTTGGCTTTGAAATTGGGTAGATCTGAAGAAGATGAGACGTTGCAAAAATTCTTTAAACCTGTATCTGTCCCATTGAGGAAAATAGCAGCAATGCCTCCGCCGCCGTCACAGTCATCTGCTACTACCCCAATGAAAAGTGAGACAAAATCTGAAGTCAAACAAGAGAAAGTGAAAGAGCGTGAAACTTCTCCATTCGAAACAACGACTACATTCCAATCCCTCGAACATGTTGCAGGTACAGATGATGCTGATGATGAGGATATCTTTAGCGTAGGCATGAATGAAGAAGTTTTACAGGAAGTTTTACAGGAAGTTTTACAGGAATATATCGATCAATATCCTATAATGGCTCAACCGTACATTATAAAACATGGGAGTAATGACAAAGAAATAGATAAAGTATACGGTCCTGTATATGATGGTGTATCTTCAAAATGGTTCCTAGGTAACAAAGAAATAGATTTCGACAAACGCAGCGGATACATTAAAATGGGTGGATATCAGTGGAGAGCAACACCCGGTATATATGAACTCATATTTTTAAACACACCTGAAAACTATAATAATGAAGATATGCAGGCATACAAATCAATTGTAGATTTGTCGAATATTCACAAAAACTCCCTAGGCTATCCGAAAGGTAGTAAAAGATACAAATATACCGAAATAATTAAACCGATGTTTCCCCCAGCAAATCAACGTAAAATATCGACAAGTACCGGTTCATCTAAAACATCTGCAGCAAAAGGTAGCGGTTTGCCTAAAAATATACCTATTGCAATGACATTCAATACCAAACCTATGGAGTTTGTTTATTGGGATGACCCAAACGAACTATGCGAACGCCTCAAATTATTGATAGCCTCTCGGGATGCTGGAAATACTTCGCATGACAATGAGATTATTGCCATTTTGAGTGAACTTAAAGAGGCAAATATAATCGTATAAGATGGTGTACGTTCCTCCATTTACACATTTTCAAAATGGTTATCGACAAGTTTGGACGTAGCGACAGCACCGCCGATAAGAAGCGAAAATTAGCCACGCCCTCTGGAGGCAGCGGCTTGCTGCACACTCCAGATGGTAACATCGATTTTGATAATTTGAAATTGAGTAATGTAAAGAGGCCCACCAAAAATACTGATGCTGCCAATAAACAATATGTTGATGAAATTCATGAAAAAATTACTGCAAGTATACGACATCAGAGTGAACAACACCATTCGGAAATAGCTCAAGTGAATGATGAAATGGCAAAAATGCAACATGAAATCAAAAATGAATCGAATAAAACAAACAAACAGCTGAAAAGGAGAATTCAAACCCTCAATCAGAATTTCTTTCAAATAATGCAACAGAGTGAGGTACGCTATAATGAAACAAAGTCATTTTTCGAAAAATTCAACCAACAATACAACACTGATATTGAAAATATTCGTGGTGATTTGTTGAAAAAAATTGCCGAAATAACCGATTCGATTCATTCGCACAATTTAAAATGGGATATCAAGCACAAGGAAACGCTGCTAACCAAGAATGAACTAAACCAATTTCGAATTGATATTTTACAGCAAATCACCAAAATAAATTCAGATATAGCGAGTGTAAAATCTGCTGTCGAGGAAATTACTAAAAGACAAAATGTTGTGTTTGCATCATCATAATAAAATAGCAGGTTTCACAGTTACGTCATCACATACGTATGATGGCTTCCACAGACAAGATTCAACTTGTCCGTGAACTGCATAAACCTGTTAGAAAAAATTATCCTCGCCGTCGCACCATTATTAAAGGCTTAGATGATTTATGGCAAATGGACTTGGCTGAAATGAGACCGTACGCCCATCAAAATCGAAATTTCAAACTCATTCTAGTTGTTATAGATTGTTTTTCGAAATTCGTGTGGACTCGCCCGCTGAAAACGAAAACGGGTGAGGAAATTACCAAAACGTTTGCAGATATTTTGGCACACACGAAACGATGCCCGAAAAATCTACAAACCGATCAGGGGACGGAATTTTACAACAGTAAATTTCAGAGTTTGATGAAAAAACACGAGATAAATCACTACAATACGTACAGCATCCTCAAAGCCTCTATGGCCGAACGAATTATAAGGACTTTAAAAGAAAGATTGTACAAGTATTTCAGTTTGAATGGCACCTACAAATGGTTGAATCTATTACCTGAAATCACAAAATCTTACAATGATACGCGCCATTCAAAGACGGGTATGAAACCTTCGGAAATTGATAAAACCAACGAAAAAGAAATTCTCAAATCAACATACTCACACTTGAAAATAGCTGGACCGAGAAAATTCGCTATGGGCGATGTTGTGCGGATTAGTAAGACAAAGCACTTGTTCGAAAAAGGTTACACACCCAATTGGACTACGGAATTATTCAAAATCATCAAAGTCAATATCACCAACCCTGCCACCTTCATGCTGGAAGATATGCGGGGTGCTCCTATCAAGGGTGCTTTTTATGCAGAGGAATCACAAAAAACTGCAAATCCAGATATATATCTCGTGGAAAAAGGTCTGAGGAAGAAAGGCAAAAAAATGTACGTTAAATGGCTCGGTTTGCATAACAAACATAACAGTTGGATCGAAAACGTTGATTTTGTATAGAATCTTATGGAAAAGAAGCACACTCTCCAAGACTATTGGGAGGGCCTTTCAAATATTTTTTCACAGTCAACAAACATGCAACAACAATTTTAAAATTGACCACGTGATCTGAAGCTATAAAAGCGTATGCAAGCACAGACGAATATTCAGTTTGAAAACGAAAATGTCTCAAGACAGTGGTTACGTCAGTGAAGTTGAAGTAATGTGCGATAGTGATGGAGAAGATTACAACGAAACTCTAGGTGCCATCGACAGAGCATTGGGGCAATACGAAATGGCAGCTCGGAACGAACATCAGTTGATGTTGATGGTCTTCCCTATGCCATCCTACGAAATTCGATGTGGCATAAGTCCATCCAGAGATTTTAGTCCATGCATCATTTTGAAGCAGCAATTCTCCATTCGAACCATCAATTTTGCTTCTTTTGAATGGGCAACCCTCATTGACATCCTACAAGAAATAAAGGAAAATTTCTTTGAATCACAAATCGATGAGTATGTAGATGAGTATGATCCAATCACAACACGTTGCGGAGATTATATTTACATCACACAGTACATCGAAAGTAATACCAAACAAATTTCCATTTCCAAGGATGTCACGAACATGGAACTGTCCCAACAAGATGTGAACGATATTCTCAATACACACTTGGGGGTGCTGTCTGACCGTATCGCTATGCTGGATGCTATGAACTTTTGTGACTATTATCGCGGTGTTTTTGATATTATTCAATCATGGTTACGCGATAATAAGACTAATTTAAGTTTGGAAGAAATTATGGAAGGTTTTTGTCAAGCCTCATCTTTAGATAGTATGTTGGCTAATGCTTTACGTGAATATTTATTTTATTATAAACAAAAATTTGTGTATGATTTATGTAATAAATGAGAAAAAGAAATCAAGTTTTTTATTTCAACAATTATTGGTTAAAAAACAAGTCAATGAACTGTCGAATTTTTTCAGTTTTGACGTAAAGGCATTTTGATTATCAAACGAATTATAACTTTACCGGGAATTGAAGAAAAAAATATTCAACTTACCTTATTTTGCTCAACACTGTACAAAGTCTGGTGCTGCTTCATATTGTTTTTTATCACTTTGGGGGTGTAGATGAAATATCTACTCCTTATATTTCTAATATGTTGGAGTTTGGACCGTAGACGTTTCATCTACGGTCCAAAAATCGCTCCATTTTTTCATTACTTTTTCAAAAAAATATTTTGGAAATAAAAAACAAGAAATATTTTTTGTTTTTTCTATATTAAAAAAAAATACCCTCCCTAAAATACAGTAATGAAAGAAAAAATATATAATATATATATATATATATATATATATATAAAAACATAAATGAAAAATGAATTGTTGAAATATAGTTGAAAATAATGATTCTTATCAACATCACAAATAGTTGGAGTAAGCTTAAATTTTTTTCAAAAAAATTTCGCCCTTTTCGTTCTATGTAAATGATCAATGCATTCATCTTTATTTTGTAAAGTGAAAAGAACGTGCTTAAAATCATATTGACACCAATATGATTTATCTTGGTAGGCATTATGTAATTCATTACTTGTGAAAACTTCATGTAAATGTTTAACTTCAAAATTTTTTATTTCGTCACACCTGCATATTTTAAGCATACTTTGGATATGTTCAAAACAATCTTTGCACAATCTTAAGTTAAAGTCAGCAACTTCGTAAAATTTCATCCAAATGCAGTATGAATCATGACAACAATATGGTTCCAAATTATAAATGTTTAATAATGCTGCACGTATTTGTTTTTTTCGTGTACCACCAAAAAACCTCCCACCATATTCGAAATTCATGAGAATGTCCTCATCCTCATCATAAACAATTTCTTGACGATTAATGTTTAGCCATTTGAAATGGGCATATTTTTGAATAATTTGTCTTGTTAATATTGAAGGTAAGGAAGAATGTGAATTGATGAGGAACAAGGTTGGACTCTTGATATTTTCGCAAACGGTTTTGATGCACAACTGTTGCAAATTCATTGTACCTGCAAACGGGAGAAAAAAATTAATTTAGAACAAAAATGGTGAAAAAAATTAATTTAGACTATAGTGTCCCCACGGTAATGTATCAAATGATTTGGGGATAAGATAGCGTTTATCGTCATACGGACTAAGAGCTATTTTCGACTGCTCGATACTAAACACATCGTGAGCGAATGATCGGATTGTACACTGAGTGATTTTCTTTTGCTTGCAATTTTTCAAACAATCCACGTAATCTTCGAAACCTATTTTATTTTTAACGACATTATATTTCACTCCTTTCGCTTTTTTACATACTTTGCCTCCCTGCACTTTGTAGGTATACATTTTTGAACGTAGTCCTGCAAAATGCGTGATAATTTTGCCATTTGCTTCATCCTTCATTAGTCCAGGTACCTTTTTATTCACAAGTGGAATGTTAAACTCGTTATCTTTTGAATAATCAGACGTGTCGAATTTGGAAATATGTTTTTGATAATTTCTTCGTATACATCGTTACACGTTAGTTCATAAATGAAACTATCTGTATCGGTATACATTAACTTGGATTTTTCCACACCCATAGTGGGAAGCATAAATTCATAATGAAATTTGAACATGCAAGTTTTTGACAAATCCAAAATAGCCATCCCAACATACATTGGTTTATTGAATACAAGTTCGGCTTTTTTCAGTTCAATAGCCATCAAGTTTGAATCGAAAACTGTACGATTATGAAATCGAGGGCTGGAAATGAGATTTTTTGCTCCATATCTACCCTCGTAGGAAGAAACTAATTTTACGATTCGGTGCAACCGGATGTTTTCCATGGTTTTACAAAAAATAGCATTATTGGCCAACTTGAATTGATTTTTTTCGAAAGAATTAGTGGCTGCAGTCCTCAATCGAGTATCCAGCTCGATATAAGGGCGCAACCACGCAGATTGTTTAAATTTCAAAACTTTATGGATTTTAGTTAATTTCAAGCCATGTTCCAGAGCTTGTTTCAAGTTCCTATAATGAAGCGTATACTCTTTTTTATCATGCAGGGTTGGCATCACTTTTTTCAATTAGGAATTTGGTGGTGTGCGGTGTTCAGGACAAAACGGAAAATCTTTGTGTAAATCGTGCAGGTGTGCAGGGTACTCTAAATCAACTTGCAGAATATAACCTTCAGGGCTGTCGTCGGGAATTTGAGTCACATCAATATTCGTATCAACCCATTCGAAACCTCCATATGGTAGACATTCTGACATTGCCCACCCATACAAGTTATTCACATCGAAATACATGATATATTTGGACGGTTCTGTAGGATTGTATGTTGACATATACTTGTTATTCGCTTCCGAATATCTATTACAACAAACTGAAATTCCGCCCCTTATACCATTTTCCACAAACATAACCATATCAACATCTTTTAAAATTTGCAATTTACACCCTGTATATTTCAACATACAGTCCCACGTATACCCCGGCATGGTATAATACCACGAAGGATCCAGCCCATAAGTTTTCAAGTCAATTTCACGAAAATTTTCGAAAACGTCTGCCGAAAGCAATATATCTGTTTTCATGTATAAATCGCTGTATTCCCCCAAAGTTTCAATATCAAATTGCTGCCAAACATTTTGAGCATGAGCATACTTCTCATCGTCAATTTCAACATCGTTGAGTTTATTATAAAAGCGTTTTTTGGAGGGTAGCTCGTTGTCGAGGAGTTTTTCCATATTATTAACATAATCGTAAGGAAATACCCCTTTTTTAGTGAGAAGCTTAAATTTTTCATCATCCAATTGCGCAAATTCCTTTTTCAAAATTTTAAAATTTTTTGCATCCATTGTGGAAACCAACTCATCAAGACTAGCTCCCATAAAACGATAAGAATCTATAAATCTAAATTCAATGCTGGTTTCACTATCGTATTGAGTAAATGAAATGTATTTCTCTTTGTTGATGGGAAGTATGCTCACACACCCCTTTTTTGCTACTTCCCGTATAATAAAATGACTATCATATCCGGAAAGGTTGTGGAATATAATGGGTACCATAAAAAGCATCTTAAAGGCAAGATTGCAAGATTGGTGTCTCCAACCCCTGAACAACCCCGAAAAGTGACAATGGTCCCTAACGATAATATCCTGCTTGGAAAATGGCTTCTCGCAAATATGGCACACTCTAGCTTTAACAATATCGGGGTTATATATCATTGGTACGATATTTTTGATTTTGGATTCAACAAATTTGGCAATACTTGCCATTTCATTTGTAAACCATTGGATGCAATCGTTGCCGCGATGACTATTGAACTTGGACAAGCTGTCATCGTAAGAGCATTTCAAGTAGTAACCTGCACTGAATGCCTTGTGCTTTTGATATTTTGTTGATTTATCAGACATTTTTTCCTCACAATTTTCCAAAGCGGATTCAAAATCGGCATATATAACGAATGGACATTTTTGCTTATACACATAATTTCGAAATTCTACATAATCAAATTTTGGAAATGAAATTTTACACTCGTTAATATTCTCACACAACCCGATATGTTCTGACAATTTTTGTTCGCTATGAAAATAATTGAAACATCTATCGCAAAAAATTTTTTTAACTTTATGCTTGCTCAACTGACTTGATAACAATCTAGACATATTCTTAATCCAGCAATAATGATATTTAATTTGCGAATCATCTGTATCCCTAGGTAAGGCGTCGTACTCGTTCAATTTAGGAAAATATATATTTTGAATTAGTAGTAAATTAACGTGTTTATTCAATTTATTTTTGGTCAATCGTGCAGGTACTACTTCGTAAAATGCTTTTTCTTTGACAATATTCATTTCTAAACTATATACATTTACGGAAATATCATTTTGTTTTTCAAATTTTGTAATGTGAATTGGCATAGGAATTTCCAAACCCCTTGTATTCAAAACCGTGTCATAATTTGGATATGAAGATGCACGTGAAACATTTCCTTTGGGAGGGTACAAAGCACTCACGATCGCTCTAAAAAAACACGTATCATCTTGATTATCAATATTGATGCATGCATGCCTATTTTGAATTTCTTCAGGTAACCATATAAACCCTGAAACGTTCCCTATTCCGTATTTATTTATTGATACCTCAAGCAAAAGAATTTTACTCAACGCCCACCCCGAGTCTTTCTCTTGAAATTCTTCTAATTTGTTCAAAATAACATCCACAACATGTTTATTGTACCAAGCCGACAAGTCCGTACCCAAATCAATGATTGCATTAGGGGTATTGAAAAATTTTCGATCAACTATTTCGCCGTCATTTGACTTTTTGATGAAATCCCCCAACAGTGTCATGTTCACCTTGAGGCATTGCATCTCCTTCAAAATTTTGGAAATTCTCGATTTGAAAACAAAATACGCATCGCTCAAAAATTTTCGCACTTCTTTGTGAGCTAAATTTATTATTACACCCGTCCTTACTCTACCATTGAAAATTGCATTGATATTTTCCCATTTAACCCTACTGCTTCTATTCAAGCCTGATCCAATATACTTATCATTTTTCATAACATTTATTATACATCTAATACGTTTCAATTCCCCAATTTTACTAACAATTTTCTTTTTTTCCCCTATTGAAAATTTAATTTTTTTCATTGCCAACTCACATTTTCTAATATGCCTACTTATCAAATTCAGAGACGTTCGTGCAATGGCACTTGAATAATTTTGCTTGATCGCTTCAAGCAATCCATCAATTTGTGATAAAGTTTTTGAAAACACCATATTCAACAAATATTTCAACTTACTACAATTTTTCCTAATGACGATGGCGGATGGTTGGGGGCAACAGCTGTGTGTGTCGGCGGCGGCAAACGGATGCTTGCAGGGTGCGGTGGCAGCTCGGTGATGATGCTGCAAACTGAAGCTTCCTGGAATGGCGAAGTGACGAACGGAGATGATGCCCAAAGGGAAGCTTAATGAGGGTATATAAAGAAATTGTTTTTTATTTTCAAACGAACTTTTGTCACATACAAAAGAACGAACCCGAATGGCAAAAATAATACTAACCTTAATTTTCCACAATCTCAAATGACGCCGCTGGATTGGCTTTCCCAGTGTTCATCAGTCCTTTGAATATCACGGAATATTTGCTGCTCGAGAACTCTTCTGTATATACCCGATATACCTCGGTTACTCTCTGCGGCAAAAAGGTGACGCTCTCCCCCAAATCCAGCAGCACAGCCTCGCCAAATTTCCCTCGGACTATCTTCGCACTTGATATCCTTTGCGGTGCCCCCACAGGTAAATCGGATAGTTTGGTGATTGGTTTCCTGCTCACGATTGACCCGGCGGCGTTCAATTTTTGTAGATCCATCTGAGGAAAAGCATAATAAAAAGTTTTTGTTATAACCCAAAAAAAAAATACACAAAAATCAAATGCACCTTTGAACTATTAAACCACTTTGAATTGGAAATTAAAATGAATTTTGAAAGCGCCCAAAGACATGCACAAGAAATGGAAATTAAACGAAAACTCAAAAGGCAAACATAAAACATTTACGTAAATTCATCTGAGTAAAAAGCTAAACTAAAAACACACAAATTTTGAACCGAAAATTAACAAAAAAATAATTGAAAACACTTACTTTTCAAATGAAGTTGGCACACTGGTAACTTGCTACTAGCACAATCAAACATAAAATGATTTTCCTTCGTGTCTCGCTGTGTGTTTAAATACCAATTCTCATGTACGCCTTGCCGATAACCTTTGGTCGTTGCGGTCTGCATACTTCCCGTCTGGCAACCTCAACTCGGCCATCAAATTGCTTATCGCATATTGAATTTCCTGTTTGAGGCGGTTTCTCATTGCGATAGCGCTGGCTCGAATTGCACGTTTCACAACTGATAATGGAATGAATAACGGATGTTGATATCAAGCTGTTTGTTCATATATTCACTAGCGAAAATATTAAATGAAATTCGATTTGATTTTTTGCAATTTTTATTTAAACCAAATACTCCATTTTTTATTAAATTCTACAATTATTTCCTGTACAAGCCTCATTAATATACATGCTAATATAGTGGATACTATAATGAAAATTCTATAAAGATTAAATTCCACTTTTGACTTGCTTTTCTCTCGCCCTGCTGGAATAAACTCCTCAGTTTTTGTGTCTATTTCTCGAAGATCTTGAAATATCAGCTTCAGCTTATAATTGAATGCTGTATTCTCTGGAACATCACTGGCAAATACTAGTAGCTGTCCATCATTGACTGATGTTACTCGCATTGTTTTCCATTGGGTCCGGTTGCATTCAAACTCATCGGTTTTCACGCATATTGCCATGTATTTCACACCAAATGGCTTATTCACGTACAAAACATTATTTATTATTGCAGTTAAAAGTACAAAATTTGTTTTCAACAGCGGAGACATATTCTGCACTCTGAGGTTGGATTCTTCGTAACGGGTATCTTGTTTGAGGTAATTTTCGCATGAAAACTCTGTCTTGAATGTTTAAATTATTCAACTGCTTCCAAACATTATCTTTTTCTTCAAAAAATTGAATGTCTTTTTTTAATTCCTGAAGACGTCTCTCAAATTTCTCTAATTTACGTCTGTATTCTGTCGATATCATTATGCTACTGATTATTTCAACTCTGCTCAATGCTACCTACATACTTTCCAAAAATAATGTTTCCTAACCCCCAAATTTCTCTGAATGGCAACACTCTTTCCCCCTAACTTCACGCTTAATTTTACAACTGGCAACATCGAGCGCTTCATGTAGTACAATCAGTTGCTGGATCTATTTCGATTACGTCACAAATGAACTTAGACCGTCGAGCGATGATTTTTCGTAACACTGACAACACCTATTTGCAGTCAACCTATACGATTAATTTTACAACTGGCAACACTCACATCAATACCTTGATTCATAGCCTAGTGTGTTCAGTGGATGCTCCATAATCAGCAGTTCGACGGTTCAAACCTCATTCTCGGAAAACTTTTTTTATTTTTTTAAATGCAAACAATTCAAAATATTCAAGTGAACTCGATAAATGGACGCACGTAGAAAATTATTAGTATGCAAAAATGTAAAATTGGATATAAAACGACTGAAATTTGAAACGCTCAAACATGCAAAAACGTTACTGCAATAAGCGTTTTTTGCGTTTCAAAAAACGAGTAAGATTTAAAATGCTAATTTTCACTCCAAATCGCACGTTAAAAATGACGGACCCCCTCACGAAAACATTTTGAATCCCCCCCATACCCTCAATGGTATTTTCTTCGACAAATGGCCGAGGCAACCATGTTTTTTCACTTAAATATTATGTTATGACCTGTATAACATTTGACAGCCGCCATGTTTTTTTCCCATTTTCCAAACACCACTATTATCATCACACTTTCAATCATTTTTTTTTTTAAATATTCAAACACCGTGCTCTGGTAGCTGGAGAAATATATATCCCACATTTGTACATCAACTTGTACGAAGTCTCCGTGGAGACAAGGCTAGCGTCACTCGCTACCCACCTGAACCTGGCTATCCAGAGGGCTGCAGCCGCGGTAAAACGCGTGTACCCTCTGATAGCCAGAGGCTCAAGGATGAAGCTAGACGCGAAGATGGCAATTTACAAACAGATAATTCGGCCAGCGATGTTGTACGCTTGCCCAGCGTTCTGCAGCCTGCCCAAAACTCCTTTTATGAGGCTGGACAGGATGCAGAACAAAGTGCTCCGTATCATCACAAACAGTGATCGATACATTCGCTTGGATGCTCTGCGTGCCCTTGCGGACGTCGACTCGATCCCGACATATGTAAAGAACTTGTCAAACAAGTTTTACAAGTTCCAAATCCCCAAAAGTTCTCTAACTAGAGACCTCACCAGACTTAGAGTTTTCGATAATGAGCCCCGCAAACACGGTGGGCTCATATATCAAGCGCTGGATATCTTCCAGGAAAGACGGGAAGAACCGGTTCTGTAAAGAACCAGCACGTGTAATTTGAACGCCCATTTTTTCAACCCGGTTTTTTGCTATAGCCTTTTCCGGGGTAAGCTCGCAATAATCAGCCTCACGTGAACTTAGACAACAGCAGTATCCGATAGAATGCAATGAACGACACGCATAAGCTTTGCAGGAGGCGTGTTATTATGTCACTACGACCCACATAGGCCCTACAGTCCGACCAACCGCCAACACCAGCGGAGGCGGCAGTCAGCGTCCCTTGATCGGGGCCCTAGGCACCACTTGGCACAAGCGCTCGCCCTTCTCCCCAGCAATGGGGTGAAGGGGGAGGCGGCTTTCCGTGCGTCCGGAATAACATCCCCTGGCATCCGAGCCCGAGAGGGCGAAGAAAGAAGTCGGTGTGAATTCTGTTTTGTACTGTAGAAATATTGGAATTCATCCGTACAATTTCTTCAATATATTTTTATTTATTTATTTATTTCACTCGCTACCAAACTTAAACCGCTGGTTCAAACCTCGTTCTCGGAAATCTTTTTTTCTTTTTAAATTCAATTAATTTTAAATATTCAAGATGCGCGCTGTATTGGCAAAATGCTATCGGTCTACGGGATCTCTCTCGACTACGTCACACGATGAACGCAGACCAGCGACGGCCGACTTCTACCGATCTCCTCCCCGACTATTTCCAATGGCCCGTGGCAAGCTCGACCGTACTGCGCATGCGGTCCCAAAACCCCCTTTGATCATCTGCTATTAATACCAAATAGCTCAGTGGTGTCAATTGAGTGGTGCGACATGATGATTACGGGTTTCACGAGTTCACATCCCAGTGCAATTTTTTCTTTTTACTGTCTTATTTTGCTATTAGTAACAAAATATTTTCATTCGTATAAGTACCAAAATTGGGTGTTTGGACAATCATGAGGTTTCATTGGCCAAAACAAAGAAATTTTTTGTACTAGTGAAAGAAATAAATATTTCCACAGAAGTCGCTCATTTTCCAGTTAAGGAAATAAGGTGATATGAGCTTTGTCGTTGGGAATGTTATTACGAATCGAAATGCATGAAAAAATATAGGGTGTTCCACTGAAAGAAATATAATTTTATGAAATTTTCTGAAAACGCGACTGTTAATTTTTTTTTGTTTTCGGTATCGAGAAGGCCATTAAAAATGCTACTAGTTTGCCCATTCAACCGAATTCACTTATACTTTTTTCTACAAACGTCAAAAAATTACAAGATTGGCGCATTGGTAACGATATGCGAAGTGACCCTTTTTTCATTTTCCGAATAAAATTGAAATTTATTATTTTTTGGATGAATATTGTTTGAAATTTTGATGTCATATATCTGCGTATAGTGGGAATAAGCACATAAGTCCAAAAATCGCATTTTTGTATTAAGTCATATTCGTCGAAAACGACTGCAAATGTGTAACTGTGTAAAATCACATAAGTCAATAACGAAACGTAAGTAGGTTAAAATGATTGTATATATACACATTAGTCGAAATGCTACGAGATACGGTGGGTAATAATAATATAAGTCAGACTTATGTTAAGTGGCTCATTTTGACTTGTGTGCTTTTTCCCCCTATACGCAGATATAGAATTGAAAGACGTTCCGAATGAGGTATCACTCGACCCACCATGCCATTTGAAAAAAATCCTTCTATTTTACCCCGAAATAAGTAATAACAAATATAAATTATTATTGATACAAATTTATACACGCATATTCTCACAGTCAATGAATTCTCTTCAGTTTTTTAGAATCGACCAATCAACTCTCATTTTGAGCGATATATACAAATATTACTTATTTTCACAATAGCCTGATGAATATGCACCTTGATCATGTGATCGATCATGCCGTGAGAGGTAGTAGTGTTGAAATTTCTACCTTCTCCCTATTATTGCACTTCCAGGTTATTCCGTTATTAATATTATTCGTTACAATAATTGAAAAATATTGAAAAAATTATAGTTGCGTATTAATCTTTGTAAAATACATTCTTGATCATAAGAGTCATAAATACGTTAAAATTTTTTTGTCTTCAGACAAAAAATATCTTATATACCTACTTCTCGACTGTTTGCCATGACGATACAATTTCCATGCAATTGAGCATATATTTATCTATGATTCCCTAGGTATTTACAGCAATAACATAGAATCCTGATCCCCGCCTATGTGCTATCATTTTGGAAGGCAACGGTAGGCGAATATTTTTCTACGACGTGCTCGTCTTTCTGCGTTGTGAATATCGTCAGGAAATTGGAAGATGCCACTCGAATAGTTAGTTAGTCTTTGATCATCCCTCTGACATATATTGGGACACGCCTACAGACTCCCTCAAAATTTGGAGGTTAATGCGTTTTCAGAACTCAGGTGCACGTGTGGATAATAATTCTCAATCCATTTTTCATCCGGATCGGTATTCTGAGCCTAACTTCACGTATTTAAAATCAGCTCGAGGAATTATTGGTTAGGTATTTCTCTGTTGATGTTTCTTGGTACATTTCAAGTATTTTTTGCCAAAAATTATTTAAAATAAAAAAGCAATAGCATTCATTCCTGCACTATACTTTTTTGTGCTAGTAATAGTACTTTTTTCACTACTGAACATACACAACAACTGAAGAGAGGTTAACCGTTGCAATTAAACCGTTACAACTCTACATGAGCTAGAAGTAAAAATTCGTAGAGCTTTCCAAGATATCACGCCCCAAATGTTGAGAAACGTTTTACATGAAAATATCACCAGAATCAATAAATGTATTGACGCTGAGGGAATGCATTTCGAACATTTGTTTTGAATTTATTTTATCTTTAATCCTATCAATTTGAATATATTTTTTCGATAAATCTGTTTTTTTTGTTATTTGAAGAATAATAGTTGGATTGTTTGGTATTTCATTTCAAAAAATGACTTTCTATTATATCATTAGAAAGGAATGGTTATGCTGAATAGTACAGGCAAGAAAAAGTTGTATGTTCCTATTTAAGTTATTGTTTTAAGAGTATTGTTTTTTTCCCAATTTTTCCAATATTTTTTTGGCGGCTTTTTATAACGCCGACGAATGAAAATAAAATATCACAGTAGTAGCAACTGTTATCAAGTGACGTATGGTTTCCATAGCCAACTTTTCAATTTTTGGCTTTCATTTTGCTTCCACGGCCTACTCGGTGAATTTCAATAATAATTTTTTTCTGATCTAGTTTCTGGTTAGATACCAACTTGTGATATGTCATTAGAAAGGGAATTGAATGCCGAAAAAAGCGAAAAAAAAATAGGGTTTCCGTTTAAAATAAGAAAGTTGATGTTACTTCCTGTCAGACCGGAAGTTAACTTCGACATGTCAATATGCTCAAATTCTAGCTCTTATGTCATTATATCGACGCTCCAAATTTCACAAACCTACTTCATACAATAACTGAGATATTCCGTAGGCAATACTTCCGTAGCCACCCGGTATAGCGACTCATTCTCGATAATGTCTCCATGTATAGCCATTTTCAATTGTTCTTTACCGCACTTCTCATGATATTAGGAGAGGTTCTTCGGCATGCAGCCATAATTCAATTCTGTAACTTCTCGATTTGCAAACTTCGTGCTTCTTTGTCCCACATAAGATAAAAAAAATTTAAAGGAGTTAGGTTTGGTGATCTCACTGGCTAATCAATAAAAGGACTGTTGCAGCATATCCAGCTTTCTAAAAAATGTTGTATTCAGCCATATTCAAACCCCTCTAGCACAATGAATGCTGGCTCCATGAAAGTATATTATGTCATGTCTGGTTTGTGAATGGAGCTCATCTAAAACTTTTTTTTGTGGTAAATGTAACCTCATCATTACATAATATTTTCTTCAGAAAGACATTCTCAGGGAGCCCATAAACAATATTCTAAACGTTTAACATCCTCACCATTCTCCTACGTGTGTAGAAATTCGAGTTTATTGGGAACTACTTTGTTTTATGAAACATCTTCAAATACTTGATTTTGGAATTTTCAGATATAATGACATTTGTCTCGCACTCTTGCCAAGATTCCGTCTGATGTTTTCTAAATTATTTTGTCATTTCGATCCTCCCACTTACTTTTCCCCCTTCATTGAAAGTTTTATTTATCCGTGCCAGTTACAAAATGTCAAATCTGCGGGTATAATGCCCGATTCCTCCAAAATTTTTAGGGCTTACTTAACGCTAGGTAGAGAATATCTTTAGGTTAGGGGTCGATTTCATTTACACCAAGTCAAATCTTCACCTAAACCGGTCTAAGGCGGCCCTATATTTAGGGGTCCGAATTTCTCCACCTAAACAGTCACCTAGTAAGGAAATGGTGAATTCTAACCTAATTTGTTCAGTATTTTGTTGGGAAGTATTTCATGTTTTCTCATTTTTGTGTATTTCTGTATAATTGTTGTACCCATACCGTTTTTTTTTGCTCAAATATAATAATGGAAATGTTAGATGACAACTTAGAAATACTTGATCTAATTCAAAATGGACTTCCTAGAATATATGATAGAAATATCCACTTTAATGATATGAATAGTTTAACGTTTTTTCGTCGGTTCAGATTAACTAAGCCCAGGTCCTCCGCCCCAACAAGTTTTATTTCACTTTTTTTTTATTTCCATTGTGTTACATGTGTAAATTTGGGTAGGTTCAATGTGTGTTTGTTTAATTAGTTTATCAAGTAAGTAGTTTTACGATATTGTAACGATTTCGAGACCGGACCTGATCCAATTAATTATGCACCCTCGTTCAACTACGACAGCATATCTGCTGGCCCACGAATCGCCGAGAACAAGCTGGAATAAAATCGATCCCTTCGATACTGTTCGAAGAGCCATCTAGATGAAATGTTCTATACTCCGGAATAATCGAGAGTCGTGGATGGAATCTGCTTGGGAGTATATAAGCTGGGGAATCAGAGATAGCCACAGAGAGTTACAGTTCCAGAGTTCGCAGATAGAGACTGACACCGTAGAAATAAAATAGTGAAGTAAATGTTTCAGTGAATAAATGTTTTAAACAGTGTTTCAAATAAATTAGTAAAATTAGTTAGTGCAGTTTTACTACAATTGTTGTCAGAAGTCGGATGTTTAAAATAAATAAGTGTTCGTCGCGTTGAATAACTGATAGACATTTATCGCGCCTAATAGACAGTTAGTGACCCGTTGAACAATTAAGTGTTTGCAAAGTGGACAGTTTTGCGCGTCGCGGGACAATAAACTGAAAACTTTTTGTGTGAAATAAATAATAGACTGATATTCCGGTTAAAAACGATTAAAGACAAAATGTTTCCGAGGAGAGTTCACCTAGTTGACCTTAAAGTTAGTGAATTAAAGCAAGAGTTAGAGGAGCGTGAGTTAGAAACAACTGGAAAGAAGGCCGTACTTCAGAAAAGACTCAGATGGACTCATTGAAGAAGGAGAAGACCCCGAAACGTTTTTGTTCGAAGTTTCAGGAATCGACTTGAGTTCGATTATGAATAAACTCGAAGAAACTACTAAGTGTCTGAAAGACGAACTCCAATAAAATTCGAATAATAGAAGGAAGAACTTCAACAAAATTCCGTGAGTCTGAAAGAACTTCAACAAATTTCGGTGAGCCTGGAAGAAAAACTTTTAGAAAATTCGAATAGTCTGAAAGAAGAACTTTCGAAAAATCTAGAAGAAAAGCTTCTAGAAAACTCTGAAGGCCTAAAAAGAGAACTTTGTGGTGTGGCAAATCGTCTGGAAGGAAGAATAGGAGCCATTGAGACAGAGGTGGATAAAATCAAAGATGATATCGAGGACGAGATGAAAAAAATTAAGGAAACGCTCCACGATGAAATAAAAGATGGAATCGAGACAGAAATCGGCAGGATAAAGGAAAAATTCAGTGACTTAGAAAAACGAATAGATTCTGTGCACACCCCAGAAACTTACAACAAAAACTCAAGGGTGGACCTGAGTATGAACTTGGACGAAGTTCAGAAGGCCATCAAAAATCTCAAGGTCAGTACGGAACCTGGAAAACTCGCATTGAAACCACCTCAGTTCGACGGAAACACTCCATGGTCAAACTACCGCCGACAATTCGAAGCTGCTGCCAAAGCAAATGGATGGAATGCTGGGAAAAAAGCTTTAGCATTGACACTGGCATTGCGTGGCGAAGCAACAAATATATATTACAAACGCTCACCGCCCAACAACAGGAAGACTATGAACAGCTGGTAAAACACTTGAAACTTCGCTATGGCCAAGCCCACCTTGAACACGTATATCACTCACAGCTGAAGAACCGATGCCAGAAATCAAGCGAATCGTTGCAAGAATTTGAAGCAGATATTACACGCTTGGTTCGTCTTGCGTACCCAGCTACACCGGAAAATGTAATGGAGCGACTAGCGGTACAGGCATTTTTGGATGGACTTCGTGACCAGGAAACCCGGCAAGCCCTAACACTAGCTCGCCCCGCACATCTCGTGGATGCATTCGTCGAGTCCGGATGAGGAAGATCCACAGGAGCCCGCTAATATCGAGGGTGTCATGAGAAAATTAATGAAGGAAGTTCTGCCTGAAAGAAGACCGATACGATGCCGAAATTGTAGAGAACTTGGGCACGTGCGTAGCAAATGTCCAACATTGAAAAAATCGACACAAACGATGAAGGTCAAGAAGGAGCAATCGTCAGCCCGTATACAACAAGCCCCAGTTAACAATGCATATGTCGCTGTCCTTCAAAGACAAGACGAAGGGGTCTTCGTAGACGGTCTCATTAACAACGAGCCTCGTACTATGCTCCTTGATACGGGTGCGACTAGGACGATTCTTAGGCCTACATTTGCTAAAACACCGGCAAGACTGGATCATCGAATTGGCAGCTACGCACAGCAACAGGAGAGCCGGCAACTGTGTATGGTGAACTTCCGATAGAATTGACTTTGGGCAGTACTAAACTGAAACACCGGGCTCTAGTAGCGGAAATCGAGGTTTCGAGCTAAATTTTAAAGACGGCGTCCTACATGTGAACGGAGAAGAAATGGTACTTCATGGAAGAAGTGAAGAAATTATTCGTGTCCTGCTGGCTGAAGATGTGAGCGTACCGGAGAGGGTTGAAACCATTGTGGAGACTCGCCTGGATGGTGGTGCGAGCAATGGAAACGTGGTGATGTTCGAGCTCAAGCTCTATTATGGGAAAATTGGACGAGGAATTGCACTAGGAAAAACCTTGTTTTGCATGCTGATAAATTTGTGCCAGTTAGGGTAATGAATGTCAATTATTACCCGGTGACCTTGAAGAAGGGAACGATTTTGGGGCACTGCTCGTCAATTTCCTCTGTGATTAGGAGTGTACGTGGCACTGTTAGCCAAGCCAGTAACATGCCAGCAGAATTGGAGAAGTTGGTTGCTATCCCGTCCAAGGACATGGGGCCAGCACAGAAGCCTAAACTGAGAGAACTAGTCAGGAAGTATCAGGACATCTTCGATACCGGAGTAGGCAGAGGCGGTAGAACAAAAGTGGTTCAGCACAAGATAGACACTGAAAATGCCCGACCAATCCGGCAATCAGCCAGAAGACTTCCTCTCGCAAAAAAGGAAGAGGCTGACAAAATAGTCTGCGACATGGAGAAAGACGGAGTCATCGAGCCATCGGACAGTCCCTGGTCCTCTCCAGTCGTGTTGGTAAAGAAGGAAGACGGATCAACACGGTTTTGCGTTGATTATCGTCAACTTAACAACGTGACGAAAAAGGACAGTTACCCTCTACCAAGAATAGACGACACGCTAGACACGCTGGCTGGATCTACGATTTTCTCGACCTTAGATTTGAAGAACGGATACTGGCCCAGGAAGATCGAGAAAAGACAGATTTTACCGTCGGCTCCGGATTATGGCAGTTTACAGTTATGCCATTAGGCCTCTGCAATGCTTCAGCCACGTTCGAAAGATTGATGGAGACGGTTTTGAAAGGACTATCATGGAAGACGTGTCTGGTGTATCTCGACGACATTATTGTGGTTGGCAGATCATTCGAGGACCACGTGAAAAACTTGGAGGAGGTATTCCAACGACTAAGAACCTCCGGATTGAAGCAGAGTCCCAAGAAATGCCATTTGTTCCAGAAAGAAGTACGATATCTTGGCCACGTTGTCTCTGGAAAAGGAGTTGCAGTAGATGAGCAGAAGATCAAAGCTGTTAAGGAATGGCCCATACCAAAAGACATACATCAGCTTCGAAGTTTTCTTGGTTTGTGCACCTACTACCGCCAATACGTACTGGGGTTCGCCAACATTGCCAAACCGCTGACCAGGCTTACAGAAGGGCAAACAAAGTTCCAGTGGTCTGAAGAATGCCAAGACTCATTCATGAAGCTAAAAGGAGCCTTGATCAACGATCCAATTCTGAGCTATCCTCTTCCGGACGGAAAATTCATTTTGGACACGGACGCCAGTAACGTGGGACTTGGAGCTGTCCTGTCTCAGATCCAAGAAGGACAAGAGAAGGTCATCGGTTACTTCAGCAAGACCCTCAGTAAACCGGAGCGGAACTATTGTGTCACCAGGCGGGAACTGTTAGCTGTTGTCAAAGGAGTAGAACACTTCTACAAGTACGTGTATGGGAGAAGATTTCTACTGAGAACTGACCATGCAGCTCTCAAATGGCTCCTACAGTTCAAGAAGCCCGAGGGTCAAGTGTCACGCTGGATTTAGAGGCTCCAGGAATTCGACTGTGAGATCGAACATCGGGCGGGGACCAGTCATAAGAATGCGGATGCCCTATCGCGAAGACCATGCCCAGACGACTGTTCGCACTGCCGACGAGCAGAGGAAAAGGAGTCGACACTCCCTTCCTGCAGAACCACGGCGGTCGATGATAACTGGAATGACCACAAGATCCAGAAACACCAAGAGAAAGATCAGTTTAGTCATCGGCTGGAAGAAGAGTGAGCTAAGACCGTCGTGGCAGGAAATAGCCAGTTGTTGTCCAGTCGTTAAAACTCAATGGGCCCAATGGAACTCTTTCACCTTAGACAATGGAGTCATGAAGCGTGTGTTGGAGTCTGAGGATGGCGGGGAAGAAAGACGTCAGGTAGTAGTTCCCAGGAGCAGAAGATATGAAGTGCTCCGAGAAACCCATGATGGGGTCAGCGGAGGACATCTGGGAGTGACGAAGACTCTTCAGGAACTGATGCAACGGTTTTACTGGGTCAATTGCCAAACTGACGTCAAGAATTGGTGCAGGAAATGTGCTGTATGCGCTGCCAGTAATGGGCCTCGAACAAGACCTAAGGCCCCGATGCGCCAGTACAATGTGGGCAGCCCATTCGAAAGGATCACCATTGACATCGCTGGCCCGTTCCCACAATCTGAACACGGGAACAAGTACATCCTTGTGGCGATGGATTACTTCAGCAAGTGGGCCGAACCCTATGCCGTGCCAACCAAGAAGCCATCACCGTTGCCGACGTCATGGTGAAGGAATGGATTTGTCGATTCGGTGTCCCATTAGAACTGCATTCGGATCAAGGCAGGAAATGTGTCAGATGCTGAACATCCGAAAGACGAGAACCACAGCTCTACATCCGCAGTCAGATGGAATGGTGGAGCGGATGAATAAGACGATAAACCGCCACCTGGTAGTCTCTGACCACCAAAAAGATTGGGACCAGTATCTCCATTTGTTCCTGATGACCTATCGTTCCGCAGTTCACGACTCAACCGGCCAAACCCCTTCTAGTGTTATTATGGGCCGAGAGCTGTGACTTCCATGTGACCTGACGTTTGGGACGCCACCAGGACAAGACACTGCGGGAGATGACTACGTCAGCAAACTGCGACAGATAATGGACGACATCCATGAACGGGTCCGTTTGAACATCCAGAGTGCCAGCGACAGAATGAAGGAGATCTACGACATCAAGGCGGATGCTGGTGGATATCAGACAGGTGACCTTGTCTGGCTATACAACCCTAAACGTCGCCGTGGACTATCACCGAAACTTCGGAATTCGTGGGAAGGTCCATATAAGATCATGAAAAGGATAAACGACCTTGTCTATCGAATACATAAGCCACCACGAAGAAGAACTAGGGTAGTCCACTTTAATAGGTTGTCCCCTTACGCCGGAAACCACGACCAAGTCCGCACCGTCAGATCATCGGAGGACGAAATGACGTTTCAGAGGTTCATGTCCCTGTACTCGAACGGACAGAAAGTTCAATATGGGGTAACCCGAGAGGAGTCACGAGATCTTTTCAAGGTGCCTGCCGATTACGCGTTAGCTCACTGTGTGGCAGAAGATCTCCAAATGTCCAGAGGCATTGCCGTAGTTTTCTCCAAGAAGTTCAGTCTAATCCAAGAACTGCGGGAACAGAAACCGGAAGTTGAAGGGGTGTTACAGCTGAGGAAAGGCCAGAGAAACATCTACTATATGGTTTCCAAGAAGCGTTCTCGAGATAAGCCGTCTTATGAAGATGTTTGGAAGAGATTGAGAGACACGATGCTGGACCAGAATATTGTGGACCTGGCAATCGCAAAATTAGCCTGTGGGCTTGATGGGCTGGACTGGAGAGTTATAAGGAGCATGTTGGAGACAATATTCAGATCCAGCGGCATCAATATTCTGGTGTGCTGCAACCATCTTCCTCGACCCAAGTTGAAGACTGTGGAGTGCTACTTCCATCGAACGTCCAGGTGCAGATATGGAGAATCTTGCAGATATGTTCACACTCCAAGAATAACGTTTCGGGGCGAAACGTCTTTAAGAAGGGGGCAATGTAACGATTTCGAGACCGGCCCTGAGACCAGTCCTGATCTTATTAATTATGCACCCTCGTTCAACTACGACAGCATATCTGCTGGCCCACGAATCGCCGAGAACAAGCTGGAATAAAATCGATCGCTTCGATACTGTTCGAAGAGCCATCTAGATGAAATGTTCTATAATCCCGAATTATCGAGAGTCGTGGATGGAATCTGCTTGGGAGTATAAAAGCACGGGAATCAGAGATAGCCACGGAGAGTTACAGTTCCAGAGTTCGCAGATAGAGACTGACACCGTAGAAATAAAATAGTGAAGTAAATGTTTTAGTGAATAATTGTTTCAAATAGTGTTTTAAATAAATTAGTAAAATTAGTTTTACTACAATATAATTTCAACATTATTCCATGTCCATCAATAATAAGAGTTATAATATTGTAACGATTTCGAGACCGGCCCCGAGACCGGCCCTGATCTTATTAATTATGCACCCTCGTTCAACTACAGCTGCATATCTGCTGGCGTACGCATCGCCGAGAACAAGCTGGAATAATCGATTGTTCGATACTATTCGAAGAGCCATCTAGACGAAAAGTTCTATACTCCTGAATATTCGAGAATCGTGAACGGAAACTGCTTGGGAGTATATAAGCGGGACAGTCAGAAGAAGAGTTAGTTACAGTTCCAGAGTTCGCAGATAGAGACTGACACCGTAGAAATAAAATAGTGAAGTAATGTTTTAGTGAATAATTGTTGTAAATAGTGTTTTAAATAAATTAGGAAAGTTAGTTAGTGCAGTTTTACTACATTTGGTGTCAGAAGTGGGATGTTTAAAATAAACAAGTGTTAAAGTGTTCGTCCCGTTGAAAAACTGATAGACGTTTATCGCGCCTAATAGACAGTTAGTGAGTGACCCGTTGAACATTTGAGTGCAAAGTGGACAGTTTTGCGCGTCGCGGGACAATAAACTGAAAACTGTGTATGAAATAAATAATAGACTGATATCTCGGTAAAGACAATAAGAGACAAAATGTTTCCAAGAAGAGTTCACCTAGTTGACCTTAAAGTTAGTGAATTAAAGCTAGAGTTAGAGGAGCGTGAGTTAGAAACAACTGGAAAGAAGGCCGTACTCCAGAAAAGACTTGCAGACGGACTGATTGAAGAAGGAGAAGACCCCGAAACATTTTTGTTCGAAGTTTCTGGAATCGATATGAGTGCTATAATGAACAAACTCGAGGAAACTACGAATAGTTTGAAGGAGGAACTTCTACAGAATTCCGTAAGTCTGGAAGATAAATTTCTTCAAAATTCAAAGAGTCTGGAGGAAAAGCTTCTAGAAAATTCTGTCAGTCTGAAAGAGGAACTTCTAGAAAATTCGAAAAATCTAGAAGAAAAGCTTCAAGAAAATTCGCAAAATCTAGAAATGAAGCTTCTAGAAAACTCTGAAGGCTTAAAAAAAGAAATTTGTGGTGTGGCGAATCGGTTGGAAGAAAGAATGGGAACTGTTGAAACAGAGATGGAGAAAATCAAAGATGAAATGGAAGAAGAAATGAAAAAAATTAAGGAAACGCTCCACGATGAGATAAAGGAAAAATTTAGTGAGCTAGAAAAGCGAATGGATTCTGTGCACATTCCAGAAATTTCCAACAGAAATTCAATGCCGGATCTGAGTACCAACTTGGAGGAAGTTCAAAAAGACATCAAAGATTTCAAGGTCAGTTCTGAAACAGGAAAGCTCTCATTGAAACCGCCTCAATTCGACGGAAATACTCCATGGTCAAACTACCACCGACAATTCGAAGCTGCTGCCAAAGCAAATGGATGGAATGCTGGGGAAAAAGCTTTAGCATTGACACTGGCATTGCGTGGCGAAGCAACAAATATTTTACAAACGCTCACCGCCCAACAACAGGAAGACTATGAACAGCTGGTAAAACACTTGGAACTTCGCTATGGCCAAGCCCACCTTGAACACGTATATCACTCACAGCTGAAGAATCGATGCCAGAAATCAAGCGAATCGTTGCAAGAATTTGAAGCAGATATTGCACGCCTGGTTCGTCTTGCGTATCCAGCTACGCCGGAAAATGTAATGGAGCGACTAGCGGTCCAGGCATTTTTGGATGGACTTCGTGACCAGGAAACCCGGCAAGCCCTAACACTAGCTCGCCCCGCACATCTCGTGGATGCATTGGCACGCGCTCTGGAATTCGAAGCAGCAAAACAATCCTGCAAAAGCCAGAGTAGAGTACGGATGATTGAGGAAGATCCACAGCCACAGGAGCCCGCTAATATCGAAGCTGTGATGCGAAAATTGCTGAAGGAAGTTGTGCCTGAGAGAAGACTGATACGATGCCGAAATTGTAGAGAACTTGGGCACGTGCGTAGCAAATGTCCAACATTGAAAAAATCGACATCAACGATGAAGGTCAAGAAGGAGCAATCGTCAGCCCGTATCCAACAAGCCCCAGTTAACAATGCATATGTCGCTGTACTTCAAAGACAAGACAAAGGTGTCTTTGTAGACGGTCTCATTAACAACGAGCCTCGCACCATGCTGCTTGATACAGGTGCGACTAGGACAATCCTTGGACCCACATTTGCCAAAACACCGGCAAGAATTGAATCGTCGAATTGGAAGCTACGCACAGCAACTGGAGAGCCGGCAACTGTGTATGGTGAACTTCCAATTGAACTGACTTTGGGCAGCACTAAAGTGAAACACCGGGCTCTAGTAGCGGATATCGAGGACGAGGTAATAATTGGAATGGACATCATGAATTCCAGAGGATTCGAGCTGAATTTTAAAGACGGCGTCCTTCGTGTGAACGGAGAAGAGCTGATACTTCATGGGAGAAATGAAGAAATGGTTCGAGTTCTGCTGGCAGAAGACGTAAGCGTACCGGAGAGGGCTGAAACCATTTTAGAGGCTCGCCTGGATGGAGGTGCGAGCAGTGGAAATGTGGTGATGTTCGAGCCCAAGCTACATGATGAGAAAATTGGACGAGGAATTGCACTAGGAAAAACCTTGTTGCGTGCTGATAAATTTGTGCCAGTAAGGGTAATGAATGTCAATTATTACCCGGTGACCTTGAAGAAGGGAACGATTTTGGGGCACTGCTCGTCAATTTCCTCTGTAATCAGGAGTGTACGTGGCACTGTTAGCCAAGCCAGTAACATGCCAGCAGAATTGGAGAAGTTGGTTGCTATCTCGCCCAAGGACATGGGGCCAGCACAGAAGCCTAAACTGAGAGAACTAGTCAGGAAGTATCAGGACATCTTCGATACCGGAGTAGGCAGAGGCGGTAGAACAAAGGTGGTTCAGCACAAGATAGATACTGGAAATGCCCGACCAATCAGGCAATCAGCCAGAAGACTTCCTCTCGCCAAAAAGGAGGAGGCTGACAAAATAGTCTGCGACATGGAGAAAGACGGAGTCATCGAGCCATCCGACAGTCCCTGGTCCTCTCCAGTCGTGTTGGTGAAGAAGAAAGATGGATCAACACGGTTTTGCGTAGACTACCGTCAACTAAACAACGTGACGAAAAAGGACAGCTACCCTCTCCCAAGGATAGACGACACGCTAGACACGCTGGCTGGATCTACGATTTTCTCGACCTTAGATTTGAAGAGCGGATACTGGCAGGTAGAACTGGCCCAGGAAGATCGAGAAAAGACAGCTTTTACCATCGGCTCCGGATTATGGCAGTTTACAGTTATGCCATTCGGCCTCTGCAATGCTCCAGCCACGTTCGAAAGATTGATGGAGACGGTTTTGAAAGGACTATCATGGAAAACGTGTCTGGTGTATCTCGACGACATTATTGTGGTTGGCAGATCATTCGAGGACCATATAAAAAACTTGGAAGAGGTATTTCAGCGACTAAGAAGCTCCGGACTGAAACTGAGCCCCAAGAAATGTCATCTGTTTCAAAAAGAAGTACGTTATCTCGGCCACGTTGTCTCTAGGAAAGGAGTGGCAGTAGATGAGCAGAAGATCAAAGCTGTTAAGGAATGGCCCGTTCCGAAAGACATTCACCAGCTTCGAAGTTTTCTTGGCTTGTGCACTTACTATCGCCGATACGTGCTGGGATTTGCTAACATCGCAAAACCACTGACCAGGCTCACGGAAGGACAAACAAAGTTCCAGTGGTCAGATGACTGCCAAGATTCATTCAGGAAGTTGAAAGGAGCTTTGATCAACGCACCAATCCTGAGCTACCCCCTTCCAGACGGGAAATTCATCCTGGACACGGACGCCAGTAACGTGGGACTTGGAGCTGTCCTGTCTCAGATCCAAGAAGGACAAGAGAAGGTCATCGGTTACTTCAGCAAGACCCTCAGTAAACCGGAGCGGAATTACTGTGTCACCAGGCGGGAACTGTTGGCTGTTGTCAAGGGAGTTGAGCACTTCTACAAGTACGTGTATGGACGAAGATTCCTACTGAGAACTGACCATGCAGCTCTCAAATGGCTCCTACAGTTTAAGAATCCCGAGGGTCAAGTGGCACGCTGGATTGAGAGGCTCCAGGAATTCGACTTTGAGATCGAACATCGGGCGGGGACCAGCCATAAGAATGCGGATGCCCTATCGCGAAGACCATGTCCAGACGACTGTTCGCACTGCCGACGAACAGAGGAAAAGGAGTCGACACTCTGCAGAACCACGGCGATCGATGATAACTGGAATGACCACAAGATCCAGAAAGACCAAGAGAAAGATCCAGATCTTGGTTTAGTCATCGGCTGGAAGAAGAGCGATCGAAGACCGTCGTGGCAGGAAATAGCCAGTTGTTCTCCAGTCGTTAAAACTTACTGGGCCCAATGGAACTCTTTCACCTTAGACAATGGAGTCTTGAAGCGTGTGTTGGAGTCGGAGGATGGCGGGGAAGAAAGACGTCAGGTAGTAGTTCCCAGGAGCAGAAGACAGGAAGTGCTCCGAGAAATCCATGATGGGGTCACCGGAGGACATCTGGGAGTGACGAAGACCCTCCAGAAAGTTAGGCAACGGTTCTACTGGGCCAATTGTCAAGCTGACGTCAAGGACTGGTGCAGAAAATGTGCTGTATGCGCTGCCAGTAATGGGCCTCGAACAAGACCTAAGGCCCCGATGCGCCAGTACAATGTGGGCAGCCCATTCGAAAGGATCGCCATTGACATCGCTGGCCCGTTCCCACAATCTGAACACGGGAACAAGTACATCCTTGTGGCGATGGATTACTTCAGCAAGTGGGCCGAAGCCTATGCCCTGCCCAACCAAGAAGCCATCACCGTTGCCGACGTCTTGGTGAAGGAGTGGATTTGTCGATTCGGTGTCCCGTTAGAACTGCATTCGGATCAAGGCAGGAATTTCGAGTCAAACCTGTTCCAGGAGATGTGTCAGATGCTGAACATCCGGAAAACGAGGACCACAGCTCTACATCCGCAGTCCGATGGAATGGTGGAGCGGATGAATAAGACGATAAACCGCCACCTGTCCAAGGTAGTCTCTGACCACCAGAAGGATTGGGACCAGTACCTCCATCTGTTCCTGATGGCGTATCGTTCCGCAGTTCATGAGTCAACCGGCCAAACCCCTGCAAGTGTTATTATGGGCCGAGAGCTGCGACTTCCGTGTGACCTGAAGTTTGGGACGCCACCAAGGCAAGACACTGCGGGAGATGACTACGTCAGCAAACTGCGACAGAGAATGGACGACATCCATGAACGGGTCCGTTTGAACATCCAGAGTGCCAGCGACAGAATGAAGGAGACCTACGACATCAAGGCGGATGCTGGTGGATATCAAACAGGTGACCTTGTCTGGCTATACAACCCTAAACGTCGCCGTGGACTATCACCGAAACTTCAGAACTCGTGGGAAGGTCCATATAAGATCATGAAAAGGATAAACGACCTCGTCTACCGCATATATAAGCCACCACGAGGAAAACCTAGGGTAGTCCACTTCAATAGGTTGTCCCCTTACGCCGGAAACCACGATCAAGTCCGCACCGTCAGATCACCGGAGGACGAAATGACGTTTCAGAGGTTCATGTCCCTGTACTCGAACGGACAGAAAGTTCAATATGGGGTAACCCGAGAGGAGTCACGAGATCTTTCCAAGGTGCCTGCCAATTACGCGTTAGCTCACTGTGTGGCAGAAGATCTCCAAATGTCCAGAGGCATTGCAGTGGTTTTCTCCAAGAAGTTCGGTCGAATCCAGGAACTGAGAGAACAGAACCCGGAAGTTGGAGGGGTGTTACAGCTGAGGAAAGGCCAGAGAAACATCTACTATCTGGTTACCAAGAAGCGTTCTCGTGGTAAGCCGTCTTATGAAGATGTTTGGAAGAGCCTCACGAGATTGAGAGACACGATGCTGGACCAGAATATTGTAGACCTGGCAATCCCAAAATTGGCCTGTGGGCTTGATCGGCTGGACTGGAGAGTTATAAGAAGCATGTTGGAGACAATATTCAGATCCAGCGGCATCAACATTCTGGTGTGCTCCAACCATCTTCCTCGACCCAAAATGAAGACTGTGGAGTGCTACTTCCATCGAACGTCCAGGTGCAGACATGGAGAATCTTGCAGATATCTTCACACTCCAAGAATGACGTTTCGGGGCGAAACGTCTTTAAGAAGGGGGCAATGTAACGATTTCGAGACCGGCCCCGAGACCGGCCCTGATCTTATTAATTATGCACCCTCGTTCAACTACAGCTGCATATCTGCTGGCGTACGCATCGCCGAGAACAAGCTGGAATAATCGATTGTTCGATACTATTCGAAGAGCCATCTAGACGAAAAGTTCTATACTCCTGAATATTCGAGAATCGTGAACGGAAACTGCTTGGGAGTATATAAGCGGGACAGTCAGAAGAAGAGTTAGTTACAGTTCCAGAGTTCGCAGATAGAGACTGACACCGTAGAAATAAAATAGTGAAGTAATGTTTTAGTGAATAATTGTTGTAAATAGTGTTTTAAATAAATTAGGAAAGTTAGTTAGTGCAGTTTTACTACAATATGTTCTTTTTAAACTTGAGGCGTGTTTGGTCTGTTGACGATGCTTTGAATGGGAATATGAGGTGTTTTACCTGAAAATTTGCTGTTCAAACAGAGCACGAAGGGCTCTGGGATTGTATAACTGGTATAGAAACGGATCAGAAGAGAATTATAAGGCCAAGTCCAAGATAATTTTACACATTGACACAATTGATTACATACACGTCCAAAGCGCAAAGACAGCTAAAGAGGTATGGGATAAATTAAAATAAGCTTTTGAAGACTCCGGTTTGACTAGGAGGGTTGGTCTCCTCAGAACACTGATAACCACATGTCTCAAAAGTTGCAATTCGGTGGATGAATACGTTAATACAATAATCACAAACTATCTGGTATCGGTTTCATAGTCAGTGATGAGTGGATTGGTAGCTTCTTGTTGACGGGTTTGCCCGATCAATATAAAACCATGATTTCAGGCCTTGAAAGCTCCGGTGTGAAGATCACAGGGGGTTCTATGAAGACAATGCTCCTCAATGTGAAGTAATGAAATAATGATTTCGCATTCCTCACTCAGACAAAAAAATAATAAATTTCCGTACAGAAAAGGGCCACGTTGTTTTCGATGTAACCAATATGGCCACAAGACACAAGAATGTAACAACAGCGTCCTCTCAAGAAACAGTCAGGTTTATCAGCCGTATTTTCTATCGGAGCCGATGCTGTTACTGCATTTCTACAGGGTGACCTAAATGAAGAGGTTCATATGGTTCAGCCTAAAGAATTCCTTTCTGTTCAGAATCCAACAAAAGTTTGCAAACTGAAGAAAGCCATCTATTGGTTGAAGGAAGCAAGCAGGGAATAGAATAAAAAACTGGATTCAAACTGGAACCTACACAGACTGGATCCATTCGTTTACTATAATATTTCTGTTGAAAAAATTATTTTTGTTGTCGTATATGTCGACGATTTGCTAATTTTTTCCAACAACCGAAAGATGACTATTTAAAAAAAGAGTTACACAAAAACTTCAAGATGAAGGGAGAAACAATAGTTATGTCGGTTTAGAAATATCGAGAAATTGTATGACAAGTCATATTTTTCCGAGTCAGAAGAGACACATCAATAAGCTGCTGGTGAAATACAATATGGTTGACTATAAACCAGTCAGTACACCAATGGATCTTAACCAGGAGTTGACCAAGACATTGTGTCCACAAAATGATGAAAACGCGAAGTATATGGAGAAAGTACCGTATCAACAAGCAATAGAAAGTATTTTGTATATTGCTCAAGGTACACGACCGGATATTTCCAATGCAGCAAAAGTATCCAACAGCATATATTTCAATTTAATCTTAAGATAAAAAAAATACTTCCTAGGGTGGGCGACTGAGGAGTGGTTGTTTCCTTTGGTGCGAGTTTGAAATTGAATCAAAGATATCGTTCATTAGAAGAGGACTGGATCTTAAATTTATGAAATTTGCTAGTGGCTGTCGAATATTCCAGTTTCTTTATACAAAAGATCACTGAGTTATCTCCTTTTTTTTGCGCATAATTCTGAGGAAGAGCTTCATTATCCATACTTATCAATGCATGAATGTATATACGACATATTTTTGTTATTTTTTTTTATCGAAATTTGTGAAATAATCAACATTACCTTCTCTACCGTTTTCAACCCATAAATAAAATTCGTATATCAATATATTATGTTTAAATTTTACTATTACAGTACATTGTTACAGTATTAACACTTAAGATACTGTTTTTCGCTTTAAAACCCTTTGATAAATCAAATATCCACAAAAATCTCTGACAGCTCTGACATGAGCACTAAAATGATGTACAGAGTCATTAATTAATATTTTGAGCTTCAACTTTCATTTTGAGGTTCAAGAACTGCCTTAATTCTTTTCAACTTCTACCTAATGCTGGTCAATTCTGAAATCAAATTTATCTAATGTAACTTGGAAAGGTTTAATTCTGGCGATTAACTGTTTTAAAAAAAGACCATTATATATGGATTGTTTGTGATTCCGCCGCTTTTTTCGCCCAAAAACTGAGGGATTATTTATCACTTCTTCGGGGTCGAGGCTATGTCAGAGCTCCTCCACAGCCGATTGACGAAGTGGTAGATATGCCACGTGTTGGTCTAGCTGTAGAGGAGGCCCGCATCATACCACCAACGGAAGGCATCAGAACCTGCAGGGCGCTTCATAACTCCAAGCCCCTGAAGCCACAACTGGCACGGGTGGATGCGAAGATTCACGATGTTCTTTCAGTTTGGCTGACATCTGGAAGATCAACTCAACCGTGATGTCGCCGCTCAGACCCTATCCCAAGCGGAGAGGAGGGATACTACTCCTCTGATTGGGAGGCAAGAGCGACGCATTAAGATCAAGTCAATAGGCCCCTTACGCTCGCAGTACGGCGAATTGCCGCAAATTTAAGACGAGCTCACCACACACTTAATCAAGGCATGCTGTTTACCATCAAACAGCACTGTCTTGATAGGATACGAATGCAAAAAGGTCACTAGTGAGGCGGACGTGAAGCATCGCGGAAAACATGAAGTTCCGCGATAAACCTTCTATTCCAAGAGCCTCCACGTGTTATGGATAGCCCACTGGCGGCTGATCTGGTGGAAACCTTCTGGAAGAGCATATATGAGTTTCCGTAACCACTCAATGTTGATACTCCAGCCCTAGCGCAGTTCGAAGCTTTCTTCGTCAACCTGAGCAGATAACTCCGGAAGAAGTTCTGCCGACCCTCAAAGGCTCGAAGAACTTTGCTGCTACATGACATAACTATTGGTGGAAAACATTCCCACCACCATCTAGAAAAGTTTTCAACTCATGGCTAGATGGGGAGCAGCAGATTCCGGATTGGTTTGTCGAGGGGCGAACCGGAACTATATAATCCCCAAAAACAGAGATTTGTCTAACCCGAAGAACTACAGACCGATAACATACTTGAACTCATGTTATAAGATGTTTACCATCATCTGATACATGCGAATACTCTCCACAGTTGAGCAGGGATATATGAGCGAAGGGGGTCAAAGAAGGGGGTCGCTGGCTGCAAGAAGAACTTGCTGATTGACAGATGCATCAAGCAGGACTTCGTGAAGTATAAGCGTAACCTCTAACTATACTTACTCAACCCTGAGTAGAGGAATTGAAGTATCGAAGTATACTTACAAGCTAAAATGATTTGTACTTGCTTTGGGTATATTATAAATCACCAAAGAATGCCCCTTCTCACCGATTTATCACCACTCGGGTGGTGCTGTAAGTTTTCCTGGTCTTTACATTTGAAAAGTAAATACACCACCAAACATCAGTAAGTCGCCCCGGAGCACCACGACAAATAATAATAATAGCCGTCCTCTACCTGCACAGGCCATGCCTTTGGGTACACTCTATGAGTGTTTATGAGGGAGTATTATTATTATTACTAAGAAATTGGCTTCGTAATTTCTCAAATGTGTCTCTCTTTCAAGTGGTATGATATGAACCAACCGTACTTGACTGTTAGACAAAAGGATAGATTAGATATTCCAGTAAATTTGCGTACAATACAAATTTTTTACTAAAAAAATTGTAATTTTTATATTTGTATTCGGTCTGATCTTTCACCCTGTGCTCATGAAAGGGATATGTGGAGTTTAAATAAGACGATGGTTGAGCCGAGTATGTGTTCTTTACAGGTTTCTTATATCATTGAAGTTATTTTTGACTGTTTGAACAGCAAAATCCAAACAAGAAGCACAATTCTAACCTGTTCATTCAGTTCGAGAAAAATCTCGTATTTCCTATGGCATGTGATTAAATTGCGATTCACAAAACAATTTTGAGGAATCCACAATAGAGGATATTAATATTTCTCTGGGAATGGCAGGGTTGTCGTCCTTTCATAAAAATCTTTGACTTTATCTAAAGTACCAAGGTATTTACTCTTATTTTCCTAGAGAGGACACAAATCAATACCTTGGAGTTTATCAATTTCGATCTGTTTTGCAAAGAAATTGTTTGAGGAATGCTCTACTTTTTCAAAGATACTTCATTTTGAAGTCCTTTAATTAAATTTTGTAGACCAACTAGATAATATGATCACAAAGCCTCACCCCATACTTCTCTACATGGAGTTGAGTGGTCTCCAAGCTAAGTTATCATTGGCGTTGGAGCGGTTGACGCCGTTATTAGCAACAGCGTATCATGCACATAAGCAACTGTAGTGACAGAGAGCAAGGAGTCGTAAATATCGTAACAATATGTTTCGGCTTTGGTGCATCCCTAGTAATAATTTGTAGTATTCGGTTATTATCAACAATTTTCTTTCATTCAAGACTCGATTCAATTCAAAATCAATATGCGTACATTTTGAAGTAGTAGATTTGAAATATATTTGAAAGTATTGCTTCGACTGGCAGACAAATTATTTTCAACTCAATAATATCCATTATCCAATTAATAAATATTTAAATTTTATTCAATATGCATTTAGCAACTGTAAAACTGGATATCGCAAAAACGATGAAGAATTAGTTCGCAAATGTAGCTCTAAACATAGCTAACCAAATAACTCCCCAGAATAAAGTACAACGGATACCTACTTAAACCAAAACTTTTTTTGAAACCATTTTTATTGAAATTGAAACAAATATAGTACCCTAGGGATACGAATTGATTAAAACTGAACTTCGAAACTTATATCGGAACAAATTTCTATCTATTAACAAAATTATTTAATGTGATAATAGGCAGTGGTACGTTGTTCAACGAATTCAAAGTAACAACAGTTGTTGAAAAATGGGGATAGTATACAGCATCGGAAAAAATATACCTTGGGTTTAGACAACATAATCAAGAGACACGCAATGCTGTTCTTCCCTCCTTTTATCCCACTCGATTCTTCAACTGACTACGTCACTATACCAGTTCGGACGACAATTGGATATCGCTTCGAGCTATTCGAGTTATCCTAATGGTCCTTAATATTTTTTTTAACGAATCTTCCAAGTTTCTAGAAAGAGGAAACCCCTCAGAAGCTCCTAGGAGCTTGTACGAACCCACGACATTATGCGTGAAAAGCGAGCGCTCTACCACACGACCATCACGGCCCATTAGCAAGCTATCCTTTACGCTCATATTAAATCACAACACCCAAGATAAATTCTTTCCGATACTGTATTTGTGAACTGACGATATATCTCTTTGATCAATGATTTGGCAAATAAAAATGAGAATGTCATAAACCAATGATGGGGCAAATGTATAAACACATTTTTGTGTCTAAAAAGTAGTTAGGTTTAAGAGAAGAAAAATCTACTAATGGGGCCGTTAGCAATCTCTGAAAGAGTATTTACCAAGCAGTTGATAGTGGAGACCAAGCACTGTGTATCTTCTTTAATCTCTAAGGCATTTGACAAAGTAGATCGTGTTCTCCCAAAAGCTTTGGAGAGAGTAGGGATGAGGACGATTTCTGACAAGTTCTTTACTAAATTTTGATACAAATTGTATACATTTGCCAAACTCACAGCATCATTGAGGAGGTTGTTTTGTGTAGAAACGTGCAAGAACCAATTTTATTAATACTATACCTCATCGAATTACTACTTCGCGATACAATAATTGATGAAATAACAAGTTTCACTGATGATGCAGTAATATTCCACAGAGATGTCAACTACATGGTGAAAACGTCAAATAAGTTCACATCAATTTTAATGAAACAATGTGTATGCCCAACACGTGCTATAAAATTCAACTTCTAGAATTCAAAATAATTATGATTTTTGTGAAATACACTTCGCTTCTGAAATGAAATATTCAGACATAGCATTTGATCAACTCTTAAATGGGATAAAAATATAGCATATACTCTACAGAAACATAGTTTGCAATGCTTTCAAGTACGCCTTATACCACATGTAAAATATTCAATTATTTCACATGACGGAATATTCTTTGGCATCAGACGAAGTCTGGGCTCCATCCGAGTACTTTCTGTGGTTTCTATATATGGCTCTGCATCTACTTTCTTTCTGGAGTTTTCATAGGGTAATTTGACATAATCACATGGAAATCGATTGCAGGATGATGGATTTGTTAAATTATACTTCAAATTAAAATAATTGAATACGGTTACTCACCTCATTTGCATACATATTTCAATTGAATAATAATATAGACCTTTAAGAGTAAGTAAAAATAATTTGTAACTAGCATTTTATTTTTATGTAACTGCCCTCAAAAATGTTACGCCCATGGCAATATGGGCGAGGCTAGATTTACATGTGCGCACGCAATTATTCCAATGTCAGTCTTTGTCCTACTTGCAGGCGAAGCGGTGATAGGTACTTGTCGGAATAAAATTTGGCGATTTATGAATAAATCGTTTCATCTTGTCGTTCTATAATCTAAGGTCGTATCCGTTAGTTGTCATTCAAAGCATCAATTATTGGAATAATTCCACTACATTTGAATGAATGTATCAAAATAATGACTCAAACTTTGTGTGGTATATTTTAAAAAATATGGTAATCCTAAATTAATGGGCAGGTGGATAGGTAGCTGGTGTGCTACTTTCCTGTCTAGTAGAAGTATCATGATGGTTTTATGTTGTTATGTTCAAAGCTGCTTTGATATAATATTATACTTACAGGCCTGTTATCAGCAATCCAACACTTGCAAAAATCACAATATTTGCGGTCTTGAGATTTCCAGTAATCTGCCCTATGAATAACAAAAAAAAAACGGACAATTACTTTGGAAATTTTAATCGCAACAATCCAAGATTCATACAGTATTGTAAGGAACTAATGGTGAAAATGTGAGTTAAGTACGTATATATATATGACTAGAACTAGATTTTGAGGACAAATACTGAGACATGTAGAGGAATTATGACAATTAATGTGCAGCGTAAAAAACCGTTCAAAATTCATATATTTGAATATATTTTCTACACTGTACAGAAAGAACAAGATAGTGACTAATTCTTATAGAATAAAAATACTGTAAAATAGCTACCAACTTCATTTTAACATACAAAGCCAACGGGTTATTATTATGAATTAATTACATTATATGAACCGTCAATCAGGGTCAATCAGTCAATACCAATATGTTACATACATTCATTTCAACAACAAATTAATTCAAGATATTTTAATCAACATTTTCTCAGCTCATAACTAACGAATATTTGAGCAAAAAATGTTACAATCTAATGAAAATTTACATATTTCAAAAGACCATGTGAAATCCCTAATTGACAAAAAATCTTAATCGTTCTTAACATGATAGGTACTTATATTTTATATATTTTGAAATATTTTGAAGTTTGACAAACACGATTTTTTTCAGTAATATGATCTAAAGGTGCGGTGAAACTAGAAATAGCGGTAGAAATATAAGAAAAAACATAAGTAGAAACAAAATACAATAAATATCGTTTTAAAATCAACTTCTTCCAGTACCAGTTCCATTTACGATTGCATGAGATAACTTCGGTCGACATTTAATTCAATAAAAGTAGGCACAAAATCATATATTTGATAAATGCGATTTGTGAACATTTAATACATGCGAAATTAAGAGTGCAGAATAAGTACATAGCACGTTTTAATCTAAGCAAAGTTCAAAGGCAGTTTAATTCATATGATTATCTCAATCTAGGACAGAAGATTGCTATGTCCATTCGATTCTGTCCTAAAGTTGCAATTAAACATGTAGTACAGAACTTCAAATAAAAATTCAAACTATCATCAGTCGCATTGAGCGCTTTGAGTAATAGAACCAACATGATTGAAGTACCATTATCATGTATACTTTTTTTTACTGATAACCATGTTTGTGTTATATTCCTAAAAACTGTTATAAAGTATATGACTGTGTATCACAAAAATACTTTCGTGATTATTTTATCTTCACTAGATAGTGATAAAGTAACCGAGATCTGCCCATTGATTTTTCATTTGGTCAATTTGATACGTGAATCGAAAGTGAGTAAAAATGAATTGATGAAATTCAAATTATGATTGAAAACACAAACTGAGTTTGCTATGATGCAATATAACTACAGTGTGATCAATACCTAGCCAACGGTACTACTCAAAAATGTGCCTCTTGAATAGTTGATTACGTTAATATTCAATAGCAAAATAAACTATCATAGTCTACCAATAACTTTTTCATAAACTAAGTACAGGACTTCTTAACTAATTGAGAAACACGTTGGAAATGATTAAATATTGAGTACTTACTATTAGAAGATATCAAAATCAGTAATAAAAATAACAGAACTTTAGAAACAAAAAAGTTGTTGTAAAACCAAAATTTTGTTGAGAAATCTCCAAAAAAATCGAATCTGTTGCACTCCTTCAATTGATTTAAAAATTGTTTTTAATCGTATCGACCAAATAATTTTAAATTCTCATAATATCGTTTGTGAGTGGTTTTGTGTTTTGAAATCATTCGTAAGTACATCCACATATTATCGGAATGTTATGAGGAGTTCAAGATTTCAGATCTTCCTGATCGTTATAAAAAAAAAACTTCAAGATCCTAAATTGACTAAAATATTGGATGTACCCATTAAAATTCATGTTTCAGGTCTATTTTTCATCACATATTTCTAGATCCACACTTATTAATGGAACTTTTCATAGTAACAAGTATGATGTGATATTCAATTAAAGAAAAAAGAAACTCCTCTAGACGTTGAATCTTGACGTTATGATTGGAAAAACACGAAAAAAAAATTTATATTTCTTTTCCTTTCAAATACTTGATGAATAATATTGATATTCTATTGATTTTGCAGGCTGAATTAATTATGAATAAATTATGCAAGATATCTAGTTTGTTATCAGAATCGTTGTTACCAGAATCACTAGACACGAAACCACTTCTTTATGCCAAAGATCTCGAACAAATTCAATCTGCAGTAATGCAAACAAACTCTATAGCTTACACGAGATATTTTCATTCATACTTATAAAATATTGATACTAATCTTTCTTGTAATCAAATTTGAAAAATTTGTCAGGAAACTGTTAGCCAATAAACGCTATCATTATTATTCCTTTCGGAGAGCACACTGGTATCATAGTTCCAATAGATTTGTCACTTCTCATTCTTCATAACAAACTCATAGTACATAGTACTACATAGTACGAGCGTCAGAGAAAGTTATAACACTCGAAACACCGTCTGTGGATATATGCCGAGACCGCTCAAGCTGGATAAGCTGACAGCAAATGCATTATGGTCTCAGGTGCCACAATACAGGCCCTGCATCTAGTATCAGGGACCTCTATACCCATCATGCGGCTACGGTAGTAGACCAAGAAATTAAAGACACCAGCAGACACAAGCAGGCGATTATGAAAGCCTCGGTGTCCGACTTCAGCCCACTTGACCAGAGAAAGGCAAATGTCAAGTTGTTGAATAAACCAATTGATGTTCTTGAAAATCATCTTGTCTCCAGTTGATGGCTGTGCCTCAGTTATATCCACCGATCTTCCGGAGTGCAATGGTAATAGGGATACGCAGAAAAAATGGGGAGTCTCCCTGAAACATGGCCTTTTTAAAGATTCCTGATGTGTTTAAACTCATCAGCTGTCCAATGCATCTCTGTATTTAATCGGGTACTGTGAGTCATCTGAGCAAGCCCAAGAAGAACTCATGCGAGGTTGCATCAAACGCCTTGTGACAACCGATCAAGGTCATCGAAAAGTTTACTGCACGGAATCCTTCTTCATACATCCGTCGATTAGTAGGTTCTCGTTGTAGTCAGCGATACCCTTCTTTGACCCTCTTTGCTCACATGTATAACTTTTTTACACTCGGTCAACTGCGAAATATTCGCTCATATACTAATTATGAATGTTCCAGGCAGGACCTTTCTCCGATTAATTCGAGGAGTGCGCAGTTATCATTTACCCAAACAAGCACTCCCCACATCCGTCGGAAAAGTAAATATTGTATCCGAAAATCATGTCATATCAATTCGTCTGGCTGAGATTTCTGCTGTCTTACGGCAAACTGGTATACTTTTTAGATTCGAGAGTAGCGTAACAACCACCAAACAACCAAATGGAGTGGAAAATTCTACGAAAAGAAATCGCATTATTCTTCTAAATATAATTTTTTTTTCAAATGTTCAATTTATTGTGTAGGTTGAGTTTTGAGTTAACACGAACCTTATCTTTGATCTTAACACGATGTAGATGCATTTTTAGAATTGATGAGTGAACCATAAAACTACTGTACAAACACAAAATTGTGAATTTTTTATCTATATTCGTCCCAACACTAATCGCAAACAGATCCATAGATCCAAAATGCATTAAGGTTAAAGGATGTAATCAACTACACCATTTTTTAAAAGTACAAATCATTTTAAAGCACATGCATTGCGAGAGGTTTTCCAATACATACCTAAAACACCTTTTAATAAAGTTTGCGTTAAATGAAGTTGGCATGGATACATTTCATAATTAGAAAATGCTTCATGCTAATTTGACATTTATGGTAACATAATACAAATAGATTAATGATATTCATTGAAATCACGTTTTTACTGATATGATAATAATACATTTTTCGCTGAGTAACTCGGTTAATATTAATCCCTTGTATGGTTGCCCAAGAATACGTACCACATATGAGAATTTAAATTAATTTCACATCTACTTGTGATTTATAGTCCTCAAAATAACTGCAAATTTTATTTTCACATCAATAGAAATCTGTAGAATCAGTAGAAATACACAATGGATCAAAAATATTAGAACAAAGTTCTGAAGGAAATATGAAACAATTTTTCAATTCAACAGAGATACCAGTATCAGTGATGGTGAGTAGGTAGATAAAGGACTTCAAAAAATTATTTATTTCAAAATTTCAATTTAATTAATAATTCTCATGACGTGCATCATAAACTGAAATAACTACAAATTCCTGAAATGCCTAGAACAAACAGTGTTTTATATAATCGGACCTATCTTTTTAATTTCGAATACAAAATTTACTTTAGATGAAAAAAGTAAAAGCTTTTATTACAATAATTATCAAATGAACTATAACCTGCAAATATTGCTATACAGGTCTTCGATTCAAGACAGGTACTCTGATATGAATAATATGGTAATGGATTTTTTTCTATGCACTTGCTGGTTTCACTGAACATGAGGTTATTTTCAATACAGTTTGTTATGGTCTGTTTCAGAATGTTACAGGAGTGTTTTCATCCCACAATTGATCATACTGTTTATTTCAGTTAAACTTAATACTTTGCTTTGCTTCCTTTTAAACGGATTTGATTGCAGTTTTCTTCGCAAGTCATCTCAAGCAGTTCTGCCTATTGAAATATTATTACTTTATATTCCTCATAGGATTTTTCCTATGAAAGCTTACTTGTAACAGTACAAACAGTTTAATGGTAGCTTCTTTAAATTCTCAGTCATCACTTTTTTTCATATTCACAGATCAATCCTTTAAAGTAGACACTAACTCACGAGCTGATGTGACATAACAATAGCCCATAAAGTCTGTCCTTAATATTTTTTTCAAGTGGTATTTTTTGGAAAATAAAACATTTTTATTTTATCAAGTATTTCTCTAGTATCACTGTATCAGTTAAAGTAGGAATTCCTATTTGAATAGGCTACCTATCTATCTTTCTAAAAATGCAAAGAAGCGAAAAAAGTACCCAATAGATCTGTTGTCACTGTAATTTGGTTATGAATGGCTGTTTTTGCTTATTTCATCTTCAGCTGCCACCTTGTATTAGACTTTAGTTTAGCATAAAATAATCCAATCAATTGAATTTTAGAATCCATAGTTCAGAGCCAATAATTAAATTGAAAACACTGAATACGAAATTTCGAATAATTTCCGTAGTTTTCACGTAAAATAGCTCAAAATTGATTTATTAACTAAAAAGTAATAGAATTCGGATAACAAATCACTGTCATGAATAAAATAAGAAAAAGAGTATCCTTTTTTTTTTCTACAGTGAACTAATAGTAATTTTCCATAATTCCTAGTTGTATGAAAAATATGTCTGAATGTCTACACTTGAAAAAAGTTGGAGGATGCATAATGAAATGAAAATGAGGTCAATTTGAATGACTATCAAGCATTAAATTTGTTACAGACTGAAGATTTACGTAAAATATTTTCACGGTATTTTCGACCATTAATTTTACTTAATGGGATGTTTTTCAATTGAAAAACTGTTTCATACGTACTTGTTGAAAAAGTTTGTACATAGAAATTTGTTTAAATTTTTCATTCCACGATCAAACACACATTTCTCATTACAAACATTTTACACATATGATATAGACATCCAGAGGAAATTGGTATTATTTATCACAGATAAGGTAAATATCAGACTAGATATATAAGGAATATGGTCGCTTATATGATAAATTGTGATGGGTATATATATATAATATATGCAATATTTCTAAGGTCACTTAAAATTTGGTCACTTCTATAAGAACAGGGTAATGAATATCATCATTGTAATCAAAATTATTCAAAAGGGCTAAACGTTTTTCCCACACAACGTGACTATAATTAGTATTCTTTTTACAACTGAAACCTTTAGATTCAGACTGTAATATGAATTTGTCTAAAGTATCACCCCTCTGTGGGGCCATAACATAGGCAATTCCATCGTTAGCAAGGCAATTCCAAAGACATTCTATCAAATCTTTTCTGGCATCATCAAAAAATAGGCAATCTGCACATAGAATAACATCAAAATGATGGCTCGGTTCGAAAGATGACCACTTTAATACTTGACACCTAACCTCAATATCAAATTTATTACATTTGACAGTAACTTGAACATTATCAACTGATAATTTGTTACCATCAGTGACCGTTACACCTTTTGCATTTCCATATTTGGCTATAAAAAGCCCTGCTAAACAAGACATACCACCTCCTAATTCTATCACACTTTTATTCCAGAATTTTTTCAAGTTTGAGCAAACAAAGTAGCTGAGAGTTTCCTCTGAGGGCCATATGCAAACATTACCAGTGTTATTGAATCCCATTAAATCTTCAGCGGAGAAAGTACGATTCCTGTGGCCAACATTTATGAAATACTCAATACCACTTATACACGCAGAGTATTTGTACCAAGTACGTTGTTTGAACTTTTCACAGTACTGGTCTTCAAGTGACACTATAGGTACTATAGGGAGTTCTTGTGTTTTCAATAGCATGAAGGAGGAAATTCGACGAACAGAAAATTCATCAGTTGGACTAGAAGGCTGGCTTTCTGTAGGACTCTGTTGAAAAAAAACTTGTTTTCTAACATAATCAAACACATTTTGGTGTGAAAAAAATCAATACTGAGTTTCAGCTTTGTTTTTTTACTGTTATATATCTATCTGAAAAATAATTCAGGCTTAAGTTCAAATGGATTATATTTTGTCCAGAAACAACAAATTATTGTTCTATCTAATAGTGTTTATATACAGTGAGTCCGTCTGACTGAATATTTAAATTTCGGAAATTATGAAATGAGCAATAAACATATCGCTAGCCAAAGAAAACATTATCTGTACGAATATAAAAAGGCGAATGAATCAATTTCCCCCAATAAGTTACTGCATTGTCTAGAGAATTTATTTAAATTTGATTATAACGTAACCAATTCTAAATTTGCCTAACGGAAAAAATCAAACATTCAAACAGAAATTATTTTTTCCATTCAGATATTACATACAGCTCACCTGATTAATCTACACCGGCGATACAAATACTGACTAAACATTCAATTTACGACTTGAATAACCCTCCTGAGGCCTGACAAATTATTTGGGAAATGTCATTTGATTTATTTTTTCTTCATTAAACACAAACTGAAAGCAGAATGCGGTACTATTTCATTTGGGAAAGTGATTAGATTATTTCCTAGAAACTACCCCCTCCACCACCCTCATGAGGCCTGACAAACTATTTGGGAGATGTCACTTGATTTATTTTTTCTTCGTTAAACAAACACATACTGAAAGCAAAATGCGGTACTATTTCATTTGGGAAAGTTATTGAATTATTTCCTATAAACTACCCCCTCCACCACCCTCCTGAGGCCTGACAAACTATTTGGGAGATATCATTTGATTTATTTTTTCTTCATTGAACAAATACTGAAAGCAGAATGCGGTACTATTTCATTTGGGAAAGTTATTGAATTATTTCCTAGAAACAACCCCATCTTCCACCCTCTGAAGGCCTGATAATTGTTTAAAGGTGTGTAATAAAGTGAATGATAATATTATAATGATATATAGGCTTGATAAGTATATTTTTATCGCTTTATTACTTTCAGAAAAATAAAAAAAATATTTTCCTAAATTTTTTCTTCGAGTATATCTGTGCTAACTTCACACCGGTGACGGCCCACCAATATTTTGAGGAAATATTGAGCATTACGTTGTACCTTTAACTGGATTTATCGGCGATGACTTCATCCTGATGCAGGATAATGCGCAGCCACATACAGCAAGGTTTATTACACAATACCTCGCAGAAGTATGTATTAACAAAATGAACTGGCCAGCATGTTCGCCTGAAAATTGAACTAAAAATAAAAAACTATGAGACCTCAAATTTTACCAAATATTAACTTGTTGCGTTTTTTTTTTAATTTGAATGTATATCAAAACCTTTCCGAGTAGAATCCAAAAGTAGGGTGCTCGGTAGCGAGGCGGTTAGATGCCGGCCTTCTAAACTTCTGCTCGCATTTGGTCAGGCTCGAATCCTGGAAAATGCGAAATTTTTTCTCAGTTTCACAGGAGTCGATAGGCAATGTGATTTGTCTAGATGCCAATCCCGACGTCTGGTGCTTGCTTGGAGTTCGCGCCGACCACCTAGGGTGGTGCTGTAGGTTTTCCGGGTTTTCCTATAGCTGAAAAGTGAATAGGCCACCAAAAATCAGTAAGTCGCCCCCGAGCGCCACGGCAAATAATAATATTAGCTGTCATCTACGGCACAGGCTATGCTTTTGGGTACATTCTATGTGTGTTTATGAGGAAGTATTTTTTTATTTTTTTCCCGTTAGGAATTTCCCAGACAGGCCCTGTCTCCGGAGCGCCGATACATCCGCCGATAAATGTATCCCAATAACCATTCCCTACGCCGTGGGGTAAGTAACTATTGGGACCGACAATCATGTGCCCTGAGCAGGCGGAGTGATCCAAGAATTACGGCCTTCTGCATTCGTTCGGCTAAGATTTCTGCCATATCACGGCAAGCCGGTATGATTTTTAAATTTGAGAGCAGTGTGTCCATCATTCCACCAAGTACCCCTATTATTAGCAGAGCGCCTTTTACGTTCATAGATTATTTCTTAATTAGGAATGCAGATGTCCAAAGCTGGAGAAACATCGCTCAATTCCAGCTGTAGAGGCTATTGCTGTGAATAATTGATCACAAAGGCCGAAAATGTAGGAAATACAATATCGATATATATCTTGATATTTATTTGATAAATATCTGGATATATATCAAGATATAAATCTTTGCGCCCTGATTATTAGAACCACCATTTCGACAGAATGGTTTGTATAAAGCCTGCGGAGTTCAAAGAGTAGATCTCGATATTTAGTCCGTTTTTCCTCCTCGTTTCGCCAGGAGCTGAAAACTCATAGACGAAAATCGTCCTACTTTGATGGTCGAGGAGGACTACATCAGGTTTATTTGCTTGTATTTGCCTGAGAGTGGGGAATGAGTAGTTCCAATAGATTCGGCACTTCTCATTCTCCACAACGGCCTCAATATCCCCCGGAGCGTAAGGCAACACCGGTTTCTCGTCTACACCGTACGAGTGTCGTAGATGGTAGTACAACACTCGAAGGGCAGCGTTATGCCTGTGGATATAGACTGAGACCGCATAAGCTGGACAAGCTGACAGCAAATGCATTATGTTCTCAGCTGCCCCACGACACGCTCTGCATCTAGTGTCAGGGACCTCTATACCCATCACGCGACTGCGGTAGACGAAATCCATCATTTTGCGAGTTTTTACGTGCAGTTGTCGCAGCTCTTCCTGTGTCCATTTCATTACTCCAAAGGAGTAAAGTAGAATCGGAACGGCATGCTTATTAGTTGCAGCAACTTTGTTCTTCCCCGACAGTTCTGATGACCAGATCTGTCGAAGTTTGTGCTGTTACTTGCCGCGGAGAGAGTTTTTGACAGTATCTCTCCGGCATCCAGATGATGTAGGATGCTTCCGTCTACGAGCTGAACGTCCTCTCCGTACTCCTCGCATCGTCCTCTTTCGAGATGAACCGTAGCACATTTGTCGATCCCAAACTCCATTCCGATAGCATGCGTGTACTCTAGCACCACCCTTAAGGACTGATGAAGGTCCTTCTCTCCGGAGGCATAAAGTTTTAGGTCATCCATGTAAAACAGATGGGTGACCTTATGCCTTCGGTTGCTGGGGGGCTGCAGTTGTATCCGCGGGTTTTCCGTAGTGCAACGGACAATGGCAGTAGTGAGATGCAGAAGAGAAGAGGGCTGAGGGAGTCTCCCTGAAACACGCCCCTTCTAAAGATAACCTGCTCTGGGCTCTGACTTGACCAGATGTTATGGTGAAGCGAGTCCTCCAGAGCGGCATCAGCTGTTCAATGCATCTCACTATTTGATCGGGTACCGCAAGGCATCCGAGCAAATGCATGATGAGCTCATGCGATTTTGTATCAAATACCTTGCGATAATCGATCCAGGCCATTGAAAGGTTACGCTTATACTGCACGGAGTCCTGCGTGATGCATCTGTCGATCAGCAGGTTCTCCTTGCAGCCAGCGACCCCCTTCTTTGACCCTCTTTGCTCATATATCCGTCTGTAAGACGGCTAATTATCAAAATTCACAAATTCAAAAGAGGAGAGCTGTTCAGTTCTAGTTGGTCACTGAGGGTTTTGAAGTTAAGGATTTATTTATTTCCAAGTTCATTTCCCTTCCCTTACTGCACGTATGCAGGATTTTCATGTTTTTTGTTTATTGTTTCTTGTCGATGTTCAGCTGATTTTTTTCAGATAACACATGCTCACGGTACCTTATGTAGAAATGTATCCCTGCCTGGCCTGTATAAGCTGCTAAACAATCCCCACATTCTAATCTATATTACCTTATTTTTTCCATTTATCCTTTTTGGGCTTTGTTTTAAATAACATGTTCCCTAAAGTATTTTTGCTAGTAAATGACGTTATTGTGTCAAATTTTGAAAGACATTTTTAATGTTTTCGAAGAGTCTTCCTGAGTAGTTTATACTAGCATATTTTTTATTTACTTTATTTTCCACATAATTTGACTATAATTCATTTATGATCATTTTTTGTTTTTTCTTTTATATGATTTTGTCAACCAGGTGTACTGGATATGGATATTTAATGCATTTGCTTTATAATTTTGAGTTTTTCTTGGAAGGCCTTCTCCGATTAAGGAATCATAAATGCCCTATGTATCATCGATCTGAATGCTGATAATTTATGTGACAGTGAGCTGAACGAATCTATGGGAATTTTATAATCTGTAACAATGTTCTTTCTATACAGGGTGTCCCGAAACTATGGTGCCAAATTGAAACAAAAGATTCCCCTTGGAAAATAAATAGGACTTTCCCGATATTTCTTTCCTCAAATGTAGTTCGTTGTAGAGATACAGGGTGTTGAATATGAAAAATCAAAAGTAATTTTTATTCATAACTTCCACAGTTTCCAAAATTCTTCAATAAAATTTCAAAGAATGTTTTTGTTCAATAGTTGCTTCTTTTTGAAAAAGAAAACATATTTTGGTTGTTACCAGTGGCGTACAAGAAGGGCATCATTGCCCCTTTTTTCCTATTTTTTACGCCACTGGTAAAATCAGAAAAATTATGCATTTTTCGCATTCCTCATTAAATTTTAAATAAAAGATGTATACTTGTTTGAATCCGGAAAAACTAACCGTTTTTTAAATAATTGCGATTTTATGAATACAAACATACTAGTAATGAAAAATTTGTTTGGCAGAAATCAAATTTACAATCCCAATTATTGTTCCAAATAACATCTTGATATTCAACCAAAAAAAAATTACACTTTCAAATTTAATTGTTTTTTTTTGTAACTATGAATGTGGCGAGAAAAATGCCTTTTTATTTTTCAGTTTCAACACCCTGTACCTCTGCAAGAGAAATGCATGTTGAAATGTCATTGATTTTTTTGGTAAAATATCCAGTTTTAAGTTTAACCAGTAATTAGGATTGTAAAATTCACTTCAGCCGAACATTTTTTTCATTACTATAGTTATGTTTGTATTCATAAAAGCGCAATTATCTTGAAAACGGTTGATTTTTCTGGAATCCAACAAGTATACATTTATTACTCAAAATTTAAAGAGGAATGCAAAAAATTATTAAATTTTTTATTTCACCAGTGGCGTAAAAAATAGGGGAGAAAAGGGACCATGATGCCCTTCTTGTACGCCACTGGTAACAACTGAAAATGTGGTTTCTTTTTCAAAATGAAGCACCTATTGAACACAAACATTACATAATTTTTTTTTGAAAAATTTTCTTAACTGTGGAAGTTATGAATAAAAATTACTTGTAATTTTTCATATTCAACACCCTGTATCTCTGCAATGAACGACATTTGAGAAAAAAATATTAGGAAAGTCATATTTATTTTTCGAGGGGAATATTCTGTTTCAATTTGGCACCATAGTTTCGGGACACCCTGTATATGTTGAACTGAAATTTATTATTCATTCTTGTAATAGTTAGATCGAGAAAGTTAATACTATTATTTTGTTCGATTTGTTTGAGCCGTCAAATCCTACGGGGATATCATCTACATATCTAAACCACAATGAAATATGCTTATGAGATAAGGTATTATTTAAGATACGTGTGTTTTCTAAGTTATTTATAAACATATCTGCTAGTAAGGGGCTCAAAGGTGACCCAGATAATTATTAAAAGACGCACTGTATATAATGAAGACTTGATGTACGAATATAGTTTACTTGATAATGGTTTAACATACCGAAACCGGTCGTATCTAACAATAAAAAATCGTAGTGGAAAATAAACAAAAGTTATAACTACTTTCTCCATACATTCATCATGAATTTCCACAAAGTAAATATATATCAATGGAACACGTTATCTGTTAGTCCGCTGGTGGAAAATAACAATAATGTTTATTCTGTTATGTTTGATGATAACAAGTGCAAGATTTACAACAGATTTAGTTAGTGGCTGAAGCTAAAAATGTAGAGAATGTGTATAGGTTAAAATTTGAAATTCCAAAACAACACTCAGTAGCAAGTGATGTTTTACATCGAAGATTTACTCATCTAAACTACAGTCACTTGAAGTTGATGCAACAAGAAGCTGTTGAGGGACTTGTTTTTAATGGAAATCTGGATCACATTGAAGTATGCGAAATCTGTTGTATCTGCTTTATATACAGTGTGTCCATAAAGTAACCCCCCCCCCATGTTAACTTTTGAACGGATTGGAATTTTCGGATGATTTTTTTTTGTGAAATGGCTGTTCCTTAGCTACTTTTTGACAACAAAAAATAATGCCTATCTTCCAAAATGGCGGCTCGACACCATTTTAAAGAATTTTTTAATTGGTATGGGGGGTCGAACGATACCTCATTTGAAACGTCTTTCAATTCTCTACATGGCAGCATAATTTCAAAAAAAAAATATTGATGCAAAACAAAACGGCGGTACATAATGTTAGAACTATCATAAAGTAATCCCACCCCTGTCAGGTTTTGAACGGATTGGATTTTTTATTTCAATTTTTGAAATGGGAGTTCATTAGCTTTTTGACAACAAAAATAAGTAAATTTTTTCAAAATGACGTCGTTCCGCCATTTTTTTATGGCTAAGGGGGTCGAGTAATAAATTGTTTCAATTGTATTTCAATTCTCTACACAACAAAATATGAAGGTAATATTTATCCAAAAGTACATCCAAAAAGTTAATGTTTAGGCTGACATAATGAGCAACCGTATCATAGGTTCATATTTCTTGAGAAAAAATTTGAATGGAGTACGATATTTGAAGATGCTACAAGAATACATCTTTCCGGAAATAATTCAGGTGGCTGGAAATTACATAAAAAATATAAATTTTCAACAAGGAACACCTTCTCATGATTTCAGGCAAGTAACCAACTTTTTAAATGAACATTTTCGGGAAAGATGGACCCCTTTAGATTTTTTCTTGTGGGGATATCTCAAATCTCAAATGTACAAAACCGTCCCAGGAACGGTAAATGTATTGTAGGAACGCATAAGAGACGTATGCAGGAGGAATCTTACACAAAAAATGTTTGGAAATGTAAAAAGCCAATTTCAGAATCGTCTCTTCATGTGCCAGTCAATGGCGACCATTTATTTTGTTTTTCTTTCTCGATTACTCAGATATTGATAACATTGTTCTTTATTCTGGATGTTTTTCATAATTTTGCTGAAATTTAATAAAACAATCACCTGCCTTGTCACTTAAATTTCATTCGAAGATGACACCCTTTTACAATTTGTAGGAAAAAACTTTCATTCAATGATACCAAAAAAGATTTGATGATTTTACCATCCGACCAAAAAAAAATTTCAAAATAAAATTCCAACCCGTGGACAGACATTTTGTTAAGTTGTTATTGATTTAAATGTCATGTTCGAAAACGAAGCAACAAAATAACAAAACAGTCTGGTGGAATAAGCACTGAGAGGTGTGGTGCGAAATCTTTTCAACAGAGCTGAATCCAACCAAAATTGGACCACATACAAGGCCAAACTCACACAGTACAACAAAGAAATGAGAAAGACAATTGTGGAAGAAATTCTGCGAAGAGGTAACAGATACCCCCATGTGCTCGAGAATCCATAAGGTATTAGCCAAGAAAGGTACTGTAAACCAAGAATTTTCTTGAAAAAGAATGACAATACCTATACGACAACATTTAAGGAAAGCCTAAAGATGCTCACAGAAGCATACTTTCCAGCCTTGGTAATTCTCAACGGACCGATAACAGTAGAAAGCACCAGAAGCAAGCCAAACAGGCCAATAGCTTTGGAAATATCGAGATCAGACCATTCAAATCCCTTGGGATAAATGGAATATACCCCATGTTTCTCCAAAAACGAATGCCAGTAAGCGTATCAGCCGAGTCTACAGCAAACGCTCTAACAAAAAAAAGGGTACCTTCCCTATTGTGCCTGTGGATAAACGTCAACTTGAAAAACAGGAATATCATTGGCGGAATAACACTAACAGCTAGAGCAAACAGGGGATGTCCTCAGGGAGGAGTGCTTTCGCCCTACTCTGTGCCATCCTAATGGACGAACTAATTAAAACTGACGACCTTGCGATTATTGCAGAAGGCAAATTCGCAAGGACAGTCTCGGAGCTTACACAGACAGCCCTAGATATAATCGACAGGTCACCTGTACTGAACGGGATAGAAATTCCATTTGTCCAGGAGCAGTAATGTTCGACCATACTTTAACATGGAATCAACACCTACAAAAAGTTATAGAAAAAAGTACAGTAGCCTTCATTCTGTGCAGGAGAATGTGTGGAAAAAATTGGGGGCTACAACTAAAAATGGCTACATGGCTCTATGCTAGAGTTAAACCAAGCAGGTAGAAGTGGTTCGACTACTCGGAGCATTGCAAAGACAAGCATGTCTGAGTGCCACCGGGGCCATGTGACAACACCGCACTAGAGGTCTTGCTCAATCTGCCTCCACTACATCTATACACCTATACATTCAAGGAGAGGCCAGGTCAGTCACGAGCAGGTTGCTTAGAGGACAAGCACCCATAAGCAATATGCACGGGAGAGACTACAACAAGCTATACGAAGAGTTGGAAAACAACCCTGTTATAAGAATGCCATCAGATAGCATTATTCCAAGATATATCTTTGACAAATCTTTTGAGATAAGTATAACGGACAGGGATGCATGGAAGGGGGGACCGTCCCATCAACGCGGAAATTGCTGTCTACACGGTATAATGCTAAAAGAACCAGTATCTTCACTCCTACGCAAATCGTGGTCGAAGTTTCATTTTTTGCATTTTGGGGCGTGGCATGAGCGTAGTCAGCTCCTCAAGATGCGCAGTAAACCGTTCGGAGTTGCCGGAAGTCTGCAATCTCGCCAAAAATAAGAAGTCTACGAACGACAGTGACTGAATCACCAGTTTGCACTTCATCATAAGACAAATCAGTCTGACATTTGGCAACAGTGTATTGGAAATTATAATTTGAGAAGCTGAAAGCTAACATCGAAGTATGAAGAATCATAATAAATAAAAATTATTAATAAACAGTTACTTGGAGTTTGGCGTTATATTATATTGTTAATGTAACCAATTGATTCAAATCAAATAATTTGAGTGATATCGTTTTTATTGTTGTTTTGTGTTGTCTGGTATATTGATTGAATTTGTTCTTTGTGGCGTGGACAGTTATCATTCAAAACGAGCCTCCTGGAATCACTTTACGAAAAAGTCAATAATCCGATGCCTGTTTTGTGGAAAGAATTCTAAGGACGACTCTTGTAAGTTTCTTCAGATTCCCAAGAGAACAAGACAGTTAAGTACTTTCACTGATACCATCTCGAGTTCATGAACAGGTTATGTTACATTATTAATATTCCATTTTATTTATACAATGTGAATCACTGGAGGTGTGCTTACACAAAATGTGAAAGAAAAAGTGGATGAACACATTTCAACTGATTCATCCGCATCTTTACAATTAATTTACTTCATCCTTTGATTTGTGTGTCCAATAATAGTTATCATCATATGACATACAGATTTCTGTAACTACTTTTATGGAAGAAGTAGGTATTATAATTCAGATATATTTTCATACCTTATTATTTATTTTCAGATTTTCATTATGGAAAGCTAATGTCAATATGGAGAAGTTAGAATCAGTAAGTTCAGAATATTGTTAGAAGTTTCGATTGTGCAGCGAGCATTTCGAAGAGGAAATGTTATCTAGCATGCAAAAAACCCGTTTAAAGATAGGTGCCATTCCAACAGTTTTCAATTTGACATTTGAGAATATAGTTCTAGTTGAGGGTGAGTTTATATTAAGTACATGAAAAATATTGGCCTATAGTGTTCGAACCATTCATATTTCATTAGACTAAGCTCTGCATGTTATCAAGGGTAATGTTTCATTTTAGATGATTCTATAACTGAAGAACTGAAGCAACCAGCAATTCTGCTATTTTAAACTGGAGTTTTACATACACCTGTGCTTGATCCAAGTACTTCAACAGAAACTTTCAACCTTCCAGGAGATATTCAACTCGGTAAGTTTTCATTTCACACAAAGATCTGAGACAATGCCAGCCTTATAAGTAGAATGTTGATTAGATAGTATTTGCTTGGGATTGGTATAAAATTATACAATCAGGTTTTATGTTGACAGTACCTATTTATTGCCAAAGAATAATTCTGATACCGAAATATGAGAATTTTGAGTCGCAGTTTATTTTTTTAATCCTTGACATTAAGATACATTTTTTCCAAAAAAATTCCAAGATGTCACAGATAAATAGGGGAGTCTTTCTTTTAAAAAAAATATTTTATATATTTCCTTATTCAAACACTTCTATGGGTGCGCCCAGATGGCAGAACAGATTGTGTGGGCAAGAGACGATTTCCTGCACAAACATGTTTATTTCTTGTGATAATTCAATATAACTGTTAAATGATTTACACAAACCTTTAGATAGCCTATATTTACATTCATCTAGAGTTATACCTTTATGGAACTTTTGTGTTCATATTTATGTATTGTACCAGGTAGATACTAGATAAAAACAATATAAAAAAACGTATACAGTACAGTAGCAAAATTACTTTGTGTGTTTATTCAAAGACCATGATCCACCAAAGCAGAGTCGGGCGGAGACGATCGTAAACAACCATAGGATATCATTTGCAGAGAGGGTATGGAAACATAATGAAATCCAATTTGCTGTTTATGACAGTCTTCGATTGATCTACCTTGATGCATTATGAGCCTAACTGTCAGTAGCTTTCTCAGACAGAAATATTTCTGTATGAGAAAGAATTTATGAACAATTCATCCCTACTCTGTGTCTCATTTATTCATAACAAATTTCAGTTGTTCCTCCACCGCCAGTGATTCATTCGCCTGATAATGAAGCTATTGCCAAACCAGGATGTTCGAGTATATCAGCCATGACTACCAGTTTTTCAGACAGTCAGCAGCATATTGGTGAGAACTAATTAGATTAGATATAGATTGTAGAGGGGGTCGTAGAGGCTGTGCATCACCACTAGCACTTTGACCTAAAAGGTCTCTTGTGTGTGTGCGACTACTAATTAACTCATGTTGATGAAAAAAAATGTAAATATGGACATTTCACTCTTTCACAGATAACAATAACTAATTATAAATGTCCAGATGATACTCTCAAAATGTCTAATTTCATACTCGGCATGATTTCTTCAAAATCATTTTCTAATTGTGTATGTTGCCCTATTCAAAACCAATTATTATTATTATATTTTCTAGATGCAATGACCCAGACATCTCAAAAATTGACGAGCAATACTCCCTGAAAAGTTATCAACTGCATAAAAACGCAGATTGATTTGACAAATAAGTCACCAAAAGGCTCTAGGTATTCCTCCGATTATAAACAGTTTGCTTTAACAGTATATTTCTTGAGTCCAAAAGTTCACAAATTCTTGTCTAAAATATTTCGATTACCCTCAATGAGAACATTATCTCGAGTTAGCAACAAATGGGATATTAGTCCAGGTTTCAGTGACTTTTTGTTTTCTGTAAATTGAAATCATTATGTTGACTGAACAGGCCAAATATTGTATTTTCTGTTTGGATGAAATGTCTCTGAAAACTAATTTATTCTACAATTTATCTGTTATCTGTTGAATTTTGGAGGCAATGTGAGAATTGATGAAAATTGTTATTTACTTTTCTTTATTTATAAGTGTGGAATTTTTTTTTAACTCTGAAATTCTTCAATTGAGAACTGTGAAGAACCAAAATAATAAAGTCTTGCAGTAAATTGAATATTGTTAAACATTTCAAGTAGTATGTTATATTTTTATTTTTTCATTAAATTTCGCCATATTGATTGTTTTGATGTGCATCTTGCTCAAGCCAACTGAACCTCTCTTATTAGGTGTGTTCTTTTTCAACTTTTGCTTCTTATCTCATTTCTGTAACTTCCGTAGCTTAATTCCACAGCTTGGTTGGAACCAAACATGAAGTATATTTTAGGTAATATTATTATTAGTTAAATTTTGGAAGCAAGGTGAGAATTAATGAGAATTGTTATTTTCATTTTATGAAAACCCAAAATTCTGATACTAATTGCATGTTGAAATCATTCATTTGTCATATCTCATCTAATAGCATTGAGTAATGTCATAAATACTGTCATTTACATACAGGTGTGATAGGAATCACTTTCTCTACCTTTTTCTTAATCTCTTTCCTGAATGTCATTTTTTTATCCTAATAAAATAAAATTTATATTATAATAAGTGTATATTGTATGTATGTAGTACATTTTTTTTTTTAATTGAGCACAATAGCAGGTGGTAATAATCCAAAAATTTCAATAGTAACAATTCTCGTTATCGTAGAATATGTATAGTGTACAACTTCCGAGAATGGAAATCAACATAATGGAATTATCTGTGTTCTTTTGTATGTTTTGTTTTATATGTAGAAGTGATATAACCAATTGTATATAGCAATAAAATATGTCTCAAACTTTCAGTTGTTTAATTTTCAATTGGTCTTTTCCACATAATATCGATGTCAGTCATAGGTATGATTGTAACCTTTAGTATGACGGTGGCTTCTTTTGAACAGGGGTCAATTACCCAAACTAAAAATACTCCTACGACTCGCGTTTCGCTGACGATGCTAATTGAGTCTAGTTTCGCTGACCAAGTTAGTATCTTCAGCGAAATGTGCGTCGAATGCGAACATTTTCAGTGGTGTGTGAATAATTGAGCTCTGAAAGTTTTCATTTCAAGTCGCATAAGAGATGAAAATTATACGGTTTAATTTTGGGGCAGAACTTCTCCAAGCTTTTCAACTATTGCCATATTAAATTATTTATTCATTTGCAAATATTAAATGGCTTCTGATTGGAATCATTTAGTCAATGTACCATTTATAAATTATCCGAAATATTTCATATCTGTGGTCTTGAAAGATGTTCCTTTTATTTTAAATCAATGCTGCTTGAAAGGGAAAAACAGTCTAAATTTTCTGAATCATTCTTTCTCTCAGGTTTTTCAGATTAGTGAGAATAATTATTCATTCCATAAAGTCTAAAATGCATTGCATATGCAATAATTCTGTTTTCCCATTGTGAATAGAACTTGATCACTTTGAGGTCTGTTGAGAATCTTTCAACAGAAGCTAGTTTGAAACGAGGCACTAAATCAATGTCTGTTTTTACTGAAAACCAGTGTTGTGGAATTTGAGAACACATGTAATAACCAATTGAACTATGTAAAACTTTTCTTATAAAATTTCATTGAGTGAGTATAGAGAAATATATTGGCTTTGATTAAAGAAATACGATATGAATTCATGAACTCATGTCACATTCTCTTCATAAAGAAGTGAATAACAAAGAAACTCGTTCATTGAATAATAATAAAATAATAAACAATACAATACAATAATTACAATCCACAAATTGATTCAATAATTCTTGTATCCTTAAAGTTTCCTAGAGTTATTTGGTCATTTATCCATATGATGAAATGTTCCATTGCATTATTATATTTAAAAAAATACAGGCAAACTTCTGAGAGATGTAAGGTTTCATTTATTGATCATATTCCCTCTGAATTAATAACATAACAAGAAAATATATTCACACTAACACGTTACAACACCGACTTTAAACATAAATAATATGTAAATATAATCAATATTAAATAATTCTTACTTTTGATGGATAGTAATTTTTAAATTTAAAATACTCATGAATATAAGTAAAATGTTTTGTGTGGGGCAGCGTATGCTAGAATTCATGTGGCGGGCAGTGCATACAACCTAAACGAACGTCGACATAGTTGCGCGTAGTGGGCAGAATCAGGCGGCGCAATTGAAATCTCGTACCACCGAGATCAAAGGTGCCGACGCCAAGCGAATTTACTGGTTCTTTTAGCATTATACTGTGATATAGGTTCAAGAGTCGGCATTTATGCGCGACGATATTTCAAAAGGAAATTGTCAAAATACACCATTGCGCTTAAGAGCTAATATGGCATGAGGTTTCTGAAAAAACTATTGTCATTTACTCAGACAGCCAAGCTGCGATAAAAGCAGTGAACTCAAAGCAAGTTACCTACAAACTTGTTTGGGACTGCATTGAAGCCCTAAACGAGCTGGGCAGTCAGAACAGACTGACCCTAGCCTGGGTACCAGCACACACAGGTTATAGACAATGAAGAGGCCGATTCACCAGCCCGTGAAGGGGCAAGTAAGGCCCTGAATGGCCCAGAACCGATATGCGGAATGGCAAAACTGCACTAAAAACAAACACCAATCATGGATCCAACAGAAATCTCAAGAATAGTGGAATAATTCACCAGGACTGAGACAGGCCAAAGAGTTTATCAAAACCGCAGCCAACATTCACAGAATATCTAATCCTTAATTTTTGGCAATCACTGGAATGGATATCATGAATTCCAGAGGGTTCGAGCTGAATTTTAAAGACGGTGTCCTACGTGTGAACGGAGAAGAGCTGTTGCTTCATGGGAGAAGTGAAGAAATGATTCGCGTCCTGCTGGCTGAAGACGTGAGCGTACCAGAGAGGGCAACGGGAACGTGGTGATGTTTGAGCCCAAGATCCACGACGAGAAAATTGGACGAGGAATCGCACTGGGGAAGACCTCGTTGCGAGTTGATAAATTTATGTCGATAAGGCAATGAATAAGGCAATGAATGTCAATTATTACCCGGTGACTTTGAAGAAAGGGGCAATTTTGCTATTTTTCCGTAAACCAGCTTATTTCGTTGGGGCACTGCTCGTCAATTTCTTCTGTGATTAGGAGTGTACGCGGCACTGTTAGCCAAGCCAGTAATTTGCCAGCAGAATTAGAGAAGTTGGATGCCATCTCGTCCAAAGACATGGGACCAGCACAACATTTTCGAAATCGGAGTAGGCAGAGGTGGTAGGACAAAGGTGGTTAGCATAAGATCGACAATGAGAATGCCCGACCAATTCGGCAATCAACTAGAAGACTTTTTTATGCTGAGAATGAAGAGACTGACAAAATAGTATGCGAAATGGAGAAAGAGGGATCAACACGCTTTTGTGTAGACTACCGTCAAGTGAACAACCTGAAGAAGAACAGTTATTCTCTTCAAAGAATAGACACCTTCGACACGTTAGCTTGCCCTACGACTTTCTCGACCCTCGATTTGAAGAGCGGATATTGGAAAGTAGAAGTGGCTCCAGAAGCTCTAGAAAAGGCAGCCATCACTGTGGCAGTTCACAGTTATGCCATTCGGGCTTTGTAATGCTCCAGACACTTCTGAAAGACTAATGGAGATGGTTCTGAAGGGACTTTCATGGAAGACGTGTCTGGTATACCTTGACGACATAATAGTGGTTGGCAGATCTTTCGAGGATCACGTGAAAAACCTGAAGGGGGCATTTCTGCAACTGAGAAGCTCCGGACTGAAAATGAGCCCCAAGAAATGCCATCTGTTCCAAAAAGAAGTACGATATCTTGGCCACATAGTTTCTGGGTAAAGAGTAGCGGTAGATGAACAGAAGATCAAAGCTGTAAAAGAATTGCCAATTCCAAAAGACAACAGCTTCGAAGGTTTCTTGGTTTGTGTACCTACTACCGCCGATACGTGCGGTGATTTGCTAACATCGCTAAATAACTGAACAGGCTCACGGAAAGTTGAGCACAGTTCCAGTGGTCCGAGGAATGCTGGTTGAGAACGCTGAAAACGGCCTTGATCAACGCACCCGTTCTGATCTATCTCCTTCCTTCAGTTCATTATGGACACGGACGCCAGCAACGTGGGACTTGGAGCTGTCCTGTCTCAGATCCAAGGACAAGAGAAGATCATTGGTTACTTCAGCAAGACCTTCCGTAAACCGGAGCAGAATTATTGTGTCACCAGGCAGGAGCTGTAGGCAGTTGTTAAAGGAATAGAGCAATTCTACAAATGAAGGAAGATTTCTGTTGAGAACTGACCATGCAGCTCTCAAATGGCTTCTTTGGTTCAAAAACCCCGAGGGTCAGGTAGCTCGCTGGATTGAGATACTCCAGTAATTTGACTTCGAGATTGAACATAGAGCGGGACCCAGCCATAAGAATGCAGATCGCGAAGACCATGCCCAGATGACTGTTCCAGAAGGACCAAGAGAAAGATCCAGTCTTGATTTAGTTATCGGCTGGAAGAAGAGTAATCGAAGACCGTCGTGGCAGGAAATAGCCAGTTATTCTCCAGTCGTTAAATCTTACTGGGCCCAATGGATCTCTCTCACACTGAACAATGGAGTCTTGAAGCGTGTGTTGGAGTCGGAGGATGGCGGGGAAGAAATGCGTCAGAAATTCATGATGTGGTCAGCGGAGGGCATTTGGGGTGACAAAGAATTGTCAAAGACTGGTGCAGAAAGTGTGCTTTATACGCTGCCAGCAATAGGCCTCGATCAAGACCTAGGCGACGATGCGCCAGTACAATGTGGGCAGCCCATTTGAAAGGATCGTCATTGACATCGCTAGTCCGCTTCCACACTCTTGACTACGGGAATAAGTACATCCTTGTGGCAATGGATTACTTCGGTAAGTATGCCCTGTCCAGACAAGTAGCCACCACCGTCGCCGACGTCTTGGTAAAGGAATGGATATGTCGATTCAAAATTTCGAGTCAAACCTGTTCCAGGAAATGTGGCACATACTGAACATCTCGAAGACGAGAACCATAGCTCTACATCCGCAGTCAGATGGAATGGTCACCTGTCCAAGATAGTCTTTAGCCACCAGAAAGTTTGGGACAAGTAACTCCATTTGTTCCCGATGGCCTATCGTTCCGTAGTACACGAGTCAACTGGCCAAACTCCTGCTAGTATCATAATGGGCCGAGAGATGCGACTTCCCTGTGACCTAACGTTTGGGACATCAACAGGACAAGACACTGCGGGAGAGGACTACGTCAGCAAACTACAACAGAGAGTGGACGACATCCATAAACGAGTACGTTTGAACATCTAGAGTGCGAGCGACCAAATGAAGGAGATCTACGAGATCAAGGCCGATGCTGGTGGATATCAGACAGGTAACCTTGTTTAGCTGTACAACCCTAAACGTCGCTGTGGACTATCACTGGAGTTGCGGAACTCGTGGGAAGGTCCGTACAAGATCATGAAGAAGATTAATTACCTCGTCTACCGAATCTAGAGACCACCACGATGAAAAACCAGGGTAGTCCACTTCAATAAGTTGTCCCCTTATACTAAAAACCACGACCAAGTCCGCACCCTCAGGCCACCGGAGCATGAATTCCAGAAGTTCATGTCCCTGTACTCAAACGGACAGAAAGTTCTACATGGAGTATAACTCGAGAGGAGCCACGAGACCTATTTGAGATATCTACTGATTATGCGCCAGCTCACTGTGAGGCAGAAGATCTCCAAAAGTCCAGAGGCATCGCTGTTGTATTCTCGGGGGTAATACCACGAGTGCTCGGAATACTGTCGATATGTAATTCTGTCGGAAATCGACAAGATCAAATTGCTTGGAACACCACCAGTCCGCTAGGACGAGTGGTGTCACCTCAAAGCAATTTGATCGAGTTTAATATTTCTGACATAATTAACGATAGTATTGTGAGCACGAGTTGTATTTATTGAGATAATTTCAAGAGCCAACGAAGTTAGGAAAATGTATATTCTTGTTCATTTTAGTTCAATGAATAAAAGCTGTCAGACTGACATTTATGATGTCATCCTTGCTAGCGAGATATATCCTTCATTTTTGTTTGCATGCGTGGTTGCCCATGACGACGTGGTATTACCGGCTCAAAAGGAAGGAACTGTGTACTATCAGTGAAGCACCGTTTTTATTGGTTCTCATATCGCAGGAGATGCGAGTTTCATATAGCGAGTGAAATTATCAGAGAACAACGTGAACAGAACCCAGAAGGGTCAGAGAAATATCTATTATCTGGTTACCAAGAAGCATTCTCGAGATAAGCCGTCATATGAAAATGTCTGGAAGAGTCTTACCAGATTTAGAGACACGATGCTGGACCAGAATCTTGTGGACCTGGCAATCCCAAAATTGTTCGGTGGGATAGTTGTGTTGGATTGGAGAGTTATTAGAAACAAGTTGGAGTAGATATTCAGATTGAGCGGCGTCAAAATTTAGGTGTGCTGTAACCATCTTCCTCGACCCAATGTGAAGAATGTGGAGTGTTACTTCCATCGAACTTCAAGATGCAGAAAAGGAGAATCTTGCAGGAATCGACACACTCCAAGGACGACATTTCGGGATGAAACGTCTTTGAGAAGGGGGCAATGTAACAACCCTGAAGCCGGACCTGGCCGCGATATTTACGCTCAGTCTGCTCGGGTGTTCTCACCTCTGTTCGTTAACGGTACACCTATAACTTATCGTTCTATCCACGTCTAGAATTTACGAGAGCCATCTGAACGAGTCACCGTTGAGTCGCGGCTGCTCGAGAATGGTAAAAAAATTCTACTTGCTGGTATATAGGACGCTAAACATCAGAGGGCAGGCAGAGTCGCAGTTACAGATATAGTTCAAGAGTTCGCAAATAGACAGAGTAGCGACAGTGACTGTGATATAAATGTTCTAAATAAATTAAGTTATCGTAAATAAATTAGGAAACTATGGTTCATTTTTACTACACTATGATAATGAAGATTAATTTAGGATGTTTAAAAATAATCTGAAATTATTTTTAAGGATCCAGATAATATGGAATATTCAAGAATATTCTAAAATACTCCAGAATGCTCGATAATTCGAGAATTGGAATGTTCTAAATTGAATCAGTCATTTGAGAAACGGCACAAGTCAATGTTGGATCATTTTTCAGGAAACCAAAAAAAGTGAAAATGATAGATCTTTGAAAAAAAATATATTTTTTCAATAATTAGACTAAAATTTGGTCTATTTGGAATTCTATGTGGAACGATGCGTTTACCCTTGAAGAGTATTTTAATGCAATAATCCCAAAATGGCCGACATATTGACATGTGCTGTTTCTCTGTTTCTCAAATGACCGATTCAATTGATCTATATTGAGTTGTAATATTGGACCCTTGCTGTTACATTAAATTGTTTGTATCCAACAGTTATATCAGAATTCTACGACTACTGTGGTGATATGGCAATTTGAAAACATCATGGTTTCCTGGTTATAATCAAGTTTTAAGGATAATCATGCATAGGCATTTCAATTCGCATATATTCATGAAAATTATAAGCCTCTATAATTTGAAGCAAGAGTTTCAAGTATATTGCGAAGTGGAACGCTCACGCACGATTATCATCTGAATTGGAATATAATCATGAAATCACTGTTTTTGGATTGCCATATTATAACAATTCACAATAGTCGTGGTCTTCTGATATATGAACCAATGTAACAGGGGGGGTTTTGGAAAGAACAATTTTTCAATTCAGTGTTCTCTAGTGTGAAGAAAATAAGAAAGTTCTGTCATTACCAGAATATGTTTCACTACAATCAAGATATTCAGAAGAAAAAAATTGATATTGTGAAGAGATTGAAAAATGCTCCAAAAAAAATTTGTTTTGAATTTTTTCAAATAATTGCTTGAAACTCTGTACCTATATGAATATAAAATAACAGGCAGAATTTTGGTGTACTGCCAATCTGATATGGAAAAAATAATTGAACGTTGTGATTGTGAGCCTTCAGCCTATTCTAATAGTACCATTTTTGGTTTGTGGAAATGTGGGATAGCCAAGTTAGGATTACTGGAAATCTGATATGGAGGTTATTCTAAATGGATACCGTACTTTTCAATCAGATGAATCTTGCTTGGATATTTGAACTTTGTGAGGTGGTGCTTTAGGTTTTCCGGTTTTTCCTACAGCTGAAAAGTGAATACACCACCAAAATCATCAGTAAGTAGCCCCGGAGCACACCGGCAAATAATAATAATAGCCGTCCTTTACCCGCACAGGCTATGCCTTTGGGTACACTCTGAGTGTTTATGAGGGAGTATTATTACATTATTATTAATGTAAGTTATTCTATTTAGCTGACATGAAATAACATATTGAAATCTAATAAATTTTCAAGAACTATTGCAGTAAAAAAACGTCAGAAAGCCAATAATGAAAAAAAAATTAAATATTAAAACAAACGGAAGAAAGTCGGTATTTTTCATTAATTCATTTTAACCAAAACCAAAATATACTTGACACATGCAGAGTTTCGAAACGTAACTAGGTGAAAAAAAACTTATAATTTATATTTCAAACAATAAATAAATGCTAACAAGTACCTTTAGTGCTTTTGCCAAAATCGCCCATCGGCGACGAGCCACTTTTTTCTTTTCATTTCCAAATCGTAAAACTTCTTGGAAATCAATATTGTATTTAGAATCTAATCCGAATATGTCTTTAGTTTGGTCCATAGAATGAGCATAGTTAATACCTTGAAAGCTGTCGGACTTGCCTGAAAGGCAATTCGAAAAAAGTGAATAGTGGTACCTAATTAGAATGATGCGTCAAATTTCTATCCTTCATGCTTTTATTTATATAACAATGGTAACACGTGTGAAATAAACAAACTATTGAAATAAGCGCAGTCCAAAAATAAAGTCACATAAATTGCCCATAACTATTTCATTTAAAAAAATATTGTGATCGTTAAATAAACACTTACATGTTTGATGTTTGTACGTTGAACAAACGATCAATTCACTTCCAAGTTTATATTGAACTACTGGAATGGAATAATGAAAACTGTGTAACTGCAGAAACGTGCTGAAACTTTTAAATGAAATCTGAGAGTTTCAGTTCAACTTTAAAGTTGACATTCAAACATTCGTCCATGTATCATGTATACTAAAACCAAAAGTCAAAACATTGCATGTTGCATGTTACGTCACGAATCACGGAATCACACAACACAGATACAGTAGGAGGATATCGAGGATCTACGCCCGTATGCACCGTTATGCACCGTTTCACAAACTAATCTGGATTAGTTGATCTCGCTTAGGCAAAGTCTAGTTATTTTGTAATTTTGTATGCACCGGTTCCGGATTAGTTAATCCGCGTTGACAATCTGACAACACCACATTTCTTCAAAATAAAAGAATATTTTGATAGGAACATGGCCGCATCACAAATTATAGAAACTTACAGATGAGACGGCAGACAAGGAACGTTATTTGAGGAGAGAGATAGAAAAGCGCAAAATTTAAAGGGCCAAATTGACATCTGACATTCAAAGACCTCTTCTACTTCAATCTTTGACAGATGTCAAATATTACAATAACTAATAACAACAACAAATGTTCTCGATGGGAATGATGAATGATAGGATTCGAAATTGAACCGTCGTAGCGAAAGCATCGTCCGGAGAGATTACGAAATTGAAGAGTAAAAGAATATTGAAGACTAGTGATACTCATTGGACAAATAGAAACAGGTGTGTGCAAGATCTATACTAACGTAATTTCTGCCTTCTTTCTATCTATCGTAATAACAGAGTTGACGAACATTGCATTAATAAATAGAATTCATGAATAACGAAGCGGGAGGAGGCTCACCTCCTCCCAAAAATTCATCAAGGAAAGAGATGTTGAGTATGAAGTCTTCAGTGGTGACAGCAATGATGCCGAGGTAGCCGAATTTGTAAGTTTAGTTCAGATAATACTAATACTAATCCAAACGAGCTAGATAATTCAGCTTCAAGGCCATCACTAGATTTACATTCCATGGAAGCGGACATTTTTTACAAAGAGAGAAGATTAGGACCATTTGTAGTCATTATAGAAGCCACGGAAAAATCCGGAAATATTGGTAGCTTCAATCATTTAAGAATTGCGAAAGAAATATTTGATCTGAAACTAGACAATATTATAAGAATTAGGAATAGAGGGAGAAATAAAATAGGAGTTGAATTCAATAATTGGAAAAGTGCTAACAATTTTCTATTGAATGAACAAATAAAAGAGAGGGGATATAATGCTTATGTCCCTTTTAATTATGTTACCAGTAAGGGTGTAATTAGAGGCATTCACAGACAATGAGATTAAAGATTTAATTAATTGCCTATATAGGGTTCTAAGTGCAAAAAGGATGAATAGGAGGATAAGGGAAGACAGGGTTAATAAATATGTTCCAACAACTACAGTACTTATTACTTTTGAAGGGGTAATACTTCCAAAGTTTATTGACATGTGCTATATGCAATACAAGGTCCAAATATTTATACCTCCGGTAACTCAGTGTTACCAATGTTTTATGTTCGGTCATACAAAAAAGCAATGCAAAGGTAAACGAAGGTGTGAGAACTGTGCAGGAGTTCATGAGGATGACGAGGGTTATGAAAAATGTGAAAAAATTAAATGTCATAATTGTAATAGTATGCAACATAAGTCAATAAGTAAAGAGTGTCGAAAATTTGGCAGACAGAAAAAGATATGAGAGAAGATGAGTTTTGAGAATAAATCATTTTTTGAGGTTGCCAAAGCATTCCCAAGGAATCAGATTATTAATAATCGTAATCCCAGAGATTATCCAAATTTACCGAATATACAAACTTTACCAGGTGTTGAAATAAATAGAATTGATGTCTCGCAGAGATAAGCTGTTCATAACGAGGATATATCAAGTTATAAACGAACTTACAAACAATCAAAAATAATTAATTTGGTGCTGTCACACCGAACTGTATTGTAGTTGTTTATGCTGATTTCAAAATTATGTATGTCTGCTGTTGTTCTTGATTCACTCAGGATGATGAACGATGGATTCAATAATGCAATACTTGTTATAATATCTGTTTTGTGTGCAATAAAACTCTGAACATTTAAATAAATTATATCTTCATTGTACTGTAGTGGTTGAATATTAGGCTTTGCTAATTGTTTTTTTGGATATTCGCATTGTTAGATTTGGATACTATTGTTGGAACTGAGTATAAATACCTGATTGTTTTCGAATTATGTCCATTTGCAATTATTCTATTCAACTCTTCTTTTACTTGTTCATAATATTCTCTTTGCTTTCTTGTTTGATCGCCGAATATGATCACTGGCTTCAATTTATCTTTTGACTTCAAAACTTCCTTTGCATCTTCAGGGATTGCAAAAGTTACCTTCATTAATCTATTAAGTCCATTTCCAAATTTACCTATTCTTTGCACTTTGATACGAGTGTCAGATATGCTGATATTATCAATCAGTCTAAGAATTGTTTGCACTTCTTCTGCATTCCTTTCAGCTCGGTTCTGATTAGAGGATTCATTGATATTCTTGAATATAACATTTTTCGCACAGTATTTCCTTTCATCTATTTCAGCTATAACATGTTCAAACTGCACACTGGAGTTTATAGCTCCAATAGGAGTTTGAATTTCATTTTGGCTCTCCTTCATTCCCTTGAGTTCATTGATTCTTGTTTCCAAGTTTTCAATCTTATTTAAGAGAACCGGTAGAATTCTGAATCCCTGCTCACAGTCCTCGCATAAAAATATCAATTTTTTCTTCTTTAAAGTCATGCATCTCAACTCTGTACTAGACGGCTTTGAGCAATCACAACATATATTTCTCTTGCAGCCATCACAGATAATAACAAAGTCATCTTCATGACTTCTTTTACATGTTGAACACACTGGCATTTTGTTGAAGCATTTATCAGATTGATAAAATTATTCAGTGAGCTCCCGGACTATTGCAAGTAATAAAAGTCTATAGTTGTTATCAGCAACAGATTTTTTGTGGATTGTTTTTTCTTATAATGGCTCGGACAATATAAAGAATTGGTTCATCAATTGTATTAGTTGCATATGTTAGGTAATCACAAATTTCTAACGAGATTGAAGAACACTTTCTGAATTTTACACCAGTCAAAAAACGAAAATTTTAGACTTATTATAACCACTTCAAAAGCGTTTTATTTATGGAGCACTTCTTTTACAAAGCAAACACAGCCAACTTACCATAGCAATTGATATATATATATGTGCCGAAGAGAAAACCAGGAAATGGTAAGCCAGGTAATCCATGGTGGGATGAATAATGTGAGTATATGGTTTCAGAAAGGAAAAGAGCTTTAAATCACTTCAAACATTACCCTACTTTAGAGAATTACATCCTTACAAAAAAAGCAATAGCAACTACCAAAAGGTTTCTGAATGAAAAGAAAAGGCTAGGGTTTAAACTTTTTTGTTCGACCATAAATAGGGACTCCTAACTCACTTATGTCTGGAACATGATTAAAAAAAATTCCAACAGAAATCATGTTGTATCCAAAAAATTTTTGCCTACCAGTCGCATAGCAAAAGAGTTAGTAGAAAAAGTGTCTATGGGAGACATCAGGCCGCAATTCTCTTTAAGAATAACGCAAGGTTCATCAGACCCTTTTACCATGAATGAACTTCATTTTGCATTTAGACTGAAAAAATTTACCAAACCAGGAAAAGATGGCATACCTATCAAATGTTTATTTATTTGCCGCCGGCAATGCAGCAACAGTTATTAAACAATTTCAACAAATTCTTAGGTAACGCCACCTTACCAGATGATTGGACGGATTATACTATTATAGGAATACCCAAAAATAGAAATATCGTAGATGAAGTTACCAACTTAAGACCCATTGCATTGGAAAGTTGTGGTTTAAAACTTTTGGAACGGATGATAAAATTCAGGTTGGATTGGCATTTTGAAAACAAGCAAATTTTATCAGACTACAAGATAGGATTTCGAAAGGGTAAGGGTACTATGGACAATATCGCATTTTTAACTTCTTACGTTCAAATGGCTTTCGGGTTGACTCAACAAGTCATAGGGGTGTTTTTGGATATCAAAGGGGCATACGATCATGTAAATATATACACCTTGTATAACTATCTATTAAAATATGAAGTAAAAACTGACTTAGCCAATTTAATATTTCGGATACTTGATAATAGAAAAAACTTTTTAACGGATGATACTGGGGATATACACGGGCCAAGTATAGCAACAAAGGGGTTACCTCAGGGTTCACCGTTGAGCCCGATACTTTTCAATATCTATCTATGCTCGTTATTCAATCTAGTTCCTATTCATAGTAAGGTGCATACGCCGATGATATCATAGTATTAGTAAAGGGAGGGGATATCTCAGACTTAAATACAAAAATTAATGAAACTCTGCAGATCATCAATCTGTGGATGATGGATCATGATCTAACATTAGCTAAAGAAAAATGTGAGGCATTACTGTTCAGACCTAATACCAAAAATACAACAAATATACAAATCAGACTAGGAGGTGAAATTATAAAAGTTAGTAATGAAATCAGATATCTGGGGGTCACCTTCACACATAACCTAAAATGGGATAGACACATTACGAACATAGAACATAGGGCAAATCAAGGTATCAACACCATGAAGACGTTTTGTAGAGTTTGGTGGGGAGCTGACCCAAAGACCATGATTCTGGCTTTCAATGGTATAGTCAAGGCACATTTGGATTATGGGAGCATCTTGTTTAGGCCTAGTTCAAAGAAATGTTTAGGTAAATTGAATAAAATACATAATCAGGACATGAGGATCATTACCGGGACTATGCGGTCCACACCTATTACTGCATTATTGGGGGAATCAGGAGAGATGAGCCTCGAATTCAGAAGGAAATGGCTGTCCACAAAATTTGTTCTTAGTAAATTAGATCATAATCCACCTATTTTGTATATTTTACGTACCTTACGAATCATTTGTGATAATATGACAGAATATTGGCGGGCGAGAGAGGTTCCCTTATTGGTAGAAGCACTAAACAGAACAGTACCATTTCAACCAGACATTTATACAAATGAAATTATACCGTGTTACAGTTTTGACATGGAAATTCTTCTTTATCAACCAATTTTCGTAGACATGGGTCTTAAAAAATATGATTATAGCTCTAAACAAAAGTTCAAAGTATTTGAGGACTCTAACAAGGAGAATTTTAATTTTGTATTTACGGATGCATCGAAAACTGGTGAAAGGGTTGGTTATGGTATCTACATACCTCGGATACATTTTTCTTATTCAGCTAGACTCAAAGTTGGTATCAACATTTGTGAGGCGGAACTTATTGCAATCCACCAAGCAATGATTGTTTGTTTCGAGAAACATATGTCTAGAATTTTTATCATCACTGATTCAAAAAGTGCTCTGGGCAAAATTAAAAATAAAGATAAGGCACATAACATTGATTATCTCACAATGAACATTAAACAAATGGCATATATGGCATCATTAAAAGATATCGTGTTTAAATTTGCATGGGTTCCCGGACATTCAGATATAGAGGGAAATGATAAAGCGGATCAATTGGCTAAAATAGGTTCGGCACTCAATGTTCCACTGAATATTAAAAGAGATAAAAGCGGGTTTTTGCCGGTGTTACGCACAAACATTACATATGAATTTTACAACAAATGGGAGCAAGACATTGAGGTTAAAGGCTTACAGTATTCGAAGATCCAACCCACATTTCCTTTGGAGATGTGGTTTTTCAGGGTGTCATGTAACTTCAATAATAAGAATGAGGACAGGGCACTGTTTGACTAAAGAACGTCTATGGAAAATAGGCATAAAAGATGATCCTTATTGTGAATGTGGTGGAATTGAAGATCTAAATCACATATTACTTGAATGTTCGATTAATGCTGTTCCGAATGATGATTTCTACTTTTTACTAGTACAGAAAGGAATGAGAACCCCATATATGTTTATTGAGGTTCTCATGAATTTAAATCCGGCATTAATTAAAATGATTATTAAATTTTTGGATTATAACAAAATCCAAATTTAACAAGTCTTTTCGACAATCTGTTTATTTACACCTACAAGCTATATCCTATTATTCGTTCCGATCCTCATGTTTGTGATGTTTTTCCTACTAACAATTTTTAGCACAAGATACACCTGAAGAGCGACTATACCCGATACCAAATATACTGGACCAGCGAATCTAAAGGACCTACTACTTTGGATACAGTATTGCCGAGAGCAAGACTTCTGTATTCAGCGGACGAAGCCCTTATTACGGACGCAATAAGGGGAGAGCTGGATAATAGCCCCAAAAGGAAGCTACATCCAAGAAGTTAGTGAAAGAGAAATGTTCCCGATCACTCGATCTCAGTATAAACCGTTGATGAAATCCGTCAATCATTGTTTTTCGTTATTAGGAAAGATAAAGATATACCATTTACGATTATTAGATTTTCCTTGAAGTATAACTATGAGTGATGAACAGAATAAAGCACCCCACAGGGGAGGTGGAAGACATTATTGTAATATAGAAACTGCAGATGTAATATAGAAACTGCAGAAATAGTAACAGCAAATCCGACAGCATCAAATTACATAGTTTTCCATATGGAGAAATTAAGTAAGTACTTTTTTGTTTATTCAATGTCATAAAATACTCGCATTCTACCCAGGAACAATCATTAGAAAAAGCAAAGGGTTGGATTCTTAAATGTAGCTATTGAATTATTACGATTAATGATAGTGATTTAACAGATTGATTACGTATGTGTATGTGTTTTCTTGGGATATTTTTAGTAATATGTGAACTGTTTAGTGATAAGAAAGAATGTTCGTCAATGATTGGTTGGACCGATATTTCTAACCAATCATATTTTCTTATGACTTCAAACTGCTGCTTAAATTCACCATACTGATTGTCTTATTGCATTACAGGTGCAGAATATGGATAGAAGCTTGTGTATAAGAGAAAGATTATACTAACAGTAGGTACGAATCGACCTTGAACTTTGGACTAACGGTACGTCGCTGGTCTGCGTTCATCGTGTGACGTAGTCGAGAGAGATCCCTTAGATTGATAACAATTCTCCAGTACCGCGCGCTGCTAAATTTCGGTGCGTCGCTGTGTATGGCGTTCATCGAGTCGCGATAGATCCCTTAGATTGATAACAATTCTCCACTACCGCGCGCTTATAATATATAATAAGAATAATGATTGTGGATGACATATTCAGACTCAAAATACAGGATTTAAGAGAAAAAAAAACATGGCGGCTGTCAAATGTTATACCTGGTGTCTCAAATAACAATATTTAAGAGAAAAATCATGTCAGCTTAACGGAGGTCGTCACCTTCAATGTGCGATACCCATTGAACCGTTCAATCTTCCGTCCAACTGTATTCGTTGACACGTGTCGATTGTCTCGTAAAAAGGTGTGGATGGACGGCTTCCGCAAAGTTTCGGATTCCTCCGAACCCATCTTCAGCCACCCACCGCTCTGCTCCTAGTTGCCTGGAGGGCAAGGACGTCGTCACCCAGGGATTTCGGGTGGCAACTTCCGTGTCCCAGCCGACACCTGATTCAAGATCTGCCTTTCTAGCTCTATTTGCATATACTGGCTGTGCACGTGTGTTCCCTTGGGAGGTACGCTGAACCCGCCCCTGGAGAGATATGGGAATGCTAACATCCCCAACTCCCTCCGAGAGCCTTCCACCACCCCCTAGTTCGTCCACTAGGGCCTCAGCATCACCCGGTTCCCTTAGGGTATGCACATCTATATCCTGTGGCCTCCGCTGTGGTGCGTGAGGCACACCCAATGACCTCGGAGCGCTTCGGCGCATTCCGAAGGGGCGTACCTCACGAGCTTCGCCAGCATGGACTCCTGAGTAGCCCTCCGACCTACAAACAGAAACATTTCTCGTTATTCTAAATTGCTCCAAACGGGCTTCCAAAGGTGGAGTTGTGACAACTCCCGCGGAATCGATTACTAACCCTACCTGAGCCGACGGGGAAGGCTGCCTCCCTCCGTCTAAGCTCGACTCTAAAGTACCTTGGTCCAGCACACTTCTCGGGGACAAGGTAGCTGACATCGTCAACTCACGATTTTCCCCGGTAGTACGTACCTGGGGGACGTCTCCGTCGAGGCGTCGCGACGCTTCGGGGAATAGACGCCTGGCGTCTAAGTCACCCGACGGCGGAGGTGTCCGAGAAAGCCCAGCGCCGGCGAACACGGCTTGGGTATTCTCCTCCGCGAGCATATGAGATCTCAATCTCATATTCGTCATTGCTCTAAAGGACAAACAATTACGGCTGTAATGTATTGTCGGGCTACTTGCGTGTGCAAGTGTGTGGCAAAGGAGAAGTGCACTAAAATCGACCTCGCGTCGACCCAACTCAAGTGTGACGATGAGAAGGGTCACCCTATAGCTAACTAACCTAACACCTAACAAGACCTCGCCGGGAAATGGACGAGGGAGGAAGGATTCACGGTTTAGAAAAACTATCTAAATAAAATTTCCTAACTTCAAAAATTGTGTGAAGCACCAAAAAGGAAAATTAAACTTGAAAAATTTTACTTTAAAAATTACAACTGGATGTGACAAAAACCAAGACAGAAATTTGGGTAAAAGGATCACGGAGCCTAACCAGACTGTCTCAGGTGGAAAAGCCGAGAACAGCCGCAGGAAATAGGTATGGGAAGGACGCGAGACCCCTAGGTACCACAGGAAATGTGGCTCGCCAACGACAAAGTCGCAGCTAATGATGTCTTGACAGGCCGAGGAATTTAAGCTCGAACGATACAATCTTCGTGGAACTCTACGATCGAGCCGATTGTATCAGGTGAGATCTCGTTTTGGTGCCTGGCCCCTTTTCATACGATGGGGATTTTTCGTCAACGTCGCGTACAGGTATTAAGTCGGGAAATAACTTTGATGAAGTTAAATCCCTAAGTGTCCGTTGCAAAAGATCACTTTACACTGATTATTGCTCGAGAGTTAAACTGCCTATCAACGTACTTTCGTAGCGCGAATAAAACACCTGTAAACCGTACAAGTGAGTCTAACCCCTTTAAGATAGAAACAAAACGTTATGAATCTACTGTGAACTGAATTATTATTACCGAGAACCTGACTCTAACTGCTAGCCAAAACGATGAATTGCAGAGACAAAAGGCAAAGCCAAACAAACGTAAGTTATTTAACGGAAACACAAAATTGATTATTACACTGCAATTCGACAAGAAAGAGTGGCTGTCTGCTGCTTCGCTGCTTGCATATTTATGCAATCCTGACTGCTGAATCCGCGACACCCATTGGCCTAGAGGGCCAAAGTGGGCGTCGCCCTTGGCTGAACAAAACCCTAGCTCGCGAAAACGCGCGGGATTTGGGCAAATGACCGTTAAAGTCCCGTTACCTGCGTTTTCTAGGGAGTATTTGACAAAAGTCACTAAATACTCCCCAGATCTAGGGAGATATTGAAAGTCAGAATTTAAGATATCTCGATTCCTAGGGCGGTTCGATATTCGGAGAGCCCCGAGAAAAACCATAACCCAACGTGATTCTTGAACGCCGAAGAAATACACGTATTCCTTCGCCGAGGAATCTATACCCATTTTCCGATTTGGCCAACCTGATGAGAAATCGAATTGAAATAAAATAATTTGTGAAAACAAATGGAGCCACGGAATCTTTCCACCCAACAAGAGACTAGCGTGTCGAAACCTTGCTCTAAGTGTTCTGTATACCGGGTGCTCGACTGTTTGGGGCCACAAATTAATAAAATTGAAAACTAGTCAGGAATTTCCGGTAAATCGGTAAAACTACGTACAGTGGAGTTCCACTGGGTGGAGATTGGGACTTTACATCATACAGGGTGAGACTAGACTAGTGACCTGAATATAATGCAAAAATCTAATATTATTCGACTGGCTTCTAGGTGAAAATTGAGAGTTATTAAGTGTAAAAATGGCTCACTAAAGGTGACCATACACAAAAAAAAATCATCGTAGGAGCGCGGCGAGCCTGCCCTGCGACACCCCCCTACTAAAGAGTTTAACTTGGTCGAAGTTATTTCCAAACGAAACAACCGACAAAAGCTAAATTTACGTTAACTCCCTAATAGTCACCTTCCGCACTCTGATGAACCAAGGCTGGAACCACCAAAGTTACTGGAGCGTCATCCTCCATGTCGGAATCGTTCTCAGTACAGTCTTTACTAACTCTAGGAGCTTCGCTGTAGCTCTGGGCTGGTACGGGATCTTCGTCAGACCCGGTCACCGAAACATACTGACGGGCGGAGTCTGTCGGTGGCCGCTGGATCGGAGCTCTGTCGGAGTCCAGCGCCACAGCTCGGCATCTCCTTCGCCGTCCTGTACTCTTACTAGGAATCTCAGTCCTTACTGAGCCTTCCTGTCTCACATTCTCTCCCGGGTCGACCATCAATGATAATGGAGACCCCCCTACTGGAAGTGCTAACTCTCGGATAGCAGCTTCCACTTCCGAATCTGAATCGTACGCTGGACCTTGGTCGGGAACGACCGCTTGACGGGTAAGAGCGTCTACTTCAGTAGTAGCACGCCCCCCTACTGGTGAGTTTGCGACGGGGAGTTCAGAATCTCTGATCTCCAAAAGGCCAGAGTTCACCACCGGCAACGGACTCCTACGGGATACTCCTCTCTTCTCCGCGCAGTCTGAGTCGCGCTTCCGTCCTTGTGGATTCCTCCTCAACCTTTTCACTGTCCTCCGGACCGCTTTGTCCTTTGGATCGAAACTGACCGTTACTTCCCGTGGATTCGTTGAGTTGGGTGCGTCAGCTCGTACCCGGATTAACGAAGGTGGCTTCGGACCGCCCCCAGTCGTCGGCCTAGGTGTGACTTCCCCTGTCACTTCTTGGTCAGCGTCGTTGGACTCTGGCTGATCCGGACCTGGGCCACCATCGTCGTGGCGGACGCCAGCCGGCAAAGTCCTGCTTACCCAAGAACGGATATCGTCTACGTGCACCAGCCTCTCGGTGCCGTTCCTATCTACGAGGTAACTGTCTCGCCCCATCACCCTCGTGATCGGATGCGGTCCTGACAGTGTACCTCCGAAATTTCCTTTGACGAAATTCCTAACTAAAACGCGGTCACCGACCCCGTAGGTCCGTGGCGACGGTAGATCTTTATCAGGGAATATATTCCTCTGATAAACTGCCTGACGTCTGGCTGCTTTTGCAAGACGTTCTTGCCGATCTTCGGGGCTATTATGTACCGGATCTCGGTACATAGGTAGCCTCCAATCTCCTGGACGACCAGGTGTATATCCTAACAATAACTCCGCTGGAGTCTCCCCTGTTGCTCTATTCTTACGGTTCCGTAAGCAATAGAGACTTGCAGCCAGACCTTCTTCCCAAAACCTTTCCGAAGTGGTTTCCAGCATCCTTGCTTTTAGGCACTTCTTCAGTTCCTGGACCCTTCGCTCGACAGGGTTCGCCTGTTGATGAAAAACAGGTGAAAATTTGACCTCGATGTTCTTCAAATCGTAGTATTTTAGCAGATGATTGCTCTGAAACTGCGGGCCGTTGTCAGAAATGACGACTTCTGGACAACCCCAACGAGATAAAATTTCTTGGTCTAGAAAACGAGAAATTACTTTCGACGTGCATGTCTTAGTGGCCCTGGCTTCAACCCACTTTGAAAACATATCGACGGCAATTACCACGAACCTGTTTCCCCTCCTTGAGGCTGCATAGGGCCCCAGGACGTCAACAGCCAGCATCTGCCACGGTCGCTTCGGCACACTAGGCCGTTGCGGTGCCGCTTCCTGATGCCGTACGGCTTTAACGCACTGGCAGACTAGGCAACCTCTCACGTAGGCCCGGACGTAGTCCTCCATGGCCGGCCACCAATAGTGCCGTTTCAAGGCACGTAAGGTTTCCTCTTGACCAGGATGACCAGCGGTCGGGTGTTCATGGTAATAAGCCGACACGTCCTCACGGAGCGCCTCGGGCACATACAATAGCCGTTTACCAGCAGAAGAAACATATACAACCCCTTGGACATCCGAAAACTTGTTGATAAAACGAAGATCGTCCCTGGACATAGGACCTAACTCCTGTATCGTTCTGATACGCGCCCTCAACCTTTGCGTCTCCCTATCTATGGCCTGCCGCCGCACGACCACTTCAGCCGGCGTCTCTACGACGCTCACCACACCTTGGTGTTCAGACAGTTGCACCATCATAGGTGGCAACCCCATACGCTCTACATCAGCATCCAAGTCTTCACTGTGAGACCCCGAGGGATTACGGGACAAGAAATCAGCTAGCTGATTGTCTCGACCTGCGACGTGCTCCACAGTGAAGGAATACTCCTGTAGAAGTAAGGCCCAACGAGTTAACTTCGCTTTTGCGTCCTTGAACTTGGATAACCAAGTCAACGCTTTGCTGTCCGTTCGAAGAGTGAATGGACGGTCTTCGAGATAATGACGGTATCGCTTGATACCCCAAACAATGGCTAAACATTCAGTCTCGTTCACATGATAGTTTAGTTCCGCGCCCTTGAGCTTGGCACTAGCATGTGAAACGATCCTTCTGTCGCCGTGACAATCAACTTGATAAAGGACTGCAGCGATGCCTACCCCAGATGCATCGGTCTGCAGGAAAAACGGGAGAGTCATGTCCGGCCTGGCCAAGACCATAGGACGGCCCACGACTTCCTTGATCCTCTCAAACGCCTCCAATGCTTGAGAGTTCCACTTAAGGTCTCGACCTTTCTTCGATTTGAGCATGTCACTTATCGGAGCCTCCAACTCCGCTAAGTTCGGGATGAACTCCCGTAGCCAACCAACGGTGCCCAAGAATCCTCGGAGCTGAGAGACATTCTTGGGTAGCGGGAATTGTTGAACCGCTAACACATGACCTGGCATTGGTTCGTTCGACGTTTCCGTCACCACATGCCCCAAGTACTCCAGCCTACGCTGAGCGAAGTTGCACTTCTTTAAACTGCACCACAGGCCATGTGCTCTGAACCTCTCCAGCACAAGGCGGAGATGGTAGAGGTTCTCCTTTTCATCTTCGCTATAAACGATTATGTCGTCTAGATATACTTTGACGAATTTATCGACATAACCAACCAACACTTCCGTCATTAGGATTTGGAAACTTCCAGGTGCATTCGTTAGACCAAACGGCATTGAGTTAAACTCATAACAAGCTCCATCTGGCGTAGCAAAAGCTGTATACTTTTTACTAGCCTCATCCATGGGTATCTGCCAAAACCCAGACTTCAGATCCAAAGAAGTGAACACTCTCGCTGTTCCGAGCTCTTTGATAGTCTCGTGAATACCTGGCAATACCGACGACTCGGGTATTGTCAGACTATTCAACTTCCTGTAGTCGACACAAAACCGAGCCGTACCGTCCTTCTTCGTGACGATAACGACCGGACTAATAAAGGCAGAATGGGACCTACTTATGACACCTGCAGCGAGCATCTTATCCACCTCCTCTTGGATAAGAGCCCTCTTCTGATCGGAAACTTTGTACGGACGGAGCTTGAAGGGTAGCTCCTCCTTCAATCGGATTTTGTGGCAAGCAGCCCTCGTCACTGGTTGCCTTGGAGATTCGTAAAAGACGTCTCCAAACTCTCGGATAAGACTCCGAAATTCCTTTCTCGAGAACGCCGGTAGCTGTACGTCCGCTACCTGTGGTTCAGGGAACTTTTCTGGTGGAAGATAGACCTCCTCCGCCCAGAAAATAGTTTGCCTAGGCCCCTTTCCAACGTACATGGTGCGACGTGCAAAGTCGACCATAGCCTCGTTTGATGCCAGCCAGGGACACCCGAGCAGAAGATCCTCGACAAGATCATCCACCACTTGCACGACAACTTCGTGAACAACACCATCTATTAACAGTTCGACTATTGTCTCCCCTAGACTGGTGATGCCACGACCGGCGCATGCAAGCTGCAACGGTGTCACTTGCTTCCTATCCACCCTCCAGGTGACAGGCAACAAACTACGTTTCAGGAGATTTAGCGAACTTCCGCTGTCCACCAAAACCCTAACTCGACGACCCATCAGTTCAGCCTCGATTCGCGGCAACTGATGCAATCGTCCCTCAACATTGTTGTTCGCTAAGCTAGTATCACAGCGACGGTATAGACACAATGGATCCAGCAGATCCACCTCCGACTTCTTCCTAAGCGGGTCGGTCTCAATGAAACTCAGAAGTTCCGACTTGCGATTGACATCAAGTGCTGCAGCACCAACTGCAGCCAACGATGGGACTTGGCGATTGCCTCCCTTAGGAACCTCGCCTCCGCCCCGACTAAGACGTAACTCTCTCAGATGACATGCCTACCACGCCTCTGGTATCTACCAACGGGGAATGGCGATTCGCACCTGCGATCCCATCTGCTCTGCCCCTCGATCCCGTCCTTGAGACTTGGCATGCATCGACCTCGAAACCTGCGTCCTGTGTAGGAGTGAGTGACAGACCACCACCCTCGGTGTCTTCACTACCCCGAAGTGGAACCGAAAAGAGTACGCCACTCTCGACGACTTTTTCGTTCCGAAACCTTGATTCGCAATCTTCCCTTGGATACGCCTTTTCATCTCGACTTGTGCCTATACCGGACCTGTGCCCAGTTTGCAGTGCCCTAGCACTCTCTTTGACAACAGGCCCCTCCTGGTCCTTCTGTATACCGATCACTAACTCCGAAACCTTGTGTTGTGGCGGATGGAACGACCCACCAACAACGACCTGGGGTACCTCGATGATCTCACAACTCCATGAACCTGAAGATGATTCATAACCCCTTCCATTCGTTCCAAAACTAGAACTTGACATGTTTGAAATGACTTTCAACCCTCTACGTTTAACGTCTGCCGACGAGTGAACTTTTTTCCGCCTACCACCAGTGGCGCGATCCACACGCTCATCTACCACACTGAAACAAACGGATTCACAATCTGACCGGTCTGCCCAATGTAGTTTGCCTGATGACGGTGGCGTTTCGGCTGAAACGACTCCAGCTTCAACATCCTGGAACTCCTTCTCCTCCTCCTTGTTGGGAATACATGCCGCATAATTTCTATGACAGTCCAACACTGTCACAGAACCGCAAAACGGTGTTGAAGGAGTACCTACTCCGATGGAGCCCCCTGATGGCTCCTGTTGGAGTTTTTTGATTCTTCGCAAACTGTGATTTTGTCTGCGTCTTTAGCTGACGTCTTACGACGCGAGATTTTACTCGTCTGTACGGTATTGACCGTATGTGCCTTACTGGCCTGATCTGACGGTTTTGTTCCCGCACTCTGACGTTTGGGACCGTTCTTGTTGTCATTTTGCTGAGGGCAATCTTTGTTCCAGTGAGCTCCCCCGCAAGTGAAACATCCGCTCGAAGGAGCGTTGTTTCCTCCAGAACGCCTCGATTGATCATAATTCTGGAATTTAGTGCCATTGTTATTAAAGTTACTGGGCCTGACATGGTTCGAACCCCTGTTGTCCTGTAGCTGTCCCTGAGGACGTTTGAGTGGCACATCTTCGGCCTGATGAGGACGGTTGGTGTTCGAAACAAGTTTCGGCCCTGACTGTACACTTTGGCTGGTGCTACGAAGTAGCGTCTCGACAGCAACAGCTTTTTGTGTCAGCTCTTCAATAGTTGCAAATCTATGCAATTGCAAATGGACTTTCATGTCCGGTCTGATCCGGTTCAATATTAATCGCACAACCCTTCCTTCGTCCATCTCTGGGTAGAGCCTTTGTGAAAGACTCCACTTGCTCAGGATGAAGGAAGTTATTGACTCTCCCTTCGGCTGGTCAGTGCCAAAGAACTCCGCTTCTAAGCTCGAGACCAACAGATCGTTATCGAACCGTTCCTGGAGCCGGTTTGTGAAAAACTGCCAGTTTAGGCGTGAGTTGCGATATGGAGCATACCACTGCTGGGCTGCTCCCTTGAGCCACTGAGCTGCAACGCTCACCCAGACGGTTGGATCAAAGCCCCCTAGATAATCCTCAGAGGATTGGATAAATTGTATTGGATCTTCGTGAGGAAGCCCACTGAAACTGGGATGTGGTTTGTTGTTGATTAAACCCCCATCAACACCGTTTAGGGTTCCCCGACGTCTATCCTCCAGCAAATCCGCGAGTCGCACGAGCACGTCGTCGACCCCCGTCACTGGTCTTCTGAGATTCTCTTGAATCCGGACTGTGGACACTGGCCTCCTCGATGGGTAATATCCACTCCTGTGGACATCACCGGGGTTGGAAGCGACGTTTCGAGCAACTCGAGGGACATCCTCAGATTCCCTATAATGCCGATTCCCGGTTGGCAACCGGGTAAACGTGCCATATGGGCGCCAAAGGGTTTCCGGTTCACCCATAACCATTTCATTAACTGGGAGTCTCTCAGGAGAGAGATCCCGAACTCTAATTCTGTTTGCAGGAGGAAGGCTACACCCGCAGATCCCTGAAGACGGTCTGTCTTCAGCAGCCCCACGTTGGGCGCCATGTCTCGTAAAAAGGTGTGGATGGACGGCTTCCGCAAAGTTTCGGATTCCTCCGAACCCATCTTCAGCCACCCACCGCTCTGCTCCTAGTTGCCTGGAGGGCAAGGACGTCGTCACCCAGGGATTTCGGGTGGCAACTTCCGTGTCCCAGCCGACACCTGATTCAAGATCTGCCTTTCTAGCTCTATTTGCATATACTGGCTGTGCACGTGTGTTCCCTTGGGAGGTACGGGTACCACTAGGGCCTCAGCATCACCCGGTTCCCTTAGGGTATGCACATCTATATCCTGTGGCCTCCGCTGTGGTGCGTGAGGCACACCCAATGACCTCGGAGCGCTTCGGCGCATTCCGAAGGGGCGTACCTCACGAGCTTCGCCAGCATGGACTCCTGAGTAGCCCTCCGACCTACAAACAGAAACATTTCTCGTTATTCTAAATTGCTCCAAACGGGCTTCCAAAGGTGGAGTTGTGACAACTCCCGCGGAATCGATTACTAACCCTACCTGAGCCGACGGGGAAGGCTGCCTCCCTCCGTCTAAGCTCGACTCTAAAGTACCTTGGTCCAGCACACTTCTCGGGGACAAGGTAGCTGACATCGTCAACTCACGATTTTCCCCGGTAGTACGTACCTGGGGGACGTCTCCGTCGAGGCGTCGCGACGCTTCGGGGAATAGACGCCTGGCGTCTAAGTCACCCGACGGCGGAGGTGTCCGAGAAAGCCCAGCGCCGGCGAACACGGCTTGGGTATTCTCCTCCGCGAGCATATGAGATCTCAATCTCATATTCGTCATTGCTCTAAAGGACAAACAATTACGGCTGTAATGTATTGTCGGGCTACTTGCGTGTGCAAGTGTGTGGCAAAGGAGAAGTGCACTAAAATCGACCTCGCGTCGACCCAACTCAAGTGTGACGATGAGAAGGGTCACCCTATAGCTAACTAACCTAACACCTAACAAGACCTCGCCGGGAAATGGACGAGGGAGGAAGGATTCACGGTTTAGAAAACTATCTAAATAAAATTTCCTAACTTCAAAAATTGTGTGAAGCACCAAAAAGGAAAATTAAACTTGAAAAATTTTACTTTAAAAATTACAACTGGATGTGACAAAAACCAAGACAGAAATTTGGGTAAAAGGATCACGGAGCCTAACCAGACTGTCTCAGGTGGAAAAGCCGAGAACAGCCGCAGGAAATAGGTATGGGAAGGACGCGAGACCCCTAGGTACCACAGGAAATGTGGCTCGCCAACGACAAAGTCGCAGCTAATGATGTCTTGACAGGCCGAGGAATTTAAGCTCGAACGATACAATCTTCGTGGAACTCTACGATCGAGCCGATTGTATCAGGTGAGATCTCGTTTTGGTGCCTGACCCCTTTTCATACGATGGGGATTTTTCGTCAACGTCGCGTACAGGTATTAAGTCGGGAAATAACTTTGATGAAGTTAAATCCCTAAGTGTCCGTTGCAAAAGATCACTTTACACTGATTATTGCTCGAGAGTTAAACTGCCTATCAACGTACTTTCGTAGCGCGAATAAAACACCTGTAAACCGTACAAGTGAGTCTAACCCCTTTAAGATAGAAACAAAACGTTATGAATCTACTGTGAACTGAATTATTATTACCGAGAACCTGACTCTAACTGCTAGCCAAAACGATGAATTGCAGAGACAAAAGGCAAAGCCAAACAAACGTAAGTTATTTAACGGAAACACAAAATTGATTATTACACTGCAATTCGACAAGAAAGAGTGGCTGTCTGCTGCTTCGCTGCTTGCATATTTATGCAATCCTGACTGCTGAATCCGCGACACCCATTGGCCTAGAGGGCCAAAGTGGGCGTCGCCCTTGGCTGAACAAAACCCTAGCTCGCGAAAACGCGCGGGATTTGGGCAAATGACCGTTAAAGTCCCGTTACCTGCGTTTTCTAGGGAGTATTTGACAAAAGTCACTAAATACTCCCCAGATCTAGGGAGATATTGAAAGTCAGAATTTCAGATATCTCGATTCCTAGGGCGGTTCGATATTCGGAGAGCCCCGAGAAAAACCATAACCCAACGTGATTCTTGAACGCCGAAGAAATACACGTATTCCTTCGCCGAGGAATCTATACCCGTTTTCCGATTTGGCCAACCTGATGAGAAATCGAATTGAAATAAAATAATTTGTGAAAACAAATGGAGCCACGGAATCTTTCCACCCAACAAGAGACTAGCGTGTCGAAACCTTGCTCTAAGTGTTCTGTATACCGGGTGCTCGACTGTTTGGGGCCACAAATTAATAAAATTGAAAACTAGTCAGGAATTTCCGGTAAATCGGTAAAACTACGTACAGTGGAGTTCCACTGGGTGGAAATTGGGACTTTACATCATACAGGGTGAGACTAGACTAGTGACCTGAATATAATGCAAAAATCTAATATTATTCGACTGGCTTCTAGGTGAAAATTGAGAGTTATTAAGTGTAAAAATGGCTCACTAAAGGTGACCATACACAAAAAAAAATCATCGTAGGAGCGCGGCGAGCCTGCCCTGCGACACGATTGTCTCGTTCCACGGTGTGGGTGGACGGCCTTAGCAAAGTTTCGGATTTCTCCGAAACCATCCTCAGCCACCCACCGCTCTGCTCCATGTCGCCTGGAGGGCAAGGACGTCGTCACCCAGGGATTTCGGGTGGCAACTTCCGTGTCCCTGCCGACACCCGTTACGAAATCTGCCTTCGTAGCTCTATTTGCATATACTGGCTGTGCACGTGTGTTCCCTTGGGAGGTACGCTGAACCCGCCCCTGGAGAGATATGGGAATGCTAGCATCCCCAACTCCCTCCGAGAGCCTTCCACCACCCCCTAGTTCATCCACTAGGGCCTCAGCATCACCCGGTTCCCTTAGGGTATGCACATCTGTATCTTGTGGCCTCAGCTGTTGTGCGTGGGGCACACCCAATGACCTCGGAGCGCTCCGGCGCATTCCGAGGGGGCGTACCTCGCGAGCTTCGCCAGCATGGACTCCTCTGTAACCCTCCGACCTGCGAACAGATACATTTCTGATTAAATGAAAACGTTCAAAACGAGCTTCCAGAGGTGGAGTTGTGACAACTCCCGCGGTATCAACTTCTAATTCTAACTGAGCCGACGGGGAAGGCTGCCTCCCTCCGTCTAAGCTCGACTCTAAAGTACCTTGGTCCAGCACACTTCTCGGAGACAAGGTAGTTGACATCGTCAACTCACGATTTTCCCCGGTAGTACGTACCTGGGGGACGTCTCCGTCGAGGCGTCGCGACGCTTCGGGGAATAGACGCCTGGCGTCTAAGTCACCCGACGGCGGAGGTGTCCGAGAAAGCCCAACGCCGGCGAACACGGCTTGGGTATTCTCCTCCGCGAGCATATGAGATCTCAATCTCATATTCGTCATTGCTCTAAAGGACAACAATTACGGCTGTAATGTATTGTCGGGCTACTTGCGTGTGCAAGTGTGTGGCAAAGGAGAAGTGCACTAAAATCGACCTCGCGTCGACCCAACTCAAGTGTGACGATGAGAAGGGTCACCCTATAGCTAACTAACCTAACACCTAACAAGACCTCGCCGGGAAATGGACGAGGGAGGAAGGATTCACGGTTTAGAAAAACTATCTAAATAAAATTTCCTAACTTCAAAATTTGTGTGAAGTACCAAAAAGGAAAATTAAACTTGAAAAATTTTTACTTCAAAAATTACAACTGGATGTGACAAAAACCAAGACAGAGATTTGGGTAAAAGGATCACGGAGCCTAACCAGACTGTCTCAGGTGGAAAAGCCGAGAGCAGCCGCAGGAAATAGGTATGGGAAGGACGCGAAACCCCTAGGTACCACAGGAAATGTGGCTCGCCAACGACAAAGTCGCAGCTAATGATGTCTTGACAGGCCGAGGAATTTAAGCTCGAACGATACAATCTTCGTGGAACTCTACGATCGAGCCGATTGTATCAGGTGAGATCTCGTTTTGGTGCCTGACCCCTTTTCATACGATGGGGATTTTTCGTCAACGTCGCGTACAGGTATTAAGTCGGGAAATAACTTTGATGAAGTTAAATCCCTAAAACGCCCCACACACTATGCAATCTGTCGTACGACAAGTTGTACTGCAGATTGGACAAACAATCTGTGCAACCAATTGGTTGAGTTATTGCCCACAGACACGAACGATTGGAATATCAATCAGTCGTTGCAACTGGCAGTTGGGAAACCACTACCATTCGTATACAGTGTCATGGCAAAGACTATTGCCAAAAAGATTATAGCGGCAGTAGTGGTCATTCTGTTGGATGATAATGGAAAAGAAATAAAAAAGAAAAAAAGTAAATGGTGCAAAACTTGGCTCTTACAGCGACGTATATACACGCATATGAATTTGCTACGAGAATTACATCGAAGTGAACCAGCAGATATTAAAAATTACCTGAGAATGGATAGCGATGCATTTAACATATTACTGGAGTTAGTTAGACCCAAAATAACGAAACAAAATACACAAATGAGAGAAGCAATCACTCCTGAAGAAATATTAACTGTCACGCTAAGATATTTAGCAACTGGAAATTCTTACGAAGACCTTAAGTTCAGTACTGCGATATCCCCTCAGTCCATCGGTCAAATAATTCCTGAGACATGCTGGGCCATTTACGAAGTCTTAAAAGAAGAATATTTAAAAGTAAGTAAAAATCACATTTGTATGTATTGAAATTTATTATATAAAAACAAAACTTAAATATACCATTCTCGCAAATAAAAACACAAAAATGTAACAGGATATTCTAAAGCGGTTGATACATTCGGAAAAACTCGCCAGTTGTTGAAGTGCTCGCGCTGGTTTGGGTTTGTGGATTGTCCAACAGCAAAAGGCTGTGTTCGTTTGTTGTTCCTTGAGGTCGTGGGTAGGGTGAATAATCATGCGCTTGCGTGTAGTTTCTCGGAAAAGTGTTGATGTGGTGAGATCGAGAATATATTTGTATACTACTATCTTCCGTAAGTTTACCCATTTTTGCATAGAACATCACGTCAGATATCAATTTTTCAGCAATGATTCTCTGATGTTCTTCGATGCCTCTTAATTGGTATCCCAGTCGCTTACCGGTAATCTGGTATTCGTCTTCAGTTTCATTACTATTTCTTGATAAAGCCGTATGAGCTAAATCTAATAACGCTTGTCTCTTGTGTGCGGTGGCATTATTATTAGTCTTCTGTCTAACATGTCTTTGTTGAACACGGCTTTTATTAGAAGATGATGATGCAGACGTCTTTGGAGTTGCTGCAGACGCCTGAGGAGTTGCTGCAGACGCCTGAGAAGTTGCTGCTGTAGTCTGCTCACGTGTGTGTAAATTGCCTGGTACTTCTGAGTCACTCATAGAAGAGAACGGTGTTAGAGGTGATTCATCATATGCTTCTGTGTCTACATTATTGTTCGTCTCAAAAACTGTATCTATCTGAAAAAAAAACAACGACGTTAAACACGTTTAACACGATTTTAAGAATACAAAGTAACATCTGATATTTAAAGACATAATATTATTTTTATTTTCAGTGTCCGTCAACAGTAGAACAGTGGCAAAAAGTGGCGCATGATTTCAAAACCATGTGGCAGTTCGATAATTGCCTGGGGGCTATGGACGGGAAACATATTCTTATCAAGAAACCACCAAAGTCTGGATCATTTTACTACAATTATAAAGGCACCTTTAGCGTGGTCCTATTTGCAATTGTCAATGCAAATTATGAATTTCTCTATGTTCATACTGGTACCAATGGGCGTGTATCAGATGGAGGCATCTGGCGGAAGACAGGGATTTATAAGCGCTTGAAAGCAAACAAACTGAATATACCAAATCCCAGTAACTTTCCCAATACAGAAGATGTGGTGCCTTGCGTTTTTATTGCTGATGAGGCATTTCCACTAATGGACAATCTAATGAAGCCATATGCGCAAAAGGGAATCACCCATGATGAACGAATTTTCAATTACCGGCTTTGCCGGGCACGTCGAGTAGTTGAAAATGTTTTCGGTATTTTGGCATCACGGTTTAGGGTATTTCTGCAGCCTATTGCTATTGATATTGCAAGAATCGATGCTGTTGTTCTCGCATGTTGTGCACTACATAATTTCTTACGAAAGAGATCCAAAAGGGGATACATAACAGAAACTTCTGTAGATTACGAAGAGACAGATAATGCTAATGTTATACCAGGAGAATGGAGACAAACTGGTAATCTACTAGGTTTGGCTAGAAGCAATACAAACAAAAATGCAAGCACTTCCGCGAAGCACGTTAGAAATGCATATAAACACTACTATAACACCATTGGGAAAACTCCGTTTCAAGAACGAATGATAGCATAAACATATATGTATGTTATTATATGTATGCATATCATACATCATACCTAACTTACCGTATCGTTTTCCAAATTGTCTTCTACTTCGTCTGTGGATCTGCCTGTCCTGCCGGTTTCTGACTGTGCGGTGAACAACAGCAAATCGTAGTACCATAATGTTGTTTCATATGTGTCGCCACCTGTTCCCGTGCGCTTCGAAGCTTGCACCTAAACATACAAAATGAATTGTAACTACATATTATTATAAGTAATACATAAGTGTTAGAATTCTGTTATAATTCTAATTGTCTCCACTTACCTTTTTCAGCTCTCGTCTGAACGCCGTTCGCATGTTATTAATCTTTTTCTTCAAAACGTCGACAGTTGCTGTTTTATTTATTTCTGTTAATTTCTTCAACAAAATATCATAGCTTGCATTCCGTTTATGTTTGTTTGAATAGTCATTTGATTTTACATCCCACAAACATGTTTCTTCACGGTATAATTCAATAAATTCAGTCCAAAATGAATGATTCTTATCCATTTTCACTATTTTAGAAGTATATGACACAGAACAGCAACACAACAGAGCTTCAGGTGTTTTTGAAATCGTTCCAACGAGTCACGACAGGGCCACACACTATGCAATCTGTCGTACATACGACGCGGTTGTACAACAAATTTTTAGCCCGCCAAACTTCCATACGCTCCAACCGAGTTGTTCGATTTGTTGAACGACAGCCCCACACACTATGCAATTGTCGTTTCGACGGTCGAAACTACTTGGGTTGTACAACTTGTCGTACGACAGATTGCATAGTGTGTGGGGCGTTTAAGTGTCCGTTGCAAAAGATCACTTTACACTGATTATTGCTCGAGAGTTAAACTACCTATCAACGTACTTTCGTAGCGCGAATAACACACCTGTAAACCGTACAAGTGAGTCTAACCCCCTTTAAGATAGAAACAAAACGTTATGAATCTACTGTGAACTGAATTATTATTACCGAGAACCTGACTCTAACTGCTAGCCAAAACGATGAATTGCAGAGACAAAAGGCAAAGCCAAACAAACGTAAGTTATTTAACGGAAACACGAAATTGATTATTACACTGCAATTCGACAAGAAAGAGTGGCTATCTGCTGCTTCGCTGCTTGCATATTTATACAATCCTGACTGCTGAATCCGCGACACCCATTGGCCTAGAGGGCCAAAGTGGGCGTCGCCCTTGGCTGAACAAAACCCTAGCTCTGTCGAGAATGGGAGTTGGTTGAATTATTAAAAAAAATAGAATTATTAATTTGAGGTGCCTCGGCCAGCTCCGGGTTCGACCTCATTCTCGCCGCCCAGAATCTCTCCATTTTTACAAAGAAAATTAAAGAAAATTGCAAAGAGAAAATTCTGCAAATGATAGGGAAAATGCCAACCAATGATTATTACAACTAGCCTACTCCTAGCAAGAGCCCTAAGTCCCTAATTTAACTTACCAGAGTAGCTGAAAGAGAGATTATGATTAGTCGATAGCTAAACAAAATCTACAAAGTAAAACTAAGTGTTTTAACGCGCCTATCCAGGGAGTTTACCCGTGTCTCTCCCGGGAGAGAAGTTGCGCTTTACCGCCCCGTCTCACCTTGGTGCAATGGCTCGTCTTGCTACGGAAGACTCACCCCAGTGATCCGGTAGGCATCACCTGGCATAGATTCCGGGACCACGCAATCTAATCCAGGCAATACGGAGCCGCTGCTTCCACCGGCGGTGGAGGCCAGGCTAGGCTGAAAGAGAAAAATTGGATTAGTAAATATAAAATGTTCAAGAATACGAATTCTTTTATAGTGGGCTCACACTGAGTCCCAAAAATTTAACACTTCTTATTCAGTTCTGAAAAGAACTAAAGTGTCCAGCATTCATGCGTGATCAATCGAATTCTTTTTGGAGGGATGTTGGTTTTTCTTGATATCCCTCCAAGAAACACAGGTTGGCCTAGCAGAAAAATGTTGGCTGAAGATCTTCTTTCTTGAGCCTGCACACCTTCTGGAATCTTCTCTCTTCTTTTGAAAACCCAATATTTCAATATTCAGATTCGTAAAATTCTCTTTCTGGAACTTTCGATTTCACCTTCGTCGAAGGACTTTTCTGGAACACTATTTCGCCGAATTTATACTATTTCTCTTTCGCCAATTATTCTCAGGAACTTTCTGGAACTCTCGTACTATCGGACTTCGACACTTTGAAATTCTCGAAAATACTAATTTTCACAATACTTTGTAGCTGGTGAAAATACTGACTTTTCACTATAATTCTCTCAGCTGAGTATACGTGGCTTTTCGCTTTTTGCTAGGTAGCGGACTGGATCGCTGTTTCGAATCGTGCAAAGCGCTCTATATTTATATGTGCGGTTCGGAGGGCGTGGCCTGGCTTTGGCCAATCGCACTCGAGAACGGCGAACAAAACTCGGTCGAGAATTTCTGGAGCTCATTTCTCGACGGAAATTTCTTGGCGAATGCTGAGTTGGATTCTTTCTGAATCTCGTCGTTAAAAATTATAATAATATATTGGGTTTTCATGACACTCCCCCCCTTCAAGAGATCGCTGAAATCTTTTCTGCTAGTGGAATGCCAAACATTTTTGCCGCCGGAGCAACGTGCGCCTCGGGAGGGTTTTATTTTCTTTCTCTTTATTAATTCTTTTCAAACCACAAGTACAATATATTTCAATGGGCAATGCCCCTAAACCCAACTGGGTGTACAATGTTTTGGCCCTAGCCTAACTTGTACAATGCCATCCTAACTACCTGTGCTAGCTAAAGTGCGAACTAACTTATGTTAGGGAGATAAATTTTACAATGTGTACTTACACTACAGGGACGTTGACAATTAACACCTTCTGGGCATAATAATGTCCGGTGTTCCACGGGCCTATCTTACGGACTAAAGAGGGATATGTTACAATGTTCACGGACTACTCGTCCTCTCCTGGGGCTGGAGTTGGACGTGGATCCAAGTGGTCTTGGCCACTTCTGGGATCCGGGGCTGATCGGAGATCATCGGCGGAGATGTTTTGTTCGTAGCCTCCTTTGAGGACCACATAACAATTAGGGCCGATCAGCCGTTCGACCTGGAATGGGCCGACCCAGGTCTGGCCAAAGTTTTTGCGACGCGGACCAAAATTCCGGCACAAAACCCATTGTCCTGGCGAAAATGACACTGGTTGCTCGTCTTCCAGATTCGGGAAAAGCTTACTCCGGTAGTTTGAAGAAGAAGCGGCTGCTTCTGCAACGCGCTCTGCACGGTTCTCGTTTCTTCTTTTTCTCTTCCTTTGAGAAGGAGTTATCCACTCTCCGGGCTGGGGTATCTCGTAGCCTAACAGCAGCATGCTCGGTGACATCCCTGTTGCGGCGTTAAATCGAGTCCTTAGGTTGAAGATTATACTAGGAACCTGCTCTTCCCAAAGGGTTTCCTCCTTGTTTAGTAAAGCAGCTCGTAGCATCTTCTTAATCTCCTGTACTCGCCTCTCTATTGGATTCGCCTGTTGGTGATAGATAGGTGGCCACTTGATTTCAATACGGTAGTGCTCTGTGAACTGTTCAAAGACTCTGCCCTTGAATTGGGCTGCACTGTCTGAAATTATTAATCTTGGGTAACCCCATCTTCCAAAGACATCCTCCTGAAGAAATTTGACGACAGCTTCGGCATCGGCTTTCCGTACCACCTTGGCTTCAACCCATTTGCTAAAACAATCTGTTGCCAGAAGAATGTACCGGTTCCCGTTCCGGGATGCGGGATATGGACCCATGGCGTCTATAGAGACGATTTCCCATGGCCTCTCCGGACAATTCGGCCTTTGGATCATTTCCTGTTGAGGGGCAGCACGTTTGGTTGTCGCGCAAGTGAGGCACCTCTTGATGTAGTCATCGATGCGAGATTTAAGGGGAGAAAGTTGAAAGTGCTTGGAAATTTGTCGATAGGTCTCTAGGCTTCCAGGATGCCCTATGTCGTCGTGATACCGTTTAAGCACTTGGTGCAGAAAATTCTTCGGTATCACAACCCGCCGACTTTCAGGATCCTGGCCTATAAAGTAGAGCACGCCATCCTCTATGACGAACTCGTCACGAATTCTTCGCTCATAGGGATTTGGATTTGGCGTATTCCTTGCTCTGATGATTCTCTCTATAAACCTTTGGAGGCTAGGACAATCTCTCTGTCTGTCTTTAACTTCCTCATAAAACGTTCTTATTTGGGTAAGTGTTGGTAATTCTCCTACAGGGGACTTTTCCTGAGTCTCTTTGACTGGAAATATCATCCGCTCTGTTTCAGAGTGTATATCATGGCCTGTCGGCTCGTCTATCGGATTTCTGCTGAGAAAATCCGGGAGCTGATTCAGCTTCCCTGGAATGTGGATGATCTCAAAATCGTATTCTTGTAACAGTAAGGACCATCGTGTTAACTTCGCTCGTTCGTCCTTCATTTTTCCAAGCCATAGGAGTGCTGAATTATCCGTGTACAGTTTAAAGTGTTTATCCTGTAGGAAATGTCTGTACTTTTTAATGCTCCATACTATGGCCAAACATTCTATTTCGTTTACGTGGTACTTCCTCTCAGTCTTGGATAATTTCGCACTTGCATAGGCGATTATATCCCTGTTACCATTTACGTTTTCCTGAAATAGGACTGCCCCCATGCCAATGAGGCTTGCGTCCGTCTGGAGACAATAAGGTCTCTGGGGATCAGGTCTGGAAAGCTCAAGTGGTTGGCTGACCAGCTCTTTTATTTTGTTAAATGCTGCTTCGGCAGCAGGAGTCCATTTGAACCTCTTCTGGGTATCGATGAGATCCGTGAGGGGAGACGCAATTTCTGCAAAATGGGGAATATATTCCCGTAGCCAACTGGCTATTCCTAGAAACGCTCTGAGCTGTTTCAATGATTTGGGGGTAGTAAAATTTATAGTATTAAGGATGTGAGCCTCTTGCGGCCGGTTTCCTTTTGCGGACACGATTCTGCCTAAATAATGCAGTTCTCTTGAACCGAAGTGGCATTTTTGAGGAGAGAGCCATAAACCATGAGTTCTGAGGCGTTCCAAAATCCTCCTCAAATGTACGCAATGCTCCTCGACATCACGGGAATAAACAATAATGTCATCGAGATATACTTTACAAAAGACATCAGTATATCCGACTAAGACCGAGGACATAAGTTTTTGAAATACCGCCGGGCCATTCTTCAGGCCAAAGCTCAAAACTTTAAACTGATACACTTGTCCGTCAGGGGCTCCGAATGCTGTGTACTTCTGAGACTGCGGTGTTAAGGGTGCTTGCCAAAACCCGTTTCTCAAGTCGAGTGTGGTAAAAATCTTTGCTTGCCCCATTTCTCTGACAGTCTCCTGAATAGGAGGTAAGTTTGGAGCTTCCGAAACTATTAGTTTATTAATTTCCCTGTAATCCACACAGAATCTCAATTTTCCGTCCCTCTTTGGGACGAGAACTACAGGGGAGCAGTATGGGGAGTCGCTTGGCACTATCACGCCAGCCTCCGAGAGTTTTCTTATCTCCTCATGAACTATTTGTTTCCTGCTTTCCGACATCTTGTCGTAACGAAAGCGTCTAAAAGGGCGTTCCTCTTTGACTTTTATGTCGTGTAACACGGCTTTAGTAATCGGCTGCCTGATGGTTTCCTCGAACACATCAGGAAAGTCCGTTATTACTTCCATGATCTTGTCCTTCGTTTCGGGCGAAAATTGCTCTTCAGCGAACTCCGCTAACTGAATCTCGGCAATTGCCCTCTCTGAAACTGGACTCCAATAGACCGTTTGCCTGGTCTCACTTCCCAAGTACACGCATTTTCGTTTAACATCTAGGATGGCCTCATTATCGTCCAGAAATGGGACTCCTAGAATTATCGACTCATTGAGATCTGCTAGGACTGTAGCAGTAATATGGAACTCTTGTCCTTCAATATCCAACGTAATTTCCTTTTGTCCTAAACTGTAGGACGTGTTATCCCTGCATCCTAATCTGATAGCAGTCGGGTTTGGAAGATTTGACAGATCATGTTCCTCCAATAGGCTTGCTCTTATAAAATTGGTGCTTGCTCCCGTATCTATTAGGGCGGAAACCTGTTTGCCGGCGGCACACACAGGGATCCTAGGAAGCCTTCTGCACTTTATGTGTCCATCTTCCAGGCTCACTAAAGCCTCTAAAGGGGGAAAATTACTTTTAGGGACTTGAACAGACTCATCCGCTTGAATTGAAATATTTACACAAGGGGATTTTTCAGGGATTGTGTTTCCCAAAGTTTGGGTGGAAATGTTTGCATGAGTGATGATTTCCACTTTGGGAATGTAAGTGGGGACTCGGCTTACTGGTGAGCGGACGTCACCATCGCCGAAGGTGGTGCATCCTGCCTGGCGTTTCCCGAACAGTAAGCATCCTCTTCCTCTATGTAATTAAGTCTACTGTCTGGAGACCTTTGACTTTGTGTGGGTGGGGGATTCCTCTGGCCCACGTTACCATAAGAGCCTCTGCCCCGAGCAGCAGAAAATTGGCCCCTGGTATAATTTCGAGAGTCCTCTCTTTCTCTTTGAGAGTCTCTATTCTCGTTTCTATTAATGTTGGAATTCCTCCATCCATTCGAATTCGAATTTCCATTACCCCTCCAGCTTCCGTTATACTGGCTCTGGGTAGTCGTATTTCTAGCAATGTTAATATTATTCGAACCCACATTAGCTTGTCTGGTGGATTCCTGGACAGTGGCTTTGCTATTGGTTTTGAAGCAGCTTGGGGCTGTCAAGCTAGCCTCTATTTGTATGCAGTGTCTAGTGAATGCTTCAAGGTTCACAATCGGCTTGTCTCGAAGAAAAGATTGTATAGCAGGGTCAATCAATTCTGTTATTAATCGTATGGCCTCCAGTTCGGGCAGATTTGGCATCACTCGACGGATGAGTGCCATTTTCTCTCCGATAAAAATATCAGTTTTGCTTTTCGTTTGCTTTTCTCCATATATTTTTGCAAGGAGTCGTGAGTGTAGCTCCTGGCTATCAAATCTGTCTAGAAAGCGGTTTACGAAAAATTGCCAAGTGGCATTAATATCGTTGTATAAATTCATCCATGTCTGGGCCTCACCTTTAAGCTGACTTCGAGCATGAGTCACCCAATCATCCAGATCTAAATCCGCTTTCCTAAATTCAGATACCAATTTATTTAGGAAGTATCTCGGGTTTTCTGAATCTTTTCCACTGAAAGTGGGTAATTTATTTCGATCAAGGGTTTTCGGCTTCGAATGGCCTGTTAGTTCCATGAGAACTTGCACCAGCTGCGCCATGTCACTTTGCGGCGGAGCAGGGGCAACAGTATTTATGGCTTCCGGATTTATCGTAGAATTTCCGACTGGGATATTATCTTCCGGAGCAAAAGAAACCCTTCTTGGGCTTTCTTCGTTTTTGAAATTTGGGCGCCACCTGTTCCCACTTAATTTTTCGTCGCTGGGATCGGAAGTAGGCGACGTTTTGAAGAGTAAGGAGAATGGATTATTTGCAGATGCACTCTGCAAAAATGAGGCTTCCGCCCGCTCACCATCGAGGGTACGAGTCGAAGCCATTGAGCGAGTATACCAATCGCTATCATTCATAACAGTGGAAATTCGTGGATCGAACGTTTCGACCTGGATACGTTCCTCCTCAGGCATGTATGCATGGCGTTCCCTATCAAGGAATTGAGTCCGTTCACTGATCACAGTGAAATAATCGCCATTTCGATGTCCAGAATTTTCTGGAATTTCGAAACTTCGAAAATCGTCATTTCCGACGTTTCGGTCATTTTGTCCATCATCAGTATGACGATTAATGGCCCCACGTTGGGCGCCATGTCGAGAATGGGAGTTGGTTGAATTATTAAAAAAAATAGAATTATTAATTTGAGGTGCCTCGGCCAGCTCCGGGTTCGACCTCATTCTCGCCGCCCAGAATCTCTCCATTTTTACAAAGAAAATTAAAGAAAATTGCAAAGAGAAAATTCTGCAAATGATAGGGAAAATGCCAACCAATGATTATTACAACTAGCCTACTCCTAGCAAGAGCCCTAAGTCCCTAATTTAACTTACCAGAGTAGCTGAAAGAGAGATTATGATTAGTCGATAGCTAAACAAAATCTACAAAGTAAAACTAAGTGTTTTAACGCGCCTATCCAGGGAGTTTACCCGTGTCTCTCCCGGGAGAGAAGTTGCGCTTTACCGCCCCGTCTCACCTTGGTGCAATGGCTCGTCTTGCTACGGAAGACTCACCCCAGTGATCCGGTAGGCATCACCTGGCATAGATTCCGGGACCACGCAATCTAATCCAGGCAATACGGAGCCGCTGCTTCCACCGGCGGTGGAGGCCAGGCTAGGCTGAAAGAGAAAAATTGGATTAGTAAATATAAAATGTTCAAGAATACGAATTCTTTTATAGTGGGCTCACACTGAGTCCCAAAAATTTAACACTTCTTATTCAGTTCTGAAAAGAACTAAAGTGTCCAGCATTCATGCGTGATCAATCGAATTCTTTTTGGAGGGATGTTGGTTTTTCTTGATATCCCTCCAAGAAACACAGGTTGGCCTAGCAGAAAAATGTTGGCTGAAGATCTTCTTTCTTGAGCCTGCACACCTTCTGGAATCTTCTCTCTTCTTTTGAAAACCCAATATTTCAATATTCAGATTCGTAAAATTCTCTTTCTGGAACTTTCAATTTCACCTTCGTCGAAGGACTTTTCTGGAACACTATTTCGCCGAATTTATACTATTTCTCTTTCGCCAATTATTCTCAGGAACTTTCTGGAACTCTCGTACTATCGGACTTCGACACTTTGAAATTCTCGAAAATACTAATTTTCACAATACTTTGTAACTGGTGAAAATACTGACTTTTCACTATAATTCTCTCAGCTGAGTATACGTGGCTTTTCGCTTTTTGCTAGGTAGCGGACTGGATCGCTGTTTCGAATCGTGCAAAGCGCTCTATATTTATATGTGCGGTTCGGAGGGCGTGGCCTGGCTTTGGCCAATCGCGCTCGAGAACGGCGAACAAAACTCGGTCGAGAATTTCTGGAGCTCATTTCTCGACGGAAATTTCTTGGCGAATGCTGAGTTGGATTCTTTCTGAATCTCGTCGTTAAAAATTATAATAATATATTGGGTTTTCATGACAGCTCGCGAAAACGCGCGGGATTTGGGCAAATGACCGTTAAAGTCCCGTTACCTGCGTTTTCTAGGGAGTATTTGACAAAAGTCACTAAATACTCCCCAGATCTAGGGAGATATTCGGAGAGCCCCGAGAAAAACCATAAACCAACGTGATTCTTGAACGCCGAAGAAATACACGTATTCCTTCGCCGAGGAATCTATACCCGTTTTCCGATTTGGCCAACCTGATGAGAAATCGAATTGAAATAAAATAATTTGTGAAAACAAATGGAGCCACGGAATCTTTCCACCCAACAAGAGACTAGCGTGTCGAAACCTTGCTCTAAGTGTTCTGTATACCGGGTGCTCGACTGTTTGGGGCCACAAATTAATAAAATTGAAAACTAGTCAGGAATTTCCGGTAAATCGGTAAAACTACGTACAGTGGAGTTCCACTGGGTGGAGATTGGGACTTTACATCATACAGGGTGAGACTAGACTAGTGACCTGAATATAAAGCAAAAAATCTAATATTATTCGACTGGCTTCTACGTGAAAATTGAGAGTTATTAAGTGCAAAAATGGCTCACTAAAGGTGACCATACACAAAAAAAATCATCGTAGGAGCGCGGCGAGCCTGCCCTGCGACACGATCAACGTTTGATTTTTTCAATTCTTGACAGACAGGCAGAGAGTGATAGATATTCAGTTTGATTGAACCAGAACGAACTAATGAACTAACCTTATAAAAAACGCTTTTTGCGGTCGCATTTTTACGTGTTTTAGCGATTCAAATTTCAGTTGTTTTTTAGAACGCGAAAAGCGCTTATTGTAGTCACATTTTTGTGTGTTTTAGCGTTATGAATTTTAGCTGTTTTTTCGAACGCGAAAAACGTCTATTTTGATTGGATTTTTGAGGGGGGGAGACCAACTTAGGTTATAAAGTAAAAATAAAAGAAAACAGTTCGAATACAAATTTATTGAGCATTTTTATTTTGGTAACATATCACATAACCATTTGTATAGAATATCTACGTTTCGGAGCCTGCAATTATAGTGGGGTTGCTTATCAATGTGATGCATACAGGGTGATATACCATCATTGTCGTCGAATGTGGGAACCATCCATGACGTATTATCATAGTCTTCCGAATTCACAACACGTGTAGGTAGGTTCAATTGATGAAATTTCTCTGTAAGATATTCACGTTTTTGGAGTCCTCGTACATAAATGATATCAACATTCTGTAAATTTTTCTTGAGGATGGAATCTAATTGATGATATTCCACAAAGCCAGAGGAAAACCTCAATCCATGAACGTTTCGCTCCAAGAAACAGGCAGTACGTTTATCTGCTCTACTCAAAGAGAAAAATGGTATAGTTGGCAGCAGCAGAAAATTACTACATTGAATTCCAATCCTAATAGCAATCTCCTTAGGATGGAATTGTTGCTCGATGGTAAAGCCTTGAATATCTACAACAGCTATTCTCATGTTGACTCTGTGATTGATATTGAAGTGACAAGCATATGTTCAGTTTAATTTGTTAATGATTTCGCTGAGTGGGAGGTGCTCAATAACAGTGTCGTGCACAATGATGCAATAGGCTCTAGTATTTTGGGGAAATCCTTCAGATGCCTCGATTTCGAGTTTCACTTCAACAGTGGAACTTTTTATGCTCTCATCCCTTCTGGAACAATCGATGACAAAGAGAGTCTTACCAACAAATTCGGTGGAGCTCAGCAGAGGATTATGTTGATTAGTAATTTTGTAGCTGAGACCGAATTGTGCATAGTTGAAATAGGCTTTCGACAAATCCCCCTTTGGAAAATTCAGATGCATATTTTCTTTCGGGTAATTTTCACCGTTCAGAGTAAGCGTTATATTGGTGATATTCGAATGAGCGAATATTGTTGGATCATTGTTGAATTTGGTGTAAACACGGACTTTTTGGAAACATACAATCACATAGCGAGGAAGTCTTGACGGCCCATATTTCACTTTTTGCACCTTGTGTGAGAGCAGGCAACATATGAAGTTCCCATTTTCTGAACGGCATGAGAATAGGAGTATCAGCTTGGATGGCCTTCAAGAGTAAATTTAATTAGATCATGTGGAAAGATTCTCTTAACTTTGAGTTCAATATTTTCAATTTCCAACTTGACTGCTGTCGTACCAGCCGGCGATCCAGCGGTCTCCTCTATTTTGAAGCAGTTGCTATCATCTGCAGCTCGTACAAATCGGATGGTATGTTTGCCATAGGAAACACATTGATAATCATTGAAAATATTCAAAAAATGCTTCATGGGTATGAGCATATTGAATGTTAGATCAGTGGTGCTGATAACCCCAGCGTTGCAGGGAAAAGTCCAACTTGAATTGGCCAAGTGCTTGATATCTTCGTCGATGAAGGTGAGAAAGCCTCTGACAGTACTAACAATTCCAACTTCACGAACCGTCTCCAATTCCTTACCGCTTTGTTCATAACTAGCAGATTGAAACATGAAAGCACCAGCATTGTTTACGAATGTTACACGACCATCTCCTTTGGTTTTCACAACTTTTCCACTGATGAATAACAGGCTATCATACAAAGCATCGTAAGCGTCAGATTGATTGATGTTGATTTCAATGAAATCATTGTTGTGAAAGGACTTGACATATGGGTAGTAAGTCCGCCATTCCACCTTTTGTATGGATTCATCGTTTTGTGGTTTTCGGAAAATGTTGAACACTTGATTGGACAATATGATAACCGAGAGATTCCAAAAACAGTTTATTCTCCGGTGATAGTAGTTGACGCACGTTGAAGGTCTTGGTGAAGACTGAAGGGGGGTATGGTGGTGAGTTATTCTTATGAATAGTTAGCACCATACTTTCGCTTCAATTCCAAACGAACGATTATTTCTTCGTTTCGAAAATCAACGAGTTGAGAATGCTGGTCCAGCACTCGCAGCGTAATATTGTTTATTTCGTCTCTATGAGCAATGGGTAGATAAATGAGGTGGTTGGGTGTTTCGTCGATTGCGTAACCAGGATCAACACCAACAGCAAATTCGTATATCGTATGAGACGGTGCGTCGTTGTAGAATGCTCCGAACGTAATGTTGCTATCTATGTGTATGGTACGTACTTTAACGATATCTACAGGTAGATCTTATGCGTAATGCAAGTTGGGTTTGAGAAGAGTAGATGAAAACCCTAAAATGCGGGCCAAACTGTTTTCAGGTCGGAAATCAATTGAGTGTTTAAGGCAGAATATTTCGCTTTTCAGCGTGTTATTATTCGGTTTGAGGTAGAAAAATTTCTCGGGGTTTTCCTTGTACGTTTTGGGTGTGATGTGTTTGCTGATCAAAGCCTCAATATCACCAATTTCGTAAGAGCCAGTAGGGATATCGATACTCAGCTTAGTTTTGCCGCCGTTTTCAAAGTAGTAGAATTTTGTACCTTCCTCAGTGTTGGGTATACTGTTGTACGAATGGAAGCTGAGCAAAGCCAAACTGTATTCTGAATCAGAATCCAATTGAATGGGCGGATTGAAATCGATGGAAAGCGTTGAAGAACGACTCGTTAACGTCAATACCATAGACATGACTGATATAGTGTCGGAAGCGACCTACCTCAAATAATGATAAACAACCTGGATGAAAAATCATTTATTTATTATTACGCTAACTGGTCCATTATACTCTGCTTCTTTTAGTGATGCCGTTGACAGTCCAAACTCATTTTGATAATGAATGAAACATGGTAGACGAATCTGCCAAGTGAATCGATTTTTGTAGTCCTTTGGTAACCTATGCCATACATCCAGCAACTCCCAAGGTCCTGCGTTCCCAATCAAATATTCGATTGACAAAGCTCGCAGTTGAGTATCAGTGAAATCTCGCAATGACTTATATTTATGCATTTCAGCCAACGATTTATGCATCTCAGCGGTGGACATTATGAAGTAGAAACTTTAGGCAGAGATGTCCGCAATTACTCTGATTGTAATTTTGATATTGACTATTATTATATGTAATTCTTACACCCCTCCCAAAATATCTTGCCAATTCCAATGGAGGTTTGAGATTGCCAAAACTATCGAAATATTGTGCGACATTGCCGTTTTTATTGTAAGCTACCCAATGAGTGCCCGCATTCAAGTGGGAATCCAAGTTCAATATAGCGCATTCTCGCAGCCAAGGACCACAAGTTGGCAACGTATCACGCATAAACACTCCACACGAAAATGTGGTATTTTCATCTGACGAGCACACTCCTGAATTTCCGAATCGTATAATGCTCTATGGGGTAGCTTATCTAGCAGTTTTTTTGCTTTTTCAGGTAAAGACCGCGTCCTTTGCGTTGATGTTGTTTTTTCAGGAACAGTCCAAATCCTCGAGGGGATTTCCGCAGGTACAAACCCGAACCCAAATGCTCCATGGATTTATTGTGACGTTGATCTTCTTCAAGTTTCTTTTTAGCATTTTTTGCGTCTATTACGGTTTTTGCTATGGAGCTCGCTCCACCTGCCAACGCACCCAAAGCCGAAAGTGCAGCAAAATTCCTCCAGACTTTGCATCGAGTGGAATTATTCTAGGTACTCGTATTTTCTTACGTCCTCCAGCTTGGCTCAATGCCATTTTAGCAGCTCGCAAAGCCGAAGTACTAGATTTCTTAATATTAGTAGGATTGTGTTTCCAATTTTTAATAATTTTTTGATGCAAGTTACGGCGAAAGGACTCGCCTATACCTAGCTTACGTTTGGCTTTCATGGTGGAAGTAACAAGCCAAGCTGCAGCCCGTTCCCCAAATTTAGCGTCTTTAGATTTAACTCGTTCCCAAGCTCTATTTTCTAAAACTTGATCTGCTTTATGGCGGTCTTCTAGAGAGTCGGATTGAGAGTATGCAATATCGTGCTCTCTGCAGCTTTCGTCCAAAGGATTCACGTCAGTTTCTCCGCGTTGTAATCTCTGCCTCAATTTGGTGCCAGGCCCGCAAAACGAATAACCTGGTAGATGCAATTCGAACGGGAGCTTATTGATTATTGAATTGACAACACCTGCACCAGAGTAAGTCAACATTGATAATGATGAAAGATACCTTCAATGCGTTTATTTATAACCGTGGCGCACTCATGTTTTTTCATCACATCATGGAGGTCGTTCAACAAGACAAGACACTGCCTATGGAAAATTTAGGTAGTAAAAGATACAAGTATATCGAAATAATTAAACCGATGTTTCCTATACGAAATCAACGTAAAATATCGACACGTACCGGTTTACCTAAAACATCCAACCCTGCAGCAAAAGGTAGCGGTTTACTTAAAAATATACCTATTGCAATGACATTCAATACCAAACCTATGGAGTTTGTTTATTGGGATGACCCAAACGAACTATGCGAACGCCTCAGATTATTGATAGCCTCTCGGGATGCCGGAAATACTTTGCATGACAGTGAGATTATTGCCATTTTGAGTGAACTTAAAGAGGCAAATATAATTCTATAAGATGACATACATCCATGCATACATTCACATTTTCAAAATGGTTATCGATAAGTTTGGACGTAGCGACAGCAGCACCTCTGGTGGCAGTGGTGATAGAAAGCGAAAACATCGATTTTGATAATTTGAAATTGAGTAATGTAAAGAGGCCCACCAAAAATACTGATGCTGCCAATAAACAATATGTGGATGAAATTACGGATAAAATTGGTACTAGTTTAGATGAGATCACCGATGCATTGAAAATATTGGTTGAGGAACTGATGAAGACGAATAGAGAAGTGGGTGAAATGAGGAATCAGTTTGAAAAAAAAATTCAAACGCTAGATACTAATTTTAATGAAATGTCGCAAAGAAATGTGGAACGTTATAACGAGGGAGTTTCGTTTTACAAAAAATTCAATGAACAATATAAAACTGATATTGAAAATATTCTTGGAGATTTGTTGAAAAAAATCTCGGAAATAACCGATATGATTCGTTCAAACATCAACACTTTGAAGCAAAATGAAACGGTGGTAAAAAATGAAGTGACTCAATTTCGAACCGATATCTCGAAGCAAATCACCAAAATAAATTCAGATATAGCGAATGTAAAATCTGCTGTCGATGAGATCATTAAAAGACAAAATGTAGTGTATGCATCACCATAATAAAATAGTAGGTTTCACATTTTCGCCATCACATATGTGCGTGATGGCTTCCAAAGTCAAGATTCAACTTGTCCGTGAACTGCACAAACCAATTAGAAAAAATTTTCCTCGACGTCGCACCATTATTAAAGGCTTAGATGATTTATGGCAAATGGACTTGGCCGAAATGAGACCTTACGCCCATCAAAATCGTAATTTCAAACTCATTCTAGTCGTTATAGATTGTTTTTCGAAGTTCGTGTGGACTCGACCGTTGAAAACGAAAACGGGGGAGGAAATCTAGATCAGAGAACGGAATTTTACAACAGTAAATTCCAGAGTTTGATGAAAAAACAGATAAATCACTACAATACGTACAGCATCCTCAAAGCCTCTATGGCCGAACGGATTATAAGAACTTTGAAGGAAAGTATTTCAGTTTGAATGGCACCTACAAATGGCTGAATATATAACCTGAAATCACAAAATCTTACAATGATATGCGCCATTCAAAGACGGGTGTGAAAACTTCGGAAATTGATAAAACCAACGATAAAGAAATTCTCAAATCAACATACAGCCACTTGAAAATAGCTGGACCGAGAAAATTCAAAGTCGGCGATGTTGTGCGGATTAGTAAGGCAAAGCACGTTTTCGAAAAAGATTACACACCCAATTGGACTACGGAATCATTCAAAATCCTTCAAAGTCAATATCACCCTGCCACCTTCATGCTGGAAAATATGCAGGGTGCTCCTATCAAGGGTGCTTTTTATGCAGAGGAATCACAAAAAACTGCAAATCCAGATATATATCTCGTGGAAAAAGTTCTGAGGAAGAAAGGCAAAAAAATGTACGTTAAATGGCTCGGTTTGGATAACAAACATAACAGTTGGATCGAAAACGTTCATTTTGTATAGAATCTTATGGGAATCAAACACAAATCATATAATTCCGAGGGGTCTTTCAAATATTTTTTTCACAGTCAACAAACATGCAACAACAATTTAAAAATTGACCACGTGATCTGAAGCAATAAAAGCGTATGCAAGCACAGACGAATATTCAGTTTGAAAACGAAAATGTCTCAAGATAGTGGTTACGTCAGTGAAGTTGAAGTAATGTGCGATAGTGATGGAGAAGATTATAAAGAAACTCTAAATGCCATCGACGAGCATTGGGGCAATACGAAATGGCAGCTCGGAACGAACATCAGTTGTTGTTGATGCTCTTCCCTATGCCATCCTACGAAATTCGATGTGGCTCGAGGGATTTTAGCTCATGCATTATTTTGAAGCAGCAGTTCTCCATTCGATCCATCAATTTTGCTTCTCTTGAATGGGCAACCCCCATTGACATCCTGCAAGAAATAAAGAAAAATTTCTTTGAATCACAAATCGATGAGTATGTAGATGAGTACGATCCAAACACAACACGTTGCGGGGATTACATTTACATCACACAGTACATCGAAAGTAATACCAAACAAATTTCTATTTCCAAGGATATCACGAACATGGAGTTGTCCCAACAAGATGTAACCGACATTCTAAATACACACTTGGGGGTGCTGTCTGACCGTATCGCTATGCTGGATGCTATGAACTTTTGTGACTATTATCGAGGTGTTTTTGATATTATTCAATCTTGGTTACGTGAATATAAAACCAATTTGAGTTTGGAAGAAATTATAGAAGGTTTTTGTCGAGCTTCATCTTTAGATAGTATGTTGGCTAATGATTTACGTTAATATTTATTTTATTATAAACAAAAAATTGTGTATGATTTATGTAATAAAAATTAAATGACAATTTGTTTTATTTATTTGAAGATTTGCTTAGATTTTCATCATTTTTGTTTTTCTTGAGACCACAATACCAACTACACCGGAAATTCGTACTTGTTATCAGTTTCAACAATTTCCTTCGAAAACGATTTCGTGGTTTTGATAGGTGCACCAGTTGTGTATGTCAGTCAGTCAGTCTATTTTAGCTGCTGTTCGAAACACAACATAAAAAATGAATATCAAGAGTGTCGATACGTGTAAGAATGAAAATGAGTTGGTGAGTTGCAAGACTTGCCGGAAGATTTATCATTGTATGATATGTGCCATAAAAATCGGTGAGGACATCCCATGTCAAAATAATATGGGTGTGACCGTCACCTCCGGGCACATATGGATACCGACAGGTTTTGCAACGAAGATAAAGATGAGATGGAGCTCAGACGAGACGGACATTGAGGAGCCGCCAAGACGACGTCATCGATTTTCGTCAACATCATTGGAGGAGAACGACGACGATAATAGAGCCTTGCAGAATTCACTTAGGGAGTTGCACTGAATCTTATTTTGACATATGTGATAAAATTTATTATATACAATGCATATTTTATTCAAGCTCATTTTATTCAGATATGCATGTAGCAGCAACATCTGAAATAAATGACTTTTTCCAGCATATTCTGGAAATACCTACTTCAAGTAAGGTAAGCTCGGGTATGTGTGAATTTGGGGCAAGTGTAAGTTTGCTCGCAATCTTCGCTAAACCGGGCGACAGCCCAAAGCCTACACTCATAGTGAAATCCAAATATTTTCCTCAATTTTCTAACCTACAATTCATCAACCCGAACGAGTATAACGAGTTTATTTCAAGCTTTGGGTGTATTGTTAAAATCTAAGGTAAGCATGTTTAGATAGTATGTTGGCTAATGCTTTATGTTATAAATGAGAATAATGAATTCTGTGTGTTTAATTTCAAGTTTAAATTTTTATTACTTTGCAGACACTCAAACATAAAAACATTTTCAACTTACCTTTTTTTGCTCAACACTACAAAGCCTGGGTTCACTGTCCTCCATAGAAAATACTTCATATGCTAATCTTTCAAAAAAACAAATTTTGAGACACTTTTTCAATTCCCTATATAAAATGAATCTTTTTGTTTAACGATTATTAAAATAATTTTGAAAAATATACAATGCATATTTTATTCAGATATGCATGTAGCAGCAACATCTGAAATAAATGACTTTTTCCAGCATATTCTGGAAATACCTACTTCAAGTATATGAATTTCAAGCATATGCTGGAAAAAGAACTTATTTCAGATGTTGCAGGTACATGCATATCTAAAATAATTTATTGTAATATTTTAAACGCTGCGCTTTCACGAAAACGAAGCGTAAGTGAGTATTTCCAGCATATGCTGGAAAGAGACATTTATTTCAGATGTTGCAGGTATTCCAATCAGAATTTCCAACTTCCACTCTGAAATTCTTCATATTCGAAGTAGGTATTTACAGCAAATGCTGGAAATACCTACTTCAAATATAAATAATTTCAGAGTGGAAGTTGGAGATTTTGATTGAAAACCTTCCTTTCTAGAATGATTTCTTTTTATGAATGATGTTTGAATAAAAGCTTTTTTTTTTCTTTTTTATTACATAGAATATATAATTACATGATCATTTTGTTCGTTGAAAGCAGTAGTTATCGTTCATAAATGAAAGCAAATTTCAAAATATATTTTTTATTACATAAAAAAAATGACAGTGCGTCAACAGGAAAATGTTTACAGATTTATACATAATTGGAATAAAATATATTATTTATTACATATAAATACTCAAATTTTCATCTATACCTTGTGCGAGCTACAAATTTAAATTTCAAAAAATTATGCCAATCTGAATCAGTAAAATAGTAATTTTTCCTCATTTGTTTTTTCAGTTCTCTAATACAATTTATATTAAGTAATTCTTTAAAATCTTTTGGGATAATGAAACAACAAGTACTTGGCATATTTTTGGAATACCAAATTTCAATATGAAGTTTATCTTCAAACGAAGTACGATTTTTGGGAGTCCAATGAATTGCAATTGCGTTTGCAGACAATTCTTGTAGACTTGGAGGAATGGATAGTGTTCCTTCAATTCCTGGTGTAACGCACCTATTAGCTATGTTGAATCTGTAACCTTTTTAGGAAATTTCAGACCTGTTATACAGTTGTAAATATATAATCCAATGGTTGAATTCTCGTAAACTATACCCCCATGGTAAATGACTGAGGAATCAGTTGACGCTTATCATCATAAGGACTCAGGGCTACTTTAGTCTGCACTTTAACATTATATAAAAAAGAACCAATATGAATAGTGATTTTTGTTCAATATTCAGTATGACAATCTACATTGAACTGCAATATATGAAGGCTAATAAAAAAAATGTTTGAACTTCGCGCTTCTAGACAAATCTCTATATAGGAAACCAATCAAAATCAGAATTTCCATGAACTGAAACGCAAAAAGCTTTCGTATGCACTCAGCCTAAGCAGCAACGAATCTAAATCAACTCTGGCGCGCAAAATTTAAAGGTCCGAGGTCAATGAGGCGACATTTCAAACATCAAAGGAAATGGGCGGAGCTTCTTATCTGTAAGTTTCTGTAATCTGTGTTTCTGGCGACCTCCGCCATTTTGTTAGGGTGCTAGTAGGTGGGGACACAGAAGAAAGAATTCATTACTGAACGACAGAACTTCTTTATTGAACGACAAACGCTCCATTCGCTGCAAAATGTAAACAGATATTATTATTAACGATTATCTGGTTTATTTATCATGATCGTGGGAGTAAGAGTTGGTTATTTTTTAAACACAGAATTTGTTAGAAATGTTCTGTTACCATTAGAAATAATTGAAAGAATGTGTATATTATTATCTGAAGATTGTTTTATTGATGGATTAAACTTGCAGAGATGAATTTTTATTTTTGGTTTTATGACCGATAACGAATCGGAAAATAGAAAAGCTTATAAGAAGTGTTTCTTTTTTTGTTCTAGCTCTTGCAATAACACAAGAAAAATTGGAAGTACTATATCAAAAAATTCAGTTTTTCAAAATAATTTGAATGGTAACATTTTTAAAAATATTTTGAAAATATCCCCACAGGAATGGTTTTTTGATTATGGAACTTGTTCTCCCATTAAAAGTGTATTAATCACCGATTCTGATATCCTCATTGTGAACATCTTTATCTTGGACTACTGTACTTATATTATCAAGGATAAAATAAAACAAGTACACACCAACCCAGTAATTTATTCGACTGATTATTCACAAATAATTTTTATACTAATAAGCAAAAAGTTAATTTTATATGAAAGAAGAAGCAGTCACCTCGAATGGAATGGATGTCATTTCTCCCAGAATTTCTTATACAAGCATTATTTTGGGTCGTTATGAAAGCGAAGTGAGTTCAAACACAATTCATTGAAGTGCTCAACAGTGGCTTCACATTTCACCTCCACTTTTTGTTTTTTCCTTCCTATAACTTTTCAGTTTCAGCACGTGATTTCAGTTAACGAGGGGTCAATGAGCTCAATCTTTGTTGGATGTGCTACAATACTCATAGAGGGTGGGGTTGCCGAACTAAAATAAAAATCCGTAATAATAATACACTAACTCAGCCATACTAATCTCCTACCTTCCAGCCATGGAGTCTATATTATCTAGGTTGGTTTCAAATATTTTATTGATATTCGAAGAACTCATATGAATCTCTGACCTAAAACTTAAATTTCATTCAGTAAATCATGTTTTAAATTTGATATTTCAATTTTTACCTACTCATGGGTAACAGTATCTGCCGGAACATTAGCAACGTACTGAATTGGTACTGTGTGAGGTTGCAATCTCTTTTGTAGGTCATTAAGGAACATATAGGTATGTTGTGTGAAGTGTTTGGCTCACACTCAAATTACTATGGAGGTACGAAACGTCTTTACTGCATCAGACAACTTCAATCATCATGGCATCTAAAATACAAAACGAGATTTGTCCATGATAGTTTCTGGAATGTCAAAGCATTCTGACCTACCTTGACAAATCTTTCTGGAATTGAAAGGAGCTACAATTCTCTCATCGTTTTTTGTGGTACAAGACAGGAATGACCAGGTTTTATTATTTTTTGAATGCATAAATTATTCACAAGTTGTACACATCAATCACAATCAATACATGAAAGGCTTTCTGTATGTAAATCATATTATCTATTGATTTGACATTGTCAACAAAGAATCAGCTGTTGCTACAACGCCATTTTTTCAGTAAACCTGTGCACTAGAAAACGGTTTTCCCCCTCCATAGCTACTGTCACTTCTTGTTCATTCAGTATGTAGATATTCTTTGGTTTCGGAGCGGTGCATGATAAACATATATGTATTAACGTCAATATTGACCATACGCCATAAGAGCCAATGTTAGCAAATTGAAGCCGGATTTTATATGCCCTTCCTTGTCGAATGGGCAAAGGTGACCGAGAGCACATGCGCAAAACTTGAGCGCGAAATTCAAATTTTAAAATGTCAATCTCTTGACTTTCAAAATTACAGGTTATATGTTTATAAAATTTCATAGGGATTTTCTAAGCAAATAATTTTGTCATTTGGAAAATATCCGAGTATTTGAATATGTATATATTTGATAGCAGAAACGTTTCTCTTTGAGATGAAGGAATGGAAGAATAAAGATTTTTTAGAAGCGGGTATAAATCATCCTGAATAGTTTGTTAGACTGAACTACTGAACTATGTGCCATTTTTATTGTGTCCTGATTTCTGGAAACATGGAGAATAATAACTCCAAGAATACTATTTTGTTTAGATATGAATTCACAATTACCAATTACATTTTGTAATCATCCAGGTACGATCGTTTATATATTTTGGGAGAATCATATGGAAGGTTATCGTTCAGCTATTCTGAAGATTAACTCTCCCAATTGATACGAGTATGTTGGTAACTATTTTACTTCTCTTGGTTTATCGATAAGACTCAATTTGGATTCTCTCATTCCATTCCAAAAGTCAGGAGTACTTACTTTTGTTCACTTAATCTCAACGTTTTATTAAAAATATGATTTGAATATATATGTTTATATTGTAACAAAGGACATCCATAACAAAATGTGAGAATTTCTATCAGTGAAGTCGTTAAGGCTAAGAAAAGCATAAGGAAGTGTGTTACCAACCTCAGCTCAGTACTTCCTTGTCCATTGGCCCCATGAAAATTTGCACTTTATATTATCTTGTAGGCTACCTTAATATTTCAGACTTATAAGTGTCCAACATTTTGAAACTCGTTAAATTTACCTGAAAAGCTCTTGTTCACTTCTATTCATAAAACAATTGAGGCAAGAAGATAACTTCTGTTCTTTCGGTGTACCAACATTTTTCAAATAAAACAATGATAATTGTAGTTTGCCTTATTTTCATTGAATACATGTATATTTCACAGATTGTGAATGGAAAATTTAGGAAGATACGGAATGAAGTGAATTAGGTTATAATATGAGCAAATGATTAATTTATATATCAATAAAATAAAACACTATCACAATCTGTTGATATTGAAACTTTCTCAACGGAGTAGACATTCTATACGAGATGATTGTATAGGGCTGATTTAGGAAGCTTTAAACCCTATAAAATCATCTCGTTAAATAATTTTCACAATACAAATGACTCAACTATTAATATGTTCAATTCTTAAATATTATATTTTTATATACATATGAAAACTAAAAGTTCGGGTTGAACCGCGTCTAGAATTTGTTGAAATTCGACGTTTCGGCTCCGATTTTGGAGCCATTTGCAAGAACTGAAAAAGAAAGAAAATTAATAAAAGGTTGAAACGTAATTCTACGCTGTGGTCTCAATTTGCCTATTTCTAAGGTCTCAATCTGCCTACTCCTTCAAGAGAACTGAGGAAATGTGGGTTGAGGAACTGTAACTACGTATATATAACTGAGGACTGAGGACAACGGCTACGTACCGGTTTCTTGGTTCTCGCTACTCATTAGCGAAGGCTAGTTCACCCAACTGAATCGAAAAATAATATCAGCATTCGATAGGAGTCCCTATGATGAACACTGGAGTATATTTAGGAAACCGAGCATAATGCTCAGAGTTCTCATGGGAGCTCGTTCAGTAACGAAAAATGCTCAATCTGTTTTTCTTCCATGTATACCTACACCGCATATTCAGTTTGTCAGAAGACAACTTCTTCCTGACAGATACGTATGCAATGATACTCACTAAATCAGCGCATACATTTGCAAGTTATACCTGTAATCAACTATCAGAATTTTGGTTTTATTCTGACAGGAGAACTACCTGCAGACAATGCGATATTTATGTTCTAGAGAGCACTCTGACTACAGCATCTACTTTTTTGAAGCAGAATATTTCCAATTGGTATATAAGTGGATATTATAGCTCCAAAAAATTGAAAAATGTAAGCGGAGTTTCAAACCAAGAGTAAATAACATCAACACGATTATGAAAACAATTATAATTCAAGTTATGAATATAAATCTATATAAATGTTATGGGAATACCAAGAAAACTCGAAATTAATATTGTCAGTGAAGTCTATAGTATCAATAAAATTGAGACTCAGTCTATAATATCCAAAGTCAATGAAAAAAACGAATTTTGCCACAATAATGCAATTTCGCCCTCATTCCCGAATTTCAGCAAAAGGGTGTTATTCATATTCAATAAAAAAATATTCTTGTTTCCATCTACTTTCATACATTCTGTACCATAAGTGCCATAATGTAATAATAACTAATATCAAAATATATCAAACTACTTTGAGATATCATCATAAAGACATATAAAGAAAACCCTGGATCACTGAAGCGATGAATGAAAGGTACAAATTATACTAGAACAACCATATCGAATCTATTTGATGTTAAAGGTAGTGAAAGAACATATCGGCAACAAAAAAGATAAGTGAAATTAGTATGATTATCCGAAACTTGAAAAACAACCTGTGATCTCCTGGCACATATAAAATAACAATGGAAACCTTACAAAATATCTGCGGGATAATAACAGGTCCTCTCACGCAAATGTCCTAATGCCTTCAAAGTGGAAGTCATCAATCCCCTATACAAAAATGAAGACAAATCCAAAGTTCTGAGCTATCGCCCAATAACATTAATTAATTTCAAATTTAGCGAAAATTTTCGAAAAGGTCATGAAATCAAGAAAGGAAAACTTTTCATCAGAAAACGATACATTATTTGATGATCAATTTTGATTTAGAGCAGGATATTCTACACAAGATGAAATTCGCCTAATCACAGAATATATAAAAACCTAGATGGTGGTAAACTTGTATTGGCTGTGTTTCACGTGGAAGCATCCGATACAATATTCTCGATTGTTAGACACACTCCATGATGCGGGATTCAGAGGCACAGCACATGCTTTGATGAAGAGCTACCTAAAAGATAGAGAACAACGCGTCGAAATAAATGTCAAACTTGGTGAAAAAGAAACCATTGAATAAGGTATTCCACAGGGCACAGTTCTGGGACCCATCTTATTTATAATTTATATCAACGAAATTTCCACTTCGAACAGCTCTGGCACCATCCTTAGTTTTGTGGACGATACAGTCGTCTTATATGAAGGAGAAACATGGAAATAATTGAAAGGAAAAATCATTCAAGATATGAAAGTGATTATAAACTCGTTCAGTCACAAAAATACTCACCATTAATTTTTCAGAAACAAGGTTACGACCTTTTACATGTTAGGCTAATAAACTCCCAGAGTTTTAATCACAAAAAGTAGAGATTAAAAGAGCCCATAAAGTGAAATATCTTGGGTTATATATATATATATATATATATATATATATATATATATATATATATATATATATATATATATATATATATATATCGACAAATATATGAGATGGAATATTCACATTCAGCGTACGGTACAAATCCACTTGAAACTTATGTATCACGCGCTAGTGGAATCACGACTAACCTACGGGATCATCGCTTGGGGTACTGCTTCTGCAATCTACTTGAAATTGCTCGAAGTCATCCAAAACAAGTTTCTAAAATTTTAGGCATTCGCCGAAACTATTTTCTCAGAGCAGTAACTGAGCAATACAAAAACAGAAGTTTCTTACCTTTGATTGGCCATAGATACTGTAGTAAAACTGCACTAACTAATTGTTCTAATTTATTTAAAACACTACTTGAAACAATTATTCACTAAAACATTTACTTCACTATTTTATTTCTACGGTGTCAGTCTCTATCTGCGAACTCTGGAACTGTAACTTACTCTGAATTCTGACAGTCCTGCTTATATACTCCCAAGCAGATTCCATCCACGACTCTCGATTATTGGGGAGTATAGAACATTTCATCTAGATGGCTCTTCGAACAGTATCGAAGCGATCGATTTTATTCCAACTTGTTCTCGGCGATCCGTAGGCCAGCAGATATACTGTTGTAGTTGAACGAGAGTGCATAATAAATTAGATCAGGGCCGGTCCCGAAATCGTTACATTGCCCCCTTCTTAAAGACGTTTCGCCCCGAAACGTCATTCTTGGAGTGTGAAGATATCTGCAAGATTCTCCATATCTGCACCTGGACGTTCGATGGAAGTAGCACTCCACAGTCTTCAAGTTGGGTCGAGGAAGATGGTTGCAGCACACCAGAATGTTGATGCCGCTGGATCTGAATATTGTCTCCAACATGCTTCTTATAACTCTCCAGTCCAGCCCATCAAGCCCACAGGCCAATGGGATTGTCAGGTCTACAATATATACAAAGTCGATTATTCGGGAGTATAGAACATTTCATCTAGATGGCTCTTCTAACAGTATCGAAGCGATCGATTTTATTCCAGCTTGTTCTCGGCGATCCGTAGGCCAGCAGATATACTGTTGTAGTTGAACGAGAGTGCATAATAAATTAGATCAGGGCCGGTCTCGAAATCGTTACATTACGATACAAGATCCAAAATGGAAAAAAATAAGATATCTTTTCAGAACAAAAACAACAGGTCAAAGAAGTTTCTGCTACGTATCTTCAATACTTTTCAATAAAATCCCAGATGAAATAAAAAATTGAAGAAATATACATTCTTTCGAAAAAGCTCCAAAAAAATTCCTACTTAGTACACGAAGGATTGATATTCATCTTCTGATCGAACCTTTGGAAGTTCCCAAATGAATTATTCGCTGCGAATGGTGTTTTTCTTTATACGTTATTATTATATTTTTTTTCATATTAAATTTTGATGACATGTCACTTTTTAAAACTTTCAATACTCTCATATTCATTTATATTCATTTATTCATTCAACTGATCATATATTTATGAATTTTTTAATCTGTTTAACTCTAACTTTTTATTTTTATAGACAACTTATACAATCTGTACTATTTTTTATGGAACCAACATTTGTATAAATTTTAATTTGTTTTCATATTTGGAGTTTGCCAATGTCAAGATAAATCACTTGTTTATGGGATAAAACATACTCAAAGAGTATTTATAATCAAAGCACCTGCGCTCAGGCTCTGCGCTCAGGCTCTGCTTTCAGAGGAACTATTGTTTATTTGCACTGGATTGTAATATGTTACCTCAGCAACATTTTATGTCTCATTTGTTACACTATTTACACAATTTTTTTTTATTATCTGCTAATGAACAGTTTTACTAAACAGTTCAGTCAATCCCAATTATTTCTGAGAATGCTATAATGCTATAAGTACCCATAGCCCCTTCTGTCGTATTATTTTCTTTCCAATCAACAATCAACCAAAATCGTATCTATTACCGTTTTCAATATCCCCATGGTCTTATATTGAACTCATCGTATAGCAATTGCTACAGTTAAAAAACTTTACAAGCATATTTCCATTGATGTTTTATTTTCTGTATTGTATGATTTTGTTTTTGTTGTGTTAAACCAATTTTATGGGTTTATCAGAACAAACTTGCTGAAAGGCTATAGAAAGAATTATATTGAATTTTTTGAATGTATGCAAGAAATTCATTTCTTGTTGGAGCACTAAGAGAAAAGTTTACTGAAGACTAAAGAGAACGAATACGTTAATTTTTCACAAAACACACAGAGAAAAATATTCCAACAAGAAAACATGAACAAAAATTGGGTCAAAATAAAATATTTTATATATAATTGTTATGATAATGAATTACTCCACTTGAACATTTTCGTATTTAATAACTCTATCACTGTTGTAATGTTCATGAACTGATAGCTATTTACACATTTTTGCATTAACTTCAAAAATAGTTTTTTATTGGTTTTCTCTAGAGCTTGAATCAAAATATCCAAAGTTCATTCAAAGATTTATTGTTAATTTGAAATTGATGCCGTATTTTCATAAATTTAAATGATTTTTAGTTTGTTACAAAGTTACTCATATCCAAGACTAGAACATATATTCTATTAAAGCTCCTTAGGTCTGTTTTTCATCTCATCCTGCCCAAAATAATTGTTACATATCATTAACCACCAGATTTTATCAATAGATACACGGGTCAGACATGGGGGAATAAATAAAATAATATATATATATATATATATATATATATATATATATATATATATATATATATATATATATATATATATATATATATGTATATATATATATATATATATATATATATATATATATATATATATATATATATATATATATATATATATGTATATATATATATATATATATATATATATATATATATATATATATATATATATATATATATATGTGTTCAGATAGGTTTCCGCGGTCAGATATTTGAAAACTAAAAGTTCGGGTTGAACCGCGTCTAGAATTTGTTGAAATTCGACGTTTCGGCTCTCATTGCACGCATAAACTCATTTCCCACCAACCCAGTTCCCGCACACAGCTCACTTAGCGCCAACCAAGTTCCCGCACACAGCTCATCTAGCGCCAATTCAGTTCCCGCCCATAGTTTACCTCGCGCCAATACATTGCACACGGCCATTACAGCCACGTCCACTATAAATACAGTTCCTCAACCCACAATTCCTCAGTTCTCTCGAAGGAGTAGGCAGATTGAGACCCCGACGTCAAGTCACAAAAACCTTACGTAATTATACCTGAGGAGTAGGCAGATTGAGACCTCAGCGTAGAATTACGTTTTAACCTTTCATTAATTTTCTTTCTATTTCAGTTCTTGAAAATGGCTCCAAAATCGGAGCCGAAACGTCGAATTTCAACAAATTCTAGACGCGGTTCAACCCGAACTTTTAGTTTTCAAATATCTGACCGCGGAAACCTATCTGAACATATATATATATATGTATAGATATATATATATATATATATATATATATATATATATATATATATATATATATATATATATATATATATATATATATATATATATATATATATATGAATAGTAACTTGTGACATCTACAGTCACTAGTTTGAAACTTAGACTGTAGATGTCACAAGTTACTATTCATTTATACTCTCTTTGCCTTATGGTACTAATTCAGAGTGCATTCGTTTCAACTTCGAGAGACCTCATAAAGCCGTGCTGATGAGTTGGTAACAACGAAACAGCGCTGTCCACGGATCGTGAGCTCTCGGAATTGAAACGAAAATACTCTATTCACTTTAGATTCTGTTTGCGTTCCTCATAACGCACGAGAAACTTGATTGAGTCTTGGGTTGGACAGAACAAATAAACATTTGTCTGCCTGTCAATGTTGTAGGTAAACATCTACCTTTGGATTCCATGGCTCGTGTCGAATTAAGTTTCAAACTAGTGACTGTAGATGTCACAAGTTACTATTCATTTATACTCTCTTTGCCTTATGGTACTAATTCAGAGTGCATTCGTTTCAACTTCGAGAGACCTCATAAAGCCGTGCTGATGAGTTGGTAACAACGAAACAGCGCTGTCCACGGATCGTGAGCTCTCGGAATTGAAACGAAAATACTCTATTCACTTTATATATATATATATATATATATATATGCTGGCCATGCTGTACTGGTCTGACAACGGCGGTCATATCTGTACATATATATATATATATATATATATATATATATATATATATATATATATATGCTGGCCATGCTATACTGGTCTGACAACGGCGGTCATATCTGTACATATATATATATATATATATATATATATATATATATATATATATATATGTATATATATATATATATATATATATGTACAGATATGACCGCCGTTGTCAGACCAGTACAGCATGGCCGGCGACCTCAGACCCCCTATATCTATTTCAACTTAATAAAACAAGGGCAACCGAGAGGGGTAATAAAAGGCGAAAAAAAATTATTTCGTATTATACATCAGACGTTCACACACCCATCATATTTCACCGCTTTTCCAAGCCATCATATACATTTTCCGACATTTTGCCAACGTTTACAGACCCGGCGGTGTTGCCACGCTTTTTGCATGGATATATCCAAAACATTGGGAACGTCGTGTAGGAAAATCTTTGTCGAAATTGTGTCAGCTTCGTACTCTTCCAGCTTTAAAAAAGCGTTGTTTTTCGATTTTTTTCATTCACTTGAGTTCTCCTTATCTTGTGCGTAATTATAAGAATCTACAGTGAGATATTTTTTCAGAGGTAAAGCACTGTTTCATCCCATAAACTTTATTGTGACAGATTCTGAAATACGATATGAATTTTTTGTTTTAATGATGACATTTTTTGTCTCGTGTAATTTTTACACATCTGCACCCGATATATCGAGAAAAGAGTTTTGATAATATTTTGTATTTCGCTACATTCAATTAAAATTAAACAAAAAGTGGGAACCTATTATCACAATGAAAACAAATTAATTTGGTTTTTAATCTAAATTGCGAGTTTTTGTTAACAATACCCAAAAATTAAAAAAAAACCTAACGAACCTTGACCTCTTGATATCTTCTTCTCATAGACTGCCGCACACGTTCTTGAGATTTTCACGGTTTCTAGGGCTTCCATAATTCGTTCAGTAGAAACTTTAATGGAAGACACTGGTTCTACGCCATAAAGTAGGCCCTTTACATGTCCCCATAAATAAAGTTCAGCGTGTTGAAGTCCAAGCAATTGGATTTGCTCTGCCAATCCTCCGATTGGGAAACACTGTATATGAATAATATGTGCAACCATTCATAATTCGCGGTGAAATTAAAGGTTCAATTCAAGTATCTCCCCACTATTCCTGCCCATATGTTTACGCTAAACTGTTCTTGGTGTCCAGATTGTCTGATCATGTTTGGATAAAAATTCAGGTACCCTACTTGGTGCAGTATCCGTCTGAAAAACTGCAAGCGCAGTGGAAAATCTCGAGAAAGCAAACCTCTGGATATAATATGGGTATAACGTGTTTCCAGACAGTTGAATGGGAAACATCCAAATCTTTTGCTACTTGTCATTCAAAATCTCTTCTTCCATTACTGGATTACATGCTTATGGCAGTCTGCCAGCATTGTGCCTTGGAGTCTGGAATCTACCGTATTTCCGAACGTGATGATGGGAATTTACAAGAGTTCTCTGGTTGGGAAACTGGCGATTAGGAAACAAACACGATCAGACACAAACCAACTTTCAAATAATGTCAAATGCTTCCAAAGAAACCTAAACATCAAAATGAAGATAGCAGTCAAAGCCCACTAAGTTAAATTTATTTTCATTGTTTCGTAGAAGAATTTCAATTATTATGGTTGTAGATGCATATAAATTACGAAAGAAAAAAATGTGTGAAGAAAACAAAAAATTCATTTTATGTATAAGAATACACCAGCAAAGCATTACTAAAACGCTTGACCCCTGAAAAAATATCTTCCTTGGCATGTTGGATGATGTTAGCCCTGAAACGTAATCTATGTTTCAAATTTGATCTCAATATCTTAAAAACTGAGAGAGGTATCAAACAAATAAATAAATCTTAAAATTTCAACGCTCTGTACATTTGTAACGAAGTGTTTGCCGATACATGTTAATGTAACTTAGTTTGACCTGAAAAAAACCCGCCCATAAAATCTTGATTCTGAATTTTGAAACTCCCTCTATGGAGTCCCTTAACACTCACTGAATCTTTTAGATTCAGTCCATAACAGAGACATTCGTCTTGTCGGCAATGCTTTCTCCACAAGCTCGCTTACTTCTCTGGAACACTTTAGAAAGGATGTTGATCTGTCTTTAGTTCAGATATTTTCATGGAGACGATGCTCTTCTGGTTAGATACAGTAGGTCAATGATTTTTTGTTCAATGAGTGTGGCATCGATTTAGTACTGACAAAAATCAATTGAAATAAATTTCTATCCTAAATGCTGAAATACATCAATTCTGTTTAAAAAAAAAATCAAACGCTTTTCATTCTAAGTAAAATGTACTTTTTCATTACTCAGTGATTAAAAGTTAGTAGCATGATGAAGCTAGTGGTACAAAACGCTTTTCTCGAATTTACATTTTTTTATGTAAGAGAAGATTCGTAGATAATATTAAATAAATGCAAAAAACTAAAAGTTGCAATGGAACGGTCGAATTAAGGACGTATGTTGAACCTGAATAGAAATAACTCTTTTTTTTGAAATTAAAGAAAATAAGTCCATTCTAAGGGATTAATTTAAAAAAAAAATGTTCATGTAGAAGTTGCTAAAGTCGCGTGCCCCCATCGGAGTATGCCTTTTTTCATCTCCTTCAATAAGTGTACTGGAATGTTTTCCTGACACCAAACTGCTATTTCATAACATCGACACGTGTTTCATTCACCAAGTAACCGAAACACGTGTGGAGTCGGAAAAATAGCGTTTTGGTGTCGGGGTACATTGATTACTACACCAAAGGTTCCAAAGAATGCAATGCAAGTACATAATCTTCTTCAAAGCAAAATTTTATGAAAATGAGAAAAATTAAGACGCCCAAAACAGATCCCTAAAAAACATCAAGAGAAGTTTTTGCATATACTCGAAAAGTATGTTGCGAATTCGTCAGCCACTTCCTTTTTAATAATTTTTTGCGGATCATCACACTTTTTGAGTATATTGTTATTCAAGTTTCAATCACCTAATTAATCATTTCCCATATGATTTCATTAGAAGCATAGTTTATTCTTTTGCTTGAGAGCTGTTTTTTTAATGGGATTCTATTATTCTTTGCTCTTAAATGATTGTACTACCGGGCCCAATACCGAGAAAATAGCATGTTATCCAATATAATATTAATATAATGATAATAACAATACTCCCTCATGAATACTCACAGAGTCTACCCAAAGGCATAGACTGTATGGTAGAGGACGGCTATTATTATTTGCCGTGTCGCTCTGGGGCGACTTACCGATTTTTTTAAGGCGTATTCACTTTTCAGCTCTAGAAAAACCCAGAAAACCTACAGCACCTCCACGGGTGGTCGGTGCGCATTTAAAGGAAGCACCAGACGTAGAGATTGGCATATAGACAATTCAAATCGCCTATCGACTCCGATGAAATTGGAAAACATTCTCTCTCACTCAGGATTCTCACCTGGCCAAGCGCCAATAGAAGTTTCAACGGCCGACATCTGGCCAACTTCGCTACCTACCAACAGATGTGGAGAATAGATAGGAAGTCTCAACGTTCAGGTCGTAATTTTTTTCACGGTATTGGGCCCGAGAACCTTCTTTTTACCATTTTATAATTAACAAATACGCATGTTTGGTACATATCGAAAGTATTACCTTATAATTTGAAAATCACTTGCGTGATACACCTACCAATATTTGAGATTTGTTGTGTATCGAGTGATTTAAGTGGAAAAGTTCCCAAGACGAAAAATATTATCAAATATTCAATAACTTACTGACATGAAAAAATGGCGTTCTCTATCTTTTGATTGCATATGAGTATTGGAAGATGTTTACAGAAATGTTTTCTCAAATATCAGTATGTGTTCGAAAGTCGTTCGAATCATATCCTGTCAATTCAAAATAAAATTTTCACGAAAATGTTGCATGTACTACACTTTTCAAAGTTTTGTATTTTATCAAGTATCCAATAACTTATTGACATAAAAAATGGTTTTCTCTATCTTTTGATTAGGTATTGCATATGAGTAACTGACGATGAAGTTAAATTTTTTTTTTCTCATCCTGTTAATTCAAAAATGAACTGAAATATGAAAAAATCATTTTTGATAATAGATTATTGTTCGACTTGTATTAGTAGAAACATATTCCTGAATGAATTGGGCAAAATATAACAATCTGCTTCTTCTACATATTTCCATTGAACTTATAGATATCCTCAAAACATATAAAATTACAATATTTTAACAGTAGGGTCCAAATTCGACGCTTAAATGGCCTTACTACTCAATCGGCGCGGTTGCCAAATCTTGGGTTGGTATTAGTCGGTGAAATGCAATGCATTATATACCATATACACGATCCACAGAAGCGCCCCCTACACAGTCGATGATGGAATTAAATCTGTATAAAAATCATGATTTTACCGCCTTTTTGGACCCTCCCAAAATTTCGTCCCATGAGCCTCCTGACCGTCCTTGACAGTTTAACATAGCTAAACGTTGTCAAGCCCGAAGGCGGGTCTGAGTTGGTGGGATTTGGCCTGGGTTCGTAGGTAGTATGTATGAAAGTGGGTGTGTATAGACGCAAATATCAATATATATATATATATATATATACCGGGTGACCACGAGGTGAGGTACGCCCCCCAATTTTTCTATAGTTTTGAAGATACAGGTTTCAAATTTGGCACGTCGATATATTACTCAAATACGCATATTTTGACTCCATAACCGAAAATTCACCACTTCCGGTTTAACCGGAAGTGACCCCAAACTTTTTTTTTCAAATGACACCCTGTACAATTTTTTTCATTATCAGGAAGAACACGCAATTTGTGATAACACTGTTCTCCAAAATTGAAAATCAGTTGAAAAATGGCGGAGATACAGTTGATTGTTCAATCGAACAAAGTTGGCCGTGAACATCAAACTCAAATCATCACAACTGACGAACGGCGTCAGCATTTACGAGAGGAAGGTTCGAGGTAAGATACAGCTGAAAATCGAGCTTCCCATGTAATTGCAACAACCATATTTCCCATCAATTATCAAACATTTCCTCAAAACGGATTAGTACCCATAAAGAAAGGCTCACAACTGCCATTTCTCAAATAGCAACATACTCTTTTCACATTGTTATGTTGAAAGATGATGAATTATCAGATTACCCGAATGAAAAGATTTGAAGAATTCCGAAAGGAATCGAAGATACGGCATGTTTCATTATGAGTGTTCTCAAAATTGACTATTCTTAAACATAGGCGGCTTGAACCTACGAAAGCTAAACAAAAATTCATATTTAAAAAAAAATAGTGAAAATTTGCGGTACATTCTGAATAATGGAACATTGTGAGTTGTCGAAAAACATTCTACGGCGATGGAGCGAACTTTTTTCTCATTACTCGTATGCTAATCGTAATTGATGGTGGATTCATACAGCAGTTTTAAGATCGTTGTTGGAATAAATATTCCATTAACGAAAATTCTTATGACTTCTTACTAGTGACTAAAAACTCATGAATTGGAACTGCTGTATAAATCCACCATAAGAATATACCTGCAGCGTAAAAAAAATGTATTAGATATTTATTCCAATTTCTAACATTTGATACAACTAATTTCTGAACGAAAAAAAAGGTATGAAGTAAATTGTTTATTGGTTCTGGTCACTTACTACACTAACAGAAATCAAAGTAATGAAAAAATGATTTACAAGTACTGTTCAAAATGTTCTCCATTATGTTCTCTGCACAAAATTGCACGTCTCACTATTGCTTCCATAACTCCATTTAACTGAGCTTGAGTAATACTTGCAATTGCTTCTCTAAGGCGATGTTCCAAATCCTCCCTTGATGTAGGACTAGAAGAGAAAACCTTGTTCTTCAGGTAACCCCATATGAAAAAATCCAGTGGCGTGAGGTCCGGTGACCTCGGAGGCCATCTTGTAGGACCATTCGTGCCAATCCATCGATTTGGGAATGTTTCATCTAGGTAACTGGTTACTATTCGGGAATTATGGGGAGGTGCACCATCCTGCTGGAAATACATATTTTGGTAGACGTCGAGAGGTAAATTCTCCATGAATCCTTCTATTTCGTTTCGTAGAAATCCCAAATAGCGTTGCCCATTCAACATACCATCAAATATTATGGGCCCAATGATTCAAGTTCCTATCAGACCTATCCACACGTTGAATCCAAAGCTTTCCTGAAAATTCCCTTGTCTTATGAGCCTGGGGTTTTCAGTTGCCCAGTATCTGGTGTTGTTTCTATTGAACATACCAAGATTCGTAAATCTTGATTCGTCGGAAAATATAATGTTTCTCGTCATATTCGGGTTCCTTATGTGGTTCTCAAGTAGCCAATTGCAATATTGGACCCTTCTTTGATGATCATTTTCGTAAAGGCGCTGATGTATCTGATATTTATACGGCTTAAACCCATGTTTTTTTAGAATTTTTCGAGCTGATTCTCGTCCAACTGGTAATTCATGTTCGATTTGTCGAAGTGATATGGTGGGATCTACATAAACAACAGCCAAAACATTAGTTTCCGTCTCTGCATCAATAATAAAACTATCCTGATCATGTACATTGTCATCTGGTTCTATCCTGAATTGCCTTTCCAAACGTGCGAAATAGTTTCTACTTGGTTGGCGTTGTCTGAGAGGGAATCGTTCACTGTAAAGAATGCAAGCCGCAGTTGCATTTTTTCTACACTCGCCATAAATTAGCAGTAAATCTACTTTTTCATTTCTAGTAAATTTTCGCTCCATCGGAATGTTTTTCAACAAGTTACAATTCTCTTGTATTGAATGAGTAGAACAAATTGTCACTTTGTTGACAAAATATGCTTTTTTGTTTAGCTTTCTTATGTTCAAAGCCGCCTTCGTTGAAGAACATTCAATTTTGGGAACACTTATTTCTGGTTCCTTTCGGAATTCTTCAAATCTTTTCATTCGAGTAATCTGATAATTCATCATCTTTCAACATAACAATGTGAAAAGAGTATGTTGCTATTTGAGAAATGGCAGTTGTGAGCCTTTCTTTGTGGGTACTAATCCGTTTTGAGGAAATGTTTGATAATTGATGGGAAATATGGTTGCTGCAATTACATGGGAAGCTCGATTTTCAGCTGTATCTTACCTCGAACCTTCCTCTCGTAAATGCTGAAGCCGTTCGTCAGTTGTGATGATTTGAGTTTGATGTTCACGGCCAACTTTGTTCGATGGAACAATCAACTGTATCTCCGCCATTTTTCAACCGATTTTCAATTTTGGAGAACAGTGTTATCACAAATTGCGTGTTCTTCCTGATAATGAAAAAAATTGTACAGGGTGTCATTTGAAAAAAAAAGTTTGGGGTCACTTCCGGTTAAACCGGTAGTGGTGAATTTTCGGTTATGGAGTCAAAATATGCGTATTTGAGTAATATATCGACGTGTCAAATTTGAAACCTGTATCTTCAAAACTATAGAAAAATTGGGGGGCGTACCTCACCTCGTGGTCACCCGGTATATATATATAATAATATAATCACCAATTATTTACATAAAAACAAAGGAACAAAAGGACAACTTACTAGAGTTTTTGAAAAATGTAAATCTTTCCTTAAAGAACATCCAGAAATTTGTTTGGTTAATAGTGATAAAGGTAATGTTACAGTTGTTATGTACAATAATGAATATAAGGAAAAGAGTCAAATATTACTGGATGACCAAATATATTACAAAGCACTGAAAAGAGATCCAACATCTACATTTCAACAGAAAGCTAATAAAATAATTTCGCAACTCAAAAATAAAAAAATGATAAATGAAACTATCGCAAAAACTCTCACAATTAGCAACTCGATAGCACCAAGATTTTATACTCTTCCAAAAATTCATAAGCCTATTTTATCCATGAGACCGATTACTTCTTCCATAGATTCACCAAACAGTAAACTCGCTAAATATATGACTGAGATTTTGACCAATGCTTATGACAATAATAATCCATATCACGTAGAGGATTCATTCAAATTCAGTGAGTTCATAAATGACATGTCTTTACCAGATAATTACGTAATCATAAGTTTGGACGTTAAATCTCTTTTCACAAATTTGCCATTGGAATTAATAAAAAAGAGTATTGAGAGTAAATGGAGTGTCATTTCTAATCATTGTCTTTTTGATGAAAAGTCATTCATTAGTGTGATTGAATTCATTTTTGATTCATCGTATTTGGTATTTGAGGGCAAGTTCTATAAACAGATTTTTGGTACTCCAATGGGCTCTAGCATATCTCCAATATTATCCAGCTATGTTTTAGATGATCTTTTAGATCAATGTATTGGAAATTTTGATTTTGAATTTCCCTTCATTAAAAGATATGTTGATGACCTAATTCTTGCTGTTCCAAAACAAAAAATTCAAGAAGTTCTTTCTGTGTTCAATGGATATGATGAAAATATTCAATTCACAGTGGAGGAGGAGATTAATAATTCAGTACCTTTTCTAGATATGATGTTGATCAGAATGGACGATAATAAAATAAGAACTAAATGGTATAGAAAATCTATTAATAGTAATCGTTTAATAAATTATCACTCTTATCATACCACCAAAATTAAAATCAATATGATCAACAATCAGAAAAGTAGGGTTGAGAAACTGACTCACCCTTCTTTTCGACTTGAATGTTTGAATGAACTCAAAGTCATTTTACTTGAGAATTCGTATCCATATTCTTTAGTAAACAAAATTCTTTTCAGTACACCTTCACAAAACATTTCCTCTCATATTCAGGACACAAGAACCCACGATACCAATAACATGACCTATTATAAGAGCTTACCACATGTCCATGACTTGACTCCAAAATTAATCAATGTTCTCAGAAATGAAAAAATAAAATTTGCAAAAACAAATGTCACCACTATCTCGAATTTACATTCTAAATTGAAAACTCCAGTACCTACCATGTTCAAATCTAATATTATCTATGAAATTCCATGCAAAGACTGTGATCAAGTATATATTGGCCAATCAAAAAGAATGCTAAAAGATCGCATTACCTCACATAAGAGTGATTCAAGGAGAAATATAAGATCTTGTGCATTATCTGAACATACCATTGATAAAGACCATCGGATTGATTATGTGAATGCGAAAGTTCTTGATGTAGAAAGTAATTTACGGAAAAGACTCTTTTTGGAAATGGTTCACATCAATTACGCAACCAATACAGTCAACAAAAGAACTGACATAAAAGAATTTAGCTCTATATATACATACATTTTACACAGAAATAAACAGATATTTTCCAACAGTCGTCCTCCTTGAATATATTATTTTTGTAATTCTATTCATCTTTACAATTTTTTATGTTTTTCTCATCCTATATATACCATTCATCTTTCTATCATTATCTTCCTGTCTCTGTCTGTATTTTTGAAGTTTTCAATATTCTTTATGTTTATCATTGATGTAAATTTCTTTCAATTTCACGTTAGTAAGTATTACTTAACTGTTGAATTAACATATATACTCATATACATTATATTCTAGTTATAGTCTTGATAAAGAAAATAAAGATTTTCGAAAGCTCGGCTTAAAAACGAAGATTAAATAACTTTTACTGGTCAACTGACTGCTACCCAAATATTTTCCAAGATATATATATATATATATATATATATATATATATATATATATATATATATATATATATATATATATATAAAGTGAATAGAGTATTTTCGTTTCAACTCCGAGAGCTCACGATCCGTTACTATTCATTTATATATATATATATATATATATATATATATGAAAACTAAAAGTTCGGGTTGAACCGCGTCCAGAATTTGCTGAAATTCGACGTTTCGGCTCCGATTTTGGAGCCATTTTCAAGAACTGAAAAAGAAAGAAAATTAATAAATGGTTGAAACGTAATTCGCGGATAGACTTGTCGATTAGCGAATTGTTGTAACCATTTTGAAGTAAGGCTGATTTTAGTTTGTCCAGCTCTTGTGGTCTATTCTGGTTGTCGGTAAGCTGAATTGATCTGTATATCAGGGAGTTCAATACGGAGTTTGTTTGTGCTGGATGGTGATGAGAGTTTGCGTGTAGGTATCGGTTGGTGTGGGTCTGTTTCCTGTGTACTGTGTGGGTGAAAGAGTTATTGGATTTCGTGATGAGAACGTCCAGGAAAGCTAGGGAGTTGTTCATTTCGGTCTCCATTGTAAATTTCATGTTGGGATGGATATCGTTTAGGTGATCTAAGAACGTGTTTAAGATTTCGTAACCATGAGGCCATATGACGAAAATGTCGTCAACGTATCTGAACCAGCAAGTAGGCTTGTGGTCAAATGCTTCTACAGCCCAGGTTTCGAAGTCTTCCATGAAAAGGTTTGCAAGGACTGGAGAAAGGGGGGAACCCATGGGAGCACCTTTCACTTGTTTGTAGTAAGTTCCTTGGAAGAGGAAGTACGTGTTGTTCATACAGAATAGACCACAAGAGCTGGACAAACTAAAATCAGCCTTACTTCAAAATGGTTACAACAATTCGCTAATCGACAAGTCTATCCGCCATCAACTGACCCGTCCTCCAAAAACAAATGATCCACTTGAGAGTATTCAGCCACACAAAGCTTTCCTACCATACATCAAAGGTGTGACAGACAAAATCAGTAATATCTTGAGAAAACACGAGATAAAAACAATATTCACGGCCAACAACCAAATATTCAAATTCCTCAGATCTCCCAAGGACACAATACCAAACGATTCTCAAGGTATATATGAAATACCATGTTCAGACTGCCCGAGAAGTTATATTGGCCAGACTAACAGACGAGTAACTTCCAGAGTCTACGAACACGAACTTGCTGTGCGTCAGGCATCTTCCACTTCCGCACTTTATAAACATCGAGAAGACACAGGTCACAAAATAGACTTCAAAAACACAAAAACAATTTCCACCGAGAAAACTCTGCAAACCAGGATCATCCGAGAAGCCCTTGAGATAGAGAAGCGCCCCAATTGCCTCAACACTCGAGACGACGGACGTAGACTTCCCAATACCTGGAAGCCTCTCATTGCACGCATCAACTCATTTCCCACCAACCCAGTTCCCGCACACAGCTCACTTAGCGCCAACCAAGTTCCCGCACACAGCTCATCTAGCGCCAACTCAGTTCCCGCCCATAGTTCACCTCGCGCCAATACATTGCACACGGCCATTACAGCCACGTCTACTATAAATACAGTTCCTCAACCCACAATTCCTCAGTTCTCTCGAAGGAGTAGGCAGATTTAGACCTTAGAGAGAACCAGTGACGAGACATGGGGAGTAGGCAGATTGAGACCCCGACGTCAAGTCACAAAAACCGAACGTAATTATACCTGAGGAGTAGGCAGATTGAGACCTCAGCATAGAATTACGTTTCAACCATTTATTAATTTTCTTTCTTTTTCAGTTCTTGAAAATGGCTCCAAAATCGGAGCCGAAACGTCGAATTTCAGCAAATTCTGGACGCGGTTCAACCCGAACTTTTAGTTTTCAAATATCTGACCGCGGAAACCTATCTGAACACATATATATATATATATATATATATATATATATATATATATATATATATATATATATATATATATATATATATATGGAACTGAGTTGGCGCTAGATGAGCTGTGTGCGGGAACTTGGTTGGCGCTAAGTGAGCTGTGTGCGGGAACTGGGTTGGTGGGAAATGAGTTGATGCGTGCAATGAGAGGCTTCCAGGTATTGGGAAGTCTACGTCCGTCGTCGCGAGTGTTGAGGCAATTGGGGCGCTTCTCTATCTCAAGGGCTTCTCGGATGATCCTGGTTTGCAGAGTTTTCTCGGTGGAAATTGTTTTTGTGTTTCTGAAGTCTATTTTGTGACCTGTGTCTTCTCGATGTTTATAAAGTGCGGAAGTGGAAGATGCCTGAGGCACAGCAAGTTCGTGTTCGTAGACTCTGGAAGTTACTCGTCTGTTAGTCTGGCCAATATAAGTTCTGGGGCAGTCTGAACATGGTATTTCATATATACCTTGAGAATCGTTTGGTATTGTGTCCTTGGGAGATCTGAGGAATTTGGATATTTGGTTGTTGGCCGTGAATATTGTCTTTATCTCGTGTTTTCTCAAGATATTACTGATTTTGTCTGTCACACCTTTGATGTATGGTAGGAAAGCTTTGTGTGGCTGAATACTCTCTAGTGGATCATTCGTTTTTGGAGGACGGGTCAGTTGATGGCGGATAGACTTGTCGATTAGCGAATTGTAACCATTTTGGAGTAAGTCTGATTTCAGTTTGTCCAGCTCTTGTGGTCTATTCTGGTTGTCGGTTAGATGAATTGATCTGTATATCATGGAGTTATATATATATATATATATATATATATATATATATATATATATATATATATATATATATATATATATATGAATAGTAACTTGTGACATCTACAGTCACTAGTTTGAAACTATATATATATACAGTGTGTCCCAGCTAAAACTTGTCACCCCCCTAATATCCAATATCCAAATACACCATCATTGTGTTGTCAACCCCCTCAACCCCAGCACCCCCTACTTCAGAATTTTCAATGGGACTACTATACTTGTGATACATCATTTTGAAGGGAATTCAATCCCAAATACATCGGTGTACTGAAATTGAGGATCGATCAAGTGTTGTTGAAGTTTTAATGAAAACTAAGTTTTATCCAGATATTTTAATTTTTCATCACCTCAAATGTTAGCGTCGTAAGAAAGGTTCACTGTGGGTACGCCACTGTATTGAAAAATAATATGCTGTCAGAAATAATAGTTTCGAAAGTGAGACAGACGTTTTTATGAAAAAAAAATTGCCCTCATGTGTTTTTGTATACGCATATCTTTGTTTACGCCTTGGTAATTGATGTATTCGAGTCACTGCATTCAACAATTTGAAAACATTCGAAAATGGTTTATACTGTACAAGAGAGAATATCCATTGTAGCTGCGTATTTTGAAAATGGACGATGTGCTAGAGCTACGGCTCGAAGTTTCAATGAAAGTCATCCAGAAAACACCACATCATATCAGTACGTGCTTCAATTGATGAATAAGTTCTTGGAGTCGGGATCAGTGCTGAATAAAAAACATGAACGAGAGAAGCCTATGAGAAATGAAGGGGTCGCTGTTGCAGTTGTAGGACATGCAGTGATGGACAACATTCAATCGTTAAGACAACTTGAGGCTATTTCTGGAGTTTCGAAAAGCAGCGTACATCGAATTCTGAAAGACGCAAAATTCCATCCTTATAAAATGCAGAATGTACAAGAATTAAATGAAGATGATCCTGACAGACATACAGAGTTTTGTGAAATCATGAGTCAATTATTGATTGGTGATAATAATTACCTCTACAATGTGTGCTTTTCTGACGAATCTTCTTTTTATTTAAATGGACATGTGAACAGGCTCAACTGCAGATACTGGAGTGACGTAAATCCCCATTGGTACAGGGAAACTCATTCACAAACTCCCCAGAAATTGAATGTTTGGGCTGGTATTCTGGGAGACCATATTGTAGGTCCATATTTTATTGATGGTAACCTCAACGGACAAACGTATCTTGAACTTCTTGATACAACTGTGAACCCCAGAATCACTCAGTTACTTGAAGACGATGATAGGTTACTTGACGGTCAGCTCACCTTTCAACAAGATGGAGCTCCTCCACATTTTGTTGCACCTGTACGTCAATTTTTAGATGACAATTTCACAGGGCGATGGATTGGAAGGCGAGGACCAATAGAATGGCCGGCTAGATCTCCTGATTTATCACCATTAGACTTCTTTTCATGGGGTCATTTGAAATCCAAAGTTTATATTACCCAGACAACTTCTCTTGATGATCTACGCAGGAGAATTGTTGTGGAGTGTCGTGCAGTGACTCCAGAAATGTTGAGCAATGTGCGAAGAAATTTCGAAGATCGCTTATACTTCTGTATGAAACTGAATGGTTCACATTTTGAACCTTTCATACGATGATAACATGTTAGGTGATGAAAAATAAAAATATCTGGAAAAAATTAGTTTTCATGAAAACTTCAACAACACTTGATCGATCCTCAATTTTAGTACACCGATGTATTTGGGATCGAATTCCCTTCAAAATGATGTATCACAAGTATAGTAGTCCCATTGAAAATTCTGAAGTAGGGGGTGCTGGGGTTGAGGGGGTTGACAACACAATGATGGTGTATTTGGTGAAAGTGTTCCCCCTTGAAATAAAAATCGACGGGTCTGAGCGATTTTCCATTTTTTTCATGAGTTCGGATATTAGGGGGGTGACAAGTTTTAGCTGGGACACACTGTATATATATATATATTTATTCAATCGACGTTACCGGACCAGATACATCGATCATACAAACCCAGACCACCTACAAATCAGTGATATAGGTGGGTGTATATTAAATAACATAAAATGCAATCAAACTATTGAACTCTCAATATCTTCGAATGACAATAAAGTTCAAAATAATATTTTTTACACTTTCGATGGACGTTTTGAAACCAACTATAGAGCACCGATATACCAGAGCATTACATACTCAGATACCATAGTAAATGGCCGTTACTGGGCCATTAGATGTTGCCAGCTCTGCTAGCTCAATCATCTTCATTTGGCTTGAAAATATCTGTGAAGTGTGTATGAGTATTCTTATATTATTCACTTACACAAACTAAATCGTTCGGAGTTGATGATCGAAATTTTGCTTCACCAATTGAGAATACCAAATGAATATTAATTTTTGAGTTGTAACCTTTTCCATTACTAATTCAATAAAGTACATTTTTTTGTAAGAATGCATTTTCTCAGTTCATATCCGTTCATATCGATAAGAAAATATTAAAATAAACTATAATTGTTGCTCGAATAAGTGTTTTTTTATTTTATGTTTGAATTGAGTATGCAGAGGTATATCCAGTATACAAGGTGTTATAAAGGTACGTGGCCAAACTTGAAGATGTGCTTTGAGTGATTCCAAGACGAAAAGTTTATATAATATAGGTCCGCTAATGTTCCGTTTCCAAGATACAGGTTGTCAATATTTTTAAAAGAAATCGTATTTATTATTCGGGAATATCTTAAAAATTCTCCAAACTGTTTTTGTTGAAATTTGGCAGTTATTATTGAGGGGAGTAAGAGGCTACTTCAACCCTGACTAGATCAAAATTATCATATTCAGTGTCGTCTCGGAAGGCAATATTTTTGACAGAAAAAATATACGCCATCGGTTTTTTTGCAGTTTTCGTATTTGTTTCACGTTGAGCAAATGGAACTTTTTTTTAGGTCAATAATTTTTCTCATATTTTGCTTTATTATTGAGAAAAAACATACAAATCATTTTATTGGAAAAACAATAAATTTTTTTAACTAGGTACTAAACGATCAAAAACTGGGATGTACCTGAGTTTTTTTTATATCAATAGTCTATTGTAGTCTCAAAAATCAAAATAAAACAAGCAGGCATACCAGTTTTTGATGGTTTAGTAAATTTTTTTATTATCTTTTCACAAGGACATGCAATAAAGTGATTTTTATGTTTTTTTCTCAAAAAAATTAAGCAAGTTATGAAAAAAATGGAAGTAAAAAAGCTGTAATTTTAGTTGCTCAATGTGAAACAAATACAAAAACTGCAAAAAAAAACAGTGCACACATTTTTTTCTGTAAAAATTAATGGTTAAAGTGCCTTTCGGGACGCCACTGGATATGACAGTTTTGATCTAGTTAGGATTAAATAAGCCCTTTACTACCCTTCACCATTAGCACTGGCAAATTTCAACCAATTCGGTTCAAAGGATTATTAAGATATTTACGAAAAAATCGATTTCTTTAAAAATATTGACACATTGTATCTTGAAAACGAAGCATTATTGGACCTATATTATAGAAACTTTTCGTCTTTGAATCACTCAGAGATTCACCCCTTCAAGTTTGCCTACGTACTTACATAACAACCTGCACTTCCAAACTGTCCAAACATGTCGGATTTTACCAAAGAAAGCCGATCGGCAAAGCCAGTTGGAGTAATTAGGAATGCAGCTTTGAGGATGACTGAAAATCATAGAGTAGGTAATAAAATGCGGAATTATGGATTGGTCAATTTTCACAATCAAGAATTTATAATAATTTTTAATAAACCAACAAAAAATTATTGCAAAACTATTGCTAACCCCTTTTTTGTTGGTATGCCTTGAAATTTTGAATTTCATTTCACTAAAGCTATTAATGATCTATCTATTGAAAAAAAGAAAAGAACTGGCGAATCATATACGTAATGCATAACAATTTAAGATGGGTGTCCCGCTTTCAGATGGGCCACTCTGTATGTCTTAATACCTACCATGTATGTTTACGCCCTGTATTAGTTCATCTTTTGAAATTAAAAAACGAGGTAGGTATGTATAGCTTTGAAATCATACTTTTCTGTGTAATAATCAATTTTGAGCGATCTCAGGATTAATACTCCATAATATATTTTCCACATATTCAATCAACCTTATCAATCCAAACACGAAGCGTCGACTTTCCAGCCGAAGAATTAGCGTGCATAGTATACCTATTACAACTTCTGAAACTTCATTTGGGTTTTCGCTTGCCCAGGTTCAGTCGTTCAGTGCGAAAACGTCTGAAAAGTGAGGTTAATGTTTATTACCAAAAGAATGAGTCGTGGAAAATTGTTAGTGGCATTGGCAGAACAAAATCAAGGTAAAACACATTGAAAGTTTTTAGTGAACATATTTTGCATGTACTCACATTACGGTAGGTCAGTTAAAAGCGATTTGTATCTGCGCGCAAATACGATATCCGTGTACAATTTGACTCTGAAGCAAATAGTGGCTCTTTTCTGATACACATCGCATGTGAACATCTATCAGACCTACAATGTATCCGGATCAGTTATTCAGAGGGGGGTAGCACACTCCCATCATACAGGGTGAGTCTGAGTAAGACCGATAAACTCCGAATACATATTCCTTACCTCATTTCAAGGTGAAAAGTTTCTATCAAGGTATATCCTTTGAGATACAGGGTGACAAAATACGAAAAAAATTTAGATTAACTTTTTTCTCTCCAATACTCGTGATGGAAAAAATTTTAAACTTGGTACACTGATCAAGGTTTATCAACGTAAAAATGTGAAGACATAATTTTTAATTTTTGTAATCCAATGGCGTAGTTACGGTGATATGTACATGGTCATATTTTCCTTCATATTTTTTTTGGACAAGTGAATGGACAAATGAGCATTTGACATTAGTTAGGCTGATCGATACTCAACCTGAAAGTCATAACATTCCATGTGCCTGAAAGTGGAGGTTTCTGAGATAATTGAGAAAAACTGAAGATATATCCTGGGTAGCAACGTAATTTCGTCTGTGCAATAATCGCATAATGCTGATATCTTACAACAATTTCAATATTTGGCAACCTATTTAAAATTTTTCAATGTAGGGAGAATCGGAAACAGAACGGGCGAGTCAGAATAAGACTGACGACTCCATTTATTCATTCATCATATTATTTTATCGAATCGATGTCAAGGATTCAGCGATATGTTACGATTCTTTCTTACATATTATTGTTTTGACAGATCAAATAACAAACAAACTCAACCTCAAATTCATAATACCCCACTCAGATAAAAGTTAAGGTCTGGAATAATTTTTGCGAAAAACAGAAAATACCCACTCTTAATTTATTGTATGGTACTCCAACACAAAATGCAACAAATTGAGAGTAAGTAGAATCAATCTGGACTTCCATTGTCTATAAAAAAAAGGAAATTAATCCTCTACATGTGTTTGTCACGACGTTTCAACAGTTAACATCTACTCTGTCGTTATCAAGTGTGTTTCATCACACATTTGATAACCATAGTAGATGTTAGCTGTGGAAACGTCGTGACGAACACATGCAGAGAACTAATTTTCTTTGTGTCTAGACAATGGAAGCCCAGAAGAATGCTATTCACACTAATACATTGTCAACCAAATTAAGAGTACTCCAGTTTTTCGCAAACATTATTACAAACCTTATCTCTTATCTGATTGGAGTATTATGAACTTGAGGTTTGGTTTCTTCGTCAGCTGATCTGTCAAAACAATTATGTGCAAGAAAGTATGGTAGCATATTAGTGAATCCACGACATCAATTCGATCAAATAATATAATGAATAAAATAATTGAGTTGTCTCACCCATAATATGTTTCCGATTTTTTCAACATTGCAAATATTTCGACACGTTGTAAGAAATTAGCATTATGTCATTATTGCACATGAGAAAATTAAGTTGCTACTCTTCAGTTTTTCTTAATTATCTCAGTAACCTCCAGTTTTAGGCACATGGAACTTTACGACTTTTAGTTTGAGTATCGATGAGCTAATGAACTAATGTCGAAGGGTCATTTGTCCATTCATTGTCCAAAGAAAATATGATGGAAAATATGAACAACATACCATCGTAACTACGCCACTGGTTTACGAAAACTGAAAGTTATATCTAAAAATTTTTTCGTTGATAAACCTTGATTAGTATACAAAGATTGAAATATCTTCCTTCAGAAATTTTGGAGAAAATAAGTAAAATATTTTTTTTTCTTACTTTTGACACCCTGTATCTCAGAGGAGATGCATTTTAGGACATACCTTGATATAAACATTTCACCTCGAAATGAGGTAAGGAATCTGTACTCGGAGTTTGTCAGTCTTATTCTGACTCACCCTATATATTAATTTGTATTTCACAAGCATTCATTTATTTTCCTGCTCCGGTAAACAAAGAATTTTGTGCTCAAAATTATTGTAATTCTCTCTCAGAATTGAAAAAATGCAAGATTGCAGACAAGTATTATATTTAGTATTGTACTTAATGTCGTCAGAAAAATTAATCAAATTCAAGAATTTATAAAAGCGAATATTTTACGATTCTTTTCAGATCCAAAGATACTACCGCAATTATCCGGCAGGGAAAAAGTATATCAGTATCTTCGTAATCTTGAAGTTGAAAGGAAATTCGGCACAGACCCATATGAGTTCGGAGAATCGAGTAACGGTAGTTTTCCTGGAGTCGATAGTGACAGTATTCCTGTTCAACGAAAAAATTATGAAAATCCTATTTTTGATGAACCATTTTATGTTCCATATCTTGACAATCATGGGTCTTCCATATCTCCCATTACTAAGGAGAAGAATACTGATATTGAGGCATTGAAACAGGAAATTGAAACTGAAACGAGAATGAAATCTGGTCAGGAAATTTCATTGAACAATGTGGAAAAAACAAATCAAAATCTTAAACTATTCGACAACTCAATGCACACGGTTTCGAATCTCACAAAAAGTGATGAAAAAATAAAAATTTTAGACCACAAAATTTTCCCAAGAAAATCTTATGAACCGGTTAGTGGCAATCCATCTGACTCTACTGTCATTACTAGAAATGAAAACTGTGATGAGTTCATTTATGGAAATGAAGTTGAAGAAAAAGATAAAAATATTTCAACCCAAGTTGGAGACAATATAGTCATATCTAAAAAAAATTATAATACGCGCCCAAAAAAGACAAACATGTTCAAACAAATATTTTCATCATTTTCGGATGAAAACACTGTTGATATGGACTACAGTCCGCCACCCGATGAAATGCAAGATACTTCAAGCTCTGAAGGAAGCGAGCCTAGAAAAGCTCCAGGTGATGCCCTTACGAAGGTAATTAAAAACACATATATACTTTGGAATTTATTATTTATTCAACGCAATCAAATTTGAAAACCCTCCCAGCTATTCAACTGACTTAAAAATTTTGTGTGTGGGACACCATTATACCTACTTGCCTGGCCGCGGTAGCGTCCACCCCAGAGTTACGACCACTCGAACGAAACTATTACTAAAACTAATTTTTGTTTGTAAAAAAGGATGTTGCTTGTTTCAAACGAACCAAAAACATTTTATCTCTTTCAGGATTGCATTGGGTCAGCAGAGATACAGGTCCAACCAGCCGATTTTCAATCTCTGCCTCCATTCGCTGAGTCATTTCCACTGACTGAGTCATCTCCACTGACTGAGTCATCTCCAATGAATGAGTCATGGTCACCGGTAAGATTTACAAGAATCGAGAATTTTGAAAACAAACTAAAAAAAGATCTTTGTCCAATTTGTTTTGAAGAAGTTGATCATTTTTCAAGACACTTATTCAAACGGCATTCCGATGAGGAGGCGATAAAAAAAATTTCAAAATTACTCTCAAATAGTAAAGAAAGAAGAAATGCAATTATGTCATTAAGAAAAAGGGAAAATTTTATTTTATATGACCAAAAAAATACACTCAAAGTTGTGCGAAAGCCAAAAACAAATCTCTCAACTGATCAACATAATGATGATTATTACCCTTGTCCGAGTTGCCTTGGTTTTTATAAAAAAAGTTATTTGTGGAGGCACAAAAAAATCTGTAAATCTAAAATACCTAGCGCAAATGGTCCTCAAAGGCATCTTAGCGATTCTCAAACATTTTTGGCTACAACTGGAATGCTTGGAAATTTTCTGAACAAAAGCCGAATCAAAAATGAAGTATTCGGTATAATGCGACTAGATAATATCAGTTATGAGGCTAAAACCGACACTTTGATTTGTCTGTTTGGGGAATCGTATTTAAATAAACACAAAAGAAAGCAAATGAACGTTGTTGTATCCAATAAACTACGAGAACTAGCAAGATTGAAACTGACAATTAAAAAATCTACCACAATTAAGAATTTGATTGAAGTGTTGAAACCAGAATGTTACGAGCTCATTGTAGCGAGTACTAAAATAATATGCGGTTATGATGCAGAAAAGAAAACATTTACCGCTTCTTCCTTAGCTTTGCATATGGGAACTACTTTAAAATTCCTGTCTGATGTGGCGAAAAAAGCAATTTTGACCAAAAACCCTTTATTTATTCATGTGGATAAAAAAACAACAATTGAGCAAATTGGTGAGATACGCGATATGATCAACATGCATTGGTGTAACGATATTTCCAGTTTGGCCAACAAGGTTTTGAATGAACAGAAAATTCTCAAACCCAAATTATTGCCTTTGACTGAAGATATTATGATGTTGAATAATTACATTAGAACTGTTGCTGATGGGGCTCTCAATGGCTTGAAGAAAAATGAAGAAATAATAACCAACTACAAATATCTAACTGAATGCACACTGGTCCTGATTCTAGTTTTCAATCGAAAAAGAGTAGGAGAAGTTCAATTCCTAAATATTGCGACATATCAAAATAACATGTTTTCCGCAAATCAAGAGGAATGTTTGAGTTCACTCAGTAAATTGGAAAAAAGTATGTGCGCAAATTTAAAAAGAGTTATTGTTTTTAGTAAAGGCAGCAAACCAGTACCAGTTTTATTTACCAAACGCATGCAAAGATATATTGAAATGATACTGACTATTCGAGAAACTACCGAAATAGTTCCTAACACAAATTCTTACGTTTTTGCCAATCCTGGTTCTAGTGAAAGATGGATGAGTGGATCTTCCGTTTTAAGAAAATATGCATATAAATGTGGCGCAAAAAGTCCAGAACTCCTGACTGGTACCAGATTTAGGAAACAGATAGCAACAATTCTTCAACTCATCAATTTTGAAAATGATGAAATGGAACAAATTGCTACATTCATGGGTCACACAGAAAAGACTCATAGAGAATTTTACAGGTAATGAAATACAGTCCATAAAATAAACCCCCACCCCTTCTTCAAAATGGCGGCCCGACTCCATTTTTAAAGACTTTTTTAATTGGCATGGGGGTCGAGTGATACCTCATTCGAAATGTCTTACAATTTTCTATACCTTCACGAAATTTCAAACAAAAATATTATTCCAAAACAAAATGGCGGTACATAATGTTAGAGGTCTGCTATATGAGGATCTTTTCTATGGCTATTAATGAGATCTAGTAAAATTATCAAATCTTTTTTGATATCATTAAATACTTTTGTAAAAGGGTACTTTAGAAGATTTGATGATATTTCTAGAAATGAAGTATCTAAAGAATCTTCATAGCATGGAACCGCCATTTCGTTCTGGATAAATATTTTTGTTTAATTTTTTGTTTTCGCATAGGTAATTGAAGTACAATTCAAATGATGTATCACTCGACCCCCATAGCCATTTGAAAAACATAAAAATGGCAAACCGACATCATTTTGAAAAAATTGTCTTTTTTTGTTGTCAAAAAGAAGCTTATGAACTCCCATCTCACCAAATAAATTGAGAGAAAACATCCAGTCCGTTCAAAATTTGACATGGGTGGAATTGTTTGAAATTATGCTGTCGTATAGAGAATTGAAAGACGTTTCGAAAGAGGTATCACTCGACGCTCCATGCCTTTAAAAAAAAATTCAGACACTTTTTTGTTGTCAAGAAGTAGTTTATGAACAGCCATGTTACCAAAAAAATTCATCTAAAAAGTCCATTCCGTTCAAAAGTTAACGGGGGGGGGGGGTACTTTATGGATATGCTGTGTATCCACTTCCATACATTGTTATTTTATATTTTACGCTTCTCTCAATGCTTCAATATTTTCTAAATCATGAATTTCAATGAAATCTGCCTTTATGGCACCATACCATATTTTTCAACATAAAATGTTTTTGATATAACTAATGGTCGAATGAAAACTCTTCATTTTATTGTATTTATATGTCATGTGAAGCTGGAACTAGTGACGAATGTATACTTTCTCATGGTCCATAATAAGTTATTGTTGTTTCCTGAAAATTGAAAGGACAAAGTTCACACAACCAAAAGCAAAAAAAATAAAAAAGTTAAGGAAGGAGAGGAAAAGGAAAATGAAACTGATAGTGACCAAGGAGGTGATAGTGAGGAAAAAAATGCAACAACAGAGAATATCAAAATCATCAAGAAGAATACACGCAAGCGCTGGTCAGTTGAAGAAAAGAAATCAATACTGGCGCATTTTAAGGAACATGTTAAAAAAATACTGCTCCCAACTAAGAAGGTTTCTGCTGAATATCTTTCAAAAAATTATTTTTCGAGAAAACCCTGCAAACCGTCGACCAAACCTTTAAAATCCATCGAATGAAACTCCAAAATCTCAGATAAAAGATAATGACAGTTAATACGTTTATAAAACACATTCTATAATGTGAATGTTGAGTCAAAAAAATAGTATTCGATATTTGTTCATGTATTTGTATTATCCATCTACATGTGATTAAAAATCTGTAGGATATTTTTTAAATTCTCTTCACATTTTTTTCTTACTCCTTCACATAGAAGATAAAATATTCGCATAAAAAATAATATATTTATTACTTTGGTGAACGTATTCACTGTCCCATCGTGTTTAATTTAAGATACAATGAGAGCGTAGTATATTAGTATCATTGAAGATAAGCCCAGTTGATAATATACAGTGTGACCCACTTTCTAATGCAAGCACCTCGTATCTTCCGTAATTCTGAAATTTGCAGGCAGGAGAAATATATCAGAGATACACTCAATTACTCAGTAGGTAAGGTAGTATTCAGTAACAGCCATGGAGTCACCAACGTTGATATTAGGACCCAAGACAGGTCGAAAATCACTTCGAAATATCAAATTCACTACCTACCGATCAGAATTTTTAATGAAAATTTTCAGTTATGAAAAATCAAATTTTGTCTCACTTATTCTGGAAGCACCCATGTATTATCCATAACTTTTGATTCGGAATTGTACATTTCTTATGTATCTATCGATTCAGCACATTTTACGTCGAAAGTTTTTGGGGTATGAGACAAATTTGGATTTATCATAACTGAATAGTTTTCAAAAAAAAAATCATATCCGTTGTTAATTGGATGTCTAGATTTCGAATCAGAAGTGAATATCGACCTCTTTTATCATAATACAATTTTCCGGAAATTCCGGTGAATCCATGGCTGCTGTCGAGCAGTTCAGATCACTAACCTCACTTGGTCATTGAGTATATTTTTGGAATCTATCTCACTTCTGCAAATTTCATATTCCTACCTCAAATGAAAGATACGAGGGTTCTCCAATTATTCTCTGTAAGTACGTCGTGTTGGAATATGTTTTCCGTTCAATAAAACTCGACCTGTTATTAACAAATAATTTCTTATCAGATAATCATCTAGACTCCTTTCAAAGACTCACTGTGTAATTTATGTTATCTTGCACAAATAAAATCTATGGGATTGCGGACACGGTCGGAAATTAAAGAAAATTGAAAAAATACAGGAAGATTGCCGAATATCTTGTTTAATAGAACGGAAAAAATATAGGATAAATTTTCTGATTTTGAGTATCATTGAAATTTGTTTAAAAATGGTGGAGAAGGAAAATGTTTTTCATGAAGCCCAGAACGAAGGCGATTGATAATCGAGATATTTTAACGCATCTGCGGAGCGAGCTCGTTGATATTAATAACCACCACCACGAAACCCCGATCTTATGCAATTATTTTTTATTTATTTATTCATTTTTTTTTTCATGACACTGAACAATAGTTTATCGAAACAATATTGATATATCGAGCAAATAATTTTCAAATTGGACATTCGAATTTCTGACCGTTTCCAATATCCTTGAATTTGCAATGGGTTGAAATCACCTGAAATACTTTGATTTATTTAATAATAACCAAAGAAGAGAAGTTTAATTTGATTTCATTGTTATATTTTATTCCGAATGAAAACAATTAACAAAATTATTGTTTCAATTCCCTTTTTCCAAAAACTTACTACAATTTGTTCCTAACTTTCATATTTACATTCACACGCTGGCGACCGGAGTTCAAATCTTTCACTACTATCCCGGGAGGCAGCGACAAAAATTTGCATATACTTCTACAAAGCTAGTTTTTTGGCAGTATATTGTTTCGATGTAACAGATAAACAATATGAGAATCTACCACCAAAATGTAGTTGCGTTCATTTACAGTGAGTTTCAAAATATGCACCAATCAGTAACTCCTTTATTATCGATTTATAAGAAAATTTTATTATTCATAAAAATTGGTGCATTCCAGAATAATTGTATTTGATTTGTTAAAAATTTCAATTTCCAACAGTGTACAAGGGAAAACAAAAAAAAAGAATTTTGATAAAGTGTAAACTATCCTTATTTATGACATTATCAAAAAAGGTTATTCAAGGAAGCTGTAGAATAATGAAAGAACATTGAAAACAATATTCAAATTTGGAATCACAGCCAGGTTAGTTTGCACCAATCAGTACCTTCTTTATTATCGATTTGTCAGAAAATTTTATTATTCATAAAAATTGGTGCATTCCAGAATAATTGTATTTGATTTGTTAAAAATTTCAATTTTCAACTGTGTACAAGGGAAAACAAAAAATAGGAATTTTGATTAAGTGTAAACTATCCTTATTTTTGACATTATCAAAAAAGTTTATTCAAAGAAGCTGTAGAATATTGAAAGAACATTGAAAACAATATTCAAATTTGGAATCACAGCCAGGTTAGTTCAGATTTCATCAAAATTCAATTTTTTGTTCTCCCTTTTGGAAATTTTGAATTTTGATAACTCATATATTTCAGCCGCAGATGATTCCACAACTGAAATTATAAACACCCCATTTATATTTCCAAAAATCGAATCATATATTTGTATTTCGCAATTCATTGATTTTTATGAGGAATAAAATTTTCCTACAAATCGATAATAAAAAAGTTTCCCGAATTGTGCAAACTTTTGAAACTCACTGTATATGAACGCAACTTCATATCGAAACAACAAACTGACAAAAAACTAGCTAAGTATGTAGAAATATGTGCAAATTTTCTGTCGCTGCCCCCTGCACTATATCACTTTATTTATGTGTTAGAGATATGAATTGCCAGCAGTTTGGATACTTTTCATCTTTGGTAATTTTAATCTAGTGAATAATTAATGAAATGGTTATTATCAGGTAACATTGTATGATTAATAAAGTATCGAGATTTTTTTCTGTATCTGAGATTTGCGTTTGTCGAAAAAATATTGTATGTAATTCGAGCACAAAGTAGTATTCCCGCTCTCCAAAGATTACCGATTTTCGCTTCGCGTCGAGCGACAATTCAACACTTTGTGCTCTAAATACACAAATAGCTATTTTCTCATTTTGACTGATTATTTGATATTTTACTATATTCAAAATCGTTTATTAAATGGAATTTTACTGCATAGAACTGCCACTGTCAATAAAACACAGTTTGATAAAGAACTGTTAATGTGATATTGGAAATAAGCAAACCTCGTCATGTTTCTAGGTTACGGAAATTCTACACAGGTACCCACTATGAATTTTCTATGATTATTAGATTATAATTAATAATACAAAATGCGAAAAAGCAGTATGAACAAACCTCGTAAAAAAGCAGTTTCACTAAACTCCTATAGCTTTTAAGTTACTTGCTCATTGTGCTCGGTCATACTCAAAAAATATACTCATTTAGTAAAACTCTCCTTGTCTTAATTTGTTGTTCAATATACTATTAAAGAATATTATGGACTTCGTGGAAATTAACTGAATAACAGAAATGTGTATTCGACACTGTTGCCTAATTTCTGGTTCAAGAACGTCGATTGCGTATAGCGATCTTCGATACCATCACATACTGAATCACCATTTGCCTGGTCTGGTAACGTCGCTTTTGGTCTGGTAACGCAGTCAGGATATGACAAAAGTGGTCTTTATAAGCGGTGAAACAAGTATATACATATATATATATATATATATATATATATATATATATATATATATATATATATATATATATATATATATATATATATATATATATATATATATATATATATATATATATATATATATATATATATATATATATATATATATATATATATATATATATATATATATATATATATATTTGATATTTGCGTCTATACACTCCCACTTTTATACATACTACCTACGAACCCAGACCAAATCCCACCAACTCAGACCCGCCTTCGGGCTTGACAACGTTTAGCTATGTTAAACTGTCAAGTGCGGTCAGGAGCCTCATGGGACGAAATTTTGGAAGGGTCCAAAAAGGCGGTAAAATCACCATTTAATTATAAAATGGTAAAAAGGTCTTCGGGCCCAGTAATACAATCACTTATGAGCAAAGAATACTAGATTCCCATTGGTTAATAAAAATCCCAGCACTCAAGCAAAAGAATAAACTACACTTCTTATGAAATCACATGGATAATGATTATTGAAAACTTGAATAATAACATAGTCAAAAAGGGTGATGACCTGCAGAAAATTATTCAAAAGGAAGTGGATGATGATTTTGCAACAGACATACTTTTCGAGTATATGCAAAAATCAAGTTGGAATAGAAGAATCTAATGAATCTACAACTTCTATTGATGTTCTCCAGGGATCTGTTTTGGGCTACTTAATCGTTCTATTTTTCGTAAAATTTTGCTTTGAAGAAGATTATGTACTTGCACTACAATGTTGGGAACTTTTGGTGTAGTAATTTACGAAACCGCCATTTTTACTACTTGACACGTGTTTTGGTTTGAATATTTTCCACCGGAAGATGCTCACTTGGTGACTGGAACACGTGTCGAGGTTATGATATAGCAGTTTGGTAATAGAATAAAGCGCCAGTACATTTATTGAAGAAGATGTAAAATGGCATACTCCGACGGGGTCACGTGACTTGAGCAATCTCTCGAAAAAAATTTTTTTTTCAAAATAATCCCTTGAAATAAGCTTATTCTCTTCAATTTCAAAAATTATTAATGAAAGTTATTTGTATTTAGATTCAACATACATCCTGAATTCGAATGTTCTATTAGTTTTTCACGTTTATTTAATATCTACGAAGCTTCTGTTAAATAAAAAATGTAACTTGGAGAAAAGCGTTTCCTTCCACTATTAACTTCATCATGCTACTAACTTTCAATTACTGAGTAACGAAAAGGTACAAAATTGATGTATCGTTAAGCATTTAGTAAAGAAATTAATTTCAATTGATTTTCGTCAGTACTGTAATGATGCCAAAAACTCATTGGACAAAAAATCATTGAACAACTGTATATAACCAAACTTTGTGAATCTTTTTAAATAACAAATTTCAAACGGTTATTCAAATAAAAAATTATTTTCGACGAAGTGAAAGTCACATCATCTAGCGAGCAATACATTTTTCATATTTTTTAAAGCTACAAAATCTAAGTCCGATTTTGGTATATATTATTATTGAAAGTTTTTTCCATATTTCTAAATGATAATACTCCCTCATTCAACAGTCGTAGAATGTACCCAAAAGCATAACCTGTATAGGTAGAGGACGGCTATCATTATTATTCGACGTGGCGCTCCCGTCAATTTTTGGTGGCGTATTCATTTTCAGCTATAATGTTCAGAGAACATCGTAAGAGCCAAGGGAAAGAAGATAGGATTTGGTATTCTTCTTAAACTTCTGCAGGCTGTAAGCCCCAGGCAACATATCCAGAGGCTGAGTTTCAGAGCTTTGCCGTCCGCTGGAAAAACGAGCACTGGGAAAGAAATGTTTTGCATGTCTCGGAAGTGACGAAAAAGGGATGTGAATACTGAATTAGAAGGGTCAGTGTCTATGAGACGGCCAGCGGTGGAACGATTAATACTAGTTCAGAAGAGCATCGTCTACATGAAAATATCTGAACCAGAGATAGATCGCCATCCTTTCCGAAATGTTCCAGAAAAGCAAGCGAGCTGGTGGAAAAAGTATTACCGAAAAGACGAAAGTTTTTTTTTTGGACTGAATCTAAAAGTTTCATTGTGATTGAGGGCTTCACTCCATACGAGATTTTGAGAACGGTTTTTTCAAGGTTAGAATGAGACTTGGCGGTTAACATGTATCCACAAACAATTCGTTATCGATCTACAGGGCGTTGAAATTTCAAGGTTTTTTTATTTTTTTTCAATAGCTCTCTGTTTTTAAGATATTGAGATCAAATTTTAAACAAAGATTACGTTTCAGGGCTTACATCATCCAACATGCCGAGTAATTTTGAGAATCTACAGAGAGATATCTTTTCAGGGGTCTAGCGTTTTCGTGATGCGTCACTGGTGGATTCTAATACATGAAATTAATTCTTTGTTTCCTTTAGACATTTTTTTTTGTTTCGTGTAAATTTTACGCATCTACGGACATTATCGAGAAAATAATTAAAATTACTTTTTGTGATACGTTGGATTTAATTGATATTTCTCAACGAATCAATAAAATAAACATTTAGTGGGCTTTGACTGCTATTTTCATTTAGATGTTGAGATTATTTTGAAGTTTTGACATTATTTGAAAGTTGGTTTGTGTCTGATAGTGTATTTCTTTATTTTATTCAATTTGTTCAACATTGAAATGGAAAATGGAAAAAATCCTGGTATGACTACTGGACATATTGGGATTTGGATGTTTCCCCTTAAACTGTCTAGAAATATGTTATACTAATATCATATCCAGAGAGTCCAAGGTTTGCTTTCTAGAGATTTTATACGACGCTTGCAATTCTCCGAATGGATACTACGCAAATGTAGTAGGGATCCTGAATTGTTATCCTGTATTATTTTTACCGACTACGCTCACAACGTTAATATTTGGGCACAAGAAAATCCACACATCATCAGATAATCTTGACACCAAAAACACTTCAGCGTAATCATATGGACAGGAATAGTGGGAGATACCTAAAGATTTTACCGCGAATTTTAAATGGTGACACATATTTAAACTTTTTACAGTACGAATTGCCTGTCCCTCATTTTCGAGTCACCGTCCGCTATTATTCGAATAAAGTGTTTTCCAATCGGCAGATTGGCAGAGCAGGTCCAATTGCTTGGCCCCCACGATCTCCACATTTCAACCCGCTGGACTTTTTATGGGGACATGTAATGGGTCTAGTTTATGGCGCAGAACCAGTTCTTCCATCGAAGTTCTTACTGAACGATTCATGTTTGCCTTCCAAACCGTAAAAAACACTCTCGTAATTTTAGAACGCGTGCGGCAGTCTATGAGAAGAGAGAAAAATAGATAGAAAATTCAAGGTTCGTTGGGTTTTATATTTTTTGGTATTGTTGAAGAAAACTTGTAATTTAGATTAAAAACCAAATAAATAGAGTTTTTTATTTTAATTTTGATATGATATAATGATTAAAACTTTAATGGAATGTAGCGAACTATTAAAAATATTGAAATTTTTTTCTCGATATCAGGTGCAGATGTGTCAATATTACAAGAGACCAAAAATTTCATAAATAAAACAAAAATTCCATTCCGTATTTCAAAATCCGTCAGCAACGTATCACAAAAAAGTTTATAATATCTCCCTGTAGATCCTCGCAATCACTCACACGTTAAGTAAACTAAAAGAAATAAATCGAAATACAACGCTTTTCAAAAGTTGGAAGAGTACGAAGCTGATACTAATTCGACAAAGATTCACCTACATGACGTTCCCCAATGTTATTGATATATCCATGCAAAAAGCGTGGCAATACTGCCGGGTCTGTAACCGTTGGTAAAATGGCGGGAAATGTATTTCATGGCTTCAATAAGCGGTGAAATGTGACGGGTGTGTGAACGTCTGATGTATAATACCGAATAATTTTTTTTTCGCTTTTCATTACCCCTCTCGGCTGCCCTTGTTTTATTAGGTTGAAATAGATATAGAACACTAAAAATATTGTTGATATCATCAGTATTTCTAGGGGGTCTGAGGTGGTCTGTCATACTATACTGGTCTGACAACGGCGGTCATATCTGTATATATATATATATATATATATATATATATATATATATATATATATATATATATATATATATATATATATATATATAAACAGAGATGTGCTCTCGAGGGAAATTGTGAATAATAAGTAGGACATTTTATTGGACTAAGCCCTCTGGTAAAAATGCAACCGTAGACACGTGTTTCGATCTTAGGGATCTCATCAGTACGGTAAAAGCAAGTGTAAGGATGTGCAACACTTGATTGCAGGTGAAACAACAAACGAACGGAGTCAACAAACAGGAAGCCAACCGCACATTTGTGGCTTCAGTCGAAACACCTCGTGTTTACGAGGCAAGAAACGACGTCGCCACGGAGGCAGCTATAGCTACCTGCGTGACATCCGAGTCCAGGAATATAAGTAAACAGAGATGTGCTCTCGAGGGAAATTGTGAATAATAAGTAGGACATTTTATTGGACTAAGCCCTCTGGTAAAAATGCAACCGTAGACACGTGTTTCGATCTTAGGGATCTCATCAGTACGGTAAAAGCAAGTGTAAGGATGTGCAACACTTGATTGCAGGTGAAACAACAAACGAACGGAGTCAACAAACAGGAAGCCAACCGCACATTTGTGGCTTCAGTCGAAACACCTCGTGTTTACGAGGCAAGAAACGACGTCGCCACGGAGGCAGCTATAGCTACCTGCGTGACATCCGAGTCCAGGAATATAAGTAAACAGAGATGTGCTCTCGAGGGAAATTGTGAATAATAAGTAGGACATTTTATTGGACTAAGCCCTCTGGTAAAAATGCAACCGTAGACACGTGTTTCGATCTTAGGGATCTCATCAGTACGGTAAAAGCAAGTGTAAGGATGTGCAACACTTGATTGCAGGTGAAACAACAAACGAACGGAGTCAACAAACAGGAAGCCAACCGCACATTTGTGGCTTCAGTCGAAACACCTCGTGTTTACGAGGCAAGAAACGACGTCGCCACGGAGGCAGCTATAGCTACCTGCGTGACATCCGAGTCCAGGAATATAAGTAAACAGAGATGTGCTCTCGAGGGAAATTGTGAATAATAAGTAGGACATTTTATTGGACTAAGCCCTCTGGTAAAAATGCAACCGTAGACACGTGTTTCGATCTTAGGGATCTCATCAGTACGGTAAAAGCAAGTGTAAGGATGTGCAACACTTGATTGCAGGTGAAACAACAAACGAACGGAGTCAACAAACAGGAAGCCAACCGCACATTTGTGGCTTCAGTCGAAACACCTCGTGTTTACGAGGCAAGAAACGACGTCGCCACGGAGGCAGCTATAGCTACCTGCGTGACATCCGAGTCCAGGAATATAAGTAAACAGAGATGTGCTCTCGAGGGAAATTGTGAATAATAAGTAGGACATTTTATTGGACTAAGCCCTCTGGTAAAAATGCAACCGTAGACACGTGTTTCGATCTTAGGGATCTCATCAGTACGGTAAAAGCAAGTGTAAGGATGTGCAACACTTGATTGCAGGTGAAACAACAAACGAACGGAGTCAACAAACAGGAAGCCAACCGCACATTTGTGGCTTCAGTCGAAACACCTCGTGTTTACGAGGCAAGAAACGACGTCGCCACGGAGGCAGCTATAGCTACCTGCGTGACATCCGAGTCCAGGAATATAAGTAAACAGAGATGTGCTCTCGAGGGAAATTGTGAATAATAAGTAGGACATTTTATTGGACTAAGCCCTCTGGTAAAAATGCAACCGTAGACACGTGTTTCGATCTTAGGGATCTCATCAGTACGGTAAAAGCAAGTGTAAGGATGTGCAACACTTGATTGCAGGTGAAACAACAAACGAACGGAGTCAACAAACAGGAAGCCAACCGCACATTTGTGGCTTCAGTCGAAACACCTCGTGTTTACGAGGCAAGAAACGACGTCGCCACGGAGGCAGCTATAGCTACCTGCGTGACATCCGAGTCCAGGAATATAAGTAAACAGAGATGTGCTCTCGAGGGAAATTGTGAATAATAAGTAGGACATTTTATTGGACTAAGCCCTCTGGTAAAAATGCAACCGTAGACACGTGTTTCGATCTTAGGGATCTCATCAGTACGGTAAAAGCAAGTGTAAGGATGTGCAACACTTGATTGCAGGTGAAACAACAAACGAACGGAGTCAACAAACAGGAAGCCAACCGCACATTTGTGGCTTCAGTCGAAATGTGCGTTTGGCTTCCTGTTTGTTGACTCCGTTCGTTTGTTGTTTCACCTGCAATCAAGTGTTGCACATCCTTACACTTGCTTTTACCGTACTGATGAGATCCCTAAGATCGAAACACGTGTCTACGGTTGCATTTTTACCAGAGGGCTTAGTCCAATAAAATGTCCTACTTATTATTCACAATTTCCCTCGAGAGCACATCTCTGTTTACTTATATTCCTGGACTCGGATGTCACGCAGGTAGCTATAGCTGCCTCCGTGGCGACGTCGTTTCTTGCCTCGTAAACACGAGGTGTTTCGACTGAAGCCACAAATGTGCGGTTGGCTTCCTGTTTGTTGACTCCGTTCGTTTGTTGTTTCACCTGCAATCAAGTGTTGCACATCCTTACACTTGCTTTTACCGTACTGATGAGATCCCTAAGATCGAAACACGTGTCTACGGTTGCATTTTTACCAGAGGGCTTAGTCCAATAAAATGTCCTACTTATTATTCACAATTTCCCTCGAGAGCACATCTCTGTTTACTTATATTCCTGGACTCGGATGTCACGCAGGTAGCTATAGCTGCCTCCGTGGCGACGTCGTTTCTTGCCTCGTAAACACGAGGTGTTTCGACTGAAGCCACAAATGTGCGGTTGGCTTCCTGTTTGTTGACTCCGTTCGTTTGTTGTTTCACCTGCAATCAAGTGTTGCACATCCTTACACTTGCTTTTACCGTACTGATGAGATCCCTAAGATCGAAACACGTGTCTACGGTTGCATTTTTACCAGAGGGCTTAGTCCAATAAAATGTCCTACTTATTATTCACAATTTCCCTTGAGAGCACATCTCTGTTTACTTATATTCCTGGACTCGGATGTCACGCAGGTAGCTATAGCTGCCTCCGTGGCGACGTCGTTTCTTGCCTCGTAAACACGAGGTGTTTCGACTGAAGCCACAAATGTGCGGTTGGCTTCCTGTTTGTTGACTCCGTTCGTTTGTTGTTTCACCTGCAATCAAGTGTTGCACATCCTTACACTTGCTTTTACCGTACTGATGAGATCCCTAAGATCGAAACACGTGTCTACGGTTGCATTTTTACCAGAGGGCTTAGTCCAATAAAATGTCCTACTTATTATTCACAATTTCCCTCGAGAGCACATCTCTGTTTACTTATATTCCTGGACTCGGATGTCACGCAGGTAGCTATAGCTGCCTCCGTGGCGACGTCGTTTCTTGCCTCGTAAACACGAGGTGTTTCGACTGAAGCCACAAATGTGCGGTTGGCTTCCTGTTTGTTGACTCCGTTCGTTTGTTGTTTCACCTGCAATCAAGTGTTGCACATCCTTACACTTGCTTTTACCGTACTGATGAGATCCCTAAGATCGAAACACGTGTCTACGGTTGCATTTTTACCAGAGGGCTTAGTCCAATAAAATGTCCTACTTATTATTCACAATTTCCCTCGAGAGCACATCTCTGTTTACTTATATTCCTGGACTCGGATGTCACGCAGGTAGCTATAGCTGCCTCCGTGGCGACGTCGTTTCTTGCCTCGTAAACACGAGGTGTTTCGACTGAAGCCACAAATGTGCGGTTGGCTTCCTGTTTGTTGACTCCGTTCGTTTGTTGTTTCACCTGCAATCAAGTGTTGCACATCCTTACACTTGCTTTTACCGTACTGATGAGATCCCTAAGATCGAAACACGTGTCTACGGTTGCATTTTTACCAGAGGGCTTAGTCCAATAAAATGTCCTACTTATTATATATATATATATATATATATATATATATATAAAATCAGCTGGGGACTTCTCGGGTTTGCGGTCTGTTTACCAATAAAACTCATTCGTTCTATATCTCAATATTTCGCTAATCTTTATAAGCTTCTTCAGGAGAGAAAAGCTGCAAAAACATGTTAGGAATTTTGAAAAATTATACAACTGTTCCACTTACAATCATAGAGTCGGTAATCCTATTGTGTTCATTAGTGTTCTGGGGAGCTGCGAAATATTCATCAACACCAACTAGGTAATATCCATTACTAACTGAAACTTTAGCTCTATATATATATATATATATATATATATATATATATATATATATATATATATATATATATATATATATATATATATATAGTTGAAAAAAACCAATTTATCTAAGAATATTCTCAGTGAAAATATCCCTTGGGGTTGCAGTCAGAAAAAGTGGCCTGGTAAAGAACAACTCTTTGTTAAATTGTCGAGCTTTCGAAAATATTTATTTTCATTTTCAAGACATCTGAAAATATTAATCGTGTGAAAAAAACAGAACACTCTTAATATGATGTAAAACAACTTACTAACGTGAGATTAATTTTGTAAAAACAGCAGAGGAACTTCTTGGTCATTCCTTATGTATGTAAGGTTATGTCACAACACAAAACGAGATGAAACAACAATAATAAAACTATGTCATGTACATGAACACAATTAAAAAACATTATGATTTTATGAGTTATGAAAGAAAACTTTTAGTTAAAATTTGGAAAAATGTTAGTCATTTTAAAACTCGCCTTTGAGACCGCACGTGGTTCAAGGGACGCACAAGGGCGGTAAAAATATGTCAAGAAAAAGAAGAAGAGAGTATTGACAGATTTCAACGTCAAACACGTCAAATGTCAACAGTCAACCTTGTATGTTCCATGAAACACGCTTCAGCTCTGTGCTGAGGTATGCCCTCTATGGGGGATTGTGAGAACTATTATTAAAGTTATTTGAATTTGCAACATTATTTTTGTGGAAAGAAAGAATATAATTATAAATTATACTAAGATTGGCTATATCAGACCGCTTATTCATACTATTAGGTTCTTTACTAACGTAAACCATCTCAAGAAAATTTCTCTTGGAGTAATTTTCTTCAATTGCTAAAATTGTGGGTTCATTGAAATTAATATTGTGAAAAGTTGAAATGCTGTGTTCTGCAAGTGCACAGCTGGGTTTTTTTAATTTGCAGTCACTCTTATGTGAAGCAATACGTCCGGAGAGATTTCTACCTGTCTGTCCAATATATATTTTGTCACAATTGACACAAGATAATTGATAAATTACATTAGTTTGTTCAAATTTAGAAAGAGGAGTTTTGGTTTTTGAGTATAAAAAATTTACAGTTTTGAGATTTTTCTTCGCTATGCGAATTTCTGGAGATTTAAAAATATTGGTGAGTTTGGGTGTTAATTCCTGTATATAAGGAAGGCTCCTATATTTACATAAGATTCTTTGCTGTGATTGTGTTTGATTATTCAAAGTGTTAACGTTAATTTCAATGATATTATTAAAGTTATTATTATTTATGGTAGAAGTATTAAAAAGAAATTTATTAATCATGTATTTAGGATAAGAATTGTCCAAGAGGATCCTTCCCAACTCCTTCAAACACTCCTGTCGATGAACAGGATGTCACAGACCTGTCACTCTGTTTTTCAGTGCGACAATCAGATTTTGCTTCATGCTCTTATGATGATAAGAGTGGAAATTCAGGAAACGATTTGAACAAATCGGCTTCCTGTACCACTTTGTACGTAGAACGTTATGATTGTCTCTACAAACTCTCATATCGAGGAACGGGATACTATGATTCTCCTCTACCTCTGAAGTGAATTGTAGATTAATGTCATAACTATTGAAATAATAGAGCGTTTCTTCCACTCTTTCTGATGGAACAGAGAGTATCAGATCATCAACATACCTCTTCACAAAAGGAACGTCATAGGGAATCAGAGATAGAACGTCCTGCACAAGTTCATCTAATACAAAATTTACAAGAATAGGAGAGATCTTTGAACCCATGGGGGTTCCAAAGATTTGTTTATAATACGAATTGTTAAAAAGGAGAAAATTTGAATCGAAAATGAACTCAAGGATATCAATGAACGCACTCCAAGTTAGAGTACACACATTTTTTATCCCATCCCATTTTCTGGATAGAATTGATCTGACTACTTCAAAAGGTAAATTAGTAAACAGCGAGACAACATCAAAACTCACCACTATATAATTCTCTGGAAGTTGAAAATTGTTTATGAAATTGCTAAATGTAAAGGAGTCTTTAATATAAAAATCATTTTCTGTATTATAAGCCTTAGTTAATATATTGGTCAGAAAAGTAGCTAAATTTCCATTGGGGGCATTAACTGACGAAACAATGGGTCTCATTGCTAATGTTGGTTTATGAATTTTAGGAAGAGCGTAAAAACGTGGAGCTGTAGAGTTGTAAAGTTTAAGACTTTTTGAAGTTTGTGAATCGATTAAACCATCAATCTCAAGTCTCGAAACCAGTTTGTTGGCGTTCTGCTGAATCGTAGAAGTGGGATTTTTTGAAATTTTAAGATAATACTTTTGATCATCAAGCAAATGTTGACTTTTTTCTAAGTAATCCTGCCTGTACATTATTACAGTTACATTTCCTTTGTCACTCCTAACAATGTAAAGATCAGGATTGTCCTTAAGAAATTTTTTACTTTGAATGAAAATTTTTTGAAGAAAAGAAGATTTTGAAGAATTTTTGTGCAAAAAATTAGTAATTATATTAGTGCACTGAGATCTTTGAAGGTCTTGTGCTTGTTTTGGAAAAAGAGAGATTATGGATTCTATGTCTGCCAATAAAGAAGGAATGTTAAGTTCTTGGCTGGTAGGGCAAATACTAAACTTGGGTCCTAGAGCCAAAAGACGTTTAACTTCTAATGGAATTTCAATCTCAGTGAGATTTTTAATCCATTTTTCTTGAAATTTAATAGAAGTGAAAGCTTCAATTTTTAAGTTATTTAATTTATGTTTATGTTTGTTGAGGATATTATGGAAAATTACGTTATAAGAGATTTTTTGCTTTCTGTTGAATTCAGCCAGAACGTCAGGATAGTCTTGATAGTAACCAACTCATTTTTGAGACGGTTTAAGTCACTAAAGGTAGCTTGAATTTCTAAGTTTAAAATAGTTTTTCTCAACCTGTTGTTAAATCCTTGTATTTTCCTTCCCAGTGGTCCTCTTCTGTGGTGCAGAAGTGTGTTCACATTACAAACTCCGTTAGTAATGTGATTCGGAAACAGGTCCAAGTTCCTGCATCTGGTTAGGAAAACTTTCTTGTTAGAAGCTGCTGCTATTTTGGTGTTAGTATTGGCCCATCGTTTCAGTAAGGTTACGTTAGTAAGTCCGTACTGATGTTGGATGTTGTCGTAAAACCCCATATCTGTAAGTTATCGAGAGAGGTAGTCTCTTGACTGGACTAGTTGAAAAAAACCAATTTATCTAAGAATATTCTCAGTGAAAATATCCCTTGGGGTTGCAGTCCAGTCAAGAGACTACCTCTCTCGATAACTTACAGATATGGGGTTTTACGACAACATCCAACATCAGTACGGACTTACTAACGTAACCTTACTGAAACGATGGGCCAATACTAACACCAAAATAGCAGCAGCTTCTAACAAGAAAGTTTTCCTAACCAGATGCAGGAACTTGGACCTGTTTCCGAATCACATTACTAACGGAGTTTGTAATGTGAACACACTTCTGCACCACAGAAGAGGACCACTGGGAAGGAAAATACAAGGATTTAACAACAGGTTGAGAAAAACTATTTCAAACTTAGAAATTCAAGCTACCTTTAGTGACTTAAACCGTCTCAAAAATGAGTTGGTTACTATCAAGACCAAGCTTCGGGGCCAAATTCCTCCTGACGTTCTGGCTGAATTCAACAGAAAGCAAAAAATCTCTTATAACGTAATTTTCCATAATATCCTCAACAAACATAAACATAAATTAAATAACTTAAAAATTGAAGCTTTCACTTCTATTAAATTTCAAGAAAAATGGATTAAAAATCTCACTGAGATTGAAATTCCATTAGAAGTTAAACGTCTTTTGGCTCTAGGACCCAAGTTTAGTATTTGCCCTACCAGCCAAGAACTTAACATTCCTTCTTTATTGGCAGACATAGAATCCATAATCTCTCTTTTTCCAAAACAAGCACAAGACCTTCAAAGATCTCAGTGCACTAATATAATTACTAATTTTTTGCACAAAAATTCTTCAAAATCTTCTTTTCTTCAAAAAATTTTCATTCAAAGTAAAAAATTTCTTAAGGACAATCCTGATCTTTACATTGTTAGGAGTGACAAAGGAAATGTAACTGTAATAATGTACAGGCAGGATTACTTAGAAAAAAGTCAACATTTGCTTGATGATCAAAAGTATTATCTTAAAATTTCAAAAAATCCCACTTCTACGATTCAGCAGAACGCCAACAAACTGGTTTCGAGACTTGAGATTGATGGTTTAATCGATTCACAAACTTCAAAAAGTCTTAAACTTTACAACTCTACAGCTCCACGTTTTTACGCTCTTCCTAAAATTCATAAACCAACATTAGCAATGAGACCCATTGTTTCGTCAGTTAATGCCCCCAATGGAAATTTAGCTACTTTTCTGACCAATATATTAACTAAGGCTTATAATACAGAAAATGATTTTTATATTAAAGACTCCTTTACATTTAGCAATTTCATAAACAATTTTCAACTTCCAGAGAATTATATAGTGGTGAGTTTTGATGTTGTCTCGCTGTTTACTAATTTACCTTTTGAAGTAGTCAGATCAATTCTATCCAGAAAATGGGATGGGATAAAAAATGTGTGTACTCTAACTTGGAGTGCGTTCATTGATATCCTTGAGTTCATTTTCGATTCAAATTTTCTCCTTTTTAACAATTCGTATTATAAACAAATCTTTGGAACCCCCATGGGTTCAAAGATCTCTCCTATTCTTGTAAATTTTGTATTAGATGAACTTGTGCAGGACGTTCTATCTCTGATTCCCTATGACGTTCCTTTTGTGAAGAGGTATGTTGATGATCTGATACTCTCTGTTCCATCAGAAAGAGTGGAAGAAACGCTCTATTATTTCAATAGTTATGACATTAATCTACAATTCACTTCAGAGGTAGAGGAGAATCATAGTATCCCGTTCCTCGATATGAGAGTTTGTAGAGACAATCATAACGTTCTACGTACAAAGTGGTACAGGAAGCCGATTTGTTCAAATCGTTTCCTGAATTTCCACTCTTATCATCATAAGAGCATGAAGCAAAATCTGATTGTCGCACTGAAAAACAGAGTGACAGGTCTGTCACATCCTGTTCATCGACAGGAGTGTTTGAAGGAGTTGGGAAGGATCCTCTTGGACAATTCTTATCCTAAATACATGATTAATAAATTTCTTTTTAATACTTCTACCATAAATAATAATAACTTTAATAATATCATTGAAATTAACGTTAACACTTTGAATAATCAAACACAATCACAGCAAAGAATCTTATGTAAATATGGGAGCCTTCCTTATATACAGGAATTAACACCCAAACTCACCAATATTTTTAAATCTCCAGAAATTCGCATAGCGAAGAAAAATCTCAAAACTGTAAATTTTTTATACTCAAAAACCAAAACTCCTCTTTCTAAATTTGAACAAACTAATGTAATTTATCAATTATCTTGTGTCAATTGTGACAAAATATATATTGGACAGACAGGTAGAAATCTCTCCGGACGTATTGCTTCACATAAGAGTGACTGCAAATTAAAAAAACCCAGCTGTGCACTTGCAGAACACAGCATTTCAACTTTTCACAATATTAATTTCAATGAACCCACAATTTTAGCAATTGAAGAAAATTACTCCAAGAGAAATTTTCTAGAGATGGTTTACGTTAGTAAAGAACCTAATAGTATGAATAAGCGGTCTGATATAGCCAATCTTAGTATAATTTATAATTATATTCTTTCTTTCCACAAAAATAATGTTGCAAATTCAAATAACTTTAATAATAGTTCTCACAATCCCCCATAGAGGGCATACCTCAGCACAGAGCTGAAGCGTGTTTCATGGAACATACAAGGTTGACTGTTGACATTTGACGTGTTTGACGTTGAAATCTGTCAATACTCTCTTCTTCTTTTTCTTGACATATTTTTACCGCCCTTGTGCGTCCCTTGAACCACATGCGGTCTCAAAGGCGAGTTTTAAAATGACTAACATTTTTCCAAATTTTAACTAAAAGTTTTCTTTCATAACTCATAAAATCATAATGTTTTTTAATTGTGTTCATGTACATGACATAGTTTTATTATTGTTGTTTCATCTCGTTTTGTGTTGTGACATAACCTTACATACATAAGGAATGACCAAGAAGTTCCTCTGCTGTTTTTACAAAATTAATCTCACGTTAGTAAGTTGTTTTACATCATATTAAGAGTGTTCTGCTTTTTTCACACGATTAATATTTTCAGATGTCTTGAAAATGAAAATAAATATTTTCGAAAGCTCGACAATTTAACAAAGAGTTGTTCTTTACCAGGCCACTTTTTCTGACTGCAAACCCAAGGGATATTTTCACTGAGAATATTCTTAGATAAATTGGTTTTATATATATATATATATATATATATATATATTCAGATAGGTTTCCGCGGTCAGATATTTGAAAACTAAAAGTTCGGGTTGAACCGCGTCTAGAATTTGTTGAAATTCGACGTTTCGGCTCCGATTTTGGAGCCATTTTCAAGAACTGAAATAGAAAGAAAATTAATGAAAGGTTAAAACGTAATTCTACGCTGAGGTCTCAGTCTGCCTACTCCTCAGGTATAATTACGTTAGGTTTTTGTGACTTGACGTCGGGGTCTCAATCTGCCTACTCCCCATGTCTCGTCACTGGTTCTCTCTAAGGTCTCAATCTGCCTACTCCTTCGAGAGAACTGAGGAATTGTGGGTTGAGGAACTGTATTTATAGTGGACGTTGCTGTAATGGCCGTGTGCAATGTATTGGCGCGAGGTGAACTATGGGCGGGAACTGAGTTGGCGCTAGATGAGCTGTGTGCGGGAACTTGGTTGGCGCTAAGTGAGCTATGTGCGGGAACTGGGTTGGTGGGAAATGAGTTGATGCGTGCAATGGAAGCCTCTCATTGCATAGTTCACCTCGCGCCAATACATTGCACACGGCCATTACAGCCACGTCCACTATAAATACAGTTCCTCAACCCACAATTCCTCAGTTCTCTCGAAGGAGTAGGCAGATTGAGACCTTAGAGAGAACCAGTGACGAGACATGGGGAGTAGGTAGATTGAGACCCCGACGTCAAGTCACAAAAACCGAACGTAATTATACCTGAGGAGTAGGCAGATTGAGACCTCAGCGTAGAATTACGTTTCAACCATTTATTAATTTTCTTTCTTTTTCAGTTCTTGAAAATGGCTCCAAAATCGGAGCCGAAACGTCGAATTTCAACAAATTCTAGACGCGGTTCAACCCGAACTTTTAGTTTTCATATATATATATATATACATACAGGGTGGGGCAATAGTGCGTCAGAGTCTGATTGCTCGAGATCTATGGTAGCCATGCAGATAATACAAAAACCAGTGTAAACTATACATCATTGTCTACATCCAGAAATTATTGTCATATATACAGGGTGAAAAAAGGAAAATATGAAGGGTCAAGTGCATTTTTTTAAAATGGAATGCCACGTATTTCAATCCATTTTTTCAAGCATTTTAGGGGTCTCCATACATCCCTCCAATATCATTTACTCTCCCAACCACTTTTTTTTGTTAAAATAATGATATCTGCTTACCAAAAAAATCACTGTTCTCAAGATAATGGAATGCAGGAGGATATAATTATAATGCTATTCGTCAGACAGATGAGTGATATTTTTGAATCATTATCATTTCCGAAAATGGAAGTTGGAAGTTTTAATTTTAATTTTCTCGAGTTTTTCAAATGGAACACTCCGTATATTTTTCGACCATGTGATGTAGGATTGATATGCGAGTGTTTTTTGTATGTACACCCCTGAGGCTATTCCTAGCCGTTTTCTAGTTATTCACTTGGACAACTTTCAGTATCTCATTTTTACTGACACCTCTTATAAAGGTTATGGAAACACATTAGTTCAATTATTTTAACGAATTCCAACTTCTTTTATTTACACTTGATTGAAACATTGAAACAAAAACGTGAAAGAACAAAATGAAGAAATTATAATAAGTGCTCAACATTTTGCCCATTTTGGTTAACACACATTTCTACCCGCCTACGGAATGAGTTTTCCACCGCTCTCAACACTGCAGGTGTTATACTTTAAACACATTTATTGATGAAAATTTTGTTAAGTGTTTTACATATCAATATTTCAGTGGCAGTATATAAATAGTTCAGGTGAAACCATCGTCAGTTATTTATTATGAATTGTTGAATGATGTTCATTTCTTGGTATGAAATTTTCTTACCAACCCCCCGCGTGCTTGAATTAATTGCCGAAAGTTTATTTTTTTTTAAATTCATGTACTCGAAAAATTTCCGGCAATAAGTCAAGCACTTGGGAGATTATAAGTGATTATTTCCCTCATCTGTCAGAATGTATGTACCCACGATAAATGTTGTTCAATTAATAGCACACAATAGCAAACGAAAATAATTCCAAATCAGGAATCAAACACACGAAATAAAGTTGAAGGATAAAAGAAGTTGGGATTCGTTAAAATAATTGAAACGATGTGGTTCCATCATCCTTATAAGAGGTGGCAGTAAAAATGATCTACTAAAAATTGTCCGAGTGGATAACTCGAAAACGGATAGGAATATCCCCAGGGATGTACATAAAAAAAATATTCGCCTCTCAATCCTATACAACATGGTCGAAAAATATAAGGAGTGTTCCATTTGAAGAACTCGAGAAAATGTAATTCAAAAACTTCTGAATTGAAAAATCATTTTTAGTCATCCTGTATAATTTTTGGGAATATGATTATAATCATGACCTCCTGCATTCCATAATCTTGAGAACGGTGGTTTTTTCGGTATGCATCTGCAGATAGCATTATTTTGACAAAAAAAATTATAACTCCCAAGTGGTTGGGAGATAGTAAAGGATATTGGAGGTGTGGATGGAGACCACTAAAATGCTTGAAAAAATGGATTGAAGTACATAGCATTTCATTTGAAAAACATGCAATTGACCCTGTAGATTTTCCTTGGTTCACCCTGTATATCCAACAATAATTTCTAGATATAGACACAGTTCTCTAGTTATATTTGGTTTTTGAATTATCGTCCTAACTATCTTAGATCTCAAGCAATCGGACTCTGACGCACTATTGCCCCACCCTGTATATGTGTTCGGATAGGTTTTCGCGGTCAGATATTTGAAAACTGGAAGTTCGGGTTGAACCGCGTCTAGAATTTATTGAAATTCGACGTTTTGGCTCCGATTTTGGAGCCATTTTCAAGAAAAAAGGATAAGTTTATCGAAAAGAGGGTGAGGGTAGATTCTACACTGAAGTCTCAATCTGCCTACTCCTCAGGTATCATCAGGATTATGTGACTTGACGTCGGGGTCTCAATCTGCCTACTCTCCCGGTCTCGCCACTTGTTCTCTCTAAGGTTTCAATCTGCCTACTCCGTCGAGAGAACTGATTATTTGTTGGTTGTACCGCTGTATTTATACTAGTCAAGGCATATTGGGCGTGCGTGGTGGGGCAACGTCCAGATTTGCGCGATGCGGTGCGGAGATGGCGCTAATGCCTGGTGTTGGGAGACGAGAAATGAGTGGTTTCCAAGTAATAGGAAGTCTACGTCCATCATCACGGGTATTAAGGCAGTTGGGGCGCTTTTCTATTTCCAGGGCTTCACGGATGATCCTAGATTGCAGAGTTTTCTCCATGCCATCGGGCGTGCGCGCTCGCTTCGCTCGCGTTTTTTTTCTATCTCTCCATCAAGAAATAAGTGAGGAATGTTCGTACGTGAAGTTGAAAAACATGGGAAAAAGTGATGTAAATGCGCGCGCTCGCGTATTTCTTTCTATAGGTCTTATCACAAAATGAGGGAGGAACGTTCATACGTAAAGTTAAAAAACATGGAAAAAAGTAGTGATGGAAATGCGCAAGTATACCGGGTGTCAACGAATCTATTAGACAAGTCATAACTGCTAGAGACCATTAGGTGTATCAAAATGAGATTCGGTACAGGTAAATGGTATGTGAAGGGGAGATTATTCACATATTGTCACTTCCGGTTTCACCGGAAATGGCTATGGTTTTCAATTTTTAAATAGAACACCCTGTATATTGCAACATTTTTGGATTTCTGAGACAATTCTAGATCAGAATGTGACATTTTCGAAAGTTTTTATGTCTACTTAATTTTTTTGGAGTCACTTTTGAAATTACATCTGGCCATGATCGGAAGTAAACTAATCTAAGTACCTCAGGTGATATCAGAATATTACAATCGCGAAGTTTTAGTGACTAGTATGACAGATATGAATAAGATAAGTTGGCAAAATTAAATTTTTGTGTCTAACTATTATTTTTCAAACGGCGTCCATTTTTTGACAAGCACTTTCCGAAAAAAGGGTATTTTAACGAATCTAACGATACTAATTTATTTGCGATTGAATTAAAAATAAGAACAGTAATTGAATATTACTGAGGAAAATACTTTATAATAATTTATTTACATTTGTCAAGTGTGCCATGGATAAGTACTTCCCGAAAAACGGATATTTTAACGAATCTAACGATACTAATTTATTTTCAAATTTTCAAAGTGCATTCCTCCTTGTTGAAGACACATTTCAGCTCGTTCAATTGTTTCTCTCAACACGTTTCGTAACATTTGTGGCGTTATACTTCTAGATGCCTGTAGAATCAATCCTTTCTTCAAAGACTTCGAGAGTGGCTGGGGCTGTTGCATAGTAGACCCTTTCTTTAACATATCCCCAAATGAAGAAATCTAGCACAGCCAGATCCGGTGAGCGGGCAGGCCACCGTACTGGACCATTGGTTGCAATAACTTGATTATTGAAATGCTCTATTAAGTAATCAAGAACGTATCTGGTATTATGAGGGGGTGCTCCATCTTGTTGGAAGTAAATTTGCCGTAAAACTGCTAAAGGTAGATTATTAAGATGATCTTTGATTTCATTTTGAAGAAAACGTACCTAGCCCCTGTTAACTGACCTTGAAATAATATTGGTCCAATTATTCTGTTTCCAACGATACCAGCCCAGGCATTGACGCCAAACTTTTCTTGAAAATTGCCCTCTCTCATTGCATGTTGATTTTATTGGAACCAGTACCGAGAATTTTACTTATTAAACAAGCCATTGTTTGTAAATCGTGATTCGTCGGAAAATAGAATAAAGTTGATGAAATTTGGGTTAACTCTATGATTTTGAAGCAACCAATCACAAAACACTACTCGTCTATCGCCATCGTCAGCATACAAATGTTGATGTAACTGATATTTAAATGCTCGATATCCGTGCTTTTTCAATATTTTTTAGCTGATTCGTGACTTATCTGCATTTCTCGACTAATTTCTCTAAAAGAAACTGTTTTGTCAACCTCAACCATAGCAAGAACGTTAATCTCAGTCTCCTCATTTATGATAAACCTATGTTCTGCCTCTCGATTTCCCTCTTGCATAAAACGATTCTCAACATACGGAAAATACTGATGGGATGGATGTTGCCGATTGGGATATCTCTGACCATACAACTCAGCAGCATTCCTTGAATTTCTGTGACATTCTCCAAACAATAACAACATATCTTCTCGGCCGGGATTCCGAAGTCACGATCGAGCATGAATCGTGTCGTTTACACGAGCCTATACGCCGATCGTATGTGTGGCAAATAGCCTACATTTTGACGATTAGTTGACGAAAAGTGGATTCCGAAGTGACGATTAGGCCTCAATGGTATCGTCTAGACGATTTTGATGATTCCGAAGCTATATGACGATCGTAAATGTGTTGCAAATTGCCTACATTTTACGATTAGTTGACGACAACTATTTTCTTGTCGTCAGTATATCTATCTTGGTCTGATATATGTGTTGCTCTTTTTTTTTGATGGTCATTACGGGTCATTATTGCTTTTGTGTATTTGTTGATAATGAATTTCATGGGGAAACGGGAATGGCTAAGTGGCGAATAGCTTACCCTGTTGAAAAAAATGGGGAATTCTTTCGAGGATTTCTGAGGGTTGTGCTCGTAAAGATACAGCCGGTTGACGGAAACAATTTTAACAATTTTTTTATTATTATTACAAGGTACCATTACAACTGTTGCAATATTTTTTGGAAATATTATTATTATTAACGAGTTCAAGGAATAAGAAGTATATAGGTACCTATAATGATATACAAATAAGTATGCACCAAATGTACGTATTCCTTCGAATTAAATTTCAACAGAAAATGTAACAGAATTACTGGAACCAACAGTATGCGAGAATGGATTCCCAACAAAGATATGATAATAATATAATAATAGGAGTAGTGTACATAACTGCAGTACAATCATTATTAATATTATTTTAGAGTATTATACCTATCTAATAGGTAGGTATCGTAGGTATGCTAGGTACCTATCGCCCGGGTTACTGCAATATCAAATTTTATGCCAGTAGGTAATATAATTTATACACTGCAATGAAAGAAGAGGCTACTTCAAAAGTATTATATAGAGGTAGGTTACCTCTATTGGGATTACAAATTTCTTTATTTCTATATGCTCCAAAAACAGCGGATGAATGGTTACAGAATTATTCAGGCAATTTGTCTAACAAATTCAGTGAAATTATAGATAGACAACTGGAAATCTACAAACTTTCTATAAATGCATTTCGACTTCTTAAACAATAAACAACGCCGGTCACGATTATCTTTTCAAAGTTAATTGGAATTGATAGAGGTACACCTACCTATCATGAAAAATTGCCCCTAATAGAACTTGCTTATATTTTCTGAATAAAAATAGCTAGGTATAGAACATTTACTTTATAGCATCCTACAGGTATGCGCATCAGTGATTACAAATTTCTTACAGCAAACTTGCAGAGTAGGTATATGAGTTTTGTAACAAACTTGCACTTATTTAATACATTTGCAATTTCAGTACAATACCTCTCCTCTTGTTACTCTTGTTTCGATTAAAGGAAACCTTAGGTACCTACCTATTCAAGGTACAATTAAGCGCAAAAACAAACACTCAAGAAATGAATTTCCTTCACAGAATAAAATGTTCAATCAATACTGTAAATTTAAAATCACAAAAAACTAGCAGTAGAATAAAATATATTGAGAAAATCGAGAATATGTCAATTATCAATTCAGAATTTTTTGTTTAATGTGGTTTAATTCATCATCTTAAGGCTGAAACACAATGGAAGTTTTATGTTTTTAGTTTTAATTTTCATAATTTTGGATATTTTTTAACGCGAAACCATCATTGCCATTATTATTCTGATTACGCCTCATAAAAAATCTTGTTGATAAAATTCAAGCTTCATTTTTCAATTCTGTTTTGCATCTTGTTTTATTTGTAAAATTGATATCGAAAATCCCAAAACTTAAAACTTATTAGATAAAACTTCTATTGTGTCTACGGCTTTACCGTTCCATGTTGATTTTATTGTGTTGACTGATCGAGTACCGAAATCACCCGACGATTGTATTGGGAATCAATTATTACAGTCGAATCGTCCAAGAATGTCATTTAGGTAGGTATTTACAGGAAATTTCCATTCAAACCAAGAGATCCTGAGTTCGAATCCCGGTTTGTCCACATTTTTTTAATTCACTTCTAATTTTCATCTTTCCGTTTGCTATGCTAAAAACTTATTCTGGATTTTAAATTCAATTACATACGTTAATGCTACTTCATTTTTTCATTTCTTCTTATTATCTACGATCATGTTACCTCCATTTTCATCAAGTACCGAGAACACCCGACGATTACTTCTTGTCGCCTGAAGTTCGAATCGTTGATCGTTCGTGATCGAATCGAAAGTTCGAAATCCCAGGGCTGCTCTTAAAGCTTATGTCACTGTCATAACCTAAGTGAGTGTTTTGTTCTCCAAAGAACACTTGATCGAAATAACTGCAAAATATTATGCATCATGCCTATCCTCGGCACACTTGACAAAAGTAAATAAATTATTATGAAGTATTTTCCTTAGTAATATTTAATTATTTTTCTTATTTGTAATCCAATCGCAAATAAATTAGTATCGTTAGATTCGTTAAAATATCCTTTTTTCGGAAAGTGCTTTCAAAAGTAAATGAATTATTATCCATGGCACACTTGACAAAAGTAAATAAATTATTATGAAGTATTTTCCTCAGTAATACCTATTTAATTTATGTTCTTATTTGTAATCCAATCGCAACTAGATTAGTATCGTTAGATTCGTCAAAATATCCTTTTTTCGGAAAGTGCTTGTCAAACAATGGTCGCCATTTGAAAAATAATAGTTAGACACGAAAATGGAATTTTGCCAACTTGTCTTATTCATATCTATCATACTAGTCACTAAAACTTCGCGATTGTAATATTCTGATATCACCTGAGGTCCTTAGATTAGTTTACTTCCGATCATGGCCACCTGAGTGTAATTTCAAAAGTGACTCCAAAAAAATTAAGTAGACAAAAAATTTCTCCCTGCGCTTACATTAATTACGCATGTTAATGCCCTTGTGTATAAAAATGATAATGCCAATGTATGTGCGAACATATGTGTGCGCATGTGTATACATATTTGCGCACATGCAAAAAATAGTTTCTGTGATCTATCACGTTTCTTACATTCTGCCAGTCTGCACTGTGCATTTGGCAACATTTTGAATGTGCAGTTGATGTCATCATTTCATTTTCCCACTCATTTTTTCATTACTCACTCTATGAAACATTTCATGTGGTAGTGAAGAAAAATTTTGAAATAAAATTGGCAACGGCGCAAATGAACCCGAACAAACAAATCCGTTGCCAACATTGCAAACACAAAAAACCAGACATTTTGTTCAACAATCAAATTCCAATGATTTGTTTACGTTCCGAAGAATGGTGATTTTTTTGAAAAAATAGTTTTTCCAGTAAAAAGTGCTGAAACCAAGTAAATAAGTGTGTGTGTGGTGTTTTGATTGAAAGTGAATAAAATTTCGTGTATTTTCCGTAGCAGAAATTAAATCTGTCAAATGGTGAAGTTTCCCAAGAAAATGGACCAATATCTCCGAAAATAGTCGTGACCGCCAAAAATTTTATTGGGATTTTTTGTTCAGGAGACTAAACTACGTAAGTTGAATTTTTTTTTTTTTAAATTATCACATGCTCACTGTAACCGAAGATTTACCCTAATGGTATATGAGGCTATGAGCGCAATAACGGACTAACCCCAATATTAGCAGCACAGTGGACTATCTGAGCTTAGTCCACTTTGCTTCTAGGAATTCACACCTGTTATGAAAATCCAAAACAAGGTCAGTGCTGTTACCTAGTGACGGGAAGAAAAAGGTTGGTTGGTTAATGAATTTTAACATGGCCATTGAGATTCTGCAGAAAAACCATTTGTTGAATTATTGTGGGTTAGTCCGTTATTGCACTCATAGCCTCATATATTCATCCACTGGGACTGTGATGAGTTCTTGGGTAAACTGAAATGGTGTATAAACATTGCAAGGCAGTAAACCCATATCCAAGTGATACATTTCTTACCAATGATATGAACTCTGGGACTCCAGAGAAAACAAATTTGTATGAGTCTTGAACTTAAATAACTATTATGTTATGAACTTACAAATTATAAACAAAATATAAAACCAATAACGGGAAATAAGTAAAATTATTAAACATCTCCAAAGCCAAAATACCAGTTATCTACAAGAAAATTACACAAAAATCACAAAAATGATCGATCTTTGATTGACGACAAATTTCAAAATATCGCAAAAAATTATTCCCGACATATGATCATTTCTAATTTGGGTAGCAACGAAGGATGGAGGATGAAGTGTCATCGTAATTTGGCGCATGTGCAGTAATTCATCGTTGCAAGACGCTCTTTTGTTTCAGCATCAGACAGGCTATCCTTATTATCAATATTCGTAGTTAATACATATATGATGATAAATATTCGTTCTGATCGAGTTCAAGTGCTTAATCTGGATTAAGTATATACGGTGCATAGACATAGACATAGACCTAAGTACTGTCGTCACGATTGGGAGGAGCTTAAAAAAACTTTCCCAAACTAAAAATATTTGCTTATTTTCGTCAAAAATTATTTATCCGTATTCTTGACAAAAAGGTATCTGTGGGCAATGATTGATTCCACCGATTTTATATATACTAGATAAAGCATCCCATCTATACGTGAAAGCTCTGTTTGGCTCAATAATAACGCAAACAATTGACAGTTTTCCTACGCAACTAGGAAACACCAGCCCGCAAGAATTCCTACCCACAACACTTCCCAGTAGGCATCCGCATGGACCAATCAAAACTCTATTTTAGTTGCGCCTGCGTGATGTGCAATGTAATTTTAGGTTACGTTGAGGATCAACTTGGATATCAAGGTCCAGTTTGGTTAGATAGAATAGAATAGAATAGAAGGCGACATGATCTAACCTAACCAAACTAACCTTGCTATCGAAGTTGAATACTTGGGACTACTATACCGCCTTAGCATCGATTCAAATATACTGCCTTGGCCAGGATAGTTCTGGTTGGTTCATACGGATTGCCTATTGGGAAGTGTTGTGAAAAGGAATTCTTGCCATCAGCCCACTGGCTCATAGTCACAGAGTGTGCTCATGACACCACCAGTGGCGTTTACTTGAAAAGGAATTTTTGTTATTGTTGTTAAAATTGTTATATCCGTCAACCGGTTGCACCCATACGTGAAACCTTCAAAAGTCGGAGACTTGTGCGAGCTAGAGGAAGACGTAACCCTTACCTTTTGATACGTGTGATGCCATGCCATCAGTGGTAATGCTGATATTCGAACCATGCTCTTTGGCTTATGCAACGAGTACTGAACTCGCACGCCACCGCGGCCCATACGCAATAGCCTCTGTTCACAAAACTGACTGCACTACTACTGCTAATCTGATAACAAACCGTAACGTTTTTACATTTCCTTCGTGTTTCCCGCCTAGATGTTTATCAGCGAATCACTCAAGCTCAGTATTTCTTCGCCATCCTGCGAACAGTGCGAACTGCGTAACTACGCCGATGTAACAGAACCTCCACGAACCGCCATTGTTGAAAAACAAATTGGTTGCTTGTGTTGGAATAATTAGTATAATGTTTCTAGAAGGCTTTGGCAAATTCTGCTCTCCTAATTGTCAGTTATGACTACTCATAATCTTCGAGAAAAAAAGGATGGTGTTATGTCTCTTCCGCTATATTCATACCAAACATTGAACACTATTTGTAGAGGATGACTCGATTTTTATTTTGCAACGTATTCTCTGGGTGGGGTTCTGTGGGTTTTGCGTACTATAGAATTCTAATAGTCGACAGTTGTGTCTTTTTCCCTCCCATAAATTCAACGATAACGTCATTTCAATCTCACTCATTGAATGAAAACGTAGAATTCTGTGGTACACGGAATCCCACCTTGTTTGGTTGCCGGTTTGGTCGGTTGAAGCAAAAGAAATTATAGCTATTTTTTGGCGTTGAACCGCATTCAATAATGTTTTAAAAACTTATTCAATTTACGTCATAGATTTGACTATGTGTCAGAATATTGCATAGGTTTAAAAACATTTCGTCTATGACGTCAATGTTTCAACGCTAAAATGCAAAGTTTTTAAAACGGACCAAATAATTTCAAAAAAGTGGTACGCCAAAAGCTGAATAAACAGCTGACGGGAAGGAGTATGACATGTGACCACAGACCTCATAAGTCATAAAAGACCAAAGAGTACACCAATGTTACATTGGTGTACATTGGCAATGTACTCATAGAAAAATTAAAAATATTAAAAATTTGTTTCGCTATGAATGTTCTCTTGACATATTTGATTAGTTTGTAAAGTCGCAAATTGCTGCTTCCTTTCAGATTTTAGTTGTTGCACCGGGCTTCTTAAATCAATCAATCATTGGTTAAAAAATGACATCTTTCAAAATCCACCAATAGCAAGTATCGAATATGAAGCGTCCCTACTTGAAACAAAACGAAAGCGTATAACGTCATTAAAATTAAAGGTAAAATTTGTAGCCTTTGTTGGCTGCTGTAGTGCTGTATGAAATATTTTAATTTTCTTTTTTTTTAATGAGGTATATAATATGTAGTAAATTCTTATCAACGAAATGGACATTATAGCTGAAAATAATGAGCATGAAGAACTAATAGATTTGAATAAAAAATGCCGAATATGTCTTCAGTCTAGTTCTGAGATGAATCCATTTTTTGATGTTTATTATGAAGATTTAACTTTGGCCAATGTATTTAGAACCATCACATCATATGAGGTAAAATATATATACTAATATGCTTTGAGTGAGATCGTGAATAATTCTTGTCTATTCTTCCAACAGGTTTCCGAGGATGATCGATTGCCTAAGAATATTTGTGAAAGTTGCAGTGAAGTTGTCATCAATTTTAATAATATGATATCAGTTTTCCAAGAAAATGAAGAATATCTTAATAAACTTCTCTGTCTGTCTGATGATGACAATGAACATTCTTCAGATGGAAATATTGAGTACATTAACACAGGAGCCATAGATAACGATGTCATTATTGATAAAATTGAATATTTTGATGAAAGTAATATTGATAGTATTATTGAATGTGGAGAAGTAGATGAAGAACTAGATGAAACCATAGAAGATGAGGGACAATCAACTTCTTCAGATGAAAATCGTGAAGATGATGCTCACAGCACAGATGAATGCAAAGAGGATTCTGAAGTTACAGTTGAAGTTGAAAACAATTTCAAACAAGAACGATTATATAGTAGTGAACGTTTTGTTGAAAAATATGAGATCATTGGAAATGGAGACTATAACCTAGTGCAAACAGTGAAATACACTTGTGAATGTGGAGACTGCTTCTTATATAAAGCAGGATTTCGTCAGCATATGCAGTCGAAACATAATAATGTGGTGGAGGAAGGTGATCTGGATAAGTACACCTCTGAAATTAAATTAACAATTCCAACAGGATTCCCCACTAATATTGAATATGTTCCTTCTAGAATTAATGCAAGAAAAAATAAATTGCAGTGTAGGATATGCACATTATGCTTCTCATCACCTGCTGAAGTCAAGCAACATGAAGAAATACATAAAACCCATGTTTGTCATCAGTGTGGTGCTGCATTTCTGAAAAAACATTATCTCACAGATCATCTACTGATACATTCAAAGGACAGACACTATGCATGCAAGGTTTGTGCCAAAACATTCCGTCATAGACACACTTTGAGTGTTCACAAAAAAACTCATGATGTTGCTAGGAGTTTTGTCTGTGAGACATGTGGTGCAGGGTTTAGAGCAAGGTGTACTCTTTTTACTCATATGAGGTTGAAGCATACCAATGAAAGAAATTATCCATGTACAGCTTGTAATTTGCGATTTAACCTGAAATCAACCCTGGATAAACATTTCCTCAGGAAGCATACTAGTAACAGAGAAAAAAGTTTTGTTTGTACTAAATGTAGTGCTGCATACTTGAATAAAACTACTTTAACTCGACATATTGCTGAAAAGCATTTAGGAAAGGCTAAAACATATCCATGTAACATCTGTGAGAATAAGGTATATGCCATGAAAAAAAGTCTCAGAGCACACTTGCAAAATAAACATAATATTTTTTAATAGCATTTCTTTTACTGTGACTGAAAAGGATGTGTTTACAGTATTAACTCATCTAATGATGGTATAACCGAACAAAGTATGAACACTTAGACCGAGTTGTACAATATGAGTTCACCAACAGTTCAAGTGAGCCAAGTTCAATTGCTAAGGAACTAGTAATTTCATTGGCTAATCCCTAGCAACTGAACTCAGTTCACCTAAACTGCTGGTGAACTTGTATTGTATATCCACCCTTAGCAATTAAGATCAGTGTGAAAGCAGCCATGACTTCAGGAGTGACTACTGCTTCAATTCAGGAGCAAGCGTAGCCACCAAATGTGGTCTTCTAAACACTTGAGTTAGATGAATAGCGGGATACATCAGATGGATTTGTATATAGCAATGCCCATTAGTGTTAGGAACTACAGTATTTCGTCTATCATGAGGATTATGAAAAAATGTTTCAGATAAAAGTTATATGGTTTACTAAAAACATTTTGATAAATACAGAGTCTCTTGAATGCGGGGCAACACAAAACAGGAAATCTTCGGGAAAACAGACCATCACAATTCAAACACATCAAACTTTATGAATTGAATTTAAGCAGAAATATTTGAGATGTGCAACACCAAGAGTGAGTTGAGATATTGGTATAGACTGAAAGTTACATTTTTCAAACAGGATATTATATACAGAAGCATTCACTTGACAAACTTCTAATATCAAAAACTTGATTTTTTTAAAGAACCACCCAGTACGTTATCCTACCATTTTGAATACCCGAATACTTTATTCCTACAATTTTTGCTAATATAATTTAACCCCTAAAAATGATACATTTTGTGAAATTTCTAATGTAATTTTCATCCAGAGTTCAGACTATAACCACCGTACATAAGTAAACTGAAGTAGATTCACTCCCAGTCGGCACCATATCCCTTTCGATCCTGGCGTGCACTTAAGTGGGAGGCATTTGATGATATATAAAAATACTATTTTTTTTTGTAATATATACATACCCTTAAAAACTGTTCTTGTGAACTTCTTGAAAATTTGGCCACAAAAGAAGGTATTGGATAGAATATTAAAAATTGTCCTCCAAAAATTGATTTATGTAAGCCTTGTCAAAATATTACTCATTGCCACTGTTAACGAGAGTTCGTGTATTTCTTGTACTATTAAATTTCTATATTAGAATAAAGTCCACAGGTAATTGAAAAAAACAATCAAAAACATAATTAGTTTATGTATATGAAAACTCATTTATCTACATTCAGTTATTTTTAATGTTTACGAATATTGCATTTACCCCAATACTTACGAACTGCTTGTTTATCTTTCTGGATCCGTAAAAGTACCATTTGGTTTACCACATTCAATAGGACTCTATAGTTTTTATTCAAGATTAAGATCCTGACATTGAAAAAATGTAGATATCTTCTTCAGTGTTTCGAAGAAGTTGAAATAATTGTGAATGGAAAATTGAAATACTTTCTCCTATAAAATTACAATTACTAGAGTGTGGTAATCACTAATATTGGAATAAATCGTGTCATAAGAAATTTCTCATCTTGCTTAAATTCATTAACTTATATATGTTCTCAAAATTAGCTTCTGAATATTTAATTTCCATACGTCATCGTCAGCTAGAACACACTGCATGATCGCAAAACTTTTCCGACATATTCAAATTAACGAAAAAATAAGTAATATTTCCATCACAAACTCCTACCCAATTTCGAAAGAAGTCAGTACAATAACCACAAAACTTTGTTGCCCTTTAAAGTTTTTGTCAAAAAATTAGGTATCTTCTAGATTTTCAGCAATTTTTTAACAGGGAGCCCTTAATGCATACATTTTATCAACTGAATGATGTTAAAAAACAATAATCTGCAATAAAACAATAGACCTCAACACGGTCAAAATATCCACAGTTTAGGTACCTATTTTTAGTTCCAGCAGTGTATCCATTTTTATGTTGAGCATTGTATGAATTGTAAGTGCATGTATGCGCAGGCTGCAGGTTGCGCAGTGTACAAACGTGCACAAAAAGATCAAAGTGCCGACGCCAAGTGAGCGAACTGATTCTTTTAGCTATAAACTGTGATTTTGCCATCTATCAGTGAAAAGATGAACACACAGCAGTTCTTATGTCCCGCATCTGTTTGTTCACAGTCGTTTTCTGGAATTCTACCGAGTAGTGTAGTGTTGAAAAATTTTAAATTGTTTGAAAATATTGAGTAGTTGATATAATTACTAGAGATTACTTCGATTTTCAAAATACATTGGTATTTTGGACGCATTATATAACTTTGTGTACTATAGTACACATCAGGACTAAGCGGAGTAAGAATTATATAAATATAAATTGAAAAATGATTTTTGCATAAAATATGAGTAGAAAATGGTTACACTATGACCAGTTATTACAATATTGTGAAAAATGATGATTCTGACATTGACATTCTCCGCGACGAAAATGACGGATGGGACGAAGATTTGCAGCAACAGAGAGATATTGGTAAAATTTCGCTCATATTTGTTGTTTGCAGGCTATCAGTGCATATTTTCTTTTTTAGACATGTTCGGTGTAACAGATAAATCCGAAAACGAGGGTTCAGATGGTGTTGGAGACTCGTTACAGAATCATATTCCTAAAATGATAATAACTGAGCATGCGGATACACTACAAAGTACCCAACGAGTCCATCTATGCATTTGCAAAAAACGAAACTGTTTTCATAAATATCACACTGTTAAATGAAAGTTGTAATAATACTTTGTTTTCTACTTAGGTATTACCCAAAAATAAATAAAATTACTAATTACCCGAAATGTAGCAATCATTATACCCGCATGTTCCCGTGTGACACGGGCCGTGTCCACTGTAGTGCACATATAATAAGTCAAAAACGGAAAAATTTAGGACCTTCAAACAAGTAGGTACCAAAAATCTTTAAAAAAATTCAATAACCTAATGACAAACTATAATTTTTTTTCTTCTGTTTACAAATAGTCGGGTCTGAAAGGGTTTTAGGATGTATCGGGTTTTCATTTTATTTTATTTTTTTGGCATGCGTTGGGCGGGTTGGCTGAGGTTGGTAAGATGCCTAAAAACCCTGGTGTGCCGACTCATACCTGTAAAACAAAAACGCTGGACATTCGCTAGCTTGATTATGAGAAAACCAATGAAATCTTGGTCTGTTTTCCAAATATCCCGCGATACTTGCGTGAACCGCCACCGTCGGGTTTGTTCTTAAGGTACATTTTCTTGAACTGATGTTCCAAGTATTGCGCAGGAGCATGAAATGAATGAAAAAACATAATCAATCAAATTTACGGATTCACTTTGGATATGTTCCGTATATCACCTTGGTTGTTTTGGTTGCTGAATTTGCGTCCCGTAAATGTCTTTTTTATTAGGTTGGTAACTGAAAAAAAGGTTATTTACGGGACTTGGTTCCTGAAAAAGCGGTCGATTGTCTGTCACAAGAACGACCGACGATTTTCTTTGGTTGATCTGGTTATTCTGATTTGAATACTTTTTATTATTTGAGTTTAAATAACTTTGATTTGTTCTGTATCATTTATGAATTCAATTGAAGTGATTGAACAGATCGAAGAGGTAACAAATGTATTCATAATTTGATTTTTAATAACTAATAGATGATAAGAGTTTGGAAGAGCACGCATGCTTCAGGAATTGCGACAATTTTTTAATCCGTTACGAAAACTTGAAAATATTTCATGCAAATCGAGAATCAAGCGCATCTATTCATTCCGGTATTGAGAAACCGATATTATCTCCCAAGGAGACTTCTACAGTCAGTAACGTAGAGACATGGACTAACAAAATGGTGAAGCTGTTGATTTCAATCTACAAAGATCACAAACAAATTTGATTCTCCAAACTTCACCAAAAAGAAGGTGTGGGAAACAATCAGCTCAAATCTGAATACATTTGGATACAATAAAAGCGCTTCAAAATGTGATGAGAATAAGTGGAAAAATTTGAAGAGGTACTATAAAGTTAGGGGGGAAAGAATAAAACGGGTAACTCAAAGTAACCTGGAAGTTTTTTCGATGATATCCAGGCAATAAAAAAAAAAACGCTGTTCATTACCTATAATTCGTAAAAATATATTAATACTATAATAAAACAATCAAAAACACCAAAAATATAATAGCCAGCTATCGCTAATTGAAACAATAAACAATTAAACATAACCACACTGAAAGACTAAGAGACAAATGACTGTGACAAATGTCCCGAAAATAAATTGCAACCACAAGTACCAGACAAAAACCAATGTCAAAACTTATGTCACCGGTCCGGTAAGCAGTGGTAACTTTTGTCTATTTACGGAACATATCCTTTCTGCAAGCAATTTTATTCGTTACATTTTCAGCTTATTATTTTATATTTGTTTTGCTGAAATGCATTTTACTGGAATAATTAATAACACATTTCACGTAAAAGAATTGAAATTCAGCTGCATGGAAATTCACCATTAGAACCTGTCAATCTTGAGCCTATCTGATATCTGCCCAAGGATGCGCATTTCGCAAGTATCTGCGCAACTGTATCCGATTTTTTTTTCATAAGGTTCTTTAAGTAATAATTTTGTCGCTTTTTCTGAGTTTATAATTGCTTTTCAGAAGATATATGTGTGATGAGTTGTGTGTTACAATGTTCTTGCACTATTTTGAAAACTTTTAATGTTATTCAATTGTGAAAATATTTCTTTTTTGTGCAATTTTTTTCGACAGAAAATTAATATTTTTTGGATGATCTAACAACACTGAAAAGATTTTACGAAAACGAAAGGTAGAATAATGAAAACCTTAACAAGCTTATTGATGATAATATATGCAGAATTGATAGATTTCATTAGGAGTGATGATTTTTATTTACTTCATCACGGACTTTCACAACTTGAACTTATGGAAGATTTAAAAAAGAGTAGGGTATAACAACACGCACTCAGTTGATTTACTTGAAAAAATGTTTGCCATAAAGTATTGTTAATTAGATCATGGAGAATTTAGAAATAAAATGTAAGTTTCAAATTGATTTCAGAGTATGTTACAGATTCTAATTAAGTGGTACTCACTTTAATGAATTATTGTATTCGTTTTCAGGATTTTATCCACACAAATACGAATAATAGTCAAATTATTCATATTCACTACGAAATATTTCATTCTGCCACAACTATTTTGACTTTCAAACGGTATTTAGATCATTTTAGAAAAATAACATAATTTGTGTGGTGTTATTTTTCCAAAAAATTTGGTCTTCCACTCCGAGTATGGATACTATATTACTTTAGATAGAATGATATTTAAAAAGTTTATTGACATTCCGTAAAATTTAATTAAAAAACAATCACAATCAATATATCCCTGGAATATTGACACGAGAACCAGGTGCCATCTCTGGATCCGATTACAGAAACAGACCACGATTTCATTTGTTTTCTCTTCAAAAAATTCTAAACAAAATCTAATCAGTCGACCCACCAGGGTTTTAAGGCATCTTAGTGTTGGCGAAACCATACCCCTGCAAATAAAATGGATGCCAGACTTGCCGAAAGAAAGTTAAAATATTTTAACTTTTTGCAAATTCGCGCAAACCACGGAACAACAGAATAAATATCCAATTATTCTATGCCTTCATTGCCTTCGTCATATTGATTCAACTAACTTGAAAGATATCTTTGGATGTTGAATCTTTTATTTTGATTGCAAAAAGGGTAAAATACCGTTAAGTAATAGCCACGGAGCTATCAACATAACTTACGTAGTTTGGCCTCCTGAACAAAAAATCCAAATGACATTTTTGGCGGTCTCGACTAATTTCGTAGATATGGGCCTATTTTTGAGTGATGAATGGCATTTTTTAGGACACATTTCTACCGCGGAAAAAACACTCAAAATTCTTCCTTCTTTAAACTAACACAATGTACACACTCTAATTCACCCGTTCTACACTATTTTTTTATTAAAAACGGTAATGGTTATCAAAAAATGCAACCGTCTTTTGAAAACATCAAAACAACAACACATTTATGTAAAATGTTTAGTAAATTTATTTATGTCAAGTTGGTAACTTTGAACTTTGCATATTTGCACAGCCAACTTTCCTATGCATTTAATTTCAACATGAAAAGGAAAATATTCACTCACTTTTTTTCCAGAAACCAACTTGACATGAATAAAATTCACCAACCATTTTGCCTAGATTTGTAGGTTATGTGATCATAAAAGAAGGATGAGTTTTTTCCTAAAATGTAGCGTTTTCAATGAAGAAAGAGTGTGAAACAGGTCAACTAGGGTATGTACATTGTGTTAGTTTGAAGAAGGAAGAATTTTGAGTGCTTTTCCGCGGTAGAAATGTGTCCTAAAAAATGCCATTCATCACTCAAAAACAGGCCCATATCTCCGAAATTAGTTGAGACCGCCAAAAATGTCATTTGGATTTTTTGTTCAGGAGGCCAAACTATGTGAGTTCCAAAAAAAATTATGTTGATAGCTCGTGGCTATTAGTTAACGGAATTTTACCGCAAAAAGATTTCATTTGCATCAATAAGATTTCACAATCAGTTATGAAAGATCTGTAGTGTTTATCAAATATTCCATGTTGGAAAAGTTCAGCTAGATTAGTACAGGGAGATGGGGATGTATGATTCCAATAAATATTTTATTTAGTTTCGGGTGACGAACTGTTGTACACAGTGGGGACAAAACTGAAGAGAAGTGGGTGTCTGCCAGAAATGCTCTGGTTGTGACTGAGTTATGTATTATATAGAATTTACAAAATACTTATATTATTCTCCCATTTATTTGACCTGTATTTTGTGGTGACTGAACAGTGACCACAACATGTACATTTCAAAGTAGATTTGAGTTGAGGAACAAAAGGAATTCAATAAGTCAGGTGCAGAGTTCACTTCAGGTTCAGTTCGGGCGTAGATAGCAAAGCTCTATTGGGTGCTACTCTCCCAAAAGTATCTGCTAGACCACTACTTTGTAGCATTTTCAAATATTTTTGTTGAAATCAAATCTCGCTTCTGCAATGATATATGTAATAACATCTCAATTACAGACTACCTTAGTACGTAGGTATATTAAGAACTCCTGCGAGCATCTTGCTGGGCGTTACAGTTGAAGCAGGTTGTGTAAAACTTTGGATCTGACTTTTTAAGGACACTGTATTAAACACTCAATCTGCTAAATCCTCCGACCACAGATCCTTGATATTATTTTTACTGTAACTGCATTGTAGAAGGTACTTGGCTTCTGGAGATAACAATAAAATGATATCGATGTCATTTGCATGCCGAATTGAAAAATACTCCGTACATTTCATCTAGATGGCTCTTCGAATAGTATCGAGCGATCGATTTACTCCAGCTTGTTCTCGGCGATCCGTACGCCAGCAGATATGCTGTTGTAGTTGAACGAGGGTGCATAATTAATTAGATCAGGGCCGGTCTCGGGGTCGGTCTCGAAATCGTTACATTGCCCCCTTCTTAAAGACGTTTCGGCCCGAAACGTCATTCTTGGAGTGTGAAGATATCTGCAAGATTCTCCATATCTGCACCTGGACGTCCGATGGAAGTAGCACTTCACAGTCTTCAAGTTGGGTCGAGGAAGATTGTTGCAGCACACCAGAATGTTGATACCGCTGGATCTGAATATTATCTCCAACATGCTTCTTTAACTCTCGAGTCCAGCCCATCAAGCCCACAGGCCAATTTTGGGATTGCCAGGTCTACAATATACTGGTCCAGCATCGTGTCTGTCAATCTCGTAAGGCTCTTCCAAACATCTTCATAAGCTTATCTCGAGAACGCTTCTTGGTAACCAGATAGTAGATGCTTCTCTGGCCTTTCCTCAGCTGTAACACCCCTCCAACTTCCGGGTTCTGTTCTCTCAGTTCCTGGATTCGACCGAACTTCTTGGAGAAAACTACTGCAATGCCTCTGGACATTTGGAGATCTTCTGCCACAGAGTGAGCTAACGCATAATCAGCAGGCACCTTGAAAAGATCTCGTGAATCCTCTCGGGTTACCCCATATTGAACTTTCTGTCCGTTCGAGTACAGGGACATGAAACTCTGAAACGTCATTTCGTCCACCGGTGATCTGACTGTGCGGACTTGATCGTAGTTTCCGGCGTAAGGGGACAACCTATTGAAGTGGACTACCCTAGGTTTTCCTCGTGGTGGCTCATATATGCGGTAGACGAGGTCGTTTATCCTTTTCATGATCTTATATGGACCTTACCACGAGTTCCGAAGTTTCGGTGAAAGTCCACGGCGATGTTTAGGGTTGTATAGCCAGACAAGGTCACCTGTCTGATATCCACCAGCATCCGCCTTGATGTCGTAGGTCTCCTTCATTCTGTCGCTGGCACTCTGGATGTTCAAACGGACATGGATATCATCCATCCTCTGTCGTAGTTTGCTGACGTAATCATCTCCCGCAGTGTCTTGTCCTGGTGGCTTCCCAAACTTCAGGTCACATGGAAATCGCAGCTCTCGGCCCATAATAACACTAGCAGGGGTTTGGCCGGTTGACTCATGAACTGCAGAACGATACGCCATCAGGAACAGATGAAGGTACTGGTCCCAATCCTTCTGGTGGTCAGAGACTACCTTGGACAGGTGGCGGTTTATCGTCTTATTCATCCGCTCCACCATTCCATCGGACTGTGGATGTAGAGCTGTGGTTCTATTTTTCCGGATGTTCAGCATCTGACACATTTCCTGGAACAGGTTTGACTCGAAATTCCTGCCTTGATCCGAATGCAGCTCTAACGGGACACCGAATCGACAAATCCACTCCTTCACCAAGACGTCGGCAACGGTGATGGCTTCTTGGTTTGGCAGGGCATGGGCTTCGGCCCACTTGCTGAAGTAATCCATCGCCACAAGGATGTACTTGTTCCCGTGTTCAGATTGTGGGAACGGGCCAGCGATGTCAATGGCGATCCTTTCGAATGGGCTGCCCACATTGTACTGGCGCATCAGGGCCTTAGGTCTTGTTCGAGTCCCATTACCAGATATCTTCCGGTGACCCCATCATGGATTTCTCGGAGCACTTCCTGTCTTCTGCTCCTGGGAACTACTACCTGACGTCTTTCTTCCCCGCCATCCTCCGACTCCAACACACGCTTCAAGACTCCATTGTCTATGGTGAAAGAGTTCCATTGGGCCCAGTAAGTTTTAACGACTGAGGAACAACTGGCTATTTCCTGCCACGACGGTCTTCGCTCACTCTTCTTCCAGCCGATGACTAAACCAAGATCTGGATCTTTCTCTTGGTCTTTCTGAATCTTGTGGTCATTCCAGTTATCATCGACCGCCGTGGTTCTGCAGAGTGTCGACTCCTTTTCCTCTGTTCGTCGGCAGTGCGAATGGTCGTCTGGACATGGTCTTCGCGATAGGGCATCCGCATTCTTATGGCTGGTCCCCGCCCGATGTTCGATCTCAAAGTCGAATTCCTGGAGCCTCTCAATCCAGCGTGCCACTTGACCTTCGGGATTCTTAAACTGTAGGAGACATTTGAGAGCTGCATGGTCAGTTCTCAGTAGGAATCTTCGTCCATACACGTACTTGTAGAAGTGCTCAACTCCCATGACAACAGCCAACAGTTCCCGCCTGGTGACACAGTAATTCCGCTCCCGTTTACTGAGGGTCTTGCTGAAGTAACCGACGACCTTCTCTTGTCCTTCTTGGATCTGAGACAGGACAGCTCCAAGTCCCACGTTACTGGCGTCCGTGTCCAAAATGAATTTTCCGTCTGGAAGAGGGTAGCTCAGGATTGGTGCGTTGATCAAAGCTCCTTTCAACTTCCTGAATGAATCTTGGCATTCATCTGACCACTGGAACTTTGTTTTTCTGTGAGCCTGGTCAATGGTTTTGCGATGTTAGCAAATCCCTGCACGTATCGGCGATAGTAAGTGCACAAGCCAAGAAAACTTCGAAGCTGGTGAATGTTTTTCGGAACGGGCCATTCCTTAACAGCTTTGATCTTCTGCTCATCTACTGCCACTCCTTTCCCAGAGACAACGTGGCCGAGATAACGTTCTTCTTTTTGAAACAGATGACATTTCTTAGAGCTCAGTTTCAGTCCGGAGCTTCTCAGTCGCTGAAATAGCTCTTCCAAGTTTTTTACATGGTCCTCGAACGATCTGCCAACCACAATAATGTCGTCGAGATACACCAGACACGTCTTCCATGATAGTCCTTTCAAAACCGTCTCCATCAATCTTTCGAACGTGGCTGGAGCATTGCAGAGGCCGAATGGCATTACTGTAAACTGCCATAATCCGGAGCCGATGGTAAAAGATGTCTTTTCTCGATCTTCCTGGGCCAGTTCTACCTGCCAGTATCCGCTCGTCAGATGGCTCGATGACTCCGTCTTCCTCCATGTCGCAGACTATTTTGTCAGCCTCCTTCTTTTTGGCGAGAGGAAGTCTTCTGGCTGATTGCCTGATTGGTCGGGCATTTCCAGTATCTATCTTGTGCTGAACCACCTTTGTTCTACCGCCTTTGCCTACTCCGGTATCGAAGATTTCCTGATACTTCCTGACTAGTTCCCTCAGTTTGGTCTTTTGTGCTGGCACCATGTCCTTGGACGAAATAGCAACCAACTTCTCCAATTCTGCTGGCATGTTACTGGCTTGGCTAACAGTGCCGCGTACACTCCTAATCACAGAGGAAATTGACGAGCAGTGCCCCAAAATTGTTCCCTTCTTCAAGGTCACCGGGTAATAATTGACATTCATTACCCTTACTGGCACAAATTTATCAGCACGCAACAAGGTTTTTCCCAATGCAATTCCTCACCACGTTTCCACTGCTCGCACCTCCATCCAGGCGAGCCTCCAAAATGGTTTCAGCCCTCTCCGGTACGCTTACGTCTTCAGCCAGCAGAACTCGAACCATTTCTTCATTTCTCCCATGAAGTACCAGCTCTTCTCCGTTCACACGAAGGATGCCGTCTTTAAAATCCAGCTCGAATCCTCTAGAACTCATAATGTCCATTCCAATTATTACCTCGTCCTCGATATCCGCTACTAGAGCCCGGTATTTCACTGAAGTGCTGCCCAAAGTCAGTTCAATTGGAAGTTCACCATACACAGTTGCCGGCTCTCCTGTTGCTGTGCGTAGCTTCCAATTCGACGATTCGATTCTTGCCGGTGTTTTGGCAAAAGCAGGTCCAAGGATTGTCCTAGTCGCACCCGTATCAAGGAGCATGGTGCGAGGTTCGTTGTTAATGAGACCGTCTACGAAGACCCCTTTGTCTTGTCTTTGAAGTACAGCGACATATGCATTGTTAACTGGGGCTTGTTGGATACGGGCTGACGATTGCTCCTTCTTGACCTTCATCGTTGATGTCGATTTTTTCAATGTTGGACATTTGCTACGCACGTGCCCAAGTTCTCTACAATTTCGGCATCGTATCAGTCTTCTATCAGGCACAACTTCCTTCAGCACTTTTCGCATCACAGCCTCGATATTATCGGGCTTCTGTGGCTGTGGATCTTCCTCGATCATCTGGACTCTACTCTGGCTTTTGCAGGATTGCTTTGCTGCTTCGAATTCCAGAGCGCGTGCCAATGCATCCACGAGATCTGCGGGGCGAGCTAGTGTTAGGGTTTCCTGGTCACGAAGTCCATCCAAAACTGCCTGGACCGCTAGTCGCTCCATTACATTTTCCGGTGTAGCTGGGTACGCAAGACGAACCAAGCGTGCAATATCTGCTTCAAATTCTTGCAACGATTCGCTGGATTTCTGGCATCGGTTCTTCAGCTGTGAGTGATATACGTGTTCAAGGTGGGCTTGGCCATAGTGAAGTTCCAATTGTTTTACCAGCTGTTCATAGTCCTCCTGTTGTTGTGCGGTGAGGGTCTGTAAAATGTTTGTGGATCGCCACGCAATGCCAGTGTCAATGCCAAAGCTTTTTTCCCAGCATTCCATCCATTTGCTTTGGCAGCAGCTTCGAACTGTCGGCGGTAGTTTGCCCATGGAGTATTTCCATAGAACTGAGGCGGTTTCAATGAGAGCTTTTCTGGTTCCGAACTGACCTTAAAATCTCTTACGTCTTTTTGAACTTTCTACAGGTTCATACTCAGGTCCAGCATTGGGTTTTTGTTGTAATTTTCTGGGGTGTGCGCTTTTCCAATTCACTGAATTGTTCTTTTATTCTGCCGATTTCTGTCTCGATTCCGTCTTTTATTTCATCGTGGAGCGTTTCCTTGATTTTTTTGATTTCTTCCACCATGTCGTCTTTGACTTGGTCACTTATTGTTTCTTTCAATTTTTCCATTTCTGCCTCGACAGTTCCCATTCTTTCTTCTAACCGATTCGCCACACCACAAAGTTCTTTTTTTAAGCCTTCAGAGTTTTCTAGAAGCTTCATTTCTAGATTTTGCGAATTTTCGTGAAGTTTTTCTTCCAGGCTCTTCACATTCTCTTGAAGTTCCTCTTTAAGACTATTAGAATTTTCGAGAAGTTCTTCTTTTAAGCTGACATAATTTTCTAGAAGTTTTTCTTCTAGATTCTTCGAATTCTCTTGAAGCTTTTTTTTAAGTTTTACTTCTAGACTATTCGAATTTTCGAGAAGTTCTTCTTTTAAGCTGACAGAATTTTCTAGAAGTTTTTCTTCTAGATTCTTCGAATTCTCTTGAAGTTACACTTCTAGACTATTCGAATTTTCGAGAAGTTCTTCTTTCAAGGTAACCGAATTTTCTTGAAGTTCTTTCAGACTCACGGAATTTTGTTGAAGTTCCTCCTTCAAACTATTCGTAGTTTCCTCGAGTTTGTTCATTATAGCACTCATATCGATTCCAGAAACTTCGAACAAAAATGTTTCGGGATCTTCTCCTTCTTCAATCAGTCCATCTAAAAGTCTTTTCTGGAGTACGGCCTTCTTTCCAGTTATTTCTAACTCAAGCTCCTCTAACTCTTGCTTTAATTCACTAACTTTAACGTCAACTAGGTGAACTCTCCTCGGAAACATTTTGTCTTTAATCGTTTTTAACCGGAATATCAGTCTATTATTTATTTCCCACAAAAAGTTTTCAGCCTGTGAAGTTTTGAGAAAAGATGTTTTTGTCGACGATATTGTCACCGGCTGTTCATCTATTTCCGAAGCACTCATTCTTCAAGCTGATCTGATCAGCATATTGAATAATTCTGGTTTTGAACTCTGTAAGTGGGCCAGTAACTCATCCCAGCTGATTTCTCACTTAGCTCCCGAAATGTTGAAATTTGACACTCTCCACTTGGATCTCGAAAAAGACTCAATATTGAAAATCTTAGGTTTGCAGTGGAATTCTACCTTGGATTCTTTTTCATAGCGAATTGAAACACTCGATAAACCTTGCTCTAAAAGAACAATACTCTCAAACTTGGCTAGAGTATACGACCCCTTAGGTTTTTTAACTCCAATAACATTGTTTTTGAAAACAATCTTGCAAGCATTGTGGGCTTCAGGTGTGGACTGGGACAGTTCCCCTCCTGCATCTATCATTTCACTGTGGGACCAGTTCAAAAATGGCCTACCAGAACTGTCGACCATTCAAATCGCACGTAACATAATCCCACAAAACTCCGTATCCCAAGAAGTCGTAGGTTTCTGTGATGGTTCCCAAAAGGCGTATTGAGCTGTTCTTTACCCAAGAACTTTTTCTGAAAATACATATAGCACACAACTCCTCATTGCCAAATCGCGGGTAGCTCCTCTCAAGGTGATTTCCATACCCCGCATTGAACTATGCGCAGCACTGCGCCTTTCTCAGTTACTGGAATTTGTTCTGAAAACTCTAGATGGGATATTTCAAATCGACTCTGTGAAGGCTTATACTGACTCCACGGTAGTTCTTGCATGGCTTCGAAGTTCCCCCCACAGATGGACAACGTTTGTTGCAAATAGTGTAACGATTTCGAGTCCGGCCCCGAGACCGGCCCTGATCTAATTAATTATGCACCCTCGTTCAACTACAACAGCATATCTGCTGGCGTACGGATCGCCGAGAACAAGCTGGAATAAATCGACCGCTCGATACTATTCGAAGAGCCATCTTGATGAAATGTTCTATACTCCTGAATAATCGAGAGTCGTGGATGGAATCTGCTTGGGAGTATATAAGCGGGACAGTCAGAATTCAGAGTTAGTTACAGTTCCAGAGTTCGCTGATAGATAGCCACAGTAGAAATGAATTAAAATAGTTATTGAAGTAAATGTTTTAGTGAATAATTGTTGTAAATAGTGTTTTAAATAAATTAGGAAAATTAGTTAGTGCAGTGTTAAAGTGTTCACCGTTCAAAAACTGATAGACGTTTATCGCGCCTAATAGACAGTTAGTGACCCGTTGAACATTTGAGTGCAAAGTGGACAGTTTTGCGCGTCGCGGGACAATAAACTGAAAACTGTGTGTGAAATAAATAATAGACTGATATCTCGGTAAAGACAATAAGAGACAAAATGTTTCCGAGAAGAGTTCACCTAGTTGACCTTAAAGTTAGTGAAGAGGAGCGTGAGTTAGAAACAACTGGAAAGAAGGCCGTACTCCAGAAAAGACTTGCAGATGGACTGATTGAAGAAGGAGAAGACCCCGAAACATTTTTGTTCAAAGTTTCTGGAATAGACTTGAGTTAGATTATGAATAAACTCGAGGAAACCACGAAATCCTTGGAAAATAAATTTCTCGAAAATTCGAATAGTTTGAAGGAGGAACTTCAACAAAATTCCGTAAGTCTGAAAGAACTTCAACAGAATTCGAAGTCTGGAAGATAAGCTCCAACAAAATTCGTTGAGTCTGGAAGATAAATTTCTACAAAAATTCGAAGAGACTGGAAGAAAAACTAGAAAATTCGAATACTCTGAAAGAAGAACTTTCGAAAAATCTAGAAGAAAAGCTTCAAGAAAATTCTGTCAGCCTGAAAGAAGAACTTTTAGAAAATTCGAATTGTCTAAAAGAGGAACTTCAAGAAAATGTGAAGAGCCTGGAAGAAAAGCTTCACGAAAATTCCAAAAATTTAGAAGTGAAGCTTCTAGAAATCTCGGAGAATTTGAGAGAAGAGCTTCTAGAAAATTCGAGAAGCTTGAATTAAGTGAGCTAGAAAAGCGAATGGATTCTGTGCACATTCCTGAAATTTCCAACAGAAATCCAATGCCGGATCTGAGTACCAACTTGGAGGAAGTTCAAAAAGACATCAAAGATTTCAAGGTCAGTACGGAACCAGGAAAGCTCTCAATGAAACCGCCTCAGTTCGACGGAAATACTCCATGGTCAAACTACCACCGACAATTCGAAGCTGCTGCCAAAGCAAATGGATGGAATGCTGGGGAAAAAGCTTTAGCATTGACACTGGCATTGCGTGGCGAAGCAATAAATATTTTACAAACGCTCACCGCCCAACAACAGGAAGACTATGAACAGCTGGTAAAACACTTGGAATTTCGCTATGGCCAAGCCCACCTTGAACAGGTGTACCATCTACAGTTGAAAAATCAAAACCAGAAAGAGGGCGAATCCTTACAGGAATTCGAAGCAGACATTGCACACTTGGTTCGCCTTGCATATCCAGCTACACCGGAAAATGTAATGGAACGACTAGCGGTTCAGGCATTTTTGGATGGGCTTTGTGACCAAGAAACGAGGCAGGCATTGACACTAGCTCGCCCCGCACATCTCGTGGATGCATTGGCACGCGCTCTGGAATTCGAAGCAGCAAAGCAATCCTGCAAAAGCCAGAGTAGAGTCCGGATGATCGAGGAAGACCGACAGGAGCCCACTAATATGGAAGCTGTGATGCGAAAAGTGCTGAAGGAAATTGTGCCTGAGAGAAGACTGATACGATGCCGAAATTGTAGAGAACTTGGGCACGTGCGTAGCAAATGCCCATCATTGAAAAAATCGACATCAACGATGAAGATCAAAAAGGAGCAATCGTCAGCCCGTATCCAATAAGCCCCAGTTAACAATGCATATGTCGCTGTACTTCAAAGACAAGACAAAGGGGTCTTCGTAGACGGTCTCATTAACAACTAGCCTCGAACCATGCTCCTTGATACGGGTGCGACTAGGACAATCCTTGGGCCTACTTTTGCCAAAACACCAGCAAGAATTGAATCGCCGAATTGGAAGCTACGCACAGCAACTGGAGAGCCGGCAACTGTGTATGGTGAACTTCCGATAGAATTGACTTTAGGCAGTACTAAACTGAAACACCGGGCTCTAGTAGCGGATATCGAGGATGATGCAATTATAGGGATGGACATCATGAACTCCGGAGGGTTCGAGTTGAATTTCAGAGACGGCGTTCTACGAGTGAACGGAGAAGAGTTGGTGCTTCACGGGAGAAGTGAAGAAATGATTCGTGTTCTGCTGGCTGAAGATGTGAGCGTACCGGAGAGGGCTGAAACCATTTTGGAGGCTCGCCTGGATGTGGGTGCGAGCAATGGAAACGTGGTGATGTTCGAGCCCAAGCTCCATGATGAGAAAATTGGACGAGGAATCGCACTAGGGAAGACCTTGTTGCGAGTTGATAAATTTGTGCCGGTAAGGGTAATGAATGTCAATTATTACCCTGTGACTTTGAAGAAAGGAACAATTTTGGGGCACTGCTCGTCAATTTCCTCTGTGATAAGGAGTGTACGCGGCACTGTTAGTCAAGCCAGTAACATGCCAGCAGAATTGGAGAAGTTGGTTACTATCTCGTCCAAGGACATGGGGCCAGCACAGAAGCCTAAACTGAGAGAACTTGTCAGGAAGTATCTGGACGTCTTTGACACCGGACAGGGAAAAGGGGGTAGAACGAAGGTAGTCCAGTACAGAATTGATACTGGAGATGCCCGATCAATCCGTCAATCAGCGAGGAGACTCCCTCTTGCCAAGTAGGAAGAGGCAGACAAAATAGTCAGCGATATGGGGAAAGAAGGAGTAATTGAAACATCTGACAGCCCCTGGTCATCTCCAGTTGTACTAGTAAAGAAGAAAGACGGATCTACAAGATTCTGCGTAGATTACCGACAACTGAATAACGTGACAAAGAAAGACAGCTACCCACTACCTAGAATAGATGACACCTTGGACACGCTCGCCGGCTCTACAATCTTCTCCACCTTAGACCTGAAGAGCGGATATTGGCAGGTAGAACTGGCTCCAGAAGATCGAGAAAAGACAGATTTCACCATCGGCTCAGGGCTGTGGCAATTTACCGTTATGCCATTCGGACTTTGTAACGCTCCAGCCACTTTTGAGAGATTAATGGAGACTGTGTTGAAGGGACTCTCCTGGAAGACTTGCTTGGTATACCTTGATGACATAATCGTAGTTGGCAGAACATTCGAAGACCACGTGAAAAATCTGGAGGAGGTATTTCTGCGTCTGAGGAACTCTGGATTGAAATTGAGCCCTAAAAAATGTCACCTATTTCAGAAAGAAGTCCACTATCTTGGCCACATTGTCTCTAGGGAAGGAGTAGCAGTAGATGACCAGAAAATTAAAGCTGTTAGAGACTGGCCCATCCTCAAATATATCCATCAGCTTCGGAGTTTTCTTGGCCTATGTACCTACTATCGTCGGTACGTGCTAGGGTTTTCTAACATCGCCAAACCATTGACCAGGCTCACGGAAGGACAGACAAAGTTCCAGTGGTCCGAGAAATGCCAAGATTCGTTCAGGAACCGAACGGAAAATTCATTCTGGACACGGACGCCAGCAACGTGGGACTTGGAGCTGTCCTGTCTCAGATCCAGGATGGACAGGACAAAGTCATCGGGTACTTCAGCAAGACCCTCAGTAATCCGGAGCGAAATTACTGTGTCACCCGACGGGAGCTGCTAGCTGTGGTCAAAGGAATAGAGCACTTTTACAAGTATGTGTATGGCAGGAGATTCCTGCTGAGAACTGACCACGCCGTCCTCAAATGGCTCCTACAGTTTAAGAATCCCGAGGGTCAAGTGGCACGCTGGATTGAGAGGCTCCAGGAGTTCGACTTTGAGATCGAACATCGGGCGGGGACCAGCCATAAGAATGCGGATGCCCTATCGCGAAGAACATGTCCAAACGACTGTTCGCACTGCCGACGAGCAGAGGAGAAAGAGGCGACAGTTTGTAGAACAACGGCGGTAGATGATAACTGGAATGACAGCAAGCTCCAGAAAGACCAGGAGAAAGATCCAGATCTTTGCTTAGTTATCGGCTGGAAAAGGAGTAACCGAAGACCGACATGGCAGGAAGTAGCAGGATATTCGCCAGCCATCAAGTCCTAAGGGCTCAATGGAACTCCCTTACTCTGGACAACGGAGTTCTGAAGCGTGTGTTGGAGACCGAGGATGGTGGAGAAGAAAGACGTCAGACAGTTGTACCCAGAAGCAGAAGGCCGGAAGTGCTTCGAGAAATTCATGATGGGGTCGGCGGAGGACATCTGGGAGTAACGAAGACTTTCCAGAAAGTGAGGCAACAGTTTTACTGGGCCAATTGTCAGGCAGACGTTCAAGACTGGTGCAGAAAGTGCGCTGTATGCGCCGCAAGTAATGGACCTCGAACGCGACCTAAGGCACCAATGCGTCAGTACAACGTTGGCAGCCCATTTGAAAGAATCGCCATCGATATTGCTGGACCGTTTCCACAATCTGACCACGGAAACAAATACATCCTCGTGGCAATGGACTACTTCAGCAAGTGGGCTGAAGCCTATGCCCTGCCCAACCAGGAAGCCATAACCGTCGCCGACGTCCTGCTAAAGGAGTGGATTTGTCGATTTGGTGTCCCATTTGAACTGCATTCAGACCAAGGCAGAAATTTCGAGTCCAACTTGTTCCAGGAATTGTGTCGAATGCTGAACATCCGGAAGACGCGAACTACGGCTTTACATCCGCAGTCTGATGGAATGGTGGATCGGATGAACAGGACAATGAACCGCCACTTATCCAAGGTAGTCTCTGACCACCAAAGAGACTGGGATCAGTATCTCTATTTGTTCCTGATGGCCTATCGTTCTGCAGTACACGAGTCGACCGGCCAAACCCCTGCTAGTATTATTATAGGCCGAGAGCTGCGACTACTATGTGACCTGAAGTTTGGGACGCCACCAGGACAAGACACTGCGGGAGAGGACTATGTCAGCAAACTTCGGCAGAGAATGGAAGACATCCACGAAAGAGTCCGTTTGAACATCCGGAGTGCCAGCGACCGAATGAAGGAGACCTATGGCATCAAGGCCGATGCCGGAGGATTTAAGGTTGGTGACCTGGTTTGGCTGTACAACCCCAAACGTCGTCGAGGCCTATCACCAAAGTTGCGGAACTCATGGGAAGGCCCTTATGAGATCTTGAAGAGGATAAATGACGTGGTCTACCGAATGAAAAAACCACCTAGAGGTAAACCCAGAGTCGTCCATTTCAATAGGTTGGCCCCTTACGCTGGAAACCACAACCAAGTCCGCACTCTCAGACCACCGGAGGATGCGATGACGTTCCAGAAATTCATGTCCTTGTACTCAAACGGACAGAAAGTTCGACATGGGGAGACTCGAGAAGAACCACGAGACCTTTTTAATGTGCCTGCGGATTACGCGTTAGCTCACTGTGTGGCAGAAGATCTCCAAATGTCCAGAGGCATTGCAGTAGTTTTCTCCAAGAAGTCCGGTCGAATCCAGGAACTGAGAGAACAGAACCCGGAAGTTGGAGGGGTGTTACAGCTGAGGAAAGGCCAGAGAAACATCTACTATCTGGTTACCAAGAAGCGTTCTCGAGATAAGCCGTCTTATGAAGATGTTTGGAAGAGCCTTACGAGATTGAGAGATACGATGCTGGACCAGAATATTGTAGACCTGGCCATCCCAAAATTGGCCTGTGGGCTTGATGGGCTGGACTGGAGAGTTATAAGAAGCATGTTGGAGACAATATTCAGATCCAGCGGCATCAACATTCTGGTGTGCTGCAACCATCTTCCTCGATCCAAATTGAAGACTGTGGAGTGCTACTTCCATCGAACGTCCAGGTGCAGATATGGAGAATCTTGCAGATATCTTCACTCTCCAAGAATGACGTTTCGGGGCGAAACGTCTTTAAGAAGGGGGCAATGTAATGATTTCGAGTCCGGCCCCGAGACCGGCCCTGATCTAATTAATTATGCACCCTCGTTCAACTACAACAGCATATCTGCTGGCGTACGGATCGCCGAGAACAAGCTGGAATAAATCGATCGCTCGATACTATTCGAAGAGCCATCTAGATGAAATGTTCTATACTCCTGAATAATCGAGAGTCGTGGATGGAATCTGCTTGGGAGTATATAGCCACAGTAGAAATAAATTAAAATAGTTATTGAAGTAAATGTTTTAGTGGATAATTGTTGTAAATAGTGTTTTAAATAAATTAGGAAAATTAGTTAGTGCAGTTTCACTACAATAGAATCACTCAGATTCAAGAAAAGGTTCCTCCATCCTTATGGTCTCATGTAACGACACATGAAAATCCTGCAGATCCTGGTTCCAGAGGATTGCTCCCCTCGGAACTTGTCATCAACTTCTTATGGTGGTCGGGACCCCCTTGGCTCAAACTCCCGGAACATTTATGGCCTAAAATTCACACTGAACAAACCGATTCCCCCAATATTTGTGAGGAGCAGCGAAGAGTGGTTCTCATTACACTAGTTGAAGAAAATGTCATTCTCAACTTATTATCTCGCTTCTCCTCCCTTTCAAAAATTCAACGCATCGTCTGTTATATTCTTCGTTTCATTAACGCTCAAACAAAACAGATAAAGTTCGCCTCGGATCCGATTGTCATAAGATTTTCTCATATATCTTTTTCTGAAATGGAATTCTCACTTCATTTTCTCATCAGAGCCACTCAGCAAGAGGCATTTGCTTCGGAATTAGCTCAAATCCACCAGAAAAGGCGTCTTCCTAAGCCTTTTCGAAAACTCAATCCATTTATCGACGATAAAGGAATTTTGAGAGTGGGCGGTCGTTTGAAATATTCAGAGATTATTTACGATCAGAAACATCCTATTCTTCTTCCGAGTACTCATAATTTCACGACTTTAGTAATAAAATACACTCATAATAAATATTGTCATCCGGGCTATCAGGCCACGCACTTCCTTTTGGCGCAGCGCTACTGGATTCTCTCCCCTCGACGAACCATCAAAAAGGTTATTTCAAAGTGTTATGAATGTTATCGTCTCAATCCAAAATCTGTTCAGCAGCCCATGGGAAATCTTCCCAAATTTCGAATATCCCAATTGAAATCCTTTTCTCACGTAGGAGTTGATTTTTGTGGTTCATTCAAGACCACTCTCACTAGAATGCGAGGTTCGAAGGTATTAAAATCCTACATTTGCGTTTTTTGCTGTATGGCTACGAAAGCCATTCATTTGGAACTCACTTCTGATCTATCTTCAGAGACCTTCCTCGCAGCTTTAAGACGTTTCGTCTCTCGTCGAGGACTTTGTTCTGACCTCTACTCTGATTGTGGTACAAATTTCAAGGGAGCTGCAAGTTATGAAAAACGTGGCAGGTCAAGAAGGAATCAGGTTCCATTTCAACCCCCTCTCTGCTCCTAATTTTGGAGGTCTCTGGGAGGCAGGGGTGAAGTCCCTGAAAACTCACCTTTTCAGAGTCATTGGAGATCAGACGCTCACATTTGAGGAGTTGTCTACAGTTATTACTCAAATAGAAGCCCTGTTGAACTCAACCTTGGGAATGTCCAGCTAGGGCGTCTTTCAAGGTGGCAAATGGTGCAACGCCTCCAACAGGACTTCTGGGCCAGATGGCACAAAGAATATCTGCATACTCTTATGCAATGCAGTAAATGGCTTGAGCCATCTACTCCAATAGAAATCGGCACAGTAGTCCTTCTGAAAGAAGAGTCCAACCCACCCATGAAATGGTCTCGTGGTCGAATCACTCAACTGCACTCTGGTGCTGACGGTGTCACTAGAGTTGTCACCATTAAGAACTCTTCAGGTAAGACTTTGAAGAGACCAGTGTGCAAGGTTTGCCCATTGCCGATGTACTAAACCTTTCTCACTTAACTATATGTTTGTGTCGTATATTTAAATTCTAAGTATTTTCAAAATTTCAGAATCTTTTTTTTTTTTCTCAATCTCTCTCAAAACAATTGAATAAACATTTGATATAAATAAAAAATATTCATTTTTGGTGGCCACTGTGCGCGGGCCAAGTCGCAAAAAAGAAGAAATACTTTGGAAAAAGGCAGTACTGAATGAACTCTCGATTCGCAATATACTCTTAAATTTTTTCTTATTTACCTTTTTTGTGTGTATTTATCTCCTTTTTTTGTTATAGGTTGTTTTGATTATGGGTTAGTTTGGAGGATGCAGAAGTCATCAGGAACATTTGAATATGAAGATATCGGATATAGAGGACTGGGATCCCGTTACGGTAGTGAACGTACCGGAAAGTAAAACTGGTGTATCGAAGAAATTTACAGTTGTGGATGAAAAAGATTTCTCCGCTTTGCCTTTACTAAGACTTTATATGTCTTTGCGTCCTGGATGTATTGAGGTTCCGACAAAGTAAATGTGTACATCTCAGCCAATGGGATAAAACATGTTTGGGAAAATCTCCAGCAAAATCGCAATGCATTTAGGATTGCCAATACGGGACAGTTATGTTTGTAATTGTCTATCTTATAATATCCTCTCCCAATGGTCCATTTTGGAAAGGCCTCTGGAGGTATATATTTTCTTTTAAGAACCCAAAGAAGAAAAGTCAGAATCTTGTTGGTATCATATCCGTAGCCTTTCACCTATGGGTATTAGTTCATCCATGAAATTAAACAAACCATTATTTGAAAAAAATAAGCAACGTTCACTAATTCAGAGTTTCTCAAAAAAATGCCCTATCACTTTATCTCGCCGGTAGATTCCGCACCACACGTTTTGTTTTGAAAGAATACTAATCACGTGTGTCTAGACAATGAAATTTGGATTAACGTCACTCCACCAACGACAATTTTGTGAACTGATAGTTCCATTAGAGGTGAACGTTGCTGGGTCGGTTTAAATTCTGCTTTTTGTTATGAAAGGTTTATTTTCTATCTCTCCTTGTATTAAAGAACTGAATTCTAAACGTCGCTCATAATTACGTTGTTTCAAAATATGTATGAATTTTGGTTTGTAAGGCCGAAATTTGTGTTCTTTCAATATTTTTGCAATAGTTGCTTTAAGCCCTAGACACAATGGAAGTTTAATGTAATAAGTTTTGGGATTTTGAATATCAATTTTATAAATAAAACATGATGCAAAATAATTTAAAAATGAAGCCTGAATTTTACCAACAATTAATATTGTTTATAAGGCGTGATCAGAATAATAATTAAAAATAAAAACATAAAACATCCATTGTATTTCAGCCTTTACCAACATGATTTGGTTCTTGACCTCTGTCGCAGTAACTTTCCATTAGTTGGTACCCGTTTCTTCTTATAATTATTTTCCACACTTCCAAAAGTCTTGAATTTACCAATTATGTTTCCTACTGTTGTGAAATGAATATTTTTCTCAGGGTGTACAAACGTCTTGTAATTGTCGCCAACAATTAGACAATTTAAATTTTTTCTTGCATAATCAATTTCGACGGCATGTTTAAATAATATATACAACAATAACAACAACTCCAACAACAACACCGAACAAAAAAACGTAAATTAACTCCTATCGAAAGAAACCATTCAAATATGACGTGTCATTTTGACAGCAATGAAAAAGATGCATTCTTTTTTATTGCGATAATAATGTCTGCTTCTCAAAATCATACTTCATCTAGTAAGCGGACGTCCCTTCAATTTCTGTCATGACAGCTATGTTTGGAGTGTGGATAATTTGCTGACCAAAAAATAAGTCTACCGAACAGAACCTTAGGAAATACATAGTAAAACTAAACTTAGAAACTGAATTATTTATAGTAAGATGTTCGTGCCACCATAGAAAAAAAAATTAAAAACCCCTTCTATAGGGTAGTTTGTACTTGCGATTTTTTGAAAAACTTTGTTGACCGCCGGTGTCCAGTCAGGATATTTCGTTCAAATAGTAACCCAGAATTGCTCATGATATACTCCTTATGCCACCATAGAGAATATTCAAATCAAACCCTTCTAAAGGGTAGTAATGTCGTAATGAATGGTAGAGGTCCCAAATTTGAGCCCTGTGGGACACCAGAGTTTGCCTCGAATTTTCCAGAAGTATTACCATTATGTTTTACTTTTACTAATCTGTTTTCTAAATAGTTTTCAATTAACGTGATAAAGTCACTTGTCAGCCCAAATCTACTCAATTTACGCAATAATATATGTCATGGTTAACTGTGTCGATAGCTTTACGAACATCTGTATAGATGGTGTCTAGCTGAAACTTTCATTCCAAAGATTCATAAGCAGAGGTAGTGAAAATTAATAAGTTTGAAGTAGGAGAGGTGAAATCAAGTTAGCATGTAAAATGTTTACACTAAATAGGCTGTAGGTTAACTCAAGATTAACTTGTAGGGTGAGTTATCACCCACAGCAACGAGGTTTGAGATTTGAAATTATGAAAAAAGGCTCGATAGAGGTCATGCAGAATTTTCGATTCATAGAATTCCAATCATATATGGCTAATCTGAAATTAATACAGAAAATTATATTGTAACGATTTCCAGACCGGCCTCGAGTCCGGCCCTGATCATCGTTAACTCGAAATGTAAACAAGTTCTCCGCTGACAAACAAATAAATCACGTGGAAGAATTGCGAACCTTCTAACGAAGGTTCTGGGGACATCTTAGAACTCGCTCGAAAGGCTCGAATGGCCGAGAACTGTAAATACAAGCCACTGGGTATTAGATGGCGGGATAGTCGTGATCAGAGACAGTCACAGAGAGTAACCAATATAGTTCCAGAGTTCGCGTATAAAGACTGACACCACAAAATAGTGAAGTAAATGTTTTAGTGAATAATTGTTTTAAGTAGTGTTTTAAATAAATTAGAAAAATTAGTTAAATGCAGTTGTACTACATTTGTTGTCAGAAGTCGGATGTTTAAAATAAATGAGTGATCGTCGTGTTGAAAAACTGATAGACATTTATCGCGCCTAATAGACAGTTAGTGACCCGTTGAACATTGGAGTGTTTGCAAAGTGGACAGTTTTGCGCGTCGCGGGACAATAAACTGAAAACTTTTTGTGTGAAATAAATAATAGACTGATATTTCGATTAAAAACAATTAAAGACAAAATGTTTCCGAGGAGAGTTCACCTAGCTGACCTTAAAGTTAGTGAATTGAAACAAGAGTTAGAGGAGCGTGAGTTAGAATCAACTGGAAAAAAGGCCGTACTTCAGAAAAGACTCATTGAAGAAGGGGAAGACCCCGAAACGTTTTTGTTAGAAGTTTCAGGAATCGACTTGAGTTTGATTATGAATAAACTCGAAGAAACTACTAAGTCTCTGAAAGACGAACTCCAACAAAATTCGAATAGTTTGAAGGAAGAACTTCAACAAAATTCCATGAGTCTGAAAGAACTTCAACAAAATTCGGTGAGTCTGGAACATAAATTTCTACAAAATTCGAAGAGCCTGGAAGAAAAACTTCTAGAAAATTCGAATACTTTCGAAAAATTAAGAAGAAAAGCTTGAAGAAAATTCGAAAAGTATAGAAGTGAAACTTCAAGAAAATTCGGAAAATCTAGAAGGAAAGCTTTTAGAAAACTCTGAAGGCCTAAAAAGAGAACTTTGTGGTGTGGCAAATCGACTGGAAGGAAGAATAGGAGCCATTGAGACAGAGGTGGATAAAATCAAAGATGACACTGGCATTGCGTTGCGAAGCAACAAATATTTTGCAAACTCTCACCTCCCAACAACAGGAGGACTATGAACAGCTAGTGAAACATTTGGAACTTCGCTATGGCCAGGCCCACCTAGAACACGTTTACCATTCACAGCTGAAGAATCGATGCCAGAAATCAAGCGAATCCTTGCAAGAATTTGAAGCAGACATTGCACGCTTGGTTCGCCTGGCATATCCAGCCACGCCAGAAAGTGTTCTGGAGCGGCTAGCGGTTCAGGCATTTTTGGATGGACTTCGTGACCAGGAAACCCGGCAAGCCCTAACACTAGCTCGCCCCGCACATGTCGTGGATGCATTGGCACGTGCTCTGGAATTCAAAGCAGCAAAGCAATCCTGCAAAAGCCAGAGTAGAGTCCGGATGATCAAGGAAGATCCACAGGAGCCCGCTAATATCGAAGCTGTCCTGCGAAAGGTGATGAAGGAAGTTATGTCTGAGAGAAGACTGATACGATGCCGAAATTGTAGGAAACTTGGGCATGTGCGTAGCAAATGTCCAACATTAAAAAAATCGACAACAACGAAGGACAAGATGGAGCAATCGTCAGCCCGTATCCAGCAAGCCCCAAATACCAACGCATATGTTGCTGTCCTTCAACGACAGAACAAAGGTGTCTTCGTAGACGGTCTCATTAACAACGGGCCTCGCACAATGCTCCTAGATACGGGTGCGACTAGAACGATTCTTGGTCCTACATTTGCCAAAACACCGGCAAGAATTGAATCGTCGAATTAAAAGCTACGCACAGCAACAGGAGAGCCGGCAACGGTGTATGGTAAACTTCCGATCGAATTGACTTTGGGCAGTACTAAACTGAAACACCGGGCTCTAGTAGCGGATATCAAGGATGATGCAATCATAGGGATGGACATCATGAATTCCAGAGGGTTCGAGTTGAATTTCAGAGACGGTGTCTTACGAGTGAATGGAGAAGAGTTGGTGCTTCACGGAAGAAGTGAAGAAATGATTCGTGTTCTGCTGGCCGAAGATGTGAGCGAAACCATTTTGGAAGCTCGCCTGGATAGGGGTGTGAGCAATGGAAACGTGGTGATGTTCGAGCCCAAGCTCCATGATGAGAAAATTGGACGAGAAATCGCACTAGGGAAGACCTTGTTGCGTGCTGATAAATTTGTGCCAGTGAGGGTAATGAATGTCAATTATTACCCGGTGACCTTGAAGAAGGGAACGATTTTGGGACACTGCTCGTCAATTTCCTCTGTGATTAGAAGTGTACGCGGCACTGTTAGCCAAGCCAGTAACATGCCGGCAGAATTGGAGAAGCTGGTTGCTATCTCATCCAAGGACATGGGACCAGCACAAAAGCCTAAACTGAGGGAACTAGTCCGGAAGTATCAGGACATCTTCGATACCGGACTAGGCAGAGGCGGTAGAACAAAGGTGGTTCAGCATAAGATCGACAGCCAGGAGACTTCCCCTTGCCAAGAAAGAAGAGGCTGACAAAATAGTCAGTGATATGGAAAAAAAGAGGTGTTACTGAATCATCTGATAGTCCTTGGTCCTCTTCAGTAGTACTGGTAAAGAAGAAAGATGGTTCAACCCGGTTTTGCGTCGATTATCGTCAACTCAACGTGACGAAAAATGATAGTTACCCTCTACCAAGAATCGACGACACGCTAGACACGCTGGCTGGATCTTCGATTTTCTCGACCCTAGACCTGAAGAATGGATACTGGCAGGTAGAAATGGCTCAAGAGGATCGAGCAAAGGCAGCTTTCACCATCGGCTCAGGATTGTGGCAGTTCACAGTTATGCCATTCGGCCTCTGCAATGCTCCAGCCACGTTCGAAAGATTGATGGAGACGGTTTTGAAAGGACTATCATGGAAGACGTGTCTGGTGTATCTCGATGACATTATTGTGGTTGGCAGAACGTTCGAGAACCATGTGAAAAACTTGGAGGAGGTATTCCAGTGACTGAGAAGCTCCGGACTGAAATTGAGCCCCAAGAAATGTCATCTGTTCCAGAAAGAAGTACGATATCTCGGCCACGTTGTCTCTGGGAAAGGAGTGGCAGTAGATGAGCAGAAGATCAAAGCTGTTAAGGAATAGCCCGTTCCGAAAGACATACACCAGCTTCGAAGTTTTCTTGGCTTGTGCACTTACTATCGCCGATACGTGCTGGGATTTGCTAACGTCGCTAAACCACTGACCAGGCTTACAGAAGGGCAAACAAAGTTTCAGTGGTCTGAATAATGCCAAGACTCGTTCAGGAAGCTGAAAGGAGCATTGATCAACGCACCAATTCTGAGCTATCCTCTTCCGGACGGAAAATTCATTTTGGAATCGGACGCAAGTAATGTGTGACTTGGAGCTGTCCTGTCTCAGATCCAAGAAGGACAGGAGAAGATCATCGGTTACTTCAGCAAGACTCTTAGTAAACCGGAGCGGAATTACTTTGTCACCAGGCGGGAGCTGTTGGCCGAGGTTAAGGAAGTAGAGCACTTCTACAAATACGTGTATGGTCGGAGATTTCTACTGAGAACTGATCATGCAGCTCTCAAATGGCTCCTACAATTCAAGAATCCCGAGGGTCAAATGGCACGTTGGATCGAGAGGCTCCAAGAATTCGACTTTGAGATCGAACATCGGGAGGGGACCAGCCATGAGAATGCGGATGCCCTATCGCCAAGACCATGCCCAGACGACTGTTCGTACTGCCGACGAGCAGAGGAGAAGGAGTCGACACTCTGCCGAACCACGGTGGTCGATGATAACTGGAATAACCACAAGATCCAGAAAGACCAAGAGAAAGATCCAGATCTTGGTTTAGTCATCGGCTGGAAGAAGAGTGAGCGAAGACCGTCGTGGCAGGAAATAGCCAGTTGTTCCTCAGTCGTTAAAACTTACTGGGCCCAATGGAACTCTTTCACCATAGACAATGGAGTCTTGAAGCGTGTGTTGGAGTCGGAGGATGGCGGGGAAGAAAGACGTCAGGTAGTAGTTCCCAGGAGCAGAAGACAGGAAGTGCCTCGATAAATCCATGATGGGGTCACCGGAGGACATCTGGGAGTGACGAAGACCCTCCAGTACAATGTGGGCAGCCCATTCGAAAGGATCGCCTTTGACATCGCTGGCCCGTTCCCTCAATCTGAACACGGGAACAAGTACATCCTTGTGGCGATGGACTACTTCAGCAAGTGGGCCAAAGCCTATTCCCTGCCCAACCAAGAAGCCATCACCGTTGCCGACGTCTTGGTGAAGGAGTGGATTTGTCGATTCGGTGTCCCGTTAGAGCTGCATTCGGATCAAGGCAGGAATTTCGAGTCAAACCTGTTCCAGGAGATGTATCAGATACTGAACATCCGGAAAACGAGAACCACGGCTCTACATCCACAGTCCGTTCCACCATTCGTGGAACGGATGAATAAGACGAGAAACCGCCACCTGTCCAAGGTAGTCTCTGACCACCAGAAAGATTGGGACCAGTATCTCCATTTTTTTCGCAGTTCACGAGTCAACCGGCGAAACCCCTGCTAGTGTTATTATGGGCCGAGAGCTGCGACTTCCATGTGACCTGAAGTTTGGGACGCCACCAGGACAAGACACTGCGGGAGATGACTACGTCAGCAAACTACGACGGAAAATGGACGACATCCACGAACGGATCCGTTTGAACATCCAGAGTGCCAGCGACAGAATGGAGGAGACCTACGACATCAAGGCTGATGCTGGAGGATATTAGACAGGTGACCTAGTCTGGCTGTACCACCCTAAACGTCGCCGTGGACTATCACCGAAGCTCCCGAACTCGTGGGAAGGCCCATACAAGATCATGAAAAGAATAAACGACCTCGTCTACCGCGTATACAGGCCGTTTATTTTATCATGTGGTAACATTGCTATATTCTAAACCGTAATAGATACAAAGACGATTAAATGGGAAAAAATGTAACTATTGTGGTAAGTAGTAAATTGGTCATAGAAAATTTATAGGGATTTTCGCCTTTCCCAACTTATACAGGGAAAACTGAAAATGCTGTTTTCGGTTTTTTACGTTTAATTGAAAATTTATCATTACGTATTTCTAGTACATTTTGAATACAATAAAACTTTACTCTTTAATTTTTTTATATTTTCTGATACAACCATTCTATTCTTAAAAACCGAAAACAGCATTTTTAGTTTTCCCTGTATAAGTCGGGAAGGGCGAGAGTCCCCGTAGATTTTCTCTGACCAATGTACTGCTCACCACAATAGTTACATTTTTTCCCATTTAATCGTCTTTGTATCTATTACGGTTTAGAATATAGCAATGTTACCACATGATAAAAGAAACGGCCTGTATAAGCCACCACGAGGAAAACCTAGGGTAGTCCACTTCAACAGGTTGTCCCCTTATGCCGGAAACCACGATCAATTCCGCACCGTCAGATCACCGGAGGACGAAATAACGTTTCAGAGGTTCATGTCCTTGTACTCGAACGGACAGAAAGTTCAATATGGGGTAACCCGAGAGGAGTCATGAGATCTTTTCAAGGTGCCGGCCGATTACGCGTTAGCTCACTGTGTGGCAGAAGATCTCCAAATGTCCAGAGGCATTGCCGTAGTATTCTCCAAGAAGTTCGGTCGACTCCAGTAACTACGGGAACAGAACCCGGAAATTGGAGGGGTGCTACAGCTGAGGAATGGCCAGAGAAACATCTATTATTTGATTACCAAGAAGCTTTCTCGAGATAAGCCGTCTTATGAAGATGTCTGGAAGAGTCTCACTAGATTAGGAGACATGATGTTGGACCAGAATCTTGTGGACCTGGCAATTCCAAAATTGGCCTGTGGGATTGATGGGCTGGACTGGAGAGTTATAAGGAGCATGTTGGAGACAATATTCAGATCCAGCGGCGTCAAGATTCTGGTGTGCTGCAACCATCTTCCTCGACCCATCTCGTAGACTGTGGAGTGTTACTTCCATCGAACGTCCAGGTGCAGATATGGAGAATCTTGCAGATATCTCCACACTCAAAAAATGACATTTCGGGACGAAACATCTTCAAGAAGGGGGCAATATAACGATTTCGAGACTGGCCTCAAGTCCAGCCCTGATCATCGTTAACTCGAAATGTAAACAAGTTCTCCGCTGAAAAACAAATAAATCACGTGGAAGAATCGCGAACCTTCTAACGAAGAAATATTTTAAAACTTTTACCTGTTTCGACAAGACGCCAGCTTTGTATTTTCGGCTAGAATCATTTCTCTACAGTTGATGGAAGAGACCTCTAATAACAAATGTTTCATATAATTTTGAAAAATTCGAATAAACGACATATTTGAAAAATCACTGAAATCTGACAACAGTCGGCTAGGTATCTTTGAAAACCGCCTATCAAATACCTATATTATATTCGTACCAATAAATTACATTCCGTTGATATTTCCCACCACCGGTCAGTTTTTCAAAAATCGCAAGTACAAACTACCCATAAGAGGAGTTTGGTTCAACTTTTCTCATGGTGACATGAAAATATATATAGGCCATCTTGATTCTGTTTCAAAGAAATATATCCACTGGCAGGTCAACAAAGTTTTTCGAAAAATCCAGACTTTTAGTTACTTTTTTCACTATTAATTTCCATAAAAGACAAAATATTATCATACCTCTGTATTGCAATTTTTTAATAAGTTGACTCATATTTTTCGATTAACAGAAATTAATAAAAAAATAATAGTTTTTGATGTAAGTATTTTGAAAAGTAACGCAGTTTTCATCAATTTTGAAGTAAATAGCTATACAACTCAGATATTCTTTCAAGCAGCGTTTGACAGAATAAACCTTTCGAATCTCACCAATGAAACCAACAATTTAATGTTACTTCCTCCCAGTGCCCTTAGTTGAGGGCACTGGAAACTCTTGGTGTCACTACTGACAATTGTGCAGCTATGTTGTACCCCTTATTTGAATCGTGCTTACCAGAAGAAATATTGAGAACATGGCAAAGAAGTTTTCCACAATTGATCCCTTGAAGACACGTTTGAAAAAGATTATGGAATTTTTGAAGCGCGAAGTAGAAAAGGAAGAAAGGATATCACTGGCTACCAATTTTGAAATGAGCAATCGAAAGAAAGAACTAGAATCGAAACCAAGCGTGCCATCTCTGCAACTGGATATTTCAACCAGATCCCAAGATGAAGATTTTGCTGAGAACAACACCAAAGTAACACTTGTCAACAAGCATTGGAGATGTCACTTGAACAGAGAAAAAAGAAACTCCTTCAGAATGGACCCTGCTATCGGTGTTTACGTCGAGGAAATCTAGTTCGAAAATGAAATATGTTTTCTATGTTAAAATGCACCAAATGTGGTGGTAAACATGTTCCACCGATGTGTTCAAACGAAGACTCTAAGAAGCCAAGTTCATCCAAGAAATTTCCAACTCCAAATGCTACTACAAAAACAGAATCATTGGTAGATACTCAAGTGACCATAGGAATGTCAATGTCAAATCCGACTAATAACTATGTATTCTTACAAACTTTTGCTGTTAACATTGTCTAAAATGATCAGAGTAAAATAGCAAAAGAGCCGTGCTCGATACTGGCTCTGAAAGATCTTATTTTTAGGAAAACAACAGTTAGCATGCAGATGCAAGTTGTAAGATCTGAAAAAATGATGTACTCTCTCTTTGGTGGATACAATACAGAGACAGTAAACCATAACTGTTGCAAGACCCAGTTAGACAGTTCAGACGGGAAATACTCTTTTACATTAAAAGTCTATGACCAAGTTGTTATTTGTGGAAATATTGGCAGTATGAATGATGGTTGCTGGTATCAAGGAATCAAACACCTGGTTATTACTGTACCTGATACGAAAGATGGACCAATAGAACTTTTGTTGGGAGCAGATGTAATTAGCAGACTCTTCACGGGGGCACGACACGTTTTGACATGTGATCTAGTTCTAGTCGAAACGAAATTGGGATGGACATTGATGGGTAATGCTCCAACTGATGTCAGTGTTCTAAAAAATAGTTGCCTGCTTGTCACTAGCATGTTTGTTATTGATAAAATGGTGTCTGATATTTGGAATCTCGAACTTCTTGGTATCCTCCGATCAAGTAACACAACCTATATGAGTAATACTCAAATAGTACTGAAGGTAACATCTTTCCATAATGAAATCCGTCAAATCATAACATCGTTGCCATGTCGCAATTTTTCAAGGATACAATAAGCACGTAAGCTAAGATTTTGATTTCTGTCGGGTATATTCATGGCAACAAAAACCCAAAAATACTATCTTGGATGAAATATATATCAATTAGAAGGCAATTGAAACGTTCATTGCAGCTTGTTGGGAGCATGTAAAAACGATAGTATTTCCATCGCTGAACGGATATTCTTCGTTGTCGATATAGCCTGGTCAGTACGGCATCGCTGCGTTTGATATTTGACAGAAAAAAACAAAATATTTCTGTTTGTTTTCGTCTTTAGCTTATTGGAGTGTTTTTTCGTGAATAAAGGGCAAATTCTGAGTTAATTTGTGTTGAACTATCGTTACTTTTTTTTATCAAGCAATGGTGAAGCACTGTGTGAAATGTGTAAAAAACCATTTGAAGCTGGAAATGAAAATAAGTTATTTCATAGGTAAGCCACCAGTGTCGTAACTATCGAGAAAGATAAACCGAATTGGAAAAGAGTAAAATGAATGTATGAATAAACATGTCAATTAGAGCATCGGCTGTTCTCAAAATCCTTCAGAGATTCTTCCATCATAATTTCAGGTTTCTATTCCATATTGGATTTCGATTGAGTATTTTTATCTTATTGAACCTCAATATTTCTGTAAACAACGCACGACACTGCCGGTAAGGGAAGATGTCCCTTATAGAAACAAAGTTTGAGGCGTGAGCGGCGAATTATTTATCTAGGTTTTGTTATTTTATCGGTGATGGTAACAATGACCCAGTCAAAGAATTAACAAGATTAGAAATCGAGAAAGCAACGATGGAATATATATATATATATTTCAAATCGACTATCTCGAGATATGAGGATTCCAGGTATGAAGTGAGTCTCCCATGGAAAGAAAACCACCCTGTTCTACGTTGGATGAGGATAGTTATCGTGAAGATTATGATAAAATATTACAGTAATGGCTGGAAGAAGGAATCATAGAAGAAGTATCCACAGGGATCTCCAATTTCAAGGGTATTACCTTCCCCATCGACATATTGTGAAGTTGAACAGTGCCACTACAAAATTGCGACCCGTATTTGACGCTTCAGCACGAAGATATTTTTATAGTCCATCATTGAATCAATGCTTGGAAAAAGGAATTAATTTTATTAAACTCATTCCATCAATTTTAATCCGATTCAGACGATTCAAGTATGGAGTGATATCAGATATCCATAAAGCATTTCTACAAATTCTCAATAATCATGATAGAAATTTTCTCAAGTTTTTCAAAGAAGATGCTCAAAATGCGATGATTTGTTTTTTTTCCTTCAACCATCTGTCATCCCCCTGCGAACGACAGCCCTCAGAAGTCGAAATTTGCGAGAGCCAAGGATTAACGAGGTCTTACCTTTTAACGTGCGATTCCTAGCACGAGACCAGTGACCATGCTGGGAATCGAACCCACGTCCCTCTGACTGATAGACTAGCGCTCTACCATCATGACCATTGCGGTTTGAGACTTTTGGGAATTTACAGAAAAATCAGAATTTCATAGATGTGACAAATTTGACATCTGTTCTAGGATTAAAATTGAATAAATTCACCAATACACTGGGAGTTTCATTAGAAAGTCTCCAAAGTAGTACAATTTCAGAACACCTGACCAAAAAGATCCACTGTGAGCAGAATTTTTTATGTTATAGGATTCATTTTTCCAGCTTTGCTCATTCCCAAAGTATTTTTACAAAATACTTGTAAATTGAAAATATCTTGGAACTCTAAAGTACCTGATGATATCAAACAAAAGGTTTTTGATTGGTTTGATGAAATCCAGCATTTATATACCGTCAAAACTCCCAGGTGGATACGTCCAGATATAAAAACCAATGTCAACATGAAGTCTTCATTTGTTTTGCGACGGCAGCACAAATGCATATGCAGCTGTGATTTTTTAAGAGTGGAATCTTCAAGTACAATAAAGTTTAAGTTCATTCAATCAAAGAACAGAGTGGCACCAATCAAGGAACTTTCAATCCCACGCCGTTTGGAGTTGTTAGCAGCGACTATCGGCTCCAGAATTTTGGCATCAGTTAGGAGAGAATTTGATATTCACATTCCTGTATATTGTTGGTCTGATTCTTCAACGGTTTTGAGCTGGATCAAACGCATTGAGAACTGGAAATCTTTTGTTAGGAATGGAGTCCATGAAATTTTAAGTCTCACCACACGAGAATCTTGGCATCACGTTCCAGAAGCCATGAATCCAGCGGATTTACCATCAAAATGGTGGTTCTGATCATAGGAGTACTCGGTGGAAAATGATGAACACGCTGCTCTCGAATCTGAAAATTATACCGGATGTCCGTGATAAAGCAGAAAACTTAGCTGGAAGACATCAGGAGGCCGTAATAGTCACTTATCCCACGACGAGGCCTACACGTGTTCTAGGTGGGCCTGACCATAGCGAAGTTCCAAGTGTTTTACAAGCTGTTCATAGTACTCCTGTTGTTGGTCGGTGAGGGTTTGTAAAATTTTCTTAGCTACCCCACGCAATGCCAGTGTCAATGCTAGGTATTGCTTTTTCTCCAGCATTCCATCCGTTTGCTTTGGCAGCAGCTTCGAATTGTCGGCGGTAGTTTGCCCATGGAGTATTTCCGTCGAACTGAGGCGGTTTCAATAAGAGCTTTGATGTCTTTCTGAACTTTCTCCAAGTTCATACTCAGGTCCAGCATTGAGTTTTTGTTGTTCTGGGGTGTGCGCATAATCCATTCGCTTTTCTAATTCACTGAATTTTTCCTTTATTCTGCCGATTTCTGTCTCGATTCTGCCTTTTATTTCATCGTGGAGCGTTTCCTTAATATTTTTCATTTCTTCCTCCATGTTATCTTTGATTTTCTCCATCTCTGTTTCAACAGTTCCCATTCTTCCTTCCAACCAATTCACTACACCGCGAACTTCTTTAAACCTCTTCGAATTTTCTAGACGCTCCTCCCTCAGACCATTTGAATTTTCTAGAAGCTCTTCTCTCAAATTCTCCGAATTTTACAGAAGCTTCACTTCTAGATTTTTCAAATTTTCTTAAAGCTTTTCTACTAGATTTTACGAATTCTCTTGAAACTTTTCTTGAAGTTTCGCTTCTAAACTTGTCGAATTTTCTTCAAGCTTTTCTTCTAGATTTCGAATTTTGAAGAAATGTATCTTCCAAACTCACCGAATTTTGTTGAAGTTCTTTCTGACTCACCGAATTTTGTTGGAGCTTATCTTCTAGACTCAACGAATTCTGTTGAAGTTTCTCGTCCTCCAATGATTTCGTGATTTCGTCGAGTTTGTTCATTATAGAGTGAAACGAATATTTTCGTTTCTATGAAATTCTCATAAATTTTATTTTATCAGGTATACACCAGGTATATCTTTATTGGCAAATACGCTATCATGAGTTTTTAGGCGCTGGCCGACAAAAACGATATGCGACAGAGATCCTGGGTGGCATTGAGTTTTGGGAGAGCGATGTTCGACTTTCAGTGAACTGATAAATAAAATTGAATTTATTTCGTGTGCTGTTTAGACGGATTTGTCTCAGTCACTGATTACTACAAAATTGTGCAGTACCTATTCGTATTTTAGTTGTGCACTCGCAATTTTATTTCGCCTTGTGCGGTTCTTATCGAAACATACCCTGGAATCTTCACAACCCTTCTGCAATAAGGGAAGCTGTGCAGAAGGCGTAAGTTGTTTGATTGTGGCTATTGGGGCATCGCTTCATCAAGAAGGAGGCTACCATACCTTAGAAAACCACGAGCGTGGAAAACTGCTGCCCGGCGAGCAAGGCCCAGCTTGGCCAAGCCAGATTCATCCCCAGTGGCGTGTACCAAGTCAGTCCTTGAGGGATCGACAACCAATCTACTCCGGAAATCACTTAAGTACCCCCGTTGTGGGATATTCATTCATTATTTATTAGTATTATTCATTTCCTTTCAATACTTATAAGGAATATTTTGCGATAAATGAACAGTTGTTTACTTTCTTGGGCCCTTACTGTTTCTCAGCGTAGTCACCAGTATATTACTTTAGGCCTATATACCATTTAAATTACACTAGTATTCAGTGCAAACCGATTATTGTCCAAGTATCGTTATTACGTGTTTTTTTTTAATCTTTTTATCTTGTACCTGAGCTCGGACGGAGTAATTTTGCTCTTTTCACTCTTGTCCCAGCTTAGATACTCTTGCAAGAGCTAGGTTAAGTATTTGCTCAAATATACCATTTATATATTTACTAAAAGGCATGTTCCATAATTGAATTCGGAAGCCAATATATTTATCATTTAAACGAAAGTTTGATTTCGCATCCAACCACTCTCACTCCCTAGAAATTTTGGTTAACAGGGACGTCACTTTAAAGGGATGTCTATTTAGTAATTTGAAGTGTCTTTTTTTTTCTGCTAACTATATGCCAAAACGGCAAATTACTTGGCGCCCATAATATTATTGATCACCTTTTTATTGAACCCACCCCATTTGCAACCGCTGTGGCAAACCGATTGGCATATTTTATAACTGTTTGATATATTCATCAAAATAATCAAAGTAAACTTAACAAGAGCTCAAGACTATTCCAGAAACTTCGAATAAAAATGTTTCGGGGTCTTCTCTTTCTTCAATCAGTCCATCTGAAAGTCTTTTCTGTAGTAAGGCTTTCTTTCCAGTTGTTTCTAATTCACGCTCCTCTAACTCTTGCTTCAATTCACTTACTTTTAGGTCAACCAAATGGACTCTCCTCGGAAACATTTTGTCTCTTATTGTCTTTACCGAGATAACAGTATTTTATTTATTTCACCCAATAAATATTCAGTTTTTTTTCGGCGACGCGCAAAACGTACACTGCGCTAACACTAAAATGTTCAACTAGTTACTGATCTATATAGTTGAGATAAATATCTATCAGTTTTTAAACGGCGAACACTTTAAAACTTATTTATTTTAAACATCATACTTTAGACACCAAATGTAGTAAAAATGCACCAAACTCATTTTTATAATTTATTTAAAACACTACTTAAACAATTATTCGACTAAAACATAGACTTCACTATTTCAATTCATTTCTACTGTGGCTATCTATCTGCGAAATCTCGAACTGTATTTGTAACACTCTGTGACTGTCTATATCGCCTTCTGCTATCCAAATTATATACTCGCATTTACAGTTCTCGATCAATCGAGTCTATCCGGCGACTTCTTAGATGTCCCTAGAAACTTCGGTTAGAAAGTTCGCGTTTCTTTCATGCGTGACTCATCTGTTTGCAAGCTCAGGAGTGTATACACTTGTGGTGCATACTTAATGAGGTATAAGATGACCAGGGCCGGTTTCGGGGCTGGTCTCGAAATCGTTACACTAGCTTAGAAATTTGTTTTTTCTGGATTCCTAGTTCATATCATCATAATCGCATACAAATAAGCTGACGCCGCAGGTATTCATTCAATCGATCAGTTCCAAGAACTTATTATTTGGATGGACTTCTGTCAGTTCTGTCCTGAGTATTCTCGGAACTATCGCAAAAGATCAGGGCCGGGATTCCGAAGTCACGATCGAGCATGGATCGTTTCGTTTCCACGAATTTGACGATTCCGAGCCTATACACCGATCGTATATGTGTTGCAAATAGCCTACATTTTGACGATTAGTTGACGAAAAGTGGATTCCGAAGTGACGATTAGGCCTCAATGGTGTCGTCTAGACAATTTTGATGATTCCGAAGCTATATGACGATCGTAAATGTTTTGCAAATTGCTTACATTTTACGATTAGTTGACGACAACTATTTCCTTGACGTCAGTATATCTATCTTGTTCTGATATATGTGTTTCTCTTTTTTTAGTGGTCATTATTGCTTGTGTATTTGTTTTCATCCCGTTATTTACCTAATGCTATGATCCATATTTCTTTACTTCTGTAGTAGGGAGTAGGGACTTTTTATTCAGAGTGGCTTTCAGAGAAACCCAAAAGTTTACTAGGAGTTGATCATGAATTTCATGGGGAAAAGGGGATAGGTAGCTAGTGGCGAATAGATTACCCTGTTGAAAAAATGGGGAATTCTTTCGAAGATTTCTGAGGGTTGTGCTCGTAAAGGTACAGCCGGTTGACGGAAACGTTAACAATTTTTTTTACAAAGTACTCACAACTGTTGCAATATTTTTTGAAAATATTAATATTAATAACAAGTTCAAGGAATAGGATGTTAGGTACCTATAATGATATACAAATAAGTATGCACCAAATGTACGTATTCCTTTGAATTAAATTTCAACAGAAAAAGCAACACAGAATTACTCTGGAACCAACACTATGCGAAAATGGATTCCTAACAAAGATATACATTAATAATTAAAGATACTTCTTATAATGATAATAATAGGAGTAGTGCACATAACAGCAGTTGGTACAATAATTATTAATATTATTATAGTATTATACCTATCTACGTAGGTATATAGGTACCTATCCCGGTTTACTGCAATATCAAATTTTGCCAGTAATATTGTTACGAACATGGTAGTAGATAGAAAAATCATTAATCCTTCTGTTTGCCTTCTAGAAACCCATTAGAATGTACTAGAATCATTAAAGTTTATTCGATAACTTAGTATGGAATGTTCCCCAAGAAGAATTCCATTTGCCAAACAACAAGAGGTGGAAGAGCTTGTTGACAAGATGATGAAAGATGGTGTGATTGAAGAATCATCGAGCCCTTGGTCTGCACCTGTTGTGTTAGTTTCTAAGAAGGATGGATCCACGAGATTCTGTTTGGATTATAGGAAATTGAATGATGTTACGAAGAAGGATAGCTACCCTTTACCAAGGATAGACGACACATTTACTTTAGCAGGAGTAAGAGATTTGAGCCGGTTCTGGGCCTCCCCCCACTACTATGACGTCATCAGTGACCTTGGGGTGACCTTCAGGGATGACCTTGGTGCATAGGTGCCTGTGTGGGTCTATGACCTTGGAAAGTCGTTGAAACGATTTTTAAATTTTTTAATTTTTGACCTTGATGTAGGTTTTGATGAGGTATTCAAGGTTTCTGTTTGACCTTGAGATGACATTTGGGTGACAGAGATTTTTTTTCATACACGGACAAGTACTTTTTCCAAGTACTTATATATTTTTTTTACCTCCAGGACTAAAAACATTTATGTGCACACTTGCTACTATGTATGACTTTCATATTATGTACTAACACATGAAAATCTAGAGAAGGCACACGTCCACACACCACGGAGATCCAGTCAGATATGTGAACTCTGATTCCTCTCAGATACTTACCTTGTAGTGGTGGTGGTAGTAAGCGTGTGTGACGTCATCCGACTATGAGGAGTGCATCTGAAGTAGCCCACGCTCGACGCTTATAATATATACGGACAAGTACTTTTTCCAAGTACTTATATTTTTTTTACCTCCATGACTACTATTACCTTCATGTGTACACTTGTTACTGTGCATGACTTTCATGTGTACCAACACATGAAAATCTAGAGAAGGCACACGTCTGCACACCACGGAGATCCAGTCAGATATGTGAACTCTGATTTCTCTCCGCCAGTGTATACCTTGCAGTGGTGGTAGGAGGAAGCGTGTGTGACGTCATCCAACTATGAGGAGCGCATCCGAACACGATTCAGTCAGAAGCAACCCAAGCTCGACGCTCTGGGATTGTTTGTGACATGATGTCTGCGATAGTATCTTATACAAGTCGGTGGTGGGGGAGTGGTTCACTATCCATTATAAAAGAAGTGGATATTGTGATACAAAATCAGAAGTTATTTACCTAGCAGTCGAGTAGCCAGCAAGAGTAGTGAAGTTATTCAGTGCATTCAGAGACAGGAATATCAGCGAGTGTGTTTTTCTATCGAAAATTATTTATATTTTCCTTATATATTTTCATCATGTCGGTTCCAAAGGTAGATTTACAAAAAATCTATTCTATAATTAAAGAAGAGATGGATGTTTTAGAACAAAAAGTAATATCATCCTTGCCACTGAATGAAGCCTAACCAATAAAGAATATGTCGATTTGTTCAACTCGTTTTGGTAAATCCATTTTGTTAACATTACTCGATGTGAGCAATAACACATTGTTCAAAACATGGCTACCAAAACGTGTTTCAGAGCAATTTAGTGAGGATGGTGTTACTTGCATCAATTCGTCTGATGGTAAATATACCGTAACATATTTGGGTCAGACTCAACAAAGCTTTGCTGGTATGAAAACACGATCGTTGGTTAAATTCGATCTCATTGAATAATAGTTAATTTTCACATATCATAGGCTAAGTAGGTATTATAGGTGTTAATTGTGAGGAAAATATAAAAAGTTTTCATTCATTGTTAAACACACTCTTTGGCGGTTGGCATCATCGAAAGTATATGTGAGTTTTATTCATAAATTCTATTATAGCATACTTATTTCAATAATTTTTCTTTGATTTCAGTTTTATTTTCGAGAAAGATGTGGATGCTGTATGCTAGCCAAAACTGGACCGAAGCTGTAGACATCTCTTCAGCTGTTGAACGATTGACTTCTGAATTGGATGCTTTGAGTGATGATGCTCACCATGCCACCAACTATGACCTGAGCGTGTGTTATGATCAAGAGCAGATCCAGTTATGTTTGCGTGGCGCTGAGAACTATCAGAAAGGTGTGGATATTTGTGAGAAATATACAGATGGTTCTTTGGATCTAGATCAACTCTGCGATGCAATGGTTGAATGTGAGCTGAGGAGATTTCTCTACCGTCTCTTGCCATACCTACCTAATGGAATCATCCAAAAGTACCAACTGGATGGCGATGGTAGTGAAATCGAAAATGGCCAAGAAAATCATGACGGTGAAGAAGAAGTTATATTAGATTGTTTGTATATATCTAAGACTAATTGAATTGTAAGCTAGTGATATCCGAATAAAAAACATAAAATAGTTCATATACGTTTTACTTACCTATTCCTCTTTTACAAGAATAAAGAAAGAAAAAAAATCAATACAAAATAATGAAAAATGTGTGTGTCTTCAATATCTGCTGTGAACTGATCCGTCCAATGCATTGTATGTCAAGAATGTATCATGTAGAATGAGGGCATATACTTTGGTGTTGGCTGGGAAGTTGACTTTCCTAGTTTCAAACTCGATTAATATCAATAGTTGATGATTTGGTGGCATTCGGCTGATGTGAACAATCGATGATGAATAGTGGATTTTGTCGAAATTCCCTAATGTCCATGAGAGGTTCACTCATATCTTTATCATAATAACTTCGTTGAAAGTTCTCATAGGCATAATATGCTGAAGTATCAAGTTTCTTATCGAAATCCAAATTCCAACGTTCATATGGGTATACTTCAGAGTTCAAGTACACACAAATGTTATTGATATCAGCATTTGTGAATTTAGTGATGTCCTTTGTCCTGTCTTCAGACGTGGTAGAGCTTTGGAATCCAACGATGATATAACGAGGTGTTTCAAGGGCGTTGGTTGTCTTGATAGCCCATATGTCTGAAGATGTGCCACGTAGTGATGGAAGTTCATAGAGATCCCACATGCGATAAGCCAACTTGATTTTAGCATTCTGACCACTTTTGTTGATTCTATTCAAAAGTTTGAGCTTGTGCTTATCTTCTGGCACTATGTGTCATATTTTCCACTCAATTTTATTAATTTCCAAATCAGCATCAACCTCACCAATATACGAGCGATTATTAAGATCATTTCTTGTTTGGCATTCAAGATACTTTTGTTGCAATCTTCAGCGAAACCCATCAAATATTTTAGTGATAATTTGCCACTGAATACATGACTGGTTGTATCCAAGATATCCTGTTTAGTTTCGGAAAGTCCCCATCCAGTGGTATTTGTTCGAGCACCATTGTTCCTTATTTTCAGTTCAATTGATTTAAAAAATTTGAGATCTCTCACTGACAGAGCGTGGTGTGCTAACTGTTTAGCGTACACTTTTGGAATGAGCCTTTTTCTAGCCGAGCCTTCCTTTTTACCTGTTTGTGGAAAGTTTTCAAATCCTCGTCGATTCTGTCTATTATAACAAAAACCCATGATAGTTATGAGATTTTTTTCAATTCCAAAATTATGACAATCTCTTCTGCACTTCTAAAATCAATGAGATTATTTTTGTGATCCAAAATACGCACTGTGATGTTGTGAATCAACTGACGACCTTCTGGACTAATGGGCATATATATAATCTTGTGTGGTTCTTTTGTGAGATTGAATCCAGGCTCCATATCGATATCGAATAAAAAAATAATGTGGGATTCGTCATTATTTATGTATGAACCAGATATAATGTTGCAATCTAAGCGCATGAGTCTTACAGTTGTTATGTTTATCGGTTGTGAGGATTCATGTATCTGATTCGGTTGGAATCTATTAAAATTGAAACCCATCATCTTTGCTATGGAATTCGGATGAGTTAGATCAATTTCATATTTTGATCGCATCTCACATTTGAAAGTATTATTATTGGCATGTAGGTAGAATATATCATCTGCATCGGTATCATTTTGTTTTTTACCATGAAACAATCTGAACGTGATATGTTTCTGAATATCTGCATTGTTTTCTTCTATTTCATAGGCACCCCATGGTATTTTAATTGTGTATTTCTGAAGTATTGGTGAACTAACATCACTGATTCTAAAACTGATCACATTGTTTTTTTCAGTTATATTATTGACTGTGTTGCATCCATAGAATCCTAAAGGTCCCAATCCATAACGACTGTTTCTGTCCAATTCAATGGGTGGGAAAGAGTCTGCACTCAAGACACTCGTCCCGACAGCTTGTAGTTCGAACTTCCGTGACATGACTGATAAATTTTATGAATAACACTTCAATTTATTGTTGTCTACAACACACTCGAGACAACCTACGCCTTTTCGGAGATGGTTCATCAATATCTATTTCACTTTTATTAGCATCAATATTCATATCATTTATATTGCAGTAACAACAGAATATTTTCCGTGGTGGAGGACCATCATTCACATCAAAATCTGAAATGCTATTGCCGTCAAGACTGTGGTGGTTAGTATCTATATTTCATTATGTCGACATCTTGTAGACTTTTAGGTAACTTTTCCCAAACATGAGCAGTCTCATGTGCAGCGCATGCGAGTATTACTTCCTTCGGCATATTTGCAAGCATCACTCGATCCATTCTTGTCAGGGTGCGATATTTTGACTACATCTTGAGTGAAAATCCCTTCAACTTAATAGCCTCTCGAGTCATTGCTGGAGTTGTATCCATTTTATAATAATTCAGAGAGAAACTTCAAGCACAAGTGACCGCAGAAAACTGTGTTGAACTTCTGCTGGCGATCATAGTTATATAGAATTTTCACTTTCGAACATTTCTGAAAGTATTGAATCAACTCTACTGGTGGGGGTAGATTTCCAAAACTATCAAAGTATGCAATGTCTTTCCCACATTTGCTGTATGCCACTCAATGTGTTCTCGATCCTCTTATTCTATCTAAATTGACAATGGCGGTCTCGTGGTGTCGTGGACCTCTAGTGGGCATCACGCATGAAAATACCACGAAAGTATTGAATTTTCATTTTCTTGGCATAATAATTGAGATCGATGTCGGTGAGAGGTCGTCGAGGTAGGGAATCAACTAGATTTTTGGATTGTATGGTTTCAAGTAGAGTCTGAGTCCTTTACGGTACGGTTTAAGGTATACACCACTACCACTTTTACCCAATGCCACACTTTCCATTTTCTTATTATGGCGATTTGCTTCGATTAGGGCGGTTCTGCTTGCTTTTGCTGAATTCACAGCTCTGGTGATGCCTGCAACAGCACTCGCTAAACTTCCGAGCGCGAACAATCCAGCAATCGGTATCAGTGGTACAATCCCTCCGACCTTAGGAATTGGAATTATGCGGGGTGTGCGGATTGTTTTCTTTCCACCAGCAGCTTTGAGGTATATACGTGCCGCATGTAATGCCACTACGGTAGCTTTCTTCAAATTATTTGTTACAAATTGCTCACCCCCAGCTTTTTTCAGTACATTACGCACTTTATGAACCACTCCAGAACCAAAGGCGATTTTTCTGAGATTCTTTTTCTTTTTCTTCAGTTGAGTTTTCTTCCTTTTCTCTATAGTAGTACTACAACCCATACCGAAACGTCTCTTTGATTTCATATTGGTAACGAGTACCAGCGTCCTTCGATTTAACCCTATTCCAAGCTGCGTATTCGAGTTCTTTGTCTGCTCTATGTCTCGCTGTGAGATCAGTTAGATGATTCAAATATTGAATATCGTGTTGTTTGCATGCAATATCCAATTTATTGATTCCGGGATCTTTGCGGGCTAAACGTTTTTCCAATTTTGTACCGGGTCCACAGTACTGATATCCTCCGGGTAAATGTAATTCGAACGGAAGTTTGTTTATCAAATTATTAACAAATCCACGTACGTTCTTTCTGCATACACCACGAACACATCCGTATCGTTTGATGGTACTCATTTAAATGAAACGATCACGACATATCACCGCTTACATATTCTCCAACCACGGTACGATGCGCATTGTAAAGCAGAAAGAAAAGTTTACTGTAGATAATCTAGATGAAAAATTCGGTTGTGGATTGAATGGACAGAATGTGTTGCGGCATGGTCCGCTACTTCCATCATCTGTTCGAGGACTCATTATTGGACCGTCGAATTGTGGAGAGACGAATGCCATGATCTCTCTTCTGACACATCCACAAGGACTACGATTCACAAACGTTTATCTCTATTCGAAATCACTCAATCAGCCCAAATATCAATTCCTACGAAATGTATTGGAACCCATAAAGGGTTTGGGATTTTATACGTTCAGTAATAATGCAGAAATAGTGGAACCGTCCGATGCCAAACCAAATTCTGTTTTCATTTTCGATGATGTAATATGTGAAAAACAGGACATTATAAGATCATATTTCTGTATGGGACGTCATAAAGATGTTGACTGTTTTTATCTTGCTCAAACATATTCACGAGTGCCCAACCAGTTAGTGCGAGATAATACAAACTTTATTGTAATGTTCAAGCAAGATGAAACGAATCTACATCATATTTATTCTGATCACGTGTCACCCGATTTAACATTCAAACAATTCCAATTGATGTGTGTTAAATGTTGGGAGGATCAATATGGATTTCTGGTCATTGAAAAGGATAGAAAAATGCATGAAGGTAGATATCACATGGGGTTCGATAGTTTCATATATCCATGACACTGCAATCCACATTCAATCGATCTTTGAATTGCATAGAGTTTACTTCAGTGTATTCTCTTGACAAGAACAAAATGAAGACAAAAAATGATTCAGTAGCTAAAAATAAAAACAATGAATTGAATTTGAAACGTCAACTGGTTGAGACAACAGAAGCGGTACGGCAGAAATTCAATTCTATCAAGAGTGGACTTATTGAAAATCGAATGGCGCTTGAAAAACTCTATGATCCCATAATGAAGCCATTATAGGTTCTTTATTCAGCTGCTACCATCAAATCATCAAAGTCAACGTATCCAATGAAGCAAGGGAATTCTCAGTCTACTCCAATAAAAGTTACGAATACCCCAATAGGGAAGGATCCATCCTCGTATAATAGTGAAATATCATCTACTGACAGTGAGACAGGTACTATCAAAGAATTCGGAGAGAATGAAATGTCCATATTCGAAACACCGTCATCATCTCGAATAGGTGATTCTGATTTCTCTGATTTTGAAGACAATATTGGAGATGTTTTGAAAATACATTTGGGAAATGTTAAAACAAAGAATGTTGCATATGATACAATATGTGGTATACATTTAGATCCTACTAAACAAAAACTGAAAATGGGTAGTCTCAATGTACGTTTGAGTGATGGCAATATTATATTTTGGAATTACAATAAAACAAAAAATCATTAATTCCCAGGTAGTCTGGAGATATACGACATGATTTTTTTGAAAAATCCACCTGAAGTCAATTTCGATGATGAAATTCGTCATACATATGCTAAAATATTGAGACTACCGAATGCACCATAGAAATGGTTTCAACCATACGAATTCTAAAAAATTTCGTGAAGTTATCAAACCAGTACTGAACTTATCACATCATCTGTCAACGAGGAGTAGAACAAAAAAAGGTAAAGGGTTCAATCGGATGCAAAAAAAAGTATTATACCAAACCTGCGAATTACTGGAATTCACCTGACGAGTTAGTCGATCGTTTACGACTGTTGATATCCTCGAAATCGGCTGGACATACTGGACACGACAATGAAATGATTTCAATAATTGAAGAAATACGTGAGGAAGGTATAATATATTGAAACGTTCAAGAAAATGGTCACTTTGTCCTCATTATATGATGCAGTAACATTGTTGAATTATGTATACGGAGACGAAGTAAAACAGTTATAGTGAGAGGATGGATAATAAAATAAGTGATCTTAAACGACAAGTTGTCAATGAATAACATACACCGGCGAGACGTAATTTCGCCAGAAGAACCACCACCCTCAAAGGTTTTGCAGATCTATGGCAGATTGATCTTGCCGAATTACAACACTATGCTAAACATAATAAAGGATATAGATATGTTCTTGTAGTAATTGATTGTTACTCAAAACCGATTAAAAATAAAACAGGTGGTGCTGTAACGGATGCAATGGAAGATGTGCTGAAAGAAGCCGACTATTCTCCGAAACATCTACAAAGCAATCAAGGAAAAGAATTTTATTCAACATTCAGCACTATGAAGGCGGCCATAGCAGAAAGAGTAATTCGAACAATAAAGACATGGCTATATAGAGAATTTTCTGCGATGGGACACAACAAGTGGTTAGATGTTCTTCCTACGATAACAAGAAAATATAACCATAAAGTGCATAGTACAACTGGTATTGAACCAATTAATGTTACGCCAACAACAAAACTAAAATTTAAAGGTTCCAAAGTCATCCGTGGCAAACAAAGTCTTTCCAAATTCCGAATGAATGACATTGTACGTATAAGCAAGTACAAAAATATCTTTGAAAAGGGGTACGCTGCCAATTTTACAACTGAACTATTCAAAATCATTAAAATTAATAGGACATATCCCACAACGTATATTCTTGAAGATATGAATGGTCAACCGATTAAAGGTGGTTTTTATGAAGAAGAGTTATTAAAAACGAAAAATCGCAGAATATCGCATTTGTGATTGAGTTCACTTGTCAACTCTGTTATATTTCGTGTCATTGTAGCTGTAGCATCCCATACTTTGATATCCACATCACTTTTTAGATTACTGTACTTGCGATCCAGTTCATCTGTCACCTCCTCTATTTTTTCGTTAAAAGCTTGACGGGCATCAGGTACAATTTGAGCCGTTGCGGCAAGTATGGCAGCCTGCAAGGCTTTGAGGACAAGTGCCTCATTGATTTGTTCATTGAGATATAACTGAGTTACACAATCTCTCTCATCTATCGGTTCACCAGCATTTTTCAGTCTTTTACCTTGCAAATCATATTGGTCATCAGGTGAAAGCTTGAATCCTATACCTTGAGGACCCTGAGAACCTTGAAGAACTCGAAATTTAGCAGTACCCCATTTTCGTCTACGACCAAATTTATCAATAGGTTTGGAGATCTTTCTCCCACCTCGATATCTTTCACACTGATGATTTCAAAACAACCATTTCTATATATATATTTGAAGGAAGAAAATTTGTATTTCGTGCAAAATATATTAATTTAAAAAATTATAAATAAAAATAAAAAGATTTTGCACAAAATACAAATTTTCTTCCTTCCAGTATATTGAAGCGTGCACACAGCTTGACAAATTCATTTCTATATATCTCTGAGTAGGTATTTGATTCACTTAAATGAAACAATAGGAAATCAGAATAACGTGTTTATTTAAAAATATATATATACCGGGTGGCTACGGAAGTATTGCCTACGGAATATCTCAGTTATTGTATGAAGTAGGTTTGTGAAATTTGGAGCGTCGATATAATGACATAAGAGCTAGAATTTGAGCATATTGACATGTCGAAGTTAACTTCCGGTCTGACCGGAAGTAACATCAACTTTCTTATTTTAAATGAAAACCCTATTTTTTTTTCTTTTCGCTTTATTCAGCATTCAATTCCCTTTCTAATGACATATCACAAGTTGGTATCTAACCAGAAACTAGATGAGAAAAAAATTATTATTGAAATTCACCGAGTAGGCCGTGGAAGCAAAATGGGAGCCAAAAATTGAAAAGTTGACTATGGAAACCATACGTCACTTGATAACAGTTGCTACCCCTGTGATATTTTATTTTCATTCGTCGGCGTTATAAAAAGCCGCCAAAAAAAATATTGGAAAAATTGGGAAAAAACAATACTCTGTAGGTCCATAACTTAAATAGGAACATACAACTCTTTCTTGCCTTTACTATTCAGCATAACCATTCCTTTCTAATGATATAATAGAAAGTAATTTTTTGAAATGAAATACCAAAAAATCCAATTATTATTCTTCAAATAACAACTATTTTTCCCAATTTTTCCAATATTTTTTTTGGCGGCTTTTTATAACGCCGACGAATGAAAATAAAATATCACAGTAGTAGCAACTGTTATCAAGTGACGTATGCTTCCACGGCCTACTCGGTGAATTTCAATAATAATTTTTTTCTGATCTAGTTTCTGGTTAGATAACAACTTGTGATATGTCATTAGAAAGGGAATTGAATGCTGAATAAAGCGAAAAGAAAAAAAAATAGGGTTTCCATTCAAAATAAGAAAGTTGATGTTACTTCCGGTCAGACCGGAAGTTAACTTCGACATGCCAATATGCTCAAATTCTAGCTCTTATGTCATTATATCGACGCTCCAAATTTCACAAACCTACTTCATACAATAACTGAGATATTCCGTAGGCAATACTTCCGTAGCCACCCGGTATGGTAACAGGAAAACAAGACATTTACTAAAATTGACTAGTATAATTTGACTTTTATACAATAAGCGTAATCACATCTAGAATACAAATAAATAATTATGGCGGTGGTGAATTTTCCATTTAGAATGATATTTCATTTGTTCAATTCAGCTGTTAATAAATGAAGTAATTGAACTAACGGACTCTCTTGAGAAAAAGATTGAATGATATTGGAAACCCATCGAATATTCTCTTCTGGATCATTCTGGTAGAATTCCATGTCGCTATGGCCCCAAGGAAGAGTTCGTGTCGTATTGGGAATGATGAACCGTTTATCATCATGGTATGACAATGCAACTTTGTTTTTCAATTCAGTATACATGTCATGTAATATGCTTCTAAACGAGTTCATCTTCCTGAATATTAAACCACCCTGTTCGACAATTTTCTTATAATCTTCACATGTTAATTCATTCTTTATAACGGATCTTTTGACTCCATTTGCTTTCTTAAATTCACTACCCACAGACTGAACATAATATGCTTTGGCACCGGTACCATAAAAGCTAATTATGGGATCATTCGGAAATTCGTCTTTAAAATTACCCAGATATGATTTTGTAATAGGAATATTGAATTGATTTCCTACTTTGTAATTGGAAGTATCAAATTCACCTATATTGCTGGTAATGAAATCATAAAAATTATCGGTGTTTACTTTCAAAATTGAAGAATCCGTGTCAGTGTAGAGTAAGGTGGCATTTTCTGCATAATGACGTTTAATACAACCATAGAAAAAGTTGTACATGACTGTTTTGGATAATTCTAGAATACAAAATCCCAAATATAGTGGTTTATCGTATAATACATTAACTTTTCCCAATTGAATTGCAACAAAATTTTCGGAAAATATTGAACAGCTTTTGTAATTTGGACGTGAAATTAGGGCGCTATCACCCATTTTCCTCTTGATACTTTCCCAATGCGTAACCAGTCTAACATCAATTCTGTTATCAACGTTTTCCGTTGTTTTCCCATAAACTGCATTGTTCATGAGTTTATAGAAATCTTTTTCAGCTTTGTTGTTAGATCGATTTCGCATTTCAGTATTCAAATCAATATAAGGTTTCATCCAACATGACTGCTTGAATCTCAGCACTCTATGTGTGTTCATGACAATAAGACCATTGGCCACAGCCTGCTGTAAATTTTTATAATGAACAATATATTTCCTTTTGTCATTTAAATTTGCAATTAATTTAGGAATTTTTGATTTGGAATGTGGAGGTATTAAACTTTCAACGAGAAAAGGGAGATCAGCATGTTTGTCATGTAATTCTTGGGGATAATGAACATCTACTTCAAGAAGATAACCGTATGGACTATCAGATGCTACACCCATTATCGCCAAATTGATAATTTCATTGGGAGTTAGCCAAGCAAAATCGTTGGTTGTGACATACTGTGACCATATAGGTTAGTGGCATCTAAATATGATATGAACGATGAAGTTTCGTCGGGGTTATAATCGGGTAAAAATTTATTATTAGCTATATGCTTCCTTTTACTACACTGACTTATTCCACCACGTATTCTTTTCTTGAAAAAATGAGTCATGTCAATGTCAGTCAATAATTCCAATTCAATATTTGTATACTTTAGCATTGTATCCCATGATAATCCGGGTGCTGTATAATAGTGCGCTGGATCTAATTTATATTTATCTAAACATATGTTTCTAAAGTTTTCAAATATGTCACATAATAGAAGCACATCGGACTTCAAATATAAATCCGAGTATTCTCCTAAACTCTGACACTCGAATAAATGCCAAACATGTTTTACTCTCATATAATCCTTATCTAATATATGCTCTTCGTTAAGATGGTCATAAAATTGATGTTTAGTGGGAATAGTTGGATAATTCAACTTGTCAATATGGTCAACAAAGTTATATGGAAAAACCTTTCTTTCTCATCAAATTGAATTTGTCAATTTGTGGAAAATGTTTATGCATCTCAATACACTGATCGGATGTTAAGTTAGCACCTAAGTTCTGCAAAGAATCCAACATGAATTTGAAACTGTCTATAAATCTCATTTTCAAATAATTCTTTTTCTCTTTTCCATCTTTGTCAGTGTATGTGTGAGTGAATAGATGCTTGATGAACGATATATATTTTTCCTTAGTTTGTGGGATAACATCCACCTTATCTTTGTTTCTATACAGTTCTTTCATGAACAAATGACAATCATACCCACTAAGATTATGGAAAATTATCGGAACAAAATTTGGTAATTTGAAATTTAAGCTACATACGGAATGAGCGGCAGGTGATCTTTTCTCTCCATTGAGGTGGCAATGGTCTCTCACTTATAACATATTCCACAAAATTGTGCAGAAGAAAACTCTTCTTCTTACGCGGGGGTTTGTGCAACCATAGGAATTGGATATCTCAGATGATTTTGATAAATATTTCTTAAATAATTTTCAAGCTTTGTGACAAATTTTTCGGCTGCATCCTCACCCCTATATGTAACAAATTTTGATAATTTGTCATTATATAAACATTTTATCGAATAAGCAAATGAATAAGGTTCATGTTTGTATGTTTTATTCGAGTATGAGTGTTTAGGGTTGGGTTGACTAGTTTGAATGGGTTTGAGAACTGATTCAAAATCAGCATATACTACAAATGGCACCTTCATTTGTATCTCAAAATTTTCAAACATAAGTGTATTCCCCGGTATCATTTTACCATATTTGTTGATTCTGAAATTGACTGATGGTGTTGTAGTACTCAAATGATTTTAGTCATGCAACTGATGACGTAACAGTAATCGCTCGTGAGAGAAATACAATAAACATCCATCACAAAAATATTTTTTATGCTCATGCGCAGATAGTTGACTCGAAACTAATCTAAAAAGGTCTTCAATCCAACAATAATGACTATTGCCAGAATCATCAGTTATAAGTAGCAAATTAAAATGTCTCCTTAGTCTTCTCTGTGAGTAACGCAACGGACCAACCACTTCATATTTCATTTCACCCTTATCAAGTTTCGACTCTAATCCATATACATTAATCGAAATATCATTCATGTCCTCAAACTTTTTTATAGCTTGAAGTTTAACTGGAAAGTCCATACCTGATACATTCAAAACATCGGAATAGTGGGGGTATGAGGAAACTTCTGACACTCTACCATTCGCAGGAAACAAAGCAGATGTGATGGCCCACGCAAAACAGTGTTGATCCTAATTGCGAATATTCACAACGCCTTTTCTTGTCTCAATGAACTCGGGCAGCTTCACATATGAACATCCGCTGAGTGGACTATACTTGTTGATGTTCACTTCGAGGAACATAACTTTTTCACAGCTCCATCCTGAAACGTAAAAATAATTTAATATTCGTGTAAATAGAATTTAAACTTTAAACATACCTGAATCATGTTCTTCAAATTCCGTAGTCTGAGCAATGATGGCATCACGGAATACATCGAATAATGCACCCAAATCCGTAGACTGGTCCACAATTTTATTTTGTGAGTTGAATGACTTGGTATCAATCAAATCCCGTGTTTGGACAATGTAGCTGCCAAATACCTCCATATTCACTTTGAAGATCTTGTGAACCTTTATTGCCTCTTCAAGTAATCCAATAACTTTCTCCCTGATCTCATTGAAGAACGACATATAGTCAGTGTACACATTCGGACTTTCCACTCGATAGATCACAATTCTACACTTGAAAGCATTCCTTATAATTTGTATGCCATCACTAACTTGGACACATGCATTGTTCTTGTGCTGTAGATTTGTTTTATGAGAACTAACTTGGGATGCAGGGATTGTCACATTACAACAATTGCATGTGTACATTGGTGTCGATGCAGCCGCATCTAACTCAATCCTTTTCACAGAAGGCCCACTTTGGCAACTCTGAAGTTGATGCCGACGGAGATTATCACTACGAGTAAACGATTTACCACAGTCACAGGAATACATTTTCTCGATGTGTTCTGAGCACAAAACTCAATAAGATACTGATTTAACAATCCATCCCACCTCCTTTAAATATAATTTCAATGCGTGGGGAAGAGAATGAACAAATTCTATCCGCTTTGACTACTCATGCAACGTCACAGAGCCCCCACCATGCACACTTCCAATCTAACACGCTATCGATACATACAAGATGAAGAGTGAACAGTAGTCGTTACATAACTGCATCGTGTGGATGTGTGACGTCAGCGGACCATTCCCACTATAGCGAGAGTCGAGCGAGGGTTGCTTCTAATACGTATAACTGGATCGTGTTCGGATGCGCTCCTCATAGTTGGATGACGTCACACACGCTTCCTCCCACCACCACTGCAGGGTATACACTGGCGGAGAGAAATCAGAGTTCACATATCTGACTGGATCTCCGTGGTGTGCGGACGTGTGCCTTCTCTAGATTTTCATGTGTTGGTACACGAAGGAATCAACCAAGTAAGATTAATGGTTGACGACGATTGGACCACAGCAAAAATGAGACAGGACCAAGAAAGTGATCCAAGCATTGTGGATATTCTATGATGGAAGGAAAATGTAGCAGAAGACCCACCTGGAAGAAAATATCCGTACGATCACCAGCTTTCAAGGCATTGTCGGCACAATGGGATTCCCTGATTGTTGAGAATGGTCTATTGAAGAGAGCTTAGGAATCAGCCGACGACAGAAAAGTGATTTCTCAATTGGTTGTGCCGAGGTCGAGGATAAGTAATGTCTTGCAGGAGACTCATGGCAGATATTTTACTGGGTCCAATGTCGTGAAGATATCGAAAGATGGTGACTTGATGGGAATTAGCAAGACCAGAACAACTGCACTCCACCCACAGTCTGATGGCATGGTTGAAAGGTTTAACATGACTATAGAAGAACATCTTTCCAAAGTAGTAGAGGAGCATCAAAAGGACTGGGGTCGACATCTTTCACTATTCTTGATGGCTGACAGGGTCGCCGTGCACGATTCCACAAAGCTCACCCCAGCCAGCATTATCTTCGGGAGAGAACTTCGGTTGCCCTGTGACTTGGTGTTCGGATCGAAGAAAAAGAGATACAGAATGATGCAGACAAACTGCGAGATAGTTTGAATGGGATTCACGATTCAAGAAAAATATTGAAGATAACCAGTGACAGAATAAAGGCTAGATACGATCTTAAGACCAATACCGGTGGATTTAAAGAAGGAGATCGAGTATGGCTGTACAACCCTCGTTGTAAGAAATGAGTGTCTCCAAAATTAACACTATCTTGGCAAAGCCGCATTAGTCAACGGGCTGACTGGGCTGCAGCCTAGGGGTGCACGAGCTTGGGGGCGCTCGAAACGGCGGCGCGGATGGCAGGCGCAGCTGTCGAGCTGTGTATACGGGCCTTAGTCCGCGTCCGCAGCCACTGCCTGGTGTATGGTGCCAGCGCGACGCGTCCCCCTCCCCGCTCTTAGACAACCACACTACACCGCCACGACCAAAACCACCATCACCCACTCCAGCAGTCGACGTTGAGTTGAGCGGATGATCACAGTTTAATAATTAATAATATCGTGGAATACTGAAATATTCAGTTTCCGGAGTTTCCTAGTACCCTCCCGAACCAAAACTGGGAAACTGCCGAACTTAAGTTTGTAAAAACATATTGGGGGGGGGGGGCGCTGCCTATCATTCAGCCCAGGGCGCCAAGGGTCTTTAATGCGGACAATAGTGTCAAGAATGGCGCTAATCCAAAACTTAATTTATTTCGTTTGATACCAAAATTCTCTCATAATTCATATTGCATTAATTGTTCTATTGTTGAATTATTTCAAATTCAGTATCATACATGTTATATCTTTGGATTCACCAAAGACTTTTTAAAAACAGACTTTAAACTTTTATTTTGTTTATTTGACAAACAGAAATTAAAATGGTAACATACAATGTCAGTCAGACTTATTGATATGCACCTAAATATTGGAACAGTTACTCGATCATGAACGTGCATCTGAACACGGAGATGCCGGGATCCTCTTCTTTTATAAGTTTCCACTTGTTGACTGGAAAAGTGCTGATTCCAAGGGTACTGGGGTTGGCGCCAGGATTCTAGCTGACTCCAAGGAGAAATAGGTCATGCGACCCAAATACGCATTTCCTAAGGCGTAATACTGGACAAAGGGCTATTGTCTATTTTGATATAACAACTCCCCATTTTATGAAAAAGTTGATGCTATACGTTGCAGCAACTTTTTATTCAACTTTTAGACAAAAGTTTTCGAAGAATTTGTATCTTCATTTTCTTCCTCCACGGGTTCGCCTATTTGGTAGCTCGGTCGTCTTCTTGGGAAGAATTTGGCAATGGCTTGAAATTTATTTCGGTTTCTTGGTGGTGCAGGCGGTCCATCATTTCTTGATGTCATAATATCAATTTTTACATTTTTTAGATTTTTGCATTTACAAAAACAATACAAAATTACAAGTGTAATGGTAAAATAAGTAAACCATGAAATATGTTTAGAAACAAGAGGTTCATTTATAAGTTTATCTAATTGATCAGAATATTCATTCAATTTGAATTGAGCTGCATTTAAATCATCAACATTTAATTTATTCAGCTTCAGAGGTTTTAGTTTTGGAAATTTTTCTTTTTCAGGAAGTCCTGCACAACATTTATATGGTATTAAAATTTCGTGAAAAGTATAGGTTACATTTTTCTCGAAATATATTCGTTTTTTCGCATGAATTCTTGTAGTGCCAACAAATGCATTACAATAAACATTCATTTTTAAGATTGAATTTGTTTCAATAATTTTTGTTTTTGTTTCTTTGTTACATGTTAATGTTACAGGCAAAGGGTCTGAAACAATTATAAGCCATGTGTTTAAATCGATTTCATAAACATTATAATTTTAAGGTCGATAAATGGTATAGACTTCGGGTTCAACAAGGGGTATTTTTAAAATATAGACAACTTTTGTGTCTGTTTGAAATGCTGCGAGTTCAATTAACTCGAGGTATTTTGCTACTGATGCAAACTTTGGTTGTAAAGGCAAGTAGTTGTTTTCCAAGGATTGTGATACTTCGAGAAGAGAGTTCACTAAATCTTTTGGTTTTATTATTGAAGTATGAATGATCTTCAATCTAGCAAAAGTGATTGAGGTCAAAATATCATCAAGATATTCTTCTAGAAATACAAAGTTTTCCATAAGGGATTCACAAATATCTATAATTTTATATTTCGCTTCAATAAGATGTAAATTGTCTGAAATATCATAGATTGATTGCTCTATGTTTTTTAAATCTTCATTGAAGGTAGCTTCATCAACTTGCAGCTTTTGAATAGTTCCATTAAAATTTTTGATTACTGAAGTAGTGACGGAAATTTGATTTTTTTAATAAATTCTCTATTTGGTGTTCATCTTTGTATAATTGGTTTATTGAGTTGGTAAAGTATTCTCCATCAAGAATCGAGATTACCAGATATAGCTTTCCATATACTGCCAACTCCATTAATTATATAATCCACGTTTTGTTCTTTTTGAATAATCTTCAGTATCAATTTTTATTTGATCGTACTTTGATTCGAGGGAATTCGAAATTTGATTTAGCATAGTTATATGTGTTTTTACATCAGCATAAAAATAATTCATTCTTGAATTCGGGGTTTCGAGCATTAGGATCATTTGGTTTAAAATATTTTGATTATGATCTAAAACTGTTCTTACTGAGATAAGGTCTTTGTATACTAACAATGTCCATTTGTCATTGGAAACTTTTGCATATCCTTCTTCATGGTAGTATATGCCAATCGTGTTATTCACGGGTTGAAGAATATATTGCGATTGTGAACGTACAGCACACAGGAGTAAAAGGATGAGTAGAAGTATCTGAAATAAAAATTTCGGATTTACTCATGGTATAGTTTTAATTTATCAAAATTAAATTTGCTTTGTTGTTTTGTTTCAAGATTCTTCAAAAGTGCGGAATTTAAATAAATATCAATTATTTCAAACGGTCCATTGAATTTATTTTTTAATTTTGAACCTATTTGACTTTCCTTTACGTAAACCTTATCTCCGATTTTATATTCAGCAGTTTCCTGTCTTATTCTTTCATCAAAGCGTTTTTTTTTAATTTTTTTTTACTCTTGATTATTTTTCCTCTAGCTACTTTATAATAGTATGAGATTCTATTATTTAAATCTCTAATATATTTACTAATTAATTGTTCTTGGTTATATATTTGTTCGAGTGGTCTACCAGCTGTATGACCAAATATAAGTTCATATGGTGTGAAACCATGTGATTTATTTTCTGAGTTATTATAACATATAACTGCGTAAGGTAGTATATTACAGGGTCATCGTCAGGGCTTTCTGCTACATATGCTCTGATCATTTCTGTCAATGTCGCGTGGAATCTTTCTAGAGATCCATTCGATTGGGGATGGTCAATGCTTGAAAATGTTAATTTCATGTCATATAGTTCACAGAGGTCTTTCATTATATGGTTATTGAATTCTTTGCCTGAATCACAGTGGATTCTAAGGGGTGTTCTATAATGTTGGAAGAAAAACATTAAAGTGTGAACTACTGATTTAGCTGATTTATTTGGCATTGGGTATGCTTGTGTAAATTTTGTTAGTTCATCTCTTATTGTGAGGATATATGCGTCTGATATTTGTAGTATATCAACGTTTATTCTTTCAAAAGGTGTTCTGGGTGTTTCAGTAATTACGAGAGAGTTTTTGAGATTTTTCCTACAGATTTTTGTCTTTTGACAAATTTCACATTTATTAATGAAATTTTCTACGTCTTTTGTAATTCCATGCCAGTCATATGTTTCTTCAATTCTTCTAAGGGTTTCATTCATTCCTCTATGAAGATTAGATTTTCCATTATGGTATTGATCAAGAATAATAGGTATAGAGTCTTTATCTGGTGTCGTTGTTATATTTTGACATAGTATTATCTTTATATCTTCCACGTCAGAAAGTATATATGGAAGTAATTCTTGTAAGGGTAAGTCAGGGTTGTTATCAGTATAGTATGTTGCTGATGATTTAAATTCATGTTGGTCTTTGAAGAGTGATGTAAACATTTCTTCTAGTGCTTCTTGAGGTTCAAATTATGTAATTATTATGAAATATTTCCTAATTTTTACTGTTTTGCTAGGAAAAATATTTATTTTATTCTTTTCACATTTATGATTGTCTTCGAAAATATCTTCTAAAATTTTCTTACGTAACTGATGGTCTTTATACTGTTGGAAAACTATCAGAATATTTTTATGAGTTTTGTCTAATAATTGAGAGTTTGAAAATTGAATTTTTGAATAATCAATTATTGATTTTTTCTACATGTCTACAAAATTATCGAACTCTTGTTCCATAGTTTCAGGGGATATTTCGGTTTTTTCTGAAACATTAGATTCATTGTCAGTTTCATTATTTGTCAATACTTTGGTATGAAATTGAGAAGCGTCTTTAAAATGATTAATTTTGATTCGATTTAGAGCGTCTGCATTTTTGTTATATTTTCCTGGTTTGTAGATAATTTCGTAATCGTATTCCTCGAGTTTTAATCGTCATCTTGCGAGTCTATTTCTTTCAGTTGTTTGAAAGCTTTTTTACATTCTTCGTCAAAAATAAAAGGAATGTCCTAATGTAAGAGTTATGTCATTGGTTTAGATATTTTTGCAAAATTTGGAATAAATCTGCGATAATAACCTGCTAATCCTAAGAAAGATTTGATGTCTTTTTGATTTTTTGGTTCTGGGAAATTTACTATGCAACTTATTTTGTCGGGGTTTGGTTTAACACCTTTTTCAGAAATTATATGTCTGAGATAAGCTACTTCTTTTTTTAAAAATTCACATTTGTCTGGTTGAATTTTGAGGTTAGCTTTTCTGAGTCTTTGAAATACTTCTGTTAGTCGAGAAATATGTTCATTAAGTGTTGCTGAGTAAACTATGATGTCATCCATATACACTAAACAACGTTCGTTCTGTATACCTAAGAGTATGTTATCCATAACTCTCTGAAAAGTACTAGGGCTGTTTTTTAATCCGAATGGCATTCTGAGGTATTCATAATGACCGTTCTCAATAGAGAAAGCTGTTTTTTGAATGTCTTTTTCATCTACTTCAATTTGATGAAAACCTGAGGCTAAGTCCAAAGTTGTGAAATAAGTACATTGTCCTAATTGGTCAAGTATGTCTGTTATATTTGGTAAGGGATACTTATCATCAACTGTTATTTGGTTAAGTTTTCTATAGTCTATAACTACTCTCCATTTTTGTTTACCGGAGGCGTCTACTTTTTTTGGTACTACCCATACTGGAGATGACCAGGGTGATATTGAAGGTCTTATAATATTTTGTTCTAACATTTTCGAAACTTGGGACTTCACTTCTTTTTTGTGAATGTGGGGGTAACGATAAGATTTTGTAAAAATAGGTTTGCATCATTGGTGTCAATTTTATATTTTACTGCATTGGTAAAAGTTAATATATCTCCTTCTAGGTAAAATATATCAGAAAATTCAAAACATAAGTTTTCAATTGTTTCTTTTTCTTCTTCGTTGAGATGTTCGAGCCTTAAATTATTTTTTATTTCATGTCTTCTATCAATAATTTGTTGTTGTTCATTAAATTGGTCATTTTGATTAAAATTTAAAATATTTTCAAAATTTTGAATTGGTTCTAAGATTAAATCTGAAAAATCAATTTTTTTTTATGGTATTTACGTTAATTATTGTTGTAAAAAATTCTCCTTTTTCATTTGTTTTTACAATAGCATTTGGAAGTCTTACTTTTTCTTTTTCTGAAGCAAGCAGTATTGCTTCTGAATTTTTTAAATTTGAATTTAATTTGAAAACTTTTTCTACTCGTGGTTCAATTTCACTGTTTCATTGGTTTCAGGAATTTCAATTTAATTAGCTATAGGGATTTCGTCTTGTAAATATTGATAGTAGTCAGTTGGGCTTTCAAAGAAATAATTCTTTAAAATATAGTCTTGTTTTTCATTTGACGTTGGTTGTGAGCTGAGATTTTCTTGTGAAATTTTTTCGTTCAATTGCTATGTTAATGGTGAAAATTTGTGTTTGTTTTCAATATTTCCTGTTTTTGGTTCGACTTTTATTAGAGGAACTGTTTTGTAATTTAAAATCAATTTTCTATTTTTGATATCTACAATGCCTTCGTAGAGTTCAAGAAAGTCACATCCTAAGATTCCATCAAATTCTATATCTAAGTCATAAATATAAACTTTGTGGGGATTGTTTAATTGAAATGGTATTAGAGTTGATTCAGTAATAATTATTTTTTGACCAGTTATACCTGAGATTGACATATTTTCTGGATTTCGAATCGGTAATTTTTCACAAGTTTTCTGTTTGAAAACGGAAATACCAGCACCTGTATCAATTAATAATTTAAATGTCTTCGTTGCATCAAGAATGTAAAAGAGATTATTTGAGCTGAGGGTGTTTAAACGAATTCCTGCAAATTCAGGGTGTCGAGTTGCTGTGTTAGTATATTCATTGTGAATCATTTCTTCTTTGATAGGAGGCTTGATTGAAAGATGCTCCGTTTGAAAATCCGAGTATTGTTCATTGTTTTCATGGTATGCTTGCTCGTTATCTTGTGGTTGACAATAATCGTATTCGTTGTAATATTCGTTTTCAGGTTCATAATATTCTTGATTATAAGTATAATCAATATCTAGGTCTTCTCGATTATGAGTTAAGTCATAGTATTTTGAGTTATTTTCAGAGTTCATATAGTGTGTTCTCTGAATATTAGTTCTATAATTGGGATTTGGTTGTATTACAGTATTTCGTTGTTGTTGAAAATTAGTATTGGGTCACATTAGAGGCTTTTGTTGTTGGGAACAACTTGTTTGATTTATTAGAGGACGATTCTGACTTTGGAAGTTTGGTCTTGGTTGATTTTGGAAATTGGGACGATTTTGAGAATTTGGTTGATGTTGAAAATTTGGTTGAAAAGTTCTTTGTTGGTAATTTTGAAAATTAGGTTGTCTTTGGAACATATTATTTTGATTTTGCCTTGTTTTTTGATTTTGAGCTGGAGTAACTCTTTGATTTTTTTGAAATTCAAAATATGATAATTGAATTTCACGATTAATTCTATGAGCTGCTTCTGCCATATTTATAGGGTTACTTGCTCTAATTATTTGTCCTATTCTTGGTTCTAATCCTGTCAGAAGTGTATGGAGAGACATGTTGTTGACTAGAGTAATTTGTGCGTCTTTTTGTTCAGCTGTTAATAATGATTTGTTTATAGAGGCGACCATTTTTGCGTTATGTGTTCGTATGCGAGAATGGAAAGTAATACCTGTTTCTCCGTGCATTTGTTTCATTCTTTGCAAATCTTGAATTAATGAGTTCAAATCGCGAGAATCACCAAATTGAGTGTTTAGTAAATTTTTGATTGCAGAATAAGTTATTAGGTTTTGAGAATTTACCAAAATTGCTGCTTTTCCTTTTAATTTGTTTTTGTAATGTGTAATTAAAAGGAATTTTTGTGCTACTGTTGCAAGTTGAAACGCTTGATCACATGCATTCAAGAAGGTATTTAGTAATATGCTATCACCATCATATTCAGGGATAAGTGAGAACAATTCTGAAAGTTTGTATGGTTCGATTTCTGGTTGATCTTCTGGTTGATTTTGCATTTTATTTATTTATCTCAAATTTTCATCAGTATGAAAATTTTCAAGTTTCGATTTTCAGTCAGTATGAAAATCTTTAGTTAGTTGGGTTTGTTTGGGTAAGAATGGGATGGATAAGAGAACTTTGAAAACACAAAAGATGATAAATCAAAGTCACTTACATTTGTTGAAATACTCTGCCAGGGGCTTCACTAGGTGTTCCTATCCACAGGGGTTCCAACGATGAGGGTTGATGCGGGGTTGTCTTGAAATTCTCTGCCAGGGGCTTCACTAGGTGTTCCTAATCCACAGGAGTTCCAAAACGGGGTTATTTCTTCTTATTCTTGTTTCTGTGGCTTTTCCTTGCGTGGTGGATGAAATCCTACTTCATTCGCCTTGCTACACCGGGTTACTCGATGTTGAAGAGGCCGTCCGTCCACTGGGTTGCTGTTGTTGGTTCTTTCTTCTTTGAAGATTTGGAAATCACCGTAGTTTTTCTACGTTGAAGAAATCCGTACGACTGCGCCACTGTTATATCTTTGGATTCACCAAAGACTTTTTAAAAACAGACTTTAAACTTTTATATTGTTTATTTGACAAACAGAAATTAAAATGGTAACTACAATGTCAATCAGACTTATTGATATGCACCTAAATATTGGAACAGTTACTCGATCATGAACGTGCATCTGAACACTGAGATGCCGGGATCCTCTTCTTTTATAAGTTTCCACTTGTTAACTGGAAAAGTGCTGATTCCAAGGGTACTGGGGTTGGCGCCAGGATTCTAGCTGACTCCAAGGAGAAATAGGTCATGCGACCCAAATACGCATTTCCTAAGGCGTAATACTGGACAAAGGGCTATTGTCTATTTTGATATAACATACATGATTCAGTCATGGTCGACTTCGATTAATAACAAAAACAAAACGATGTGTTATTGACACGGGTATGAAGATCTCAACGATCTTTTTCATTGAATGAAAATGCTCGTAATAATAACACGAAACTTGAATAAATACAAGATGAGGGATGACGATGGGAGACAGTTGAGAGTCGACAGTCAAGGGTCGACAGTCGACCGGCGAACCCAGAGTGGGTTTGCGACACTGTCGAACCCAGGCGGTATATCGACGGTACAGCCTTCTTGACATACCTCTCAGAAAGATGTTCTCAAGTGAGTATTCATAGTTTTTATTTGGTATGAGACCTTTCTTATAATATACCATTGATTGATTATGTGTTGACTTGTCCCGGTTGGGCAAATATATGAATATAGGGCTTTGTTATGCCCCTGGCAATTGTGTCCGTTAAAATATACCTAGAATCTAGTGAATCTGATACTTCTTTTATTTGTCAATAGGAAGCCTAGAAGAAACAAAGTTTGTTATTCCTGACTACGTCCCAAGCGATAGGGCTTATAGCTTCACTAAGGCCTTAGTCGCGACATATGGTGGAGGCGCCTTGCTCGTCCTGGAGGTTAATTCTCCATAATTAACCTAATACAAGTTTTTTTATTTCGTTCTATAGGGACAACAGCTATAACTACCCCATAGAGTGTGGTAGAATTGAGACAGTTAAGAGTCGACGGTGGAGGGCCGACAGGCGAACCCAAAGTGGATTTGCGACACTGTCGAACCTAGCGCGGGTTTACGGCGGTAAAGCCTTCTTGACGAACCTCTGAGAAAGATGTCCTCAAGCGAGCATTTATAGTGTCCATTTGGTAAGAAACCTCTGTATTTAATATACTGTTGATTGACATGTTTTGACTTGTCCTGTTTGGGGAATATATGAATATAGGGCTTTGTTGTGCCCTGGTTACTGTGTCCATTAAAATATACCTGTTGGTATCTAGTGAATTTGAAACTTGTTTTGTTTGCCCAGAAGTAACAAAGTTTGTTCTTCCTGACTATATCCCAAGCGATAGGGCTTATATCTTCACTAAGGTCCTGGTCGAGACAGTTCTCTCGATTATCAAGGGATAATTTTCCACATAATTTTATTTATGATAAAATTTTGAGTGAATTGAAAATAGTGTGAAGTTGAGATAGTTTTAAAAAATAGAACGATACTTGTCATTTTCGTGAATATTTACTACGATATTCAAAAATGATTTTGAGCTTTTGGACGTACTGATTTCTAATTTTACTGTTGTGTTTTTCTGTATGTAATATAAATGAGGCAATTTGTGATGTGAAATGAGTTTTTAACAGAATTCTAGATGATTTTTTGAACAATTGGGAGTTACAGAACCTTCCAGATTTTAATGACCGATACCATGCATATACAAGATGGAGATGGAAGCCACGGGAATGTTCATTTCATTCACTAAGTGTGAAATCAATTAATTATTTCGTTGTTTTTTATAGAAAATAATATTTTTTTATGTAGCAGGTACCGTCAACACTGATGAAAAAGAGCCAAAAGGAATACCACTTATTTGGAGTATAATGGCAAGTATAAAAATGAGTGTATGAAATATGTGTATGAAAGCGAGATGATTGAATGAAATGAGAAAATGATTTTGAAAGTATGAGAGGAAGCGAGAAAATTGTCAAAAATACCTTTTGTTGTGTAAGTTAGGTATCACTGAGTGCAGAATGCGAGTTTTATTGAGGTTGCTGAGGAGGAAAATATGGATGAATGCTTCGGATGGGAGCTGAGTATTTGCCTCGAATTTTTTTTTATCTTCTTCGGAGGTGTCAAGGATACAAATTTTTCCCATGTGGTATGCACGTATGTACAATGGTGAAAGTTGTTGAATGACGGGGGATGAAGATATTTTTGAAACATGTACTAAAGTATTTCACATTTAATGTGAATATTTTTTTTTTCAAGAAAGTTGCTTTTTCTATTTCATTTTTAGCGGAAAATAATGATTTGCTTTGCAATGTCTTTGGAATTAAGATCATGACTTCATTGACTGTGTATTGTGGTGTGTGAATTGGCTTATGACTTTGTGGAATATCGTAATGAGTACGAGTATGTACTGGGAGAGGGTAGAATATTGTTGGGTACTAAAGTTTACCTGTATCTTGAGGGAATTATGGAAGAATATCCTAGGTGGATTGAATAATTCCCTGAAAAAGTTGTTGTATATTAAGTGCAGAAGGGACGATAGAACGTCAATCTGCGTAATTTTACTCTTAAGGGCTTTACTAACCGTAACTTTCAGATTGTTCGACAAGAAATCAAAAATATATATCGATAAATTGTCAGTAAATGGTAAAATACACAAAAATGTATCGTAGCAAAATCATCGCATTTAATCAAGATGTTTAGTTGCATCAACCACAAGTGTTTTACGAATTCTCTTTATAGTATGTTCTAGAAGAACGTGCTGCCGGTCATGTAACAACTAAACATTCACCAATACTGAAAAAAAGGTATAGCCGGTTAATTGGCCGACACGAATATATTTAAATTAATAGAATAAAAAGATTTACTGAATAAAGTTAGTTTAGATCTATCGGTCCCCAGCACATTTCGTGCTTGCAAGACAGACCACCAAGTCTTTCAGTAGAAAGATATTCAAAAGTCACTGTGTGAACACGGGAGTGTTCTCAATAGTTTTTGTTACACAAGTTTCTTACCCTTGAAGAACTTCTTCGTGTGTACAGCAGCGGAAGGGAAGGTTGGGAAATCAAAGAAGAAATTTCAGGGTACTACCAGTAGCAAGCTCGGGATGGCAAATGCTTGCTGAAGATCCCCCAATGGAACTTTCCTCCAAAAAGCCAAAACGTTTTTCGACGAATTGTTTCTTTTGAACGAAAGAAATTTGAAGTGAAAATAATATTGTCAATAGCCAGGCTATGGCTTTTGCAAAGACAATTATTCGTTGAAGGTCGACTCCAAGTTGAAAGAAGAACACAAGTCGTATCGGTAAATACAATTGTAAAGTAAAATATCTCGAAGCACTTCAAAAAGGTCACTTAGACTATGTTTCAAGTCAACAGCTAGATCTGCACTCTCTAGATACTCGAAGTCTACTGTTGCAAATCATCATGATCTTCATGGTTTACGTTTAGGCTGGAACCTAGTTCCCTTGCCCTTTGATCGAGCTTTCTCACCATCCGTGAGAAGAACTGCTGGCGGCCACTACGGAAGTGGCGGGATGGGGTGCAGGACAGTACCAGGGTGCTAACAGCTCCCTGCCGCCCTCGCGCGTTGGTGTTCCCCAGGTGACGGGGGTTGCTCGAATTTTGGTGAAAGTTTCCCTTCACGAAATTCCCTGTCGGAGTGGTGGCGGATTAGGCCACGGATAGGCGTGGCCTTTTGTGACGGGTAGGGTCATCGATGGTGTAATCGACTGCAACCCGTATAAGCGGATTTTCATGCGCTTCCGCACAATCCAATACACGCTGATTACGCTCACGGATAGACTGCTGAATGGAAGGCAGCCTCAGATCGTCGCGGATTCGCACGTTACGCACAAACCACGGAGCATCAACTATCATCCGCAGGTACTTGCTCTGGACCCGTTCCAGAGTTTGTATATGGGTGTGGGCGGCTTGACCCCAGGCGGCTGAGGCATACATCATTACAGGCTTGACCATTGAATTATAAAGAAGCAATTTGTTCTTTAAATTGAGTTTACTCCTCCTGTTAAGGAGCGGGTATAGTGAACACAATCTAGAGTGCAATTTTGCCCTCAATTCGTCGATGTGTGGCTTCCAGGTGAGTCCACGGTCAAACGTCAGGCCAAGATACTTGACCCGCGGTAGCCAGTCAATCTCCCTTCCCGAGATTGTCACCCTCCTTTCTGGGTAGGTTCGTCTCCTCCCCAAGGAGATTAGCTGCGTCTTCGCAGGGTTGACTCGTATTTTCCAGTCCAGGAACCATTGCTCAAGACCGTCCACTGCGGCTTGCAGATAGATGATCCCTTGCTCCGGATTCGCCGAACTGGCGAGCAACGCGGTGTCGTCGGCGTACAAGGAAACCTTCACGTGTGCGGTCCTCGGTATATCACTAGTGTATATCGAGTATAGCATCGGAGAAAGCACGGCGCCCTGAGGCACTCCTGCCTCAATGGCCCTCGTGTCCGAGAGCTCATTTTCGGCTTTGACTTGAAACGTCCTTTCTTTTAGGTAAGAGCCTATCCATCTTATCAGGCCTCGAGGAAGACAAAGTGTCTCCTGTTGAGCTCACTGATGGTCTCTTCGACCATCCTCAGGGCCTGCAGCTCTGTCGAATGCTGGGGCCTGAAGCCAAATTGCTCGTCAGGAAGGATGTTTCTGTCAATAACTTCGTCATTGACCCTCTCCAATACGACGCGTTCCGCTAGTTTCGCCACCGAGCTCAAAAGGCTGATGGGACGATGGTTCTGCGGGAACATTGGGTTTTGACCGGCCTTCGGAATCATCACGACAATGGCATGTTTCCACCTGCTGGGGAAGTACCTAAGGCGCAGAGAGTTGTTAATCAGATTCTTGATCGACTTTATCTGATTATCCGGGAGTTTCTTCAACATTACATTGGTAATGGAGTCCACTCCCGGAGCCTTCCGCTTGGGAAGCCCTCTGATCTGCGCCTTAAGTTCCTCCTCAGAAGCTGGACGCAATTCATCATCATCATCCTCTCGAAGGACCTGTCTAGCCCGCCGTTCCACGAAGGTGTCCCGATCGTCGTCATCATCCTCGTCGGTATTCAGCACAAACTGACGTTCCATCGTATCAGCGAAGGCCATGGCCTTGTCGACCGATGCATAGCACATCCCGTGCTCGCCATGAATGGGTGGTAACTCAGCCCTCCGACCTTTTTGCCGCTTGATAAGGCGCCAAAGCTCCTTATCTCCCGGCTCGAGGCTAGAGAGCGTGTCGTTCCACCTTTCATTCCTGTAATCCAGGATCGCGAGTTTAACTTCAGTAGCCTTACGGCTGGCTCTTACCCGGTCCCCGGGGAACAGAGTCCTCTGAAAGGTCCTACGCAAACGGTTACGTTCCCGAATGAGGAGTTTAATCCTCGTTGGGAACTCATTGTAGGACTTCAGAGGGCTCCGCTCACTGGTTGTGGCGGCCTCAAAAGCGTCATTCATAACGTGCCCGAAACGTGTTGCTGCAACGTCCAACTCGGCAGGAGTTCGGAGTACCTCAGGCACGACGTGTGCCTCCGCGAGATTCGCCGTGAACGTTTCCCAGTTCGTCGACTTCCGCAGCCAACTTCCCTGGGGAATAGGATCATCGCCCAGCCATAGTACGACTGGATTATGATCCGAACTTAACTCAGAAAGGGGGTAGACCTCCCAAGTCCAGGGGACATTCCTGACCAACGCGATGTCAAGTACGTCCGGTCTGAAGCGACCGTAGTGTGTGGGCTCACCAGGACTAACCACGTGATAGTCATGCCTGTCCATGTGTGCCCAGAGCGCCATCCCATTGCGGTTTGACACCCGGCTCCATGACGTGTGCTTCGCGTTGAAATCGCCTGCGACGATCGTCGGAGTGTTGGATTCCATCAGCAGAGAATCCAGCGTATCATCCTGTATTGGATTGTTCGGCGGGTTATAAGCAGAGATCACCCTAAGGGTGCCCCTACTCGTTTCAACCTCAACACCGACCACTTCCGTGCCGTGGTTTCGGTTACCATCAATGCCGCATTGTGCGACCCGAAGAGAGCGCTTGACTAGAACAGCCACGCCCCCTCCACGTCGCCCAATACGGTCCTCACGGAAAACTCGATAGTTTGGCACCGCAATGACCCCATTGTCAAGATGAGTCTCTTGAAGGAGCACGAGGTCGACGTTATGTCGCACCATGAAATCTTCAAGATCCCATTTCTTGTCTTTGAGACCATTGCAGTTCCAAAAGACGATCTTCAAGGAGCTGGGCCTAATATGGTGCACAGCCATTAATTGGTCCTCGAAAGCACGGCCTGATTTGGTACGAACATCTGTTGCAATACCGGGAACTTCGTGAAGAGTTGTTTCATCTTCTCGAGGGCGGCGAAAAAGTCGTCCGGTCCACTCGTTTCTGTCTGGGAGGGGCCGGTTTTCGTGGCGCCCGAATAGGAGACTCCAGCACGGACAGTGCCGGAACCTGCAACGATCACTGCTGGGCGAGAGCCAGCCTTGGTGGCCTTTCCGGCCGCAGAGGGTGCCCCCCTCCCTGTTCCCTTGGCGGCGTTGCCGCTTCTGGGCCTAGGGAAGATAGGACATCCCCTGGAAGCGTGGTTCGAGAGGATGAGGGCAGTAAACGAAAAGGAATATGACAGGATAAATGAAGGGGTGCCAGTAGCGCACAGAGTAAGTAGTGGGACGAAGGTGTGGGCCCAGGCCTACGCCGACGACCAACTGATAGTGGTGGTTGGCCCGTCGGTAAAGAAAATAGAAAGGATGTGGAAGGAGGTGTGGAAAGAATGTCAAGAATGGGAGGATGAAATGTGGCTGAGGTATAACGAAAACAAGACCGAATGCATGTTTGTCCCGGCCAGGAAACTGGACAAGGAACCGGTGGTTAGGGTGAGAGAGCAACGGATTGAGTGCGGCGGTAACATCACATACTTGGGCATGATAGTAGACAAGGGCCTACTGTACATTGATCATCTTAAGGAGGTAAGAAGGAGAACGGCTATAGTTGCAGGAAAACTAAGAAGATGGACGGGCCGTGACGTAAGGCTAAGGAGAGGATGTGTCAGACTGATTTTCGAAAGAGTGGTTAAGCCGGCGGTGATGTATGGCGTCCAAGTGTGGGGAGCAAGAGCGAAGGACTCTAGGGTGATCAGACAATTGGGGGCGATACAGAGACCGTTTACGCTATCGGCCAGCGGGGCATATAGAACGGCGCCGTCAGCCGCGTTATGCGTGCTGACTGGGATGGCGCCTCTATACATAGAGGCAGCAACGAGGTATGAAGAATGGAAGGCGCACGGAAAAGAAAAAGTAAGAGGACGGATAAACGGGTGCGACAGAATATACCCATGGATGATCGGAACAATTCTGGAGAACCGAGAAGGGCTAAAAGAGGTATTTGTGGACGCGGTTAAGAGAGAGGATGGACGAGTGGGTATAGGATGGGCGCATAAGGAGGGGAGCGAGTGGAGAATGGGTCGGGAAAGAATCAGTGAGCTGGGAAGCGTACAGGAAGCCGAAATGGTGGCTATAGGTAAAGGGGTACTGATGGGTGGAGAGATGGACATAAGAATAATAAGTGACTCGCCTGGAGCAGTGGAGACCATTAGGAATGCGAGATCGAAGAGCAAAAGGGCAGCTCGTATTAGGAGAATGCTTGAAAACAGAAGGGTAGCGGGATTGGTGACGGAAATTGAGTGGAGGAAAGGGCATGTTAGGGAGAATGAGGGTAACAGAAGAGCAGATGAAGAGAGTAGAAGAGGTGCGGAACTGCAAGAGATCACATGGCAAATAGACTTGGGACATAGCAGAATGGAGGAGAGGGAAAGGATTAGGAGAATGGTGATGGAAAAATGGCAGGGTGAATGGGACAGCGGCAGGACCGGCAGAAGCGTACATGGTATGTGCAACAGGGTAGGGATGGGGTGTATACCATTAGCAAGGAAGGCAGTGCAACTGGTCACAGGGCATGGGAACTTTCGGGGTTACCTGGCAAGGTTCGGAATTGCACAAGAGACCCCATGCCAGTGTGGAACTGGCGGGACTGACACGGCGGAGCACATCAGGAACGATTGCATGCGGAGAGAAAGGGTAGAATGGAGAAGGAGGATCGAGGAAGAGGAGGATAGACTTGGAGCGTTACAGCTAAGGGATACGAATGGTGTGAAGGATGAATGGGTAAGGATATTGAATGAATGGGCGGGGGCTGTGGTCGAGGATGAAGAAGTATGAGAACCAACATAGTGTCAATGCGACGGTAATAGTGGCCTGGCTTCGGAATAAACGAGCGACGAAAGTAAATCGGGAGAGCAGGCGCTCGGATAGAATAAGACTGCCGACCAGGGAGGGCGCTGTTTGAATGTGGAGGATGAGCGGAATAAAGAAGGAAGGATCTTCCCCGCTGATTGCCCGCCCGGTATTCGGTGGGTCACGACCCAACGGTGGTGGGGGGGTGTGGCGGGGCGGAGGAGCGAGGGATATCGTGACGTGGACGTTGGAATGGGATGTAGGTGCAGCTTTATGGCCTAACGGCTTGGCAAGTGCAGCACACCTGGGGTGGTTTTAGTCAGTAAGAGTCTGACACTACTGATACGCGATGGACACCGAGCGATCAGAGTCCATGAGGATTTCCACTCCACTGAAAAAAAAAAAAAAAAAAATCCCCTGTAGCTGGCCGTGTGGGAGCCTCCACAGTTCGCACACTTAGCCTTTTCAGCGCGCGGTTTTTGGCATTCTGATGACAGATGCTTACCAGCGCACTTCACACACACAGGAATCGCCATGCAATTCCTCTGTGCGTGACCGAACCGTTGGCATTTGTGACATTGCCCGACGGCGCCTCTTGGCTTTTGGGGCTCGGCCAAAATCTTCACTGACAGAATGTCCGTTATCTGATAGATTTCACGTTCCGATTTCGGAACGAGAACCAAAACCAGAGGCATCGGTTTCTTGTTGCGGTTGTACAAACGCGCAACGGTTTCGGAATTAAAACCCCTCCCCAACAGATCCTCTTCGATATCCTTGCTGGAGACAAACTCCGGGACGCCCCTAAGGATGACCCTAAGGGGTTTGTCCTCAGCAAAGGAGTAAGTATGGTGTGGTACTTTGCCACTTATCAAGACGTGAGATAACTCGCGATAATCCTTAAGGGTGGCCGGTTGCACCCTAATGCCATCCTGCACATTCACCGCCTTTGTGAAGGAGATCTTCTGTTTCTGACATTTTCGGTTAATTTCCACCCAGCAATCCTTCTTTCGGATTGTGATGGGTGGGATAGCTCGTCTTGGGGCAGGTTTTGGAGAAGCGCTCCTCCTGACGCTCTCGGAACTAGGTCCAGCTTCGGCCTCTTCGGCGCCGACGACTGTGCGGGCGTCTTCATCCTCAGTGGCTATGGCAGCGGGCCTTTTCTTGGCCTTGCCTTTGCCTTTTGCGACAGGTGTCTGGTTTTCCTGTCGTTCAGTTGCAGGGGTGGGGGCGATGTTCTGCCCATCAGTGCTTACAGCACCATCCACCTGCATCTCAACCTCGTTGCTGTTGTCAGTTGACGTTTCGTTCGACGACTGTACATCTTCATTATTTGTGTTACCCACAGTACTGCGAGATTCGGCACTGCTCACAGTAGTGTCGGAGGTGACCGATCTGGCACCTGACCCTCTGCGTAAGCAGACGCGTTTGGGTCTGTTGGCAGACCCGGCACCTCCGACCCTGGGGGGCGGAAGACTTGGGAATTCTTCGCTGGGTGGATTGAACGACGAGACGTCGTCGTCATCTTTGACGATTTTCGCCACGTCCTCCGGCCCCACGCCGAATCTCACAATGATGTGCTTCAATATAAGCAGCAAGTCTGCTTTCGACGCACTCTCTAACATTGCTCCAATTTGTTCGGACATATCTCAGCTTTGTAAATGAATATTTTCGAACGCAAATACCAATATACCAAAGGCCTACTCACCATATATCACTCGTCGCACTAAAACGATCCCCAATTCCGAGTTGGGAATCCAGAAAACTTGAGGCCACGCCCCCTTTACCAACGCGTTTTGTTAAAATTATTGATCGCCACGTTGGCCAAAACAAACTCAATAATCGTATGACTTCTATCAGCAAATGAACGTTAAGGACACGTCCCTTCGCAACACGTCTATGCTAGTCGACTGCACTCAATCGACTGACGACGACCGACTGTTGCAAATCATTTCATTTGCTTCATATTTATAGGAAAGCGCGGTCGCGCCTTGCGCGATCGCGGAGGCGTGGCCTATCAGAATTTCTCGCATCGATGTACTCTCGACGAGAATTTCGAAGCGAATGTCCTTCGCGGTGGAAGGTGTGGCCTATCAAAGTTCCTCACTTTGATATACTCACTTTGTGAGAATTTGAAGTGAACGCTGTCGTAGGCGCAATTACAGTTCTAGTGCGGACAGCGCCTGTTCGAGGTTCGAGGCTGCAAAGACTAATTGTTCCAGTCGATCACAATAATCGATTGGTAAGTTCTTTTTCAGAGCAGTCACATCACAATATGGATTGGTATTGCGAATTCACGAGATTTGTCTCAATAACTTCAAGCATCAATGGCAGCTGATGGGAGTGTACTACACAAAAATGCTACTGCAAAATATTACGAGTTGATAATTTAAGGATCAGACAAGTTCTGATGATTTGGCAGTTTAAATGGAAGTCCTTTCCTCATTAGACTAGTTCTAATTGAGGAAATATCACGAGTTGATATTTGTAGAATTAGACGAGTTCTAATTGAGGACCTATCACGAGTTGATATTTGTAGAGTTAGACGAGATCTAAACCTCTAGTCGGTGCTTGATGTCACGGCAGTAGGTACGAGTATGGTGTCCAACAGCATTGTACAGGTTGGTAGAACAGGTTTTTATATACCACATTGGTATGAATAACATCACGAGTTGTTTTTTGAAGTTTTTTCCCATTAATGTATATTACAGGTAGTTTTTCAGAATATGAAGAAGGCCGAGGGACATACCACCGTCCCCATCTGTTGGGGATGAAAATGTAACAGAAGAGCAGCCTCTCTCGCCAAACCGTGGGAGCATATAGGTATTGAAAAGTGGTCGAAAAGATGAAAGCCGGGGTGTACTGATACAACAGATCCGACACCAGCTCATTGTCTCCTTGGTGCTCCAAGGCTAAGTGAGGAAGTGAAATCTTTGATGAATGATTCAACTATCAGGAAAGATGACAGATTGGCACAAATACAAAGTCAATCAGTAGCTGGACTTGCAGCATTAGGCAACATCCTATCAACCATGTTGTCAGAAGAAAGGAAGGGGGAACGGCACCTGCCGGTATCATCATGACCTTGAGTGACGCTGCGAGAATGTTTGCTGACATTCACCCTGGGGAATCTGAATAGTGAAGAATTCTGATATCTACGGGTATCAACCAAGACTTGAAAGATACCATGATGAAATCTTCCATTAATGTATGGCCTTTGGAGGAAAAATCTTGTCAGGATTTCAGTGCAACAAATGCTAAAGCACTTGTGATTCCATGATAAAACATTTTTAAAATACCATCCTGTATAACAACCCACGTCGAAATATACTTTGTATAATTATCGAACAAATTCTTGGCTGTGGAAATAATCAATTTTTCTCGACTTATTGTGATGTATTCGCTGAAGTGATATTCAATAATTGAATGAATGAAATACTTGTTGAAATGAATATTTAGTTCCAGTAGACAGATTTGAAACCAATCAAATAAGCATGTCTGTCGTTGATATAGACTTTTATGCGAGGGATATTTTGCTCTGAGACACGTTTTGAAAACTCGACAGAAATGGTGTGAATATAACAAAAATTACGACAAAGCCATTTTGGAATGGGCGGAACAAATTTTATTTTTAGTACCAGAAAATAATAAATTACGGAATTGATGAATGAAAGAGGCTTCAAATCGGTGAGTAGGAAGGTTTCTGCTATCCGACCGACGGGGATAGAAAAATCTCTCGATGACTGGAAGAATTTGAAAAAGTTAGTTAGTGTTGAACATCGAAGAGAATTATAACGTTTTTTGAGCGGCCGTGCGGGCCTCGGGGGCACTTAACTTAGGCGTGTGATAAATAATAATAATAAACGGGACATGGAATCGATATAAAAGAAATGTGTTCCCCATACGATTAACGTGGACTAGCTGCTATTAATAAGTCAAGGATGAGTAAGAAATATAATATGAAAAATTGTTGTAACTAACCACTGAGACTCTGATTTCGAAGGCTAGAACTTGCACAAGTATGCAAATACTTAGGTAATTCACAACAAATGTCAATATCACCTTCCTCCAAGGAAGGATTATTAAGCAAATTGGTCTATCAAAACAAAAGAGTTTGCAAAATTTTCAGGAGTTTTGATATCTGATTGTCCAAGCATAAAATATAGCTGGTTGTACACTAAGGAATTTGAGAAATTGCTTTGATTAATTTCAACAATAATTACAATACTTTCATGTCACTAAGGAATTTGAAAAATGCAACTACCTTGCTTTGATCAATTTCAACAATAATTACAATACTTTCGTGTCACTCCACGGGTCATTGAACGATGATTTCAACTGATGGAAAATAAATGTGAAGAGATTTGGGACTGCAATTAAAAGAGACAATTTCGAAATGGAAATTTTTTCGGTCCCTTCCATCACCACTTGGAGTACATTGACCACTCATCATCTCATGTATAGTGGAATATAAGTAAGCGAGAAAAAGTTTCACGTCAGTTATTTAGAACTTTCCGCTTCCTTTGGACTTCAGTGTTTTGAAAAAGACGTGTTAAACTGTAACATCTTAATAAGAATTGACGACACTACTGCCATATGCTATATAAATAGGATGGGTGGTGTGCGATATCCACTCTTCAACAAACTATCAAAACGGATAAGGCAGTGGTGCAAAGAACGTAACATATTCATTATGCCTCCTATATTAAATCTTCAGAAAATATAGTTGCAGATTTGAATCAAGAATACTCGAAATAGAGACAGTGGAAATTGTCGACCTATGATTACAATAAAATTATTACAAAATTTCCACCACCATCTGTCGAGCAATTGGCAACTCGACATATTACAAAATGCAACAGGTTTGTCTCTTAGTGCAGAGATCCAGAAGCTTTCTGTGTAGATTAGTTCACGCTGAATTGGAAAGATTGGTTCTTTTATGCATTCTCTTGAGTTCTTTAATCCTCAGAGTTTTCAAAAAAAATTATTAGCGATGAAGCAGAGGGAATCTTAGTTGTCCCTTCATGGTTCCCGTTGTTTTAGTCCCTGTCGGTTAAAAAATCAATTGATTTTCAACCATTTTCATCATTTGATAGAGGAAAAAACTAAAAAGACTTAGAGTTTACTTCTTGATCTGAGAGGCGGACTGAAGGAACTTGCTTTCTTGATAAGCACCTACACACTACACACCCAGACTTTTAGGAGAGCACGTGGAATCCATATGCAGGTAGAACACCATGCATGAGGAGAGTAGGGGATGGCAAAAAGGGTCCGTGGGAGCCTTCTTGCTTGGCTGTGACAACAGCCTCCCCATAAATACTGCTACTACTACTTCAAACTCCAGATTGGCTGTCAGGTGATATGTTAAACTCTGAAATTTCCTCAACTGTGTATCTACTTCCCTTCTAAGACCTTAGAAAGAGTTGGCCATATATTCATTGGTCGAAGGTCTTTCATTTCACTTACAGTATTCTTATTTGATAAAGGCTGTACAAGTTATTTCTTCCACATCTCTAGAAATACATTAGTGGTAATGCATGCATTGATGACATGATTGATGACATCAGTAATACTTTCAGGTAAGATGTCTGAAGCAACGATTCGATTTTGTTTCGATCTTTTCGGACGGCACCACCTTTTGAATTACGTTTTAGTTCCCGATTCTCCGCTACGTTGTTCTTACATCGCTGACAGAAAACTGTTAGACAGCTTACGCATAACAGACTTTTGCGTTCACGACTTTTATTTTTATTCTGTTATCTTACTGGTTTCTTCAAAAACGATTGAAGCTGTCATACATTTGACATTATTATTATGCTAGTCTGATTTTCCTAGTCATTTTGAATTTCTGATGCATGCGATATAATTCGTGTAGTTATTATAGTTTCAGAAAAAGTAGGACATATGGGTAAATGTCAAATTCATACGAAATTTCCACAGATGGCTTGAAACATGATCAAAATTAAATATCTATTGGTATTTTTTTATCACACATAAACACAAACATTATTTATTGGAATCGGCATTTCACTGTATCTTTCTGGTTGAAACACACTGTGTTAAGCCAAAAGTAGTTTAAACATATAGTTGTAATATATTATTAGTAAAGTAATCCTCAAGAATTGAAAAAAGAGTAAACACCTGTATTCAATGGACATGCAATCATATTAATAATATAATAATAATAATACTCCCTCATAAACACTCGTTGAGTGTACCCAAAGGCATAGCCTGTGCGGGTAGAGGATGGCTATTATTATTATTTGCCGTGGCGCTCCGGGGCGACTTACTGATGTTTTAGGTGATGTATTCACTTTTCAGCTGTAGGAAAACCCGGAAAACCTACAGCACCACCTCGGGTGATCGGTGTGCACTCCAAGCTAGCACTAGACGAGATTGGCATCTAGACAACTCACAATACACTTGCTTTTCAACAAGGCATGCGGTCGCCTATCGATCCGAGTATTTGAGAAAAAATCTCTTGTACCTACATCGGCCTCGAACCGACTATCGCTATGCTGGAGTTTCGAACGGCCTGTGCCATTAGACCGCTAAGCCACCGGCCATTGAACCCCTAAGCCACCGGCCATTGAATTGCAAAAGCAAATGTCTCGTAACAGAGAAGCAAATTTTGCGGCCGTTGCCAATTTGATTTCAGAAATATTCAATTCACTATCACATCAGATATTTCAGAGAATGAGTTATGGAAAATGAGTAGATGTAACAAATTTTTCTATCATTACATTAACTGCAGATTTGAAAGGTTGGTACTGTAACGATTTCGAGACCGGCCTCGAGACCAGCCCTGATCATCTAATTTGATAATGCACACTCGACAAGTAATCAAGTTCTCCGCTCGCAAACACATGAGTCCCGCGTAGAAGAAACGCGAACTGGCCAAGGAACAGAATCGAATGCCTTCCACGCTTCGAGGGAGCCATCTGACTGGATCGACGTATAGTCCCGCTTAAATGCGGGTATATAAGGCGCTGGATAGCAGAGGGCAGGGTAGTCAGAGTCAGTCACAGAGAGTTACAAATACAGTTCAAGAGTTCGCAGATAGAGAGCCACAGAAGAAATAAAATAGTGAAGTAAAGAATAATTGTTTGACTAGTGTTTAAAATAAATTAGCAAAATTAGTTTGGTGTCATAAGTGGGATGTTCAAGATAAATTAGTGTTAATGCGATCGCCGCGTTGAAAAACTGATAGACATTTATCGCGCCTGATAGTCTAGTGACCCGTTGAACATTTTGGTGTTTCCGAAGTGGACAGTTTTGCGCGTCGCGGGAGAATAAACTGAATACTTATTGTGTGAAATAAATAATTGACTGATATCTCGGTTAAACACAATAAAAAACAAAATGTTTTCGAGGAGAGTTCACCTAGTTGACCTTAAAGTAGGTGAATTGAAGCAAGAATAAGAGGAGCGTGAGTTAGAAACAACTGGAAAAAAGGCCGTACTCCAGAAGGACTAATTGAAGAAGGAGAAGACCCTGAAACATTCTTATTCGAAGTTTCTGGAGAAGATTTGAGCTCTATAATGAACAAACTCAACGAAAATACGAAATCACTGGAAGATAAGCTTCTAGAAAACTAGGTCAGCTTGAAAAATGTTTAAGACAAATTTCTGGAAAATTCGAATACAATGAAAGGAAAACTTTCGAAAAATCTAGAAGAAAATCTTGAAGAAAATTCTGGAAATCTAGAAGTAAAGCTTCTAGAAAACAAGCATAGTTTGGAAGATAAATTTCTAGAACATTCGAAGAACTTGAGAGAAGAGCTTCTGGAGAATTCAAATAGTCTGAGGCAGGAGCTTCTAGAAAATTCACAAAATCTATAAGTGAAGCTTCTAGAAAACTCAAAAGGCTTGAAAGAAAAAGTTTGCGGTGTGGCAAATCGGATGGAAGAAAGAATGGGGACTTTTGAAACAGAGATGGAGAAAATCAAGGATGACATGGAGGAAGAAAAAATTAGGAAACGCTCCACATCGAAATAAAAGGCGGAATCGATATAGAAATCGGCAGAATGAAGGAAAATTTTGTGAATTAGAAAAGCGAAGCACACCCCAGAAACTTGCAACAGAAACTCAATGCTGGATCTGAGTGTGGAGGAAGTTCAGAAGAACAGTTGATTCGGCAAATGTTCAAAGATCCTCAATCAAAAATAGGTGGTGGTGGAGGTCGAGGTCGTTTCACCGACGGCAGTGGTATCCCAGTTGACATACAACACGAAACCCATAGAATACCTGTACTGGGACGATGTGAACGAGCTCGTTGACAGGTATAGGCTTCTGGTAGCCGCCAAAAATACCGGCAGCACCTCTACCGACGAGATCGTGGCCATCATCAATGAGCTGAGAGAAGCAGGCTATATTCGATAAATAAAAGCGTAGACTTTTTTGCATGCCACAGTCGCATCATGAGCATCAACAAGTTCGGTCAAACTTCGTCAGCTCGCCGTGCACGGCAGCAGCAGCAGCAGCCCTACCATTTCCCTGGCGTTATACTCAACTATACGACAAATGGGGACATTGATGCTGAACATGTGAAAATATGTAATGTGGAAACGCCAAGTGCACGCAATGATGTTGTCAACAAAAAATACGTTTATGTCGTCATACAGAAGCTCAAAGATGACGTCATACACAAACTCAAAGACGAGCTGGACACCACCAAAAACAATCTAACAGCCTTAGATATTCGAGTGATGAAATTCATGTCACTTTCGATGAAAAAGCATGAAAATACCAAGAAACGCTTGGATAAATTGGCAATGGATATTGTTGATATTCCAGCCTCTTAAGTAGAAGGTGTACGCCCAGTGCAGTTAGTGTATTAATAATACTCCCTCATAAACACTCGTTGAGTGTACCCAAAGGCATAGCCTGTGCGGGTAGAGGATGGCTATTATTATTATTTGCCGTGGCGCTCCGGGGCGACTTACTGATGTTTTAGGTGATGTATTCACTTTTCAGCTGTAGGAAAACCCGGAAAACCTACAGCACCACCTCGGGTGATCGGTGTGCACTCCAAGCTAGCACTAGACGAGATTGGCATCTAGACAACTCACAATACACTTGCTTTTCAACAAGGCATGCGGCCGCCTATCGAATTCGATATAAAGTAGTTGAGAAAAATTCTCGTACCTACATCGGATTCGAACCGACTATCGCTATGCTGGAGTTTCGAACGGCCTGTGCATTAGACTGCTGATCCACCGACCACCTTAGCTCCGCCATTAGCGAAATGACATCATCATCTGAGAAAAAACAATTGGTTGATGAGCTCCATGCTCCAGCCAGAAGGAATTTTCCTCGCAGACGTACCATCATCAAAGGACTCGACGATCTGTGGCAGATGGACTTGGCTGATCTTCAAAAATACTCCAAAGCCAATAAAAACTTCAATTATATTCTCGTGGTGATTGACACCTTTTCCAAGTACCTATGGGTGCGCCCCTTGAAGACCAAAACTGATCGAGCTTTCAGACTCTCCCGAAAAAGTACAACATCAAACACTACAGCACGTATACCGTGAAGAAAGTCGCGATCGCGGAGAGGGTGTTACGTACTCTCAAGGAGAATCTCTTCAAGTATTTCAGTTTGAACGGTACCTACAAATGGCTGGACATTTTGCCGAACATTGCCAAAAACTAAAACCAGCGCAAACATCGAACGATCGGCATGAAACCGTGTGACGTCACCAAAGACAATGAAAAACAGGTGTATAAGTCAACGTATGATTATGCCGAACGTGCTGGTCGAAAAAAATTCAAAATTGGCGATTTCGTAAAGTAGCAAGGCCAAGCATGTTTTCGAAAAAGGGTATACGCCTAATTGGACTACGGAACTATTCAAAGTTGTCAAAGTGAAAATCACCCAACCAATCACGTATTTGCTGGAGGACTTGGAAGGGCGACCAATCAGCGGCGCTTTCTACGAACAAGAACTACAAAAAACAAAAAATCCCGAAGTCTATCTAGTGGAAAAAATCATCAGGCGTAAGTGTCGTAAAGTACTTGTGAAATGGCTGGGGTTCGATAGTACGCACAATAGTTGGATTGATGCGACAAATCGCATGTAATTCAATGGAAAATTGACACAACCTCAACTGAAAGAGAGGGCCTTTCATCATCGTTGTCGTCTCTCAGCTCTCGACAACGTAGAAACTCGAGCCGGTGTATGGGTGAGGGTGGGGGGTGATGGCGGCGGCAGCAGCGGAGAAATAAACCGATGCCAAACGGTGCAAAGATTAGTCAGTCAACATATTTGGTGCAGTGAACAACGTCGTTGTCGAGTCTTCTGAAGAGTCCTCTGGTTACGAGTCGGCGTCGGTGGCGTCAGCTTCATCATCATCATCATTATCATCATTATCATCGGACCGAGAGTGGGCAGATTTAGATCGAATATGTGACATGTACAAGGAGGCCATCAAAGCGGAACGTTTCTTCGTGTGCAACGCCACTTACGAGTTTCGCAACACCGAAGTTTTGAGCTTGCAATGCGGCATAAGTTTTGCTCGGAGATTCGTGCCTGCAGTGAAACTCGTGTGCAAGGTCCAACACACCATATGCTCCAGCCTGTCCTTCAGCATGTTTGAATGGGGCCAATTCGTGGGGGCCATTAATCAGCTGCTTTACACTAGCCGAAATGACCCGAATGCAGCAACCAAGACTAGCCAAATCAAACTCGACTGGGACGATTTTATGGATTTGGAATTACACACGTATGCAGAGAGTCAACAAGTGCGAGTTTCCAAGAATGACACCTACTTCTACCTGACGGAAGCGGATGTTCAAGAAATCCTACATCTAGATGCTACTGTGATGGCGACAAGATTTGAATATCTATTGAATATGAAATTTAGTCGATATTATCACGATTTATTAAGCAGTGCAAAAACTCTAGCTAAAAACAATGGTTTGTCATTTGATGAGGCTATAAACTTGTGTACTATATCATAAAAAGATGATAAACATCTATGTTTTCGTGAATACCTATGCTATTTGACGGACAAAGTAATGTTTGATTACGAAACGAAGTAAATGTATATATTGAGAGCAGAGTTGGCGTTTTAATTCAGTATGCAGTGTGCAGTGTGTCTGTGTATGCTGAGAGAGAGAGAGAGAGCAGGAGAGATGCAGCAGTACGAAACAAGACTCGACTCGTTTCGACATTTCCTGCAAGTGAGTTAGCTGAGGCAGGCTTTACGTATACCGGTTCGGAAGATGTAGTTGCATGTCTTTCGTGCCAAGTAAAAGGGTTCAGATGGCTGCCCAATGACGATCCTATGGCTGACCATCGTCGATGGAGCCCCCATTGTGACCGACGACAGATGGCGCTGATGTCCCTCCAGAACCAAGAGTGTCAGATGTCATTAGCAGAGTGACAGATGACACATGGATAACACCACCACCGACAGATAGCGCTGATGTTGCTCCAGAAGAAGGCCAAGTGACAGGTGACATGAGCAGCAAAGTGACCACAGATGTCATAAACATAGACTCACAGAACACGGTGATGTTGTGTCGTGTATGTCTTGTGAATGAACTAAATGTATTGTTCATGCCATGTAGACACTTGGCGTGCTGCTCACAGTGCGCCATCGGGTGCGACACATGCGTAGTTTCTAGATCATTCATCAATACGTTTATGAAAATATATATATCTTAGAATATTTTTGATTTTAATTTTGTGACTCGAAAATACCCTTCCCCATTTTTTTTCTTCAAAAAACATACCAATTTTTATGCAAAAAAGTATCACTTTTTTGATTGAATTATTCATCATATTTTGCTTCAAAAAACATGCTCATTTTTTATGCAAGAAAGCAGCACATTTTTTATTGAGTCATTTTTCCAATTTTGGTGCAAAAACGTGCTGTTTTTTTATGAAAAAAAGTGGCACTTATTTTGATTAAAAAAACACCCAAAATTGACATGGTGGAAGGATTTCAGTGAAACATTTTCAGTGAATTTCGAGTCACTCAGCATTCACTCAGCTTTCACTCAGTTTTTTCCACCATGTCAATTTTCGGTTATTTTTTTATATAAAAATGACCATTTTCCCATAAGAATACATGTATTTTTGAATGAAAAAAGTGACACCTTTATTGACATGGTGGTAAAAAATGGTACTTTTTGCATAAAAAGGTGGCACTTTTTCGTATAAAAAATGATACTTTTTGCGCAAAAAAGTGACCCTTTTTTGATGCAAAAATGACCTCTAAGAATATGTGGGATTTTGAATGGGAGGCTGACACAAAATAATAAATGAAAAACATACTATTATTTGATTAAATATATGTAGTGTGTAGAAAGAAACAAACAAGAGCACAATTTCTTGAATTTTCATTTGACATTTTCTTGAAATTTTGTGTGTGTGTTTGGCAATCTCATTCATCGAATTCTGAATCCTCATCTCCTGAGCCTATGAAGCGTTTATATGTGAGATCTAATCCGTAGGGCTCACCACCACCACGCAGATGTAGGTCACAGTAGCATTGACTGCTCGTTTTCAAAGTGAACAGTACTTCATCAAATCTGTTGTGACACCAAAATTTGCAACATTGATATATATTGTCCATGTGCTTTACACCGAACACCATTTGTTGATGGTCTCTGATGCTGTGAACTGGATGGTTTTGCATAGCCCTTCTGAAGTGCGGCAAAATCGTAAATTATATTTTGGAATACGATATGCATTCGCCCACACACAGTATGGTCTTCGTGGAAATGACCCTCCCAGTCTTGATTTTTGAGAGCTTCACACCTATCTTTAAAGCTGATTTCTCTCGTGTACTCTAAGTGACTCAAATCATTGAAATTTCGTTTGACGCTCTGAGCCTGCTTATAGATTTGTACCCATTTTTCATCAGCAAACATTTTCAAAATTCGATCAGTGAGCGTACATGGTAGAGGTGAGGCCTCGATGAATTCAACTATTGATGATGTACATCTGACTACTTGCAGACAGCATACATTTTTCAAAGTGTCTACCATGGTGGTGGTGTGTGTGTGGGTATGTGCTTTCTGAAAAAACATTTAAATTCTATCAGATATCTAACTGACTGTAATGGCCCCATGGCAGAGTGTCATGAGAGCCGACAATCAAACAGCGCTTGTCGTCGTGTGGGTTGAGATCGATCTTTGTTTGCTCTACACTAAAAACTTTGTGAGAAAAGGATCGAATACAGCGTTGCGAAGTTATTTTTTCCACATTGTTTTTGAGACTTTCCACATAACCTTCAAAAGTGATGTGATGTTCGACAACGTTGTATTTGACCCTTTGGAATTTTTTTACGGTTTTTCCACCTTGTATCTTATAGGTGTACAACTTTGATCGAAGCCCCACGAAATCTGTCATGATACGACCATTGGCTTCGTCCTTCATCAAGCCGGGTACTTTTTTATTTTCGAGTGGAATGTCAAAGGGGTTGTCGCTTGGGTAGTCGCTCGTATCGAAATTTTTAATGTGACTGCTAATCAAATCCCGAAAAATATCATCGCACTTAATTTCATAAATGAGCGAATCAGTATCCGTATACATCAATTTGCACTGATCGTGTATGTACTTTTCCATCATGAAGCCGTAATGGAAATCGTACACGCACACCTTGGAAATATCGAGAATCGACATTCCTATGTACAAGGGCTCATTGAATAACAAATCCGTCTTTGCCATCTCGATAGCGACGAGGCTCTCGTCGAAAATTGTGCGACTCCTGAAATTTGGACTAGCAATCAGATTTTTTGCGCCATATCGCCCCTCCCACTTGAAGACCATTTTCACCACACGGTGCTTCCGTATGTTTTCCATGGTTTTCTCGAACATTGCGTTATTGGCTAGTTTTTAGTTATTTTTGCCAAAATTAGTTTTTGCTTGAGAGCGTAATTTCGTATTTAATTCAATGTAGGGACGCAGCCACGCCGACTGATTGAATTGCAACACCTTGTGGATTTTCCTGAGTCCAAGGCCCTGTAGTGCACAAGATATTTTCCTTGTTGTACAGCGTGGTCATCAATTTTGGTAATTTCGAGCCTGGCGGTGTACGGTGCTCGGCACACAAGGGCAAATCTTTGTGTTTGTCATGCAGATGTTCGGGGTACTCCACATCGACTTCGAGAATGTAGCCGATGAGCGAGGTGTCCGACACATCGAAATCGGCTGCATTTTCGAGCCATTTAAAGCCATCGTACGGAAGATATTCCATCATGGCCCAACCGTACAGATTATTCACGTCGAGATATAGCAAATAAGTCGACGGTTTGGAGGCGTCATACCTTTCGCCCATGTGCTTGTTATTGGCCGAGGAGAATCTGTTGCAGCACTGATTGATGCCACCACAAATTCTTCGCTCGACAAAGATAAGCATGTCGACGTCTTTCAGTATCTGCAATTTACACTGGGTGTACTTCAACATACAGGACCACGTATTTCCCGGGAGGGTGTAATACCACGCAGGATTCAACCCATACGTCTCGTGGGCGATATTTCGAAAATTTTCGAAATATCCGCCAAGAGCAATATGTAGGTTTTCATGTACAGGTCAGAGTACTCGCCCAGTGTTGTCAAGTTGAACGACCGCCACACGTTCTGCGCATGCTCGTATTCGGCATCAGTGATGCCACAATCGTTCAACTTGTTGTAGAACTGATCGCGCGCCGGCAAACTTGAGCATTCCAATTTCTCCATCGAATCGATGAAATCGTATGGGAATACCCCTTTTCGAGTGAGTAACTCGTACCAGTCGGTATCGAAATGGGCAAATTCGCGCCTTGAAATCTTCAATCAACAGTATGACTGTCGAGTTTCTCCTCACTCGCAAAATAATTTAAACAGCGATCGCAAATGAATTTTTTAAATGTGTCTTTACTGAGTTGGCGATTGAGTAGGCAAGATAAATCCTTTATCCAAACGTAATGGAATTTTATGTCATCGCCGACGGCGTTGTCGTCATCGGCGATTTCCAGTGGTGGTGCCTCGTAATCATTTAATTTCGGGTGATATTCATTTTGAATGAGGAGAAGATTGACATGGCCTAATTTTTGTTTCGTGAGTCGGCTCGGAACAGTAACGAAAAATGCCTCCTTGTTCGCCTGCGGCTGAATCAATTCCAAGGTGTACACATTGATCGATATGTTGTTCAATCACTCAAATTTGGTAATTTGTTTTAATTTCATGGGAAAGTCGATTCCATCCAAGTTCAGTACATTTGAATAGTGAAGGTATGATGATGTTCTAGCGCAATTTTTACCCGATTCAACAGGGTACAAGGCCGAAACGACGGCCCAAGCGAAACACGCATCATCTTTATTTTTCAAATTAATGCAAGCTTTTTTATTCGCAATCGATTTTGGCAGCTCGATGAAAGACGAACCGTTTCCCACGTCCGATTTATTCGTATTGATTTCCAAACTGACAATATTATGAAGACTCCAGCCACTTTCTTTGTCCGCAAATTCCGACAGTTTGTTATGAATTTGATCGATGACATTTTCTAGGAACCACTCTTTCAAAGTTGTACCCCTATCGATAACAACGTTTTCAGTGCTGAAATATTTAAAGTCGCTTATTATTTGTTCTTGATTCAAGGAATTTTTCACGAATTCACCACAAAATGTCGCATTGACTTTTATGATTGGATGTTTTTTCAATAAATTTTGAATTCTGCTTTCGAATAGAATGAATGCATCACCAAAAAATTGCCCAATATATTTATGTTTCAAATTTATAATTATACCGGTGCGTAAACGCGAAGAAAATGCCGATTTCAAGGCCTCCCAGTTTAGGCGAGATGTTAATTTTGATTTGACTCCCTCTCTCACCACCACGTCGACGCCTGGCTGTTGTTGTTGACCTGACTTTTTTTTTATTGAATTTCGGATAATTTTCAAGTGTCCGCATAAAGTTTGTAATTTTCTCAGAGAGCCTATGCAATCCACTGCCGCGATCGCACTATTGATCAGGCGGACGGTGTACTTGCAATGGGCCAGCCAATGTTTGCGTTCTTCATCAGTACAACTCTTTTTGAGGATTTTTTTGGCCTTACGCAACTTGGCTACCATCTCCATACTGTGTGCAACAATAGCGTCAGATGACATGATGATGATGATTATTCAACAGACACACAAAATTTCAAGAAAATGTCAAATGAAAATACAAAGAATTCACTCTTTGTTTCCAACGGCGGCGGCGTCGGCGTCTTCAGGCCTTAGCGATCTCAAACAGCTGCTGCGGATGATTTTGATTGGCAATTTTCTGCTCGCCCCTGTAGATGAGCATATGCTGGGACTCGGTTAATTTGTCGAGGATGGGTTTGAATGCACCAGTCACTCGATTTGGCAGGAATACTTTACAATCCTCCGACTCCACTAGGATGGACTCTCCAAATTTGGTTGTTTTCGCTTCAGCGCCGAGGATCAGATGGCGTTCGTCCTTCGGTAGCTCAGACAACTTCCGCAGGTTCTTCCTGCAAGCCAACGAAATCTTGTTAATTTCGTCGAGGAGATGAAATCATTTGAAAAATGAAAAAAATTCATACACGCTGTATAACTCTCACTCACTCAAAATGAAAAAAATTATGTTTATGATTCACCCCGTGTATGAGAAATAAATATGATGAAAATAAAATATTCGAATATTCGATATAGCAAATGGAACTTTGTGAGAGACACCTTGTATGAGAAGGAATTATGATAAAAAATGCAATGCACATACACACTGTGAGAGAGACACTCTGTATGAGACAAAAAACAAATATGACAAATGAACTTTTCTGAATTTTTTTGAAAAAAAACACGACAAAAAGTGAATCGAAAGAAATAGGCACACTTGAAACACTCGCGAAAAATAAAAAATGAATAACTACTACTACTAACCTTTGCAAATCACGAATCAAATGGCACTCACAATAAAAACAATGCACTTGTATAGAAAAAAAGCGAGAGACAGATGAGCGGCAGAGAGGTACTTGTTGCTTCGAACGCAGACAATGAAATGACGCAGGCTCGCTGTGAACGTACGTATTAACTCTCTGTGTCACGTGGCCCACGCCGTCCACCTCCACGCCGTGTTCGCGTAACCCACGCTGCAAATGTATGCAACGGTCGATCTGGGGAAAACCCAAATTGCGCTATAACAAAAAACAACTCAATTTAGCTCGAGCAGCGTAAACAAAACACCGGATGTGTGTGTGAGATAAAACTCTGCAATTAACTCTGAAAAACAAACTCAAGGTCAAAAATGGATCATCGTGTTTTCTGAGAATTTCGTTCAACTGGAGTAGACAGTAAACAAGCTAGCACGAAACGTGTCTTATGGCTATTTCACGGCGGCGGAGACGTATTTTTTTTTCTTTTGGAATTTCATTCGAGAGCGAGTGAATTAATAATAAGTCCATCATAATTTTCTGTTGTTCTAAGACAGTAGACATTTTTCATATTTAATTTTTTCGTTTTGTCAATTAAGGCGGCGGCCATTTTTTTTCTCTTCCAGCCAATTGCTCTCAACGAATCACGTGACGTTTTTTCTCTTCCAGCCAACTGCTCTCAGCGAATCACGTGACGTTTTTTCTCTTCCAGCCAATTGCTCTCAGCGAATCACGTGAGGAAAGGTTTTTCATAACTTCCGCCATCGCCGCCATGTTTTTTCGCCTTCCGCTCCATCGCCGCCATGTTTTTTTGCAGAAAAGACGCGCGCCACTTAGGGTTAAACGCTTTGACGACCACCCCACCCCCGAAACTCTTCGGCGAACACGTCATCTTCTTCAGCAACCCTCCACCAACGGAAAGAACTCGATGGACGCGGCCATCGAGAGATACCCCGTGTGGAGCAACCTGTGTTCTGGGACATGAAAGTGTCCCAGAAAACAGGTTGTATATCTACTTTATACGATACAGTAACAGCCGGTCACGCGGTCGCCTCCCGCTTTCAGGTTGGCCAACACTGAATAAGATTTTTTTGCCAACTTCTTGCCAACTTACCGCGTTACTTCAAAATAAACATTTAACAGAAATTGAGGATTCGCCTTTCGACCGTGGTGGACCTTGTGATCGGCAGTCAAGTGAATGTGTGTGTCCTTTCATTACAAGATCTGCAGATAAATCAATAAAAATATAGTATGACGTCTAAGGCAAGTAACAATTTGACATCGCAGGGACACCTAAATCCAGCTATCACTAATTTAAATATCACAAGGATGTCGTAGTGTGATATCACAGTAATGACAGAGACATCTATATTCGGCTATTATAGATTTTGATATCTGAGGGATGTCAACGATATGGTATCACAAGCACATCCCATTTTTGACGATATTGACATCCCTGAGATGTGGATGTTTGCCTAGTGTTGACTGGGGGGCAATCCAAAGTGTCAAGCGATCCGTAGTAGTATGGCAACACCGATACGTTTCACCCTAAGTGGCTCGAGTGTTTTCTGCAAAAAAAACATGGCGGCGATGGCGGAAGTTATGAAAAAACGTCCCCTCACGTGATTCGCTGAGGGCTGGAAGAGAATAAACGTCACGTGATTCGCTGAGAGCAATTGGCTGGAAGAGAAAAAAACGTCACGTAATTCGCTGTGTAGAAAAAAATGGCCGCCGCCAAATAGACAAAACAAAAAATATGAAAAATGTCTGTCACTCTTAGAACACAGAAAATTATAAAATTATTACTTCTCTCGCTGAATGTAATGCCAAGACTGATACGTCTCCGCGCGCTGTAGTCGTACACAGCGATGAGCCACATCCGGTGTTTGTTTACTCTCTCTCCAATGAAATTCCAAGAAACACGATTTGGCCTTGGACTTGTTTACTCTCGAGAGGAAATTCCAAGAATAATGCACCACACATCAGTTGCCGTTGTGCGACTCACGACAGTCAGATGTTGTTTTCCCAGGAAAATGATGAGTCAGCAGAGATAAGAAAGTTTAGTTTGAAGCCAAATTGATTCAAGGCGGCATTTTAAGTGTCACACTCTAACCCATGGCATTGTATGTCTGTCTTTTTCTGTTCGCATTTATTGAAATAAATAACGTCAGTTCGAGAAAAATACATTTATTTTTTCAAATAAAAAATTACACTTCAGTGTCATCTTTATTCGAATTTTTGAATATGTATCTTTGTCGAATTGCTTGCAACAGCTTGTACAATGATTTGCCCAGTTGGCATATGAGTGCTAAACATACAAAAAACATAAATCCATCGTAGGCGTCTGTAGGGCATCTTGACGTCGTCGTCGTTACTCGGGGCACTGCAGGCATCGTGCAAGGGGTCACCTCCTCCACCACCTGAGATGCTGGCGGTTGGAGCAAAAACCAGTCAGTTTCTTGGCAAGTTTCGTTGCGGAAGACTTTCCTCAGCTTGTATGCACTCGAATCGAAATTTGAGGGGGATGGCGGGTGGCGGGGAAATTACGGGAATTTTTTGGCAGGTGCGAAAAATCTAAAATCCACGTTTGAGAGAATGCATGTTTCTCACAAGTGTTTATTTCGACTGTCAGTTGTTTATATTAGCATATTCGAATAATTGATATATTGAAATCCGTCAGTTTTCGTGTGTACACCCTGTATAAATAGTCTCAAACCGCTTCATGAGAACTCGGTAGGTAATAATCGAACTTTCAGACATTTCATTCATATAGGTACCACGGTATATTTATTTTATTATCAAAATACTATGAATTTTTGCCAAAGAATCAAACAAACTTCAAGTATTTATCCGCATATGATTTGAGTTTATTTACCATCTCAACATGTCTATGCATGGTCAACGATTTCAAGCAGGTAGGTATTGCTGGCACAGCAGAAATAAGCCCAGTGGCTGGAACGTTTTGAATGCTCAAGTTGATACATATTTGTCATTGCTGTTTCCTCAATACGCCATTATCGATGATATTTAAGAGAATTTCGTATACCGAGAATTTGTTTGCAAAAATCGGAAGTTGAAATATGTAGCGAATTTCTTAAGTGTTTGTGAATAAATTTGGTACAGAAATTTGTTTATTACCATATTTGCGTTCCAAAGAATTCTTGATCACATGATAATGCAATCGAACACCTGAATAAACAAAACCAATCGGATTTTGAGACCAAATCAATCGATTCTGGGTCTGTATTTCACTTTATACCATTGGATTTTATGTCTATCTCCCTTTGCATTCATCATTTGAATAGAGTTTGAAATCGAATAGCTCAGAATGTTCTGGAAATTAGAGTCTGATCACGTGATACCTTGATTGGAGGATGATACAGCAGCACCTATTAGGTAAAAGCTAAACTAACATCGCGGTTATAATTGCCACTTGTCGATTGCTTTTGCGAATTCATACAAAGTTGAATACTGAATAGTTGAAATAGACATGGGCGGGAGATGGCGTGGAAAGACCTTTGGGAAATCACCAAACATTTTTGAGTAAAATTCATGCTTTTTTTTTAATTTAAGTGAGCTCGTGAACGACGAGGGCAATTGTATTGGTCTAGCATCTAACACCTGAAGACAATGTTGGAAAGAGTTGAAATATTCAGATTACACGTGGAAAGTGGAAAACCAACAAATAGACAACGATGGTCTCGTAGCGACGAGGTTCGCATCAAAAAAGTACGATCCTGGGAAGACACCAAACCTGACAAGTACAGGAAAAAAAACATAATTGAAATATTCAAGCGAGTGGGATGATTTCAATTAATCACGTCTTCGAGTATTTCAGAGAAGTAATCGAGTTCGTGAACAAGATTTCCGTTTATAAAAGAAAATAACTTCAAAATGCTGAAGACAGTATCGAGATGACTCGACATATTTCTGAGTGAAGTGTGTGTTATTTCAAATACACCAAGATGGTTCCGCAACGAAGTAGGGTTAAGACATATACATACAGATTTGACACATAGTTGAAACGAATGGGAAGATCGAACTAATCAGATCGGTTTCAATTAAACAATTCTTGTGTCCAGAAAAGTGAGCAAGTTCGTGAGAAAGACATCACCAATGGGACGAATGACTTCAAAATGCTAAAGGCCCTATCAAGATGACTTGACATATTTCAGAGTGGAGTGTGTATTTTTTCAAATACACCAAGATGGTCCCGTAGCGAAGTAGTGTTAAGACGTATACATACAGATTTGATGCGTACTTCAAACGGGTTGAGAAGATCGAATTAATCAGATTCGTTTCAATTCAACAAGTCTTGTGTCCAGAGAAGTGGGAGAGTTCGTGAGAAAGACACCACTGACGAGACGAATTACTTAAAAAGGCTGAAGGCATATGGGTATATGGGCCGCAGTGGTCATGATGGTAGATCAGAGGGACGTGGGTTCGATTCCAAGCATGGTCACTGGTCTCGTGCTAGGAATCGCACGTTAAAAGGTAAGACCTCGTTAATCCTTGGCTCACACAAGTTTCGACTTCTGAGGGTTGTCGTTCGTAAGGGGATGACAGCTAGTTAACAGAAAAACAATTTTAAAACAAACAAAAAAAAACACAAAACAATATTGGCATATGTTTTAGAGAACTACATGTTATTGGTTATGAGTGAAAGTGGTCTCGTAGCGAGGTAGGGGAAAGACATTTGATGCACACTTGCAATGGGCGGGAATTATTCAGATCGGATTCAATGAAACAAGTCTTGTGTAGTGTTCCAGAGAAGTGAGCGAGTCCGTGAGAAAGACACCACCGGCGAGACGAATAACTTCAAAAGGCTGAAGGCATGTTGACATATTCTTTAGAGAACTACATGTTATTGGTTATGAGTGAAAGTGGTCTCGTAGCGAGATAGGGAAAGACATTTGGCGCATACTTGCAATGGGCGGGAATTAATCAGATCGGCTTCAATCAAGCAAGTCTTATATCGAGAGCAGTGAGCAAGTTCGTGAGAAAGACATCTCCAACGAGACGAATAACTTCAAAATGCTGACAGTATCAAGATGACCTGGCATATTTTTGAGTGAAGTGAGTGTTATTTCAAATACACCAAAATGGTTCCGTAGCGTAGTAGGGTTAAGACATTTAACGCATACTTGAAATTGGCGGGAAGATCGAATCAATCAAAGCAGTTTTATTTAAGCAAGTCATGTGTTCAGAGAAGTGAGCGAGTTCATGAGAAAGACATCACCAGCTCAAAAAATCATTACAGCGATAATAGACGTAATGGGTAATCAGTGGAGTATACAGAGTGTATCAAAGAATAATCATCTTTGCAGTTGAAATGTGCAGGGTGCATCAAAAAAGTGATCATGAGGAAAAACATAGCGGATGCTTGTAGAATTCAGTGTAGTGGGTGTGTCAACATATAAAGCGAGGTAATAATAATGATGATTGAAAAAATCGAAAATAGATATAGAAAAAAAAATATGACAGCAATAATTGACGCAACAGGTATTCAATGAAGTATACAGAGTGTATTGAAGAATAATCATAAGAATTAAAAAACATGGCGGATACCCCACCAACATAGAACGGTTATTTAGCGAGTTTAAATGTACAGGATGTATCAAAAAAGTAATAGTGAGGAATAAAAAAACATGGCGGCTGCTTGTCGAATTCAGTGTAGTGGGTGTGTCAACATATACAGTGAGATAATAATAATGATGATTGAAAAAAAACAACAAAAAATTAGTATAGAAAAGAACATGACAGCAATAATTGACGCAATTAGTATTGAATGGAGTATACAGGGTGTATCAATGAATATTCATTGGATGAATGGTTATTTAGCGAGTTGAAATGTACAGTGTGTATAAAAAAGGATTACTGAGGAAAAAAAATATTTTGTTTCAGAGAGCACATGCGCACACCACCATGGTAGACACTTTGAAAAATGTATGCTGTCTGCAAGTAGTTAGATGTACATCATCAATAGTTGAATTCATCGAGGCCTCACCTCTACCATGGACGCTCACTGATCGAATTTTGAAAATGTTTGCCAATGAAAAATGGGTACAAATGTATAAGCAGGCTCAGTGCGTCAGACAAAATTTCAGTGATTTGGACCACTTATAGTACACTAGGGAAATCAGCTTTAAAGATAGGTGTGAAGCTCTCAAAAATCAAGAGTGGGAGGGGCATTTGCACGAAGACCAATACTGTGTGTGGGCGAATGCATATCGTATTCCAAAATATAATTTACGATTTTGTCGCACTTGATATAAAGCATTCAGAAGGGCTATGCAAAACCATTCAGTTCACAGCATCAGAGACCATCAACATATTGTAACGATTTCGAGACCGGCCCCGAGACCGGCCCTGATTTAATTAATTATGCAGCCTCGTTCAACTACAACTGCATATCTGCTGGCGTACGGATAGCCGAGAACAAGCTGGAATAAATCGATTGTTCGATACTATTCGAAGAGCCATCTAGATGAAATGTTCTATACTCCTGAATAATCTAGAGTTGTGAATGGAAACTGCTTGGGAGTATATAAGCGGGACAGTCAGAATGGAGAGTTAGTTACAGTTCCAGAGTTCGCTGATAGATAGCCACAGTAGAAATAAATTGAAATAGTAAATGTTTTAGTGAATAATTGTTGTAAATAGTGTTTTAAATGAATTAGGAAAATTAGTTAGTGCAGTTTTAATACATTTGTTGTCAGAAGTCGGATGTTTAATATAAACAAGTGTTAAAGTGTTCGTCGCGTTGAAAAACTGATAGACATTTATCGCGCCTAGTAGACAGTTAGTGACCCGTTGAACATTTGAGTGCAAAGTGGACAGTTTTGCGCGTCGCGGGATAATAAACTGAAAACTTTTGGTGTGAAATAAATAATAGACTGATATTCCGGTTAAAAACGATAAAAGACAAAATGTTTCCGAGGAGAGTTCACCTGGTTGAGCTAAAAGTAAGTGAATTGAAGCAAGAGTTAGAGGAGCGGGAGTTAGAAACAACTGGAAAAAAAGCCGTACTCCAGAAAAAACTTGCAGATGGACTGATTGAAGAAGGAGAAGACCCCGAAACGTTTTTATTCGAAGTCTCAGGAATCGACTTGAGTTCAATTATGAATAAACTCGAAGAAACTAGCAAGTCTCTGAAAGACGAACTCCAACAAAATTCGAATAGTTTGAAGGAAGAACTTCAACAAAATTCGGTGAGTCTTGAAGATAAATTTCTACAAAATTCAAAGAGTCTGGAGAAAAAATTTCTAGAAAAATTTAGAAGAAAAGCTTCACGAAAATTCGAAAAATTTAGAAGTGAAGCTTCTAGAAAGGTCGGAGAATTTGAGAGAAGAGCTTCTAGAAAATTCGAGAAGCTTGAAAGAAGAAGTTTGCAGTGTGGCGAATCGGTTGGAAGAAAGAATGGGAACTGTTGAAACAGAGATGGAGAAAATCAAAGATGAAAAGGAAGAAGAAATGAAAAAAATTAAGGAAACGCTCCACGATGAGATAAAGGAAAAATTTAGTGAGCTAGAAAAACGAATGGATTCTGTGCACATTCCAGAAATTTCCAACAGAAATTCAATGCCGGATCTGAGTACCAACTTGGAGGAAGTTCAAAAAGACATCAAAGATTTCAAGGTCAGTTCGGAACCAGGAAAGCTCTCATTGAAACCGCCTCAGTTCGACGGAAATACTCCATGGTCAAACTACCACCGACAATTCGAAGCTGCTGTCAAAGCAAATGGATGGAATGCTGGGGAAAAAGCTTTAGCATTGACACTGGCATTGCGTGGCGAAGCAACAAATATTTTACAAACGCTCACCGCCCAACAACAGGAAGACTATGAACAGCTGGTAAAACACTTGGAACTTCGCTATGGCCAAGCCCACCTTGAACACGTATATCACTCACAGCTGAAGAATCGATGCCAGAAATCAAGCGAATCGTTGCAAGAATTTGAAGCAGATATTGCACGCTTGGTTCGTCTTGCGTACCCAGCTACACCGGAAAATATAATGGAGCGACTAGCGGTCCAGGCATTTTTGGATAGACTTCGTGACCAGGAAACCCGGCAAGCCCTAACACTAGCTCGCCCCGTACATCTCGTGGATGCATTGGCACGCGCTCTGGAATTCGAAGCAGCAAAGCAATCCTGTAAAAGCCAGAGTAGAGTCCGGATGATCGAGGAAGATCCACAGCCACAGGAGCCCGCTGATATCGAGGCTGTCATGAGGAAATTAATGAAGGAAGTCCTGCCTGAAAGAAAACAAATAAAGTGCTGGAATTGCGGGAAAATTGGGCATGTGCGTAGCAAATGCCCAATTTTTAAAGAAGCGACACCGACACAGGAAAACTAAAGAAGGTCGATGAGGAGGGGCAGTCGTCGGCCTGTATCCAGCAAGCCCCAAATAACAACGCATATGTCGCTGTCCTTCAACGACAGAACAAAGGTGTTTTTGTAGACGGTCTCATCAACAACGAGCCTCGCACCATGCTGCTTGATACAGGTGCGACTAGGACAATCCTTGGACCTACATTTGCCAAAACACCGGCAAGAATTGAATCGTCGAATTGGAAGCTACGCACAGCAACTGTGTATGGTGAACTTCCAATTGAACTGACTTTGGGCAGCACTAAAGTGAAACGCCGGGCTCTAGTAGCGGATATCGAGGACGAGGTAATAATTGGAATGGGCATTATGAATTCTAGAGGATTCGAGCTGAATTTTAAAGACGGCGTCCTTCGTGTGAACGGAGAAGAGCTGGTACTTCATGGGAGAAATGAAGAAATGGTTCGAGTTCTGCTGGCTGAAGACGTAAGCGCACCGGAGAGGGCTGAAACCATTTTGGAGGCTCGCCTGGATGGAGGTGCGAGCAGTGGAAACGTGGTGATGTTCGAGCCCAAGCTACATGATGAGAAAATTGGACGAGGAATGGCACTAGGAAAAACCTTGTTGCGTGCTGATAAATTTGTGCCAGTGAGGGTAATGAATGTCAATTATTACCCGGTGACCTTGAAGAAGGGAACAATTTTGGGGCACTGCTCGTCAATTTCCTCTGTGATTAGGAGTGTACGCGGCACTGTTAGCCAAGCCAGTAACATGCCAGCAGAATTGGAGAAGTTGGTTGCTATTTCGTCCAAGGACATGGGACCAGCACAAAAGACCAAACTGAGGGAACTAGTCAGGAAGTATCAGGAAATCTTCGATACCGGAGTAGGCAAAGGCGGTAGAACAAAGGTGGTTCAGCACAAGATAGATACTGGAAATGCCCGACCAATCAGGCAATCAGCCAGAAGACTTCCTCTCGCCAAAAAGGAGGAGGCTGACAAAATAGTCTGCGACATGGAGAAAGACGGAGTCATCGAGCCATCCGACAGTCCCTGGTCCTCTCCAGTCGTGCTGGTGAAGAAGAAAGATGGATCAACACGGTTTTGCGTAGACTACCGTCAACTAAACAACGTGACGAAAAAGGACAGCTACCCTCTCCCAAGGATAGACGACACGCTAGACACGCTGGCTGGATATACGATTTTCTCGACCCTAGATTTGAAGAGCGGATACTGGCAAGTAGAACTGGCCCAGGAAGATCGAGAAAAGACAGCTTTTACCATCGGCTCCGGATTATGGCAGTTTACAGTAATGCCATTCGGCCTCTGCAATGCTCCAGCCACGTTCGAAAGATTGATGGAGACGGTTTTGAAAGGACTATCATGGAAGACGTGTCTGGTGTATCTCGATGACATTATTGTGGTTGGCAGATCGTTCGAGGACCATGTAAAAAACTTGGAAGAGGTATTTCAGCGACTGAGAAGCTCCGGACTGAAACTGAGCCCTAAGAAATGTCATCTGTTTCAAAAAGAAGTACGTTATCTCGGCCACGTTGTCTCTGGGAAAGGAGTGGCAGTAGATGAGCAGAAGATCAAAGCTGTTAAGGAATGGCCCGTTCCGAAAGACATTCACCAGCTTCGAAGTTTTCTTGGATTGTGCACTTACTATCGCCGATACGTGCTGGGATTTGCTAACATCGCAAAACCACTGACCAGGCTCACGGAAGGACAAACAAAGTTCCAGTGGTCAGATGAATGCCAAGATTCATTCAGGAAGTTGAAAGGAGCTTTGATCAACGCACCAATCCTGAGCTACCCCCTTCCAGACGGGAAATTCATTTTGGACACGGACGCCAGTAACGTGGGATTTGGAGCTGTCCTGTCTCAGATTCAAGAAGGACAAGAGAAGGTCATCGGTTACTTCAGCAAGACCCTCAGTAAACCGGAGCGGAATTACTGTGTCACCAGGCGGGAACTGTTGGCTGTTGTCAAGGGAGTTGAGCACTTCTACAAGTACGTGTATGGACGAAGATTCCTACTGAGAACTGACCATGCAGCTCTCAAATGGCTCCTACAGTTTAAGAATCCCGATGGTCAAGTGGCACGCTGGATTGAGGGGCTCCAGGAATTCGACTTTGAGATCGAACATCGGGCGGGGACCAGCCATAAGAATGCGGATGCCCTATCGCGAAGACCATGTCCAGACGACTGTTCGCACTGCCGACGAACAGAGGAAAAGGAGTCGACACTCTGCAGAACCACGGCGGTCGATGATAACTGGAATGACCACAAGATCCAGAAAGACCAAGAGAAAGATCCAGATCTTGGTCTAGTCATCGGCTGGAAGAAGAGTGAGCGAAGACCGTCGTGGCAGGAAATAGCCAGTTGTTCTCCAGTCGTTAAAACTTACTGGGCCCAATGGAACTCTTTCACCTTAGACAATGGAGTCTTGACGCGTGTGTTGGAGCCGGAGGATGGCGGGGAAGAAAGAAGTCAGGTAGTAGTTCCCAGGAGCAGAAGACAGGAAGTGCTCCGAGAAATCCATGATGGGGTCACCGGAGGACATCTGGGAGTGACGAAGACCCTCCAGAAAGTTAGGCAACGGTTCTACTGGGCCAATTGTCAAGCTGACGTCAAGGACTGGTGCAGAAAATGTGCTTTATGCGCTGCCAGTAATGGGCCTCGAATAAGACCTAAGGCCCCGATGCGCCAGTACAATGTGGGCAGCCCATTCGAAAGGATCGCCATTGACATCGCTGGCCCGTTCCCACAATCTGAACACGGGAACAAGTACATCCTTGTGGCGATGGATTACTTCAGCAAGTGGGCCGAAGCCTATGCCCTGCCCAACCAAGAAGCCATCACCGTTGCCGACGTCTTGGTGAAGGAGTAGATTTGTCGATTCGGTGTCCTGTTAGAGCTGCATTCGGATCAAGGCAGGAATTTCGAGTCAAACCTGTTCCAGGAGATGTGTCAGATGCTGAACATCCGGAAAACGAGGACCACAGCTCTACATCCGCAGTCCGATGGAATGGTGGAGCGGATGAATAAGACGATAAACCGCCACCTGTCCAAGGTAGTCTCTGACCACCAGAAGGATTGGGACCAGTACCTCCATCTGTTCCTGATGGCGTATCGTTCCGCAGTTCATGAGTCAACCGGCCAAACCCCTGCTAGTGTTATTATGGGCCGAGAGCTGCGACTTCCATGTGACCTGAAGTTTGGGACGCCACCAGGATAAGACACTGCGGGAGATGACTACGTCAGCAAACTGAGACAGAGAATGGACGACATCCATGAACGGGACGGTTTGAACATCCAGAGTGCCAGCGACAGAATGAAGGAGACCTACGACATCAAGACGGATGCTGGTGGATATCAGACAGGTGACCTTGTCTGGCTATACAACCCTAAACGTCGCCGAGGACTATCACCGAAACTTCGGAACTCGTGGGAAGGTCCATATAAGATCATGAAAAGGATAAACGACCTCGTCTACCGCATATATAAGCCACCACGAGGAAAACCTAGGGTAGTCCACTTCAATAGGTTGTCCCCTTACGCCGGAAACCACGATCAAGTCCGCACAGTCAGATCACCGGTGGACGAAATGACGTTTCAGAGGTTCATGTCCCTGTACTCGAACGGACAGAAAGTTCAATATGGGGTAACCCGAGAGGAGTCACGAGATCTTTTCAAGGTGCCTGCCAATTACGCGTTAGCTCACTGTGTGGCAGAAGATCTCCAAATGTCCAGAGGCATTGCAGTAGTTTTCTCCAAGAAGTTCGGTCGAATCCAGGAACTGAGAGAACAGAACCCGGAAGTTGGAGGGGTGTTACAGCTGAGGAAAGGCCAGAGAAACATCTACTATCTGGTTACCAAGAAGCATTCTCGAGATAAGTCGTCTTATGAAGATGTTTGGAAGAGCCTTACGAGATTGAGAGACACGATGCTGGACCAGAATATTGTGGACCTGGCAATCCCAAAATTGGCCTGTGGGCTTGATGGGCTGGACTGGAGAGTTATAAGAAGCATGTTGAAGACAATATTCAGATCCAGCGGCATCAAAATTCTGGTGTGCTGCAACCATCTTCCTCGACCCAACTTGAAGACTGTGGAGTGCTACTTCCATCGAACGTCCAGGTGCAGACATGGAGAATCTTGCAGCTATCTTCACACTCCAAGAATGACGTTTCGGGGCGAAACGTCTTTAAGAAGGGGGCAATGTAACGATTTCGAGACCGGCCCTGATCTAATTAATTATGCACCCTCGTTCAACTACAACTGCATATCTGCTGGCGTACGGAACGCCGAGAACAAGCTGGAATAAATCGATTGTTCGATACTATTCGAAGAGCCATCTAGATGAAATGTTCTATACTCCTGAATAATCTAGAGTTGTGAATGGAAACTGCTTGGGAGTATATAAGCGGGACAGTCAGAATGGAGAGTTAGTCACAGTTCCAGAGTTCGCTGATAGATAGCCACAGTAGAAATAAATTGAAATAGTAAATGTTTTAGTGAATAATTGTTGTAAATAGTGTTTTAAATAAATTAGGAAAATTAGTTAGTGCAGTTTTACTACAATATGGTGTTCGGTGTAAAGCACATGGACAATATATATCAATGCTGCAAATTTTGGTGTCACAACCGATTTGATGAGGTGTTATTCACTCTGAACACGAGCAGCCAATGCTACTGTGACCTACATCTGCGTGGTGTTGGTGAGCCAATAGGATCTCGCGTACGAACCCCAAATCCCATTCAAAATCCCACATATTTTTGGAGTTCATTTTTGTATAAAAAAAGGTTCACTTTTTTATGCAAAAAAGTGTCACTGTTTTATGCAAAAACTTACACTTTTTTTATGCAAAAACTAACTTTTTTTAATGAAAAAAAGTGTCACTTTTTTATTCAAAAAGCGCCTATTTTTTGCCTTAAAAAGTAACACTTTTATTGACATGGCGGAAAAAGCTGAGTGAAAGCTGAGTGATTCACTCAGCCACTCAGCTTTCACTGAAAATGCTTCACTGAAATCGTACCACCATGTCAATAAAGGTGTCACTTTTTTTCATCCAAAAATACATGTATTCTTATGGGAAAATGGTAATTTTTTCGATAAAAAAAAATTATCAAAAATTGACAGTGGAAAAAGCTGAGTGAAAGCTTTGTGAACCTGAGTGAATGCTGAGTGACTCAAAAATCACTGAAAACGCTTCACTGAAATCGTTCCACCATGTAAATTTTGGGTGTTTTTTTTTATCGAAAAAAGTGCATCTTTTTTGCCTCAAAAGTGACACTTTTTGCATGAAAAACGTGAAAATGTAGTTTTTGATGCAAAAAAGTATCGTTTTTGAGCCAAAAAAGTGCCTGTTTTTTCCCCTAAAAAGTGACACTTTTATTGACAAGGTGGAAAAAGCTGCAAAATCGTGCTCTTTTTTTATGCAAATAAGTGACTCTTTTTTCGATAAAAAAAAACACCCAAAATTGACATAGTGACTCACTCAGCTTTCACTCAGCTTTTTCCACCATGTCAATGAAAGTGTCACTTTTTAGGAAAAAAAACAGGCACTTTTTTTACTCAAAAACGATACTTTTTTGCATCAAAAACTGCATTTTCACGTTTTTCATGCAAAAAGTGTCACTTTTGAGGCAAAAAAGAGGCACTTTTTTCGATAAAACAAAAAACCCAAAATTTACATGGTGGAAAGATTTCAGTGAAGCGTTTTCAGTGATTTTTGAGTCACTCAGCATTCACTCAGCTTTTTCAACCATGTCAATTTTCGATCATTTTTTTTATCGAAAAAATGACCATTTTCCCATAAGAATACATGTGACACCTTTATTGACATGGTGGTACGATTTCAGTGAAGCATTTTCTGTGCATTCGCCCACACACAGTATTGGTCTTCGTGCAAATAACCTTCCCAGTCTTGATATTTGAGAGCTTCACACCTATCTTTAAAGCTGATTTCCCTAGTGTACTATAAGTGGTCTAAATCACTGAAATTTCGTCTGACGCTCTGAGCCTGCTTATAGATTTGTACCCATTTTTCATTGGCAAACATTTTCAAAATTCGATCAGTGAGCGTCCATGGTAGAGGTGAGGCCTCGATGAATTCAACTATCGATGATGTACATCTGACTACTTGCAGACAGCATACATTTTTCAAAGTGTTTGCCATGGTGGTGTGCGCATGTGCTCTCTGAAACAAAATATTTTTTTTCCTCAGTTATCCTTTTTTTATACACCCTGTACATTTCAACTCGTTAAATAACCGTTCATCCAATATTCTTTGATACACCCTGTACACTCCATTCAATACTAATTGCGTCAATTATTGCTGTCATGTTCTTTTCTATACTCATTTTTTGTTGTTTTTTTTCAATCATCATTATTATTATCTCGCTGTATATGTTGACACACCCACTACACTGAATTCGACAAGCAGCCGCCATGTTCTTTTCCTCATGATTCCTTTTTTGATACACCCTGCACATTTCAACTCGCTCAATAACCGTTCTGCGTTTGTGGGGTATCCGCCATGTTATTTCTTTCTTATGATTATTCTTCAATACACTCTGTATACTTCATTGAATACCTGTTGCGACAATTATTGCTGTCATATTTTTTTCTTATATATCTATTTTTCGATTTTTTCAATCTTCATTATTATTATCTCGCTGTATATGTTGACACACCCACTACACTGAATTCTATAAGCAACCGCCATGTTTTTCCTCATGATTACTTTTTTGATACACCCTGCACGTTTCAACTCGCTAAATAACCGTTCTACACTGGGACTCTGATGATTAGAAATGTTTCATAGCATCGAAATGTGTCGAGAATGTGACGTCATAATCGAACGTTAGAAATGGGAAGCATAGTACCGATATTACGAATATGACGTCACATTTCGATTCTACAAAACATTTCTAATCATCGGAGTCCGGGGGCTGTGTTGGCGGGGTATCCGCCATGTTTTTTCTTTCTTATGATTATTCTTCAATACACTCTGTATACTTCATTGAATACCTGTTGCGTCAATTATTGCTGCCATGTTTTTTCTATATGTATTTTCGATTTTTTTAATCATCATTTTTATCCCACTTTATATGTTGGCACATCTGGTATACTGAATTCGATTATTATTCTTTGATACACTGTATACTCCACTGATTACCCATTACGTCTATTATCGCTGTCATGATTTTTTGAGCCGGTGATGTCTTTCTCACGAACTCGCTCACTTTTCTGAACACATGACTTGCTTAAATAAAACTGCTTTGATTGATTCGATCTTCCTGCCAATTTCAAGTATGCGTCAAATGTCTTAACCCTACTACGCTACGGAACCATATTGGTGTATTTGAAATAACACACACTTCACTCAATAATATGCCAGGTCATCTTGATACTGTCTTCAGCATTTTGAAGTTATTCGTCTCGTTGGAGATGTCTTTCTCACGAACTTGCTCACTGCTCTCGACATAAGACTTGCTAGATCGAAGCCGATCTGATTAATTCCCGCCCATTGCAAGTATGCGCCAAATGTCTTTTCCTACCTCGCTATGAGACCACTTTCACTCATAACCAATAACATGTAGTTCTCTAAAACATATGCCAATATTGTTTTGGTTTTTTTTTGTTTGTTATAAAATTGTTTTTCTGTTAACTAGCTGTCATCCCCTTACGAACGACAACCCCCAGAAGTCGAAACTTGTGCGAGCCAAGGATTAACGAGGTCTTACCTTTTAACGTGCGATTCCTAGCACGAGACCAGTGACCATGCTTGGAATCGAACCCACGTCCCTCTGATCTACCATCATGACCACTGCGGCCCATATACCCATATGCCTTCAGCCTTTTTAAGTAATTCGTCTCGTCAGTGGTGTCTTTCTCACGAACTCTCCCACTTCTCTGGACACAAGACTTGTTGAATTGAAACGAATCTGATTAATTCGATCTTCTCAACCCGTTTGAAGTACGCATCAAATCTATATGTATACGTCTTAACACTACTTCGCTACGGGACCATCTTGGTGTATTTGAAAAAATACACACTCCACTCTGAAATATGTCAAGTCATCTTGATAGGGCCTTTAGCATTTTGAAGTCATTCGTCCCATTGGTGATGTCTTTCTCACGAACTTGCTCACTTCTCTGGACACAAGAATTGTTTAATTGAAACCGATCTGATTAGTTCGATCTTCCCGTTCGTATCAACTATGTGTCAAATCTGTATGTATATGTCTTAACCCTACTTCGTTGCGGAACCATCTTGGTGTATTTGAAATAACACACACTTCACTCAGAAATATGTCGAGTCATCTCGATACTGTCTTCAGCATTTTGAAGTTATTTTCTTTTATAAACGGAAATCTTGTTCACGAACTCGATTACTTCTCTGAAATACTCGAAGACGTGATTGATTGAAATCATCCCACTCGCTTGAATATTTCAATTATGTTTTTTTTCCTGTACTTGTCAGGTTTGGTGTCTTCCCAGGATCGTACTTTTTTTGATGCGAACCTCGTCGCTACGAGACCATCGTTGACTATTTGAATTAACATGAACTTCACTCAAAAATATTCCAACCTTCGAAGTCATTTATTTCTTCGGCGTAAGTTGGTTTTCCACTTTCCACGTGTAATCTGAATATTTCAACTCTTTCCAACATTGTCTTCAGGTGTTAGATGCTAGACCAATACAATTGCCCACGTCGTTCACGAGCTCACTTAAATTTAAAGCATGAATTTTACTCAAAAATGTTTGGTGATTTCCCAAAGGTCTTTCCACGCCATCTCCCGCCCATGTCTATTTCAACTATTCAGTATTCAACTTTGTATGAATTCGCAAAAGCAATCGACAAGTGGCAATTATAACCGCGATGTTAGTTTAGCTTTTACCTAATAGGTGCTGCTGTATCATCCTCCAATCAAGGTATCACGTGATCAGACTCTAATTTCCAGAACATTCTGAGCTATTCGATTTCAAACTCTATTCAAATGATGAATGCAAAGGGAGATAGACATAAAATCCAATGGTACAGTGTGACCCATTTAAGATGAAAGCACCCTTATAAAACTTACATTTTTCAACCGATTGGAATGATTTTTTTTTTTGTTAGGTAGATATTCAAAAAGTCTATTAGGACACCAAATATCATGAATAAATCTCAATTTCCAGGGCCAACTAATCTTATTTTTCAAGGTCAAAAATCTAAAAAAATTACTAGCGATTTTTTTAGAAAAAATCTGACTACACCACTGGATTCGCGACATTTTCAAATGATTTACATGTAACTTACGTTGGAATGCATCAATCAATAAAAAAGTTATAAAGGAATGAAATTTGAAAAATATGCCGTTTAATCAACCCACCAATTCATGTTCAGGAATTTTATGAAAATTCTGTATACTCCAATGGATTCAGGATGTCTTGAAATATTACTGATCACAGTTTCATCGAAATCTGTTCAGTAATAAAAAAGTTATAAAGGAATAAAATTTGAAAAATATGTTGTTCAATGGAATTTTAGCAACGTTCTTACTACACCACTGGATTAGGGGCAATATTCAACAAAATATTATTCAAATAAAATTCATGAAACGTTTATGGGAGAATCAATTTCCTTTCATATGTATGTCGAACCATATCAATCAATCAGTTTATCACAACAAACTTTAGTGTCAATAATTTCAAATGAATCTACAAAAAATAACTGTAAGTACATTTTTCTAATTGCTACAAACTAGCGGAAAACAATCTTTTATTCACAATCAATGTAAAAATAGAAACCAAGAAGATACCGAATTGAAAAATAAATGAGTGCAATTCATATTCTGGTGGCCTTCACCAAACTTCCATCCAATTCAATGCATTTATCATATCGCTTACGAATATTTTTTAAAGTATTCCTCAATTGTTGTGGAGTAATTGCATCGCAAGCTTGCTGAATTCTGGTGCACAGTTCCACTCGATTCCTTGGTCGTGATTTGTAAACCTTTTGTGTAACATAACCCCAAAGGAAAAAATCGAGTGAAGTAAGGTCAGGCGATCTTGGTGGCCATCCAATTAATGTACTCCCCCTTCCTATCCAACGATTAGGGTAATTTTGATTCAGCCAATTCTTCACAATTCCCGCATTATGTATGGAACAACCATCTAACTGAAAATATAAATTTCTTGTTTCTGCAAGGGGAAGTTCATCTATTGCGTCCGAAAATTCATTCCTTAAAAATTGTAGGAAAATTGCGCCATTCATGTTGCCGTCGAAAAAGAATGGTCCAATTATCCTTTCATTCAGTATTCCACACCAAACGTTCACTTTTTCTGAATACTGCCTTTTACAGTTTATCACCCAGTTAGGATTTTCAGTGGCCCAATAGCGAATATTTTGTGATGAAACCACTCCATTTGTTGTGAAACTAGCTTCATCACTAAATAAAATTTTCTTTAAAAATTGCCTGTCATTAAGATACTCGCCCTGGGCCCATAAGCAGAATTCCAATCGTTTTTCTTGATCACCTAGTTCCAGAGTATGTAAAAACTTTGGTTTAAATGGCCTCAATTTACTTTTCTTCAGACATCACCTAATATTCTCCCTAGGTAAGTTTAAATCTAAGCTGCCAACCCTCAAACTACTATTTGGATTATTTCTGAAGTAATCTAATATAGTCTGGTTATTTTCGTTCCTTCTTCGTATATTGTTCTTTGAAATATATGTGGTTACTGCTCCAGTCCGATTGAAAACTTGGTTTATTTTATGTACCGTGCTGTTATTTATGGCTGGACGATTTGGGTGTCTTTCATTGAATATTCTAGTTACTTCTCTTTCACTCCGATAATCATCACCGGAAAGACGTATAATTTCGATTTTTTCTTGAATTGACAATTGAGCCATTATCTGTTTTTATTTTGGAACACAAATTATTCAGTTCACTAATGGTGCGTAACAAAATGACAATTCATGCGCAAATAAATAGATGAGAAACTGTAAGTCACAGCTAACTTGTTTATTTCATTAATGCATTCTGAATAACAGGCTGTTAAAATTGCAACTCTCATTTTTTGCTATTCAACAAAAGGAAAAAATCACAGCTGATGTTACCTACTGGAATGATAATAATTATTATCCATTGCATATTTTATTTCGTTATAATTTCTATTGGGAGTACATTAGACTTGTCTTATATTGTTGAAATTGTTTTCATGAAGATTAACCAGGAGTTCTCTCCTGATTGTACTTGTTTATGTATCCACTCCACTTCGAGAAATACCTATAGACTATTTTTACCATCATGATTTTCAGATGTTATAATTGTACGACATTGCAATAATCACCCCAATAATTTTTTCAATAATCAACAGTGGTGTAGTAAGAACGTTGTTAAAATTTCATTTTACAACATATTTTTCAAATTTTATTCCCTTATAACTTTTTTATTACTGAACAGATTTCGATGAAACTGTGACCAGTGATATTTCAAGACATCCTGAATCCAGTGGTGTATTCAGAATTTTCATGAAATTCCTGAACATGAATTGATGGGTTGATTAAACGGCATATTTTTCAAATTTCATTCCTTTATAACTTTTTTATTGATTGACGCATTCCAACGTAATTTACATGTAAATCATTTGAAAATGTCGCAAATCCAGTGGTGTAGTCAGATTTTTTCTAAAAAAATCGCTAGTAATTTTTTTAGATTTTTGACCTTGAAAAATAAGATTAGTTGGCCCTGGAAATTGAGATTTATTCATGATATTTGGTGTCCTAATAGACTTTTTGAATATCTACCTAACAAAAAAAAATCATTCCAATCGGTTGAAAAATGTAAGTTTTATAAGGGTGCTTCCATCTTAAATGGGTCACACTGTATAAAGTGAAATACAGACCCAGAATCGATTGATTTGGTCTCAAAATCCGATTGGTTTTGTTTATTCAGGTGTTCGATTGCATCATCATGTGATCAAGAATTCTTTGGAACGCAAATATGGTAATAAACAAATTTCTGTACCAAATTTATTCACAAACACTTAAGAAATTCGCTACATATTTCAACTTCCGATTTTTGCAAACAAATTCTCGGTATACGATATTCTCTTAAAAATCATCGATAATGGCATATTGCGGAAACAGCAATGACAAATATGTATCAACTCGAGCATTCAAAACGTTCCAGCCACTGGGCTTATTTCTGCTGTGCCTGCAATACCTACCTGCTTGAAATCGTTGACCATGCATAGATATGAATGTTGAGATGGTAAATAAACTCAAATTATATGCGGATAAATACTTGAAGTTTGTTTAATTCTTTGGCAAAAATTCACATAGTATTTTGAAAATAAAATAAATATACCGTGGTACCTATATGAATGAAATGTCTGAAAGTTCGATTATTACCTACCGAGCTCTCATGAAGCGGTTTGAGACTATTTATACAGGGTGTACTAACGAAAACTGACGGATTTCAATATATCAATTATTCGAATATGCTAATATAAACAACTGAAAGTCGAAATAAACACTCGTGAGAAACATGCATTCTCTCAAACACTTAGGCTTGGATTTTAGATTTTTCGCACCTGCCACAAAATTCCCGGTAATTTCGCTAAAATATCGTATCGTATGGGTGTGGTGGAGATAGGAGGACTAAACGTTGCTTTTTACGACTTACCAAACATGTCCCCGCCACCCGCCATCCCCCTCAAATTTCGATTCGAGTGCAAACAAGCTGAGGAAAGTCTTTCGCAACGAAATTTGCCAAGAAACTGACTGGTTTTTGCTTCAACCGCCAGCATCTCAGGTGGTGGAGGAGGTGACCCCTTGCACGATGCCTGCAGTGCCCCGAGTAACGACGATGACGTCAAGATGCCCTACAGACACCTACGAGGGATTTATGTTTTTTGTATTTTTAGCACTCATATGCCAACTGTGCGAATCATTGTACAAGCTGTTGCAATCAATTCAACAATAATACATATTCAACAATTCGAACAAAGATGGCACTGAAGTGTAATTTTTTATTTGAAAAAATAAATGTATTTTTCTCGAACTGACGTTATTCATTTCAATAAATGCGAACAGACAAAAACAGACATACAATGCCTTGGGTAAGAGTGAGACACTTAAAATGTCTTGAATCGATCAATTTGGCTTCAAACTAAACTTTCTTATCTCTGCTGACTCATCATTTTCCTGGAAAAACAACATCTGACTGTCGTGAGTAACACAACGGCAGCTGATGTGTGCATTATTCTTGGAATTTCCTCTCGAGAGTGAACAAGTCCAAGGCCAAATCGTGTTTCTTGGAATTTCATTGGAGAGAGAGTAAACAAATACCGGATGTGGCTTATCGCTGTTTACGACTACAGTGCGCGAAGACGTATCAGTCTTGGCATTACATTCAGCGAGAGAAGTAATAATTTTATAATTTTCTGTGTCCTAAGAGTGACAGACATTTTTCATATTTTTTGTTTTGTCAATTTGGCGGCGGCCATTTTTTTTACACAGCGAATCACGTGACTTTTTTTTTTCTTCCAACCAATTGCTCTCAGCGAATCACGTGACGATTTTTTCTCTTCCAGCCAATTTCTCTCAGCGAATCACGTGAGGGGACGTTTTTTCATAACTTCCGCCATCGCCGCCATATATTTTTGCCTTCCGCTCCATCGCCGCCATGTTTTTTTGCAGAAACGCAGCTGACGACCCCTCATCCCCGAAACTCTTCGGCAAACACGTCATCTTCTTCAGCAACCCTCCACCATGAAAAGTGAGGCCGTATCGGTGCTGCCATACTACTACCCGTGATGATGGATGCATGGCAGTGGGGATGCACCGTCGATAACGGAGTCTTCAGCATTGTAAGGCGGCTTCGGCAGGGTAGGATTTAGCGTTGCCTTATACAGGAACCATGGGTTAGACATGAGAAGATAACAGAGGGAGAATGCAGAGAGCTTATTTACAGCAGATCAGCAGAGGTTCCTTGGGCCTGTATAACCATAACAAAACACATAAAAATACTGCCGCTAACAAATTTCTGTTCCAGGTAGAGAACGGGAACTTCCCATCGGACCACCCTGAACCACCACGCTAATGCCCATCACATCCCTCGGGGCAGCAGCGACACTAACGAAAGAGGTGAAAATCTACTACAATTCATGATAGATAACAACCTGGACACGCTGAATGTAGGAAACAAACCCACCTTCATTACAAAAAACAGGAAGGAGGTACTCGACGTAACAATAGCCACAACTTATATATGTGAGTAATCTTGTTACAGAATGGCACATATCTGATGATGTAAGTTGCTCGGATCACAGTTACATTAACTTCATGATAAAGAGTGACATCTACAAAGAGACTTATCGGAGCCCTCGGAAAACGAAGTTGGAAGCGTTGAAGCGTACAGAGCAGACCTAAGTCGCAAACTCCAAGAAACGCATCGTTCGATAAATACAGAGACAGAGCTGGCTGTGGGAGAAATGACGCAGCCATCTCTACGTTTGACAAGCACTGCCCATCACAAGGAACACCACCAGGAAGGTGCCCAGGTGGCACAAAGAACTTGCAGAACTGAGGAAGCAAGCCGGAAAAGAATTCAATAGAGCCAAAAAAATGGGAGGTGGTATGAATACAAGAACGCCTTGTCTATTTTCAAATGAACAAATCCAAGAAAGACTACTGGAGGAGACACTGTGAGGAGAAGGCTCTCGAGAGTATGCTAGACTCCAGAAAGTACTCTCGAAGGATACACAACAAGTAATATAATCTCTGAAAAATGAAAAAGGTGAGGAGAAGAAACAATTAAAGAACTACTAAGAGTTCACTTCTCTGGGGCACAGATGGATCAGATACGTTATGGGAAACCCGGAAGTACGGGAGACTTTGAAGAGAGGTTTCAGCATAGGCTTGGACATAGCAAAGATGGTCGTGACCTATGACAAATTTGAATGGGCAATAAGCACATTTGAACACTTCAAATCACCGGGACCAGACGGGATCTACCCTGCAATGCTGCAGAAGATACCCGAAGAACTGCAAATCAGACTCTGTAACGTACTCAGAGGCAGTCTCTGTCCCTTCGGGTATATACCAAAACCATGGCGGCAAGTTAGGGTTACCTTTATACCGAAACCTTGAAAAGCTGGACAGGATTCGGCAAAGTCCATAAGAGCAACAAGACTTATGTCATTTGTAATTAAGACTTTGGAGAAGCTAGTGGATAGACATATTAGGGACGGTGTGCTGGTGGAAAGACTACTGCACCGCGAACAATATGCCTACAGGACTGGCTGTTCAACGGAGACAGCACTCCACTAACTAGTAACTCTAACTATATAAACTCGATCTCTAGAACTCTCAGACACAGAGAAATCGAGGAACCATGTGTGGCCTGGATATACTGATATAATGAGAAACCGCGACTGATACATATCACTGTATTAGAGGAAACAGTAGTAGCCAGGGCGACGACCAGAGGATGCCCACAAGGTGGAGTTCTATCCCCGCTTCGGTGGAATCTGATCGCGGACTCGCTGCTGGAAACACTGAACGAAGCAGGACATCGAGCCCTTGGCTATGCTGACGATATCGTGATCTTAGCACAGGGAAAATTCAACACACAACGGTTAGAGATCGCATGTAACCTTGTCACGAAATGGACGGACTTGGAGAGGCTCAACGTCAATTCTAACAAGGCAACCATAGTAGCATTCACCCGAAGACGAAAAACAGAGGGCCTAGGACCCATACGACTTCGAGAAGAGGACATACAGATAAAGGGGTAGGTCAAGTATCTTGGAGTAATACTAGACTCCAAGCTGACCTGGAACCAACATATCGAAAAAATATCCAAAAAAGCGGTGACTTCACTAAGGATAGCCAGACGCACTTTTGGAAAAAAATAGGGGACTAATACCACATATGCTGCACTAGTTGCCTAGCACGGTGGTCATGCCTTTCATTACATATGCTTCTTTAGTGTGGTGGCCCAAGACACAACAAAGAGGAGCCGCAACGAGACTATGCAAGGTGCAAAGACTTGCTTGTCTTGGAATCACTTTTTAGTTTTTTGTCCTTACTGAGTACTGATTTTGAAGTATTGTTCGAGAACTTGATGAGTACTTAGTAGTAGTAATAGCGGGAAGGCCACTGCCGGAGCAAGGCAAGTAGGCACTCATGGACCATTTTTGCCATCCCGTTTTCCACATATCTACCTATCTAGTCTTCCTTTTCGAATCTTCTCTACCTTCAGATGAAAGTCAGTATGTCCGCCCACTCTAGGTTATTTCCTCTTGGAGTTTTTCGTCTCCTAAGATTTTAAATCTCAACCTGCCGTGGGCCTCGCACTCGCTGAGAAAATGAAATGAAGTTTCATCTTCCTCTTCACATTTTCGGCCAATGGTGTTGTATTATAATGCCTAACAGTGATAGGTGTTGAGAAAGCTCCAACATTATGAATGCAGAGAACTGACTTCCGAATGGTTCGAATCTTACCTGGCAGGACGAAATCCGATGGTCAAAACAGCGGAGCTTCCACAATAAAAGGGAAATTAATTCGGGAGTTCCACAAGGTTCTGTGATGGGTCCTGTACTTTTCCTTTTCTATGTGAATGACATCACAAAGATCAATATTTTTGGAAAGTTCACCCTCTTTGCTGATAACACAACTATACTGCAGGATAATAAAAACACTTGTGACCTGTACAGCATAATATCAGCCAATTTAAAAAGTAAAAAACTGGTGTGATGCAAACACCGTATCTTTCACCTTCATCTCTTAAATTGTCAAAAACTAATTTAATATAATTTAGATGTTCGCTTATGAAAATCACATCAAGTTTCTAGTAGTGTTCATTCATCAGAACTTTGAATTTGATGAGGATCATGTAAAGCAACTTACACGTAAAATAATCTCCAATGTTATGCTATTAGGGTGATTTTTAACGAATAGGTACTTACAAAATAAGGGCTATAAGGTACATAGTACCCTCGAACCAACAAAATCTTCAAAAACAATATTCTAACAACTGCACTGGAATCTGTATGTTTGATAAACAAACATACTTATATTGAATTTTGCTGCATCCTCATCGCATTACAACACCCGCAACAGCAGCCAATCTCTTAAATGTTGACCAAAGATTCCACATTTTACAATGGTGGGATAATGTACAATCATTGACATCTGTACATTAGATCTGCTGATCTGAATGACTCCTAATTCAGGAAGGCAGTCAAAAACATCCTATCTTACAGACCCCATTATAGTTTGCAGGAATATTATAATAAAAGCTTTTAGCTGACTTGCAATCGTAGTGTCCATTTTATAACTGTTTATACACTTATACCATTTTTATTAATTATTATGTACTCTATTCTTTGTTTCTATGAGTATTTATTTCGAGCTTGGTCAACAAGATTCTGTCTTATGATACAAAGTATATTTATTATTATTAACTTGGCTCAGGTTGGCAGATGGCTCTGAGCGCTGCCTGACTATCTGAACAGATATAAATTATCTGTTTGGGTCCTTCTTTAGCCTCTGGCCACATAGCTAAAGTTAGGATCGCAAACACTTCATCTTGAAAAACGATTGTATTTCTTCACAGAGCGTAGCTTTCTCGTACAACTCTTCCTTCCAAGATGTCTGCCCCGGAGCCCTGTTTGTCAGTCAAACGTGAACCCTCCGTATAACATATTCCTGGGCGAAACTTCACTGTATTTTCTTTCCTTTGTTCTCAGCGGAATAGTAAGAGCAAACTTTCAATTCAATTCTACTCTTTCATGTGCGCTTTCAATTCTGAGGGCGGAGATAGGAATCTCCTGCTCCGCCGCCCACTTCGCGATTTCCGCATGACCTATCATTGCTCCTTCCTTTACCCAGACTTTCGAGTCTAGCATCCTCAAATGTGCTGCCATGGCTTCCTTCTTGATCCAGACTGAAAGCGGTGGTAGTCTCAGCAGTACCTCCAACATCGCGGATGAAGAAATAAAAAATCATATACAGTGTGACCCATTTTTAATGGAAACACCCCCCTAAAATTTGAAGTTGTAAACCGATTTTAATAATTTTTTGTTTGAAATGTTGAGTACCAAAAGGTCAACCTTGGGACAAAATTTTAAATGTTTATTCCAATTTTCAGGGCATACTACGATATTTTTTCTTAGTCGAAAATCGGGATTTTTTTATTAGCGATTTTTCATTAAAAAATCTTAATTAATAACAAAGTTATGACAACTCAAAAATTCGAAAACTCACCCTGCTATCAGTCACAAAAAACACCCTATATCAACAGATATAGCCATGAGAATATTTTTTTTTTATAATTTCAACAATACAGTGCCACCAGATGGACAAAAATTTATTTAATTTTTTAAATGAAAATAACGGAATTACATTCACACAATTCAACTAATAATGAAGCAAAAATATTTAATAAACGTAACTTTGATAACTAATTATTGAAATGTATTGATTCAGTGCAACAATTAATTCTAACTCATATTCTAGTAGCCTCTACTAATGTATCACTTACGAATGTTTCTGATTACGTTCCCCAGTTCTTGATGGGTAATATCTGCACATACCTGTCAAATTCTTGCACAAAGTTCATTTCTATCTCTTGAGCGGTTTTTGTGAACCTTTTGTGTGAGAAGTCCCCAGAGAAAAAAGTCCAAAACTGTGAGGTCTGGAGATCTGGGTGGCCACTCTATAAACGGACTACCACGGCCTATCTATCGGTTTGGAAAAATGTTCGTTAAGCCATTGACTCATAGCTCTGGCATAATGAACTGAACACCCATTTAACTGGACAATTAAATTTGATCATTCATTGACTGGCTGCTCATGAATAGCATCCCAAAACTCTGTGTTTAAAAATTCGATCTTTCAATATCCCACACCAGACGTTGATTTTTTGGGAATACTGGCTTTTACAGTTTATTACCCAGTTAGGATTATCCGCTGCCCAATAGTGACGATTCTGTGATGACACTACTCTATTTGTAGTGAAAGTGGCTTCGTCGGTACATGAAATATTTTGTAGGAAATTTCTATTGTTTAAATATTCCCCTTGGGCCCATAAACAATAATCTAGACGTCTTGCTTCGTCGCCTTCTTGCATTGTGTGGAAAAATGTTGGCCTAAATGGTTTAATATTCTTCGCCTTGAGACATCTCCGAATAGTTTCTCTTGGAATATTCAAATCTAAAGTGGCATTCCTTATACTGGTATTAGGATTATTTCCGAAATAATCTAAAATGATTTGATCATTCCTTTTATTGCTGTTTCGTCTTTGTACAGGATTACTTTTTAACATCATTTTTGATACTGCACCAGTTTCATTGAATATTTTATTTATTTTATTCACCGAACCACAGCTAATACGAGGACGATCTGGATGTCTCTCCCGAAAGGCGTACAATTTCAATTTTCTCTCTTACGCTCAATCTTGCAGCCATGATACAAAATAATTCGAAGAACTGTAGGGAATTGTTGACAATAGTACAGCACTTAAATCTTTCAGAAGTGTCAACCTGTAATATAATTTCCATGGCAACTAAGATTTAAATCGAAAAATCTATTAGGTATTCGTTTTATTTAATTTGTGTGAAAACTTGAATGTAATTCCGTTATTTTCATCAAAAATATTTACGCAATTTGTTTTTTTGTCCATCTGGCGGCACTTTCTTGTTGAAATCATAAAAAAAATATTCTCATGGATGTGGCTATATCTGTTGATGTAGGGTGTTTTTTGTGACTGTTAGCTGTGTGAGTTTTCGAATTTTTGAGTTGTCATAACAGGACTGACTGTCCACAATTCAAATACCATATAATCGTTCAAGCTATCCCTGATTTGTTGAAAAATGATGGATAACCTGAGAAACAGACACAGAAAATCCGCCAAAATCTTAAATCATACAAACATTCGCAATCCGCTGTTCTAAAAACTCTGCAATGTTCCTAAGAAGCTATAAACTGTACTAGTTTGATACTCAAGAATTGTGCAAACGCGCTCATTGATTTGATGGTGTTGAATTCATTAGTTCTTACTTATATAAATACAGCCAAACATTTATAACGAACTGTAGGAATGTTATGACAATGTATTATTGTGAGCAGAAAAACATTTTTTTTTTACTTCATAAGTGTGTTTTCAAAATTGTAACCTTGTTATAATTTTGCGTTGTATTTGTGTTCTTAACATTTTAACAACGCTGTACCTTTCTACCCAACTCTCATAAAAATTTTTGATTGTACATCTTGATGTTTCAAAAATGCTTTGTCTGTGAAGTCTGTCCTTGACAATAAAGTATACCTGATTTGATTTAAACAATTTCTTTGTATTTATTTCACTATAGCCCTCCTTTCAATTTCTTATAGGAAAGCGATTCAAATTGGAAAGAGAAAGTATCATTTTATTGATCTAGTATTTGAAGAGATTACAAATTAATAATGTGTAATCGAATACATAATTTACTATTTAACTTTCAGGCGTTTTTTTTTTTTCATTTCAGAATAATTTACGGTATCAAAACTTTCAGTAAAAGCTTATTTATTATTCAAAATTATATTGTGCTTTTTCTGCATATGCGCATTAAGTTTATTCCTCATAGTATAACTTTTTTCACACACATTGCAATGATGCCTCACTGGGGTTCCTGTATGTTTATCGGACATATGACGTGTCAATGTTGTTTTATTCAAATAGGCTATACCGCATATATTACACACATAATCCTTTGTCCTATTTAAAGTATGTTTTCTAGAGAAATGTTTATCTAACCACGATTTAACTTTGAATGATAATTCACACTCCGGACACTGAAAATTTCGTTCATTGGTGTGTTTTAGTTTCATATGAGTCTTTAGAGTAGTTCTTGTATTAAATCCTTGACCACAAGTGTCACACATGAAACCCCTGAAATTAATATGAATATTTTTATGCACTGAAAGTCCATTTCTGTATTTGAACTTTTTTCCACAAATGTCACATGTATAGCGTCTCTCAGAAGAATGCATAAGCAAATGATCCCGCAGATATGAACTCTTTATGAATCCTGCTCCACAGTGTTCACATACATGACTTTTGTGGGTATTATAATGATCTTTCAAATCCGGGCTACTGAAAAATATTGTTTTGCAGATCTGACACTGCAATCGTGCTCTTTTGGACATATAAGATTTTTTAATCACTTTTACTGCATTTTCAGGTAAAGCTGGTGGCAGCCTAATAGTTATTTCCGTACTATACTGCTTATACTCATCTTCCGTTATATAAGTATTGTGTTTCTGAACCATATGCTGACAGAAACCTGATTTGAACAAGAAAGAGTCTCCACAAGATTCACAACTATACTTTATAGATATCATTTCCCGATTTCCCATTTCGTCTATAACTCTGCAATTTTCTTTCCGTTCATGTTGTTCAAATATATCTTCAGTTTCACTATCTTGTTTGTTTTCAGGCAAATTATTTGTAGTAAACACCATATCAGTCTTATTTTCTTCAACATTCTCTTCGTTGCCACTTTCACCATATGATCCAGTTTCACACTCAATAAAGTGATTATAATCTTCTTCATCCATGAACACAACTTCTTCTTTTTTATGAAGTGATTCTCTGAAATTCTTCTCGGTATCTTGAAAATTTTGTAACAGATTGTTGAAGCTAATTATTACAGAGGTACAATTTTTGCATACTTTTTTTGGCCATTTTGGACATTCATCAATCTGTAAAAACAAGTAATCTTGAGATTTATTGGTGTATTCATTGCAGCCAGTATTTAAACTATTTCCTAATTGTTCCTGAACCAGAAGCAAATATATGTAAATAGTGAAAGGCAAGAAGTTGAAATGCAAAAATAAGCCAACTACATTGACAAAAATAAATAATATATGGATAGTAATGTAGATATCGAATTTCTTTTGCAAAAAATATAATTATAATAAAAATTAAAAAGATGATCATTCATCAGGTTCAACTACCTTTGAACTGATTTCTTCGAAAAATTTTAAACATTAACTGCTTTTGGTTACATGAAACTCTTGCAATAAATAGCCTCCTTGAAGAACACTACACAAATATCTGTCAGATGTAGTTCAATATCCGTGGTGAATTAGCTAAGGATCTAGTTGTTTTCTGTCAAATATTGCCGCTTGTTTTCCATTTTGTAAGAATGTTAGAAGGCGTAATTTGACGTTGAAATCATTTGTTATTCTCTGATCAACTTCTGAGATTCTTGATTGAATTCGTCACACCAAAAATATTACCCTTGAAAATAACCACACAATGATCAACTCTCAAATATTATTTTAATCAAGCTCGAAGAAGTAATAAAAATCTAAGGGCCAATTTATGCAACTTGTCATTATCATAGTCACAATCATTATCACAGTTTTAGTCTCAATTGTTGTTTTTTAAGACTAAAACTAAGGAAACTGCATAAATGCTATAACTGGAATGTACAGTTTCAATTTCATTTAATGATTAAGACAGTGATTGTGATTAGGACTATGATAATGACAAAGTTGTATAAATAGACCCTAACTCATATTTTTTTGCTTTGAAATATATTTTTTCCTTTGAAAACGAAAATGTAAATGAGTTCACCCCTTTAGGAGTGAAAAACTATTTTCAAAGATTCACTGAGTTTAGTCTTAAAAACAAAGCTGATTTGTACCTTCCCAGTTAAACCAACTACAACTCTTCCATCGATGTTCAGTGTACCAATTTTTTCACCATTCTCACATTGTACTGAAATGCAGGACTGTTGTAGAGAGGGTTTAATATCATTGTTCAACTGCTTACTGAAGTAGCCTTTGAGTCTTTCAGATCTCATCGCAAAGTTGACGTTTTCCAAAAAATATAATTTTATGACAGCATTCCCACTCCAGAGAGGATCTCCACGGCTTTTGTTAAAAACGAACCTTTTGTTTCATGACGGCAAATAATGACTGAATTCATAACATTTTAGCAACCACAATGGTGTCGCAGTATGAGTATGAAACTTATCAATCAGGCAACCTGGGCTCGATTTTAGCCTGCAATCTTTTTTATTCTTGAGTAACAGTTATTTTCCTTTTTTTGGCAATGATAAATTTATGGTGAGGTTTTAAGTCATGAGTAATTTGGTTGGAAGTTTTAAAAAATCATGGAGCGTACAATCATTGGCTTTCAATATGAGCATTCATATCTAAGTTTCAAGCCATAAGGAAAGTTGGTTAAAATTAATCTTCTTATTAAAACTTACTGTCATCTATCAAGAAAAGTTATATTTGTGTTGTTCGATCTTACTTGTTGAATTAATGCCAATTATTTAAGTAGTGATATTTATTAAAAAAATTATCAAAGACAAAATAATTTCCTTATAACATGACAGTCTTAAGACTAGTGCATGAATGGTGATTTTTTCTCTAACACTTGTTTAAAAAAAAAATTTTTTCCGTTAACCAGCTGTCATCCCCCTACGAACGACAGCCCTCAGAAGTCAAAACTTGTGCGAGCTAAGGATTAATGAGGTCTTACCTTTTAACGTGCGATTCTTATAGTGAATTCATATTTCAAATACGCTCGATGTAAACAGTGATCAATGCATGCTTGCAGCTTGTCCACCTCATGATCGCCAATCTCGCAACGCTATTGGTCGATAGGACATCAACCTGACACAACACCAAACGAAATGTTTTTGCAGAGATGTATTCAGCTTGGCTGCGTTACAATTATTGAAACTGCTATTTGTTCGAAGTTGCAGCGTTGATTTATTCTTGTGATTTTAATTACATTATTGATTATTTATTTCGAATATTTGATTTGGTGTAAAGTTCTGGGTTGGTTTTGGATGATGTTTCATTTTCAAATTAATTTCATTGGGTAAACAAGCTTAATGCGTCTCTGTTCTAGTTTGGTGTTCATGTGCTTTTGTTGACATCGTCCGTATTTGAAATATGAATGCACTACAGCACTTTCTCAGGCCAACAGAAAAATAAATTGCATTCGCTGGGTTTTGAACCCACACGACCGGCTGCCAGAATGAGCTAGAAAACACACTGACCGACCAGGATCGACCGTCCAGCAACGACCAAATTGAAAGGGATCAATGAAAACTTTCAAGCTCACACTGATCGACCAAAATTTTCCCAGATTGGAATTTCAATCATGATCTTTGAAAACCGAAAGAGGACAATCATTCAGTGTGAGTAATTCGATAAGAATTCATGTGTTGGAAATTTTGGTCGTAGTTGGACGGTCGCGGACGGTCGGTCATAGTTGCTCAGAGGGCTGGCAGCCTGATTGAAAAGCGGTGATTCTAACCACTCGGCTACCTGGCCTATTAAAACATCTGACTTATTACTTACAAAACTACAACTTTACCACAAATTCACCATTAATGATGTGATTTATTGAATATTTGGATAGCATATACATATAGGATAGCTAATTAGTGTTAATTTTCTCATAATAATATGTGCATTTGTTGATTGAAGAATCAGGGGTTTTTTCTCTAAAAACTGCGTTTGTAGAAAATCTTGTTCAAATTTCATACATTAAGTGGTAATCATTAGCTTTGCACTATAAATACCCAAATAGCTATGAAGGAATTCTTCAAGAAAGCCTTTGTGATAGATACTGAAAAAAATAAGTGAAAAATTTGTAGCCCAATATTCAGCATTTCAATGGTATGTATGAGTTAGATTAGATTAGATTAGCTTTTATTGTATTCAAGGAACTGAAATCCTCATTACAAGGTTAATTGCAATATTCATGCATAAAGTAAACAGCACACATACATAATATATCTAACAATGAGAGGAACACAATACATAAGTATTAGCTTAAATAAGTCAGTCTAACAGGAATATGAAGATCACAAGAGAAATGCAACTAGGTATATTCATAAGGTAATTAGAAACAAAAAAAAAATATTCATTTCGTAGAAACGATCACACCTGCATTGCACTGACAACAAAGTTGGTCATTGCAGAAATGGTTTAGGAGAAGTTAGTGTCCAATGCACTGGCCAAGTCACTAATACTGTTTATACCATTTTTTTAAAGAAGCTTTCACGCAAGCTACTATAAACAGGACATTCAAAAAACAAATGCTCAATATTCTCATCTTTAAATAAATTACAAATAGAAGCATATTTCGTTAGTTTGGATAATGTGAGTATTTTGATAACAAGTTAATTTTAAATACCTTTTATTGGAAGCTCGAATTTGTGCAATTATTCTCATTTGGTAAATTGGTATCCTCATAGAGAGATAGTTTGGTAAGTTGGGGTAAGTTAAGCTTGGAGCAAACATCAAGAACGATGAACGAGATAAAATGTCAACATCCCTTTGGATGAGCATATTTTGGTACTTTTCCGTTAACTCAAGAATTGTTTCCCTAGAGGGAACCCTACCATTGAGGCATCTTTGAAAAAGGTCCACAAAGCCAATTTTCAGCATTTCAACAACTTGCAATGGTATTTATGAGTTTATTGTAGAAGCATAATATACAAAAAAATACTTGCAATATTCAGTTTACCTTCAATGGTGAAATATTAGTCAAAATATCTGCTAGGCTTTCGCCATTATAATATTGTCCAAAGAAGGAAATCATTTCTTGTTCTTCTGTTTGAAAACATATTCTACACTTTGAAAATATGCTGCCGCCTTGTTCCGTCATGTTATTTTCTTTCAAAAGTTGTCATCAGTATTTCAAAACGAACCAAAATCCATAATTAAAGATCAAGATAAAAAAAAACAACATAATTCATAAGCAGGGTTGCCAACGGCCCTCGCCGATTCACTTACAAATTTTTTTGGAACTACTCACAACATCAAAATACCACAGAACTCATAATTACAATTATGAGTTCTATGCAAAATACCAATAAAAATTAGTTTTCTACTGTGACGTCACGTGACTTTTGACAGAACACAAAATGTGTAGGATATGCTGAAAATGTAACAATAGGTATGTATTTTTTATTCACCGGTGGATCTACCAGTCTGTGAACTTCGCCCTTATATCAGGCATATTTTTTTTATTCACTGGTGAATCCACCAGTCTACGATATTCGCCCTTACAATATAAGAAAACAGCCCTGGGATTCCGAACTTTCGATTCGATCACGAACGATACACGATTCGAACTTCAAACGACAAGAAATAATCGTCGGGTATTCTCGGTACTTGATAAAAATGGAGGTAACATGATCGTAGATCGTAGAAAATGAGAATAAATGAAAAAATAAAGTAGCATTAACGTATGTAATTGAATTTAAAATCTAGCATAAGATTTTGACATAGCAAACGGAAAGATGAAAATTAGAAGTGAATTTAAAAAATGTGGACAAACCGGGATTAGAACTCAGGACCTCTTGGTTTGATTGGAAATTTCCTGTAAATACTTACCTAAATGACATTCTTGGACGATACGACTGTAATAATTGATTCCCAATAAAATCGTCGGGTGATTTCGGTACTCGATCAGTCAACACAATAAAATCAACATGGAACGGTAAGATGATGAATTAATCCACATTAAACATAAAATTCTGAATTGATAATTGACATATTCTCGATATTCTCAATATATTTTATTCAATCTGCTAGTTTCTGTGATTTTAAATTTACATTATTAGTTGAAGGAGTCCAGAGTATTGATTGAACATTTTATTCTGTGAAGGAAATTCATTTCTTGAATGTTTGTTTTTGCGCTTAATTCTACCTTGTATAGGTAGGTACCTAAGGCAAAGAATATCTACATATATTCTTTGCTTAAGGTTTCCTTGAATCGTAACAAGAGGAGAGGTATTGTACTGAAATTGCAAATGTATTAAATAAGTGCAAGTTTGTTACAACTTTCATATACCTACTCTGCAAGTTTGCTGTAAGAAATTTGTAATCACTGCGCATACCTGTAGGATGCTGTAAAGTAAATGTTCTATAGCTGTTTTTATTCAGAAAATATAAGCAAGTTATTAGGGGCAAGTTTTCATGATAGGTAGGTGTACCTCTACCAATTCCAATTAACGTTGAAAAGATAATCGTGACCGTTGTTTATTGTTTAAGAAGTCGAAATGCATTTATAGAAGGTTTAGAAATTTCCGATTGTCTACAATTTCACTGAATTTGTTAGACAAATTCCCTGACTATTTCTGTAATCATTAATCCGCTGTTTTTGGAGCATTTAAAAATAAAGAAATTTGTAATCGCAATAGGTAGGTAACCTATACCATTGTTTAAATATTATTTAAACAATGCCTATATACCTCTATAAGTATATAATACTTTTGAAGTAGCCTCTTCTATCATTGCAGTGTATAAATTATATTACTGGCATAAAATTGGATATTGCAGTAAACCGGGATAGGTACCTATACCTAACCCAGACGGCATAATCATATTGCATGAATATCCTAGGCATATTTCACCGGAATATTGGCATATTCCAGAGATATGCCATATCCTCCAAAACATGTCTATGCATATTCCATGGATATTCAAGGTCACCATGAAATATGTTCCAGGAATATGCCATAATCTTCCACTGCATATTCCAGGAATATTCCATATCCTGCAAAGCATGTGATATGCATATTCCAGGAATATCCAAAACATATTCATGGCACATGCTATATATATGTTTTCTTGCCATAAAAGTATGCCCAAAATATATTTTTGTATGCTTCTTGAAGATGAATGCAGAACATATCCAGGGTGTCTAGTTTATATATGGAATAAACTACCCTTGATATATCGAATATGAGGTCCAACGTATTATTTTTTTGAGTAAGAATAAAAAATTAAATACAAAAAAAAATTATTTATTGCAAAAACGACAAATACAACATACATATGTATTCTGATACACTATCTTGGCAATTATAAAGACCTTTGGAAATTCAGATCTGCATTGACACTAACACAAATTACTCAAATCGGTCTCATTACACTTTTCAGTTCTTCAGAATCTTTGTCTTTCTTAATCCTAAAAAAAACAATCAGGAGAAAATAAACCTTGTTGTACAATAATTTACTTAGTGTTCTATTACAACTCTCAGTAACTTAGATCAGGAAAATGGTATGTTCTTCTTCGACTTCTCAGTAAATTGCTATGTGAGTGGGATATACATACATACCCCTTAAAATACTATTAATATAGTGTAGAAAAAAATTGATGAATTATATTTATTTTGATAATTAAGCATGTTGATTGATATTTGCAACATATATATTGAATAGAAGTGATATTTTATAAAGGGGGAATAGTTGAAAATGATGTAAGTGAATAGATAATGAATTTGACATTTAAATATTGTTAAAACACTATGGTAAGGTTAGTCTAAAATTTAATTAAATTGAAGTAATGACCAAGTGTCTAATTTTTATATACATTGTCTCTTATTACAAAAAATATTAAATATTCTAGAACAGTTGGTCAACATTGAGAAAAAACGTTTTTTGAATATGTATAACATAGTATAAATTAAGTAAAGGTAAATTTTAATTCAAACTGACATCATCTCTGTGGTATATTTTTACCTTTTATCAAAGTAGCCATGTCTACATTAGATAATTTTTTCTTTCCATTTCCTCTAACCTAGCTAAAGGTGTCTTAAAACATCATCGTCAACTAACTGAGGCATATTTCTCCTAATACACTGATGCGTCCAACATGAAGAAGCTTTGTCATCTACAATTAAAATTATTACATCTTCTCAGTTATAGTGCACTAATAACAACAATTTAACAACAAGCACTCATCAAAGTAATTGTGAAGGAAGTAACAAATACTATGTTTTTGTCAGTAAGTTTTCCATCCAACTCCATCAACTCTATTATGTAAGACTGAGATATCTTGGATATTATTTCCTATCTTAGAATTTCTTTTAGTCCATATCATTTCTGCATTTTGTGTGGCCCTTCCTTTAAAAATATTCAGAAGTCTCATAGGACTTTCAGTAGAATCTCTGAAAACAAAGGAAAGTTCAATGAAAAAATTCATAAATATACTTTTTAGAGATTTACTTACTTTTACAGGATAAACATTTTTGTTTTGCTGTGGTGAAATAGATTCTTGAGTTCAACAGATCCGAAATACTGTTCACTTCCTTTTCTTAGTCCACTTTGATACTGTTACAAACTGAGACGAGCTGGCTAGTTGCAAATTAATACCTGGAAAAATATATTATTTGTTATACTAACGAATGAAAACTAAAAACAGAAAAGATTTTGGAACTTTTGATAAGGAGATTCGGAGAATGAGTTAAATTCCGAATTATCTTACCAGGAGTCGTTGGTGATTTCAACTGCGGATATTTTCTAGCAACTTATTCTGTAATATGTAGTAATACTCTCAACAGCACTACAAACTACAACACTTCCACCCATACGAGGGCTTTCACTTCCACTAAAAACATTATCTTAACAAATTTCATATACGATGTTGATACTTGACGATTGACAAATGACAATGTCAAATATCCATAAACTGATCGCAGTGCCATTCGCAAGAATTCCTTGCCACAACACTTCCTAATAGGCAATTCGCATGAACCAATCAGAACTATCCTGGCCAAGGCAGTATATTTGAATCGATGCTAAGTATTCAACTTGGTTAGCAAGGTAGTTTGGTTAGGTTAGGTCATGGTCCCTTCTTTTTTCATTTTTAAGCCATAAAAAAAGGGAACATGATCTAATTTAACCAAAGTGGACTTGATAACCAAGTTGATCCTCAACATAACCTAAAATTACATTGCACACCACAAGACGCAATTAAAATAGAGTGTTGTGAATAAGAATTCTTGCGTGCCAATCAGCTTTGATTTGTCAGTCTCGCTTCGAGCGCAGATAACCGAAACATTTGATTGGTTGAAATTCCACTTCAAATGTAGTACTTCATAAACTAACCAATTGAATGCTTTATTTGGCTACGAAACTTGAAAAGTTTTTTTAAATGCATGTGATTTTTCAATTTTTATTAAATACATATTCGAGAAACATTTGATATTTTTCTAACAAAAAGTTCCTTCAAATTGAAATGCCTTTGGAATATTCCCAGAATATTCAAAAACTTACGTTTCTGCTTGATATGCCTTTTGAATATACCAGCAATATTCAAGGAGAATATTTTATGGATATGAGTGGAAATATATTCCAGGAATATTCTCAATGTGTTTAAGATCAAATAAATATTCATGGAATATTCCAGGAATATTGCAATATCTGTTGGAAAATAGGATGTTGTAGGCATATTCCAGGAATATTGGGTGCCGTCTGGGAACTAGATAGGTATAATACTCTATAATAATATTAATAATTATTGTACTGCAGTTATATGTACACACGTACTACTCCTATTATTATCATTATAAGATGTATCTTTAATTGTTAATGTATATCTTTGTTAGGAATCCATTCTCGCATAGTGTAGGTTCCAGTAATTCTGTTGCTTTTTCTGTTGAAATTTAATTCAAAGGAATACGTACATTTGGTGCATACTTATTTATCATTATACCTAGGTACCTACATCCTATTCCTTGAACTCGTTAATAATATTAATATCCAAAAACTATTGCAACAGTTGTAATGGTACCTTGAAATAATAATAAAAAAATTGTTAATGTTTCCGTCAACCGACTGTACCTTTACGAGCACAACCCTCAGAAATCTTCGAAAGAATTCCCCATTTTTTTCAACAAGGTAATCTATTCGCCACTTAGCTATGCCCTTTTAACCATGAAATTCATTATCAACTCCCAATAAACTTTTGGGTTGCTCTGAAAGCCATTTTGAATAAAAAATCCCTACTGCAGAAGTATGGATCATAGGTAAATAACGGGATGGAAACAAATACACAAGCAATAATGACCACTAATAAAAAGAGCAACACATATATCAGACCAAGATATACTGACGACAAGAAAATAGTTATCGTCAACTAATCGTAAAATGTAGGCAATTTGCAACACATTTACGGTCATCGTCATATAGCCTCGGAATCATCAAAATCGTCTAGACGACACCATTGATGAGGCCTAATCGTCACTTCGGAATCCACTTTTCGTCAAGTAATCGTCAAAATGTAGGCTATTTGCAACACATATACGATCGGCGTATAGGCTCGGAATCGTCAAATTCGTGAAAACGACATGATTCATGCTCGATCGTGACTTCGGAAACCCGGCCCAGTTGGTGGATTAATAGAGCCAACGTGATGTTGACTTTCCATTTCATCAGGTGACAGCAGGCGGGTATGCTGTATGCTATTTTCGACGGTTTGCAATTATAATGTGCACAGCATCACAATCTAATGTTCTCTGCGTGTCGTTGAGATTCTATCAGTAACTTAGAATGTAACGATAAAGGTACGTGTTCATGGAACTGTCAAGAATAGCATTTACCTCCGATTACTCACATTTTACTCACAATTGGTCATTACATTACTCACACACCATAAAATTACTCACAAATGTGAGTAATCACTCACAAATTGGCACAAATTGGCACCAACACTCGGTGTAATTTTCAGTCGATTTGCTTAACTTTGCTAAGCGTGACGTCAAAGTAGGTGAACATTTCCAAACATTGGAGTAGAGAACACGCATGATTTTATTTTTTGGCGTTTCTGTATCAATTTGGTCCTCAAAAATAACATTTAATTCTTTCGAAATTTTGAGTTTTGAAATTGCTCTTCGATTTAAACACTCACAAGACTTTGAGGTCGATTAACTTCCCACAAACACTAGCGCTTCTTGTGATTGTTAGCGGAATGATGAGTAATTTTGACAGTTTCACACAAAAGAGCTCTCAAACGGTGAAAGTTTTGAACCGTGTGAGTAACGATATTAGGCGCTAGGAGTACGTTTTAAAATGGGATGAAAAAAGTAGCATTTTCAATTAGGAATTAGAAGAAAAAGGAAACCATACATATATGCATTAACTACAATATTGACCATACGCCATAAGAGCCAATGTTAGCAAAGTGAAGCCGAATTTTATAAGCCCTTCCTCGACGAATTGGCAAAGGTGACCGAGAGCACATGCGCAAAACTTGGGCGCGAAATTCTAATTTTAAAATGTCAATCTCTTGATCTAACAGGTTATGTTTATAAAATTTCATAGGGATATTCTAAGAAAATAATATATATATATTTGATAGCAGAAACGATTCTTTGAGATGAAGGAATCGAAGGATGGAGATTTTTATTAATGGTAGGGGTATAAATCATCTCGAACTCTCCAATATTCTGTTAGACTGAACTACCGAACTATGTGCCAATGTTATTGTGTCCTGATTTCTGCAAATATGGAGAATAATAACTCCAAAAATATTATTTTGTTTAGATATGAATTGATTATTCTCTCATATTCGCCCTCATAACTACCCTCAATTTAAAATGACAAAACACCCAATTTTAGTTAGCAATTATTATTATTAGTCGCCTGAATCTAAGTTGAAGGCCTGAAGCTTATACTGATATCGTGAAACACCCCATATTCATCGTCATCATACCAAACACGCCCCAAGTTTAAAACGAAAGTGCATAATTATTATTATTTGTCTTGGAAAAATTATACGTAGTTAACAAACACACATGTCGGACTACGAAAAATTCATACCTGTTTTAGTGCCATTCTTGAGAGTGGCATATTTGCCTACACCCTTACGGGTAGGTGCGGTTGTCCCACACCCAAGTGATCACTTGCACTCCACAACACCGAGTCCCTAACCAAATATTTCATCCGAGTTTCTTCACACGACACTTCCAACCCTCAATATGCCTATCTTCATCTTTCAGGTCAAAGTGATAAAAGCCATTAAATTTCAACCCAGAACGACCTTTGAGTATTTTAAACGGAAATTTGTTCACCATTTATATTTGGGAGTTATAGTGAAAATATCCCAAATAGAAATACAAATATTTCCCTCAAACAAAAGGACCGATTTATTCAGGGAACACCATTGATAAACATAACAGTGCTCACTGTTACAATACTCTCCTCATTGAAAAAAGTTCAAGGCTGCATCTAGCCTTAACTTTTTCCTAATAACGATCTGGACCGGTATCAAATGAAAAATAATCCCGTCAAATTCAAACAACCAAAACAAAATGTATAGCCCACTAAATCCCACATAAAATATTTCGGACCCCAAAACGAAGTCCGGTCCTGACCATTTTCATTTCTGGAGGTTCGTACGCCTATCGCTAACTCTTATATCTACTACAACCTAACTCTAGCAGACAGTGTTCAATACGGACCTGTTCATATCGGTTGAAACAAAATGACTTTAACCTTCACTATCGAATTTTGACTTGACGAACTTTGTTGTTCTAAAGTCACTGATGTTGATCGAGGCTCTGATCGGCTCGGCATTGTCCAACATTGCAACAGTAACTACTCATTTGGCTGATAGATTGACATTTTGGAACATTGCAAACATCAACCCACCAACTATACGGGTTGAACAAAAACTCGTATATCGATACAGGTCGCCATTGCTCGCCTCTGCATATCATAATTCAGCATCAATACTTAGGCACTGCTTTCAAGGTTCAGCTTTGACTGTGAACTCACATACATCATTCTCCTCTGAGCTCTTTAACTTTAGCTCATACAAGGACCCAATTACGTTCATCTTATCGGCTTCACTGCTAATCTGCACCTTCTATCACCAATCTAGACCAACTCCTCAACTGCTTCCTATATATCAATTTACTTCAGCCATCCATATTCATGAGACAAGTTACTCAATCGGACAAATAATTCATCTACTCAGAGCCACCCTGCATCTCCACTCGCCAAATCCGTCGCTACCCTCAATTGTCAATTTCGATTGGGAGATTGTTTTTTCCCGGGTCGCGCACTACTCAAATTTCACTCAGTTGGTTTGTGTACCCAACAAAAATAGTCCGTATAATAAAAAAAATCAAGTCCATAACTCATAAAGTCCAATTTCTGATAATATAAAATCTAATCAATAAGTTTGATATTAGAAATCGCAAAATATAATCAAAACATTACAAAAAAAATTCAAAGTAATACATCGATAATACTAAACATTCAGCCGTCAGTCATCCATGAATAAGTAATATCAATCAATAAAAATTCAAAACAAAATGGTATAAAAGTTCACCAGTAACAATAAAAAAAATGTGTGAACATATAGGTGTATATATCATAATCAAACTGATACCAGAGACAAAGTTTTTATCGGTAGCTTTTATCGCCGAGAAAAAAATAATAAAATACTCATCAAAACGATTCTTCCATAAAATATCAACATTTTACCAAACCATTCATACCTAATCTAGTGCCTATCTGCGGTCCTATCAGATAGCCAATATAGTTAGGTATGTATTTTTTCAATGAAGCTTAAAGGTGCTTCACCCTTTTCACCTACCCCGGAAAACATAAAGAAAAAATCTTTCAAAAGTTATCGAAAGAAAATACACTGAGTTCTTCAGCTCTGGAAAACCTTCCAACAGATCACAACCTCTTGACCAGAGCACTCATTCGTTAAGAACATATCGTCCTACTCATCGACCATCTATCTCACTTTTGCATCACAAAAGAAACGCATCGGTAACCGATTTCCATTAACTATTTCTGCAGTCACCATACGAGAAACAAAAAGACGGTGTCCCAAGTTGTGAGACTTTTACTCTCCAGCTGGTGCCCAACCCTGGTAGGATTATTCTGCTGCCCCTCACTATATACTGAGCCTAAAACATTTAAAATTCGCATACCATGATGCCAAAAAAAAAAAACGCATTCACACCGCTAAAAAAACGCATTTACACCGCATGTAGAAAAAAATTGCACCTCTCTCGTCCGTAATAAACTAGGAACTACCGTCCTATCACTTCTTTCACGGTCTCTAGCCTCAGACCTCTGTCTGATAACTCATTGTCTCCAAGCAGGCATCGTGCGAGGAGTCACCTCCTCCACTACCGGAGATGCTGGCGGTTGGAGCAAAAACCAGTCGGTTTCTTGGCAAGTTTCGTTGCGAAAGACTTTCCTCAGCTTGTATGCACTCGAATTCGGTGGAATTTTGGCCTTCATAACAGGCAAGTATCCGTCGTTCATTAAAGCCTGGGACATTTTCGTCCAGTTGGAGGGCATCGAGCGATTTTTCTCATCCAAAAAAGAGACATGAACCTCACCTGCCTCGTAAGTCGTAAGGTGGGCTGATGCACAGTTCGTTTGACAGGACAGCTGTCAAAATCACATATGTTGATGTGGTCAGCATGATGAATGACTGTACACTGGGAAACATTGCGTATATCGCTCACATATATACACACTGAGAGAAAAATATACGCAATACTCAACTCAGCGTACACTCATACATTTTTTTTTCAGGACAAGTCATTTCGTGTTTGAACAGGAATTGTTCTCTCGCACACGAAAAGTCTTTTCCTGCTTTCCACCCCGCCTATCTTGCAAACTGATTTAATTTTGAGGTTGTTTTTCTCCCAAAATGAAATAAGTTTGAAACATAGACTTTCTCTCTCTCTCGCTCTCTCAACCATTCATTTATCATCATAATAAAATTCGAGAAAATTCATTTTATACATCTATTAATACATGAATAATAATGAGTACAATAATAATAATAAGTATAAGCGTAATAACAATAATTTTATATGTCGAGTCGGCGTCTCTTCGGCGGTTGTGGTGAGCTGATGTCGGCTCCTTTCGTATCGAAACGTTGCGGGCCGGTAAACACGGCGGACCATTTGGAATTTCAATTGTCTCAGTTTTTCGAAGTGTGAGTCTATGGTGGCACTCATTTGTGGGGCCAGGTGCCGGATTCACCAAATCAATTGATTAGACACCCACGACCATATAACAAAACAATGTCTTAGCGCACAATGGACTTCGCTGCCTGCTGCCGTATGATTCAGGCACAAAGGGGGCTCCTTCTCGAACACTGGAGGTGGGTGGGCGGAGGCGTTCGAAGTGGTGGCGCAGGCCAACCCAATATCGACTATGTGGGGCTTCCTAGTTGGAGTTAAAGTGTCGACGTACCTTGTCAAGAGATCGAATTTCTGGTGCCCCTTCACGTAAACCAGGTCGGCCTCGGCGATGGGCTGCAGCACACTCTCGGTGGATTCGGCAAAATCGATGCACCCGGCCGAATAGGACACTCCGTGGAATTTTTTTTCTATGTATCTTACTTGTTTTTTGTCTGCGGCACTTAAAGCGCGGAACGGCATAACTGGTTTGAATATAAAATGATTGGTGCTCTGCCAGTCGGTGATTGCGAGTTCTTTCGCAATCACCACCGATACAGAAACCTTGGATGTCGCACGCTAAGAGTTTCATCTTGTAGGAAGTCTGAATGCGAACTGACGCTCTTGACCTGTCGAAGCCTTAATTTTGTCAACATCGGCCGAAGTTGTAGCAAAGTATCAGCAAATGAACCCCTCTTATCTTGTCGAACTCGTATCGGACAGTCGAAGAAATATTCAGCAAATTTTAAACACAATAACAAATTATTTTTCTAAATAATAATATTCAGAGTCGTTCGTCTTCTCTGGCCCGATTCCGTCAGATGGCTAAGTCGAAAAACTTCGAACTAGTTTTGTGTCGCAGGGCAAGCTCGCCGCGCTCCTACGAATATTTTTTTGTGTATGGTCACCTTTAGTGAGCCATTTTTACACTTGATTACTCTCAATTTTCACCTAGAAGCCAGTCGAATAATTTTAGATTTTTGCATTATATTCAGGTCCCTAGTCTAGTCTCACCCTGTATGATGTAAAGTCCCAATCTCCACCTAGTGAAACTCCACTGTACGTAGTTTTCCCGATTTACCGGAAATTCCTGAATAGTTTTCAATTTTATTAATTTGTGGCCCCAAACAGTCGAGCACCCGGTATACAGAACACTTAGAGCAAGGTTTCGACACGCTAGTCTCTTGTTGGGTGGAAAGTTTCCGTGGCTCCATTTGTTTTTACAAATTATTTTATTTCAATTCGATTTCTCATCAGGTTGGCCAAATCGGAGAACGGGTATAGATTCCTCGGCGAAGGAATACGTGCATTTCTTCGGCGTTCAAGAATCACGTTGGTTTATGGTTTTTCTCGGGACTTTCCGAATATCAGACCGTCCTAGGAATCGTGATATCGGAAATTCTGACTTTCCATATCTCCCTAGATCTAGTGAGAATTTAGTGACTTTTGTCAAATACTCCCTAGAAAATGCAGATAACGGGACTTTAACGGTCATTTGCCCAAATCCCGCGCGTTTTCGCGAGCTAGGGTTTTGTTCAGCCAAGGGCGACTCCCACTTTGGCCCTCTAGGCCAATGGGTGTCACGGATTCAGCAGCCAGGATTGCATAAATATGCAAGCAGCGAAGCAGCCTACAGCCACTCTTTCTTGTTGAATTGCAGTGTAATAATCAATTTCGTGTTTCCGTTAAATAACTAACTTTTGTTTGGCTTTGCCTTTTGTCGCTGCAATTCATCGTTTTGGCTAGCAGTTACGAGTCAGGTTCTCGGTAATAATAATTCAGTTCACAGTAGATTCATAACGTTTTGTTTCTATCTTAAAAGGGGTTAGACTCACTTGTACGGTTTACAAGTGTTTTATTCGCGCTACGAAAGTACGTTGATAGGTAGTTTAACTCTCGTGCAATAATCAAGTGTAAAGTGATCTTTTGCAACGGACACTTGGGGATTTAACTTCATCAAAGTTATTTCCCGACTTAATACCAGTACGCGACGTTGACGAAAAATCCCCATCGTATGAAAAGGGGTCAGGCACCAAAACGAGATCTCACCTAATACAATCGGCTCGATCGTAGAGTTCCACGAAGATTGTATCGTTCGAGCTTAAATTCCTCGGCTTGTCAAGACATCATTAGATGCGACTTTGTCGTTGGCGAGCCACATTTCCTGTGGTACCTAGGGGTTTCGCGTCCTTCCCATACCTATTTCCTGCGGCTGTTCTCGGCTTTTCCACCTGAGACAGTCTGGTTAGGCTCCGTGATCCTTTTACCCAAATCTCTGTCTTGGTTTTTTGTCACGTTCATTTGTAAAGTTTTAAAGTAAAATTTTTCAAGTTTCAATTTTTCCTTTTTGGTGCTTCACACAAATTTTGAAGTTAGGAAATTTTATTTAGCTAGTTTTTCTAAACCGTGAATCCTTCCACCCTCGTCCATTTCCCGGCGAGGTCTTGTTAGGTGTTAAGTTAGTTAGCTATAGGATGACCCTTCTCATCGTCACACTTGAGTTGGGTCGACGCGAGGTCGATTTCAGTGCACTTCTCATTTGCCACACACTTGCACACGCAAGTAGCCCGACAATTTATTACAGCCGTAATTATTGTCCTTAGAGATTGAGATCTCATATGCTCGCGGAGGAGAATACCCAAGCCGTGTTCGCCGGCGCTGGGCTTTCTCGAACACCTCCGCCGTCGGATGACTTAGACGCTAGGCGTCTATTCTCCGAAGCGTCGCGACGTCTCGACGGAGACGTCCCCCAGGTACGTACTACCGGGGAATACCGTGAGTTGACGATGTCGACTACCTTGTCCCCGAGAAGTGTGCTAGACCAAGGTACTTTAGAGTCGAGCTTAGACGGAGGGAGGCAGCCTTCCTCGTCGGCTCAGTTGGACTTAGTGATCGATTCCGCGGGAGTTGTCACAACTCCACCACTGGAAGCATGTTTTGAACGATTTCGTTTATTGAGTAATATTTCTGTTTGTAGGTCGGAGGGTTACCAAGGAGTCCGTGCTGGCGAAGCTCGCGAAGTACGCCCCCTCGGAATGCGCCGAAGCGCTCCGAGGTCATTGGGTGTGCCTCACGCACAACAGCCAAGGCCAGAAGTAGATGTGCATACCCTAAGGGAACCGGGTGATGCTGAGGTCCTAGTGGAAGAACTAGGGGGTGGTGGAATGCTCTCGGAGGGAGTTCGGAATGTTCGCATTCCCATATCTCTCCAGGGGCCGGTTCAGTGTACCTCCCAAGGGATACCCTATGCACAGCCTGAACAAGCAGTAAGAGCTAGAAAGGCAGTTTTCGAATCAGGTGTCGGCAGGGACACGGAAGTTGCCACCCGAAATCCCTGGGTGACGACGTCCTTGCCCTCTAGGCAACTCGGAGCAGAGCGATGGGTGGCTGAGGATGGTTTCGGAGAAATCCGAAATTTTTCTAAAGTCGTCCATCCACACGTTATTACGAGACATGGCGCCCAACGTGGGGCTGCTGAAGATAGACCATCTTCAGGAATCTGCGAGTGTAACCTTCCTCCGACAAACTGATTTAGAGTTCGGGATCTCTCTCCTGAGAGACTCCCAGTCATTGCAAATATGGTTATGGGTGAACCTGAAACACTTTGGCGCCCATATGGCACGTTTACCCGGTTGCCAACCGGGAATCGTCACTATAGGGAATCTGAGGATGTCCCTCGATATGTTCAAAACGTTGCTTCCAACCCCGGTAATGTCCACAGGAGTGGGTATTACCCAACGAGGAGGCCAGCGCCTACAGTCCAGGTTCAGGAGAATCCCAGGAGGCCAGTGACGGGTGTCGACGACGTGCTCGTGCGACTCGCAGACTTGCTGGAGGATAGATGTCGGGGAACCCTAAACGGTGTTGATGGGGGTTTAATTAATAACAAACCACATCCCAGTTTCAGTGGGCTTCCTCACGAAGATCCATTCCAATTTATTCAATCCTGTGAGGATTATCTAAGGGGCTTTAATCCAACCGTCTGGGTGAGCGTTGCAGCTCAGTGGCTCAAGGGAGCAGCCCAGCAGTGGTATGCTCCATATCATAACTCACTCCTAAACTGGCAGTTTTTCAATAATCGGCTCCAGGAACGGTTCGACAACGATTTGTTGGTCTCCAGTTTAGAGGCGGAGTTCTTTGGCACTGACCAGCCGAATGGAGAATCTATAACTTCCTTCATCTTGAACAAGTGGAGTCTCTCACAGAGGCTCTACCCAGAGATGGACGAAGGAAGGGTAGTACGATTAATCTTGAACCGGATCAGACCGGATATAAAAGTCCATTTACAATTGCATAATTTTGCAAGTATTGAAGAGCTGACACAAAAAGCTGTTGCTGTCGAGACGCTACTTCGCAGCACCAGCTCAAGTGTACACTCAGGGCCGAAGCTTGTTTCGAACACCAACAGACCTCATCAGGCCGACGATGTGCCACCTAAGCGTCCTCAGGGACAGTCACAGGACAACAGGGGTTCGAACCAGGTTAGGTCCAATAACGTAAATAATAATGGCAGTAAATTACAGAATTTCGATCGGTCGAAGCGTTCTGGAGGAAACAACGTTCCATCGAACGGGTGTTTCACTTGCGGGGGAGCTCACTGGAACAAAGATTGCCCTCAGCAAAACGACAACAAGAACGGTCCCAAACGTCAGAGTGCGGGAACGAAACTGTTCGATCAGGCCAGTAAGGCACATACGGTCAATACCGTACAGGCGAGTAAGATCTCGCGTCGTAAGACGTCAGTTAAGGACGCAGACAAAATCACAGTAAGCACTCCTTCAACACCGTTTTGCGGTTCTGTGACAGTGTTGGACTGTCATAGAAATTTTGCAGCTTGTATTTCCAACGAGGAGGAGGAGAAAGTGTTCCAGGATGTTGAAGCTGGAGTCGTTTCAGCCAAAACGCCACCGTCATCAGGCAAATTACATTGGACAGACCGGTCAGATTGTGAATCAGTTTGTTTCAGTGTGGTAGATGAGCGTGTGGATCGCGCCACTGGTGGTAGGCGAAAAAAAGTTCACTCGTCGGCGGACGTTAAACGTAGAGGGTTGAAAGTCTTTTCCAAGAAGGCAAGTTCTAGTTTTGGAACGAAAGAAAGGGGTTGTAAATCATCTTCAGGTTCATGGAGTTGTGAGTTCTTCGAGGTACCCCAGGTCGTTGGTTGGTGGGTCGTTCCATCCGCCACAACACAAGGTTTCGGAGTTAGTAATCGATATACAGAAGGACCAGGAGGGGCCTGTTGTCAAAGAGAGTGCTAGGGCACTTCAAACTGGGCACAGGTCCGGTATAGGCACAAGTCGAAGTGAAAAGGTTTATCAAAGGGAAGATTGCGAATCAAGGTTTCGGAACGAAAAAGTCGTCGAGAGTGACGTACTCTTTTCGGTTCCACTTCTGGGAAGTGAAGACACCGAGGGTGGTGGTCTGTCACTCACTCCCAGGACGCAGGTTTCGAGGTCGATGCATGCCAAGTCTCAAGGACGGTATCTAGGGGCAGAGCAGATGGGAGCAGGTGCGAATCGCCATTCCCCGTTAGTAGATACCAGAGGCGTGGTAGGCATGTCATCTGAGAGAGTTACACGTCTTAGTCGGGGCGGAGGCGAGGTTCCTGAGGGATGCCATCGCCAAGTCCCATCGTTGGCTGCAGCACTTGATGGTAATCGCAAGTCGGAACTTCTGAGTTTCATTGAGACCGACCCGCTTAGGAAGAAGTCGGAGGTGGATCTGCTGGATCCATTGTGTCTATATCGTTGCTGTGATACTAGCTTAGCGAACAACAATGTTGAGGGACGATTGCATCAATTGCCGCGAATCGAGGCTGAATTGATGGGTTGGTGGACAGCGGAAGTTCGCTAAATCTCCTAAAACGTAGTTTGTTGCCTGTCACCTGGAGGGTGGATAGGAAGCAAGTGACGCCGTTGCAGCTTGCATGCGCCGGTCGTGGCATCACCAGTCTAGGGGAGACAATATTCGAACTACTAATAGATGGTGTTGTTCACGAAGTTGTCGTGCAAGTGGTGGATGATCTTGTCGAGGATCTTCTGCTCGGGTGTCCCTGGCTGGCATCAAACGAGGCTATGGTCGACTTTGCACGTCGCACCATGTACGTTGGAAAGGGGCCTAGGCAAACTATTTTCTGGGCGGAGGAGGTCTATCTTCCACCAGAAAAGTTCCCTGAACCACAGGTAGCGGACGTACAGCTACCGGCGTTTTCGAGACATGAATTTCGGAGTCTTATCCGAGTGTTTGGAGACGTCTTTTATGAATCTCCAAGGCAACCAGTGACGAGGGCTGCTTGCCACAAAAACCGATTAAAGGAGGAGCTACCCTTCAAGCTCCGTCCGAACAAAGTTTCCGATCAGAAGAGGGCTCTTATCCAAGAGGAGGTGGATAAAATGCTCGCTGCAGGTTTAATAAGTAGGTCCCATTCTGCCTTTATTAGTCCGGTCGTTATCGTCACGAAGAAGGACGGTACGGCTCGGTTTTGTGTCGACTACAGGAAGTTGAATAGTCTGACAATACCCGAGTCGTCGGTATTGCCAGGTATTCACGAGACTATCAAAGAGCTCGGAACAGCGAAAGTGTTCACTTCTTTGGATCTGAAGTCTGGGTTTTGGCAGGTACCCATGGATGAGGCTAGCAAAAAGTATACAGCTTTTGCTACGCCTGATGGAGCTTGTTATGAGTTTAACTCAATGCCGTTTGGTCTATCGAATGCACCTGGAAGTTTCCAAATTCTTATGACGGAAGTGTTGGTTGGTTATGTCGATAAATTCGCCAAAGTCTATCTGGACGACATAATCATTTACAGCGAAGATGAAAAGGAGAAACTCTACCATCTCCGCCTTGTGCTGGAGAGGTTCAGAGCACATGGCCTGTGGTGCAGTTTAAAGAAGTTGAACTTCGCTCAGCGTAGGCTGGAGTACTTGGGGCATGTGGTGACGGAAACGTCAAACGAACCAATGCCAGGTCATGTGTTAGCGGTTCAACAATTCCCGCTACCCAAGAATGTCTCTCAGGTCCGAGGATTCTTGGGCACCGTTGGTTGGCTACGGGAGTTCATCCCGAACTTAGCGGAGTTGGAGGCTCCGATAAGTGATATGCTGAAGTCGAAGAAAGGTCAAGACCTTAAGTGGAACTCTCAAGCATTGAAGGCGTTTGAGAGGATCAAGGAAGTTGTGGGCCGTCCTATGGTCTTGGCCAGGCCGGACATGACTCTCCCGTTTTTCCTGCAGACCGATGCATCTGGGGTAGGCATCGCTGCAGTCCTTTATCAAGTCGATTGTCATGGCGACAGAAGGATCGTTTCACATGCTAGTGCCAAGCTCAAGGGCGCGGAACTAAACTATCATGTGAACGAGACTGAATGTTTAGCCATTGTTTGGGGTATCAAGCGATACCGACATTATCTCGAAGACCGTTCATTCACTCTTCGGACGGACAGCAAAGCGTTGACTTGGTTATCCAAGTTCAAGGACGCAAAAGCGAAGTTAACTCGTTGGGGCTTACTTCTACAGGAGTATTCCTTCACTGTGGAGCACGTCGCAGGTCGAGACAATCAGCTAGCTGATTTCTTGTCCCGTAATCCCTCAGGGTCTCACAGTGAAGACTTGGATGCTGATGTAGAGCGTATGGGGTTGCCACCTATGAAGGTGCAACTGTCTGAACACCAAGGTGTGGTGAGCGTCGTAGAGACGCCGGCTGAAGTGGTCATGCGGCGGCAGGCCATAGATAGGGAGACGCAAGATTTGAGGGCGCGTATCAGAACGATACAGGAGTTGGGTCCTATGTCCAGGGACGATCTTCGTTTCATTAACAAGTTTTCAGATGTCCAAGGGGTTGTATATGTTTCTTCTGCTGGTAAACAGTTATTGTATGTGCCCGAGGCGCTCCGTGAGGACGTGTCGGCTTACTACCACGAACACCCGACCGCTGGTCATCCTAGTCACGAGGAAACGTGCTTTGGAACGGCACTATTGGTGGCCGACCATGGAGGACTACGTCCGGGCCTACGTGAGAGGTTGCCTAGTCTGCCAGTGCGTTAAAGCCGTACGGCATCAGAAAGCGGCGCCGCAACGGCCCAGTGTGCCGAAACGACCGTGGCAGATGCTGGCTGTTGACGTCCTGGGGCCCTATGCAGACGTTTTAGTTAAAAACTTCGTCAAAGGAAATTTCGGAGGTACACTGTCAGGACCGCATCCGATCACGAGGGTGATGGGGCGAGACAGTTACCTCATAGATAGGAACGGCACCGAGAGGCTGGTGCACGTAGACGATGGTGGCCCAGGTCCGGATCAGCCAGAGTCCGACGACGCTGACCAAGAAGTGACAGGGGAAGTCACACCTAGGCCGACGACTGGGGGCAGTCCGAAGCCGCCTTCGTTAATCCGGGTACGAGCTGACGCACCCAACTCAACGAACCCAAGGGAAGTATCGGTCAGTTTCGATCCAAAGGACAAAGCGGTCCGGCGGACAGTGAAAAGGTTGAGGAGGAATCCACAAGAATGGAAACGCGACTCAGACTGCGCGGAGAAGAAAGGAGTATCCCGTAGGAGTCCGTCGCCAGTGGTGAACTCTGGCCTTTTGGAGATCAGCGACTCTGAACTCTCCGTCGTAAACTCACCAGTAGGGGGGCGTGCTACTACGGAAGTAGACGCTCTTACCCGTCAGGCGGTCGTTTCAGACCAAGAATCAGATTACGATTTAGATTTGGAAGTGGAAGCTGCTATCCGAGAGTTAGCACTTCCAGTAGGGGGATCTCCACCACCATTGGTGGTCGACCCGAAAGAGAATGTGAGACAGGAAGGCTCAGTGGGGACTGAGATTCCTAGTACGAATACAGGACGGCGAAGGAGATGCCAGATTGTGGCACTGGACTCCGACCGAGCTCCGATCCAGTGGCCACCGACAAACTCCGCCCGTCAGTATGTTTCGGTGACCGAGTCTGACGAAGATCCCGTACCAGCCCAGAGCTACAGCGAAGCTCCTAGAGTTAGTAAAGACTGTACTGAGAACGATTCCGACATGGAGGATGACGTTTCAGTAACTTTGGTGGTTCCAGCCTTGGTTCATCAGAGTGCGGAAGGTGACTATTAGGGAGTTAACGTAAATTTAGCTTTTGTCGGTTGTTTCGTTTGGAAATAACTTCGACCAAGTTAAACTCTTTAGTAGGGGGGTGTCGCAGGGCAAGCTCGCCGTGCTCCCACGATGATTTTTTTTGTGTATGGTCACCTTTAGTGAGCCATTTTTACACCTGATAACTCTCAATTTTCACCTAGAAGCCAGTCGAATAATATTAGATTTTTGCATTATATTCAGGTCCCTATTCTAGTCTCACCCTGTATGTTGTAAAGTCCCAATCTCCACCCAGTGGAACTCCACTGTACGTAGTTTTCCCGAATTACCGAAAATTCCTGAATAGTTTTCAATTTTATTAATTTGTGGCCCCAAACAGTCGAGCACCCGGTATACAGAACACTTAGAGCAAGGTTTCGACACGCTAGTCTCTTGTTGGGTGGAAAGTCTCCATGGCCCTATTTGTTTTCACAAATTATTTTATTTCAATTCGATTTCTCATCAGGTAGGCCAAATTGGAAAACGGGTATAGATTCCTCGGCGAAGGAATACGTGCATTTCTTCGGCGTTCAAGAATCACGTTGGTTTATGGTTTTTCTCGGGGCTCTCCGAATATCGGACCGTCCTAGGAATCGTGATATCGGAAATTCTGACTTTCCATATCTCCCTAGATCTAGTGAGTATTTAGTGACTTTTGTCAAATACTCCCTAGAAAACGCAGATAACGGGACTTTAACGGTCATTTGCCCAAATCCCGCGCGTTTTCGCGAGCTGTCGAGAATGTGGGTTGGTAAAATTGTCAAAAAAATAAGATTGATTATTTTGAGGTGCCTCGGCCAGCTCCGGGTTCGACCGCATTCTCGCCGCCCAGAGTCTCTCCATTTTACAATGAGTAATCTGCCTTAGATAGGGAAAATACCAACAAATTTTGTCTATAAACTAGCCTACTCCTAGCAAGCCCTAAAGTCCCTAACCGAACTTACCAGGTAGCTGAAAAAGAATCAGATTAGTAAATAGCTAACAAAAATCTGATATAATAAAACAATATATTTTAACGCGCCTATCCAGGGAGTTTACCCGTGTCTCTCCCGGGAGAGAAGTTGCGCTTTACCGCCCCGTCTCACCTTAGTGCAATGGCTTGTCTTATAACGGAAGACTCACCCCAGTGATCCGGTAGGCATCACCTGGCATAGATTCCGGGACCACGCAATCTAATCCAGGCAATACGGAGCCGCTGCTTCCACCGGCGGTGGAGGCCAGGCTAAGCTGAAAGAGAAAGTATAAAATTAGTAAATTAAAAAAAATCAGAATTACGAATTTTTTTGTAGTGGGCTCGCACTGAGTCCCAAAGTTTCACACTTTATTCTAGTTCTGAAAAGAACAAAAGTGTTCCAGCAATCATGTGATCAATCGAATTCTTTTTGGAGGGATGTTTGGTTTTCTTGATATCCCTCCAAGAAACACAAGTTACTCTAGCAGAAAAATGTTGGCCGAAGATCTTCTTTCTTGAGCCTTGTCACCTTCTGGAATCTTCTTTCTTCTCGAAAACCCAATATTCCAATATTCGGACTTCTCGAACTTTCTCTCTCAGACTTCCAATCTTCACTTTCCCAGATTGAAGGACTTTTCTAGAATCTCAATTATCCAATATCTCAACAAACTTTCGCAGAAAATATCTTCTATAACTTTCTGGAACTTTGGTATTATAATACTTTTCAATATTTTGAAACTTTTCAGAAATATCAATATTCAACTAATATTTCACTATACTTTTCACTATGCTTTTACTATACTTTTCACTCAGCTGAGTATACGGTGCTATTTCTTCTCGTTAACAAGCGTAACTGGAGCACTGTGTCGAGACGCCCCCTAAGGTTGAGGCCCGGAAGGAGTGGGTTCGTGTGGTTTTCGGCTCTTTCGAGCGTAGTCCCTGCGCGTTGTCTTAGTATTTTGTCTATGTAGTCCGGGTGTATGTCTAGGTCCCTGAATATAAACCTGTTGGGCATATATCGTGGGGCGTCTACTGCCATCCTCAGGCAAGCGTTGAAGAAAGTCTGAATCCTGTGTCTATAGGAGTGCGCGCACTGGCCCCATGCGGTCGATGCGTACAGTACTATAGGCAGAAGAATTGTCTTGATGATTGGCCATAGTTTGTGCCTTGCGGCTTTTGCTATTGCTAGTCTGTGGGTGACGTGCCTCTGAAACGTGAGTTTCTTATCTAGAGTTACTCCTAGGTAGACCGCTTCGTCTACCCACGGAATTCTATCATCATTCATAGTCACATGGCCCTCGGGTGTCCTACGTCTCCTCGTGAACAGGATGGCCTTGCTCTTGTCTAGGTTGATTCCAATCTTCCAACGGTTGAACCACGGTTCTAGTGTGTTTATCTGTTGCTGCAGCTTTGCTGTGACTCCTCTCTCGTGCGAAGATTGCCGTGTCGTCTGCATAGAGTGCGAGCTTGGTCATGGGGTTGTCTGCCAATGGCATATCTGCTGTGAAGATAGAAAACAGGTGTGGCGATAGTACCGCTCCCTGCGGGACTCCTGCTTCTAACCTCCTGCGGGATGAGAGTACGTTCCCAACCCTGCATCTGTACTTTCGTCCTCGTATGAAGGATTGTATCAGCTTGACCATTGGTGTGGTGTATCCTGCGTCCATCAGCTTGGTGATCAGTCCGTCATGCCATACTCTGTCAAAGGCCTTGGATACGTCTAGGAAGACTGCTCCTGTAAGGTGTCCTTTTGACGTGCGGTTCCAGCTTTGGATCGTTGCATCCACTATGCGGGTCACCTGGAGTTCTGTAGAATGCCCATGCCTGAAACCGAACTGTTCGTCTGGAAGGACGTTCAGTTCTTCAGTCATTGCTTCTAGTCGTGTCTGGATCACCCTCTCTGCTACCTTGCTCATCGCTGGTGTTAGGCTGATGGGGCGGTGGTTCTGTGGAAAACCGTGGTACTTGTTGGGTTTTGGAATCATGATGACCGTCGCTTCTGTCCAGCTAGTGGGAAAGTGTCTGAGTCTTAGTACTGCATTTATTATGTTTGTCAGTGCTGTAATTCCCTTCCTTGGCAGGGCTTTCAGTGCCCTGATTGGGATGCCGTCTGGACCCGGTGCTTTCCTGGTCTTTGCTTGTCTGATGATGTTCTTGATTTCTTCTGGAGACGTAGGCTCCAGAAGGATGTCTCTGTCGTTTGTCCGTCTTAGTCGTCTGTGTTTTCGACTTCGTCGGTGTAATCGACCTCGTTCTCACGGCATTGGCGTTCAAAGGAGTCAGCAAAAGCCTCTGCCTTATCCGCATCCGTGAAAACCAGGCCCATTTCACCGTGGAGTGGGGGGCATGGTTTCCTCTTCCCCTGTCTGAGGGTTTTCTGCATTCTCCACAGAGAATTGTCCTCGGCGTTAATCTCGTCCAGGCGGTCAGCCCACTGTCGCTCTCTGAGTAGCTTCAGTTCCTCTCTCAGCTGTCGGGCTGCGAGATTGAACTGTCGCTTGTCAGCCCAAATATGTTAGACACCTCGGGGGGTGAGAAATCACTCACCCCCCCAGGACCCTCCACCCCGGGGGACCAGCAAAAAGGGGGAGCAGGAGCTCCAACCCGCATCCCGAAAACTTCAACACCAAATAAGAAAATTCCTGTCGGAGAAGTGACGCATGCGCAGAAGCGCCCGGCGCCGGAGGCGTCGCGCAGCGTCGAGATGAACACCAAAAAGCGCCCGAAGGAAGAAGAATCTCGTTCGAATGCGAGCTTCGTCAGCGCCTATGCTCAGGATGAGCCAAAGGCGACGAAACCAGAAGACATTGGCTCGCAGGAGAAAAGATACTTCTTCCGGAAGATCATCGGGAAGCCTTCCGGGATAGATAATCGTCCTGAACTTAGCACCCCCCTGAAGAGGGTAAAGACGAAAATCTTTGCCGTCGAGTTCGACAAAGACGGCAAAAGGACGCTTAGGACCCCACCCCAGGCCCTAAGAACCGAAGGCTTAGCGCAAAGGAAGCCAGCGAGTCTGAGGACTTCAGCGATGCAAAGGAGTCCCCTGATCCGGACTCGAGCAGCAGTGAGGAGGACTCACAGAAAGCTGCAAGGGAAAGGATCAGTAAGGAACTCAAGGACTATAAGGACTCCCTCTCAGACTCGCTGACTGCAGCTTCTCCGACAGGAGATGGAAGCGGGAATGGAGGCCATTTTCCCCCAAGGGGGATATCAATCACCACCCCAGGAAAGAACGAAGTCCCCGGATGCTGCTGCCAACGCCCCCGACAAGATGGAAGTCGACCTCCCGAAGGAAAGCCCCACTGGACTCCAGAAGTTGTGCGCCGACATGCGGGCCCAACAACTCAAGGACAAAGCAACCAGGGCCCAACGCCAAAAAGAGCGGGAAGAGAAGGCCCGCATGAAGACGAGGCTTCTGGAGAGAAGGAAATCCCTTACTCCCCCGATAAAGCCTGGACCACTTAGAAGCCCCTCCCCGCAACCAAGCACCAGCGCCGGAGTGCAGAACATGGGTGACAATCAGAAATTCACCCAAATTGAGGACCAACTGAAGGCCCTGGAAGACTCCTTGAGGGATAGGGTGAATCAGGAAGTCTCCATGTTCTGTAAGAACATGCAAATCCCGGAGGAGCTGAAAGAGTTCCCAGGCTGAGGATCAGGGAACGGGAACTCAGCGAGGTTGCGGCGTATTACAGGGAGAAATACCAGGAGGAATCCAGAGAGGCAAAGGAGAGACTAGAGGGGACACTGAAACTCCTCCAGGGACCGAAAAAGCTCACGTCGATAACAACAGGGAAAGATTCAGAGGGATTCCAAAAGCCCAAGAATCCAAAAAAGCTTAAATGGGTCCCTCTGGATCTGAAGGAGGCCCCTCTAGATCTGAACAACGCGTTCCAGGCATTGTCGGGAGACGACACCGACGATGAGGGACAGGGAGAAAGGGAAATCCAGGAGAAGAAAACCAGCAAAGCAACAGAAGAGAATCCGAATAAGAAAAGGAAACGGGAGGTCGACTCCAGGCCGAGCACTAGCAGAGCTGTGGGAAACAACCCCCCTTCACCCCTTGCCGCTACCACCACCAGCGGTAAGAGTAAGAGCAAAGTGCCGCCCCCGGCGGTGAGAAAGGAACAAAGATGCCCTCCGATAATTATCGACAGAACCATCACCCTGAACGAGGAGAACAAGGCTACTCTTCAGCGAAATATTAAGGGAAGTTTGTTATACATGTTTACTAACAAATCTTCCCTGATATACGCAAACACGGCTGAAGACCACGCCACGCTGAAGAGTACCCTTAAGGCATTGGAGGTGGAGTTCCATACATACACAATGCCGGGGGACATGCATTCCTTCTCAAGGGACTGGACCACAGCCCATCTGTGGAGGACATCGAACAGGACCTTGAGAAGCAGGGGCTGAGGACGTACGGGATAGTAGGAATCACAAACACCAACAGGATGCTCTACATAGTCAACACTGACAAGAATGTCACAGAGAGCTTCCTGAACAAGACTATCCGTGCGGTCACTGGGGTAATAGTGCACTGGGAAGTAAAGATCAATAACAGGGAAGCGATCCAGTGCTACCGGTGCCAAGCTTGGGGGCATGCCCAATCTAACTGCAACAGACCAGCCAAGTGCATGAACTGTTCGAACTTTGACTATGTTGACGGCAGGTCAGAAACGTGAACGATTCCAGCTTCCAGTACTCTAGGCGAGAAACCCAATAGCCTTCCGATGGAATCCTCAGGACGAAAGTCTATGCTATAGTACTTCCACATCCAAAATTGGGCCAATTATGCAGGCAAGTTTGGAGATTCGTCTGGCGAAACGAATCCTGTCCATGGCCATACGTTCCCAATCGGATTTGCGTGAAGCGCTGTATGCAAATCGCCACACGACCATATGATTACACTCTTCATTGAAGGTCACCATTTTGTTATAACTAGTATTGCTCATTTTTGACGTGTTTGGTCGTAGAGAAATCTCAAACATAAATGACCGCAATTGGCCTGATCGAATGTCTGATAGCGATCGTTATTGTAGTGAATTTTCACACTTTCACCACTACTATACTACCAGCATTCAAGTATCCCACCGGTTCCACAGGCGGCTTCAAGTTACCGAAACTGTCAAAATATGTTACTGTTTTCCCACTCTTCACGTAAGCTACCCAATGTGTTCCACGATTTTTTATCGAGTCCAGATTGACAATGGCGCACTCTTTGTACATGGGCGTAGATTGAGGTAGGTTGTCGCGCATGAAAACCCCAATGAAATGAGGTATTTTTAGGCGTTTGGCATACTTGACCAAGTCCACATCGTACAAAGGTCGCTTGCTATTGGGCAGCTTCACTGGGAGTTTTTTTGCAAACTTCTTGAGGAAAAGACCATAGCCTCCGCTACTTGTCTTGCGCATAAACAGGCCAGATTCCTGCTTTCCGATGTTCTCCATCACAGTATTGTGGCGCTTCTCTTTATCTAATTTCTTCTGAGCGTTTTTCGAGGATATGATGGTCCTGGCTATGGTGCTGGCACCACCAGCCAACGATCCCAGTGCTCCCAAAGCTGCGAAGATGGGAAGCAAAGGCAGCAAACCTCCACTCTTTGCTTCGAAAGGTATTATTCGAGGTATTTTGATGTTTTTGCGACCACCCAATTTTTTGACTTGGGCTCGGGCTGCACGCAGTGCTACCAACGAAGATTTTCGCAGAGCCTTTGCACCCAAGTCTTTCAGTTGGTCAGGCTTCAGTGTCTTCCGCAGATGATTGGCGATTTTCAAGACCACATCCTTCTTGAACGACCTCTGTTTCCTTGGACGTTTTGCACCAGAAGCCTTCATGCCCATGCCCAAATTGTAGTGGTGACTAGCCAAGCTGCAGCTTTCTCGCCGACTTTCGCGTCTTTGGACTTGACACGTTCCCAAGCTCGAGTTTCCAGCACCCAATCAGCCTTGTGTCTGTCCTTTAGAGAGTTGCTTTGCGAATATGCGATATCGTGGGATCTGCAAGCAGCGTCTAGGGGGTTCACACCAGAGTCTACACGTGCAGATGCAGCTCGAACGGTAGATGATTGATCAGAGTTCACCACTCCACGACCTTCGTGTTCGACTGTCAGCATGACACTGACGCGAATGATGTTGCATACCTACTTACAAAGCAGTACTCCACTTCAAGTGTCATTCGAATGTCAGATGTGGGCGCGGTCACATGCAACACATATCTAAAAAATGAAAGTGGTGCAACAAGAGCCGGCTCTGGAAATAATCAATATGGATTTCGTTAGTGGAAACGGCTTCAATGGTGTAATACGCAAACACGGTTCCCTGCTACCAAATTCGTTTCGAGCGATATTTTGTGGCCCCAGCGGATGTGGCAAGACCAACGCTGTACTCAGTCTGCTGTTCAGCCCGAACGGAGCACGCTTCGAGAATGTTTACGTTTATTCAAAGTCGCTGTACCAACGTAAATATCAGCTACTGCACAATGTACTCAAACAAGTCAAGGGCGTAGGATATTTTCCATACAGGGACAACGACGAGGTAATCGATCCGTCAAAAGCGAAAGAAAACTCAATATTCATATTTGACGATGTGGCGTGTGACAAACAGAATAAAATTAGAGAATTCTATGCACAGCCTACTTATGTCAAACCTACTCAAAAATACCTAAACATTTGATCAGGGACAATTGCAATATTATAGTACTATTTCGGCAAGATGATATGAATTTGAGGCACGCTTTCGAAGAGCACGTATCCCCGGATTACACCTTTGAGGAATTTCGCCGCATGTGTGCCACCTGTTGGAAGGAAAAATTCGGATCTTTGGTGATTGTCAAAGACTTCGATGTGAACAAAGGGCGCTACCGTCTGGGTTTTGACAGATATATTCAAGTGTAATGCTGTGAGTACGTCATTCTGTCCGGAGCAATGGCGCCGACTACATCACATGTCGACACTGCAATTGCGAAAGCTGAACGAAAACGTCAAGTCAATCAGTTGTCAAAAATTTTTCGAAAAAAGTATCTGACTCTGAAACTCGGAAAATCCGAACAGAATGAAGCACTGAGTAAAATATTCAAACCCATTACGGTGCCGCTGAAAAGATTGAGTGCGGCAGTGCCGCCACTCATCAAGCGATCACGGCTGACAGTGAAAAAAGAAGAGAAACAGGAGCCGCCATCGACTCTAGACATGAAGAACGAAGAAGATGAAGAAAGCTACCACACAGATGATGGTGATGGTGATGATTATGATGATGATGATGAGGATGACTACTTGGAAGTTTATCCCGAAGTAGCAACTGATTTCGTGAATGAACATCGCGCCAAATCCGACAAAATAGATATGAATTACCCATTTACGACAAACCAAGAGCGCAATGGTTGCTCGGTAGGAAGCTGATGGACTTCGACAAAGATACGGAGGACATTCGCATTGATGGTGTAACATACGAGGGCACTCCGGGACTATATAGTTTGATTTTCTACAAAAATCCCAAATACGCTAGAGCCGACTTGATGGCATACAAGCAAATTTTTACAGCTACAGGTGCGCATGTAGATGCGCGAGGCAGGTTGAATCCATCTCAGATTGCCAAATACGAAAATTTAATTTGACCAATGTTCAAAGACCCTCAGTCAAAAATAGGTGGTGGAGGTGGTCGAGGTCGTGGTCATGTCGGCGGCAATGATATAATAATAATAATATAATAATAATACTCCCTCATAAACACTCGTTGAGTGTACCCAAAGGCATAGCCTGTGCGGGTAGAGGACGGCTATTATTATTATTTGCTGTGGCGCTCCGGGGCGACTTACTGATGTTTCAGGTGATGTATTCACTTTTCAGCTGTAGGAAAACCCGGAAAACCTACAGCACCACCTCGGGTGGTCGGTGTGCACTCCAAGCTAGCACTAGACGAGATTGACATCTAGACAACTCACAATACACTTGCTTTTCAACAAGGCATGCGGTCGCCTATCGATCCGATATGAAGTAGTTGAGAAAAATTTTCGTACCTACATCGGACTCGAACCGACTATCGCTATGCTGGAGTTTCGAACAGTCTGTGCCTTAGACCGCGGATCCACCGACCACATCAGTTGACATACAACACGAAACCTGTAGAATACGTATACTGGGATGACGTCAACAAGCTAGTTGACAGATATAGGTTACTGGTTGTCGCCAAAACTACTGGCAGCACCTCTTCCGACAACGAGATCGTGGCCATCGTCAATGAGCTCAGAGAAGCAGGCTTCATTCGATAAATACAAGCGCAGACGTTTTGCACACCACAGTACCATCATGAGCATCAACAGGTTCGGTCAAACTTCGTCAGCTCGCCGTGCACAGCAGAAGCAGCCCTACCATTTTCCTGGCGCCATACTCAACTATCCAGCCAATGGGGACATTGATGCTGCACATGTGAAAATTTCCAATGTTGAAACGCCAAGTGCACTCAATGATGTTGCCAACAAAAAATACGTTGATGACGTCATACAGAAGCTCAAAGATGACGTCATACACAAGCTCAAAGACGAGCTAGTCTCTACCAAAAACAATCTAACAGCCTTGGATTTTCGAGTGATGAAATTCATGTCACTTTCGATGAAAAAGCACGAAAATGCCAAGAAACGCTTGGATAAATTGGCACTGGATATTGTTGATATTCCAGCCTCTTAAGTAGATGGTGTAACGTCCAGTGCAGTTAGTGTATTGGCTCCGCCATTAGCGAAATGACGTCATCATCTGAGAAAAAACAATTGGTTAATGAACTCCATGCTCCAGCCAGAAGGAATTTTCCTCGCAGACGTACCATCATCAAAGGACTCGACGATCTGTGGCAGATGGACTTGGCTGATCTTTAAAAATACTCCAAAGTCAATAAAAACTATAATTATATCCTCGTGGTGATTGATACCTTTCACAAAAGTACCTGTGGGTGCGACCTTTGAAGACTAAAACTGGTCGAGACGTCATCGAAGCGATGAGTGACATATTGTCGAAAGCGAAAAGATGTCCCAAGCTCCTCCAATCAGATCTTGGAACTGAATTTTACAATTCCAGCTTCCAGGCTCTCCTGAAAAAGTACAACATCAAACACTACAGCACGTATACCGTGAAGAAAGCCGCGATCGCAGAGAGGGTTATACGTACTCACAAGGAGAATCTCTTCAAGTATTTCAGTTTGAATGGCACCTACAAATGGCTAGACATTTTGCCGGACATTGCCAAAAACTACAATCAGCACAAACATTGTACGATCGGCATGAAACCGTGTGACGTCACCAAAGACAATGAAGAAAAGGTGTACAAGTTTGCGTATGATTATGCGGGACGTGCTGGCCGAAAAAAGTTCAAAATTGGGGACTTTGTGCGAATTAAGAAGGCCAAATATGTGTTCGAGAAGGGGTATACACCCAATTGGACGACGGAACTTTTCAAAGTTGTCAAAGTGAAAATCACCCAACCAATCACGTACTTGCTGGAGGATTTGGAAGGGCGACCGATCAGCGGCGCTTTCTACGAACAGGAACTACAAAAAATCCCAAAGTCTATCTAGTGGAAAAAATCATCAGACGTACGAGGCGTAAGGTTCTAGTGAAATGGCTTGGGTTTGACAATACACACAACAGTTGGATCGATGCCGAAAATTGCTTGTAATTCAATGGAAAAATGACACAGCTGCCACTGGAATAGGGGGCCTTTTTCACACTCTTCGTCAGAGTGAAGAATCCGCGTGCGCCGCTGTGAATATTTCAACGGAAAATCTCTGTGTTGGTGCATCAGTCTGTCGCTATGCTTGGTGGAATGCAGTTCGAATCTGAGGAGCCAACGTCTGATTACGAGTCAATGTCTTCGTCACTAGTGTCGGTGGAATATGATTCCTCATCATCTGCATCATCATCATCAGAGTGAGCAGAACGTACTGCTAAATTAGATCGAGTTTGTGACATGTACAAAGAAGCCATCAAAATTGAACGATTTTATGTGTGCAACGCCACGTACGAGTTCCGAAACACTGACATTCTCACTGTGCAACGCGGAATAAGTTTTGCTCGGAGTTTCGTACCTGCAGTGAAATTCGTGTGCAAGGTCCACATCATATGCTCCAGCCTGTCTTTCAGCATGTTTGAATGGGGCACCTTCGTGGGGGCCATTAATCGTCTGTACAATAGCCGAACTGACCCGCAGCCACCCGAATCAAACTCGACTGGGACGATGTCATGGATTTGGAATTACACACTTATGAAGAGACAACGAAAATGCGAGTTTCCAAGAATGACACCTAGATCTACCTAATGGAGCTCGAAATTCAGGAAATTCTGCATCTAGATGCGACAGTGTTGGCGGGAAGATTTGAATATTTACTTAATATGAAATTTTGTCAATTTTATCATGATTAGCTAGTGCTAAAGATTTTGCTAGAAACAATAATTTGACATTTGACGAGGCTATAAACTTGTGCACTATGTTATCAAAAGACAACAAAGTATTGTTTGATTACGAAATGAAATAAACATACAGGCCGTTTCTTTTATCATGTGCTAACATTGTTATATTCTATAAACCGTAGTAGATACAAAGACGATTAAATGGGAAAAAAGGTAACTATTGTGGTGAGCAGTAAATTGGTCTTAGAAAATTTACGGGGATTCTCGCTCTTCCCAACTCATACAGGGAAAACTGAAAATACTGTTTTCGGTTTTTTACGAATAGAATTGTTATTTCAGAAAATATAAAAAAATTAAAAATGTAGGTACTAGAACTACATAATGATACATTTTCAATCAAACGTTTCGTGTCAACACCGCCATCATCAACTATTTTTTTCAAATACGGACCTGTCTATTTCATCACAAATATTGATAGAGTGATAAAATCACAATTCAGTGGTACCTATATCACACTCGACATTTTTATAACGTTACATATAAAATAACTATCATCATCAGTGACAACAATTTTTAATTACGGTCCTGTCGTTAGTTAGTTTATGAATTCCACAGAATCTAACGCTTCGATATAAAAATTATCGGTGACGTTTTTGAATGAATGTATCTATGAAAATTGTATTCATACTATAAAAATTCATAAAAGATTTCTGCAGTTTCAGAGACGAACGATAGCAATTTACCCCAGAAATAAACTTACTTAAGAGGAGAAGAAATCAAACAAACAGAAAAACAATTTATTTCATAATGAATTTGTGGAAGAAAATAAAACCAATACAGAAAAAGAATTCTACATTAAATGCTCAAATTGACGACCTCTTTGTTGAATGCACATAAGTTGTTTGTCCATACAATTTCTGTGGCAATTTTCTAGCATGATGGTTGTAATGCTATTACATGTATCTCTTATTTTCTGTTTGAAATTATCGATATCGGTACTAGGTGTCGAAAAAACTTTATCCTCTATGTATTCCCAGACAAAAAAATTCAAAGGAGTAAGGTCTGGGGATCGAGCTGGCCAGGCAACTGGAATATTGCATCTAAATGTTCCCTTACTATTGCTGCATTATGGAGAGGGGCACCGTCTTGTTGAAAATATTGTATTTCACGGCGGGTGCTTGATGACAATTCATCTAAGTAGCCATCAAACTCATTGGATAAAAAATGTAAATACATTTCACCATTCAAATGCTCCCGAAATTCCCAACCAAACATTTATTCCGAACATTTATTTTATTATTATATTATTGGTGTCTCTATGGAAATGTTCATTCGTATTATTCCACCTATAATGGATGTTTCTGTTGAACCATCCATTGTTGGTGAATTTTGATTCGTCGGTCCATATTATTTTTTTACAAATATTTCGAACATCCCTATTTCTACATCTTAACCATTTTGCAAATCGTACTCTCCTTCCGTAATCCCTTTCATTAAGGTGATGAACTTTGCGTATCCTGTAGCATTTGTATTTGTTCTTTTTCAAAATATTTCTGGTAGATTTTAAAGATATCCCAAGTTCGTGGGCAATTTCTCGTAAAGAACAATCTTGATTAGAAATATTTTTGTATCTGACCAATCCTAGATTTAAAAAAGACGTTATTTTTCACTTTTTAGTCTTTATAAGGTAATATTTGCTTACCCAAAACATTTATTTGGTTCCTTATATTTCCAGTAACAACACATTTTCTAGTTTTTTTTCTGTCAAATGCACCACAGTCTCTCAAATTTCTTTCTAATCGACTAAACATTTGAATGTTTGGAAGCGACGATTCGGGTATAACTCACGATACATATTTCTTGCCAAAAGAGGATTTCTATTTGATTTTGCATAAGTAAATAGCATATCAGTCCTTTCGTCATTCGAATACATCTTTTATATGTAACCGAGTGCTTAAATGTCTGATAGTTCTTAACAGATAGCAACAACTCATTTATTTTTCCTGCCATAGAAATCAAGCAGAGCCTACGTGTTTAAATGAGCCGTCTAAATGCAAAACCCGCCAAGTGCATGCTATGTAGTTTCAAGAAAAACGCGAAAAACTGTTTTGCTTGATACAAGCAATAAAAGGAATATACTTTTTTATTCAGTGGATGTAGATACTGTTTCTTAAACATATAAACATATAAAATGCACTTGGCGGGATTTGAAAATTGACGTGAAAAATGGCGGGTTTTGCGGACAAAATGAAGTGTTTTGAATACATTTTATAGAACAGTTTAAATAAGTATTTCAATAATACCACTAAAAATATTTAAAAGCTGTGTACTTGGTGGCATAGATCCTTTTGAAATTAGACTCCATTTTTGGTTTATCAATACATTTTTTTCAGAAAAGTAGTTACAGAATTAACTCAATATCCTCAAGCAAAACGAAGTAATAAACAAGCTTGAACGTTCTAATATTATGAAACAAACTTATAAACTAAATATTTCTTTAATAAGGAATAAACTTCAAAAACACAAACAATCTGATTTAACGAATCTTGTATCATCTTCCGGGTTTTCGTCGCAGGTGAGTTCTTCTGTCAATGTAGAAGAGCTTGGTAAATCTTAGATGTTTTGGTTCTCCATTGCATCATTATAAGTTGTAGATTTATAACGACGAGGTATAACCAAAATGGCGGAAACAGCCGTTACTCAAAACACGTGGTCACTTGACAAAAATATGGCTTTTCCATTGGTCACATGTATACTTAGAGGTTTTTGAAAATGAACAAGTCTACAGTTGGCGATGGATTGAAAGTAAACTAATTTGTAGATACGCGATAATAATTAAACTGGCTGGTTTTCAGCAATGATATTTGAAAAGCGTGGATATATTAATATTCTTTATCGAATAACAGCGCTATCTCAGTTTTTGTTTTTTTTTTTGCACCTGGCGGGGTTTGCAGTTAGACGGCTCAAATATGGTAAAAGAAGTGAGATGCTATTTAATTGTACCAAATTAGACAACACTTGTATTTTGATCAAAAACTGATATTTTCATTACTTCCAGGATTGAGAATTATGAAAATAATCCGTGTAAAAATTGATACAGGAGAAATCAGCCTTGAATCAAGGATTACTGTAATACAAAAATCCCCAAAAAGGAAAAATACGAATGTTCGTTGTGTTGGGGTATCTTCCTATCGAAAGTATTGGGTAATGACTGAAGTATCCTAATAGTTGAATGAGTTTTGAAGAAATCAAAACAATTTACAAAAGAACTAACGACAGGACCGTAATTAACAATTGTTGTCACTGATGATGCCAGTTATTTTATATGAAACGCTATAAAAATGTCGAGTGTGATATACCACTGAATTGTGATTTCATTGCTTTATCAATATTTGTGATGAAATATACAGGTCCGTATTTGAAAAATATAGTTGATGGTGGCCGTGTTGACACGAAACGTTTAATTAAAAATTTATCATTACGTAGTTCTACTACATTTTGAATACAATAAAACTTTCCACTTTAATTTTTTTATATTTTCTTAAATAACCATTCTATTCGTAAAAAAACGAAAACAGCATTTTTAGTTTTCCCTGTATACGTCGGGAAGGGCGAGAGTCCCCGTAGATTTCCTCTGACCAATGTACTGCTCACCACAATAGTTACATTTTTTCCCATTTAATCGTCTTTGAATCTATTACAGTTTAGAATATAGCAATGTTACCACATGATAAAAGAAACGGCCTGTAAATTAGACAGAGGTAGCGTTTCTATTCAGTATGCAGTGTGCAGTGTGTCTGTGTGTTTGCAGAGAGAGAGAGAGAGAGAGAGATGCAGTACGAAACAAGACTCGACTCGTTTCGATGCTGCACTGGGACTCCGATGATTAGAAATGTTTCATAGTATCGAAATGTGTCGAGAATGTGACGTCATATTTAAACGTTAGAAATTCCTTTATGTAGGGACAGTTTTCATGATTCTAAAATTGTAAAACGTATAGCTTTAAAAAGATCAAAAGCTACAAAAATTGTAGAAAGTGTGGGCAAGTCTTTTCAAAATGAACTTGTAGACAAACTTAAAAAACCTGGAGCTTTTTTCTCTCTAATCATGGATGAAACTACAGACATTAGTGTTAAGAAACAGTGTGCTTTCACAGTGATATTTTATGATGGGGAGGACAAGAGCGTGAAGACAAGGTTTATAGGAATGTTTCAAACAAAATCTGGAACAGCTGTCGATTTATATGATTGTCTGAAAAATATTTTAACTAAAAATGGGATTCCTCAAGAAAACTTTGTAGGGTTCTCCAGTGACACGACCAATGTTATGGTTGGTGAACACCAATCAGTGTTTGCACTATTGAAGATTGAAAATCCATTCATTGTTTGTATAAAATGTAGCTGTCATTCCATTCATTTAGCAACTTCAAAGGCATGTTTTATAAAAGATATTTTATTAAGATTTTTCATTTTATTTTGTATTATTTCAATCAGTCTTTTAGATAATTGAATTTTACATGGACATTTTGTTATTTTTCATTTGAGCGCTAGAGTGGCGAAAGGTCGAAACATTTTGAGGTACATTTTGCCTTGTGCCAACATAACAGAACATTCACCATATGTATTGTTGACATCGGTTGGCAATCAATGCGCATGCGCAGTATCTGATCAGTAATCAGGATATTCATTCATGTAAAAGTGGAGAATTGCGGAGGAATTTGGAGAATTTTGGGTTTCGCGGCGGAGAATCTAGGAATAGCTTGTTGGCAACACTGCATTTAACTTACTTTTCTAGGTGGGGGTGTTTTCTGATCATTGACATATTCTCGATATATTTTATTCAAACTGCTAGTTTTTTGTGATTTTAAATTTACATTATTGGTTGAAGGAGTCCGTATTGATTGAGCATTATTCTGTGAAGGAAATTCATTTCTTGAATGTTTGTTTTTGCGCTTAATTCTACCTTGTATAGGTTAGGTACCTAATGCAAAGAATATGTACATATTATATTCTTTGCCTAAGGTTTCCTTGAATCTAAACAAGGGTAACAAGTGGAGAGGTATTGTACTGAAATTGCAAATGTATTAAATGAGTGCAAGTTTGTTACAACTTTCATATATACCTACTCTGCAAAAGTTTGCTGTAAGAATTTTGTAATCACTGCGAATACCTGTAGGATGCTATAAAGTAAATATGTTCTATTCAGAAAACATAAGCAAGTTATATTAGGGGCAAGTTTTCATGATAGGTAGGTGTACCTCTACCAATTCCAATTAACGTTGAAAAGATAATCGTGACCGTTGTTTATTGTTTAAGAAGTCGAAATGCATTTATAGAAGGTTTGGAAATTTCCGATTGTCTACAATTTCACTGAATTTGTTAGACAAATGGCCTGACTATTTCTGTAATCATTCATCCGCTGTTTTTGGAGCATTTAAAAAATAAAGAACTTTGTAATCGCAATAGGTAACCTATACCATTGTTTAAATATTATATAAACAATGCCTATATATAATACCTCTATATAATACTTGTGAAGTAGCCTCTTCTTTCATTGCAGTGTATAAATTATATTACTGGCATAAAATTTGATATTGCAGTAAACCGGGATAGGTACCTAAACCCAACTAGATAGGTATAATACTCTAAAATAATATTAATAATTATTGTACTGCAGTTATGTACACACTACTCTTATTATTGTCATTATAAGATGTAAGTATGTTTAATTGTTAATGTATATCTTTGTTAGGAATCCATTCTCACATAGTGTAGGTTCCAGTAATTCTGTTGCTTTTTCTGTTGAAATTTAAATCAAAGGAATACGTACATTTGGTGCATATTTATTTGTATATCATTATAGGTACCTACATCCTATTCCTTGAACTCGTTAATAATAATAATATTCCCAAAAAATATTGCAAAAGTTGTAATGGTACCTTGAAATAATAATACAAAAATTGTTAATGTTTCCGTCAACCGGCTGTACCTTTACGAGCACAACCCTCAGAAATCTTCGAAAGAATTCCCCATTTTTTCAACAGGGTAATCTATTCGCCACTTAGCTATGCCCTTTTCCCCATGAAATTCATTATCAACTCCCAGTAAACTTTTGGGTTGCTCTGAAAGCCATTCTGAATAAAAAATCCCTACTGCAGAAGTATGGATCATAGGTAAATAACCGGTAGGAAACAAATACACAAGCAATAATGACCACTAATAAAAAGAGCAACACATATATCAGACCAAGATAGATACTGACGACAAGAAAATAGTTATCGTCAACTAATCGTAAAATGTAGGCAATTTTCAACACATTTACGATCATCATATAGCCTCGGAATCATCAAAATCGTCTAGACGACACCATTGAGGCCTAATCGTCACTTAGGAATCCACTTTTCGTCAACTAATCGTCAAAATGTAGGCTATTTGCAACTATACGATCGGCGTATAGGCTCGGAATTGTCAAATTCGTGAAAACAACACGATTCATGCTCGATCGTGACTTCGGAATCCCGGCCCAGTAGTGACACTTGACAGTCGACCACCGATGACAGATTGCGGAGTCGCAGACTCACAGAACACTTTGATTTGTCGTGTGTGTCTTGTGAATGAGCTCTGTGAATTGTTTATGCCATGTAGACACTTGGTGTGCTGCTCACGATGTGCCGCTCTGTGCGACACATGCGTAGTTTGTAGAGCACCCATTACGACACTTCTCAAAATATATGTATCTTAGCTAATTTTGTGTTCTATTTTTTGTTCGAATAAAAATCAATCTTTTCAGCCTCAAGAATGGATCGTTTTTGATCGTAAAAAAGTACTAATTTTTAGGCTCAAAAACGATGCTCTTTTTGAGTGAAAAAATGCTCATTTTTAGGCTCTAAAATGATGCTGTTTTTGAGCGAAAGAAGTGCTAATTTTTAGACTCAAAATCAGAATAAACACACCAAAATTGACATGGTGGCGGTGCTTTTTTTCAGTGGTTGAGTCGCTGAGTCTCAGTTGAGTGCCACTGAATTGAGCAACTGAAATTTCACTGAAATGCACTGAATATTCAGGCCTCATAAGAAAAGCATGGGAAATTTCAGTTGAGTGAAATTTTTCAGTTGCTGAATCTCACTAAATTCAGTGACTTAACTTTGACTGAATTTCACTGAACTTTTTACTCAGTTCGACCGCATGTCAAATTTGGAGCCTCTTTTTGATAAAAAAAGTCCTGTTTTTTTACAAAAAAAATTGGTACTTTTTTATAAAAAAAAAACGTGCTGTGTTTTTTTACAAGAAATGCGTAATTTCTTTACCGAAAAACGTGCTAATTTTTAAGCTAAAAATAGGTACTTTTTTGATCGAAAAAGCACCCATTTTTACTATCAAAAACGATGCGTTTTTTTTAGTTGAAAAATTAACACCCACTCTCTCATTCGTCCAACAAAAAAAAGTCGAGAAAATTTATTTTATACGTCTATTGATACAATAATAATAATCACAATATAATAATAATAATACATTTACAGTTTTCCACAATTCCACCATTCATTTTTCGCATATGTTTGTATGTTTTTGCATTTATTCAATCGAGATCAGAATCCTCATCGCCAGAGCCAATGGAGCGGTTATATGGAGGAGGCGTTTCGAAACGATGATCTTTGTAATCGTAAGTCATAATGACAGGAATCGCTTGTTTTCAGCGTGAATAGTAGCTCGTCAAATCTGTTGTGACACCATGATGAAGGATTTCGAAACAATTCACTCAAGTTAGTCGAATTGTATACGATGTGATTATGGTCTCTGATACTGTGAAATGTATGGTGTTGCATGGCCTTTCTGAATGCTTGAAACAGGTATAACGCAGACGTAATCCGTAGTTCGGAATATAGTACTCGTTCAATCATACGCAATAGACATCTTCGGTGAAATGTATAGACCAGTTTTCGGTGGCGAGTGCGTATTTTCTGTCTGTGGCATCAAGTTCTCGTGTATACTTCAAGTGCGCCAAACTGTAAAAAGGTCGATCGCCCCAAGCCTGGTCTACTAATTCTCCCCATTTTTCGGTGGACCACATTTTGACAATATTCTCCGTGATGGACCACGGCAAAGGTGAAGTCTCAATAAATTGTGATAGTGATGATGCGGCTCTGATGATTTCTTGATAACTAAAATTTTGCATAGAGTGTGCCATGGTGGGGGTCTGAAACAATTTTACATATTCATAAAACTGTAATGCCCCCATGGCAGAGTATCATGAGAGCCGGCAATCAAATACCGTTTGTCGTCATGTGGACTCAGATCGATTTTTGTTTGCTCAACACTAAAAACGTTGTGCGCAAAAGAGCGAATACAGCGTTGAGATGTGACTTAGTCACGCTGATTTTCCAAACATTCTACATAGTTTTCAAAATTGATTTTATTTTGGACAACGCTGTATTTCACTCCTTTGGAGTTTTTTGACGCATTTCCCACCCTGTATCTTATAGGTGTACAGCTTTGAACGGAGTCCCACGAAATCTGTCATAATTTGGCCATTCGCTTTGTCTTTCATCAAGCCGGGGACTTTTTTGTTTGCAAGGGGAATACCATAAGGGTTGTTGGTGGGGTAATCACTTGTATCGAATTTTTCAATGTCTAATTTCAATAAATTTTGATAAATGTCATCGATCACTCGTGTATTTTTTCATCATGAAGCCGTGATGGAAATCATACACGCACACCTTGGAAATGTCAAGTATCGCCATTCCGATGTATACATGCTTATTGAACAACAGATCCGTCTTTGCCATCTCGATAGCGACGAGGTCCTCATTGAAAATAGTGCGATTCTTGAAATTCGGGCTGGAAATTAAATTTTTCGCGCCATATCGCCCCTCCCATTTTGAGACCATTTTCACTATACGATGTTTCCGTATGTTCTGCATTGTTTTCCCGAATACTGCGTTATTGGCTAATTTGTAGTTATTAGTTTTCCTTGTACAGGGTGGTCATTAATTTGGGTGATTTTGAGCCTGGCGGAGTACGGTGTTCGGCGCGCAATGGAAAATCTTTGTGTTTGTCATGTAAGTGTTCGGGGTACTCCAAATCGACTTCAAGAATATAGCCAATTGGCGAAGTGTCTGACACCTCGAGTGACGTCATACCTGTCACCCATGTATTTATTATTTGCCGTGGAGCGCCTGTTGCAGCACTGACTGATGCCCCCGCGAATTCCTCGCTCGATAAACATGAGCATGTCGACGTCCTTCAAAATCTGCAACTTGCACTGGGTGTAAATTTGACCGATATTTCGAAAATTCTCGAAAATATCAGCCAAGAGCAATATGTCCGTTTTCACGTACAAGTCGGAGTACTCGCCCAGTGATTTGAAGTTGAACGTTTGCCACACGTTCTGCGCATGTTCGTATTCTGCCTTGCTAATGTGACAATCGTTCAACTTGTAGAAATGATGGAGCGCCGGCAAACATTCAACTTCGAACTTTTCCATCGAATCGACGAAATCGTATGGGAATACGCCCTTTCGAGTGAGTAATTCGTACTGCGAGGCTGTCAGATGTGCAAATTCGCGTTTAGATATTTTCAAATCGTGCACTGTCAAAGTCTGAACCAAATGGTCCAATCTCATGCCCATAAAACGGAACGAATCGATGAATCTGAACTTTATGTCTGTATTGTCGTCATACTGGGTGAAAGATATGTATTTTTCTTTGTTTACAGGCAACAAACTGACTCTTTGCTATATCTCAAATAATAAAATGGCTGTCGTATCCTGATAAATTATGGAAAACGATCGGCACCACAAAAGACTTTTTGTATGACAAGTTGCACTGCGCTTGCGTATATCCGCGAAATGCACCAGTGTAGTGATTATGGTCTTTAACAATTTTGTCGTCAGATTTCCATGGGTTTTCACAGATGTGGCAACACGGCGCGTTCACCTCATCAGGTGATGTGGTCATGGGGACTATATCCAAAGTTTTGGCTTCGATGATTTTGGCTATGTCCCCCATTCGCTGCGCAAACCAATCCATCGAATCTAAACCTCGATGGCTATCGTAAAATGACAAAGTGTCGTCGAACGCACACTTGAAATAAAATTCGACACTGAACGGAATATGTTTTTGGTACTTCTCCGTTTGAGAAGTGCACACGGCATTTTCGAACGGTTCCAGAATCGACTCGAAATCCGCATATATTACAAAGGGTATCTTTTCTTTATGTACAAAGTCCCGAAATTCCACGTGATCGTAGTGGGGGAACGAAATTTTACATTTGTTTGTTTTTTGGCTATCGACCATATGACTTTCCAATTTTTTTTCACTTCTGAAATAATTCAAACACCTGTCGCTAGTTTGAATTATTTCCTGTGTATTCTTTATTCTTATCCTTACCAAGTTGTGTATTGAGTAGCCGCTTCATAATCGTTCAATTTTGGGTGATATTCATTTTGAATTAGGAGTAAATTGACGTGTCGATCTAATTCTTGTTTAGTGAGTCGACTCGGAACTGTCACGAAAAATGCCTCTTTATCCGGCTTAGGCTGGATTAATTCCAAAGTGTACACATTCACAGAAATATTGTTTAATTTCTCGAATTTGGCAATTTGCCTCAATGTCATCGGAAATTCGATACCTGTCAAATTTAGAATACTTGAATAGTGGGCATAAGATGACGTTCTATCTATATTTATTTGTGTCGAATACAATGCCGAAACTATGGCCCAAGCAAAACATGCATCATCATCATTTTTGATGTTGATGCAAGCTCTTTTTTGGCAATGGATTTTGGCAACTCGATGTAAGACGAACCGTTGCCGATGCCGGATTTGTTGGTATTCATTTCCAAACTGACGATTTTTTGGAGACTCCAGCCGCTCTCCTTTTCGGCGAATTCGGATAATTTGTTTTGCACCTGATCTACAACGTTTTCGAGGAACAACCTTTTCAAATCAATACCCCTATGTGTTGAAATATTTATATTCAGTTTTATGTTCCTTGTTTAAATTATTTTTGACAAAGTCCCCGCAAAATGTCGCATTAACTTTAATCATATCTTGTTTTTTCAATAAATTTTGTACTCGTCGTTTGAATAAGGCATAAGCATCTCGGAAAAATTGCCCAATATCTTTATGGACCAAATTAATGATTATACCCGTACGCAAACGAGAAGCAAATGAAGACTTCAAATCCTCCCACCTGACTCGTGACGATAATTTTGATTTAACTCCTTCGCCCACATGACGAGCTCCCGAATTTTTTATGGAATTACGAATAATTTTCAAATGGCCCGCCAAAGTTTGGAGTCTGCGTAGAGTCCCAATCGAGTCCTCAGCTGATATGGCACTAGTCAAAAGACGAGCAGTTTTTTTGCAATGTGCCAGCCATGTTTTTTGTTCATCGGCGGTGAATTTTTCTAACAAAATTCTTTATTCAAAAAATACAACACACAAAAATATGCGAAAAATGAATGAAAAATCGAGAAAACTCACTTTGTGTGCGTGAAAAAGGAACACTACGCCTTAGCTATCTCGAACAGCTGCTGCGGGTACTGATGCAAGCTGGACTTGTGTTCGCTTCTGTAGATGAGTACGTGCTGAGACTCTGTCAATTTCTTCAAGTTGCTTTTGAGGGCAGCGGTGGCTCTGTTTGGCAGGAATACTTTGAAATCTGCCAACTCGACGAGGATTGCCTCTCCGAATCTAGTCGTTTTCACCTCCGCGTCTAATATCAATTGGGGTTCGTCCAACGGTAGCTCGGCCAACTTCTTCAACTCCTTCCTGCAGGCCAAACCAACCTTGTTAATTTCGTCAATGTGAGACATCTGCGAAAGAGCGACATACTTCACTCAAATATTCAAACAATATATTTATGTTCATTCACACTGTATATGAAATGGAAAATTTGATACGCACTGTATATGAAATGGAAAATTTTATATTAATTTTCTGACTTAAATCTCTCAATTTCCAATATACGAGTAACTCCAATTTCAACTGTTAGATCAAAACTCATTCATTGTGTCTCAAATTCAATTTCAAAATCTCAAAACTGCATTATCAAAATAACTTCACAATACTTGTCATTTTTACTAAAAAAAAATCTATAAATTTTCATGTTTCCCAAAATTTATATAGAAAACAGGAGAAAATGCCAAGATGATTGAAAAAATTCGATTATTTTCAGCTGCAGTCGATACAAGCATTTAATATTATTATTATTATTTAACTTTTCAAAATTTGGACTTCTCCAAAACCTTAGCAAAATTTTATTTAAATCACAAATTTTTCATCTATCATCAATAATTCACCTTACCAACATTTTTACGTTTTACGTTTATCGACTTGTTTCCTAATATCCAATCCGTATATTTTTTCTAGCAAAACCTTCAGAACTCATTTCAAACCCCCTAGGTATAAATGTCAAAAAGCTTCGTCAACAAATTCCAAAAATAAATTCAAGTATTTGTTCAAAAATTAAAATTTAACTGAAGTTTTCATTTCAAGAAATGATAAATTAAAAAAAATATAAAAAAAATCTACGTAAAATTTCAAAAAGCATTTAAATCATTTTTTATTAAAAAAAAATTAACAGTCATTTCAAAATGCCCATTCTTTCCAACACTCAGTTCTTAGTTCCAGTTTTATTTTATCAACATTTTTTAGAGAAATATCTAAATGCAAGTTCATTTTCAACCTACTTGAAACTAAAAAACAAATTGTATGCGCGACTCATCGATTTGCTAACTACCTAACTCTGCTAATTATACTTGCAACAAAATAATTTTGAAAATTCAAAATTTATCCATTTATATAAAAAATGTAACCAGTAGACACTCGAATACTTAATAAGATATTCATAAACCAAAAAGTATTTAAAATTCTCGAAATGCATATTTGGTAATTACTAATAAACAAAATTGTCGACCTCCTTCTTTAATCTTTTTGTTTCTTCACTCCCTCTAAAAGGGTGTCACACCTTGTATTTCTGATTCACAACGTTAAAAGTTATAATTATATTTTTTTCGACCTCCTTCTTTGACCCCCTCAAAAAGACCATCCCACCCTTTTTCAACCCCGTCAAAAAGAACATCCCACCGCTTCTTCAACCCCGTCAGAAAGAACATCCCACCGCTATCACCACTGTAATAAATCGCTAGGGTATTAGCCGACGATATCCTTGGTTCAATTTCAAACTAATACCAAAGCAAACAACCACTCCTTAGTCGTACAGCCTAGGAAGTATATTTTATATTAAAATAAAATTGAAGTATAGATGTTAAATACTTTTGCTGCCACCAGACCTAGAGTATAGTTTTGAATCCGCTCTGGATCACCCGGATTTTGACTCAGGGGATAGCCTCCCCAAAAGCCAGAATGCTGAATGTCATATGCTGCTCAGCTCTACTGGTTTTCGATATTTTACCATCATATCGAAGGCAAAGTTGTAGGTTCGGCCCCGGCTTCACAAATGCGAGGACTTTATATGAGAGGTTGAAGGGGTAAGTAACAGTAAGAAGCAAAGTTCCACCAACCAGCTTTATTCACCAAATCCAAAAAATTGTGGAAAATAATAACGGAAATAATAAAAAAATGAGAACCAGCAGGGCGCTTCATCACACCAAGCCCCTGAAGCCACAACAACTGGCACGGGTGGATGCGGAGATTAACGATGTCCTTTCAGAAGAGGTTGACATCTGGCAGATCAACTCTGCCGTGTATGACGCCGCTCAGGCCCTGTCCCAAGCGGAGAGGTGGGATACCACCCCTCTGATTGGGAGGCATGAGCGACGCATTCACAAGATGGAAGCTAAGATCAAGTCGGCGAGACAACACGCGTCTCGTATCCAGTGTGTGGCGGACTACGTGGCGGCCAATAGGCCCTTCACGCCCGCAGTGCGGCGAATTGCCACAAATCTAAGACGAGCTCACCACACACTAAATCAGGGCGTGCTGTTGACCATCAAACAGCACTGTCTTGATAGGATTCGAATGCTGGTGGTTGCAAAAAAGTCACTGGTGAGGCAGGCGAGGAACATCGCGAAAAACATGAAGTTCCGCGATAAACCCTCTCGCCTATTCCAAGAGCCTCCACGTGTTGTGGATAACCCGGCGGCGGCTGATCGGGTAGAAACCTTCTGGAAGAACATTTATGAGTTTCCGCAACCACTCAACGTAGATACTCCAGCCCTAGCGCAGTTCGAAGCCTTCTGCAGGAGACTTCGTCAGCCTGAGCTCAATGAACTGCCCAATCCGATAACCTCGGAAGAAGTTCGTCGGGCCCTAAAAGGCTCTAAGAACTTTGCTACTCCAGGCCCCGATGGCCTAAATAACTATTGGTGGAAAAAATTTCCATGTACCCACCACCATCTAGCAAGAGTTTTCAACTCATGGCTAGATGGGGAGCAGCAGATTCCGGATTGGTTTGTCGAGGGGCGAACCGTGCTAATCCCCAAAAAGATTTGTCCGATCCGAAAAACTACACTTGAACGCATGTTATAAAATGTTTACACGCATCTTATACATGCGAATACTCTCCGCAGTTGAGCCGGTGTATGAACGGATATATGAGCAAAAAGGGTCAAAGAAGGGGGTCGCTGGCTGCAAGGAGAACCTGCTGATTGACAGATGCATCATGCAGGACTCCGTGCAGTATAAGCGTAACCTTTCAATGGCCTGGATCGACTATCGCAAGGCATTTGACACCGCATGAGCTCATCATGCATTTGCTCAGATGCCTTGCGGTACCCGATCAAATAGTGAAATGCATTGAACAGCTGATGCCGCTCTGGAGGACTCGCTTTACCATAACATCTGGTCAAGTCAGAGTCCAGAGCAGGATATCTTTAGAAGGGGCGTGTTTCAGGGAGACTCCCTCAGTTCTCTTCTCTTCTGCATCTCACTACTGCCATTGTCCGTTGCACTACGGAAAACCCGCGGATACAACTGCGGCCCCCCCAGCAACCGGAGGCATAAGGTCACCCATCTGTTTTACATGGATGACCTTAAACTTTATGCCTCCGGAGAGAAGGACCTTCATCAGTCCTTAAGGATGGTGCAAGAGTAATCGGAATGGAGTTTGGGATTGACAAATGTGCCACGGTTCATCTCAAAAGAGGACGATGCGAGTATTTTGACTGCACCCTCAAGATCATCTCCGCTTTTTTCCTTAACTAGTCAGTCAAGACTACCCTTCGTCTCTATATGATAAAACAATATGAAATTTAAGAATTGAACGTATTAATAGTCGAGTCATTTGTATTGTGAAAATTATTTAACGAGATGATATTATAGGGTTTAAAGATTCCTAAATCAGCCCTATACAATAATCTCATACAGAATGTCTACTCCAATGAGAAAGTTTCAATATCAACAGATTGTGATAATGTTTTATTTTATTCATATATGAATGAATCATTTGCTAAACCAACAAAATATCGGCCCTTATTAGGGCCACAAAAACATTTAAAATGAATTCGTTTGCAAAAGTGAAAATTGTTTGTATCTACATTTGGAGATATTAAGCAATTGCGGAAATTCCATAATAAAATCAATAACAATTAAATCAGTTATATATTATTATTATGACGCATATTAGAAAAATCGAAAACAAATACGAGTTAACATTTCCCACCTATCTGCAGACAAAGAGATAATAATATGATTGATTTAATAATCGAAGAACCGTGTATTGAAATATTCGACTTTTCCGCATTCAAATTTAATTTTTTATATATATATATATATATATATATATATATATATATATATATATATATATATGAAAACTAAAAGTTCGGGTTGAACCGCGTCTAGAATTTGTTGAAATTCGACGTTTCGGCTCCGATTTTGGAGCCATTTTCAAGAACTGAAAAAGAAAGAAAAATTTATGAAAGGTTGAAACGTAATTCTACGCTGAGGTCTCAATCTGCCTACTCCTCAGGTATAATTACGTTAGGTTTTTGTGACTTGACGTCGGGGTCTCAATCTGCCTACTCCCCATGTCTCGTCACTGGTTCTCTCTAAGGTCTCAATCTGCCTACTCCTTCGAGAGAACTGAGGAATTGTGTGTTGAGGAACTGTATTTATAGTGGACGTGGCTGTAATGGCCGTGTGCAATGTATTGGCGCGAGGTGAACTATGGGCGGGAACTGAGTTGGCGCTAGATGAGCTGTGTGCGGGAACTTGGTTGGCGCTAAGTGAGCTGTGTGCGGGAACAGGGTTGGTGGGAAATGAGTTGATGCGTGTTATATATATATATATATATATATATATATATATATATATATATATATATATATATATATATATATATATATATATATATATATATATCCCGCCATCTAATACCCAGTGGCTTATATACTAGTATTCACAGTTCTCGGCCATTCGAGCATTTCGGGCGACTTCTTGAATGTCCCCAGAACCTTCGTTGGAAAGTTCGATATTCTTCCACGTGATTTATGTGTTTGTCAGCGGAGAACTTGTTTACATTTCGAGTTAATTGGATGATCAGGGCCGGTCTCGAGGCCGGTCTCGAAATCGTTACATTGCCCCCTTCTTAAAAACGTTTCGTCCCTGTTATATATCAGCATAATTTGTAATGCCACACGGTATATACACTTCCAGAGTGCCGAACATAAAAACCCTCGTTTTTATGTGTAGCATCCAACCGTAAAAAAATGGTATATGTAATATACATATACCATTTCGTATCCGAAATGTCTTTCTGGGGTGCTCTCTAATCTGTCACCGAGATGGATCCTGTGAGCAATTGCAGTATTCCTCTCGGAGGACGATGACGAACATCGGGACCTCGCGTGTATACAACCGTGATAACCTTGACTGCACTGATGAGGTACGATATTCCGAAACCGGTCTGTAGTTGGCTCTCCGTTTGAATCAGGCAAAGTCCTGCTGTTTGTTTCAGAGAGCTCTTGCAAAGTTGTTCCTTCAAAGTAAGGATCTTTGCACATATGTCTGACAGATATAATTCAATATCTGTCGAGGTATCAGCCAGAGAAGTAGTTGTTTTCTGTTGGACATATGCCATACATACTATACAAAGTTATAGTCACCTCTTAAAGGATTGTTATCGACTGTTTTACAGTCACTGGAACATTATTTGCTCCTTGAAACAAGTATATCACATATACCATTTCGTATCCGAAATGTCTTTCTGGGGTGCTCTCTAATCTGTCACCGAGGTGGATCCTGTGAGCAATTGCAGTATTCCTCTCGGAGGACGATGACGAACATCGGGACCTCGCGTGTATACAACCGTGATAACCTTGACTGCACTGATGAGGTACGATATTCCGAAACCGGTCTGTAGTTGGCTCTCCGTTTGAATCAGGCAAAGTCCTGCTGTTTGTTTCAGAGAGCTCTTGCAAAGTTGTTCCTTCAAAGTAAGGATCTTTGCACATATGTCTGACAGATATAATTCAATATCTGTCGAGGTATCAGCCAGAGAAGTAGTTGTTTTCTGTTGGACATATGCCATACATACTATACAAAGTTATAGTCACCTCTTAAAGGATTGTTATCGACTGTTTTACAGTCACTGGAACATTATTTGCTCCTTGAAACAAGTATATCACATATACCATTTCGTATCCGAAATGTCTTTCTGGGGTGCTCTCTAATCTGTCACCGAGGTGGATCCTGTGAGCAATTGCAGTATTCCTCTCGGAGGACGATGACGAACATCGGGACCTCGCGTGTATACAACCGTGATAACCTTGACTGCACTGATGAGGTACGATATTCCGAAACCGGTCTGTAGTTGGCTCTCCGTTTGAATCAGGCAAAGTCCTGCTGTTTGATTCAGAGAGCTCTTGCAAAGTTGTTCCTTCAAAGTAAGGATCTTTGCACATATGTCTGACAGATATAATTCAATATCTGTCGAGGTATCAGCCAGAGAAGTAGTTGTTTTCTGTTGGACATATGCCATACATACTATACAAAGTTATAGTCACCTCTTAAAGGATTGTTATCGACTGTTTTACAGTCACTGGAACATTATTTGCTCCTTGAAACAAGTATATCACATATACCATTTCGTATCCGAAATGTCTTTCTGGGGTGCTCTCTAATCTGTCACCGAGGTGGATCCTGTGAGCAATTGCAGTATTCCTCTCGGAGGACGATGACGAACATCGGGACCTCGCGTGTATACAACCGTGATAACCTTGACTGCACTGATGAGGTACGATATTCCGAAACCGGTCTGTAGTTGGCTCTCCGTTTGAATCAGGCAAAGTCCTGCTGTTTGATTCAGAGAGCTCTTGCAAAGTTGTTCCTTCAAAGTAAGGATCTTTGCACATATGTCTGACAGATATAATTCAATATCTGTCGAGGTATCAGCCAGAGAAGTAGTTGTTTTCTGTTGGACATATGCCATACATACTATACAAAGTTATAGTCACCTCTTAAAGGATTGTTATCGACTGTTTTACAGTCACTGGAACATTATTTGCTCCTTGAAACAAGTATATCACATATACCATTTCGTATCCGAAATGTCTTTCTCGGGTGCTCTCTAATCTGTCACCGAGGTGGATCCTGTGAGCAATTGCAGTATTCCTCTCGGAGGACGATGACGAACATCGGGACCTCGCGTGTATACAACCGTTTTAACCTTGACTGCACTGATGAGGTACGATATTCCGAAACCGGTCTGTAGTTGGCTCTCCGTTTGAATCACCGTATATATATATATATATATATATATGAAAACTAAAAGTTCGGGTTGAACCGCGTATAGAATTGTTGAAATTTGACGTTTCGGCTCCGATTTTGGAGCCATTTTCAAGAACTGAAAAAGAAAGAAAAATTTATGAAAGGTTGAAACGTAATTCTACGCTGAGGTCTCAATCTGCCTACTCCTCAGGTATAATTACGTTAGGTTTTTGTGACTTGACGTCGGGGTCTCAATCTGCCTACTCCCCATGTCTCGTCACTGGTTCTCTCTAAGGTCTCAATCTGTCTACTCCTTCGAGAGAACTGAGGAATTGTGGGTTGAGGAACTGTATTTATAGTGGACGTGGCTGTAATGGCCGTGTGCAATGTATTGGCGCGAGGTGAACTATGGGCGGGAACTGAATTGGCGCTAGATGAGCTGTGTGCGGGAACTTGGTTGGCGCTAAGTGAGCTGTGTGCGGGAACTGGGTTGGTGGGAAATGAGTTTATGCGTGCAATGAGAGGCTTCCAGGTATTGGGAAGTCTACGTCCGTCGTCGCGAGTGTTGAGGCAATTGGGGCGCTTCTCTATCTCAAGGGCTTCTCGGATGATCCTGGTTTGCAGAGTTTTCTCGGTGGAAATTGTTTTTGTGTTTTGGAAGTCTATTTTGTGACCTGTGTCTTCTCGATGTTTATAAAGTGCGGAAGTGGAAGATGCCTGACGCACAGCAAGTTCGTGTTCGTAGACTCTGGAAGTTACTCGTCTATTAGTCTGGCCAATATAAGTTCTCGGGCAGTCTGAACATGGTATTTCATATATACCTTGAGAATCGTTTGGTATTGTGTCCTTGGGAGATCTGAGGAATTTGGATATTTGGTTGTTGGCCGTGAATATTGTTTTTATCTCGTGTTTTCTCAAGATATTACTGATTTTGTCTGTCACACCTTTGATGTATGGTAGGAAAGCTTTGTGTGGCTGAATACTCTCTAGTGGATCGTTCGTTTTTGGAGGACGGGTCAGTTGATGGCGGATAGACTTGTCGATTAGCGAATTGTTGTAACCATTTTGGAGTAAGGCTGATTTCAGTTTGTCCAGCTCTTGTGGTCTATTCTGGTTGTCGGTAAGCTGAATTGATCTGTATATCAGGGAGTTCAATACGGAGTTTGTTTGTGCTGGATGGTGATGAGAGTTTGCGTGTAGGTATCGGTTGGTGTGGGTCTGTTTCCTGTGTACTGTGTGGGTGAAAGAGTTGTTGGATTTCGTGATGAGAACGTCCAGGAAAGCTAGGGAGTTGTTCATTTCGGTCTCCATTGTGAATTTCATGTTGGGATGGATATCGTTTAGGTGATCTAAGAACGTGTTTAAGATTTCGTAACCATGAGGCCATATGACGAAAATGTCGTCAACGTATCTGAACCAGCAAGTAGGCTTGTGGTCAAATGCTTCTACAGCCCTAGTTTCGAAGTCTTCCATGAAAAGGTTTGCAAGGACTGGAGAAAGGGGGGAACCCATGGGAGCACCTTTCACTTGTTTGTAGTAAGTTCCTTGGAAGAGGAAGTACGTGTTGTTCATACAGTGACTGATGAGGTCCAGGGTGTCTTTTGGAATTCTGTGTTTAGTTTTAAGGATTTCTAGCGTGTCCGTTAGGGGAATGTTTGTGAAGAGGGAGACAACATCGAAGCTCACTAGGATATCAGTGTTCTGGATTTTATAGGATTTGAGAAGGTCTAAGAAGTGGAATGAATTTTTCACGTAGGATGAAGCTTCTTCTGCTCGTGGCTGAAGAGTACTCGCCAGATACTTGGCCAGGTTCTGGGTTGGTGATCCAAAGGCACTGACAATAGGTCGGAGTGGGATATCAGGCTTGTGTATTTTTGGAAGTCCGTAGATACGAGGGGTGCGTGATGACTTCTCTCTAGGGATAGTGGCTTTCTTGGTTTCGGCTGGTAGTTTAGAATTATTGATCAGATTTTTGGTCTTCTTTTCGAGGTAGGTTGTCGGGTCTCGTTGGGTGATCTGATACTCGGATGAGTTTAACAGTGTGCTCATTTTGTCTACATAATCTGAGGTATTCAGAACTACCGTGGCGTTGCCTTTATCTGCTGGGAGAATGATTATGTCAGGGTTGTTGTGGAGGTTTCTGAGGCAATGTTTTTCGGCAGGTGTTATGTTCGATGGAGGGAGTTTTGCTCTCCTAAGTGTGGTGGCAATATCTTGTCGGGTTTCTTCGGCTGTGTTTTCTGGTAGATGGGTTATAGCGCATTCTATTTGTGTAATGATGGTTTCTGTTGGGATTCTGTTTGGTGTGATGGAATAATTGAATCCTCTTGATAGTAGTGCAAGGCTAGTTTGATCTAGTGGTGTGTCGGAGAAGTTGTGCACTAATACAGGTGATGCGGCTGGGACCAAGGGTGTGATGGTATTCGTTAACAATGTACAAAGTTTGTTTTTCTGTGTTTCTGTTTTCTTATTGCTGATGTGATCTGCTTTGTCTTGAGATATCCTGGTCAAAGTGTCCCAGATGACTGGATGAATATCTACGGTGGATAGTTTGCCAAAACATTTGTAGAGTGAGGTGTTGGTGATGTCCAAATTACGTCTGATGTCGTGAAGTGTTTTTCGAATGAGTGCTTGGCTGGCTTTATTGAGAATACGCTGGGCTGACGATCGTCAGCCCAGCGTATTCTCAATAAAGCCAGCCAAGCACTCATTCGAAAAACACTTCACGACATCAGACGTAATTTGGACATCACCAACACCTCACTCTACAAATGTTTTGGCAAACTATCCACCGTAGATATTCATCCAGTCATCTGGGACACTTTGACCAGGATATCTCAAGACAAAGCAGATCACATCAGCAATAAGAAAACAGAAACACAGAAAAACAAACTTTGTACATTGTTAACGAATACCATCACACCCTTGGTCCCAGCCGCATCACCTGTATTAGTGCACAACTTCTCCGACACACCACTAGATCAAACTAGCCTTGCACTACTATCAAGAGGATTCAATTATTCCATCACACCAAACAGAATCCCAACAGAAACCATCATTACACAAATAGAATGCGCTATAACCCATCTACCAGAAAACACAGCCGAAGAAACCCGACAAGATATTGCCACCACACTTAGGAGAGCAAAACTCCCTCCATCGAACATAACACCTGCCGAAAAACATTGCCTCAGAAACCTCCACAACAACCCTGACATAATCATTCTCCCAGCAGATAAAGGCAACGCCACGGTAGTTCTGAATACCTCAGATTATGTAGACAAAATGAGCACACTGTTAAACTCATCCGAGTATCAGATCACCCAACGAGACCCGACAACCTACCTCGAAAAGAAGACCAAAAATCTGATCAATAATTCTAAACTACCAGCCGAAACCAAGAAAGCCACTATCCCTAGAGAGAAGTCATCACGCACCCCTCGTATCTACGGACTTCCAAAAATACACAAGCCTGATATCCCACTCCGACCTATTGTCAGTGCCTTTGGATCACCAACCCAGAACCTGGCCAAGTATCTGGCGAGTACTCTTCAGCCACGAGCAGAAGAAGCTTCATCCTACGTGAAAAATTCATTCCACTTCTTAGACCTTCTCAAATCCTATAAAATCCAGAACACTGATATCCTAGTGAGCTTCGATGTTGTCTCCCTCTTCACAAACATTCCCCTAACGGACACGCTAGAAATCCTTAAAACTAAACACAGAATTCCAAAAGACACCCTGGACCTCATCAGTCACTGTATGAACAACACGTACTTCCTCTTCCAAGGAACTTACTACAAACAAGTGAAAGGTGCTCCCATGGGTTCCCCCCTTTCTCCAGTCCTTGCAAACCTTTTCATGGAAGACTTCGAAACTAGGGCTGTAGAAGCATTTGACCACAAGCCTACTTGCTGGTTCAGATACGTTGACGACATTTTCGTCATATGGCCTCATGGTTACGAAATCTTAAACACGTTCTTAGATCACCTAAACGATATCCATCCCAACATGAAATTCACAATGGAGACCGAAATGAACAACTCCCTAGCTTTCCTGGACGTTCTCATCACGAAATCCAACAACTCTTTCACCCACACAGTACACAGGAAACAGACCCACACCAACCGATACCTACACGCAAACTCTCATCACCATCCAGCACAAACAAACTCCGTATTGAACTCCCTGATATACAGATCAATTCAGCTTACCGACAACCAGAATAGACCACAAGAGCTGGACAAACTGAAATCAGCCTTACTCCAAAATGGTTACAACAATTCGCTAATCGACAAGTCTATCCGCCATCAACTGACCCGTCCTCCAAAAACGAACGATCCACTAGAGAGTATTCAGCCACACAAAGCTTTCCTACCATACATCAAAGGTGTGACAGACAAAATCAGTAATATCTTGAGAAAACACGAGATAAAAACAATATTCACGGCCAACAACCAAATATCCAAATTCCTCAGATCTCCCAAGGACACAATACCAAACGATTCTCAAGGTATATATGAAATACCATGTTCAGACTGCCCGAGAACTTATATTGGCCAGACTAATAGACGAGTAACTTCCAGAGTCTACGAACACGAACTTGCTGTGCGTCAGGCATCTTCCACTTCCGCACTTTATAAACATCGAGAAGACACAGGTCACAAAATAGACTTCCAAAACACAAAAACAATTTCCACCGAGAAAACTCTGCAAACCAGGATCATCCGAGAAGCCCTTGAGATAGAGAAGCGCCCCAATTGCCTCAACACTCGCGACGACGGACGTAGACTTCCCAATACCTGGAAGCCTCTCATTGCACGCATAAACTCATTTCCCACCAACCCAGTTCCCGCACACAGCTCACTTAGCGCCAACCAAGTTCCCGCACACAGCTCATCTAGCGCCAATTCAGTTCCCGCCCATAGTTCACCTCGCGCCAATACATTGCACACGGCCATTACAGCCACGTCCACTATAAATACAGTTCCTCAACCCACAATTCCTCAGTTCTCTCGAAGGAGTAGACAGATTGAGACCTTAGAGAGAACCAGTGACGAGACATGGGGAGTAGGCAGATTGAGACCCCGACGTCAAGTCACAAAAACCTAACGTAATTATACCTGAGGAGTAGGCAGATTGAGACCTCAGCGTAGAATTACGTTTCAACCTTTCATAAATTTTTCTTTCTTTTTCAGTTCTTGAAAATGGCTCCAAAATCGGAGCCGAAACGTCAAATTTCAACAATTCTATACGCGGTTCAACCCGAACTTTTAGTTTTCATATATATATATATATATATATATACGGTGATTCAAACGGAGAGCCAACTACAGACCGGTTTCGGAATATCGTACCTCATCAGTGCAGTCAAGGTTAAAACGGTTGTATACACGCGAGGTCCCGATGTTCGTCATCGTCCTCCGAGAGGAATACTGCAATTGCTCACAGGATCCACCTCGGTGACAGATTAGAGAGCACCCGAGAAAGACATTTCGGATACGAAATGGTATATGTGATATACTTGTTTCAAGGAGCAAATAATGTTCCAGTGACTGTAAAACAGTCGATAACAATCCTTTAAGAGGTGACTATAACTTTGTATAGTATGTATGGCATATGTCCAACAGAAAACAACTACTTCTCTGGCTGATACCTCGACAGATATTGAATTATATCTGTCAGACATATGTGCAAAGATCCTTACTTTGAAGGAACAACTTTGCAAGAGCTCTCTGAATCAAACAGCAGGACTTTGCCTGATTCAAACGGAGAGCCAACTACAGACCGGTTTCGGAATATCGTACCTCATCAGTGCAGTCAAGGTTATCACGGTTGTATACACGCGAGGTCCCGATGTTCGTCATCGTCCTCCGAGAGGAATACTGCAATTGCTCACAGGATCCACCTCGGTGACAGATTAGAGAGCACCCCAGAAAGACATTTCGGATACGAAATGGTATATGTGATATACTTGTTTCAAGGAGCAAATAATGTTCCAGTGACTGTAAAACAGTCGATAACAATCCTTTAAGAGGTGACTATAACTTTGTATAGTATGTATGGCATATGTCCAACAGAAAACAACTACTTCTCTGGCTGATACCTCGACAGATATTGAATTATATCTGTCAGACATATGTGCAAAGATCCTTACTTTGAAGGAACAACTTTGCAAGAGCTCTCTGAATCAAACAGCAGGACTTTGCCTGATTCAAACGGAGAGCCAACTACAGACCGGTTTCGGAATATCGTACCTCATCAGTGCAGTCAAGGTTATCACGGTTGTATACACGCGAGGTCCCGATGTTCGTCATCGTCCTCCGAGAGGAATACTGCAATTGCTCACAGGATCCACCTCGGTGACAGATTAGAGAGCACCCCAGAAAGACATTTCGGATACGAAATGGTATATGTGATATACTTGTTTCAAGGAGCAAATAATGTTCCAGTGACTGTAAAACAGTCGATAACAATCCTTTAAGAGGTGACTATAACTTTGTATAGTATGTATGGCATATGTCCAACAGAAAACAACTACTTCTCTGGCTGATACCTCGACAGATATTGAATTATATCTGTCAGACATATGTGCAAAGATCCTTACTTTGAAGGAACAACTTTGCAAGAGCTCTCTGAAACAAACAGCAGGACTTTGCCTGATTCAAACGGAGAGCCAACTACAGACCGGTTTCGGAATATCGTACCTCATCAGTGCAGTCAAGGTTATCACGGTTGTATACACGCGAGGTCCCGATGTTCGTCATCGTCCTCCGAGAGGAATACTGCAATTGCTCACAGGATCCACCTCGGTGACAGATTAGAGAGCACCCCAGAAAGACATTTCGGATACGAAATGGTATATGTGATATACTTGTTTCAAGGAGCAAATAATGTTCCAGTGACTGTAAAACAGTCGATAACAATCCTTTAAGAGGTGACTATAACTTTGTATAGTATGTATGGCATATGTCCAACAGAAAACAACTACTTCTCTGGCTGATACCTCGACAGATATTGAATTATATCTGTCAGACATATGTGCAAAGATCCTTACTTTGAAGGAACAACTTTGCAAGAGCTCTCTGAAACAAACAGCAGGACTTTGCCTGATTCAAACGGAGAGCCAACTACAGACCGGTTTCGGAATATCGTACCTCATCAGTGCAGTCAAGGTTATCACGGTTGTATACACGCGAGGTCCCGATGTTCGTCATCGTCCTCCGAGAGGAATACTGCAATTGCTCACAGGATCCATCTCGGTGACAGATTAGAGAGCACCCCAGAAAGACATTTCGGATACGAAATGGTATATGTATATTACATATACCATTTTTTTACGGTTGGATGCTACACATAAAAACGAGGGTTTTTATGTTCGGCACTCTGGAAGTGTATATACCGTGTGGCATTACAAATTATGCTGATATATAACAGGGACGAAACGTTTTTAAGAAGGGGGCAATGTAACGATTTCGAGACCGGCCTCGAGACCGGCCCTGATCATCCAATTAACTCGAAATGTAAACAAGTTCTCCGCTGACAAACACATAAATCACGTGGAAGAATATCGAACTTTCCAACGAAGGTTCTGGGGACATTCAAGAAGTCGCCCGAAATGCTCGAATGGCCGAGAACTGTGAATACTAGTATATAAGCCACTGGGTATTAGATGGCGGGATATATATATATATATATATATATATATATATATATATATATATATATATATATATATATATATATATATATATATATATATATATATATATATATATATAACACGCATCAACTCATTTCCCACCAACCCTGTTCCCGCACACAGCTCACTTAGCGCCAACCAAGTTCCCGCACACAGCTCATCTAGCGCCAACTCAGTTCCCGCCCATAGTTCACCTCGCGCCAATACATTGCACACGGCCATTACAGCCACGTCCACTATAAATACAGTTCCTCAACACACAATTCCTCAGTTCTCTCGAAGGAGTAGGCAGATTGAGACCTTAGAGAGAACCAGTGACGAGACATGGGGAGTAGGCAGATTGAGACCCCGACGTCAAGTCACAAAAACCTAACGTAATTATACCTGAGGAGTAGGCAGATTGAGACCTCAGCGTAGAATTACGTTTCAACCTTTCATAAATTTTTCTTTCTTTTTCAGTTCTTGAAAATGGCTCCAAAATCGGAGCCGAAACGTCGAATTTCAACAAATTCTAGACGCGGTTCAACCCGAACTTTTAGTTTTCATATATATATATATATATATATATATATATATATATATATATATATATATATATATATATATATCTAGACGCGGTTCAACCCGAACTTTTAGTTTTCATATATATATATATATATATATATATAAAAAAAATTAAATTTGAATGCGGAAAAGTCGAATATTTCAATACACGGTTCTTCGATTATTAAATCAATCATATTATTATCTCTTTGTCTGCAGATAGGTGGGAAATGTTAACTCGTATTTGTTTTCGATTTTTCTAATATGCGTCATAATAATAATATATAACTGATTTAATTGTTATTGATTTTATTATGGAATTTCCGCAATTGCTTAATATCTCCAAATGTAGATACAAACAATTTTCACTTTTGCAAACGAATTCATTTTAAATGTTTTTGTGGCCCTAATAAGGGCCGATATTTTGTTGGTTTAGCAAATGATTCATTCATATATGAATAAAATAAAACATTATCACAATCTGTTGATATTGAAACTTTCTCATTGGAGTAGACATTCTGTATGAGATTATTGTATAGGGCTGATTTAGGAATCTTTAAACCCTATAATATCATCTCGTTAAATAATTTTCACAATATAAATGACTCGACTATTAATACGTTCAATTCTTAAATTTCATATTGTTTTATCATATAGAGACGAAGGGTAGTCTTGACTGACTAGTTAAGGAAAAAAGCGGAGATGATCTTGAGGGTGCAGTCAAAATACTGGGCTAGTTTAAAGAATACTCTTTGTCATTTGGTCGAGCTTTCGAGAATGTTTATTCGCTTTATCAAGACATCTACAAAATTTAAAAAAAGTTGCACAAATTGTAAATAGGTAAAAACAGTACTTACTGTAAACGTGAGGTTTATAGTAAAAGTCAAGCGTGAAGGTAAAACATAGAATTATCTCATCATGATTGGAGAAAAAATCTACCTCCAAGTTGAAAAGTACTGGACATAATTTAAAACTTACATTTTTAAAAATTTTTGGTTCAACTGCCAGATGGAAGCACGTGCTCCGTGCAGGGATTGACACAAAGAGACAGAACTGACATTTGAAAATTGACATTACGTTAACTGAAACCAAGGGTACCAACTGTCATACCAACAAGCATGATCAACATAAACAATGTTTTTGGGAGATTTTTTGACTCCTGACGCAGTTACTGCCACCATATATATATGGTGGCAGTAACTAAACTAAAAGTTCGGGTTGAACCGCGTATAGAATTGTTGAAATTTGACGTTTCGGCTCCGATTTTGGAGCCATTTTCAAGAACTGAAAAAGAAAGAAAAATTAATGAAAGGTTGAAACGTAATTCTACGCTGAGGTTTCAATCTGCCTACTTCTCAGGTATAATTACGTTAGGTTTTTGTGACTGACGTCGGGGTCTCAATCTGCCTACTCCCCATGTCTCGTCACTGGTTCTCTCTAAGGTCTCAATCTGCCTACTCCTTCATTTTTATTATACATTGATGCCAATAGTCATATGATATTTTGGATGACATTTAACAAATTTTCACGATTTTTGACATGCCAAATTATCATGAAATCGATGGAATTATCAAATAACATTAGAAATATCAACAGTTCATGTGAAAATTAATAACTTATATGTTTAATAACAAAAATTATTGCTGGTAACTGGAATGACATCCGTACATAGAGGGACGGAGTATTGACTTAACAACAACACTGACAAAAGTTGAAAGTTTTACAGGATATGATCACAGCAGAAGTGTTTGTTTTGCACTTTTGTTTGTGTATTTTTGATATTATGGTTACTCTGATTAATGAGCAACTCTAATGAGAGTGGACAATCTTATCTCATTCAGTTGAGCATCATTAAGTTCAGTTATAATTTTTATTTTTGTCAAAATGGTGAAACATCGTTCACATGGATTGTGTTCGCCAGACAGTAGATATCCCGAAGATGGTATATTCTTTATTCGATTTCCAAAGCCGTGGATTGATTTGCCAAAATGCAAGCGATGGCTTTCATCCTGTAGGAGTCAAAATTTCGTAATGGAGAATATAAATATTAAGTACCTAGTACATATATTTGTTCCCTTCATTTTATAGGAGAAAATGGACCAACTGTAAAAAATCCGGATCCTGTTTTAAAAGTAAGTCACTGATTTATTTTGATTCATTCTATTATCTACATTTCAATTTCAGAAGTCTGAAGAGTCTTCTGAGAAATCATCTCTGAAGAGAAGAAGACAGCCATCAACACCAATGAAATTTCTGAACCATCATGTTCGAAATACCTGAGAAGTGAAAATGTTATCAGGAGCGAATAAAGGTCATTTGGTGAAAATATCCAGGTAGATGAGGTCGAGGCAACAGATATTGTAAGAAGGAATGTTGTGGCAAAGGAAGTCCTAGCAGATGAGTTTGCCAATTTTGAAATTCAAGATGAACTATGTGAACCTGTGCATTGGAATATTTCTCATAATATAGAAAAAAGTATTCATACTGGTAATGAAGTGGAAAATCCTTTCATTTGAAAAATGCAAGTCAGATTTTCAAGTATTGTCACAAATAAGAAAACACAAATTCAATACTGGAATTTTGCAGCAGTTTGAAGTTCTGTGGAAATTTTTGGATTAATGTTTGAAAGTATGGTGTGGAGAAGATAGCAAAAGGGGAATGTCATTACCAAAAGACCAACTGTTGATTTGCCTAATAATAAGCCTAAGAGATGTGGATTTCTAGAGCAAAACTCAGCATACCGCTTCAATGTGAGTCAAGATATGGTCTCTAGAATTGTAATAACTTAGATCCCATATTTGTTTCACTACTTCAAACATTTGGATAGTTTTCCTTCCGAATAGAGAATTTAAAAAATCCACAACCTAAGGCTGTACAGAAGGTACCTGCTTTGTGTATGAAGCCTTTGAAAGATCCATCAGTGATAGAGAGATATTTATTAAAAGTGGATTGTTTGATAAACTAGAATATGCAGATGCCATTATGGTTGATGAAGGATTCAATGTACGGAATATATGTAATCAAAAGTATATTGATGTTCATATATGCCCCTTTTTCTCAAAGACAGACCACAGATGACTGCAGAGGAAGTTCAATTAACAAGCATCTGCTAGAATTCATTAGAGAGGTGTGTTGGTTCTATGAAAAAGTTTAGATTATTCAGAAAACTATTGCGAAAAATGTTCTCAAACAGTGTCTGTCATTTCTTGGTAAGTGAATTTACAGAAACCCATGGTTTCCTAAAGATTTCAAGAAGTGAAGCATTGATTTGGATATGTATTCAAAAAGGAATAGTTTTATAATGAAAATAAACATGTATTCTCCATCTGCTAATTTTTTCAGTCACATCCTTCCATTTGTATGTTTTTAAACCTCTATCAAGTGCTGTGTATGAAGTTTTACGTAGTGTGACTGATTTAAAACGGAAGCTCTCTTATGAAACATATATTTTTCAACCGATTGGAATGATGACATTTTATCCAGTATCCACATTAAGATCCACGAGATCTTTAGAATCTGATGAATCATGCTGTGCCGGGGAATCACATTGTTGATCTACCATACAAAAGTGGATCAAAGGTAGGGAAACGCTGACAGAATCAGTGGATTGAGTAGAAGTGGAAGTCTTTGTTTGTATCAGATACCACCATCAATTCCAACAAAAAAGTATTTTTCATTTCCACTGGCTATGTAGTATTGCATTCTCTGTAACAAAAACAGAATATTTGAATAATGTGTTACAGAAAAATGTCCAAAGTAATTAGCAGTTTTACCCCGATCGAACGATTGGATTTTCGAGTCTTCAATATGTTCATCCTCAATACTATTTAAGTACTTGATTAGTTCAACACTCTCGTAAGTGATTCCAATAACAAATATTAAAAATGTATTCGAAAGTCACAAACTTACCTTTTCACCAAGTCTTTCTTTAGGCAAATTTCTACAGTATAACCATCTTTTCAAATCTGCAACGCTATTATCCTATCGAATGTTTTAGCTTGACTCCAGGTACTACGTCAATTTCGTTAAAGACCTTCATTGTATTTCAACATCCAAACGATCGTCATAAAACGCATAATTTATAAAAGCAATATAAACTCTCTTCTATGATCTCATTCAATATTCTCAGTCTCAATCCCATCTCCCATCATTTATTTTAGGTTAGTTATTGTTATTATTATGAGTAATACTAGTAATACCATCAACTGTCAATGATGTACAACTTTCATCAATTTAACAATCGGATTTCAGAGAATGTAACAGTTGTACGCGTGAGATCTTTGGACTTTTACAATAAACAACATTTCATTTACTGAAGTTATAAATAAGTTAGCAAAAAATGTCCTAATTAATGCATATTTTCAAATTTACCATAGTCTGTTCTACGTACATTTCTTATGGAAAATCGTTTCGCGGGCTGTCAATGTCCACATGGCATAGTGGCGTCACGTAGTGGATAGATTTTCAGTTGAGTAGTAATAAGGCCCATTGACCAGTTTCACACTATTTCTTTATTGAAAACGCTCCCTTTTAGGAAAAAAACCTCATTCTTCTTATATGATCACATAAGCAACAAATCTATGCAAAATAGTTAGTGAATTTTATTCATGTCAAGTTGGTTTCTGGAAAAAAAGCGAGTGAATAATTTCCTATTGAAATCAAATGCCTGGAAAAGTCGGCTGTGCAAATATGCAACATTCAAAGTTACCAACTTGACATAAATAAATTCGCTAAACATTTTACATAAATGTGTTGTTTTGCTTTTTTTAAAAGAAGGTTGAATTTTTGGATAAACAATACCATTTTAATAAAAAATAGGTAGTGTAAAACGGGTGAATTAGGGTGTGTACATTGTACATTGTGTTAGTTTAAAGAAGGAATAATTTTGAGTGTTTTTCCGCGGTAGAAATTAATAAAATTCACTAACCATTTTGCCTAGAATTGTTGGTTATGTGATCATAAAAGAAGGATGAGTTTTTTTCTTAAAAAGGAGCGTTTTCAATAAAGAAAGAGTGTGAAATAGTTCAATAAGGGTGTGCATTGTGTTAGTTTGAAGAAGGAAGAATTTTGAGTGTTGTTCTGCGATAGAAATGTGTCCTAAAACTGCCAGTCATCACTCAAAAATAGGCCCATATCTCCGAAATTAGTTAAGACCGCCAAAAATGTCATTTGGATTTTTTGTTCAGGAGGCCAAGTTCCACAAAAATTTTGTTGATAGCTTGTAGCTATTAGTTAACGGAATTTTACCCTAAAAAAAGTTAAATTTATATTTGGAGACTTAAAAGAATAATTCTGTTCAATGATTAGTTTACCTCGAAGTTGAAGCAGTTTCAGTTATTCAGTTATCATTAAAAAAGGGGGGCGAGCCCTTTTTTCAGAAATATCTTTCCACTGGGTTTTATTTCAAAAGCGGTTCCTTCGAAATGAGTAGAACCAATTCTAGCATAGTTAGAAACAGTTTCAGTGAACTCTTTCATTCCCAACTTTTCCAACCAAATAGCTCTTTCATGGGTATCAGCTGGAAACCTAAAGAAAAATCCGAAATTAGACATTCTTTCGGAACAACGTAAAATAAAATAAAAACACTTTCAAAACCCTACCACGCCAAGTTTTCAGTTTGAATACAAAATCGCTGAACAAGCTTTTGAAACTATTGCTCACAGAATAACTTAGGTCACACATCTCAAGGAATATTTTTTTTCACTTTCTGTGCATTAGTAATAGTTTGTACTTAATTTTTGATTTGATTTTATTCATTTTTATTCTAATGCAGAATTAATAGGAGTTTCTACCTTGATTTCATGAATTTTGACAGAAACTGTTGTTTATAGTCAAAAATAATGCATATTCATTCAAAACGGTTTTTTTGTTTGCAGGTAATTTATTTGATATTGTTGATCGTCACCTTCATATTTTCACGCCTGGGTGGTGCTATCCCTTTTGGCTACGAACGGACTTGAGGGTTACCTGGGCCCCTAGCTTTATAGGGTGCTCAAATAGTATTATTTTTGTTTGGCATTCTAGAGGTTTTAATCAAACATTGTACAGCCCTGACTACCCTGATGTTGTGGAATAAAATATTCAAATAAAATTATTTACTTTATTAAATATAAAAAAACGCATTTGGACAAATGAAACGAAGTGAAAACAAAATCAAAGTGAAGTGAACAAAATACTGAAACAGTGATAAAACAATAATTCAAGAAAAATTAACTTACATTGTAATCAGAAATAAGGGGATGAAATGTGTCAGGACCATGAATAAGAACTGGAAAACTCTTTCTCGTGTGTACCACCACTCAGCGGTCTCCACACGTCAATAATCTGAATGAACAACAAACTTTCCAATTCCCGTTAAAATATTGCTGAGTGTTAACGCTTTCAGCATCTCAGTCATCGAGAATCTACGTACCGGAATGAAACCCAATTCCTGGTTAATGACTGGCGTTGAACTTTAAATTTGCAGGAAATACTATATTTCAATAAATGTAATACCAGATGATGCGATTTTAATGAATGAATGAAATAATAAATTTTTGTAAATTGATTTTGAATTTTGAAAAATGTTTGTATTGGGAGCTATTTCTCATACTTGACAATATAAGTAACAAGATTTCAGTACCATTTCATTTTGTATGTATAGAAATTTGATACCCACTGTGACGCTAATGAAGAATATGAACGTCAATCTAATATTTGTAAATATTTTCTGTACTTACCTATGAAGGCTGAATGCGTTCAGATCCTACGTCGGGCGCGTCCTATGCGTTCAGATGCAAACGTCTGGTAATAAGTTGGATTGTTCAGATGCTAGCGGTAAATTTTACCATCCGTCCAACAATTTACCCCAGGAATGCGTTCAGATCCTACGTCCGGCGCGTTCTATGCGTTCAGATGCTGGTAATAAGTTGGGTCGTTCAGATGCTTGCGGTAAATTTTACCATCCGTCCAACCATTTACCCTAGTCGACGCATCGATAGAAATTGACCCGCATGCGCATTGTAGTATATAATGACAGGAAATTGGGTTGTTTATGTGTACAAATGATTAAAATGACTAAAATGAGATATTGGAGATAAATCTACTGGAGTGCGTTCAGATGCTTTGTCCTGTAGAGAAAAAATGCACGGCAAGATTTTTCTTGGTTGTAGTCGTTGACACAAGATTCATCTGAACGATATAGGGAGATGTCAAATTTCAAAGTCCCAACTTGAAAACTCATCAACCACCATATTGTGAGAACCCGACAAATTATCCATATTTCTGTGATATCTTCAACTCTTGATCAATATAATTCTCTCTTTAGTAGATTAATCTCCAATATCTCATTTGAATCATTTGCACACTTAAATATAACCCAACTTCCTGTCATTACATACTGCAATGCGCATGCGGGTTAATTTCTATCAATGCGTCGACTGGTAAAATTTACCGCTAGCATCTGAACGACCCAACTTATTACCAGACGTTTGCATCTGAACGCATAGAACGCGCCCGACGTAGGATCTGAACGCATTCCTGAAGAGAGAATAGAGGACTTCGGATAAGGATTCAGTCATGCCACCACACAACTTTTGGCTTTAAAACTACTGACACGTTTTTCGATAATTTTTCTTCATATCGAGGTTCGGGGCGGCCTCAAAAACCTCGTACTAGGATTGATTTTGTCCATAACGGTGTAAATATTGAGATTTTCCATAAAATACAAAACACTAGGGACAGTTTTTTTTAGGGGTTTTTGTATAATAATGGCGCTAATTTCAAAATATATAATTTTTCTGAATTTAAAGAAAATCGCTTATTTCACATTTCATAGTTAATAAATAATGAATCGATCTAAAAAATATTCCGAGCTTGGCAAATTTCACGGATAAACAAACTTTTATTGCCTTTTTGACAAAATCTCTCAGCATTTCATTTAATAACAATAACAGAATAGCATAACCTAACTTCGAGAGGTGTTTGTGGTGGTTAAAGTTGGTTCGTTATCGTGTAAAGGAAACAATCTCAACCACCCTTTTCCAAATAATCAAGAATTCCATTTTAAATTCAAACGCCCACTAAAATTGGTAAATATCGATGTATGTATGGCATCATTACACCTGAAAGGATGGAAATAAATACTTCATTACTTTCATCGATGATCACCCCCATTTTTTTATGGTGTACCTACTCCTAAGTAAAGATGAAGTTTACAAGTATTTCAAACAGTATCAAGCAATGGCCACTGCCCATTTTGGAGCTAGAATTTCAAAATTGAGAAATGATATTGATGAAGAGTGCAAATCTTCAGAATTCCATGATTTTTGCAAGCAAAAAGGTTTAGAGGCGATACAAACTGTTCACTACATGAACAGAACTTTGACAAAAAAAGCAACATTCATGACTCATTATGCTAGTATGTCTAAGTTCATGTGGGGAGAAGCTGTTCCTGAAAGCAACCTAAATATCACTGTATGTCAAAAATGTAAGTCCTTACAGAGTACAATTTCTTCGTCATCAATTGAAGCTGAATATATTTCCCTTAGTTTGAGAAGGAATATGAATTCAAAATATTTCAACCGATTTGAACATAAGGTTTCCGAAACCAACCACTTCAATTGAAGACAATCAAGGATCTACATAGCGATCTCAAAATGTCCTCAAGATCACAAGCCACAAGCAAGTTTTTTACATGTTAATCTCCATAAAGATTTTTAAGGTCCGTTCTGCAATTTTTTGTGCTTTTTGGAGTGGGGCGAAAATCAGAGTGTCGCTGCTTCGCGTTCATCGTGTGACGTAATCGAGTAGATCCCTTAGATTGATAACTTTTTGCCAATAGAGCGCGCACACTTTGAATTAATTGAAATGGATTTTAAAGAAAAAAAGATTTCCGAGAACGAGGTTTGAAGCAGCGGTTTATGTTTGGTAGCGAGTGACGCTAGCCATGCCTCCACGGAGACTTCGTACAAGTTGGTGCACAAATGTGGGGTATATATTTCTCCAGACGCTGTTTGAATATTAAAAAAAAAATATATAATTATTGTCAGTCTGATAATAATAATGATCGAAAAAATGTGAAAAATTGTGAAGCAACGAGGGTGTAACGTTTGAAGGTGCGATTCCAATGAGGAAAGTATACAGGGTGTTTCAGAATGCATAATTTAAGAGAGAAAACATGGCGGCTGCTCGTTAGATTTAGTATACCAGGTGTCTCAAGACGTACCATTTAAGAGAAAAAAAACATGGCGGCTGCTCGTTAGATTCAGTATACCAGGTGTCTCAAAACATACCATTTAAGAGAAAAAAAACATGGTGGGTGCTCGTTAGATTCAGTATACCAGGTGTACCAACATATAATTTATGAGAGATAAAACATGGCGGCTGCTCGTTAGATTTAGTATAACAGGTGTACCAACATATCATTTAAGAGAAAAAACATGGAGGACAAAGAAAAAAACACGTCATGGAGGGTAAGGGAATTCAAGTTTAAAAAAAAACATGGCTGCTTCTGAGTGGTCAACGCTCATCATAGTTGTACAGGGACGTCTCACAAATTTTATTGGGGAAAATGTATACAGGGCCGTTTTGATTTAAACATCATTGGTTTTGGGAAAAAGATGACAGCTTCTGTTATTTGTCATATGTCTCATCATAAATAGAAAACATCTACCGAGTGTTTTGAAAAAATATCACCAAAAATCGGTAAGTCGTTTAGAGAAAAAAAAACTCGACCACCATTTGACATCATGAAGGAATACATCAGATCCATCAGTGTCCAATAAACGTATTAACGATATTTCGGATCTGTACGAATCATCAAAAAATAAGCACCTCTGGTTTGAAAAATTGAGGTAGAAGAAAAGTAATATTGAATTCGGATTGTCCACATCGAGGAGAGTTCAAATGTGCAATAAAATGACCACTTCCGGTTGTCCAATTTCGATGATTTGGCATCAATGGATTTGTTTCGATGTCAAGAAACATTTTTAAGCATTTTCCAATGCCAAAAGGGCATATGAGGCTAACTTAGTTATTAGCGAAAGTACAACGACGTGCGGGTACTCTAACAAGACAACTTTTATTGGATATTGAGGAAATAATGTAATTTTGTCAGTAGAAGCAGATATAACGTTTTAAGGGATGATTATTCCCGATAACGTGCGTTTTACATGCATTTTGAGTTTTTTTGTGTGGATGTTTCAACCGTTTTGCGTGCAATCGTTTCCGTGCGCAACCGTTTTCGTGCAACCGTATTAGTATGCAACCGTTTTCGTGCAACCGTTTCCGTGCGCAACCGTGTTCGTGCAACCGTTTTAATATGCAAACCGTTTTCGTTCAACCGTTTTTCATGCAACCGTTTTCGTGTAACCATTTTAGTATGCATCCGTTTTCGTGCAACCGTTTTTGTTTACGCTTAGTGCAGTATGGTTAGGTATGGTGCGGTATGCTACGGTTACGCTTAGCGCAGTATGGTTAGGTATGGTTCAGTTACGGTGCCACTTTTTACGAAATTTATCGTTTTCTATTTTAAAAGAAGAAACGTAGCATTCGGGATATGAGGGATATAAGCTCTATCGATTGCAACTTTAAAATTTCAGTTCCGTTCGATGGTTTACCCGAAGATTGAACGTTCAAATTTTGACATTGGAAGAAAATTCAGAAAACCCTGTTGGCATTTTCCGATCCTTCTCAAAAACTATACGCTATTGTAGGACATATTGAAAAATATTATCAAAAAATATGAAAAGAAGAAATCAACCACTGATGGGTACCGTCATTTTTAACGCGCGATACCTAGTATGTGTCTGTTTCTTTTTCGGTGATAGGAGAACGAAGCAGAACCTTATAAATCGTCTATTTTAGTCACATTTTTGCATGTTTTAGCGTTTCAAATTTTAGCTGTTTTTTCGAACGCAAAAAACGTTTATTGCGGTCGCATTTTTACGTGTTTTAGCGTTTCTAATTTCAGTGGTTTTTTCGAATACGAAAGCGTGTATTTTGAGCAATTTTAAAATGTCAAATCTCCATAAGAAATACGTGTAAACGTGCAGTTTTTTCGGTTTAATTTAAGGCTGTTTTTAGAACGCGAAAAAAGTTTATTGTGGTTGCATTTTTGCGTGTTTAAGCGTTTCAAATTTTATTTGTTGTTTGGAACGCGAAGAACGTCTATTTTGATCACATTTTTGCAGTTTGACTCTGTTTCTTTTCTTGGTATTCATGTATGTGTCAAATGTCAGATGGAAAACGGGTCAGTAATAATAACTAATTTATATGGTTGACTGCATGAATAGAAAACCCTTCAACATGAAGCTTGAGTCGAAAAAATATTTAAATACTCCTAGAATGTTTTCCTTTTAGAAAATATGATGGAAAAAACAATGATGCTCTTTCAACACATAGCATGAAGTGTCAGCTCCATATTAGCCTGCGAGTATTGATGAAATATGGTTTGAATAAAAATTATAAAAATTGATTTTTTGGTTAATTTTTCACGGCGATAAATGGCAGAAATATACCTCGCTATCAGTTATCAGAATCCGCAGAGACCTGAAGTTCCATTATGTTGGAATTATCAAAACCACAGAGTAACATTGCATACATCAGAATTGTTGTTTATTTGAGAAGATTGTAAATCGTTCTTTTCTTATCACCGCAGTCGTTATAAAAACACGTTATTAGACCAGTGAGCTTCATTTGGTCAACGCCTGAAAAACAATTACTTAATTTTTATGTGTGTATAATATAGTGTATTGTTTTCATCAATCTTCTGAAAACTAGGTAAGTTTCATTTTATATTAATTGAAGTGCTTGAATGAATTAATTTGGTTTATTTAGAGACAATTTAGGACATCTTAGCGATTACAGTGTAAATAATTTCAGAAATTATGGAGTTTCTTATTCAATACATTAATTACGGGGTGTTTTATATATAAAATTGAGCTGTAGGAGTAATACATTTTGTTCGTTGAGGTCGGGAATACCTTTTTGTATAGGATTTAGATCGGGTGTGTAGTTTTCAAAATTCCTTCAGCTATTGACGAACAATGGCAGACCTATCCCACACAAAGCCGCGCCAGAGAAAAGTTTTATTTAATCATTACAAGTCATGACGAAAATTGTGATAATTTGTTAAATAATACTTCTCATGCCAACACTCGGGATGGATTTCAAAGGGTATGTAAAAATTCATATTTTCTTTAGTATTCAAAAGGGGTGTCAAGTTATTATATGAAATATGTTTCAAATTATGAAGTGTATGAGAAAGCAGTATGAAAATCATGTGTTATAAATGCAAATCAAAAATGCAGGAAAAATTTCAAAATCGAAATAAGAAATCGTGAGTATTAAAAATAGGCGTCAAGTAAATATATGAAATATGTTTGAAATGTTACGGAATATGAGAAAGTGTTGTGTTTCGTTAGTATTGAAAGTTGGTGGTGGCAAGTGTTTTTAACGAAAAATGTTTTAAATGATACAGTCTATGAGGAAAAATTATGAAAATTAGATGTTATGCATGCAAAAAAACAAAATAATACAGGAATATTTTCTTGAAAATATCAATAAGAAGATAAAATATTCGGATCATGCAAATGAGATAATAATAATGATGATTGAAAAAATACGTATAGAAAAAATGATGGTTGTCAGTTTAGAGAAAAAAATGATGGCATCCTCCAGAAAAAAGTCATGTTGGTAAACATAAAAAAAATATATATATCTATAGAGTGTTTCTAAATACGTCGTTAAAGAAAAAAACGTGGCGGTTCAAAGGGGGGCATTGCATTTTAACGTGTGATCTCAATGGGCTACGGGGTGTTCCAACATTCAGCGTTCAAGAAAAAAAATCATGCCGGTTCGATGGGAGTCTAGTACTTCAACGTGCGACCCCAATGAGAAACGTATGAAGGGTGTCTTAAAATATATCGTTTAACGGGGTCTTGAAGTATGTATTTCCATTGAAAAAATACATATGGCCATCTATATAGTGAAACGCTGAAGTGATGTCATTGGGGATGTCTGGGAAAGCATCTTCAATACGACTCCTAGTGATAATTCCCACTGGATTAATATTCACTCCATCAAATTCAATGAAGGAAGTATTATCATACAAGATAAAATATTTTCCTGCATGTGTTTGAAAAAGTGAATTTATTTTAGCGTTTGGAGGTAGAAGGGTGATTTCTACATCTTTATCGATTTGTAAGGTCGGAAATAAACTTGAATATATTTTATTTTTGCTGACAACCAATAAATTATCATTAGCAGTTTGGAAAACGTAATCTACACCATAGAATCTTAATTCCTTCGGTAGATAATTCTGTAGTTTTTCAGGTTCAGTTATTTTCTTCTTTTTATCGCTAATATCAAACTTCCATATCATATCCTTCACAATAACAAACAAACGATAGTTTGGAAAGCCTGGAGCGAACGCCAAAATCATTATATCTGGTGGAGCTTTAACTTCACATAAATTTTTATTGAATTTAGGTGAATGATGAAGGTGTTGTTTGCTTGTAGTATGAATTGGGAGCGTAGTTTTGAGGGAAGTGGTAGGAATTCGAGTAGTAGTTGTATCTGGCGGTATATATTTAGGTATAGCAACAAATCGGTACTTTCGACCATATAGTACCTCAAGTCCATTAATGTCATCTTGATGGATGGGGCGCATTTTTTGTTGATACCATGGATACATGATTGCGTCCTACGTATCGCAATGACCTTAACCTAAAAAATGTCCAATTTCATGAACGGCTGTCATCAATAAATTCGAATATCCGTAAGGCGTTTCATTATATCCTGTATACCATTTTTCTTCATCGTCAAAATGAATTTCTATACAAGAGTTGTTATGTGCTTCTGGAGAGAAAGCATGACCTAAGACTCTGTCAGGACCATCAAAAGTCGAAGGACAATATGAATTACCCGTACAATTCCTTCGATATTTTTGATAAATTTTAAGGAATATTATCGTGATATCTGAATTAGGTTTCGTTACCATCTCAAATGTTAAAATGGATGCATTCTGCCACATTTCAAAAGCTTTTCTTAATACTGCAAGGTATTCACTATAATTTTTGTTGAGTGGATAGCGAGATAGGTACCACCGCAGATTAGTTTTATTCCATTTTGTTGAAACTGTATACTCGGTTTCGCCATGTTGACATCTGGGTCTCGTAATAAGCTCCATTTTTTCATTATTCAAAGTTCTGTACTGGTATAGTAAATAATGTAGAACAATAACAAATTGAATAACGAACAATATTCTAATTGGAACAAGGAATACGTGCCAGGCCAGCTCTCTTCGATGTATGTCGATCTTATGTTATTTATTATTATAAACAATCATGTAATTAGATCTAGGACAAATATAGTGGGCTAGTTGAGGTCTCATAAGCATGTACCGAGGATGGCCAGATCAGGTTGATTAGTCTGAATAGATAGAGCTATTTTACGAAGTCGTTTCATTTCCACTTCTCATAAATGAACCTGAAGTGAGTTTATTACATGGCGATCCTGCCAGTCCTACCACGTACGTTATTAAATGGTAGATACTGAGAAATAGAGATGAGAAAAAATTGACATCTTCCAAAATGGGTTCCACGGAGAGTAAAGAAGAAATAATCATAAGCCAAGCCGGAAACAGTGGTGGAGTTTCAGCTAGTAATGGTTTCTCCGTTCTGAAGTGCTAGGCATAGTGGCATTCGTCTGTTTCGTTTTGGCACTTGGCGCATTTCTAATAAAGAGGTGCCAGAAATCATTGAAAAAGAAGATAAGAAAAGAGATATCAAAGAGTCAGGAGTTGGTATAGTCGTAAGGAGTAAGAAGAAAACGAATTCACATGCGTGTTTCACGCATTCCAAAGTGAAAACCAAGAACACGTAGACTGGGAAATGGATGATATATATTATGGAAAGACATTTTAAGGTCGTATTTATTTAGTATAAGTTTTGTGTATCTATATATCGATTTATTTTTATAGTTGTCATAGCAAATGAGCATCATAGACTTATTTAGATACTCGTTTGAAGAGCTTAAAGTTTTTAATAGAAATTTAAATAAAGACAGCAAAGAGAGGCGAGTTGATCTAAAAGCTATAAATCGCAAGTTTGAATAATTAAATAGGATAGAATTAGAATTAAATGAAGCGAAAATTAAGTTCAATACAGGCACCAAAGATGCAGAGATAATTCAAAAAGTTAAGTTATATGTTGAATCTTCAAACAAATTATTAATTGATATTCGAAATACAATAGAGACTAGATTATATAATATTAAAGAAATTACTAATAATTTTACAATAATGGGTGAAAAATTTGATCTCAGAATAGCGTCAAGCTTACTGCCTATAACCAACAATTCTGAGGAATCTGTAAAACAGTTAATTGATGCCATTGAATTATACGATAGCCTTCTAGATGATAATGGAAAAATAACACTAACAAAATATGTTCTTGAAGCTAGACTGTCACAAAGTGCAAAAATGAGATTAGAGTCATCATATCCGTCAAATACTGATTTAATTAAAGACATCAAAAAACACTTGTTGACAAAACATTCGGCCGCAAGTTTATCAGTTGAATTACATAACGCAAAACAAAAACATAAATCGGTGAACGAATTTGGTAAATCAATCGAGGAATTACTGGTCGATTTGACAATAGCACAATCTGATGGAAATGTCGAGGCAATGAAAATTCTTACAAACGAAAAACTGGAAATTAATGCTTTCGCTAATGGCCTGCGAAGTCACGATTTGAAAACTGTTATAAAAGCTAGAAACTATAACGCATTGAAAGATGCTATAACAGGAGCTGCAGATGAAGAAAGTACGGGAGGTGCAACCTCTTCTTCGCAAGTATTTCACATGCGAGGAAACTCGAAATTTAATAATTTCAACCGTACAATGAATCGAGGATTTCAGCAGAATAATCGTGAAAGACCAAATTTCAGTACCAGGCAATTCGACAACTCACAAGCTAACAATATCAGAGGAAGTAGTTTTAATAATAAAAATAATTTTAGGGGACATTTTCGCGTTGGAATAATAATAACCATCAACCTTTCAGTCCATCTCGAAGAGGGTTTTTTATGGAAAACTCTCAGGATGCTGATTTAAACAACCCTTCCCCACGAGCTAATCAGTTTTTTCGTGCAAGTCAGTAAGAATGTAGGTGATTGTAGAGTTTTAAGTATGAATGGTCTTAATTACGTATGTATGAAAAACGGAAAGAGTGAGTTGAAATTTTTATTAGATACGGGTGCTTCGGTAAGTGTAATTTTCACATCATGTATAAATAAACATCAGTTTGTTGATACGACAAATAGAATCAAAATAAACGGCATAGCTGTTTTTACGCAAAGCTCGGCTAATATTACATTGAAACTACCTGATGTTAAGATAGGTCACGAATTCCATGTGGTGAATGACTTTGGTAGTGATATGAATGGTGTTATTGGATCAGATTTCTTCATTAAACATTCTGCAATATTAAATTACGAATTATGCACATTTTCCTTATATATAAACAATCGGAAACTGTCGATTCCACTGCAATCCAAGTATGAAAATTATATAACGATTCCACCAAGGTGCGAAATTATTAAATATTTCCAAGTACAAAACTCAGATGATTGTATTATCATACCAGAAGAAATTTCCGAAGGAGTTTATACCGCGGGAATTATCGCAAAACCTCATAACCATGTTATACCTGTTAAAATTCTGAACATTACTGATAAAGAGATAAAGTTGAAGAATTTTAGACCCAAAACTGAAGATATTTTAGAATTTGATGTTCATACTTTTGGAAACACACACTTTTCAGTTGAGCGTATAGATAAGTTACTTAATTCCATAAATACCAAAGGACTTAATAACGAGGAAAAAATATCTATTGATAAAATTTGTGCAAAATATGCAGACGTGTTTCGTTTTGGCAATGACCCACTGACGGTAACAAATGTCTGTAAACAGACCATACATTTAAAAAACGATGTAATTCCGGTATACGTGAAACAATACCGGTTACCGCATTCGCAGAAAGCTGAAATAAATAAACAAATTGACAACATGCTCTCAGAAGGAATTATAGAGGAAACGAGGTCTGAATGGTCGGCACCGTTGTTAGTGGTACCGAAAAAAGCAGACAGTAAGGGTAATACCGTCTGTTGAACAAACGCATTGAGGATGACAAATTTCCATTACCTTGCATAGACGAAATTTTAGATTCGCTCTCCGGAGCGATGTACTTCTCACATCTTGACTTATCTCAGGGCTATTATCAAGTTGAATTAGATGCAGCATCTAGAACTTACACAAGTTTCACAACCGATAGAGGTCAGTATCAAATGCCGAGATTACCGATGGGGTTGAAGCTCAATCCAGGTGCTTTCTCTCGAGCCATGACCATAGCAATATCAGGGTTAAATTATGAAAGATGTTTCATTTATTTGGACGATTTGATAGTATACGGGAATAATTTGGAGAGTCATAATCGAAATTTGATAAAAATTTTGCAACGCTTGAGACAGTTCAATTTGAAATTAAATCCGTACAAATGCAAATTTTTAAAAAAAGAGATATTGTATCTGGGTCACGTGATCTCATCTGAAGGAATATATCCAGATTTTGAAAAAATACGCGTCATACAGCAATTTCCAATTCCAAAAGATTCAAATGAAACTAAACGGTTTGTAGCCTTTGCGAACTATTATAGGAAGTTCATTCAGAACTTCGCGGATATTGCAGCACCACTTAACAGATTATCAAAAAAGAGTGTAGTCTTCGCTTGGAGCGAAGAATGTCAAAAAACATTCGAAACGCTAAAACAAGCACTAATTCAACCACCAATTCTCGCATATCCTGATTTTTCAGAATCTAACGTTTTTATTTTACGTACTGATGCCTCAAATTTGGCTATCGGATCAGTTCTTTCGAATTCAGATGATAAGCCAGTTGCTTTCGCCAGCAGATCGCTGAATAAAGCTGAAGTCAACTATTGTGTGATAGAAAAAGAACTTCTCGCCATCTGTTGGAGTGGCCGGAAGTTCCGCCCCTATCTTTTCGGGAAAAAGTTCACTATTCTCACAGACCACAAACCATTACTATATCTTTTCGGTATGACGAATCCTTCAAGTAGACTAACGAAATTTAGGCTGACACTAGAAGAATATGATTTTACAATAAGTTATGTCAAAGGAAAAAATAATGTAACAGCTGATGCATTAAGTCGTATAAAAATTGAATCTGACGAAGTGAAAGGAATGTCAGGAAATTCTTGTCAAGTCATGAATGTCGTGACAAGGGCACAAACGAAAAATTCAAGCAACAATATCTCTTTTGATAACAGGCCTGATCATCCTGGTGTCGTAGAATTATTGAAACCACCTAAAGAATTTGTACAATTGTATCCTTTGTCGAAAGTTGAGTTTCAAAGAAAAAACCGTTCTAAGTGTATAAAAAAGGGGAATATATTATATGATGAAAAGGCAAATACTATTTATATGAATCAGGATGAATCTCGATCAGCGACTGCATTCTGTGCATCGTTGAGAGACCTGAAAGAAATTTGCCAAGAATATGGAATTCCAGAATTATTAATAATGAAAGAAGATAGATGCGCATCGATATTGAAAAACATTTTGAAAGTTCCAAATGAAATTAGAAATGCAGGAATAAAAATAAATGTAATAAAAGCTCAACAGCACATAACTGGGAAGGAAACCCAACAATTGATTATGAACGATTACCACATGTTACCAACTGGAGGGCATGCTGGAATTAATCGCATGTATAACAATATAAGGAAGCTCTACTTTTGGTCTGGGCTCCGAAAGGATATCGAAAATTCTGTAAAACGTTGCGATGACTGTCAGAGATATAAGTACTCTAGACCACATCAGCAACCAATGAAAATAACTACAACGGCTAACTCAGCGTTTCAGAAAGTTTTTCTTGATTTGGTGGGACCCTTAGAACAAGACAGGGAAAATAACCGATACATTCTGACGTTGCAATGTGAGTTAACGAAATTCGTCGAAGGATATCCATTAGAAAATAAAGAGGCTGTAACCGTCGCAGAAGCTTTCGTAGAAAATTTTATTTTGCGATTTGGTATCCCAGAACAAGTTTTGACAGATAGGGGTACTGAATTTCTAGCGTCCACATTCAAAGAGTCGTGCAAACTGCTCAAAATCGAACAGCTGAATTCAACGGCGTATCATCACGAAACCATTGGAGCACTGGAGAACAAACATAAAAATCTAGGTGCTTATTTACGCATACATTCATCAGAGCATCCAGACACCTGGAGCTCATGGATACCATATTGGTGTTTTGCATACGGAAACTCGTTATAGTCCATACGAATTGGTTTTCAGGAAAATGAGTAGATTACCATCGAGCATTGCTACACAAATCGACCCGGTATATAATTTCGATGATTACCCAATTCAGTTAAAATTTCGATTGCAAACAGCTTGGAATGACGCGAGAAATAATTTAATGGTATCAAAGTCACTGCGAAAATAAAAAGTAGATAGGAAAGTCAATCCTGTCAATGTTAGGATAGGTAATAAAATATTAAAAAGGAACACATCTTCAAATAAATATGATCCTATATTCAAAGGTCCCTATTTTATAGTAGAAGATAAAGATCCAAATGTTGTAGTTAGAATAGATAATAAGTTGGTAGAAATACATAAAAATAGGACCAAATTGTTTATTGAATGAAAAAAAAAATGTATGTCAACATTTTTTTTTCTCGTCACCGGGGGAGGTGTACTGGTATAGTAAATAATGTAGAACAATAACAAATTGAATAACAAACAATATTCTAATTGGAACACGGAATACGTGCCAGGACAGCTCTCTTCTATGTATGTCGATCTTATGTTATTTATTATTATAAACAATCATGTAATTAGATCTAGGACAAATATAGTGGGCTAGGTGAGGTCTCATAAGCATGTACCGAGGATGGCCAGATCAGGTTGATTAGTCTGAATAGATAGAGCTTTTTTACGAAGTCGTTTCATTTCCACTTCTCATAAATGAACCTGAAGTGAGTTTATTACAGTTCCATCTACAGGTAAAATATAACGTTCTTGGAAATTACTAACAGCTGTTGAAAAATCTGTCAGCGAACTATTATCAATATATACCCATATGTTTCCAAATAGTGTTGTAGAAAAGTTGAATTTGCTGCTAGTAATGGTAAGAAAGCAGCCAGCACGATTATGACTAATCTCAACATTGGTTTGTTGTACACAAATGACTGTGATCGTAATCCATCATTTAACTAACAATTCCTCACAGATGAAGTAGCGACCAATAGTAAATCGCTCGATGCGCCACCTATGAAGTTCTTGGAAAAGCACTATCAGACAGCCATTACTCAGGTGTTATTTCAAATACTATCTCGAAACCACGTGTGGGTGGCCGACTTTAGAAAAGTTTCGGATTTCTCCGAAACCATCCTCAGTCACCAACCGCTCTGCTCCAGGTCGTCTCCAGGGCAAGGACGTCGTCACCCAGGGATTTCGGGTGGCAACTTCCGTGTCCCTGCCGACACCTATTCCGAAATCTGCCTCTCTAGCTCTTATTGCATATTCAGGCTGTGCATGGGATGTCCCTTGGGAGGTACACTGAATCCGCCCCTGGAGAGATATGGGAATGCGAACATTCCCAACAACCCCCGAGAGCCTTCCACCACCCCCTAGTTCTTCGACTAGGGCCTCAGCATCACCCGGTTCCCTTAGGGTATGCACATCCATATCCAGCCTCCGCTGTGGTGCGTGAGGCACACCCGATGACCTCGGAGCGCTTCGGCGCATTCCGAGGGGGCGTACTCCACGAGCTTCGCCAGCACGGACTCCTATGTAACCTTCCGACCTACAAACAGAAATATTACTCAATAAACAAAATCGTTCAAAACATGCTTCCAGTGGTGGAGTTGTAACAACTCCCGCGGAATCAATCACTAAGTCTAACTGAGCCGACGGGGAAGGCTGCCTCCCTCCGTCTAAGCTCGACTCTAAAGTACCTTGGTCTAGCACACTTCTCGGGGACAGGGTAGTCGACATCGTCAACTCACGGTATTCCCCGGTAGTACGTACCTGGGGGACGTCTCCGTCGAGACGTCGCGACGCTTCGGAGAATAGACGCCTGGCGTCTAAGTTATCCGACGGCGGAGGTGTTCGAGAAAGCCCAACGCCGACAAACACGGCTTGGGTATTCTCCTCCGCGAGCATATGAGATCTCAATCAGTGCACTGAAATCGACCTCGCGTCGACCCAACTCATGTGTGACGATGAGAAGGGTCACCCTATAGCTAACTAACCTAACACCTAACAAGACCTCGCCGGGAAATGGACGAGGGTGGAAGGATTCACGGTTTAGAAAAACTATCTAAATAAAATTTCCTAACTTCAAAAATTGTGTGAAGCACCAAAAAGGAAAAATTGAAACTTGAAAAATTTTACTTTAAAACTTTACAAATGAACGTGACAAAAAACCAAGACAGAGATTTGGGTAAAAGGATCACGGAGCCTAACCAGACTGTCTCAGGTGGAAAAGCCGAGAACAGCCGCAGGAAATAGGTATGGGAAGGACGCGAAACCCCTAGGTACCACAGGAAATGTGGCTCGCCAACGACAAAGTCGCATCTAATGATGTCTTGACAGGCCGAGGAATTTAAGCTCGAACGATACAATCTTCGTGGAACTCTACGATCGAGCCGATTGTATCAGGTGAGATCTCGTTTTGGTGCCTGACCCCTTTTTATACGATGGGGATTTTTCGTCAACGTCGCGTACAGGTATTAAGTCGGGAAATAACTTTGATGAAGTTAAATCCCTAAGTGTCCGTTGCAAAAGATCACTTTACACTTGAATATTGCTCGAGAGTTAAACTACCTATCTACTTACTTTCGTAGCGCGAATAAAACACTTGTAAATCGTACAAGTGAGTCTAATCCCTTTTAAAGATAGAAACAAAACGTTATGAATCTACTGTTAAATGAATTATTATTACCGAGAACCTGACTCTAACTGCTAGCCAAATCGATGAATTGCAGTGACAAAAGGCAAAGCCAAACAAATGTTAGTTATTTAACGGAAACACGAAATTGATTATTACACTGCAATTCGACAAGAAAGAGTGGCTGTGGGCTTCTTCGCTGCTTGCATATTTATGCAATCCTGGCTGCTGAATCCGTGACACCCATTGGCCTAGAGGGCCAAAGTGGGCGTCGCCCTTGGCTGAACAAAACCCTAGCTCGCGAAAACGCGCGGGATCTTGGCAAATGACCGTTAAAGTCCCGTTATCTGCGTTTTCTAGGGAGTATTTGACAAAAGTCACTAAATACTCCCTAAATCTAGGGGGATATGGAGAGTCAGAACTTCCGATATCACGATTCCTGGGACGGTCCGATATTCGGAGAGCCCCCAGAAAAACCATAAACCAACGTGATTCTTGAACGCCGAAGAAATGCACGTATTCCTTCGCCGAGGAATCTATACCCGTTTTCCGATTTGGCCTACCTGATGAGAAATCGAATTGAAATAAAATAATTTGTGAAAACAAATGGAGCCACGGAAACTTTCCACCCAACAAGAGACTAGCGTGTCGAAACCTTGCTCTAAGTGTTCTGTATACCGGGTGCTCGACTGTTTGGGACCACAAATTAATAAAATTGAAAACTATTCAGGAATTTTCGGTAAATCGGGAAAACTACGTACAGTGGAGTTCCACTTGGGGACTTTACATCATATAGGGTCAGACTAGACTAGGGACCTGAATATAATGCAAAAATCTAATATTACTCGACTGGCTTCTAGGAGAAAATTGAGAGTTATCAAGTGTAAAAATGGCTCACTAAAGGTGACCATACACAAAAAAAATCATCGTAGGAGCGCGGCGAGCTTGCCCTGCGACACCCCCCTACTAAAGAGTTTAACTTGGTCGAAGTTATTTCCAAACGAAACAACCGACAAAAGCTAAATTTTACGTTAACTCCCTAGTAGTCACCTTCCGCACTCTGATGAACCAAGGCTGGAACCACCAAAGTTACTGGAACGTCATCCTCCATGTCGGAATCGTTCTCAGTACAGTCTTTACTAACTCTAGGAGCTTCGCTGTAGCTCTGGGCTGGTACGGGATCTTCGTCAGACCCGGTCACCGAAACATGCTGACGGGCGGAGTTTTTCGGTGGCCACTGGATCGGAGCTCTGTCGGAGCCCAGTGCCACAATCCGGCATCTCCTTCGCCGTCCTGTACTCGTACTAGGAATCTCAGTCCTTACTGAGCCTTCCTGTCTCATATTCACTTTTGGGTCGACCACCGATGGTGATGGAGACCCCCTTGTTGAAAGTGCTAACGCTCGGATAGCAGCTTCCAAATCTAAGTCATACTCCGAACCTTGGTCTGAAACGACCACCTGGTGGGTAAAAGCGTCTACTTCTGTAGTAGCCCGCCCCCCTACTGATGTATTTCCGTCAGCCTCGCTGACATCCGATAGGTCAGAGTTCACCACTGGCAACGGACTCCTACGAGATACTCCTTCCTTCTCAGCGTAGTCTGAGTCGCGTTCCATTCGTGTGGATTCCTCCTCAACCTTTCGATCCTTCAGGCAATGGTGCCTCCCGGATCCCAAGTTCGAACGACTTCCCTTGGTGTTTCGACGTGGCGGACCTCAGTCCTAGTCGATGGTGGACGACCCACCGCCCTGGGTTCTACCAGCCCCCTAGAAGGTTTCTTCCTTCTTTTCCAATCCTTGGCGATTTCGTTTACCTCATTAGGTCTCTATCGCCAAGCCCTTGTGTTGTAGGCCCTGCTACAACCTGCTTCCTGCTGCGGCCGCTGCTCCTGCTGCTTCGTCTGCTGCTCCGACGTCACTTGGTGAAGACTTCCTCTGGAACTTCGAAGAACAACGACCTTTCGAGAAGGATGTGGTAGCTCCCCTGGAAGAGGACCGATCTCCTCCTTCCAGCGAATAGTTCGACCGAACTGTCCAACGCAGATGGAACGACTTGCAAAATCGACCACGGCCCCGTTTGCTGCCATCCAGGGACACCCGAGCAGAAGATCTTCCTCAAGATCATCCACCACATGCAGTACAACCCCGTGCACAACTCCATCTATCATAAGTTCGACCTCTGTCTCTCCTAAGGTGGAGATGCCACGACCATTGCATGCAAGTTGCAAAGGTGTCACTTGATTCGTATCAACCCTCCAAGTGACAGGCAACAAACTACGCTTGACTAGGTTCAGCGAACTACCACAGTCCACTAACGCCCTAATGTAGTGACCCATCAGTTCAACCTCGATTCGTGGTAACTGATGCGATGGACCCCCTACGCTGTTGTTAGCTACACTAACCTGCTGGCGACGGTATAGGCACTCTGTACCGAGCTGTTCCACTTCGGACCTAGTCCGGAGTGGGTCGGTTTCGATGAAACTCTGTAGTTCCGACTTGTGACTTCCCTCAGCTACTGCAGCACCAACTGCAGTCGACGCTTGGACTCGACAATTATCTGCTCCGAGAACTTCGCCTCCGCCCCGAATTTGACGTGTACTCCTCTTGAGCGGCAAGCCTTCTACGCCTCCAGTAATTGTTCGCAGGGAATGGCGATCAGCTCGTGTGATCCCATTTACAAAGCCCCCAATTACTGAGACTTGGCAAGCACCTGCTCCGGTAGCGCCGTCTTGTGTGGAAGTGAGTGACAGACCACCACCCTCGGTGACTTCACTACTTCCGACTGGAAGCGAAAGAAGTGCATCTCTCTCGATGACTTCTTCCTTCCGAACTTGGGACGAGAGAAGTACGCCGCCTTTGACGACTTCTCCCTCCCTACCTGCTGAATCACAATCTTCCCTAAGTTGTTGTTCCCTAACACGACGTGTGCCTGTACCTGACCCGTGACTGGTGTGGTGTGCCCTAGTGGCAACCTCCTCGTGCACGGATCCTCCGAGTTCCCGATGGTTCGTTCCCGAACGCACCAACGGGTGACGCTGTGGCCTAGGAGACCCACAGACGTCGACCTGGGGTGTATCAACGAATTCAGAGCTCCATGAACCAGAAGTTGAATTGCTGACCCCGAACGCTGTTGTTTCCAACATGGAACTTGTCTCAGATGAGATGACTTTCGAACCTTTACGTTTAACGTCCGCCGACGAGTGAGCTTTTTTACGTCTACCACCAGTGGCGCGATCCACACGCTCATCTACCACACTGAAACAAACGGATTCACCATCTGGCCGGTCTGCCCAATGTAGTTTGCCTGATGACGGTGGCGTTTCGGCTGAAACGACTCCAGCTTCAACATCCTGGAACATCTTCTCCTCCTCCTCGTTGGAAATACACGCTGCAAAATTTCTATGACAGTCCAACACTGTCACAGAACCGCAAAACGGTGTTGAAGGAGTGCATACTCCGATGGAGCCCCCTGATGGCTCCTGTTAGAGTGTTTTGATTCTTCACAAACTGTGATTTTGTCTGCGTCCTTAACTGACGTCTTACGACGCGAGATTTTACTCGCCTGTACGGTATTAACCGTATGTGCCTTATTGGCCTGTTCGAACGGTTTCGTCCCCGAACTCTGATGTTTGGGGCCGTTCTTGTTGTTGTTTTGCTGAGGGCAATCTTTGTTCCAGTGAGCTCCCCCGCAAGTGAAACACCCGTTCGATGGAACGTTGTTTCCTCCAGAACGCTTCGACCGATCGAAATTCTGTAATTTACTGCCATTATTATTTACGTTATTGGACCTAACCTGGTTCGAACCCCTGTTGTCCTGTGACTGTCCCTGAGGACGCTTAGGTGGCACATCGTCGGCCTGATGAGGTCTGTTGGTGTTCGAAACAAGCTTCGGCCCTGAGTGTACACTTGGGCTGGTGCTGCGAAGTAGCGTCTCGACAGCAACAGCTTTTTGTGTCAGCTCTTCAATAGTTGCAAAACTATGCAGTTGTAAATGGACTTTTATATCCGGTTTGATCCGGTTCAAGATTAACCGTACTACCCTTCCTTCGTCCATCTCTGGGTAGAGCCTCTGTGAGAGACTCTACTTGCTCAAGATGAAGGAAGTTATAGATTTTCCCTTCGGCTGGTCAGTGCCAAAGAACTCCGCCTCTGGAGACCAACAAATCGTTATCGAAACGTTCTTGGAGCCGATTAGTGAAAAACTGCCAGTTTAGGCGTGAGTTACGATATGGAGCATCCCACTGCTGGGCTGCTCCCTTGAGCCACTGAACTGCAACGCTCACCCAGACGGTTGGATCAAAGCCCCCTAGATAATCCTCACAGGATTGAATAAATTGAATTGTATCTTCGTGAGGAAGCCCACTGAAACTGGGATGTGGTTTATCATTGATTAAACCACCATCAACACCGTTAAGGGTTCCTCGACGTCTATCCTCGAGCAGGTCCGCGAGTCGCACGAGCACGTCGTCGACCTCCGTCACTGCCCTCCTGGGGTTCTCCTGAACCCGGACTGTAGGCGCTGGCCTCCTCGTTGGATAATACCCACTCCTGTGGACATTACCGGGGTTGGAAGCAACGTTCTGAACATTTCTAGGGACATCCTCAGATTCCCTATAATGGCAATTCCCGGTTGGCAACCGGGTAAACGTGCCATATGGGCGCCAAAGGGTTTCAGGTTCACCCATAACCATGTTTGCATTAACTGGGAGTCTCTCAGGAGAGAGATCCCGAACTCTAAATCTGTTGGTCGGAGGAAGGTTACATTCGCAGATTCCTGAAGATGGTCTTTCTTCAGCAGCCCCACGTTGGTCGCTATGTCTCGGAATCACGTGTGGGTGACCAACTTTAGAAAAGTTTCGGATTTCTCTGAAACCATCCTCAGTCACCAACCGCTCTGCTCCAGGTCGCCTGGAGGGCAAGGACGTCGTCAACCAGGGATTTCGGGTGGCAACTTCCGTGTCCCTGCCGACACCTATTCCGAAATCTGCCTCTCTAGCTCTTATTGCATATTCAGGCTGTGCATGGGATGTCCCTTGGGAGGTACACTGAACCCGCCCCTGGAGAGATATGGGAATGCGAATATTCCCAACTCCCTCCGAGAGCCTTCCACCACCCCCTAGTTCTTCCACTAGGGCCTCAGCATCACCCGGTTCCCTTAGGGTATGCACATCCATATCTAGCCTCCGCTGTGGTGCGTGAGGCACACCCGATGACCTCGAAGCGCTTCGGCGCATTCCGAGGGGGCGTACTCCACGAGCTTCGCCAGCACGGACTCCTATGTAACCTTCCGACCTACAAAGAGAAATATTACTCAATAAACGAAATCGTTCAAAACATGCTTCCAGTGGTGGAGTTGTAACAACTCCCGCGGAATCAATCACTAAGTCTAACTGAGCCGACGGGGAAGGCTGCCTCCCTCCGTCTAAGCTCGACTCTAAAGTACCTTGGTCTAGCACACTTCTCACGGTATTCCCCGGTAGTACGTAGCTGGGGGACGTCTCCGTCGAGACGTCGCGACGCTTCGGAGAATAGATGCCTAGCGTCTTAGTCATCCGACGGCGGAGGTGTTCGAGAAAGCCCAACGCCGGCAAACACGGCTTGGGTATTCTCCTCCGCGAGCATATGAGATCTCAATCTCATTTTTACTTTGAAATTTTACAAATGAACGTGACAAAAAACCATGACAGAGATTTGGGTAAAAGGATCACGGAGCCTAACCAGACTGTCTCAGGTGGAAAAGCCGAGAACAGCAGCAGGAAATAGGTATGGGAAGGACGCGAAATCCCTAGGTACCACAGGAAATGTGGCTCGCCAACGACAAAGTCGCAGCTAATGATGTCTTGACAGGCCGAGGAATTCAAGCTCGAGCGATACAATCTTCGTGGAACTCTACGATCGAGCCGATTGTATCAGGTGAGATCTCGTTTTGGTGCCTGACCCCTTTTCATGCGATGGGGATTTTTCGTCAACGTCGCGTACAGGTATTAAGTCGGGAAATAACTTTGATGAAGTTAAATCCCTAAGTGTCCGTTGCAAAAGATCACTTTACACTTGATTATTGCACGAGAGTTAAACTACCTATCAACGTTCTATCGTAGCGCGAATAAAACACTTGTAAACCGTACAAGTGAGTCTAACCCCTTTTAAAGATAGAAACAAAACGTTATGAATCTACTGTTAAATGAATTATTATTACCGAGAACCTGACTCTAACTGCTAGCCAAATCGATGAATTGCAGTGACAAAAGGCAAAGCCAAACAAAAGTTAGTTATTTAACGGAAACACGAAATTGATTATTACACTGCAATTCGACAAGAAAAAGTGGCTGTGGGCTTCTTCGCTGCTTGCATATTTATGCAATCCTGGCTGCTGAATCCGTGACACCCATTGGCCTAGAGGGCCAAAGTGGGCGTCGCCCTTGGCTGAACAAAACCCTAGCTCGCGAAAACGCGCGGGATCTTGGCAAATGACCGTTAAAGTCCCGTTATCTGCGTTTTCTAGGGAGTATTTGACAAAAGTCACTAAATACTCCCTAACTCTAGGGGGATATGGAGAGTCAGAACTTCCGATATCACGATTCCTGGGACGGTCCGATATTCGGAGAGCCCCGAGAAAAACCATAGACCAACGTGATTCTTGAACGCCGAAGAAATGCACGTATTCCTTAGCCTAGGAATCTATAGCCGTTTTCCGATTTGGCCTACCTGATGAGAAATCGAATTGAAATAAAATAATTTGTGAAAACAAATGGAGCCACGGAAACTTTCCACCCTGCGACAATACTGTCGCAGGGCAAGCTCGCCGCGCTCCTACGATGATTTTTTTTGTGTATGGTCACCTTTAGTGAGCCATTTTCACACTTGATAACTCTCAATTTTCACCTAGAAGCCAGTCGAATAATATTAGATTTTTGCATTATATTCAGGTCCCTAGTCCAGTCTGACCCTGTATGATGTAAAGTCCCCAATCTCCACCCAGTGGAACTCCACTGTACGTAGTTTTCCCGATTTACCGAAAATTCCTGAATAGTTTTCAATTTTATTAATTTGTGGCCCCAAACAGTCGAGCACCCGGTATACAGAACACTTAGAGCAAGGTTTCGACACGCTAGTCTCTTGTTGGGTGGAAAGTTTCCGTGGCTCCATTTGATTTCACAAATTATTTTATTTCAATTCGATTTCTCATCAGGTAGGCCAAATCGGAAAACGGGTATAGATTCCTCGGCGAAGGATTACGTGTATTTCTTCGGCGTTCAAGAATCACGTTGGTTTATGGTTTTTCTCGGGGCTCTCCGAATATCGGACCGTCCTAGGTATCGTGATATCGGAAATTCTGACTTTCCATATCTCCCTAGATCTAGTGAGTATTTGGTGACTTTTGTCAAATACTCTCTAGAAAACGCAGATAACGGGACTTTAACGGTCATTTGCCAAGATCCCGCGCGTTTTCGCGAGATAGGGTTTTGTTCAGCCAAGGGCGACGCCCACTTTGGCCCGCTAGGCCAATGGGTGTCACGGATTCAGCAGCCAGGATTGCATAAATATGCAAGCAGCGAAGCAGCCCACAGACACTCTTTCTTGTCGAATTGCAGTGTAATAATCAATTTCGTGTTTCCGTTAAATAACTAACTTTTGTTTGGCTTTGCCTTTTGTCGCTGCAATTCATCGTTTTGGCTAGCAGTTAGAGTCAGGTTCTCGGTAATTATGATTCAATTCACAGTAGATTCATAACGTTTTGTTTCTATCTTAAAAGGGGGTTAGACTCACTTGTACGGTTTACAGGTGTTTTATTCGCGCTACGAAAGTACGTTGATAGGTAGTTTAACTCTCGTGCAATAATCAAGTGTAAAGTGATCTTTTGCAATGGACACTTAGGGATTTAACTTCATCAAAGTTATTTCCCGACTTAATACCTGTACGCGACGTTGATGAAAAATCCCCATCGTATGAAAAGGGGTCAGGCACCAAAACGAGATCTCACCTGATACAATCGGCTTGATCGTAGAGTTCCACGAAGATTGTATCGTTCGAGCTTAAACTCCTCGGCCTGTCAAGACATCATTAGCTGCGACTTTGTCGTTGGCGAGCCACAATTCCTGTGGTACCTAGGGGTTTCGCGTCCTTCCCATACCTATTTCCTGCGGCTGTTCTCGGCTTTTCCACCTGAGACAGTCTGGTTAGGTTAGGTTCCGTGATCCTTTTACCCAAATCTCTGTCTTGGTTTTTTGTCACGTTCATTTGTAAAATTTCAAAGTAAAAATTTTTCAAGTTTCAATTTTTCCTTTTTGGTGCTTCACACAATTTTTTAAGTTAGGAAATTTTATTTTGATAGTTTTTCTAAACCGTGAATCCTTCCACCCTCTTCCATTTCCCGGCGAGGTCTTGTTAGGTGTTAGGTTAGTCAGCTATAGGGTGACCCTTCTCATCGTCACACTTGAGTTGGGTCGACGCGGGGTCGATTTTAGTGCACTTCTCCTTTGCCACACACTTGCACACGCAATTAGCCCGACAATTTATTACAGCCGTAATTATTGTCCTTAGAGCAATGACGAATATGAGATTGAGATCTCATATGCTCGCGGAGGAGAATACCCAAGCCGTGTTTGCCGGCGTTGGGCTTTCTTGAACACCTCCGCCGTCGGATGACTTAGACGCTAGGCGTCTATTCTCCGAAGCGTCGCGACGTCTCGACGGAGACGTCCCCCAGGTACGTACTACCGGGGAATACCGTGAGTTGACGATGTCGACTACCCTGTCCCCGAGAAGTGTGCTAGACCAAGGTACTTTAGAGTCGAGCTTAGACGGAGGGAGGCAGCCTTCCCCGTCGGCTCAGTTAGACTTAGTGATTGATTCCGCGGGAGTTGTTACAACTCCACCACTGGAAGCATGTTTTGAACAATTTCGTTTAACAAGAAATGTTTCTGTTTGTAGGTCGGAGGGTTACAAAGGAGTCCGTGCTAGCGAATATCGCGAAGTACGCCCCCTCGGAATGCGCCGAAGCGCTCCGAGGTCATTGGGTGTGCCTCACGCACAACAGCCAAGGTTAGACGTGGATGTGCATACCCTAAGGGAACCGGGTGATGCTGAGGTCCTAGTGGAAGAACTAGGGGGTGGTGGAAGGCTCTCGGAGGGAGTTGGGGATGTTCGCATTCCCATATCTCTAGGGGCGGGTTCAGTGTACCTCCCAAGGGACATCCCATGCACCGCCTGAACAAGCAGTAAGAGCTAGAAAGGCAGATTTCGAATCAGGTGTCGGCAGGGACACGGAAGTTGCCACCCGAAATCCCTGGGTGACGACGTCCTTGCCCTCCAGGCGACTTGGAGCAGAGCGGTGGGTGGCTGAGGATGGTTTCGGAGAAATCCGAAACTTTTCCAAAGTCGACCACCCACACGTGATTACGAGACATGGCGCCCAACCTGGGGCTGCTGAAGATAGACCATCTTCAGGAATCTGCGAATGTATCCTTCCGCCGACCAACATATTTAGTGTTCGGGATCTCTCTCCTGAGAGACTCCCAGTCAATGCACATATGGTTATGGGTGAACCTGAAACCCTTTGGCGCCCATTTGGCACGTATACCTGGTTGCCAACCGGGAATTGCCACTATAGGGAATCTGAGGATGTCCCTCGATATGTTCAAAACGTTGCTTCCAACCCCGGTAATGTCCACAGGAGTGGGTATTATCCAACGAGGAGGCCAGCGCCTACAGTCCGGGTTCAGGAGAACCCCAGGAGGGCAGTGACGGGGGTCGACGACGTGCTCGTGCGACTCGCGGACTTGCTGGAGGATAGACGTCGGGGAACCCTAAACGGTGTTGATGGGGATTAATTAATAACAAACCACATCCCAGTTTCAGTGGGCTTCCTCACGAAGATCCATTTCAATTTATTCAATCCTGTGAGGATTATCTAGGGGGCTTTGATCCAACCGTCTGGGTGAGCGTTGCAGCTCAGTGGCTCAAGGGAGCAGCCTAGCAGTGGTATGCTCCATATCGTAACTCACGCCTAAACTGGCAGTTTTTCACTAATCGGCTCCAGGAACGGTTCGATAACGATTTATTGGTCTCCAGTTTAGAGGCGGAGTTCTTTGGCACTGACCAGCCGAAGGGAGAATCTATAACTTCCTTCATCTTGAGTAAGTGGAGTCTCTCACAGAGGCTCTACCCAGAGATGGACGAAGGAAGGGTAGTACGGTTAATCTTGAACCGGATCAAACCGGATATAAAAGTCCATTTACAATTGCATAATTTTGCAACTATTAAAGAGCTGACACAAAAAGCTGTTGCTGTCGAGACGCTACTTCGCAGCACCAGCCCAAGTGTACACTCAGGGCCGAAACTTGTTTCGAACACCAACCGTCCTCATCAGGCCGACGATGGGCCGCCTAAGCGTCCTCAGGGACAGTCGCAGGACAACAGGGGTTCGAACCAGGTTAGGTTAAATAACGTAAATAATAATGGCAGTAAATTCCAGAATTTCGATCGGTCGAGGCGTTCTGGAGGAAACAACGTTCCATCGAACGGGTGTTTCACTTGCGGGGGAGCTCACTGGAACAGGGATTGCCCTCAGCAAAACGACAACATGAACGGTCCCAAACGTCAGAGTGCAGGAACGAAACCGTTCGATCAGGCCAATAAGGCACATACGGTCAATACCGTACAAGCGAGTAAAATCTCGCGTCGTAAGACGTCAGCTAAGGACGCAGACAAAATCACAGTTTGCGAAGAATCAAAAAACTCCAACAGGAGCCATCAGGGGGCTCCATCGGAGTAAGTACTCCTTCAACACCGTTTTGTGTTGGACTGTCATAGAAATTTTGCAGCGTGTATTTCCAATGAGGAGGAGGAGAAGGTGTTCCAGGATGTTGAAGCTGGAGTCGTTTCAGCCGAAACGACACCGTCATCAGGCAAATTACATTGGGCAGACCGGTCAGATTGTGAATCCGTTTGTTTCAGTGTGGTAGATGAGCGTGCGGATCGCGCCACTGGTGGTAGGCGTAAAAAAGCTCACTCGTCGGCGGACGTTAAACGCAAAGGTTTGAAAGTCTTTTCAAAAAAGTCAAGTTCTAGATTTGGAACGAAAGAAAGGGGTTGTGAATCATCTTCAGGTTCATGGAGTTGCGAGTTCATCGAGGTACCCCAGGTCGTTGTTGGTGGGTCGTTCCATCCACCACAACACAAGGTTTCGGAGTTAGTAATCGATATACAGAAGGACCAGGAGGGGCCTGTTGTCAAAGAGAGTGCTAGGGCACTTCAAACTGGGCACAGGTCCGGTATAGGCACAAGTCGAAGTGAAAAGGTTTATCAAAGGGAAGATTGCGAATCAAGGTTTCGGAACGAAAAAGTCGTCGAGAGTGACGTACTCTTTTCGGTTCCACTTCGGGGTAGTGAATACACCGAGGGTGGTGGTCTGTCACTCACTCCCACACAGGACGCAGGTTTCGAGGTCGATGCATGCCAAGTCTCAAGGACGGTATCTAGGGGCAGAGCATATGGTATCGCAGGTGCGAATCGCCATTCCCCGTTAGTAGATACCAGAGGCGTGGTAGGCATGTCATCTGAGAGTGTTACACGTCTTAGTCGGGGCGGAGGCGAGGTTCCTGAGGGATGCAATCGCCAAGTCCCATCATTGGCTGCAGTTGGTGCTGCAGCACTTGATGGTAATCGCAAGTCGGAACTTCTGAGTTTCATTGAGACCGACCCGCTTAGGAAGAAGTCGAAGGTGGATCTGCTGGATCCATTGTGTCTATATCGTTGCTGTGATACTAGCTTAGCGAACAACAATGTTGAGGGACGATTGCATCAATTGCCGCGAATCGAGGCTGAATTGATGGGTTGGTGGACAGCGGAAGTTCGCTAAATCTCCTAAAACGTAGTTTGTTGCCTGTCACCTGGAGGGTGGATAGGAAGCAAGTGACGCCGTTGCAGCTTGCATGCGCCGGTCGTGGCATCACCAGTCTAGGGGAGACAATAGTCGAACTACTAATAGATGGTGTTGTTCACGAAGTTGTCGTGCAAGTGGTGGATGATCTTGTCGAGGATCTTCTGCTCGGGTGTCCCTGGCTGGCATCAAACGAGGCTATGGTCGACTTTGCACGTCGCACCATGTACGTTGGAAAGGGGCCTAGGCAAACTATTTTCTGGGCGGAGGAGGTCTATCTTCCACCAGAAAAGTTCCCTGAGCCACAGGTAGCGGACGTACAGCTACCGGCGTTCTCGAGGAAGGAATTTCGGAGTCTTATCCGAGAGTTTGGAGATGTCTTCTATGAATCTCCAAGGCAACCAGTGACGAGGGCTGCTTGCCACAAAAACCGATTGAAGGAGGAGCTACCCTTCAAGCTCCATCCGTACAAAGTTTCCGATCAGAAGAGGGCTCTTATCCAAGAGGAGGTGGATAAAATGCTCGCTGCAGGTTTAATAAGTAGGTCCCATTCTGCCTTTATTAGTCCGGTCGTTATCGTCACGAAGAAGGACGGTACGGCTCGGTTTTGTGTCGACTACAGGAAGTTGAATAGTCTGACAATACCCGAGTCGTCGGTATTGCCAGGTATTCACGAGACTATCAAAGAGCTCGGAACAGCGAAAGTGTTCACTTCTTTGGATCTGAAGTCTGGGTTTTGGCAGGTACCCATGGATGAGGCTAGCAAAAAGTATACAGCTTTTGCTACGCCTGATGGAGCTTGTTATGAGTTTAACTCAATGCCGTTTGGTCTATCGAATGCACCTGGAAGTTTCCAAATTCTTATGACGGAAGTTTTGGTTGGTTATGTCGATAAATTCGTCAAAGTCTATCTGGAGGACACAATCATTTACAGCGAAGATGAAAAGGAGAACCTCTACCATCTCCGCCTTGTGCTGGAGAGGTTCAGAGCACATGGCCTGTGGTGCAGTTTAAAGAAGTTGAACTTCGCTCAGCGTAGGCTAGAGTACTTGGGGCATGTGGTGACGGAAACGTCAAACGAACCAATGCCAGGTCATGTGTTAGCGGTTCAACAATTCCCGCTACCCAAGAATGTCTCTCAGGTCCGAGGATTCTTGGGCACCGTTGGTTGGCTACGGGAGTTCATCCCGAACTTAGCGGAGTTGGAGGCTCCGATAAGTGATATGCTGAAGTCGAAGTCCTGCAGACCGATGCATCTGGGGTAGGCATCGCTGCAGTCCTTTATCAAGTCGATTGTCACGGCGACAGAAGGATCGTTTCACATGCTAGTGCCAAGCTCAAGGGCGTGGAACTAAACTATCATGTGAACGAGACTGAATGTTTAGCCATTGTTTGGGGTATCAAGCGATACCGACATTATCTCGAAGACCATTCACTCTTCGGATGGACAGCAAAGCGTTGACTTGGTTATCCAAGTTCAAGGACGCAAAAGCGAAGTTAACTCGTTGGGCTTTACTTCTACAGGAGTATTCCTTCACTGTGGAGCACGTCGCAGGTCGAGACAATCAGCTAGCTGATTTCTTGTCCCGTAATCCCTCGGGGTCTCACAGTGAAGACTTGGATGCTGATGTAGAGCGTATGGGGTTGCCACCTATGAAGGTGCAACTGTCTGAACACCAAGGTGTAGTGAGCGTCATAGAGACGCCGGCTGAAGTGGTCATGCGGCGGCAGGCCATAGATAGGGAAACGCAAGGTTTGAGGGCGCGTATCAGAACGATACAGGAGTTGGGTCCTATGTCCAGGGACGATCTTCGTTTCATTAACAAGTTTTCAGATGTCCAAGGGGTTGTATATGTTTCTTCTGCTGGTAAACAGTTATTGTATGTGCCCGAGGCGCTCCGTGAGGACGTGTCGGCTTACTACCATGAACACCCGACCGCTGGTCATCCTGGTCAAGAAGAAACCTTACGTGCTTTAAAACGGCACTATTGGTGGCCGACCATGGAGGACTACGTCCGGGCCTACGTGAGAGGTTGCCTAGTCTGCCAGTGCGTTAAAGCCGTACGGCATCAGAAAGCGGCACCGCAACGGCCCAGTGTGCCGAAGCGACCGTGGCAGATGCTGGCTGTTGACGTTCTGGGGCCCTATGCAGCCTCGATGAGGGGCAACAGGTTCGTGGTAATTGCCGTCGATATGTTCTCAAAGTGGGTTGAAGCCAAGGCCACTAAGACATGCACGTCGGAAGTAATTTCTCGTTTTCTAGACGAAGAGGTTGTGTCTCGTTGGGGTTGTCCAGAAGTCGTAATTTCTGACAACGGCCTGCAGTTTCAGTGCAATCATTTGCTGAAATATTACGATTCGAAGAACATCGAGGTCAAATTTTCACCTGTTTTTCATCAACAGGCGAACCCTGTCGAGCGAAGGGTCCAGGAACTGAAGAAGTGTCTAAAAGCGAGGATGCTGGAAGCCACTTCGGAAAGGTTTTGGGAAGAAGGTCTGGCTGCAAATCTCTATTGCTTACGAAACCGTAAGAATAGAGCAACAGGGGAGACTCTGGCGGAGTTATTGTTAGGATATACACCTGGTCGTCCAGGAGATTGGAGGCTACCTATGTACCAAGATTCGGTACATAATAGCCCCGAAGATCGGCAAGAACGTCTTGCAAAGGCAGCCAGACGACAGGCAGTTTATCAGAGGAATTTATTCCCTGATAAAGATCTACCGTCGCCACGGACCTACGGGGTTGGCGACCTCGTTTTAGTTAGAAACTTTGTCAAAGGAAATTTCGGAGGTGCACTGTCAGGACCGCATCCGATCACGAGGGTGATGGGGCGAGACAGTTACCTCATAGATAGGAATGGCACCGAGAGGCTGGTGCACGTAGATGATATCCGTTCTTGGGTAAGCAGGACTTTGCCGGCTGGCGTCCACCACGACGATGGTGGCCCAGGTCCGGATCAGCCAGAGTCCGACGACGCTGACCAAGAAGTGACAGGGGAAGTCACACCTAGGCCGACGACTGGGGGCAGTCGGAAGCCGCCTTCGCTAATCCGGGTACGAGCTGACACACCCAACTCAACGAACCCAAGGGAAGTAACGGTCAGTTTCGATCCAAAGGACAAAGCGGTCCGGCGGACAGAGAAGAGGTTGAGGAGGAATCCACACGAATGGAAAAGCGACTCAGACTGCGTGGAGAAGAAAGGAGTATCCCGTAGGAGTCCGTCGCCAGTGGTGAACTCTGGCCTTTTGGAGATCAGCGACTCTGAACTCCCCGTCGTAAACTCACCAGTAGGGGGGCATGCTACTACGGAAGTAGACGCTCTTACCCGTCAGGCGGTCGATTCAGACCAAGGTTAGGATTACGATTTAGATTTGAAAGTGGAAGCGGCTATCCGAGAGTTAGCACTTTCAGTAGGGGGGTCTCCATCACCATCAGTGGTCGACCCGAAAGAGAATGTGAGACAGGAAGGCTCAGTGAGGACTGAGATTCCTAGTACGAGTACAGGACGGCGACAGTATGTTTCGGTGACCGGGTCTGATGAAGATCCCGTACCAGCCCAGAGCTACAGCAAAGCTCCTAGAGTTAGTAAAGACTGTACTGAGAATGATTCCGACATGGAGGATGACGTTCCAGTAACTTTGGTGGTTCCAGCCTTGGTTCATCAGAGTGCGGAAGGTGACTATTAGGGAGTTAACGTAAATTTATCTTTTGTCGGTTGTTTCGTTTGGAAATAACTTCGACCAAGTTAAACTCTTTAGTAGGGGGGTGTCGCAGGGCAAGCTCGCCGCGCTCCTACGATGATTTTTTTTGTGTATGGTCACCTTTAGTGAGCCATTTTTACACTTGATAACTCTCAATTTTCACCTAGAAGCCAGTCGAATAATATTAGATTTTTGCATTATATTCAGGTCCCTAGTCTAGTCTGACCCTGTATGATGTAAAGTCCCCAATCTCCACCCAGTGGAACTCCACTGTACGTAGTTTTCCCGATTTACCGAAAATTCCTGAATAGTTTTCAATTTTATTAATTTGTGGCCCCAAACAGTCGAGCACCCGGTATACAGAACACTTAGAGCAAGGTTTCGACACGCTAGTCTCTTGTTGGGTGGAAAGTTTCCGTGGCTCCATTTGTTTTCACAAATTATTTTATTTCAATTCGATTTCTCATCAGGTAGGCCAAATCGGAAAACGGGTATAGATTCCTCGTCGAAGAAATACGTGTATTTCTTCGGCGTTCAAGAATCACGTTGGTTTATAATTTTTCTCGGGGCTCTCCGAATATCGGACCGTCCCAGGAATCGTGATATCGGAAGTTTTGATTTTCCATATCTCCCTAGATTTAGGGAGTATTTAGTGACTTTTGTCAAATACTCCCTAGAAAACGCAGATAACGGGACTTTAACGGTCATTTGTCCAAATCCCGCGCGTTTTCGCGAGCTAGGGTTTTGTTCAGCCAAGGGCGACGCCCACTTTGGCCCGCTAGGCCAATGGGTGTCACGGATTCAGCAGCCAGGATTGCATAAATATGCAAGCAGCGAAGAAGCCCACAGCCACTCTTTCTTGTCGAATTGCAGTGTAATAATCAATTTCGTGTTTCCGTTAAATAACTAACTTTTGTTTGGCTTTGCCTTTTGTCGCTGCAATTCATCGTTTTGGCTAGCAGTTAGAGTCAGGTTCTCGGTAATAATAATTCATTTAACAGTAGATTCATAACGTTTTGTTTCTATCTTAAAAGGGGGTTAGACTCACTTGTATGGTTTACAGGTGTTTTATTCGCGCTACGAAAGTACGTTGATAGGTAGTTTAACTCTCTTGCAATAATCAAGTGTAAAGTGATCTTTCGTAATGGACACTTAGGGATTTAACTTCATCAAAGTTATTTCCTGATTTAATACCTGTACGCGACGTTGACGAAAAATCCCCATCGTATGAAAAGGGGTCAGGCACCAAAACGAGGTCTCACCTGATACAATCGGCTCGATCGTAGAGTTCCACGAAGATTGTATCGTTCGAGCTTAAATTCCTCGGCCTGTCAAGACATCATTAGCTGCGACTTTGTCGTTGGCGAGCCACATTTCCTGTGGTACCTAGGGGTTTCGCGTCCTTCCCATACCTATTTCCTGCGGCTGTTCTCGGCTTTTCCACCTGAGACAGTCTGGTTAGGCTCCGTGATCCTTTTACACAAATCTCTGTCTTAGTTTTTTGTCACGTTCATTTGTAAAATTTCAAAGTAAACATTTTTCAAGTTTCAATTTTTCCTTTTTGGTGCTTCACACAGTTTTTGAAGTTAGGAAATTTTATTTAGATAGTTTTTCTAAACCGTGAATCCTTCCACCCTCGTCCATTTCCCGGCGAGGTCTTGTTAGGTGTTAGGTTAGTTAGCTATAGGGTGACCCTTCTCATCGTCACACTTGAGTTGGGTCGACGCGAGGTCGATTTTAGTGCACTTCTTCTTTGCCACACACTTGCACACGCAAGTAGCCCGACAATTTATTACAGCCGTAATTATTGTCCTTAGAGCAATGACGAATATGAGATTGAGATCTCATATGCTCGCGGAGGAGAATACCCAAGCCGTGTTTGCCGGCATTAGGCTTTCTCGAACACCTCCGCCGTCGGATGACTTAGACGCTAGGCGTCTATTCTCCGAAGCGTCGCGACGTCTCGACGGAGAGGTCCCCCAGGTACGTACTACCGGGGAATACCGTGAGTTGACGATGTCGACTACCCTGTCCCCAAGAAGTGTGCTGGACCAAGGTACTTTAGAGTAGAGCTTAGACGGAGGGAGGCAGCCTTCCCCGTCAGTTCAGTTAGACTTAGTGATTGATTCCGTGGGAGTTGTTACAATTCCACCACTTTTTTTTTTTTTTTTTTTTTTTTTTTTTCAGTGGGGTGGAAATCCTCATGGACTCTGATCGCTCGGTGTCCATCGCGTATCAGTAGTGTCAGACTCTTACTGACTAAAACCACCCCAGGTGTGCTGCACTTGCCAAGCCGTTAGGCCATAAAGCTGCACCTACATCCCATTCCAACGTCCACGTCACGATATCCCTCGCTCCTCCGCCCCGCCACACCCCCCCCACCACCGTTGGGTCGTGACCCACCGAATACCGGGCGGGCAATCAGCGGGGAAGATCCTTCCTTCTTTATTCCGCTCATCCTCCACATTCAAACAGCGCCCTCCCTGGTCGGCAGTCTTATTCTATCCGAGCGCCTGCTCTCCCGATTTACTTTCGTCGCTCGTTTATCCCGAAGCCAGGCCACTATTACCGTCGCATTGACACTATGTTGGTTCTCATACTTCTTCATCCTCGACCACAGCCCCCGCCCATTCATTCAATATCCTTACCCATTCATCCTTCACACCATTTGTATCCCTTAGCTGTAACGCTCCAAGTCTATCCTCCTCTTCCTCGATCCTCCTTCTCCATTCTACCCTTTCTCTCCGCATGCAATCGTTCCTGACGTGCTCCGCCGTGTCAGTCCCGCCAGTTCCACACTGGCATGGGGTCTCTTGTGCAATTCCGAACCTTGCCAGGTAACCCCGAAAGTTCCCATGCCCTGTGACCAGTTGCACTGCCTTCCTTGCTAATGGTATACACCCCATCCCTACCCTGTTGCACATACCATGTACGCTTCTGCCGGTCCTGCCGCTGTCCCATTCACCCTGCCATTTTTCCATCACCATTCTCCTAATCCTTTCCCTCTCCTCCATTCTGCTATGTCCCAAGTCTATTTGCCATGTGATCTCTTGCAGTTCCGCACCTCTTCTACTCTCTTCATCTGCTCTTCTGTTACCCTCATTCTCCCTAACATGCCCTTTCCTCCACTCAATTTCCGTCACCAATCCCGCTACCCTTCTGTTTTCAAGCATTCTCCTAATACGAGCTGCCCTTTTGCTCTTCGTCCTCGCATTCCTAATGGTCTCCACTGCTCCAGGCGAGTCACTTATTATTCTTATGTCCATCTCTCCACCCATCAGTACCCCTTTACCTATAGCCACCATTTCGGCTTCCTGTACGTTTCCCAGCTCACTGATTCTTTCCCGACCCATTCTCCACTCGCTCCCCTCCTTATGCGCCCATCCTATACCCACTCGTCCATCCTCTCTCTTAACCGCGTCCACAAATACCTCTTTTAGCCCTTCTCGGTTCTCCAGAATTGTTCCGATCATCCATGGGTATATTCTGTCGCACCCGTTTATCCGTCCTCTTACTTTTTCTTTTCCGTGCGCCTTCCATTCTTCATACCTCGTTGCTGCCTCTATGTATAGAGGCGCTATCCCAGTCAGCACGCATAACGCGGCTGACGGCGCCGTTCTATATGCCCCGCTGGCCGATAGCGTAAACGGTCTCTGTATCGCCCCCAATTGTCTGATCACCCTAGAGTCCTTCGCTCTTGCTCCCCACACTTGGACGCCATACATCACCGCCGGCTTAACCACTCTTTCGAAAATCAGTCTGACACATCCTTTCCTTAGCCTTACGTCACGGCCCGTCCATCTTCTTAGTTTTCCTGCAACTATAGCCGTTCTCCTTCTTACCTCCTTAAGATGATCAATGTACAGTAGGCCCTTGTCTACTATCATGCCCAAGTATGTGATGTTACCGCCGCACTCAATCCGTTGCTCTCTCACCCTAACCACCGGTTCCTTGTCCAGTTTCCTGGCCGGGACAAACATGCATTCGGTCTTGTTTTCGTTATACCTCAGCCACATTTCATCCTCCCATTCTTGACATTCTTTCCACACCTCCTTCCACATCCTTTCTATTTTCTTTACCGACGGGCCAACCACCACTATCAGTTGGTCGTCGGCGTAGGCCTGGGCCCACACCTTCGTCCCACCACTTACTCTGTGCGCTGCTGGCACCCCTTCATTTATCCTGTCATATTCCTTTTCGTTTACTGCCCTCATCCTCTCGAACCACGCTTCCATGACCATAAGCCATAGCGTGGGTCCCAGGCTGGATCCCTGCGGGCACCCCCTGTCCACGATCGCTTCCACGCCTCCACTCTTGACTCTTCTTTCGCCTACAAATTCCATGCACACCTTGCCAATGTTCTCCGGTAGCCCCATCTTCCTCATATTCCATCCTATCGCAGGTCCCCATGCCGTGTTGAAAGCGTTCGACAAATCCAGCGCCATCACCATGCTATGCATACCCTCGTTCTTACTTCTCTTTATTCTCTCCACCATATTCTCAACAGCAGTCGATGTGTCCAATCCCGCCCTGAAGCCAAATTGGCAGGGCGAGAACTTCTGTCCTCTTTCACACCACACCTGTACTCTTCCGCTGAGAAGCCGGTCGAAAGTTCGCCCTAACGCGGTCAGCAAGCTGATCGGCCTTAGGCTACTATCCTTCTTAGGAATCCACACAACCTTCATCACCTTCCATACTGCAGGGAAATACCTCAGCCTAAGGCATGCGTTGAGTATATCCGTGAGATCTTCGCTTATTAGGTTCGCCACGTGTTTCATCACCTCATTAGGTATGCCGTCTGTTCCCGTCGCTTTGTTGTCTTTTAATCCTTCCATTACCTCTTGTACCTCCCTCACCGTGAAGTTGGGCTGCTCCGGTCCCCATCCTTCATCTCCGTCCTCCCTAATGCAGCGTCTACCCATGGTGTCTTTTCCCCTGTCATCGTTCGGGAAGTACTTGTCCAGCAGGTATCTGCTGGTTTCGTGCTTTCCCTCGGTGTATGTGCCATCCTCCCTCTTAGCCGTGCCCGGTATTTCCTCTGCCCTTTCTTTCCTCAGGAGCCCAAACACTCTGTTCCACGGTTTCTCCGATTGCAACCTCTCGACCCTTTCTTTCAGCCACTCGATTCTTGCCCTTGCAATCCCCCTCTTGTACTCATTCCTCTCTCTCCTAAATATCCCCTGTTTTCTGATTCTTTCATCCTCTATTCTTTCTTCCTGGTACTCCCTCCTGAGTTTCCTCACTCTTCTTCTCATCCTACCCAACTCATCATTCCACCATTCTCTCTCCTCTTGCTCCTCTTTTGTACTCCTGGGTATTGCCTTGCGACACGCCCGAACAATCAAGGACTGGAGTTTCCCCGCTTCTGCTTCTACCTCCTCACTGCTATCTATTTTCCCCATATCATATGTCGAGACTATCTCCTCCACCACGGCCCAATTTGTCCTTCCCACATTCAAAAAGGTCCTTTTTCGCGTTGTCGGCTCTCCGGCTATTAGGAAACGTATCACTCGATGATCGCTCAGTGACTCATCCTCGCTTACCTCCCAGTCTCTCACCCAGCTCTTGCTGCAAATGGTTAGGTCAATCCAGCTCTCGCCTCTTCCACAAGAGAACGTCGCCAGGCTGTTCGCATCATTCTCAATCTGATAACCCTTCTCCACTATCCAGTCCAGTATATCCTCTCCTCTTTCATCCGTCACCATTCCTCCCCATGCGACATGCTTGGCGTTGAAGTCCCCTAGGATGATCTTCCCGCCTGCCCATTTATCAAAATTCCTTCTCACCTTTTTCCATTCATCATTCCTCCTCCTTCCAGGTTCCTCATACACATTCATTATCTTGACATCCTGCCCATCTTGCATCCTTAATATCACTCCGACCCCATTTATGCTCCTCACTGCCATGAGGGCAGAGCTGTCTATCTTTGTCCTTATCCATGTTCTGACCTTGGTACCTTTACCCCCATCATGTTTATGCCACCCTTCCCAGTTCCCCTCTCTCTGCCACGGTTCCTGTAAACATACTATATCCGCCCCTTTTTCCTCTGCCATACCTCTTATGAGGTGTGTGGCCTCCCTGCCCCGTCCTGCGTTGAATTGCAGGACTTTAATACTCTGTCCGCCTTCTGCCACTGGAAGCATGTTTTGAACAATTTCGTTATACAAGAAATGTTTCTGTTTGTAGGTCGGAGGGTTACAAAGGAGTCCGTGCTGGCGAAGATCGCGAAGTACGCCTCTTCGGAATGCGCCGAAGCGCTTCGAGGTCATTGGGTGTGCCTCACGCACAACAGCCAAGGTTAGAAGTGGATGTGCATACCCTAAGGGAACCGGGTGATGCCGAGGCCATAGTGGAAGAACTAGGGGGTGGTGGAAGGCTCTCGGAGGGAGTTTGGGATGTTCGCATTCCCAGATCTCTCCAGGGGCGGGTTCAGTGTACCTCCCAAGGGACATCCCATGCACCGCCTGAACAAGCAGTAAGAGCTAGAAAGAAAGATTTCGAATCAGGTGTCGGCAGGGACACGGAAGTTGCCACCCGAAATCCCTGGGTGACGACGTCCTTGCCCTCTAGGCGACTTGGAGCAGAGCGGTGGGTGGCTGAGGATGGTTTCGGAGAAATCCGAAACTTTTCTGAAGTCGACTACCTACACGTGATTACGAGACAATACTGTCGCAGGGCAGGCTCGCCGCGCTCCTACGATGATTTTTTTTGGGTATGGTCACCTTTAGTGAGCCATTTTTACACTTAATAACTCCCAATTTTCACCTAGAAGCCAGTCGAATAATATTAGATTTTTGCATTATATTCAGGTCCCTAGTCTAGTCTCACCCTGTACGATGTAAAGTCCCAATCTCCACCCAGTGGAACTCCACTGTACGTAGTTTTACCGATTTACCGGAAATTCCTGACTAGTTTTAAATTTTATTAATTTGTGGCCCCAAACAGTCGAGCACCCGGTATACAGAACACTTAGAGCAAGGTTTCGACACGCTAGTCTCTTGTTGGGTGGAAAGATTCCGTGGCTCCATTTGTTTTCACAAATTATTTTATTTCAATTCGATTTCTCATCAGGTTGGCCAAATCGGAAAACGGGTATAGATTCCTCGGCGAAGGAATACGTGTATTTCTTCGGCGTTCAAGAATCACGTTGGTTTATGGTTTTTCTCGGGGCTCTCCGAATATCGGACCGCCCTAGGATTCGAGATATCTGAAATTCTGACTTTCAATATCTCCCTAGATCTGGGAAGTATTTAGTGACTTTTGTCAAATACTCCCTAGAAAACGCAGGTAACGGGACTTTAACGGTCATTTGCCCAAATCCCGCGCGTTTTCGCGAGCTAGGGTTTTGTTCAGCCAAGGGCGACGCCCACTTTGGCCCTCTAGGCCAATGGGCGTTGCGGATTCAGCAGTCAGGATTGCATAAATATGCAAGCAGCGAAGCAGCAGACAGCCACTCTTTCTTGTCGAATTGCAGTGTAATAATCAATTTCGTGTTTCCGTTAAATAACTTACGTTTGTTTGGCTTTGCCTCTTGTCTCTGCAATTCATCGTTTTGGCTAGCAGTTAGAGTCAGGTTCTCGGTAATAATAATTCAGTTCACAGTAGATTCATAACGTTTTGTTTCTATCTTAAAAGGGGTTAGACTCACTTGTACGGATTACAGGTGTTTTATTCGCGCTACGAAAGTACGTTGATAGGCAGTTTAACTCTCGAGCAATAATCAGTGTAAAGTGATCTTTCGCAACGGACACTTAGGGATTTAACTTCATCTAAGTTATTTCCCGACTCAATACCTGTACGCGACGTTGACAAAAAATCCCCATCGTATGAAAAGGGGTCAGGCACCAAAACGAGATCTCACCTGATACAATCGGCTCGATCGTAGAGTTCCACGAAGATTGTATCGTTCGAGCTTAAATTCCTCGGCCTGTCAAGACATCATTAGCTGCGACTTTGTCGTTGGCGAGCCACATTTCCTGTGGTACCTAGGGGTTTTCGCGTCCTTCCCATACCTATTTCCTGCGGCTGTTCTCGGCTTTTCCACCTGAGACAGTCTGGTTAGGCTCCGTGATCCTTTTACCCAAATCTCTGTCTTGGTTTTTGTCACATCCAGTTGTAAATTTTTGAGGTAAAAATTTTTCAAGTTTAATTTTTCCTTTTTGGTGCTTCACACAATTTTGAAGTTAGGAAATTTTATTTAGATAGTTTTTCTAAACCGTGAATCCTTCCTCCCTCGTCCATTTCCCGGCGAGGTCTTGTTAGGTGTTAGGTTAGTTAGCTATAGGGTGAGGGTGGTGGTCTGTCACTCACTCCCACACAGGACGCAGGTTTCGAGGTCGATGCATGCCAAGTCTCAAGGAAGGTATCGAGGGGCAGAGCAGATGGGATCGCAGGTGCGAATCGCCATTCCCCGTTGGTAGATACCAGAGGCGTGGTAGGCATGTCATCTGAGAGAGTTACACGTCTTAGTCGGGGTGGAGGCGAGGTTCCTAAGGGAGGCAATCGCCAAGTCCCATCGTTGGCTGCAGTTGGTGCTGCAGCACTTGATGTCAATCGCAAGTCGGAACTTCTGAGTTTCATTGAGACCGACCCGCTTAGGAAGAAGTCGGAGGTGGATCTGCTGGATCCATTGTGTCTATACCGTCGCTGTGATACTAGCTTAGCGAACAACAATGTTGAGGGACGATTGCATCAGTTGCCGCGAATCGAGGCTGAACTGATGGGTCGTCGAGTTAGGGTTTTGGTGGACAGCGGAAGTTCGCTAAATCTCCTGAAACGTAGTTTGTTGCCTGTCACCTGGAGGGTGGATAGGAAGCAAGTGACACCGTTGCAGCTTGCATGCGCCGGTCGTGGCATCACCAGTCTAGGGGAGACAATAGTCGAACTGTTAATAGATGGTGTTGTTCACGAAGTTGTCGTGCAAGTGGTGGATGATCTTGTCGAGGATCTTCTGCTCGGGTGTCCCTGGCTGGCATCAAACGAGGCTATGGTCGACTTTGCACGTCGCACCATGTACGTTGGAAAGGGGCCTAGGCAAACTATTTTCTGGGCGGAGGAGGTCTATCTTCCACCAGAAAAGTTCCCTGAACCACAGGTAGCGGACGAACAGCTACCGGCGTTCTCGAGAAAGGAATTTCGGAGTCTTATACGAGAGTTTGGAGACGCCTTTTACGAATCTCCAAGGCAACCAGTGACGAGGGCTGCTTGCCACAAAATCCGATTGAAGGAGGAGCTACCCTTCAAGCTCCGTCCGTACAAAGTTTCCGATCAGAAGAGGGCTCTTATCCAAGAGGAGGTGGATAAGATGCTCGCTGCAGGTGTCATAAGTAGGTCCCATTCTGCCTTTATTAGTCCGGTCGTTATCGTCACGAAGAAGGACGGTACGGCTCGGTTTTGTGTCGACTACAGGAAGTTGAATAGTCTGACAATACCCGAGTCGTCGGTATTGCCAGGTATTCACGAGACTATCAAAGAGCTCGGAACAGCGAGAGTGTTCACTTCTTTGGATCTGAAGTCTGGGTTCTGGCAGATACCCATGGATGAGGCTAGTAAAAAGTATACAGCTTTTGCTACGCCTGATGGAGCTTGTTATGAGTTTAACTCAATGCCGTTTGGTCTAACGAATGCACCTGGAAGTTTCCAAATCCTTATGACGGAAGTGTTGAATGGTTATGTCGATAAATTCGTCAAAGTATATCTAGACGACATAATCGTTTACAGCGAAGATGAAAAGGAGAACCTCTACCATCTCCGCCTTGTGCTGGAGAGGTTCAGAGCACATGGCCTGTGGTGCAGTTTAAAGAAGTGCAACTTCGCTCAGCGTAGGCTGGAGTACTTGGGGCATGTGGTGACGGAAACGTCCAACGAACCAATGCCAGGTCATGTGTTAGCGGTTCGACAATTCCCGCTACCCAAGAATGTCTCTCAGGTCCGAGGATTCTTGGGCACCGTTGGTTGGCTACGGGAGTTCATCCCGAACTTAGCGGAGTTGGAGGCTCCGATAAGTGACATGCTCAAGTCGAAGAAAGGTCGAGACCTTAAGTGGAACTCTCAAGCATTGGAGGCGTTTGAGAGGATCAAGGAAGTCGTGGGCCGTCCTATGGTCTTGGCCAGGCCGGACATGACTCTCCCGTTTTTCCTGCAGACCGATGCATCTGGGGTAGGCATTGCTGCAGTTCTGTATCAAGTCGATTGTCACGGCGACAGAAGGATCGTTTCGCATGCTAGTGCCAAGCTCAAGGGCGCGGAATTAAACTATCATGTGAACGAGACTGAATGTTTAGCCATTGTTTGGGGTATCAAGCGATACCGTCATTATCTCGAAGACCGTCCATTCACTCTTCGAACGGACAGCAAAGCGTTGACTTGGTTATCCAAGTTCAAGGACGCAAAAGCGAAGTTAACTCGTTGGGCCTTACTTCTACAGGAGTATTCCTTCACTGTGGAGCACGTCGCAGGTCGAGACAATCAGCTAGCTGATTTCTTGTCCCGTAATCCCTCGGGGTCTCACAGTGAAGACTTGGATGCTGATGTAGAGCGTATGGGGTTGCCACCTATGAAGGTGCAACTGTCTGAACACCAAGGTGTGGTGAGCGTCGTAGAGACGCCGGCTGAAGTGGTCGTGCGGCGGCAGGCCATAGATAGGGAGACGCAAAGGTTGAGGGCGCGTATCAGAACGATACAGGAGTTGGGTCCTAGGTCCAGGGACGATCTTCGTTTTATCAACAAGTTTTCAGATGTCAAAGGGGTTGTATATGTTTCTTCTGCTGGTAAACGGCTATTGTATGTGCCCGAGGCGCTCCGTGAGGACGTGTCGGCTTATTACCATGAACACCCGACCGCTGGTCATCCTGGTCAAGAGGAAACCTTACGTGCCTTGAAACGGCACTATTGGTGGCCGACCATGGAGGACTACGTCCGGGCCTACGTGAGAGGTTGCCTAGTCTGCCAGTGCGTTAAAGCCGTACGGCATCAGGAAGCGGCACCGCAACGGCCTAGTGTGCCGAAGCGACCGTGGCAGATGCTGGCTGTTGACGTCCTGGGGCCCTATGCAGCCTCAAGGAGGGGAAACAGGTTCGTGGTAATTGCTGTCGATATGTTTTCAAAGTGGGTTGAAGCCAAGGCCACTAAGACATGCACGTCGGGTGTAATTTCTCGTTTTCTAGACGAAGAAATTTTATCTCGTTGGGGTTGTCCAGAAGTCGTCATTTCTGACAACGGCCCGCAGTTTCAGAGCAATCATCTGCTAAAATACTACGATTTGAAGAACATCGAGGTCAAATTTTCACCTGTTTTTCATCAACAGGCGAACCCTGTCGAGCGAAGGGTCCAGGAACTGAAGAAGTGCCTAAGAGCAAGGATGCTGGAAACCACTTCGGAAAGGTTTTGGGAAGAAGGTCTGGCTGCAAGTCTCTATTGCTTACGGAACCGTAAGAATAGAGCAACAGGGGAGACTCCAGCGGAGTTATTGTTAGGATATACACCTGGTCGTCCAGGAGATTGGAGGCTACCTATGTACCGAGATCCGGTACATAATAGCCCCGAAGATCGGCAAGAACGTCTTGCAAAAGCAGCCAGACGTCAGGCAGTTTATCAGAGGAACTTATTCCCTGATAAAGATCTACCGTCGCCACGGACCTACGGGGTCGGCGACCGCGTTTTAGTTAGGAATTTCGTCAAAGGAAACTTCGGAGGTACACTGTCAGGACCGCATCCGATCACGAGGGTGATGGGGCGAGACAGTTACCTCGTAGATAGGAACGGCACCGAGAGGCTGGTGCACGTAGACGATATCCGTTCTTGGGTAAGCAGGACTTTGCCGGCTGGCGTCCGCCACGACGATGGTGGCCCAGGTCCGGATCAGCCAGAGTCCAACGACGCTGACCAAGAAGTGACAGGGGAAGTCACACCTAGGCCGACGACTGGGGGCGGTCCGAAGCCACCTTCGTTAATCCGGGTACGAGCTGACGCACCCAACTCAACGAATCCACGGGAAGTAACGGTCAGTTTCGATCCAAAGGACAAAGCGGTCCGGCGGACAGTGAAAAGGTTGAGGAAGAATCCACAAGGACGGAAACGCGACTCAGACTGCGCGGGGAAGAGAGGAGTATCCCGTAGGAGTCCGTTGCCGGTGGTGAACTCTGGCCTTTTGGAGATCAGAGATTCTGAACTCCCCGTCGCAAACTCACCAGTAGGGGGGCGTGCTACTACTGAAGTAGACGCTCTTACCCGTCAAGCGGTCGTTCCCGACCAAGGTCCAGCGTACGATTCAGATTCGGAAGTGGAAGCTGCTATCCGAGAGTTAGCACTTCCAGTAGGGGGGTCTCCATTATCATTGATGGTCGACCCGGGAGAGAATGTGAGACAGGAAGGCTCAGTAAGGACTGAGATTCCTAGTAAGAGTACAGGACGGCGAAGGAGATGCCGAGCTGTGGCGCTGGACTCCGACAGAGCTCCGATCCAGCGGCCACCGACAGACTCCGCCCGTCAGTATGTTTCGGTGACCGGGTCTGACGAAGATCCCGTACCAGCCCAGAGCTACAGCGAAGCTCCTAGAGTTAGTAAAGACTGTACTGAGAACGATTCCGACATGGAGGATGACGCTCCAGTAACTTTGGTGGTTCCAGCCTTGGTTCATCAGAGTGCGGAAGGTGACTATTAGGGAGTTAACGTAAATTTAGATTTGTCGGTTGTTTCGTTTGGAAATAACTTCGACCAAGTTAAACTCTTTAGTAGGGGGGTGTCGCAGGGCAGGCTCGCCGCGCTCCTACGATGATTTTTTTTGTGTATGGTCACCTTTAGTGAGCCATTTTTACACTTAATAACTCTCAATTTTCACCTAGAAGCCAGTCGAATAATATTAGATTTTTGCATTATATTCAGGTCACTAGTCTAGTCTCACCCTGTATGATGTAAAGTCCCAATCTCCACCCAGTGGAACTCCACTGTACGTAGTTTTACCGATTTACCGGAAATTCCTGACTAGATTTCAATTTTATTAATTTGTGGCCCCAAACAGTCGAGCACCCGGTATACAGAACACTTAGAGCAAGGTTTCGACACGCTAGTCTCTTGTTGGGTGGAAAGATTCCGTGGCTCCATTTGTTTTCACAAATTATTTTATTTCAATTCGATTTCTCATCAGGTTGGCCAAATCGGAAAACGGGTATAGATTCCTCGGCGAAGGAATACGTGTATTTCTTCGGCGTTCAAGAATCACGTTGGGTTATGGTTTTTCTCGGGGCTCTCCGAATATCGAACCGCCCTAGGAATCGAGATATCTGAAATTCTGACTTTCACGAAGTTGTCGTGCAAGTGGTGGATGATCTTGTCGAGGATCTTCTGCTCGGGTGTCCCTGGCTGGCATCAAACGAGGCTATGGTCGACTTTGCACGTCGCACCATGTACGTTGGAAAGGGGCCTAGGCAAACGATTTTCTGGGCGGAGGAGGTCTATCTTCCACCAGAAAAGTTCCCTGAACCACAGGTAGCGGACGAACAGCTACCGGCGTTCTCGAGAAAGGAAGTTCGGAGCCTTTCCGAGAGTATGGAGACGTCTTTTACGAATCTCCAAGGCAACCAGTGACGAGGGCTGCTTGCCACAAAATCCGATTGAAGGAGGAGCTACCCTTCAAGCTCCGTCCGTACAAAGTTTCCGATCAGAAGAGGGCTCTTATCCAAGAGGAGGTGGATAAGATGCTCGCTGCAGGTGTCATAAGTAGGTCCCATTCTGCCTTTATTAGTCCGGTCGTTATCGTCACGAAGAAGGACGGTACGGCTCGGTTTTGTGTCGACTACAGGAAGTTGAATAGTCTGACAATACCCGAGTCGTCGGTATTGCCAGGTATTCACGAGACTATCAAAGAGCTCGGAACAGCGAGAGTGTTCACTTCTTTGGATCTGAAGTCTGGGTTTTGGCAGATACCCATGGATGAGGCTAGTAAAAAGTATACAGCTTTTGCTACGCCAGATGGAGCTTGTTATGAGTTTAACTCAATGCCGTTTGGTCTGACGAATGCACCTGGAAGTTTCCAAATCCTTATGACGGAAGTGTTGGTTGGTTATGTCGATAAATTCGTCAAAGTATATCTAGACGACATAATCGTTTACAGCGAAGATGAAAAGGAGAACCTCTACCATCTCCGCCTTGTGCTGGAGAGGTTCAGAGCACATGGCCTGTGGTGCAGTTTAAAGAAGTGCAACTTCGCTCAGCGTAGGCTGGAGTACTTGGGGCATGTGGTGACGGAAACGTCAAACGAACCAATGCCAGGTCATGTGTTAGCGGTTCAACAATTCCCGCTACCCAAGAATGTCTCTCAGGTCCGAGGATTCTTGGGCACCGTTGGTTGGCTACGGGAGTTCATCCCAAACTTAGCGGAGTTGGAGGCTCCGATAAGTGACATGCTCAAGTCGAAGAAAGGTCGAGACCTTAAGTGGAACTCTCAAGCATTGGAGGCGTTTGAGAGGATCAAGGAAGTCGTGAGCCGTCCTATGGTCTTGGCCAGGCCGGACATGACTCTCCCGTTTTTCCTGCAGACCGATGCATCTGGGGTAGGCATCGCTGCAGTCCTTTATCAAGTTGATTGTCACGGCGACAGAAGGATCGTTTCACATGCTAGTGCCAAGCTCAAGGGCGCGGAACTAAACTATCATGTGAACGAGACTGAATGTTTAGCCATTGTTTGGGGTATCAAGCGATACCGTCATTATCTCGAAGACCGTCCATTCACTCTTCGAACGGACAGCAAAGCGTTGACTTGGTTATCCAAGTTCAAGGACGCAAAAGCGAAGTTAACTCGTTGGGCCTTACTTCTACAGGAGTATTCCTTCACTGTGGAGCACGTCGCAGGTCGAGACAATCAGCTAGCTGATTTCTTGTCCCGTAATCCCTCGGGGTCTCACAGTGAAGACTTGGATGCTGATGTAGAGCGTATGGGGTTGCCACCTATGAAGGTGCAATTGTCTGAACACCAAGGTGTGGTGAGCGTCGTAGAGACGCCGGCTGAAGTGGTCGTGCGGCGGCAGGCCATAGATAGGGAGACGCAAAGGTTGAGGGCGCGTATCAGAACGATACAGGAGTTAGGTCCTATGTCCAGGGACGATCTTCGTTTTATCAACAAGTTTTCGGATGTCCAAGGGGTTGTATATGTTTCTTCTGCTGGTAAACGGCTATTGTATGTGCCCGAGGCGCTCCGTGAGGACGTGTCGGCTTATTACCATGAACACCCGACCGCTGGTCATCCTGGTCAAGAGGAAACCTTACGTGCCTTGAAACGGCACTATTGGTGGCCGGCCATGGAGGACTACGTCCGGGCCTACGTGAGAGGTTGCCTAGTCTGCCAGTGCGTTAAAGCCGTACGGCATCAGGAAGCGGCACCGCAACGGCCTAGTGTGCCGAAGCGACCGTGGCAGATGCTGGCTGTTGACGTCCTGGGGCCCTATGCAGCCTCAAGGAGGGGAAACAGGTTCGTGGTAATTGCCGTCGATATGTTTTCAAAGTGGGTTGAAGCCAAGGCCACTAAGACATGCACGTCGGGTGTAATTTCTCGTTTTCTAGACGAAGAAATTTTATCTCGTTGGGGTTGTCCAGAAGTCGTCATTTCTGACAACGGCCCGCAGTTTCAGAGCAATCATCTGCTAAAATACTACGATTTGAAGAACATCGAGGTCAAATTTTCACCTGTTTTTCATCAACAGGCGAACCCTGTCGAGCGAAGGGTCCAGGAACTGAAGAAGTGCCTAAGAGCAAGGATGCTGGAAACCACTTCGGAAAGGTTTTGGGAAGAAGGTCTGGCTGCAAGTCTCTATTGCTTACGGAACCGCAAGAATAGAGCAACAGGGGAGACTCCAGCGGAGTTATTGTTAGGATATACACCTGGTCGTCCAGGAGATTGGAGGCTACCTATGTACCGAGATCCGGTACATAATAGCCCCGAAGATCGGCAAGAACGTCTTGCAAAAGCAGCCAGACGTCAGGCAGTTTATCAGAGGAATTTATTCCCTGATAAAGATCTACCGTCGCCACGGACCTACGGGGTCGGCGACCGCGTTTTAGTTAGGAATTTCGTCAAAGGAAATTTCGGAGGTACACTGTCAGGACCGCATCCGATCACGAGGGTGATGGGGCGAGACAGTTACCTCGTAGATAGGAACGGCACCGAGAGGCTGGTGCACGTAGACGATATCCGTTCTTGGGTAAGCAGGACTTTGCCGGCTGGCGTCCGCCACGACGATGGTGGCCCAGGTCCGGATCAGCCAGAGTCCAACGACGCTGACCAAGAAGTGACAGGGGAAGTCACACCTAGGCCGACGACTGGGGGCGGTCCGAAGCCACCTTCGTTAATCCGGGTACGAGCTGACGCACCCAACTCAACGAATCCACGGGAAGTAACGGTCAGTTTCGATCCAAAGGACAAAGCGGTCCGGCGGACAGTGAAAAGGTTGAGGAAGAATCCACAAGGACGGAAACGCGACTCAGACTGCGCGGGGAAGAGAGGAGTATCCCGTAGGAGTCCGTTGCCGGTGGTGAACTCTGGCCTTTTGGAGATCAGAGATTCTGAACTCCCCGTCGCAAACTCACCAGTAGGGGGGCGTGCTACTACTGAAGTAGACGCTCTTACCCGTCAAGCGGTCGTTCCCGACCAAGGTCCAGCGTACGATTCAGATTCGGAAGTGGAAGCTGCTATCCGAGAGTTAGCACTTCCAGTAGGGGGGTCTCCATTATCATTGATGGTCGACCCGGGAGAGAATGTGAGACAGGAAGGCTCAGTAAGGACTGAGATTCCTAGTAAGAGTACAGGACGGCGAAGGAGATGCCGAGCTGTGGCGCTGGACTCCGACAGAGCTCCGATCCAGCGGCCACCGACAGACTCCGCCCGTCAGTATGTTTCGGTGACCGGGTCTGACGAAGATCCCGTACCAGCCCAGAGCTACAGCGAAGCTCCTAGACTTAGTAAAGACTGTACTGAGAACGATTCCGACATGGAGGATGACGCTCCAGTAACTTTGGTGGTTCCAGCCTTGGTTCATCAGAGTGCGGAAGGTGACTATTAGGGAGTTAACGTAAATTTAGCTTTTGTCGGTTGTTTCGTTTGGAAATAACTTCGACCAAGTTAAACTCTTTAGTAGGGGGGTGTCGCAGGGCAGGCTCGCCGCGCTCCTACGATGATTTTTTTTGTGTATGGTCACCTTTAGTGAGCCATTTTTACACTTAATAACTCTCAATTTTCACCTAGAAGCCAGTCGAATAATATTAGATTTTTGCATTATATTCAGGTCACTAGTCTAGTCTCACCCTGTATGATGTAAAGTCCCAATCTCCACTCAGTGGAACTCCACTGTACGTAGTTTTACCGATTTACCGGAAATTCCTGACTAGTTTTCAATTTTATTAATTTGTGGCCCCAAACAGTCGAGCACCCGGTATACAGAACACTTAGAGCAAGGTTTCGACACGCTAGTCTCTTGTTGGGTGGAAAGATTCCGTGGCTCCATTTGTTTTCACAAATTATTTTATTTCAATTCGATTTCTCATCAGGTTGGCCAAATCGGAAAACGGGTATAGATTCCTCGGCGAAGGAATACGTGTATTTCTTCGGCGTTCAAGAATCACGTTGGTTTATGGTTTTTCTCGGGGCTCTCCGAATATCGGACCGCCCTAGGAATCGAGATATCTGAAATTCTGACTTTCAATATCTCCCTAGATCTGGGGAGTATTTAGTGACTTTTGTCAAATACTCCCTAGAAAACGCAGGTAACGGGACTTTAACGGTCATTTGCCCAAATCCCGCGCGTTTTTGTCTCGTAAAAAGGTGTGGATGGACGGCTTCCGCAAAGTTTCGGATTTCTCCGAAACCCCCTTCAGCCGCCCACCGCTCTGCTCCAAGTGACCTGGAGGGCAAGGACGTCGTCACCCAGGGATTTCGGGTGGCAACTTCCGTGTCCCAGCCGACACCTGATTCGAAATCTGCCTTCGTAGCTCTTACTGCTTGTTCAGGCCGTGCATTTGGTATCCCTTGGGAGGTACGCTGAACCCGCCCCTGGAGAGATATGGGAATGCGAGCATTCCCAACTCCCTCCGAGAGCCTTCCACCACCCCCTAGTTCTTCCACTAGGGCCTCAGCATCACCCGGTTCCCTTAGGGTATGCACGTCTGTATCCTGTGGCCTCCGCTGTGGTGCGTGAGGCACACCCAATGACCTCGGAGCGCTTCGGCGCATTCCAAAGGGGCGTACCTCACGAGCTTCGCCAGCATGGACTCCTGAGTAGCCCTCCGACCTACAAACAGAAACATTTCTCGTTATTCTAAATTGCTCCAAACGGGCTTCCAAAGGTGGAGTTGTGACAACTCCCGCGGAATCGATTACTAACCCTACCTGAGCCGACGGGGAAGGCTGCCTCCCTCCGTCTAAGCTCGACTCTAAAGTACCTTGGTCCAGCACACTTCTCGGGGACAAGGTAGCTGACATCGTCAACTCACGATTTTCCCCGGTAGTACGTACCTGGGGGACGTCTCCGTCGAGGCGTCGCGACGCTTCGGGGAATAGACGCCTGGCGTCTAAGTCACCCGACGGCGGAGGTGTCCGAGAAAGCCCAGCGCCGGCGAACACGGCTTGGGTATTCTCCTCCGCGAGCATATGAGATCTCAATCTCATATTCGTCATTGCTCTAAAGGATAAACAATTACGGCTGTAATGTATTGTCGGGCTACTTGCGTGTGCAAGTGTGTGGCAAAGGAGAAGTGCACTAAAATCGACCTCGCGTCGACCCAACTCAAGTGTGACGATGAGAAGGGTCACCCTATAGCTAACTAACCTAACACCTAACAAGACCTCGCCGGGAAATGGACGAGGGAGGAAGGATTCACGGTTTAGAAAAACTATCTAAATAAAATTTCCTAACTTCAAAAATTGTGTGAAGCACCAAAAAGGAAAATTAAACTTGAAAAATTTTACTTTAAAAATTACAACTGGATGTGACAAAAACCAAGACAGAGATTTGGGTAAAGGATCACGGAGCCTAACCAGACTGTCTCAGGTGGAAAAGCCGAGAACAGCCGCAGGAAATAGGTATGGGAAGGACGCGAAACCCCTAGGTACCACAGGAAATGTGGCTCGCCAACGACAAAGTCGCAGCTAATGATGTCTTGACAGGCCGAGGAATTTAAGCTCGAACGATACAATCTTCGTGGAACTCTACGATCGAGCCGATTGTATCAGGTGAGATCTCGTTTTGGTGCCTGACCCCTTTTCATACGATGGGGATTTTTCGTCAACGTCGCGTACAGGTATTAAGTCGGGAAATAACTTTGATGAAGTTAAATCCCTAAGTGTCCGTTGCAAAAGATCACTTTACACTGATTATTGCTCGAGAGTTAAACTGCCTATCAACGTACTTTCGTAGCGCGAATAAAACACCTGTAAACCGTACAAGTGAGTCTAACCCCTTTAAGATAGAAACAAAACGTTATGAATCTACTGTGAACTGAATTATTATTACCGAGAACCTGACTCTAACTGCTAGCCAAAACGATGAATTGCAGAGACAAAAGGCAAAGCCAAACAAACGTAAGTTATTTAACGGAAACACAAAATTGATTATTACACTGCAATTCGACAAGAAAGAGTGGCTGTCTGCTGCTTCGCTGCTTGCATATTTATGCAATCCTGACTGCTGAATCCGCGACACCCATTGGCCTAGAGGGCCAAAGTGGGCGTCGCCCTTGGCTGAACAAAACCCTAGCTCGCGAAAACGCGCGGGATTTGGGCAAATGACCGTTAAAGTCCCGTTACCTGCGTTTTCTAGGGAGTATTTGACAAAAGTCACTAAATACTCCCCAGATCTAGGGAGATATTGAAAGTCAGAATTTCAGATATCTCGATTCCTAGGGCGGTTCGATATTTGGAGAGCCCCGAGAAAAACCATAACCCAACGTGATTCTTGAACGCCGAAGAAATACACGTATTCCTTCGCCGAGGAATCTATACCCGTTTTCCGATTTGGCCAACCTGATGAGAAATCGAATTGAAATAAAATAATTTGTGAAAACAAATGGAGCCACGGAATCTTTCCACCCAACAAGAGACTAGCGTATCGAAACCTTGCTCTAAGTGTTCTGTATACCGGGTGCTCGACTGTTTGGGGCCACAAATTAATAAAATTGAAAACTAGTCAGGAATTTCCGGTAAATCGGTAAAACTACGTACAGTGGAGTTCCACTGGATGGAGATTGGGACTTTACATCATACAGGGTGAGACTAGACTAGTGACCTGAATATAATGCAAAAATCTAATATTATTCGACTGGCTTCTAGGTGAAAATTGAGAGTTATTAAGTGTAAAAATGGCTCACTAAAGGTGACCATACACAAAAAAAATCATCGTAGGAGCGCGGCGAGCCTGCCCTGCGACATTTTCGCGAGCTAGGGTTTTGTTCAGCCAAGGGCGACGCCCACTTTGGCCCTCTAGGCCAATGGGTGTCGCGGATTTAGCAGTCAGGATTGCATAAATATGCAAGCAGCGAAGCAGCAGACAGCCACTCTTTCTTGTCGAATTGCAGTGTAATAATCAATTTTGTGTTTCCGTTAAATAACTTACGTTTGTTTGGCTTTGCCTTTTTGTCTCTGCAATTCATCGTTTTGGCTAGCAGTTAGAGTCAGGTTCTCGGTAATAATAATTCAGTTCACAGTAGATTCATAACGTTTTGTTTCTATCTTAAAGGGGTTAGACTCACTTGTACGGTTTACAGGTGTTTTATTCGCGCTACGAAAGTACGTTGATAGGCAGTTTAACTCTCGAGCAATAATCAGTGTAAAGTGATCTTTTGCAACGGACACTTAGGGATTTAACTTCATCAAAGTTATTTCCCGACTTAATACCTGTACGCGACGTTGACGAAAAATCCCCATCGTATGAAAAGGGGTCAGGCACCAAAACGAGATCTCACCTGATACAATCGGCTCGATCGTAGAGTTCCACGAAGATTGTATCGTTCGAGCTTAAATTCCTCGGCCTGTCAAGACATCATTAGCTGCGACTTTGTCGTTGGCGAGCCACATTTCCTGTGGTACCTAGGGGTTTCGCGTCCTTCCCATACCTATTTCCTGCGGCTGTTCTCGGCTTTTCCACCTGAGACAGTCTGGTTAGGCTCCGTGATCCTTTTACCCAAATCTCTGTCTTGGTTTTTGTCACATCCAGTTGTAATTTTTAAAGTAAAATTTTTCAAGTTTAATTTTCCTTTTTGGTGCTTCACACAATTTTTGAAGTTAGGAAATTTTATTTAGATAGTTTTTCTAAACCGTGAATCCTTCCTCCCTCGTCCATTTCCCGGCGAGGTCTTGTTAGGTGTTAGGTTAGTTAGCTATAGGGTGACCCTTCTCATCGTCACACTTGAGTTGGGTCGACGCGAGGTCGATTTTAGTGCACTTCTCCTTTGCCACACACTTGCACACGCAAGTAGCCCGACAATACATTACAGCCGTAATTGTTTGTCCTTTAGAGCAATGACGAATATGAGATTGAGATCTCATATGCTCGCGGAGGAGAATACTCAAGCCGTGTTCGCCGGCGCTGGGCTTTCTCGGACACCTCCGCCGTCGGGTGACTTAGACGCCAGGCGTCTATTCCCCGAAGCGTCGCGACGCCTCGACGGAGACGTCCCCCAGGTACGTACTACCGGGGAAAATCGTGAGTTGACGATGTCAGCTACCTTGTCCCCGAGAAGTGTGCTGGACCACGGTACTTCAGAGTCGAGCTTAGACGGAGGGAGGCAGCCTTCCCCGTCGGCTCAGGTAGGGTTAGTAATCGATTCCGCGGGAGTTGTCACAACTCCACCTTTGGAAGCCCGTTTGGAGCAATTTAGAATAACGAGAAATGTTTCTGTTTGTAGGTCGGAGGGCTACTCAGGAGTCCATGCTGGCGGAGCTCGTGAGGTACGCCCCTTCGGAATGCGCCGAAGCGCTCCGAGGTCATTGGGTGTGCCTCACGCATCACAGCGGAGGCCACAGGATATAGATGTGCATACCCTAAGGGAACCGGGTGATGCTGAGGCCCTAGTGGACGAACTAGGGGGTGCTGGAAGGCTCTCGGAGGGAGTTGGGGATGTTAGCATTCCCATATCTCTCCAGGGGCGGGTTCAGCGTACCTCCCAAGGGAACACACGTGCACAGCCAGTATATGCAAATAGAGCTAGAAAGGCAGATCTTGAATCAGGTGTCGGCTGGGACACGGAAGTTGCCACCCGAAATCCCTGGGTGACGACGTCCTTGCCCTCCAGGCAACTAGGAGCAGAGCGGTGGGTGGCTGAAGATGGGTTCGGAGGAATCCGAAACTTTGCGGAAGCCGTCCATCCACACCTTTTTACGAGACAATACTGTCGCAGGGCAGGCTCGCCGCGCTCCTACGATGATTTTTTTTGTGTATGGTCACCTTTAGTGAGCCATTTTTACACTTAATAACTCTCAATTTTCACCTAGAAGCCAGTCGAATAATATTAGATTTTTGCTTTATATTCAGGTCACTAGTCTAGTCTCACCCTGTATGATGTAAAGTCCCAATCTCCACCCAGTGGAACTCCACTGTACGTAGTTTTACCGATTTACAGGAAATTCCTGACTAGTTTTCAATTTTATTAATTTGTGGCCCCAAACAGTCGAGCACCCGGTATACAGAACACTTAGAGCAAGGTTTCGACACGCTAGTCTCTTGTTGGGTGGAAAGATTCCGTGGCTCCATTTGTTTTCACAAATTATTTTATTTCAATTCGATTTCTCATCAGGTTGGCCAAATCGGAAATCGGGTATAGATTCCTCGGCGAAGGAATACGTGTATTTCTTCGGCGTTCAAGAATCACGTTGGTTTATGGTTTTTCTCGGGGCTCTCCGAATATCGAACCGCCCTAGGAATCGAGATATCTGAAATTCTGACTTTCAATATCTCCCTAGATCTGGGGAGTATTTAGTGACTTTTGTCAAATACTCCCTAGAAAGCGCAGGTAACGGGACTTTAACGGTCATTTGCCCAAATCCCGCGCGTTTTCGCGAGCTAGGGTTTTGTTCAGCCAAGGGCGACGCCCACTTTGGCCCTCTAGGCCAATGGGTGTCGCGGATTCAGCAGTCAGGATTGCATAAATATGCAAGCAGCGAAGCAGCAGACAGCCACTCTTTCTTGTCGAATTGCAGTGTAATAATCAATTTTGTGTTTCCGTTAAATAACTTACGTTTGTTTGGCTTTGCCTTTTGTCTCTGCAATTCATCGTTTTGGCTAGCAGTTAGAGTCAGGTTCTCGGTAATAATAATTCAGTTCACAGTAGATTCATAACGTTTTGTTTCTATCTTAAAGGGGGTTAGACTCACTTGTACGGTTTACAGGTGTTTTATTCGCGCTACGAAAGTACGTTGATAGGCAGTTTAACTCTCGAGCAATAATCAGTGTAAAGTGATCTTTTGCAACGGACACTTAGGGATTTAACTTCATCAAAGTTATTTCCCGACTTAATACCTGTACGCGACGTTGACGAAAAATCCCCATCGTATGAAAAGGGGTCAGGCACCAAAACAAGATCTCACCTGATACAATCGGCTCGATCGTAGAGTTCCACGAAGATTGTATCGTTCGAGCTTAAATTCCTCGGCCTGTCAAGACATCATTAGCTGCGACCTTGTCGTTGGCGAGCCACATTTCCTGTGGTACCTAGGGGTTTCGCGTCCTTCCCATACCTATTTCCTGCGGCTGTTCTCGGCTTTTCCACCTGAGACAGTCTGGTTAGGCTCCGTGATCCTTTTACCCAAATCTCTGTCTTGGTTTTTGTCACATCCAGTTGTAATTTTTAAAGTAAAATTTTTCAAGTTTAATTTTCCTTTTTGGTGCTTCACACAATTTTTGAAGTTAGGAAATTTTATTTAGATAGTTTTTCTAAACCGTGAATCCTTCCTCCCTCGTCCATTTCCCGGCGACGTCTTGTTAGGTGTTAGGTTAGTTAGCTATAGGGTAACTTGTGTTGGGTCGACGCGAGGTCGATTTTAGTGCACTTCTCCTTTGCCACACACTTGCACACGCAAGTAGCCCGACAATACATTACAGCCGTAATTGTTGTCCTTTAGAGCAATGACGAATATGAGATTGAGATCTCATATGCTCGCGGAGGAGAATACCCAAGCCGTGTTCGCCGGCGCTGGGCTTTCTCGGACACCTCCGCCGTCGGGTGACTTAGACGCCAGGCGTCTATTCCCCGAAGCGTCGCGACGCCTCGAAGGAGACGTCCCCCAGGTACGTACTACCGGGGAAAATCGTGAGTTGACGATGTCAGCTACCTTGTCCCCGAGAAGTGTGCTGGACCAAGGTACTTTAGAGTCGAGCTTAGACGGAGGGAGGCAGCCTTCCCCGTCGGCTCAGGTAGGGTAAGTAATCGATTCCGCGGGAGTTGTCACAACTCCACCTTTGGAAGCCCGTTTGGAGCAATTTAGAATAACGAGAAATGTTTCTGTTTGTAGGTCGGAGGGCTACTCAGGAGTCCATGCTGGCGAAGCTCGTGAGGTACGCCCCTTCGGAATGCGCCGAAGCGCTCCGAGGTCATTGGGTGTGCCTCACGCACCACAGCGGAGGCCACAGGATATAGATGTGCATACCCTAAGGGAACCGGGTGATGCTGAGGCCCTAGTGGACGAACTAGGGGGTGGTGGAAGGCTCTCGGAGGGAGTTGGGGATGTTAGCATTCCCATATCTCTCCAGGGGCGGGTTCAGCGTACCTCCCAAGGGAACACACGTGCACAGCCAGTATATGCAAATAGAGCTAGAAAGGCAGAACTTGAATCAGGTGTCGGCTGGGACACGGAAGTTGCCACCCGAAATCCCTGGGTGACGACGTCCTTGCCCTCCAGGCAACTAGGAGCAGAGCGGTGGGTGGCTGAAGATGGGTTCGGAGGAATCCGAAACTTTGCGGAAGCCGTCCATCCACACCTTTTTACGAGACATGGCGCCCAACGTGGGGCTGCTGAAGGCAGACCGTCTTCAGGGATCTGCGGGTGTAGCCTTCCTCCTGCAAACAGAATTAGAGTTCGGGATCTCTCTCCTGAGAGACTCCCAGTTAATGAAATGGTTATGGGTGAACCGGAAACCCTTTGGCGCCCATATGGCACGTTTACCCGGTTGCCAACCGGGAATCGGCATTATAGGGAATCTGAGGATGTCCCTCGAGTTGCTCGAAACGTCGCTTCCAACCCCGGTGATGTCCACAGGAGTGGATATTACCCATCGAGGAGGCCAGTGCCCACAGTCCGGATTCAGGAGAATCCCAGGAGACCAGTGACGGGGGTCGACGACGTGCTCGTGCGACTCGCAGATTTGCTGGAGGATAGACGTCGGGGAACTCTAAACGGTGTTGATGGGGGTTTAATTAACAACAAACCACATCCCAGTTTCAGTGGGCTTCCTCACGAAGATCCAATCCAATTTATCCAATCCTCTGAGGATTATCTAGGGGGCTTTGATCCAACCGTCTGGGTGAGCGTTGCAGCTCAGTGGCTCAAGGGAGCAGCCCAGCAGTGGTATGCTCCATATCGAAACTCACGCCTAAACTGGCAGTTTTTCACAAACCGGCTCCAGGAACGGTTCGATAACGATCTGTTGGTCTCGAGCTTAGAAGCGGAGTTCTTTGGCACTGACCAGCCGAAGGGAGAGTCAATAACTTCCTTCATCCTGAGCAAGTGGAGTCTTTCACAAAGGCTCTACCCAGAGATGGACGAAGGAAGGGTTGTGCGATTAATATTGAACCGGATCAGACCGGACATTAAAGTCCATTTGCAATTGCATAGATTTGCAACTATTGAAGAGCTGACACAAAAAGCTGTTGCTGTCGAGACGCTACTTCGTAGCACCAGCCAAAGTGTACAGTCAGGGCCGAAACTTGTTTCGAACACCAACCGTCCTCATCAGGCCGACGATGTGCCACCTAAACGTCCTCAGGGACAGCTACAGGACAACAGGGGTTCGAACCATGTTAGGTCCATTAACTTTAACAACAATGGCACTAAATTCCAGAATTATGATCAATCGAGGCGTTCTGGAGGAAACAACGCTCCTTCGAGCGGATGTTTCACTTGCGGGGGAGCTCACTGGAACAAAGATTGCCCTCAGCAAAATGACAACAAGAACGGTCCCAAACGTCAGAGTGCGGGAACAAAACCGTTAGATCAGGCCAATAAGGCACATACGGTTAATACCGTGCAGGCGAGTAAAACCTCGCGTCGTAAGACGTCACTTAAGGACGCAGACAAAATTGCAGTTTGCAAAGAAGAATCAAAAAACTCCAACAGGAGCCATCAGGGGGCTCCATCGGAGTAGGTACTCCTTCAACACCGTTTTGCGGTTCTGTGACAGTGTTGGACTGTCATAGAAATTATGCGGCATGTATTCCCAACAAGGAGGAGGAGAAGGAGTTCCAGGATGTTGAAGCTGGAGTCGTTTCAGCCGAAACGCCACCGTCATCAGGCAAACTACATTGGGCAGACCGGTCAGATTGTGAATCCGTTTGTTTCAGTGTGGTAGATGAGCGTGTGGATCGCGCCACTGGTGGTAGGCGGAAAAAAGTTCACTCGTCGGCAGACGTTAAACGTAGAGGGTTGAAAGTCATTTCAAACATGTCAAGTTCTAGTTTTGGAACGAATGTAAGGGGTTATGAATCATCTTCAGGTTCATGGAGTTGTGAGATCATCGAGGTACCCCAGGTCGTTGTTGGTGGGTCGTTCCATCCGCCACAACACAAGGTTTCGGAGTTAGTGATCGGTATATCGTTTTGGCTAGCAGTTAGAGTCAGGTTCTCGGTAATAATAATTCAGTTCACAGTAGATTCATAACGTTTTGTTTCTATCTTAAAGGGGGTTAGACTCACTTGTATGGTTTACAGGTGTTTTATTCGCGCTACGAAAGTACGTTGATAGGTAGTTTAACTCTCGAGCAATAATCAGTGCAAAGTGATCTTTTGCCACGGACACTTAGGGATTTAACTTCATCAAAGTTATTTCCCGACTTAATACCTGTACGCGACGTTGACGAAAAATCCCCATCGTATGAAAAGGGGTCAGGCACCAAAACGAGATCTCACCTGATACAATCGGCTCGATCGTAGAGTTCCACGAAGATTGTATCGTTCGAGCTTAAATTCCTCGGCCTGTCAAGACATCATTAGCTGCGACTTTGTCGTTGGCGAGCCACATTTCCTGTGGTACCTAGGGGTTTCGCGTCCTTCCCATACCTATTTCCTGCGGCTGTCTCGGCTTTTCCACCTGAGACAGTCTGGTTAGGCGCCGTGATCCTTTAACCCAAATTTCTGTCTTGGTTTTTGTCACATCCAGTTGTAATTTTTAAAGTAAAATTTTTCAAGTTTAATTTTCCTTTTTGGTGCTTCACACAATTTTTGAAGTTAGGAAATTTTATTTAGATAGTTTTTCTAAACCGTGAATCCTTCCTCCCTCGTCCATTTCCCGGCGAGGTCTTGTTAGGTGTTAGGTTAGTTAGCTATAGGGTGACCCTTCTCATCGTCACACTTGAGTTGGGTCGACGCGAGGTCGATTTTAGTGCACTTCTCCTTTGCCACACACTTGCACACGCAAGTAGCCCGACAATACATTACAGCCGTAATTGTTTGTCCTTCAGAGCAATGACGAATATGAGATTGAGATCTCATATGCTCGCGGAGGAGAATACCCAAGCCGTGTTCGCCGGCGCTGGGCTTTCTCGGACACCTCCGCCGTCGGGTGACTTAGACGCCAGGCGTCTATTCCCAGAAGCGTCGCGACGCCTCGACGGAGACGTCCCCCAGGTACGTACTACCGGGGAAAATCGTGAGTTGACGATGTCAACTACCTTGTCCCCGAGAAGTGTGCTGGACCAAGGTACTTTAGAGTCGAGCTTAGACGGAGGGAGGCAGCCTTCCCCGTCGGCTCAGGTAGGGTTAGTAATCGATTCCGCGGGAGTTGTCACAACTCCACCTTTGGAAGCCCGTTTGGAGCAATTTAGAATAACGAGAAATGTTTCTGTTTGTAGGTCGGAGGGCTACTCAGGAGTCCATGCTGGCGAAGCTCGTGAGGTACGCCCCCTCGGAATGCGCCGAAGCGCTCCGAGGTCATTGGGTGTGCCTCACGCACAACAGCCAAGGCCAGAAGTAGATGTGCATACCCTAAGGGAACCGGGTGATGCTGAGGCCCTAGTGGACGAACTAGGGGGTGGTGGAAGGCTCTCGGAGGGAGTTGGGGATGTTAGCATTCCCATATCTCTCCAGGGGCGGGTTCAGCGTACCTCCCAAGGGAACACACGTGCACAGCCAGTATATGCAAATAGAGCTAGAAAGGCAGATCTTGAATCAGGTGTCGGCTGGGACACGGAAGTTGCCACCCGAAATCCCTGGGTGACGACGTCCTTGCCCTCCAGGCAACTAGGAGCAGAGCGGTGGGTGGCTGAAGATGGGTTCGGAGGAATCCGAAACTTTGCGGAAGCCGTCCATCCACACCTTTTTACGAGACATGGCGCCCAACGTGGGGCTGCTGAAGACAGACCGTCTTCAGGGATCTGCGGGTGTAGCCTTCCTCCTGCAAACAGAATTAGAGTTCGGGATCTCTCTCCTGAGAGACTCCCAGTTAATGAAATGGTTATGGGTGAACCGGAAACCCTTTGGCGCCCATATGGCACGTTTACCCGGTTGCCAACCGGGAATCGGCATTATAGGGAATCTGAGGATGTCCCTCGAGTTGCTCGAAACGTCGCTTCCAACCCCGGTGATGTCCACAGGAGTGGATATTACCCATCGAGGAGGCCAGTGCCCATAGTCCGGATTCAGGAGAATCCCAGAAGACCAGTGACGGGGGTCGACGACGTGCTCGTGCGACTCGCGGATTTGCTGGAGGATAGACGTCGGGGAACCCTAAACGGTGTTGATGGGGGTTTAATTAACAATAAACCACATCCCAGTTTCAGTGGGCTTCCTCACGAAGATCCAATCCAATTTATCCAATCCTCTGAGGATTATTTGGGGGGCTTTGATCCAACCGTCTGGGTGAGCGTTGCAGCTCAGTGGCTCAAGGGAGCAGCCCAGCAGTGGTATGCTCCATATCGAAACTCACGCCTAAACTGGCAGTTTTTCACAAACCGGCTCCAGGAACGGTTCGATAACGATCTGTTGGTCTCGAGCTTAGAAGCGGAGTTCTTTGGCACTGACCAGCCGAAGGGAGAGTCAATAACTTCCTTCATCCTGAACAAGTGGAGTATTTCACAGAGGCTCTACCCAGAGATGGACGAAGGAAGGGTTGTGCGATTAATACTGAACCGGATCAGACCGGATATCAAAGTCCATTTGCAATTGCATAGATTTGCAACTATTGAAGAGCTGACACAAAAAGCTGTTGCTGTCGAGACGCTACTTCGTAGCACCAGCCAAAGTGTACAGTCAGGGCCGAAACTTGTTTCGAACACCAACCGTCCTCATCAGGCCGAAGATGTGCCACTCAAACGTCCTCAGGGACAGCTACAGGACAACAGGGGTTCGAACCATGTCAGGCCCAGTAACTTTAATAACAATGGCACTAAATTCCAGAATTATGATCAATCGAGGCGTTCTGGAGGAAACAACGCTCCTTCGAGCGGATGTTTCACTTGCGGGGGAGCTCACTGGAACAAAGATTGCCCTCAGCAAAATGACAACAAGAACGGTCCCAAACGTCAGAGTGCGGGAACAAAACCGTTAGATCAGGCCAATAAGGCACATACGGTTAATACCGTGCAGGCGAGTAAAACCTCGCGTCGTAAGACGTCACTTAAGGACGCAGACAAAATTGCAGTTTGCAAAGAAGAATCAAAAAACTCCAACAGGAGCCATCAGGGGGCTCCATCGGAGTAGGTACTCCTTCAACACCGTTTTGCGGTTCTGTGACAGTGTTGGACTGTCATAGAAATTATGCGGCATGTATTCCCAACAAGGAGGAGGAGAAAGAGTTCCAGGATGTTGAAGCTGGAGTCGTTTCAGCCGAAACGCCACCGTCATCAGGCAAACTACATTGGGCAGACCGGTCAGATTGTGAATCCGTTTGTTTCAGTGTGGTAGATGAGCGTGTGGATCGCGCCACTGGTGGTAGGCGGAAAAAAGTTCACTCGTCGGCAGACGTTAAACGTAGAGGGTTGAAAGTCATTTCAAACATGTCAAGTTCTAGTTTTGGAACGAAAGAAAGGGGTTATGAATCATCTTCAGGTTCATGGAGTTGTGAGATCATCGAGGTACCCCAGGTCGTTGTTGGTGGGTCATTCCATCCGCCACAACACAAGGTTTCGGAGTTAGTGATCGGTATACAGAAGGACCAGGAGGGGCCTGTTGTCAAAGAGAGTGCTAGGGCACTGCAAACTGGGCACAGGTCCGGTATAGGCACAAGTCGAGATGAAAAGGTGTATCCAAGGGAAGATTGCGAATCAAGGTTTCGGAACGAAAAGGTCGTCGAGAGTGACGTACTCTTTTCGGTTCCACTTCGGGGTAGTGAAGACACCGAGGGTGGTGGTCTGTCACTCACTCCCACACAGGACGCAGGTTTCGAGGTCGATGCATGCCAAGTCTCAAGGACGGTATCGAGGGGCAGAGCAGATGGGATCGCAGGTGCGAATCGCCATTCCCCGTTGGTAGATACCAGAGGCGTGGTAGGCATGTCATCTGAGAGAGTTACACGTCTTAGTCGGGGCGGAGGCGAGGTTCCTGAGGGATGCAATCGCCAAGTCCCATCGTTGGCTGCAGTTGGTGCTGCAGTACTTGATGTCAATCGCAAGTCGGAACTTCTGAGTTTCATTGAGACCGACCCGCTTAGGAAGAAGTCGGAGGTGGATCTGCTGGATCCATTGTGTCTATATCGTCGCTGTGATACTAGCTTAGCGAACAACAATGTTGAGGGACGATTGCATCAGTTGCCGCGAATCGAGGCTGAACTGATGGGTCGTCGAGTTAGGGTTTTGGTGGACAGCGGAAGTTCGCTAAATCTCCTGAAACGTAGTTTGTTGCCTGTCACCTGGAGGGTGGATAGGAAGCAAGTGACACCGTTGCAGCTTGCATGCGCCGGTCGTGGCATCACCAGTCTAGGGGAGACAATAGTCGAACTGTTAATAGATGGTGTTGTTCACGAAGTTGTCGTGCAAGTGGTGGATGATCTTGTCGAGGATCTTCTGCTCGGGTGTCCCTGGCTGGCATCAAACGAGGCTATGGTCGACTTTGCACGTCGCACCATGTACGTTGGAAAGGGGCCTAGGCAAACTATTTTCTGGGCGGAGGAGGTCTATCTTCCACCAGAAATGTTCCCTGAACCACAGGTAGCGGACGAACAGCTACCGGCGTTCTCGAGAAAGGAATTTCGGAGTCTTATCCGAGAGTTTGGAGACGTCTTTTACGAATCTCCAAGGCAACCAGTGACGGGGGCTGCTTGCCACAAAATCCGATTGAAGGAGGAGCTACCCTTCAAGCTCCGTCCGTACAAAGTTTCCGATCAAAAGAGGGCTCTTATCCAAGAGGAGGTGGATAAGATGCTCGCTGCAGGTGTCATAAGTAGGTCCCATTCTGCCTTTATTAGTCCGGTCGTTATCGTCACGAAGAAGGACATGTGTCGACTACAGGAAGTTGAATAGTCTGACAATACCCGAGTCGTCGGTATTGCCAGGTATTCACGAGACTATCAAAGAGCTCGGAACAGCGAGAGTGTTCACTTCTTTGGATCTGAAGTCTGGGTTTTGGCAGATACCCATGGATGAGGCTAGTAAAAAGTATACAGCTTTTGCTACGCCTGATGGAGCTTGTTATGAGTTTAACTCAATGCCGTTTGGTCTAACGAATGCACCTGGAAGTTTCCAAATCCTTATGACGGAAGTGTTGGTTGGTTATGTCGATAAATTCGTCAAAGTATATCTAGACGACATAATCGTTTACAGCGAAGATGAAAAGGAGAACCTCTACCATCTCCGCCTTGTGCTGGAGAGGTTCAGAGCACATGGCCTGTGGTGCAGTTTAAAGAAGTGCAACTTCGCTCAGCGTAGGCTGGAGTACTTGGGGCATGTGGTGACGGAAACGTCAAACGAACCAATGCCAGGTCATGTGTTAGCGGTTCAACAATTCCCGCTACCCAAGAATGTCTCTCAGCTCCGAGGATTCTTGGGCACCGTTGGTTGGCTACGGGAGTTCATCCCGAACTTAGCGGAGTTGGAGGCTCCGATAAGTGACATGCTCAAGTCGAAGAAAGGTCGAGACCTTAAGTGGAACTCTCAAGCATTGGAGGCGTTTGAGAGGATCAAGGAAGTCGTGGGCCGTCCTATGGTCTTGGCCAGGCCGGACATGACTCTCCCGTTTTTCCTGCAGACCGATGCATCTGGGGTAGGCATCGCTGCAGTCCTTTATCAAGTTGATTGTCACGGCGACAGAAGGATCGTTTCACATGCTAGTGCCAAGCTCAAGGGCGCGGAACTAAACTATCATGTGAACGAGACTGAATGTTTAGCCATTGTTTGGGGTATCAAGCGATACCGTCATTATCTCGAAGACCGTCCATTCACTCTTCGAACGGACAGCAAAGCGTTAACTTGGTTATCCAAGTTCAAGGACGCAAAAGCGAAGTTAACTCGTTGGGCCTTACTTCTACAGGAGTATTCCTTTACTGTGGAGCACGTCGCAGGTCGAGACAATCAGCTAGCTGATTTCTTGTCCCGTAATCCCTCGGGGTCTCACAGTGAAGACTTGGATGCTGATGTAGAGCGTATGGAGTTGCCACCTATGAAGGTGCAATTGTCTGAACACCAAGGTGTGGTGAGCGTCGTAGAGACGCCGGCTGAAGTGGTCGTGCGGCGGCAGGCCATAGATAGGGAGACGCAAAGGTTGAGGGCGCGTATCAGAACGATACAGGAGTTAGGTCCTACGTCCAGGGACGATCTTCGTTTTATCAACAAGTTTTCAGATGTCCAAGGGGTTGTATATGTTTCTTCTGCTGGTAAACGGCTATTGTATGTGCCCGAGGCGCTCCGTGAGGACGTGTCGGCTTATTACCATGAACACCCGACCGCTGGTCATCCTGGTCAAGAGGAAACCTTACGTGCCTTGAAACGGCACTATTGGTGGCCGGCCATGGAGGACTACGTCCGGGCCTACGTGAGAGGTTGCCTAGTCTGCCAGTGCGTTAAAGCCGTACGGCATCAGGAAGCGGCACCGCAACGGCCTAGTGTGCCGAAGCGACCGTGGCAGATGCTGGCTGTTGACGTCCTGGGGCCCTATGCAGCCTCAAGGAGGGGAAACAGGTTCGTGGTAATTGCCGTCGATATGTTTTCAAAGTGGGTTGAAGCCAAGGCCACTAAGACATGCACGTCGGGTGTAATTTCTCGTTTTCTAGACGAAGAAATCTTATCTCGTTGGGGTTGTCCAGAAGTCGTCATTTCTGACAACGGCCCGCAGTTTCAGAGCAATCATCTGCTAAAATACTACGATTTGAAGAACATCGAGGTCAAATTTTCACCTGTTTTTCATCAACAGGCGAACCCTGTCGAGCGAAGGGTCCAGGAACTGAAGAAGTGCCTAAGAGCAAGGATGCTGGAAACCACTTCGGAAAGGCTTTGGGAAGAAGGTCTGGCTGCAAGTCTCTATTGCTTACGGAACCGTAAGAATAGAGCAACAGGGGAGACTCCAGCGGAGTTATTGTTAGGATATACACCTGGTCGTCCAGGAGATTGGAGGCTACCTATGTACCGAGATCCGGTACATAATAGCCCCGAAGATCGGCAAGAACGTCTTGCAAAAGCAGCCAGACGTCAGGCAGTTTATCAGAGGAATTTATTCCCTGATAAAGATCTACCGTCGCCACGGACCTACGGGGTCGGCGACCGCGTTTTAGTTAGGAATTTCGTCAGAGGAAACTTCGGAGGTACACTGTCAGGACCGCATCCGATCACGAGGGTGATGGGGCGAGACAGTTACCTCGTAGATAGGAACGGCACCGAGAGGCTGGTGCACGTAGACGATATCCGTTCTTGGGTAAGCAGGACTTTGCCGGCTGGCGTCCGCCACGACGATGGTGGCCCAGGTCCGGATCAGCCAGAGTCCAACGACGCTGACCAAGAAGTGACAGGGGAAGTCACACCTAGGCCGACGACTGGGGGCGGTCCGAAGCCACCTTCGTTAATCCGGGTACGAGCTGACGCACCCAACTCAACGAATCCACGGGAAGTAACGGTCAGTTTCGATCCAAAGGACAAAGCGGTCCGGCGGACAGTGAAAAGGTTGAGGAAGAATCCACAAGGACGGAAACGCGACTCAGACTGCGCGGGGAAGAGAGGAGTATCCCGTAGGAGTCCGTTGCCGGTGGTGAACTCTGGCCTTTTGGAGATCAGAGATTCTGAACTCCCCGTCGCAAACTTATCAGTAGGGGGGCGTGCTACTACTGAAGTAGACGCTCTTACCCGTCAAGCGGTCGTTTCAGACCAAGGTCCAGCGTACGATTCAGATTCGGAAGTGGAAGCTGCTATCCGAGAGTTAGCACTTCCAGTAGGGGGGTCTCCATTATCATTGATGGTCGACCCGGGAGAGAATGTGAGACAGGAAGGCTCAGTAAGGACTGAGGTTCCTAGTAAGAGTACAGGACGGCGAAGGAGATGCCGAGCTGTGGCGCTGGATTCCGACAGAGCTCCGATCCAGCGGCCACCGACAGACTCCGCCCGTCAGTATGTTTCGGTGACCGGGTCTGACGAAGATCCCGTACCAGCCCAGAGCTACAGCGAAGCTCCTAGAGTTAGTAAAGACTGTACTGAGAACGATTCCGACATGGAGGATGACGCTCCAGTAACTTTGGTGGTTCCAGCCTTGGTTCATCAGAGTGCGGAAGGTGACTATTAGGGAGTTAACGTAAATTTAGCTTTTGTCGGTTGTTTCGTTTGGAAATAACTTCGACCAAGTTAAACTCTTTAGTAGGGGGGTGTCGCAGGGCAGGCTCGCCGCGCTCCTACGATGATTTTTTTTGTGTATGGTCACCTTTAGTGAGCCATTTTTACACCTAATAACTCTCAATTTTCACCTAGAAGCCAGTCGAATAATATTAGATTTTTGCTTTATATTCAGGTCACTAGTCTAGTCTCACCCTGTATGATGTAAAGTCCCAATCTCCACCCAGTGGAACTCCACTGTACGTAGTTTTACCGATTTACCGGAAATCCCTGACTAGTTTTCAATTTTATTAATTTGTGGCCCCAAACAGTCGAGCACCCGGTATACAGAACACTTAGAGCAAGGTTTCGACACGCTAGTCTCTTGTTGGGTGGAAAGATTCCGTGGCTCCATTTGTTTTCACAAATTATTTTATTTCAATTCGATTTCTCATCAGGTTGGCCAAATCGGAAAACGGGTATAGATTCCTCGGCGAAGGAATACGTGTATTTCTTCGGCGTTCAAGAATCACGTTGGTTTATGGTTTTTCTCGGGGCTCTCCGAATATCGGACCGCCCTAGGAATCGAGATATCTGAAATTCTGACTTTCAATATCTCCCTAGATCTGGGGAGTATTTAGTGACTTTTGTCAAATACTCCCTAGAAAACGCAGGTAACGGGACTTTAACGGTCATTTGCCCAAATCCCGCGCGTTTTCGCGAGCTAGGGTTTTGTTCAGCCAAGGGCGACGCCCACTTTGGCCCTCTAGGCCAATGGGTGTCGCGGATTTAGCAGTCAGGATTGCATAAATATGCAAGCAGCGAAGCAGCAGACAGCCACTCTTTCTTGTCGAATTGCAGTGTAATAATCAATTTCGTGTTTCCGTTAAATAACTTACGTTTGTTTGGCTTTGCCTTTTGTCTCTGCAATTCATCGTTTTGGCTAGCAGTTAGAGTCAGGTTCTCGGTAATAATAATTCAGTTCACAGTAGATTCATAACGTTTTGTTTCTATCTTAAAGGGGGTTAGACTCACTTGTACGGTTTACAGGTGTTTTATTCGCGCTACGAAAGTACGTTGATAGGCAGTTTAACTCTCGAGCAATAATCAGTGTAAAGTGATCTTTTGCAACGGACACTTAGCGATTTAACTTCATCAAAGTTATTTCCCGACTTAATACCTGTACGCGACGTTGACGAAAAATCCCCATCGTATGAAAAGGGGTCAGGCACCAAAACGAGATCTCACCTGATACAATCGGCTCGATCGTAGAGTTCCACGAAGATTGTATCGTTCGAGCTTAAATTCTCGGCCTGTCAAGACATCATTAGCTGCGACTTTGTCGTTGGCGAGCCACATTTCCTGTGGTACCTAGGGGTTTCGCGTCCTTCCCATACCTATTTCCTGCGGCTGTTCTCGGCTTTTCCACCTGAGACAGTCTGGTTAGGCTCCGTGATCCTTTACCCAAATCTCTGTCTTGGTTTTTGTCACATCCAGTTGTAATTTTTAAAGTAAAATTTTTCAAGTTTAATTTTCCTTTTTGGTGCTTCACACAATTTTTGAAGTTAGGAAATTTTATTTAGATAGTTTTTCTAAACCGTGAATCCTTCCTCCCTCGTCCATTTCCCGGCGAGGTCTTGTTAGGTGTTAGGTTAGTTAGCTATAGGGTGACCCTTCTCATCGTCACACTTGAGTTGGGTCGACGCGAGGTCGATTTTAGTGCACTTCTCCTTTGCCACACACTTGCACACGCAAGTAGCCCGACAATACATTACGGCCGTAATTGTTTGTCCTTTAGAGCAATGACGAATATGAGATTGAGATCTCATATGCTCGCGGAGGAGAATACCCAAGCCGTGTTCGCCGGCGCTGGGCTTTCTCGGACACCTCCGCCGTCGGGTGACTTAGACGCCAGGCGTCTATTCCCCGAAGCGTCGCGACGCCTCGACGGAGACGTCCCCCAGGTACGTACTACCGGGGAAAATCGTGAGTTGACGATGTCAACTACCTTGTCCCCGAGAAGTGTGCTGGACCAAGGTACTTTAGAGTCGAGCTTAGACGGAGGGAGGCAGCCTTCCCCGTCGGCTCAGGTAGGGTTAGTAATCGATTCCGCGGGAGTTGTCACAACTCCACCTTTGGAAGCCCGTTTCGAGCAATTCCGTTTAACGAGAAATGTTTCTGTTTGTAGGTCGGAGGGCTACTCAGGAGTCCATGCTGGCGAAGCTCGTGAGGTACGCCCCCTCGGAATGCGCCGAAGCGCTCCGAGGTCATTGGGTGTGCCTCACGCACAACAGCCAAGGCCAGAAGTAGATGTGCATACCCTAAGGGAACCGGGTGATGCTGAGGCCCTAGTGGAAGAACTAGGGGGTGGTGGAAGGCTCTCGGAGGGAGTTGGGAATGCTCGCATTCCCATATCTCTCCAGGGGCGGGTTCAGCGTACCTCCCAAGGGATACCAAATGCACGGCCTGAACATGCAAATAGAGCTAGAAAGGCAGATCTTGAATCAGGTGTCGGCTGGGACACGGAAGTTGCCACCCGAAATCCCTGGGTGACGACGTCCTTGCCCTCCAGGCAACTAGGAGCAGAGCGGTGGGTGGCTGAAGATGGGTTCGGAGGAATCCGAAACTTTGCGGAAGCCGTCCATCCACACCTTTTTACGAGACAATACTGTCGCAGGGCAGGCTCGCCGCGCTCTTATGATGATTTTTTTTTTTGTGTATGGTCACCTTTAGTGAGCCATTTTTACACTCAATAACTCTCAATTTTCACCTAGAAGCCAGTCGAATAATATTAGATTTTTGCATTATATTCAGGTCACTAGTCTAGTCTCACCCTGTATGATGTAAAGTCCCAATCTCCACCCAGTGGAACTCCACTGTACGTAGTTTTACCGATTTACCGGAAATTCCTGACTAGTTTTCAATTTTATTAATTTGTGGCCCCAAACAGTCGAGCACCCGGTATACAGAACACTTAGAGCAAGGTTTCGACACGCTAGTCTCTTGTTGGGTGGAAAGATTCCGTGGCTCCATTTGTTTTCACAAATTATTTTATTTCAATTCGATTTCTCATCAGGTTGGCCAAATCGGAAAACGGGTATAGATTCCTCGGCGAAGGAATACGTGTATTTCTTCGGCGTTCAAGAATCACGTTGGTTTATGGTTTTTCTCGGGGCTCTCCGAATATCGAACCGCCCTAGGAATCGAGATATCTGAAATTCTGACTTTCAATATCTCCCTAGATCTGGGGAGTATTTAGTGACTTTTGTCAAATACTCCCTAGAAAACGCAGATAACGGGACTTTAACGGTCATTTGCCCAAATCCCGCGCGTTTTCGCGAGCTAGGGTTTTGTTCAGCCAAGGGCGACGCCCACTTTGGCCCTCTAGGCCAATGGGTGTCGCGGATTCAGCAGTCAGGATTGCATAAATATGCAAGCAGCGAAGCAGCAGACAGCCACTCTTTCTTGTCGAATTGCAGTGTAATAATCAATTTTGTGTTTCCGTTAAATAACTTACGTTTGTTTGGCTTTGCCTTTTGTCTCTGCAATTCATCGTTTTGGCTAGCAGTTAGAGTCAGGTTCTCGGTAATAATAATTCAGTTCACAGTAGATTCATAACGTTTTGTTTCTATCTTAAAGGGGGTTAGACTCACTTGTACGGTTTACAGGTGTTTTATTCGCGCTACGAAAGTACGTTGATAGGTAGTTTAACTCTCGAGCAATAATCAGTGTAAAGTGATCTTTTGCAACGGACACTTAGGGATTTAACTTCATCAAAGTTATTTCCCGACTTAATACCTGTACGCGACGTTGACGAAAAATCCCCATCGTATGAAAAGGGGTCAGGCACCAAAACGAGATCTCACCTGATACAATCGGCTCGATCGTAGAGTTCCACGAAGATTGTATCGTTCGAGCTTAAATTCCTCGGCCTGTCAAGACATCATTAGCTGCGACTTTGTCGTTGGCGAGCCACATTTCCTGTGGTACCTAGGGGTTTCGCGTCCTACCCATACCTATTTCCTGCGGCTGTTCTCGGCTTTTCCACCTGAGACAGTCTGGTTAGGCTCCGTGATCCTTTACCCAAATATCTGTCTTGGTTTTTGTCACATCCAGTTGTAATTTTTAAAGTAAAATTTTTCAAGTTTAATTTTCCTTTTTGGTGCTTCACACAATTTTTGAAGTTAGGAAATTTTATTTAGATAGTTTTTCTAAACCGTGAATCCTTCCTCCCTCGTCCATTTCCCGGCGAGGTCTTGTTAGGTGTTAGGTTAGTTAGCTATAGGGTGACCCTTCTCATCGTCACACTTGAGTTGGGTCGACGCGAGGTCGATTTTAGTGCACTTCTCCTTTGCCACACACTTGCACACGCAAGTAGCCCGACAATACATTACAGCCGTAATTGTTGTCCTTTAGAGCAATGACGAATATGAGATTGAGATCTCATATGCTCGCGGAGGAGAATACCCAAGCCGTGTTCGCCGGCGTTGGGCTTTCTCGGACACCTCCGCCGTCGGGTGACTTAGACGCCAGGCGTCTATTCCCCGAAGCGTCGCGACGCCTCGACGGAGACGTCCCCCAGGTACGTACTACCGGGGAAAATCGTGAGTTGACGATGTCAACTACCTTGTCCCCGAGAAGTGTGCTGGACCAAGGTACTTTAGAGTCGAGCTTAGACGGAGGGAGGCAGCCTTCCCCGTCGGCTCAGGTAGGGTTAGTAATCGATTCCGCGGGAGTTGTCACAACTCCACCTTTGGAAGCCCGTTTCGAGCAATTCCGTTTAACGAGTAATGTTTCTGGTTGTAGGTCGGAGGGCTACGAAGGAGTCCGTGCTGGCGAAGCTCGTGGGGTACGCCCCCTCGGAGTGCGCCGAAGCGCTATGAGGTCATTGGGTGTGCCTCACGCACCACAGCGGAGGCCACAGGTTACGGATGTGCATACCCTAAGGGAACCGGGTGATGCTGAGGCCCTAGTGGAGGAACTAGGGGGTGGTGGAAGGCTCTCGGAGGGAGTTGGGAATGCTCGCATTCCCATATCTCTCCAGGGGCGGGTTCAGCGTACCTCCCACGGGAACAACTATGCACAGCCTGAATATGCAACAAGAGCTACGAAGGCAGATTTCGTGACGGGTGTCGGCAGGGACACGGAAGTTGCCACCCGAAATCCCTGGGTGACGACGTCCTTGCCCTCCAGGCAACTAGGAGCAGAGCGGTGGGTGGCTGAAGATGGGTTCGGAGGAATCCGAAACTTTGCGGAAGCCGTCCATCCACACCTTTTTACGAGACATGGCGCCCAACGTGGGGCTGCTGAAGACAGACCGTCTTCAGGGATCTGCGGGTGTAGCCTTCCTCCTGCAAACAGAATTAGAGTTCGGGATCTCTCTCCTGAGAGACTCCCAGTCAGTGAAATGGTTATGGGTGAACCGGAAACCCTTTGGCGCCCACATGGCACGTTTACCCGGTTGCCAACCGGGAATCGGCATTATAGGGAATCTGAGGATGTCCCTCGAGTTGCTCGAAACGTCGCTTCCAACCCCGGTGATGTCCACAGGAGTGGATATTACCCATCGAGGAGGCCAGTGCCCACAGTCCGGATTCAGGAGAATCCCAGAAGACCAGTGACGGGGGTCGACGACGTGCTCGTGCGACTCGCGGATTTGCTGGAGGATAGACGTCGGGGAACCCTAAACGGTGTTGATGGGGGTTTAATTAACAACAAACCACATCCCAGTTTCAGTGGGCTTCCTCACGAAGATCCAATACAATTTATCCAATCCTCTGAGGATTATTTGGGGGGCTTTGATCCAACCGTCTGGGTGAGCGTTGCAGCTCAGTGGCTCAAGGGAGCAGCCCAGCAGTGGTATGCTCCATATCGAAACTCACGCCTAAACTGGCAGTTTTTCACAAACCGGCTCCAGGAACGGTTCGATAACGATCTGTTGGTCTCGAGCTTAGAAGCGGAGTTCTTTGGCACTGACCAGCCGAAGGGAGAGTCAATAACTTCCTTCATCCTGAGCAAGTGGAGTCTTTCACAAAGGCTCTACCCAGAGATGGACGAAGGAAGGGTTGTGCGATTAATATTGAACCGGATCAGACCGGACATTAAAGTCCATTTGCAATTGCATAGATTTGCAACTATTGAAGAGCTGACACAAAAAGCTGTTGCTGTCGAGACGCTACTTCGTAGCACCAGCCAAAGTGTACAGTCGGGGCCGAAACTTGTTTCGAACACCAACCGTCCTCATCAGGCCGACGATGTGCCACCTAAACGTCCTCAGGGACAGCTACAGGACAACAGGGGTTCGAACCATGTTAGGTCCAGTAACTTTAATAACAATGGCACTAAATTCCAGAATTATGATCAATCGAGGCGTTCTGGAGGAAACAACGCTCCTTCGAGCGGATGTTTCACTTGCGGGGGAGCTCATTGGAACAAAGATTGCCCTCAGCAAAATGACAACAGGAACGGTCCCAAACGTCAGAGTGCGGGAACAAAACCGTTAGATCAGGCCAATAAGGCACATACGGTTAATACCGTGCAGGCGAGTAAAACCTCGCGTCGTAAGACGTCAGCTAAGGACGCAGACAAAATCACAGTTTGCGAAGAATCAAAAAACTCCAACAGGAGCCATCAGGGGGCTCCATCGGAGTAGGTACTCCTTCAACACCGTTTTGCGGTTCTGTGACAGTGTTGGACTGTCATAGAAATTATGCGGCATGTATTCCCAACAAGGAGGAGGAGAAGGAGTTCCAGGATGTTGAAGCTGGAGTCGTTTCAGCCGAAACGCCACCGTCATCAGGCAAACTACATCGGGCAGACCGGTCAGACTGTGAATCCGTTTGTTTCAGTGTGGTAGATGAGCGTGTGGATCGCGCCACTGGTGGTAGGCGGAAAAAAGTTCACTCGTCGGCAGACGTTAAACGTAGAGGGTTGAAAGTCATTTCAAAAAAATCAGGTTCTAGTTTTGGAACGAATGAAAGGGGTTATGAATCATCTTCAGGTTCATGGAGTTGTGAGGTCATCGAGGTACCCCAGGTCGTTGTTGGTGGGTCGTTCCATCCGCCACAACACAAGGTTTCGGAGTTAGTGATCGGTATACAGAAGAACCAGGAGGGGCCTGTTGTCAAAGAGAGTGCTAGGGCACTGCAAACTGGGCACAGGTCCGGTATAGGCACAAGTCGAGATGAAAAGGTGTATCCAAGGGAAGATTGCGAATCAAGGTTTCGGAACGAAAAAGTCGTCGAGAGTGACGTACTCTTTTCGGTTCCACTTCGGGGTAGTGAAGACACCGAGGGTGGTGGTCTGTCACTCACTCCCACACAGGACGCAGGTTTCGAGGTCGATGCATGCCAAGTCTCAAGGACGGTATCGAGGGGCAGAGCAGATGGGATCGCAGGTGCGAATCGCCATTCCCCGTTGGTAGATACCAGAGGCGTGGTAGGCATGTCATCTGAGAGAGTTACACGTCTTAGTCGGGGCGGAGGCGAGGTTCCTGAGGGATGCAATCGCCAAGTCCCATCGTTGGCTGCAGTTGGTGCTGCAGTACTTGATGTCAATCGCAAGTCGGAACTTCTGAGTTTCATTGAGACCGACCCGCTTAGGAAGAAGTCGGAGGTGGATCTGCTGGATCCATTGTGTCTATATCGTCGCTGTGATACTAGCTTAGCGAACAACAATGTTGAGGGACGATTGCATCAGTTGCCGCGAATCGAGGCTGAACTGATGGGTCGTCGAGTTAGGGTTTTGGTGGACAGCGGAAGTTCGCTAAATCTCCTGAAACGTAGTTTGTTGCCTGTCACCTGGAGGGTGGATAGGAAGCAAGTGACACCGTTGCAGCTTGCATGCGCCGGTCGTGGCATCACCAGTCTAGGGGAGACAATAGTCGAACTATTAATAGATGGTGTTGTTCACGAAGTTGTCGTGCAAGTGGTGGATGATCTTGTCGAGGATCTTCTGCTCGGGTGTCCCTGGCTGGCATCAAACGAGGCTATGGTCGACTTTGCACGTCGCACCATGTACGTTGGAAAGGGGCCTAGGCAAACTATTTTCTGGGCGGAGGAGGTCTATCTTCCACCAGAAAAGTTCCCTGAACCACAGGTAGCGGACGTACAGCTACCGGCGTTCTCAAGAAAGGAATTTCGGAGTCTTATCCGAGAGTTTGGAGACGTCTTTTACGAATCTCCAAGGCAACCAGTGACGAGGGCTGCTTGCCACAAAATCCGATTGAAGGAGGAGCTACCCTTCAAGCTCCGTCCGTACAAAGTTTCCGATCAGAAGAGGGCTCTTATCCAAGAGGAGGTGGATAAGATGCTCGCTGCAGGTGTCATAAGTAGGTCTCATTCTGCCTTTATTAGTCCGGTCGTTATCGTCACGAAGAAGGACGGTACGGCTCGGTTTTGTGTAGACTACAGGAAGTTGAATAGTCTGACAATACCCGAGTCGTCGGTATTGCCAGGTATTCACGAGACTATCAAAGAGCTCGGAACAGCGAGAGTGTTCACTTCTTTGGATCTGAAGTCTGGGTTTTGGCAGATACCCATGGATGAGGCTAGTAAAATGTATACAGCTTTTGCTACGCCTGATGGAGCTTGTTATGAGTTTAACTCAATGCCGTTTGGTCTAACGAATGCACCTGGAAGTTTCCAAATCCTTATGACGGAAGTGTTGGTTGGTTATGTCGATAAATTCGTCAAAGTATATCTAGACGACATAATCGTTTACAGCGAAGATGAAAAGGAGAACCTCTACCATCTCCGCCTTGTGCTGGAGAGGTTCAGAGCACATGGCCTGTGGTGCAGTTTAAAGAAGTGCAACTTCGCTCAGCGTAGGCTGGAGTACTTGGGGCATGTGGTGACGGAAACGTCAAACGAACCAATGCCAGGTCATGTGTTAGCGGTTCAACAATTCCCGCTACCCAAGAATGTCTCTCAGGTCCGAGGATTCTTGGGCACCGTTGGTTGGCTACGGGAGTTCATCCCGAACTTAGCGGAGTTGGAGGCTCCGATAAGTGATATGCTCAAATCGAAGAAAGGTCGAGACCTTAAGTGGAACTCTCAAGCATTGGAGGCGTTTGAGAGGATCAAGGAAGTCGTGGGCCGTCCTATGGTCTTGGCCAGGCCGGACATGACTCTCCCGTTTTTCCTGCAGACCGATGCATCTGGGGTAGGCATCGCTGCAGTCCTTTATCAAGTTGATTGTCACGGCGGCAGAAGGATCGTTTCACATGCTAGTGCCAAGCTCAAGGGCGCGGAACTAAACTATCATGTGAACGAGACTGAATGTTTAGCCATTGTTTGGGGTATCAAGCGATACCGTCATTATCTCGAAGACCGTCCATTCACTCTTCGAACGGACAGCAAAGCGTTGACTTGGTTATCCAAGTTCAAGGACGCAAAAGCGAAGTTAACTCGTTGGGCCTTACTTCTACAGGAGTATTCCTTCACTGTGGAGCACGTCGCAGGTCGAGACAATCAGCTAGCTGATTTCTTGTCCCGTAATCCCTCGGGGTCTCACAGTGAAGACTTGGATGCTGATGTAGAGCGTATGGGGTTGCCACCTATGAAGGTGCAATTGTCTGAACACCAAGGTGTGGTGAGCGTCGTAGAGACGCCGGCTGAAGTGGTCGTGCGGCGGCAGGCCATAGATAGGGAGACGCAAAGGTTGAGGGCGCGTATCAGAACGATACAGGAGTTAGGTCCTATGTCCAGGGACGATCTTCGTTTTATCAACAAGTTTTCAGATGTCCAAGGTGTTGTATATGTTTCTTCTGCTGGTAAACGGCTATTGTATGTGCCCGAGGCGCTCCGTGAGGACGTGTCGGCTTATTACCATGAACACCCGACCGCTGGTCATCCTGGTCAAGAGGAAACCTTACGTGCCTTGAAACGGCACTATTGGTGGCCGGCCATGGAGGACTACGTCCGGGCCTACGTGAGAGGTTGCCTAGTCTGCCAGTGCGTTAAAGCCGTACGGCATCAGGAAGCGGCACCGCAACGGCCTAGTGTGCCGAAGCGACCGTGGCAGATGCTGGCTGTTGACGTCCTGGGGCCCTATGCAGCCTCAAGGAGGGGAAACAGGTTCGTGGTAATTGCCGTCGATATGTTTTCAAAGTGGGTTGAAGCCAAGGCCACTAAGACATGCACGTCGAAAGTAATTTCTCGTTTTCTAGACGAAGAAATCTTATCTCGTTGGGGTTGTCCAGAAGTCGTCATTTCTGACAACGGCCCGCAGTTTCAGAGCAATCATCTGCTAAAATACTACGATGCGAAGAACATTGAGGTCAAATTTTCACCTGTTTATCATCAACAGGCGAACCCTGTCGAGCGAAGGGTCCAGGAACTGAAGAAGTGCCTAAGAGCAAGGATGCTGGAAACCACTTCGGAAGGGCTTTGGGAAGAAGGTCTGGCTGCAAGTCTCTATTGCTTACGGAACCGTAAGAATAGAGCAACAGGGGAGACTCCAGCGGAGTTATTGTTAGGATATACACCTGGTCGTCCAGGAGATTGGAGGCTACCTATGTACCGAGATCCAGTACATAATAGCCCCGAAGATCGGCAAGAACGTCTTGCAAAAGCAGCCAGACGTCAGGCAGTTTATCAGAGGAATTTATTCCCTGATAAAGATCTAGCGTCGCCACGGACCTACGGGGTCGGCGACCGCGTTTTAGTTAGGAATTTCGTCAAAGGAAATTTCGGAGGTACACTGTCAGGACCGCATCCGATCACGAGGGTGATGGGGCGAGACAGTTACCTCGTAGATAGGAACGGCACCGAGAGGCTGGTGCACGTAGACGATATCCGTTCTTGGGTAAGCAGGACTTTGCCGGCTGGCGTCCGCCACGACGATGGTGGCCCAGGTCCGGATCAGCCAGAGTCCGACGACGCTGACCAAGAAGTGACAGGGGAAGTCACACCTAGGCCGACGACTGGGGGCGGTCCGAAGCCACCTTCGTTAATCCGGGTACGAGCTGACGCACCCAACTCAACGAATCCACGGGAAGTAACGGTCAGTTTCGATCCAAAGGACAAAGCGGTCCGGCGGACAGTGAAAAGGTTGAGGAGGAATCCACAAGGACGGAAACGCGACTCAGACTGCGCGGGGAAGAGAGGAGTATCCCGTAGGAGTCCGTTGCCGGTGGTGAACTCTGGCCTTTTGGAGATCAGAGATTCTGAACTCCCCGTCGCAAACTCACCAGTAGGGGGGCGTGCTACTACTGAAGTAGACGCTCTTACCCGTCAAGCGGTCGTTCCCGACCAAGGTCCAGCGTACGATTCAGATTCGGAAGTGGAAGCTGCTATCCGAGAGTTAGCACTTCCAGTAGGGGGGTCTCCATTATCATTGATGGTCGACCCGGGAGAGAATGTGAGACAGGAAGGCTCAGTAAGGACTGAGATTCCTAGTAAGAGTACAGGACGGCGAAGGAGATGCCGAGCTGTGGCGCTGGACTCCGACAGAGCTCCGATCCAGCGGCCACCGACAGACTCCGCCCGTCAGTATGTTTCGGTGACCGGGTCTGACGAAGATCCCGTACCAGCCCAGAGCTACAGCGAAGCTCCTAGAGTTAGTAAAGACTGTACTGAGAACGATTCCGACATGGAGGATGACGCTCCAGTAACTTTGGTGGTTCCAGCCTTGGTTCATCAGAGTGCGGAAGGTGACTATTAGGGAGTTAACGTAAATTTAGCTTTTGTCGGTTGTTTCGTTTGGAAATAACTTCGACCAAGTTAAACTCTTTAGTAGGGGGGTGTCGCAGGGCAGGCTCGCCGCGCTCTTACGATGATTTTTTTTTTGTGTATGGTCACCTTTAGTGAGCCATTTTTACACTCAATAACTCTCAATTTTCACCTAGAAGCCAGTCGAATAATATTAGATTTTTGCATTATATTCAGGTCACTAGTCTAGTCTCACCCTGTATGATGTAAAGTCCCAATCTCCACCCAGTGGAACTCCACTGTACGTAGTTTTACCGATTTACCGGAAATTCCTGACTAGTTTTCAATTTTATTAATTTGTGGCCCCAAACAGTCGAGCACCCGGTATACAGAACACTTAGAGCAAGGTTTCGACACGCTAGTCTCTTGTTGGGTGGAAAGATTCCGTGGCTCCATTTGTTTTCACAAATTATTTTATTTCAATTCGATTTCTCATCAGGTTGGCCAAATCGGAAAACGGGTATAGATTCCTCGGCGAAGGAATACGTGTATTTCTTCGGCGTTCAAGAATCACGTTGGTTTATGGTTTTTCTCGGGGCTCTCCGAATATCGAACCGCCCTAGGAATCGAGATATCTGAAATTCTGACTTTCAATATCTCCCTAGATCTGGGGAGTATTTAGTGACTTTTGTCAAATACTCCCTAGAAAACGCAGGTAACGGGACTTTAACGGTCATTTGCCCAAATCCCGCGCGTTTTCGCGAGCTAGGGTTTTGTTCAGCCAAGGGCGACGCCCACTTTGGCCCTCTAGGCCAATGGGTGTCGCGGATTCAGCAGTCAGGATTGCATAAATATGCAAGCAGCGAAGCAGCAGACAGCCACTCTTTCTTGTCGAATTGCAGTGTAATAATCAATTTTGTGTTTCCGTTAAATAACTTACGTTTGTTTGGCTTTGCCTTTTGTCTCTGCAATTCATCGTTTTGGCTAGCAGTTAGAGTCAGGTTCTCGGTAATAATAATTCAGTTCACAGTAGATTCATAACGTTTTGTTTCTATCTTAAAGGGGGTTAGACTCACTTGTACGGTTTACAGGTGTTTTATTCGCGCTACGAAAGTACGTTGATAGGTAGTTTAACTCTCGAGCAATAATCAGTGTAAAGTGATCTTTTGCAACGGACACTTAGGGATTTAACTTCATCAAAGTTATTTCCCGACTTAATACCTGTACGCGACGTTGACGAAAAATCCCCATCGTATGAAAAGGGGTCAGGCACCAAAACGAGATCTCACCTGATACAATCGGCTCGATCGTAGAGTTCCACGAAGATTGTATCGTTCGAGCTTAAATTCCTCGGCCTGTCAAGACATCATTAGCTGCGACTTTGTCGTTGGCGAGCCACATTTCCTGTGGTACCTAGGGGTTTCGCGTCCTTCCCATACCTATTTCCTGCGGCTGTTCTCGGCTTTTCCACCTGAGACAGTCTGGTTAGGCTCCGTGATCCTTTACCCAAATATCTGTCTTGGTTTTTGTCACATCCAGTTGTAATTTTTAAAGTAAAATTTTTCAAGTTTAATTTTCCTTTTTGGTGCTTCACACAATTTTTGAAGTTAGGAAATTTTATTTAGATAGTTTTTCTAAACCGTGAATCCTTCCTCCCTCGTCCATTTCCCGGCGAGGTCTTGTTAGGTGTTAGGTTAGTTAGCTATAGGGTGACCCTTCTCATCGTCACACTTGAGTTGGGTCGACGCGAGGTCGATTTTAGTGCACTTCTCCTTTGCCACACACTTGCACACGCAAGTAGCCCGACAATACATTACAGCCGTAATTGTTGTCCTTTAGAGCAATGACGAATATGAGATTGAGATCTCATATGCTCGCGGAGGAGAATACCCAAGCCGTGTTCGCCGGCGTTGGGCTTTCTCGGACACCTCCGCCGTCGGGTGACTTAGACGCCAGGCGTCTATTCCCCGAAGCGTCGCGACGCCTCGACGGAGACGTCCCCCAGGTACGTACTACCGAGGAAAATCGTGAGTTGACGATGTCAACTACCTTGTCCCCGAGAAGTGTGCTGGACCAAGGTACTTTAGAGTCGAGCTTAGACGGAGGGAGGCAGCCTTCCCCGTCGGCTCAGGTGGGGTTAGTAATCGATTCCGCGGGAGTTGTCACAACTCCACCTTTGGAAGCCCGTTTCGAGCAATTCCGTTTAACGAGTAATGTTTCTGGTTGTAGGTCGGAGGGCTACGAAGGAGTCCGTGCTGGCGAAGCTCGTGGGGTACGCCCCCTCGGAGTGCGCCGAAGCGCTCCGAGGTCATTGGGTGTGCCTCACGCACCACAGCGGAGGCCACAGGTTACGGATGTGCATACCCTAAGGGAACCGGGTGATGCTGAGGCCCTAGTGGAGGAACTAGGGGGTGGTGGAAGGCTCTCGGAGGGAGTTGGGAATGCTCGCATTCCCATATCTCTCCAGGGGCGGGTTCAGCGTACCTCCCACGGGAACAACTATGCACAGCCTGAATATGCAACAAGAGCTACGAAGGCAGATTTCGTGACGGGTGTCGGCAGGGACACGGAAGTTGCCACCCGAAATCCCTGGGTGACGACGTCCTTGCCCTCCAGGCAACTAGGAGCAGAGCGGTGGGTGGCTGAAGATGGGTTCGGAGGAATCCGAAACTTTGCGGAAGCCGTCCATCCACACCTTTTTACGAGACAATACACCAAGATGGTTGAAATAGTCGGACGGAAGACTGAACGGTTCAAATCCCAATCCCAATTGGGATAACAGGGTGTGTGCGTTGGCGAGCCGTCCAGAGCACACTTACACTTCGCGTCCTGGGGAAAAAATATTTTTCCCAGTTATCGAAAGTTTTTATATCGGTTGAGTGGGTGCTCGCTTCTAGACAGGGTGAGCAGGAGATAGGGGGTCCTACGACTTTACAGCAGGATTCATCTAAGCTCTTGGGAGCCCGAGTCTAGATATAGCAATTAGGCGCCATCCACTTTGGTTGAATACGTCACGCCCACCACCAAATAGCAGAAGGACGCGGACGGACTCGCCAGCGTCCATAAAAAAAAGGCACGAATGTTAGGCACCCCGGGGGGTGAGAAACCACTCACCCCCCAAGGACCCGCCACCCCGGGAATCCATAAAAAATGGGCATCAGCCCCAAGGAAACAAACGAGCCATCCAGAACCCAAGAAAATTCCTGCTGCAGAATCCACTGCGCATGCACAGAAACGGCATAGTGGAGAGTGCCCATAAACGGCAGAAAGAAGGAGGACCTCCTCTCGAAGATAGCTTCGCAAGTGCCTATGCCAGGGAAGAACGAGAGATGGGTAAACCAAAACCCACCCGCCCGGAGGACGTAGGCTCGCAAGAGAGGAGGAAATTCTTCAAGTCAATAATGAATAAGCCGACCGGGATCGAGAACAGACCTGAGCTCCAGACACCCCTGAAGAAGGTGAAAACAAAAATTTTTGCTGTGCAGTTCGACAGCAAGGGCAACAGAACGCTGAAGAACTGGGACCTGGAAGACCAGGTCAAAAACAGCAAAAATAGCTCGCTCGATCCCGGGAAGAAAGCCGTAATATCTAGGAGTGAGTCTGAAGAGTCAAACGACTCAGGAGACTTCCAGGACTCCCGCTCCAGGGAGAGTGAGGCAGAGGAGACCAGCCCGCACGAAAGAGCCAGAAATGACATCAGGAAGGAGCTGGAAGAGTATAGTGACACTCTATCTGACTCACTCACGGCTGAGGCACTCCTGCAGCAGGAAATCCAGGCCGGGCTAGATGCCCTAAACCAGGGAGAGTCCCAAAGGACTAACCAAGATCGGGAACGAAATCAGGGAACAGCAGATCCAGGATAAGCTAGCCAGGATCCAACGCCAGAAGGAAAAGGATGAAAAGGCGAAGCTTAAAACTAGGCTACTGGAGAAGCGGAAGTCCCTGACGCCAGCGACAACGCCGACAATAAATAAGTCCCTAGAACAAGGGTGCACCTCCCCGACTCCAGGACTGAGCGGCGGGACCCTGCAGGACGGAGACCTGGACAAATATCACAGACCAGATTAAAGCCCTGGAAGACACCGTGAGGGTTAGAGTAAAGGAAAAGGTCTCGCAGTTCTGCAGAGCTGTAAAAATCCCGGAAGAGCTGGAGAACTTCCCGTGGCTCAGGATAAGAGAACGGGAGGTTAGCGAGGTGAACGCGTACTACAGAGAGCTGTACACGGAAGACATCAGGGTACAGAAGGAACGGCTAGAGAGGATGCTAAGAATGCTAAAAGCTCCAGCAAAGTCACCATCAGCAAAGGATGAAGAGGAATACCAGGTCCCCATGAAGACCAGAAGGGTCAAATAGGTCCATCTGAATCTACAGGAGCTCCCTCTAGCCACAGCCAACGCGTTCGAGGCGTTGTCGGAGGACGCAGAGCCAGACACCCCTCGGGGGATCGAGCAACAAGCAGGACCAAGCAGCAGGAAAGACTTTCCACCCCTACCCCAGCAGCAAGAAAACGGAACCCCCACCCCACCACCCCCCGCAACAGGAAAGGGGAAATCTAAACAACAAAGGCAGGAACAACCCCCGGCAAAGTTGAAGGAAAGGAGATGCCCGCCGATTATCATCGAGGGTACTATTAAGTTGAATGGAACGAACAAGGCCACCCTGGAGAAACAAGGAGGAACAAGTCATCCCTGATTTACACGAGTACATATTGTAGAAATGATGGTTATGGTGGCACTATGATATTAGCTAATGAAGAATTTGTCAGCGTGTTACTACCTGAAAATGTTACAAAATACCTCACAACTGAAAAAGTATTTGAATGTTCTGTATGTTACTTTAAAAAGCTAAACCTGTATGTCCTGTGTCTATATCGGTCTCCTTCCTCTGATGTGTATTTATTTGTAGAAAAATCAGAATTAATACTGTGTGACCTCCCAACGAAAGCAAATATTTTCTTAGGTGGTGATTTCAATATAAATTAAGAGCATACTACAATCATTCAACTTTAACATGCACGTCAGATCAAACACTCGAGTTTGTAAATATTCCTCCACTTGTATTGATTATGTATGTACTAATTATGACCTAGAAAATGTTTCGTGTACAGTTATTTCCTCTGGACTATCCGATCATGAAGCTATTGAATGTTCCATTCTTATAGATGTAACTGAAAAATAATAGATATAAATATGGAAGACTTTATAGCAGTGCAAACTATAATAGGTTCTATGAGAACTGTCTTGAATTTGACTGGGAACGGGTCTTACTTTTGAACGAACCTTTCGTTGCTTTCTATAGCAAACTTTCAGAACTTTTCAGTGCATCATTTCCTATCCAGAAAATTAAACAAAAGCGTAAAAAACCCTGGATAACATCTGGAATTAAGACATCCTCAAGAAATCTACGGTTCCTTAGTTATATAAGAAAATTCACTTTAAATCCAGATTTCCTTGTCTATTTTCATAACTACCGTAGAATTTACCAAACTGTTCTCAAGCTTGCGAAATCTAGATATTTTCAAAATAGAATTGATTCCGCGAATAACAAAATGAAAGAGACGTGGTCCATAGTAAATGACCTGAGAGAGAATCCTAAAAAAAGGAACAATGTAAAAACTGCAATCAGTGCAGATGAAATTAATGAGTTCTACTGTTTAATTGCTCGTAAGCTTAGTGATAACATAATTGTCCCTTACGATCCTCTTATCAATGTCCATAATTGTCATACAGGAGATACTTTTATATTATACGATACTAGTATTGATGAAATCTTCGAAGTGTTTAGGGATATTAAGAATAAAAAATCAACTGGATACGATGACATCTCCATGAACATATTTCAGAATCTTCCAAGAGAAGCACTTGAAACTCTTGTTGCATTAATGAATCTTTCCTTTCGCAATGGTAAATTTCCTTCATTCTTGAAAAAATCTGTGGTAATTCCCTTGCACAAAGGTGGTAGCTTGGACGATCCCTCAAATTATAGGCCAATATCCCTTATCCCGACTCTAGCAAAAATAATTGAAAAACTCGTGAAAAAAAGATTTAATGAATTTCCTTATTGCTCATAAAATCATCAAAGAAAATCAATTCGGATTCCAAGCTAAAAAGAACACCCAAGATGCAATTTTTTCCTTCCTGTATGAGTTATATTCAGATATAAATACCGGAGATGTAGCAGCAGCAATATTCTGTGACCTCAAAAAAGCTTTTGACTGTATAGACCATAAAATAGTTTTGCGGAAACTGCATCGTTACGGCTGCGACGGTATTACTTTGGAATGGTTCAAGTCCTATCTTACTGGGCGCAGTCAAGTCGTAAAAAGCGATACTAGTTCAAAATATATTAATATTGATTATGGAGTACCACAAGGATCGGTTTTAGGACCTACTCTCTTTCTTCTATATATAAATGATTTACTAAGTATACATACTTCTAGAAAAATTACTTTATTTGCAGATGACACCACCATTTTATGGCATAGTGAAACTGTTGAAGATTTGAATAATAAGATATTAAGAGACATAAATACAATAAAATCTTGGTGCGACTCTAATGTCCTTTCATTTAATATAAGAAAAACAAATATAGTAACTTTCAAATGTACTCTTGAAGATATGCCTCTAGAAAATGAGATGATTGAAAATAAAGATTGCACAAAATTTTTGGGTCTTTTCATTGACAGCAAATTGAAATTTGAAGCACACGTCAAACAACTAAAGAATAAAATCTCCTCAGGTTGCTATGCAATGAGAATTATTTCAAGGGAGCTTGGTACTGTCACGGCTATGACCGCATATTATGCATTAATAGAATCTCAACTGAGATATGCTATACCTTTCTGGGGGGTATGTAACTCCAGTCTGCTGGATTCAGTACTTAAACTGCAAAAGAGAGCCATAAGATATGTTTTCAAACTAGGACCACGCAATTCATGTAGGCAGTTATTTGTAGAGAAAAAGATATTGACAGTTGTGGCTCTCTTTGTTATGGAAACTGTATGTCTTATACACAAACATAGTTCAAAATTTGAAAATATTTCATCGTGTTATAATACTCGCCAAAAATCTAAAAATAATTTAAAATTACCCATACCTTCCTCATCCCTGGTGAAGGACTCCATTTTCTATAACGGCGTCAAAATGTATAACCGCTTACCGTATCACTCTAGAGAGAGCAACGATAGTATTGAAAGCATTAGAAAATACATTAAGAAACTACTCGTTAGCAGACCCTATTATAGTTTGCAAGAATTTTACAATGACAACTTTCACTGAAAAATATGACCTGTCTTTTCCTTGTTTTTTTTTCTTTTTTTCTTTTCTTTTTCCCCCTTCCTTTATTATTTTATTGCTACTGTATTGTATACTCGCTTAGAGCGATAGCTTATAAGTCGAAACATTGACCATATGTTCAAATAACATTTTTTATCGATATTTCAATCATTTATTGACATTTATTTTTTTTAAATAAAATTTATGCGTGTGTATATATGTATGCATATATATATATATATATATATGTATATAAAAAGCTCAAATAACAATTTTTATAGGTGTACATTCATATTATTTATATTTTACATGTTTATGTGCATTTTATCTATATTTTATGATTGTACTGTTTATCTTTTACTTTGTCAACAAAACTAGATTTTTTTTCGACGATAAAGTATATTTTGATTTGATTGATTTGATATGATACAGCAGAGGACCACGCCACACTTAAGAGAACCCTCGAAGCATCGGAAGTAGAATTCCACACCTACACGATGCCGTGGGAAAAACGACATGCATTCATCCTGAAGAGTTTGGACCACAACCCTTCAGTCGAGGAAATAAAGGAGGACCTCCAGAAGCAAGGGCTGGAGACGTATGGGATAATGGGCATCAACAACACGGAAAGGAAGCTCTTTATTGTCAACATGGACAAGAAAGTCACAGAGATCTTCCTGAATATGACCATCCGTACTTTTACGGGAGTGATAGTGCACTGGGAGGTAAAGAGGAATAACCGGGAAGCCACCCAGTGCTACCGATGCCAGGCTTGGGGGCATGCCCAATCAAATTGCAATAGGCCAGTCCGTTGCATGAAATGCGCGGGAAGACACTGGTCAAGGGAATGCACCAAGCCAAGAAATACGCCAGCCCTTTGCAGCAATTGCGGGGGGATGCACACCTCGTGCACCCAGGAGTGCGAGGTATATACAGAATACATCAGGAGGCAGGAAGATCGGCGGCAGGAACGGCAACCGAAAAGACCAGCCTACAAGCCGGCCCCGCCGGTCAAGAAAAATGTGTGGGAAGAGAGGAGAGCTGCGAGAGAGGAACCACGAGAGGGGGTAAGTCGCAGTGTCCCATCCCTACCCCAATCCTTAAATGTCGGCCGAGGTGTAAGCCAGCCGGGCACTTCGGATGCTGTGAGTGGGTTCATGGATAGACATAGGGCTATCCAAGAACTTGTGAACACAAAAGGCCTACTGCAGGCCATGGACGATATTGTCGAGGGCCTAACAAAGGCCCGGACAAGTGCTGAAAAATTCCTGGCTTTCTGGAGAGTCATGGATAATATTCAGGTATGCATGCTCAATGTGAATGGGATCAGAACCAAGTACCACCTTGTATCTGATCTCATTCGCAAACATAAGATTGACGTGTTGCTTTTGTCCGAGACGGGCATCCAGCAGGAACACAAACTCAAATTCAGAGGATTCACCACCATCAGGCAGGACCGCCCTGATGGAGCGAGAGGGGGAGGAGTAGCTATTCTCATGAAGTCCTGTGTACCGCATATACCCCTGCCTCAGAGGGCGAGCACGATCGAACACGTAGGAGTTCAACTCGACTCTGGGGTGAGGCTATATTCGGTATACAATCCTCCAAGGAATAAAATCACGGATCTGGATATGGATATTCTCTGCAGCAGCGGGCACAGAGTGCTGCTGGCGGGGGACTTCAATGCGAGACACCCGGTGTGGAGTCTAGCCGGTCAAACGAATGCCAACCCGAACGGAAATGCGCTCTGGAAATATTCCATGTACAATAACATCATAATAGATCATCCAGACACGCCCACGCACTATCCCTGGAACGGCAACGCCCCGTCGATCCTCGACCTGGTGGTTAACAAAAATGTAACTAATATCTCCGAGTTGAGAACCGCCCCTGAGTGCATCTCGGATCACGAGCCTGTGTTCTTCACAATCAAGGGTTGACAAAACCCGAGAGGGAATAGGACCCTATATGATTATTCCACCACTGACCCCGCAAATCGCGGAGGTGGATCAAGAATATTCAAAAAGCCAGGGAGAAAACCACCAGGAAGAGGGTCGTGCGAGAGGATAGAGATCCCCTCCCAAGCTTCATCCTGGACTTGATAAAACTCAATAACAGAGAGAGAAAAAAGTGGCAAACCTCCCGAAACCCGGTTCACCGAGAAAACATGATGAGCCTGGGCAGGGAGGTAAACCAACTTATAAAAAAACATCGGGATGAAGTGTGGAAGAGGAAACTCGAAAACCATAATGCCAACGACGGTTCTCTGTGGCAGATGACAAAGCGGCTTCGTAGGAAACGTAATGTCATCCCAGCCATGGAGAATGGACGGAGGCAGGCGATGACCGATCCGGGGAAGGCCGAGATGTTCGGGGAATATTTCCGGAGTGCCTTCCGAGCGGGAGCGGACGTATCCCAGGAGTACGCTGAAGTAACCAGGGGAGCTCAGGACTTTGGGGACACACCCAAAACCCCAATTGAGAACCGAACCTTCTCGAAGATCATGACGAACTTCGGGGAGGTAAGGGAAACCATAAAGAGGCTCCCCAGGAACAAAGCGCCTGGGATCGATAAGATCGACGCGACACTGCTCCGGAATCTCCCGAAGAAGTCCCTTGTCCAACTCATATATATCATAAACGGCATCATAAGGTGGCAGCACTACCCGACGTGCCTAAAGCAGGCGGAGATTATCCCTATCCTGAAACCGAGAAAACAGGACATGAGAATAGATAGCTATCGACCCATCTCGCTGCTCAGTGTGGTAGCCAAGGTGGTGGATAGAATCCTGTTGAAAAGATTTAGCGATCTAGAGGAAGAGCTGGAGCTCATCGCGGAGAAACAGTTCGGCTTCAGAAGGGGTCATTCCACGACCTCTCAGGTAGCTCGGATTGTCCACGAGATGAAGGAAGGCTTTAATCGGGATCGCAATACAGTAATGGTCCTGTTGGATATACAGGCGTTCGATACGGTCTGGATCGAGGGCCTCGTCATGAAGATGTTACGGGCAGGCATGCCTGTACATATGGTAAAAATATTAGACTCGTACCTCGTGGCCTTCAGGGTTAAAGTGAACGACACCAGCTCCTCAATGAGCTACTACTATGACGTCATCAGTGACCTTGGGGTGACCTTCAGGGATGACCTTGGTGCATAGGTGCCTGTGTGGGTCTATGACCTTGGGATGTCCTTGAAACGATTTTTAAATTTTGTAATTTTTGACCTTGATGTAGGTTTTGATGAGGTGTTCAAGGTTTTTGTTTGACCTTGAGATGACATTTTGGTGACAGAGATTTTTTTTCATACACGGACAAGTACTTTTTCCAAGTACTTATATATTTTTTTACCTCCAAGACTAAAAACATTTATGTGAACACTTTCTACTATGTATGACTTTCATATTATGTACTAACACATGAAAATCTAGAGAAGGCACACGTCCACACACCACGGAGATCCAGTGAACTCTGATTCCTCTCCGATACTTACCTTGTAGTGGTGGTGGTAGTAAGCGTGTGTGACGTCATCCGACTATGAGGAGTGCATCTGAAGTAGCCCACGCTCGACGCTTATAATATATACGGACAAGTACTTTTTCCAAGTACTTAAATTTTTTTACCTCCATGACTACTATTACCTTCATGTGTATGTACACTTGTTACTGTGCATGACTTTCATGTGTACCAACACATGAAAATCTAGAGAAGGCACACGTCCGCACACCACGGAGATCCAGTCAGATATGTGAACTCTGATTTCTCTCCGCCAGTGTATACCTTACAGTGGTGGTGGGAGGAAGCGTGTGTGACGTCATCCAACTATGAGGAGCGCATCCGAACACGATCCAGTCATACGTATCATAAGCAACCCTCGCTCGACTAGTGGGAATGGTCCGCTGACGTCACACATCCACACGATGCAGTTATGTAGCGACTACTGTTCACTCTTCATCTTGTATGTATCGATAGCGAGTTGGATTAGAAGTGTGCATGCTGGGGGCTCTGTGACGTTGCATGAGTAGTCGAAGCGGATAGAATTTGTTCATCCTCTTCCCCACTCATTGAAATTATATTTAAAGGAGGTGGGAATGATTGTTAAATCAGTATCTCATAGATTTTTGTGCTGAGAACACATCGAGAAAATGTATTCCTGTGACTGTGGTAAATCGTTTACTCGTAGTGATAATCTCCGTCGTCATCAACTTCAGAGTTGCCAAAATGGGCCTTCTGTGAAAAGGATTAAGTTAGATGCGGCTGCATCGACACCAATGTACACATGCAATTGTTGTAATGTGACAATCCCTGCATCCCAAGTTAGTTCTCATAAAAAAACTCTTCAGCACAAGAATAATGCATGTGTCCAAGTAAGTGATGGCATACAAATTATAAGGAATGCTTTCAAGTGTAGAATTGTAAGCTATCGAGTGGAAAGTCCGAATGTGTACACTGACTATATGTCGTTCTTCAATGAGATCAGGGAGAAAGTTATTGGATTACTTGAAGAGGCAATAAAGGTTCACAAGATATTCAAAGTGAATATGGAGGTATTTGGCAGCTACATTGTCCAAACACGGGATTTGATTGATACCAAGTCATTCAACTCACAAAATAAAATTGTGGACCAGTCTACGGATTTGGATGCATTATCTGATGGATTCCGTGATGCCATCATTGCTCAGACTACGGAATTCTATTTACACGAATATTAAATTATTTTTATGTTTCAGGATGGAGCTGTGAAAAAGTTATGTTCCTCGAAGTGAACATCAACAAGTACAGTCCAATCAGCGGATGTTCATATGTGAAGCTGCCTGAGTTCATTGAGACAAGAAAAAGCGTTGTGAATATTCGCAATGAGGATCAACACTGTTTTGCATGGGCCATCACATCTGCTTTGTTTCCTGCGAATGGTAGAGTGTCAGAAGGTTCCTCATACCTCCACTATTCCAATATTTTGAATGTAACAGGTATGGATTTTCTAGTTAAACTTCAAGCTATAAAAAAGTTTGAGGACATGAATGATATTTCGATTAATGTATATGGATTAGAGTCGAAACTTGATAAGGGTAAAATGAAATATGAAGTGGTTGGTCCGTTGCGTTACTCACAGAGAAGACTAAGAAGACATGTTAATTTGCTACTTATAACTGATGATTCTGGCAATAGTCATTATTGTTGGATTAAAGACCTTTCTAGATTCGTTTCAAGTCAACTATCTGAGCATGAGCATAAAAAATATTTTTGTGATGGATGTTTATTGTATTTCTCTCACGAGCGATTACTGTTACGTCATCAGTTGCATGACTGTAATCATTTGAGTACTACAACACCATCAGTCAATTTCAGAATTAATAAATATGGTAAAATGATACCGGGGAATTCACTTATGTTTGAAAATTTTGAGAGACAAATGAAGGTGCCATTTGTAGTTTATGCTGATTTTGAATCAGTTCTCAAACCCATTCAAACTAGTCAACCCAACCCTAAACACTCATACTCGAATAAAACATACAAACATGAACCTTATTCATTTGCATATTCGATAAAATGTTCATATAATGACAAATTATCAACATTTGTTACATATAGGGGTGAGGATGCAGCCGAGAAGTTTGTCACAAAGCTTGAAAATGATTTGAGAAATATTTATCACAATCATCTGACATATCCAATTCCTATGGTTGCACAAACCCCCGCGGAAGAAGAAGAGTTTTCTTCTGCACAATTTTGTGGAATATGTGATAAACCATTCACGGGTGGTGATGTGAAAGTGAGAGACCATTGCCACCTCAATGGAAAGAAAAGATCACCTGCCGCTCATTCTGTATGTAACTTAAATTTCAAATTACCAAATTTTGTTCCGATAATTTTCCATAATCTTAGTCGGTATGATTGTCATTTGTTCATAAAAGAACTGTATAGAAACAAAGACAAAGTGGATGTTATCCCACAAACTAAGGAAAAATATATATCGTTCACCAAGCATCTATTCACTCACACATACACTGACAAAGATGGAAAAGAGAAAAAGAATTCGGATTTCAAAGTCGGATTCTTTGCAGAACTTAGGTGCTAACTTAACATCCGATCAGTGTATTGAGATGCATAAACATTTTCCACAAATTAACAAATTCAATTTGATGAGAAAGAAAGGTGTTTTTCCATATAACTTTGTTGAACATATTGACAAGTTGAATTATCCAACTATTCCCACTAAAAATCAATTTTATGACAATCTTAACGAAGAGCATATATCAGATAAGGATTATATGAGAGCAAAACTTGTTTGGCATTTATTCGAGTGTCAGAGTTTAGGAGAATGCTCGGATTTATATATGAAGTCCGATGTGCTTCTATTATGTGACATATTTGAAAACTTTAGGAAGATATAATTAGATCCGGCGCAGTATTATACAGCACCCGGATTATCATGGGATGCAATGCTAAAGTATACAAATATAGAATTGGAATTATTGACTGACATTGACATGATTCATTTTTTCAAGAAAGGAATACGTGGCGGAATAAGTCAGTGTAGTGAAAGGAAGCATATTGCTAATAATAAATTTTTACCCGATTATAACCACGATGAACCTTCATCGTTCATATCATATTTAGATGCCACTAACCTATAAGGTCACAGTATGTCACAACCAACGATTTTGCTTGGCTAACTCCCAATGAAATTATCAATTTGGACTTAATGGGTGTAGCATCTGATAGTCCATATGGTTATGTTCTTGAAGTAGATGTTGATTATCCCCAAAAATTACATGACAAACATGCTGATCTCCCTTTTCTCGTTGAAAGTTTAATACCTCCACATTCCAAATCAAAAATTCCTATATTAATTCCAAATTTAAATGACAAAAGAAAATATATTATACATTATAAAAATTTACAGCAGGCAGTGGTCAATGGTCTTATTGTCATGAGCACACATAGAGTGTTGAGATTCAAGCAGTCATGTTGGATGAAACCTTATATTGATTTGAATACTGAAATGCGAAATCGATCTAACAACAAAGCTGAAAAAGATTTCTATAAACTCATGAACAATGCAGTTTATGGGAAAACAATGGAAAACGTTGATAACAGAATTGATGTTAGACTGGTTACGCATTGGGAAAGTATCAAGAGGAAAATGGGTGCTAGTGCCCTAATTTCAAGTCCAAATTACAAAAGCTTTTCAATATTTTCCGAAAATTTTGTTGCGATTCAATTGGGAAAAGTTAATGTATTATACGATAAACCACTATATTTGGGATTTTGTATTCTAGAATTATCCAAAACAGTCTTGTACAACTTTTTCTATGGTTGTATTAAACGTCATTATGAGAATGCCACCTTACTCTACACTGACACGGATTCTTTAATTTTGAAAGTAAATACCGATAATTTTTATGATTTCATTATCAACAATATAGGTGAATTTGATACTTCCAATCACAAAGTAGGAAATCAATTCAATATTCCTATTACAAAATCAATTCTGGGTAATTTCAAAGACGAATTTTCGAATGATCCCATAATTAGCTTTTATGGTACCGGTGCCAAAGCATATTATGTTCAGTCTGTGGGTAGTGAATTTAAGAAAGCAAAAGGAGTCAAAATATCCGTTATGAAGAATGAATTAACATGTGAAGATTATAAGAAAATTGTCGAACAGGGTGGTTTAATATTCAGGAAGATTAGAAGCATATTACATGACATGTATACTGAATTGAAAAACAAAGTTGCATTGTCATACCATGATGATAAACGGTTCATCATTCCCAATACAAACTCTTCCTTGGGGTCATAGCGATATAGAATTCTACCAGAATGATCCAGAAGAGAATATTCGTTGGGTTTCCAATATTATTCAATCTTTTTCTCAAGAAAGTCCGTTAGATCAATTACTTCATTTATTAACAGCTGAATTGAACAAATGAAATATCATTCTAAATGGAAAATTCACCACCACCGCCATAATTATTTATTTGTATTCTAGATGCGATTAAGCTCAATGGATAAAAGTCGAATTATACTAGTCAATTTTAGTAAATGTCTTGTTTTCCTGTTACCAAATATATATATTTTTAAATAAACACGTTTTTCTGATTTCCCATTGTTTCATTTAAGTGAATAAAATACCTACTCAGAGATATATAGAAATGGTTGTTTTGAAATCATCAGTATGAAAGATATCGAGGTGGGAGAAAGATGTCCAAAGCTATTGATAAATTTGGTCGTAGACGAAAATGGGGTACTGTTGAAGTTCGAGTTCTTCAAGGTTCTCAGGGTCCTCAAGGTATAGGATTCAAGCTTTCACCTGATGACCAATATGATATGCAAGGTAAAAGACTGAAAAATGCTGGTGAACCGATAGATGAGAGAGATTGTGTAACTCAGTTATATCTCAATGAACAAATCAATGAGTCGAAGGCACTTGTCCTCAAAGCCTTGCAGGCTGCCATACTTGCCACAATGGCTCAAATTGTACCTGATGCCCGTCAAGCTTTTAACGAAAAAATAGAGGAGGTGACAGATGAACTGGATCGCAAGTACAGTAATCTAAACAGTGATGTGGATATCAAAGTATGGGATGCTACAGCTACAATGACATGAAACATTACAGAGTTGACAAGTGAACTCAATCACAAATGCGATATTCTGAAAAAGGATTCGGATAATGCATTGGATATTACATCTACAATGATGCAAAAATATGACGATATGGAGAAGAGGTTAGTTGTATTGGAGAAGAAACATGAGAGGTTATTCGAATTGGAGAAGAAACATCCTGATATTTGGCTCACACATAGACCAAAACTTTGGGCTCCAGGCAGTGATCCACACCCAGCTGTTTGAAAAATGAATTTGTATTATCATAAAAATATATAGAATAAATTTAGTCAAACTAAAGTTATTTTTATTTCAATACTATCATGCTATTTACACATTCACGAACAATGATGTTCTCGCTAATACTGCTTGGGAGACTCGAACGCTCTCTACTCTTATGCAGAAGAATTGTGGTGGTGGTAATCCCCATACTCTGAATGAAACATATAAAAGAAGAACTGGTCACTGAATACTTCATTCGAATTTCATAGTTCGAATATTCTATTGTATTGTGATGGATAGTTATATGGAAGTCCTAGCCAGCCTGTCCCACATGGACATTAACAACTTCGAGGAGTACTGGGACGACGACCTAGAGGTGGAAGTTGTGGATGGACCAGCGGTCCATGAGCTGGAGGAAATGGTGGATCAGCTGGTGTTCGAGGACCAGGTGGAGCTAGTGGAGGCGGAGGACCCGGTGGAGATGGATGCCGCTGAAGATGAGGCCGTCGACGAGGGCAATGCAGAAGATGACGTCGATGAAGGGGTTGAGGCGGATTCTGTCAGCGAATTCGACTCCATCATAAGTCGTACCATACCAATCAACATGTCGGAGACGTTGAATAATTTTGCAACCAATTTGTATTGTTGCACATTGGCCTTCGTTGCAATTGATGCTGGTGATGAAGGCCAATTCTTCGTCTGCCGTATGTGTTATGTACGGTACTGTGGTATGAATGACAATGGTGGATTGTATGATAATCACCATTCACATGTAACTGTCGAGTATGCTGATACTCCAACCCACCATTGTTATGCATGCCAAACTCCTTTGTTTCAACTGACTCCACTAAGGACATGTATCTTTTGTAATACTTAGCGGAGTTGGAATAGGGGCGGGGTTATGACGGAGGGCGGGGTTTCGACGGAGGGCGGGGTTATGACTGAGGGCGGGATTAAATTTGGGTGGGATCATGAGAGGGGTGTGTCATGCGCAATTCAACCATTGCGCATGAGAGGTAGAGTGGAAGGTGGGGCAATTGTTTAAAAGGAGAGTTCCCTCTGAATATTCTTCAGTTGACTTCGAGTTCTCAAAGTCAACATCTCCAGCACCAGCAGCAGTTTCCAGTCTCCAGTCTTCAGAATCCAATTTTCATCGGTGAGGACACAATCTTATATTAATGCATTTGTTTAATTATTTTTTCAATGTATAGTAATGGATCCATCAACACCAGCGGCCAACTTCCTCATGGTAGCAGCAGCCCTGACTAACGTTAGGGTCGAGGAAGAAGTCAGACGTAGAGGACCGTCTCCGCCACCTCCACCAGGACACCAGGACATCGATGATGATGCCTTCTTCAAAGATGTCATGGAGACGATCAGGCAGGACGCGGATATCCCGGAGCCACTGACGCCGATGGCTTCACAGGAGCAAGGTGGTGGTGTACGAAAGCGATATGGCGATACCATTGACGATGGTGCCCCCAAACGAGGAAAATCGTCAAAGGTGAAATCGATGGAAATCATTGAGGATAGCGAGGACGAGTTCGAGCTTACACCACGAGCGAGTAGTAGCGGCTTGAAATCGTCATCAAAGAAGCAATTGGGGCAAAGCAGTAGGTTGGTGTTATTCCCGCATATCGTAAGAAATGCGATAAAACCAACCCTTACCAAGGAGGATGACCATCATCCTCAAGAGCTGCGGTCCCTGTTGTGACTCCTGTCCCACCACCTGCTAAAGTGCAAGTCGTCAGCGTGGATGTAGTGGCACCACCGCCAGCTGTCCCTCCACCAGCCCCAATCGTGGAGGTAGTTGCCACCGTGGATCCCGTCGCTGGACCTTCAAGGGCAAAGGAGCCGATCACACACGTCGCCTTGGAGTCTATCGCTCCCACGCTGGAGACGGACTTGGACCAGCTACTGGGGGAGGTAAAGGAGGCCGAGCGCGACTGCCAGTGGAGTCGACTAGCGCGGGCAGAAATTGCCCGCCAGCTGGCCGACCTGATGGTGCGAGATCGGCAGGAAGCCATCCTGGAGGCCGAAAGGGTCACCAGGTTGGAAACTGCCAGAGCGCGTGTGACGGCTACGACGCAGAGGATGTTGGCAGCTCTCCGACGTCTAGACAATAAGTAGATAATTAGGTATTTTATATAGGTTTAGTTATTTGTGTGTTTTAAAAATTAATTTAATTGTAAGTTGTAAATATAAGTAGTTATTAATAATAAAAAAAGATGAAGTGAAAAAAAAGGAGTGTACATTAAATTTATTGGTTTGGTACACACTGTGCAATGCGATGTTTGGGGCATTGCTCTTCACTTAATCTTAATTGTATTTTCTGATACTTGCGTTATTCTCCACCACAGCTCCGAGACGTTGCGAAAGATTTGAAGACGATGCCGAGATAATTCGACAGATGCCACCGTCGTTGTACCCGGTCCAGGTACACCAAATATTCCAAGGGGCTCTCTATCATGACAGGAATGATGATCGAGTTCCCAGAGGGCCAATTCAGGTGGCTGAGATCAGCGACTCCTGGGATACGTGGAATTTCCCGTCCCCGTCAACATCATCATCATCATCAGAATATGGTGATGAAATGGAGGAGCACCCGGAGGAATGGTCAGATGAGTCTGACATCTCCGAGGATGATGTGGTCGAGGATGACCACCTAGAAGATGACGCAGTGGTCGAGGATGTCGAATTCATCGGCATCGAGGATGTCGACATGGATGACCACCCGGAGGTGCATCACCTGATGATGACCATCATCGTGGTGTCATCGGATGATAACGATGTCATCTATGTCATCTGAGTTCCCTTCCGTGGTCGTCCCGCATAACTATGCGGGATGACACCCAGCTCTCCGGAGCACCCCATCGGCCCTTTTCAGGGCCACACAAAAAACACAAACATATGCATTTGCACCACTTAATGGTAAAAATGTACAAAGTTTCTATAACTTGAAGAGTTGTAGATGTTTAGTGATCTTTCGTCGTCTCACATAAACATGTGTGGATCGACATACCCTGGCTCTTCGAAGCAAAACAGCCCTTTTCAGGGCTAAAAAAAGAGTACACACGCGCATGCGCACTTAACTGGAGGAAGATATTCGGATGTAGGTTAGGTTGTCAGATTTAATTGAGTAGAAAAAAATGTTCATCAGTGCAGACAAAAAAATGATAATAGGGTGCTAGAACATTGGGGTTTCGACCCGCGAATCAACATCGCGGTCGCGGCCGCGACCCAATTCACGGCCGCGAATTGGACCGCGGTTGCGTTCACGGGTTTGATTCGTGGCCGCGATTTAATTCGCGGGTCGAAAAAAAATTTTCTATTTTGAGGCCGAAGGCCGAAGGCCGAAGGCTGTAGAATTATAACTTTACAATTTTCTACTTTTAAATTTTCCGGAGGCCGGGTGCAGATGATAAAAGGCAACACAAAATCCTCAAAAATTCTAATAGAACCTGCACAAGCGCCTAATGACCACTACCACTAAGCTATGTTACACATCCCCACTCCGATCCTTATAAATACGATGACAACCTACTCAAAGTATCATTCAGCAACTCAACATGTCTTCAACAACAGCACAGGAGATCCCACATACCACAGCGCCTCCACGGCACTCAACAGGAGAGCATGGGTCCGATGATGACAGTTATATCGGAGATGCTACAGAATTTAATCGCGTGTGGGCGGACACGAAGGAGCGGGCTAGTGCATTCTATGCTAGAAATGTTGGTAATGTCGGTGAAGACTCAAGCTAATCAGTCTTCACCCAAACCCCCTTGGGTCTTTGGAGCAAAACAGCCCTTTTCAGGGCTATAAAAAAAGTACATTGGGAATCATATCTACAGTGGATAATTTTCGCTATGAATAGATGCAATAGGAAGGTATGAATTAGAACTATGACTCACTCGGATCATTTTGTTCTAAATCACACCTTCGCATTATATTACAAAATGATTTCAATATTTATTGTCAATTGGGCAAAGTTTATGTCGGTGACATGGAACTACATACACATCTGGAGAAGACATCGGAAGACTTTGTTTTCCACGGATGACTTTGGCACTTTTAAATTTTAGTTTTGTTGTTGGCGTAACATTAATTGGTTCAATACCAGTTGTACGATGCACTTTATGGTTATATTTTCGTGTTATCATAGGAAGAACATCTAACCACTTGTTGTGTCCCATCGCTGAAAATTCTCTATATAGCCACGTCTTTATTGTTCGAATTACTCTTTCTGCTATGGCCGCCTTCATAGTGCTGACTGTTGAATAATGATTGATATTATATTTGCCCATAAGAGATGAGAAAGTTTTGTTGAAAAATTCTTTTCCTTGATCGCTTTGTAGATGTTTCGGAGAATAGTCGGCTTCTTTCAGCACATCTTCCATTGCATCCGTTACAGCACCACCTGTTTTATTTTTAATCGGTTTTGTCCATAGATATTTTGAGTAACAATCAATTACTACAAGAACATATCTATATCCTTTATTATGTTTAGCATAGGGTTGTAATTCGGCAAGATCAATCTGCCATAGATCTGCAAAACCTTTGGGGGTGGTGGTTCTTCTGGCGAAATTACGTCTCGCCGGTGTATGTAATTCATTGACAACTTGTCGTTTAAGATCACTTATTTCATTATCCGTCCTCTCACTATAACTGTTCTACTTCGTCTCCGTACACATAATTTAACAATGTTACTGCATCATATAATGAGGACAAAGTGACCATTTTCTTGAACGTTTCAATATATTATACCTTCCTCACGTAATTCTTCAATTATTGAAATTATTTCATTGTCGTGTCCAGTATGTCCAGCCGATTTCGAGGATATCAACAGTCGTAAACGATCGACTAACTCGTCAGGTGAATTCCAGTACACATAATTCGCAGGTTTGGTATAATACTATTTTTGCATCCGATTGAACCCTTTACCTTTTTTTGTTCTACTCCTCGTCGACAGATGATGTGATAAGTTCAGTACTGGTTTGATAACTTCACGAAATTTTTTAGAATTCGTATGTTTGAAACCATTTCTTAGTAGATGTTGTTTGTATGGTGCATTCGTTAGTCTCAATATTTTAGCATATGTATGACGAATTTCATCATTGAAATTGACTTCAGTTGGATTTTTCAAAAAAATCATGTCGTATAACTCCGGACTACCTGGGAATTCATGATTTTTTGTTTTATTGTCATTCCAAAATATAATATTCCCATCACTGAAACGTACATTGAGACTACCCATTTTCAGTTTTTGTGTAGTAGGATCTAAACGTATACCATATATTGTATCATATGCAACATTCTTTGTTTTACCATTTTCCAAATGTCTTTTCAAAACATCTCCAATATTATCTTCAAAATCAGAGAAATCAGAATCACCTATTCGAGATGATGACGGTGTTTCGAATATGGACATTTCATTTTCTCCGAATTCTTTGATAGTACCTGTCTCACTGTCAGCAGATGATATTTCACTATTATATGAGGATGGATCCTTCCCTATTGGGGTACTCGTAACTTTTGTTGGAGTAGACTGAATATTACCTTGCTTCATTGGAAACGTTGACTTTGGTGATTTGATGGTAGCAGCTGAAGATAGAACCTTTAATGGCTTCATTATGGGATCATAGAGTTTTTCAAGCGCCATTCGATTTTCAATAAGTCCACTCTTGATAGAATTGAATTTCTGCCGTACAGCTTCTGTTGTCTCAACCAGTTGACGTTTCAAATTCAATTAATTGTTTTTATTTTCAGCTACTGAATCATTTTTTGTCTTCATTTTGTTTTTGTCAAGAGAATACACCTCTATGCAATTCAACGATCGATTGAATGTGGATTACTGTGTCATGGATACATAAAACTATCGAACGCCATGCGATATCTACCTTCATGCATTTTTCTATCCTTATCAATGACCAGAAATCCATATTGATCCTCCCAACATTTAACACACATCAATTGGAATTGTTTGAATGTTACATCGGGTGACACGTGATCAGAATAAATATGATGTAGATTCGTTTCATCTTGCTTGAACATTACAATAAAGTTTGTATTGTCTCGCACTAACTGTTTGGGCACTCGTGAATATGTTTGAGCAAGATAAAAACAGTCAACATCTTTATGACGTCCCATACAGAAGTATGATCTTATAATGTCCTGTTTTTCACATATTACATCATCGAAAATGAAAACAGAATTTGGTTTGGCATCGGACGGTTCCACTATTTCTGCATTATTACTGAACGTATAAAATCCCAAACCCTTTATGGGTTCCAATACATTTCGTAGGAATTGATATTTGGGCTGATTGAGTAATTTCGAATAGAGATAAACGTTTGTGAATCGTAGTCCTTGTGGATGTGTCAGAAGAGAGATCATGGCATTCGTCTTTCCACAATTCGACGGTCCAATAATGAGTCCTCGAACAGATGGTGGAAGTAGCGGACCATGCCGCAACACATTCTGTCCATTCAATCCACAACCGAATTTTTCATCTAGATTATCTACAGCAAACTTTTCTTTCTGCTTCACAATGCGCATCGTAACGTGGTTGGAGACTATGTAAGCGATGATATGTCGTGAACGTTTCATTTGAATGAGTACCATCAAACGATACGGATGTGTTCGTGATGTATCCAGAAAGAGCGGACGTGGATTTGTTAATAATTTGATAAACAAACTTCCGTTCGAATTACATTTACCCGGGGGATATCAGTACTGTGGACCCGGTACAAAATTGGAAAAACGTTTAGCCCGCAAAGATCCCGGAATCAATAAATTGGATATTGCATGCAAACAACACGATATTCAATATTTGAATCATCTAACTGATCTCACAGCAAGACATAGAGCAGACAAAGAACTCGAATACGCAGCTTGGAATGGGGTTAAATCGAAGGACGCTGGTATTAAGGAAAGAGCAGCTGCCCTACTCGTTACCAATATTATGAAATCAAAGAGACGTTTCGGTATGGGTTGTAGTACTACTATAAAGAAAAAGAAGAAAAATCAACCGAAGAAAAAGAAAAATAATCTCAGAAAAATCGCCTTTGGTTCTGGGGTGGTTCATAAAGTGCGGAATGTACTGAAAAAAGCTGGGGGTGAGCAATTTGTAACGAATAATTTGAAGAAAGCTACCGTAGTGGCATTACATGCGGCACGTAAACAATCCGCACACCCCGCATAATTCCAATTCCTAAGGTCGGAGGGATTCTACCACTGATACCGATTTTTGCTGGATTGTCCGCGCTCGGAAGTTTAGCGGGTGCTGTTGCAGGCATCACCAGAGCTGTGAATTCAGCAAAAGCAAGCAGAACCGCCCTAATCGAAGCGAATCGCCATAATAAGAAAATGGAAAGTGTGGCATTGGGTAAAAGTGGTAGTGGTGTATACCTTAAACCGTACCGTAAAGGACTCGGACTCTACTTGAAACCATACAATCCAAAAAACTAGTTGATTCCCTACCTCGACGATCTCTCACCGACATCGATCTCAATTATTATGCCAAGAAAATGAAAATTCCATACTTTCGTGGTATTTTCATGCGTGATACATTACCCACTAGAGGTCCACGACACCACGAGACCGCCATTGTCAATTTAGATGGAATAAGAGGATCGGGAACACATTGGGTGGCATACAGCAAATGTGGGAAAGACATTGCATACTTTGATAGTTTTGGAGATCTACCCCCACCAAAAGAGTTGATTCAATACTTTCAGAAATGTTCGAAAGTGAAAATTCTATATAACTATGATCGCCAGCAGAAGTTCAACACAGTTTTCTGCGGTCACTTGTGCTTGAAGTTTCTCTCTGAATTATTACAAAATGGATGCAACTCCAGCAATGACTCGAGAGGCTATCAAGGGGATGGGATTTTCACTTAAGATGTATTCAAAATATCGCACCCTGACAAGAATGGATCGAGTGATGCTTGCAAATATGCCGAAGGAAGTAATACTCGCATGTGCTGCACATGAGATTGCTTATATTTGGGAAAAGTTACCTAAAAGTCTACAAGATGATGTCGACATAATGAAATATAGATATTGTACTGACCACCACAATCTTGACGGCAATAGCATTCCAGATTCTGATGTGAATGATGGTCCTCCACCACGGAAAATATTCTGTTGTTACTGCAATATAAATGATATGAATATTGGTGCTAATAAAAATGAAATGGATATTGATGAACCGAAAAGGCGTAGGTTGTCTCGAGTGTGTTGTAGACAACAATAAATTGAAGTGTTATTCATAAAATTTATCAGTCATGTCACGGAAGTTCGAACTACAAGCTGTCGGGACGAGTGTCTTGAGTGCAGACTTTTCCCACCCATTGAATTGGACAGAAACAGTCGTTATGGATTGGGACTTTTAGGATTCTATGGATGCAACACAGTCAATAATATAACTGAAAAAAACAATGTGATCAGTTTCAGAATCAGTGATGTTAATTCACCAATATTTCAGAAATACACAATTGAAATACCATGTGGTGCCTATGAAATAGAAGAAATCAATGCAGTTATTCAGAAACATATCATGTTCAGATTGTTTCATGGTAGAAAACAAAACGATACCGATGCAGATGATATATTCTACCTACATGCCAATAATAATACTTTCAAATGTGAGATGCGTTCAAAATATGAAATTGATCTAACTCATCCGAATTCCATAGCAAAGATGATGGGTTTAAATTTTGATAAATTCCAACCGAATCAGATACATGAATCCTCACAACCGATAAACATAACAACTGTAAGACTCATCCGCTTAGATTGCAACATTATATCTGGTTCATACATAAATAATGACGAATCCCACATTATTTTTTCATTCGATATCGATGTGGAGCCTGGATTCAATCTCACAAAAGAACCACACAAGATTATATATATGCCCATTAGTCCAGAAGGTCGTCAGTTGATTCATAACATCACAGTGCTTATTTTGGATCATAAAAATAATCTCATTGATTTTGGAAGTGCAGAAGAGATTGTGATAATTTTGGAATTGAAAAAAATCTCATAACTATCATGGGTTTTTGTTATAGACAGAATCGACGAGGATTTGAAAACTTTCCACAAACAGCTTAAAAGGAAGGCTCGGCTAGAAAATGGCTCATTCCAAAAGTGTACGCTGAATCAATCAGCAAGGACGTCAAAATAACGTCGAGATTTTTGGCATTCCCGAGAAAAAAAACGAAAACGTTACAAGGGTCCTATTAAAAATTGCTGATAAAGTTGGGCTTTCTTTGAGTGAAGGTGATATTGTTGAGTGTCATCGTGTTCAGTCCCATCCAAATAAAACAAACGCAAATTCTCCCAAAAATATTATTACTAAATTTTCAGCACACATGAAGAAAATGACTTTTATGGAAGCTGCCAAAAGGGAAAAAAATCTAATTGCAGAGGATGTAGGTTTTCCTGATAACAGAAATAGGATTTATATCAACGATCACTTGTCCCACTTCTACAAACTATTATTCAAGAAAACAAGAGAATATGCAAGAGAGAAAAACTTCAAATATTGCTGGGTTAAAGACTCGAAAATATTTCTGAAGCACTCAGATACCTCCAGAGTATTCCGTATAATAAATGAGGACTCGCTCAACAAAATATCCACACCTAATTCTTAATTACTCCATAAGCAGTAGTCAAAGCTAGTGTTGTTATTTTATCCATTCAGTAATCTAAACGTGTATTATCAAAACACAAGAGGTTTAAGAACCAAAATAAATACTATCTATAAAGCTACCTGCGATGAAGAATTTCACATAATATGTCTCACTGAAACATGGCTCAAAGAAGAAATATCAAGCGGGGAGTTATTCTCACCTGCATATCAGGTATATCGTCACGATCGTGATCTCCTCATCAGCGGTAAATCCGACGGGGGTGGAGTGCTGATTGGAGTGCATCGTGAATTAGACTCAAATATTATACAAAATTGGTGTAGCTTTGGAAAAATAGAAGACATTTGGATATCGGTTGCGTTAGACGGAGGTAAGAAATTATTTATATGCTGTGTCTATGTACCTCCTGACTCTTGTTTGAATGATGTCACCTTATATACAAATAAGGTTGAAAACATAATCAATGGTAACACAAGTAGTCATTTTATCATAGTCGGTGATTTCAATTTTCCTAAAATCACATGGAAACGGGATATATCAAATGCTCTATATCTCTCACCCTCTAACGCAACTGACAATCTGAGCGAAACTTTTATCAATCTCATGCTCATACTAGATCTGAAACAGGTGAATAACGTTAAAAACTTAAATGGAAAAATTTTAGATTTAGTATTGACCAATAAATCTGATGACTTTAATATTCTTGTTAGCCCCTCACCTTCTCCATTTGTAACCGAGGATATGCACCACAGGGCTATTGAAATCAGTGTTTCCCTATCTCCCCAGAAAATGTTGTACAACAATTCATATATGAAATACTTATTCAATCAGGGAGATTATGTACAAATTAATAATTACCTCATTGAAACTCCGTGGAGTGAACTTCTCCAACACGAAAATATTGATATTTCTGTTAATAATTTCTACAGCGTACTGCAAAATGCTATTGTTATGTTTGTTCCAAAGAGAGAGGTCAATAAGAAAAGTCACCCCATTTGGTTCTCTAGAAAAACATTAAGTTTAAAAAAGGAAAAGCTTAAATATCACAGTAGATGGAAAATCTATAAAAATCAGGGCGACTACACGCATTTCTCACATCTTCGAAAGTCACTCAAAAAATCTATCGAAAATGATTATAAAAAGTACATTGAAAAAACTGAAATTTGTTTGAAAACAAATAGTAAGGCCTTCTGGTCCTTTCTCTCAGGAAAAAAACAATGCAAATCAATACCACTGCAAATGGCATCTGGCAATAAAACCTTTATAGGCAACGAGGAAATATGTAACGGTTTTTCAGACTACTTTGTGAGCGTGTTTGAAAATAGTAATTCTCCATGTCTGGTACCAGCAACAACATCAGCCAACTCTTTCAATATCACCTTCATATCTGAAGAACAAGTTAAATCTGCCCTCAATAGATTAGATCCAAAAAAGGGCCCTGGGCCAGATGGTATACCGGCTATTTTTATTAAATCTTGTGCTGACAGTCTAGTGAAGCCACTTTCAATTATTTTCAATCAATCACTTAAACTAGCAAAATTTCGCAAGAAATGGAAGGTTGGACAAATTATACCAGTTTTCAAAAGCGGTAAAAAGTCAGAAATTTCAAATTATAGGCCAATTTCCTTGCTCAGTCAACCTGGAAAAATATTTGAATCCATAATTACTAACGAGCTGTTTCATCTGGTAAAAAATCACATAACTGTCCATCAGCATGGATTTTATAAAAAGAGAAGTGTCCTAACCAACCTAGCCCCTTTTGTTCAAGACATATATGAGTCCATGGAAAAGGGTGCTTCAACAAGTGTCGTGTACACCGATTTTTCTAAGGCTTTCGATAAAGTACATCACCCCACTTTAATTGCTAAGCTTGGAAACTTCGGTGTTCATGGCAGTTTGTTGGAATGGTTGACTTCATATCTCTCTGAGAGATCTCAATATGTCACATTAAACGGTTTCAGATCCGAAGAAAAGTTTATAGAGTCGGGTGTACCCCAAGGCTCGCACCTTGGTCCAATTTTATTCAGTATTTTTGTTAGTGACATTGAGGATATGTTTATTAATTCAAAAATTAAACTTTATGCAGATGATTTGAAAGCATACAAAGAAATAAAACAACCATCAGACTATCTTGGGTTTCAGGACGACCTAAATCGTTTCTCCGATTACTGTCTGATGAACCGACTATCAATTAACCTTAAAAAATGCTATCACATTTTGTTTTCCAAAAACCTCAACCCTCTTCACGAACACCTGTTCATTAACAACCAGCAGATTGCAGAAACTGAAGAAATAAAAGACCTTGGTATATTATTGGACAAAAAGCTCACCTTTGAAAGTCATATAGAACACACGGTAAGAAAATCAATAAAAACCTTAGGTTTTGTCCTCCGTAATACTAAGGACTTTCAGGATCACAACACAATTACAACAATGTACAAAACCCTGGTGAGACCTATCCTCGAGTACAATACTGTTATATGGAATCCTTTTTATGATAGATACGTTAAAAGATCAGAATATGTCCAAATGAAGTTGGTTAGTAATTTGAATTTTAGATTTTTTCGTCACAGACACTATTTTGATTATCAAGCTAATCTTAAATTTTATAAATTGGAACCATTATTTATCAGAAGAGAATTTTATGATTCATGCTTTGTGTTCAAACTTGTTAACAATCTTACTGATTCAGACTCATGCTTACAACAATTATCACTAAATTGTACTCCTTATAATTCACGAAATCGACTATCATTCTATCCCCCGCCGTCTTCTACGAATTACTATTGTAATTCTCCCCTAGTTAGATGCATGAACTCTTATAATATCATTTGTGACTCTCATGTTGATATCTTTGGTGACAACTTCACAAATTTTAAAAGAAAACTGAGACAAAAATTAATCTCTTTTTATGGTATGGCTGCCGAATAAGGAATTCATTCTTACATATTGTATATTATATAATTTTACAGAACTTCAGGAGTAGGAGCTAGTTTTTGACTGTATAACATTTGTATATAATATTAAACATTTTTTTATATATGTACATTACCATTTAAGTACAGTTGTGTTATGTTCTCTAGCGACCAGCATAATATGAATTATAAAAATACTTTATTTTACTTTGTATCACCCTGTAATAGGATGTGCTCTTTGTGCATCTGTTGGGTGATCTCTTTGATTAAATAAATAAATAAATAAACAGTTAGCACACCACGCTCTGTCAGTGAGAGATCTCAAATTTTTGAAATCAATTGGACTGAAAATAAGGAACAATGGTGCTCGAAACAAATAGTGGAAAATTGAATATATTCGATGAGCCGATGCTCGATCATTCCCTCACAAGTTTACATGAGCACACATACAAACCATATGGATCACCATTATTCAGAAATTCAGATGAAATTCGAATTGCAATCAATATTCAAGATGTTATACTCGATATTGCTGAGAGTTTCATTTATATAGAGGGTAAATTCACACCTAAAGATGAAACGAAATCATGTTATCTCTCGAACAATGCTATCGCTTTCCTTTTTGATGAAATTCGCTACGAAATGGGTGGTGAATAAGTTGCTGTCGTCAGGAAGCCGACAATGAAGACTATGATTTCATTTGGAAAAACACATGCTAATACATTATTAACCACTGGATGGGGACTTTCGGAAACTAAACAGGATATCTTGGATACAACCAGTCATGTATTCAGTGGCAAATTACCACTAAAGTATTTGATGGGTTTCGCTGAAGATTACAACAAAAGTATCTTGAATGCCAAACAAGAAATGATCTTAATAATCGCTCGATCTTTCAATAACTCATATATTGGTGAGGTTGATGCTGATTTGGAAATTAATAAAATTGAGTGGAAAATATGACACATAGTGCCAGAAGATAAGCACAAGCTAAAACTTTTGAATAGAATCAACAAAAGTGGTCTGAATGCTACAATCAAGTTGGCTTATCGCATGTGGGATCTCTATGAACTTCCATCACTACGTGGCACATCTTCAGATATATGGGCTATCAAGACAACCAATGCCCTTGAAACACCTCGTTATATCATCATTGGATTCCAAAGCACTACCACGTCTGAAGACAGGACAAAGGACATCACTAAATTCACAACTGCTGATATCAATAACATTCGTGTGTACTTGAACTCTGAAGTATACCCATATGAACGTTGGAATTTGGATTTCGATAAGAAACTTGATACTTCAGCATATTATGCCTATGAGAACTTTCAACGAAGTTATTATGATAAAGATATGAGTGAACCTCTCATGGACATTGGGGAATTTCGACAAAATCCACTATTCATCATCGATTGTTTACATCAGCCGAATGCCACAAAATCATCAATTATTGATATTAAGCTCGAGTTTGAAACTAGGAAAGTCAACTTCCCAGCCAACACTAAAGTATATGCACTCATTCTACATGATACATTTTTGACATACAAGGCATTGGACGGATCAGTTCACAGCAGATATTGAAGACACACACATTTTTCATTATTTTGTATTGATTTTTTTCTTTCTTTATTCTTGTAAAAGAGGAATAGGTAAATAAAACATGCATGAACTATTTTATGTTTTTTATTCAGATATCACTAGCTTACAATTCAATTAGTCTTAGGTATATACAAACAATCTAATATAACTTCTTCTTCATCGTCATCCAATTGGTACTTTTGGATGATTCCATTAGGTAGGTATGGCAAGAGACGGTAGAGAAATTTCCTCAGCTCACATTCAACCATTGCATCGCAGAGTTGATCTAGATCCAAAGAACCATCTGTATATTTCTCACAAAGATCCACACCTTTCTTATAGTTCTCAGCGTCACGCAAACATAACTGGATCTGCTCTTCATGATAACATACGCTCAGGTCATAGTTGGTGGCATGGTGAGCATCATCACTCAAAGCATCCAATTCAGAAGTCAATCGTTCAACAGCTGAAGTGATGTCTACAGCTTCGGTCCAGTTTTGGCTAGCATACAGCATCCACATCTTTCTCGAAAATGAAACTGAAATCAAAGAAAAATTATTGAAATAAGTATGCTATAATAGAATTAATCAATAAAACTCACATATACTTTCGATGATGCCAACCGCCAAAGAGTGTGTTTAACAATGTATGAAAACTTTTTATATTTTCCTTACAATTAACACCTATAATATAATTCGACTTAGCCTATGATATGTGAAAATTAACTATTACTCAATGAGATCGAATTTAACCAACGATCGTGTTTTCATACCAGCAAAGCTTTGTTGAGTCTGACCCAAATATGCTACGGTATATTTACCATCAGATGAATTGATACAAGTATCATCGTCGTCACTAAATTGCTCTGAAACACGTTTTGGTAGCCATGTTTTGAACAATGTGTTATTGCTCACATCGAGTAATGTTAACAAAATGGATTTACCAAAACGAGTTGAACAAATTGACATATTCTTTATTGGATAAGCTTCATTTAGTGGCAAAGATGATATTACTCTTTGTTCTAATACTTCCATCTCTTGTTTAATTACAGAATTGATTTTTTGTAAATCCACCTTTGGAACTGACATGATGAAAATATATAAGGAAAATATAAATAATTTTCGATAGAAAAACACACTCACTGATATTCCTGTCTCTGAATGCACTGAATAACTTCACTACTCTTGCTGACTACTCGACTGCTAGGTATATAACTTCTGATTTTGTATCACAATATCCACTTCTTTTATAATGGATAGTGAACCACTCCCCCACCACCAACTTGTATAATATACTATCGCAGACATCATGTCACAAACAATCCCAGAGCGTCGAGCTTGGGTTGCTTCTGACTGAATCGTGTTTGGATGCGCTCCTCATAGTTAGATGACGTCACACACGCTTCCTCCCACCACCACTGTAAGGTATACACTGGCGGAGAGAAATCAGAGTTCACATATCTGACTGGATCTCCGTGGTGTGCGGACGTGTGCCTTCTCTAGATTTTCATGTGTTGGTACACATGAAAGTCATGCACAGTAACAAGTGTACATACACATGAAGGTAATAGTAGTCATGGAGGTAAACAAATGTAAGTACTTGGAAAAAGTACTTGTCCGTATATATTATAAGCGTCAAGCGTGGGCTACTTCAGATGCACTCCTCATAGTCGGATGAGTCACACACGCTTACTACCACCACCACTACAAGGTAAGTATCGGAGAGGAATCAGAGTTCACATATCTGACTGGATCTCCGTGGTGTGTGGACGTATGCCTTCTCTAGATTTTCATGTGTTAGTACATAATATGAAAGTCATACATAGTAGAAAGTGTTCACATAAATGTTTTTAGTCTTGGAGGTAAAAAAATATATAAGTACTTGGAAAAAGTCCGTGTATGAAAAAAATCTCTGTCACCAAAATGTCATCTCAAGGTCAAACAAAATCCTTGAACACCTCATCAAAACCTACATCAAGGTCAAAAATTACAAAATTTAAAAATCGTTTCAAGGACATCCCAAGGTCATAGACCCACACAGGCACCTATGCACCAAGGTCATCCCTGAAGGTCACCCCAAGGTCACTGATGACGTCATAGTAGTGGAGGGAGGCCCAGAACCGGCTCAAATATCTTACTAACAGTGATAGATACATTCGGCTAGACGCACGGAGAGAGCTAGCCGATGTTCCAAAAATCGAAGAATTTATCAAACAACAGTCTGATAAATTCCTTCGGCACTTCATCCTTAGAAGTAAACTGACCATGGGTATGACGACAATAAGAGCCCGCGACAACCTAAGGTTGAAGCACGGGCTCATTTACAAGGCACTGGATATTTTCCATGAGTCTCTAGAAGAGAAGTGAGTAATCACATGAACACTATGCTCAAACCCGGTTTTTTCATCATTTTTCAATACCCCAATAACCCTATGTCTAACACATAATATAACAAGACCCCTGTATAACACGAAGGAGACAGGGCTGCAGAAATCAGGGCAGATGACTCACAGCATACGAAGGCCTACATAACATCGTAGGGCTCGCCTCGGTGAGCGAAAGAAGGTTTTGCCTGCCCCCTGTATACATACACAGGAGGGAAAGGTCCCCACTGCGGCTAGTGATGGTTTTAGGAGGGGTTTTATCTATTTTTATGTTGTATGTCTGAGAATTTTATTTATTGTAAATTTAATGAAAATAAACTTTTTGGATTTTGGATTTGGGGATAACAGGCGACCCATTCACACTAACGCGAGTTACAATTCGATAACCCCATCTGTCAGCAATATAAGTGATCGATGAAATATGGTGGATTACGTAATCCAATCTTCCGCAATAAAACCTATACAATAGGTAAAGTCGTCGGCAAGTATTCAACAAAAAACAACTACTGCCCCCTACGACCATTGAATTATATTTGTTTAATACTTGGCAAAGTTTTCTACAAGAACCACTTTGCAATGCATTTCAAATATCTAAGCTGAAATTATTTTTCGATTTAATTGGGGAAACACCTCCGTACCGGTTTCATGGTCATTGCCAATCATCAGCGAAGGATAGTTCGACCCAATTGAATCGAAAAATCCTTTCATCCTAATTGGAAATCCCTGAGACAAACACTGAGGTATGAATTCAGCGCCATCTCTGGGTTCCAGTTTAAAATGCACTCCGACTACGTGTCGACTTCAACATGAAGCCAGAAACATCATGAAAGAGGGGCGACACCACTTGACGGAAGACCATAAAACCAATAATGAAATATGGTGGATTACGTAATCCAATCTTCCGCAATAAAATCTATACAATAGGTAAAGTCGTCGGCAAGTATTCAACAAAAAACAACTACTGCCCCCTACGACCATTGAATTATATTTGTTTGATACTTGGCAAAGATTTCTACAAGAACCACTTTGCAATGCATTTCAAATATCAAAGCTGAAATTATTTTTCGATTTAATTGGGGGAACACCTCCGTACCGGTTTCATGGTCATTGCCAATCATCAGCGAAGGCTAGTTCGACCCAATTGAATTGAAAAATCCTTTCATCCTAATTGGAAATCCCTGAGACAAACACTGAGGTTTCCCCCAATTAAATCGAAAAATAATTTCAGCTTAGATATTTGAAATGCATTGCAAGGTGGTTCTTGTAGAAAACTTTGCCAAGTATTAAATATAATTCAATGGTCGTAGGGGGCAGTAGTTGTTTTTTGTTGAATAATTGCCGACGACTTTACCTATTGTAAAGGTTTTATTGCGGAAGATTGGATTACGTAATCCACCATATTTCATTATTGGTTTTATGGCCTTCCGTCAAGTGGTGTCGCCACTCTTTCATGATGTTTCTGGCTTCATGTTGAAGTCGACACGTAGTCGGAGTGCATTTTAAACTGGAACCCAGAGATGGCGCTGAATTCATACCTCAGTGTTTGTCTCAGAGATTTCCAATTAGGATGAAAGGATTTTTCGATTCAATTGGGTCGAACTATCCTTCGCTGATGATTGGCAATGACCATGAAACCGGTACAGAGGTGTTCCCCCAATTAAATCGAAAAATAATTTCAGCTTAGATATTTGAAATGCATTGCAAAGTGGTTCTTGTAGAAAACTTTGCCAAGTATTAAACAAATATAATTGAATGGTCGTAGGGGGCAGTAGTTGTTTTTTGTTGAATACTTGCCGACGACTTTACCTATTGTATAGGTTTTATTGCGGAAGATTGGATTACGTAATCCACCATATTTCATTATTGGTTTTATGGTCTTCCGTCAAGTGGTGTCGCCCCTCTTTCATGACCATCAATTGAATTGTAATAGTTAGTATTCATATTTCTATATTTCAAGTTGTTACTCTGTTCAAATATAAAGTTTTTAAAAACCATTTTGTGTGAACTAGAAATATAATTGGCGCAGTCGTTAGGATAGTGGAAGAGCCCTTAGAAGATCCTCGTCGTTATTAAACGTATATGCACTATTCCCGAACCCAGTTCCGAAGATACTCTAAGAAGAATTCCGGCCGTAGACAAGAATACCTCTTCACTACCATCCATCAAGGAGCCTAGCATATAGGAACAATTTCGCAGAACATTTCTGGTAAAAGAATATGCAACGAGCCATCATCGTTATCCTGTAAGCATAAATGAATCCTGATTTATCAATTCCAAGTAGCATTTTACGTCCTCCTACCTTAATTCTACCAAATCCACCTACGAATACCAATTCTATTCAACCCATTGTCCCTCAAATACCCGCACAAAATATAATTCCCGTCAATATGGCAAACCAGTTCGACTTGAAGAATTTCTGGATCGTCCCTGAATACGATGGAAGTCCAAATGAATTATACCAGTTCATCAACGTATCGACGATGCTACTGAATGAATACTGGAATGCTGAAGAACCTGGTTGTTTCCAAAATCACATCTTAATACAAGGACTACTCAACAAACTAAGAGGCAGAACCAAAGACGTCATCTCAGTTTATGGATGTAGCGACTGGAACAGCATCAAAGGAACCCTAATCCAGAAATTCGCGGACCAACGTAACGAGAATTCCCTGACGAGAGATTTGGTCAACCTACGACAAGATCAAAATGAACCCTCACAGCAGTTCTATGAAAAAGTAATGGGACTTTTGAACACCATATCCAACTACATCGAATTACACACTGCTGACGAAACGATCAAGACAAGCAAGAAGAACTTCATTCAGCAGCAAGCTCTGACAACATTCCTAGCCGGTTTACGAGAACCCATGGGATCCACTATAAGAGCAATGAAACCAGTGGACTTGGCTACAGCGATGCAGTATATTCAGGAAGAAAATAATATACGTTATTTGCAAAAATCGTTTGGAAATCCACAAGTACCCAAGAAACCACTCCAGACCCCTCACAGAGCTGCAAACTATCAATTTGCCCAACAGTCAACACCACAACGTGCTGACATAATCCCATCTGGATACTCAGATCCGATCAACAATATGGATGACCTAATCAGAACAGACCATCTCAACCCAGAAGAGGAGAAGCATATCAGAAGATTATGCAGGAAATACTCCGATATTTTCCATTATCCAGATGCCCCACTGACATTCACCAATCAAGTCAAACACCACATAAAAACCAAGGACGAAATCCCGGTATACACCAAATCATACCGATATCCATATGTCCATAAAGAAGAAGTCAAGAGGCAGATATCATCGTTACTAGATCAGAGAATCATCCCTGGTCCTCACCAATTTGGGTCATTCCCAAAAAACCAGATGCCTCCGGAAAAGCAAAGTGGCGTATCGTTGTGGATTTCCGGAAGGTTAACGAGAAAACGATAGACGACCGCTACCCGATTCCAAACATTTCTGACATCCTCGACAAATTGGGAAGATGTCAATATTTCACCACCCTGGACCTGGCAAGTGGATTCCACCAAATAGAAATGGCAGAAGCAGACATCCCTAAGACCGCATTCAATGTAGAAAACGGGCACTACGAGTACCTGAGAATGCCTTTTGGGCTGAAAAATGCTCCAGCTACTTTTCAAAGGGTTATGGACAACGTCCTAAAGGGCCTTCAAGGAAATATCTGCTTGGTTTATATGGACGACATAATTATCTTCTCTACATCCCTACAGGAGCATATGGTCAATCTTGCTAAAGTATTCCAACGCCTACGAGAAACTGGTTTCAAAATACAAGTAGACAAGTGCGAATTCCTGAAGAAAGAAGTCAGCTTCCTGGGACACATTGTCACTCCGAACGGGATAAAACCAAACCCAGCGAAAATCAAAGCAATCATGGACTACCCTGTACCTCGAACTGTCAAAGAAATCAGAGGATTCCTCGGACTCCTAGGATACTACAGGAAGTTTATCAAGGACTTCGGCAAGACAACCAAAGCATTAACCTCCTGCCTCAAGAAGGATGTCCATATCGAACATACACCAACGTTCCTGAAATGTTTCCAAACCTGCAAGAATCTGCTTACCAACGAACCACTACTTCAGTACCCGGACTTCACAAAACCCTTCAATCTGACCACAGACGCCAGTAATTTCGCTATAGGGACTGTTCTATCCCAAGGCCCCATAGGAAAGGACAAACCAATAGCTTACGCATCCAGGACCTTGAACGAGACAGAAATGAAGTACTCCACCATCGAAAAAGAAATGCTAGCTATAGTTTGGGTCACAAAATATTTTCGACCTTAACTTTTCGGGAAAAAATTCAAAATTTTGTCTGATCACCGACCTCTCCAGTGGCTTTTCTCACTGAAGGATCCAAATTCAAAACTGGTCCGATGGCGTCTGAAACTAGAAGAGTACGACTATGAAGTCGTCTACAAGAAAGGAACAAGCAATACCAACGCAGATGCTCTCTCCAGGATAGAGATACATACAAAGGGGACCCATAGAGTAAATGAAGACGACGATAAGGAATCTCTGTACAACAACCCTCCATCTGAATGTCCTGATTCTGAGGAGGATATCATTTACGAACTATTTGAAGACTGCTACCGTCGCTATTTTCCTGAAGATGAAGACCCTGTTTCGGAAGCCAAGATGAATCAAAACAAAGCCTCACCTGAAAGAGAAGAAGAATCTGTGAACCTGGACCCGATAGCTACCCCAGACGAAGATAGTAGTGGCATCACCAATCATACAGCTAGAGAAAGCCCAATATTGGAAGTTCCAATATCAGAGAAACCTCTCAATGTCTACAATAACCAAGTCGTCTTCAAAAGAGTTAGCTATAACCCAGCAAGAACGGTGATAGAAGAAATCTTTCCGAATAAAAAGAGATACCATGTCCAATTAGGAGATGACAACCTAGATGAGATTGTTTTCAACTTTTTCAAAGAATATGTCAGCCCAGGAAAAAAATACGCACTGATGTTCGAAGACGAAGAACTCTATCCCAGAATGTGCAGAATCGTGAGAGAGACATTCAAGAACTCTTCTTTTGATCTCACGAAATGCAACCGCCTCCTAGAAGATGTCAATTGCCCACTCAGACAGAAGGAAATAATCACACAGCAGCATGAAGGAAAAACGAACTACAGAGGAATCACCGAAACGGAAACCAGAATCAGGAGACTATTTTATTGGCCCAATATCAAGAACCTGCAATTGTTTATAGCTGATTCATGCAAAGTCGACAATAATTTCTATATAAATACCATCAATTGAATTGTAATAGTTAGTATTCATATTTCTATATTTCAAGTTGTTATTCTGTTCAAATAAAAAGTTTTTAAAAACCCTTTGGTGTGAACTAGAAATATAATTCGCTCCACAAAAATTCACTCCAAAAATTTTTGTAAAGTGACTCGAACGGGAATCGGAAGTGGGTGCCTGCTTCTAGACGAGGTGAGCAGGAGATAGGGGAACCGCGACTTTACAGCCAAGTTCCTCTAAGCTCTTGGGAGCCGTCGTCTAGACCAGTCAAAGCGGCTCCACCCACTTTCGTCAAATAGGCCACTCCCAAGTGGTCGGGCGCATAGCGGGCAACACAATTGGCCACTGGCTGGGCTTAAAGCCCAGAAATGTTAGACACCTCGGGGGGTGAGAAACCACTCACCCCCCAGGACCCTCCACCCTGGAGGAACGTAAAAAAGGGGGAACAGGAGCCCCAACACGAATCCCCGAAACCTCCACCCCAAACAAGAAAAACTCCGTCGATGAAAAATCCAAAAAGCGCCCGAAGGAAGAAGAATCTCTTTCGAATGCGAGCTTTGCCAGCGCATACGCTCTGGAAGAGCAAAAAGCGGTAAAGTCGACAAAGCTAGAGGAAATAAGCTCGCAGGAGAAGAGAAACTTCTTCCGTAAGATCATCGGGAAGCCTTCCGGGATAGAAAACCGCCCAGAGCTGAACACCCCGCTCAAAAGGGTGAAAACAAAGATTTTTGCCGTCGAATTCGATAAGGACGGTAAAAGGACACTGAAGAACTGGGACAAGGAAGCCCAGATCAAAAGCGGGAAGATTCCTACCCCAGGCCCGAGCAAACCCGGAAAGCTTAGCAAAAAGGAAATCAGCGAGTCTGAAGACTTCAGTGACGCCAAGGAGTCTCCTGATTCCGACTCGAGCAGTGAGGAGGACTCACAGGAAGCCGCGAGAGAAAGAATCAGGAAGGAGTTAAACGACTACAAGGAAACTCTCTCAGACTCGCTGACTGCAGAACAGCTTCTCCGACAGGAGATGGAGGCGGGAATGGAGGCCATATTCCCCCAAGGAACCGATGCACGGGAAAATCAATCACCCCCCTCACCACCGAAGTCCCCGGAACCTGCGAAAAAGCCGCAAAGAAAAATCGAGGAAATGGAAGTCCCTCAGGACTCCAGAAGCTGTGCGCCGACATGCGGGCCCAGCAGCTGAAGGACAGGGAAAACAGAGCCCAGCGACAAAAAGAGAGGGAGGAGAAAGCCCGTATGAAGACGAGGCTTCTGGATAGAAGGAAGTCCCTCACACCCCCGACAACGTCAAGCCCCTCACCGCAACCGAGCACAAGCGCCGGAGTGCAGAACAGGGATGACTCACAAAGATTCACCCAAATACAGGATCAAGTGAAAGCCCTGGAAGATTCTGTGAGGGATAGGGTGAATCAGAAAGACTCCATGTTCTGCAAGAACATGCACATCCCGGAGGAGCTAAAAGAGAATCAGGGAACGGGAGCTCAGCGAGGTTGCGGCGTACTATAGGGAGAAGTATACAGCAGAATGCAAAAGTGGCCAGGGAAAGACTAGAGGGGCCACTAAAACTTCTCCAGGACACGAAAAGGTCAGCAAACAAACAGCTAGAAGAAGATTCAGAGGGATTCCAAAAGCCGAAGAACCCTAAAAAGCTCAAATGGGTCCCTCTGGATCTAAAGGAGGCCCCTCTAGACCTGAAGAATGCGTTCCAGGCGTTGTCGGGAGATGAGACCGACGAGAAGGAACAACAGGATAAGGACACAGACAACAAGAAGGAGAATCCGAACAAGAATAGGAAACGGGAGGTCGACCCTAAGCCGAGCACCAGCAGCGATACAGGAAACAACCCCCCCTCCACCCCGTCCGCTACCACCACCAGCGGTAAGGGTAAGAGCAAAGCGCCGCCCCTGGCAGTAAAGAAGGAACAAAGATGCCCTCCGATTATTATCGAAGGGACAATAACCTTAAATGAAGAGAACAAAGCTACTCTTCAGCGAAACATTAAGGGAAGTTTGTTATACAAATTCACTAACAAATCTTCCCTTATCTAAGCAAATACGGCAGAAGACCACGCCACGCTGAAGAGTACCCTTAAAGCATCAGGGGAGAGGAGACATGCATTCCTTCTCAAGGGACTGGACCACAGCCCCTCAGTGGAGGACATCGAACAGGACCTTGAGAAGCAGGGGCTGAGGACGTACGGGATAGTCGGGATCACGAACACCGACAGGAAGCTCTACATAGTCAACACAGACAAGAACGTCACGGAGAGCTTCCTGAACAAGACTATCCGTGCGGTCACTGGGGTAATAGTACACTGGGAAGTGAAAGTCAACAACAGGGACGCTATCCAGTGCTACCGTTGCCAAGCTTGGGGGCATGCCCAATCAAACTGCAACAGACCTGCAAAATGTATGAAGTGTGCGGGGGCGCACTAGTCTAGGACATGCACTAAGCCCAGGACAACCCCAGCCCTGTGCTGTAATTGTGGAGGGGATCACACAGCCCGCAGCATCGAGTGCGAGGCGTACAAAAGGCATATAGCGGCGCAGGAGTCCAGGAAACAGGAACGGCAGCCGAAAAAGAAACAGGAAAAATATAAACCAGCCCCGCCGGTCCAACGAAACATATGGGAGGAGCGACGGGCAGCTAGGGGAGAAGCCGAGGAAGGGGTAAGCCGCAGTATCCCTACCCCATCCCAATCCCCATCCCAAATCACGGCCAGCCGGACAATCCAGCCGGGGCCGTCAGATGCTGTGAGTGGGTTCATGGAGAGACATTTGGCTATCCAGGAACTAGTTAACACAAAAGGCCTATTGCGGGCCATGGACGACATCGTCAAGGGTCTTACGAAGGCCCGGACTAGCGGCGAAAAATTCCTGGCCTTCTGGATGGTCATGGATAACATCCAAAGCTACGGCTTATAGATGCATGCTTAATGTGAATGGGATCAGAAACAAATACCATCTCGTTTCTGAGCTCATTCGCAAGCATAAAATTGACCTGTTGCTCTTGTCCGAGACGGGCAACCAACAGGAGCATAAACTAAGTTTCAGGGGATTCACCACCATCAGGCATGATCGCCCGAACGGAGTGAGAGGGGGAGGAGTTGCTATCCTAGTAAAGTCCTGTGTACCGAATACGCCCTTACCACAGAGAGAGCTCAATAGAGCATGTAGGAATACAGCTCGGATCTGGGGTAAGGCTGTATTCGGTATACAACTCCCCAAGTAATAAACTCACCGAGTTGGATGTGGATGTTCTCTGCAGCAGCGGGCACAAAGTTCTGCTTCCAGGTGACTTCAATGCGAGACATCCAACGTGGAGTTTAGTCGGTCAGTTGGTCGCCAACCCTAACGGAAATGCGCTCTGGAAGTATACTATGAATAACAACATGGTAGTAGACCACCCCGATACCCCCACCCACTACCCCTGGAAAGGTCTCGCCCCGTCGATACTCGACCTGGTGGTAAATAAAAATGTTACCGATATTTCTCGGCTAAGATCCGTCTCTGAGTTTATCTCTGATCACGAACCGGTGTTCTCTACAATCAAGGGTGGACAAAACCCGATAGGGAAGAGAACCCTGTATGATTACTACACCACTGCTGCGGAACCTTCCAAGGAAGTCCCTTGTACAGCTTATACACATTATCAATGTGATAATAAAATGGCAGCACTATCCAGAGTGCCTAAAGCAAGCGGAGATCATTCCCATCCTCAAACCAGGGAAACAGGACACGAGGATAGATAGTTACCGCCCCATATCACTGCTTAGTGCGGTAGGAAAGGTGGTGGATAGAATCCTACTAAAGAGATTTAGCGGTCTCGAAGAAGAACTGGAACTCATCCCGGAGGAACAGTTCGGCTTCAGGAGAGGTCACTCAACGACCTCCCAGGTGGCCCGAATTGTCCACGGGGTGAAGGAAGGTTTCAATCGGGACCGTATCACGGTTATGGTCCTGTTGGATATTCAAAAGGCATTTGACACGGTCTGGATCGAGGGCCTGGTCATGAAGATGCTAAATGCAGGCATGCCTGGACATATGGTAAGGTTGCTGGACTCATACCTGGTCAACAGGGCCTTCAGGGTTAGAGTGAATGAAACCAGCTCCTAGATGAGGAAAGCCGAAGCAGGAGTGCCGCAGGGGTCGAGCTTGTCACCACTCTTGTACTCCCTATATACACACGACGATACGATCTGGACACGGAAGTCGTGCCGTATATGGAGAGAAATAAGATAGTGGTAAACTCGGCCAAGAGAGAGCTGATGAATTTCACCAAAAAGGTGAAACGTGTAAACGTGGAAATCCAGGGTGGATTCAGAGCTCTGGGGGCCGAGATTGACGAGTCCGTCACCGCGCGGTACCTGGGAGTACAACTGGATCGTGAACTAACCTTTACGAAACATGTCAGTCTGGCATGGAAGCGAGCCGCCGCGGCGGTAAAGAGGAACTACACCCTCATAGCGAGAGATTCCAGACTGTCTATGGAGAATAAAGTGTTAGTCTACAAGCAGGTCATAAGACCAACTATGACTTATGCATGTCTAGTATTTTGCAGCGTTCCCAAGTCAACAAATATTGCGCCTGGATACGATGCAAAATAAAATACTCCGTATCGTCACGAACAGTGATAGATACATTCGGTTTGGCACACTGAGAGAGCTAGCCGATATTCCAAAAATCGAAGAATTTATCAGACATCAGTCTGTTAAATTATTCAGACACTTTATCCTTTGAAGCCGATTGACCAGGGGTATTACAGCAACCAGAGCCCGTGACAACCTAAGGTTGAAACATGGGCTCATCTACCAGGCACTGGATATATTCCGTGAAACTCCAGAAGATGAGTGAGCCATAGCTCACCACGTAGTCCGAACCCGGTTTTTTCGTCGTTTTTCCGGGAGTCGTAAGCAAAGCTCGACAACCAAGGGTCCCGATAGTCCGATGCCTCACCCCAAGCTTTAAATGCCCTGTATGAATAATCAGGAGACAGGGATTAAACAATGGTCGACACACACTCGCAGCATTTGAAGGCCTAGATAACATCGTAGGGCATGCTTCGGCAGGCGATGTGAGGTTTTACCTGCCAGAGAATACTTCTCTGGCACGGTTAAAAAATCCAAAACTCCCACCTGAAAGATCCCAAAACATCCTCCAACCCACTGAGGCTGAGTGATTGTTTGCTCTCGAGGGAAATATATATAAAAATGTTGTTGTAACGAGTGATTATATTTTATTGTTAATTTAATTTAATATACATTTTTGGATTTTTTGGATTTTGGGATAACACCAGAGTAATGGCTGTCTGAGAATGCTTTTTCAAGAACTTCATAGGTGGCGCAGCGAGCGATTTACTATTGGTCGCTACTTCATCTGTGAGGAATTGTTAGTTAAATGATGGATTACGATCACAGTCATTTGTGTACAACAAACCAATGATGAGGTTGGTCATAATCGTGCTGGCTGCTTTCTTACCATTACTAGCAGCAAATTCAACTTTTCTACAACACTATTTGGAAACATATGGGTATATTGATAATAGTTCGCTGACAGATTTTTCTACAGCTGTTAGTAATTTCCAAGAACGTTATAATTTACCAGTAGATGGAACTTTGAATAATGAAACAATGGAGATTATTACGAGACCCAGATGTCAACATGGCGAAACCGAGTATACAGTTTCAACAAAATGGAATAAAACTCATCTGCGGTGGTACCTATCTCGCTATCCACTCAACAAAAATTATAGTGAATACCTTGCAGTATTAAGAAAATCTTTTGAAATGTGGCAGAATGCATCCATTTTAACAATTGAGATGGTAACGAAACCTAATTCAGATATCACGATAATATTCCTTAAAAGTTATCATAAATATCGAAGGAATTGTATGGGTGATTTATAGTGTCCTTCGACTTTTGATGGTCTTGGCAGTCTTAGGTCATGCTTTCTCTCTAGAAGCACATAACAACTCTTGTATAGAAATTCATTTTGACGATGAAGAAAAATGGTATACAGGATATAATGAAACGCCTTACGGATATTCGAATTTATTGATGACAGCCGTTCATGAAATTGGACATTCTTTAGGTTCAGGACATTGCGATACGGAGGACGCAATCATGTATCCATGGTATCAACAAAAAATGCGCCCCATCCATCCAGATGACATTAATGGACTTGAGGTACTATATGGTCGAAAGTACCGATTTGTTGCTATACCTAAGTATATACCGCCAGATATAACTACTACTCAAATTCCTACCACTTCCCTCAAAACTACGCTCCCAATTCATACTACAAGCAAACAACACCTTCATCATTCACCTAAATTCAATAAAAATTTATGTGAAGTTAAAGCTCCACCAGATATAATGATTTTGGCGTACGCTCCAGACTTTCCAAGCTATCGATTGTATGATATTTTGAAGGATATGATATGAAAGTTTGATATTAGCGATAAAAAGAAGAAAATCACTGAACCTGAAAAACTACAGAATTATTCACCGAAGGAATTAAGACCCTATAGTGTAGATTACGTTTTCCAAACTGCTAATGATAATTTATTGGTTGTCAGCAAAAATAAAGTATATTCAAGTTTATTTCCGACCTTACAAATCGATAAAGATGTAGAAATCACCCTTCTACCTCCAAACGCTAAAATAAATGCACTTTTTCAAACACATGCAGGAAAATATTTTATCGTTCATGATAATACTTCCTTCATTGAATTTGATGGAGTGAATATTAATGCAGCGGTAATTATCACTAGGGGTCGTATAGAAGATGCTTTCCCAGACATCCCCAATGACATCACTTCAACGTTTCGCTATATAGATGGCCATATGTATTTTTTCAAGGGAAATACATACTTCAAGTACAATGAGTTCCAAAGAAGACTTATTGAAGTAGGAGACTTCAATTGGAACATGTTTGATATGGCATGCCCCAACAATGAGATTTTGGATGATCTTAGAAATTTATTGATAAAATATGCCTTATTTAGAATAACATAGAATATGCTGAATAAATAATGAGAATATGTCTCACTTTTATTATAACCTACCTGAATTTGATTTCCAATGTTATAATTTACTATTAAAGAACGTGAGTAGGGAGTCTGCAACATTCTGTTGTAGTTGTTAATTAATGTGTATGCATACATGATATCGGGATTTGCAAGCAAGACTACACACCCTCAAAAGCACACCCAACGGTCAGCTAAGTGACATTATTTCCCAAAGTTTACATACTTTTTCGCATCCATAACCCAAGAATTTTTTGCAAAGCTTTCTCATATACCGTAACATTTTTGAAACATATTTCCTATGTTAACTTGTCACCTAAAATTCGGATTTTTTTCTTGACTTTTTTTGCATACCTAACACATATTTGTTATAATGATTCCTCATAGACTGTACCATTCAAATATTTCCATTTATGAACTTAACACTATTGTACGTTGAAACGCTAACGCCCTGTTACTCTCCAATTACTATGTTTTTCATTTGCAGTATTTACTCATCGCACGTTAAAATGTAAGGGCTACGTCTTTTTCGACTGTTGATGGAATGAATGGAATCGTATGTTGAAACGTCAGACCTTCGTTAAACTGACATGTTTTCTCAAATGATGTATTTTGAGATAGCTAGTATAAGTTCCTCATTGGGATCGCACGTGGAAACGTTAGACCCCGTTAAACTGATACATTTTTTCTCAAACGATATATTTTGAGACACCCTTTATACGTTTCTCATTGGGGTCGCACGTCGAAGTGCTAGACTCCCATCGAACCGGCATGTTTTTTTTCTTAAACGCTGAATTTTGGAACCCCCGTAGCCCATTGAGATCACACGTTAAAATGCAATGACCCCGTTGAACCGCCACGTTTTTTTCTTTAATGACGTATTTAGAAACACTCTAGAGATATATATATTTTTTTATGTTTACCGACATGACTTTTTTCTGGAGGATGTCATCATTTTTTTCTCTAAACTGACAACCGTCGTTTTTTTTCTATATGTATTTTTTCAATCATCATTATTATTATGTCATTTTCATGCTCCGAATGTTTTATCTACTTATTGATATTTTCAAGAAAATATTCCTGTATTTTTTTGCATACATAATATCTAATTTTCATAATTTTTCCTCATAGACTATCATTTAAAACATTTTTTGTTAAAAAAACTTTCAATACTAACAAAAATATAATTTTTTCATTCGAGCCTTGAACTTTTCATGTAAATTTTTCGCATCCATAACCCACGATTTTTCACAACACTTTCTCATATTCCGTAACATTTGAAACATATTTCATATATTTACTTGACGCCTATTTTTAATACTCACGATTTGTTATTTCGATTTTGAAATTTTCCCTTCATTTTTTATTTGCATTCATAACACATGATTTTTATACTGCTTTCTCATACACTTCATAATTTGAAACATATTTCATATAATAACTTGACACCCCTTTTGAATACTAAAGAAAATATGAATTTTTACTTACCCTTTGAAATCCATCCCGAGTGTTGGCATGAGAAGTATTATTTAACAAATTATCACAATTTTCGTCATGACTTGTAATGATTAAATAAAACTCACTTATCTCTGGCGCGGTTTTGTGTGGGAAAAGTCTGCCATTGTTCGTCAATAACTGAAGTAATTTTGAAAACTACACACCCGATCTAAATCCTATACAAAAGCGTATTCCCGACCTCAACGAACAAAATGTATGACTCCTACAGCTCAATTTTATATATAAAACACGCCGTAATTAATGTATTGAATAAGAAACTCCATAATTTCTGAAATTATTTACACTCTAATCGCCAATATGTCCTAAATTGTCTCTAAATAAACCAAATTAATTCACTCAAGCACTTCAATTAATATAAAATGAAGCTTACCTAGTTTTCAGAAGATTGATGAAAACAATACACTATATTATAAACACACAAAAATTAAGTAACTGTTTTTCAGGCGTTGACAAAATGAAGCTCACTGGTCTAACACCGTGTTTTTATAACGACTGCGGTGATAAGAAAAGAACGTTTTACAATCTTCTCAAATAAACAACAATTCTGATGTATGCAATGTTACTCTGTGGTTTTGATAATTCCAACATAATGGAACTTCAGGTCTCCGCGGTTTTTGATAACTGATAGCGAGGTATATTTCTGCTATTTATCGCCGTGAAAAATGAACCAAAAAATCAATTTTTATAATTTTTATTCAAACCATATTTCATAAATACTCGCAGGCTAATATAGAGCTGACACTTCATGCTATGTGTTGAAAGGGCATCATTGTTTTTTCCATTATATTGCCTAAAAGGAAAACATTCTAGGAGTATTTAAATATTTTTTCGTGACTAAAATAGACGTTTCATAAGGTTAGTTCGTTCTACTTCGATCAAACTGATTATCTGTCACTCTACCTATCTGTCAATCTGTCTGTCTCCTATCTCCTATCACCGAAAAAGAAACAGACACATACTGGGTATCGCACGTTAAAAATGACGGACCCCATCAGTGGTTGATTTCTTCTTTTCATATTTTTTGATGATATATTTCAATATGTCCTACAATAGCCTATAGTTTTTGAGACGGATCGAAAAATGACAACAGGGTTTTCTGAATTTTCTTCCGATTTCACAATTTGAACGTTCAATCTTCGGGTAAACCATCGAACGGAACTGAAATTTTAAAGTTGCAATCGATAAAGCTTATATCCCTCATATCCCGAATGCTACGTTTCTTCTTTGAAAATAGAAAACGATAAATTTCGTAAAAAGTGGCACCCTAACTGAACCATACCTAACCATACTGCGCTAAGCGTAACCGTAGCATACCGCACCATACCTAACCATACTGCACTAAGCGTAAACAAAAACGGTTGCACGAAAACGGATGCATACTAAAATGGTTACACGAAAACGGTTGCATAAAAAACGGTTGAACGAAAACGGTTGCATATTAAAACGGTTGCACGAAAACGGTTGCGCACGGAAACGGTTGCACGAAAACGGTTGCATACTAATACGGTTGCACGAAAACGGTTGCGCACGGAAACGATTGCACGCAAAACGGTTGAAACATCCACACAAAAAAACTCAAAATGCATGTAAAACGCACGTTATCGGAACTAATCATCCCTTTTAAACGTTATATCTGCTTCTTCTGACAAAATTACATTATTTCCTCAATATCCAATAAAAGTTGTCTTGTTAGAGTATCCGCACGTCGTTGTACTTTCGCTAATAACGAAGTTAGCCTCCTATGCCCTTTTGGCATTGGAAAATGCTTAAAAATGTTTCTTGACATCGAAACAAATCCATTGATGCCAAAATCATCGAAATCGGACAACCGGAAGTGAAAACCGGAAGTGGTCATTTTATTACATATTTGGACTCTCCTCGATGTGGACAATCCGAATTCACTATTACTTTTCTTCTACCTCAATTTTTTTAAACCGGAAGTGCTTATTTTTTGATGATTCGTACAGATCCGAAATATTGTTAATGCGATATTTTTTCAAAACACTCGGTAGATGTTTTCTATTTATGATGAGACATATGACAAATGACAGAAGCTGTCATCTTTTTTCCAAAACCAATAATGTGTAAATCAAAACCATGTATATATTTTCTCCAATAAAATATGTGAGACGTCCCTATACAACTATGATGAGCGTTGACCACTCAGAAGTAGCCATGTTTTTTTTACTTGAATCCCCATACCCTCCATGACGTGTTTTCTTCTTTGACCTCCATGTTTTTTCTCTTAAATGATATGTTGGTACACCTAGTATACTAAATCTAACGAGCAGCCGCCATGTTTTTCTCTCATAAATTATATGTTGGTACACCTGGTATACTGACTCTAACGAGCACCCACCATGTTTTTTTTCTCTTAAATGGTATGTTTTGAGACACCTGGTATACTGAATCTAACGAGCAGCCGCCATGTTTTTTTTTCTCTCAAATGATAAGTTTTGAGACACCTGGTATACTAAATCTAACGAGCAGCCGCCATGTTTTTTCTCTTAAATTATGCATTCTGAAACACCCTGTATACTTTCCTCATTGGAATCGCACCTTCAAACGTTACACCCTCGTTGCTTCGCAATTTTTCACATTTTTTCGAACATCATTATTATTATCAGACCGACTTGTACGAAGTCTCCGTGGAGGCAAGGCTAGCGTCACTCGCTACCAAACATAAACCGCTGGTTCAAACCTCGTTCTCGGAAATATTTTTTTCTTTAAAATCCAATTCAATTAATTCAAAGTGTGCGCTTGGCAAAACGTTATCAATCTAAGGGATCTACTCGATTACGTCACACGATGAACGCGAAGCAGCGACGCTCTAATTTTCCCCCCACTCCAAAAAGCGCAAAAAATTGCAGAACGGACCTAAAAAATCTTCATGGAGATTAACATGTAAAAATTATCAAATTGATTTAGAACTCTTGTAGCTCCTTTACTCAAGCATATCAAACATATCGATATGAGGTATCATTTCATGGAACATAAAATTGAAGATGGAAGATATTATTAGCAAGGCCCTAGAGAAATCAAAAATCAAATATTTCTAGAAATATTCTATTGAAGGGGGGTATTAAAATGAATAATTTAATGTTGTTGTTATGTATAACAAAAAATAGTTGTCATAAGTAAATCTTTTTATTATCAAAAGTAAATGTATAAATGGAAAAGTTGCTTCTATTCTTAACCCATTCACCCAATAGTATTTCTGGTCATTAGTATTTCAAAAGAGCTTTCCTTGCCTCTTCGTGTTAATATACATAATATTGTACAAATATTCCAGTATTTTATGGACATACAAATATTCATGAACAACTTGTAGAGAACATTTCTACATCATTTTTTTTTAACAAAAGAAACAATCCTACACACTATTAATCTTTGTCTCTTTCTAGGAGGCTGATCTTTTTCTGTAAAATTTGTTCTTGCGAATTACTTTGGTTTGCGGAGATAACACTTCAAAAGCAGGGCTATTGTGCGAGCAAGGAAGATCCGGGAGCTACAGCTTACGTACAAATGGATTCCAAACCACATTAGCTCAGTGGCAGGCGGCGGAGATCGAACCTGGGTGGCCTGGGTGAAAGGCAAACGCTCTAGAATCACGACCACTTCTCTAGTTTTAAATTTAGCGCCATTTTTTAACAAAAACCCCTAAAAAAACTGAAGTCCCTAGTGTTTTGTATTTTATGGAAAATCACAATATTTACACCGTTATGGACAAAATCAATCCTGGTACGAGGTTCTTGAAACTCCCCGAACCTCGGCATGAACAAAAATTGTCAAAAAACGTGTCAGTAGTTTTAAAGCCAAAAGTTTTGTGGTGGCATGACTGATTCCTTATCCGAAATGGGGAGTTCACATGCTGGCTTTTCGCTTCATAACTTATAGCGTATTGTGATCTCATTGGCCGAATAGTGTCCGAAATATCTGAAAACGATTATCAAGGTCATATCCCAAAAAGTCGATTACAGTCCGACTTTTCGCGGAAAAAAGCTACGAAAGTTAATAGTTATAGGTTAGAAAGCAAAGCGATGTCATAAAATTGATGACAAAAGTGTTCTAAAATGCTTTGTGTTTATTTGGGACGTGTACAACAACGGAATTTCTCTTATAATCTCAGATACTCGTACTCGAAAGTTATAGGCTGTAGATGCCATACTATCTCCTGAAACGAGAAATCTTAGAAGGGAATAACATAGCTGAACCGAATATTTGAATATGAAAAAAACGTATTGCCTTAACGTAAGAGCAGCAAGTTTTAGTTTCTGGGGGAATTGCATTCCTCACAACATTTAATTTCTCTATAAACGGTTTGATGAGGCTGAGAATATATGTGAATCGAGTTATTTGGTCTATTATATTGAGTTATCACCAAAACCTGAGTTTTCTTAATATTCTCAAGAAGGATTAGGATCACCCAGATCCTTCGAATCTTTCTTTTGCTATGTATTTTATAATTATTATAATACAATGCCGCAGATTGAATTTATTTTTCTCAAAAAGAACACTTTATTCAAATAATGTAAACTATCTGAAATTTCTTCCAACTTCTCAGAAAACATATCTCTCCACCAACAGGATAGTAAGCATGGCCTATGGCTTTTTTGATATTGTTCATGTGAACAGTGCGCTCGTTTCTTTCAAGCTTTCTGTGATAGGCGAAAGCTGTCATGTGAATGCGGCATAATTTGTTAACTTCTCACGATCTGGTGGTTGATGAGTTTTCAAGTTATGACTTCGGAATTTGACATCTCCCAATATATCGTTCAGATGAATCTTGTATCAACGACTACAACCAGGAAAAATCTTGCCGTGCATTTTTTCTCTACCGGACAAAGCATCTGAACGCACTCCAGTGGACGTATTGATAGAAATTGACCCGCATGCGCATTACAGTAAGTAATGACAGGAAGATGGGTTATGTTCATTTGTACAAATGATTCAAATGAGATATTGGAGATTAATCTACTGCAGAGAGAATTGTATTTATCAAGAATTGAAGATATCACAGAAATATGGATAATTTGTCGACTTCTCACAATCTGGTGGTTGATGAATTTTCAAGTTGGGACTTCAAAATTTGACATCCCCCAATATCGTTCAGATGAATCTTGTGTCAACGACTGCAATCAAGAAAAATCTTACCGTGCAATTTTTCTCTACCGGACAAAGAATCTGAACGCATTCCTCTGATGTAAACTCAACACTTATCACAAAGTAGAGCTTCAAGATTGATAACTTAATCAAGGAATAAATATAAACTGTTTCAACTTAACTTTTATTACCTGTTGACAATCAATATTTTAAACTTGACAAATCTCTAATGTAATTTTTTCATAAAAAGTATACAATAAAAGGGTGAAACAGAATTTACTCTTTACATTCTCCAACCTCCAGCCGAAGTAATGAATTTACCGGTCGAGCTAAAATTGAATTTGCTGTTTTAAGTTCGACGCTCCTAATTTGTCCATCTCTACTAGGAATCGTTTCAACTATTCTACCCATTTTCCATCTGCTCCTTATATTGGGGTCAGGTAAAGCAACGACGTCCCCAACTTATATAGGTGGACCTTTGTCTTACCATTTCTGTCTTTTCTGCAATGGTGGAAGATAAAGTTTAATCCAATTTTTTCAGAAGTCTTCTGTCATAATGTGTGCAACTTGCCATTGTTTTCTTCCGAAAATAATCTTTTGCGGTAAAAGAACTTGGTGCATTTTCTATATTGTATGTACCAATAAGAAAGTGCATAGGGATTAAAGTTTCCAAATCATTCTCATTGCAGGAAACATATGTAATTGGTCTGGAATTTACTATGCTTTCAGCTTCTAGAAAAAAAGTTGTGATGATTTCTTCTTTTGGATTTTGTTCTTTCAACATCTTGTACAAAACCTGCTTGATACTCTTCACCATCCTTTCCCAAACTCCTTCAGTATGGGGTGCTGCAGGTGTATTGAATAACCATTTTATATTTCTCAGCTACAATTTTGTTTTGATCTAACTCTTCCAAATATTTTTTCATCTCGTTTTCAGCCCCAACGAAATTTGTTCCGTTGTTTGAGTGCAATTCAATTGGTTGTCCTCTTCTCGCAATGAACCTTCTAATTGCCATCAATGCAGAATCTGTACCCAGAGAATTGGCTACTTCAATATGGACTGCTCTCGTGTTGAAACAGGTAAACAAGGCACCATATCTTTTTTCAACACTTCTTTTGACTTTCACTGTTAGTGGGCCAGAATAGTCAAGACCACAATGAAAGGTCTGCAATTGGATTTCAGACGATATTCTGACAAAGGGGACATCTCAGGTTGTATAGCTCTGGCTTTATGAATCTAACAATATTGACAGTTATGAATTTGCATTTTTACAGTTTGACTCATCTTCAGTATCCAAAATTTCTGTTACAGATTATTCAGAACGGTTTCTTGTCCAATATGCTTGACCAATTCGTGATAATATTGAACTAGCATTCTGACGATCATTTCGTTATTTCCAGAAGGTAAAATGATAGGGAATTTGACGTCGTAATGAACTTTGCCATATTTAATTCGACTATCCATTCTCAGGATGCCATTTTCATCTAAAAATGGAGAGAGTTGGTGTACTTTTCAGTTCCCATAGAAATGGCATCTCTGAACTTTCTTCCACCATAAGTTATCCGCTGTCTACTGTTAACTTTCCTTTCTGTATAGGTCATATTGGAAATAAATTAAGCACCCAAGCTGCACTTCTCAACAATCTCATCCATCTTGAAAATCTATGGACAATTGGCAAAAAATTCCATTCAATTGCTACTAAATTCCATATTCTCGATAGGCCACAATTCTTCAGATTGCTTCAGAAATGTAGCCAAAAAGAATAAGTCGATAAATCGGGATCATTTTTCTGTTTCGTGGCTAGGTCAGCATTTGGATAATCTGTTATATCCAATATTTCCTGGATTCTGTGTGCCTCAAATATTTTCAGTCTGCAAGAATTCGATCGTAGCCAACTCGGATCTGTCCACCAATAAATATCAGATATGCAGTAGTTGGTCTCGTTTTTAATGAGATTTGCTAATCTGGCTGCCATAACAGCGCCCTGAAGTTCCATTCGAGGCACAGTTAAAATTTTGTTCATGGGACCAATTTTGCATTTAGATGAAACGAACGATACATGAATTCCATCACTCTCTGATTTCAAACAATAGTAGGCAACTGCCGAAAATGCTTGATTGCTACCATCGCAAAATACATGTAGTTGTATTTCTCACTTCTGTCTGAAAATATTTCTTTATTTTTGACTATTTGAGACCACCTTCGCCAATTATTCCAAATTTCTTCTGGGATTTATTCGTCCCATCCTATAGATCTCCTACAGCACTCTTGAAGTAGAAGTCTTCCTTTGATGGCCAGAGGTGACAAAAAACCAATGGGGTCGAAAACTGTCATGATGATTCTGAGGAGCTCTCTTTTTGTTGTAAATTTCTGGCCATCCATTAGTTCTGAATGGATTTTCATAAATTTAAATTGAAATGCAAAACTATCGTCATCAACACTCTAAAATAGTCCTAAAATTCTCTCAAGATTCTTCGAGTCCATGTTTAGTGTTTTCTTCATAGCTCTATGATTTTCTGATATAGAATCCATAATATCTCTAGAGCTACTCAGCCAATTGACCATGTCGTACCCTGCAGCTTTATGGCAGTCGAGATAGTCATCCACATACTGTTGGTTACACATTATACGTGTTATATCTGGGTATTTATCCTTGAAAATGTTGGCGTTGTAATTCTTTACAAACTGAGCAATTTATGGTGAGCTAACTGGCCCCAAAATTATGGTACGCATCTCATAAATATCTGGATCACTTTCTCTGTCCATGCCACTGAATAAAAATCTTTGACAAACCCTATCCTCCTTCCGAATCAGTACATCTCCCGTACATCTCCGCAAAATGCATAACAGTACTCTCGAAACCTGCAAAAGATGGTGATGGATACAAATCCAGGCCTGTCAGAAGATAGTCATTTAGGCTAACTCCAGATATTTTGGCTGCAGCATCAAATACAAGCCTGAATTTTCCGGGCTTATTGGCATTCCTTACCCCAAAGTGGGGTAGATACCATACTCGTCCATTATCATGAGAATTTTCAGTTGATATTTTTTCGGCATAGTTTTTCAACAGGTAATCATCTATTTTGTTACAATATTCTTTTGCGAATTCTTCATCATAGTCCATCTTCTTCTCCATACATATCAATCTATTGAAATCGGCTACTTTACTTTCTGGTAAAACAAACTCATCTTTTTTCCACTTTTTTCCAATTTCGAAATGATCTTCTACTTTACTGATTGTTGTTTTGAATATATCTTAAGCTGTCTGGCCATCTTTGGAAAATGCTAATTTTGATGTCTTGTATCCATTTTCAATTTTGAAATTATCTTCTATGATTTCTCTTAGATAGTCGTCACCATGTCTGCAAAGATTCACGTAAAAGTTCATAGAATTTTTTGAGTATGGTCCATGTACTAACCATCCAAGTCTTGTCAAACTAAATGCAGGTTGGTCATAGGCAGGCGGGGGTGGATAACTTTTTGTGGATAAAGAAGGAAAGCAATTATCCTGTCCAATTAGGATTTTTGGATTGGCATTTCTCACCATTTTTAAAGTGTTTCGATCAAGATAATTATATTTATCACATAGGTATTCGACATTGAGGTTTTGAGTTGAGTTGGAAGAGCTACATTTCTTATTGTTGTGGCATTTCTAATGTGGTAAATCCTTTTATCATCACCTGCTTCAGATATTTGGAAATTAACTAACTACTTTCCACGTGATAAATTTCATTAGCCCACTGTAAACATATTGGCACTGTTGGACCTGCCAAATTCATTCTTTCTGAAATGTCAGAATATATCATAGAGTGATCGTAGAACCCTCATCTAATAATGCAAATAATTCCATCCAACCATTTTTGCCATAAATTCGTAGTTTTGTGATTTCCAGTAATGATGATGCCTTCATTCCTACGAAACAGGATATTTGATTGTCTAAATTTGCTACTTCGTTTGTTTCTCTTCTTTCTCCTTCTCTTATTTCATCTCTCCTTCCTTCCCTTCTTCGTTGCTGCGAATATTCCTGATGAAGCAGTCGATTGTATTTTCCACAGCATGAACCAACGTTGCAAAATATTTTACAAAAACATTTTCTTGCAGAGTGGCCAACTCTTAAACATTTGTAGCACATTTTGTTATGTCCAACGAAATGACGTCTTTCGGGAACATTCATGCCCAAAAATTTCTTGCAACCTGACATTTTATGATCTTTTTTGGCACATAAAATACAAGTGCGAGTATCCACAATATTCATAAGTTCCCTTTTTTCTGAAAATACGGAAAATTTTCTCTGCTGCATATTTTGCGAGAGAATGGTAACTGACATCAGAATATGAACTTCAGATTTCAGCCATTCGCAAAATTGTTCCAGAAAAACCATTATTTTGTTTTTTAACCTTTACTTCAGCCCACATTCTTCTGGTATGCCTTGGTAGTTTTTCTTCTAATTTGTTCAGAAGATCGCAATTGTCCAAGTATTTTTGATATTTCATATTTTTCATCGAAGAAACCATATTAGAGACAATTATTGAAAATTGAGAAAAACTTTCCACAGAATCCTCTCTCAAATATAGATATTTCTTTGCATTTTTTATTAGATTTATGATATGCCAGTCTTCTCTTTCGAAATACAATTTAAGAGTATCAATTATAGTTGGAAAATTTTCTGGGCTCCTAACCCCTTCTCTAGCTTAACCTTTCAAACACTTTTGTAGACGAGACAGGTTTTCAGCATTTGAGATGAAGTTTTCTGTGGTGCTGCGTTCATATTCATTGAACCAGATAGGGAAATCATCAATATTACCATAAAAGTCTTGTAACGTGATAGCCATTTGTTTCATAATGATTTTTTCAAGGTTCAAATTTAAATTTTTCATGCAGTCTATTAAAACTTCAGAAAAGTCAACTTTGTTATCACTGTTCGTTATTTTACAAAAGTCTTCCATATTTTTGGAGGAGTCTAACGGTATACTATTTGCACTAGTATTGTTTTTTGGAAAGTCATATTGCCTCTTGTCATCATAGTCTGTCAAGACATGGTGGCATTTTATTTCTTTCTGCTTGCTTGGCTCCTCTTGCTTGTTCATGTTTCTATTCACCTCTTCTACCCAATTTTCAACGAGTTAATATTTTTCTTTATGATTGAGAATAGAATTTTCATCAACAATAGAACATTTTCCACTTTTTGCTTCCGTATTTATATCCATTGCTTCGCTAAGTGATTGTTCTTCTAATTCTAGTTCTTCCATTTGTAATTGGAGCATTCGCAACTCAATTTTCCTTTTCTTAGCATCGATTTCCTTCTTTCTGCTAGATTCATTTGTTGTAGTACCCGATTTCACTGAATGTCTTCTTGAAATAACTCCTTCTTCTGAGTTTCGAGTTGTTTTCGCTTCTACATTAACTATATTGTTTCTTGTTTCTTTGTTGGCTGATCTCCGTTATCCACTTCGAAGCCATATCTCGCAGGTGCTCCTTGAACTCCTGCGAGGAATTTTTTCTTCCCACATCTTTTAGGCGCTTTATTCAACTTCTCGAAGGACCAACTGTAAACTCCACACTTATCACAAAGTGGAGCTTCAAAATTAATAACTTAATCAAGGAATAAATATAAACTTTTTCAACTTGACTTTTATTCCCTGTTGACAATTTATATTTTTAACTTGACAAATCTCTGATGTAATTTTTTCATACAAAGTATACAAAAAGGGTAAAACAGAACACTCTTTACAGCTGAGATTCTGGTAGTTAGAATAACTGGATTGCTTGCAAACCCAACAGTAAAAAGCACTATTATTAGTTTCTATACCTTTTTTTTCACTGTTTAATCTAAATGCAACAAAACACCAATATTTTCACAAATACCGTACATGACAGACAATGTCAATATAAAATGGTGACGTTTGTAAAGAAACAAAAAATGATGAGAAACAATGATGCGTACTTTAACAGCGTTGCCGCACGTACAGCATTGCATCAGACTGTACAGAATTTTTTGGAATTGCACACCGATTTTTCAAATTTAATTCACTAGTTTTGATTCTGGAATGTATAATGCCGAGTTTCATTTCATAAATGGATCGGAATGTTCAGTTACTGAATGGAAATTGCTGGCAATTTAGTTTAAGCTAGTGTTGGTGGTTGATGAAGAATTATCACAGACTCGATGTGGCAACGCCCAACTCAACAGCACGACCTTGGGATGGTGCCTTTCAGCGACTTCACTTACTAATGTAAATAACTGGGTCCATTATTCATTTTTACGTCCATGGGAGTTATCGGATTCCGCAGTTCATTGAGCTCAGGCTGACGAAGCCTCCTGCAGAAAGCTTCGAACTGCGCTAGGGCTGTAGTATCTACGTTGAGTGGTTGCGGAAATTCGTAAATGCCCTTCCAGAAGGTTTCTACCCGATCAGCCGCCTGCGGGTTATCTACAACACGTGGAGGCTCTTGGAATAGGCGAAAAGGTTTTCCGCGGTGCTTCTCGCCCGCCTCACTAGTGACTTTTTTGCAGCCACCAGCATTCGTATCCTATTGAGACAGTGCTGTTTGATAGTAAACAGCACGCCTTGATTCAGTATGTGGTGATCTCGTCTTAAATTTGCGGCAATTCGCCGCACTGCGGCTGTGAAGGGCCTATTGGCCACCACACACTGGATACGAGACGCGTGTTGTCTCGCCGACTTGATCTTAGATTCCATCTTGTGAATACGTCGCTCTTGCCTCCCAATCCCTCCTCTCCTCTCCGCTTGGGACATGGCCTGAGCGGCGTCACACACGGAAGAGTTGATTTGCCAGATGTCAGTCTCTTCTGAAAGGACATCGTGAATCTCTGCATCCACCCGTGCCAGTTGTTGTGGCTTCAGGGGCTTGGTATTATGGAGCGCCCTGCGGGTTCTGATAGCTTCCGTTGGTGTATAATGCGGGCCTTCTCTACAGCCAGAACGACACGTGGCATATCTGCCACTTCGATAACCGGCTGAGGAGGGGCTCTGACATAGCCTCGAGCCCGAAGATGAGAAACAGAATCCCTTAGATTCTGGGCGAAAAAAGTTTTTTTTTTCCCATAAGGAATGTACCAGTCAGGCCCTCTCCCCGGAGCTCCGAAACTACCGGAGGGCGCGCTGGTGTATCATTAACCCCTGCAAACACTCACTACCTCCGTGGGGTGAGTGATTACTGGGTCCGAGAATCATGTGCCCTGAGTAAACGGAGTGAACCCAGAATAACGACCTTCTGCATTCTTCCCGCTAGGTTTTCTGCCGCATCACGGCATGCCGGTATGATTTTTAGATTCGAGAGCAGCGAGTCCATCATTCCACCAAGGACCCCTATTATCAGAACCCCCATCTTGACAGAATGGTTTGGATACAGCCTGCAGGGTTCAAAGAGTAGATCTCGATATTTAGTCCGGTTTTCCTCCTCTTTTCGGACGAGCTGAAAACTCAATGACGAAAATTGTCCTACTTTGGTGGTCGAGGAGGACTACATCAGGCTTATTGGCTTGTATTTGCCTGAGGGTGGAGAATGAGTAGTTCCAATAGATTCGGCACTTCTCATTCTCCACAACGGACTCAATATCCCCCGGAGCATAAGGCAACACCGGTGTCTCGTCTACACCGTACGAGTGTCGTAGATGGTAGTACAACACTCGTAGGGCCGCATTTTGCCTGTGGATATAGACTGAGACCGCATAAGCTGGACAAGTTGACAGCAAATGCATTATGGTCTCAGCTGCCTCACGACACACTCTGCATCTAGTGTCAGGGACCTCTATACCCATCACGCGACTGCGGTAGACGAGAGTGTTAAAGACTCCATCCTGGTAGACCATTATGAATCCCTCGGTCTCCGACTTCAGCCCACTTGACCTGAGAAACGAGAAGGTCAGGTCTCTGGATAAGCCTAGGTCTTCAATGTTCTTGAAGAAGACCCCATGCATCGGCTTATCCTTATGTAGCTGCAGGAGCCTCTCACACTCCGCAGCATTTACGAGGGCTTTTTGCTGAACGGGTTCCAACTCGGTGATAGAGTTTGGGTTTGTCCGTTCAGTGTCGAACACGAGACCGGGTTCATCGGCTGCACGGGTTGCTGCCTTGAAAAAAAAATGCTCCAATCCCTGCTTTTTCATGATCACATACCAAGCAGAGAAGGGGATCTGAACTCCTGATGACTTTACAGGCTCTGTTATGCAGACACTCCAAACTCAAAAGTCCACGGCCTCCCCGTTGTCTAGGGAAGTATAACCGTGGAACGGACGATTTAGGATGCAAGCTCCTATGCAGTTGCATCATTTTGCGAGTTTTAACATCGAGTTGTCGCAGCTTCTCCTGAGTCCATTTCATTACTCCAAAGGAGTAAAGTAGAATCGGAACGGCAAGCATATTAGTTGCAGCAACTTTGTTCTTCCCCGACAATTCTGATGACCAGATCTGTCGGAGTTTATGCTGATATTTGCCGCAGAGAGAGTTTTTAACAGTGTTTACCTCTTGGGAGTGGCGTTGTTCCACTCCTAGGTAAGTATACGTCTCTCCGGCATCCATATGATGTAGGATGCTGCCGTCTACGAGCTGAACGTCCTCTCCGTATTCCTCGCATCGTCCTCTTTTGAGATGAACGGTGGCACATTTGTCGATCCCGAACTCCATTCCGATAGCATGCGTGTACTCTTGCACCACCATTAAGGACTGATGTAGATCCTTTTCCCCAGAGGCATATAGTTTAAGGTCGTCCATGTAAAACAGATGGGTGACCTTATGCCTCTGGTTACTGGGGGTGCCGCAGTTGTATCCACGGGTTTTCCGTAGTGCAACGGACAATGGCAGTAGTGAGATGCAGAAGAGAAGAGGGCTGAGGGAGTCTCCCTGAAACACGACCCTTCTAAAGATAACCTGCTCTGTTTGGACTCTGACTTGACCAGATGTTATGGTAAAGCGAGTCCTCCAGTGTGGCATCAGCTGTTCAATGCATCTCACTATTTGATCGGGTACCGCAAGGCATATGAGCAAATGCATGATGAGCTCATGCGATGTTGTATCAAATGCCTTGCGATAGTCGATCCAGGCCATTGAAAGGTTGCGCTTATACTGCACGGAGTCCTGCGTGATGCATCTGTCGATCAGCAGGTATATCCGTTCATACACCGGCTCAACTGCGGAGAGTATTCGCATGTATAAGATGCGCTTGGGACAGGGCCTGAGCGGCGTCACACACGGCAGAGTTGATTTGCCAGATGTCAGCCTCTTCTGAAAGGACATCGTGAATCTCTGCATCCACCCGTGCCAGTTGTTGTGGCTTCAGGGGCTTGGTATTATGGAGCGCCCTGCGGGTTCTGATAGCTTCCGTTGGTGGTATGATGCGGGCCTTCTCTACAGCCAGAACGACACGTGGCATATCTGCCACTTCGATAACCGGCTGAGGAGGGGCTCTGACATAGCCTCGAGCCCGAAGATGAGAAACAGAATCCCTTAGATTCTGGGCGGAAAAGGCATTTTTTTCCCCATAAGGAATGTACCAGTCAGGCCCTCTCCCCAGAGCTCCGATACTACCGGAGGGCGCGCTGGTGTATCATTAACCCCTGCAAACACTCCCTACGTCCGTGGGGTGAGTGATTACTGGGTCCGAGAATCATGTGCCCTGAGTAAATGGAGGCTCCATCCAGTACCATTCTGTTATGTAGACACTCCAAACTCAAAAGTCCACGGCCTCCCCGTTGTCTGGAAAAATATAACCGTGGAACAGACGATTTAGGATGCAAGCTTCTATGAAAATGCATCATATTGCGAGTTTTTACGTCGAGTTGTCGCAGCTCTTCCTGAGTCCATTTAATCACTCCAAAGGAGTAAAGTAGAATCGGAACGGCAAGCATATTAGTTGCAACAACTTTGTTCTTCGCCGACAGTTCTGAAGACCATATCTGTCGGAGTTTGTGCTGATACTTGCCGCGGAGAGAGTTTTTGACAGAGGCATTACTATTATTTTTATCATTATTATTATTATAATGATCGAAGTTTGATAAGTTGAAAGTATCTACAATATTTTCTCCAATGCCATCGGACGTTCTAGCGGCAAAATAAATGTTTTGCCCTGTTTTATTTTCCCATGCAATATTTGGACTGTTATAACCTCCAAGAATCAGAAAATCATCATTGGGGTAGTTCAGAACGACATCACCCAGCCAACCATCGTGTGACATGAAGGGTTATGTGATGTAACAATGTTGCACCAATGCGATGTTAATTTTTTACCTATATTCGACGGATATTTGATATTGCAGTCACAATAACACATCACACATATTCGACGTCTATAAAGCTACTAAATCATGTTATCGCATTGAAACATCTATGAGATGAATATTATAGGTTACATTTTCATATCACATACAAGTGTGTGCCGTAGATTTTATTAAAATCTATCACAAACAACCTTTGACCGGTAGGAAAATTGTCAAGTAATACTTCGCATTGGCCTGAGTCTACTCCACTTTCATTAACTACTATTTGCTGGTCTGCTGCGGCACGGTACAAGCGGTAACCCTGAGAGATACTGTAACGATTTCGGGACCGGCCCCGAGACCGGCCCTGATCTAATTAATTATGCACCCTCGTTCAACTACAACAGCATATCTGCTGGCCTATCGCCGAGAACAAGCTGGAATAAAATCAATCACTTCGATACTGTTCGGAAAAGCCATCTAGATGAAATGTTCTATACTCCAGAATAATCGAGAGAGCCGTGGATGGAATCTGCTTGCGACTATATAACCGCTGGAGAACAGTCAGAATTCAGAGTTAGTTACAGTTCCAGAGTTCGCTGATAGATAGCCACAGTAGAAATAAATTGAAATAGTTATTGAAATAAATGTTTTAGTGAATAATTGTTGTAAATAGTGTTTTAAATAAATTAGGAAAATTAGTTAGTGCAGTTTTACTACATTTGTGTTAAAGTGTTCGCCGTTTAAAAACTGATAGACGTTTATCGCGCCTAATAGACAGTTAGTGACCCGTAGAACATTTGAGTGCAAAGTGGACAGTTTTGCGCGTCGCGAGACAATAAACTGAAAACTGTGTGTGAAATAAATAATAGACTCAAAATTATTGGATGTTTTTTGTCATATAGGAATTGTTTAGAGTTTTGGAGTCTACCACCTACCCTAATGAGTTTATTGTAGTAAAACTGCATTTACTAATTTTTCCTAATTTATTTATAACACTATTTACAACGATTATTCACTAAAACATTTACTATTTCAATTTATTTCTACTATGGCTATCTATCAGCGAACTCTGGAACTGTAACGCTCTCCATTCTGCCTGTCCCGCTTATATACTCCCAAGCAGTTTCCATTGACGGTTCTCGAACATTCAGGAGTATCTTTCGAATGTGGCTGGAGCATTGCAGAGGCCGAATGGCATAACTGTAAAAAGCCATAATCCGGAGCCGATGGTAAAAGCTGTCTTTTCTCGATCTTCCTGGGCCAGTTCTACCTGCCAGTATCCGCTCTTCAAATCTAAGGTCGAGAAAATCGTAGATCCAGCCAGCGTGTCTAGCGTGTCGTCTATCCTTGGGAGAGGGTAGCTGTCCTTTTTCGTCACGTTGTTTAGTTGACGGTAGTCTACGCAAAACCGTGTTGATCCATCTTTCTTCTTCACCAACACGACTGGAGAGGACCAGGGACTGTCGGATGGCTCGATGACTCCGTCTTTCTCCATGTCGCAGACTATTTTGTCAGCCTCCTCCTTTTTGGCTAGAGGAAGTCTTCTGGCTGATTGCCTGATTGGTCGGGCATTTCCAGTATCTATCTTGTGCTGAACCACCTTTGTTCTACCTCCTTTGCCTACTCCGGTATCGAAGATTTCCTGATACTCCCTGACTAGTTCCCTCAGTTTGGTCTTTTGTGCTGGCCCCATGTCCTTGGACGAAATAGCAACCAACTTCTCCAATTCTGTTGGCATGTTACTGGCTTGGCTAACAGTGCCGCGTACACTCCTAATCACAGAGGAAATTGACGAGCAGTGCCCCAAAATTGTTCCCTTCTTCAAGGTCACCGGGTAATAATTGACATTCATTACCCTTACTGGCACAAATTTATCAGTACGCAACAAGGTTTTTCCTAGTGCAATTCCTCGTCCAATTTTCTCATCATGTAGCTTGGGCTCGAACATCACCACGTTTCCACTGCTCGCACCTCCATCCAGGCGAGCCTCCAAAATGGTTTCAGCCCTCTCCGGTACGCTTACGTCTTCAGCCAGCAGAACTCGAACCATTTCTTCATTTCTCCCATGAAGTATCAGCTCTTCTCCGTTCACACGAAGGACGCCGTCTTTAAAATTCACCTCTAGAATTCATGATGTCCATTCCAATTATTACATAGTCTTCGATATCCGCTACTAGAGCCCGGTGTTTCACTGTAGTATTGCCCAAAGTCAGTTCAATTGGAAGTTCACCATACACAGTTGCCGGCTCTCCTGTTGCTGTGCGTAGCTTCCAATTCGACGATTCAATTCTTGCCGGTGTTTTGGCAAAAGTAGGTCCAAAGATTGTCCTAGTCGCACCCGTATCAAGGAGCATGGTGCGAGGCTCGTTGTTAATGAGACCGTCTACAAAGACACCTTTGTCTTGTCTTTGAAGTACAGCGACATATGCATTGTTAACTGGGGCTTGTTGGATACGGGCTGACGATTGCTCCTTCTTGACCTTCATCGTTGATGTCGATTTTTTCAATGTTGGACATTTGCTACGCACGTGCCCAAGTTCTCTACAATTTCGGCATCGTATCAGTCTTCTCTCGGGCACAACTTCCTTCAGCAATTTTCGCATCACAGCTTCGATATTAGCGGGCTCCTGTGGCTGTGGATCTTCCTCGATCATCCGGACTCTACTCTGGCTTTTGCAGGATTGCTTTGCTGCTTCGAATTCCAGAGCGCGTGCCAATGCATCCATGAGATGTGCGGGGCGAGCTAGTGTTAGGGCTTGCCGGGTTTCCTGGTCACGAAGTCCATCCAAAACTGCCTGGACCGCTAGTCGCTCCATTACATTTTCCGGTGTAGCTGGGTACGCAAGACGAACCAAGCGTGCAATATCTGCTTCAAATTCTTGCAACGATTCGCTTGATTTCTGGCATCGATTCTTCAGCTGTGAGTGATATACGTGTTCAAGGTGGGCTTGGCTTGACGAAGTTCCAAGTGTTTTACCAGCTGTTCATAGTCTTCCTGTTGTTGGGCGGTGAGCGTTTGTAAAATATTTGTTGCTTCGCCACGCAATGCCAGTGTCAATGCTAAAGCTTTTTCCCCAGCATTCCATCCATTTGCTTTGGCAGCAGCTTCGAATTGTCGGTGGTAGTTTGACCATGGAGTATTTCCGTCGAACTGAGGCGGTTTCAATGAGAGCTTTCCTGGTTCCGAACTGACCTTGAAATCTTTGATGTCTTTTTGAACTTCCTCCAAGTTGGTACTCAGATCCGGCATTGAATTTCTGTTGGAAATTTCTGGAATGTGCACAGAATCCATTCGCTTTTCTAGCTCACTAAATTTTTCCTTTATCTCATCGTGGAGCGTTTCCTTAATTTTTTTCATTTCTTCTTCCATTTCGTCTTTGATTTTCTCCATCTCTGTTTCAACAGTTCCCATTCTTTCTTCCAACCGATTCGCCACACTGCAAACTTCTTCTTTCAAGCTTCTCGAATTTTCTAGAAGCTCTTCTCTCAAATTCTCCGAGCTTTCTAGAAGCTTCACTTCTGAATTTTTCGAATTTTCGTGAAGCTTTTCTTCTAGATTTTTCGAAAGTTCTTCTTTCAGAGTATTCGAATTTTCTAGAAGTTCTTCTTTCAGGCTGACAGAATTTTCTAGAAGCTTTTCCTCCAGACTCTTTGAATTTTGAAGAAATTTATCTTCCAGACTCACCGAATTTTGTTGAAGTTCCTCCTTCAATCTATTCGAATTTTCCAGAAATTTATCTTCCAAGTTTATCGAAGTTTGTTGGAGTTCGTCTTTCAGAGACTTAGTAGTTTCTTCGAGTTTATTCATTATGGAACTCAAATCAATTCCAGAAACTTCGAATAAGAACGTTTCGGGGTCTTCTCCTTCTTCAATCAGTCCATCTGCAAGTCTTTTCTGGAGTAAGGCTTTTTTTCCAGTTGTTTCTAACTCCCGCTCCTCTAACTCTTGCTTCAATTCACTTACTTTTAGCTCAACCAGGTGAACTCTCCTCGGAAACATTTTGTCTTTTATCGTTTTTAACTGGAATATCAGTCTATTATTTATTTCACACAAAAAGTTTTCAGTTTATTGTCCCGCGACGCCCAAAACTGTCCACTTTGCACTCAAATGTTCAACGGGTCACTAACTGTCTACTAGGCGCGATAAATGTCTATCAGTTTTTCAACGGTGAACACTTTAATACTTATTTATTTTAAACATCACACTTCTGACGCCAAATGTAGTAAAACTGCATTTACTAATTTTTCCTAATTTATTTATAACACTATTTACAACGCTTATTCACTAAAACATTTACTATTTCAATTCATTTCTACTATGGCTATCTATCAGCGAACTCTGGAACTGTAACTCTCTCCATTCTGCCTGTCCCGCTTATATACTCCCAAGCAGTTTCCATTGACGGCTCTCGAACATTCAGGAGTATAGAACATTTCGTCTAGATGGCTCTTCGAATAGTATCGAACAATCGATTATTCCAGCTTGTTCTCGGCGATGCGTACGCCAGCAGATATGCAGCTGTAGTTGAACGAGGGTGCATAATTAATAAGATCAGGGCCGGTCTCGAAATCGTTACATTATTATTATCCATAAATGGTTGTAAGGAAAGTAAATGGCTTTTCTTAGGAATAACTTTGTTATTAGATAATTGTGTATATTCTATTGGAAATGATTGTCGCTGAGACAAAATCATCAATGACAAAAATGAATCATTCAATTCGGATACAGTTAACTTTTTTAAACTTGAAAACCTCTCAAAAATTGATAAATCTAATTGAAACACCACTGAACATATAGATTTTTGTTCTGGCATTTCTTGTATTTCGCAATCGAGTGTTGAATTAGGCCATTGTGTTTCATCACATTTTAGCTACTCAGGGCCGTACCACCATAACTGAGAATTGAGAATATCATTTGAATCAATGCCGCGAGTTAAAAGGTCTGCAGGATTATCTTCAGAACGTATATGTCGCCAATCTTTTGGATCCGTTAGAGTTTGAATATTACCTACTCGATTTGCTACAAACGACTTCCATATATTTGCCGAAGCTTTAATCCAACCCAAAGTAATTGTTGAATCGCTCCAAAAATATTTACGAGTTATAGGCAAAGAAATTGCATTCAATACAGTATCGCTCAAAGATGCTAGTAGATTGGCGGCACATAACTCCAATCTTGGCAATGTAATTTGTTTAATCGGAGCAACTCTTGTTTTAGCAGTTAATAAGTGTGAAAAAAGCTTTCCATTATCATCTTCACATCTCAAATAAATGCAAGCACCATGCGCACTCTCCGACGAATCTGAAAAGCCGTGAAGTTCTATAGCTATTGTACCTTCTGCTAGTACAAATCTGGGAATCTTCAATTCATTGAGCCCTTGTAAATCATTTTTGAACATAACCCAATTGCTATAAATATTTTGGGGCACTGCTTCGTCCCATGTGATGCCAGACTGCCACAAATTTTGTAGAATAATTTTTGATCTTATTGTTACAGGTGTTAGTAAAACTAATGGGTCAAAGATCTGAGAAGAAACCGATATAATTACCCTCTTTGTGACAATATCTGAAGAAGCTAAGTTTATAATGAACTGAATGGTATCTTTATGGGAGTTCCAGAAAACACCCAACGTTTTATTGTTTTGATCATCATTTAAATATAAGTTGCTTACATTGGAATTGTCATGTATTTCGAAAGTTTTAAATAACTCGGAGTTATTGGTCAACCATTTTCTCAAATTGAAACCTGCTGATTGTAAAATATGAGAAACGTCATTGCGAATACTAGAAAGCTCGTCTAAGGAATTACAACCCGTTAATAAGTCGTCCATATAAAAATCTTTTCTGATATCATCAGCAGCTTTGGGAAATGCTAGTTCGTGATCATTTGCTAATTGTACCAGACATCGGGTAGCTAAAAATGGGGCGGAAGTTGTTCCGTAGGTAACTGTATTTAATTGAACAATTTACCTCTGAAGTGGGGCATTCTCTCCATAATATTCTCTGTAGAGATCGTTGCTTCTTGTCAATCGAAATTTGCCTGTACATTTTGGCAATATCTGCGCTTATAACAAATTGATGACATCGAAATCTTAATAAAATTGAAAATAAATCAGATTGCACGGTGAGTCCGGTGTACTGCGCATCATTTAATGAAATACCACTAGTAGTTTTTGCACTGGCATCAAAAACTACACGGCATTTTGTAGTTATAGAACACTCTCTAATCACTGCGTGGTGTGGTAAATAATAGATTAAATTTTCTGTAGCCATGTTTTCATTTACTTTTGTCATATGATTAAGTCTTTCATACTCTTGCATAAACTCAATGTATTCTTTTTTCAACTCACAGTTTCTATTGAATTTTCTTTCTAGTGAATAAAATCTTTTGAGAGCATTATCTCGAGAATCGCCTAAATAATCGATTTTTTCATTGAACGGCATCTTTACAATAAATCTACCATCCACATCACGTTGAGTATTTTTTATAAAATCGTCTTCACATAATTTTTCAGTAGGATTTAAAACACACGAAGAATCGAAATTCTCTAATTGCCAAAATTTATTTAATTGCTCACTTATTGTTTTTTCAAAATTTTCATTTTCAACTAATGAATGGCATGATATAGATAGACATGAATTAGACACCATTATATTCCCAGAAATGATCCAACCTAATAATGTCTTTTGCAATACTGGCATATTTTTTCCTAATCGAATTTGTCCCACAGAAAGTAATTGCCAAAAAATATTACAGCCTAGCAAAATATCGATTTCTCTGCTTTTATAAAATTCTCTGTCAGCAAGTTGAATATTTGGCGGAATTTTTAATAATGATTTATCTATAGTGACAATTGGCAAACTCTCAGTAATTTTATTCAACACCAAAAAAGATAGCTCTGCTTTAAAATTTGAATTGAATGAAGCTATTTCAGCAGTAGTTTTATTTTTTATTGTTGATATTGTTTTGCCTACACCTTTGATAGCCAAACTGTAATCGATTTTATATAACTTCAATTTATCGCATAAATTTTCAGTTATAAAATTACTCTGTAAGCCGTTATCTAGTAAAGCGCGAGCAGTATGATATATACCATACCTATCTTTTATTTCCAGCATAGCAGTAGCGAGAATAATTTGTGACGGTATGGCTGAATCAATTACATGAGAAGTTACAGTTTGCTGTGACTCACTATTGTTATTATTATCATTGTTGCTATTGCTCTGAGAAGATTGTATTTGATTGCAATCAATATGTAACAATGTATTGTGTTTTCGTGAGCATTTTTTGCACCCAGAATAAGTACAATTTTTTGATAAATGGCCTGGCCTCAAACAATTTATGCATAATTTTTTATTGAATACTTGTTGACTGCGCTCATGAACTGGAAACTTCAAAAGCTCTCCACACTCGAAGACTGCATGTTCATTTTTACAGAAATAGCATTTAGGTTTATTCATGGCTGTATGAGAAGTTGAAATGTTTTTGTTGTGTCTTATTTTTTGTAAATTTTTAGAATTTAGTTTTACCTTGTCATTATTTTGATCCCCCTTGTATTCAAGTTTCTTCAATAAAGTCATTCTGTTAATTAGAAAGTTTCCCATATCTTCCATAGTTGGCGTTTTTCCCGAAATTTTAAAAGATTCCCATTCTTTTCGAGTATGAATATCAAATTTTGTTGTTAAAATATAGATCAATATTGTGTCTACTGATGGTTCTCCAAAACTTTGTAATGCCCTTAGATTTTTTGTGGTATTCAGATATAGATTTCTCAAATTGTTATGGCATTCTTTATCCATTGGTGGTTGCTCAAAAATTGCCTTTACATGATTGAAAATAATCAAATTATTGTTCTCATAATATTGACAAATTATATTCCAAGCTACTGTATAATTTGCATCTGTTTTTTGAATACCTTTCAATAACTCCTCTGCTTCACCTTGCAGATTGCAAATAATGAAATTTATCAATATTACTCAAATGAGTTTTATTGTGTATCATATCGATAAAAACATCACGGAACTCCAACCAATTATCTATGACACCATCAAAAATAGGTAACCTAATAGTGGGAAATCTAATATCATATGTGGTTTTTTGAACCTGTGGTTGAACTGAATTTTCTTGAAATTGATTATTACTGACCATATTGGAAACGTTACCTGGATCTGGAAAGATTTCCTTCCTGGCGGGATCAACACTAGTAGAAGCTGCTGCTGTACGTAAATTGTCAATATGGCTACTACGTGTGGAATGTCTAGTAGAGCTTGAGCTGTCAGAACGAGCAAATGAATTTGAATTTACTTGTAGTATTTTTCTAAGTTTACCAACATTTTCATAATAATTGTTTTCAAATTCTTCCCTTTCATCTTCTTCTAATGATAGCAAGTCTGAATTGTCAATAAGTGAAATTTCAATCTCATTCTGAATGTTCTCGAACTCTTCTAAAATTGGTTCTAATTTCTCTAATGTAAGAGCTATAGTATTTGTTACAGAAGTATCTTTTAGTATAAAATTATTATTGAATTCAAGTGCATCGATGAACTTTTTAGCTCGAGTAACTTTACTTTTGAATTGTCCTCTTTTAAATTTCAATAATTTCAATTGTTCCTCCATAGTTTATGGTTACGAAAACACGAGTGAGAGTATATGCTAATTCGTAAGAAATTGTAATTATTCAGATTGCTGAATTGATTTATAGTAAATAGTTCTTCAATTGAAGTATATTGAAGGAATCTTATGGATTGGAAAAGACTTAAAGGAATGGTAATAGGGATGAGGTGTATATTGGTATCGGCGATTGAAAATAGAGTTTTGTAATTGGAAATTTTATTATTTTTACAATTCTTTCTGTCATTCATCTAACAAGTACGATTCCTTGGTTACCAAGGTATATGGTATATACAGGATCTTAACACACTGCGGCACTGAACAACATTTCTTTGACTTACTAGTCCTATCAAAGCTATGCTTTCTGCATCAAATCAAAAAAATCGAACCAAATATAAAACGACAAAGAAATCATCAACAATTTAATAACATTATATCTTATGGCAGAATGTTTGTTTTCCTGGAGTTTGACGTACACATTTCAAAATGTAGATGTCGTAGACCCCGAATAGTAATTCCTTTCATTCTCCTGATTGCAACAATAACATTCGTATTCTGTATTTTAATAGGGAAATTTACGTTTAACAAGATTGGCCTTTCTGAGGTACACTGTAACAGGACTCGATTGTGCGAACGTCATTAACTCCTAGGGCAACAATGACTTTCTCTACTATCTCAATAACGTTCCCTCATTTTTGGATTCGGGAATTCCATTAATGATTATATATTACTTCTCATCTGTTGTTCTAAGGCTATTAACATTTGATTTCAGCAAATCGAATTCAGATGAGTTCTGCGAGACTTTATTTTTTATCTTGGGAATAGATTTGACTATCGAACCGAACTCTTCCATTTTATGGGAAAAATCATCAATTTTTGCTCCATAATACTCCATGGAGGCAACTATATCGCTTTGTTTTGATATTCTAGATATCAGACATTATCAAGTTTAGTATCTTAATACATGTCTCACATTTAGAGGAAAGACCCGAACATTTTGTCCACACAATTGATGGAATACTTTTTTACATCCAATACATTGAACCATTGGGGTATCCCTGTTGACACTTCTGGTGCATATCTTGCACGCACTTTTCGAGACACTCATCGCAAAAACGCTGCTGATAAGAGAGAAAACAAAAAGTAGGACGTTTTCTGTATTTCAACAGCACTCGAATATTGAGAGTTATTGCTTTGAAATTATGATAAATTGAAATATTGATAATTGGAATTTATTCACCAATGAACAATATTTTCGTTGAAGCAAAGCTCTCGCTCAAAACAAACTACAGGAACCACCGATAAACTGCAGAACTCAAGAGCGACACAACAGCCTAGCACGCTAGACTATTACAATTAGAATGTGATAATAATTATGAAATCATTCCACAGGAGATTGCGAACATTTTGAAAGGAAATTAAATTTAAAATATTAGATTGAAAAAGTCACATTTGTGAGAAATAATGTAAAACACTTCCAGTTCATCACCCACTGAACATGATACATTACATAAGCTAGGTAAAATATTCATGACAGTTAACATATGCAACTTCTAAAGCAACTTCCAAACAAAATTTACGGGTAGATTTTTATCAAGTTGTTAGAGTAACATTTCATTATCTACTTGGAAAAAGGTAATGGCAATACTAATTTGAATTTCGCGCGAATTCTCAACATACGCGATGCGGTTGGTTTAGTAGATTGATTTGATAATCGATGTCAATGGCGTCACCGATGCTGTGTGCTGTGCTGAATGAAATCACCCCTTTTATTATCCTGTTTGTGGTCAGAACAAATAAACAGATAGAAACCAGATGGGACAAGGCATTGTCGGGCTGCAGGAGATGGGCCATAAGGAATAAAATACAATACAACCAAGATGCATAGAAACCCTGGTGTGATCACTTATACCTGTGATACCGACATACAAAAGTGTTGATGTACGGCGTACTTGATTCATGTTATTTTTATTGCATAGTTACCGTTTCACTTCTTTAGCACAGATGGCGGCAAAATTACAGATTAATGTTATCATTGACGATTGGACAAGCGACAAGTGTCATGTCAACATTCAAAAACAATCAAATGACAAACCGTGGAATGTTGGAAACTTGGCTATTTTCGACTTCTGCGCCATCCATCGACAAATGAAGCCAACGGTATCAATGCAATTACAGTATCAACAACTTTGGTAGAAACAAAATCGAATATGTGATCGCACCAGGGTTTCTATGCATCTTGAATACAACCAACAGAAGTCAGATACAATGTATACCACACAACCACACGGACAATATAGTAATATACCTAGAAGCAGCAAGGATCGAACTAGACCGACACTACAGAGGCGGACAGTGTTGGGATTTTGGGACTATGGCTTTGTACTAAATCACCGAACCAAAATGTACCAGATTGTACTATACTTGGCGGGAGATTCTAAAGTTTTAATTTTATGAGCGGTAATTTTCTGGAAATACTTAGTTTTAAACTGTTTGAATTAAAACACAATTATGAGATGAAATCATTTTTTATTAACAGAAAAATTAATAAAATACGAAAGTAAAATCAGAAATAATAACGGTAGATTGAACTAATAACATAACAAATAAAATGATAAACTCTGAGTTCAATTTGAAAAACATACTTCCAACAAATAAAATATCAAATTAGAAAGTATATAAATATCACAGAATAAAAACTCAACTGAAAAATAAACTCTTGTTAGGAAATGTAGAAAGAAGCAAAACACTGACACATGGCTAACTACATTAGGCTGGCATAATATGAACTCGACTTTACCACTTTACTGCCTTCTCCCACCGCGTAAGGCGCTTAAACAATGACAAAAACAATTGAATCATCATCATTATTTATTATTAATTATTAATCATTATTTATTATTATTATTAATTATTAGGCAACCACTTTGTAATAGAATATAGCCAATTATCGGTTTGTTGTACTAACGTATTTTTGCAATGCAAATGTACCAGATTTAGTACGATTGTATTAGCATTCTGGAGGCGGTTCCAGATCGCTCATAAGGGGGGGCAATAGATCTCTTGCGTCTAGACTTCAACGCCATCCCAGCGGCAGAATGTTGCAAAATTTTTTGACAAATCGAATATAAGTAGTAGCATTGAAATACATGTAGAGTTTTATGCAAAAAGAGTAATTATTTTAATTATTAAGATATAATAATGTCAGCAGATAGAAAAAATTGAATTGTGGGCATGACGTGTTGTGTTCTGGGGTGTAATAACACGAGCGGTAGAAATCCAGAGATTAAGTTTTATTCTTTTCCTTCCGCTATAGCATTTTTCTTTTTCTCACCCAGTATATTTAAATAAAATTTCAAAATGCTATTTATACCTATATAGCACAACCTGTGTCTAGCATGACGCAAGAATATTTCATTTGCATTGTCGGTGATCAGTATGATTATTTCTTTCGTCTATTAAATATCAGTCATCAACCAATCATACGTCTGTTTCCTGTTTGACAGGACCAATCAACACGCTCTATTAGCGACTATTTACATGATGCACACTAGTCACCGACTATTCAGCATGATACTCATATCAAGGAGCCTGAGCATCTGACAGTACTCTAAATAAATACATATTAAACGTCAAATAGAATCAATCGTGTTAAAGCTGAATAATTATTTGAAAATGAATCGGTTTGGAAAAATCAAAAACGATGAGATATCGAGGCTACAATACCTGACAATACAGTGTCATTCATATGACAGATATGAAGAAATGGATTCAAGAAATAATCTTCATAAATATAACACGACCTTGATTAATTGTCGACTATTTTATTGCTGCTAAATTTCTCTTGTATTTATTAATTTTACTCGACATTATTTTGGCATTAATAATCAGAGATGAAAGCCCTCGAGCTTCGCTCTCGGGCTCTCATCAGATTATTAATGCCAAAATAATGTCTCGTTAAATTATTATAAAATACAGTCGAAATTTAGATGCAATAAAAATAGTCGACTATTTATCAAGGTCTTGTTATATTACCCTTGATTATTTATTCCAGTTATTGATACAATGGTTTTTATTTATTTTATTTCTGGAAATATTCAAGTAAATTTTGACGTGTCAAAATTTAAATGATATTCCACAGGACTCATTTAATATTATTCATTTTCAAGTTTTCATTAAAACTTTGAAAAGGTTCATAATATCCTGAAATAAAATTAGCTATCATTTTCACCCACTGTATATTAATTTTACCATTACCTGTTCGTTCAGCGACCAAGGTTTTCCATCAAAACTATACTATTCTGAAAAATACACATAAGTGTTACAATGTATCATAGTCCTGAACTGAACAACAAGTACCTTGAGTTTGATTCTGTAAACAAATAAAAATCGTTTAGTATTATTGATTCATTGTGCAATCATATTAATGTCACCGAAATGAATAATATTGTACGTACCTAGGTGTTATTTCTTTGTATTATGTTTATGGTTTTTACAAAAATATTTGTTAATAATTTCAGCGGCATTAGATCATATTTCGAGATGGTATTGTTTTCATTTTCAAGAGTATAGGTTAACCTGGTGGATGGCTGGTGACATTCAGACTTTGGACACTTATCAGCTGTTCCAGCGAATATAGCGCCGATTATATCCGCGTTTCGTCCTCGGGATCATCTACTATGGTAGTACAGCTTTATCGTGCTAATGGCCACAAAGTACAAAGAAAAGAAAAAGAGAACGTATCTTCCCGGTCTCACCCCCACTCCAGCGTCCTCATAAGCTTTTTTGTGCACAAGGCAGCAAGTACGAAGCGAATGTTAAAAAATATAAAAATGGAAAATAAAAACAAGCGAGGCAGGGGAGACAGATCCCCCAGCAATGAAGACGTAATCAAGAGAATCAGAGTGTTGAAAAAACATTTCAAAAGACGTAAACATGACATGGGAGGCTCAGCATGTGGTAACCGCAGCACAAGAGGCTCGGTGCCTAGAAAACGTGACCGTAGTACGAGAGACTCGGCACCCAGACATCGTGACCGCAGTACGAGAGACTCGGCACCCAAACAACGTGGCCGCAGTACGGGGGACTCGGCACTCAGATATAAAGACGGCATCACGCATATGCGAGACCGCAACGCAGGGCCCGAATACCGGCTTCACCATTCAGACACCGAGACAGACTCTGATCATAGCTTCAGCAGTAAGACGGACAGAATAAGTGATAACAATGAATTTTCCTACAGTACTTCCTCACTGAGTGACAGCGGTAATGAGCAAGATCAGAACGAGAGGGAACCACAACCATTGGATGGGTAAGTTCTTAAACACTTAGGCACTGACCCAAATAAAAATAATCCACACTCATTTGATTTCAATTGCGAAATAGCTTCCAGATGGTCAGCTATTCTCAGTTAAGGGTTAGAATGTGGCATTAAAAAAGAATTGTGTGATAAATACCCAATTCCCAATAATTGCCAGTTACTAAAGGCACCTCTCTTAAATGGTGAAATACTGCACAGTTAAAAAAGACCAGTATCAAATTAACATGCAGGAACAACTGGGAGTTGGGTTAACAGCCATAGGAGCTGCAATAAATATTGTAATAACCAATAAAGAGTTGAGTAACATCCTCCTACCAACACTGAGTGATGCAGGCAGCATCTTAACAGACCTTCATTCACTCATGTCAACTGGAAGGAGAAAGCAAATCATACCAGCCTTATGTAAAATAGCAAAAGATGTCTCAGAATCAGTAGATAGAGACACATATTTATTTGGCTCATCATTTGGAGAAAAATGCAAAACGCGCTAGAAAAAACCAGCAAAGACTTAAAACTGGAGCAAGCACCAAGTACTAACAAACCAGGATTAAAATTAAAATATTCTCCACGCTTAACCAAGCCTTTAAACGGGTCAGGCCCGTCCCGCTACCAACAGAGGAGGCAGTGGAGACAGCAAGGGCAGGCCCCTCAGGACCGAAGGTGGAGACAACACAGGCAGACTGCGCAGGGGAGAAGGACAACCAGTTACAGGAGATAAGCCAAGTAAGATATTGTTTACAAGAGTGGCACACAATTACGACAAATAAGGTTATTTTGTCCTGGGTAAAAGGTTATAAGATACCTTTTACAAAAGCACCAAATCAAAGAGCTAAAAGATTTTACCCCTGAGATCCTCCCGATGATCTAAGGGTAGCCATAAGGGATTTGCTGAGAACAAAGGTAGTAAAAAAGTGTAAGCCTATAAGGGACCAATTTGTTTCCCCTTATTTTTTAGTGAAGAAATCTAATGGCGAAAATAGATTTGTACTTAATTTAAAATCATTAAATTCATTTCTGATTACACCACATTTTAAGATGGAGGATATACGAACAGCAATAAAATTAGTGTCTCAGGACAGTTTTATGTCTACTATTGACCTAAAGAATGCCTATTATTCAGTAAACTTCGACAACAATTCTAGAAAATACCTAAGATTTCAATTCAAAAAGAACCTATATGAATTTCAAAACCTCCCGTTTGGACTGTCCTCGGCACCATACATTTTTACAAAATTAATGAGACCTGTTAACTACTTTTTTGCGGAAAAAGAATATCGCTTGTATCATGTATTTGGATGATCTCCTATTATTCGGAAAAAATAGACTAGAGTGTGAACATAACACAGAAACAGCGATAAATTTGCTTAAACGACTGGGATTTACAATTAATCTAAAAAAGAGCCAATTAACACCATCACAGACTTGCAAATTTCTGGGGTTTATAATTGATAGTTCAGATTTAACAATAAAATTACCAGATGAAAAGAAGCATAAATGTTTAGAGTTGGTCAAAAAGATCAAGAATAAGAGAACTTGTACAATTAGATTTTTTGCACATTTTGTAGGTACCCTAATTTCAGCATGCCCTGCAGTCAAATATGTTTTTTTGTATACAAAGCGTTTTGAACAAGAAAAATACCTTGCACTCAAAAGATCCAATCAGTCCTATGATGCAAAGTTTAATATACCTGAGTCTATACATTCAGACTTAGAATGGTGGGAGAAAAACATATTAAAGGCATACAATGATATAAGAGACGATTATTTTGATCTAACAATATGCACAGATGCGTCATCTTCAGGCTGTGGAGGTTTCTGCCAGGGTGAATCAATACATGGCTAGTGGTCTGCAGAAGAGAGTAAGAGCCATATAAATTACTTAGAATTATTAAGTATACAATACTGTTTAAAATGTTTCACAAAACATGAAAGATCTATTACAGTAATGATAAGAGTTGATAATACGACGGCCCTATCCTACATTAACAGAATGGGCAGTATTCGAGTTCCTAAACTCAATAACCTAGCTAGAAAAATATGGGAGTGGTGCCAAGAACGCAATATTTGGTTACATGCATCATATATCAACACAACACAGAATATATTTGCAGACAAGGAATCACGAGTCTCACCTTCGCATACAGAGGTAGCATTACATCCCAAATATTTCAACACAATTGTGGAATTTTTTGGTATCCCTGAGATTGATTTATTTGCCTCCTACATTAATAAAAAATGTGAGAAATACTTCTCATGGAAACCGGATCCTGATTCCTATGGGGTAGATGCATTTACACGCACTTGGGAAAACTATTTTTTCTATGCATTTCCTCCGATATGCTTAATTTTAAGATGCTTAAAGAAAATAATTTCTGAGCAAGCCATAGGCATTATGGTAGTCCCAAAGTGGGAATCACAACCATGGTACCCCATATTCAACAAATTATTAATTTGTGAGCCCCTCTTTTTTGATTATACACCTGATTTAGTGTGTTTTCCTTCCAGGTTCGAGGTACCACAAGCAGTGAAAATGCCCCTGATTGTAGGAGTATTATCAGGCAAGCTTTTTTAAAGAAGAATGTACCAGTAGCAGCAATTTCAACCGTCTTAAAATCTCTGTCTAACTCAACAATCAAACAATACAATACAACATATAAACGTAATAAGTTTTTTGCAAGACGAATTAGAGTCCAAGCAAATATCATATAGTTCTTTTAATACCCACCGTTCTGCTCTCTCTCTCTCTCATACTTCCAGAACATATAGGGAAAAATTTAGAGATTCGCAGGTTTTTAAAAGGAATAACAAGAATGAGACCGGCTAGAAGAAAATACCAGTTTACATGGGATCCGCAGTTAGTGCTGGACTATCTAGTGAAGTTACACCCAAATGAAGAACTACCTCTAGAAACTCTAACAAGAAAACTAGCTACATTAATTGCCCTCATTACAGCCCACCGAATGCAGACATTGTCTCTCATCAAGGTGGAAAACATAATCATTACGCCTAATGATAACCAAATATTCATTGATGATTCAATAAAAACTACTTCCCCTAGAAATTTCCAGCCTGTCCTACACATACCATACTTTCAGGAGCGGCCAGAATTATGTGTTTCATCTTGCCTGATTCATTATATTGAACGAACAAGGGAAATAAGGTCCCCAGCACAAAATTACTTATTCTTAACATCAAGAAAACCATATCAGACAGCATCAACACAGTCAATTTCTAGATGGATAAAGCGTACCTTAGCAGAAGCAGGTATTGACACGAAAATATTTAGTGGCTATTCTACCCGCCACGCAGCAACATCGGCTGCTTTCAGAAACGGAGTCCTATTGGAAAATATTAGAAAAACGGCAGGATGGACAGACAAGTCTCAAGTGTTTGCAAGATTTTATAATCGGCCTCTAAGAAAACCGTCAAACTTCGCAGAAACCATTCTATCGTCAACCCCTAAGGCAAGGACTGACATGTGAAAAATCTTTTTTTTTCAGAATTTTTAAAATTTTTTTGTTCCTTTTCTTTTAGTGGGTAACTACTCATCAGTTGAAAAATAAATAGATAAAGCTGGGTTTTGGCACTTTATTTATTTAGATAAACCAGAAAAGTTGGAAATCTATAAACATCTACCATAGTAGATGATCCCGATGACGAAGCGCGGATATAATTGAACGATCAAACGAGCTTATTAAGTGAAGTTCGATCGCAATTATATGAAGCGCTTCGTCCGAAGGGATCATCCCCACCCAAACATAAACTCCCACGCCACCCGAAGCTTTTCTGACAGTCCTACCAGGAACATTATCGCAGTCTCCATGACCCAAAAATGTTCATTAGAAAAATCGGCCTCTGCTCTTTAAAGATATGAGGACGCTGGAGTGGGGGTGAGACCGGGAAGATACGTTCTCTTCTTCTTTTCTTTGTACTTTGTGGCCATTAGCACAATAAAGCTGTACTACCATAGTAGATGATCCCTTCGGACGAAGCGCTTCATATAATTGCGATCGAACTTCACTTAATAAGCTCGTTTGATCGTTCAATTCTAATGTTAGTTTTGTTTCATTAATTGTCAGGTTACTTGGAGTGGAATCTCGGTTCATTCAACATTCATTGGTGTTCCGTATTTGTCCCATCCGATCCTCGTGTGAATGAGAGAAACGTTATTTTAATTTTCGACTGTTGGGAACACCGATTGTCACTCCCACCTTTTTTATACAAAATGTTTTCTGGGGGAAACAGCCCTGGGATTCCGAACTTTCGATTCGATCACGAACGAACGATCAACGATTCGAACTTCAGACGACAAGAAGTAATCGTCGGGTATTCTCGGTACTTAATGGAGGTAACATGATCGTAGATCGTAGAAAATAAGAATAAATGAAAAAATGAAAAAGCATTAACGTATGTAATTGAATTTAAAATCCAGAATAAGTTTTTGGCATAGCAAACGGAAAGATGAAAATAAGTGAATTAAAAAAATGTGGACAAACCGGGAATCGAACTCAGGACCTCATGGTATGATTGGAAATTTACTGTAAATACCTACCTAAATGACATTCTTGGACGATTCGACTGTAATAATTGATTCCCAATAAAATCGTCGGGTGATTTCGGTACTCGATCAGTCAACACAATAAAATCAACATGGAACGGTAAGATGATGAATTAAACCGCATTAAACATAAAATTCTAAGTTGATAATTGACATATTCTCGATATTCTCAATATATTTTATTCAATCTGCTAGTTTTTTGTGATTTTAAATTTACATTATTAGTTGAAGGAGTCCAGAGTATTGATTGAACATTTTATTCTGTGAAGGAAATTCATTTCTTGAATGTTTGATTTTGCGCTTAATTCTACCTTGTATAGGTAGTTACCTAAGGCAAAGAATATCTACATATATTCTTTGCCTAAGGTTTCCTTGAATCTAAACAAGAGTAACAAGAGGAGAGGTATTGTACTGAAATTGCAAATGTATTAAATAAGTGCAAGTTTGTTACAACTTTCATATACCTACTCTGCAAGTTTGCTGTAACAAATTTGTAATTACTGCGCATACCTGTAGGATGCTATAAAGTAAATGTTCTATTCAGAAAACAAAAGCAAGTTATATTAGGGGCAAGTTTTCATGATAGGTAGGTGTACCTCTACCAATTCCAATCAACGTTGAAAAGATAATCGTGACCGTTGTTTATTGCTTAAGAAGTCGAAATGCATTTACAGAAGGTTTGGAAATTTCCGATTGTCTACAATTTCACTGAATTTGTTAGACAAATTGCCTGACTATTTCTGTAATCATTCATCCGCTGTTTTTGGAGCATTTAAAAAATAAAGAAATTTGTAATTGCAATAGGTATAGGTAACCTATACCATTGTTTGAATATTATTTAAACAATGCCTATACCTCTATATAATACTTTTGAAGTAGCCTATTCTTTCATTGCAGGGTATAAATTATATTACTGGCATAAAATTTAATAATGCAGTAAACCGGGATAGGTACCTATAGGTAACTGATAGGTATCTATAATAATATTAATAATTATTGTACTGCAGTTATATACACACTACTCCTATTATTATCATTATAAGATGTATCTTTAATTGTTAATGTATATCTTTGTTAGGAATCCATTCTCGCATAGTGTAGGTTCCAGTTATTCTGTTGCATTTTCTGTTGAAATTTAATTCAAAGGAATACGTACATTTGGTGCATACTTATTTGTATATCATTATACCTAGGTACCTACATTCTTCGAACTCATTAATAATATTAATATTCCCAAAAAGTATTGCATCAGTTGTAATGGTACCTTGAAATAATAATAAAAAAATTGTTAATGTTTCCGTCAACCGACTGTACCTTTACGAGCACAACCCTCAGAAATCTTCGAAAGAATTCCCCATTTTTTTCAACAGGGTAATCTATTCGCCACATAGCTATGCCCTTTTCCCCATGAAATTCATTATCAACTCCCAGTAAACTTTTGGGTTGCTCTGAAAGCCATTCTGAATAAAAAATCCCCACTGCAGAAGTATGGATCATAGGTAAATAACGGGATGGAAACAAATACACAAGCAATAATGACCACTAATAAAAAGAGCAACACATATATCAGACCAAGATAGATATACTGACGACAAGAAAATAGTTATCGTCAACTAATCGTAAAATGTAGGCAATTTGCAACACATTTACGATCGTCATATAGCCTCGGAATCATCAAAATCGTCTAGACTACACCATTGAGGCCTAATCGTCACTTCGGAATCCACTTTTCGTCAACTAATCGTCAAAATGTAGGCTATTTACAACACATATACGATCGGCGTATAGGCTCGGAATCGTCAAATTCGTGAAAACGACACGATTCATGCTCGATCGTGACTTCGGAATCCCGGCCCAGTTCCGATGATGAAGGGGGACATTTTTGATGTGGTGAAGACCATGGAGACGTCGAGGGGATCAGAGTCCCTCATAGTCTTTTTGTATCTTCAAGTTAGGGGATATGCCCCTTTTTAGTGTTTCGAAATAAACGATTTCGTCACTTATTGTTTACCCTCTGGAGTAAAGAGGTATGTACTTTTTAGTAATTCCATTAGAATGTTTTTTCTGTCTTTTTTATCACTCAACACGTGTTGAAATGGGTTATCATTTTACCTATTTCACAGGGTCTTACCGGACGGCTTGGTTCACTCCTACCGGACGGTTTCTTTCATTGTTACCGGACGGTTTTTTTCACCTTTACCGGATGTCCTAGTCCGTTCTTGCTGAATGGCCTATTTTGTTCCAGTTGGAGGGTTTTTACATTGATACCGGCGGGCCTATTTCATTCTCAGCTGAGGGCGTTTCACCTTTTTCCCTACGTCACTATGGTTCACCTGGATATTTGCTGAGATCCACAAACTGTGATGTTTCGAATCCTGTCCTGATCTGAGAAGCTGTCTGAATTCTGAATGTCTACCTATCCAGTGCTGTTCACCGTTGGATACCAGTCTGAAATTTACCATCTCCAAAGAATGATCTGAGGACAGATTATCTGAGAGAACCTCAGATAAATAGGTATTATGTATATATCATTATTTGTGAAAATTTTTTCTGTTTAACTGTATATTATTACATATCCAACAATAGGTCTGGTACCTATAGGTAACATTTTATTTGACAAACGTTTTGAAACTGATCAGATTTTATTTACATTTTTTTGGTAATCATTCTGGATACCGTTCCAGAAAATCACATGCATTTTTTGTCATTTAATCACCACTGCATATAATTGTACATAATCACTATCATTGCTCATTTATGAACAATAAAGTATCATTGGGGATTTTTGGCTATTATTTCATAATACTGTCTCAAATAATTCAGAGGTTTCTGGATTCCATGCCATCAAAAATTTAGTGGCACTCAAGGCATTTAATGTAACTATCAAAGTTTTCAATTTTAATTGTTTAAACCACGACCCAGTGCCGCCAGACGAAGAGCTGCCGTTCGCTGTTTGGCAAAAATAAAAATAGTGACAAACCGCCAAACAAGAATGGAAGCAAGACTTGCGAATGAAATGGATTAATGCAGTGAAACGTAAGACGTAAGTACGAGGTGTATTCTAAAGAGTATTCACTGAATATGAATGAATTCTTGTGTATGAATATGTTCGTTTATTAAAATTTACTATATGAAAAGCGAAGATATGTAAACACTACACTTAACGTACCTAATGGTGACGTTGACCAATAATTATTTATTCACCGAGGATGAAAATCAAAGCCTTTTCAGAAAATATCAATTGTAAAATCTGATTTCATATTCTTCTTTTCGAGTAAGGCAAGAAAAAATAAATGTCAATTACTTTTTCAGCCTGGATAATACACCGTGGCAACCTAAGAAGTCCTCCTACGAGTGTAGCGAGCACTTCAATGGTGGAAGGAAATCTAATATATCTTCTCATCCTGCTTATGTACCAACAATATTTCCTTCTTCGTACAATAAGTGTAAAATAAATTCGATTGCCTTAGCCCGATATGAAAGAGTTGAGCGAAGAAAAATTTCTAAAGGCAACGAGTTTAGCACAGAAAAAAGTTTCCAAATATGTTAGACATGCACTCATTCTTGAAAGTATTTCATATTTACAGAATTATTTGATAGTGGTCAGTTGTAGTTACTGGAGTTATTTTAAAGTGAAAATTACAAAACAAGAAAATTGACATAAATATTGCAATTTACATTTACCTTTTTTATCATACATTTCATCCTTGCAGGTGAATGCCCTCAGGAATTGAACAATACTGGAGGTGAAATTATTGTTGAAGACAGCTTGACTACGTTACAGACAACGGCAGAAGACAAGCCGATACTGCCACCAAAAACGTTTCACACAATAGCAGTTCAAACCGACGAATCACTGCTCGATGAATCACCTGTGAAATTTAATTATTTCATGTGCAACAGAGAAACTTCTGGTTTTACCAGCACTGCAGAGGTATCCCTTGCCTCTAGAAAGCTTATAATAACTATACGCCTATAATAACTCACAAGGATTTCACGGCTTTTCTAGCATACACAGTAATGAAAAATTAAATTTTTTGTCTGGGGTGACTTTTGAAGTGTTTAATTTGCTTTTAAAAGTGTTGCCAAATTCAAAGTCCATGAAAATAAGCAGAAAAAATAAGTTACTGATATTTTTAATGAAAATGAAGCTTGAATTAACATTTGCAAGTCTCTCTATTATTTTTGATGTACACCAAACATCAATATCGCACATTTTTGTCTGTTTTGGAATCATTATATATAGGGCTGCAAGACTTTGTACGGTGGCCTTCTCGTCATGTATAGTAGAACACTTATTGCCAGAAGCATTTAAGAAAAATTATCCAAAATGCCGTGCTATTATAGATTGCAGCGAAATACGAATAGAGCATCCCTCATAACAAGTTCAAACATATTCGAATTGCAAATCATCCCAGACCGTTAAAATTTCTCATTGCATGTACACCAGATGGTTATATAAGTTTCGTGTCACATTGTTACAGCAAGTGCAAGTGATGGATTTATCACAGTCGATTCAGGTTTTTTAGATCTTATAGAACCAGGTGACGTTATCATGGCTGATAAGGGTTTTCCATCTATTAGAACGGATGTCGAAAATAAAAATGCTGTTTTTGTCATGCCTCCATTCGCATTTAGCGAACAATTTGCCCAAGATGAAATGGGCACAACATATAAAATCGCTTCGATACGAATCCATATCGAAAGCTGCATTCAAAGAGTGAAATTGTTTAGGATATCTCACTTTCTTCCGAGTTCTTCTCGAGTTAGTACCATATTGTGACAAAATTGTATATATTTGTTGTGCTTTAGTTAATTTGCAACCTCCAATAATAAAATATTAATATATTTTCCCAATATATCAATAGATACATGAGGAACATATTAGACTAGCATTCTTGTTGTATGTTATGATCTGATGACTATAATATGTAATTTGATATTGTAAATTCTTATTCTTTCAATCTATGTGGATTTAATTATAATAATTGGACTTGACAGCTTTTGTAACTTTGAAAAGAAGGTGCATAAGGATAAACAGTTTATTGTATGAATTCGTTTTTTTTATTGCCACTTATTCAGTTTTTCCAAACAATGGAGCGTAAAACAACTGTGAACCGTGTTAAGAGCGGCTTTACATTATGCAATTTTCATGCAATTTTTGTGCAATGCAAGACTAAATTTTACATTGCGCTTGCGCCCATGCAAGTTTCGTGCAAGCCCAAAAAATTTCGACTGGTTGAATTTTTAACGCCATTCGTGAGCAATTCTAGTGAGTTTTCTGGTAAGAAATTCAATGCCAATAGCACACTAAAGTACCTATAGTTATTGTTTTTCGAATGTCTCCTAACCTTCAACTCCAACTTAAAAAAGAAATAGAAAATTTGTCACAAGCGTTAGTGATAGGTGGAATATCATTTTTCGAATTTCAGTAAAGTACAAACCAACAAAATATCAAAATATTTTATTGAGGTTAGATTTTCTCGAAATATATTATGTTGGTATAAACTGCTGGCAACACAACAATAATTGCATAAATGTAAGACACAATTTCTAAATTGGCTTGCAATACCTGTCTTGCATTGCAAATGCATTGCATAAATGTAAAGCTGCTCTAAGAAATGTAAGTAACACTTCAAATTTTTTTTATAAAAAATGTATTTTTACTTAATAAATAGACTTTATTGAAAATCTTGAAGTTTTATAATTATCACATTCATTGTACAATTGCATCTTGCACAGCGTTTTTACTCAATAAAAGCTGAGACAAAAAGTCGTTGCAAAAAATGTATCATTTTTGGTCTGGCTTCACGCAAAAATTCATCAGACCGACTAACAAGTACAACTTCGCTTCCATTTGGTGAGTAAACATACCAATAACAATACGTTGCATTTGTGACGTACAATTGAATTTGACGATAATATTCGTGGTTTACTTTCAGTTGAAAAACTCCTTCGTGTCCAATAATCAAATAATTAACATTGAAAGAATTTTTTGTGGAATCATATACAGGAACTTTGCGACAAGTATAAGGACACCTAATTTCAAGAATTAATAAGCTTTTCACACCCCTATCATCTTCCATAACAATAACTCCGTCAGGGGAGCAACACAGCCACGGTTGTGACAACTTTATGACAACTCCCAACTTGAATAAATTACATTTGTCACGCAATAACTTTTGGAATTCCGAAAAAGCAATTTATTCTTTTTGTTGTCCATACCAGGTCGCGTCATTGAAATAATTAGGAGAAACGATTTTGATGCGGACAGTCTACATTCTCGTACATTAAACCACAACAAACATTGTAACTGTTCAACAGTTAAATTTACAATTTGAACTATTCTATCTTTGTCCACAACAACTTTTTCTTCATAAAACTTGTATATATTATCAGGAACTACGTTTTCATTCGTGTACACGTCGTTCAGTAATTCCAAACTATGCATTATATCCATAACAGAATCAATATCACTATACAAATAATTTTTAACATTTTCGCCAACTGAATATTGAACCGTTTCACGGGCAATTAATTCAAATTCTGATAGTAATTCGGCATCGAGAATTCTTCGAAATGAACAATTAATATTGCGCACTTCTACGAAAGAAAGTTTGTACGGCTTGGCTTGTTTCGAAATTGGCTGTAGTTTTATTGATTTAAAGTTCTGTATTTTAGCACCTTTTTTGTATTTTTCTCTCTGTGGCTGTTTTCCCCATTGTTTTTGAAAATCTGTTTTCGAACTTGAACTTTGCGGTGAATTAATATAGCAAAGTACCGCTATTGCATGTTTGCAATTTCCTGCGACTCCCGCTCTACAGGAACATTAACTTTTCGATTTTTATCTACCTGTAAAACATAACACGGAAAGTTACTTCAAGACTGCTCGTCATAGTAAATTTTTCGACGCACTTCTATTGAAACCAAATACGGTGGTTTGGTAACATTCTTTGCGGGATTACGTTTGCCTCTTATCACAGAAAATGTTTCATTAGGAGATTAACTTTCCAAAACATACACATGATTCCTTTCAAATAATTTCATACCCTTACTTTTTACAGAACCATGAACTGAAATCTCGTTCACGAGAACAAAACCGAAATATATAAATTTATTCATTTTCAAACTATTACAAACAATTTGAATTTTTGAATGTCAAGAAATTTTGCTACATTCCGCCGCCGTGATGGCGCTGCAATCTAGACGAAAGTTCCGTATTAGCTAGAGTTGGGGTTTAAAGTGACATAACAAGAGGTGCTGACGTAGAACCCATTGATGGGAGACGTGTCAATATTGCTCTCATGGGGGGGGGGGCAATTGCTGAAACATCATTACATTACAACTCACTACACCTCAAAATGTAAAACAACTAGTTGACGACGGCAAATTTGTTATCTGTGTTTTAGACAAGAGCATTCTAATATGCAAACTAAAATACTATCGAATTGGAGGTGGAGAAATGGATTGAAGATTTCCTCTCCTTTTAGGCCAATCAGTTTCTGATCAATTGACAAATAATGACATAGGGGAGCATTTTGGGTCCATTGCTGTTCATCATCTATGTGATATCAATTATATTGATGAAAGTGACTTTTTCAATCTTTTCACAGATGACACTCTAGTCGCATGTTACGGAACCGACCCTGATTAAATTCAATGGTAATAATAAATTGAAACTGAATGAAAAAAAAAACAAGGGTACGATTTTGTGTAATAAACACAAATTACAAAACATTAATTATTACAATCTACATTTGGAAATTGAAAATGATAATATCAAATGGGTGAGCGAGTTTAAATACCTGGGATTCATAGTTGATGACACCTTGTCATTGACGGGCCACTGTGAATATATCTGTAAGATAATTTCAAAAAATATATTTTATTTGCAAAAATTGCTGCCATTTCGTCTCTCCAGAGTAGGATAATGGTTTAAAAAACAATAACTCAACCACATATAGACTTCTGCCAAACAATAAAATATATTTTTACTTTGACATTACTCTACCTGATGAATAAAAACGAGTTGCAGAAATTACAAAAATTTCGAAACCGAGGTATGAGAATTATATTGAGATACCAATCAAAACTATGTTGGAAATACTTTATTGGAAACTGTGTTGAAAGCAGACTGTACTTCATGGCCATGGTCTTCATTTCAAAAATTACTAAAAACTTATAACCCGATTATCTAGACTCTTTCGTGACTTATAAAAACGAGATACATAACACAAGCACAAATAACTTTCATATTCCTAGAACACGTTTGGAAAGTAGTAAAAAATCTTTGTTTATGAAAGGATTGGATGACTTCAATAAACTACCCACTGAAATCAAAAATGTCCCTTCCGATTTTCAAAAACCAACTGAGAACGCTAATTCATCCATCAAATCAGAGGAATATATAATCATACAACTAATCATATGTGAACTCTACCTATTGTTTTCTTTAATTAATTAATTAATTTACTTTTTTTCCATTTTATTATATTCTTAATTTATGTTATTGGTACAATCATTTTATCTTTTTTATGTATATATGTTCAATTGATGTATGAGTAGGTGTGAGGGTGTGGGTGTTCGTGAGTAAGTGGTAAAATCATTTTTAGTTATATTAATTTCAAGGAGAGATTTATAGATAAATAGTGTAGGAAGGGGCATTATTCTCAGTTTTAGCTTCAACACAAAAAATGAATCACGATACAATATTATTTTGACCGTTTTTATTTCCAATAAAAGGCACTGATTACAGAAAATGCATATAAATATTGTTAGTTGAAAGGTAATTATTAGTAAATATATTATAAGAAAAACAAAATATAACAAAAATACTCAGGTTTTGAGGCAGCTACTATATAATTGAAAGATGAACTGAATGAGGCCTGATATACTAAAATACACAAGTATTTACATTATTGTAGATATCCAAATAAACTATTGTATACACTGATTTTGTTGATTACTGATTCAATTAGTTACCAACTGTATAACCCTTCATATACAAATTCCAAGTGTCTGCCACTTTCATCCATAATAGACAATCAAGAATATATTTTCTGTTTGAATTACATGAATTATATTTTCCAAATATTATTAGAAATGCTACATGTTAATTCTGAGTAATTTGTTTCTTGAGGTTTTAAATGTGGATATAAGATAGAATTAATAATAATTCAAATTCAATCCGTATTGAAATGTATTGCCATTTTTATTTTCCTAAGTACTCACCACATGTTTGTGCTGCCACTTGCACGAACAGACTGAATGCTTGTTTTTTTATCAAGAACAACGTCATTACAGCTGCAAGATTCCCTGACTAGTCTAAGACATCCATTGGATTATTATCAAATACAACTGTTGATAACTGCTCGAAATGAAATATCAATTATTGGAGTATCATAGATCCCTCTATCTCAGATAAGCAGGTATTCAAAAAGTTTTTTTTATCATATACCAAAAATCTTAACTCTGGTAGATGGTAAAGGCAAGGTAATCTAAGATCTCTTTTCTACTCGAGTCAGAAAAAGACATTTAGAGGTCCATATTATTCAAAACCTGATCCATACTTATCTCAATATGACACCTTTTCATGATAAAAAATCATTAACTGTATAAAATATTTAATTTGGACAATACATGTCCCTCATGATGTCTTCTTTTAGAATCTACATAAAAACAATAGGGAGAAGTAACTTCCCCTCTAGAGTTAACTGGGTTAACCTCAGACTCCAGGAATTAACAACCAGAGAAATAGGCCCCGCTTCCTCTACCCTCACCTTTGTGACCACTTCTGCTTCGAACATTGCCCCTGTTTTGAACCGTTAGCATGGGTGGCGGCAATGACGGTATGAGTATGAAGCAGGAGGGCCGCCATGAGCACCAGGTTGTGGGGTCGAGATGAAGACTCGCATACGTATGACGACCGTGATTCCAACATAGTTACATGTTTTGAGTGTACAAATAAGCTGAGCAATGATTCTCTGTATTGTCACGAGAGCCAACATGGCGAAGATACATAACGAGACAGGCATCCTGGGCATGTCTCTATTTCCGGACAAAATCTAAGGAATTATGTATCTCGTATTCGTGGTTGAGGCTAACTCAGAGTTCCTCTTCATCCAGTTAACGAAATGGCAAATATGCCAAGTGTAAGACTTTTTCAATAGGAGGCTCATATCATACCACCAACGGAGTTCATCGAAACATTTGGAGCGTTATCTGTAAACGGGATGTGTTTTAGGAGAGCATTTCCTTCTTCCCCTCCTTCTTCATCATCATTTAATGTTTATTGCCCTCAGGGAGATTTGTGGATACGGCGGCACCACTCCAGTAACAGGAGGCATAAGGCCACCCGTTTATTCAGGATCGCCAAATGTGCCACAGTTCCTCAGAAGAGAATGATCTGAAGAATTAGGGAAGGACATCCAGCCTATAGAAGGAAGTATCCTACAAACCTGTGATTCGTTTGCAACTCGTTCGGCAAAAAGCCCAGATAAAAGCTGCGGAGACTAAATTCTCCTGCAGCAACAGTTTAAACAAGCAATCCATGTTACCTTTTGCTCAAGGGATATGAGGTCAGCTTTGGAAAATGAGAAGTTTCCACTTTATAGGATCTACTCAGTACCTTTAGGCATATACAAGACCTTAGCTTGATATAGTCTTTTTCGACCATCAAAGCAGGACGATTTTTGTCATGGAGATTTGGCTCCAGACGAGAAAACAGACATAATATCAAGATTTACACAAAAATGCAAATGCGTTTTTCTCTCTTATTTGTAGATTACACAACATTTTCTGTGAATCCAGGTCAAATATTTGACAACAAAAACGAACTCATAGTTGGATAATTCTCTGATTTGCCTTTTGCATTTAACATCATTATTATCCTAAGTATCTTCCGTTAATCTGGAAGCTGCTGGAATCAGAGGCCTCATATGACAGTGGATAGTCATGTAGGTATTCTTCTAATCATGTTCACTAGGGGCTTACCATCATTCATGCAGTTGATACCATAATTATTTTTATAGCTAATACCACCGCCGAATTCAATTATAAAAGATGACTTCAAATGCTGGTGTGAAGTAAACCACCTACCTCATTATCAACAAAAGCAGCTTTACCAGTATCCCCAGACCTACACCTATTTGCAATCAATCAACTCAGTTTCTAGATCCAGAACTAGACCTATGCCAAATGTATGTTGTGAGCAGTAATTTGAAGAATAATATTTTGGGTTTTTCACACTCAGGTCAATTTTCATAGGCACTTCCCACTAAACTAGGCACTAGTTTAACTTGTGGTATACAATGAATATCATAAGTCATAAGGAGTTGAGCTAAGGAAATTAGTAATTTTCAACTGTTCATAAAGCTGTTATAAGATTTGGAACACGGATCGTTGTGAAGGAAAACCTTTATTGAAAATATTTGCTGTTGTGATGTACCAATTTATCAAGAAGTTCTGTCAAAAATAATCCTTAACCTGATACATAAAAACGTTGGCATTGAAGGTTAATCAGTGGTAAACTGAATCTCACTATAACATAATTAAGACTTGAGCAGTGCTAACAATTATTCCATAAAATCAAATATATTCAATAGTGTTTTTTATTAGCATGGTCATCACTTATCATTCAATTTTCTTCCATACATTTCAGGAAGAAGAGGAAAAATCAGCAAAATGAATTAAGTCCTTTAAAGGGACATTCATCTAAGCAACCAATCCTTCAAATGTCGAATTTAATTCAAATGTTTTATTTTCTAAGGCCAAAAAAAATACAACTGGATAGTAGCAAGCTTTCACAACTGAGGTTTCATTCTGAATAAATACTAAACTATATTAACAAAATGCTCCACAATAAAAATAAACCAACACCCTAACAAACTAAAAAAAACTGATTTCATTTCAAATCGCTAATATGAATCTAAAAATTGTCTCACAAAACATGATCCAAATAAAAAATTTGGAGGGGTAACAGAACTCTCACATAGATAATCATATTTTCTTCAAATATATTTCTCAAGATGTGATTCAAATGAAAATTTATCATTATTACTCCTCCAAAAAGATTTGTTTGGCATATTCATTTGCCATAAATGTTACTGATCGAGTAAGAAATATATGGTGAATTAAATTTGAGAGAAAGCATGCTACATAGTAAGAAAGAGCCCTAAAGTTCATGGGACCAGAGATCAAAGATACCATCTGAAATTTTTTTAAAAATATAAGATTATACAGGGTGACCTTTTTGAAGCGGGACACCATTGTAACTTTTATAAATGTCCGAATTAAACGGAGTGTTCGGTGGATCAGCCGTCTAACGCACAGCATAGCGATAGTCGGTTCGAGCCCTATGTAGGTACAAGAAAATTTTTCTCATCTACTTTATATCGGATCGATAGGCGACCGCATGCCTTGTTGAAAGGCAAGTGTATTGTGAGTTGTCTAGATGCCAATCTCGTCTGATGCTAGCTTGGAGTGCACACCGACCACCCGAGTTGGTGCTGTAGGTTTTCCGGGTTTTCCTACAGCTGAAAAGGGAATACGCCACCAAAAATCAGTAAGTCGCCCCGGCAAATAATAATAATAGCCGTTCTCTACCCGCACAGGCTATGCCTTTGGGTACACTCAACGAGTGTTTATGAGGGAGTACTATTATTTTTTCCATATGGAATGTACCAGTCAGGCCCTGTCTCCGGAGCTCCGATACAACCGGAGGGCGCGCTGGTGTGAAATTAACCCCAGTAAACACTCCCCACGTCCGTAGGGGAGTGTTATTATTATACCGCCATAATCACGAAATAAAAGTTATTATTAATACTGAATTTGTGATACTTTCAAGTTGGTATAACAGAAATTACACAAAATAAAATAATAGAAGTTACATTATTTTAATCCATATTTCTTCGTTAGTGTACTCGCGTTGCAATAAACAACACTAATGACTCGAATAAATTTGACGGTTTTCCTCTTTTGTTTCATCATCTGTCATGAGTAAATCTTGGTTTAAAATGTTTACAATGCAAAGTGACATTCTAATGAAGCATTGTAAGTTATATTTCACAAATCGAAATGTTTTGATACGTAATTTAAATGTAAATTGTTGGGAATCAATATTTTTTATGAAATTGTGGTAACACTAATTTGAGACTATTGTAAATCTAGTGACGTAGACAGATTTCTTTAAAAAAATATTACTCAACACATTTTTGGGATTTTTGGCGATGAAATGAATTCGAAGTAGGACTTGAAGTTTTCAATTTCATTTCGAATGTATGGCACACCGCTTTCAAATGGGTCACTTTGTAGATACTATTGCACAAGAAAAAAATCTGTTACCAATTCTGATATAGGAAGTATTTTTATTGCATTTTAAAAAAATTTACAGAATACTAAAATCATTTGTTTACAGAAAAAAGACATGTTTGTTTATTTACCGGGGGCTCCACCAATCCACCAACTGCGCTTCAATATCATAGGAATATTAGGGTGAAGTTCGTGGAACTACCGTTGAATAAAAAATCATGCCTGAACTACCAGACTAAAATCGTCTGACTTTCATCTAAAGTCTCTTTCATACCCTCGCAAACTTCGCAATTTTTCTGCGAATAAAATGGCTCCCAGTCATACCGGACCATGAGTTAAATTTAGCTCGAAGTTAAAGTACATTGAAAAACCGGCCATCAGCGTAGCTAAGTGACAGATGATGTATCTAGCCCAAGAAACATTTGTAAAATATTATCAACTCGGCCCGGTGATCACGTTATACTAATTAGCATCCGATCGCTCCGCTCTGATTACACAAAACCGAACGCATCTAATATATAAAATATTTCGAAATGTTTATTGAAACAAAAGCAGTTTCAAAACGCTAATAGGGTTCATAAGTTCATTTTAAACGCAAAATTGAAGAAAAAGATTTTAGAATTCTTTTAGTTCAAAAGGATTCAAACCGCCATTATATGTGAAGTCATGTACATCTCCAATCAAATCCTATGCCATGTCAACTTCAAATTTTATTTTTGTGTAACTTTGCAGTGTCCTATCAAAGATTTTCGTATTTACTGAATAGCATTTTGAGATAAAATTTAAGTAAGTACTCAAATCGCCAACAGATCGATTGTGAATTACACTGGAGTTTTCTAACAATTCCAAATCACAATTTTTAATTCCTTTTTTGACCTGAGACGATTAAACTTCTGATTTGGTGTTGGGAACTCTAGTGACTTACTACACCAAAGAGAGCATTACACTTTTGCCGAATTCACAAAAGGTGAAGAAAGTATTAGATTGGTCAGGAGACATATTATTATATCTCTTAATGAGCGATGGTTTCTGAAAAGCACGTTTTTTATCCCAATGAAACAGAAAAATTGATGGACATTTTGGTATTCCAATGAATAGCAGCTGTACAAAAAAAAAAGAGTTTTTGGTCAAACATATAAGGAAACTCAATTATTGCTTGGTGCATGTGCTATATTTTGAGACTATCTCCACTCGCTTATTTTAATTCATTCAAAGACTGATTTTATGAAATCATGCAATCCCAGAAGAAAATGTCATGTTGCAACATCCTTTACCCTGCACTACATTCAACTTTTCAACATGTGCTTGAAGTCACAGAATGGCGCCATGGACGTTGAATTTGAAAAGTTGTTACAGTTTCAGTGACTTTCAAACCCTAAGGGGAAGTACATTATGAAAATTGTTATGCAGTTTCTGTTCACGGTTTGTTCAATCCGATTATGAATGAGTGTTTCATATAATGAATAATTTTTCAAAATATATTTCAATAAATTTAAATCACAGTGGAAACTGAAAAAATTTTAATGAATGTGTCATATTTTTCAGCAAAGGCTTTTGGTGATAACTGTCGAATATTTTTTCAGCTTAGAATAATTTTTTGGAAAAAACCATTATCAGTCTTGAATTATTGTGAAAAAATTAGATTTTTGGCAACATCTTATGGAAGCATAACTACTCATTCCTGATGAAAATTAAGGATACCGTTTTGAATAAAATATATACAAGGATATATTTAAATGGAACTACAAATTGGATAAGTAATCATTATCCAAATGGCATAAGAACGATACTACGCAAAAACAACTCAATCAGAATCATCAGATTCACTATCATCATCCTTACCCTCTAACTTTTTGTTAACTTTCTTTCCACTTGATTTCTTATTTATCCCACCTCTACCCCTACCTTTACCTCTCTGACCACCTCTGCTTCGATCATTACCCTGCCTAGAACTATTGGCATAAGAGGCGGCATTAGAAACTGAATGATGGTGGACTCCATGATGATGGTCATAAGGAGCACTACCGTATGAATATGAAGCGGGAGGACCGCCATGAGCACCAGGAGATGGAGGGGCAACATAGGGAGGCGGATGATAAGGATCGCGTAATGGCCGCGTTTTGGAAACATCTTCTTGTTTGTCAAGCTTTATGCTGATGTTATAAGTTGGGCGATTATCCTGGGGTTCACTAGAATCTGAAAATTCAAAGGTATTATATAGGGGTAAGACATTGCTGTAAGCAGTATAAAAACATTTTAGTACCAAAAAACGTGTATTTGCGACTCACAAATCTCACAAAATTGCATGCTGCTGAGTTTATTTGCTGTAATTCGTCCATTTTAAGAATTTATCTTCTGCTAAATTCAATGAACCATACTATGGTTCAATTTTGTCTTGGTTCTAGTTGAATTTGATTAGTTATTCAAATCAAGTTTGTCATCAAGTAATATGTTTGAATTTTCAAGTCCATTAATTTCTAATGTTTCCAAATAATTCAGCTTAATTCCTTTATTTTATATATGTAACATTTCGAATTATTAAACAGAAATGCGATTTTCTTCTGAAAGATGATTTGAATATGTTGAATTTGTTTTCTTGTTCATATAACTCATATGATGTTCACGGTTACGATTTCTGGATGTTCTACCAGTTTGATCAATATATACCTTAGGACAAGTTCCATTATTATTTCTTGAATTTGGAAGTTGTAATTATTATTTTTGAAATTATTATTTCATTATTTTTTGTATATTTATGCAGTTCTAAGATATTGACTATCCTGATATTAAGTTAAACTCGGAGTGGTTCTGTAGGTTTTCCTGGGTTTCCTACAGCTGAAAAGTGAATAAATCATCTGAAACATCAGTAAGTCGCCCCGGAGCGCCACGCCAAATAATAATAATAGCCGTCCTCTACCCGCACAGGCTATGCCTCTGGGTACACTCAACGAGTGTTTATGAGGGAGTATTATTATTAGAACGCTTATTGACTGTGTCCATAGTCTATGTCTCACCACTGAATTAAACATGAGAGATCTTCGTCAAAATTGATAATCTGAAAAACAGGTATGAGTGTTTATGAGGGAGTATTATTATTAAAATATGTGAACAATCTACATAGGTGTCCTTCAAAGAGTTGGTATCATGAGAAAAACTTGTGATAATGATTTATTCAGAAATTGGACTCAGGAGTCAATTTGAAAAAAATAAAAAATAGCCTACTCTCGGACGAGGTCACGTGGCTTTCGCTAGCTGTCAGTTAATTTGTTTCAAAGTAATTGCTTAAAATAGGTTTATTTCATTAATCGAAACATTTTACACAACTATCCAAATTTGATATTGCAACTTTCAGTTATAACCTTTTTTATATATTTGCAAAATTTCTAATGTATTAAAAATAATGGCAACTACGTCTAAACTCTTTACCACTCATCGATCACTAAATTTTAAGTTTTGACCACTGAATATCAATAAAAAAGTTTTTTCTTTGAGAAAATGGGAAAACCGTTTAATATTTCTCTTGTGTTTGGTTCAAAGTTTATGACTCGTTGAGCATTTTAATTAAAAATTTATTTCAATCGAGTTTGGTCAGTACTAATATGATGTGAACTACTACAGAACTACTCATGAACGAGTCCGTTTGAAGGAAACCTACGACATCAATGCTGGTGGTTATCAGACAGGTACAATAGGCTGTACAACCCTAAACGTCACCGTGGCCTATCACCGAAGTTGCAGAACTAGTGGGTAAGTCCGTACAAGATCATGAAGACAATAAATAACCTTGTTTGTACCGAATCTACAAGCCACCCAAAGGGAAACCTAGGGTCGTTCATTTCAATAGGTTGTCCACTCAAGCAGGAAATGACGTTCCAGAAGTTCATGTGCCTGTACTCGAGCAGACAGAAAGTTCTATATGGAGAAACTCGAGAGGAGTCAAGAGACCTATTTGTGTGGCAGAAGATCTCCAAATGTCCAGAGGAATCACCGTGGTATTCTCCAAGAAGTTCGGTCGACTTCAGGAACTACGTGAACAGAACCCAGAAGTCGGAGGGGTGCTGCAATTAAAGAAGGGCCAGAGAAACATCTACCCCTGATTACCAAAAAGCAATCTCGAGATAAACCGACCTATGAAGATGTCTGGAAGAGCCTAACCAGATTAATCCAGAATCTTGTAGACCTGGCAATTCCAAAATTGTCCTGTGGGATTGATGGGCTGAACTGGAGAGTTATAAGAAGCATGTTGGATAAGATATTCAAATCCAGCAGCGTCAAGATTTTGGTGTGCTGTATCCATCTTCCTCGACCCAATGTAAAGACTGTGCAGTGCTACTTCCATCGAACGTCCAGGTGCAGATATCTTCACAATCCAAGAATGACGTTTCGGGGCGAAACGTCTTTAAGAAGGGGGCAATGTAACGATTTTGAAGTCAGCCTTACCGCTTATTATTCGACCTCGGATTGTAAACACCGCCTGATCTCACATCCAGAGATATAAATAAATTATTGAAAATAGTCCAATACTTTCATATAGGAAATCGTACTACTCAATACCTTATCTAACAATTTTTTTAGACTTTATCGGCTAAACAGTCTGTCAATTTTTTTTATTGAAGTAATAATAATAATACTCCCTTCATAAACACTCGTTGAGTGTACCCAAAGGCATAGCCTGTGCGGGTAGAGGACAGCTATTAATTATTTGCCGTGGCGCTCCGGGGCGACTTACTGATGTTTTAGGTGATGTATTCACTTTTCAGCTGTAGGAAAAACCCCTACAGCACCACCTCGGGTGGTCGGTGTGCACTCCAAGCTAGCACTAGACGAGATTGGCATCTAGACAACTCAATACACTTGCTTTTTAACAAGGCATGCGGTCGCCTATCGATCCGATATAAAGTAGTTGAGAAAAATTCTCTTGTACCTACATCGGGCACGAACCGACTATCGCTATACTGGAATTTCGAACGGCCTGTGCATTAGACCGCTAAGCCACCGACCAACACGAAGTGCATTCGATGTTGGAAAACTAAGCCTGGAAATTTTCAACCCGATACAGGCAACTCGTCTAACTCTCGGGATGAAGAAGTTAAGCCTTCCTCTCAGGTCTGCCTCGATTTTGAAGGAGGTGTAAATAGTGTTAAAGTTTTTCTAAGCTCATTCATTTGTTGGGCGATGAAAGCGATACATCTGGAATTAGTCAGTGATTTGTTCGCTTAAATACTTATTTCCGCTCATCAGCGTTTTATAGCGCGACAAGTCTACGTTTCTGTTATTTATTGTGATAATGCCACGAATCATGTAGGAGCTGCCAAACAGCTCGCTTTGATGAAATCTGCCGCAGTTTTCTCATCCTAGTACCTAGTGTATCGCATTTCAACGGACTCACTGAAACCGGAATCAAATCCGTAATAAGCCCTCTGAATAAAGTGATCCGCGACCAGATATTAACCTATAATCAACCTAGTAATCAGCTGCCGGCCTCTTACACTGCATTATATTTTAATGCAAAATTTTGTCAAATTTATAATTTGTACTAAAATATCGAAGTTTGTTGAAAATGGTTAAAATTCACACTGATTTCCTGGTGTATTTCCATAATAACATCAGTAGGATTAATGAAAAAAAAATATTGAATTAATTTAATAATGGATGATGAACAATTGAATAATACAAATCTGCCAGATTACGATCACTTTAATCATCAGAAATGTAACAATAAAAACGTTTGCATAGTTACTTCTGTGATTTCAAATCTGAATATTATTTTTTATTCTAAACAACTTTTCTAGATTACCTTTAGCAAAAATACGGATAGTTTACCGTTTCAAAAATCACGGTTCGGCAATATGAAATTTTGCCAACTTAAATTCAGGTTTGCTGAAATGAACCAATTTTTATCAACAATAAAAAAATTGACAAATGAATAATAAACAAGTTTCCCATATGGTGCAAACTTTTTGAAAACCACTTTGAATGTGGACGATGGACTCACTATGGTTAGATTTGACAAAGAATGTAAGGCAGTCAAAACACCATGTGATATCGGTTATCCTGATGACAATGATGATGACCAAGCTCCAGACCAAATGTGCCATTATCGTGAGGCTGTTTGGTAGTTTAATGTTTATGATGATTGCATACGACAAAATGTTGCCATTGCAGTAAGTTTCAGAAAAATTCAACAGTCCGATAATGACAGATTGGCGCTCCGATCAAGTAACATAACCTAGATGAGTTATACCCAAATAGAACTGAAGGTAAAATCTTTTCATAATGTTATGCCCCAAATCATGACATTATTGCCATGTCGCAATTTTTTAAGGATACAATAAGCACGTCAGCTATATTTTGATATCTGTCGAGTATATTCATGGCAACGAAAACCCAAAAATACTGTCTTGGATGAAATATATAGCAATAAGAAAGCAATTGAAATTTTCATTGCAGTTTATTGGGAGCATGTAGTTTTTCCATCGCCGAACGGAGATTCTTCATTGTCGATATAATCTGGTCAGTACGGCAACGCTGTATTTGAAATATCAAATATGACAGAACAACAACAAAACATCTCTGTTTTCGTCTTTGGATTACTGAAGTGTTTTTTGGTGAATAAAGGGCAACTTCTGAGTTATTTGTGTTTTTATTATTAAGCAAGGGTGCATGGAAGCAATGTGAAATGTGTAAAAGACCGTTTGAAGCTGGAAATCAAAATATGTCATTTCAGTGACGTAACTATCGAGAAAGGGAAACCGAATTGAAAAGAGAAAAATGAATAAATTATGAAAAAACATGTCAATCAGAGCATCGTCTCTTCTCAAAATCCTGTGGAGATTATTTCATCATAATTTCAAGTTTCCATATTCCATATTGGGTTTCCATTATTTCTATTATATTAAACCTCAATATTTCTGTGAACAACGCACGACACTGCTGGTGAGGGAAAATCTCCCTTGCAAACAAATTTAAAGGCGTGAACGACCTGTGGAGATTATTCCATCATAATTTCAAGTTTCCATATTATATATTGGGTTTTCATTATTTCTATTTTATTAAACGTCAATATTTCTGTGAACAACGCACGACCTGTGGAGATTATTCCATCATAATTTCAAGTTTCCATATTATATATTGGGTTTTCATTATTTCTATTTTATTAAACGTCAATATTTCTGTGAACAACGCACGACACTGCCGGTGAGGGAAAATGTCCCTTGCAAACAAATTTAAAGGCGTGAACGACGAGTTACTCATCTAGGTTGCGTTATTTGATCGGTGGAAATTACCCTAGTTTATCGGAGGATTGGCGAAACATCAAACACATTTTTAAAAATCTTAGCGGTACCGTTGATTTTAGACTTTATTACAAAATAACCTTTGTAATGAATGCATTGAATATTTTCAGTACTATGCTGTTGATGCAGACAAGACAATTGCGAATTGGTGTCATATGCAAATTTTTGAATGCAGTTTTCAGCTGGTTTGGTCAAAAGCAAAAAAGTATTGTCTTGTCCTCAACTGAGGTTGAGTACCTACGTAGCTGCCAGTGAGGCCACCAATGAATTTATTTGGATAAAATGTTTATGTGATATATCTGATATGACAGTCCCTCCAAAACTTCGCATTGACCATACTAGTGTTACAAATTAGCAAAAATCCAGAATTTAACAAGAAATCTAAGCATATTGAAATACGTTTTTACTTCTACCGAGAAAAGTTCCATGAAGGTGTCATGAAAATTCAGCATATTTGTAGCGAAAGCCAAGTTGCAGATATAATAACAAAAACCACTTGTATCTCTGAAATTCGACAAAATGAGAAGAATGCTGTTAGTGATGCAGATCGATTTTCGGATAATGGAATATTTTGAAAAGAAGTGTTGAGTTTTACTACAAAATAATTCCACATAGCAATGCCATTTTATTGATAATTTTGTTATTAGTTACTTGTCATGTATTCTTTTGAATATTTTGCTTTTATAAATAAATTTATATCATAACTCAGGTAGTTATTAGAATATATCAGTTCACAAAATAATCTCAACACTTACGCCTGTAATCATGACCATATCTGTAGGGTTCTGCACCAGGAGGAGGGTAATATGGACTGGCAGGTGTTGGAGGGCCATATGCTCCAACAGGATGTGGAGAACCATAGGCACCAACGTGTTGAGGAGGGCCATAGGGTCCACCAAGAGGTGGTGGACCTTGGGGTCTACCAATAGTTTCACGACCATAACCACTATTTCCATAAGGTGGAGGATGATATCCTTGATGTACATGAGAGCTAGGTCCTTGGGAAGGATGCATCGGTTGAGAGTGACTATGTTGAATTTCGTAATATGAAGGAGGTGCATCCCCATCATTTCTAGTAGTAGTACCTAAAATGTTTTTCAAATGAAAAATATGTTAAACTGTATCTATAAAGACATGAATTTCCAGAAAACTTGAAAAATGTGATGTTTCAAATGTGGTTTAATTTCACTAAACATTGATTATTTTTATTTCGAATATTTTCTCTTGATTCGCTGAAATAATATAATAATACTAATACTCCCTCATAAAAACCCATAGACTGTAACTAAAGGCATAGCCTGGGCGGGTAGAGGATGGCTATTATTATTATTATTTGCATTGGCGCTCTGGGGCCACTTACACATTTTTTGTGGCGTGTTCATGTTCCGGCTTTAGGAAAACATTGATTCTGATAAACGCAGAATCAGGTGAGGCCTAATTTTAGTGTGCAGAATTTGAAATTTTTGTAAATTTGTAAAATTTGTTATTACGAAATACCCAAGTTGTCGAAAAAAACCCTCAAAAGCAGAGCTTGTGCGAGCAAGGGAGATTCGGGACCTACAGTTTAAATAAGTGGATTCCGAACCACTTTAGCTCAGTGGCAGGCGGTGGGGATCAACCCTACGACGCCTGGGTGGGAAGCAAATGCTCTAACACCACATGTAAATGAACAGATCAAAATGAATAGCTAAGGGAACCCTAGAGCTATTTGTTTCGTCAATCACGTTACAAAAGACAGGTCATATTGTTTACTGTATTATACATGTACAAAATGCTAAAATAGAGGAAACAGCAGGATTATATTTTTAAAAGTACTTGGGACAATCATTTTGTATTTAAAAGCACAAATCTTTACATTTTGAAGGGAAATAGTAACTTTGCAATTTCAACACTTAGCTTAACCACAATAATCATATTCATTTCAAGGTTTGTATGTGGTGTATATTTTTTTGAGACATACCTTGGATTGGTGGTTTATTCTGTTGTCTATTTCGGTTACCACTAACTTGCTCATTTTTAGCACAACTTTTCTTGTCTTTCTCTTTTTTCTCATTGACCTTTTTTTTCTTGTCATCTTTTTGCGAGTCATTCTTTTTATCTCTCTCTTTATTATCTTCACTTTTTTCTTTTTTGTTATTAGCCTTACCACTCTGTTCTTTTTTGTCTTTCTCCTTTTTCTCAATATCATTTTCCTTTTTGTTATTTTTATTTTCAGTGCCATTTTTATTTTTGTCTTTCTTCATATTGAACTTTGTTTCACTTTTCTCTTTGCTTCCCTTTTCGTCCTCCCCCTTTTCCTTCTTTTGTCCTTTGTCATCACGATCTTTTGGACCTTTCTCCATTTTCATAACACTTTTGTTTTCCATAGCATTTTCCTTGTTTACTTCATCCTCATCTTCACCCTTTTTTTTGTTTTTTTCTTCATTCTTCTTAGGTTTCTGCTTTTTCTTTGCTCCTTCATTCTCATCTGTTTTAAACACAATTTTCTGAACCTGTTCAGAACGAGCATGCTCATTAGTTCTTGCTTTCTTTTGACATCCATACAATTGTTTTATCTTTTTACCATTGTGTTTCAGCTTGTACAACTGTTGGGTGGTTTCATTGATGTCTGTGGGAGAGATAGTAATATCAGTACGGCCTATCTTCTGGTTTAAACGGAGTACCTCTTCAAATGAACTTTTTGTCTCTTCGTATTCCCTAAGGAATTTTTCCAAGTGTTTGACTGTTTGTTGATCACAAATTTTTCCCAAAGCCTTTTCTCTAAAAAAAATTCAAATAATCTAAATTGAGAATTTCATAATTTTAGATTTTTTCATAAGAGTTGGCAATTGCAAAATAAAAAATGATGATTTGAACAGTAACTAATATACAAGGTGATTCAGAATAAGACTGACAAATTCTGTATGCTGATTCTTAATAGAAAAATAATACAAGAAGTTTCTGTAAGCAAATCCCTTAAATAATGTTTTAAATTTTTTGCTTGGCATGACAGAACAGGAAAAATCTGAAATTCAGTATTCAAGTTTATACGGATCAACGTGATCACATATTGGGATAATCAGACGGCGGAGTGCCAATTATTCATTTATTCAATCACACAGGATAAACGGCAGGGTCAGCAAGCCAAAGGATGATTCATGTTATCGTAAATCGTGGTTTGACTCGAAGTTCAAGCATAGTTCAGTTTACAGGAAACCCACTCTCACAAGACAAAAGTTAAACTTCGAAACAATTCCCTATGGATCCACATGAAGAAAGGAATTGATTGTAACAAAAATAGTTCAAAAAATCTATGGAAAGTATAGAAGAAATAAGTAAAACAAAAAACGGAAATACTAAGATAAATCAAATCAGAAGTGTCAATGGCGAACTATTAACAAAAAAATATGATATAGCAAATGAATTTAACAGGACGTACATTGATATGGGAAAAAACTTGGCCAAAAAAATAAAAAGTGACCCTCTATTCCAGTTTAGTAGAGTAACTATGGTCAACTCATTTGTATTCGATCGTGTTGATAAAAAAGAAATCGAAAATGCAATAAAGGACCATAAAAATCAAAAGGCGGTTGGTAATGATGATTTAAAAGCTGAAACTATCAAATTAATAACTCCCTATATTCTGGAACCACTAACTCATATTATAAACATATGTGTTGATAAGGCAGTTTTCCCCACAGCATTCAAATACTCCATAATTACCCCACTGTTCAAACGAGGTGATATAACGGAAACAATCAATTATCGGCCCATATCACTACTAACTCACTCACAAAAATATTTGAGAAAATAATAAAAAATAGGTTACAGTTATACCTGAAAAAATACAACATCCTATCAAACCAACAGTACGGATTTAGGGAAGGAAAATCAACTGCGGATGCCATCCTGAGCCTAACTTCGAAGATCACAGAATCATTAAATATTAGCAAACCATGCTTATCTATATTCATTGACTTGTCGAAAGCCTTCGATACCGTCAGTCACCGTTTACTCTTGCAAGCTCTGGAAGATATTGGTATTCGGGGAAATTGTGTAAAATTATTCAAAATTTATCTGACAAATAGACTCCAGGCTGTGAGGGTGGATGGTGTCTGCGGTAATGCGGAAACGATCGAATACGGAGTTCCGCAAGGATCTATACTAGACCCTATACTATTCAATATTTATATCAATGATATGTTCTCACTAAAAATACAAGGTAGCATAACCGGATTTGCAGATGACACAGCTATCTTCTATAGTGCTGAAAGCTGGATGGAATTAAAATCTAAATCAGAACAAGACTTTTCAAAAATCAAAAAATATCTAGATAGAAAGCTTTTGACAGTGAATTTGTGTTGTACAACACATACTGAACGCAAGCCACAAAATTAATGAAGGAGTGGGCTAAGTCATGCCGAAAACTGGCCAACTGCGTCAACAGACGAATATTTCTACTACGTTGCAGAACATCGGGAATCACACCAAGACATATTCAAGATGGTAGAAGAAATATCCAAAATCTTCTCTTAACAGGTAACCACATGTCCGTCACCAATAACATTGACAATTTCATAACAAAGCTCACAAAAACTACACTATCACTAGAAATAAAAACAACTTGCAACACCATCTCAAGGCTAAATAAAATCATTCACGAATTAAAAACTGAACTCAACAAAATACTTCCAAAAAACATCTTCAATGAATTCTCCCAAAAACAACAAAAAACTTATGAATACATCCTCAATAAAACAAAAGGAATTAACATAGCCAAACTAAACAAATTAACTAACTCAATAAATTCCCGTCACAACAATACTCCAGTTTGCAACACAAATTGGTTCAGGAATATTTCAAACACTGATATACCCAAGGAAATATCAGATTTCCTATCTCTCGGACCTAAATTTGCAATCCCAGACTCCAATCATACCACAAGACTCAGTCATTTTCTAGCAGATGTAGAGAATATCATTGAAGATGTACCAAATAACTCCAAAGACATATTGAGAGCCAGAGCAACTAATGTAATCACTAACTTCATGCATTCCTCACACACAAACAAACCCACTTATACCAACAAAATGTTCAATAAAACTAAACACTTCCTAAAAGATCACCCAGACCTCTATATTCTTCAATCTGACACATAGAAAAAACTGTTATCCTCCTCCAGGATAACCTCACCTACAATGAACTAAAACGAGATCCAACTATCACCATTCAAAACAAGCACAACAATTTAATCAAAAAACTAAAAAACAACAACGAAATAACCGAAAAGGATGCAAAACATCTTACAATATATAATTCAGCTTTCCCTAAACTTTATTGCCTACCTAAAATACACAAACCCAACGTACCACTATGCCCAATAGTTAGCTCGATCAATGCCACCACTTACAATATATCAAAATATCTAGCCAACATCCTCAAATCCGTCTTCGAAGACAACTCTGAATATAACATAAAAGATACCTTCACTTTCGTCAATCAGATTTCAAACTTTATTTTACCAAAAAACTATACATTAATTTCTCTAGACGTAATATCCCTCTTCACTAATATCCCTTTAGAATTAACAGTGATGATTCTGAAACAAAAATGGCAAAAAATCAAAGAACATACCATCATCTCACAAGACAAGTTCATTACTCTAATAAACTTCATTTTTGAAAGCACATATTTCAGCTTCAACAACAAATTCTACAAACAAATATTTGAAACCCCCATGGGTTCACCAATCAGCCCCATCTTAGCACAAATAGTCCTAGACCACCTTTTGGATACCGTTATTCCAAAATTACCTTTCCAACTTCCATTTCTATTCAAATACGTTGACGATATTATTTGTGCAGTGCCGTCCGACAGTGTAGGAATAACATTGGACACGTTCAATTCTTTCAACAGCCACCTGCAATTCACAGTTGAACAGGAAAAAGAGAACAGCGTCCCTTTCTTAGATACCAGATTAATAAGAACTGATGACAATCAGATAATTTTGGACTGGTACCAAAAAGAAACGGCATCCGGTAGGTTCATCAATTTCTCATCTAATCACCCCAAAAACCAAAAGTATAACACCGTCATTGCCATGAAAAACAGAATCAATCACATTTGCCATGAAACTCTTTTACAACAGAATCTAAACAAACTCTTTGATATCTTCACTATGAACGGTTACCCCAGGCACATCTCAAAAAAACTAATATACAACTCTAATTTCTATGACGGTCCCACTGAAGAATGCAACATACAGTTTAAGTACAAATCAATTCCTTTTCCCCAGTCCCCAGCTGATTTTGTAAAGTTCGGTCGAGAATACATCCCTGTTTGTTCGTTTGTTGTTTCACCTGCAATCAAGTGTTGAACATCCTTACACTTGCTTTCACCGTACTGATGAGATCCTTAAGATCGAAACACGTGTCTACGGTTGCATTTTCACTAGAGGGCTTAGTCCAATAAAATGTTCCTTGTTATATATATATATGTATATATATATATATATATATATATATATATATATATATATATATATATATATATATATATATATATATATATATATATATATATATATATATATATATATATATATATATAATAACAAAGTATTCTCGACCGAACTCTATTAATTAAGTAGGAATTCTCGGGTAGCGGTCTGTTGAACAATGAAACTCATTCGATTTAAATCTTCAATATTTCGTCAAACTTTATTGACTTCTTCAGGAAGAGAAAATTCACAGAGTTAGTTCTAACCTATGGAACATTTGGGAGGAAAATTGTTATTCTCCGCTGCAGACTAAACGCTTAATTTACCTCAACACTCCAGTCATTTATATATATATATATATATATATATATATATATATATATATATATATATATATATATATATATATATATATCAATGCATATGCAATATATATAATAATTCTGTTTTTAATATATGACCCTCCTAAAATTGTATTGTCTTTTTACTTTATTCATATTACCTACTTTTAGCTAGTCTTACCCACAGCATTTTACCCTTCTCATATTTCAGCCACAAATTTTGTATTTACTTTATATTATTTTTATCTTTACCTGTATTTTACCCAATTGATATTTTAGCAAGAAATTGTATTGTATTCATATCATTTACTTATACCCATTGCATTCCATTGATTTTAAACGTAACAAGTGCAATAGCACTTTTCGTTCACTGACTTTATTCTTATTAATTCTCCTTAATTGTTATTCATTAATTTTCATGAATAAAGTTATATTATTATTATTATTAGAACTTGGTGGTCGGTGGATCAGAGGTCTAATGCACAGGCCGTTCGAAACTCCAGCATAGCGATATTCGGTTCGAATCCGATGAAGGTACGAGAATTTTTCTCAAATACTTCATATCGGATCGATAGGCGGCCGCATGCCTTGTTGAAAAGCAAGTGTATGGTGAGTTGTCTAGATGCCAATCTCGTCTAGTGCTAGCTTGGAGTCCACACCGACCACCCGAGGTGGTGCTGTAGGTTTTCCGGGTTTTCCTACAGCTGAAAAGTGAATAAATCATCTGAAACATCAGTAAGTCGCCCCGGAGCGACACGCCAAATAATAATAATAGCCGTCCTCTACCCGCACAGGCTATGCCTTTGGGTACACTCAACGAGTGTTTATGAGGGAGTATTATTATTAGAACGCTTATTGACTGTGTCCATAGTCTATGTCTCACCACTGAATTGAACATGAGAGATCATCGTCAAAATTGATAATCTGAAAAATAGGTAGGAGAGGTTCTGGTTCGTAGTAGAGCCTAGAATCCTGTAAGCGTATATCTAAATATAATAACTTTGAAAATTTAGATGATTTTCTAGAAAATTGGGACCTCAAATTACCTCCTAAATTAACATGTTATGTTCTTAATCTAAACATTTCGATGAAATGAAAATATCATTAGCAACGCATGTTCTAAATTGAAAATTCCAACGTTAGTAACGCATTGAAATTGTTGAGTATCGAAAAGCAAAGCCTTCCGGAATATCGTCATTTCTGTTTGAAAATATTAAAGTTGGGGAAAAGTGTTACTGGAAACCGATTCAGACGGGGGTAATTTTATCCACAGAGATCATTTTGAGAATATTTCCTGAATTTCCGGGGTTATACATTTTTACTGACATCTCGATTTTCCCAAGACAGATTAGAAAATGCATTTAGTCAAGTAGGTCAAGGCAACCAGTACCCAATCCTCTTCAGGTGCGAAATCTTTTGAAAAATGTATGTGTGATACAGTACATATAGAGTTGAAGGGAAATAGTTATACAATTGTTTTTTATCACAACTTACTCGGGCTCAATGATTTAATCCATGAGAATCAAACGGATGGTTTCAATAAAATAACTGATACATTTTTAGGGAAAATTTCACAAACTTGTCCGTATTATTGTTCGGGATATATTTTGAGAAGGATATACTGGGTGGCTTCGGAAGTATTGCCTACGGAATATCTCAGTTATTGTATGAAGTAGGTTTGTGAAATTTGGAGCGTCGATATAATGACATAAGAGCTAGAATTTGAGCATATTGACATGTCGAAGTTAACTTCCGGTCTGACCGGAAGTAACATCAACTTTCTTATTTTAAATGGAAACCCTATTTTTTTTTCTTTTCGCTTTATTCAGCATTCAATTCCCTTTCTAATGACATATCACAAGTTGGTATCTAACCAGAAACTAGATCAGAAAAAAATTATTATTGAAATTCACCGAGTAGGCCGTGGAAGCAAAATGAAAGCCAAAAATTGAAAAGTTGGCTATGGACACCATACGTCACTTGATAACAGTTGCTACTACTGTGATATTTTATTTTCATTCGTCGGCGTTATAAAAAGCCGACAAAAAAAATATTGGAAAAATTGGGAAAAAAACAACACTCTGTAGGTCCATAACTTAAATAGGAACATACAACTTTTTCTTGCCTGTACTATTCAGCATAACCATTCCTTTCTATTGATATAATAGAAAGTAATTTTTTGAAATGAAATACCAAAAAATCCAATTATTATTATTCAAATAACAAAACAGATTATCGCCATATGCAAAAATATCATTAAAAATAATGTGGAATGATAAATTATATCCTGTAGGTTCTAGGTTAAATAGGAACATAAACGTACTTGGTCTGTGCCATCGTCCATAGATATTCTAATATCTACCAATGGACGATGTTTGTGCTATTCAGAATAATCATTCCATTGCAATAATCATTCGAACCAAAATATTAACAAGTAGGCTGATTAAGATGTATTTTGGAATGAAACAAAAAAGAAACGAGAGCTCTCACGAACGCTGCTATCCATATTATTTTGACGTTCGAAGTAGTGTTTTTGATTCTGTCATTTTAAAAGGGTTTGGAAATCGAAATCAGATAGTGGAATATTCAAAAAATGCCCCGTTATTCACGAACCGAACATATTGACATGCTTCTCATTTATGGTGAATGTTTAAAAAATTCTTATGCCGCTGAACGATTGTATTTAGAGCGATATCCAGGGAGGCAGCAACCGTCAAGAAGGTATTTCCAGTGGCTTGAAGAAAAATTAAGAACTGAGCCTGATGTTCATGAAGACCAAGAAGCATTTGTTATTAATGAGGAAACTGAAATTAATGTATTAGCTTTAGTACAATATGATAGCACAATTTCCTCAAGGCAGATTGGCGCCGAATTAGGTATAAGTAAGGACTCTGCTAGGAAAATTTTGAAAAAACATCGATTTAAATCCTTCAAGTATCAGTTGCATCAACATTTGTATGAAAATGACGGTGAAAGGCGCCTGGAATATTGTAATTGGTTTCTTCGATAAAATGCTGAGAATCACCTATTTAACTATTATATCTTGTTTACGTACGAGTCAAGATTTACCAACAATGGATTATTTAACAGGAATAATACAAGGTAGGTACTGTACTTTATTTGGATTATTGTCGATAGTCGAAGTGTAAAGTGCTAAAAGTGTGAACGGTCTTTTGTTTCAGGTACTGGGCGATAGAAAACGAGCACCGGTTTCGACAAGGTGGATTTTTTTTTTTTTTCGATAAATCTGTTTTTTTGTTATTTGAATAATAATAATTGGATTTTTTGGTATTTCATTTCAAAAAATTACTTTCTATTGTATCATTAGAAAGGAATGGTTATGCTGAATAGTACAGGCAAGAAAAAGTTGTATGTTCCTATTTAAGTTATGGACCTACAGAGTATTGTTTTTTTCCCAATTTTTCCAATATTTTTTTGGACGGCTTTTTATATCGCCGACGAATGAAAATAAAATATCACAGTAGTAGCAACTCTTATCAAGTGACGTATGGTTTCCATAGCCAACCAACTTTTCAATTTTTGGCTTTCATTTTGCTTCCACGGCCTACTCGGTGAATATCAATAATAATTTTTTTCTGATCTAGTTTCTGGTTAGATACCAACTTGTGATATGTCATTAGAAAGGGAATTGAATGCTGAATAAAGCAAAAAGAAAAAAAATAGGGTTTCCATTTAAAATAAGAAAGTTGATGTTACTTCCGGTCAGACCGGAAGTTAACTTCGACATGTCAATATGCTCAAATTCTAGCTCTTATGTCATTATATCGACGCTCCAAATTTCACAAACCTACTTCATACAATAACTGAGATATTCCGTAGGCAATACTTCCGTAGCCACCCGGTATAGAGAGATTTAAAATTCAGAATATGCCGCCGAACACTATTCACTCATAAAATTGATAGACATTTTTCAAAATTAACAGTGTTAAGAGAAAACAAGAAACAAAATCACTTGTTATATCAAATTAATTGACAATCTATTAATCTGAATATTTTTAGTAAATCTTGTTTTTGTAATTTCAAATATGAATTATTTATTAGTTGAAGGAGTCTAGAGTATTGATTGCACGTTCAATTTGTTGAAGGAAATTTGTTTCTTGGATGTTTATTTTAGCTCTTTTACCTTGTATAGGTAGGAACCTAAGGTTTCCTTGAATCTGAACAAATCATAGGTACATATATTACATCATACAAGACGAGAGGCATTGTACTGAAATTGCAAATGTATTCAATACGGCAGGAGACCATAGACAAGCCAAATGGTTGCAGTCGTAGGGGTCAGTAGTGTTGGATACTTGCCGACGACAATACCTATTGTATAGTTTTTTTGCGGATTTGGATCACGCAATCCACCATTTTTCTCAATTAGTTTAAACCATAAGTATAGTATACAGAGGGATGTAAAAAATACAAAAGCGCATGACCACATCAAAAAAAGGGGACACCTAATATATATTACACCAATATAGATATACATCGTCTCGACTGGCGAATAGGAAATACTTGTCATCAACTAGTCGTAAAAATTTAAGCAATTTTCAAAACATATATACGATCGTCAAGTTCGGATTCATCAAAATTGTCTAGACGACACGATTAAGGCCCATTCATCACTTCAGAATCACTTTTCGTCAACTAATGGTCAAAATGTACCCACTAAACATTGTCCAGATATAACTTTTGTGCAATTTTATGATATTAGCAAACTAACATTATATTAATGTCATCTTGACGTTTCCAACACACTGCTTTCAACTATATGTGTATGTAACATCAAAATAATGTAACCAATAATATTCATTAGATAATACATATAATGTTGATTATATCTTGCCCAGATATGTCTTAGACAGAGTAGTTAAGTTATTTGTTCAATATTTTTGTCTAACCTTCTCAAAACATTACTGATATGTGTACAGGGAGCCTTGAAATTAATATTATCTTAAAGGTTTCTTAAATGTAATTTTTGGGTAATGAGCACGTCATGACGTCATGACGTCATTCATATGACATTTCAACATTAACTAAAACCTAACCTCCTAACCATATAACAACATATATCATAAATGTCGACAAAAGCTCAAAATCTACGTATCTTAAAAACATGATATCCACGTTCAAACAATATTACCCAGTAAATATGAAATAAATATATCACTGACGCCATCGTTCATTTTATCCTAATAGGTAATCATGACGGTCATAGTAGGAGTTTTGAGTTCATAGAATTAAAATATAATTCAAACTACTTAAAAGTGATTGGAATCAATAGGATTGCAAAACTCATAATTTTCATGGTAAGATTATGATTTTCCACTACTCCATCCACTAATTGTTATTTTATCATTTAGGTTATGTAGTGAATGTAGTGATATCTACTATTGATTAGAGAGTATCTACATATGATGCTATGAATAGTAGAAAAGCTATCAGTTGTGGTTCCTGCTAATCAGATATTGGACAGTATGGAAATGGTTGCTGACATCTGGAGCTGTGTTAATTTCATTAATCTATGATAATATTAACGTTTCTTGAGATTGTAGAGAAATCAGTTGAATTGTTTGATACAAATTATCAATAAACTAACTGCATTTTCTCTTTCTTTTCAGTTTGGTAGTGTCCTTTCACATTCCTCTATCAGTTTTGATGTACAAACTGGTACTTATTGAATGATCAGATTACAAAAACTTAAATAGCAGTTGTTGTTTCCGAACTAATCGAAGATGAGCCCTTCTAGACTGGGCAAAGAAAAAAATCCAAAAGTTTTGAATTGATAATTATGGACATACTGAAACGTAAGTAATTATTTTTCTTTTACCTCTAGGGGCAACATAGAATTATTAATAATTATTGGATGGTCGTTTTCTTATATCATAAAGATTAATATGAGTTTTCAGTGACTGTAATGACTATATTTTCAGAATTTGTAAAAGATGTTTGCAGTTCAATCACAGATGAAGAGTTTGACTCATAGTGATGGATTGGATGACATTAGCAGAGCAGAAACTAAAAAGAAAGGAGAAGTGACTGAGACAACAACCATATAATTATTGATTCAGTGATATCCTTATTTTTCAAAAGAAATAGGTTTTCATTCAATATTATTCTTCTAATAACACTTAACTTTGGTAGATCTATCAATAAATTTTTCATCTGATTCAGGTGGTAAGTGATATTATTAGGTACTTTGGTCTGTACATAGTGATTCAAATTTATATTTTTTATATTGCTAATTTTAATTTAATTGTTAATGATGTAACTGTCTTGTTTTATAACGCTTTATCCATGAGATTTTAATCATTGACAATAAAGTTTTTTGATTGATTGGTATGTTTTACATCATTACCACCTTATATACATATTTTATTTCTTAGTGGAGCTTATACTTATTGTTTACCAACACTTATTTTTCTACACTTAAAGTTGTATTTATGGAATTTCAATCGCCACTCTTTGGTAGATGAATAACTTTGTTAATTGCTATTGTTGTTATTCATCTACTGAAAAGTGGCTACTGAAATTCCAGAAATATACCTCTAAATATAGAAAAAAGTGTTGGTAAACCATGAGTATATGCTCCACCCTGATGTTACAATGTTACATTTTACAAACGTTGTATAGATGTTTTGAGTAACATTATATGTATGTAATAAAGTCACATTAAAGTTACGCAAAATATGATACATTTACGTAATGTTAAATAATTAACATTACATTGTAATATTTAAAAGAGGCACAAAGGCATATGGACGCAATGTATCTGTAACATCAAGCATATCTCTGAATAACATCACCAAGTCACAATGTGATATAACAGTTATGTTTAAGTTATGTTTTTATGTTTACTGGGTCGTTGAGTGTACCCAAAGGCATAGCCTGTGCGGGTAGAGGACGGCTATTAATTATTTGCCGTGGCGGTCCGGGGCGACTTACTGATGTTTTAGGTGATGTATTCACTTTCCAGCTGTAGGAAAACCCGGAAACCTACAGCACCACCTCGGGTGGTCGATAACTCCCAGCTAGCACTTAGACGAGATTGGCATCTCGACAATTCACAATACACCTGCTTTTCAACAAGGCATGCGGTTGCCTACCGATCCGATATAGAGTATTTGAGAAAAAATCTCTTGTACCTACATCGGGCTCTAACCGACTATCGCTTTGCTGGAGTTCCGAACGGCCTGTGCATTAGACCGCTAAGCCACCGGGCCACCCTTATAACATGCGTTCAAGCATGTTATCGGTCTGTAGTTCTTCGGATAGGACAAATCTCCGTGTTTGGGGATTAGCACGGTTCGCCCCTCGACAAACCAATCTGTTGCTATTATTATTATAATAAAGAAAGCACACAATATAGTCGCATCTTCTCTTCAACAATAAATCAATACAGGAAGAAATATCAAAAACTTGTTGGATAACTATCGTCCAATAACAATATCGTCTATTTCCTCGAATATTTTGGACATTATTTTCTAGACAAAAATTGCTGATGCAATTCAAAGACTTATTCCATAAATATTCAACAATGCAAAAATTCGAGAATTCTACAAACCCCATTTTCTTAAACACACAATATGAACATTATTTGCAATTTTTGTTATGTAAATTGCAGGTATGTTTAATTAAATAACATCTAAACAAATTTGACACCACCCGCCAAGCTGGCAACATTAAACTCCAGATTCCATCATAGGTCCTAGTTAAAGACTCAGTAATTTATGTTGGCTGTAAGATGTTCAATCACCCACCAAAAGACATTGAAGAAAATAGATTCCTTGAAAAACTCAAGAGAGTAAATGCGCTCTTGTTGAATCAACCCTATTATAGTTCACAAGAATTTTATGATGATGCATTTTAACTCAAACCTGTGTTTTGAAATGTATTAAGGTGGTCCTAACGTGCTAGCTTCTAGGTTGTTTTATAATATGACAATTTAGGACTTCACCAAGTGTAATTTTGTTATGTTGGTTATCTTCCGATTTCTTGGGTATTTTATTTTATTTTAATACAAAGTTAGTTTAAGGTTTTTACTTTGTGTTTTCAACTGAACTGATAAATAGCTGATAGACTGAAAAGATTTTCTCCACGATCATCACAGAATTTGCTAATTCTGAAATGAAATTTGATTACAGAATGCTGGAATTTCTCTCTTGAGATTGAAGAAATATTCTGCAACACCTCTGTCCCCATGCAATTCAAATGTATTTACATTCTCTCTCTTGTATAAGAATACTATTCTCACACTGGTTAGCAATAATAACATTAGCCTTAACGCAGTTGATTGTCACCATAGTGGCAAATTTCAGTACTGTCAAAATTATTGCTGTCACGTTTTCATTCGAAAATATAAAAAGTATCATGAATTTATCCAGTGATTCAGAATCAGAGTGTGAAAATACACCACCTGAAATTACAAAGAGTACAAATAATATACTGGAAAGTTTACTACCAAAACAACCGAATAATTGAGACTCGTAGTATTAATATAATATTTATCAAACATATTTTAATGAGAGGTCCGATGGCTCAGATTGTATAGCATTGGCATAGTAGACGAGACGTCGTGGGTTCAAGCTACCGACAATGCAATTTTTTTTAAAATTCAATAGTTTATTCTTAATGCATCTTTGCGATTAAAAAATTTGTTCTGGTTAGTCCAGGATTAGTCCTTTCTGATAAACAGTGTTTTTAAATAATAGTTATTATTTCGTGTGGAAATTATCTTTTGTTCGTTTCCATTTAAAAATATTTTAAAATGTTTGATCGTGGAGAAAGTATAGTCTGCTACTCGGTTAGAATATACTGTTCTTTATTCAGTAAACTTGACAGTACTTATTAAAAATAATCTGACATGTGAATATTTATAAAAAATCATGACAACCACTACTATTCTATTTTCAAGGAAAACCTAATAAAAATGAATATTATTTAATCTTAATTTTTTCTACACTTTGTCAACAAGATTTCATATATTTGGATGATAAAGCATAATCCATCTCTATACTTTTGATTATTTATAATTAAATGTTTGACTGACATAACAAATGATGTTAATTAAATACTAATATAGCAATGGTTGCTTGTGAATTGATGAAATGAACTGTTTTAAAGTTGTAGGTTGTTGATTCTTGGTAGACATATTTTTGGAGGCTATCTATAAAGAAATGAGTACAGTTATCAAGGTTTCTAGGACCAGAAGTCAACATAACTGAGTTATTCATTAAAATCATTCAGTTTTTATTTAAGCAAATCATTCAAATTTCTAGGGAAAATCCTCTCAGAAGCTTCTAAGAGCTTGGGTGAACAAGAAATAAGATCCGAAAACAGTGACCGGTCGCAGTTGCTGAGATTTGAACCCACGTCGTTTGGGTGAGAAATGGACTTCAATTTTGTCCGCCCTACCCTACATACTGAGGATAAGTTCTGCTCTTTGATGCAGGTTGCACATGCAATAGTGCCCTACTTGAGGATCGTTCCAAAAATATATGATAGATGTGTGAAAAGAAGGGTATTTTGAAATCGTCAAATTTAATCGTTTCACTCTCAAAGCTGTGGAAATATCACTAGAAGAGACTAACATTTGTGGACTGATTTTCAGTTTGGATATGAAATATTTCCTGAAGTTACCCTGAAAGAAGTTGGAGTGAGATGCAACATTTTTTTCATCAAAAAGTCTGTTATATTTTCGAAGAATCCACAATACAAATAGGAAAGAGGGGCAAAATTTATGATAAATTATAACATGCTGCAAAAAATATCCCGAAACAAAGTTACATCAGTTATGACGTTTTTCCTTGATTCAAAGGAGTTATTGAAAACCCGCAGAGATTGAATCAGTGTTTGGAAAATGCCCATCTAGGGATGAAATTACTAGTGTGGTGAAGAGGAAAACTTCTTCTGTTTTCATTGTTATATATGGTTGAATAAATAATTTTAAGGTACATGAGAAAGGCTGGAGAAATCTACGGGGTGACATTAAAAGGAAAAAAATTGGGGTAACCTGCAGTGAAACAGGTGGTTGAAAAAAATCTTTATAATCAATGGAAGCACTATCATTGATTACGTAAATTTCAAATTTGTATCAAAATTTTCAAAACTACAGGCTACTATATATATCTCCGAAGTCACCTGGTATATAAGAGTTCATTTGAAATGTCATGAGCTTTCTTACCTGTTGATCAAGTACTCAACATATTCTTTGAAGTAATCGTTGAATGAAGTAATCGCATTTTTCTGAAGAAAAAGATTAAATTTGGAGCAAGCAGTTGTAATGAATTTCAGCTCATTTTCTAGTTCTTCTTTTTTATTATTGATGTTCTTGAGAATTTGTTTCATTTTCTCCACTAGTTCCTCCGAGCTGGCTGCATTATCAACCACTGAGTGTAGATCACGTTCTTCTTTGACTTTTGTCAAATAATAAACGTGCATGTGGATTTTGAAATCACACCCACATATCGTGCAATTTGATGATTCCTTGGCTGGAACACCAATTATTTCTTTCGGGGCAATTGTTAAGTGGCAAGGCTCCGGACATGGCTTATAGAGCCACTTACTATTTCCTCCTACCTGAAAAATATCATTGACATATAAAATATCGAATATGTAACCTTATGATATGTATTTTTTTATGAAAGAAATTAGTGAATGTGGAAATTCCTCCCGATCTCTCCTACTACTCGAACGCTTACATGGGCTAGGCCGTTTTCAGTCATGTTTGCAAGCATAAGTTTTGTGGTATTATTCTTTTACTTTCAAAATCTGTTGCAGAAATTGAAATCGAACTATCACTAGAGCATACAGGCACGCTCCAATTCAAATAGTTTAATTCTCTGATTTTTTTTCATTGGAGCAACCAGACTGCTGAATGAAATTTCATTTTATAGGCAAAAAACTAAAAAATCGTTTTTTTAACAAATTAATAAATAATGATAGTAGCGAGTCCAAAACATAATAGAATATAACTACGGACTATCTCTCATGTGATATCAGTCGGTTTTCTGCTAGTATTTTTGTTGAAGAATCACTCATTTTATGCTCTATTGATATGTGAAATACTATTCTTTTACAGAAGCATGCCCAGTGAGAAGCGCAGTGATGATCCTCGACAGGTTCTTGCTTAGGACAGAACAGGTGAGTTCATCTTTTAAACTCACTTTAAATACTGTGCTTCTTTCTCTCTTTCAACTCTTAATACAATTAAATTATTGTAAAAATTACAGAATCAAAGAATGAGGATGATTTTGAAATGTACCATGTCGAATTCTTTTAATATCCCAAAGATTGTACCATTGTTCATTAGCTTTTATTCATAAAATATTGAATGAAATGATGTCATCATATCTTCAAACTATCATTACTTTGTCATTACCAGGACGAATAAGGAGCCTCCATAAATTATGTCACACAAATTTCATAATTTTTGGAGCCCCTCGTCCTTGTAATAAGTAGTCACATTTATATAAGCCCTTCACCCCTGGTGTGATGTCACATACTTTTGCAATAAAAAATTTAGGAATTATTTAATTAAAACGGCACTTCCAAAAATTAATTTTTTTTTTCATAAAATCAAAAATAATACTTTAAATTTTATTTGTATATGTGACGTCATGAAGCTTATGACATCGATAAAAAGATGGAAAAAGATGAAAACTTCAGAAGGAGATATTGTGATAATATCAAGAAATACGTGGGCAAAGGATATGCAAGAAAACTGACGAAAGATGAAGCAGAAAGAGAAGGCCCTCGGTGTTGGTATTTACCTCACTTTGGAGTTGTGAACCCTAACAAACCTGATAAGCTACGCTTAGTATTCGATGCAGCCTCAAAATCGAACGGAACAAGCCTCAACGATAATCTTCTTGCTGGTCCAGACCTCCTTCAGTCTCTGATAGCCATTTTGTTGAAGTTCAGACAAAGAGTAGTAGCGTTTTGCAGTGACATTAAAGAAATGTTCCACCAAATACGAATTCGTCCTGAAGATCAAAGTTCACAGCGTTTCTTGTGGAGAGACGGAAAAGCAACCAAAGAATGTGACATTTACCAGATGCAGGTGATGATATTTGATGCGACAGGCTCACCAACATCCGCACATTTCATCAAGAACCTCAATGCCCAACAACAAACGATTTCAAAACACATTCTGCTAGCTATCACCAAGAAGTACTATGTGGACGACTACCTGGATTGCACAGATACCGTAGAAGAGGCCATTGAGACTATCACTGAAGTACGACGTATCCAGAAAATAGCTGGTTTTGAATTGGTCAATTGGATTTCGAACTCTAAACAAGTGATAGAAGGACTTTCTATGCATGAAGAGAGACAGAAAGACATAAATTTAGAAGACAACAAAATTATCCACCGTGTGCTTGGACTTTCATGGAATCCAGATTCAGATCCTTTCATATTCAAACTCAAAATGACGAAAGATTCCGAAGAGCATTCACAGAGACCTACCAAAAGACACATTCTGAAAACAGTGATGTCTGTTTTTGATCCACTTGGTCTGATAGTCAACTTCACCATCCGAGGACGAATTATCGTACAGGAAGTTTGGAAATCAAGCATAGGTTGGGATGACACCATTGACGAAGAAATATATAAGATATGGAAGTTATGGAAAACTGACCTTCAACGAATTGATAACCTATCTGTTCCAAGATGTTACTCCCGATATATTCCAGTTGCTGAAGTCATCGAGCTCCACATTTTGTGTGATAGCAGCAAGAAGGCATTTGCTTCAGTTGCATATCTGAGGACTGTTACTGCTGTGTACTGGGGTAGTTTGGGTAAAATAACGAGACATAATAATGTATGCTTCTATTTTCTTTCCAAAACTAATAATGCCTCGTAGTGAAAAATATATTCATATCGAGCTCCGAGCGATAAATAATAAAAAGTGGTAACATAAAAACTAAGTAGACAGAAATACAAAAACATTGGTAGGTATTTCTATCTGAAATGAAGTACAGAGACTGGACAATCGTATTAATAAATTATATACCGAGTAATTAAATATTAAGATATCAATATATCACATCCTCCCCTACCAATTCAACTTATAATGAAATATAAAATAATTTCCACCTAACTTGAATCTAGCGAATACAAAGCCTTTCAAGAAAAACCTAAACAATATTTCAATAATTTAAACGCTCTGGAGGTTTTCTATTCCTTTTTGGTCTACCAGTTCCAGGTGAATTTGTGTCTATAAGTGAATCATTAGGTATCCCTAATTCTTGAGGTATAAGCAATTTATGATTGATAGGTTCTGATGTTTGTTCAGTATTCTCGGTAGAAGCTTTATGATCTCGTAAACCACTTTGAATTTTGCTTTTTCTTATTTGGTTAGTGTGGCGTTTCCATGTTTTATCAATTTCAGGAACTCTAACAATATAGGTACACTTCCCTATAATTTTTTCCACAATAGCTGGTATCCAAGTATACTTTCTCGGTAATCTTTGCAAATGACCTTCTCGCCAATACCAAATTTCCTATCCATTTTCCCCATTTTTTTTGTTTGTCCAAAATTCTATTTCGTATATTCAATCCAACATCTGGCTTCAAACTACTGAATCTACCCTTCAAATCACGCCCAAACATTAACATTGAAGGCGGAAACTCCTGTGGTACCATGACTACTATTTCGGTAATCCAATAAAAAATTATTTAATGCAGTATTGAAATCAATCCTTTTGTTTCGACCCAATGCATTTTTTAATGCGTTTTTAATATTCTTAACGGCATTTTCAGCTGCGCCATTTGATTGCGGAAAAAATGGGGCGGATGTTATATGTTTAATGTTAAATTTTTGTAAAAATTGCTGAAATTCAGAACTTGTGAAAGATCTAGCGTTGTCCGAAACTATGAGTTTGGCTAAACCATACCTCGCAAATGTACTATGCAAGGCGGTTATTGTAAAATGTGAAGTAATATTTGAAGTAGGAAAAACTTCCACCCATTTTGAGTGAGCATCTAATATTATGAGAAAATATTTATTTAAAAAAGGTCCCATATAATCTAGATGAAGACGAGAGGAAACTTCTTCTGGCCATTGCCAGGGGTTCAACGTAGTTTTTGGGGAACTATTTTTATTTACCGAACAGTTTTCACAACTATTACATAAAAATTCAAGGTCCTTATGTATACCCGGCCAGAAAAAAAATGCTCTTGCAATAGATTTCATTTTTACTATTCCGAGATGAGACAAATGCAACTGATTTAGCATCTGATTTCTCAGTTTTTCTGGAATAACAATTCTGTTATTCCAAAGCAAAACTTCATTTTCAATTGTCAGTTCATTTCGAATCATAAAAAATTGTTTATATTCAATATCTGTTTTCGTGTATTTCGGCCATTCATTTTTAAAAAATTTCATTATATTTGTTAAAATAGCATCCATTTTTGTAAATTCTTTAATATTATCAAAATTTGTAGATATCAACTGTTTCTGAAAAAAAAAATTATATAATCAACATCCACAGATTCCCAAATTCCGTTTTCATTATTTTCGATTGGCAATCGAGATAAAAAATCAGCATTGTTTTTTTCAGATTGAACGTATTCAATTTTGTATCTATAATTCGATAATATAACAGCCCATCGCCTTAAACGATTAGCAGAATATTGAGGAATGCCCTTTTTAGGGCTAAAAATTGCAAGTAGTGGTTTATTATCGCAAACAAGTGTGAATTCCCTGCCATATAAATATTGATTAAACTTGCATAGCGCGAAAATAATTGACAAACCTTCTCTTTCAACCTGCGGGTAATTTTTTTCAGCCGGCGAAAGGGTTCGAGAGGCATATGCGACTGGATGATCTCTTCCTTCAATAACATGGGAAAGAAAACAACCAACCCCATATGGACTCGCATCGGTCGTTAATTTCAATTCATAATCAGGGTTATAATGAACTAAAATATTGGTTGACATCAAAATTTCTTTAACGTTGTTGAAGGCTTCTTCACAATTTTGAGACAAGGCCCATTTAACATTTTTCTGAAGAAGTTTATATAATGGATGTAATAGGGTTGCTAAGTTGGGAATGAATTTCCCATAATAATTTATCATCCCTAATACTGACTGTAATTGTTTCACATTTGTGGGCGATGGCGCATTTTTTATTGCAAGAATCTTCTCAGGTGAAGTATGTAGACCGTCTTTATTGAATATGTAACCAAGGTAACTAACATGGCATTTATCAGGGCTAACTTTCAACCCTACATCCTGTAATCTGCTAAAAAGACGTTCTAATCTTTCCAGGTGCTCATTACAATCCCTTCCACATATGAGAATGTCGTCCAAAAAACATACACATCCTTCAATATCGTGAGTCAAGGACTCCATGATCTTTTGGAACATTGAAGGGGCAGGCAATTTGCTCTTCTAACTTACACCAGCTTTGGATGACTATGAACTTCTGGTTCTCAGTGGGAGAACAGATCTCGCAACCTGCATGGAATTAAGAGCGAAACGTCCGATTTTATTACCCAAGAAGGATCCTCTTACTAGATTAATTTTACAATACCGCACATCAAGGAATCGATACTGTTTTGAACGATGTCCGTCAAAAATATTGGGTTATTGATGGACGCTCTGCTGTAAAGTGTGTATTTGCTGATTGCCAATATTGCAAGGTGAAGAAAGCTAAACCTCTTGTTCCACTGATGGGACAAATTCCGAAGGAGAGACTTACACCCAATGTCAGACCATTCACTTATGTCGGTATGGACTATTTCGGGCCACTTACAGTAACGGTTGGAAGAAGTGAAAAGCGTTGGGGAGTCATCTTCACATGTCTTTCGGTACGAGCTATACACTTGGAGGTAGCCCATTATTTGACTACAGACTCCGCGATTATGGCCCTCCGCCGAATGATCGCAAAAAGGGGATCTCCGAAAATTAAGATATCAGACAACGGTACAAATTTACAAGGAGCATCTAAAGAACTTAAAAAAGCTGAATCGGGATGAAATCAGTGATGAAATGATTTGAAAAAAATATTGAATGGAAATATAATTCACCAGCTTCAATTCATATGGGAGGAGTATGGGAACGTTTGATTCGTTTTGTGAAGAACTCCTTCTACACGGTTCTGAAAATAGAACACTGAAGAATGAACTTTTACTGACTCTATTTGCTGAGGTGGAAACGATCATTAATGCACGACCAATCCAGAAAGTATCATCGGATCCAGATGATTTAGAGGCTCTGACGCCCAATCACTTCATCATGGGGAATTCAAACAGAGACAGTACCTTTGGTAAACTTGAAGATCATAATCTGAGAAGTTATTGGATAAAAACTCAACAAATTACCAACGAGTATTGGAGAAGGTGGATTAAAGAGTATTTGCCCAGCCTATCTAAAAGAAGCAAATGGTGCGACGACGGAAAGCAAGTAGTTATCATTGAGGAAAATACTCCGCGAAACAGATGGAAACTTGGAAAAATTAACGTATTTCCAGGGTCAGATGGACGGATTCAAGATTTGTTTTCAAGACTGACATTAATAAAAGTCAAGAGTTAGTTTTGGTCTATATCATTAAAAAATAAATATATATTGACGACGCAACACTAGCCTTTGCTCCTAAAATGGTATAGAGATTGAATGGTGACTTCCATGCATATCTCAAATTCAAGATTTGAAACATTCTGCACCAGTCGAAGTTAAGACATTATTGTCTCAGAACTCCCAGAACTTGCATTCAATATTCAATACTAGCAGCAAACAAATGAGCTCATGAAAATTTTAGTTAACATGTCGATCATCTCGCAGATTCAAAAATAATTGAATTAGGGAAAATTATTAATTGTTTTCTCATTTTTCTCTCCACTTTTCAAGTGATAATTTGATGTGATCACTTATATTACTCATATTGATGATTCGTTGATTGAATTATATCGTGTGCCACTGCAGTTTATAAAGATATTTTATTTTTATTTTCTATTATCAAGACTAGATTATCATGAGAGCGCAATACTTGACATGATACAACTATACTTTTTGAATATCAATTTGAAATTTCCTTCAATTCGCCAATAAACCTGTCTTCCCCCCCCTCTACAACTATAGAACTCGAGGAAGAAATCACCACGTGTCGAAATCTTCAAGTCAACGCTCTTTTAGTTATACGGTGCCAAGAGCAGTCAATACTCTGCCAAAAGCAATAAAGTCTCGCTTTACTATCACTATTTAAAAGCAAATGGGCTGCGGTGGTGTGCGGGTCAAGTCCTCGCCTCATAAGCCAGAGAGCGTGAGTTCGAATCTCAGCATTGCCACCGGTCTCGTGCATGGCATCACACGTATTAAAAGGTAAGGGCTACGTCTTCCCCTAGCTCGCACAAGTCTCTGACTTTTGAGGATTGCACGTAGATGTGTAACCGGTTGACGGATATAACAATTTTAACAACAAATAAAAAGAAAATATAAGTGGAAATCTCTTGGAAATCTCTCATAAGACATAATGAAGAATGTCACTGGGTCTGTTAAATTATTTGAAACTTTATGACCGTGTAGCCTGAATGTTTAGAAATACACTTTTTTTTTGTTTAATTTAAATCAAGCAAGTAGTGTTGAAGTTATGACAATTTTAGTTGTCGTCCTTTTCGAATATTTCAGCGAACGCAACTTTCTCACCGTACACTCATTCATTGCTTTGCTATCGGATGTTTCTACCCTATGTTTGACCACAATAACGTTATTAACTCAAGTTCATATGTGAATTAGTGTTACATTAATAGGGTTATATTATAAGTATAATATTAGATATGAATGAGTGACTTCACTGAAGAAGCTACGTCTGGAATAGTACGCCTTATGATAGTAGCTTCTGAACCAAAATTCAACATAGACATAATACTTTATTCATGATAAAAATAATATGCAACCGAAAATAATTGTGCCCACTAAAGCCCACTATCTCGGGAAAAATATACAAAACGAGGTAATAGACCTGTTGCATCCCATATTATAAATGAAATAAAAAAGCTAAATACTATTCCATAATTTTGAATTGCACTCCTGATGTTAGTAAAGTGGAGCAAATGACTCTTGCAATCAGATATGTTTCAATCAACAAATCTTATTCCAATGAGGTGGAAATAAAAATTAATGAAAGCTTTTTGAGCTTCCTTCCAGTTGAAAGATCTACAGGAAAACAAATGTCTAAAATTATAATTGGAGAACTCGATGATTTGGGTTTGGCTTTGGAGGATATTGGGAGGCAGGGATATGACAACGGGTCCAATATAAGGGGCGATACAGTAGGAGTGCAATCTAGAATTAAAAATTAAAAATCGCGAGCATTCTACGTTTCACTTAGTAACCATTCCCTCAACCTAGTGGTTAATATACCTATGGTCCACATAATATATTTATTTTTTTCGGCATCTACTTTTCGATTGGCAATACTTTCAAAATGTCCAAGAAGGAGACGAAGCCTCAGGTTTACTAAATTGAACAGTTTAAATTTTTGTATTCAATCGTTATTTGGTATGAAATATTAAAATATATTAATCCAATAAGCAAGCTGATGCAAACACCAGATTTCGATTTAGCATCTGCACTTGATCTTTTACAAAATTGCAAAGAATTCTTTAAAGATCTTTGATCGGATATGTCCTTCATGGAAACTATTGTTGATGCAGGAGAATTGGCTGACGAAATTGACGTTGAGGCTAATTATACATTATATATTATATGTTATTATAAATTATTTATTATTTATTAATTATAAATTTCGTCCGCCATCTTGGAGCCACATCTTGTGTTTTGCACTGACGAACAATTTATAATTTCCGACCCTGAAAACCACCACTTATCAAGTATCAAATCGGACCATAATTTTAATCTTGTCCGCCATTTTGGAGCCGCCATTCTGATTTTTCCTTAGAAAAATTCCATAATGCATTGTCATCGAATTTATGTCAAATTAGCTTGCAAATGAAATATCATAATTTGGAATAGGGATCAGTTGCTTTTCCCGGAAGAGGGCGCCAAAATAAAAAGTTAGGGAGCGAAAATTGACATGGCTGAATTCCTTATGATATTACCTTTTTAATGATGTGTCACACTTACTAGTGTAACGATTTCGAGACCGACCCCGAGACCGGCCCTGATCTAATTAATTATGCACCCTCGTTCAACTACAACATCATATCTGCTGGCCTATCGCCGAGAACAAGCTGGAATAAAATCGATCAATTCGATACTGTTCGAAGAGCCATCTAGATGAAATGTTCTATACTCCAGAATAATCGAGAGAGCCTTGCATATAACCGCTGGAGGACAGTCAGAATTCAGAGTTAGTAGACTGACACAGTAGAAATAAATTGAAATAGTTATTGAAGTAAATGTTTTAGTGAATAATTGTTTTAAACAGTGTTTTAAATAAATTAGGAAAATTTGTTAGTGCAGTTTTACTACATTGTTGTCAGAAGTCGGATGTTTAAAATAAATAAGTGTTCGTCGCGTTGAAAAACTGATAGACATTTATCGCGCCTAATAGACAGTTAGTGACCCGTTGAACATTTGAGTGTATGCAAAGTGGACAGTTTTGCGCGTCGCGGGACAATAAACTGAAAACTGTGTGTGAAATAAATAATAGAAGCTCGGTAAAGACAATAAGAGACAAAATGTTTCCGAGAAGAGTTCACCTAGTTGACCTTAAAGTTAGTGAATTAAAGCAAGAGTTAGAAACAACTGGAAAGAAGGCCGTACTCCATAAAAGACTTGCAGATGGACTGATTGAAAAAGGAGATGACCCCGAAACGTTCTTATTCGAAGTTTCTGGAATTGATTTGAGTTCCATAATGAATAAACTCGGGGAATCCACGAAATCCTTGGAAGATAAATTTCTCGAAAATTCGAATAGTTTGAAGGAGGAACTTCAACAAAGTTCCGTAAGTCTGAAAGAACTTCAACAAAATTCGGTAAGTCTGGAAGAAAAACTTCTAGATAATTCGAATACTCTGAAAGAACTTTCGAAAAATCTAGAAGAAAAGCTTGAAGAAAATTCGAATAGTCTAGAAGTGAAACTTCAAGAAAAACTTCAAGAGAATTCGAAGAATCTAGAAGAAAAACTTCTAGAAAATTCTGTCAGCTTAAAATAAGAACTTCTCGAAAATTCTAATAGTCTAAAAGAGGAACTTCAAGAGAATGTGAAGAGCCTGGGAGAAAAACTTCACGAAAATTCGCAAAATCTAGAAATCAAGCTTCTAGAAAACTCTGAAGGCTTAAAAGAAGAACTTTGTGGTGTGGCGAATCGGTTAGAAGAAAGAATGGGAACTGTCGAGACAGAAATGGAAAAATTGAAAGAAACAATAAGTGACCAAGTCAAAGACGACATGGTGGAAGAAATCAAAAAAATCAAGGAAAGGCTCCACGATGAAAAAAAAGACGGAATGGAGACAGAAATCGGCAGAATGAAAGAAAAATTCAGTGAATTGGAAAAGCGAATGGATTCTGCGCACACCCCAGAAACTTGCAACAAAAACCCAATGCTGGACCAGAGTATGAACCTGGAGAAAGTTCAAAAAGACGTAAAAGATTTTAAGGTCAGTACGGAACCAGGAAAGCTCTCATTGAAACCGCCTCAGTTTGACGGAAATACTCCATGGGCAAACTATCGACGAAGCTGCTGCCAAAGCAAACGGATGGAATGTTAGGGAAAGAGCTTTAGCATTGACACTGGCATTGCGTGGCGAAGCAACAAACATTTTACAGACCCTCACCGCCCAACAACAGGAGGACTATGAACAGCTAGTGAAACATCTGGAACTTCGCTATGGTCAAGCCCACCTTGAACACGTATATCACTCGCAGCTGAAAAACCGATGCCAAAAATCAAGCGAATCATTACAAGAATTCGAAGCAGACATTGCACGCTTGGTTCGCCTTGCATATCCAGCTACACCGGAAAATGTAATGGAACGACTAGCGGATCAGGCATTTTTGGATGGGCTTCGTGACCAAGAAACGAGGCAGGCATTGACATTAGCTCGCCCCGCACATCTCGTGGATGCATTGGCACGCGCTCTGGAATTCGAAGCCGCAAAGCAATCCTGCAAAAGCCAGAGTAGAGTCCGGATGATCGAGGAAGATCCACAGCCACAGGAGCCCGCTAATATCGAGGCTGTGATGCGAAAAGTGCTGAAGGAATTTGTGCCTGAGAGAAGACTGATACGATGCCGAAATTGTAGAGAACTTGGGCACGTGCGTAGCAAATGTCCAACATTGAAAAAATCGACATCAACGATGAAGGTCAAGAAGGAGCAATCGTCAGCCCGTATCCAACAAGCCCCAACTTCAAAGACAAGACAAAGGGGTCTTCGTAGACGGTCTCATTAACAACGAGCCTCGCACCATGCTCCTTGATACGGGTGCGACTAGGACAATCCTTGGACCTACTTTTGCCAAAACACCGGTAAGAATCGAATCGTCGAATTGGAAGCTACTCACAGCAACAGGAGCGCCGGCAACTGTGTATAGTGAACTTCCAATTGAACTGACTTTGGGCAGCACTACAGTGAAACACCGGGCGGATATCGAGGACGAGGTGATAAATGGAATGGACATCATGAATTCTAGAGGATTCGAGCTGAATTTTAAAGACGGCGTCCTTCGTGTGAACGGAGAAGAGCTGGTACTTCATGGGAGAAATAAAGAAATGGTTCGAGTTCTGCTGGCTGAAGACGTAAGCGTACCGGAGAGGGCTGAAACCATTTTGGAGGCTCGCCTGGATGGAGGTGCGAGCAGAGGAAACGTGGTGATGTTCGAGCCCAAGCTTCATGATGAGAAAATTGGACGAGGAATTGCACTAGGAAAAACCTTGTTGCGTGCTGATAAATTTGTGTCAGTAAGGGTAATGAATGTCAATTATTACCCGGTGACCTTGAAGAAGGGAACAATTTTGGGGCACTGCTCGTCAATTTCCTCTGTGATCAGGAGTGTACGCGGCACTGTAAGCCAAGCCAGTAACATGCCAGCAGAATTGGAGAAGTTGGTTGCTATTTCGTCCAAGGACATGGGGCCAGCACAAAAGACAAAACTGAGGGAACTAGTCAGGAAGTATCAGGAAATCTTCGATACCGGAGTAGGCAAAGGCGGTAGAACAAAGGTGGTTCAGCACAAGATAGATACTGGAAATGCCCAACCAATCAGGCAATCAGCCAGAAGACTTCCTCTCGCCAAAAAAGAGGAGGCAGACAAAATAGTCTGCGACATGGAGAAATACGGAGTCATCGAGCCATCCGACAGTCCCTGGTCCTCTCCAGTCGTGTTGGTGAAGAAGAAAGATGGATCAACACTGTTTTGCGTAGACTACCGTCAACTAAACAACGTGACGAAAAAGGACAGCTATCCTCTCCCAAGGATAGACGACACGCTAGACACGCTGGCTGGATCTACGATTTTCTCGACCTTAGATTTGAAGAGCGGATACTGGCAGGTAGAACTGGCCCAGGAAGATCGAGAAAAGACAGCTTTCACCATCGGCTCAGGGCTGTGGCAATTTACCGTTATGCCATTCGGACTTTGTAACTCCAGCCACTTTTGAGAGATTAATGGAGACTGTGTTGAAGGGACTCTCCTGGATGACTTGCTTGGTATACCTTGATGACAAAATCGTAGTTGGCAGAACATTCGAAGACCACCTGAAAAATCTGGAGGAGGTATTTCTGCGTCTGAGGAACTCTGGATTGAAATTGAGCCCTAAAAAATGTCACCTATTTCAGAAAGAAGTCCACTATCTTGGCCACATTGTCTCTGGGAAAGGAGTAGCAGTAGATGACCAGAAGATCAAAGCTGTTAGAGACTGGCCCATCCCCAAAGATATCCATCAGCTTCGGAGTTTTCTTGGCCTATGTACCTACTATCGTCGGTACGTGCTAGGGTTTGCTAACATCGTCAAACCATTGACCAGGCTCACGGAAGGACAGACAAAGTTCCAGTGGTCCGAGGAATGCCAAGATTCGTTCAGGAAGCTGAAGGGGGCATTAATCAACGCTCCAATTCTAAGTTATCCTCTTCCGAACGGAAAATTCATTATGGACACGGACGCCAGCAACTTGGGACTTGGAGCTGTCCTGTCTCAGATCCAGGATGGACAGGAAAAAGTCATCGGGTACTTCAGCAAGACCCTCAGTAAACCGGAGCGAAAATACTGTGTCACCCGACGGGAGCTGCTGGCTGTGGTCAAAGGAGTAGAGCACTTTTACAAGTATGTGTATGGCAGGAGATTCCTGCTGAGAACTGACCAAGCCGCCCTCAAGTGGCTTCTACAGTTCAAAAATCCTGAGGGTCAGGTGGCACGTTGGATTGAGAGACTCCAAGAATTCGACTTCGACATAGAACATCGAGCAGGGACCAGCCATAAGAATGCAGATGCCTTATCGCGAAGGCCATGTCCAGATGACTGCTCACATTGCCGACGAGCAGAGGAGAAAGAGGCGACAGTTTGTAGAACAACGGCGGTAGATGATTACTGGAATGACAGCAAGCTCCAGAAAGACCAAGAGAAAGATCCAGATCTTGGCTTAGTTATCGGCTGCAAGAAGAGTAACCGAAGACCGACATGGCAGGAAGTAGCAGGATATTCGCCAGCCATCAAATCCTACTGGGCTCAATGGAACTCCCTTACTCTGGACAACGGAGTTCTGAAGCGTGTGTTGGAGTCCGAGGATGGTGAAGAAGAAAGACGTCAGACAGTTGTACCCAGAAGCAGAAGACCGGAAGTGCTTCGAGAAATTCATGATGTGGTCGCCGGAGGACATCTGGGAGTGACGAAGACTCTCCAGAAAGTGAGGCAACGGTTTTACTGGGCCAATTGTCAGGCAGACGTTCAAGACTGGTGCAGAAAGTGCGCTGTATGCGCCGCAAGTAATGGACCTCGAACGCGACCTAAGGCACCAATGCGTCAGTACAACGTTGGCAGCCCTTTTGAAAGAAACGCCATCGATATTGCTGGACCGTTTCCACAATCTGACCACGGGAACAAATACATCCTCGTGGCAATGGACTACTTCAGCAAGTGGGCTGAAGCCTATGCCCTGCCCAAACAGGAAGCCATAACCGTCGCCAACGTCCTGCTAAAGGAGTGGATTTGTCGATTTGGTGTCCCACTTGAACTGCATTCAGACCAAGGCAGAAATTTCGAGTCCAACTTGTTCCAGGAATTGTGTCGAATGCTGAACATCCGGAAGACGCGAACTACGGCTTTACATCCGCAGTCTGATGGAATGGTGGAGCGGATGAACAGGACGATGAACCGCCACTTATCCAAGGTAGTCTCTGACCACCAAAGAGACTGGGATCAATATCTCCATTTGTTCCTGATGGCCTATCGTTCTGCAGTACACGAGTCGACCGGCCAAACCCCTGCTAGTATTATTATGGGCCGAGAGCTGCGACTACCATGTGACCTGAAGTTTGGGACGCCACCAGGACAAGACACTGCAGGAGAGGACTATGTCAGCAAACTTCGGCAGAGACTGGAAGACATCCACGAAAGAGTCCGTTTGAACATCCAGAGTGCCAGCGACCGAATGAAGGAGACCTATGACATCAAGGCCGATGCCGGAGGATTTAAGGTTGGTGACCTGGTTTGGCTGTACAACCCCAAACGTCGTCGTGGCCTATCACCAAAGTTGCGGAACTCATGGGAAGGCCCTTATGAGATCTTGAAGAGGATAAATGACGTGGTCTACCGAATTAAAAAACCACCCAGAGTAAAACCCAGAGTCGTCCACTTGCCTGCTGATTACGCGTTAGCCCACTGTGTGGCAGAAGATCTCCAAATGTCCAGAGGCATTGCAGTAGTTTTCTCCAAGAAGTTCGGTCGAATCCAGGAACTGAGTGAACAGAACCCGGAAGTTAGAGGGGTGTTACAGCTGAGGAAAGGCCAGAGAAACATCTACTATCTGGTTACCAAGAAGCGTTCTCGAGATAAGCCGTCTTATGAAGATGTTTGGAAGAGCCTTACGAGATTGAAAGACACGATGCTGGACCAGAATATTGAAGACCTGGCAATCCCAAAATTGGCCTGTGGGCTTGATGGGCTGGACTCGAGAGTTATAAGAAGCATGTTGGAGATAATACTCAGATCCAGCGGCATCAACATTCTGGTGTGCTGCAACCATCTTCCTCGACCCAACTTGAAGACTGTGGAGTGCTACTTCCATCAAACGTCCAGGTGCAGATATGGAGAATCTTGCAGATATCTTCACACTCTTTAAGAAGGGGGCAATGTAACGATTTCGAGACCGACCCCGAGACCGGCCCTGATCTAATTAATTATGCACCCTCGTTCAACTACAACATCATATCTGCTGGCCTATCGCCGAGAACAAGCTGGAATAAAATCGATCAATTCGATACTGTTCGAAGAGCCATCTAGATGAAATGTTCTATACTCCAGAATAATCAAGAGAGCTTTGCGACTATATAACCGCTGGAGGACAGTCAGAATTCAGAGTTAGTTACAGTTCCAGAGTTCGCAGATAGAGAATGACACAGTAGAAATAAATTGAAATAGTTATTGAAGTAAATGTTTTAGTGAATAATTGTTTTAAACAGTGTTTTAAATGAATTAGGAAAATTAGTTAGTGCAGTTTCACTACACTAGTTTTCCTATTCAAATTTTTCAAGCGTTAGGGACCAAGGGGTGGGGGGAGAGGTATGACGGTTGAGGTTATGATAGGAAGATGTCCCCCTTGGAATAAAAATCGACGTGTTTTTGCATTTTCTTCATAACAAATGAATCTCATGTTGAGCGTCTTATATACCGGCAAGTAGATTCATGTTCCACTCTCGAAATATCAAATGTCTCCAGTAAGTTCTCGGCGCGGATATAACGATGAGTTCTAGATGAACCGTTAACAAGCATAAGTGACATCACCCGAGCAGGATTAGCGTGGTCTTCTGAACAGACGTGGTCAGGTCCGGCCTCAGGTTTAATATAATAATACCTTGGTTAAATTCACTGAGTATATTAGACTTTTATCTCTTATATTCTAGAAATTTCCATAATTTCATTTGAGTGTGTTTTCAGTAGGTTCTATAACCTTTCGGAGTCTCTGTCCTGATTCATTCCACGGTTTTCTAGACTTTTCTTTCTTACCAATTCAATAAATCATTATGGATCATTTTAGAACATTTGATCTTGAACATTTTTGTAGAGTATTTTATAATATTTTCGAACAATCTAGACAGTATATTATATCATTCTAGATATTTTCTTCTTTACATTAAATTTTATCTCTTTCAATTGCTTCAATGAACAGTTCTTGATGCTTTACAACTTACACAACACGGTAGCAAATATTTTTTTGGAATATTCAGCTATCACTGAATAATATTCAAATCACGTAAATGCAGGTTGCCAAACATTTACAAAAAGCCGAAGATCAGCTGGATGTGCCTCACGACACAGCCTGTTTTTCATCTTGAGCTCGACGAAAAAAAAAAAAAAAAGAGAAAACTAATACTAAATTTGAAATACCTACAGCATTTTGTGATTTGACCGAATAAAAAGTAGAGAAACATCAATATAACTGACGTAGTAAAAATTAATTTCAATAAAAATTTATTCATTATTACCGTTGGATATTTGGATAAATATTCTTCAAAATAAATGGTGGCTCCTTTGTTGGATTAATTTGCCAAGCCTGTTCAAACGTCAGCATTAACAAAAAATACTAATGGGTTTCCTTATAATATCAGCTCAAGAAAAACCACCATTTCAAGCCAGCACAAGGGAAAAAACCGATTTATTTCAAGAGAATAACTCAACAAAATGTTCACTTTAAGTCATTTGATAAAACTTTCAAGCAGATTGAGATAACTAAAAAAAAAAGAAAAGAAATATCTACACATTATTCTGAGTTACTTAGGGCCAGTTTTTCAATCGTCTGTTAAAAGTCCCAAGTCCCAGCTATCTGGCTGTTGGCTAAGCCTACAGAGTAAATTAATTGGTAATACGTTGATCCTGTTACTTCCATGATACTACTTCAGCATGGAAATAACAAGGTCATTCAAAATCAAAGAATATATTTTTATATTACATGTGAAATATTGAAAAGTAAATAATTATATATTACCATATAAAGCTCTGCGCAGGTCCGAGCAGTACAAATGGTGCTGGGATGTTTCATCTCCATGACATCCAGAGTAATGATAGGGATGTACATTTTACTTCTCAATTGTTCCAAAGACTGATTATCTAGTCGCATATACGCTTCATGTCTTTCTAAAGCATTTACATTGTTAGATATCAATTGGGATATGTCTATCAGTGGCAACATCAACTGGTTTATCATCCTCTTTGCTTCATTTATGGCACTTGCACTTTTTATATGGTGTGGTTTCAGAGCTTGTTTTCTGGAGTCTCCAACAATATAATTGATCAATCTGAAGAAATATATCTGCTCTAGAGGTACATTATTTTTCGGAAATTATTTATGAGTAAAGTTTGTATGAAATCATTCAGTTGATAAAGCGTTTCTAATTAGCTCATTTATATAACATCAGATTTGGTTCAAATAGGTTAGTTGTGCAGTACTACTCAAGTGAATTTTACTTAACCGATAAATGACCAGTGGGGTAAGGTGAAAATCAACTAAATTTAATTTTTTGTTGATGAAGAATACACTATATGATACATTTGCTGATTTGTGATGGTAAATTGCATCGTATGTTGGGTTGGTTTACAAAAGAATTGGAGGCCGTCTAGTCTAGGGAGTACATATAAAGAGAAATTTTTTACAATTCGTTGAACACCCTATAAAAATTAGCAAACTTGATTTTCGGTACAGATACTTCCAGATGATTCAAGAATGATATACCAAGAGATGAATGAGGACGTCTAGGTGGTAATTTATATTCATCGAAATTTGAAAAAATCGTTAAACGCTCTCTAAAATATTTAGCCCACTTGATTTTGGTACAGATACTTCACATTATTCGAGAATGATTTGGAGGCGGTGGTACCTAATAATAATCGAAAAATTAAAGAATTCGATAAACACCCTCTGAAATATTTAGCCAACTCGATTTTTGCTACAATTACTTCCAGATGATTCAAGAATGATATACCAAGAGATGAATGATTTTGAGGACGTCTATGGTCCTCTAAAATATTTAGCCAATTTGATTTTTGGTACAGATGATATACCAATAGATGAATCTAGGGGGTAGTTTATATTCATTGAAATGACTAGGCAGCAGCCTTGGAAATATTGTCACCAGATAATTTTTCTGAATATGTAGAAATTACCTCCTGAACAAGAGCGTCCATGGGCCCAGCCCATTATAATTCTCCATGTAGCGTGGAAAATCACAAAAATTGAATAACAGTGCCCGCCATAAAATATGTAACATATGGAGAAAAGTTTATCAACTTACTTTTTTACTTTTTTCGATATCTTGCATCTTACCCCACTTTGAAACAATTCAAAGTAATTTTTTCAATTTGCCGCCATACCAGTGATCATGTGACATGTGTCAAAATTTGCGATCTAGAATATCAGTTTAAGAAATGAAACAGAATGCAAAACAGAATTGGTTGTTGAGCATGATCAAAATAATAATAATATAATACTTATATATAATAATATAATATCAATGACAGTTTCATGTTGAAAGGCAATCTATTCAATACATAACTCGTCGCTCAGATGATGGCACTGTGTGTCGAAAAAAATTTGTCAGCATAACGTAGTATAACAGTACCTACATATTATTCTTCAGTGTAAAAAGTTTTTATTTCCTCTCTATTTATCAATCATGATGAATTCACACATATCAGATGCCAACACCATAGAACATCATAATTATAAAAATAAAAACCACTTTTTCTCATATGTCACATACTTTATGGAGGGCAGTGTCTGTTATGTCCCAGTTTAGGCAGCATAACTTCTTTGAAAATAGAAACGAAAAAAGTAATTTTTCTGAAAAGAAACTGATCAATTTGAGGTTTTTGTGGTGTTGTACAATGTAGAAAATATAATATCTTTGTTTGCTTGAAAATAAAATCGGATTTAAACTTCAACTTTCTATTACATTCCATAAAATAGATATTTTGATGGCAAACATCCAACTGAAAACAAATACTGCCTCTTACGACTGTTGAATTATATCCGTATGTTTATTGGCAAAGTGTTGACAAAAAATACTATGAATAGTATGCAGTACAAGAAATATTTTGCAAATGCTCTTTAAGACTGCCTGCCGACTGGCTTTATGATATTAATGTATTGTGGAAAAATATACAAGTCATTCCAAGAAAACAGTAGTATACTTTGTACAGAGTTGTGAAACGACTATTCTGAATATCACTGATGATATATTCATGGAATCGGATAACAGGAGAGCTACAACTACAGTTCTTATACCGCTGAATTTTTCAAAAGCCTTTGTGTTTGTTATTTTGGAATGAACTGGTGTGCCAATTGATGCAGTAAACTTCTTCAGAACTTACTTGACCAAGAAAAAAGAAACATTCGATGATAATGTTTCTGATCCTATGAAAATTTAAGGGGAGTTTCACAAGGTTCTATTAGGACCGTAAAAAAATGCAGTAGCTCATTCTAATCTGAATTTTTGTGCTGATGATATGATACACTCTTACATATTTCTTTCCATCCCCTGCATATGAACAAGGAAACTGAAATCACTTAATAAAAACATAGATTCAATCATTGAAATATCTAACACCTCACTTTCCATTCATGAAACACACCCTGGAAGCAGAATGCTGTACCATTTCAATTTAAGAAATCACTCCTTCTACCACCCTTTGGAGGCCTAATGAACTTAATGTCAGAACTTAATAGGGATGTCATTATATTCATTTATTTTTCATGAAATACATAAAGCAGAATGCGGTACTTCGGAAACTACCCCCTCTACCGCTTTCTGGAGGCTTGACAAACTATATAGGGGATGTCATTACATTAATTTTCTCTTCATGAAACACATACTGAAAGCAAAATGCATTAGTTTCATTAGGGAAAGTTAATGAATTATAAAACTATCCCCTTTACCTCCCTCTGGAGGCCTGACAAGCTATAGGAGGAATGTCATTTGATTCGTTTTTCATTCATGAAACACTTCCAGAAAGCAGAATGTTGTTCTGTTTCATTTGGGAAAGTAATTGAATGATATCTTAGAAACTTCTCCGTCTACTACCCTTTGGAAGCCTGACAAACTATATTCAATTGATTTTCTAATCTTTTCTATACTGGTTCATCAGAATTATAAATCGATGAAATGGACATGTTTAAAGAAATCAGACCAAAAAAACAGGTTCTCAAGTTTCATTAATAAGTATGACTGATATATTGGACTGCAATTAATAGGTGAGCTTTCCTTTGTTCTCTGATACCAATCTCAAGTTAATTTGAATTCAAAATTAATTAACTCAATTTTCCCGCATCAGGTAAATGTTCAACTTACTTCCAACACTGTTTTAAAGAGTTTTTCCAACTTTCATTGTTTCTCTCTTCAATCATATCATCAAACATAACATTTTTCTTGATAGCAGCAAGATATCTGAATGGTTCATTATCGAAACAGAAAATATTTCTATTAATGGGAATATCCAGTTCTGGGTGGTTGTTGTGAATTACATCAATTTCATTTCTCAAAAGGTTGATTGTATCTCCAGGTCCATATTCAGTTCCTCTGGTGTTAGTAAAAACAAAAATAATGTTTTTACTTGCAGACTTGTCTAGCTGGGACAGAATGCAAGACAAACAGTCTCTAAATACTTCTATATTACTTGACTGATTTGGATTCAGCACAAAAAAAATGGCATGTAATACATTAAGTTGGCCAATATACCTAAGAATATTCTCAGAGTTAATATGATCTTGATTGGTTCCTTTGGTATTTTTCATTCCAGGGGTATCTATCAAACGAAGTTTGGCATTTCCATTCCGGATAGGAAAGACATAGGTCTTTATAAACTGAGTTGAGAATACTCCAGGATCCACTTGCTCATCTCTTTCGCCTACTTTGATAATTTTAAAGTCACCATTTTTATCTGTAGCAATAAATTCTGTAGGAATAAGAACTAACAATTCTTCTTTTTTTGCCACATCAAAGTCTTTATATGCTACATAATTAGCCAAAGAATTTATCAAAGTTGACTTTCCTACTCCAGTTTCTCCCAAGAGAAGAATGTTTATCTCAGTTTTATCACTTACATTCAGATTCTTCACACCAGATTCCACATCTGGGTCTACAGATAACATTTTTTAAACCAGCTGAAAATAAACAATAAACTTTAAAAAAATGTATTGAGATTGATTAAAGATGACAAAACTATAGTCTCAAAAAATACATTAGTACCTACTTCAACTACACGAAAGGTATATTGGCATACATGAGTAATCTACTACTTTATTTTTGAAGCAAACCCCTTTATGGGATCCTACTGTATATCAGTGAACGATATTTTTGTACACAGAAACTCATTTTAATTTTTTGAAAATATTTGCTCATCACCTCTCAACTTTTGGAGTTCCGTTATCAATGTATATATAAATGATGACAAAATTAGAACTTTGTTAGAATTTATGATTTAAAACTTCTCTGACAAAGTGATATTTTCTTTAGTTAAATAATGAAGTGGTATTTGCACTCTGAATTTCAAACACTCTGGACACTCGTTATTTCAATATGGTGTATGCATATCATATGCTAGAGCTAGAAATCTTTGAAAGTTTTGTAGCTGTGAAATTTTGTATTCACTTCATAACCTACAATCTACAATTTGCAGCTCAGCATCCAGCATTACATATCAATGTCCTACTCCTAATTCGCAAACCCGATAACTCGGGCGGCTAACTCCACATTTTATACATAAAAATCGTAATAATATATGAGTGCTTACTACTTTACTATAATACTTACACTTTGCTCAATTCTATTAATAAAATTAATTGTTAAAAAGTAAAACCCCACTACAAAAGCCAAAAACTACAGAACAAAATCAAAAACCAAAACTAAAACTCAGCCAAAAGCCAAAACAATAAAACAAAACCACAGAATAGTTCATTCATTCATTCTTGGTTTAATGTGATTCGTCGTGAGACATATACCCAGGTTCTCCCCATATGTGTTATGCAAGAATCCGTCCTGCCCCGGCCTCTAACCGGCGTAAATAACACGGGCTTCGTCGGTGGATGAGGATTGTCTTGCTCGAAGCAATATCCTCACCCGTATTCAATAGTGGACATTCACAACATATAATCTCATTCACACAAGTGTTCTGGTTAGGCTTTGTTACTAACTCCATTCGCCACCTTAGGATCAGCATGTTTGTTCTTAGTCCCGTCAAACATGAAACGTGGGAGAGTCAGTCTTCAATATGTCTCGTAAAAAGGTGTGGATAGACGGCTTCCGCAAAGTTTCGGATTCCTCCGAACCCATCTTCAGCCACCCACCGCTCTGCTCCTAGTTGCCTGGAGGGCAAGGACGTCGTCACCCAGGGATTTCGGGTGGCAACTTCCGTGTCCCTGCCGACACCCGTCACGAAATCTGCCTTCGTAGCTCTTGTTGCATATTCAGGCTGTGCATAGTTGTTCCCGTGGGAGGTACGCTGAACCCGCCCCTGGAGAGATATGGGAATGCGAGCATTCCCAACTCCCTCCGAGAGCCTTCCACCACCCCCTAGTTCCTCCACTAGGGCCTCAGCATCACCCGGTTCCCTTAGGGTATGCACATCCGTAACCTGTGGCCTCCGCTGTGGTGCGTGAGGCACACCCAATGACCTCGGAGCGCTTCGGCGCACTCCGAGGGGGCGTACCCCACGAGCTTCGCCAGCACGGACTCCTTCGTAGCCCTCCGACCTACAAACAGAAACATTTCTCGTTAAACGGAATTGCTCGAAACGGGCTTCCAAAGGTGGAGTTGTGACAACTCCCGCGGAATCGATTACTAACCCTACCTGAGCCGACGGGGAAGGCTGCCTCCCTCCGTCTAAGCTCGACTCTAAAGTACCTTGGTCCAGCACACTTCTCGGGGACAAGGTAGTTGACATCGTCAACTCACGGTTTTCCCCGGTAGTACGTACCTGGGGGACGTCTCCGTCGAGGCGTCGCGACGCTTCGGGGAATAGACGCCTGGCGTCTAAGTCACCCGACGGCGGAGGTGTCCGAGAAAGCCCAACGCCGGCGAACACGGCCTGGGTATTCTCCTCCGCGAGCATATGAGATCTCAATCTCATATTCGTCATTGCTCTAAAGGACAACAATTACGGCTGTAATGTATTGTCGGGCTACTTGCGTGTGCAAGTGTGTGGCAAAGGAGAAGTGCACTAAAATCGACCTCGCGTCGACCCAACTCAAGTGTGACGATGAGAAGGGTCACCCTATAGCTAACTAACCTAACACCTAACAAGACCTCGCCGGGAAATGGACGAGGGAGGAAGGATTCACGGTTTAGAAAAACTATCTAAATAAAATTTCCTAACTTCAAAAATTGTGTGAAGCACCAAAAAGGAAAATTAAACTTGAAACATTTTACTTTAAAAATTACAACTGGATGTGACAAAAACCAAGACAGAAATTTGGGTAGAAGGATCACGGAGCCTAACCAGACTGTCTCAGGTGGAAAAGCCGAGAACAGCCGCAGGAAATAGGTATGGGAAGGACGCGAAACCCCTAGGTACCACAGGAAATGTGGCTCGCCAACGACAAAGTCGCAGCTAATGATGTCTTGACAGGCCGAGGAATTTAAGCTCGAACGATACAATCTTCGTGGAACTCTACGATCGAGCCGATTGTATCAGGTGAGATCTCGTTTTGGTGCCTGACCCCTTTTCATACGATGGGGATTTTTCGTCAACGTCGCGTACAGGTATTAAGTCGGGAAATAACTTTGATGAAGTTAAATCCCTAAGTGTCCGTTGCAAAAGATCACTTTACACTGATTATTGCTCGAGAGTTAAACTACCTATCAACGTACTTTCGTAGCGCGAATAAAACACCTGTAAACCGTACAAGTGAGTCTAACCCCCTTTAAGATAGAAACAAAACGTTATGAATCTACTGTGAACTGAATTATTATTACCGAGAACCTGACTCTAACTGCTAGCCAAAACGATGAATTGCAGAGACAAAAGGCAAAGCCAAACAAACGTAAGTTATTTAACGGAAACACAAAATTGATTATTACACTGCAATTCGACAAGAAAGAGTGGCTATCTGCTGCTTCGCTGCTTGCATATTTATGCAATCCTGACTGCTGAATCCGCGACACCCATTGGCCTAGAGGGCCAAAATGGGCGTCGCCCTTGGCTGAACAAAACCCTAGCTCGCGAAAACGCGCGGGATTTGGGCAAATGACCGTTAAAGTCCCGTTACCTGCGTTTTCTAGGGAGTATTTGACGAAAGTCACTAAATACTCTCTAGATCTAGGGAGATATTGAAAGTCAGAATTTCAGATATCTCGATTCCTAGGGCGGTCCGATATTCGGAGAGCCCCGAGAAAAACCATAAACCAACGTGATTCTTGAACGCCGAAGAAATACACGTATTCCTTCGCCGAGGAATCTATACCCGTTTTCCGATTTGGCCAACCTGATGAGAAATCGAATTGAAATAAAATAATTTGTGAAAACAAATGGAGCCACGGAATCTTTCCACCCAACAAGAGACTAGCGTGTCGAAACCTTGCTCTAAGTGTTCTGTATACCGGGTGCTCGACTGTTTGGGGCCACAAATTAATAAAATTGAAAACTAGTCAGGAATTTCCGGTAAATCGGTAAAACTACGTACAGTGGAGTTCCACTGGGTGGAGATTGGGACTTTACATCATACAGGGTGAGACTAGACTAGTGACCTGAATATAATGCAAAAATCTAATATTATTCGACTGGCTTCTAGGTGAAAATTGAGAGTTATTAAGTGTAAAAATGGCTCACTAAAGGTGACCATACTCAAAAAAAATCATCGTAGGAGCGCGGCGAGCCTGCCCTGCGACAAATAAACCAGACATAGTTTCTAAAGAACAAAGATGTGCCCTATTGGAGAATCGAACCCACGACCCACAGGTCGTGAATCGAGCGCTTGGCCACTGCGCTAACTCGGTCGCCCACAGAATAGTTATTTTGTTCTTTAGTATTATCATTATTCTGTGACAAAAGGACAAAACTATAGCTTTGTTCTGGGGCCCAATTCTCAAATGTCTATTAACCTTTGTCGCATGCGACAAAATATGTCCATCGCCTTTCTCGAATGTGCTTTGGAAGGAGATGGAAATATTTTGTCGCATGCGACACAGGGTTATAGACATTTGAGAATCGGGCCCCTGGTTCTGAAAATTATTAGTCCTGCGACGTCAGGATTATGCGCAGGTGAGAAAAAGTGAGCGAATATGAACCTAACGAGCATACTTCTCGTCAACTGCGCATGATCCTGACGTCCCAGGACCGATAATTTTCAGAACCAAATCAAACCTCATACTTTATAAACGCTTTCCAATTACCACAGGGAGTAGCTCCGGGTATTTCTGGGTAGGACCTGAAGTAACTTGACAGACTATGAAAAATCTCGTTCCGATTGAACCCCATTTATAAAGTCTGGTGCAGTTCACATCAGGTTCAGTTGGGAAACAAGTTATTTTTGGGGCTACTTCCTAATGGGGAGTTCACATGCTGGCTTTTCGCTTAATGGCTTATAGCGTATTGTGAACTTATTGGCCGAAAAGTATTCGAAATATCTGAAAGCGCTTATCAAGGTCATAAGCCAAAAAGTCAATTACAGTCCGACTTTTCGCGGAAAAATGCTACGAAAATTAATAGTTATAGGTTAGAAAGCGAAGCGATGTCATAAAATTGATGAAAAAAGTGTTCCAAATTGCTTTGTGTTTATTTGAGTTGAGACGTGTACAACAACGGCATTTCTCTTATAATCTCAGATACTCGTGCTCTTACTAATTTGAAACTTGTAGGCTGTAGATACCATACTATCTCTTGAAACGAGAAATCTTAGAAGGGAATGACATAGTTGAAACGAATATTTGAATATGAAAATAACGTATTACCTGAACGTATAAGATCGAGTTTTGGTTTCTGGGGAAATTGCATTCCTCGCAACATTTAATTTCTCTATAAACGGTTTGATGAGGCTGAGAATATATGTGAATCGAGTTTGGTCCATTCTGAAATAGTTCCTAAAGTTTTCTACATTATTTATAAATCTCCATGTTCACCGAGTTATCACCAACACCTTGAATTTTCTTAATATTCTCAAGAAAGATTGGGTTCACCCAGATCCATCGATTCTTTCTTTTTCTATGTATTTTATAATTATAATACAATGCCGCGGCTTGAATATTTTTTTTTCTCAGAAAGAAAGCATAAATCAAATCATGTAAACTGTCTGAAACTTCTTCCAACTCCTCAGAAAACATATCTCTCCACTCCATCGGCAGGATAGTATGCATGGCCTATGGCTTTTTTAACATTGTTCATGTGAACAATGCGCTCGATTTTTTTTTCAAGCTTTCTGCGATAGGCTAAAGCTGTCATGTGAATGCGGCATAAGGCTACTTCCTCCTGAGCTGCGTTCATAAACTTACTATGAGAGTAGAGTAAGAGTACGGTCACGTGATTAGAAGTACATGTCAATCATTACTCCTGCATAGTCGTTCTCGTTCAAAAACTTTGCAAAGAGTGCAAAGTGTCAACGACCATATTGATAATGTTGATTCATGAAATTGAGGTTGTGTTTGGTCTTGCTTGAGTCTTGAGAACTTCACAAAGCTCTCCATTTACTGATACAAAATATTGAAACTCTTTAATAGGGTTTCCAGAAGTGAAATATTGTTCATAACACTTTGAAGCATTCCTTTATTTTTAAGAATGAAAGTATCTCTGCCAATTGATACTACATGAAAATCCATATCGTGGGAATATAATCTCTAAATTGTCGAAACTTCCGTATTTTTTTATTTTCACTTTAAAAGCACGAGGAAACATGAACATACAAACAATAACAAACACAAACTATCAAAAAAGTTCCTTGTCATTATTATTACTGTCAGAGTATATCTAATCACTACTCTTTTCGAAAGCAGAGTAAGTAGAGTTTACTCGAAGTAAATTTCTGAACGATTGTCAGCTAGAGTAAGTTTATGAACGGTTCGGAGTAAGCAGTCCTTACTCTGAGTAAGTTTATGAACGCAGCCCTGGAAAGCGGCTTATAAAGTGGAATTCACAACCATCATATAACGCAATACATTTTTTGACAAAAACATCAATAGACTTATTTTCACTAAAGTAAATTTATTTAAACGGCAAAACAGAAGTTGTTCCATACATTTTATGTCCGATAAAAAACATAAAGGCATCAAATTTGTCATTACTGAAAAAATAAATAAAATTATCGATCATATGTCTCTATGAATCAACCCCAGATTGTTTTAAAAACAGTGCGAACAAATCCACTTCCCACAGAATCTGAGATTACTGTTGTTCAATCAGGTATTAACAATCTATCAAACGTAGAACAGAGCAACTCCAATCCAAACCACAATACTTTTTTAGACCAGACAGATTTTCAGAAAACGAGCACATAATCCTAGTCTTACACTCAGTGTCCAATCGATTAGAAACAAAGTTGATGATTTGTATATCCTTGAAAGCCAAAATTTTCCTCATTGTATTACTTACTGAACATTGGTTACATCAAGGAGAACCTATACACATTCCTAATTACACCGTGATATCTAATTTTGGTAGAAGTGACTTCAACTGTGGTGGAACAATGATTCTGGTTAAAAATTTAGCTTTATTTGACTTGAAACTCACTAATGTCAAAAAATATGACTTTATAGTGGAAAAGCAATTCGAATTCAACTTAGCTCACTCTAGCATAGCGAATCTATTTGTGTTATGTATATACAGATCGCCTAACACAAATGGTCTAATATTTCTTGAAAATCTGGAATTACTTTTACTTAAACTACCCACTAAGGCGACTGTTATTTTGGCGGGTTACATCAACTACGACGATGACACCTCTCCTTTGACCATTCAACTCCAAAATCTTCTCACTTCTTTTAACCTATGTATGCACACAAATAGTCCTACCAGGATAACACCAAGTTCTGAAAGCAAAATCGATTATGTGTGCACTAACCTAACTGAAGGAGATGTTATTTGTTCAGTTATACCATCATATGCATTTCTGATCACGAAGCTATCTGCTGTGAAGTTAAGGTTATGTATAGAAGTGTATCCAATAAGTTCACATACGGTAGATTATTCAGTGAAAGCAATTATAAAACTTTTTACAATAACTGTCTTGATGCCAAATGGAATACGGTACAACATGCCGATGACCCCTTCCTTTCATTTCAAACATATCCTATTGCTTTGAAATTTCATTTCCTATGCAAAAAATAAAAATAAAAAATAGATTTAAAAAAGTATGGCTGACTACAGGAATTCGCAATTCCGCTAAGAATCTGAGAAGTCTTCATTATATAAAAAAACACAGAAGTAATAATCCTTGGTTGTATCAATATTACGTCAATTATAGAAAAATTTACAGAAATGTCATTAAGGCTGCAAGAAGAATGTATTATCATAACCGAATTTCGACAAGTAAAAACAAAACCAAGGAAACCTGGCGTATTGTAAATGATCTTCGCGGTAAAAATATTGGATCAAACAATATTACCTTGGATCCTAACATTCGTAATGAATATTATTGCACCATCGCTGAGAGACTGACAGAAAATATTGATGCGGCACCGGATCCACTCCATTATTTGAGTGAAATACATATTACAGAACCATTTGTATTGTATCCAACGAATCTGACGGAGCTCATGGATACAATTAAACAAGTTAAAAATAAATCCTCCTGCAGAATTGATAATATTTCAATAAATATTCTTGAAAACATGCCCATCTTCTCTCTTGAATTGTTGGTTCAGCTCATTAATGACTCTTTCGCAAAGGGATTCTACCCAAACTTTCTCAAAGCAAGTCTTGTGATCCCTCTTCATAAGGGTGGTAATACAACGGATCCCTCTAATTTTCGACCGATTCCTCTTATTCCGACCTTGGCAAAAATTATAGAAAAGGTAGTCAAAACTAGATTAAATGATTTTATCAATGTCCACAACATTCTCAATCCTCAGCAATATGGCTTTCAGCCACATAAAAGCACAGGTGATGCTGTCTTCTCCTTCCTGAGAGAACTATACTGCAAACTGAATCAGAAGGAAGTTTGCGCGGCGGTATTTTGCGACCTTTCAAAAGCTTTTGATTGTGTAAACCACCAAATCCTGCTGCGAAAACTCCAACACTATGGGTTCAGAAATCTTACCCTTAGCTGGATGGAATCCTACCTGGGGGAGCGTATCCAAATTGTGAGAGCAGATACGTTGTCTAATACGGGTTCGATTCAGTCATGGCGTTCCACAGGGTTCTGTATTGGGGCCTATCTTGTTTCTACTTTATTTCAATGATATAGCTAATCTAAAATTTACTATTTTTGCGGACGACACAACAATCCTCTGGCATGATAGTGAAGTAAAGAACCTGCACGCAAAAATTGTCAAGGATATTTTCGTTGTGAAGGAGTGGTGTGACGCAAATTTGCTTTCGTTTAACATAAATAAAACCAGCCTCTTATCGATCAAGTGCAATCTTCCAGAGATTCAAGTAGGTGTACTGACATGTTCATTGAACAAAAAATCAATACCAAGTTTCTTGGCATTCATCTAGATGATAAGCTCAACTTCGAAAGTCATGTGAGAACACTAAGAAAAAACTAGCCTCTGGTTGTTATGCCGTGCGGGTAGTGTCCAGTGAACTGGGTGTGGCCACAGCAAAAGTAGTTTATCATGCTTTGAATGAATCTCACATCAGATACGGGTTACCTTTCTGAGGTATCTGCAATGACCACAATTTCCATTCTATTTTCATCCTCCAGAAACGGGCTGTTCGCTACCTCCTCAATATTGGACCTAGGGTATCATGTAAACCTCTTTTCTTGGAACTCAAAATCCTTACCCTTCCAACTTTATTTATTCTACTGTGAGACTGTATGTTTAGTGCACAGCAACAAATCGTCATATGAGACGGTTGTTAGTTCTACCCGCCAAAATAATAATCCAAGACTTCCCATTCCATCATCGAACAAAAATGTCTCTTATTTATAATGCTTTGATACTATTTAATCATCTCCCAATTACTACCAGAAGAATTATTTATCCAGTTTTATTCAGGAGATCTGTGAAAAATCTTTTTATCAATAGACTATACTACAGTGTTCACGAGTATCTAGACAAAGATTGGAATTGCTCTAACTTATCTTAATCTCAGACACTCATGCATATTCTCTTCTCTTTTTATGACATTCGCTTCTTCGCGTAATCCAATTTTAACTACATGTAGTATTATTTTACGCATGAACAAAACTGATAACTATGTTATTGCTTTTTAACTATTTTATCATTATTGTACAATGTATGTAGCATTATTTTCTCCTATGATAGGTATGCTTTTATATCATACTATTATATTTTATGATGATATTCTATGATGAACCTGTTCTTCCTTCTTTTGACGACTCGTGTTTTTATCAACACATATTTACGCTTACCATTTTTATATTTCTTTACGTCTTTATTTTTATATGTATAAAAGCTTTGTCAATAAGAATTCATTCTTCGGACAATAATAGTTATTTATGCAACAAGTGCAAAAATTAAGTGTTTATTGCACTCGATATGAAATTGTCCGACGAGGCCGTTTGGCCGAGTTGGACAACACGTCGAGTGCAATAATCATTTTTTGTACGAGTTGCATACAACATTTTTTCTACGTTGGTGCAAAAAGCAAATTTTTTTTTATTTGGCTGCGGCACTAGGTGAAGGAAAATGAAATACACAATTTAAATAAATGATTATTACTATCGATTTCATCACCATCATCTAGTTTTTCATTAATATTACTCATTTTAAAACTTTCAGTTCTGTAATTGTCAGAATTAAATTTTAACTGACGTTTATATAACCACAGTTGCATTATAAGAATCAAAATCATAGTAGCCATGAGCGCGTATGTTATCACGAGGTGTGGTCATAGACCATAGTACAGACAATTTGCTCTATGCAGGTAGACAGTTTAGAAAATAGCGGATCGGTTTTGATTATTCATTGGCATTGTTTGTTCAACTCTGACTACTAATTAACATTGATACAAAATAATATAAAATATGTAGCTGTTTGAAACGTATGGCCAATCTCACAGAATATCTGCTAAATATGTAGTGGGTTTGAACGTTTATGTTTATCATGATGACAGCACGTTGAAGTAGAATGACAGGTGTGTGCAATAAAAACTTTATTGCACTAGTGCAATAAAGAGTTTCTTTTTCCACTGAATATAGTTCAATAAAGTTTTGCTTTTTGCATGAATGTAGAAAAAGTATATTTTGATTTGATTTGATAATATTTGGGTAACCAAACACAACCGATGTCACCTAGGAATAGTACAGTGTTTTTACACAGAGAACATTTGACAAATCCTTTTATATTCAGTTTTCTAAACATATTTGTTACGTAGTCATGCATAGTGCAAGTCAAAGTCCATTTTTTTGTCCAATACAACGCCCAGTTTGTCTCATAATTGGCTTGTGATTAAATTCAACTTCCAGAATGTACTAACACCTGTATTTTCATATCGTTTTTGGGCACCATTTCTTTGAGATTCATTCAAATCACGTTGTGTATTCGAAAAGTCTTATATATAAATGAATATCTGAGAATATTCATGACTTCCAGGCATTTCTTCACTTACAGCTCTGCAGTACTGAACCGCAAACAAAATGTTCTACAAGGAATTGAATATTTTGAAAAAAATCAGTTTATATAAATATTAACTTGTCAATATATTTAATTCTGGAGTTCGGTGTCATAAAACCTTAAATCTATAAGATCTTGAACCATTAACATTATATAAAAAAGTTAAACCAATATGAATGGTGATTTTTGTTCAATATTCAGTATGACAATCAACATTGAACTGCAATATATGAAGGCTAATAAAAAAAATTCTTTGAACTTCGCGCTTCCAGACAAATCTCTATATAGGAAACCAATCAAAATCAGAATTTCCATGAACTGAAACGGAAAAAGCTTTCGTATGCACTCAACCTAAGCAGGAACGAATCTAAATCCGCAACCATGTCGACTTGAATTTTGCGAACCGGCAACTCTGGCGCGCAAAATTTAAAGGCCCGAGGTCAATGAGGCGGCATTTCAAACATCAAAGGAAATGGGCGGAGCTTCTTATCTGTAAGTTTCTGTAATCTGTGCTTAGAGTGAATAATCTGTCATAATATATAATTTTCGATTCTCTACGCAACCATCATAAAATTATTGGAAATGGAGAGGCAGACTTTTTTGAAACATTTTTTGAGTTGGCAACTAGAGCGAGCAAAGTCAGGGTTATATCATCAAAGATGATTCATTTTTATTTAGACAATTTGATAGTTTTCGAAAATAATTTGATAAATCATAATCGAAACTTTTGCAATGTTTAAGACAGTTAAATCTAAAATTAAATCCCTACAAATGGGAATTCTTGAAAAAAAATACAGATAGGATCTGAGTCACGTAATCTAATCTGATTCCAAAAGACGGTTTGTAGCATTTGCAAACTATAGAAAGTTCAATCAGAATTTCGCTCTGATATCGCAGCATCCCTTGACAGATTATCAAAGAAGGTGGTAGTCTTCCAATGGAGAAAAGAAAGTCAAAAGGTACTCGAGACGCTAAAACAAGTACTGGTACAACCACCAATTCTCGCATATTCTGATTTTTTCGAAACCATAAACGTATTTACGAACAAATGCTTATAATTTAGCTGTCGGGGCAGTTCTGTTAAATTCAGATGAGAAGGCAGTTGCTTTCGTATGAAAAAGTTTCGAGCTTATTTATATGGTAGAAAGTCCACTATTCTCACAGACCACAAACCATTATTGTATCTTTTCGGTATGACGTATCCATCAAGTAGACTCACTAAATTTAGGTTAACACTAGAAGAGTATGATTTTACAATAAGTTATGCTGAGAGGAAAAATAATGTAACAACTGATGCATTGAGCCGTATAAAAATTAATTTCGATAATTTGAAAGAAATGTCGAAACATTCCTGTCAAATCATGAATATCGTGACAAGGGCACAAACGAAGGAATTGAACAGTAATTCACGGGAAAGTTCCAATATATCCCGTGATAACAGGCCTAATCATCCTGGTGTGGTAGAATTATTGAAACCACCAGAACAATTTGTACAATTGCAACCTTTGTTGAAAGTTGAGTTCTGAGTGTATAAGAAAAGGGAATGCATTATATGATGAAAAGGCAAATACTATTTATTTGAATCGGGATTAATCTCGACCAGCGACTGCATTCTTTACATCGTTGAGAGACCTGAAGGAAATTTGCCAAGAATATGGAATTCCAGAATTAGTGATAATAAAAGAAGATATATTCGCATCGTTATTGAAAGATAATCTGAAAGTTCCCCATGAAATAAGAAATGCATGCAGCAGCAACTGACTAGGAAGGAAACTCAACAATTGCTTATAATATGAACGATTACCACATGTCACCAACGGAAGGGCATGCTGGAATTAATCGCATGTATAACAATATTAGGAAACTCTTCTTTTGGTCTGGCAACGACTTCGAGGCCGGCCCTGATCGCCTCATTAATTATGCACCCCAAGTGAACATTCCTCCGCTCGCAAACACATGAGTCACGCGTAGAAGAAACGCGCATTTGCTGATTAACAAAATCGAAGTATCGGGAGACATCTAAGAAGTCGCCGTATTATAGACTCGATACTGTAAATAGAATCTGCTTGCGGGTATATAAGGCGCTCGACAGCAGAGGGCAGAGATAGAGTCGTAGAGAGATGCAGATAAATTGAAATAGTGAAGTCAATGTTTTCGTTGAATAATTGTTTAAGTAGTGTTTTGAAAAAATTTGCACAATTAGTTTAGTGCATTTTCACTACATTTGGTGTCATAAGTCGGATATTTAAAATAAATAAGTGGTCGCCTCGTTGAAAAACTGATAGTCGGTTAGTAGGAGATTTGAGCCGGTTCTGGGCCTCCCCCCACCACTATGACGTCATCGGTGACCTTGACCTTGATGACGTCATCGTTGACCTTGACGGTGACCTTGACCTTGACTTTAAACTTGAACTGAACATTGACAGTGGTCTTGGTCTTGAGTATTGTTGGGAGGTGTTCAGGGTTTGTATTTTACCTTGGGATTGTGTTTTTTTTCATACACGGACTAGTACTTTTTCCAAGTATATATATTTTTTCTTACTTCCATACCTTCCATACCCTTTATGTATACCTACTCTGGTATTATGTCTGGTCCTTATGTGTGGAGTGCACGTCTGCACACCGCGGAGATCCAGTCAGATATGTGAACTCTGATTCCTCTCCCTTGATATATACCTTGCGATGGTGGTGGGGGGAGAGGTAGCGTAACGCTATGCGCATCCGACGATGATCCAGTGGAGTATGTCAGGACCTCGCTTTCGATAGGGTGGGGTGGGTCCGCGGTGACGTCACAAATACCCATACGTTGCGCTCATGCAGCGACTACAATTTACTCTCCGTCTTTTATCGATGCGGTGCAAACTCGCGCATGGTGGGGGCTTCGCATCACACATGTGGTGCATGAGTCTGTGGTGGGGGTGGTTCATTATATAAGAATTGGGTATGGTGATATGAAATCAGAAGTTGTATACTTAGCAGTCGAGCAGTCAGCAAGAGTTGTGAAGTTATGCAGTGCCCACTCAGAGAGAGATAAATTGGTGAGTGTGTTTTTCTATCGAAAGTTATTTATATTTTCCTTATATATTTTCATCATGTCTGTTCCAAAGGTAGATTTACAAAAAATCAATTCTATAATTAAAGAAGAGATGGATGTTTTAGAACAAAGAGTAATATCATCCTTGCCACTGAATGAAGCTTATCCAATGAAGACTATGTCAATTTGTTCAACTTGTTTTGGTAAATCTATTTTGTTAACATTACTCGATGTGAGCAATGACACATTGTTCAAAACATGGCTACCGAAACGTGTTTCAGAGCAATTTAGTGACGATGATGGTCGTCTGATGGTAAATATACCGTAATATATTTGGGTCAGACTCAACAAAGCTTTGCTGGTATGAAAACACGATCGTTGGTTAAAGTTGATCTCATTGAATAATAGTTAATTTTCACATATCATAGGCTAAGTCTAATTATATTATAGGTGTTAATTGTAAGGAAAATATAAAAAGTTTTCATTCATTGTTAAACACACTCTTTGGCGGTTGGCATCATCGAAAGTATATGTGAGTTTTATTCATAAATTCTATTATAGCATACTTATTTCAATAATTTTTCTTCGATTTCAGTTCCATTTTCGAGAAAAATGTGGATGCTGTATGCGAGCCAAAACTGGACCGAAGCTGTAGACATCTCTTCAGCTGTTAAACGATTGACTTCTGAATTGGATGCTTTGAGTGATGATGCTCACCATGCCACCAACTATGACCTGAGCGTGTGTTATGATGAAGAGCAGATCCAGTTATGTTTGCATGACGCTGAGAACTATCAGAAAGGTGTGGATCTTTGTGAGAAATATACAGATGGTTCTTTGGATCTAGATCAACTCTGTGATGCAATGGTTGAATGTGAGCTGAGGAGATTTCTCTACCGTCTCTTGCCATACCTACCTAATGGAATCATCCAAAAGTACCAACTGGATGGCGATGGTAGTGAAATGAAATCGAAAATCATGACGGTGAAGAAGAAGTTATATTAGATTGTTTGTATATATCTAAGACTAATTGAATTGTAAGCTAGTGATATCTGATTAAAAAACATAAAATAGTTCATACATGTTTTATTTACCTATTCCTCTTTTACAAGAATAAAGAAAGAAAAAAATCAATACAAAATAATGAAAAATGTATGTGTCTTCAATATCTGCTGTGAACTGATCCGTCCAATGCATTGTATGTCAAAAATGTATCATGTAGAATGAGTGCATATACTTTGGTGTTGGCTGGGAAGTTGACTTTCCTAGTTTCAAACTCGAGCTTAATATCAATAGTTGATGATTTTGTGGCATTCGGCTGATGTGAACAATCGATCATGAATAGTGGATTTTGTCGAAATTCCCCAATGTCCATGAGAGGTTCACTCATATCTTTATCATAATAACTTCGTTGAAAGTTCTCATAGGCATAATATGCTGAAGTATCAAGTTTCTTATCGGAATCCAAATTCCAACGTTCATATGTGTATACTTCAGAGTTCAAGTACACACAAATGTTGTTGATATCAGCAGTTGTGAATTTAGTGATGCCCTTTGTCCTGTCTTCAGACGTGATAGTGCTTTGGAATCCAATGATGATATAACGAGGTGTTTCAAGGGCGTTGGTTGTCTTGATAGCCCATATGTCTGAAGATGTGCCACGAAGTGATGGAAGTTCATAGAGATCCCACATGCGATAAGCCAACTTGATTTCAGCATTCAGACCACTTTTGTTGATTCTATTCAAAAGTTTGAGCTTGTGCTTATCTTCTGGCACTAGGTGTCTTATTTTCCACTCAATTTTATTAATTCCCAAATCAGCATCAACCTCACCAATATATGAGTTCTTGAAAGATCGAGCGATTATTAAGATCATTTCTTGTTTGGCATTCAAGATACTTTTGTTGTAATCTTCAGCGAAACCCATCAAATATTTCAGTGGTAATTTGCCACTGAATACATGACTGGTTGTATCCAAGATATCTTGTTTAGTTTCCGAAAGTCCCCATCTAGTGGTTAATAATGTATTAGCATGTGTTTTTCCAAATGAAATCATAGTCTTCTTTGTAGATGTTATCCCCGGCTTCCTGACGACAGCAACTTGTTCACCACCCATTTCTTAGCGAATTTCATCAAAAAGGAAAGCGATAGCATTGTTCGAGAGATAACATGATTTCGTTTCATCTTTAGGTGTGGATTTACCCTCTATATAAATGAAACTCTCAGCATTGTCGAGTATAACATCTTGATTATTGATTGCAATTCGAATTTCATCTGAATTCCTAAATAATGTTGATCCATATGGTTTATATGTGTGCTCATGTAAACTTGTCAGGGAATGATCGAGCATCGGCTCATCGAATATATTCAACTTTTCACTATTTTTTTCGAGCACCATTGTTCCTTATTTTCAGTCCAATTGATTTCAAAAATTTGAGATCTCTCACTGACAGAGCGTGGTGTGCTAACTGTTTAGCGTACACTTTTGGAATGAGCCTTTTTCTAGCCGAGCCTTCCTTTTTAGCTGTTTGTGGAAAGTTTTCAAATCTTCGTCGATTCTGTCTATTATAACAAAAACCCATGATAGTTATGAGAGATTTTTTCAATTCTAAAATTATGACAATCTCTTCTGCACTTCCAAAATCAATGAGATTATTTTTGTGATCCAAAATACGCACTGTGATGTTGTGAACCAACTGACGACCTTCTGGACTAATGGGCATATATATAATCTTGTGTGGTTCCTTTGTGAGATTGAATCCAGGCTCCACATCGATATCGAATGAAAAAATAATGTGGGATTCGTCATTATTTATGCATGAACCAGATATATTGTTGCAATCTAAGCGGATGAGTCTTACAGTTGTTATGTTTATCGGTTGTGAGGATTCATGTATCTGATTCGGTTGGAATCTATCAAAATTGAAACCCATCATCTTTGCTATGGAATTCGGATGAGTTAGATCAATTTCATATTTTGATCGCATCTCACATTTGAAAGTATTATTATTGGCATGTAGGTAGAATATATCATGTGCATCGGTATCGTTTTGTTTTTTACCATGAAATAATCTGAACATGATATGTTTCTGAATAACTGCATTGATTTCTTCTATTTCATAGGTACCACATGGTATTTCAATTGTGTATTTTTGAAGTATTGGTGAACTAACATCACTGATTCTGAAACTGATCACATTGTTTTTTTCAGTTATATTATTGACTGTGTTGCATCCATAGAATCCTAAAAGTCCCAATCCATAACGACTGTTTCTGTCCAATTCAATGGGTGGGAAAAAGTCTGCACTCAAGACACTCGTCCCGACAGCTTGTGGTTCGAACTTCCGTGACATGACTGATAAATTTTATGAATAACACTTCAATTTATTGTTGTCTACAACACACTCGAGACAACCTACGCCTTTTCGGAGATGCTTCATCAATATCTCATTTTTATTAGCCCCAATTTTCATATCATTTATATTGCAGTAACAACAGAATATTTTCCGTGGTGGAGGACCATCATTCACATCAGAATCTGGAATGCTATTGCCGTCAAGATTGTGGTGGTCAGTACAGTATCTATATTTCATTATGTCGACATCATCTTGTAGACTTTTAGGTAACTTTTCCCAAACATTAGCAATCTCATGTGCAGCGCATGCGAGTATTACTTCCTTCGGCATATTTGCAAGCATCACTCGAACCATTCTTGTCAGGGTGCGATATTTTGAATACATCTTGAGTGAAAATCCCATCCCCTTAATAGCCTCTCGAGTCATTGCTGGAGTTGTATCCATTTTATAATAATTCAGAGAGAAACTTCAAGCACAAGTTACCGCAGAAAACTGTGTTGAACTTCTGCTGGCGATCATAGTTATATAGAATTTTCACTTTCGAACATTTCTGAAAGTATTGAATCAACTCTTTTGGTGGGGGTAGATCTCCAAAACTATCAAAGTATGCAATGTCTTTCCCACATTTGCTGTATGCCACCCAATGTGTTCCCGATCCTCTTATTCCATCCAAATTGACAATGGCGGTCTCGTGGTGTCTTGGACCTCTAGTGGGTAATGTATCACACATGAAAATACCAAGAAAGTATGGAATTTTCATTTTCTTGGCATAATAATGGAGATCGATGTCAGTGAGAGGTCGTCGAGGTAGGGAATCAACTAGTTTTTTTGGATTGTATGGTTCCAAGTAGAGTCCGAGTCCTTTACGGTACGGTTTGAGGTATACACCACTACCACTTTTACCCAATGCCACAGTTTCCATTTTCTTATTATGGCGATTCGCTTCGATTAGGGCGGTTTTGCTTGCTTTTGTTGAATTCACAGCTCTGGAGATGCCTGCAACAGCACCCGCTAAATTTCCGAGCGCGGACAATCCAGCAACATCAGTGGTAGAATCCCTCCGACCTTAGGAATTGGAATTATGCGGGGTGTGCGGATTGTTTTCTTTCCACCAGCAGCTTTGAGGTATTTACGTGCCGCATGTAATGCCACTACGGTAGCTTTCTTCAAATTATTCGTTACAAATTGCTCACCCCCAGCTTTTTTCAGTACATTCCGCACTTTATGAACCACCCCAGAACCAAAGGCGATTTTTCTGAGATTATTTTTCTTTTTCTTTTTTAGTAGTACCACAACCCATACCGAAATGTCTCTTTGATTTCATAATATTGGTAACGAGTAGGGCAGCTGCTCTTTCCTTAATACCAGCGTCCTTCGATTTAACCCTATTCCAAGCTGCGTATTCGAGTTCTTTGTCAGCTCTATGTCTCGCTGTGAGATCAGTTAGATGATTCAAATATTGAATATCGTGTTGTTTGCATGCAATATCCAATTTATTGATTCCGGGATCTTTGTGGGCTGAACGTTTTTCCAATTTTGTACCGGGTCCACAGTACTGATATCCTCCGGGTAAATGTAACTCAAACGGAAGTTTGTTTATCAAATTATTAACAAACCCACGTCCGCTTTTTCTGCATCCACCACGAACACATCCGTATCGTTTGATAGTACTCATTTAAATGAAACGTTCACTACATATCATCGCTTACATAGTCTCCAACCACGGTACGATGCACATTGTAAAGCAGAAAGAGAAGTTTGCTGTAGATAATCTAGATGAAAAATTCGGTTGTGGATTGAATGGACAGAATGTGTTGCGGCATGGTCCGCTACTTCCATCATCTGTTCGAGGACTCATTATTGGACCGTCGAATTGTGGAAAGACGAATGCCATGATCTCTCTTCTAACACATCCACAAGGACTACGATTCACAAACGTTTATCTCTATTCGAAATCACTCAATCAGCCCAAATATCAATTCCTACGAAATGTATTGGAACCCATAAAGGGTTTGGGATTTTATACGTTCAGTAATAATGCAGAAATAGTGGAACCGTCCGATGCCAAACCAAATTCTGTTTTCATTTTCGATGATGTAATATGTGAAAAACAGGACATCATGAGATCATATTTCTGTATGGGACGTCATAAAGATGTTGACTGTTTTTATCTTGCTCAAACATATTCACGAGTGCCCAAACAGTTAGTGCAAGATAATACAAACTTTATTGTAATGTTCAAGCAAGATGAAACGAATCTACATCATATTTATTCTGATCACGTGTCACCCGATGTAACATTCAAACAATTCCAATTGATGTGTGTTAAATGTTGGGAGGATCAATATGGATTTCTGGTCATTGATAAGGATAGAAAAATGCATGAAGGTAGGTATCGCATGTGGTTCGATAGTTTTGTATATCCATGACACTGCAAGCCACATTCAATCGATCGTTGAATTGCATAGAGGTTACTTCAGTGTATTCTCTTGACAAAAACAAAATGAAGTAAAAAAATGATTCAATAGCTGAAAATAAAAACAATGAATTGAATTTGAAACGTCAACTGGTTGAGACAACAGAAGCTGTACGGCAGAAATTCAATTCTATAAAGAGTGGACTTATTCAAAATCGAATGGCGATTGAAAAACTCTATGATCCCATAATGAAGTCATTAAAGGTTCTATCTTCAGCTGCTACCATCAAATCACCAAAGTCAACGTTTCCAATGAAGCAAGGGAATTCTCAGTCTACTCCAATAAAAGTTACGAGTACCCCAATAGGGAAGGATCCATCCTCATATAATAGTGAAATATCATCTACTGACAGTGAGACAGGTGCTATCAAAGAATTCGGAGAAAATGAAATGTCCATACTCGAAACACCGTCATCATCTCGAATAGGTGATTCTGATTTCTCTGATTTTGAAGACAATCTTGGAGATGTTTTGAAAAGACATTTGGGAAATGTTAAAACAAAGAATGTTGCATATGATACAATATATGGTATACGTTAAGATCCTACTACACAAAAACTGAAAATGGGTAGTCTCAATGTACGTTTCAGTGATGGCAATATTATATTTTGGAATGACAATAAAACAAAAAATCATGAATTCCCAGGTAGTCCGGAGTTATTTTTGAAAAATCCACCTGAAGTCAATTTCGATGATGAAATTCGTCATACATATGCTAAAATATTGAGACTAACAAATGCACCATACAAACAACATCAACTAAGAAATGGTTTCAAACATACGAATTCTAAAAAATAGGAGGAGGAGTAGAACCAAAAAAGGTAAAGGATTCAATCGGATGCAAAAAAAAATACTATACCAAACCAGCGAATTATGTGTACTGGAATTCACCTGACGAGTTAGTCGATCATTTACGACTGTTGATATTCTCGAAATCGGCTGGACATACTGAACACGACAATGAAATAATTTCAATACTTGAAAAATTACGTGAGGAAGGTAAAATATATTGAAACATTCAAGAATATGATAAGTTTGTCCTAATTATATAATGCAGTAACATTGTCAAATTGTCTGTATGAAAACCTTGCAAAGTGAGAGGATGGATAATGAAATAAGTGATCTCAAACGACAAGTTATCAATGAATTACATAGGCCAGCAAGACGTAATTTCACCAGAAGAACCACCACCATCAAAGGTTTTGCAGATCTATGGCAAATAGATCTAGCTGAATTACAACCTTATGCTAAACATAATAAAGGATATAGATATGTTTTAGTAGTAATTGATTGCTACTCAAAATATTTATGGACGAAACCGATTAAAAATAAAACAGGTAGTGCTGTTAGCGATGCAATGGAAGACGTGTTGAAAGAAGCCGATTATTCTCCAAAACATTTAAAAATCGATCTAGGAAAAGAATTTTTCAATAAGACTTTCTCATCTCTGATGCGAAAATATGATATTAATCATTATTCAACATTCAGCACCATGAAAGCGGCTATAGCAGAAAGAGTAATTCGTACAATTAAGACGTGGCTTTACAGAGAATTTTCAGCGATGGGACACAATAAATGGCTAGATATTCTTCCAATAATTACAAGAAAATATAATCATAAAGTGCATCGTACAACTGGTATAGAACCAATCAATGTTACGTCAACAACAAAGCTAAAATTCAAAAGCGCCAAAAGAATCCGAAGAAAGCAAAGTATTCCCAAATTCCGAATGAATGACATTGTACGTATAAGCAAGTACAAGAATATCTTCGAAAAGGGGTACACTGCAAATTTCACAACTGAACTATTCAAAATCATTTAAATCAATAGGACATACCCCACGACATATATTCTTGAAGATAAGAATGGTCAACCGATTAAAGGATGTTTTTATGAAGAAGAGTTATTGAAAACAGAAAATCCCGACATTTATCTGGTTGAAAAGGTGTTGAAGAGGAAAAATAATGAACTATATGTGAAGTGGTTGGGCTTACCTAGCGAACACAATTCATGGATTGATAAAGTTGACATGGTTTAATATATGTATTAACTTTTATGTTTCAATGAATAAACTATTGAAAATAAATTTATTGAGGTTTTCATTTAAAGTGAATTATGTTTGAGTGAAGCAAAAAAAATATGTATTTTCTTTGCGGTAAACGTTGCCCCAACCAATCGCAACGTTCTGTGTATGCTAAACCTAATCAACTGCATACCCTATTCCAGCTCATATATTTTCAACTCACAACATTGATTACATTTCATAATTCTCAGAGCTAATTACTATCAGATTGAAATGCGTGATCAAACTTTTTTCGCCACTTATCACGTACAGATGCTGCCGTATCAAAAAGTGCTGTGGACTCCTGAAGCTCAATCTCAGCTTGCATTTTCAAACAATGGGTGGACTGATTTTTCTGTGTGATTGTGAAACGGGGGTTGTCTGCATCATCACACATTTTAATCAGTTCAGCCTTTGTTGATGCAATCTTTGCATCGAGCTCCTGAAGAGCCACCTCGTCCATGCTGCCACTTCAAACATCATCATCGCATTTGAAGATGGTAGCTTTCGCTTTTATGATACGGCATTTTGCTTTCTTCAGCATGTCCCCACAGCGCTGCAGTGGACCGAAAGAATGAAGCGAAACATCTTCCAAATCGCCCATCACATTCAAGGTGTCATCTACCTTCTTCTTACGAGGTTTCCGTACACCCTTAGTTGTTTTCTTTGGGTTAGAAGCAGTAGATGCACCCTTCCTCTTAGATGGTTTTGGTTTCGTATCCACACTAAGAGGAGACAGAAGTGGAGGGCATGTGGGTAGTGACAGTTATGAAAGGGTTATATCAACACTTTCTGAAGGTTCCGGTATATCTGAAATCTTCAGATAATCTATGATGTTATATTTATCGTTGAAACCTTCTGGGGATGACAAGTGATATACCGGAATATTTTCAAAACCAAACTTATCATTTGTTGGAATATTCGGCATTGCACATTCTTCAACAAACAAATTTGGTAGTGAGTTCATGATTATTCAGCTCGTAGGAACGTGTGAGATCAATAGGAGTCGGAGAGAAAAGGTCCTGATATAAGTTCAACTTCACATTTTATAGAAACAAGTCACCATGCACATGCGCTTTCGAACTGAACTGGATACACGCATGTCCATGATTCACTCTCGAAACAAGGGGTACACGCTCAATACAACAACATACGTACACCCGAAGGTCGATAGTGACGTCAGAGTGGTGGGCGTTAACCCAGAATCGACTCAAATCTCCGTGGTGGGGGTAGGCCTAGAACCAACTCAAATCTCCGTGGTGGGGGTAGGCCCAGAACCGGTTAAAATTTCCGTGGTGGGGGTAGGCCCAGAACCGGTTCAAATATACTACTAACTCAATTTTGAAATTAATGAATGAATGATAATAAAGAAAAAGTTTGTTGGTGAAAAACATTCAAACTGATCACATCTTTCTGGGAAAAAGATAAAAATTTTGGGTTATGCACCAAAAAAAAGTTTTACCGATAAATTTCAATTTCAATATTTTTGAAAAATCATATCTCACTCATGAATGATAATAAAGAAAAAGTTTGGTGGTGAAAAAAAAATCACGGCAAAATATTAATTTAAATATTTTTGAAAAATCATATCTCACTCATGAATGATAATACAGAAAAAGTTTGTTGTTAAAAAACGTCCGAACTGATCATATATTTCTTTGAAAAATATAAAAATGTTGGGTTATGCACAAAAAAAAATTCACGAAAAGAAATATCTCCAGTCGGTTTATTTTTATTCCTTAGGCGAGTCTGCACTGATGCCGGCTATTTGTTGATGTATTGTTAGTTGTAGAAATTTAGGGGCTCGATTTCAAAAACGTATATAGAAGATTTTTTACTAATATCTTCGGTGGTCTATATGGCTCAGTTGGATTAGCCTGCGACTACCCCGAGAAAGAAATCTCCGTATTACACCAGGTGGGGGTGGAGGGGTGATATAAGAGGTTTCTTTCTCGCGTTTTTTTCGTTTGATGACCTTGAATTTTCACCAGAAAAAATTAACTTTTATTTCTGTGAAATTGCATATTTTTCCAAGATCTCCTTCCTGATTTGTTTTGCAAGATACCTTTTTTGTTCGCTTTCCAAAAATCTATAAAAAATGTAGGAGCAATTTTTCTGTAATATCAATAGCACGTGAAAATTTTTGAAAAAACGCAAAAAACTTGAGATATCAAAAAAATTTATAGGAATACTTTCATTCCTTTAGATCTGAAGTAAAAAAAGTTTAAACAAAGCTTTTTCATACCATGAAAAATAGCAATGAAATATAGTGTACCACATACAAGGATCAATTGAAGACCTGTGCTTTCGAAAAATACGCCATAACTCGGAATATTTTTCCAATTTTGCATGATACCTTTTTTGTTCGCTTTCCGAAGATCTACAAAACATGTTTACACATTTTTCCACTAATGTCGATTTTAGTGCGCATGCGCACGTGTTTATTCATTTAATATCCCTGAAAAGGGCTGTTTTGCTTCGAAGAGCCAGGGTGGGTATGTTTATGTACATTTGTACATTCTTGCCATTAGGTGGCGCAAATGTATGTGTTTGTTTTCTTTGTGTGGCCCTGAAAAGGGCCGATGGGGTGCTCCGAGGAGCTGGGTGTCATCCCGCATATTTTTGCGCGACGACACCAAGATAATGATGTCATCGTCGACCTCCAATCGATGATGGGATTGAAGCTGACACCGAGGATGATCCCAAGACCGTCGTTACCCGGATCTTACAAGTGAACATGACAGATGTTGGCTAATTTTGCAAGTAATTTGTTTTGTTGTACTACTTCATTTTATGTCATTAAAACCCATGACAATGCAAATCAACACTTATGTTTAATGTGTTTTGTACGGTATTGTGGCATGAATAACAATGGTGGGTGGTATGATCACATTCGATTACATGATACAATTGAATATTCAAATATTGTCACTCACGACTGTTATGCATGTAACACGCCTCTCTATCAGCTTTGCTCCCTATCAGCATGTGATCGTTGTACTACATTGCAGAGTTAATAGAGGGGTGTGGTTATGATGGGGTGGGGGTATGACGTCAGAGGTCGAAGAAGAGAGGAAGTGGGAGGTGAGCTGAGTGTTTAAAACGAGAGCTCCCTCCGAATATTCTTCAGTCGACTCAGTCTTCCTTAGAGTCACCATCCACCAGCAGCACGCAGTTCCATCTAGAAGTCAGATTAGAAGAATATACGAAGGTAAGTTAACAATTATATATTCATAAACTCGTTTAATTCATTTTCTCAATGTCTAGTAATGGAATATACACCGTTCACCACAGCCCTTGATGTGGCCACCATCATCAGTAACATCCGGTTGGATACTGATGAAAGGCGCCATCGGAGCCCATCGCCAACACCTGCCAACCTCATCGGCGAAGGGCCGGCACTGGACGTGTCAGCTCAATTGGATGACCTGATGGATCTAATCAGGGAGGATGTGGAAGTCCCCAAGGTGCTGTCGTCGATGATAGCATCACATCGTGAGCGAAAGGAAAAACTTCAACAACCATGTGGGTCCGTTAACGGAGGTGCTCCTAAACGACATCGTGAAGTGAGAGCAAACTCGTCGACGAGTGGGGTGGCAGTTATTGATCTGATGGACAGCGATGATGATTTCGTGGTTAAAAAAACAAAAAAAACAGCATCGAAGAAGTCATCCGGTCACAACAGTAGGTGTAAGGCTGGTCCTATTAGCAAGTACCGCAATAATTGCAATAAGACCAATCCTTATACTGGAGGATGGCCATCATCAACTATTGTGAGGCCTGTTGTAACACCAGTTGCAACTATAGTGGCACCAGTTGAAGTTGCACCTATAGTTGTACCGGTAGAGCCAACAGTTGCCGACATACCACTCCCACCAGTTGTTGAAGTTGTTGTTCTAACCGCTGAACAACCGGCCCCTGTGGTGGAGGTAGTTGTCATCGCAGATGCCATCCCCTTGGAATCTATCGCACCCACGCTGGAGACAGATATAGACCAGCTAATGGGTGAGATAGATGAGGCCGAACGCGACTACCAGCTGAGTCAATTAGCGCGGGCAGAAATTGGCCGCCAGCTGGCAGAGCTGTCGGTACGAGATCGACAGGAAGGTATCCTGGAGGCCGAAAGGTTTGCCAGGTTGGAGTAGTCAGAGCGCGAGTGGCGGTTACCAAGGAGAGGATGATGGCAACCCTCCACAGATTGGGCTGATTTGTATTATATAGGGTAACTTGTTTGTAAGTGTTGTATATATTATTTGTATATGTTGTATAAAAAAATAAATAAAAAAATAAAAAAAAAGATTAAGTGAAAAAAGGAGAATACATAAATTTGTTGGTTGGTACACACTGGGCAATGCGATGTTGGGGCATTGCTCATCACTTTATCTTAATTGTATTTTCTGATACTTATATAAATTACTATAATATGTGTTTGCGAGAAGATCAGTGTATGTGAATGTATAAGTATCATTATGGAATTGAAATAAAAATAACTTCATTATTACAGAATTTATTCCATATTTACATACATTAAAATACTATTTCATTTTCACACAGCTGGTTGTGGATCACTAACTGGAGCCCAAAGTCTTGGTCTATGTGTGAGCCAAATATCAGGATGTTTCTTCTCCAATTCGAATAACCTCTGATGTTTCTTCTCCAATACAACTAACCTCTTCTCCAAATCTTCATATTTTTGCATCATTGCAGATGTAATATCCAATGCATTATTCGAATCCTTTTTCAGGATATCACATTTGTGATTGACTTCACTCGTCAACTCTGTTATGTTTCGTGTCATTGTAGCTGTAGCATCCCAGACTTTGATATCCACATCACTTTTTAGATTACTGTACTTGCGATCCAGATCATCTATCACCTCCTCTATTTTTTCGTTAAAAGCTTGACGGGCATCAGGTACAATTTGAGCCGTTGTGGCAAGTATGACAGCCTGCAAGGCTTTGAGGACAAGTGCCTTCGACTCATTGATTTGTTCATTCAGATATAACTGAGTTACACAATCACTCTCATCTATCGGTTCACCAGCATTTTACAGTCTTTTACCTTGCATATCATATTGGTCATCAGGTGAAAGCTTGAATCCTATACCTTGAGGACCTTGAGAACCTTGAAGAACTCGAACTTTAACAGTACCCCATTTTCGTCTACGACCGAATTTATCAATAGCTTTGGACATCATTCTTCCACCTCGATATCTTTCATACTGATGATTTCAAAATAATCATTTCTATATATCTCTGTGTAGATATTTTATTCTCTTAAATGAAACAATAGGAAATCAGAAAAACGTGTTTATTTCAAAATTTATATTTGGTAACAGGAAAACAAGACATCAACTAAAATTGACTAGTATAATTTGACTTTTATATAATAAGCGTAATCACATCTAGCATACAAATAAATAAGTATGATGGTGGTGAATTTTCCATTCAGAATGATATTTCATTTGTTCAATTCAGCTGTTAATAAATGAAGTAATTGATCTAACGGACTCTCTTGAGAAAAAGATTGAATGATATTGGAAACTCAACGAATATTCTCTTCTGGATCATTCTGGTAGAATTCTATATCGCTATGACCCCAAGGCAGAGTTTGTGTCGTATTGGGAATGATGAACCGTTTATCATCATGGTATGACAATGCAACTTTGTTTTTCAATTCAGTATACATGTCATGTAATATGCTTCTAAACGAGTTCATCTTCCTGAATATTAAACCACCCTGTTCGACAATTTTCTTATAATTTCCACATGTTAATTCATTCTTTATGACGGATCTTTTGACACCTTTTGCTTTCTTAAATTCACTACCCACAGACTGAACATAATATGCTTTGTCACCGGTACCATAAAAGCTAATTATGGGATCATTCGGAAATTCGTCTTTAAAATTACGCATAATTGACTTTGTAATAGGAATATTGAATTGGTTTCCTACTTTGTAATTGAAAGTATCAAATTCACCTATATTGCTGGTAATGAAATTGTATGAGTTTGGGTTTATTGAACAGCTTTCTAAGAAACAAGAAAATTACTTGGATAATTTACTGTTACAAAAAAAAATAACCAAAGGTTTTTCTGATGAGGATACATTACAACTGCAACGACGATATATCCCTATTCTACTCTACTGCATGAAGTTACAATGCTGACAACATCGTTGCCAACTTAGATTATGAAATGTTCCAAGACATTTAAATATACTTTAAATACAAAACACAACAAAAGATATTTTATTTCAACACTCCCACATTTTGTATGTTTTGTTTATCTTCAGATATTCCAAGAAGATTCAGTTGTCTTTGAAAAATAGGCCTTGGTAGGGTTTTTGTGAAGATATCCGCTTGCTGTTCATAGTCGTCACATAAATTGGAATGATGTCTCCATTTTCATACTTCTCTCTTATAAAATGAAACCGGACGTCTATATGCTTAGTTCTGTGATGGTATTCTGGGTTCCTTATTAATTTTATTGTGCTCTGATTATCAATGTGAATAGGAATGGGTTCATCTGAGCACTCTTCAATGTCTTTGAGTAATTGTTTAAGCCACAAAGCCTCCTTTGTAGCTTCAGATGCAGCAAGGTATTCTGCCTCTGTTGTAGACAGTGTTACACTGTGCTGCCTTTTACTAGACCACGTTACTGGTCCATCAGCTATCTTAAAAACATATCCAGAAGTGGATCGTCTAGTTTCACAGTCATTAGCATAGTCTGAATCGGTATAACCTACTAAATGAGGATCACCAGGTTTTCCATGATAAGTTATTCCATATCCTGTGGTTCCTAGTAAATATCTTATTATTCTCTTCACATATAACCAATGTGCTTGAGTGTGGTTATTTAAGTAACGACTAGCCACTCCCACAGCATGCATAATATCGGGTCTGCTCACTATGGCTGCAAACATAAGTGATCCCACCGCTTGTCGATATGGCACTTCACCCTCAGAAAGATAAATACCTGTTGTCTCTGTTGGGTTTGTATGGCAATCCTCTGGAGCATTAACAACATTTGCACTCTCGAGGTTAAATCGTCTGATGATGTTTTTCACATAAGTCTCTTGGTTTATAAAAATGGTACCATCAGAATGTCTAGTTATTTGAAGACCAACAAAATAGTTAGCCTCACCGGATATAACTTCAAACGTTTGTTGTAGTCTTTCAAACACAATGATAATAGCAGTTTCACTTCGCGAAAATATTAGTCTGTCATCAACATATATCATAAGTAGCACTTTTGAGTTTTCCATATTAGTATTGTAAACACATTTATCAGCGAGAGAGTTCTGAAAACCGAAACTTTTAAGAAATGAATCGAACTTAGTGTTCCAACACCTTGGGCTTTGTTTAAGTCCATATGGTGACCTATTTAGTTTGCATAAATATCTCCTCTTGCAATTCACCATAAAGGAAAGCGGTTTTAATGTCAAACTGCTTCATAAAATATTTATTCTTTGCTGCTACTGCTAAGAGTACACGTAGTGTGTCAAATCTTGTAGTCGGAGAGAAAACTTCAGAATAATCAACCCCTTCTTTCTGGGCACAGCCTTTGGCACAAAGGCGGGCTTTGTATCTAGTAATGGTCCAATCGGTAGCTCTTTTCACTTTGAACACCCATTTTGACCCTATTGGCTTTCGGTTTGGTGGCATTTCAACCATATCCCAGGTTCTGTTTTTATTCAATGCAGCTACCTCTTCCTCTATGGCTAATTTCCACTGCCTAGATTCGGGGCTATTGAGAGCATCTTTATAAGTTTGTGGAATATCCACTTCCACAAAATTTAGTTCAAAATCTTTAAAATGCTGAGGTAATTTCACATTTCTTTGGGGACGTAGTTCAGGAATTGTTTTGTTTTCTTGTCTGTCACTATTATCATCTGTTTTGTCAAATTCTTCTTCTTTTTCAACTTTTTCTTGAATATCTTCTTCTTCACATTCTGAGAAAAATTCTGTGATATCATCACTCTTTGTATTCAATGGGGAATTTGATTTTTCACTTCCTAACCTGCACTTTTCATTGAAGGTTACGTTTCTGGACACTGTTATTTTCTTTGTTTCTGGATTGAACAGTCTGTAATTAGTTGAATTATTGTCATAACCAACAAAAATCAGCTTCTGGCTCTTTGGATCTAGCTTAGTTCTCTTAATATCTGGTACAAGAGAGTAAGCTTCACATCCAAACGTTCTTAGATGACCAAGTGTTGTTTTATTATTGCACCACAGTTCATATGGTGTGGAATTTTGTGCTTGGCATGTGGGTGTTCGATTTAACAAGTAAATGGCAGTGTTGACTGCCTCAGCCCACAGATATTTCGGTGCACCAGCACAATACAACATGGATCGTGCACTCTCAACAATGGTTCTATTGTCCCTTTCTACACGACCATTCTGCTGTGGTGTGTAGGGTGCAGTTGTTTCCAGTTCAATCCCTTCTTTGTCCAGATGCCTTCGAAATTCTACATTGCAATATTCTTTGCCATTATCGACATGCAAAACTTTTATGGATCGCCCAAACTTATTTTTGATTTTCAAACACATCAGATTTATGTTTCAAAAAATATGCAACTCGATAACCAGTTGACTCGTCTTTGAACACAAGAAAGTATCTGCAGCCTTGTACTGATGGCGTTGACATTGGGCCACACAGATCACTATAGATTCTTTCGCCAGGTTCCATTTTCACATGAGGAATTTGCTTAAACGGTTGTTTGTGTTGCTTCCCATACATGCAACTTTCACAAAAGAATTTATCTGTATCAGTTAGGTTAACACCTTTTACTAAGCCCTTATGAACCATTTCCTTAATGCTTTTTGTGTTTATATGACCTAGTCTTTCATGCCACATACGAAACGAGTCATCTGTGGTTGTATTTGCACTGTGAACAATCTGCCGAAATAACATTTTGTTCTTTGATTCCACATGCAACCAATTTAGTGTCTTGGTATATAAGGGCATGGTTACTTTCTTTTATTATTTTCATTCCTTTTTCAGTGACCACTCCTTCCGAAAACAAGTTTTTGCGAAGCTCTGGTATAAAAAGGACATCATTTATGGTAGCGCTCAGCCATTTGTCGTTAACAAGTTTTTCAACTTTAACTGTACCCTTTCCTTTAACGTTTAGTACTAGATTATTTCCAAGGGTAACCGTAGATGAGTAGCTGTCATGTAAACTTGAGAAGTAATCTCTTCTGTAACTCATGTGCGCTGAAGCATCACTATCCATAATCCAGCAGTCATTTTGTATGATGTTACTCGTACTGATGTTGAAGGCAGTCTCGTTTCCTCCAGGTGCAGGGTCACTACTACTTGTTGCGAAAGCTGTCTTTCCTGATTTGATCTTGTTACCTCTTTTGGGGGCTTTGCAGTACCTTGCGATGTGGCCTCGTTTACTGCAGTTATAACATACTATTCCTTCAGACTTCCTAGTGAGTTTATGCTGGGAATTTTCATCATTTTTCAATGAAATTGCTGCAAGTGCTGTTTCCACTTCGTCTTGACTTGTTAAACTAGCTTCTTCATCAATCAAACGGGAAGTCAAGTTTGTTATTGTCTGCTTGCTCTCATCAAGAGATAGCCAATCTTGTCGAATGTTTCTGTACTTGGAAGGTAATGTACTTAAAATTTTAGTGATAATAGCTGTATCACTAAACTGTTCTCCAGTTTCTCTTATGTGTTTCGCAAGGCTCTCGACTTTGGCAATATGCTGTGCTATATTGTCGGTCGTGTTCATCTTATATTGATGAAAGCGCTCATGTACCAACATTTTATTAGTCTCCGATTTTTGCTGGTATATTGAATCCAACTTCTCAAGTATTTCCTTGGAGCTTTCACAATTCTCAATCAGGGTTATCTGGCTGAGATCCATCGCCGCCGTTAGGGTGAACATAGCAATTGCATCCTTCTTCACCCATGTCTCGAGCTCTGGACCGGTGCTTGGTTTAACGGATGTCCCATCAGCACAACTATAGACTCCTTTGGCTTTCAAAGCACACTTAACCTGGAACTTCCATTGTTGGTAATTCGAACCGTCGAACATGATTGCGCCGCTATATTCCATTAACTTATCCGCCATTTTCTGTTCTTGGATTAGATCAAACCACGCCAACCGGCAAAGTCTTTCAATATCAAAACTGATCAACTTTAGTGTAAATTAACTGCTTACACTAACCACTGGGCCCATAACCTGTTTGAGTTTGGGTTTATTGAACAGCTTTCTAAGAAACAAGAAAATTACTTGGATAATTTACTGTTACAAAAAAAAATATCCAAAGGTTTTTCTGATGAGGATACATTACAACTGCAACGACGATATATTCCTATCCTACTCTACTGCATGAAGTTACAATGCTGACAACATCGTTGCCAACTTAGATTATGAAATGTTCCAAGACATTTAAATATACTTTAAATACAAAACACAACAAAAGATATTTTATTTCAACAGAAATCATAAAAATTATCGGTATTTACTTTCAAAATTAAAGAATCCGTGTGGTGTAGAGTAAGGTGGCATTTTCTGCATAATGGCGTTTAATACAACCATAGAAAAAGTTGTATATGACTGTTTTGGATAATTCTCATATTCATGAGTTTATAGAAATCTTTTTCAGCTTTGTTGTTAGATCGATTTCGCATTTCAGTATTCAAATCAATATAAGGTTTCATCCAACATGACTGCTTGAATCTCATAACTCTGTATGTGATCATTGGCCTGTTGTAAGTTTTTGTAATGTACAATATATTTTCTTTTGTCATTTAAATTTGGAATTAATTTAGGAATTTTAGATTTGGAATGTGGAGGTATTAAATTTTCAACGAGAAAAGGGAGATCAGCATGTTTGTCATGTAATTCTTGGGGATAATGAACATCTACTTCAAGAACATACCCGTATGGACTATCAGATGCCACACCCAATACGTCCAAATTGATGTTTTCATTGGGTGTTAGCCAAGTAAAATCGTTGGTGGGTAATGGTTGTGACATAGTGTGACCATATAGGTTGGTGGCATCTAAATATGAGATGAACGATGAAGGTTCATCAGGGTTATAATCGGGGAGAAATTTATTATTAGCTATATGCTTTCTTTCACTACACTGACTTATTCCACCCCGTATTCCTTTCTTGAAAAAATGAATCATGTCAATATCTGTTAATAATTCCAATTCAATATTCGTATACTTCAACATTGCATCCCACGATAATCCGGGTGCTGTATAATATTGTGCCGGATCTAATTTATATTTATCTTGACATATGTTTCTGAAATTCTCAAATATGTCACATAATAGAAGCACATCAGATCTCAAATATAAATCCGAGTATTCCCCTAAACTCTGACACTCGAATTAATGCCAAACAAGGTTTGCTCTCATATAGTCTTTATCTGATATATGCTCTTCGTTAAGATTGTCATAAAATTGATTTTTAGTGGGAATAGTTGGATAATTCAACTTGTCAATATGGTCAACAAAGTTATATGGAAAAACACCTTTCTTTCTCATCAAATTGAATTTGTCAATTTGTGGAAAATGTTTATACATCTCAATACACTGATCGGATGTTAAGTTAGCACCTAAGTTCTGCAAAGAATACGACATGAATTTGAAACTGTCTATAAATCTCATTTTCAAATAATTCTTTTTCTCTTTTCCATCTTTGTCAGTGTATGTGTTAGTGAATAGATGCTTGGTCAAAGATATGTATTTTTCCTCAGTTTGTGAAATAACGTCCACTTTGTCCTTGTTTCTATACAGTTCTTTTATGAACAAATGGCAATCATACCCACTAAGATTATGGAAAATTATAGGAACAAAATTTGGCAATTTGATATTTAGGTTACATACGGAATGGGCGGCGGGTGATCTTTTCTTTCCAGTGAGGTGGCAATGGTCTCTCACTTTCACATCACCACCCGTGAATCACATATTCCACAAAATTGTGCAGAAGCAAACCCTTCTTCTTCCTCGGGGGTTTGTGCAGCCATAGGAATTGGATATCTCAAATGATTTTGATAAATATTTCTTAAATCATCATCAAGTTTTGTAACAAATTTCTCGGCTGCATCCTCACCCCTGTATGTAACAAATTTCGATAATTTATCATTGTATGAACATTTTATCGAATAAGCAAATTAATAAGGTTCATGTTTGTATGTTTTATTCGAGTATGAGTGTTTAGGGTTGGGTTGACTAGTTTGAATGGGTTTGAGAACTGATTCAAAATTAGCAAAAACTACAAATGGTACCTTCATTTGTTTCTCAAAATTTTCAAACATCAGTGAATTCCCCGGTATCATTTTACCATATTTATTGATTCTGAAATTGACTGATGGTGTTGTAGTTCTCAAATGATTACAGTCATGCAACTGATCACATAACAGTAATCGCTCATGAGAGAGATACAAGTAACATCCATCACAAAAATATTTCTTATGCTCATGCGCAGATAGTTGACTTGAAACTAACCTAGAAAGGTCTTTAATCCAACAATAATGACTATTGCCAGAATCATCTGTTATAAGTAACAAATTAACATGTCTTCTAAGTCTTCTCTGTGAGTAACGCAATGGACCAACCACTTCATATTTCATTTTACCCTTATCAAGTTTCAACTCTAATCCATAGACATTAATTGAAATATCATTCATATCCTCAAACTTTTTTATGGCTTGAAGTTTAACTGGAAAATCCATACCTGTTACATTCAAAACATCGGAATAGTGTGATGGCTCATGCAAAACAGTGCTGATCTTCATTGCGAATATTCAAAACACCTTTTCTTGTTTCAATGAACTCTGGCAGCTTCACATATGAACATCCGCTGAGTGGACTATACTTGTTGATGTTCACTTCGAGGAACATAATTTTTTCACAGCTCCATCCTGAAACATAAAAATAATTTAATATTCTTGTAAATAGAATTGAAACTTTAAACATACCTGAGTCACGTTCCTCAAATTCCGTAGTCTGAGCAATGATGACATCACGGAATCCATCGAATAATGCACCAAAATCCGTAGACTGGTTCACAATTTTATTTTGTGAGTTGAATGACTTGGTATCACTCAAATCCCGTGTTTGGACAATGTAGCTGCCAAATACCTCCATATTCACATTGTCACATTACAGCAATTGCATGTGTACATTGGTGTCGATGCAACCGTATCTAACTTGATCCGTTTCACAGAAGGGCCACCTTGGCAACTCTGAAGTTGATGCTGACGAAGATTATCACTACGAGTTAACGATTTACCACAGTCACAGGAATACATTTTCTCGATGAGTGTTCTCAGCACAAAACTTAATAAGATACTGATTTTACAATCCATCCCACCTCCTTCATATATAATTTCATTGAGTAGGAGAGAGGGTATTCATGCAATGTCATAGCAGAGCCCTCCCCACCACATCAATATAGAGAGAGGGCGGAGAGTAAATAGTAGTCGCTGAATCACCGCAGCTTATGGGCGGACCCAACCAACCTTATCGAGAGCGAGGACCTAACACACTTCACTTGATCATTGTCGGATGCGCATAGCGTCACGCGACCTCTCCCCCCTCCACCATCGCAAGGTATATATCACGGGTGAGGAATCAGAGTTCACATTTCTGACTGGATCTCCGCGGTGTGCAGACGTGTACTCCACACATAAGGATCATTCATAATAGCAGAGTAGGTATACATGAAGGGTATGGAAGGTACGGAGGTAAGAAAAAATATATGTACTTGGAAAAAGTACTAGTCCGTGTATGAACAAAAACACAATCCCAAGGTAAAACACAAACCCTGAACACCTCCCAACAATACAATCCAGTTCAAGTTAAAAGTCAAGGTCAAGGTCACCGATGACGTCATAGTGTGTGGGGGGAGGCCCAGAACAGGCTCAAATCTTCTACTTCGGTTATCGCGCCTAATAGGCTAGTGACCCGTTAAACAAATAAGTGTTTCCAAAGTGGACAGTTTTGCACGTCGCAGGAAAATAAATTGAAAACCTATTGTGTGAAATGAATATATTGCTGATATCTTGGTCAAAAAGACACTGAAGGACAAAATGGAAGAAACGAGGGTACAAAGTTCTGAAACACGGAAGTTTTACGTGAAGCAGCCGCCCCAGTTCGACGGAGAAATTCCATGGGAAAATTACCACTGACAGTTTGAAGCTGCGGCCAAAGCAAATGGATGGAATGCAGGGAAAAAAGCTGTTGCACTAATACTGGCATTACGCGGTGAAGCAGCGAATATTCTACAAACCCTCACCGCGCAAGAACTAGAGGACTATGAAAAGCTGGCGAAACATCTGGAATTACGGTATGGTCAGATTCGCCTCGAATACGTATATCATTAACAATAGAAAAATCGAAGCCATAAAGAGGGCGAATCCTTACAGGAATTCGAAGCTGATATTGCAGGCTTAGTTCGCCTTGCATACCAAGCCACACCGAATAACGTAATGGAGCGATTAGCGGTTTATGTATTCTTGGATGGACTTTGCGACCAAGAAATCAGGCAATCATCGATATTAGCACGTCAAATTGATCTCGTAGACGCACTGACACGCCCATTGAAATTCAAGGATGCGAAACAATACTGCAAACGCCAGAGCAACATCCGAGTGGCTGAGGAAGACTCACAGAGGCCTGCTAATATGGAAGCTGGCATGCAAAAAGTGATGAAGGAATTTATGCCTGAGAGAAGACTGATACGATGCCGAAATTGCAGAAAACTTGGGCACGTGCGTAGCAAATGTCCAACATTTAAAAATTCAACACCAACGAAGATCAAGAAGGAGCAATCGTCAGCCCGTATCCAAAACAAGCCCCAGTTAACAACGCATATGTTGCTGTCCTTCAAGGACAAAACAAAGGGGTCTTCGTAGACGGTCTCATCAACAACGAGCCTTGCACTATGCTCCTAGATACGGGTGGGACTAGGACGATTCATGGGCCTACATTTGCCAAAACAACGGCAAGAATTGAATTATCAAATTTGAAGCTACGCACTGCAACAGGAGAGCCGGCAATTGTGTATGGTAAACTTCCGATTGAACTGAGTTTAGGCAGCACTAAAGTGAAACACAGGGCTCTAGTAGCAGACATCGAGGACGATATAATTGGAAAGGACATCATGAATTCCAGACGGTGTCCTGCGGGTGAACGGAGAAGAGCTGGTACTTCATGGGACAAGTGAAGAAATGATTCGTGTCCTGCTGGCTGAAGATTTCAGCGTACCGGAGAGGGCTGAAACCATTTTGGAGGCTCGCCTGGATGGAGTTGCGAGAAGCGAAAACGTGGTGATGTTCGAGCCCAAGCTCCATGATGAAATCGGACGAGGAATCGCACTAGGGGTGTTTATAAATTTGTGCCGGTAAGGGTAATGAATGTCAATTATTACCCGATGACCCTGAAGAAAGGAACAATTTTGGGGCACTGTTCGTCAATTTCCTCTGTGTTTAGGAGTGTACCTGGGACCGTTAGCCAAGCCAACAGCTTGCCAGCAGAATAAGATAAATTGATCGCCGTCTCGTCCAAGGACATGGGACCAGCACAGAAGCCCAAACAAAGAGAATTAGTCAGGCAGTATCAGGACATCTTCGATACCGGAGTAGGCAGAAGCGGTAGAACAAAGGTGGTTCAGCATATAAGATCCGACAATCAGCTAGAAACTCCCCCTTGCCAAGAAGGAAGAGGCTGACAAAATAGCCTCCGACATGGAACAAGAAGGAGTTATCGAACCATCCGACAGTCCCTGGTCCTCCCCAGTCGTGTTGGTGAAGAAGAAAGATGAATCAACACGCTTTTGCGTAGACTATCGTCAACTGAACAACTGACGAAAAATATCAGTTATCATCTATCAAGAATAGACGACACGCTAGACACGCTGGCTGGATCTACGATTTTCTTGATTTCTAGATTTGAAGAGCGGATACTGGCAGATAGAACTGGCCCAGGAAGATCGAGTAAAGACAGCCTTCACCGTCGGCTCAGGACTGTGGTAGTTCACAGTTATGCCATTCGGTCTCTGCAATGCTCCAGCCACGTTCGAAAGATTGACGGAGACGGTATTGAAAGGACTATCATGTCTCGACGACATTATTGTGGATAGCAGAAATAAATTTTACCACACTATATAATATCAGTTTTTATTGACATTCTAACAATATTTTTAACGAACTCCTAGTAGTTTCGGAAATAATGAATATTCTGTCCAGTTATTTATTAATTTCTCGCCCTGTACGGTTTAGCAGTGGATGAAATTTCACCACACTGTATCATATCAGTTTTTATCAACATTCTATCAATATTGTTCTCGAGCTCGTAGTAGTTTCGGAAATTATGAATATTCTGTCCAGTTATTTATTAATTGCTCGCCCTGTACGGTTTAGCAGTGGATGAAATTTCACCACACTGTATCATATCAGTTTTTATCAACATTTTATCAATATTGTTCTCGAGCTCGTAGTTGTTTCGGAAATTATGAATATTCTGTCCAGTTATTTACTAAACGCTCGCCCTGTACGGTTTAGCAGTGGATGAAATTTCACCACACTGTATCATATTAGTTTTTATCAACATTTTATCAATATTGTTCTCGAGCTCGTAGTTGTTTCGGAAATTATGAATATTCTGTCCAGTTATTTACTAAACGCTCGCCCTGTACGGTTTAGCAGTGGATGAAATACCACCACACTGTATAATATCAGTTTTTATTGACATTCTATCAATATTTTTCTCGAACTCCAAGTAGTTTCGGAAATAATGAATATTCTATTGAGTTATTTCAAACGCTCGCCCTGTACGGTTTAGCAGTGGATAAAACACCACCACACTGTACCATATCAGTTTTTTTCAACATTTTATCAATATTGTTCTTTAACTCGTAGTAGTTTCGGAAATTATGAATATTCTGTCCAGTTATTTATTAATTGCTCGCCCTGTACGGTTTAGCAGTGGATGAAATTTCACCACACTGTAAAATATCAGTTTTCATTGACATTCTATCAATATTTTTCTCAAACTCCAAGTAGTTTCGGAAATAATTAATATTCTATTGAGTTATTTCAAACGCTCGCCCTGTACGGTTTAGCAGTGGATAAAATACCACCACACTGTACCATATCAGTTTTTATCGACTTTCTATCATTATTGTTCTCGAACTCGTAGTAGTTTCGGAAATTATGGATATTCTGTCCAGTTATTTATTAATTGCTCGCCCTGTACGGTTTAGCAGTGCATGAAATTTCACCACACTGTATAATATTAGTTTTTATTAACATTTACCAATATTTTTCTCGAACTCGTAGTTGTTTCGGAAATAATGAATATTCTTTTCAGTTTTTCAATAATTGCTCGCCCTGTACGGTTTAGCAGTGGATGAAATTTCACCACACTTTATAATGTCAGTTTTTATCGACATTCTATCAATATTGTTCTCGAACTCCTAGTAGTTTCGGAAATAATGAATATTCTATTGAGTTATTTACTAATCGCTGGCCCTGTATGGTTTAGCAGTGGATGAAATTTCACCACACTGTATATCAGTTTATATCGACGTTCTATCAATATTATTCTGGAACTCGTAGTAGTTTCGGAAATTATGAATATTCTGTCCAGTTATTTATTAATTGCTCGCCCAGTACGGTTTAGCAGTGGATGAAATTTCACCATACTGTACAATATCAATTTTATTGACATTCTATCAATATTTTTCCCGGACTCCTAGTAGTTTCGGAAATAATGAATATTCTATTGAGTTATTTACTAATCGCTCGCCCTATACGGTTTAGCAGTGGATGAAATTTCACCACACTGTATCAGTTTTTATTGACATTCTATCAATATTTTCCTCGAACTTCTAGTAGTTTCGGAAATAATGAATATTCTATTGAGTTATTTACTAATCGCTCGCCCTGTACGGTTTAGCAGTATATGGAATTTCACCACACTATAATATCAGTTTTTATCGACATTCTATCAATATTGTTCTCGAACTCGTAGTAGTTTCGGAAATTATGAATATTCTGTCCAGTTATTTATTAATTGCTCGCCCTATACGGTTTAGCAGTGGATGAAATTTCACCACACTGTAAAATATTAGTTTTTATTGACATTCTATCAATATTTTTCTCGAACTCGTAGTTGTTTCGGAAATAATGAATATTCTGGCCAGTTATTTATCAATTGCTCGCCCTTCACGGTTTAGCAGTGGATGAAATTTCACCACACTGTATAATATCAGTTTTTATCGACATTCAATCAATGTTCTCGAACTCGTAGTAGTTTCGGAAATTATGAATATTCTGTCCAGTTATTTATTAATTGCTCGCCCTGTACGGTTTAGCAGTGGATGAAATTTCACTACACTTCAAAATATTAGTTTTTATTGACATTCTATCAATATTTTTCTCGAACTCGTAGTTGTTTCGGAAATAATGAATATTCTGGCCAGTTATTTATCAATTGCTGCTCGCCCTGTACGGTTTTGCAGTATATGGAATTTTACCACACTGTATAATATCAGTTTTTATCGACATTCTATCAATATTGTTCTCGGACTCGTAGTAGTTTCGGAAATTATGAATATTCTGTCCAGTTATTTATTAATTGCTCACCCTGTACGGTTTAGCAGTGGATGAAATTTCACCACACTGTGAAATATTAGTTTTTATTGACACTATCAATATTTTTCTCGAATCGTAGTTGTCTCGGAAATAATGAATATTCTGACCATTTATTTATTAATTGCTCGCCCTGTACGGTTTAGCAGTGGATGAAATTTCACCACACTGAATAATATCAGTTTTTATCAATATTCTATCAATATTGTTCTCGAACTCGTAGTAGTTTCGGAAGTTAGGAATATTTTGTCCAGTTATTTATTAATTGCTCGCACTGTACGGTTTAGCAGTGGATAAAATTTCACCACACTGTAAAATATCAGTTTTTAATGACATTCTATCAATATTTTTCTCGAACTCGTAGTTGTTTCGGAAATAATGAATATTCTGTTCAGTTATTCACTGAATGCTCGCCCTGTACGGTATAGCAGTGGATGAAATTTCACCACACTGTATAAGATCAGTTTTCAATGTCATCCTATCGATATCGTTCTCGAATTCGTAGTAGTTTTGGTAATAATGAATGTTCTGTTCTGGTATCCACCTATTACTGCTGGCCCAGTTCCCTCTCTCGAACTCGAAGTAGTATCGGAAATAATGAGAAATTTTCTTATTGCTTTCTCTGTACGCTTTGGTGGTACATCATTGGGACATCTCCGATGATTAGAAATGTTTCATAGCATCGATATGTGTCGAGAATGTGACGTCATATTCGAACGGTAGAAATGAGAAGCATAGTACTGATATTTCGAATATGACGTCACATTTTGATTCTATAAAACATTTCTAATCATCGGAGTCCAGGGGCATATCGCAATAACCCAAGTACTCGACTCAACCGTTTGACACTTATTGAAATTATATCACACCTTATATGGGAAAATGGCTCTCCGTCAAATTTCTTGAATTTTTGATATGTTGTAGAAATGATCATTCTGATGAAATGTTTCAATGGGCGCAACACGATCCTACGACTAGTTTTCGAGATACAGGGTGTTGAATATGAGAAATATTTAATTTTCATCGCTCCGTATCTCCCAAGTTATGATTTAATTCGGATTTATCATTTGTGGTATTATCATCACATTCTTGTATGACGAATTGATGAGAAATTCATTTCCAAATCTTTTCGTAGTACAGGGCGATTTCACTTGATAATAATGCTATTTTGAGAATTTCATAATTTTGTTGTTGTATTTGAGAAAATGCGAAAAAAGGTTGAATTATCACATAATATTATAAATCCATTTCATCTATCATCACAGTTTATACAAGGTGATTCACGAATATGGAAAAATAACGAATTTTGGTTTTTGAGACACCTTGTAGTAATAAACCAACCTAAAATTACAAAATTCTCGTGAACAATGTTAAATGGTGTGTTTCATCGTATACAGAGTCGAATGATGTCAATTTGAAAAATTAGTTATACTTTAATAAATAAAAAAATTGATTTTTTATATCACCTTATATCTCATAAGTAAGTCCGAAAAGGAGCCGATATTTTTTCATGGGAGAACTCGAAATACTTTCATTCATATTGCACAAAATTTTCATCGGAATCCAATGACGGGTTTTTCATATACAAGGCGAAAAATTTGTGAAAAAGTCCATATATTTTCAGTATTTTAGGCATAAATATCCAATTGACTTCACTGGATTGTAAGTGTGGATCTTAGATGTGTAGACTATACAATCCATTGAAGTCTCCTGATGTGAATGAGAAGACACTTATGTTAGATATTTATTCAAAACGTAACACAAGGAAAATAATTGATGAATAGGTGAGTTTTTCCATAATCAAAAAACATTATCAAATTCATATAAGAAGAAGATTCTTATGAACATTCACAAATGAGAGAATAACGAATTGAATTAAATTATTTCTGGACCGATATCCATGTCCTCTGGAAGCATTCTATTTGCAGTATCTGCTATGAAATCTAAAATGGAAAATGGATGTTTTCTTGAAATCTGGCGTACCCCAAAAACCATATTACACTAGCAACATGCGCACAAGTTCCTAAAGTTCTAGCACCGGACTTACAAGTACAATAATACCCCGATTTTCTGAATTTTCGTCACCTCTTTCAGTGAAAACAACCCAAAGCATGTGTTTAGCAGCATTCCTGAACCCAGAAAATATTCTGAATCGTATAAAATTGGGCTCCCCATGCAACTTATCGACTTCTAAATTGTTCTCTACTTCACCATCTCTAATCTTGGATTTATGACGCAGCCAAGTGTAAATGATATGTTCCAGTAAGGGATTTTAAATATTAAATATCGAGGCGAGGGAACGATTGTATATGAAATTGATTTAAACGAATCCATCGACCATTCCTAGTATGGATGTTTTCAGCTTCAACTCGGGCCTGAACAATATTGACATCATCGGAATCAAGTAACATTTGTGTGGCCGTATCCAACATTCCAGGCATATTTATCAAAGGATGGAATTTATTTATAAGAGCACCAGCAATCAGGTCACGTAACTTCGCAGAATGTATTGCTGATTTGGGTTGACGAAAAAATTTTAAAATTGCGTCAAAATGTTCATTTCTTGCTTCTACAATCCATCTAGTAGTGGTTATTAAACGTGCCTTTGGCTTCATTTGTCGTTAATTACCTTTGATTCGGCGGTAGAAATGGTGGCGTATAGTATTGCAAGTCAAGTTCTTGTAGATTATTGATTGAATCTCTATAGCCTCTATCGACTATCACAATATCGCCTTCTTGAAACCATGTTCTCATTCCATTCAAATCATTTTGTAATTCGTGATTAAGAACACTTGCATCATTATTACTAGCATCTGCGAAGTACGGCCCGTTGATTGCTAAGATATATCCATCGGGGGCAACTATGATCTCTGGTTTGACCAAGTGTTCATTCTTGTGGAAACAGTATGATTGCCTCAATACCCGAAAGTTACTACTTTTTTCTATTTTATTATAGGTACAATCTATATAAACTATTGCTTTGGGAATGTCTGGTGTGGAATTGTACAGTTGATTTGTATAAGGGGATACATGACTGTTAATATAATTTTCTCTTTTTATTGAATTAAATCCAATATTGTTTGGTACGAATCTTTGTAAAAGAGGTAACCTCACATTAGAAATAATGAGGCTTGCTGCTTGTTGGGAAGGATAACTGAACAATATTTTCAAAAACTCATCTGACACTCCATGTTTCATTTTGATAAAAAATGTGAGCAAATGTTTTTTTTTTCGACATTTCTTCTCTTGCCATCTTGTTCAACAATCAGCCCTATGCTGTATCACTTTCGTTATTCACCATTTCCGTTATTTTGCTATTACCAATCATAACGGTGACGTTATTTTTAACGGAAGTGATACAGAATAGGGCTGATTATCGAAAAATTCTAATAACTGTCGAAAATGATTTTTTGAAATTGATGTGAGATACTTAAATTCGTCTTCAGTGAAACAACTGATATTCTCCCAGTTACGGAGTGGCCTGTTTCTATTAGAAAATGCCCTCATGGCCGCGGTGGTGTGCGGGTTGAGTCCTCGCCTCATAAGCCAGAGAGCGTGAGTTCGAATCTCAGCATTGCCACCGGTCTCGTGCATGGCATCACACGTATTAAAAGGTAAGGGCTACGTCTTCCCCTAGCTAGCACAAGTCTCTGACTTTTGAGGGTTGCACGTAGGGGTGCAACCGGTTGACGGATATAACAATTTTAACATTTTTTTTTTTTTTTTAATTTTTTAACAAATTTGTTGGAGAAAACGTTGAAGATTGGAAATTATGTATGGTTTTTTCACGAATTTCAAACCTCCATGCAAGTAATTTGGAAGGAAACCTTGATGATCAAGATAGTGACCACAAATTCTCAAGAAATCTGGGACATAGATATCAGAAGCAACAAAAATATCCACTCTACATTCTAAAGAAAGTCTTTGAATATTTTGACGAACATTACAAATAAAGCACGCACGACTTGATACGCCGGACAACACATTGAGACGAAGGCAATTCGGGTTATTTTCCATAGAAATAATGTCATTCATCACTGTGTTATCACAATTGAAACATATTGTAGTAAAACTGCACTAAATAATTTACTCCACTAATTTATTTATTACTGTGTCAGTCTCTATCTGCGAACTCTGGAAATGTTATATTCGTAACTCTCCATTCTGACTGTCCTCCAGCGGTTATATATTATATAGAACATTTCATCTAGATGGCTCTTCGAACAGTATCGAAGCGATCGATTCTATTCCAGCTTGTTCTCGGCGATCCGTAGGCCAGCAGATATGCTGTTGTAGTTGAACGAGGGTGCATAATTAATTAGATCAGGGCCGGTCTCGGGGCCAGTCTCGAAATCGTTACATTGCCCCCTTCTTAAAGACGTTTCGCCCGAAACGTCATTCTTGGAGTGTGAAGATATCTGCAAGATTCTCCATATCTGCACCTGGACGTTCGATGGAAGTAGCACTCCACAGTCTTCAACATGCTTCTTATAACTCTCCAGTCCAGCCCATCAAGCCCACAGGCCAATTTTGGGATTGCCAGGTCCACAATATTCTGGTCCAGCATCGTGTCTCTTAATCTCGTAAGGCTTTTCCAAACATCTTCATAAGACGGCTTATCTCGAGAACGCTTCTTGGTAACCAAATAGCAGATGTTACTCTGGCCTTTCCTCAGCTGTAACACCCCTTCAACTTCCGGGTTCTGTTCCCGCAGTTCTTGGATTCGACCGAACTTTTTGGAGAAAAATACGGCAATGCCTCTGGACATATAGAGATCTTCTGCCACACAGTGAGCTAACGCGTAATCGGCAGGCACCTTGAAAAAGATCTCGTGACTCCTCTCGGATTACCCCATATTGAACTTTCTGTCCGTTCGAGTACAGGGACATGAACTTCTGAACTCTGAAACGTCATTTCGTCCTCCGGTGATCTGACGGTGCGGACTTGATCGTGGTTTTTGGCGTAAGGGGACAACCTATTGAAGTGGATTATCCTAGGTTTTCCTCGTGGTGGCTTATATATGCGGTAGACGAGGTCGTTTATTCTTTCATGATCTTATATGGGCCTTCCCACGAGTTCCGAAGTTTCGGTGATAGTCCACGGCGACGTTTAGGGTTGTATAGCCAGACAAGGTCACCTGTCTGATATCCACCAGCATCCGCCTTGATGTCGTAGGTCTTCTTCATTCTATCGCTGGCACTCTGGATGTTCAAACGGACCCGTTCATGGATGTCGTAGTTTGCTGACGTAATCATCTCCCGCAGTGTCTTGTCCTGGTGGCGTCCCAAACTTCAGGTCACATGGAAGTCGCAGCTCTCGGCCCATAATAACACTAGCAGGGGTTTGGCCAGTTGACTCATGAACTGCGGAACGAAACGCCATTAGGAACAGATGAAGGTACTGGTCCCAATATTTTTGGTGGTCAGACACTACCTTGGACAGGTGGCGGTTTATCGTCTTATTCATCCGCTCCACCATTCCATCTGACTGCGGATGTAGAGCTGTGGTTCTCGTCTTTCGGATGTTCAGCATCTGACACATTTCCTGAAACAGGTTTGACTCGAAATTCCTGCCTTGATCCGAATGCAGCTCCAACGGAACTCCGAATCGACAAATCCACTCCTTCACCAAGACGTCGGCAACGGTAATGGCTCCTTGGTTGGGCAGGGCATAGGCTTCGGTCCACTTGCTGAAGTAGTCCATCGCCACAAGGATGTACTTGGGCCCAGTAAGTTTTAACGACTGGAGAACAACTGGCTATTTCCTGCCACGACGGTCTTCGCTCACTCTTCTTCCAGCCGATGACTAAACCAAGATCTGGATCTTTCTCTTGGTCTTTATGGATCTTGTGGTCATTCCAGTTATCATCGACCGCCGTGGTTCTGCAGAGTGTCGACTCCTTTTCCTCTGCTCGTCGGCAGTGCGAACAGTCGTCTGGGCATGGTCTTCGCGATAGGGCATCCGCATTCTTATGGCTGGTCCCCGCCCGATGTTTGATCTCAAAGTCGAATTCTTGGAGCCTCTCGATCCAACGTGCCACTTGACTCTCGGGATTCTTGAATTGTAGGCGCCATTTGAGAGCTGCATGATCAGTTTTCAGTAGGAATCTTCTCCCATACACGTACTTGTAGAAGTGTTCAACTCCCTTGACAACAGCCAACAGCTCTCGCCTAGTGACACAGTAATTCCGCTCCGGTTTACTGAGGGTCTTGCTGAAGTAACCGATGACCTTCTCTTGTCCTTCTTGGATCTGAGACAGGACAGCTCCAAGTCCCACACGTTACTGGCGTCGGTGTCCAAAATGAATTTCCCGTCCGGAAGGGGGTAGCTCAGGATTGGTGCGTTGATCAAAGCTCCTTTCAGCTTCCTGAACAAATTTTGGCATTCATCTGACCACTGGAACTTTGTTTGTCCTTCCGTGAGCCTGGTCAGTGGTTTTGCGATGTTAGCAAATCCCAGCACATATCGGCGATAGTAAGTGCACAAGTCGAGAAAACTTCGCAGCTGATGTATGTCTTTCGGAACGGGCCATTCCTTAACAGCTTTGATCTTTTGCTCATCTAATGCCACTCCTTTCTCAGAGACAAAGTGGCCGAGACAACATACTTCTTTTTGAAACAGATGACATTTCTTAGGGCTCAGTTTCAGTCCGGAGCTTCTCAGTCGCTGAAATACCTCTTCCAAGATTTTTACATGGTCCTCGAACGATCTGCCAACCACAATAATGTCGTTGAGATACACCAGACACGTCTTCCATGATAGTCCTTTCAAAACCGTCCCCATCAATCTTTCGAACGTGGCTGAAGCATTGCAGAGGCCGAATGGCATAACTGTAAACTGCCATAATCCGGAGCCGATGGTAAAAGCTGTCTTTTCTCGATCTTCCTGGGCCAGTTCTACCTGCCAGTATCCGCTCTCCAAATCTAAGGTCGAGAAAATCGTAGATCCAGCCAGCGTGTCTAGCGTGTCGTCTATCCTTGGGAGAGGGTAGCTGTTCTTTTTCGTCACGTTGTTTAGTTGACGGTAGTCTACGCAAAACCGTGTTGGTCCATCTTTCTTCTTCACCAACACGACTGGAGAGGACCAGGGACTGTCAGATGGCTCGATGACTCCGTCTTTCTCCATGTCGCAGACTATTTTGTCAGCCTCCTCCTTTTTGGCGAGAGGAAGTCTTCTGGCTGATTGCCTGATTGGTCGGGCAATTCCAGTATCTATCTTGTGCTGAACCACCTTTGTTCTACCGCCTCTGCCTACTCCGGTATCGAAGATGTCGTGATACTTCCTGACTAGTTCTCTCAGTTTAGGCTTCTGTGCTGGCCCCATGTCCTTGGACGAGATAGCAACCAACTTCTCCAATTCTGCTGGCATGTTACTGGCTTGGCTAACAGTGCCAGGTACACTCCTAATCACAGAGGAAATTGACGAACATTGCCCCAAAATCGTTCCTTTCTTCAAGGTCACCGGGTAATAATTGACATTCATTACCGTCACTGGCACAAATTTATCAACACGCAACAAAGTTTTTCCGAGTGCAATTCCTCGTCCAATTTTCTCATCATGGAGCTTGGGCTCGAACATCACCACGTTTCCATTGCTCGCATCTTCAGCCAGCAGGACACGAATAATTGCTTCACTTCTCCCATGAAGTACCAGTTCTTCTCCGTTCACACGTAGGACACCGTCTTTAAAATTTAGCTCAAAACCTCTCGAGTTCATGATGTCCATCCCTATGATTGCATCATCCTCGATATCCGCTATTAGAGCCCGGTGTTTCAGTTTAGTACTGCCCAAAGTCAATTCAATCGGAAGTTCACCATACACAGTTGCCGGCTCTCCAGTTGATGTGCGTAGCTTCCAATTCGAAGATTCAATTCCTGCCGGTGTTTTGGCAAATGTAGGACCAAGAACCGTCCTAGTCGCACCCGTATCAAGGAGCATAGTGCGAGGCTCGTTGTTAATGAGACATGCGACATATGCGTTGTTAACTGGGGCTTGTTAGATACGGGCTGACGATTGATCCTTCTTGACCTTCATCGTTGATGTCGATTTTTTCAATGTTCGACATTTGCTACGCACATGCCCAAGTTTTCTGCAATTTTGGCATCGTATCAGTCTTTTCTCAGGCATCACAGCTTCCATATTAGTAAGCTCCTGTCGGTCTTCCTCGATCATCCTGACTCTACTCTGGCTTTTGCAGGATTGCATTGCTGCTTCGAATTCCAGAGCGCGTGCCAATGCATCTACGAGATGTGCGGGGCGAGCTAGTGTTAGGGCTTGTCGGGTTTCCTGGTCAAGAAGTCTATCAAAAATGCCTGGATCGCTAGTCGCTCCATTATATTTTCCGGTGTAGCTGGGTACGCAAGACGAACCAAGCGTGCAATATCTGCTTCAAATTCTTGCAACGATTCGCTTGATTTCTGGCATCGGTTCTTCAGCTGTGAGTGATATACGTGTTCAAGGTGGGCTTGGCCATAGCGAAGTTCCAAGTGTTTTACAAACTATTCATAGCCTTCCTGTTGTTGGGCGGTGAGCGTTTGTAAAACATTTGTTGCTTCGCCACGCAATGCCAGTGTCAATGCAAAAGCTTTTTCCCCAGCATACCATCCATTTGCTTTGGCAGCAGCTTCGAATTGTCGGCGGTAGTTTGGCCATGGAGTGTTTCCGTCGAACTGAGGCGGTTTCAATGCGAGTTTTCCAGGTTCCGTACTGACCTTGAGATTTTTGATGTCTTTCTGAACTTCGTCCAAGTTCATACTTAGGTCCACCCTTGAGTTTTTGTTGTAAGTTTCTGGGGTGTGCACAGAATCTATTCGCTTTTCTAATTCACTGAATTTTTCCTTTATCCTGCCGATTTCTGTCTCGATTCCATCTTTCATTTCATCGTGGAGCGTTTCCTTATTTTTTTTTATCTCGTCCTCGATGTCATCTTTGATTTTCTCCACCTCTGTCTCAATGGCTCCTATTCTTCCTTCAAGACGATTTGCCACACCACGAAGTTCTCTTTTTAGGCCTTCAGAGTTTTCTAGAAGCTATTCTTCTAGATTTTTCAAATTTTCTTCAAGCTTTTCATGAAGTTTCACTTCTAGACTTTTTGAATTTTCGTGAAGCATTTCCTCCAGACTCTTTGAATTTTGAATAAATTTATCTTCCAGACTCACCGAATTTTGTTGAAGTTCCTCCTTCAAACTATTCGAATTTTACAGAAATTTATCTTCCAAGTTTATCGAAGTTTGTTGGAGTTCGAGACTTAGTAGTTTCTTCGAGTTTATTCATAATTGAACTCAAGTCGATTCCTGATAAATAAAAATGTTTCAGGATCTCCTCCTTCTTCAATGAGTCCATCTGCAAATATTTTCTGGAGTACGGTCTTCTTTCTAGTTGTTTCTAACTCCCGCTCCTCTAACTCTTGCTTCAATTCCCTAACTTAAGGTCAACCAGGTGAACTCTCCTCGGAAACATTTTGTCTCTTATTGTTTTTAACCGAAATATCAGTCTATTATTTATTTCACACAAAAATTTTTCAGTTTATTGTCCCGCGACGCGCAAAACTGTCCACTTTGCACTCAAATGTTCAACGGTCACTAACTGTCTATTAGGCGCGATAAACGTCTATAAGTTTTTCAACACGACGAACACTCATTTATTTTAAACATCCGACTTCTGACAACAAATGTAGTACAACTGCATTTAACTAATTTTTCTAATTTATTTAAAACACTATTTAAAACAATTATTCACTAAAACATTTACTTCACTAATTTATTTATAACTGTCAGTCTCTATCTGCGAACTCTGGAACTGTTATATTCGTAACTCTCCATTCTGACTGTCCTCCAGCGGTTATATAGTCGCAAGCAGATTCCATCCACGGCTCTCTCGATTATTCTGGAGTATAGAACATTTTATCTAGATGGCTCTTCGAACAGTATCGAAGCGATCGATTTTATTTCAGCTTGTTCTCTATTTGGGAAAGCCATATTGTTCAGCAAAGTTCAATAAACACTGAATATCACATAAACTTGAACAGTACAAAAAAAACTTCAATTAGTCCAATAATCCAAAAATAGTACTTGAGCTTTATGACAACAAGAAAACGACTATTGATATTAGAATTTTGTTGATTTTACCCTCTTTGAATTGTTCTCCATGCCTACTACGAAATATCAGGAATACGTTAATAAGTGGTGCTATGTAGGATTTCGAAGATGATTCATATTATGTTTCAAATAAAAGAAAAATAAAGAGAAACGTTCTCGAAGAGGGTGTATATACTATATACCAACATATATATGATTCAAAGATACAAAAACATAATTGAAAAATCAAACGATTCTTTGGTGTAAAAATATGCCAAGAATTTGAATTATTATATACTCTATAATAAACCGACAGAAATACTTACATACAAAAATCATGATTTTATTCTGATTTACCCTATGTGGTATTTTCCTTGTGTGACAAATTCATGAGAAATTCATGTCCAAATCTTTTTGTAGTACAGGACGGTTTCCTTCGATAACAATGCTATTTTGCGAATTTCACAATTTTATTGTTTTATACAGTGAAAATTCGAAAAAAGGAAATTCTGTGAATGATACAAGTATAATGTGACTTCTGAGAAACACGAAGCATAAAGTAATAACTTCATCATTGAATCGCCTACTAGACGATGCTGCAGATAATAATTCGAGTCAAGGCTTTTTTTTTTCAAGGGATACGGTACGCTATTATACTGATCACTATTTTATTGAAAAATAAAAATCTCGAGTAAAAGAGGCACAATGAGGAAGAACTATAGCAAACCCGCCGAAAACTGGGGTGAAAATGTAGCAATGGGAAAATATACAGATCTTAGCTTTTTTCACACATTTTCGCCTTGTTTATGAAAAACCCGTCATAGGTTTCCGATAAAAATTCTGTACAGTATGGATGACAGTATTTCGAGTTATCCCATGAAAAAATATCGATACCCTTTCGGACTACCTTATGAGATATAGGGTTATGAAAAAAATCAAGGTTTTTATTTATTTAGGTATAACTAATTTTCCGAATTGTCATCATCGACTGTGTGTACGATGAAACACATCATTTAACATTCTACAAGAGAATTTTGTCATTTCAGGTGGGTTTATTACTTCATGGTGTCCCAAAAAACAAAATTTGTTATTTTTCCATATTCGTGAATCACCTTGTATGAATTGTATCAACTGTGATGATAGTTGAAATGAATATATAATATCATGTGATAATTCTACCTTTTTTCGCATTTTGTCTTTATAAAACAAAAAAATTATGAAAGTCTCAAAATAGCATTATCATCAAGTGAAATCGCCCTGTACTACGAAAAGATTTGGAAATGAATTTCTCATGAATTTGTCATAGGATGTGATGATAATATCACATAAGATATATCACAACTAAATCATAACTTGGGAGATACGGAGTGATGAAACATAAATATTTTTCATTTGCAACACCCTGTATCTCGAAAACTAGTCATAGGATCGTGTTGCGCCCATTGAAACATTTCATCAGAATGATTAATTCTACAACATATCAAAAATTTAAGAAATATAAATTGTGCTCTTTCCTATCTTCGACAATCTCCACGTAGGCCAAGCAATAGAGATATTGTCCTTAACAAAAATACTACCTGAAAGCCGCCTGTGCCATCCCGTGCAGGACAGTCCGTTGTTTATTCCCACTATGTCCTCAACTCGAAAATGTCAGTTTTTAATTTGTTATAAACAATAAACAACAAAAAATCGCGTTTTTTTAGTGTAAAATGGAAACTATTGAAGCAGTGTTAACAGTGCAAAAAGATAAACTGTAGAGAATTGAATTCCAAAAAGAATGACGGATCAAGCAATCCGATCGGATAATTAGAACCTGAGAAAAGCGGGAAAAACCGGAAAATTGTATTTTTTTTTGTTAAATTTATAACTCTGCCATTTCTTAATATTAAGAGCTGAAATTTTGCACGATAGTAGCTATTGACGTGCGCCTTATGTGTACAAAACCTGGATTCAGTCGGATTAATACTTTTCGCACAATCCTCATTTGAATTTTTTTTGGAAATATTGTCGTGGTGAGCTGGATGCGTTTGAGGTCGTCCGATTGAAATTTTAAAAATATATTTGGAAAGTAGACGTGAGCAGTAACAAAACGTCTATTCTGATTTTTCGATAAAACGCGTTAAAGTGTGTTAAAAACTAATGAGAACATGCGGGAAAACGACCGACCGCGCGTAAGCGATCGAGAGGTGGGGACTGTGCGAATCGAGGAGAAACGTTTATAGTCCGGTGGGAACAGCGCCGAAATCGCCTGTTTTAAAGTCTGACCCATTTTTGCGGTATATCAAAATGGGATCTATGCAGGTCGATTCCTTATGTCTTTCCACATATGAAATGGAAATCTACGACACGCCAGCTTGTTCGTGACAAAAATTACATGGAAAAAACGAAAAAAATTGGGATATTCCAAAAATTAATTAAAAGAAGGCGTTATAACTTCTACTATGATAGAGTTATTTGAAAAATTCTTTCACTGTTAGACACGCCTATTCACGTACTTTGGAATGAGTCTTCAAAAATGTCTAAAGAAAAAAAGCATTTTCCGAAAATGTGCTTTATTTTGTGCTGAGATAAAATTTTCAATGAAATGTTAATGTTTCAACACGCTGAAAGTCACTCATGATTCACCCAACTAAAATTCTCTTTTCACAAAAACTGCGCAATTTTCCCAGGTACATTTCATATCGATTATGTATAGATCTATTATCGATAATGGATTGGCTAGAGCAATTTGAAAACGACGAATACAAGGACCGCATGGCGTTTGGGTTTGCCACCGCTAATAATACTGTTTCGCCTATGAGCATTATTTTGTGCCGAATCTCAACTTTCAATGAAATGTTCATTTTTCAACACGCTGAAAGTCACTCATAATTCATCCGACTGAAATTCTTTTTTCACCAAAAACTGCGCAATTTTCCAAGTAGCATTACATGTAAATTATAGTACATATTTTCTTGATAATAAATTGGCTGCAGCCATTTGACGACGACGAAACATATCATCGGCGAAGCAATATTCGCAAACCACTGTCGCCTGGGACTGTATGGTAAGGTTTGAAAATAGAATAAAGTTCATTGCATTGAAGTTCCTAATTCTTGTGAAACATATCAAAAATCCATCAAGAAACAACAACTTTCCTGGCTAATACTGCGACCAACATCGAATTACATCTGATACAATTTCCTTGCAGAGTTCCTCTCCAGTTGCTTGTTGCATAGGAATGTTTATCAAAATTTTTGGACCACCTATAGACCGATTTCGGGGTGTTGCCCCTCATCAGTAGAGGGTAGTTCTAGTAGTCAATAACTAATGACTGCAACGAATGGTTCCATGTAAATCCCATTTTAGGGCCGCGAACGCGCCCGCACCGTGGATAAATCCAAACTGAGAGCGCCACTTTTATCACAAGTAATTTAATGTTTGTAGTGGCATTAGCCAGGAAGTAGTTATTTTTTGATAAATTTTCGACCCAAATACTGCTATTTTACAGAATATTAGCAATAAGAAGTTCTCCAGACATCTTGTGTCTCATATTATAAGCTCATTGGAACTACATATTTTTTTATTATTTTGTTACAAGAAAGTTTGGATTTGGAGTTGGATCTACAATAAGTCTTCTTTTTTTTTGATGATTTTTTATAACTGAACCAAGAGAGGCAAAGTCCAAACGTGGCTAGGTAACGAAAATCCGGAAGCCACTGACTGGGGGTGGACTGAACAAAATAATCGTTTAGTTCCCGTAAGAACCACTGATCCACCAATCCATAAAACATTGCTCGATCAGATTTCGTGTTCATGCAGGAGAAAAGGATGTTTTGATGTATCATGTACTTGTAAAAAACACAGCTTGAGATGTTCGAATCTTTGTGCACACTGCCACGAAGATACGTGTTATAATTTACTAATAAATATTAATGATACAATTATGTCTGATGATGAATGTAGATCCGAGGATGAAAGCGATGATTTCATGTCAATAGACAATATAAATTTTAATAGAGAAGTAGCAGAATGCGATGAGCCTGCCAAAAAAAGGATTTTGTAATTGTGTTAAAATAAAAATGTACAGTTATTATGTAAGAAAATTGATTACTTTGTTTTGTAATAAAAAAGCTGCTATCTATTCATATATTGTCTATAAATAAAGATATGTAGCAAAAAACATAGAATACCTGCTTATTCTTTCATCACTCATGAAATGTGAGTCACGAATCGAATTCCTCAGGTTCAGATACCCCAAAAACAAGAAAAAGACCAATCAAATAGCTGCAGTACATGCCGAGATAAACAAATGCAAAGAATTATAAGTTGCGCGCAGCGCGCGCCTATTACTATATTATATACGTTTCTCCTCGATTCGCACAGTTCCCCACCACTCGATCGCTCACGCGCGGTCGGTCGTTTTCCCTCATGTTCTCACTAGTTTTTAACACACTTAAACGCGTTTTATCGAAAAATCAGAATAGACGTTTTGTTACTGCTCACGTCTACTTTCCAAATCTATTTTTTAAATTTCAATCGGACGACCTCACACGCATCCAGCTCTCCGCGAAAATATTTCCAAAAAAAATTCAAATGAGGATTGTGCGAAAACTATTAATCCGACTAAATTCAGGTTTTGCACACATAAGGCGCACGTCAATAGCTACTATCGTGCAAAGTTTCAGCTCTTATTAGTGAAAAATGGCAGAGTTATGAATTAAAGAAAAAAAACTCAATTTTCCGGTTTTTCCCGCTTTTCTCCGGTTCTAATTATCCGATCGGATCGTTTTATCCGTCATTCTTTTCGGAATTCAATTCTCTACAGTTCACCCTGTTTCACTGTTAACACTGCTTCAATAGTTTCCATTTTACAATAAAAAAACTGAAATAAACGCGATTTTTTGTTGTTTATTGTTTATAACAAATTAAAAAATGGCATTTTTGAGTTGAGGACATGGTGGGAATATACTACGGACTGTCCTGCACGGGATGGCACAGGTGGCTTCCAGGTAGTATTTTTGTCAAAAAAGCAATCATTTGTGGCTCTATAGCTTGGCCTACCAGAATTCGTATTACCCCTCGGACGGTTTCAAATCGATTGAATGACGCAGGTTTACATTGCTATAGGCCTATAAGACGACCTCCATTGACCGCAGTCCATAGAGCTCAACGTTTGCTTTGGTGTAATGAAAGAGCCAATTGGAATAATGTGTGGCATACTGTGCTGTTCAGCGATGAAAGCCGCTTTTGTCTTCGTGCTGACAGACGACCAGTTCGTGTCTGGAGACCAAGAAATTCAAGAGCTGATGACCGATATGTTCAAGAAGTACATCCATTTCGAAGTGGAGGTGTAATGGCCTGGGGTGGAATTTTCTGCGGATGTCGAACGGAGTTGTATGTTTGTGAAGGTACAATGACAGGTGAAATTTATGCCGACGACATCATTGATAACATGGTGAGTAATTACCGTTGGAATTTGGAGCCCAATTTCAGATTTCTGGATGATAACGCTCGCCCGCACAGAGCCAGGGTAGTACAAGAACGGATAGCAATAAATGAAATTAATCATGTGCCATTACCCCCGCACTCTCCAGATTTAAACTGTATCGAACATGCTTGGAAGGGTACTAATTGTCCATAAGGTCACTGAGGCAAGTTGTTCCACGTTTATGGGATACCCTACATCAAAATGACTTGGATCATTCAATTTCAAGTTTGCGTCGCCGTGTTGAAGCAGTAATAGCCAATAGAGGTGGAATCACACGCTATTAATAAATTGGATGATGATAATTGAAAAAGAACCCAGAGACTTTGATCACATTCTATGAATGGTTTTGTAATGTTGGATTTTTTCTATAATGGGCAACTGCATTTGCCTTCAAAGTCGCTTGGATTATTAGTCAATAGAATTCTAGTAGGCGCTTGATACTTTTGCACACGACGAATTGAAGTAACATTGTCGTTTGAAACCTTTACCTAAGTTTTTGCAATTTGGCGCTTGGTTGCTTTTCAATTATCATCATCCAATTATTCTTTCTTGATAATTATCTGTTTTGTTGCATTATTAGAGGAACGTTGCCTGTAAATTCCGAATAAAACTTTTTTTCAGTTAGAAAAATGTGTTTCATTTCTGAAAGAGATGGGAGTAAATGTATGTTATACAATATTTCTCAAAAACAATTTTTTTCTCAGAGAATTTACAATATCCTTAACTTTTTTCGATCACTTTAGTTCAGCATCGGAACATATTCGTAATTTCAGGTGTTAGTAATCCAGAGGTGGCTCAGCGAATATGTAACTCGTGATGAAATCATCCTATATACATTTCATCCCTCATTTGGAAGGTATTTATCGGGGGTAATATAACAAGACCTCGTTTATCAGCAAATAAATTTTTCAATTTCAACAAAAACGATTTCGTTTGAAAATTTATCGAGTTGAAAGCAGAGATTTATGATCTGAATAAAACCCGAGAGCTTTTAAGCTCGAGGGTTTTATTCTTCGAACATAAATCTTCGAACTTATCGAGATGAATTTTCTAAAACAAAAATATTTGAGTGGAAATTCCAAAATTTATTCGATTTGATAAACGACGGTTGAGTTATATTTGATCAGATTATTTCCCAAATATGTCAATAAACCAATAACATTTATTCCACAACGTACATAATTATTTTTATTAAATCAATGAACATTCTTTCATCACTCATGAAATCTGAGTCACGAATCGAATTCCTCAGGTTCAGATACCCCAAAAACAAGAAAAAGACCAATCAAATAGCTGCAGTACATGCCGAGATAAACAAATGCAAAGAATTATAAGTTGCGCGCAGCGCGCGCCTATTACTATATTATATACGTTTCTCCTCGATTCGCACAGTTCCCCACCACTCGATCGCTTACGCGCGGTCGGTCGTTTTCCCTCATGTTCTCACTAGTTTTTAACACACTTAAACGCGTTTTATCGAAAAATCAGAATAGACGTTTTGTTACTGCTCACGTCTACTTTCCAAATCTATTTTTTAAATTTCAATCGGACGACCTCACACGCATCCAGCTCTCCGCGAAAATATTTCAAAAAAAAAATTCAAATGAGGATTGTGCGAAAACTATTAATCCGACTGAAACTACTATCGTGCAAAGTTTCAGCTCTTAATATTGAAAAATGGCACAGTTATGAATTAAAGAAAAAAAAACTCGATTTTCCGGTTTTTCCCGCTTTTCTCCGGTTCTAATTATCTGATCGGATCGTTTTATCCGTCATTCTCTTCGGAATTCAATCCTCTACAGTTCACCCTGTTGCACTGTTAACACTGCTTCAAAAGTTTCCATTTTACAATAAAAAAACTGAAATAAACGCGATTTTTTGTTGTTTATTGTTTATAACAAATAAAAAAATGGCATTTTTGAGTTGAGGACATGGTGGGAATAAACTACGGACTGTCCTGCATGGGATGGCACAGGTGGCTTCCAGGTAGCATTTTTGTCCAAAAAGCAATCATTTGTGGCTCTATAGCTTGGCCTAACGTCAGAAACCGTGGCTGGGAAAGTGTGGATATCTTCACGCTAACCCTGGAGCTCATGGATACTATATTGGTGTTTTGCCAATAACAATACAGTTCATACGGAAACTCGTTATAGTCCATATGAATTAGTTTTTGGGAAAATGAGTCGATTACCATCGAGCATTGCTACACAAATCGACTCGATTATAATTTCGAAATAATAATAATTTAATGTTATCAAAGTCATTGCGAAAACAAAAACTAGATACAAAAACTAATCCTGTTTATGATGTAATGATAGGTGATAAAATATTAAGGAACATGTCTTTAATAAGTATGATCCTATATTTGAAGGTCCATATTTTTCAGTAGAAGATTAAAATCCAAATTTTGTAGTTAGAATAGATCATAAGTTGGTAAAAATACATAAAAATAGGACAAAATTGTTTACTGAATGTAAAAAAAACAATATATTCAACTTTTTTTTCGTCACCTGGGGGGGGGGGGGTACTGGTATAGCAGTTAATGTGGAACAAAGTGAGTGATAAACAAATTAATTAATTAAATTACTAATTGAGAAATTGGGACACCGAATACTTGACAGGACAGCTTTCTTCGACATATGTCGATATTTTTTTATTATAAATATTCATGTAATGAGACCTAGAAAGCGAAGGTGTTGAGATTTTAACACACTTACTTTTATGTAGTCTTTTCATTTTCAACATCTGAAAAATGAACCTGAAGTGAGTTTCTCACAAAGATATCCTTCAACAAACAGGATCAAATTTACATAAACTAATCCTGACGAGGGCAGTCAAGAGATCTCTACAAACGGCCAATGCACGACTAAACGGTCAAGTGCAAACCTGGAGAACACGAGTCACGTCCAACATGAACAAGGACCCCTACCCCCAGCTAACAGTACAGCTGAAACCAGTGGAACCTAGATTCCAATTCAATTAACTGCAATCAACTCCTTCACTCCACCTCAGAATTTGGACACACCACAACCACAGTCCCCAAGCTATAACATGGAACCAACAAATACATACGCGACAATGACATAGAAGACAAAACCCCCGGCATCACCAGCGGCACCTTCGACAACCCCCTCGAAGAAGTATGAAGTCATCATGAGACTCCCAGAAAACAGGGACGCAACAGAAACAATGACGCTAATAAAATACATCATGGGCAAAGAGAAAGAAACTCGAGCACTCAAAAGTGGAAAGTGTCAGGCAACTACAGAGCGAGGCAGTAATTCTGGAAGCCCAAGACAAGCAAAAAATCGTCAAAATCCATCAAGGACTGAGCAAAAACCCGACGCTGCAGACGAGACACATGGGGGGCAATGAACCCATGATAACTCTGACGGGACTGGAAGCAGGAATGGACGAGAAAGACTTAATGGCAACAATAACGGAAGACGAACTGAAGAAGGGACTAAAGCAGACATACAAACGCCCATGCCAAAACTTTAGTGAAGAAAACACAATAATGCACTGCACACCAAGGATATTCAGAGCAATGCTGCAAAAGAAAGAAATGAGCATAGAACTGGTGGTAGCGATGTGCTTCCCATGCAATCGATATGGAAACGTGGCAAAACACTGCCACGGAAAGCCAACATGCTATCGCTGCGGAGAAAAACACCAGGGAGCTACTCGTGTGAATAACGTAAACTGTCCAAATTGTGAGATGATGAAACTCACACCCAGGGCACATCAAGTCAAGGACATAAAATGCCCAATATATAGGAGAAAACTGAAGCAATCAAGAGGGTATACAGATTATACAAAAAACTAACCAAAACAAAGAGAATTAACTTCTTGAGGGTCAATCTTGGAAGGAACTGGACATCGACATATAATCCAGGAACTGAACAAACAGACCACCTCAACGGGTAATTTCACCCTATTCAGACACTCACAAGATGCGAAAGCGGGGATACTCTTGGAAGACAGAGGCGGAACGATACTACTACTCACATAACTCACAAACGACCATCTACGACGAACCTGGCGGCAGAACAAACCACAGGTTCCAAGAGATAGAGAGGCAACTGAGGAAAATAAAAGGGAAGCTCATAATAGTAGGCGGCCTGAACGCTAAAAACTCAACCTGGGGAGGACCAGAAATAGACAAGCGAGGCGAAGAGATGTTAAAGTGGACGCTAGTTAACAAATGCATAGTTGAGAACAACAGAAGAGGGCCTTCCACGTACTACTATAATCGAGGATAGAGCGACCACCGCTGCATTATATTCAGCACTGGAAAAACACTCAAGAGGAACCCAGCTCCAAACAAACGATACGACGTAGGGAAGGCGGACTGGCAGAAATTCCAACACCTCTTGGCACAAAACAACTAAGAACCTCACAAAGGTATGGGCTCGCTTGCCGAAGAACTACAAACCACCTGCGAAACAGCGTGCGATGTGGCGATCCCCAGGGAGAGAAAGAAACCAAGGGCTTCACCAAGTATGATGGAGCGAGGAACTGCAAGATTTGAGGAAGCTAACCAACGGGGATAGCAAACAATGGCAGCAAGATAAGAATAACCACCAAAAGACAGAAAACTATGAGAGAACGAGAAGACAAAACCAATTAACAACAAAGAAAACATCAATCAAGATATCTCTGGGGGGTAGCCTACAAGATAATCAGGAAGAGAGGAGGAGGACAACACATGACAACAACCATGCAGAAGCCGGATGGAACATGGACAGCCAATGAAGAGGAAAGTAACGTAACCCTCCTCAATCAGTATTTACCCAATGACAGCCCTAACGAAGATACACACAGCGCCATTGAAACGTTTTCATTCTAAAAAAATTGTAAACCAAAATTATTAAATTGTGGAAAAAATGAAGGCCTGAGGATATGAGGACATGTTAATAAAATAATAATGAAAATCAAGCCACTATCAATATTCCAAGGAGTCATTTGAAAAATATTCGACTTATCCACTTAATCCACTCTACCTCCAAATGTTTATAAAAAGAACTGCTAGCAACATTTAGATTAATTGTAGTGTAAGTTCACTCAAACATGGATCTCTTTAGGTTGTTTATTGTTATTTGCTTGGCTGGTAAGATATTACTTAAAATATAAAATATTATACAACATGAATGTTAATCATTCAAATACAACATATGTATATTTTTTGTCTGTACAAAAACAAAAATGCTGTAGTTTCACCACAGTAATGATTGATATAAGGTTATATTTTTGTAGTTAAACATTTTCAACAAGACAAAAAAATATGATAAAGAAATAGCTTGACTAGTTTTCGAGGCAGAATTAATTATTTTTTCATTAATTTTCAGAAAACAAGCACAACATTATCTTCAAATAAATTATTTTTAGCCTATTCCTTTCAAATAGACACTCTTTATCTCCCAATAAAAAATCGGCTCAACAATTTTCCACTAATTCTATTCAGATGTCACCTATATTTCAGTAGAAACTCCGTATGGCTCAATATTCAGTTCCTAGGAAATACATTATTCATCAACTTTGATTTGTTACTTTTGAAAAATGTATCCAACAGCTTTGTTCCTTCGTATTTCATAAGCCTTCTTATCTGTATTCACACATATGTCCACATCCAGTAGCACACACCCTATGTAATAAAATCCACTGTCTGATATGTGCCAAATGACCGCCATGTGAGCACCCTTTACACCAAATATATAATCCTTTCACCACTTGGTTACAAATGGTACAAAGGGAATACTCTGAAGAGTGACACCTGTCACACAACCACCCCACTCTTTGTAATGGTTTTGCACATTTGCTGCAATTTGTATTGATTCTTGTGCTCTGTTGGTTGAGTTGATAGACAGAAGGTAGCCAGGAAAGCTTGATAATCTGAAAAATAAAAAATGTCAATGGTGACGTGATCAGAACAATTTCAAATTAAAATGATTTTTAAATAAGACAAAATTCATATTTTTCGCAAATTCTGGTCAAGCAATTATTAATTATATTTGACATCTTCACCATCAACTGATGAGTAAGTATTCCAATTTTTCAGAGAATGAGATCAATGTATCCCATTGCGATGAAAATACAGGATCAGCATTTCATCTTTTTATAAACTGATCGAAAAAAGTTAAGGATATTGAGTTTTTGCTATGCCAAAAATTTTTTAGAAAAAAATTGGTACAGCTATCAACACCTATGTCGTTTGCTTTCTGAAAAAAAAATTATTTGAAGACATATAAAATTGTACCCGAACAGATACAGAGCATTATCACCAAAAAGGGAGATTTTATGTTTGTAAAGTTTAGTTTTTTTGTGTGCTGCTAAGCGCAGTTCGCGATATTGTTGTTGTTCTGTCATCAATAATATGAATAGACGTCATTTAAACGTAGCGGAAGCACATCGATGTGGCTAATCGGTTTAATGTCTCTCAAAGTGTAATTTTCCGACTCAATAACCGATTTAACGAGACTGGGTCTGCCGTGAACAGGTATATGGAGGGTAGACCAAGATTGACAAATGCTAGGGAGGACCGAAGACTAGTGAGAGGAGCTAGGATGGATCCAACAGCAAACTGCACGTTGCTCAGCCAGGACCTTTTCGCTGCCCCATAGGCCAAGCAATAGAGATATTGTCCTTGACAAAAATATTACCTGGAAGCCGCCTGTGCCATCCCGTGCAGGACAGTCCGTTGTTTATTCCCACTATGTCCTCAACTCGAAAATGTAATTTTTTAATTTGTTATAAACAATAAACAACAAAAAATCGCGTTTTTTTAGTTTTTTTAGTTTTTTTATTGTAAAATGGAAACTATTGAAGCAGTGTTAACGGTGCAGAAGGATAAACTGTAGAGAATTGAATTCCGAAGAGAATGACGGATCAAGCAATCCGATCGTATAATTAGAACCGGAGAAAAGCGGGAAAAACCGGAAAATTGTATTTTTTTTTGTTAAATTTATAACTCTGCCATTTCTTAATATTAAGAGCTGAAATTTTGCACCATAGTAGCTATTGACGTGCGCCTTATGTGTACAAAACCTGGATTCAGTCGGATTAATACTTTTCGCACAATCCTCATTTGAATTTTATTTGGAAATATTTTCGTGGAGAGAGAGAGCTGGATGCGTTTGAAGTCGTCCGATTGAAATTTAAAAAATAGATTTGGAAAGCAGACGTGAGCAGTAACAAAACGTCTATTCTGATTTTTCGATAAAACGCGTTAAAGTGTGTTAAAAACTAGTGAGAACATGAGGGAAAACGACCGACCGCGCGTAAGCGATCGAGTGGTGGGGACTGTGCGAATCGAGGAGAAACGTTTATAGTCCGGTGGGAACAGCGCCGAAATCGCCTGTTTTAAAGTCTGGCCCATTTTTGCGGTATATCAAAATGGGATCTATGCAGGTCGATTCCTTATGTCTTTCCACATATGAAATGGAAATCTACGACACGCCAGCTTGTTCGTGACAAAAATTACATGGAAAAAACGAAAAAAATTGGGATATTCCAAACATTAATTAAAAGAAGGCGTTATAACTTCTACTATGATAGAGTTATTTGAAAAATTCTTTCACTGTTAGACACGCCTATTCACGTACTTTGGAATGAGTCTCCAAAAATGTCTAAAGAAAAAAAGCATTTTCCGAAAATGTGCTTTATTTTGTGCTGAGATAAAATTTTCAATAAAATGTTAATGTTTCAACACGCTGAAAGTCACTCATGATTCACCCAACTAAAATTCTCTTTTCACAAAAACTGCGCAATTTTCCCAGCTACATTTCATATCGATTATGTATAGATCTATTATCGATAATGGATTGGCTAGAGCAATTTGAAAACGACGAATACAAGGACCGCATGGCGTTTAGGTTTGCCACCGCTAATAATACTGTTTCGCCTATGAGCGTTATTTTGTGCCAAAACTCAACTTTCAATGAAATGTTCATTTTTCAACACGCTGAAAGTCACTCATAATTCATCCGACTGAAATTCTTTTTTCGCCAAAAACTGCGCAATTTTCCAAGTAGCATTACATGTAAATTATATATACATATTTTCTTGATAATAAATTGGCTGCAGCCATTTGACGACGACGAAACATATCATCGGCGAAGCAATATTCGTAAACCACTGTCGCCTGGGACCGTATGGTAAGGTTTGAAAACAGAATAAAGTTCATTGCATTGAAGTTCCTAATTCTTGTGAAACATATCAAAAATCCATCAAGAAACAACAACTTTCCTGGCTAATACTGCGACCAACATCGAATTACATCTGATAAAATTTCCTTGCAGAGTTCCTCTCCAATTGCTTGTTGCATAGGAATGTTTATCAAAATTTTCGGACCACCTAAAGACCGATTTCGGGGTGTTGCCCCTCATCAGTAGAGGGTAGGTCTAGTAGTCAATAACTAATGACTGCAACGAATGGTTCCATGTAAATCCCATTTTAGGGCCGCGAACGCGCCCGCACCGTGGATAAATCCAAACTGAGATCGCCACTTTTATCACAAGTAATTCAATGTTTGTAGTGGCATTAGCCAGGAAGTAGTTATTTTTTGATAGGTTTTCGACCCAAATACTGCTATTTTACAGGATATTAGCAATAAGAAGTTCTTCAGACATCTTGTGTCTCATATTATAAGCTCATTGGAACTACATATTTTTTTATTATTTTGTTACAAGAAAATGCTAATCTTTCTCCGAAGTGGTTTTCCATAGACTTCCGCAGAAAGTTTGGATTTGGAGTTGGATCTACAATAAGTCTTCTTTTTTTTTGATGATTTTTTATAACTGAACCAAGAGAGGCAAAGTCCAAACGTGGCTAGGTAACGAAAATCCGGAAGCCACTGACTGGGGGTGGACTGAACAAAATAATCGTTTAGTTCCCGTAAGAACCACTGATCCACCAATCCATAAAACATTGCTCGATCAGATTTCGTGTTCATGCAGGAGAAAAGGATGTTTTGATGCATCATGTACTTGTAAAAAACACAGCTTGAGATGTTCGAATCTTTGTGCACACTGCCACGAAGATACGTGTTATAATTTACTAATAAATATTAATGATACAATTATGTCTGATGATGAATGTATATCCGAGGATGAAAGCGATGATTTCATGTCAATAGACAATATTAATTTTAATAGAGAAGTAGCAGAATGCGATGAGCCTGCCAAAAAAAGGATTTTGTAATTGTGTTAAAATAAAAATGTACAGTTATTATGTAAGAAAATTGATTACTTTGTTTTGTAATAAAAAAGCTGCTATCTATTCATATATTGTCTATAAATAAAGATATGTAGCAAAAAACATAGAATACCTGCTTATTCTTTCATCACTCATGAAATGTGAGTCACGAATCGAATTCCTCAGGTTCAGATACCCCAAAAACAAGAAAAAGACCAATCAAATAGCTGCAGTACATGCCGAGATAAACAAATGCAAAGAATTATAAGTTGCGCGCAGCGCGCGCCTATTACTATATTATATACGTTTCTCCTCGATTCGCACAGTTCCCCACCACTCGATCGCTCACGCGCGGTCGGTCGTTTTCCCTCATGTTCTCACTAGTTTTTAACACACTTAAACGCGTTTTATCGAAAAATCAGAATAGACGTTTTGTTACTGCTCACGTCTACTTTCCAAATCTATTTTTTAAATTTCAATCGGACGACCTCACACGCATCCAGCTCTCCGCGAAAATATTTCCAAAAAAAATTCAAATGAGGATTGTGCGAAAACTATTAATCCGACTAAATTCAGGTTTTGCACACATAAGGCGCACGTCAATAGCTACTATCGTGCAAAGTTTCAGCTCTTATTAGTGAAAAATGGCAGAGTTATGAATTAAAGAAAAAAAACTCAATTTTCCGGTTTTTCCCGCTTTTCTCCGGTTCTAATTATCCGATCGGATCGTTTTATCCGTCATTCTTTTCGGAATTCAATTCTCTACAGTTCACCCTGTTTCACTGTTAACACTGCTTCAATAGTTTCCATTTTACAATAAAAAAACTGAAATAAACGCGATTTTTTGTTGTTTATTGTTTATAACAAATTAAAAAATGGCATTTTTGAGTTGAGGACATGGTGGGAATATACTACGGACTGTCCTGCACGGGATGGCACAGGTGGCTTCCAGGTAGTATTTTTGTCAAAAAAGCAATCATTTGTGGCTCTATAGCTTGGCCTACCAGAATTCGTATTACCCCTCGGACGGTTTCAAATCGATTGAATGACGCAGGTTTACATTGCTATAGGCCTATAAGACGACCTCCATTGACCGCAGTCCATAGAGCTCAACGTTTGCTTTGGTGTAATGAAAGAGCCAATTGGAATAATGTGTGGCATACTGTGCTGTTCAGCGATGAAAGCCGCTTTTGTCTTCGTGCTGACAGACGACCAGTTCGTGTCTGGAGACCAAGAAATTCAAGAGCTGATGACCGATATGTTCAAGAAGTACATCCATTTCGAAGTGGAGGTGTAATGGCCTGGGGTGGAATTTTCTGCGGATGTCGAACGGAGTTGTATGTTTGTGAAGGTACAATGACAGGTGAAATTTATGCCGACGACATCATTGATAACATGGTGAGTAATTACCGTTGGAATTTGGAGCCCAATTTCAGATTTCTGGATGATAACGCTCGCCCGCACAGAGCCAGGGTAGTACAAGAACGGATAGCAATAAATGAAATTAATCATGTGCCATTACCCCCGCACTCTCCAGATTTAAACTGTATCGAACATGCTTGGAAGGGTACTAATTGCCCATAAGGTCACTGAGGCAAGTTGTTCCACGTTTATGGGATACCCTACATCAAAATGACTTGGATCATTCAATTTCAAGTTTGCGTCGCCGTGTTGAAGCAGTAATAGCCAATAGAGGTGGAATCACACGCTATTAATAAATTGGATGATGATAATTGAAAAAGAACCCAGAGACTTTGATCACATTCTATGAATGGTTTTGTAATGTTGGATTTTTTCTATAATGGGCAACTGCATTTGCCTTCAAAGTCGCTTGGATTATTAGTCAATAGAATTCTAGTAGGCGCTTGATACTTTTGCACACGACGAATTGAAGTAACATTGTCGTTTGAAACCTTTACCTAAGTTTTTGCAATTTGGCGCTTGGTTGCTTTTCAATTATCATCATCCAATTATTCTTTCTTGATAATTATCTGTTTTGTTGCATTATTAGAGGAACGTTGCCTGTAAATTCCGAATAAAACTTTTTTTCAGTTAGAAAAATGTGTTTCATTTCTGAAAGAGATGGGAGTAAATGTATGTTATACAATATTTCTCAAAAACAATTTTTTTCTCAGAGAATTTACAATATCCTTAACTTTTTTCGATCACTTTAGTTCAGCATCGGAACATATTCGTAATTTCAGGTGTTAGTAATCCAGAGGTGGCTCAGCGAATATGTAACTCGTGATGAAATCATCCTATATACATTTCATCCCTCATTTGGAAGGTATTTATCGGGGGTAATATAACAAGACCTCGTTTATCAGCAAATAAATTTTTCAATTTCAACAAAAACGATTTCGTTTGAAAATTTATCGAGTTGAAAGCAGAGATTTATGATCTGAATAAAACCCGAGAGCTTTTAAGCTCGAGGGTTTTATTCTTCGAACATAAATCTTCGAACTTATCGAGATGAATTTTCTAAAACAAAAATATTTGAGTGGAAATTCCAAAATTTATTCGATTTGATAAACGACGGTTGAGTTATATTTGATCAGATTATTTCCCAAATATGTCAATAAACCAATAACATTTATTCCACAACGTACATAATTATTTTTATTAAATCAATGAACATAATATGTCACACGACTTGTGAAATGTTTTGCATACATTCAGGCAACTGTCAAGAAGGACCATGCAGTTTATTAAAGGAACGAAGCGGGTTTATCAGCAACAAAGAAAATTGGATTCTGTGGAGTCGTTTTCAAGATATTCAGTGATGAAGTTGAAAAAATCATTTTTTGTTTATTTAATCAATGAAAACAAAATCTGATAATGAAACTTAGAATTATTATCTTCGTCAATGAATCAAATATTCAAACTGTCAACCATCGATTGCCATACAATTATACAAGCTCTATTCAAAATGTGACTTCCCTTATAGTAGCATTCCTGACGTTATCCGATGGCATTCTTCAATAATTCGATGTTGCAGATCTTGCAGAGATTCAGGTTCCATTGCATAGATCTTGATTTTCAAGTAACCCTACAGAAAAAAATCGAGTGGGGTTAAATCTGAAGGTATGGCTGGATACTATATAGGATCTCTTCTTTCAATTCAATGTCCTGGAACATCCTATCCAAAAACGTGCTGTGTATAATGTTAAAAAATCAAGTGGTCTTCTTGGTAACGATCGACATTCTGAATCATGTATACCAATTGTGGATAAACAAACTCATCGAGAAAAATTGGTCCAATCAAATGATCTCCAAACATACCGAACCACATTCAGTTTTTGGTGGGTTTGAGTGCGGACTTCATGGAGCTGAGTGCATCATCTGACCAATACCAAAAATTATGACGTTTCACAGTTGAATTCAAACATAATGTACACTCATCAGAAATGCAGATGTTGAAGAATAAATTCTTATCAGCATCTATTCTGGCAGTCATAATTTCACAAAACTTGGCGGATTCGGAGTTTACTTGTTCTACTGATTTCGCTGGAACTAAATATTTTCCTCGTGTTTAAGGTCTGCATGAACTGTCCTAAAAGAACAACTTCAACAGGTTCATTTTCACCGGAAGTTCATGTTCTGAATCCTGTTTCTTTTTGGCTACAGATCCAGTTTAACAAAATGTTTGCACCATTTCTAGAATAGAACGTATTTTCTACAAACAAGTTTATCGGGATGCGTGTCATATAACAAATTCGGTATACACTCGTCATTTCTAAAAAAATCATTATAATGTCAACCCTTTCCGCGATCCTATACACCATTATTGAGGAAAAATATCCAGCAGCTTTAGTCAAGTAATTCATTCCAATGTCATTCAACCGAGTATAAATTTGACATTGATAGACGTCAATAGACGTCAACAACTGCGTTATTAGAAAAAAATATCTCATTCATGTTTTTGTTCTTTTCATGAATTTCTAAGAACACTACATTTTCTCAATTACGTTAATGAGAATGGAATGAAGAGGTGAGGTAAAAAAGGATGTGATTTGATGGTAGATTTCTTACAATGATAATCATACTAAGTCGTATTATCCCATCTTGTTTTTATTGGTTGAATTAACAAAAAATGGTTTCCAACTTGTTTACAAATTTTTCGTTCGAAATGAAGGTTTATTGTTGGTTGTACGTCGGTTCATATTTCCATTATATATTTTAGGCAGATGGAGGTCAATATCATTCTTCCACTAACATTTAGTTTTTGAATATATAACATTCAACTTGTTCGATATTTTTTCACTTGCTCTAGAGGGTGATGAGTAAGGATCATAATATATATTCTTTATTAAGTTCTTAAGTGTATAGTGAATGCCAAATTGGTCCTGAGTACAAACTGAAAATAAATGACCAGTAATGTTACATTTATGGCAGATACGATTCCTAGAAAAACAATCGTTAGACTTGTGATTCTTTCGTCCACAAACACTACACTTCACCTGCTGCACGTTTACAATAATGAAACGGAGAGACCAATAGCGTTTGCATCACGTTTATTAAATTCAGCAGAATTAAAATACGGCCAAATCGAAAAAGAAGCATGCGCAATAATATTCGATGTCGAGTTATTTTTCCATATTTATTTGGTAGAAAATTTCTGTTTTTTTTTTTCGACCATAAACCCTTCTTAACAATATTTATTCCAAAAAAGGAATTCCGGTGTTTACTGCTAACAAAATAAAAAGGTGGGCTCACATTCTCTCTGCATTTAATCATGAGATACATTTTGTAAATTCTAATAATAATAATGCAGCTTTTCTTTAGAGATCGCCAGTAACAACGGATTTCGAAAGTATCGATTAAATGTCATTTACAATGCTGTTCAATCTACACCACTAATTTAAGCAAGTTAGTGAAATATTAATTTTAGTTTGTATTAAATTTTAAAATTGGACGTAGTTAAGCAGGAAACGTCCAACCCACAAATTATAAAAATTCATGTTGTCATATGTAGGGCGACTATATAATTCCTGTTTGCTAAATTTGTAGAAATCGTCCACACGATCGTTGTGTTGAATCAAATGTGAAATCATTGTTTCAGTGACTAAATCTTGTTTGTATTGTTATGACATATAAAACAATTTCAAGTTGACATTTTGAATAATTGCTATTTTTGAGTTGGACGTTTTCTGCTAAACTACATCCAATTATTATTAATTGTTTTTTTCGTTAACCAGCTGTCATCTTCCTACGAACGACAGCCCTTCGAAGTCGAAACTTGTGCGAGCCAAGGATTAACGAGGTCTTACCTTTTAACGTGCCATTCCTAGCGCGAGACCAGTGACCATGCTGGGAATCGAACCCACGTCCCTCTGATTGATAGACTAGTGCTCTACCATCATGACCACTGCGGCCCAAAATATTACTATAGGTGTATATACTGGGTATCTAAAGGAAATTTATTTAGTCGCTCCTTCGTCAAAATTATAACCATTTTTACTCAACATTTTTGAGTTGAAATATCCACATATTATGGAGCATGCTGTCCAACAATAAGTTTGTTTATTGATAAACAAAGTGACATATAAGACGTCATAAAACTTTGGAATCTCACGTAAAAGTGAAGAGAATAATCAATCTCAACCGCTAGCCGCAATCAAATCTGAAATACAGTCCAGTCCACAAGCAAGTTGGAAGACATACTGTCACAAAGGAAGGATTTTGGTGAGTGCTATTTCAACTTCAACCGCTTTTTTTCAATTTCATTTTGCTAAGAGCAAACAAATGCCATAAGAAAAACGGTATAATATCGTACTTACATTTCTTCTTGGATTCGGATTTAGCTCTGGATTAACGATATAAAAAAAAGTATACGAAAGGATCCAGTCTTATGTTGTAAATTAAGAACACACAAAACGTGTGAGTGAAGTTGAGAAAGAGAATAGAATACTAAAGAATAAAATCGAAACTCTGGAAATAAATAAATCGACAACTGAAAAAAGTTACATAAAAGGTAATAAATTATACGTGGGAAATAAACAATACACCGCAGAGGAACTGAAAGAAATCGACCTCAGTGAAGAAGAAAAACCAGAAAGTGCTCCATCAACACCAGATATAAGGACACAAACTTGTAAACAGACGACACAGATACCGACAGGGACACCTACACGGTTACTCTCAGAGACACCTACACATAAAAGTGGAACTGTACAAAAACCAAAGGAACTTGAAAATAGGAGAGAACCGGACAAGAAACTGTTACAGGAACAGGAATTCAAGGTTAATGAGTCCAAAAAACCTATAATCGTCCAACCAACAAGAGAAAGGTATTTAACTAGATTAAATTCTACCTCTGACAGTGTCAACAATAAATAAAATATATTTGTAGGCTCATGTACTATCATATCTGATTTATAGCTAGTTCTTTTCACAAACCTTCTGTTTATTTTCTTTTTTGTATTGTTCTTATAGGTGTGTTTATAAACTTATTCTTCTCTTTTTTCCCCAATGATAAACAATGGATCAGTATATCAGGGATTTTGAAGTGAATCTGGTTGAAACCTTCACACTTGAAAATGTTCAAGAATGTACAGATATATTGAGAGTAAATAGTGAACATAGCTTCAAAATACTGCACAACAATATACGAAGTATCGATAAAAATATTGATGAATTGAAGATTTTTCTCCGTGATGTTCACATTGAATTCGATTGTTTGGTATTAACGGAAACTAGAAAAATACATAACGAAAATCTATATAAAATTCCGGGATATTCATTGATTTATAATCAAGGTGACTATAATCAAAATGATGGGACCGTAATCTTCATAAAAAATTAATATGAATTTGAACATGATACTATTGAAATTGGACAAATGAAATTTTTGAAAACAATAATTCAATACAGAAACAAATCAATTTTTGTAACAGCCTGCTATAGGTCACCCTCTTCTGATATAAACAACTTCTTGGTTACTCTCCAAACATACTTCGAAAATTATCAAACTGAATTGAATGACTATTGCTTATTTATTGGTGACTTAAATATAAACTTATTGAAAGATGATGACAACAAAATGGAATATATGAATATCTTGAATGAATATGGCTACATTTCCACCATCAACAACTCCACTAGGCTCGATTCATGCCTAGATCATATTTTCATCAAATCAAAGTTAAATAATGTTGTTGACACGATTATACCTCTCATTGTGGAAACCAACATAACGGACCATTCAACGACGATATTACAAATCATAACAGATGATTCAAAAAATAAAATAACATCCAGTAGCAAACACATCAAATACCACAACTATAACAAAATGCATGCTAAGTTACGAGAAATATCCTGGCAGTCGATTTATACCGCAGTGGATCCAAATACAGCACTGAACGATTTTTTAGCCATCATCATAACCACACTGAATGAATGCACCGAACTGCAAAAGTCCCATAGGAAAAACACAAAAATTGCACCATGGTTAACTAACTCTCTGTTGAGTATGATTAATAAAAAGAATGGCATGTTCCAAACTCTACTCAAATAAAAATACAGGTACGAATCAGGTACAAAAAACAAAATACAATTATTATAAAAACAAAATTAAAAATAACACACAAAACACCAAGCAACTATGGGAAATAGTGCAAGAACTCACTGGTAGAAATTCAACATCCAATAATATTGAATCTATTAAAACTGATTGTGGAAAAATATTGAAGAATAAAAAAGACATAGCCAATGAATTCAATAACAAATTCATAGGTTTTGGGAAATACGTGGCGAGTAAAATAAAAAAAAATCTCAATTACACTCCAACAAAACAGAGCATACCCAATTCATTAGTCTTAACAGATAAAAAAGAAGTCAGCTCCCTGATTAGTGAATTAAAAAATAATAAATCTGTTGGAATTGATGAAATCAGAGCAGAAGTATTAAAGTCCATCTCAACCCACATACTGGACCCCCTAGTAGTCATCATAAATAAATTCCTATCGCTAGGTATTTGGCCCAACTGTATCAAAGTTACCATAGTTACCCCGAAACATAAGAAAGGAGATAAAACAGATACCAATAACTACAGACCCATTTCCCTAATCACCCATCTCTCAAAAGTATTTGAAAAATTATTGAAAAATAGACTAACCTCATTTGCAAACAAATATGAACTCATTTCACAAAAACAGTTTGGATTCAAAGAAAAAACCTCTACTGAAGATGCTATTCTGGAACTAACTGAACAAATTCACAAGTCACTGGAAAAAAGTAGACCCTCATTATGCCTGTTTATAGACCTGACGAAGGCTTTTGATACTGTTGACCATCGGTTGCTATTGAACACCCTAGAAAATAATGGAACCAGAGGAAATTGCTTGAACATTTTTGAAAGCTATCTAGAGAACAGACAACAAGTAGTAAAAGTAGCTGGTGTCACAAGTGATCAAAAACAAATTCAATGTGGTGTTCCTCAAGGCACAGTATTAGGTCCGATATTATTCAATATGTATATCAATGATTTATTCAAACTGAACAGTGTTGGGAGCATAATTGGATTTGCAGACGATACTGCAATATTTTATGAAGCGAAAACTTGGACCGCAATCAAAAACAAAGTAGAGACAGATTTTTAAGTACTGAAGCAGTGGTTTGACCACAAGCTCCTAGCAGTTAACTTGTCAAAAACAAACTTCCTACCATTCAGCTGTAATATATCCGGTGTCTGTCCGTTCGAAAAACTTGATGTCGGTATGCAAGGAAACACATTGACTATCCATTCTGTGACAGAAATGAAATATCTTGGTATATATATAGATAGTAACATGAAATGGGATTCCCACATTCGTTACACTATGAAAAAGCTCCAAATGGTCCTCTATAGATTCCGTTGCCTGAAAAAGTGCTTGCCACTTAGAGAATTGAAACTCTTATATTTCGCTCTCGTTGGAAGCCATTTGAGATATGGCATCACTGCTTGGGGTGCAGCTTTACGTACACATCTAAACCCTTTAGAAGTACTTCAAAGAAGGTTTCTGAAATTAATTTTATCAAAATCTTCGCGATTCTCGTCTGATAGTTTATATAAAGAAAGTCGAATAATGGATCGCAGACAACTATATTATTTTTGTATAAACGTAAAATACCATTTCAGTGAAAACAAAGCGAAGTCTAGGAACCATCAATACAACACACGCCACCATACGCAACTTACGTATCCCATTATTTTAAAAAAGTCTATCTCTCAGAGAGCATATTCCTTCTCTGCAGTTAAGCTCTATAACACACTACCTCACAATATAAAAAACATAACTTCGAAACCAATGTTCAAAAATAAATTGAAACTATTTCTCTTTGATAAGGAAAGGCAATTTATAATAGATTTACTTGAATGAATATTCCGTTAGTGTATTGAAAGTTCAACCTGGTTCACATTGATTCTCATTGTATTTTGTTGAAATTTTTTTTATTAAAGTTGACTTTTGATATATCGGTATTACATACATTTTTGTTATATTTTATTTATATTTTTACACACTCTAATGTTTCCATACGTTTTTATCTGTATTGAATATGTTTATTGATATTTGTTGTACTTTTTATACGTGTTTATACATTTTTATATATATTCTTATACATCTTCTAAAAAAAAATTTATTATTATACATTTTGTATCAATGATTGTATTTTATAATTTTTTTGTGTTTCCATAAGTTTTTACCTATATTCTTAAGCATTATTTTATCTTTTTTTTATAAATTTTTACCAAGTTTGTTTACTAATTTTTATCATTATTTGAGACATTGTTATCTAATGCTTTATATAATTTTTTTATCTGTTCTGATTGTTTTCTCTGCGAAACAAGTGCAATAGCACTTATCGCTCTTTATCTTTATTCATGCTGTAGTGTTGTATCGATCTTATTAATGGATGGCCTACAAAATGTCCAGAACCGGACTTTCAGCAGTAATTTTCACGAAACAACGAATTCTCTATTGAATAAGACTGCTTGCTTTGGGGGCATAGATTAGTTATTCAATTGGAATTTAGGAAAAATGATATTAAAAATGCATGATTATTGCATTTATCATTGCAGTGATTTTCTGCACAAATTGAACATGATAATGAGTTCCTACAGTTTTTAGAAACATGACCATAAGCATTGCATTTCGAGCAGGATTTTAAATTGAAATCTTCTTTAATTTTGAATTGATGCCATCCAATTACATAAATATTTATGGAAACAGTTTTTCCTTGAAAATTCACATCACAAACCTTCTGGAAAAATGTTATCTCCATTGTATAAATAGAAAATTATATCAGTTTCATATAAAACTTTATCTTTGAAAAATTCCTCATAAAATTGTCTAGATACAATTGTAAAACTAGACCCAGTATCAAGGTTGAAAGTAAAAGGAACTTCATCAATTTTTAAGTTTATCAAAATTGGATCAACTCTTGATTGTAAATTATAAAGAGAAAATTCTGACTCTAAATAGTTCTGATTATGAGTATTACTGAAATTCCTCTTAATTTTATTTAGTTTCTGTGAACACATGGGAGCTAAATGACCCTTTTTGTCACAAATATGGCAAAAACAATCGCGGAAAGAACACTTATCTGCTGGGTGGTTTTTCCTTCCACAAACTGTACATTTTGTCTGCCCATTTTATGAATTATGTTGTGCTCTTGAAGTTGACTGATGTCCTTCCTCCGATGATGACTGCTTCCTGCCCGTCGATGATGACTGCTGTCTTCCCGACGACAATAACTGTTGTCCTCCAGACGATTTCTGTTGCCTTTTGTCATTTTTCGTTTTGACATAATATATATCTTGTTCCCTCTTAATAATTGTTCCCGAATTTGTAGAAACTTTAAAGGGGGGGATATTGTAGTATAATGATACATAACACATTCTGTATCATTTTGGGCTGCTTGCCAACGTGTGGTTGTCAAGAAAACAAGTTAACAATTAGATTTTGTTATAAGTAACGTTTTGAAGTTTTCTTTCCTAGATATATTTGCTAGTAGGGAAAAGTGGAATACAGTTTCCAAAGTAAAAACATTACAGCATATAAGTGAAGCTCACAACAAAATAGGCAGATGTGCCTCTGGCACTCTTTGTGCTAGTGTGCATAAAAATGTAACAAACGTATCAGGGTTGTACTTAGGACCATTTTGGCATACACCACATTACCTTTACCTTTAAAAAAATGCATTCTTTATACAAATCAACTGAACAACTTTTGCACGATATGATCTTCCAAGGAAAATGCTTCTACTTTCACTTCCAAAGAATTTCAAATGTTTTTGAATAAAAATAATATCGAACATGTTACCTCACCACCCTTTCAACCATCTTCCAATGGAGCGGCCGAGCATACGGTTAAAACTGTAAAAAACGCGTTGAAAAATGGAAGTTGCTGATTTGATGTTTGGTCGTAAACTACGTACTAGATTCGATGTTCTTTTACTAGAAAAATCACTAGAAAATCAAAATTTGAAAAATCATGTCAAAACAAAATTTGAAAAACAAAGATTTTTTCATGGAGGATCTAGATTTATAGAGTTTGATGACGGTGAAATGGTTACTGTTAAAAACTATCAGAATGTAAGAAACCCTACTTGGATTAAGGGAATAATACTAGAGAGATTAGGAAAATTTATTTATAACGTAAAAATTCCTGAACTTGATGTATGGAAACGGCATCTGAATCAAATAAAAACACATAATTTCAGAGAAGCTTCACTTCCTTGCAACATGGAAACAGTTGAAATTGATTCAGATACTACTCTCCTTCAAAGTCATGATGAAAATATTAATTCTGAAGTAGTCAGTGGATCATTACCAATAAGGATTCAACCGAAACGAAATATCAAACCAATTGATCGACTGACTTGTGTATCTCTAATAATAATATAGTTAAGGATTTTTTTTATTTAAAGGGGGGATATTTGTAGTATATTGATACATAATACATTCTGTATAATTTTGGGCTGCTTGCTAACGTGTGGTTGTCAAGAAAAAAAGTTAACAATTAGATTTTGTTATAAGTAACGTTTTGAAGTTTTCTTTCCTAGATATATTTGCTAGTAGGGAAAAGTGGAATACAGTTTCCAAAGTAAAAACATTACATATGCAATGAATACGTAACATCAAATGCTCAAGATTACGTTGTTGTTTTTACTAAAGTATAGTACATTACATTAAGTTTTAAGTTACTCACCTACCAAAAAGTGACTATTGAAATTCCATAAAATGAATCTATAAATATATATAAATATATAGGAAACAAAATATTGATATGAAGGAATAGGTAGCAATGTTAGCATTACATACATGTTTTGAGCAACAAAAAATTCATGTAGATAAAGTTACATTAAAGTTATGTGAAATATGATACATTTATCTTATATTTAGTATTAATAAACATTACATTGCAATTTAAAAGGGGCACAAAGTACCATAGACCCAACGTATTTATAATGTCAAGCATACCTCTGAAACATCACAAAGTCACAATGTGATGTAATATGTTAAAGTGATGTTATTATTTTTGTGCGAAAGAATGCAAAAATCGTTGAAAATTATCGGTCAATCACATTAGTTTGTGCATCACTATTAAAAATCATTAACAATAACTGATTTTTTTAAATTTATCGACAAATACAAGAAACTAGGCAAATACCAGTACGGGAAAATAATAAAAATAGAGCGATACAATGGACGTTAACAACAAAACTAGTTATTACCGTATTTGAACACCTACAGTGTTTGAGGCATACAGAAAACATTTGATGTGTTGGATCATAATGTTGTACTCAAACACACTACGACTGATTAGGAAGGTGAGTGCACAAAAACGGCAATGCAGACCTATTTTTGCAGATAATCATTTGGTGAATTCAGACTTTGACTTGAAACAAATTGGAGTAGCGTATAAATAAAACTTGAGAATATGTATTGAGGTGTGATGGAAAATAGTATATTCTGTAACAAGGTAAGAATGAAAATTTGATGCGAGTGGGAAGTTCCGAGCGCGAGCCGTAAGGCAAGCATAACGAATTTTCATTCTAACCGAATAATAGACCATACTTTCTCAACGATCAAAAATTTTAATTGAATGAAATGAAATGCAACCAAATATAATTAGGTTACGTCAAAATTGAAAAACTATTCGATGACAGTCAAGGTTAACTTTATTATTGCTACAACAGTGTGAGAATATTAATTCTATCTCTAGAGAGAGAATGAAATACATTTAAACTGCACAGGGACAAACGAGTTGTAGAATATTTCTTCAATCTCAAGAGAATCAAATTTGATTTCAGAATTAGCAAACTCGGCGATGATCATTTTGAGGTAATGGCTGTCATTTAGTTAGCGAAAATCTGAGAAATGACAGTTTGGACGTTATTTACATGACAGTGGTGAAGTTGGCCATATTGTTCCAAGAAAGTGGCAAAAACTGGACTATTTCACATAGTGACCCAAATACCAAACCCGTACAATTATGATCTTCCATTGTCAATTTTCTTCTTTTTCTGTTAGTTATTGGTAATGTGTGTATGCAACTCGATATGATGTCTTCGAGCATCATAAACATTTTAATACATTCAATTAGACTAATAACCATGTGAAGCGGACAATTTCGGAACATTATTTACTTCCTAGAATGGCAACAAGATGATCATGCCAACATCTTTCTTAACAATCTTCAAATTGAGAAACAAGACCAAACTGATGTTCGATCATCATTTCGACATTTGTTCAGTACGTATGTCCATAGGGGCAATGGCATAAGCTTCGGCTTCCTGAGGACTAAATTTACAGTTTTGATTAAAAATACATATTACCTGAGTCACGTTATTCCATAACCGATAACGGCTGAGTATTTCTATATATCCCAGAAGCCAGTGTTCTTGCATTGATTCATCCAGCTGCTTCAAGTACTTTCTACAGTCACCTAAGACAATTAGTATGCAAGCAGCAGTCTGGATATCTCCTAAAATGGAATGATGCGTCAATGCCTCTACCACTAGGCTACTTGGATCCCATACGGATTTCTTGGGAGGCTTTGATACAGAAAGAAGAGTCATAGATTCATCCTCAACTTGGAAAGCTTGGACGTCCTCGATGAAATCTGGCGAATGAGGATTGGGGAATTCTTCTGGAGGTGGAGATCGATCTTTAAGCTCGTGACGTACTGGAAAAGCTTCGTTTGGTATGATCCATTCAGGACATTCGGAAGCTATATGGTTGAATCCTCGATAGCCTATTCGGAAATCTAAAAAAAGCAATCACCTTCATATTTCCAGGTAGAAACAAAAATGTCGAGAGGCATAGTTTTTTTAATGGTTTTGAACTGAAGATACGTCTATTGAAGAGGAAGGGAACAAACATGCCAATAGAAAGGTATTTTCAATGAATTATTTACTTGATGAATTCCAGAAACATTTACTGGTAGTAGATATACCCCAATCCAGGATGCCATTCCTCAGGTGACAGTGTATATTTGCATAGTACAGAGATAACGGTACTTCAGAGTGACTTGAAAGAAATTTCAAAGCATATGGCTTAAACATTTCTGTTGTTAATAACAAGTAGCACTTGCAATTATATGTCTGTGAGGAACGGTTGCACAAATAGAAGACAGGTATAATTCAATAACCGTAGGGGGAAGTAGTTGTTTCCTGTCAGATATTTGCCTTAATATCCACTTTGTGGAATTGTGTGGAGAGAGGCATTTTTTGGTTTTACGAAATATTTTGTTTCTTAGAATTGAACTCTCCTATACACACACTCGAACTTTGTTTGTTTTATGTACTTTTTATCTCTGCCTGGAGACAGTGCTACCAGGAGGGTTACTTGATCTGTTGGCGGATGGCGCTGCGAATTACTTTATTGTGAGTCGCAGCTCCATTCGTAGACGGATACTATAAGGCTTTTGAATATTATCATTCATATTTGTGGAACAAGGCGACTACATTGTCGTCTGACCTATCCTTGCACTGATGAGAGGAAAATAACTTTGAAACATGCATGTATGCAGGTGGTCATTTCCAACAAAAATTAAGGATTAATATTCAATGGCTTTATAACAAGTAGCACTTGCAATTATATGTCCGTGAGGGATGGTTGCACAAATAGAAGACAGATATAATTCAATATCCGTAGGTGGAAGTAGTTGTTTTCTGTCAGATGTTTGCCATAATATCCACTTTGTGGAATTGTGTGGAAAGACAGGCATTTTTCGGTTTGACGAAATATTTTGTTTCTTTTTACTATTACCCAACAAACCATTTTCGTATCTGAGTAAAGAGGATCGGTCCACCGTTTGTTATTTAGAAAAACACATTCATGGTTTGCAGTAAGTTTTTACTATTAGTAAACAAACCGTTTTCGTCTCTGAGTAGAGAGGATCGGTACATTTGTTATTTAGAAAAAAACATTCACGGTTTGAAGTATTCCTCTGGCTTCGTGGAAATATCACCAATTGAACAACATTCCAAAGGAAAATCTACATGATGTTGATATTATTTACGTGGAAGGACATCAAAAAAAGGACCATCTGATTACAAAATTTCAACAACTGAATATAGGGTCGTAGCGACTTACTGTGAATTTGAATTATGACCACAGAAGGCATCTCACCTTGTATGAATCACATTCATAATCAAATCAATTACAACTGCAGTCTCCGTAATGTCGTTATTTTGTACAAATGGCTTTGTGATATGCTAACTTGTATGTGTTCAATATACTAAATAAATCATTAAAACTAAACTCTTCATCTTTCATTTTTATCATGAATACATCTCCAATCTATGAAAACAAACGTACAATAGCCATAAAAAAGCAACAGGCCGTTGTTTTAACTTTCAGGTTTACCTCCCATTCCGTAGCGTTTGTTTAAAAAAAATATACATGCATTTTGTAGTCAATTACATTCCCTTCAAATTATATTGGGATACTTGTTTGCCTGGATGGGCCATAAATGAATTACATCGTCATAAAGTTGAAAGTTTGACATTTCCAAAAAAATGCTATTTTTTATTTGTTTTTTAAAAAGTGCATATCTCCTTAACTATCAGCCCAATAAAAAAAAATTGAAACGTAAATGATAAAAAGTTTAAAACGTTACAACATTCAGGAGAAATAGTTGGTATCTAAAATGCTCCGAAACGAAGATATAAGCCGAAATCTGAAAAAATTACCTGTGTTTTCAATTTGGTGACGGGCGTGAAGGGGAAAAGTTGTGCTTTTTGCATTTTGAACACTTAATTACCATCCTAGACAACATATCAAAAATTCAGAACTGCTTGACTGTAACCTCTTGTATTCACTGGATTATACAGTGAGCACCATATGTAACGGATAAATCCATTTTCCACGTTATTAGCCATTTTCAATAAAAATCCTGAAATACGTCGATTTATATATTCGAAAAGACACTCTGTGACATAAAAAAAATCCCCCCTCCTTCACCTCCCTCAACATGACAGCCACCCCAGAATTTTTTTAAATGCAATATGTGTCAAGTGATACCTCATTTTGAAGGGTATTCAATTTTCTATGCAGCCATATCTTTATTTTTTAATTTCGTTCATGCGCCATAAAAAAAAATTAAATAGTGTTATCTAAATCATTTATTATAGCGGTATCAATCAATGTGCTACTAAAGAAATTTTTCAGATCAAATATTCAAACTGACAGCCATTTGTTTCTTGACATTAATGAAGACGTTGCTGAAAGTTATCAACAACATCCTGAATGGTTTCGGGAGTGATACGTTCTATTTCTTCTCTAATTCTGATTTCCAAACTTTCAATATTGTTTGGTCTATTGATGCATTCTTTGGATTTCAGGTAACCCCACAAAAAGTAGTCAAGCGGTGTCATGTCAGGAGAACAGGCTGGCCACTCTATGGCACCTCGTCTACGAATCCATCTGTTGGGTAAAACTTCATTCAGATATGCACGAACTTGGAAAAAGTCTTTAAAGCGTTGGAACTAAACAATTTGTCAAAAACTCCAAGTAACGTTCACCGTTTAATATTTCGTTGAAAAAATATGGTCCAATTATGCGATTATTTATAATCCCTGCCCAAACATTTACTTTTCTGACAAATTTTGTGTGGGCCTCCATCATCCAATGGGAATTTTTTTGGCTCCAATATCGACAGTTCTGTCTGTTGACAGTTCCATTAAAAAAAAAGTTGATTCGTCGGAAAACAATTTTGTTTTAAACGACGGATCCCGCAGGCACCTGGCTTCCATTATTTCGCAAAACTCAGTTCTGCGATCTGGATCGTCTTCGTTGAGTTCATGTACCAATTATACTGTATAAGGATGGTACTTTTCACGCCATATTGAACTTTGACTTATGTCTTTATCAGCGGCAAGTTGTCGGGTAGGTTTATGTGGATTATCCTCCTGGGTTCTAGTTTTGTCCCCACATTCTAGCATTAATAACACTTCTATTCTTTGGAGTTCAGTCAATTGAGACATTGCTAGAACTTACAGCATATTGTCTGAAAGTAACACTAAACAGGAAACACAACCAACAACTGCAAAACTGTTTCTCTTCAGCAAGTTCACAGAGAACATAATTTTTTTTAATGAACTGTCACGGCTGACAAAAAACGGTCGGTAAATAAACCAAAACAATTGAAGGTGTATGGCATAATACAGCGGATTCAATATAATACCTACATGATATCTTTCAACATTTTGAAGAATATTATTTTTATGGCGCATGAACGAAGTTGAAAAATTGAGATATGGCTGTATAGAAAATTGAATACCTTTCAAAATCAATATTGCATTAAAAAAAATTGGGGGGGTGACTGTCACGTTAAGGGGAGTGAAGAAGGGTTTTTTATGTCACAGAGTGTCTTTTCGAATACATAAATCGACGTGTAAAGGGGGAAATATTGTGCATTTTGCATTTGGAACACTCAATTCCCATCCCAGACAACATATCAAAAATTCAGAACTGCCTAACCGTATGTAACCTCCTGTATTCATTGGATTATGCTCCATGAAAACGTCGGGCATATTCGTAATGACACGTCAGCCATAATTTTTCTTTCACCTTATGTTAAATTCATTTGTTCCGTCCTTATTTTGATAAGCTCCATTTATCTCTATATACCTATTTGAATTTCAAATCTTTTTAAATGAAATCGCTGTCATATTTATCATATATAATTATACGATATTTCTTTTTATTCGAGCCTCCTGGAGCGATAATATTTAAAAACAATTCTCGATCGATTGAGCTACATTTCCACCGGAGGAACATTGAGATACTTTTTTGTTGCTTATTGTTTATGTTTGTTCCCATGGATAAAAACTTACGGCAACATACTTAAACTTCTTGTTTCCACTAAAGCGGCGTTTTTAGTGATATCTTCAAGAAAGCGAAAGAGAAAACACAAATACTGGATAAGGCCAAGTCTTCATGAAAGGGAGTAATACAGTGGCATTCACTTATTGCATTAAAAGAAGACGATTTACACGCAGAAAGAATAGCAAATGGTAGTGTATAAAGTCTTTAATTCGTCTACTTGAAGGGCCACTTAAATAATATATTGTAGTAAAACTGCACTAACTAATTTTCCTAATTTATTTAAAACACTATTTACAACAATTATTCACTAAAACATTTATTTCAATAACTATTTCAATTTATTTCTACTGTGGCTATCTATCAGCGAACTCTGGAACTGTAACTAACTCTGAATTCTGACTGTCCCGCCATCTGCTATACAGCGGCTATATATAGTAGCATTTACAGTTTTCGATCTTTCCAGTCTGTTCGGCGACATCTTAGAGGTTCCTAGAATGTTCGGTTTGAACCTTCGCGTCTCTTCCACGGATGAGTCATGTGTTTGTCAGAAGAGAACTTGTTTACATTTCGAGTGTGGAGTATAATTGGATGATCAGGGCCGGTCTCGAAATCGTTATAATATTTAATAACTTTCGTCGGTACTATACTGCACATTGAAAACGTTTGCGACACGACTGCTCACTAGTTGCATTCTCGGCGTTTCCACTGCGATAGCAACATGGATTTGTTTACCCATGTTCCCTATTTTCCTTTGAAGTTTACCGCTCTAAATGGAAACCGGTGGCAAGTAGAAACAGTCAACATTTGTTGCCGAAACATAAGGAACTTTTAAGAAACTTTTAGAAACATTTTGAAACATTTTCGGAAAGCAACAGCAACAAGAAAGTTTCCCAATGTTTCTTCGACGGAAATGTAGCTTTGAATGATACGCTGACAACGAAACGATAACCGATCATGCTTCATCGCTCTCACACTCAGTCGATACTCATGCACATACACTATCTATATCATACTTTGATTATCTACAACCATCAGTCGCCATATATTATTTTTTGTTTATCGATGACTAATTTTGTTTACTGAAATACTAATGATGCATTTAAAACACTCAGCATGCCGAATCCACTAAACATTTGACAAGTAGCCTCCATAATTTCTTCTTTAATAATTAAATTAGGCCCTGTGTATTTTTCAACGATTCATTTTTTGTTATGATTCCTTATAAGAGTTGCGCAAAGATACGGTATAAGACATTAAAAAATTTGCCAGGATAGACTTACAATCACCTATGGAGATTAACATGGTGAAATGGTCGATTTTGGTTTGGAACGCTTGTAGTCTGTTTACTGTTACTAGTTTATAACTAGTTTCAAACTATTTAAGACCGTCCAAGTACGTTGGTCACTCAGTTTTTTAGTTACAGAGTGGAGGTTCTGGCGATAAGTCACGATTCGGAGCAAACCGAGTTAAATCTGTTAGCTCAGCTATAAGTTACCGAACGCGGAGTAGAGGCAAACAGAACAGACAGATTGGCAGACTGTCATATCAAAAACGTCTGATATAAAAAAATTACATAGATTCAATTATTTTATTTCAAAATCTTTACAAAATGGTTTGTTACTGGGTACGCGCTATGCTATCGATTTCCAGAACTATCATCTAATTACCTTCCGGATATCAGACTTTTTTGCTATGGATCACTTCAGTCAGATTTGTTGACATTTTCGAAAATGTGCTCAGATCAGATGCTAGGTGCAGAATGTCTGAGAAAATCGCATCTCTTTGTACTTATATACTCTACCAAATTCATATGGTTTGAGCCATTTTGCTATGTGGAAAAAATCTTGGTTAGTATTTTGTACTATGGCCAATCCGAAAGCGAAAGTTAAATAATGAACTTTCATGCTCTTCACTTGTTGGGGCCCGACATATGGCGGGAATTTGGAATAGTACAAATCCAACTAAAAGTTATACATTTCATTTCTAATTTCAAAAATGCCTGATTTCTATTTATATTGGATTGGTTGAATACTATTAATAGATGGAAGGACTAATTCTATTTATATTGAAAATTCGATTTTGAGACATACACCCAATCATTAATTTAATTTTCTACCAACACTTTTTAGTATAAAACTTGATCTTAGCAGAGTCTGATTTTCTTCCAATTGAAATGCACACTCTGAAGTGTTACATACATCGCTAACTTCTAAAAAAATTATCACTGGCTGTCATTAATTTTTCAATATTCATGAAAGTATGGAAAATTTCAATTCCATCAACACAATAGAATTATCAGACATTCCTTTATGAAAACTGTATGAATGATAGTATACTTGATTATTGGGGTAACAAAAGGAATAATGGGTTCTTATTGTTAGATGAACCTGTATCAGAATGAACCTCAATACAATAAAGTAGCGATTGTTGAATGAGCAAATAGTAATAATAATAATAGTAACGTTTATTATTCCCAATTAACAATAATATGTTTATAATAGGGAACTTTGAGAACCATTGTTAATAGATACATTCATAGTAAAAAAGCAGTAAAAGCAGAATATTTGTGAGGAGAAATGAATAATGCATAAGAATATTTAGAGAACGAAATAATACTTTTATTTAAATAAATATTTCTTTAATTTACTTTTGAATACTGTTGAACTTTTTGTGAGTTTGAGAAACTTTGGTAAATTATTATATTGAGTTAAACCATTATGATAAATAGATCTTTTGCCAATATCTGTTTTTACCTGAATGAGGGATAAGTCATTAGCTTACCTAGTTGAATGGCTATGATTAATTTGATTTAGTGTTAATTTTAAATTGGAATGCTTCAGTTTACTTTTGACAGAAAAAACTAACAAAGATATTTTGTATTTATATAAGGAGGTAATATCAATTTTTTTTTGGGTTTATAAAGCTTTACAGTTGGTTCACGATAGTCTAAATAGAAATTTTATTGCTTTGTTCTGGAGAATTTTAAGTGGTTTGAGATTGAGAATACATGATTTGGCAGTTCCCCATACTGAAATTAAATATTATAATTTTGAGTGAATCAATGAAAAATAAATGCATTTTCTATACCTCAACGGAACTTGATTTCGGATTCAATAGAGAACCCCAATAAGTGGAGATATCCTTTTTCTCAATATTTCAATGTGTAGACCATGATAAATATTGGTCAATGTATAAACCAAGAATTTAATTTTATTGGACTATTTGATATCACTTTTGAAACGAATGGGAATTTTATAAATATTGGGTAAAGGTCTTTTAGATACGTACATATATGAATAATTTAACGTCAGTTTATAGAAAGAGAGCCGTGGTGATAATATATTCAAATCGCTCAATATTTTTCCATTAATTTCCACATTATTTTCTGAATAAACAAATGTCGTGTCGTCAGCAAATAAATAAGCCTTTCCTTTGAGGCCGAGATAATGGATGGAATTTATGTGCCTTGTGGCACGCCACATAGTACGGTTTTACTGGGGCTTCTTTCTTCTCCCATATACACAATCTGCTTTCTATTACTAAGATAATTCAGAAACCATGTGTGAACACGTCCCCTCATCCCTAAATTATTTGAAATGCCCAATAGTATATCATGATCAACAGTATCGAATGCCTTTTTCAAATCAAGTGACAAGAGTGCACAGGTTTTATTAGAGTTCACCTCCATCTGGAAATGAGTAAGTATATCCACTGCTACTGACTCCATATCACAAGACTTGAGAAAGCCATACTGATATCGGTAGAGATAATTGATAGATTTTAAATAATCACATAATCATAATATGGAAGAACAATTAATTAATAATCAGAAAGCATAAAAACAAAGCATAAATAGTTTTCATGAAACATACGTCAAATTAATGTTGGGCGTGATAGAATACTTAATATAATAATGCTTAAAGAATGATTTTTACCTGAATTTAAACTGTCCAACTCCATGTCAAGTTCATTTTCTCCAAAAGAGAAATCCCCTTTTGGTAAACCGGTACGAATATTCAAGTAAGTGGGAAAACCATTGTTATAAATGGCAATATGATCCACCTGGTCTTCATTTTCAGTGTCGTCATCTCCTCCGCTAAATTGAGCAGCTTGGTCATTTGCACCTGAATTGATTTATTGGTGTTATTACAAGTGTAGTATTCTTATAATTCAGGAGTAAGTAAAAATATGAAGAAAAAATTACCCTAATTGGTAAAATAATGAATTCTAAACTATTCAACACCTCAAATTTATTTAGAGGGTTATTTAGAGGAAACTGTCATGATGACATAAGAAAGTGTTATTGTTTCGATATGAATTTGTACAAAAAGTACGACATGCAACAGGTTTATAAACTCCTTAGACACTCGTTACTAGAAGAACATGTATAACACGTGTTACTATATTCACATTAGTTAGTAGTATAGTTTATACAGTTAGATAAAAAGAAAGAATATGTAATAGAGATATATTGAAATTATTATTTGTAAAATTCAGATGATCATAAAACAATTGTACATCAGTTCTTTAGTTAAATTGGTGCTTTTGGATCACAAAATATTGTTGAATTCCACATTTATATTTACCTTTAGATTTCTGTTCAGTCTCCAAATCTTTAATATTATTTATTGTATTATCCATTAGTGCCACACTAGGGGCACTGATAACTGTTTTACTGTTCATTGTCACTTCATCTCTACTAATGTTCCTCGAATTAATAGAGTTCTGCATGAATTCCTCACCATACATTGTCTTTATTATTTTCCATATCACAGATATCTTGAATGAAAACGAAGAGTTAGAATACAATCAGCACTTTTAGATATATAAATGCAGTTTTTTTTCACTGTTGTGAGTGCATTTGTTTGATAATTTCAAACAATATTCATTTATTTGACTATATAATTATATATAGTTACCATGGGCTTTACTGATACAAGGTTACGACATTAAGATTACCCCGAAAACCAAACGTTGTTGCTGATACTTTATCTCGTCCTCCTTGTGACCATGAAGAACAAGAGGTTTGCGAGTTGTACGAGGTCATTATCGAACTGCCCCATAGGAAGGCTGATGAGACCAGGACCGAACCTGGTAGGGAACGTTCATCGATCATGTCCTGAGAAGCTTGTAACGACTAGATCTGCAATGGATTCCGTATGGTACGAAACTACAGGAGAGACTGCTGTCTACTTAACATTTGGGCGTGAATTACGAACTCCGGACGACGTCAAACATGATGTCAGGGTAGTTACGGAGACCGAAAATTTCCATCCCCAGATAACTCCTTATATGAAAAAAATTTCAACCACTTGGCGAGGGATTGACAGACAGGCAGAGTGACAGATAGTAAGTTTGATCGAAGCAGAACGAACTACTGAACTAACCTAATAAAACGTCTATTTTAGTCGCATTTTTGCATGTTTTAGCGTTTCAAATTTCAGTTGTTTTTTCGGACGCGAAAACGTGTATTTTGAGCAATTTTGAAATGTCAAATCTCCATAAGAAATACATGTGAAGATACAGTTTTTTTGGTTTAATTTAAGGTTGTTTTTTAGATCGCGAAAACGTTTATTGTGGCTGCATTTTTGCGTGTTTAAGCATTTAAAATTTAAGTTGTTTTCTGGAACGCGAAAAACGTCTATTTTGATCATATTTTTGCAGGGAATCGCCGCCGCAGTAAGTTTCGTTTCGTGTCAGTTTGACTGTTTCTTTTTTGGTATTCATTATCAGTTGTTGGGGAGAGGGTTAGGTAACTTTATTTTTGGAATATATGTTATTGCCATTGAACAGTTGAAATAATCAGTGACAGAATGACATCTGAAGAATACAGACAGAAGGTTGAAGATTTTTCTAGGTGTGTCCAAGAGTTAAAGAAAGATTTTCAATTTTTTTAAGAAAAGGAGAATGTGGTGAAGCAGTTGAATAATTTGAGCATTCAAGACAAATTGTTCTATCGGAATTTGCAGCAAACGAGATATTCGTTAGGAAGAATCCAGCCTCAAGCATTGTAGAATATGTCTTCGCAATTGAAAACAAATTTTGTACTTTTGACTGCAATATTGAATAATGTTTTATACGTCAACGTGCCCAAAAGAGTAAAATTCATGGCAATATGCGTTAAGGCAAATGATTTCGATCATGTAAGAATGTAGGCTTTCACGGCTGGCGTCAATGTTTTGTTGATCCGTCTAGAAGAGTACTTCGACCACGCCACTGAAGATGACTGCCGCAGTTGCAGTTGAAACGTTTGGAGATTTAATCCAAAGAAGACGACGGCAAAACCCGGAAACCAACCAAAACGATTTCGATCATGGTTGTAATAGAACACAATGGAAAACAATGCGGTTAACATGGGTCAATGAGGAGCAGTATTTGTTAGTGATGTTTCAAAGAATACAGCATTCAAGTATAAGCTGAAGCTGATATTTCAAGATCTTCGAGAAATAGACACAAAAACTGAATATCAAAATGGAATTTCAAATTTACAGAATCCTCATCATAGTATCTACGATATTAGCATGTATAGTAATGAGAGTTGTTCAAGAAATTATTGTAGAGGTCAATAAAAAATGGATAATTTGGTTTAAATAAAAATATTCGAAAATTGAATTTCGATTAATTTTTCCACGTATAAATATATGAAAAAATTACAACTTGTTATCAGTTAACGTTGAAACAAACCATTCAACGCTATCAATTATGGAAAAACCGCGCAAACAGGAAATTCAATTATTATGCCGGAAGTAATAATCAGTTGGCATTGAAACGCGTTTATCGAACTAACGGTCACCAAAAAACCCAGACCCGCAGTTTCGTTATCAAAACCGCAGAGTGACGGCTATTGTGTTATCTGCTTTGCGTACATGGGTAACTATTGTTTATTCTGGAATATTCTCGAATGTTTTCGTTAGTTTTCGATTGCCGTTCAGCAGCAGCAGTGATCAGTTAGATATCTTCAGTTATTTTTCGTTTTGTGTTTGTGCATCTATCCCTAGATACAAAGTAAGTTTTTCATACATTTTCTATTAGGTGATGACAGTGTTTTTCAGATAAATTGAATTGAATGGAGTAAATGTTTTTTCAGATGAAGTTATTATCACGTTTTTACGTTTCGTTTTTTGGATTTTTGTTTTTCGTTTAATTTGTAATTCATGCGACTTAATTGTTTTCGAATTACAAAACTCTTTTTCAAAATTTTTGCGTGTTTTTATTATAGCAAAAGCTTTTCAGTTTGTTTTTCTTCTCAGATGGATTTACAGAAAGTCAATGCATGTTCTGTTTTGGACAAGAAGCCAATCATAAAATTGAGTGATTTTCTTGTAGGGACACCGCAGAGAATATTTCATACCAAAATCGTTAGAGGGAAATTTAGCAAGGTGGTGTTGGTAGATTTGGGGGAAAAAGTCACCTTCTTACCTCTGCGGGTGACGGACGGATATCGCCAATATATTGAAGAATTTTCGAGTGGAAAATTTTCGATCGTCATCAAGGGGTTGATAAATACGGGGAAAGCGAATTCAGCCATATCATTCGAGATTATAGAAAATTAAGGTCAGTATTGGTGTTTTTCATTTGTCATCGTTTCTTCACATGTGTTTAAAGTTCGTTTGAAATTATTTTTTTTTTCTTCATTTCCAGATACTTATATACCTTCCCTGATCACAACAGCATCACTTTTCTTCAAGTTTTCCTTTGAGCCTCATCTCCGTTCATCACTTCACCATTTCACCAAGGTTCCTCCAGTTCATCTACCGGACTACTTCAAGTTTCCGTTTGCAGCGTTCCTGCAGTTTCAGGAAGCATCCATTTGCATATCTGCTGTCCATCACTACCACCGCCGCCTTCGACATATCACCATTCATATAAATTCACATAAGTCGAAATATTAGTTAAAAACGGCGTTTTCAAAAACTTTATCGCAAATTGATAAATTACTCGATGTGATCAAACAAAATTACTCAAGTTCCATTGCACGAACATCTTTAAATTTGATAAGTAAACATATTAGAAAATGCGAGTTGGCAATGAAATAAATTAAATTTTCAGTTGGTGAAAAAAAGAAAATCGTTAATGAAATTGGGGAATTGAAACGTATAAGATGCATAATAAACGTTATGAAAAATGATAAATACATTGGATCGGGGTTGTAATGTAGCAGTAGAGTTAAATGGGAAAATTTTAATGCAATTTTCAATAATAGAGTAAGGACGGGTGTGATTATAAATTTGGGGCACAAAGTCCGAAAATTCTTGAGTGATGCATATTTTCTTTTTAAATCAAGAATTTCCAAAATTTTGGAGGAGATGCAATGCCTCAAAGTGAACATGACATGATTTGGGGTATTTCATCAAAAAGTCAAATGACGGCGAAATAGTTGATCGAAAATTTTTCAATACTCCTAATGCAATCATTGATTTGGGTACGGATTTAATTGAATGGTATAATCAGCATGTTGTGGATGTTATTTTGAATATAAACTCGATGAATTTCATGAACGTGACTCTGGTTGGGCGTTGAGTAAAATTTTTTTGCTTGAAATAGCAATCAACAAACTCGAAATAGGCAACCGTTCAAAATTCATATGGGTACCTAATGAAATTCAAAGCAAACATGCATGTGTCAATATTGATAATCAAGATGATGCGTGTTTTCTTAGAGCAATCGTGAGTGCTCTTTACCCTCCCAAAGGGAACGTTTCACGTGCATCTTCATATCCAAATTATGCCACGGTTTTGAATACAGAGGGTTTGGAAATTCCTATGAAAATTACTCAGATTACAAAATTTTGAAAACAAAATAATATTTCAGTGAATGTGTATAGTTTAGAAATAAATGTTATCAAAGAAAATACATTTTACGAAGTAGTACCCGCACGATTAACCAAAAATAAAATGAATAAACACGTCAATTTGTTATTAGTTCAAGATAAATATTTCCCTAAATATCGAATACGACGCTTTGCCTTTGGATACAGATGATTCGTCAAATATCATTATTGCTGGATTAAGAATATGTTTAGATTGCTGTCAAGTCAGTTGAGCTAGCATAATGGTGAAAAATTATTTTGTGATAGATGTGTGAATTATTTCCATAGCGAACAAAAATTGAATGAACATATTGTCACAGATTATAGAAACTTACAGATGTGACGGCATACAAGGAACGTTACTTTAGGAGAGAGATAGAAAAGCGCAAAATTTAAAGGGCCACACTGACATCTGACATTCGAAGACCTTTTCTACTTCAATCTTTGACAGATGTCAGATGTTACAATAATAACAACAACAAGTATTCTCGATCTCAGTATAATCCGTTGATCATTGTTTTTCGCTATTAGGAATGATAAACATATACCATTTACGATTATTAGATTATCCTTTAAGTATAACGATGAGTGATGAACAGAATAAAGCACCTCGCAGGGAAGGCGAAAGCATTATTGTAATATAGAAACTGCAGAAATAGTAACAGCAGATCGGACATCAAATTACATAGTTTTCCATATGGGGTAATGAAGTAAGTACTTTTTTGTTTATTCAATGACATAAAATACTCGCATTCTACACAGGAACAATCATTAGAAAAAGCAAAGGGTTGGATTCTTAAATGTATTAAATTATTACGATTAACGATAGTGATTTAAAAGATTGATTACGTATGTGTATGTGTTTTCTTGGGATATTTCTAGTAATACGTGAACTGTTTAGTGATAAGAATGTTCGTCATGCGAAGAAACGGTTAATCTCAGGGTTTTAGTTAGGTGGGCAAGGCTGGTATTAACAGTCAGAAATACGTGTTCAGATGTTTTTATTGCTGGTGAACGTGTAGTAAATACTCTCAGCTTGTACACTAAAAGAAGACCTACATTCAGACAATAGAATAGCCAAAATGAGACTTAATTATATTGTAAGTTAACTTGGGAGTTTTACGATCAATAGAATGTAATTCATAAATGTTTTAAAAAAATAAGGTCAATTTCTTACCTAAAAGAAGACCAGCCAGTGTCAAAAAATACTGATAAGTACTTTTGAGAACAAAGCCAAAAAGATTCCACTTTATCATGCGAGTGCGAGAATAATTCGATTTGTCTATTCGATGCAAAGTAAAAATGTGAAATTCGTCTTTAACACTGATAAGGTCGTTGAATAAACCGTATAACAAAAACCAAAACGTAGTTTTATTTTTAAATTAAATCCTTAAAACCCCAAAAGTAAGGATTCTGTAGTTGGAATTTGCCTTCCGCGATCAGAGTATCAGAGTACTACACAATTAGTGGAGGTGGCAGAGAGATACGGAATGAGAATATTTAATACAGAATACACACAATAATTGTTATTATGTTGTTACGTTATTATAAAACGCCATTTTTGGGCGAAGTATACTATCGCAGCGTATAACTATTCAATTGGGAACTGGGCAAGGATATGTTTCGCCATAGTCAATGATTGGTTGGACCATTATTTCTAACCAATCATATTTTCTTATGACTCAATCTGCTGCTTAAATTCACCATACTGATTGTCTTATTGCATTACAGGTGCAGAATATGGATAGAAGCTTGTGTATAAGAGAAATATTATACTAACTGCTATGGCCACTGTTGAGGTCATATCAAAGTTCAATAAACTATTTGATCTTTTCAATTCTTCCGCACTATTATACATGAACTGCATTCAAAACATTCAAAGGGGAAAAGTTTCAGCTATATTTTTAACAGAGATAGAATGCTTTCTCAATGAATTGAAAGTGTTCAAGGGGTCAAAGAAAATTTACGTTACATTCATTGATTGTTGGGGGTTTTATATCTTTGTTTGCCAGAAAACTGAACCAAGACCCATAAGAAGATTTCTTCAGTTGTATCAAACAGCAGAATGGCTATGCTGAGAACCCTACTCCAATTCAGTTCACTAGGGCATTCAGAAAATTGTTCATTTTAAAAATATTCAATTCAATAATAACTGTGCTGATAATTCAGGAAACCTCCAAATCAGAATTTTAGACTTCCAAATACCTGAAAACTCGAATTCATGTATGTTCAGTGAAAATACTAGAAAACAGATTGTACATAATTTCAGAATGGGACATTGTGACTATCAAGAAGTTTGTTTTTTCAGAACAAAATGAATTCAAATATGTTTGCGACTATCTGATTGATAAATACTTGAAAATTAATTCATGTTAATATGTGAAAATATTTGAAATTACTGTTTTTCTCATCATATGTGTTGATTCATTTCCAAAAATTTTCTTGAACTACATAAGTACTGATCAGTTGCACATTTATTGCAAAGGAAAATTGAATATTTTCCTATTGGAACGTGGATGTTACTAATATGATTGGAGATCATTGAATAGACAATAATAAAATGAAATAACATCACTACTGGAAGATTAATGATAGGTATAAATGTTCGCTAACAGTCCTTGCTACAAACCACAGGAATGTATTCTAGATTTTCTCCAAGTTGTATATGAGGCTTTTATAATATTTGGGTAACCAAACACAACCGATGTCACCTAGGAATAGTATAGTGTTTTTACACAGAGAACATTTGACAAATCCTTTTATATTCAGTTTTCTAGACATATTTGTTACATAGTCATAGTGAAAGTCGAAGTCCATTTTTTTTCCATTACAACGACCAGTTTGTCTCATAATTGGCTTGTGATTGAATTCAACTTCCAGAATATACTAACACCTGTATTTTCATATCGTTTTTGGGCACCATTCCTTTGAGATAAAAATCACGTTGTGTATTCGAAACGTCTTATTATATAAATGAATATCTGAGAATATTCATGACTTCCAGGCATTTCTGCATTTACAGCTCTGCAGTACTGAACCGCAAATAAAATGTTTTCCAAGGAATTGAATACTTAAAAAAAAATCAGTTTATATAAATATTAACTTGGTCAATATATTTAATTCTGGAGTTCGGTGTCATAAAACCATAAATCTATAAGATCTTGAACCATTAACATTATTAAAAAAGAAGAACCAATATTAATGATTATTTTTGTTCAGTATTCAGTATGACAATCTAAATTGAACTGCAATATATAAAGGCTTATAAAAAAAATTGTTTGAACTTCGCGCTTCTAGACAGATCTCTATATAGGAATCGCACGTTAAAAGGTAAGACATCGTTAATCCTTAGCTCGCACAAGTTTCGACTTCTGAGGGCTGTCGTTTGTAGGGGGATGACAGCTGGTTAACAGAAAAAACAATTTTAACAATTTTTTTTTAACAAATCACGATCAGAATTTCCATGAACTCAAACGCAAAAAGCTTTCGCAAAATTTAAAGGTCCGAGGTCAATGAGGCGGTATTCCAAATATCAAAGGAAATGGGCGGAGCTTCTTATCTGCGTGTGAGAATATTGTGCAGTGCAGTTCATTGCATCATGACCATTACCTCTTCAATTAACGAAAAAATTTATTCAAAATTATGCCGACTATAAATGGGCCAAGATCAATATAGAGGAAATTGATTATGACGAGGATGATCTCATAGATTTTGACAAAAATCATTTAAAATTTGCCGTTATATCTGCAGACTTTCGGAAGGCTTTATTAAATTGTGATAATTTCGAGCCATATTCTAATCATGATTCTTATTTTGTTTGGCAAAAATTTTATGAAATGGAACAATTCAATATCAGGTTTTGTAAGAGGTGTGCTGAGTTATTTGATGTAATGTTTACTAAATTTCATAAGGAAAAAGTACTTTTCAAAGCCAACTGTTTCCATGAAATTTTTCACTCTTATGAATTAGATATTTTATTCAAAGCTAAATCGAGATGGTGCCAACACTGTTTCACTCACTTGTTGTTTAAAATAAAAAATCAAGAAGATTGTGGCCTTTATTTGCATGCATGGAAAAAAGTCAAATTTTGTTGATAATACACCCACACACACACCCTCACACACCCACACACACACCTGATAGCACCATTTTTCGGGTAATATTTCAACAATTTTATAATTCAAATATGTATATATATTTTTTTGTTGCTGTATTTTAGGGAAGGTATTTCAAATATAGAAAAAATCAAATTATTTTCTGCGTTTTATTGCAATATTTCGTTTGAAAAAAAGATTCATTCTATATAGAGAATTGATAGTGTTTCAGCATTTGTTTTTGAAAAATTACAAAATGAAGTATTTTCTTTGAAAATGCCATTATACCTACAATGGAGGAGGATAGTGAACGTTGAGAAAAAAAAGAGGTAAGTTAAATATTTTTTTTCTTCAAATCTCGGTAAAGTCATTATTTGTTCGAAATCAAAAAATGTCTTCACTTAATACATTTAAAAACTTGGTGAAAAATTTGGTAGTACATTGACTTGTTCTTTTAACCAACAATTGATGAAATGAAAAAATCATACACAAATTTTTGTTTATAATAAAATAAATATTCACGTAAAGCATTAGCCACTAAACATGATGCTTGACAAAAACCTTCTATAATTACTTCCAAACTAAAATTAGTTTTATTATCACGTAGCTATGATTGAATAATATCAAATACACCTCGATAATGGTCACAAAAGTTCATGGCATCCAGGATAGCGATACGGTCAGACAGCACCCCCAAAAGCGTATTTAGAATGTCGTTTACATCTTGTTAAGACAGCTCCATGTTTGTGGTGTCCTTCGAAATGGAAATTTGTTTGGTATGACTTTCGATGTACTGTGTGATGTAAATGTAATCACCACAACGCGTTGTGATTGGATCATATTCGTCTACATAATCATCGATTTGTGATTCGAAGAAATTTTCCTTTATTTCTTGCAGGAGAGGGTTGCCTATTCAAAAGAAGCAAAATTGATGGAACGAATGGAGAACTGTTGCTAAAATCTCTGGATGGACAGAGACCACATCGAATTTCGTAGGATGGCATGGGAAAGACCATCAACATCAACTGATGTTCGTTTCGAGCTGCCATTTCGTATTGCTCCAATGCTCTGTCGATGGCATTTAGAGTTTCGTTGTAATCTTCTTCATCACTACCACATATTACTTCAACTTCGCTGACTTAACCACTATCGAGAGATATTTTCGTTTTTAAACTGAATATTTGTGCATGCATACGCTTTTATAGCTTCAGATCACGTGACCAATATTAAAATTGTTGATGCATGTTTGTTGACTGCTAAAAAATATTTGAAAGACCCCTTAGAATTATATGATTTGTGTTTGTTTTCCATAAGATTCTACACAAAATCAACATTTTTGATCCAACTGTTGTGTTTGTTATTCAAACCAAGCCATTTAACGTACATTTTTTTGCCTTCTTTCATCGTTTCGTGTGTGCCAAAATATCTGCAAACCGACCAGGGAACGGAATTTTATAACAGTAAATTCCAGAGTTTGATGAAAAAACATGAGATAAATCACTACAATGCGTACAGCATCCTCAAAGCCTCTATGGCCGAACGGATTATAAGGACTTTGAAGGAAAGATTGTACAAGTATTTCAGTTTGAATGGCGCCTACAAATGGCTGAATATCTTACCTGAAATCACAAAATCTTACAATGATACACTTCATTCAAAGACGGGTATGAAACCTTCGGAAATTGATAAAACCAACTAGAAACAAATTCTCAAATCAACATACAGCCACTTGAAAATAGCTGGACCAAGAAAATTCAAAGTCGACGATGTTGTGCGAATCAGTAAGGCAAAGCACATTTTCGAAAAGGGTTACACACCCAATTGGACTACGGAATTATTCAAAATCATCAAAGTCAATATTACCAACCCCGCCACCTTCATGCTGGAAGATATGCAGGGTGTTCCTATCAAGGGTGCTTTTTATGCGGAGGAATTACAAAAAACTGCAAATCCAGATATATATCTCGTGGAAAAAGTTCTGAGGAAAGAAGGCAAAAAAATGTACGTTAAATGGCTTGGTTTGAATAACAAACACAACAGTTGGATCAAAAATGTTGATTTTGTATAGAATCTTATGGAAAACAAACACAAATCATATAATTCTAAGGGGTCTTTCAAATATTTTTTAGCAGTCAACAAACATGCATCAACAATTTTAATATTGGTCACCACGTGATCTGAAGCTATAAAAGCGTATGCATGCACAGACAAATATTCAGTTTAAAAACGAAAATCGATGTGGTCTAAGTCCATCCAGAGATTTTAGCCCATGCATAATTTTGAAGCAACAGTTCTCCATTCGTTCCATCAATTTTGCTTCTTTTGAATAGGCAACCCTCATTGATATCCTGCAAGAAATAAAGGAAAATTTCTTCGAATCACAAATCGATGATTATGTAGACGAATATGATCCAATCACAACGCGTTGTGGTGATTACATTTACATCACACAGTACATCGAAAGTCATACCAAACAAATTTCCATTTCGAAAGACACCACAAACATGGAGCTGTCTCAACAAGATGTAAACGACATTCTAAATACGCTTTTGGGGGTGCTGTCTGACCGTATCGCTATGCTGGATGCCATGAACTTTTGTGACCATTATCGAGGTGTTTTTGATATTATTCAATCATAGCTACGTGATAATTAAACTAATTTAAGTTTGGAAGTAATTACAGAAGGTTTTTGTCAAGCATCATGTTTAGTGGCTAATGCTTTACGTGAATATTTATTTAATTATAAACAAAAATTTGTGTATGATTTATGTAATAAATGAGAAAAAGATATCAAGTTTTTTTATTTCATCAATTGTTGGTTAAAAGAACAAGTCAATGAACTACCAAAGTTTTCACCAAGTTTTTAAATGTATTAAGTGAAGACATTTTTTGATTTCGAACAAATAATGACTTTACCGAGATTTGAAGAAAAAAAAATTTTACTTACCTCTTTTTTTTTCTCAACGTTCACTATCCTCCTCCATTCAAACTGAAATACTTGTACAATCTTTCCTTCAAAGTCCTTATAATCCGTTCGGCCATTGAGGCTTTGAGGATGCTGTACGCATTGTAGTGATTTATCTCATGTTTTTTCATCAAACTCTGGAATTTACTGTTATAAAATTCCGTTCCCTGGTCGGTTTGTAGATTTTTTGGACATCATTTCGTGTGTGCCAAAATATCCGCCAACGTTTTAGTAATTTCCTTACCAGTTTTCGTTTTCAGCGGGCGAGTCCACACGAATTTCGAGAAAAAATCTATAACGACTAGAATGAGTTGGAAATTACGATTTTGATGGGCGTACGGTCTCATTTCAGCCAAGTCCATTTGCCATAAATCATCTAAGCCTTTAATAATGGTGCGACGTCGAGGATAATTTTTTCCTCCGAACAAGTAACACAACCTAGATGAGTAATACTCAAATAGAACTGATGGTAACATCTTTTCATAATGTAAACCTCAAATCATGACATTATTGCCATGTTGCAATTTTTTAAGGATACAATGAGCAATTCAGCTAGATTTTCATATCTTTCGGGTATATTAATGACAAAGAAAACCCGAAAATTCTGTCTTGGATGGAATATATGACAATAAGAAGGCAATTGAAACGTTCATTGCAGCTTGTTGGGAGCATGTGAAAACGATAGTATTTCCATCGCCGAACGGAGAATCTTCGTTGTCGATATAGTCTTGTCAGTACGACAACGCTGCATTTGATATTTGACAGAACAATCATTTGAATCTACCAGTGTCGTAACTATCGAGAAAGGAAAACCAAATTGGAAAAGAGAAAAATGAATGAATTATGAAAAAACATGTCAATTAGAGCATCGGCTGTTTTCAAAATCCTGTGGAGATAATTTATCATAATTTCAGGTTTCCATTCCATATTGGGTTTCCATTATTTCTATTTTATTGAACCTCAATATTTCTGTTAACAACGCACGACACTGAAGTTGGGGGGAAGATGCCCCTTACTCACAAATCTTGATGCGTGTGCGGCGAGTAACTCATCTAGGTTATGTTATTTGATCTGAGATTTTTTCTAATAGGTTTATGCAGTTCACGGACAAGTTGAATCTTGTCTTTGGAAGCCATCACACATATGTGATGGCGAAACTGTGAAACCTACTATTTTATTATGGTGATGCATACACAACATTTTGTCTTTTAGTAATCTCCTCGACAGCAGATTTTACATTCGCTATATCAGAATTTATTTTGGTGATTTGTTGTGAGATATCAACCAGAAGTTGGATTCACATCATTTTTTGCTAATGTTTTATTTTGCTTTAAAGTGTTGTACGAACGAATTAGATCGGTTATTTCCGAGATTTTTTTCAAGTCCTCATTATAGACACATTTTACATTCGCTATATCTGATTTTATTTTGGTGATTTGCTGGGAGATATCGGTTCGCAATTGTGTCACTTCATTTTTTGCAGCCGTTTCATTTTGCTTCAAAGTGTTGTTGTGTGAACGAATCATATCAGTTATTTCCGAGATTTTTTTCAACAAATCTCCCTGGATATTTTCAATATCAGTTTTATATTGTTTATTGAATTTTTTGTAAAACGAAACCCCCTCGTTATAACGTTCCACATTTCTTTGCACAATTTCAGTTTGTTTTTTTTTTTTTTTGACTCACTTTCCTATTCGTCTTCATTAGTTCCTCAACCAATATTTCCAATGCATTGGTGTTCTCATCTAAACTAGTACCAATTTTATCCGTAATTTCATCCACATATTGTTTATTGGCAGCATCAGTATTATTGGTGGGCCTCTTTACATTACTCAATTTCAAATTGTCAAAATCAATGTTACCATCTGGAGTGTGCAGCAAGCCGCCGCCTTCAGAGGGCTTAGGTAATTTTCTCTTTTTATCACCACTGACACCAGCGGTGCTGTCGCTACGTCCAAACTTATCGATAATCATTTTGAAAATGTGAATGTATGCATGGATGCCTGTCATCTTATAGAATTATATTTGCCTCTTTGAGTTCACTCAAAATGGCAATAATCTCATTATCATGTGAAGTATTTCCAGCATCCCGAGAGGCTATCAATAATTTGAGACGTTCGCATAGTTCGTTGGGATCATCCCAATAAACAAACTCCATTGGTTTGGTATTGAATGTCATTGCAATAGGTGTGTTTTCAGGCAAACCGCTACCTTTTGCTGCAGTGTCGGGTATTTTAGGTAAAGCGGTACGTGTCGATATTTTACGTTGACGTTTTCCTGTAGGAAACATCGGTTTAATTATGTCGGTGTACTTGTGTTTCCGAGTACCTTTCGGATAGCCTAGAGAGTTTTTGTGAATGTTCGACAAATCTATAATTGATTTGTATGGCTGCATATCTTCATTATTATAGTTTTCAGGTGTGTTTAAAAATGTCAGTTCATATATACCGAATGTTCCTTTCCACTGATATCCACCCATTTTAATGTATCCGCTGCGTTTGTCGAAATCTATTTCTTTATTACCCAGGAACCATTTTGAAGATACACCATCATATACAGGGCCGTATACTTTATCGATTTCTTTGTCATTGCTCCAATGTTTTATAATGTACGGTTGAGCCATTATAGGATATTGATCGATATATTCCTATAAAACTTATTCATCCATGTCTGATGCAAAGCTCTTATCTTGTTCCTCTTGTATGCCTACGCTAAAGGTATCATCATCATCATCATCATCATTATCATCTGTACCTGCAACATTTTCGAGTGAATGGAGACGTTTCACGCTCTTCCACTTTCTCTTATTTGAGTTCAGATTTTGCCTCACTTTTCATTGGGGCGGCGAAGGCATTTCTGCTATTTTTCTCAATGGACCAGATACAGATTTGAAGAATTTTTGCAACGACTCATCTTCGGATCTATCCAATTTCAAACCCAAATATTTTTTTCGAATAGCTTTTGCAATTTCGTTGATTTTAGTATTTCGAATAACATCAACTTCTTTGCTCAACGGTTTCATGATGATAACTGTGGGATACATCAATCACTCTTCCAGCATATTAATATATTTTTCGAATCCTTGACGATAACGTCCAGCATTTATATCAAAATCTTCCATAATCACAACGGTTCCATATCGATGCTGCCGCCAGCATTCTGCAAACATTGTCTTGAATTCATCGAACGACATGTCGCAAAAACAGTGATAGACACAAAAATGCTAAAAAGAAACTCGAAGAAGATCAACGCAATAATAAATTCATGTAACATTTGGGTTCCGGTTTGTACCTGCGCAAAACCCCTCGAGGATTTGTACTGTTCCTGAAAAAAACAACACTATCGCAAAGGACGAGGTCTTTACCTGAAAAAGCAAAAAATCTGCTAGATAAGCTACCTCATAGAGCATTATACGATTCGGAAATTCAGGAGTGTGCTCGTCACCTGAAAATACCTCATTTTCGTGGAGTCTTCATGCGTGATACGTTGCCAACTTGTGGTCCTTGACTGCGAGAATGCGCTGTATCGAACTTGGATCCTCACTTGAATGCGGGCACACAATAAAAACCAATGGAATTGGCAAGATATTTTGGGAGGGGTGTAAGAATTACATACAATAATAGTCAACATCAAAATTACAATTTAAGTAACTGCGGACATCTCTGCCTAATGTCCACCGCTGAAATGCATAAATCTTTGGTTGAAATGCATAAATATAAATCTTTGCGAGATTTCACTGATACTCAAATGCGAGCTTTGTCAGTCGAATATTTGATTGGGAACGCAGGGCCTTGGGAGTTGCTTGATGTATGGAACAGATTACCAAAGGACTACAAAAATCGGTTCGCTTTGCAGATTCGACTACCATGTTTCATTCATGATCAAAATGAGTTTGGAGTGTCAACCGCATCACTAAAAGAAGCAGAGTATCATGGGCCAGTTAGCGCGCAATTTGAATGTTATTATTGTAAGAATAAATGATTTTTCATCCAGGTTGTTGTTCATTATTTAAGCGCTTCCGACATTATATCAGTCATGTTAACGAGTCGTTCTTCAACGCTTTCCATCGATTTCAATCCGCCCATTCAATTGGATTCTGATTCAGAATACAGTTTGGCTTTGCTCAGCTTCCATTCATACAACAGTATACCCAACATTGAGGAAGGTACAAATTTCTTCTACTTTGAAAACAGCTGCAAAACTAAACTAATCGATATCCCTGCTGGCTCTTCCGAAATTGGTGATATTGAGGCTTTGATCAGCAAACACATCACACCCAAAACGTACAAGGAAAACCGCAAGGAATTTTTCTACCTCAAACCGAATAATAATACGCTGAAAAGCAGTTTGGCTCGCATTACGCATCAGATCTACCTATAAATATTGTAGTAAAACTGCACTAAACTAATTTTCCTAATTTATTTAAAACACTATTAACAACAATTATTCACTAAAACATTGACTTCAATAACTATTTCAATTTATTTCTACTGTGGCTATCTATCAGCGAACTCTGGAACTGTAACTAACTATGAATTCTGACTGTTCTCCAGCGGTTATATAGTCGCAAGCAGGTTCCATCCACGACTCTCGTTTATTCAGGAGTATAGAACATTTCATCTAGATGGCTCTTCGAATAGTATCGAACGATCGATTTATTCCAGCTTGTTCTCGGCGATCCGTACGCCAGCGGATATGCTGTTGTAGTTGAACGAGGGTGCATAATTAATTAGATCAGGGCCGGTCTCGGGGCCGGTCTCGAAATCATTACATTGCCCCCTTCTTAAAGACGTTTCGCCCCGAAACGTCATTCTTGGAGTGTGAAGATCCCTGCAAGATTCTCCATATCTGCACCTGGACGTTCGATGGAAGTCCAAGCACTCCACAGTCTTCCAGTTGGGTCGAGGAAGATGGTTGCAGCACACCTGAATGTTGATGCCGCTGGATCTGAATATTGTCTACAACATGCTTCTTATAACTCTCCAGTCCAGCCGATCAAGCCCACAGGCCAATTTTGGGATTACCAGGTCTACAATATTCTGGTCCAGCATCGTGTCTCTCAATCTCGTAAGGCTCTTCCAAACATCTTCATAAGAGGGCTCATCACGAAAGCGCTTCTTGGTAACCAGATAGTAGATGTTTCTCTGGCCTTTCCTCAGCTGTAACACCCCTCCAACTTCCGGGTTCTGTTCTCTCAGTTCCTGGATTCGACCGAACTTCTTGGAGAAAACTACTGCAATGCCTCTGGACATTTGGAGATATTCTGCCACACAGTGAGCTAACGCGTCATCAGCAGGCACCTTGAAAAGATCTCGTGACTCCTCTCGGGTTACCCCATATTGAACTTTCTGTCCGTTCGAGTACAGGGACATGAATCTCTGAAACGTCATTTCGTCCTCCGGTGATCTGACTGTGCGGACTTGATCGTGGTTTCCGGCGTAAGGGGACAACCTATTGAAGTAGACTACCCTAGGTTTTCCTAGTGGTGGCTTATATATGCGGTAGACGAGGTCGTTTATCCTTTTCATGATCTTATATGGACCTTTCCACGAGTTCCGAAGTTTCGGTGATAGTCCACGGCGACGTTTAGGGTTGTATAGCCAGACAAGGTCACCTGTCTGATATCCACCAGCATCCGCCTTGATGTCGTAGGTATCCTTCATTCTATCGCTGGCACTCTGGATGTTCAAACGGACCCGTTCATGGATGTCGTCCATTCTCTGTCGCAGTTTGCTGACGTAGTCATCTCCCGCAGTGTCTTGTCCTGGTGGCGTCCCAAACTTCAGGTCACATGGAAGTCGTAGCTCTCGGCCCATAATAACACTAGCAGGGGTTTGGCCGGTTGACTCGTGAACTGCGGAACGATACGCCATCAGGAACAGATGGAGGTACTGGTCCCAATCCTTCTGGTGGTCAGAGACTACCTTGGACAGGTGGCGGTTTATCGTCTTATTCATCCGCTCCACCATTTCATCGGACTGCGGATGTAGAGCTGTGGTCCTCGTTTTCCGGATGTTCAGCATCTGACACATCTCCTGGAACAGGTTTGACTCGAAATTCCTGCCTTGATCCGAATGCAGCTCTAACGGGGCATCGAATCGACAAATCCACTCCTTCACCAAGACGTCGGCAACGGTGATGGCTTCTTGGTTGGGCAGGGCATAGGCTTCGGCCCACTTGCTGAAGTAATCCATCGCCACAAGGATGTACTTGTTCCCGTGTTCAGATTGTGGGAACGGACCAGCGATGTCAATGGCGATCCTTTCGAATGGGCTGCCCACATTGTACTGGCGCATCGGGGCCTTAGGTCTTGTTCGAGGCCCATTACTGGCAGCGCATACAGCACATTTTCTGCACCAGTCCTTGACGTCAGCTTGACAATTGGCCCAGTAGAACCGTTGCCTAACTTTCTGGAGGGTCTTCGTCACTCCCAGATGTCCTCCGGTGACCCCATCATGGATTTCTCGGAGCACTTCCTGTCTTCTGCTCCTGGGAACTACTACCTGACGTCTTTCTTCCCCGCCATCCTCCGACTCCAACACACGCTTCAAGACTCCATTGTCTAAGGTGAAAGAGTTCCATTGGGCCCAGTAAGTTTTAACGACTGGAGAACAACTGGCTATTTCCTGCCACGACGGTATTCGCTCACTCTTCTTCCAGCCGATGACTAAACCAAGATCTGGATCTTTCTCTTGGTCTTTATGGATCTTGTGGTCATTCCAGTTATCATCGACCGCCGTGGTTCTGCAGAGTGTCGACTCCTTTTCCTCTGTTCGTCGGCAGTGCGAACAGTCGTCTGGACATGGTCTTCGCGATAGGACATCCGCATTCTTATGGCTGGTCCCAGCCCGATGTTCGATCTCAAAGTCGAATTCCTGGAGCCTCTCAATCCAGCGTGCCACTTGACCCTCGGGATTCTTGAACTGTAGGAGCCATTTGAGAGCTGCATGGTCAGTTCTCAGTAGGAATCTTCGTCCATACACGTACTTGTAGAAGTGCTCAACTCCCTTGACAACAGCCAACACTTCCCGCCTGGTGACGCAGTAATTCCGCTCCGGTTTACTGAGGGTCTTGCTGAAGTAACCGATGACCTTCTCTTGTCCTTCTTGGATCTGAGACAGGACAGCTCCAAGTCCCACGTTACTGGCGTCGGTGTCCAAAATGAATTTCCCGTCCGGAAGGGGGTAGCTCAGGATTGGTGCGTTGATCAAAGCTCCTTTCAACTTCCTGAATGAATCTTGGCATTCATCTGACCACTGGAACTTTGTTTGTCCTTCCGTGAGCCTGGTCAGTGGTTTTGCGATGTTAGCAAATCCCAGCACGTATCGGCGATAGTAAGTGCACAATCCAAGAAAACTTCGAAGCTGGTGAATGTCTTTCGGAACGGGCCATTCCTTAACAGCTTTGATCTTCTGCTCATCTACTGCCACTCCTTTCCCAGAGACAACATGGCCAAGATAACGTACTTCTTTTTGAAACAGATGACATTTCTTAGGGCTCAGTTTCAGTCCGGAGCTTCTCAGTCGCTGAAATACCTCTTCCAAGTTTTCAACATGGTCCTCGAACGATCTGCCAACCACAATAATGTCGTCGAGATACACCAGACACGTCTTCCATGATAGTCCTTTCAAAACCGTCTCCATCAATCTTTCGAACGTGGCTGGAGCATTGCAGAGGCCGAATGGCATAACTGTAAACTGCCATAATCCGGAGCCGATGGTAAAAGCTGTCTTTTCTCGATCTTCCTGGGCCAGTTCTACCTGCCAGTATCCGCTCTTCAAATCTAAGGTCGAGAAAATCGTAGATCCAGCCAGCGTGTCTAGCGTGTCGTCTATCCTTGGGAGAGGGTAGCTGTCCTTTTTCGTCACGTTGTTTACTTGACGGTAATCTACGCAAAACCGTGTTGATCCATCTTTCTTCTTCACCAACACGACTGGAGAGGACCAGGGACTGTCGGATGGCTCGATGACTCCGTCTTTCTCCATGTCGCAGACTATTTTGTCAGCCTCCTCCTTTTTGGAGAGAGGAAGTCTTCTGGCTGATTGCCTGATTGGTCGGGCATTTCCAGTACCTATCTTGTGCTGAACCACCTTTGTTATACCGCCTCTGCCTTCTCCGGTATCGAAGATGTCCTGATACTTCCTGACTAGTTCTCTCAGTTTAGGCTTCTGTGCTGGCCCCATGTCCTTGGACGAGATAGCAACCAACTTCTCCAATTCTGCTGGCATGTTACTGGCTTGGCTAACAGTGCCCCGTACACTCCAAATTACAGAGGAAATTGACGAGCAGTGCCCCAAAATCGTTCCCTTCTTCAAGGTCACCGGGTAATAATTGACATTACCCTTACTGGCACAAATTTATCAGCACGCAACAAGGTTTTTCCTAGTGCAATTTCTCGTCCAATTTTCTCATCATGTAGCTTGGGCTCGAACATCACCACGTTTCCACTGCTCGCACCTCTATCCAGGCGAGCCTCCAAAATGGTTTCAGCCCTCTCCAGTACGCTTATGTCTTCAGCCAGCAGAACTCGAACCATTTCTTCATTTCTCCCATGAAGTACCAGCTCTTCTCCGTTCACACAAGGACGCCGTCTTTAAAATTCAGCTCGAATCCTCTAGAATTCATGATGTCCATTCCAATTATTATCTCGTCCTCGATATCCGCTACCAGAGCCCGGTGTTTCACTGTAGTGCTGCCCAAAAGTCAGATCAATTGGAAGTTCACCATACACAGTTGCCGGCTCTCCTGTTGCTGTGCGTAGCTTCCAATTCGACGATTAGATTCTTACCGGTGTTTTGGCAAAAATAGGTCCAAGGATTGTCCTAGTCGCACCCGAGTAAGAGATTTGAGCCGGTTCTGGGCCTCCCCCCACTACTATGACGTCATCAGTGACCTTGGGGTGACCTTCAGGGATGACCTTGGTGCATAGGTGCCTGTGTGGGTCTATGACCTTGGGATGTCCTTGAAACGATTTTTAAATTATGTAATTTTTGTCCTTGATGTACGTTTTGATGAGGTGTTCAACGTTTTTGTTTGACCTTGAGATGACATTTGGGTGACAGATTTTTTTTCATACACGGACAAGTACTTTTTCCAAGTACTTATATATTTTTTTTTACCTCCAAGACTAAAAACATTTATGTGAACACTTGCTACTATGTATGACTTTCATATTATGTACTAACACATGAAAATCTAGAGAAGGCACACGTCCACACACCACGGAGATCCAGTGAACTCTGATTCCTCTCCGATACTTACCTTGTAGTGGTGGTGGTAGTAAGCGTGTGTGACGTCATCCGACTATGAGGAGTGCATCTGAAGTAGCCCACGCTCGACGCTTATAATATATACGGACAAGTACTTTTTCCAAGTACTTATATTTTTTTTACCTCCATGACTACTATTACCTTCATGTGTATGTACACTTGTTACTGTGCATGACTTTCATGTGTACCAACACATGAAAATCTAGAGAAGGCACACGTCCGCACACCACGGAGATTTAGTCAGATATGTGAACTCTGATTTCTCTCCGCCAGTGTATCCCTTACAGTGGTGGTGGGAGGAAGTGTATGTGACATCGTCCAACTATGAGGAGCGCATCCGAACACGATCCAGTCAGAAGCAACCCAAGCTCGACGCTCTGGGATTGTTTGTGACATGATGTCTGTGATAGTATATTATACAAGTCGGTGGTGGGGGAGTGGTTCACTATCCATTATAAAAGAAGTGGATATTGTGATACAAAATCAGAAGTTATATACCTAGCAGTCGAGTAGTCAGCAAGAGTAGTTAAGTTATTTAGTGCATTCAGAGACAGGAATATCAGTGAGTGTGTTTTTCTATCGAAAATTATTTATCTTTTCCTTATATATTTTCATCATGTCAGTTCCAAAGGTGGATTTACAAAAAATCAATTCTGTAATTAAACAAGAGATGGAAGTATTAGAACAAAGAGTAATATCATCTTTGCCACTAAATGAAGCTTATCCAATAAAGAATATGTCAATTTGTTCAACTCGTTTTGGTAAATCCATTTTGTTAACATTACTCGATGTGAGCAATAACACATTGTTCAAAACATGGCTACCAAAACGTGTTTCAGAGCAATTTAGTGACGACGATGTTACTTGCATCAATTCATCTGATGGTAAATATACCGTAGCATATTTGGGTCAGACTCAACAAAGCTTTGCTGGTATGAAAACACGATCGTTGGTTAAATTCGATCTCATTGAGTAATAGTTAATTTTCACATATCATAGGCTAAGTCGAATTATATTATAGGTGTTAATTGTAAGGAAAATATAAAAAGATTTCATACATTGTTAAACACACTCTTTGGCGGTTGGCATCATCGAAAGTATATGTGAGTTTTATTTATGAATTCTATTATAGCATACTTATTTCAATATATTTTCTTTGATTTCAGTTTCATTTTCGAGAAAGATGTGGATGCTGTATGCTAGCCAAAACTGGACCGAAGCTGTAGACATCACTTCAGCTGTTGAACGATTGACTTCTGAATTGGATGCTTTGAGTGATGATGCTCACCATGCCACCAACTATGACCTGAGCGTGTGTTATGATGAAGAGCAGATCCAGTTATGTTCGCGTGACGCTGAGAACTATCAGAAAGGTGTGGATCTTTGTGAGAAATATACAGATGGTTCTTTGGATCTAGATCAACTCTGCGATGCAATGGTTGAATGTGAGCTGAGGAGATTTCTCTACCGTCTCTTGCCATACCTACCTAATGGAATCATCCAAAAGTACCAACTGAATAACGATGGTAATGAAATCGAAAATGGTCAAGAAAATCATGACGATGAAGAAGAAGTTATATTAGATTGTTTGTATATACCTAAGACTAATTGAATTGTAAGCTAGTGATATCTGAATAAAAAAACATAAAATAGTGCATACATGTTTTATTTACCTATTCCTCTTTTACAAGAATAAAGAAAGAAAAAAATCAATACAAAATAATGAAAAATGTGTGTGTCTTCAATATCTGCTGTGAACTGATCCGTCCAATGCATTGTATGTCAAAAATGTATCATGTAGAATGAGTGCATATACTTTGGTGTTGGCTGGGAAGTTGACTTTCCTAGTTTCAAACTCGAGCTTAATATCAATAGTTGATGATTTTGTGGCATTCGGCTGATGTGAACAATCGATGATGAATAGTGGATTTTGTCGAAATTCCCCAATGTCCATGAGAGGTTCACTCATATCTTTATCATAATAACTACGTTGAAAGTTCTCATAGGCATAATATGCTGAAGTATCAAGTTTCTTATCGAAATCCAAATTCCAACGTTCATATGGGTATACTTCAGAGTTCAAGTACACACGAATGTTATTGATATCAGCAGTTGTGAATTTGGTGATGTCCTTTGCCCTGTCTTCAGACGTGGTAGTGCTTTGGAATCAAATGATGATATAACGAGGTGTTTCAAGGGCATTGGTTGTCTTGATAGCCCATATGTCTGAAGATGTGCCACGTAGTGATGGAAGTTCATAGAGATCCCACATGCGATAAGCCAACTTGATTTTAGCATTCAGACCACTTTTGTTGATTCTATTCAAAAGTTTTAGCTTGTGCTTATCTTCTGGCACTATGTGTCTTATTTTCCACTCAATTTTATTAATTTCCAAATCAGCATCAACCTCACCAATATATGAGTTCTTGAAAGATCGAGCGATTATTAAGATCATTTCTTGTTTGGCATTCAAGATACTTTTGTTGTAATCTTCAGCGAAACCCATCAAATACTTTAGTGGTAATTTGCCACTGAATACATGACTGGTTGTATCCAAGATATCCTGTTTAGTTTCCGAAAGTCCCCATCCAGTGGTTAATAATGTATTAGCATGTGTTTTTCCAAATGAAATCATAGTCTTCATTGTAGATGTTATCCCCGGCTTCCTGACGACAGCAACTTGTTCACCACCCATTTCGTAGCGAATTTCATCAAAAAGGAAAGCGATAGCATTGTTCGAGAGATAACATGATTTCGTTTCATCTTTAGGTGTGAATTTACCCTCTATATAAATGAAACTCTCAGCAATATCGAGTATAACATCTTGATTATTGATTGCAATTCGAATTTCATCTGAATTTCTGAATAATGGTGATCCATATGGTTTGTATGTGTGCTCATGTAAACTTGTGAGGGAATGATCGAGCATCGGCTCATCGAATATATTCAATTTTTCACTATTTGTTTCGAGCACCATTGTTCCTTATTTTCAGTCCAATTGATTTCAAAAATTTGAGATCTCTCACTGACAGAGCGTGGTGTGCTAACTGTTTAGCGTACACTTTTGGAATGAGCCTTTTTCTAGCCGAGCCTTCCTTTTTAGCTGTTTGTGGAAAGTTTTCAAATCCTCGTCGATTCTGTCTATTATAACAAAAACCCATGATAGTTATGAGATTTTTTTCAATTCCAAAATTATGACAATCTCTTCTGCACTTCCAAAATCAATGAGATTATTTTTATGATCCAAAATACGCACTGTGATGTTGTGAATCAACTGACGACCTTCTGGACTAATGGGCATATATATAATCTTGTGTGGTTCTTTTGTGAGATTGAATCCAGGCTCCACATCGATATCGAATGAAAAAATAATGTGGGATTCGTCATTATTTATGTATGAACCAGATATAATGTTGCAATCTAAGCGGATGAGTCTTACAGTTGTTATGTTTATCGGTTGTGAGGATTCATGTATCTGATTCGGTTGGAATTTATCAAAATTGAAACCCATCATCTATGCTATGGAATTCGGATGAGTTAGATCAATTTCATATTTTGATCGCATCTCACATTTGAAAGTATTATTATTGGCATGTAGGTAGAATATATCATCTGCATCGGTATCGTTTTGTTTTCTACCATGAAACAATCTGAACATGATATGTTTCTGAATAACTGCATTGATTTCTTCTATTTCATAGGCACCACATGGTATTTCAATTGTGTATTTCTGAAATATTGGTGAATTAACATCACTGATTCTGAAACTGATCACATTGTTTTTTTCAGTTATATTATTGACTGTGTTGCATCCATAGAATCCTAAAAGTCCCAATCCATAACGACTGTTTCTGTCCAATTCAATGGGTGGGAAAAAGTCTGCACTCAAGACACTCGTCCCGACAGCTTGTAGTTCGAACTTCCGTGACATGACTGACAAATTTTATGAATAACACTTCAATTTATTGTTGTCTACAACACACTCGAGACAACTTACGCCTTTTCGAAGATGGTTCATCAATATCCATTTCATTTTTATTAGCACCAATATTCATATCATTTATATTGCAGTAACAACAGAATATTTTCCGTGGTGGAGGACCATCATTCACATCAGAATCTGGAATGCTATTGCCGTCAAGATTGTGGTGGTCAGTACAATATCTATATTTCATTATGTCGACATCATCTTGTAGACTTTTAGGTAACTTTTCCCAAACATAAGAAATCTCATGTGCAGCACATGCGAGTATTACTTCCTTCGGCATATTTGCAAGCATCACTCGATCCATTCTTGTCAGGGTGCGATATTTTGAATACATCTTAAGTGAAAATCTTGTAATTAGGACCCACCGGTCCTGTTTGTATTTCTTGTTCAATAAATAAATAAATAAATAAATAAATAAAAAATCCCATCCCCTCAATAGCCTCTCGAGTCATTGCTGGAGTTGTATCCATTTTGTAATAATTCATAGAGAAACTTCAAGCAGAAGTGACCGCAAAAAAAACTGTGTTGAACTTCTGCTGGCGATCATAGTTATATAGAATTTTCACTTTCGAACATTTCTGAAAGTATTGAATCAACTCTTTTGGTGGGGGTAGATCTCCAAAACTATCAAAGTATGCAATGTCTTGCCCACAGTTGCTGTATGCCACCCAATGTGTTCCCGATCCTCTTATGCCATTTAAATTGACAATGGCGGTCTCGTGGTGTCGTGGACCTCTAGTGGGTAATGTATCACGCATGAAAATACCACGAAAGTATGGAATTTTCATTTTCTTGGCATAATAATTGAGATCGATGTCGGTGAGAGGTCGTCGAGGTAGGGAATCAACTAGTTTTTTGGATTGTATGGTTTCAAGTAGAGTCCGAGTCTTTTACGGTATGGTTTAAGGTATACACCACTACCACTTTTACCCAATGCCACACTTTCCATTTTCTTATTATGGCGATTCGCTTCGATTAGGGCGGTTCTGCTTGCTTTTGCTGAATTCACAGCTCTGGTGATGCCTGCAACAGCACCCGCTAAACTTCCGAGCGCGGACAATCCAGCAAAAATCGGTATCAGTGGTAGAATCCCTCCGACCTTAGGAATTGGAATTATGCGGGGTGTGCGGATTGTTTACGTGCCGCATGTAATGCCACTACGGTAGCTTTCTTCAAATTATTCGTTACAAATTGCTCACCCCCAGCTTTTTTCAGTATATTCCGCACTTTATGAACCACCCCAGAACCAAAGGCGATTTTTCTGAGATTATTTTTCTTTTTCTTCGGTTGATTTTTCTTCTTTTTCTTTATAGTAGTACTACAACCCATACCGAAACGTCTCTTTGATTTCATAATATTGGTAACGAGTAGGGCAGCTGCTCTTTCCTTAATACCAGCGTCCTTCGATTTAACCCTATTCCAAGCTGCGTATTCGAGTTCTTTGTCTGCTCTATGTCTCGCTGTGAGATCAGTTAGATGATTCAAATATTGAATATCGTGTTGTTTGCATGCAATATCCAATTTATTGATTCCGGGATCTTTGCGGGCTAAACGTTTTTCCAATTTTGTACCGGGTCCACAGTACTGATATCCTCCGGGTAAATGTAATTCGAACGGAAGTTTGTTTATCAAATTATTAACAAATCCACGTCCGCTCTTTCTGGATACACCACGAACACATCCGTATCGTTTGATGGTACTCATTTAAATGAAAGCTTCACGACATATCATCGCTTACATAGTCTCCAACCACGGTACGATGCGCATTGTAAAGCAGAAAGAAAAGTTTGCTGTAGATAATCTAGATGAAAAATTCGGTTGTGGATTGAATGGGCAGAATGTGTTGCGGCATGGTCCGCTACTTCCATCATCTGTTCGAGGACTCATTATTGGACCATCGAATTGTGGAAAGACGAATGCCATGATCTCTCTTCTGACACATCCACAAGGACTACGATTCACAAACGTTTATCTCTATTCGAAATCACTCAATCAGCCCAAATATCAATTCCTACGAAATGTATTGGAACCCATAAAGGGTTTGGGATTTTATACGTTCAGTAATAATGCAGAAATAGTGGAACCGTCCGATGCCAAACCAAATTCTATTTTCATTTTCGATGATGTAATATGTGAAAAACAGGACATTATAAGATCATACTTCTGTATGGGACGTCATAAAGATGTTGACTGTTTTTTTCTTGCTCAAACATATTCACGAGTGCCCAAACAGTTAGTGCGAGACAATACAAACTTTATTGTAATGTTCAAGCAAGATGAAACGAATCTACATCATATTTATTCTGATCACGTGTCACCCGATGTAACATTCAAACAATTCCAATTGATGTGTGTTAAATGTTGGGAGGATCAATATGGATTTCTGGTCATTGATAAGGATAGAAAAATGCATGAAGGTAGATATCGCATGGGGTTCGATAGTTTTATATATCCATGACACTGTAATCCACATTCAATCGATCGTTGAATTGCATAGAGGTTACTTCAGTGTATTCTCTTGACAAAAACAAAATGAAGACAAAAAATGATTCAGTAGCTGAAAATAAAAACAATGAATTGAATTTGAAACGTCAACTGGTTGAGACAACAGAAGCTGTACGGCAGAAATTCAATTCTATCAAGAGTGGACTTATTGAAAATCGAATGGCGATTGAAAAACTCTATGATCCCATAATGAAGCCATTAAAGGTTCTATCTTCAGCTGCTACCATCAAATCACCAAAGTCAACGTTTCCAATGAAGCAAGGTAATATTCAGTCTACTCCAACAAAAGTTACGAGTACCCCAATAGGGAAGGATCCATCCTCATATAATAGTGAAATATCATCTGCTGACAGTGAGACAGGTACTATCAAAGAATTCGGAGAAAATGAAATGTCCATATTCGAAACACCGTCATCATCTCGAATAGGTGATTCTGATTTCTCTGATTTTGAAGATAATATTGGAGATGTTTTGAAAAGACATTTGGAAAATGTTAAAACAAAGAATGTTGCATATGATACAATATATGGTATACGTTTAGATCCTACTACACAAAAACTGAAAATGGGTAGTCTCAATGTACGTTTCAGTGATGGGAATATTATATTTTGGAATGACAATAAAACAAAAAATCATGAATTCCCAGGTAGTCCGGAGTTATACGACATGATTTTTTTGAAAAATCCACCTGAAGTCAATTTCAATGATGAAATTCGTCATATATATGCTAAAATATTGAGACTAACGAATGCACCATACAAACAACATCAACTAAGACATGGTTTCAAACGTACGAATTCTAAAAAAATTTCGTGAAGTTATCAAACCAGTACTGAACTTATCACATCATCTGTCGACAAGGAGTAGAACAAAAAAAGGTAAAGGGTTCAATCGGATGCAAAAAAAGTATTATACCAAACCTGCGAATTATGTGTACTGGAATTCACCTGACGAGTTAATCGATCGTTTACGACTGTTGATATCCTCGAAATCGGCTGGACATACTGGACACGACAATGAAATAATTTCAATAATTGAAGAATTACGTGAAGAAGGTATAATATATTGAAACGTTCAAGAAAATGGTCACTTTGTCCTCATTATATGATGCAGTAACATTGTTGAATTATGTGTACGGAGACGAAGTAGAACAGTTATAGTGAGAGGATGGATAATGAAATAAGTGATCTTAAACGACAAGTTGTAAATGAATTACATACACCGGCGAGACGTAATTTCGCCAGAAGAACCACCACCCTCAAAGGTTTTGCAGATCTATGGCAGATTGATCTTGCCGAATTACAACCCTATGCTAAACATAATAAAGGATATAGATATGTTCTTGTTGTAATTGATTGTTACTCAAAATATCTTTGGACAAAACCGATTAAAAATAAAACAGGTGGTGCTGTAACGGATGCAATGGAAGATGTGCTGAAAGAAGCCGACTATTCTCCGAAACATCTACAAAGCGATCAAGGAAAAGAATTTTTCAACAAAACTTTCTCATCTCTAATGGGCAAATATAATATCAATCATTATTCAACATTCAGCACTATGAAGGCGGCCATAGCAGAAAGGGTAATTCGAACAATAAAGACGTGGCTATATAGAGAATTTTCAGCGATGGGACACAACAAGTGATTAGATGTTCTTCCTATGATAACAAGAAAATATAACCATAAAGTGCATCGTACAACTGGTATTGAACCAATTAATGTTACGCCAACAACAAAACTAAAATTTAAAAGTGCCAAAGTCATCCGTGGAAATCAAAGTCTTTCCAAATTCCGAATGAATGACATTGTACGTATAAGCAAGTACAAAAATATCTTTGAAAAGGGGTACACTGCCAATTTTACAACTGAACTATTCAAAATCATTAAAATTAATAGGACATATCCCACAACGTATATTCTTGAAGATATGAATGGTCAACCGATTAAAGGTGGTTTTTATGAAGAAGAGTTATTAAAAACGAAAAATCCTGACATTTATCTAGTTGAAAAGGTGATGAAGAAGAAAAATAATAAACTGTATGTGAAGTGGTTAGGCCTTCCGAGTGAACACAATTCATGGATTGATAAACGTGACATGGTTTAATGTATGTATTAACTTAAATGTTTCGTAAAATAAACTATTAAAAGCAATTTTATTTTATTTCGAGTAGACTCTGTTGAAGTGAATTGAAAAAAAAAAAATTTGTAGCGGTAAACGTTGCCCCAGCCAATCGCAACGTTCTGTGTATGCCAAACCAAATTAACTGCATACCCCATTCCCGCTCAGATATTTTCAACTCACAACATTGATAACATTTCATAATCCTCAGAGCTAATCAATATCAGATTGAAATGCGTGATCAAACTCTTTTCGCCACTTATCACGTACAGATGCTGCCGTATCAAAAAGTTTTGTTGACTCCTGAAGCTCCATCTCTGCTTGCATTTTCAAACAATGGGCGGACTGATTTTTGTGTGTGTTTTCGAATCGGAGTTTATCTGCATCTTCACACATTTTGATCAGTTCAGCCTTTGTCAATGCAATCTTTGCATCGAGCTCCTAAAGAGCCACCTCGTCCAAGCTGCCACTTCGAACATCATCATCGCATTTGACGATGGTGGCTTTCGCTTTTATAATGCGGCATTTCGCTTTCTTCAGCATGTCCCCACAGCGCTGCAGTGGACCGAAAGAATGAAGCGAAACATCTTCCAAATCGCCCATCACATTCAAGAAAGTGTCATCTACCTTCTTCTTACGAGGTTTCCGTACACCCTTCGTTGTTTTCTTAGGGTTAGAAGCAGTAGATGTACCTTTCCTCTTAGATGGTTTTGGTTTCGTATCCACACTAAGAGGAGAGAGAAGTGGAGGGCATATGGGTAGTGACAGTTGTGAAAGGGTTGGATCAACACTTTCTGAAGGTTCCGGTATATCTACCGTCTTCAGATAATCAAGAATGTTATAGTCATCGGTGAATATTTTCAAAACCAAACTCATCATTTGTTGTTGGAATACGTGACATTGCACCTTCTTCAACAGAAACATTTGGTAGGGAAGTCATGATTATTTAGCTCGGAGGGAATGTGTGATACCAATGGGATGTGGATAGAAATGGTGCTGATGTTGATGCGACTTCACGTTTTATACGAACAAGCCGACTGGTACATGCGCACATGAATATGACAACAATCTGCCGTAAGAGGAGAAGGGGTAGATATCCCTTCCAGGAGTTGACTCCACAAATTTCATAGTAATAAGAAGTGTTGAGAAGAGACAGTGTTCTTCCAACCGATGTCTTCTCCAGATGTGTATGTAGTTCCATGTCACCGACATAAACTTTGCCCAATTGACAATAAATATTGAAATCATTTTGTAATATAATGCGAAGGTGTGATTTAGAACAAAATGATCCAAGTGAGTCATAGTTCTAATTCACACCTTCGTATTGCATATATTCATAGTGAAAATTATCCACTGTAGATATAATTCCCAATGGAAGTATGTATTTTTTTTGTAGCCCTGAAAAGGGCTGTTTTGCTCCAAAGAGCCAAGGGGGTTTGGGTGAAGACTGATTAGCTTGAGTCTTCACCAACATTCCTAGCATAGAATGCCCTAGCCCGCTCCTTCGTGTCCGCCCACACGCGATTAAATTCTGTAGCATCTCCGATAAAACTGTCATCATCGGACCCATGCTCTCCTGTTGAGTGCCGCGGAGGCACTGTGGTATGTGGGATCTCCTGTGCTGTTGTTGAAGACATGTTGAGTTGCTGAATGATACTTTGAGTAGGTTGTCATCGTATTTATAAGGATCGGAGTGGGGATGTGTAACATAGCTTAGTGGTAGTGGTCATTAGGCGCTTGCGCAGGTTCTATAAGAATTTTGGAGGATTTTGTGTTGCCTTCTATCATCTGCACCCGGCCTCCGGCTACCGGAAAATTTAAAAGTAGAAAATTGTAAAGTTATAATTCTACAGCCTTCGGCCTTAAAATAGAAAAAAAAAATTCGACCCGCGAATTAAACTGCAGATTAATCCGCGGTCGCGAATCAACATCGCGGCTGCGGAAAATTTAAAAGTAGAAAATTGTAAAGTTATAATTCTACAGCTTTCGGCCTCAAAATAGAATTTTTTTTTTCGACCCGCGAATTAAATCGCGGTCACGAATCAAACCCGCGAACGCAACCGCGGTCCAATTCGCGGCCGTGGATTAATCCGCGGTTTAATTCGCGGGTCGAAAACCCAATGTTCTAGCACCCTATTATCATTTTTTTTTCTGCACTGATGAACATTTTTCTTTTTTTTTCTACTCAATTAAATCTGACAACCTAACCTACATCCGAATATCTTCCTCCAGTTAAGTGCGCATGCGCGTGTGTACTCTTTTTTTAGCCCTAAAAGGGCTGTTTTGCTTCGAAGAGCCAGGGTATGTCGATCCACACATGTTTATGTGAGACGACGAAAGATCACTAAACATCTACAACTCTTCAAGTTATAGAAACTTTGTACATTTTCACCATTAAGTGGTGCAAATGCACATGTTTGTGTTTTTTGTGTGGCCCTGAAAAGGGCCGATGGGGTGCTCCGGAGAGCTGGGTGTCATCCCGCATAGTTATGCGGGACGACCACGGAAGGGAACTCAGATGACATAGATGACATCGTCATCGTCATCATCCGATGATACCACGATGATGGTGTCATCGTCGGAGTCATCGTCCTCCAGGTGATGCACCTCCGGGTGGTCATCCATGTCGACATCCTCGATGCCGATGAATTCGACATCCTCGACCACTGCATCATCTTCTAGGTGGTCATCCTCGACCATATCATCCTCGGAGATGTCAGACTCATCTGACCATTCCTCCTGGTGCTCCTCCATTTCATCACCATATTCTGATGATGATGATGTTGACGGGGACGGGAAATTCCACGTATCTCAGGAGTCGCTGATCTCGGCCACCTGAATTGGCCCTCTGGGAACTCTATCATCATTCCTATCATGATAGAGAGCCCCTTGGAATATTTGGTGTACCTGGACTGGGTACAACGACGGTGGCATCTGCCGAATTATCTCGGCATCGTCTTCAAATCTTTCGCAACGTCTCGGAGCTGTGGTGGAGTCTGGGAGAGGCATCTTAGAAGACTGATACTATAATCTGAGTTTACATTGAATTTATACTAACTCATGAGATAGAAATGGTGGGAGAGAAGGGTAGGGGTTGTATGAGGTGGTGGGAGAGAAGGTGGAGGTTATAGATGGTGGTAGTGGTAGAAATACTCAACATACTTATTGAATAATACAATTGAGATGATTTCCTGAATAATGTTTCAGAGTTGGAATTATATAGGTACTTATTGAATAACACAAGTATCAGAAATTACAATTAAGATTATTAAGATTAAGTGAAGAGCAATGCCCCAAACATCGCATTGCCCAGTGTGTACCAAACCAATAAATTTAAAGTACACTCCATTTTTTTCACTTCATCTTTTTTTTATTATTAATATCTACTTATATTTACAACTTACAATTAAATTAATTTTTAAAACACACTTACAAATAACTAAACCTATATAAAATACCTAATTATCTACTTATTTTATAAACGTCGGAGGGCTGCCAACATACTCTCCGTCACATGCGTTCTGGCAGTTTCCAACCTGGTGACCCTTTCGGCCTCCAGGATGGCTTCCTGCCGATCTCGCACCATCAGGTCGGCCAGCTGGCGGGTAATTTCTGCCCGCGCTAGTCGACTCCGCTGGCAGTCGCGCTTGGCCTCTAACGTTAGGGCTGCTGCTACCATGAGGAAGTTGGCCGCTGGTGTTGATGGATCCATTGCTATACATTGAAAAAATAATTAAACAAATGCATGAATATAAGATTGTGTACTTACCGATGAAAATTGGATTCTGGAGACTGGAGACTGGAAACTGCTGCTGGTGCTGGAGATGTTGACTTTGAGAACTCGAAGTCAACTGAAGAATATTCAGAGGGAACTCTCCTTTTAAACAATTGCCCCACCTTCCACTCTACCTCTCATGCGCAATGGTTGAATTGCGCATGACACACCCCTCTCATGATCCCACCCAAATTAAATCCCGCCCTCCGTCATAACCCCGCCCTCCGTCGAAACCCTTCCCTCCGTCATAACCCCGTCCCTATTCCAACTCCAAGTATTACAAAAGATACATGTCCTTAGTGGAGTCAGTTAAAACAAAGGAGTTTGGCATGCATAACAATGGTGGGTTGGAGTATCAGCATACTCGACAGTTACATGTGAATGGTGATTATCATACAATCCACCATTGTCATTCATACCACAGTACCGTACATAACACATCCGGCAGACGAAGAATTGGCCTTCATCACCAGCATCAATTGCAACGAAGGCCAATGTGCAACAATACAAATTGGTTGCAAAATTGTTCAACGTCTCCGACATGTTGATTGGTATGGTACGACGTATGATGGAGTCGAATTCGCTGACAGAATCCGCCTCAATCCCTTCATCGACGTCATCTTCTGCCCTCGTCGACGGCCTCATCTTCAGCGGCATCCATCTCCACCGGGTCCTCCGCCTCCACTAGCTCCACCTGGTCCTCGAACACCAGCTGATCCACCATTTCCTCCAGCTCATGAACCGCTGGTCCATCCACAACTTCCACCTCTAGGTCGTCGTCCCAGTACTCCTCGAAGTCGTTAATGTCCATGTGGGACAGGCTGGCTAGGACTTCCATATAACTATCCATCACAATACAATAGAATATTCGAACTATGAATTTCGAATGAAGTATTCAGTGACCAGTTCTTCTTTTATATGTTTCATTCAGAGTATGGGGGTTACCACCACCACAATTCTTCTGCATAAGAGTAGAGAGCGTTCGAGTCTCCCAAGCAGTATTAGCGAGAACATCATTGTACGTGAATGTGTAAGTAGCATGATAGTATTGAAATAAAAATAACTTTAGTTTGACCAAATTTATTCTATATATTTTTATGATAATACAAATTCATTTTTCAAACAGCTGGGTGTGGATCACTGCCTGGAGCACAAAGTTTTGGTCTATGTGTGAGCCAAATATCAGGATGTTTCTTCTCCAATTCGAATAACCTCTCATGTTTCTTCTCCAATACAACTAACCTCTTCTCCATATCGTCATATTTTTGCGTCATTGTAGATGTTATATCCAATGCATTATCCGAATCCTTTTTCAGAATATCGCATTTGTGATTGAGTTCACTTGTCAACTCTGTAATGTTTCGTGTCATTGTAGCAGTAGCATCCCATACTTTGATATCCACATCACTTTTTAGATTACTGTACTTGCGATCCAGTTCATCTGTCACCTCCTCTATTTTTTCGTTAAAAGCTTGACGGGCATCAGGTACAATTTGAGCCGTTGTGGCAAGTATGGCAGCCTGCAAGGCTTTGAGGACAAGTGCCTTCGACTCATTGATTTGTTCATTGAGATATAACTGAGTTACACAATCTCTCTCATCTATCGGTTCACCAGCATTTTTCAGTCTTTTACCTTGCATATCATATTGGTCATCAGGTGAAAGCTTGAATCCTATACCTTGAGGACCCTGAGAACCTTGAAGAACTCGAACTTTAACAGTACCCCATTTTCGTCTACGACCAAATTTATCAATAGCTTTGGACATCTTTCTCCCACCTCGATATCATTCATACTGATTATTTCAAAACAACCATTTCTATATATCTCTGAGTAGGTATTTTATTCACTTAAATGAAACAATGGGAAATCAGAATAACGTGTTTATTTAAAAATATATATATTTGGTAACAGGAAAACAAGACATTTACTAAAATTGACTAGTATAATTCGACTTTTATCTATTGAGCTTAATCACATCTAGAATACAAATAAATAATTATGGCGGTGGTGGTGAATTTTCCATTTAGAATGATATTTCATTTGTTCAATTCAGCTGTTAATAAATGAAGTAATTGATCTAACGGACTTTCTTGAGAAAAAGATTGAATAATATTGGAAACCCAACGAATATTCTCTTCTGGATCATTCTGGTAGAATTCTATATCGCTACGACCCCAAGGAAGAGTTTGTGTCGTATTGGGAATGATGAACCGTTTATCATCATGGTATGACAATGCAACTTTGTTTTTCAATTCAGTATACATGTCATGTAATATGCTTCTAAACGAGTTCATCTTCCTGAATATTAAACCACCCTGTTCGACAATTTTCTTATAATCTTCACATGTTAATTCATTCTTTATAACGGATCTTTTGACTCCTTTTGCTTTCTTAAATTCACTACCCACAGACTGAACATAATATGCTTTGGCACCGGTACCATAAAAGCTAATTATGGGATCATTCGGAAATTCGTCTTTGAAATTACCCAGAATTGATTTTGTAATAGGAATATTGAATTGATTTCCTACTTTGTAATTGGAAGTATCAAATTCACCTATATTGTTGATAATGAAATCATAAAAATTATCGGTATTTACTTTCAAAATTAAAGAATCCGTGTCAGTGTAGAGTAAGGTGGCATTTTCTGCGTAATGACGTTTAATACAACCATAGAAAAAGTTGTACATGACTGTTTTGGATAATTCTAGAATACAAAATCCCAAATATAGTGGTTTATCGTATAATACATTAACTTTTCCCAATTGAATTGCAACAAAATTTTCGGAAAATATTGAACAGCTTTTGTAATTTGGACGTGAAATTAGGGCACTAGCACCCATTTTCCTCTTGATACTTTCCCAATGCGTAACCAGTCTAACATCAATTCTGTTATCAACGTTTTCCATTGTTTTCCCATAAACTGCATTGTTCATGAGTTTATAGAAATCTTTTTCAGCTTTGTTGTTAGATCGATTTCGCATTTCAGTATTCAAATCTATATAAGGTTTCATCCAACATGACTGCTTGAATCTCAACACTCTATGTGTGTTCATAACAATAAGACCATTGGCCACAGCCTGCTGTAAATTTCTATAATGTATAATATATTTTCTTTTGTCATTTAAATTTGGAATTAATTTAGGAATTTTTGATTTGGAATGTGGAGGTATTAAACAACGAGAAAAGGGAGATCAGCATGTTTGTCATGTAATTCTTGGGGATAATGAATATCTACTTCAAGAACATAACCATATGGACTATCAGATGCTACACCCATTACGTCCAAATTGATAATTTCATTGGGAGTTAGCCAAGCAAAATCGTTGGTGGGTAATGGTTGTGACATAATGTGACCATATATGTTAGTGGCATCTAAATATGATATGAACGATGAAGGTTCATCGGGGTTATAATCGGGTAAAAATTTATTATTAGCAATATGCTTCCTTTCACTACACTGACTTATTCCGCCACGTATTTCTTTCTTGAAAAAATGAATCATGTCAATGTCAGTCAATAATTCCAATTCTATATTTGTATACTTTAGCATTGCATCCCATGATAATCCGGGTGCTGTATAATACTGCGCCGGATCTAATTTATATTTATCTAAACATATCTTTCTAAAGTTTTCAAATATGTCACATAATAGAAGCACATCGGACTTCAAATATAAATCCGAGTATTCTCCTAAACTCTGACACTCGAATAAATGCCAAACAAGTTTTGCTCTCATATAATCCTTATCTGATATATGCTCTTCGTTAAGATTGTCATAAAATTGATTTTTAGTGGGAATAGTTGGATAATTCAACTTGTCAATATGGTCAACAAAGTTATATGGAAAAACACCTTTCATTCTCATCAAATTGAATTTGTCAATTTGTGGAAAATGTTTATGCATCTCAATACACTGATCGGATGTTAAGTTAGCACCTAAGTTCTGCAAAGAATCCGACATGAATTTGAAACTGTCTATAAATCTCATTTTCAAAAAATTCTTTTTCTCTTTTCCATCTTTGTCAGTGTATGTGTGAGTGAATAGATGCTTGGTGAACGATATATATTTTTCCTTAGTTTGTGGGATAACATCCACTTTGTCTTTGTTTCTATACAGTTCTTTTATGAACAAATGACAATTATACCCACTAAGATTATGGAAAATTATCGGAACAAAATTTGGTAATTTGAAATTTAAGTTACATACAGAATGAGCGGCAGGTGATCTTTTCTTTCCATTGAGGTGGCAATGGTCTCTCACTTTCACATCACCACCCGTGAATGGTTTATCACATATTCCACAAAATTGTGCAGAAGAAAACTCTTCTTCTTCCGCGGGGGTTTGTGCAACCATAGGAATTGGATATCTCAGATGATTGTGATAACTATTTCTCAAATCATTTTCAATCTTTGTGACAAATTTCTCGGCTGCATCCTCACCCCTATATGTAACAAATTTTGATAATTTGTCATTATATGAACATTTTATCGAATAAGCAAATGAATAAGGTTCATGTTTGTATGTTTTATTCGAGTATGAGTGTTTAGGGTTGGGTTGACTAGTTTGAATGAGTTTGAGAACTGATTCAAAATCAGCATAAACTACAAATGGTACCTTCATTTGTCTCTCAAAATTTTCAAACATAAGTGAATTCCCCGGTATCATTTTACCATATTTATTAATTCTGAAATTGACTGATGGTGTTGTAGTACTCAAATGATTACAGTCATGCAACTGATGACGTAACAGTAATCGCTTGTGAGAGAAATACAATAAACATCCATCACAAAAATATTTTTTATGCTCATGCGCAGATAGTTGACTTGAAACTAATCTAGAAAGGTCTTTAATCCAACAATAATGACTATTGCCAGAATCATCAGTTATAAGTAGCAAATTAACATGTCTTCTTAGTCTTCTCTGTGAGTAACGCAACGGACCAACCACTTCATATTTCATTTTACCCTTATCAAGTTTCGACTCTAATCCATATACATTAATCGAAATATCATTCATGTCCTCAAACTTTCTTATAGCTTGAAGTTTAACTGGAAAATCCATACCTGTTACATTCAAAATATTGGAATAGTGGGGGTATGAGGAAACTTCTGACACTCTACCATTCGCAGGAAACAAAGCAGATGTGATGGCCCATGCAAAACAGTGTTGATCCTCATTGCGAATATTCACAACGCCTTTTCTTGTCTCAATGAACTCGGGCAGCTTCACATATGAACATCCGCTGAGTGGACTGTACTTGTTGATGTTCACTTCGAGGAACATAACTTTTTCACAGCTCCATCCTGAAACATAAAAATAATTCAATATTCGTGTAAATAGAATTTAAACTTTAAACATACCTGAATCACGTTCTTCAAATTCCGTAGTCTGAGCAATGATGGCATCACGGAATCCATCAAATAATGCATCCAAATCCGTAGACTGGTCCACAATTTTATTTTGTGAGTTGAATGACTTGGTATCAATCAAATCCCGTGTTTGGACAATGTAGCTGCCAAATACCTCCATATTCACTTTGAATATCTTGTGAACCTTTATTGCCTCTTCAAGTAATCCAATAACTTTCTCCCTGATCTCATTGAAGAACGACATATAGTCAGTGTACACATTCGGACTTTCCACTCGATAGCTTACAATTCTACACTTGAAAGCATTTCTTATAATTTGTATGCCATCACTAACTTGGACACATGCATTATTCTTGTGCTGGAGAGTTCTTTTATGAGAACTAACTTGGGATGCAGGGATTGTCACATTACAACAATTGCATGTGTACATTGGTGTCGATGCAGCCGCATCTAACTTAATCCTTTTCACAGAAGGCCCACCTTGGCAACTCTGAAGTTGATGACGACGGAGATTATCACTACGAGTAAACGATTTACCACAGTCACAGGAATACATTTTCTCGATGTGTTCTCAGCACAAAACTCTATGAGATACTGATTTAACAATCATTCCCACCTCCTTTAAATATAATTTCAATGAGTGGGGAAGAGGATGAACAAATTCTATCCGCTTCGACTACTCATGCAACTTCACAGAGCCCCCACCATGCACACTTCTTATCCAACTCGCTATCGATACATACAAGATGAAGAGTGAACAGTAGTCGCTACATAACTGCATCGTGTGGATGTGTGACGTCAGCGGACCATTCCCACTATAGCGAGAGTCGAGCGAGGGTTGCTTCTGATACGTATGACTGGATCGTATTCGGATGCGCTCCTCACAGTTGGATGACGCACGCTTCCTCCCACCACCACTGTAAGGTATACACTGGCGGAGATAAATCAGAGTTCACATATCTGACTGGATCTCCGTGGTGTGCGAACGTGTGCCTTCTCTAGATTTTCATGTGTTGGTACACATGAAAGTCATGCACAGTAACAAGTGTACATACACATGAAGGTAATAGTAGTCATGGAGGTAAAAAAAAATATAAGTACTTGGAAAAAGTACTTGTCCGTATATATTATAAGCGTCGAGCGTGGGCTACTTCAGATGCACTCCTCATAGTCGGATGACGTCACACACGCTTACTACCACCACCACTACAAGGTAAGTATCGGAGAGGAATCAGAGTTCACATATCTGACTGGATCTCCGTGGTGTGTGGACGTGTGCCTTCTCTAGATTTTCAAATGTTAGTACATAATATGAAAGTCATACATAGTAGCAAGTGTTCACATAAATGTTTTTAGTCTTGGAGGTAAAAAAAAATATATAAGTACTTGGAAAAAGTACTTGTCCGTGTATGAAAAAAAATCTCTGTCACCCAAATGTCATCTCAAGGTCAAACAAAAACCTTGAACACCTCATCAAAACCTACATCAAGGTCAAAAATTACAGAATTTAAAAATCGTTTCAAGGACATCCCAAGGTCATAAACCCACACAGGCACCTATGCACCAAGGTCATCCCTGAAGGTCACCCCAAGGTCACTGATGACGTCATAGTAGTGGGGGGAGGCCCAGAACCGGCTCAAATCTCTTACTCACCCGTATCAAGGAGCATGGTGCGAGGCTCGTTGTTAATGAGACCGTCTACGAAGACCCCTTTGTCTTGTCTTTGAAGTACAGCGACACATGCATTGTTAACTGGGGCTTGTTAGTGTCGATTTTTTCAATGTTGGACATTTGCTACGCACGTGCCCAAGTTCTCTACAATTTTGGCATCGTATCAGTCTTCTCTCAGGCACAACTTCCTTCAGCACTTTTCGCATCACAGCTTCGATATTAGCGGGCTCCTGTGGCTGTGGATCTTCCTCAATCATCCGGACTCTACTCTGGCTTTTGCAGGATTACTTTGCTGCTTCGAATTCCAGAGCGCGTGCCAATGCATCCACGAGTTGTGCGGGGCGAGCTAGTGTTAGGGCTTGCCGGGTTTCCTGGTCACGAAGTCCATCCAAAAATGCCTGGACCGCTAGTCGCTCCATTACATTTTCCGGTGTAGCTGGGTACGGAAGACGAACCAAGCGTGAAATATCTGCTTCAAATTCTTGCAACGATTCGCTTGATTTCTGGCATCGGTTCTTCAGCTGTGAGTGATATACGTGTTCAAGGTGGGCTTGGCCATAGCGAAGATCCAAGTGTTTTACCAGCTGTTCATAGTCTTCCTGTTGTTGGGCGGTGAGCGTTTGTAAAATATTTGTTGCTTCGCCACGCAATGCCAGTGTCAATGCTAAAGCTTTTTCCGCAGCATTCCATCCATTTGCTTTGGCAGCAGCTTCGAATTGTCGGTGGTAGTTTGACCAAGGAGTATTTCCGTCGAACTGAGGCGGTTTCAATGAGAGCTTTCCTGGTTCCGTACTGACCTTGAAATCTTTGATGTCTTTTAGAACTTCTTCCAAGTTGGTACTCAGATCCGGCGTTGGATTTCTGTTGGAAATTTCAGGAATGTGCACAGAATCCATTCGCTTTTCTAGCTCACTAAATTTTTCCTTCATTTCATCGTGGAGCGTTTCCTTAATTTTTTTCATTTCTTCTTCCATTTCATCTTTGATTTTCTCCATCTCTGTTTCAACAGTTCCCATTCTTTCTTCCAACCGATTCGCCATACTGCAAACTTCTTCTTTCAAGCTTCTCGAATTTTCTAGAAGCTCTTCTCTCAAATTCTCCGAGTTTTCTAAGCTTCTAAATTTTTCGAATTTTCGTGAAGCTTTTCTTCCAGGCTCTTCACATTTTCTTGAAGTTCCTCTTTCAGGCAATTCGAATTTTCTAGAAGTTCTTCTTTCAGGCTGACAGAATTTTCTTGAAGCTTTTCTTCTAGGTTTTTCGAATTCTCTTGAAGCTTTTCTTGAAGTTTCACTTCTAGGCTTTTCGAATTTTTGAGGAGTTCTTCTTTCAAGCTAACAGAATTTTCTAGAAGTTTCTCCTCCAGACTCTTTGAATTTTGAAGAAATTTATTTTCCAGACTCACCGAATTTTGTTGAAGTTCCTCCTTCAAACTATCTTCCAAGGATTTCGTGGTCTCGTCGAGTTTATTCATTATGGAACTCAAATCAATTCAGAAACTTCGAATAAGAACGTTTCGGGGTCTTCTCCTTCTTCAATCAGTCGATCTGCAAGTCTTTTCTGGAGTACGGCCTTCTTTCCAGTTGTTTCTAACTCACGCTCCTCTAACTCTTGCTTCAATTCACTAACTTTAAGGTCAACTAGGTGAACTCTTCTCGGAAAAATTTTGTCTCTTATTGTCTTTACCGAGATATCAGTCTATTATTTATTTCACACACAGTTTTCAGTTCATTGTCCCGCGACGCGCAAAACTGTCCACTTTGCACTGAAATGTTCAACGGGTCCACTAACTGTCTATCAGTTTTTCAACGCGACGAACATTTTAACAATTATTTATTTTAAACATCCCACTTCTGACACCAAATGTAGTAAAACTGCACTAACTAATTTTCCTAATTTATTTAAAACACTATTTACAACAATTATTCACTAAAACATTGACTTCAATAACTATTTCAGTTTATTTCTACTGTGGCTATCTATCACGAACTCTGGAACTGTAACTAACTCTCCATTCTGACTGTCCCGCTTATATACTCCCAAGCAGATTCCATCCACGACTCTAGATTAATCAGGAGTTTAGAACATTTCATCTAGATGGCTCTTCGAATAGTATCGAACGATCGATTTAGTCCAGCTTGTTTTCGGCGATCCGTACGCCAGCGGATATGCTGTTGTAGTTGAACGAGGGTGCATAATTAATTAGATCAGGGCCGGTCTCGGGGCCGGTCTCGAAATCGTTACAATATCATTAAAGTACGTACCATACATATAGATAGCAACATTACGTTTGGAGCATTCTACAACGACCGTCTCATACATGAGATGCATACGATATACAATTTGCTGTTGGTGTCGATCCTGGTTACGCAATTGACGAAACGCCTAACCACCTCATAGAGACGAAATAAACAATATTACGCTGCGAGTGCTGGACCAGCATTCTCAATTCGTTGATTTTCTTACTGAATGTTCAGATACAGTATCAAGTTCTGCTTGAGAAATGCAATTTTCATATTCCCAGGCCTGGTTTAAGAACATCTCAAACATTTTACATAGATAATGCAAGAATGAATATATCATTAAAATCTCCAATCTCAATTGCTTGCAATAATTTCAATCGTTTTTGTAATACACGCTATATATATATATATGCTTGCTCACTGAATGACATTCGTCGTTCTGTGTTGTCATTTTATAACTTATGATTCTGTTTTGTACTGTAATTCCTATTCGTATCCTCAAGATTTCTAATTAATTTTAGATTTTTTCCTTATTTTTTTTCATCCAAAACTTGAATGATCACACATTTTTGTATTTTTGTATTCTGATTTATATATTTTTTTATTGTTAATTGTTATAATCATTATTTTAAACATTTCCTGTTACTGGGTTCACCTGTTGGAAATAAATAAATAAATGAATGAATGAATGAATGAATGAATGAATGAGTGAGTGCGTGAGTGCGTGAGTGCGTGAGTGAGTGAGTGAGTGAGTGAGTGAGTGAGTGAGTGAGTGAGTGAGTGAGTGAGTGAGTGAGTGAGTGAGTGAGTGAGTGAGTGAGTGAGTGAGTGAGTGAGTGAGTGAGTGAGTGAGTGAGAGAGTGAGTGAGTGAGTGAGTGAGTGAGTGAGTGAGTGAGTGAGTGAGTGAGTGAGTGAGTGAGTGAGTGAGTGAGTGAGTGAGTGAGTGAGTGAGTGAGTGAGTGAGTGAATGAATGAATGAATGAATGAATGAATGAATGAATGAGCGTGCCACTTGACCCTCGGGATTCTTGAACTGTAGGAGCCATTTGAGAGCTGCATGGTCAGTTCTCAGTAGGAATCTTCGTCCATACACGTACTTGTAGAAGTGCTCAACTCCCTTGACAACAGCCAACACTTCCCGCCTGGTGACGCAGTAATTCCGCTCCGGTTTACTGAGGGTCTTGCTGAAGTAACCGATGACCTTCTCTTGTCCTTCTTGGATCTGAGACAGGACAGCTCCAAGTCCCACGTTACTGGCGTCGGTGTCCAAAATGAATTTCCCGTCCGGAAGGGGGTAGCTCAGGATTGGTGCGTTGATCAAAGCTCCTTTCAACTTCCTGAATGAATCTTGGCATTCATCTGACCACTGGAACTTTGTTTGTCCTTCCGTGAGCCTGGTCAGTGGTTTTGCGATGTTAGCAAATCCCAGCACGTATCGGCGATAGTAAGTGCACAATCCAAGAAAACTTCGAAGCTGGTGAATGTCTTTCGGAACGGGCCATTCCTTAACAGCTTTGATCTTCTGCTCATCTACTGCCACTCCTTTCCCAGAGACAACATGGCCAAGATAACGTACTTCTTTTTGAAACAGATGACATTTCTTAGGGCTCAGTTTCAGTCCGGAGCTTCTCAGTCGCTGAAATACCTCTTCCAAGTTTTCAACATGGTCCTCGAACGATCTGCCAACCACAATAATGTCGTCGAGATACACCAGACACGTCTTCCATGATAGTCCTTTCAAAACCGTCTCCATCAATCTTTCGAACGTGGCTGGAGCATTGCAGAGGCCGAATGGCATAACTGTAAACTGCCATAATCCGGAGCCGATGGTAAAAGCTGTCTTTTCTCGATCTTCCTGGGCCAGTTCTACCTGCCAGTATCCGCTCTTCAAATCTAAGGTCGAGAAAATCGTAGATCCAGCCAGCGTGTCTAGCGTGTCGTCTATCCTTGGGAGAGGGTAGCTGTCCTTTTTCGTCACGTTGTTTACTTGACGGTAATCTACGCAAAACCGTGTTGATCCATCTTTCTTCTTCACCAACACGACTGGAGAGGACCAGGGACTGTCGGATGGCTCGATGACTCCGTCTTTCTCCATGTCGCAGACTATTTTGTCAGCCTCCTCCTTTTTGGAGAGAGGAAGTCTTCTGGCTGATTGCCTGATTGGTCGGGCATTTCCAGTACCTATCTTGTGCTGAACCACCTTTGTTATACCGCCTCTGCCTTCTCCGGTATCGAAGATGTCCTGATACTTCCTGACTAGTTCTCTCAGTTTAGGCTTCTGTGCTGGCCCCATGTCCTTGGACGAGATAGCAACCAACTTCTCCAATTCTGCTGGCATGTTACTGGCTTGGCTAACAGTGCCCCGTACACTCCAAATTACAGAGGAAATTGACGAGCAGTGCCCCAAAATCGTTCCCTTCTTCAAGGTCACCGGGTAATAATTGACATTACCCTTACTGGCACAAATTTATCAGCACGCAACAAGGTTTTTCCTAGTGCAATTTCTCGTCCAATTTTCTCATCATGTAGCTTGGGCTCGAACATCACCACGTTTCCACTGCTCGCACCTCTATCCAGGCGAGCCTCCAAAATGGTTTCAGCCCTCTCCAGTACGCTTATGTCTTCAGCCAGCAGAACTCGAACCATTTCTTCATTTCTCCCATGAAGTACCAGCTCTTCTCCGTTCACACAAGGACGCCGTCTTTAAAATTCAGCTCGAATCCTCTAGAATTCATGATGTCCATTCCAATTATTATCTCGTCCTCGATATCCGCTACCAGAGCCCGGTGTTTCACTGTAGTGCTGCCCAAAAGTCAGATCAATTGGAAGTTCACCATACACAGTTGCCGGCTCTCCTGTTGCTGTGCGTAGCTTCCAATTCGACGATTAGATTCTTACCGGTGTTTTGGCAAAAATAGGTCCAAGGATTGTCCTAGTCGCACCCGAGTAAGAGATTTGAGCCGGTTCTGGGCCTCCCCCCACTACTATGACGTCATCAGTGACCTTGGGGTGACCTTCAGGGATGACCTTGGTGCATAGGTGCCTGTGTGGGTCTATGACCTTGGGATGTCCTTGAAACGATTTTTAAATTATGTAATTTTTGTCCTTGATGTACGTTTTGATGAGGTGTTCAACGTTTTTGTTTGACCTTGAGATGACATTTGGGTGACAGATTTTTTTTCATACACGGACAAGTACTTTTTCCAAGTACTTATATATTTTTTTTTACCTCCAAGACTAAAAACATTTATGTGAACACTTGCTACTATGTATGACTTTCATATTATGTACTAACACATGAAAATCTAGAGAAGGCACACGTCCACACACCACGGAGATCCAGTGAACTCTGATTCCTCTCCGATACTTACCTTGTAGTGGTGGTGGTAGTAAGCGTGTGTGACGTCATCCGACTATGAGGAGTGCATCTGAAGTAGCCCACGCTCGACGCTTATAATATATACGGACAAGTACTTTTTCCAAGTACTTATATTTTTTTTACCTCCATGACTACTATTACCTTCATGTGTATGTACACTTGTTACTGTGCATGACTTTCATGTGTACCAACACATGAAAATCTAGAGAAGGCACACGTCCGCACACCACGGAGATTTAGTCAGATATGTGAACTCTGATTTCTCTCCGCCAGTGTATCCCTTACAGTGGTGGTGGGAGGAAGTGTATGTGACATCGTCCAACTATGAGGAGCGCATCCGAACACGATCCAGTCAGAAGCAACCCAAGCTCGACGCTCTGGGATTGTTTGTGACATGATGTCTGTGATAGTATATTATACAAGTCGGTGGTGGGGGAGTGGTTCACTATCCATTATAAAAGAAGTGGATATTGTGATACAAAATCAGAAGTTATATACCTAGCAGTCGAGTAGTCAGCAAGAGTAGTTAAGTTATTTAGTGCATTCAGAGACAGGAATATCAGTGAGTGTGTTTTTCTATCGAAAATTATTTATATTTTCCTTATATATTTTCATCATGTCAGTTCCAAAGGTGGATTTACAAAAAATCAATTCTGTAATTAAACAAGAGATGGAAGTATTAGAACAAAGAGTAATATCATCTTTGCCACTAAATGAAGCTTATCCAATAAAGAATATGTCAATTTGTTCAACTCGTTTTGGTAAATCCATTTTGTTAACATTACTCGATGTGAGCAATAACACATTGTTCAAAACATGGCTACCAAAACGTGTTTCAGAGCAATTTAGTGACGACGATGTTACTTGCATCAATTCATCTGATGGTAAATATACCGTAGCATATTTGGGTCAGACTCAACAAAGCTTTGCTGGTATGAAAACACGATCGTTGGTTAAATTCGATCTCATTGAGTAATAGTTAATTTTCACATATCATAGGCTAAGTCGAATTATATTATAGGTGTTAATTGTAAGGAAAATATAAAAAGATTTCATACATTGTTAAACACACTCTTTGGCGGTTGGCATCATCGAAAGTATATGTGAGTTTTATTTATGAATTCTATTATAGCATACTTATTTCAATATATTTTCTTTGATTTCAGTTTCATTTTCGAGAAAGATGTGGATGCTGTATGCTAGCCAAAACTGGACCGAAGCTGTAGACATCACTTCAGCTGTTGAACGATTGACTTCTGAATTGGATGCTTTGAGTGATGATGCTCACCATGCCACCAACTATGACCTGAGCGTGTGTTATGATGAAGAGCAGATCCAGTTATGTTCGCGTGACGCTGAGAACTATCAGAAAGGTGTGGATCTTTGTGAGAAATATACAGATGGTTCTTTGGATCTAGATCAACTCTGCGATGCAATGGTTGAATGTGAGCTGAGGAGATTTCTCTACCGTCTCTTGCCATACCTACCTAATGGAATCATCCAAAAGTACCAACTGAATAACGATGGTAATGAAATCGAAAATGGTCAAGAAAATCATGACGATGAAGAAGAAGTTATATTAGATTGTTTGTATATACCTAAGACTAATTGAATTGTAAGCTAGTGATATCTGAATAAAAAAACATAAAATAGTGCATACATGTTTTATTTACCTATTCCTCTTTTACAAGAATAAAGAAAGAAAAAAATCAATACAAAATAATGAAAAATGTGTGTGTCTTCAATATCTGCTGTGAACTGATCCGTCCAATGCATTGTATGTCAAAAATGTATCATGTAGAATGAGTGCATATACTTTGGTGTTGGCTGGGAAGTTGACTTTCCTAGTTTCAAACTCGAGCTTAATATCAATAGTTGATGATTTTGTGGCATTCGGCTGATGTGAACAATCGATGATGAATAGTGGATTTTGTCGAAATTCCCCAATGTCCATGAGAGGTTCACTCATATCTTTATCATAATAACTACGTTGAAAGTTCTCATAGGCATAATATGCTGAAGTATCAAGTTTCTTATCGAAATCCAAATTCCAACGTTCATATGGGTATACTTCAGAGTTCAAGTACACACGAATGTTATTGATATCAGCAGTTGTGAATTTGGTGATGTCCTTTGCCCTGTCTTCAGACGTGGTAGTGCTTTGGAATCAAATGATGATATAACGAGGTGTTTCAAGGGCATTGGTTGTCTTGATAGCCCATATGTCTGAAGATGTGCCACGTAGTGATGGAAGTTCATAGAGATCCCACATGCGATAAGCCAACTTGATTTTAGCATTCAGACCACTTTTGTTGATTCTATTCAAAAGTTTTAGCTTGTGCTTATCTTCTGGCACTATGTGTCTTATTTTCCACTCAATTTTATTAATTTCCAAATCAGCATCAACCTCACCAATATATGAGTTCTTGAAAGATCGAGCGATTATTAAGATCATTTCTTGTTTGGCATTCAAGATACTTTTGTTGTAATCTTCAGCGAAACCCATCAAATACTTTAGTGGTAATTTGCCACTGAATACATGACTGGTTGTATCCAAGATATCCTGTTTAGTTTCCGAAAGTCCCCATCCAGTGGTTAATAATGTATTAGCATGTGTTTTTCCAAATGAAATCATAGTCTTCATTGTAGATGTTATCCCCGGCTTCCTGACGACAGCAACTTGTTCACCACCCATTTCGTAGCGAATTTCATCAAAAAGGAAAGCGATAGCATTGTTCGAGAGATAACATGATTTCGTTTCATCTTTAGGTGTGAATTTACCCTCTATATAAATGAAACTCTCAGCAATATCGAGTATAACATCTTGATTATTGATTGCAATTCGAATTTCATCTGAATTTCTGAATAATGGTGATCCATATGGTTTGTATGTGTGCTCATGTAAACTTGTGAGGGAATGATCGAGCATCGGCTCATCGAATATATTCAATTTTTCACTATTTGTTTCGAGCACCATTGTTCCTTATTTTCAGTCCAATTGATTTCAAAAATTTGAGATCTCTCACTGACAGAGCGTGGTGTGCTAACTGTTTAGCGTACACTTTTGGAATGAGCCTTTTTCTAGCCGAGCCTTCCTTTTTAGCTGTTTGTGGAAAGTTTTCAAATCCTCGTCGATTCTGTCTATTATAACAAAAACCCATGATAGTTATGAGATTTTTTTCAATTCCAAAATTATGACAATCTCTTCTGCACTTCCAAAATCAATGAGATTATTTTTATGATCCAAAATACGCACTGTGATGTTGTGAATCAACTGACGACCTTCTGGACTAATGGGCATATATATAATCTTGTGTGGTTCTTTTGTGAGATTGAATCCAGGCTCCACATCGATATCGAATGAAAAAATAATGTGGGATTCGTCATTATTTATGTATGAACCAGATATAATGTTGCAATCTAAGCGGATGAGTCTTACAGTTGTTATGTTTATCGGTTGTGAGGATTCATGTATCTGATTCGGTTGGAATTTATCAAAATTGAAACCCATCATCTTTGCTATGGAATTCGGATGAGTTAGATCAATTTCATATTTTGATCGCATCTCACATTTGAAAGTATTATTATTGGCATGTAGGTAGAATATATCATCTGCATCGGTATCGTTTTGTTTTCTACCATGAAACAATCTGAACATGATATGTTTCTGAATAACTGCATTGATTTCTTCTATTTCATAGGCACCACATGGTATTTCAATTGTGTATTTCTGAAATATTGGTGAATTAACATCACTGATTCTGAAACTGATCACATTGTTTTTTTCAGTTATATTATTGACTGTGTTGCATCCATAGAATCCTAAAAGTCCCAATCCATAACGACTGTTTCTGTCCAATTCAATGGGTGGGAAAAAGTCTGCACTCAAGACACTCGTCCCGACAGCTTGTAGTTCGAACTTCCGTGACATGACTGACAAATTTTATGAATAACACTTCAATTTATTGTTGTCTACAACACACTCGAGACAACTTACGCCTTTTCGAAGATGGTTCATCAATATCCATTTCATTTTTATTAGCACCAATATTCATATCATTTATATTGCAGTAACAACAGAATATTTTCCGTGGTGGAGGACCATCATTCACATCAGAATCTGGAATGCTATTGCCGTCAAGATTGTGGTGGTCAGTACAATATCTATATTTCATTATGTCGACATCATCTTGTAGACTTTTAGGTAACTTTTCCCAAACATAAGAAATCTCATGTGCAGCACATGCGAGTATTACTTCCTTCGGCATATTTGCAAGCATCACTCGATCCATTCTTGTCAGGGTGCGATATTTTGAATACATCTTAAGTGAAAATCTTGTAATTAGGACCCACCGGTCCTGTTTGTATTTCTTGTTCAATAAATAAATAAATAAATAAATAAATAAAAAATCCCATCCCCTCAATAGCCTCTCGAGTCATTGCTGGAGTTGTATCCATTTTGTAATAATTCATAGAGAAACTTCAAGCAGAAGTGACCGCAAAAAAAACTGTGTTGAACTTCTGCTGGCGATCATAGTTATATAGAATTTTCACTTTCGAACATTTCTGAAAGTATTGAATCAACTCTTTTGGTGGGGGTAGATCTCCAAAACTATCAAAGTATGCAATGTCTTGCCCACAGTTGCTGTATGCCACCCAATGTGTTCCCGATCCTCTTATGCCATTTAAATTGACAATGGCGGTCTCGTGGTGTCGTGGACCTCTAGTGGGTAATGTATCACGCATGAAAATACCACGAAAGTATGGAATTTTCATTTTCTTGGCATAATAATTGAGATCGATGTCGGTGAGAGGTCGTCGAGGTAGGGAATCAACTAGTTTTTTGGATTGTATGGTTTCAAGTAGAGTCCGAGTCTTTTACGGTATGGTTTAAGGTATACACCACTACCACTTTTACCCAATGCCACACTTTCCATTTTCTTATTATGGCGATTCGCTTCGATTAGGGCGGTTCTGCTTGCTTTTGCTGAATTCACAGCTCTGGTGATGCCTGCAACAGCACCCGCTAAACTTCCGAGCGCGGACAATCCAGCAAAAATCGGTATCAGTGGTAGAATCCCTCCGACCTTAGGAATTGGAATTATGCGGGGTGTGCGGATTGTTTACGTGCCGCATGTAATGCCACTACGGTAGCTTTCTTCAAATTATTCGTTACAAATTGCTCACCCCCAGCTTTTTTCAGTATATTCCGCACTTTATGAACCACCCCAGAACCAAAGGCGATTTTTCTGAGATTATTTTTCTTTTTCTTCGGTTGATTTTTCTTCTTTTTCTTTATAGTAGTACTACAACCCATACCGAAACGTCTCTTTGATTTCATAATATTGGTAACGAGTAGGGCAGCTGCTCTTTCCTTAATACCAGCGTCCTTCGATTTAACCCTATTCCAAGCTGCGTATTCGAGTTCTTTGTCTGCTCTATGTCTCGCTGTGAGATCAGTTAGATGATTCAAATATTGAATATCGTGTTGTTTGCATGCAATATCCAATTTATTGATTCCGGGATCTTTGCGGGCTAAACGTTTTTCCAATTTTGTACCGGGTCCACAGTACTGATATCCTCCGGGTAAATGTAATTCGAACGGAAGTTTGTTTATCAAATTATTAACAAATCCACGTCCGCTCTTTCTGGATACACCACGAACACATCCGTATCGTTTGATGGTACTCATTTAAATGAAAGCTTCACGACATATCATCGCTTACATAGTCTCCAACCACGGTACGATGCGCATTGTAAAGCAGAAAGAAAAGTTTGCTGTAGATAATCTAGATGAAAAATTCGGTTGTGGATTGAATGGGCAGAATGTGTTGCGGCATGGTCCGCTACTTCCATCATCTGTTCGAGGACTCATTATTGGACCATCGAATTGTGGAAAGACGAATGCCATGATCTCTCTTCTGACACATCCACAAGGACTACGATTCACAAACGTTTATCTCTATTCGAAATCACTCAATCAGCCCAAATATCAATTCCTACGAAATGTATTGGAACCCATAAAGGGTTTGGGATTTTATACGTTCAGTAATAATGCAGAAATAGTGGAACCGTCCGATGCCAAACCAAATTCTATTTTCATTTTCGATGATGTAATATGTGAAAAACAGGACATTATAAGATCATACTTCTGTATGGGACGTCATAAAGATGTTGACTGTTTTTATCTTGCTCAAACATATTCACGAGTGCCCAAACAGTTAGTGCGAGACAATACAAACTTTATTGTAATGTTCAAGCAAGATGAAACGAATCTACATCATATTTATTCTGATCACGTGTCACCCGATGTAACATTCAAACAATTCCAATTGATGTGTGTTAAATGTTGGGAGGATCAATATGGATTTCTGGTCATTGATAAGGATAGAAAAATGCATGAAGGTAGATATCGCATGGGGTTCGATAGTTTTATATATCCATGACACTGTAATCCACATTCAATCGATCGTTGAATTGCATAGAGGTTACTTCAGTGTATTCTCTTGACAAAAACAAAATGAAGACAAAAAATGATTCAGTAGCTGAAAATAAAAACAATGAATTGAATTTGAAACGTCAACTGGTTGAGACAACAGAAGCTGTACGGCAGAAATTCAATTCTATCAAGAGTGGACTTATTGAAAATCGAATGGCGATTGAAAAACTCTATGATCCCATAATGAAGCCATTAAAGGTTCTATCTTCAGCTGCTACCATCAAATCACCAAAGTCAACGTTTCCAATGAAGCAAGGTAATATTCAGTCTACTCCAACAAAAGTTACGAGTACCCCAATAGGGAAGGATCCATCCTCATATAATAGTGAAATATCATCTGCTGACAGTGAGACAGGTACTATCAAAGAATTCGGAGAAAATGAAATGTCCATATTCGAAACACCGTCATCATCTCGAATAGGTGATTCTGATTTCTCTGATTTTGAAGATAATATTGGAGATGTTTTGAAAAGACATTTGGAAAATGTTAAAACAAAGAATGTTGCATATGATACAATATATGGTATACGTTTAGATCCTACTACACAAAAACTGAAAATGGGTAGTCTCAATGTACGTTTCAGTGATGGGAATATTATATTTTGGAATGACAATAAAACAAAAAATCATGAATTCCCAGGTAGTCCGGAGTTATACGACATGATTTTTTTGAAAAATCCACCTGAAGTCAATTTCAATGATGAAATTCGTCATATATATGCTAAAATATTGAGACTAACGAATGCACCATACAAACAACATCAACTAAGACATGGTTTCAAACGTACGAATTCTAAAAAAATTTCGTGAAGTTATCAAACCAGTACTGAACTTATCACATCATCTGTCGACAAGGAGTAGAACAAAAAAAGGTAAAGGGTTCAATCGGATGCAAAAAAAGTATTATACCAAACCTGCGAATTATGTGTACTGGAATTCACCTGACGAGTTAATCGATCGTTTACGACTGTTGATATCCTCGAAATCGGCTGGACATACTGGACACGACAATGAAATAATTTCAATAATTGAAGAATTACGTGAAGAAGGTATAATATATTGAAACGTTCAAGAAAATGGTCACTTTGTCCTCATTATATGATGCAGTAACATTGTTGAATTATGTGTACGGAGACGAAGTAGAACAGTTATAGTGAGAGGATGGATAATGAAATAAGTGATCTTAAACGACAAGTTGTAAATGAATTACATACACCGGCGAGACGTAATTTCGCCAGAAGAACCACCACCCTCAAAGGTTTTGCAGATCTATGGCAGATTGATCTTGCCGAATTACAACCCTATGCTAAACATAATAAAGGATATAGATATGTTCTTGTTGTAATTGATTGTTACTCAAAATATCTTTGGACAAAACCGATTAAAAATAAAACAGGTGGTGCTGTAACGGATGCAATGGAAGATGTGCTGAAAGAAGCCGACTATTCTCCGAAACATCTACAAAGCGATCAAGGAAAAGAATTTTTCAACAAAACTTTCTCATCTCTAATGGGCAAATATAATATCAATCATTATTCAACATTCAGCACTATGAAGGCGGCCATAGCAGAAAGGGTAATTCGAACAATAAAGACGTGGCTATATAGAGAATTTTCAGCGATGGGACACAACAAGTGATTAGATGTTCTTCCTATGATAACAAGAAAATATAACCATAAAGTGCATCGTACAACTGGTATTGAACCAATTAATGTTACGCCAACAACAAAACTAAAATTTAAAAGTGCCAAAGTCATCCGTGGAAATCAAAGTCTTTCCAAATTCCGAATGAATGACATTGTACGTATAAGCAAGTACAAAAATATCTTTGAAAAGGGGTACACTGCCAATTTTACAACTGAACTATTCAAAATCATTAAAATTAATAGGACATATCCCACAACGTATATTCTTGAAGATATGAATGGTCAACCGATTAAAGGTGGTTTTTATGAAGAAGAGTTATTAAAAACGAAAAATCCTGACATTTATCTAGTTGAAAAGGTGATGAAGAAGAAAAATAATAAACTGTATGTGAAGTGGTTAGGCCTTCCGAGTGAACACAATTCATGGATTGATAAACGTGACATGGTTTAATGTATGTATTAACTTAAATGTTTCGTAAAATAAACTATTAAAAGCAATTTTATTTTATTTCGAGTAGACTCTGTTGAAGTGAATTGAAAAAAAAAAAATTTGTAGCGGTAAACGTTGCCCCAGCCAATCGCAACGTTCTGTGTATGCCAAACCAAATTAACTGCATACCCCATTCCCGCTCAGATATTTTCAACTCACAACATTGATAACATTTCATAATCCTCAGAGCTAATCAATATCAGATTGAAATGCGTGATCAAACTCTTTTCGCCACTTATCACGTACAGATGCTGCCGTATCAAAAAGTTTTGTTGACTCCTGAAGCTCCATCTCTGCTTGCATTTTCAAACAATGGGCGGACTGATTTTTGTGTGTGTTTTCGAATCGGAGTTTATCTGCATCTTCACACATTTTGATCAGTTCAGCCTTTGTCAATGCAATCTTTGCATCGAGCTCCTAAAGAGCCACCTCGTCCAAGCTGCCACTTCGAACATCATCATCGCATTTGACGATGGTGGCTTTCGCTTTTATAATGCGGCATTTCGCTTTCTTCAGCATGTCCCCACAGCGCTGCAGTGGACCGAAAGAATGAAGCGAAACATCTTCCAAATCGCCCATCACATTCAAGAAAGTGTCATCTACCTTCTTCTTACGAGGTTTCCGTACACCCTTCGTTGTTTTCTTAGGGTTAGAAGCAGTAGATGTACCTTTCCTCTTAGATGGTTTTGGTTTCGTATCCACACTAAGAGGAGAGAGAAGTGGAGGGCATATGGGTAGTGACAGTTGTGAAAGGGTTGGATCAACACTTTCTGAAGGTTCCGGTATATCTACCGTCTTCAGATAATCAAGAATGTTATAGTCATCGGTGAATATTTTCAAAACCAAACTCATCATTTGTTGTTGGAATACGTGACATTGCACCTTCTTCAACAGAAACATTTGGTAGGGAAGTCATGATTATTTAGCTCGGAGGGAATGTGTGATACCAATGGGATGTGGATAGAAATGGTGCTGATGTTGATGCGACTTCACGTTTTATACGAACAAGCCGACTGGTACATGCGCACATGAATATGACAACAATCTGCCGTAAGAGGAGAAGGGGTAGATATCCCTTCCAGGAGTTGACTCCACAAATTTCATAGTAATAAGAAGTGTTGAGAAGAGACAGTGTTCTTCCAACCGATGTCTTCTCCAGATGTGTATGTAGTTCCATGTCACCGACATAAACTTTGCCCAATTGACAATAAATATTGAAATCATTTTGTAATATAATGCGAAGGTGTGATTTAGAACAAAATGATCCAAGTGAGTCATAGTTCTAATTCACACCTTCGTATTGCATATATTCATAGTGAAAATTATCCACTGTAGATATAATTCCCAATGGAAGTATGTATTTTTTTTGTAGCCCTGAAAAGGGCTGTTTTGCTCCAAAGAGCCAAGGGGGTTTGGGTGAAGACTGATTAGCTTGAGTCTTCACCAACATTCCTAGCATAGAATGCCCTAGCCCGCTCCTTCGTGTCCGCCCACACGCGATTAAATTCTGTAGCATCTCCGATAAAACTGTCATCATCGGACCCATGCTCTCCTGTTGAGTGCCGCGGAGGCACTGTGGTATGTGGGATCTCCTGTGCTGTTGTTGAAGACATGTTGAGTTGCTGAATGATACTTTGAGTAGGTTGTCATCGTATTTATAAGGATCGGAGTGGGGATGTGTAACATAGCTTAGTGGTAGTGGTCATTAGGCGCTTGCGCAGGTTCTATAAGAATTTTGGAGGATTTTGTGTTGCCTTCTATCATCTGCACCCGGCCTCCGGCTACCGGAAAATTTAAAAGTAGAAAATTGTAAAGTTATAATTCTACAGCCTTCGGCCTTAAAATAGAAAAAAAAAATTCGACCCGCGAATTAAACTGCAGATTAATCCGCGGTCGCGAATCAACATCGCGGCTGCGGAAAATTTAAAAGTAGAAAATTGTAAAGTTATAATTCTACAGCTTTCGGCCTCAAAATAGAATTTTTTTTTTCGACCCGCGAATTAAATCGCGGTCACGAATCAAACCCGCGAACGCAACCGCGGTCCAATTCGCGGCCGTGGATTAATCCGCGGTTTAATTCGCGGGTCGAAAACCCAATGTTCTAGCACCCTATTATCATTTTTTTTTCTGCACTGATGAACATTTTTCTTTTTTTTTCTACTCAATTAAATCTGACAACCTAACCTACATCCGAATATCTTCCTCCAGTTAAGTGCGCATGCGCGTGTGTACTCTTTTTTTAGCCCTAAAAGGGCTGTTTTGCTTCGAAGAGCCAGGGTATGTCGATCCACACATGTTTATGTGAGACGACGAAAGATCACTAAACATCTACAACTCTTCAAGTTATAGAAACTTTGTACATTTTCACCATTAAGTGGTGCAAATGCACATGTTTGTGTTTTTTGTGTGGCCCTGAAAAGGGCCGATGGGGTGCTCCGGAGAGCTGGGTGTCATCCCGCATAGTTATGCGGGACGACCACGGAAGGGAACTCAGATGACATAGATGACATCGTCATCGTCATCATCCGATGATACCACGATGATGGTGTCATCGTCGGAGTCATCGTCCTCCAGGTGATGCACCTCCGGGTGGTCATCCATGTCGACATCCTCGATGCCGATGAATTCGACATCCTCGACCACTGCATCATCTTCTAGGTGGTCATCCTCGACCATATCATCCTCGGAGATGTCAGACTCATCTGACCATTCCTCCTGGTGCTCCTCCATTTCATCACCATATTCTGATGATGATGATGTTGACGGGGACGGGAAATTCCACGTATCTCAGGAGTCGCTGATCTCGGCCACCTGAATTGGCCCTCTGGGAACTCTATCATCATTCCTATCATGATAGAGAGCCCCTTGGAATATTTGGTGTACCTGGACTGGGTACAACGACGGTGGCATCTGCCGAATTATCTCGGCATCGTCTTCAAATCTTTCGCAACGTCTCGGAGCTGTGGTGGAGTCTGGGAGAGGCATCTTAGAAGACTGATACTATAATCTGAGTTTACATTGAATTTATACTAACTCATGAGATAGAAATGGTGGGAGAGAAGGGTAGGGGTTGTATGAGGTGGTGGGAGAGAAGGTGGAGGTTATAGATGGTGGTAGTGGTAGAAATACTCAACATACTTATTGAATAATACAATTGAGATGATTTCCTGAATAATGTTTCAGAGTTGGAATTATATAGGTACTTATTGAATAACACAAGTATCAGAAATTACAATTAAGATTATTAAGATTAAGTGAAGAGCAATGCCCCAAACATCGCATTGCCCAGTGTGTACCAAACCAATAAATTTAAAGTACACTCCATTTTTTTCACTTCATCTTTTTTTTATTATTAATATCTACTTATATTTACAACTTACAATTAAATTAATTTTTAAAACACACTTACAAATAACTAAACCTATATAAAATACCTAATTATCTACTTATTTTATAAACGTCGGAGGGCTGCCAACATACTCTCCGTCACATGCGTTCTGGCAGTTTCCAACCTGGTGACCCTTTCGGCCTCCAGGATGGCTTCCTGCCGATCTCGCACCATCAGGTCGGCCAGCTGGCGGGTAATTTCTGCCCGCGCTAGTCGACTCCGCTGGCAGTCGCGCTTGGCCTCTAACGTTAGGGCTGCTGCTACCATGAGGAAGTTGGCCGCTGGTGTTGATGGATCCATTGCTATACATTGAAAAAATAATTAAACAAATGCATGAATATAAGATTGTGTACTTACCGATGAAAATTGGATTCTGGAGACTGGAGACTGGAAACTGCTGCTGGTGCTGGAGATGTTGACTTTGAGAACTCGAAGTCAACTGAAGAATATTCAGAGGGAACTCTCCTTTTAAACAATTGCCCCACCTTCCACTCTACCTCTCATGCGCAATGGTTGAATTGCGCATGACACACCCCTCTCATGATCCCACCCAAATTAAATCCCGCCCTCCGTCATAACCCCGCCCTCCGTCGAAACCCTTCCCTCCGTCATAACCCCGTCCCTATTCCAACTCCAAGTATTACAAAAGATACATGTCCTTAGTGGAGTCAGTTAAAACAAAGGAGTTTGGCATGCATAACAATGGTGGGTTGGAGTATCAGCATACTCGACAGTTACATGTGAATGGTGATTATCATACAATCCACCATTGTCATTCATAACACAGTACCGTACATAACACATCCGGCAGACGAAGAATTGGCCTTCATCACCAGCATCAATTGCAACGAAGGCCAATGTGCAACAATACAAATTGGTTGCAAAATTGTTCAACGTCTCCGACATGTTGATTGGTATGGTACGACGTATGATGGAGTCGAATTCGCTGACAGAATCCGCCTCAATCCCTTCATCGACGTCATCTTCTGCCCTCGTCGACGGCCTCATCTTCAGCGGCATCCATCTCCACCGGGTCCTCCGCCTCCACTAGCTCCACCTGGTCCTCGAACACCAGCTGATCCACCATTTCCTCCAGCTCATGAACCGCTGGTCCATCCACAACTTCCACCTCTAGGTCGTCGTCCCAGTACTCCTCGAAGTCGTTAATGTCCATGTGGGACAGGCTGGCTAGGACTTCCATATAACTATCCATCACAATACAATAGAATATTCGAACTATGAATTTCGAATGAAGTATTCAGTGACCAGTTCTTCTTTTATATGTTTCATTCAGAGTATGGGGGTTACCACCACCACAATTCTTCTGCATAAGAGTAGAGAGCGTTCGAGTCTCCCAAGCAGTATTAGCGAGAACATCATTGTACGTGAATGTGTAAGTAGCATGATAGTATTGAAATAAAAATAACTTTAGTTTGACCAAATTTATTCTATATATTTTTATGATAATACAAATTCATTTTTCAAACAGCTGGGTGTGGATCACTGCCTGGAGCACAAAGTTTTGGTCTGTGTGAGCCAAATATCAGGATGTTTCTTCTCCAATTCGAATAACCTCTCATGTTTCTTCTCCAATACAACTAACCTCTTCTCCATATCGTCATATTTTTGCGTCATTGTAGATGTTATATCCAATGCATTATCCGAATCCTTTTTCAGAATATCGCATTTGTGATTGAGTTCACTTGTCAACTCTGTAATGTTTCGTGTCATTGTAGCAGTAGCATCCCATACTTTGATATCCACATCACTTTTTAGATTACTGTACTTGCGATCCAGTTCATCTGTCACCTCCTCTATTTTTTCGTTAAAAGCTTGACGGGCATCAGGTACAATTTGAGCCGTTGTGGCAAGTATGGCAGCCTGCAAGGCTTTGAGGACAAGTGCCTTCGACTCATTGATTTGTTCATTGAGATATAACTGAGTTACACAATCTCTCTCATCTATCGGTTCACCAGCATTTTTCAGTCTTTTACCTTGCATATCATATTGGTCATCAGGTGAAAGCTTGAATCCTATACCTTGAGGACCCTGAGAACCTTGAAGAACTCGAACTTTAACAGTACCCCATTTTCGTCTACGACCAAATTTATCAATAGCTTTGGACATCTTTCTCCCACCTCGATATCATTCATACTGATTATTTCAAAACAACCATTTCTATATATCTCTGAGTAGGTATTTTATTCACTTAAATGAAACAATGGGAAATCAGAATAACGTGTTTATTTAAAAATATATATATTTGGTAACAGGAAAACAAGACATTTACTAAAATTGACTAGTATAATTCGACTTTTATCTATTGAGCTTAATCACATCTAGAATACAAATAAATAATTATGGCGGTGGTGGTGAATTTTCCATTTAGAATGATATTTCATTTGTTCAATTCAGCTGTTAATAAATGAAGTAATTGATCTAACGGACTTTCTTGAGAAAAAGATTGAATAATATTGGAAACCCAACGAATATTCTCTTCTGGATCATTCTGGTAGAATTCTATATCGCTACGACCCCAAGGAAGAGTTTGTGTCGTATTGGGAATGATGAACCGTTTATCATCATGGTATGACAATGCAACTTTGTTTTTCAATTCAGTATACATGTCATGTAATATGCTTCTAAACGAGTTCATCTTCCTGAATATTAAACCACCCTGTTCGACAATTTTCTTATAATCTTCACATGTTAATTCATTCTTTATAACGGATCTTTTGACTCCTTTTGCTTTCTTAAATTCACTACCCACAGACTGAACATAATATGCTTTGGCACCGGTACCATAAAAGCTAATTATGGGATCATTCGGAAATTCGTCTTTGAAATTACCCAGAATTGATTTTGTAATAGGAATATTGAATTGATTTCCTACTTTGTAATTGGAAGTATCAAATTCACCTATATTGTTGATAATGAAATCATAAAAATTATCGGTATTTACTTTCAAAATTAAAGAATCCGTGTCAGTGTAGAGTAAGGTGGCATTTTCTGCGTAATGACGTTTAATACAACCATAGAAAAAGTTGTACATGACTGTTTTGGATAATTCTAGAATACAAAATCCCAAATATAGTGGTTTATCGTATAATACATTAACTTTTCCCAATTGAATTGCAACAAAATTTTCGGAAAATATTGAACAGCTTTTGTAATTTGGACGTGAAATTAGGGCACTAGCACCCATTTTCCTCTTGATACTTTCCCAATGCGTAACCAGTCTAACATCAATTCTGTTATCAACGTTTTCCATTGTTTTCCCATAAACTGCATTGTTCATGAGTTTATAGAAATCTTTTTCAGCTTTGTTGTTAGATCGATTTCGCATTTCAGTATTCAAATCTATATAAGGTTTCATCCAACATGACTGCTTGAATCTCAACACTCTATGTGTGTTCATAACAATAAGACCATTGGCCACAGCCTGCTGTAAATTTCTATAATGTATAATATATTTTCTTTTGTCATTTAAATTTGGAATTAATTTAGGAATTTTTGATTTGGAATGTGGAGGTATTAAACAACGAGAAAAGGGAGATCAGCATGTTTGTCATGTAATTCTTGGGGATAATGAATATCTACTTCAAGAACATAACCATATGGACTATCAGATGCTACACCCATTACGTCCAAATTGATAATTTCATTGGGAGTTAGCCAAGCAAAATCGTTGGTGGGTAATGGTTGTGACATAATGTGACCATATATGTTAGTGGCATCTAAATATGATATGAACGATGAAGGTTCATCGGGGTTATAATCGGGTAAAAATTTATTATTAGCAATATGCTTCCTTTCACTACACTGACTTATTCCGCCACGTATTTCTTTCTTGAAAAAATGAATCATGTCAATGTCAGTCAATAATTCCAATTCTATATTTGTATACTTTAGCATTGCATCCCATGATAATCCGGGTGCTGTATAATACTGCGCCGGATCTAATTTATATTTATCTAAACATATCTTTCTAAAGTTTTCAAATATGTCACATAATAGAAGCACATCGGACTTCAAATATAAATCCGAGTATTCTCCTAAACTCTGACACTCGAATAAATGCCAAACAAGTTTTGCTCTCATATAATCCTTATCTGATATATGCTCTTCGTTAAGATTGTCATAAAATTGATTTTTAGTGGGAATAGTTGGATAATTCAACTTGTCAATATGGTCAACAAAGTTATATGGAAAAACACCTTTCATTCTCATCAAATTGAATTTGTCAATTTGTGGAAAATGTTTATGCATCTCAATACACTGATCGGATGTTAAGTTAGCACCTAAGTTCTGCAAAGAATCCGACATGAATTTGAAACTGTCTATAAATCTCATTTTCAAAAAATTCTTTTTCTCTTTTCCATCTTTGTCAGTGTATGTGTGAGTGAATAGATGCTTGGTGAACGATATATATTTTTCCTTAGTTTGTGGGATAACATCCACTTTGTCTTTGTTTCTATACAGTTCTTTTATGAACAAATGACAATTATACCCACTAAGATTATGGAAAATTATCGGAACAAAATTTGGTAATTTGAAATTTAAGTTACATACAGAATGAGCGGCAGGTGATCTTTTCTTTCCATTGAGGTGGCAATGGTCTCTCACTTTCACATCACCACCCGTGAATGGTTTATCACATATTCCACAAAATTGTGCAGAAGAAAACTCTTCTTCTTCCGCGGGGGTTTGTGCAACCATAGGAATTGGATATCTCAGATGATTGTGATAACTATTTCTCAAATCATTTTCAATCTTTGTGACAAATTTCTCGGCTGCATCCTCACCCCTATATGTAACAAATTTTGATAATTTGTCATTATATGAACATTTTATCGAATAAGCAAATGAATAAGGTTCATGTTTGTATGTTTTATTCGAGTATGAGTGTTTAGGGTTGGGTTGACTAGTTTGAATGAGTTTGAGAACTGATTCAAAATCAGCATAAACTACAAATGGTACCTTCATTTGTCTCTCAAAATTTTCAAACATAAGTGAATTCCCCGGTATCATTTTACCATATTTATTAATTCTGAAATTGACTGATGGTGTTGTAGTACTCAAATGATTACAGTCATGCAACTGATGACGTAACAGTAATCGCTTGTGAGAGAAATACAATAAACATCCATCACAAAAATATTTTTTATGCTCATGCGCAGATAGTTGACTTGAAACTAATCTAGAAAGGTCTTTAATCCAACAATAATGACTATTGCCAGAATCATCAGTTATAAGTAGCAAATTAACATGTCTTCTTAGTCTTCTCTGTGAGTAACGCAACGGACCAACCACTTCATATTTCATTTTACCCTTATCAAGTTTCGACTCTAATCCATATACATTAATCGAAATATCATTCATGTCCTCAAACTTTCTTATAGCTTGAAGTTTAACTGGAAAATCCATACCTGTTACATTCAAAATATTGGAATAGTGGGGGTATGAGGAAACTTCTGACACTCTACCATTCGCAGGAAACAAAGCAGATGTGATGGCCCATGCAAAACAGTGTTGATCCTCATTGCGAATATTCACAACGCCTTTTCTTGTCTCAATGAACTCGGGCAGCTTCACATATGAACATCCGCTGAGTGGACTGTACTTGTTGATGTTCACTTCGAGGAACATAACTTTTTCACAGCTCCATCCTGAAACATAAAAATAATTCAATATTCGTGTAAATAGAATTTAAACTTTAAACATACCTGAATCACGTTCTTCAAATTCCGTAGTCTGAGCAATGATGGCATCACGGAATCCATCAAATAATGCATCCAAATCCGTAGACTGGTCCACAATTTTATTTTGTGAGTTGAATGACTTGGTATCAATCAAATCCCGTGTTTGGACAATGTAGCTGCCAAATACCTCCATATTCACTTTGAATATCTTGTGAACCTTTATTGCCTCTTCAAGTAATCCAATAACTTTCTCCCTGATCTCATTGAAGAACGACATATAGTCAGTGTACACATTCGGACTTTCCACTCGATAGCTTACAATTCTACACTTGAAAGCATTTCTTATAATTTGTATGCCATCACTAACTTGGACACATGCATTATTCTTGTGCTGGAGAGTTCTTTTATGAGAACTAACTTGGGATGCAGGGATTGTCACATTACAACAATTGCATGTGTACATTGGTGTCGATGCAGCCGCATCTAACTTAATCCTTTTCACAGAAGGCCCACCTTGGCAACTCTGAAGTTGATGACGACGGAGATTATCACTACGAGTAAACGATTTACCACAGTCACAGGAATACATTTTCTCGATGTGTTCTCAGCACAAAACTCTATGAGATACTGATTTAACAATCATTCCCACCTCCTTTAAATATAATTTCAATGAGTGGGGAAGAGGATGAACAAATTCTATCCGCTTCGACTACTCATGCAACTTCACAGAGCCCCCACCATGCACACTTCTTATCCAACTCGCTATCGATACATACAAGATGAAGAGTGAACAGTAGTCGCTACATAACTGCATCGTGTGGATGTGTGACGTCAGCGGACCATTCCCACTATAGCGAGAGTCGAGCGAGGGTTGCTTCTGATACGTATGACTGGATCGTATTCGGATGCGCTCCTCACAGTTGGATGACGCACGCTTCCTCCCACCACCACTGTAAGGTATACACTGGCGGAGATAAATCAGAGTTCACATATCTGACTGGATCTCCGTGGTGTGCGAACGTGTGCCTTCTCTAGATTTTCATGTGTTGGTACACATGAAAGTCATGCACAGTAACAAGTGTACATACACATGAAGGTAATAGTAGTCATGGAGGTAAAAAAAAATATAAGTACTTGGAAAAAGTACTTGTCCGTATATATTATAAGCGTCGAGCGTGGGCTACTTCAGATGCACTCCTCATAGTCGGATGACGTCACACACGCTTACTACCACCACCACTACAAGGTAAGTATCGGAGAGGAATCAGAGTTCACATATCTGACTGGATCTCCGTGGTGTGTGGACGTGTGCCTTCTCTAGATTTTCAAATGTTAGTACATAATATGAAAGTCATACATAGTAGCAAGTGTTCACATAAATGTTTTTAGTCTTGGAGGTAAAAAAAAATATATAAGTACTTGGAAAAAGTACTTGTCCGTGTATGAAAAAAAATCTCTGTCACCCAAATGTCATCTCAAGGTCAAACAAAAACCTTGAACACCTCATCAAAACCTACATCAAGGTCAAAAATTACAGAATTTAAAAATCGTTTCAAGGACATCCCAAGGTCATAAACCCACACAGGCACCTATGCACCAAGGTCATCCCTGAAGGTCACCCCAAGGTCACTGATGACGTCATAGTAGTGGGGGGAGGCCCAGAACCGGCTCAAATCTCTTACTCACCCGTATCAAGGAGCATGGTGCGAGGCTCGTTGTTAATGAGACCGTCTACGAAGACCCCTTTGTCTTGTCTTTGAAGTACAGCGACACATGCATTGTTAACTGGGGCTTGTTAGTGTCGATTTTTTCAATGTTGGACATTTGCTACGCACGTGCCCAAGTTCTCTACAATTTTGGCATCGTATCAGTCTTCTCTCAGGCACAACTTCCTTCAGCACTTTTCGCATCACAGCTTCGATATTAGCGGGCTCCTGTGGCTGTGGATCTTCCTCAATCATCCGGACTCTACTCTGGCTTTTGCAGGATTACTTTGCTGCTTCGAATTCCAGAGCGCGTGCCAATGCATCCACGAGTTGTGCGGGGCGAGCTAGTGTTAGGGCTTGCCGGGTTTCCTGGTCACGAAGTCCATCCAAAAATGCCTGGACCGCTAGTCGCTCCATTACATTTTCCGGTGTAGCTGGGTACGGAAGACGAACCAAGCGTGAAATATCTGCTTCAAATTCTTGCAACGATTCGCTTGATTTCTGGCATCGGTTCTTCAGCTGTGAGTGATATACGTGTTCAAGGTGGGCTTGGCCATAGCGAAGATCCAAGTGTTTTACCAGCTGTTCATAGTCTTCCTGTTGTTGGGCGGTGAGCGTTTGTAAAATATTTGTTGCTTCGCCACGCAATGCCAGTGTCAATGCTAAAGCTTTTTCCGCAGCATTCCATCCATTTGCTTTGGCAGCAGCTTCGAATTGTCGGTGGTAGTTTGACCAAGGAGTATTTCCGTCGAACTGAGGCGGTTTCAATGAGAGCTTTCCTGGTTCCGTACTGACCTTGAAATCTTTGATGTCTTTTAGAACTTCTTCCAAGTTGGTACTCAGATCCGGCGTTGGATTTCTGTTGGAAATTTCAGGAATGTGCACAGAATCCATTCGCTTTTCTAGCTCACTAAATTTTTCCTTCATTTCATCGTGGAGCGTTTCCTTAATTTTTTTCATTTCTTCTTCCATTTCATCTTTGATTTTCTCCATCTCTGTTTCAACAGTTCCCATTCTTTCTTCCAACCGATTCGCCATACTGCAAACTTCTTCTTTCAAGCTTCTCGAATTTTCTAGAAGCTCTTCTCTCAAATTCTCCGAGTTTTCTAAGCTTCTAAATTTTTCGAATTTTCGTGAAGCTTTTCTTCCAGGCTCTTCACATTTTCTTGAAGTTCCTCTTTCAGGCAATTCGAATTTTCTAGAAGTTCTTCTTTCAGGCTGACAGAATTTTCTTGAAGCTTTTCTTCTAGGTTTTTCGAATTCTCTTGAAGCTTTTCTTGAAGTTTCACTTCTAGGCTTTTCGAATTTTTGAGGAGTTCTTCTTTCAAGCTAACAGAATTTTCTAGAAGTTTCTCCTCCAGACTCTTTGAATTTTGAAGAAATTTATTTTCCAGACTCACCGAATTTTGTTGAAGTTCCTCCTTCAAACTATCTTCCAAGGATTTCGTGGTCTCGTCGAGTTTATTCATTATGGAACTCAAATCAATTCAGAAACTTCGAATAAGAACGTTTCGGGGTCTTCTCCTTCTTCAATCAGTCGATCTGCAAGTCTTTTCTGGAGTACGGCCTTCTTTCCAGTTGTTTCTAACTCACGCTCCTCTAACTCTTGCTTCAATTCACTAACTTTAAGGTCAACTAGGTGAACTCTTCTCGGAAAAATTTTGTCTCTTATTGTCTTTACCGAGATATCAGTCTATTATTTATTTCACACACAGTTTTCAGTTCATTGTCCCGCGACGCGCAAAACTGTCCACTTTGCACTGAAATGTTCAACGGGTCCACTAACTGTCTATCAGTTTTTCAACGCGACGAACATTTTAACAATTATTTATTTTAAACATCCCACTTCTGACACCAAATGTAGTAAAACTGCACTAACTAATTTTCCTAATTTATTTAAAACACTATTTACAACAATTATTCACTAAAACATTGACTTCAATAACTATTTCAGTTTATTTCTACTGTGGCTATCTATCACGAACTCTGGAACTGTAACTAACTCTCCATTCTGACTGTCCCGCTTATATACTCCCAAGCAGATTCCATCCACGACTCTAGATTAATCAGGAGTTTAGAACATTTCATCTAGATGGCTCTTCGAATAGTATCGAACGATCGATTTAGTCCAGCTTGTTTTCGGCGATCCGTACGCCAGCGGATATGCTGTTGTAGTTGAACGAGGGTGCATAATTAATTAGATCAGGGCCGGTCTCGGGGCCGGTCTCGAAATCGTTACAATATCATTAAAGTACGTACCATACATATAGATAGCAACATTACGTTTGGAGCATTCTACAACGACCGTCTCATACATGAGATGCATACGATATACAATTTGCTGTTGGTGTCGATCCTGGTTACGCAATTGACGAAACGCCTAACCACCTCATAGAGACGAAATAAACAATATTACGCTGCGAGTGCTGGACCAGCATTCTCAATTCGTTGATTTTCTTACTGAATGTTCAGATACAGTATCAAGTTCTGCTTGAGAAATGCAATTTTCATATTCCCAGGCCTGGTTTAAGAACATCTCAAACATTTTACATAGATAATGCAAGAATGAATATATCATTAAAATCTCCAATCTCAATTGCTTGCAATAATTTCAATCGTTTTTGTAATACACGCTATATATATATATATGCTTGCTCACTGAATGACATTCGTCGTTCTGTGTTGTCATTTTATAACTTATGATTCTGTTTTGTACTGTAATTCCTATTCGTATCCTCAAGATTTCTAATTAATTTTAGATTTTTTCCTTATTTTTTTTCATCCAAAACTTGAATGATCACACATTTTTGTATTTTTGTATTCTGATTTATATATTTTTTTATTGTTAATTGTTATAATCATTATTTTAAACATTTCCTGTTACTGGGTTCACCTGTTGGAAATAAATAAATAAATGAATGAATGAATGAATGAATGAATGAATGAGTGAGTGCGTGAGTGCGTGAGTGCGTGAGTGAGTGAGTGAGTGAGTGAGTGAGTGAGTGAGTGAGTGAGTGAGTGAGTGAGTGAGTGAGTGAGTGAGTGAGTGAGTGAGTGAGTGAGTGAGTGAGTGAGTGAGTGAGTGAGTGAGAGAGTGAGTGAGTGAGTGAGTGAGTGAGTGAGTGAGTGAGTGAGTGAGTGAGTGAGTGAGTGAGTGAGTGAGTGAGTGAGTGAGTGAGTGAGTGAGTGAGTGAATGAATGAATGAATGAATGAATGAATGAATGAATGAATGAATGAATGAATGAATGAATGAATGAATGAATGAATGAATGAATGAATGAATGAATGAATGAATGAATGAATGAATGAATGAATGAATGAATGAATGAATGAATGAATGAATGAATGAATGAATGAATGAATGAATGAATGAATGAATGAATGAATGAATGAATGAATGAATGAATGAATGAATGAATGAATGAATGAATGAATGAATGAATGAATGAATGAATGAATGAATGAATGAATGAATGAATGAATAAATAAATAAATAAATAAATAAATAAATAAATAAATAAATAAATAAATAAATAAATAAATAAATAAATAAATAAATAAATAAATAAATAAATAAATAAATAAATAAATAAATAAATAAATCAGGCAACTAAAACTCTGCATCAATTGTAATCATGAAGCCAACGATTGTCATCTTAATAGCTGTAAAATTTGTCAAGGTAAAGATAACACTATTCTACATGAAAAAAAAGCATACGGTGGTACTTCGCACAATGCCCTTGCAGCTACGGAAGTATCCACTGACCCATCAGAAAATATTCATGATCAAGAGGAAATTGTACATTGCGGATTTTTTACATCTAATAGCTCCATTTTGTCGACAGCATTAGTAAATATTTATGACACAAACGGCATTAGATATAACGCACGCGCCTTACTTGATTGTGGCTCAGATATATTTTGGTCACTCTTATGTATAGGTCAGATACGCATTGGTCCTGGAAAACCAGCGTTACAAAAAACAAGATTAGGATGGGTAGTAGCTGGCCCTATAAATAATTTTGAACAAAAATCATTTTGTCATTTTGATCGAAGTTCAGGAATTCAAGATCAAATCAGTAAATTTTGGGAAATTGAGGAGATTCATAATAAAAAAAACATTATCAAATGAAGAAGTCGTTATACAGTTTCTCTTCCGTTCAAAGGAGATGTATCTAGTTTAGGCGATTCCAAGGAAACGGCTGGAATGCGATTTTTGCAGTTAGAGAAAAGACTTCAGAGAAATTCAAAATTACGAACACTATATACCGAATGTTTGACTGAATACGAGCAATTGGGTCATATGACGAAAATAAACAGTGATGAAAAACCAGATTATTACATGCCACATCATGGTGAACTTCAAGAGTCTAGTATCACAACCAAGTTGCGAGTGGTGTTCAATGCATCAACTCCTACAGCAACAGGGGTTTCATTGAATGATCTTCAAATGACAGGCCCAGTAATATAAAATGATTTAATGTCCATAATTATCAATTTTCTCATTATTTCAAGTGACATAAAAATGATGTACCGTCAAGTGTTAATAAATAAAAATGATAGAAAATATCAGAAAATCATCTGGCGAGAAAATCCTGAAGAACCTTTATCAACTTATCAACTGAACATCGTGACGTATGGTACAACTGCAGCATCATTATTAGCCATACGAAGTTTACACGAAGTTGCCAATGAAATTAAAGAACGAAATCCTGAAATATCAAAAATCATTACGAATGATATGTACGTCGATGATTTGCTCTCAGGCAGTGATTCATTGGAAGAAGCAGAGTGGATTTGTAAAAATTTAGACGAAACATTGAAAAAACGAGCTTTTGAATTGAGAAAGTGGAGATCAAATAATCCTGATGTCATTCGATTTCTTCATCTCTCTGAATCTTCTACAGAACCATTAGATTTTTCAGTGGATAAAGATCAATCTTGTAAAATATTAGGTTTATCTTGGAATTGCGAAACGACTTTCTTACATTCAAACTATTAAAACCAACAATTTCAACTACTAAAGTCACAAAAAGAACTATTCTTTCACGTATTGCAACTATTTTTGATCCTCTAGGATTACTCAGTCCCTGTGTAATTATAGCCAAAATATTATTGCAAAAGCTTTGGGCTCAACATCTTTCTTGGGACGAATCTTTGCCTCACAAAATTCATCAAACTTGGGTAGATTTTTCTAATAAGTTGGAAGAACTGAATAATCTTAAAATTTCTAGGAAGGTGACTTGCCATGCGCCTATAGAAATTGAATTGCATGGTTTTGCGGTTGCGTCTGAAAGTGCGTATGGGTCATGTTTATACATAAGAAGTAAGAATTCTAATCAAGAATGGTCATCTAGATTATTTTATGCGAAATCAAAAGTAGCTCCTTCAAAAACACAAACAATTCCGCGATTAGAGTTGTGTGCAGCACTGCTTTTAGCTCGTTTGATTTCAAAAATCTTAGAATCAGTCAATGTCTCATCTGATAACATTTATTGCTGGTCTGATTCTACTATAGTATTGGGTTGGCTGCGTACCTCCCCTCACCTACTTCAACCATTTGTTGATCATCGACTGGCTGAAATCCAAAGGCTAGCAAATAATTTTACTTAGAAACATGTTCCAACAAATAATAATCCGGCAGACCTTTTATCTCGAGGCATTAGCCCCGACGTTATTTCAAGTTGTGAAATATGGTGGCTTGGTCCAAGCTGGTTGAATGAAAATCATACTGAATGGCCACAAAATACTTTTATCACATGCGACTTACCAGAAATGCGAAAACAAAATTTCATGATTTTTCATTCTCAGCTATACCCTTTTGAACGGTTCTCAAATGTGAATCGAATGAAAAGATATTTTGCCTATACTTTACGTTTTATTGAAAATTGTCGCAAACAGAAAAATGAACGAAAAGTTTCGAATTTGAGTTCAGCAGAAATTGAATTTGGTTTTAATATTCTCATAAAAATATCTCAAATAGAATCTTTTGTTGAGGATTACTCAACTTTGAAAGAAAACATAGCCTTGAAAAAAATTGTAAATTGTTGAGTTTGAATCCTTTCATTGATGAGAATAAAATATTACGAGTAGGAGGTAGGCTTGGTTTATCGAATTACTCTTTTTTTTAAAAAAACATCCGATAATAATGAGTTCCAGTCATATTTTGACTAAATTAATCTTCAAAGAAGCGCATTTGGTTTTATTTCATGCTGGTCCCCAATTATTATTGTCTCATATCAGGGAAACATTCTGGCCAATTTCTGGTCGAAACTACCAAAGGCTCGAGCAACTCCAGCATTGCCATTTAGTACCACTGGTATTGACTACGCTGGTCCTTTCATGATTAAAGACAAACGTGAACGTGGTTGTAAGATAACTAAATGTTGGCTTTCTTTGTTCATTTTTTTCGTTACTCGTGCTATTCATTTAGAAGTAGTCAGTTCTCTGAGTACTGAATCCTTTATTCAAGCACTGAAACGATTTGTCTCACGTCGTGGAAAACCAACTGATGTGTACTCTGACAACGGTACAAACTTCATAGGTTCCAACATAGAATAACAAGAGTTATGTACTTTTATTGTTGACAATTCTGACAACATTTCTGATTCAGCAGCAAACTTAGGCTTGAATTGGCATTTCATTCCACCAAACTCTCCAAAATTTGGAGGTATATGGGAATCTGGGGTTAATAGTGTCAAGTTTCATCTGAAAAGAATCATGGTTAATTTGTCTTTCACTTATGAGGATTTGCAAACCTTATTCGTTCAGATCGAAGCAATATTAAATTCCTGGCCTATGTGTCCTCTTTCCTCGGACCCTGATGACCTGCATCCTTTAACACCCGCTCATTTCCTGATTGGGCGACCATTGCTTACAATGCCAGAGTATTAAGTAACTCATCTGCCAGATAATCGCCTCTCAAGCTTTCAACATCTCCATAAACTACATCAACATTTCTGGGAAAGATGGAAACAAAGAGTACATCAGCAAACTTCAACAACGAACTCATTGGAAGAAGAGCCAAGGGAGTTTGAAAATAGGACAAATGGTGCTCATCAAAGACAATAATTTGCCTCCAATGAAATGGCGTTTGGGACGAGTTACAACCCTTAACCCAGGTGCTGATCAAGTTATTCGTGTCGCAGTGATGAAGACTTCAGATGGAGTTTTCACCCGAGCATTGAATCGTTTGTGTCCGTTACCTGTTGAATAACCAGTTGAAAGTTAATTATCACTTTCAAGGCGGGGGGCATGTTCAATATCGTGCTCATCACTTTGTATAGGATGCCAAAATTGATAAAGTGACAGATAAAAACGTCATCATGAATTCATGTCATATTATTATTCAAGTATTGTCAAACTCATTTTTTCTCTGTAAAAAACTTGCAAATAAAAGCATTTGAATATTCGAAAAGAAGTTACAGTCCACCCGAATAAAAGAACGCACACATTTCCTGGAACAGGTTCGACTCAAAATTTCTGCCTTGATCCGAATGCAGCTCCAACCGAACGCCAAATCGACAAATCCACTACTTTACTAAGACGTCGGCAACGGTGATGGCTTCTTGGTTGGGTAGGGCATAGGATTCGGCCCACTTGCTGAAATAATCCATCGCCACAAGGATGTACTTATTCCAGTGATCAGATTGGGGAAACGGGCCAGCAATGTCAATGGCGATCCTTTCAAATTGGCTGCGCACATTGTACTGGCGCATCGGAACTTTAGGTCTTGTTCGAGGCTCATTGCTGGCAGCGCATACAGCACATTTTCTGCATCAGTCCTTGACGTCAGCTTGGCAGTCGGCCCAGTAAAGGGCCTTCGTCACTCCCAGATGTCCTCCAGTGACCCCATCATGGATTTCTCGCAGCACTTCTTGTCTTCTGCTCCTGGGAACTACTACCTGATGTCTTTCTTCCCCGCCATCCTCCGACTCCAACACACGCTTCACGACTCTATTGTCCAGGGTAAGAGAGTTCCATTGGGCCCAGTAGGATTTAACGACTGGAGAACAACTGGCTATTTCCTGCCACGACGGTCTTCGATTACTCTTTTCCAGCCGATGACTAAACCAAGATCTGGATCTTTCTCTTGGTCTCTCTGGATCCTATTGTCATTCCAGTTATCATCCACCGCCGTAGTTCTGCAGAGTGTCGACTCCTTCTCCTCTGCTCGTCGGCAGTGCGAACAGTCATCTGGGCATGGTCTTCGTGACAGGGCATCTGCATTCTTATGGCTGGCCCCCGCTCGATGTTCGATCTCAAAGTCGAATTCCTGGAGCCTCTCAATCCAGCGTGCCACTTGACCCTCGGGATTCTTAAATTGTAGCCATTTGAGAGCTGCATGATCAGTTCTCAGTAGGAATCTTCATCCATACACGTATTTGTAGAAGTGCTCTACTCCCTTAACCACGGCCAACATCTTTCGCCTGGTGACACAGTAATTGCGCTCCAGTTTACTCAAGGTCTTACTGAAATAACCGATTACTTTTTCCTGTCCGTCCTGGATCTGTGACAGGACAGCTCCAAGTCCCACATTGCTTGCGTCTGTGTCCAAAATGAATTTTCCGTCCGGAAGAGGATAGCTCAGAATTGGTGCGTTGATCAATGCTCCTTTCAGCTTCCTGAAACTTTGTTTTTTCCTTCTGTAAGCCTGGTCAACGGTTTGGCGATATTGTCGAACCCCAGTACATATCGGCGATAGTAAGTGCACAGGCCAAGAAAACTTCGAAGCTGATGTATGTCTTTTGCAAAGGGCCATTCCTTAACAGCTTTGATGTTCTGCTCATCTACTGCCACTCCTTTTCTAAAAACGTGGCCGAGATATCGTACTTCCTTCTGGAACAAATGGCATTTCTTGGGACTCAGCTTCAATCCGGAGGTTCTAGTCGTTGGAATACCTCCTCCAAGTTTTTCACGTGGTCCTCGAACGATCTGCCAACCACAATAATGCCGTCGAGATACACCAGACAGGTATTTCATGATAGTCCCTTCAAAACCGTCTCCATCAATCTTTCGAACGTGGCTGGAGCGTTGCAGAGCCCGAATGGCATAACTGTGAACTGCCACAATCCTGAGCCGTCGGTGAAAGCTGTATTTTCTCGATCTTCCTGAGCCATTTCTACCTGCCAGTATCCACTCTTCAGGTCTAGAGTCGAGAAAATCGTAGATCCAGCAAACGTGTCTAGTGTGTCGTCGATTCTTGGTAGAGGGTAACTGTCCTTTTTCGTCACGTTGTTGAGTTGACGATAATCAACGCCTAACCAGGTGGAACCATCTTTCTTCTTTACCAGTGCTACTGGAGAGGACCAGGGACTAACAGATGATTCAATAGCACCTTCTTTTTCCATATCACTGACTATTTTGTCAGCCTCTACTTTCTTGGCAAGGGGAAGTCTCCTGGCTGATTGTCGGATCGGTCGAGCATTTCCAGTGTCAATTTTATGCTGAACCACCTTTGTTCTACCACCTTTGTTCTACCGCCTCTGCCTACTCCGGTATCGAAGATGTCGTGATACTTCCTGACTAGTTTCCCTCAGTTTGGGCTTTTGTGCTGGCCCCATGTCCTTGGACGAGATAGCAACCAGCTTCTCCAATTCTGCTGGCATGTAACTGGCTTGGCTAGCAGTGCCGCGTACACTCCTAATCACAGAGGAAATTGACGAGCAGTGCCCAAAATTGTTCCCTTCTTCAAGGTCACCGGGTAATATTTGACATTCATTACCCTTACCGGCACAAATTTATCAGCACGCAACAAGGTTTTTCCTAGTGCGATTCCTCGTCCAATTTACTCACCATGGAGCTTGGGCTCGAAGATCACCACGTTACCATTGCTCGCACCCCCATCCAGGCGAGCCTCTAAAATGGTTTCAGCCCTCTCCGGTACGCTCACGTCTTCAGGACACGAACCATTTCTTCACTTCTTCTATGAGGTACCAGCTCTTCTCCGTTCACACGAAGGACGCCGTCTTTAAAATTCAGCTCGAATCCTCTGGAATTCATTATGTCCATTCCAATTATTGACAAGTCCTCGATATCTGTTACTAGGGCCCGGTGTTTCACTATAGTGCTGCCCAAAGTCAGTTCAATTGGAAGTTCACCATACACAGTTGCCAGGTCTCCTGTTGCTGTGCGTAGCTTCCAGTTCGATGATTCAATTCTTGCCGGTGTTTTGGCAAATGGAGTTTATTCCAGAAACTTCGAATAAAAATGTTTCTGGGTCTTCTCCTTCTTCAATCAGTCCATCTGAAAGTCTTTTCTGAAGTACGGCCTTCTTTCCAGTTGTTTCTAATTCACGCTCCTTTAACTCTTGCTTTAATTCACTTACTTTTAGGTCAACCAAGTGAACTCTCCTCGGAAACATTTTGTATTTTATTGTCCGAGTTATCAGTCTTTTATTCATTTCACACAATAAGTTTTCAGTTTGTTTTCCGCGACGCGCAAAACTGTCCATTGCGCTAACACTAAAATGCTCAACGGGTCACTAGTCTATTAGGTGCGATAAATGTCTATCAGTTTTTAAACGGCGAACACTTTAACACTTAATTATTTTATACATCCTACTTCAGACACCAAATGTAGTAAAACTGCATTAAGCTAATTTTGTTAATTTATTTCAAAACTCGTCTTAAACAATAATTCATATCACAGTCACTATTTTACAAATTTATCAGTCTCTATCTGCGAACTTTGGAACTATATTTGTAACTCTCTGTGGCTATCTCTGACTATCCCGCCATCTGATATCTAGCGACTTTATATAGTCGAGTTTACAGTTCTCGATAAATCCAGTCTATCCGGCGACTTCTCAGATGTCCCTAGAACCTTCGTTAGAAAGTTCGCGTTTCTTCCACGTGATTTATGTGTTTGTGAGTTTAGGAATGTTTCCGTGGGGTGTATATTTAATGAGACGAATGCGTAATGATATGATCAGGGCCGGTCTCGAGGCTGGTCTTAAAATCATTACAATAAATTTTTCTATTCAAATTGTTTTTTATCTAACGTCACCTGATGATGAAAAACGAAAACGCAACGTTTTGAAAACGCAGCGTTTTGAAAAAACGAAACGGTTCAGTTTTGAAAGTCTGATGTAATTCCTTCTCTCTGTATAGGCAATTAGTTGTTTCGAAAGATCTCCACCTCGTACCCTCAATGATGTGTTTTTTCTCTTAAATGATATGTAAGACGTCCTGTATATACTATTGCTGAATACTTCGCTACCCCCATTGCCCCAATGACCCATTTCCCACATGACATTTGACACACACGCAGCAGTCACGTTTATTTCTCTTAAATTATGCATTTTGAAACACCCTTTATACTTTCCTCATTAGAATCGCATCTTCAAACGTTACACTCGACTCGACTATTCAAACTGCGCGCTCTATTGGCAAAACGATATCATCCTAAGGATTCTATCACGACTCGATGAACGCGATGCAGTGACACACCGACCGGCATGCTTGACCGTACTGCGCATGAGGTCCCAAAAGTTTCATAGTTGATCTACTAGATTATAAGTGAGAATCTTTGTACATGAAACTAATTGCCGGTTGGGACAGATTAATAAATCCTCTGATCCTGACATACGCCCACGAAAACATACCACCGTACTTCTTACCATGCGCGACTCCTCAGAGAGGCTATCGAGATCAGGAAGCATACACAAAATTTCAACCAAATTGAAGATTCCATTAAGTTAGACAATACTTGGATACCAATCTCAGAAAAAGCGAAATGTTTACCTGGCCCCTCAAACTCAATTACCCAATTTAATCTACCTGTTAACAAAAATCTAATTACTCTACCTGATACTGAAAACTTAATGAATTCAGTATAATATATAAACTAGTATTCCAGCCCAGTGTTAGTATAATATTTTCACTTGTAACTTCTAAAGAAGCCAACCACTCGTGTTAGCGAAACATCAAGAGCCAATAAAAATGGATGCATGATCTAATACCCAAAAACCACATAGAACATTGAGCAATGGTCGTGAAAGTCCATTGTAATTTCAAACATGTTTCAAGGGAAAATTCGATTACGAGATATAAGCCAATTTCATATATTTAAGCTTCCTCAAAATTTCATACTCACATTGTGTTTTCCGAATTCTCTAGCCACTGCTGAATTATGTTCACATAATTCTGAAATACTTCTGCCGTGCAGAACATAGTTTTTTGCCAATGCCAAAAGAATGTGAGATTCTTGATGAATACCCTCATCTTTTAGGAAAAAATGCTGTAATGTGCTTGAGGCCTGATGAAATTGATCTATTGCTTGAGTTGTTGATATTTTTCTGAAAAACACAAATATAGTTTTCAAATAAAGGCATGAACCAAAACAAAAGAGCCGCAAAAAAAAATTCGAGTGTACTATAATGCGAAAATTTAATGGTAAGTCCCTAGCTCGATTCGAATCACTTATCAAAACATATCATTTAGTCAATTAGAGGGAAATATTACTGAATTGTTCCACAACTTCTTTTTTCAATCTCAGGGTGTTGTTTTGAGATTACTTTTCCAGACAAATTAAGGTGAAACCACAAGAAGCCATTGAAACAGGAAAAGTTTCTTTACCGGGATAACTTTATGCTGCTCTCAATACCCAAAGAATTGAACTGTCTAGGGAAGAATATTGGGGGCCCAAAAATAAAATAACAATATGAAAATTCGAAAAAGCTACTTGATAAGTATTTCACTATAATCTGACTTGGTTAAAATTCAGTCTCAGACTACCTCATATGAGTCATATGGGCACACAAAATCAAGTGAATAGAACTCGATATATTTCTGAGCGTAACCATGAGATAAAACTATTGTTTGCTGTAAAAAAACGTAACTCATTCACCGATTTCATATATACTAGATAAAGCATTCCCATCTATACGTGAAAGATTTGTTTGGCTCAATAATAACGCAAACAATTGACGGGAACACCAGCCCACTAGCTCATGGTCACAGAGCGAGCTCATGGTCACAGAGTGTGCTCATGGTCACAGAGTGTGCTCATGACACCACCAGTGGCGGTTACTTGAAAAGGAATGATACGCAATAACCAACAATTTTCACAAAATTCACTGCACTACTGCTGCTAATCTGATAACAAACCGTTAAGTTTTTACATTTCCTTCGTGTTTCCCGCCTAGATGTTTATCGGCGAATTACTCGAGCCCAATATTTCTCGTCATCCTGCGAACTGCGCAACTACGGTAACAGACCCTCCACGAACCGCCACTGTTTAAAACAAATTGATTGCGTTATTTGTGTAGGAATAATTAGCATAATTTTTGTATCAGCCAATGGGCTGCGTTATTTGCGTAGGAAAAATCTGAATAACTCGTTATGCAAATGAGCTGACACCGCAGGCATTTATTTCATCACTCAGTTCCTGGAAGTGTGTAGATGTTTTTCTGTATTGAGTAATCTCGAAATCATCGCGAAAAGTCTCGTCTGAACGAAATGAGTATATAAGGCGACAATTTCCTCTCGGAGGAAAGTTTTATGAATAAGTGATTGGGAAGTTTTTGAAGAAGTTAATAAGTGTAATAATTGGCTAGTTGAAGAGATCTCAGTGTTTTATTAGTCGAAGGTAATTAAAACGGTTTAGTAGTGTGCTCGGAGTATTATTTAGTAAAAATCATAACAGTGGTGTCCGAAACGGGATATTAGTGAAAAACAGAAACTATAAACTTTATGGCGAATACGAGGAGTACATCGTACGATACGATGGAGGACATTGTGAAATTTATCCAAAATCAATTTGTGTATTTGGAAAGAAGGCACCAGGAGGAAAAACAAGAAGAGGAAAAGCGGCGCCAGGAAGAAAAACAAGAACGAAAAGAGGCACTCCAGAAAATTCTCGGACAACAGAGAAAACAGCGAGGAAATGAAAAACAAAAAGAGGAAATGCGACGGTTGGATGAAAATAAAGAAAAGGAAAATGAAAAACAAGAAGAGGAAATGTGACGGTTGGATAATAATAATACTCCCTCATAAACACTCGTAGAGTATACCCAAAGGCATAGGCGTATTCACTTTTCAGCTGTAGGAAAACCCAGAAAATCTACAGCACCACCTCGGGTGGTCGGTGTGCACTCCAAGCTAGCACCAACCGAGATTGACAACCCACAATACACTTGCTTTTCAACAAGGCATGCGGTCGCCTATCGATCCGATATAAAGTAGATGAGAAAAATTCTCTTGTACCTACATCGGGCTCGAACCGACTATCGATATGCTGAAGTTTCGAACGACCTGTGCGTTAGACCGCTGATCCACCGACCACTCCATTATGGATTATAGGAACACAGAAATTACACTATCAATTTTTCACACATTCTGAAAGTGTTTCATCTGTTTCAATGAAGGAATGTGTTTCCATCGTCAACTCCAAATTTTGTCAAAGTTTCCTTTGAATGAAATCGTAAATATATCTGCTGCCAAATTAGTATCAATACGAAATAATAGTTTTCTCAGTTCAATCATTATAACTTTGTCATGGATAAATTTTGCCAAAATGAAAAAATTGACATGCTTTCAATTTACGGTGAGTGTCTGAAGACGGGGGTTTCCTGGTAGAAGACATCCGTGTAGGAGATACTTCGTGAAACTTGAAGGTCAGTTGAGAAAAGAGACAAATAACCGACATTATCGAATTCTAAATGTAAATGTACTAGTCAGCGAAGATAAAGAGATAGACTTTCTAGGATATGTAGAGGTAAATCCGATTTCTTCAACACGAGAATTAGCTAAAGAATGTGACGCAAGTCAATCGACTGTGTAAATAAATATCTGATTCATCATAGGCTTCATGGTGGAGATGATGAAAGAAGACTTGAATACTGTCAATAATTTTGTTATGTATTCGATATTTTAGGAATAGTCCGAATGAATATTGATATGAATATTCTATAAAGAAAAGCTACGGTATTCAAATATCTATCTGGTTCTTTATTCTGCAACTCATTTTATACTGTCCCTTCGAGCCTGCGCTAAAAAGGAAAAACAAATGGCGTTTTACATAGTTGCCAGGTTTATTATTCTTTAAAATATCAATATCCCATAACCCAGAAATTTATAATTCAGTAACCCAACCTTTCAGGTTGTCTGATTTGACTTCTGCATCTCAATGATCTAGAATTACTATCGAGTTGTTCCATTTCTTTCCCTTCCACGTTCACATCACTGACACTAATTTCCTCCACTTCACTATCTAAACTAGATATAATTATATTTTCATCAACTGTTGATCGTGGAATATATGAAACTGATGGTTTATTGTTTGAATGATCCACATCTATAGATCTATCTAATTCCAACTGATTGTTATGCCTTTGAATTGAAGTGAGAAACGCGAGAAACTGCAACAAAAAGTTATCACAGCTTTCAATAATATCAGCCCAGCAGGGTTAACTACAGCAGTTCGAGCAGCAGTCAGAAGAGTGCAATTATGCACGGAACACAGCCAAAGTTTTGAGCAATTTTTATAGTGAGAGTATTGTAATAAATCGTATGATAATTTTCAATGTTGAAAATCGTTAGATAATTGAGTAAAGGTGAAAGTTAAATATTTCTATTATTTTGGTGTTGTTTAGTCCAGCGGCTACACTGATTTGTGTTACATTTTTTTATAATAGTGATAAAATAATCTACATTTTTAAAAATTTCAGTATCATTCGATTCGTCTCTTTCAAAACTATGTCTTACAAGGTTCTCCATGTGACTGCAATTGGACACAAATTAGAAAACACAGAAAAATGGTTTTGCCACATTCAAAACCTAGCTAGTTGCACAGAATGGTAATTAATATGCTTGTTGAATATCATTAATACTTTCATTGATACGGCTATGGTGAATTGGTTGTTAAGTAACTGAATTGTTATTTTTTCCATAATATATTCAAACAAAGCAAACTACGAAATTGATTACCAGCGAATTACATATAGTTGAGTGGTAGCTACGGAGTTGTCAATAAGAACATATTACAGTCCACTCCAAAATAAGACTCCGACACCACAAGACTTCAAATTGGTCCTTCAGGGCGGTTCCAATTCTGCAGCATCCAGTTGAACTTGGTGAAAACCACAAGAAGAAAAGGACGTCGTGAGAATCTGTGAGTTGTTCCTATGAATCACTTACCTACCCGATCCCAATTCCTATTCCCATCCAAATCCCACACTATACAAAAACATATATACCAATATATCATCAATGATATCATTTTTTCGAAAGTGGATTCTACCTTGCACAAGCAATTTCAGTAGAATAATCAGTTCATCAAAGTTACCATACGAATAGAATTATAGACGTACAGGAAAAAAAGTGTCGTAGGAAGTCATATATTCATTTATTCAGCTCATTTCTCCGATTCAGAAGTGATCCTAGTGTTTTTTCAGCAGATATAGAAAAATGTAATCGCCAAATATATGTACATGACTATGATAGAGATTTTCAGAGAATAGTATGGCGCTCGGATCCTACCTCGTCTCTCACACATTAAAGATTATCAACAATTACTTATGGTACAGGCCCCGCATCATTTTTAGCCACACGTTGCTTTAATCAGTTAGCCTTAGACAATCAAGCCAGTTTTCCCAATGCAAGCAGAACCATATTACAAGGCTTTTATATGGACGACTTGATTTCAGGTACTAGTAATGTAGTTGAAGCAAAATAACTCATTGCACAATTAGATACAATTTTAAAAAGCGCAGGGTTCGTTTTACGACAATGGATATTGAATGATAATCAAGTTTTAACCAATCAAATCTCGAATATTTCTGATATTTCCCAGTTAGTGATCATTTTCAATTCATAACCAAACCTATCAAACACAAACGTTCTACCTTTACAAAACCTAGGATACTCTCGTAACAACCGAAAACTATTTTTGCAACAGCGATTGAATTGGGATGATGAGATTTCCACTGAATTGCTGTCAATTTGGTCGCAATTTTATAATAATCTTCCTGCATTGAATTCGATAGAAATACATAGACATTTTTTGTTGAAATATGTTAATCATCTAGAAATACACGATTTCGGTGACTCCTCTCAAGAAGCGTATGGTTCTTGCGTATACTTACAGCTGGAGAATGTTTCGTAATATTAGCATGTGCTAAATCACATATAGCTCCTGTAGCTCGTATTACTGTTCCCCGATTAGAGCTATATGGTGCCGTATTATCGACGCAATTGTGTCAACGGACAATAGAATCATTGAAAGTCAATATGACTAATATATATTATTGGTGCGACTCAACTATAGTTCTAGCTTGGATAGCTTCTGATGCTAGTAAGCTCAAGACATTCGTATCAAATCGTGTCCTACAAATTCAAAAGGTCACTCATTTACAAAACTGGCGATATGTGCCAACCGACTGCAATCCTGCTGATATCATATCTAGGGGAGTAAACACAGATAAAATAGAAAGCAACTTTATAGGGTCGAATGGCCCTAAGTGTTTGTCTTTGGATTCCGTCTTCTGGTCGGTTAGATAAAGCTATTGTGCCAGAAACAAAAAAGGTACAAAACTCTGATGGTTTCCGAACGACATTCTGAACCATTTTTCTTCATTCAAAAATATGGTGAATGCTATTGCTTATATCATTCGATTCGTAGCTAATACAAGGTTACAACGCGAAGAAAGAAAAATAGGTAAGCTCCACATCAGTGAATTATCGCAAAGCATCAACACAATTGTCAAATTAGTAACAACTACACGAATTTTCAGCAGACTTGCAAACACTGAAGAATTCCCAATTCGTAAATCGTAAAAGCAAATTAGCATGCTTGAATCCTTTTTCAGATGAACACAGAATCATTCGGGTTGGAGGAACCCTAAAAACGCGGATTTGACATTTAATAACAAACATCCAATAGTTATACCTTCCAAACACCATTTCACGACTTTATTGATAAGATGAGCATCATAAGAATTTACACGCCGGTCCTCAGTCAGTGTTATCAAGAATTAGGCTCAAGTATTATTGGCCTCTTAGACAAGCTGTCCGCAGAGTATTGCGCCAGTGTGTCACTTGTTTCAAAGTGAAACCCGGACTAATAAGGCAAAAAATGGGTGATTTACTTATCACTCGGGTATCTCCTTCTAGACCATTTTTAGTAAGCGGTATAGACTATTGTGGTCCCTACCTCATTAAAGATAGTAAAATTCGCAATAAAATATTTATCAAGTCCTATGTTTGCATGTTTATGTTTTTCTACAAAAGGATTTCTCAATGCTCTCAATCGCTTTGTGTCGACACGTGGCCTTTGCAGTGATCTACATTCAGATAATGCTACCAATTTCATTGGCGCTGAAAATATTCTGAACGAAATAGCAAATCTTGCCAATAATGACCTGTTTAAAAATTATCTACTTCAAAATAAAATCACCTGGCATCATATACCTCCCCGATCTCCACATTTTGGTGGACTCGGGGAATCCGCTGTTCAATTAACAAAATAGCATTTGAAAAGGGTGTTGAATAATATTAAATTAACATATGAAGAGTTTTATACACTACTTGCACAGGTAGAATCCATCTTGAACTCCCGTCCTCTACTTCCCCTCACATATTATCCCAATGACTTGGAACCATTAACGCCTGGACATTTCCTCAATGGAAGAAGTTTACTGGCAGTTCCTGAAAGTGGTGAACTCGATATCCGAAATACCCATGTATCGAGATTCAAGCATTTGAAACTCCTTCTACAATATTTTTGGGCAAGATGGTCGAAGGATTATCTGCATAATTTACAGCAGATATCCAAATTGCGAAGTAATTCTACTAGTAATCCTGGAAGATGGGTTGAATTCTTCAGCTGCATCCTGGCAAAGATGGTGTCATTCGAGTTGTGACTGTTAAAACTAACACTGGCGTAATGAAACAATCAGTAACCAAAGTTAGTGTGTTGTCAAATGACTCTTGATGAATTTAGTTTTGATTGCGATATTTAGTTTTCTCAACATAGTCTCAACGGGGGGACTATGTTGAATATCATTAATACTTTCATTGATACGCCTATGGCGGATTGGTTGTTAAGTAACTGAATTGTTATTTTTTCCATAATTATAATTTTGTCAAATAATACACTAAGGTCATTTTATGTATAAAACCCAGAAATATATTCAAATAAAGCAAACTACGAAATTAATTGCTAGCGAATTACATTGTCGAGTGGTAGCTACGGAGTTGTCAATAAGAACATATTACAGTCCACTCCGACACCACAAGACTTCACAATGCTAATTCCATTTGCAATGTTAAAATGTAAGAGGTGTTTCATTTGCAAAACTGAAATTAGGGTTGTTTCTGGTGAAACCGGAAGTGCTACAGAATTAATTTTTTATCTCAAAAATCACATTTTAGTTCAATACCCCCCTGAATGTTCGTGCTTTGAATCGGATTATTTCTTTCAAAAATAGGGGTAGCCTATCTCTCATATTCAACTGGTATAAACTTCATTGTAGAACTTGCCCTAAAATATATATTGGTCAAACTGGTAGAATATTCAGAAATCGCACTCGTGAACATCATATGAGTTATTTGATCAAGAAAACTAATTTAACATATTCAAATCACCTTTCAAAAGAAAACCATAGTTTTGATGAAGAGTTCAAAATTTTACATATAGAAACTAAAGGACTGGAATTGGAATTTGGAATCATTAGAAATCAATAAACTTAATTGGATATGAAAAATTATCCTTTGTTGAATTTATTTTCTTGGAATTATAATTAATTAGAATTTGATCTTGTTCTCTGACGTCATTATAGTATTGTTTTATTGTTATGAGTAGTACCTACCTGAAAATTGGTCAAATATTTAGGTACTTGTTTTATTTTAGTACGATCTCTTTTTTGATTATATGGTCAAATCCGAATAAAAGCGACCATGATCGGTATCCTGAGATTTTTCACTTCACCTATTCAGCTGTAAGATGCTTGAGTGTGATGTACGTATGTTTGTGTAATGGTAGATGCAAGCAACGCTTGCAAGACACTTTGGTCTGTCATCTTAAACAAATTGTGGAACAACTCTTTAGAGAGATTGTAGAGCTCATAGTGTATTCGACTGGCTGCACTAATGTGCATTTATTCCAATCTTAATAGCGCTCGCTATGAATTCGAATATTTCTGCACTGTACTTTGTGGACAGTGCAAACACGGGTTCTGCTTTTTGATAATTTGATCGGACCGGTCGAATGCGCTTGTCACTTTACATGTGCCTCGTGCCAGTGATAGTTGTGCTACATAAATTCGCATTTTTTGCATGTATATAATCAAGAATTCTGTACCAAATCAGAGCAGCACTAATTACGCTCCTACACCGAAAACCGAATGCGAGCATTTCAGTCGAATGCGCTATCAGTATTATTGGCGGTTTCCAAACTAATATAAAATATCACAAATATTATGGTAGGATACATTATATTATAAGGAATTAACCCAAGGAATGCATGTGTCTTGTTCTAATACCCCCGTACATTATATCTATAAAAGTGCATCTGAAAAATGAGAGTATTTTGAAGAAAATAAAAATTCTCACCTCATTAGACCCACTGTTGCTTTGGCCAAGGAATTAGAGGTACTAGAACTGCTGGTGTTGTTATTTTGAAGAACAGATATTTTTCTTGAATATATTATATCTCCATTATTATTCACAGATATGCCTTGAGGATTCGCTTTGCTAGCTGGTCGAGATGCATCATTGAAATTATGTTGATATAGAGTGAAATCCTGGAAAAAAATATATTTCTATACAAATGTTTGTAGGTACATCGATAATATAAAGTCGAAATAAAAATATGTCAATTTCTAACTTATCGCAATGAAATTTGTACTCACTCTTCCACTACTTAAAAACACGTGAGGGTCTCCTCGCCAGGCTATGCCACTGGCAGTATCTCTGTGTTCATTAAAAGAAGCAAATGGAATGTACGGTCTACGAACGTCCCATATGTTGATGCTACAATCTATTACTAAGGCGCAACTAGCTATATGATATTTTCTTTGTGGCCTCCATTTAACATGGCCAATGGATGCTATTGTGTGGATTGTGTATTCTAATGTTGGTTTACTGGTCAAGTCCCAAACCTAAAATGTGAAAATGAAATCGTCTAACGATGAAGTTGACTGTATTATAGGTTCCTCAGATGGTCTTCAACAAATTTCAGAATTCAGAAATCATTACGACTTTTGAAATTACTCTTTAGTCACAAAATTATTTCATTCAATAGATCTTCATTTTAATTAAATCAAAATATGCTTCATTATCGAGAAAACAGTATTCTAATTGACAAGGCATGTAAATATAAATTTGTGATTAATCAATGAGTAAAATCAAAAAGGAACAACAATATTTAGGTATACAGTGTGACAATTTTCAAATGTAAGACGATTTCAAAACATGGTTAAAACCCTTGCTAGGATAGGAAGGGAGAACTAAAATGACATAAAAGAGGCCTCACCCACCCAACTAAAATAGTTTAAATAGCAAACCCATACTTTTGATATGTCATTGGCCCATTAAACCTTAAGTGCCGTAAGGTACTTTTTGTTGTTAAATTAAAACTTTATTTTGCTGTTTTTGCTAAACAAGTTGTAAAATTCTGTTTTTTGGGATCTGTCACAGTCAATAATTTAAATGTTATTAGTGTTCATCATTTGTACGATCGGTACTGTCATTCGGGTGTAGTTGTCACGATGGTGTACGGTATACCTGGGGAGATGATTTTCCTATTCGACTCACAGAACCAGTGTTATTCAAGAGCAGCTCAAATATTTCATGAGAGGCATCCAGACAAAAATGTAAGCCACGTATACATCCGCGATTTACTTAAAAGTTTAGGGAAACGGGATCAGTGCAAAATTAAAAAAAAGGATGCCCCAAGATTACTGAATGAAGCAAACCTAATTTAGGTTCTTTCACAATTTGAAATGGAGCCTACTGCATAAACACGTCAAGTATCTGCAATGACAGGACTATCACGTGAGTCGGTTAGGAAGATGTTGAAATGACATAAGATTCACCTGTACAAAAAGGAAATACTTCAAGAACAAGGCGATGATGATCCAGACAGACGAAAGAATTCCCGTTGAACCTAGACTATTGAAAATTGTTTGTTTCAGTGATGATGTACGTTCATGCTGAATGGTAATGTAAATAAATAAAACTGCCGGTACTGGAGTGATGTGAACCCGCATTAATTCAGAGAAGGTGACATTCGATATCCTGAAAAACTGAATTTTTGGACAGGGATAGTAGGCGTTGCTTCAAATGGCCCCTTATTTATACCAGGCAATTTAAGTTGCGACATTCATCTGGATATGTTGGAAAACACCATCTAACTTTTAATTGTGCATGAATTAGAAAACCAAAGGGACTACCAAAGCAATCTAGCTCTAGACGAAGATTTGTTGTACTTTAAACAAGATGGAGCACTTCCTTACTATGCAGCTGTAGTTAGACACTGGTTGGATACTAATTGTCCGAATAAATGTATTGAAAGGAGAGGTCCCGATCGAGTTGCCACCGAGTTCAGCAGATTTAACTCTAACTGATTTTTTTCTATGGGGATACCCCAAGTCAGTTGATTATGAAACTCAAAGTACGTCACTTGGGAAATTGCGGGACAGAATTACTTGAGCATGTCGCGCTATTACTAGAATAACATTTGTCAAAGACCGTGCAGAATTTGAAAATAGGCTGTATTATCGTTTATAAAACAACGGAACCTACTTTGAACATTTAGTTCATTGACATTTTTATCAAATTTGTAGTTCAACAAAAACTTCATAGAATTTTCCTTTTAAGGCAAGGTTCCACAATTAGCTGTTATCAGCATTTCATGCTCTAATAGGTTGTGATACCACAATTCGATTTGTCGGGCTAGGAAAAAAATGTGTTGGAAAGTTAACTTGAACTCGTTTAGGGTACTAAATGAATTGGGCATTAGTGAGACAATGAGCGAAGAACTCTTCAGAGACATTGAAAAATTTGTGATAGAATTATATTCTGCAAATATGGAAATCGATTTCATCATCAATCACCTACGAAGTATTCTGGCAAGTTCAAAACCGATAAAGAAGTTACCAACTATACGAGATAGCCTAAGGCAGCATTGTTTTCGGGTTCACCATCAGGCAAACATATGGCTCAACAGTGTGCACCCGTTATACCCTATATACAAGATCCGGTCCAAAGTAGTTGGCATTTGATGAAAAATGGGAATTCATCACCAACACTGATGACAAACACAGCTTTTCCGAAAGACATGTCATTTCTAACCACTTTAAATATAAAAAAAGGACATTGATCCACTTGAATCATTTTATTTTCCAACATCAACTTCATTTTAGGTAGCAAAGGTTGTCAATGCTCAAGCATTAAGAAAAACATTCCATGTTTTGGATCCTGTAAATGTATGACACCAGCAAGTTGTGGCAATAGCTATACAAAATTATTTATACATCTAGAACCCATCACCGATTCCGACTCAGAAAATTGATTTAATTATTTTACATCATTTATTTGTTATCATTTTGAAAGTTTTTAAATGCGATCTTGAGTTTTTTCATATCAGTTATTCAGTATCAATTCAATTATGGTCTTGACGGGGATGCGCGTGGTGAGAAAAACTACACCCAACTATTATTACGGTGCACCGCCGCACTTTTCATACATTTGCGAAGTTATTAAGCATCCTTTCAGTAAAACTTAAACAACGCTTCGAGTGTTTAATGTACAACGCATATGGTATATGCAAAGAATTTTCTCAAAAAAATTAATAGTTGCCATGTTATCGCGATGGAAAACAAAAAAAAATATATTCTAAATTGCCCGTTCGAGAAATCGCATTTGATCGTTCATGAGCTCCTATGATACCGTGCATTTCAGAAACTTTCATATTTATTTGAATGACATACATATGCTACAGAACATTTTGGTTTGGACAGAAATAATTGAATACTTCTTTTCGTCGTTTTGTTTCTAGAAAAAAAATAGGGCATCTGAATTCTACTAAAAGTCCAATGCGAATTAATTTAATGCAAACATAGTGCGAGTTCTTTGATGAGAATTGAAGATTCAATTTAGCCTGGATGAACTCCCTCAATCTTGATCGAAATTAACTGACATTATTTAATTTTGTCCAAGTTTCATAGAAAAATGCGGTGTGTTCCAATGAATACTCTGTATTTCGAAAGAGACTCGGTGAACTTCCATGATTTTTTAAATAATGTACGGTTTGAGTACTCCCAGATATCGTCATCAATATCAGCATAGGTCTCCGGACTCGTTTGTCGGCTAAATACTTTCAAATTATACGGATTTAATTTTTTTTCTTAGGTGTTTATAGTGGCATCAATAGCTGATATCATTAGCCACTATTGGTTCTGGGTAGGCTGTGTTAGTGTTATTGTCTAAAGAGTATAACATTCTTGTTGACAAAGCTGATACATACTTATTGTCTTAAATCTAGTATTAAGTGTAAATAGTAATATAAATAAATATAGTTCAAAATCAACACGAAATATACACAAAACATTAAAATTATTACCAAAGTATATGTTGTCTCAACAAACATAGGTGTAAATTGTCCAAAGCGTCCCGACAAACTAATAGACACTTACAAAAACTTTAAAAATTAAAAAAGTAAAAATGAGTTAGTTACTAACTCCACACGCCACCTTAGGAGCAGCACTGTTAATTTGAATGCAACAGTGAATCGTGCAGGACTACGAGATTTCAACCATTTAATCAGTAAAATAAAATTGAAAAAATCACTGCTATGACTGCGGCTCGACCCCGGGACCTTTTGCCCCTAAAGCGGACGCCATACCACTTGTGCCATACCCAGACGTACGGATTTTATTAATAATAATAATAATACTCACTCATCGAGTGTACTCAAAGGCATAGCCTGTGCAGGAAGAAAACGGCTAGTATTATTTGCCGTGGCGTTCCGGGGCGACTTGATGTTTTTGGCGTTGTATTCACTTTTCAACCGTAGGAAAACCCGTAAATCTTACAGCAACACTCCGGGTAGTCGGTGCGCACTTCAAGCTTGCACCAGACGTTGGGATTGGCATTTAGGCAATTCACATTACACTTGATTCACAACAAGGCATGTGGCCACCTAAAGAGATCCATGCACTTGAGAAACTAGATTCTCGAGGATCGGAGCCTCGAACGTCTGACTGATGCGAGCCAGAAGTTCCACTGCTAGATACCTTAGCCACCGATCCACCGACCACCTCTATTGATACTACATATACTCCATCGGAGACCGGAATGGGCTATTTTCAAGCAATTCTTCTTGTTGAAAAATATTCTGAGTACCTATTCCAAAAATGCAATACCCTATGTACATGGCGAATGAAATGTCTTTCATTGGAAAGCCATGTTTCCAAAGAAACTAGTTACAAGTAAATTGCCCATTTCGGTCTTCGATGGAGAATATGTAGGGGTAGTGGATTTTCTTAAGCGCCATGACCTTGAAAATATCTTTACTATATCTTTAATCGGTATGAACGCGTGCCACTTCGATCTTTACCACACGCTCGTAGGTCTCGAATGCGGATGTTTTTACAACGTTCAGTAGACGACTGCCGAAACGTAAATTTGTTCTCTGCGATGGTATGAGTCATAGCTCTTAAGAAAATCCACTACCAATATAAATTAAATTCTTACATTCAAAAGTATTAAAACTGCACTTAACTAATTTTTGTTAATTTATTTATACACGTCTTAATCAATAATTTATATCACAAGTCACTATTTTTATTTATCTTTACTGACACTCTCTATCCGCGAACTCTGGAACTATATCCAGCTTATATACTCCCAAGCAGATTCCATCCACGGCTCTCGATTATTCGGGAGTATATATAGAACGATTGGTCGGTCGGTGGCTCAGTGGCTGTCTCTAGCAGTGGAACTTCTAGCTCGCATCAGACAGACGTTCGAGGCTCGGGTACGGAATCTTTTTTCTCAAGTACACGGGTCTCTTTAGGTGGCCACATGCCTTGTGAATCGAGTGTGATGTAAGTTGCCTAGATGCCAATCCCGACGTCTGGTGCTACCTTGAAGTGCGCACCGACCAACCGGGATGGTGCTGTAGGTTTTCCGGGTTTTCCTACAGCTGAAAAGTGAATACATCACCGACAATATCAGTAAGTCGCCCCGGAGCGCCACGGCAAATAATAATAATAGCCGTCCTCTACCAGCACAGGCTATGCCTTTGGGTACACTCTACGAGTGTTTATGAGTGAGTATTATTATTATTATTTTTTCCATACGGAGTGTACCAGTCAGACTCTGTCTCCGGAGCTCCGATACTACCGGAGGGCGCGCTGGTGTATCATTAACCCCAGCAAACACTCCCCACGTCCGTGAGGTGAGTGATTACTAGGTCCGAGAATCATGTGCCCTGAGTAAACGGAGTGAACCAAGAATAACGGCCGTCTGCATTCTTCCGGCTAGGTTTTCTGCCGCATCACGGCAAGCCGGTATGATTTTCAGATTTGAGAGCAGCGTGTCCACCATTCCACCAAGGACCCCTATTATCAGAACCACCATCTTGACAGAATGGTTTGGATAAAGCCTACGGCGTTCAAAGAGAAGATCTCGATATTTAGTCCGTTTTTCCTCCTCTTTTCGGACGATGTTCGTTTCGCCAGGAGCTGAAAACTCATTGACGAAAATCATCCTACTTTGAAGGTCGAGGAGGACTACATCAGGCTTATTGGCTTGTATTTGCCTGAGGGCGAGGAATGAGTAGTTCCAATAGATTCGGCACTTCTCATTCTCCACAACGGACTCAATATCCCCCGGAGATGCATTATGGTCTCAGCTGCCCCACGACACGCTCTGCATCTAGTGTCAGGGACCTCTATACCCATCACGCGACTACGGTAGACGAGGGTGTTGAAGACACCATCCTGGCAGGCCATTATGAATCCCTCGGTTTCCGACTTCAGCCCACTTGACCTGAGAAAAGCGAAGGTCAGATTTCTGGATAAGCCAAGGTCTTCAATGTTCTTGAAGAAGACCCCATGCATTGGCTTATCCCTATGTAGCTGTAAGAGTCTATCACACTCCGCAGCTTTCACGTGGGCTTTTTGCTGAACGGGTTCCAACTCGGTGACAGAGTTTGGGTTTGTCCGTTCAGTGTCGAATATGAGACCGAGTTCATCGGCTGCACGGGTTGCTGCCTTGAAAAGAAATGCTCCAATCGCTGCTTTTTCATGATCACATACCAAGCAGAGAAGGGGATCTGAACTCCTGATGACTTTACAGGCTCCATCCAGTACCATTCTGTTATGTAGACAGTCCAAACTCAAAAGTCCACGGCCTCCCCGTTGTCTGGGAAAGTATAACCGTGGAACAGACGATTTAGGATGCAAGCTTCTATGAAGATGCATCATTTTGCGAGTTTTTACGTCGAGTTGTCGCAGATCTTCCCGAGTCCATTTCATTACTCCAAAGAAGTAGAGTAGAATCGGAACGGCAAGCATATTAGTTGCAGCAACTTTGTTCTTCCCCGACAGTTCTGAAGACCAGATCTGTCGGAGTTTGTGCTGATACTTGCCGCGGAGAGAGCTTTTGACAGTAGCTACCTCTTGGGTGTGGCGTTGTTCCACCCCTAGGTAGGTATACGTCTCTCCGGCATCCAGATGATGTAGGATGCTTCCATCTACGAGCTGAACATCCTCTCCGTATTCCTCGCATCGTTCTTTTTTGAGATGAACCGTGGCACATTTGTCGATCCCAAACTCCATTCCGATAGCATGCGTGTACTCTTGCACCACCCTTAAGGACTGATGAAGGTCCTTCTCTCCGGAGGCATACAGTTTAAGGTCATCCATGTAAAACAGATGGGTGACATTATGCCTCCGGTTGCTGGGGGTGCCGCAGTTGTATCCGCGGGTTTTCCGTAGTGCAACGGACAATGGCAGTAGTGAGATGCAGAAGAGGACTGAGGGAGTCTCCCTGAAACACGCCCCTTCTAAAGATAACCTGCTCTGTTTGGACTCTGACTTGACCAGATGTAATGGTAAAGCGAGTCCTCCAGAGCGGCATCAGCTGTTCAATGCATCTCACTATTTGATCGGGTACCGCAAGGCATCTGAGCAAATGCATGATGAGCTCATGCGATGTTGTATCAAATGCCTTGCGATAATCGATCCAGGCCATTGAAAGGTTGCGTTTGTACTGCACGGAGTCCTGCGTAATGCATCTGTCGATCAGCAGGTTCTCCTTGTAGCCAGCGACCCCATTCTTTGACCCTCTTTGCTCATATATCCGTTCATACACCGGCTCAACTGCGGAGAGTATTCGCATGTATAAGATGCGTGTAAACATCTTATAACATGCGTTCAAGCATGTTATCGGTCTGTAGTGCTTCGGATCGGACAAATCCCCGTGTTTGGGGATTAGCACGGTTCGCCCCTCGACAAACCAATCCGGAATATGCTGCTCCCCATCTAGCCATGAGTTGAAAACTCTTGCTAGATGGTGGTGGGTACACGGAAATGCTTTCCACCAATAGTTATTTAGGCCATCGGTGCCTAGAGCAGCAAAGTTCTTAGAGCCTTTTAGGGCCCGTCGAACTTCTTCCGAGGTTATCGGATTGCGCAGTTCATTGACCTGCGTCCTGCAGACGGCTTCGAACTGCGCTAGGGCTGGAGTATCTACGTTGAGTGGTTGCGGAAACTCATAAATGTTCTTCCAGAAGGTTTCTACCCGATCAGCCGCCGGCGGGTTATCCACAACACGTGGATGCTCTTGGAATAGGCGAGAGGGTTTATCGCGGAACTTCATGTTTTCCGCGATGCTCCTCGCCCGCCTCACCTCACCAGTGACTTTTTTGCAGCCACCAGCATATTTTCATTTTCATTATTATTATTATTTTTATTTAATATGCATTTTTTAACGTAGTTTATTTTACTTTCAGCCTCTTCCTAACTCGATTACACCCTTCACACGAGATGAACAATTTTCACAAGACGATATATTGTTAAATTCTGGAGCAGAATCTCAAGATGAACTAAGACTCGATATGCATAATTCATCGCAAAATCCACTAGTTGAACAATATGATTTCGTGGGTTCTGAATCATCTAGCAATCAACAACAGAGCATTGTTGAATCTTTGGATGAATCAGACTTCGCTGATGTTATTATGGATGGTGTTTTCCGTTTGAATAATTCCTACAGGAAAGAATCTCATACGTCTATGGAAGATGACCCTTCAGAAGACAAGTTACAATCAGAAAACGAAGAATTTCTAGACAATTCCATTACAAAAACCAAGCTAAAAAATTTGAATGATAATGAGATCAACAATATTAGTGAAAATATCTCACATAGTGTAGATGTAGATATTGTAAATATGGAAGATAACTTAGACCATGTTAATGACAGTGGAACAATCGATTATGGAAATTTGTTAAAATCGTCGAATAACACAAACCGGATGTTGGACGGATATGAACTTGAGGGAAGGAGAGTGATAGATATACAACATTTTATCGATTCACTGAAACTGGTAGCTGATCATGCTCCCCACTTGGGATGTAATTTGAATAATCTCGTTATTGTTGGCGAGACCAGATGGGGTATGGCATCCAACATAAATTTTCAATGTTCCATGTATCTCACTCATCACTCCATATCAACTGTGCAGAACAAAAAACAGTTGAATAATGATGCAGTGATGGGTATGATGAGTACTGGTTCTGGACATGAACATCTCAGTCAGATTGGAGCATCTTTGGATATTCCAGTTATGTCTAGTAAATCATATACTAGATACCAAGAAAGTGTGGGAGATTATTGGGAAGCATCTGCAATGGATGAGATGGCCAAAGCTGCTGAGGAAGAGTAAGTCTTTAGCAATTGAAAATGGTGATGTAACTCCTGATGGAATTCCATTTATTACAGTTGTATGTGATGGAGTGTGGGCTAAAAGGTCGTACCGCCATAATTATAACTCATTGAGTGGAGCTGCAGCCATTGTAGGATATAAAACAAGGAAAGTTTTATACCTGGCGATTAAAAATAAATTATGTCTAATGTGTAAACGGTATTCCACTTCCACGCCATCTCATACATGCTATAAAAATTGGGAAGGATCTGCCTCAGCAATGGAATTTGCCATAATCAATGAAGGATTCTTGCAAAGCATGGACATGTATGGATTAATCTACAAGAGAATGGTTGCTGATGGCGATAGTAGCTGTTATATGACTATTCTTGATAATGACCCCTATAAAGACTTCCAAGTAAAAGTTGAGAAGATTGAGTGTAGGAATCACTTATTGAGGAACTACATAAATAAAATCAGAGAATTAGGAAAAGACACCAACGCAGGTCCTTTGATACTAAGAAAGGAAATAAAGGTATTATCTTGCATTTATGTTCTACAATAACCTATTCGAAAAAAAATTCTAAGATTTCTGCTATAATAAACAAAGTTGATTGAAATTGAGGTTTTTTAAAAATGTTCCAGAAAAACCTAATGAGATTTCGTTATGCCACAGAGGCCATCAAACATAGGAAAATCGAAAATGGCACACTGGAGGAAAACAGTGAAAAACTGAGGAAAGACATTTTAAATAGCCCATTCCATATTTTTGGGCAACATCTACATTGCTGTGCCTACTTTTGCCAAAAACAAAGTTCATGTGCCGATGAAGTAATAACTGATATGAAACTTACCCGTGAGTTTTTTAACATATATATATTTTCTATCAGTGATAAAAAAGACCGATTCATATTCTCAAATATATTAAGTTGAAGATAGGTACATACTTATATTTCCATATCATCTTTTTACATTCGAAGGAATATTTACCTGATGCATCTATGTAATCAATATAAAATACCTACTTTTTTTCCTTGTAATCAATTTTAATTTTTTCATTCCTTCTTGTGCATGGTGTCATTCAGACACAAACTACCATTTTCTTCAATTATTGTATAAGTAAACATACTCCTCATATTTTATAATACTTTTTTTTAGCATTGTTTGATAAAATGATGGGTCACGTGAGAAACCTTTCAAATCATGCTAACAGCTTGATATTCGATGTTGATAATAATTCAGCCGAGCAATTCAACGGGATTATTGCAAAACATACTGGAGGGAAGAGGATGAACTTTGTTCTCAGACGTTCATACCAATCCCGATGTTTCGCATCAGTGGTGAGCCAAAATACAAAAATTCCTTTGGAAATCATGAAAAAAAATATTGGTATGTCTAAAGTTGGCTATTACACGCAAAATTATGAAAGTTGTAAAAATAAAAGAAGAACTAATAAGAATAAATTGAGAATATTGAAAAAACGAAAAAAATATTCCAATGCTCAAGGGATAAAGTCATCACAGTTCTATGGGACGCACTGCGAGAAACCAGACCTTGAAGATGAAGTATTACAGCAGGCGATTTCTGAGTTCCTAAAGGGATTACAGTTGACTAAAAGACCTACTTCTTCTAGAAAAAATTTGATCAAATCAATGTTATATCCAAAACAAATATTTGCCAAGTCTATAAAACATGGCGTGGAAAATGAGAAAAATGCAATAAAGCAATTAGAGGAGCATTTGGGAGTTAAAATATGTAAATGCGGTTTATTCATCGATCAAAACATAGACTTTATAGCTGCAAGCCCTGATGGCGTTATTGAAGGAAACAAAGCTCTTGTCGAAGTTAAGTGCCCTTATCCTGCAAGAGATCTGACTCCCGAGGAAGGCATTGCAAAAGGGCTGATAACAAGTTGAAGAAAAAATGGAGAGTTTAATAAAAACCATAAATGGCATTTTCAAGTTCAAGGGCAATTGCAAGTCACGGGTTTTGATATTTGTTACTTCATGGTATGGACATATAAATGTATTAAAATTGAAAAAATCCCTCGCAATGACACGTTTTGGCAAGATAAAATGGAATCAAAATTGGTAGAATTCTACATGAAATGCATGCTTCCTGAAATAGTGGATAGTCGATACGAAAGGAATATGGAAATTAGAAATCGAAGTTGTTTTACTCTTGTTCATATTATTAATTTTTTTCTGTTTTCATATTAGAAATTTCAATCCTATATTGATTATTTTTTACTATATTGTATTGAAAATGGAAATATTCTCAATTGAAAATTGTTTTCAAGTGAGAATACCTTACAAAAGGTCATCTTGAACAGTGGAAAATGACGACTAAAATGTATCTTGGAGTCGCAGATGGTTCCACATCATGTTCAATTTTCATTAAAATCTATATTTTATTGTTTTGTAGATACGGAAATCACCATTTAACATTTCCGTCACTATATACAGTGTCAACTTAAGTTGGCAACATATAGAAAACAATTTTATTTTTCAATTCAGGAGAGAAGTTCTGCATGTTCTGGAGTCTGATTTCAAAATTTAAACTTTGCCAGCCTAACACAAGTAGTGGCGTAAAATGAATTTAGTACAAAAATTGATTTTATGAGTAGTTGTCAAAATATTTAAAAAAAAATCTATTTTTTTTTTTTTTATTAAATTTTATCCATTCCAACAAAAATGTGTAAAAACTGGTAATGATTTTAGTGCACCATATATTTCATAGCTGAAGAACCAGAAATGCCAGAAATCGAGCGAATCTTTACAAGAATTTTAAGCAGACATTGCACGCTTGGTTCGCCTTGCATATCCAGAAGTTCAGGCATTTTTTGATGGACTATATGTGACCAAGAAACCACGCAAGCTGTTATGAGAAAAGTAATAAAAGAAGTGCTGCCTGAAAAAAAACAGATAAGGCGCTGCAATTTGGGAAAATTGGGCATGTGCATAGCAAAGAAGCCATACCGACGCAGGAAAACTAGGGCGCGAGTCGGTGCGAAGCGATTTCTTGATTTCTCAAGTTCTGACGAGAATTAAATGAACTCAATAAACTAATACAAGATATGTCAAAACAGGAAAATGCTATTTGTTGTTGTTGGCATTTGCACGTAGAAATACATAGGTACTGTTCCATTCCTACTAATACTGTCTCTAGTTATTATTTTTATTATTATTTAATCAACATTATTATCAATATTATCATAGTTAAGTAAATGTTGTCTACCATTACGCATCACCCTATATACAGGGCTATTCAAATTCGTTTCTGTACATGGGGATCTCGTAATCGATAAGAGATAGAGTGTCGGTTAAACTATGGCAAAGTTGCGTATTTTAGATCAATGATGTAAAAAAATCGAATTTAGCTCTTTTGGTTCTGGAGATATACAGGAAAAAACAAAAATCCCAAATTATTTTTTTGTCTGTATCTTCTTTATTCGCAGACATATTGAAAATCTGTCCACAGTTTGCTATTGGCACTTGATGTGGTCTATCAGAATATGTCCGTGAATCTTTTATACAGGGTGTCATCTGACTTGGGCCACCCCTATCTTTGAATTTTTAAATACGGTCCTGTATTTTTTGTTGTAGTTTTTGGATCGTCGACGTTCACTTCATACTGAGAAATTAAATTTAATTTTATATTTCGGGATTTTTCGGTAATATTTTATTATAATTGGGTGAATTATTCCCTTTTAAATTACGGCCCTGAAAATTGATTGAGTTAAATAAAAACACAATAGCAACTTTCACGACTCCCCATGTACCATAGTGTTTTTCTAAAGTATTTTTTTCGTTTTTGGGTACCAATTCATTTGCAATACTCTTTGAGCGTTTTCTACAATGAACTTCAAATAGCAAAACATTTTATGATTATCTGAAACATATCTACAACAAAAATAGATTATATGTATTTTGATAAGCTGAAAAAGAAATGATTCATATACCTTCACAAAAAAATAATGGTGCATTAAATGTTCGAATTGGAGTCCTTCCATTTCGAGACATTTTTGAACTCGTTTTTTCATATTATTCATTGCCCTTAATACACTTCTTTGATGCATTGTTGCGAAAGCATTCAAAATCCTCAATCTCAAGTCTCTCCGCCAGCGTAAATCCAATTTTTCAATGTTTCCCATAGAAAATAGCCCAAAATAGTAAGATCTGGTGATCTTGCAGGCCATCTTATTGGCCCATTATTTGCTATCCATCTGTTGTTGAATATGGTATTGATTAACCTCTCTTTTTTAGCTTATAAAAAAAACATATAATTCTTTTTTGTTGTAGATATGTTTCAGATAATCATAAAAGGTTTTGCTATTAGAAGATCATTGTAGAAAACGCGCAAAGAGCATTGAAAATGTGAGGAAATATGAATTGGTACCTAAAAATGAAAAAAATACTTTCGAAAAACACTATGGTACATGGTCAGACGTGAAAGTTGCTCTTGTGTTTTTATTTAACTCAGTCAACCAATTTCCAGGGCCGTAATTTAAAAGGGAATAATTCACCCAATGATAATAAAATATTACCGAAACAACCCGGAATATAAAATTAAATTTAATTTCTCAGTATGAAGTGAACGTCGCAGATCCAAAAACTACAATAAAAAATACAGGTCCGTATTTAAAAATTCAAAGATGGGGGTGGCCCAAGTCAGATGCCACCCTGTATAAAAGATTCATGGACATATTCTGATAGTCCACATCAAGTGCCAATAGCAAAATATAGACAGATTTTCAATATGTCTGTGAATAAAGAAGATACAGGCAATAAAATTATTTGGGATTTTTTGGTTTTTCCTGTATATCTCCAGAACCAAAAGAGCTAAATTCGAATTCAACCGATGCTCTATCTCTTATTGTTTACGAGATCCTCATGTACAGAAACGAATTTGAATAGCCCTGTATAAATATTCCTCTATTACCAATAGAAGATAGGACCCAGAGATATAAAACATTGTGTGCCAAGAGAATAGCAACGAATTCATGGTGCCAAAAAATCTGAAGAACCCAACCCTCTTTACAGTCCGCTACAGGATTCAGTGGTTGCAACCCTGATAATAGGAGGGAAGAGCCTCGAATTTCACGGTAGCAATCAGCCTGCAATCCAAAGACAAAACAGGTACTTAAATTATACCAAAACATATAAATCATTATTCAAAATAAAAAATCTGAAAACACCCCTTTTTTAAATCATGATTATTCTATACTCTTCTGGAAAGTCAGTAAATATTAGCAGCTTTATTGCTGAATGAGGTAGGTAATACCATGATCGAATGTTTGGACTAGAGAAAAAAAAGAGGACTGTACTGCCATGCTAAGCAAAAAGGGCGTATCTGACAAATTTGTGAGTATTGAATTTTGGTCAGTTTTGCATCATTTTACATGTTTGCCTCTAGGATTAATAATAATAATAATAATACTCCCACATAAACACTCGGTGAGTGTACCCAAAGGCATAGCCTGTGCGGGTAGAGGACGGCTATTATTATTATTTGCCGTGGATTAAATGTGGTAACTGAAAATTAGCCAATGTTATAAGTCTAAGAAAAATGTCATATCTGCAAAAATTTCCCCCAACTTGATAGTAAAACATAATTGCAGATATGCCCTTTTTGATTAGCACGGCAGTATATCAACAAAGTGACAACTACTTGTTTTGTGAGTAAATTCAAATATTTGCTTTGTCCTGTTGGAAGACATTCTTTGGAAGATCTTTCAAGTGAGGTGTTTGAATCTACTGGTCCTAAACTTGCCTTGATAGTTTTGTCTCTACTAGCTGTTGCTAACCATGTGGCTTCAGGATGCCAGTCACAAGCAAATACAGGCCCGCTATGTGCAGTGTATTGCTGAAGACACTTCTCAGGCTTACGAATATCCCATAACTGCACACTTCCATTGTCTGATACTGCAGAGAAGCTATATGGGTTATGGGGGCTGAACTGAACGTCTCTGACACTTTCTGTATTACTACAAATATATGGTATCAAAATTCGACCTGTTTAATTCATTAGAGTGGTAACCTATAAAATACTGTGACAGCGCTTCTCAATCTTATATCAAAATATCTCATAGTTCCATCCTGTGAACCAGATATAAGCTTATTCGGCTCCGAGGCATGAAAATTAACTTTATTTACAGTACGTTTATGATCTTGATAGTCTTGTTCCTGCATTGCCTTGCCCGTTTGGGTAAGGTTCCAAACACACACATGGCCATTTGTAGCTGCAGTCGCAATGAAATGGTCTAAAAGTAAAAAACTCATTGATAGTTGTTGATTATATACAGGAGACTTACCATCTGTAGGACTCCATGATACATCATTGCAAGAAAACCCCACATTCAGATGCTTTGAACCTCTCACATTACATATTTCTCTAAATTTCTCATCATCTATTGCATATATTTTAAAAACTAAAAAAAATGTGGGTCACTCAAAATTTCGAATCGATAAATGTAAATTTACCATTGCGTCCACCGATAGCCACTTGTGTATAGTCTCTATTTAATGCCAAAGCATTAACTGGGCCTTCTTGAGTTACATGAAATGTCAACATCGCCTTATCTTAAAGATTGATTTTACCAGTTGAACAATCTCAACAGATTTCTCAAAAGATTACATTTTTCTAATCGAAATTTATATTCTTCACTTCCTACTTGTAATCCAAACAAAATAAGTACTGATAGTTTTGAGGTTTAAATTATTATTCAATTCACTTCAAACAACGCTATTAAACATTTTTGGTAATCAAAACAAAAACAAACCCTACTTGTATTGTCAACCGTCATAACAGTGTCGAATGTCAACTGTCAGTGTCACGTCAATGTCAACGTCAACTGTGTTTTCCAGTGCGTTCGTACTGGAGATGTACTCATTTTACATCTGTGCAATGTACCTGGGATGTAAAGTTGAATACGAAATTTAACCTTGACTACATACTAGAGATGTACTTATTTTACATCTATGCGATGTACCTAGGATGAAACGTTGGATACGAGATGTAACCTTGAGTACGTACTACAGACACATATTAGAGAACATATGTCTCTAATCTGTACTACAGATGTACTTAGTCTACATCTATGCGATGTACCTAGGATATAAAGTTGGATACGAGATGTAACCTTGAGAACCTACTACAGATGTACTCATTTTACAACTATGCGATGTACCTAGGATGTAAAGTTTGATACAAACTTCTCCCCTCTCTGCTTACATTTTTACATCTCATGTATGTACCAAGTACGTCAAAATCTGACTGCGACCTCTTATTTGAACTCCCGTAGATGGACCAGAGACCTCGCCGAGCGGTGAAAATGTCATGCTCATGCTAAAATCGGATAGAGGTCTCCTGTATATTATAAAGTGAGATCGCTGGTACATCCTAGAAAAATTTTCCATAGAGGTCAACAACCAATATGTCGGTTAAATCCTGATGGGAGGTTCCAAAAATATGCGTTCTATGCATACTTTTTCATTGAATGCTTTCTTTCATTGGTGAAACTAGTGCCCGTTTTCTGTATCATCGCCAGAAGAAGATTTCCAAAATATACATGAAATAAATGAGCACTTGTCTCAACAATGAAATATTCTGAAAAGTATATAAAAAACGAATCTTAATAGAGATTTCTAATGGCTTTGGACACCCTAATAAAAAGAGACGAAAGTTCTTAATTTTTCCGTCCTTGTTGCCAGGGAATGTACTCTGTGATTGGTTACTATAAGGTCAGGGAGTATAAATGTCATTTTCAACTGTAGCTGTCATGTCATCCAAACTAACCGCCATTATGGTAACCAATCACAGAGCGCGCCCCTGGCAACAAGGAAGGAAAAATTAAGAACTTTCGTCTCTTTTTATTTGGGTTTCCAAATCCATTAGAAATCTCTATTGTAGTAGATGCCCGTATGCACCGTTTCACAATCTAATCTGGATTAGTTGATCTCGCTTAGGGCGGGTTGTAACACGGCAGGTTAACCTATGGTTTTCTTGACCACTGGTTATCTTCGATTGGGTCGTTGTAACTTGGTATTTCAGGAGTTCACCGACTGGTTGACCATTGAATTTCTTACCATCCGATTTACAATGGTTAACAATTCAGTCCTCAGAACGTTGAATTTTTACTTGTTCCATGGTTTTGTTTTGATTTGGGTTGAGACATTAATATTTTATGTTAGGTTAGCTTTATCTATGTGGTATCTGTATATAATATATAATTAATAATATAACTCTTAACTCTTGTCTGCAATCCAGTTAGGAAGAGGCTGCGTTGTATTATTGTACAGAAAGTGAAAGTATTAATTCTGAATAGTATCATGGACATAAATATGAGGAGAGCTGCAAGAACTCACAGATGATGAAGACTTTCTGGAACTCGTTGAAGAACTGTTTCCTAAATTAAATAAATGATAAAGTTTCCTCAAGCATAGTACTGCTTCGTCCAGAATTCTTAAAGATGCCAGTAGGAACAAGAAGTGCAAAAAGTATAAGCTGATTTTTATGCCATTAGCCGTTTTCCCAGGTGTATAAGCTTATTGGACTGCACCCACATCAAAATACAGTCTCCTGGAGGAGATAATGCAAGGATTTTCAGAAACTGGAAAGGATTTTTTTCCTTGAATGTTCGAGTATTATGTAGAGCAGATTTAACCATCCAGAATATAGTATGCAGGTGGACTGGATGGTGGGCAAAACTGGAAAATAGGGAATTGAGAAACTAAGTACTTGTAGTTGGTGACAGTGGCTATGCTGTTCAACCATATCCCATTACACCTCTGACAAATCCCCAACTACCTGTCGAGCATCTATTCAATGAGGGTCAAATAAGTATTAGAAATTCTATCGTAAGATGATTTGGAGTCTCAAGAGACAATTTCCTGTATTAGCATTGGGAACCTTTTGTCTGAATATGAATAAGGTAGAAGCTATTGTTGTATATTGTGTTGTACTACACAACATAGCATGTGAAAGAAATGATCCTGAGCTTCCTGTTGATGACAATATTGCAGCAAGGATTGGGGATGCTATTAATATCAATTTATTTCGAATCTAACCAAATTTGTATAAAGGAATTACGCAAGATTCATTCATACACTTTCAAAATCAGGATGTCAAGAAATGTTAGTGTAAAATGGATTATGAATGTAAAGTTATACAATCTGAACAAAACTTATATATATTAAATAAATGAGCACATATTTATGTAAATGCATGAAATTTACTGTGTAAATATTCAGAAATATCTTTTCTTAAAATTATTGAAATTCTTACAACTTCTAATCTGGTATCTTATTGTAAAACATACATCCCAGAGCAAAGATTGTTTACCACTCTCTTATTGAGGCTCATTTAAAATATGGAATTGCCTCCTGGGGATTCTGTAGCTAACAATTATTTCTATCAGTGTTCGTACAAAAAAGAGCCCTGTATTTATCAGCAAAGGAATTTCAACTCTCGCCTGCATCTTCATTCTAGAATCTGTGTGTCTAATACATAAAAAACATAATGCAGTTCATTCAAAGGCAAAGACCTGAAAATAAAATACCCCTCCCTATTCCAAAATCAACTTTAAAAAGGATTCTCTGATCAATAAAACAAAAAAAAATATATTATCCTCTGAAATAAGGAATTAGAAAAAGGTACTACAAATTTAGAAAAATAATGAAAGAAGCTCTACTGAAAAAGGCATATCATACTCTTGAAGAATTTTACAGTGAAACATTGCTATGATATTACTTTACGTGTGATTTTAATTTCAGTGCCTGTATTTGTTTTTAATCTGTTATCTTCATATGCACAAGTGCATCAGTTTATATCTATTCTTTGGGTCTCTGCCATCAAGCCATCAAGTTCAAACGAAATGCCATAACATAATAACTCTTTTGTTGACAGGTTGACACTGTTGACAACTGACAATCAAAAATTGAGCAGAAGCCCAACTGATGGTTAATTTATCGGCATGCAACGAAAATCGACAGACCGGTGCCTGAAGGTTAACTATAGGTTAACCTTCGGTTCCATGACCAGTTGGTTAACTACCTGTGTTACAACCCGCCCTTAGGGCTCGTTTTATAGGTTCCAGTTAAACTTCAGTTTGGAGTTTATCTCTAGGTTATGCCGTTATGCGAGAAGTGACGTTTCATAGGTTCCAGTTAATAGTTCCAGTTGAGGATAATCTTCAGTTTAAACTAGAGAATCCTTATGTTAACCTAACTGGTGGAAGAAACTTCAGTTTGAGTTTGAGCCTGCGCATTAGATATAATCATGAGAGACTTTGAACACAATAGAAGCTAGAGGCTAGGCATATTTAGGTTATGTTATTAAATTGTGATTATTGTGAATGTAAAGTGAAAGGGAGGTTACAGTAGCAAATGGCGGTATATAGAATATATAGTGTGTGATTGTATACTTGGTATTATATAAAATGATGGAAGATTTTATATTCACTTTTGAGAATAAATTTTCAGATCACAAAAAATATTTTTTTTATATTGCTAGTTTTCGAAACGTATGAGCTGTTGATTATGCACATAAAAATCCAATCCAAAGGTAATACTTTTTATATCAAATATACATTTTTTTATACTTGTAGTTCGAATGAAAAAATAAAAAAGGTGGAATGATTCTTATCCATTATTTTCAAATTAATACCATTTTCCGCTCAAACTTTTCAGGTGCTCCCAAGCCATTTCTTTTTCTCGCTACATTACTGAATCGCATTTTTGCATTCCATAATATTTTCATATTTTCAAGAAGTAGTGCCAATATCATGTCAGTATAAATTCGTAAAAATCATGATGCCAACACACCAATCAGAAATATAGTGCTGATAAACGAAAGCTGTAAAACGGCCAAACACAAAGTCATGGTTACCAAAAGTTTAAACTCCACTTTAGTTTAATCTTAAGTTTAACAGAAACCTATAAAACCGGCCATTAGGCGTCGTCTGGTTATTTTGTATGCACCAGGTTCCGGATTAGTTAATCCAGGTTGACACTCTGACAACACACCACATTTCTTAAAAATAAAACAAAATTTTGCTAGTAAACTAACATGGCGGTCAACCCCTGTTGAGGGGACGAAGCATTTGTGTATAAAAAAAATTGTTGTTGATTGCGATTTTTTAAAACATTACAAACGTTCAAGGATCCTACTTTTTGATAATATATTGTAATAGTCCCTTTTTTATAAGAGAATGCGATTAATTTCACTAAAAACTTCTCTTTTGTTTTGTTCTCGTTGGCGAAAATATTATTTTATTATTGTCCCCTTGGAAGTTTTGCGATATTTGGCACTGAAATGGCGAGTAAAAACATTACTTTACATGATTTTTATAATCCAAAATTCCTGTTTTAGGAATGATCTGATTACATCATAAAATTGGATTTGATATACATACATCTTGAAATCATCTGATTTTGATACAGCATTGGACAACATTTCAAGGATTCCAATGAAATATGATTCTTATTACTTTCTCTTCAGTATGTGCCTTTCAACATTTACTATCAAATTGAAGCATAGGTGGAACGCCTTCGCACATTTGGCATGAAAATGGTATAAATACCGGCAAATAGACCCCGCAAGTGGTGACGTCACAAATGTCAAAATATCATTTGACGTGTTCCAAAAAAATCAGTTTTAGGTAATAGCTTTCGCATAAACGGTTCCTATATGGCAGTGAACCTGATAACGAGCTTGGTTATGGCGATTGCTATTATTGAAGAGCTCATAAAGATGTAAAAATAAAATAAATTATCATTCACTTGAACTCCCCCAACAAAGGATGTGTTCCGTTAATAAACTTGGTCGTTATGGTTGCACATTTTAATCGAATTTAGGCGGATAACCACAATTCTTTAGTATTTACCGCAGATATACCTTGGTCTTTCATGATAAATGACAGACGTGACGTCAACGTTTGCTTTCGCCTAAACCTTTTGGTTTAAACTCTGGTTCCTGGTTATTAAAATTCAAAAAGTGTAAACAAAAACATTTGTTTTATTTCTGCCTCCTTCATGTTATTCCTTTGTTTTAATCTTAATTATTCTGGTTTTTCGTATTTTTGTATACAATAACTGTTAAAAGTATTAGTGTGGATTCATGCAGCACCAATTTACAATTATCAAGTAGCAATTATCAATTAACAATTAGCAAGTATTGAAAATGCTGCATTCATGCACCCAAATTAACAATTACCAAGGAACAAGTGAGCATGCGCACAAAGCAGATCCGTGCCATTTGAGTTAACCTCATTTTGTCGTGGAAACTGTTTAAACATTCAGATTCTATTCGTTTTCCAAATGTTTATAATCAATTTTGTGCATTCACGATGGTCATTGAAATGGAAGCTACTCAAGCATTTTTTTGTTGATTTTCGATGCTTTCCGTCATTATACTGACCAATCCACGATCATCTGCGTACTAGTTGCGCACTAGAAGAAAATCGCGTTCAATTAGAGTAGAAAGATAAAAGTTGGCCAACTTCTACTTGTTACTTGATAATTGATAATTGTTAATTGTCTGCATGAATGCATTCATTGTAATACAGGGAGTTCCACTTGTACTTGGTAATTGTTAATTGATATTTGTTACTTGATAATTGTTAATTGGTGCTGCATGAATCTACACTTTTATTATAAATGGAGAACTTTAATAGTGTGGAAAAAAATTGAGATTTGTGTGCTTATTAGCGTCCGAGTTTTTATTCAATGAAAATGTAGTATTGCTTTTATGTCATTTTATAAGGCATCAAAATTCTCGTCAGAGAGGATTTTTGCTTTTAACCAGAGGTATATATCCCTCCTAATAAAATCCCGTCAACCGCAAATCTTGTACTTCCACCTGTCCCTTCATAATTCAAACTCAGTAAATAGTTTGTCACTATATCGTGAAATATGAATAAATATTTACTTAAAAGACCAATTAAAAACACGGTCAGAATGAGGTTGGTTTTCTTTTCGATAATAACCATAACCGAAAATGAAAAACAACTTTTGAGTTGGGTAATTACCACAAAATTTTGGTTACAACTATGACATTAAACAGCTGATTCGTGACGTCATTAGATGAAAACCAATCTAATAACCAAAAACGCCTAAACGTTTTGGTAAATAACAATTTAAATTGGTAAATACCGAAACATTTTGGTCATCCGCCTAAATTCGATTTTTGTGTCCCATATATAAAATATTCCTGAAAGATTGGCGAGTTACGGGACATGATTCCTGAAATTTTGGTGACTTTCAGTAGTACCAAAACGACCGGGGTTTGCACGTAGGTAAGCGGTTAATGCGATACAGATGAAAAATCAGTAGCAGTTTTGTTGAAAATTTTTCCGTTCCGTTAAGCAGCTGCATCCTCACAAACAACCCTCAGAAGTCTTCGGGAGACTTGTGTGATCTAGGGAAAATATTAGGGCCTTACTTTGTGATGCGATCTCACACATATTGTGTGTTGGCATTATTTGGTCAGGTCTAGTATGAAAGCATAACCATTAATAAACAACAATAATTTATGCAACTTGTCATTATCATAGCCACAATCATTATCACGGTCCTAGTCGTTGCCCTAATTTTTTTTATATTTACACATCACAATCGTAATCTTGGAAATAAAAAAAAATCAATGGCAATTTTGTCTACGTAACTTATGCATCTTTTCAGGCCCAAAGTTGAAGAAATGTTTTCATCATTTCAATAAATAAATATATATATATAAGAACAAATTGCAGAAGACAAAACTAATACACTTTTATATCATTTATCAAATAGACTTTGATAAGTTTTAAATTTTGGGATTTTTTACGATATCGATTTCAAAAATAGGTATAACAGGATGCAAAAAAGAATTGAAAAATAAAGCTGAATGATACCGACAAATTTTTTTTGTAGGGATGCGACTAATCAGAATAATAATGGTAACGCTAATTTCGTGTAGAAGTATGAAATCTAAAATTATAAAAACTAAAACCAAAAACATCTTAACCAATATGAAATATGATGGAATGACAAATAAAATTAGGTCAGGAAATCTCGATTAAGCAACTTGATCCTTCGATATTGACCGATTACTTTAAAGTTGGCTTAATCCTGAGTTTCAGAGCGGTGCATGATAAATTTTCGTTCTAATCGAGATTAAGTGCTTAAACTGGATTATTAAGTATATATACGGTGCATATATGGGTGTAAATATATAATCTATATACCCATAAGTACGAACACAATGATCGAAAAACGAATATTAAACATTCCACAAAAAACACTTTGTGAAAACTAAAAATTACTTGCTCTTGAAAACTATATCAAAAAGTTATTCAGTCTTATAGGACCATAAAAAACAAATTTTAACGTCTTTAAAGATATTTCAATAAAAATAAAAAACACTATAACGACTTTAAAAAGGAGTTAATGAACACATATTCATTTATTTTAGCTGTTCAACCTTTATTGCTTGGTATGGCGAAGCCTCGAACCTCCCTTTGTGTAATATATATCATGCTGCCTCCATCACAACACCTGGAAGAAACAAGTTTTGGCTTGCACTGGCAGTAACAGTGTATTAAAGAAATCGATTGAAGTGTGTGTACCCACCTTCCACAACTCTGAGGTGAGATCTCTATTCTTTGTCCTAACCAGGAACATGAGTGAGCCAATTCCTTGGACAGAAACTTTAAAAAAATCCTACTTATAGTCTTTCCAAGTCGTTCCACCTATGGACTCAAGTTTTACTTCAAAAACGCAGGCCCGGATTACCCATAAGGCCAACCTAGTCCATGGCCTAGGGCGCACGCTTGCGAGGGACGCAGAGTATAGAAAAATCCGATAAACTTTGTAACCTGTGAAATTTCCGTACTTCCCATACCTCCTAGAAGGGGGAGTAGTTTAGAATTTTGGCCTAGGGCGTAAATAGCTGCTAATCCGGGCCTGTAAAACGAAAAATAATTTAGTATATGCACAGAATAATGCTCTATTGGCATTATTCTGTGGTATATAGGTATACCACATTAGGCATGTTTGGAGTATACCGGCCTCTCTGAAAAATAAAATCATACGTACCCACTCATTTTTTCAATTAGAGATGGAAAATATGATGAACAATTAACAGAAACTGATAATTAGACTCCTTTCTATAAAAATTAAACATTAACAAAATAATCGAATTAAGGCGGATAACCACAATTCGTCTTTGGTATTTACCGCAGATATACCTTGGTCTTTCATGATAAATATCAGACGTGACGTCAACGTTTGCTTTCGCCTAAACCTTTTGGTTCCTGGTTATTAAAATTCAAAAAGTGTAAACAAAAACATTTGTTTTATTTCTGCCTTCTTCATGTTATATTCCTTTGTTTTAATCTTAATTATTCTGGTTTTTCGTATTTTTGTATACAATATCTGTATATTATATATTATAAATGGAGAACTTTAATAGTGTGGAAACAAAACTGAGATTTGTTTGCTTATTAGCGTCCGAGTTTTTATTCGATGAAAATGTAGTATTGCTTTTATGTTATTTTATAAGGCATCAATTCTCGTCAGGGAGGATTTGTGCTTTTAACCAGAGGTATATCCCTCCTAATATAAAATCCCGTCAACAGCAAATCTTGTACTTCCACCTGGTAATCTGTCCCTTCATAATTCAAACTCAGTAAATATGTTGTAGCCATATCGTGAAATATGAAATATTTACTTAAAAGACCAATTAAAAACACGGTCAGAATGAGATTAGTTTTCTTTTCGATGATAACCATAACCGAAAATGAAAAACAACTTTGGAGTTGGGTATTTACCACAAAATTTTGGTTACAACTATGACATTAAACAGCTGATTCGTGACGTCATTAGATGAAAACCAATCTAATAACCAAAAACACCTAAATGTTTTGGTAAATATCAATTTAAATTGGTAAATACCGAAACATTTTGGTCATCCGCCTAAATTCGATTAATGAGTAGAATAAAGCAGTAACAGCACATAAACATAAAATTGATAGGCAAAGCGATGAGCTGTCAAGTCAAATGTCAAAATGCCAAACAAAAAATATCTAGCATTTCTTTTTCATTCTCTCATAAGTAGCCATATAATAACATATTCTCGTTTCCTGATGTTGGTTGCGAAGGATCGAAGGAAACCTAAGTGGGACACTTTTTCAATGTAAAGGTAAGGTTCAACGCAGATTTAAAAATAAAAAACAAAGTTATTTTCTGTCGGTTCACATTTGTAACCATTTCAAATAAGAAAGAATACAAAAAATATGGAATTTTATATATCGCGGAGAGTATAATGAATCCGTATGTACATATCCTATAGGTACTTTGTTATCTGTAGAGCACCCTGTTAACAAAGCTATGATATCGATTTATACGAGATGTGACCTTGAGTACGTACGACAGATGTACTCATTTTACATCTATGCGATGTACCTAGGATGTAAAGTTGGATACAAGATGTAACCTTGAGTACGTACTATAGATGTACTCGTTTTACATCTATGAGATGTACCTAGTATGTCATGGTCATTTGTGTTAAGAATGTCATGCTATAAATGTACATTAGACGTAACATTGAGTACATGCTGTGTATGTACCAATACAAATCTACTGATATGCTCTACAGATAGCAATGTAACCGACAGAAAATAACTTTATTTTTCCTTTTTAATTCTGCGTTGAACCTTACCTTCACATTGAAAAAGTTCCAATTAGGTTTCCTTTGATCCTTCGCAACCAATATCAGGAAACGACAATATGGCTACTTTATGGGAGAATGAAAAAGGAATGCTTGGATATTTTTTGTTTGGCATTTTGACATTTGACTTGACAGCTCATCGCTTTGCCAATCAATTTTATGTTTATGTGCTGTTACTGCTTATTCTACTCATTTTGTTAATGTTTAATTTTTATAGAAAGTTGAGTCTAATTGTCAGTTTCTGTTAATTGTTCATCATATTTTATATCTCTAATTGAAAAAGTGAGTGGATACGTATGTTTTTATTTTTCAGAGAGGTCAGTACTCCAAACATGCATAATGTGTTATAACTATACTAAATTATTTTTCGTTTTTGATTTAAAACTCAAGTCCATAGGTGGAACGACTTGGAAAGACTATAAGTAGGATTTTTTAAGTTTCTGTCCAAGGAATTGGCTCACTCATGTTCCTGGTAAGGACTACGCCAAAACCAAAGAATAGAGATCCCACCTCAGAGTTATGGAAGTTGGGTACACGCACTTCAATCGATTTCTGCAGTGCAAGCCAAAACTTGTTTCTTCCAGGTGTTGTGATGAGGGAGCATGATATCTCCAGTTCTCTCGAAGGAGTAGGCAGATTGAGACCTTAGAGAGAACCAGTGACGAGACATGGGGAGTAGGCAGATTGGGACCCCGACGTTAAGTCACAAAAACCTAACGTAATTATACCTGAGGAGTAGGCAGATTGAGACCTCAGCGTAGAATTACATTTCAACCTTTCATTAATTTTCTTTCTTTTTCAGTTCTTGAAAATGGCTCCAAAATCGGAGCTGAAACGTCGAATTTCAACACATTCTAGACGCGGTTCAACCCGAACTTTTAGTTTATATATATAATATACCGGGTGGCTACGGAAGTATTGCCTACGGAATATCTCAGTTATTGTATGAAGTAGGTTTGTGAAATTTGGAGCGTTGATATAATGACATAAGTGCTAGAATTTGAACATATTGACATGTCGAAGTTAACTTCTGGTCTGACCGGAAGTAACATCAACTTTCTTATTTTAAATGGAAATCCTATTTTTTTTTTCTTTTCGCTTTATTCAGCATTCAATTCCCTTTCTGATGACATATCACAAGTTGGTATCTAACCAGAAACTAGATCAGAAAAAAATTATTATTGAAATTCACCGAGTAGGCCGTGGAAGCAAAATGAAAGCCAAAAATTGAAAAGTTGGCTATGGAAACCATACGTCACTTGATAACAGTTGCTCTTGCTCTATTATCGCCATACGCAAAAATAACATTAAAAATAATGTGGAATGATAAATTATATCCTGTAGGTTCTAGGTTAAACAGGAACATAAACGTACTTGGTCTATGCCATCGTCCATAGATATTCTAATATCTACCTATGGACGATGTTTGTGCCCCGGTATATATATTATACTATATATATTGTACTATATATATTACACAAGGGAGGTTCGAGGCTTCGCCGTAGCAAGCAATAAAGGTTGAACAGGTAAAATAAATGAATATGTGTTCATTAACTCCTTTTTAAAGTCGTTATAGTGTTTTTTGATTTTATTGAAATATTTTTAAAGACGTTAAAATTTGTTTTTTATGGTGTTTTTGATGTAGATTTCAAGAGCAAGTAATTTTTAGTTTTCACAAAGTGATTTTTGTGGAATGTTTAATATTCGTTTTTCGACCATTATGTTCGTTCTTATGGGTAGATTATATATTTATTCCGACAAGATTCGTTTTTTATTTACTTTTCAGAATATTTCATTGGTGAGACAAGTGCTCATTTATTTCATGTATCTTTTGGAAATCTTCTTTGGGTGATGATACAGAAAAAAGGCACTAGTTTCACCAATGAAAGGAAGCATTCAATGAAAAAATATGCATAGAACGCATATTCTTGATACCTCCCATCAGGATATAACCGGTATATTGGTTGTTGACCTCTATGGAAAATTTTTCTAGGATGTACCGGCGATCTCAATTTATGATATACAGGAGACCTCTATCCGATTTTAGCATGAGCATGACATTTTCACCGCTCGGCGAGGTCTCTGGTCCATCTACGGGAGTTCAAATAAGAGGTCGCAGTCAGATTTTGACGTACTTTTTGATACATGCATGAGATGTAAAAATGTTAGCAGGGCATATCTGTAGATTTGTATTGTTACATACACAGCATATACTCAATGTTACGTCTCATGTATATTATAGCATGACACTCTTATCACTATGACATACTAGGTACATCTCATAGATGTAAAACGAGTACATCTGTAGTACGTACTCAAGGTTACATCTCATATCCAACTTTACATCCTAGGTACATCTCAGATATAAAATGAGTACATCCGTAGTACGTACTCAAGGTTACATCTCGTGTACTTCTATATCATAGCATTGTTAACAGGGTGTATGTGTTCTGTGGTTATAACGACTTCAGCCCCTGGACTCCGATGATTAGAAATGTTTTATAGAATCGAAATGTTACATCATATTCGAAATATCGGTACTATGCTTCTCATTTCTAACGTTCAAATATGACGTCACATTCTCGACACATTTGGATGCTATGAAACATTTCTAATCATCGGAGTCCCAGCACTGTTCCATAAGAACTGTTATTATAATTTGCGGTGTTGCCTGCAATAGTTTTTCATCAAAAGGCGGAGATAAATAATAAAATGTTGATACAACCAGACTTGGGAACAAAATTCATAGGAAAAGTAGCACCCGAAACAAAGAGCGAGGCTGAATAATACTGGTACCTGATGCCAATTGTTGCAGGCGCAGGTTATGAATTTATGTCAAATGTCATTTGCCTTTGCCACTTGCTATTTGCCAGTCATGACTGATAGACTAACTTTTGTTTCCATTATTCTAATACCAATTTCCAAAGTAAATTCTGGTTTCTACTATTTGTGTTTACTTTTGCTTTCACGCTGATTTTTGTATTTACAATATTTTTGAAAAATGTTATTGTTTAAAGGTTTTCAACAAATCCGGAACCTTAATTCACTTTCAGCTTGTATCACTAGACCCCACAGAAATACTTATTTGAGGACTTACCCAACTACACTCGTTTTTCCTGATGGTTCAACAATTAATATAAGATATCCAGAACCAAGACAGATTGTGAAGGTATATTAACGAATAAAACATGTTAAATAGTTTTGTTTGTATCAGCTTATGTAACGTGGCAGAAAAAAATGAAGAATGCATTCCTAAAACCCACATATACTTTCAGAGAGATGGTAGTATGGTAAATGTTTTCATATATCTTGCAATTTATGATTAGCAGTAGATTCGTAGCTAGAACAGGAGCTTGTTATCAATGTGTAGAATTTTTTTTTTCAAGTAATAATTATGTGCAGATTGCCTGTTCCCAGTTACGCTCTATATAATTTATGGCCTTTGCTTCTGAATAGGCGCATTTCGCCAGATAATTATTTTCTCTCTCTGTATTCCCTTGAGATTATCCCATTTCATTTAATGGGAATTCTTTGAAGGCAAATTAGTTCTATACAAATTTTGAATTGATATATGAGAAATGAATCCCTTCAATTACTTATAAAGTCAGTGATCTACAAAATGATTTATATAAAATAAACTTCCAATTTTCAGCATGGTTTTCTTACTCTTGTATATTTTTTGCAATTCAATTACCTCATATCTGAAGTTGCCTTTCAGTTATACATTACACTATTATTTGACATAGTTTATCTCTGTGATTTTTCATAAAGTCTGCTTGTCAAGCTCTTCTAGTGCATAAGTTGGATTATTTCATTTTATAACTTTGCTTGCTATTCTCATGCCAAAATACTTTCACTACAGTGTTCAAAACTGTGTGACAGATATGAAATCAGTATTTTTTATACGTTTATGCAAACAGCAAAACTTTATTGAACTATATTCAGTGGAAAAAGAAGCTCTTTACTGCACTAGTGCAATAAAGTTTTTATTGCACTCATCTGTCATTCTACATCAATGTGCTGTCCTCATGATAAACATAAACGTTCAAACCCACTACATATTTAGCAGATATTCTGTGAGATTGGCCATACGTTTCAAACAGTTACTTATTTTATATCATTTTGTATTAATGTTAGCAGTCAGAGCTGAACAAACAATGCCTTCCCGAAAATAACTCCATAATCAGAACCGATCTGCTATGTTCTAAACCGTCTACCTGCAAAGAGCAAACTGTCTGAACTATGACCACACCTAGTGATAACATACACGCTTATTGCTACCATGATTTTGATTTTTATAATGCAACTGTGGTTATATGAACGTCAGTCAAAATTTAATTCTGACAATTACAGAACTGAAAGTTTTAAAATTAATGGAAAACTAGATTTTGGTGATGAAATCGATAGTAATAATTATTTATTTAAATTGCATATTTCATTTTCCTTCACCTAGTGCCGCACCTAAATAAATAACTTTTTGCTTTTTGCATGAACGTAGAAAAAAATGTTGTATGCAACTCGTGCAAAAAATGTTTATTGCACTCGACTTGCAATAAACACTTACTTTCTGCACTTGTTGTTGTTAGGACTACCTACAAAATAACGGAAAATATTCTTTGATCACTTTTAAAAGTCGTTTAATAATTGACACAGATATAAATTTGATTATTGTGAGTTTTCAATGTACTCTATATCGACAGGAATAATTTTATAACCAATGTTTGATCAATTTGTCTTTGATATTGTGAGAATTCAGTTCCCGGAGCTTAAACGTGTCATTTTGATTAGCCTTATAAGCCTTATATATTTAGACAGTTAATTATTGAAAAATCCATAGTTTTTTTATATTTTTTTTTTCAAATTGCTTACTGGAACTTAGATAAATGAGCTTTATTGTTTAAAATGTTATACATTCTGTTAACAAAGTGTGTCATGTGTAGAAAGATAGGTATTAGAATATAAAAAGAACTTGTTTATAATCATAAAGCTTTTTTGGGAAAAGCCCTTCATTGTTCCAATCTACTCTTATAGGCGAAAGAATTTGACACAAAACTCAGAAAATTTGCGCAGACTAACGGATTAAGATGCGGTTTTTTGCATTCGAATTGTTAGCTCATGTAGAAACTTCGTATTTTGTTTTCCAGATTTCATGAAAAATGCATTGGTGCATCAAAAAGCATTATTTCAAGTGATGGAAAAAAATTCATATCAGCCACAAAAAACACCCGAACTGTACGAAATTTTGCATCCGTGGGTTTCTCAGGTCGCGGAATCTAAATATCATGTCCAAATTAGCCTCCTGTACACCTGGAGGTCAGGACGGCATTAGGAACTTTATCCCCTGGAGTTCCTGCTTAACTTGTGATAAATCGAGAAAAACTTCGGCCCCGGAGGTTTTGTAGGCCTCTCGTCACGAAATTGACATCAGTGAACTGCTCTGGAGGATGTGGTGCACCGGACGACCTGACTAGTAACGTCATCCCTTGGAGTTTTGATGGAACAACTCACCGAATCGTTGGAAACTCGTCGTCCGGGGGTTTTGCGGGTTGCTTTATACGATTTTGACATCGGTGACCTGCCCTGGAGGACGTGGTGCACCGGACGACCTGACAAGTATCGTCATCCCCAGGAGTTTTGATGGAACAACTCACCGAATCGTTGGAAAAGCTAAGTATTCCGTCGGAAGATACTAGTACGTAGATCTTTTACTGAATAATTTTCATCATTTTTCGAGTTGACGCTGTCCTTCATATCATTAATAACAGTAATACCACCCCTATTGAATCTATTCAATTCATAAAGAATTTTAAAGGGTGTTAATACGAATTCGTGACGAGTGACCCGAAAAACCCCCGGACAGCGAGTATCCAACGATTCGGTGAGTTGTTCCATCAAAACTCCAGGGGATGCTACTAATCAGGTCGTCCGGTGCCCCAGGTCCTCCGGGGCAGGTCACCGATGTCAAATTCGTAAAGAGCGACCCGCAAAACCCCCGGACGAGTTTCCGACGATTCGGTGAGTTGTTCCATCAAAACTATAGGGGATGACATTATTACTAATCAGGTCGTCCGGGGCAGGTCAACGATGTCAAATTCGTGACGAGCGGCCTACAAAACCTCCGGGGCACGAGTTTTTCTTGATATATCACAAGTTAAGCAGGAACTCCAGGGGATAACGTTCCTAATGCCGTCCTGACCTCTGGTATACAGGAGGCTAATTTGGACATGATATTCAGATTCCGCGACCAAGTGCAAATGTTGTACAGTTCGGGTGTTTTTAATGGCAAATATGAATTTTTTCCCATTTATGCAGTTGAAAGAATGCACTTTTTGATGCACAAATGCATTTTTCATGAAATCTGGAAAACAAAATACAAAGTTTCTACAGGAGCTAACGATTCGAATGCAAAAAATCGCATCTCAATCCGTCTGCGCAAATTTCCTGGGTTTTGGTGATTTCAGTGTCAAATTTCCTCGCCTATTAAAATTATGTTAGCATTACTACCTATTCAAAGAATTAAATCGTATGTATTCGAGTTATGTATACAAACTTTATCTCCAAATTAAAAAAAAAATCAGTTTGATTTATGCATTTTTACTTGAAATCTTCCTCTCATTTTAAAATGTTGAAGCTTGTTGAGTCATCCTCACCATTTGAAAAAACTTTCACGATAATTTTTGTATAGCTTCATATTTATCTTTCAACTTCTTACTTCTCTCTTAATGTTAGTAATAGAAAAAAATCTGCATATCTACATAACACAACCGAGTAATATATTCAGAAAGTATAATTTCGTGAAATGATTGGCAGCAGTTGAAAATTGTATAATAGGTAGGTACTAAATGTGTTATGTGAGTCTTTTTCAGATTAATACTGGATAGATTTTTATTTAGAATACCTAAAGATATTATTACCTGTTCCCTAAATTTCAGTTTAGAGTCATGAGTATAAATTTTGTTCTTTTCAGCTACCTTTGAATATTTGGTCCATGAGTGAATCTGAAAGGAAAGCAAAGTTGGAGGCACGAAAACCAAAAAAGAAAGTGTTGATTGAAGATGACCTTGAAGATTCTTACGATTCCAACAAGTATTTGAAATATTTGAGAAAGTAAACATTTCATCAGGTGTACATTTTTTTTCAGAATCCTCTGTACATTCGTTGTTATTAAATAGTTTTTCGGCTGAATATTTTTTTTAGTGGATTTTATATTTTAACTAAGCATTCAGTGGGTCATTATTCTGTATACCTACCTATAAAACAGTATTTCAAGGTATAGGTATTCGACTTTGGTGCATTTGTTCCTTTGATTAACGAATTTGAATTTCTCACTTTCAATATGTTAATTATGTATATCAATCAGTATAAAATGTGGAAACAATGCAATGGTTAAACATACCTATATGGAAAAGAAAAGAAAGTAGGTATACCCACCTATGTGAAACATTCTGGTGTATTTCCTGGAGGGTTTAAACACTTGGAATATCGAGAATGCTATGTAAATCATTTTTAAAAACAGTATTTGTGTTTGAATTGAATCAAATAATATGTATTTATCTAATATAATCTTACTATACGCGAATGCCCAGGAAATATTAAAAGTAGTTTAAATGGCCCGGTCTTATTCGAGTTCGCGTAGGCATGCGTGTTTACAATGAGGTAAGAATTCACGTGTGACTATGCTCGTGCTCTCCTGGTATCGTCTCTCTAGATACAAATCTTGTATAACCGTATGTCTGTACTAGGTTCATATTATGTTTTGTGTTGTCTACTCATTGGAAATGGAAATATGGCAGTTGACGGTGTAGTAGATAGAGAAAGGTTTGGCAGTGTCAAACTTTTTATTTACGTTTTAGATATCGAATTAAAGAGGTGTTTCATTGAAGTTTGAGTGGAAAGGGGTTTTCTCGGTTTTTGTTATTAAGTAGTGTGTGTTTTTGTGAATTATTTTATGGATATACGGAACAAGAAATAACTAAATTGGGCTAATTCACTATACCAATGGGCAACATGAATTACTTTTCCATGCGAAAAATTACGTTTGATATGATAAAGTTTTTATTTTTGCAATAATTAATGTGATGATGATTTATAATCTGACGGTGCAACATGTCAAGTGTTCTAGAAAAAAATTATAGTAACAAAGTGATTTTGATTTATCCAATATAAAATAAATTTCAAGTAGGTATGTGTGCTAAAAAGACTGGACTTGTACATCGTTGTACACAAATATGTACGAAATCGGTTGAAACTCTTTACTAATCGTTCAATTCAGTATTATGATGCACCCATTTAAGAAAAATGAATCCGCTGCTAAATCTAAAATTGCATGTATATATGACAGCCCATGTGACCCTAAAGACAGTGATTACGAAAAGTTGTTCTGCCCAAATAATGAACTATCTGAACCTCCTAAGATTCGAAGTGATAGACTCAAAACTGGCTCTTCATGCCAAGCATTGAAGCATGCTGTGGCATCTCTGCATCGCCTCGATGACTTCCACAAAGAAAAAATCGGTGAAGGATTTTTCTCAGAAGTCTTCAAGGTAAGTGTTTGCTTGAAAATACATTTTTTGCAAATATCATGCTATGTAGGTCATCAAATGCATATTGTAACCTCGAAACCACCATAAAAGAGAAGATAAAGTTTTCTTGAACGACTTTTGACTCTCAATAGTTTGTTTTTTTTAACAAAAATTTGGAAAATTGAATAATTGGTGTGAGATAAACAAAAATCTGAAAATAACTTGGCCAGAAAACGTGGTTTATTTTTAAATTGGTCTGTTGAAATGCAAATTTCAGAAATATTAGATTCGGTGATCTGTTTTAGTTTTTTATAAAAATGTCCTGGAAAATAATTCGCTAATAAACAATGTACCTAGTAAGCTTTCAAAACGTTTACTTTGCATTAACCTCAAATTTTCTAAAAAAAAATTGAGTACTTACTCATAGGAACCCATTTTTTGATAGGTGTCTATCTGCGCACTCTTTAGAATAAAAAATGAAATAACAGTGGACCTCTGGAGGTAATTTTTTATTTTTTATTGCGAGTGTTAATGAAGGAACTTATCGAGTAAATCAGTAATTTCCATTTGAAAGTTCCTATGTAGGTAGGTACCTACTTGGGAACAGGAAGAAAGCAGTGAATAGACTCCCGGTAGCCGTAGCCGGTAACCGACTAACCGATACCCAGATAGCTTCCACAAAACAGACATGTTTTGTGATAGCTTCCTCTATCAATTGTTGGCATGTCATCTATGACTAGTTCAAAATAATTTTAACTAATTAAGATAAGCTGGGCCATTGTCTCGGAGGTAGAAAATATGGACCAATGAATCCAAAGGTTGTACGAAAATGTATGATGAAAGTTGCTCACTGATATAGCACGAGGATTTTCGTGCACTCAAATATGACCATTTTGCTGATTAGAGTTCCTTCGTCAGTCCAAATCACCCTCCAAGAGTAGGAACCGTCAACCAATATTTGGCCCGGGAAAAATTCTCTTCTTCGTGGCATTTACATCTGCTCGAGATCGCAATAAGTACTAATCCTGTTTCTCTTAAGGCCAGTTTATCAATGTCGTGTTAGGGGACTTTGACTCCCGGTTAAATTTGACTCGTGGTTAGATGGAATATGACATTTGCTAAATGAAGGAATCGACTCACATTCTAACCATGAGTTAAATTTAGCTCGAAGTTAGAGTACATTTAAAAACCGGCCCTGAGACATTGAAAAGTAGTAGCAAACCAAGGACATTAAACACTATTTGTAAAGTATGGGCCAATCCCTATGTTGCAATGTTTCCCGCATTCGACGTCACCGTGATACCTTCCGCATGCTTCCGTATATCTATACCGTATAGATATACTAATGCATGTAGAGGCATCACGCTACGTCACTTTACGTGATCATGAAATCGAGCGATTGAACCATCCTGTACAAATAGTGTTCAATATCCTTGGTAGCAAACATCAAACAATCTCCTTAGTCTACGGTTACAGTGGATGCGTTTTCTGACGAGTTCTGAAGAATTCGTGCGAAAAATTAAATGACTATTTTTCAATGCGAGTGTTTACATTGGGAGCGGATACCACGTCAGAACATGCACGATGTATGTGTTCAAACAAGATTGATTTTTTCGTGCGACCATCGTCTGTTCTGGGTGTTTTCTTGGATGAATTTCAAATGACTTTGACTTGTGCACGTGAACAGGTTTTTGTGGGAAATGAGGGACAAAACCTATCGTAACAAAGATAGTGATGCCTCCTTCTATTTCCTTCAGTATGTTTTCAAATGTTGCTTGTCTCACCCTGAAATACTAAAAAAAATATCTGGTTGGTTCTACCATTCTTGAAATAACATTTGAAAGTCTCATTTGTCATCTCTAATAGAAAATAAACGATTCACATGCTCTCTTTTTCTTTCATATCAATAATTTCAATAAATTCAACAAGGTTTGAGAAGTGTGTAGGTACACGGAAAGGTATCACATAAATGAAAAAATAAATCCGACTACAATCGAAAATACCCCTCTTTCCACATACCTATTTCCACAAAGTCGAAAAATGAGGCAAATATCTAACAGAAAACAACTACTTCCCCATACGGCCATTGAATATTATCCTTCATTTGCTTGGAAATGACCACCTGCATACACGCATGAATAATATTCAAAAGCCTTATAGTATTTCCCTACGAATGGAGAAGCGAACTACAACAAGTCATGCAGTCGCAGTGCCAACCACGAGAGAAAACAAACCAGCATTCCTTGGTATCACATACTCCACGAAGAGTGATTGCAATAAATCGAACAAAGTTCAAGAAATGTGTACACCGGAGAGGTATCAAATAAATGGAAAAAAATAATTTCGACCACTGAGTTGGGCAGGGTATTTTTGACTGTAGACGAAATTATTTCTTATCATTCACTTGATACCTCTCCGGTACGTACTTCTCGAACTTTGTTCGATTTATTGGATTCACTCTTTCTGGAGTATGTGATACCGAGGAATTCTGTTGAGTTTTCCCTCGCGGTTGGCACTGCGACTGCATGACTTGTTGTAAGTCGCGGCTCAATTGGTAGGGAAATACTATAAGGCTTTTGAATACTTCGTTCATTTTGTGGAACAAGACGAGTTCTATTGTTATCTGACCTATCCTAGCACTGGTGAGAGAAAAAACTCGAAACTTGCATGTACGCAGATGGTCATATCTTACGAAATGAAGGATAATATTTAATGGCTTTATTACAATCAGTACTTGCAATATGTCCTCCTTGAGGAATATTGCACAAATGAATGACAGATGTTTTCAGTCAGATATTTGCCTCATTTTTCCACGTTGTGAAAATCTGTGGACAGAGAGGGGTATTTTCGACCGAAGTCGGAATTATTTATTTTCATTTATTTGATATCTCTCCGTGTACACACTTCTCGAACTTTTTCCCTTAGCCTTTAGTTCAGTCGACAGGTAGTTTCAGATAGAAAAAGGTCGGAAGTTAATGAAACTTCAAGATGTTGTTCAGGGATGGTTGATTAACATTTTCTCAAGTTTTGGACCTCGAGGACCCTGTGCTAAAAAAGTAGGGGGGGGGAAACTGCAAATTTTTCGAGCTTGGTGTGGTTTTTCCTTTTTTTCCTTACGTTCTGCAGCAAAAACGTCGTTTTACTTTTTTGTAGATCGTCAAATTCCCTACGAATTTGTTGCCTCAAACATGTTTGTGTGTCAATTTGATACCGAGATATGGCGCTTCGAAGAATAGGTAATTTTTCAAATTTCGCCACAAAATGCAGAATTCCATCCTATTTCTTCTGTTATACAAGAATTATGATGAAATGTAGTTGCTATTATAATTACTACTTGAAATCACCAACTTTAGATAACCCCCACCCCTGCTTGCCCACCAGGTGTCAAGTCGTTCCTCCCAAGGACAAGAGAGTGTCGGGCCGAGGGGAGTGTGTGATCAGCTACAGCAGTAAAAAGCTGGAAAACAATAGATGTTAGAACACTGCTCCTGTGGAACTGCGGAATGCAAACGATGAGCCAATATTCAACATAGAAGGCTGAAATTTGTCTATTCTACCTGCGCTACCTAGACCTATTTGTTTTCGATTGAGAATACCTGCTACATAAAGTGGTGAACAAAAATCCCACAACCACATTCGAGATGCTATGCTCTACGTACATCATCTACGTGCAGAGACACTTTGGGAGCAATGTGATTGTTGTATTTGATGGATACCCCACTAATGCAGGCTATCAAAGCACCAAAGCCGCAGAACGAGCTCGCCGTTCTGCATTACAATCAGCAACCAAAGTCGTGTTCTCCTCATCTACCATGGTGACCATAGCACAGGAAAAGTTCTTGGCAAACGATCATAATAAGAGCGCATTCATTTCGATGTTGATGACACGAATGACGAATGCTAGCATCGAAGTGAAGCAGGCATATGAGGACGCCGACGTGATGATCGTCAACACAGCCATATCCAAGGCCAGCGAATTCGACAGCGTCATAATTACTGCTGAACATGTGAACATACTTATTCTGTTGACAGCATTAGCTACGTCCACAAAAAACATCTAGCTTCAAAAAAGTGGAAGAGGCAGTGGTCCCAGTGTCCTCTACTCGCCAAGTTCCTATTCGTTTCCTCCCAAGGACATACTTTTCCTTCACGCAGTGAGTGGTTGTGATACCACTTCAGCACCGTTTGGATTGGGGAAGAAGAAAATTTGCAGTACCTAGATGAAGAATACCTCCCTCTCTGCAGCAGTGGCCCCGTATCTCACACCAAAAGCTACTCCTCAGCAGATCAGCGACGCTGGAGAAAAGTTCCTGGTAGCAGTTTATGGAGGCAACATTGACAGAGACAATCTCCTAAGGTACCAATTATTCACAGGATCAGTGACGAAGGCTAAATTACAACTAGCCCGCCTACCACCAACAAGGGGCGCTGCCAAGTACCACTCCCTCTGCACATACCAGCAAGTACAGGCATGGTTGGGCAATGATCTCCCATCAGTATGGGGCTGGAGTCTAACCACACGAGGAGTACTACCAATCCCCACAACCAGAAATGCTGCGCCGGATGACATCCTCCATATTGTTTCCTGCAAGTGCAGCAAAGGCTGTAGCAGCGGAGCTTGCGGCTACAAGAGACATGCTCCGATGCTCAGCAATGTGCAAGCACTGCACATGCCACTCCTGCGAAAACGCCCCCGCAACTGATTTGATCGAGGAAGACTCAGCAGAAATATTGGACAAAAACGACGACAGCGACATTATTGACAGCCTTATCGCTCAGGAGGACGACGAGCTGTTACGAGCAGAAGCAGCGGCTAAGAAATCTCGACAGGAAATGTAATGAGTACAAATGAGTACCTACCCTCTATGATTAGCTATAATATCTTTATTCCTCAATATAATAAATAACTTAATATTGTTAATTACATAAATTTTTTTCACGAAAGGACTACGTATTTTTTTCTTCCTGTCCTGGGATAATTACTTATGTAGGAGAACGGGGGGATATCGATCAGAAAAGTAACTGATATCAATACCAAAATGATGTGAATAGGTATGATTGGCTTTCATCAGAAAGTTAGCTTTTGAGAATTGGGGTTGGGTGGGGGAAGGAGGAGTGGGGTGCCCAAAGTTGGTGACTTCAACTAAGAACCATAATTACTACAACATTTCATCATAATTCGGGTAGAACATATGAAAAAAGCTGTAATTTTGCATTTTTTGTAATTTCTTAGCAAATTTTGAAACATGACTTATTTTTTTGATGTGCCATATCTCGGTAGCGAATTCACATACAAACATGTTTCTTCAGTCAAAATTGTATAAAATTTTTCCGTAGGATGTAAGAGAAAAAAGTTATTGAGGAAAAACCGGAGAGAGGTCAAAAATTTTGCAGTTCCCCCCTACTTTTTTCGCACAGGGTCCTCGAGGTCTAAAACTTGAGAAAATGTTGATTACCCATCCCTGAAGAACCTCCTGAAGTTTCATTAACTTCCGACCTTTTTCCACCTAACCCCACTTTTTTCAACCTGTCGACTGAACTAGACGGTTACCGTAGATGCGTGTTCTGACGAAAATGTATTCTGACGAGTTCTGATGAATTCGTTCGAAAAATCAAACGCCTGTTTTTCAAAGCAAGTGTTTTCACTGGCTGCGAATATCACGTCAGAACATGCACGACGTCGTCAGAACAATTTGTGCGTTCAAACAAGTTTCATCATTTCGTTCGACCTGCGTCTGTTCTGGGTGTTTTCGTAGATGACTATCGAATGATTTTTTCCTTGGTACGAGATCAGGTGTTTACGGGATATGAGAGTCAAAAACTATCATGATTACTTAGGCTGCGGACGTCCATCGTCTCAATGGGTTGAAAATGTCTGACTTCTTTCACTTTTTCACAACGTTTCGTTTGCTTGTATCCGCAATAGTCTTACAAGTTCAGATGCTTCGAGGTCTTTATAGGTCTGTTGATGTGGTGTTATTAAGGTGTAATTATGGCGGTATTATGATGCGTGTAGTTTTGCGCTTTTTCTTCCCTCCAAAACGGTCTATGAGCGTACTCCATACGTTTTCAATTTTTGTTTGAACCAATGTTCTTCTCTATGGAAAAAGTGTTCGTCCCAAAGAATTCGATGGTGCACAGTCCAGGCATGGTTAGCAATTCTCGATTCAGATTTCTCCCTCCGATGAGTCCACTTTTTGTATTCGGTTATTCTTACTGATAACGGTATCTTGATTTCTCCGATATAAAAATCTCGTCATTCACATATGAGACTTCGAACATGCAGTTTTTGCTGTATTTTCAGATTTCGCCTTGTTGAGGAAGCTCCGCAAGGTACCTACTGCCGGATTGAAAGCAGGCTTCAATGTTGTACTCGTTTCCGATCCTCCTGATTTTCTCGGAGATACGTGAACGTCGAAAAAACAGACACTGGCATCCGCACCTCTGTTCACAGGAAGAAATCCCACATAAGTAGGTGTCTCAACTTCTGCTCCAATCAACCAAATTTCACAAAGAGGGGGATTGTGAGAACATCGGTGGAAAGAGCGGTGCAGATCTTTAATAACCGGAAGTCATCAGGATGCGGAAATAAACCTTATCAGAAAGAACCTGAGTACGCAAAAAAATCCAGCAAAATCCAGCAAAAAGTGGACTCAACGGGGGGGGGACATCTAAATCGGGAATTGTTGACCATTACTGAATTTATTTATTTTATTTTCATTTAACAATAACTTCATTAAGACTTTCAAGAAGATAAAACTCATCATTTGTGCATCTTTGCGGGGCCGCAGAAACGTACTGACTATCGGAATATCGGAAAACGCGTACAGTGTAACCGCCTTGTTCTGACGAGGATTTCGGACGTACTCGAAAAAATTTACGTGAGACTTCGCATGCACAGTAACCGTAGCCTTAGAGGAAATCTATGGGCGTACTCAGATATCATCACAGTACCCGTAAACAAACACAATATCCGCGTAGTCAGCGGAACTCTAAATATTTGGCATGACGATTCCATAGAATGCACTTAAAATACATTAAAACACAAATTAATCAATTAACATGCCACAGGGTGTCGAATTTTTACACAAACTAGGTATCAATAATTGTCGAGATTGTGACCGGCTACTTTTCATCTGATTTTGGTTTGGTTAGGTTTTTCCTATTACATGCAGGGAAATGGTTTTTGAATTGTTTATAAAATTTAATCCAGATACGAAAAATCTAAAACAAAAATAAAATAAAATGGTAGTGGACTATAATGATTTGTTCTAATATCAATTGGATTACTTACTGGGACGACACTGGAAATGATAATTTTTTTCTAAGTAAAAATTTATTTCTACGAATCATCCAGCTTTTCTGAGACAACCCTCCAATACCAGAGCTTGTGCGAGCAAGGGTAGGTACACTAACAAACCTCTCATTACTCCAAATAGTCATGCCAAGTTTTAACAAAATCAACCAGAAGGTTTTTGAGTAAATAATAAAGAACTGATTTAAAAAAAAAACTTTGACATTCTGTTTCTCGAAAACTTACCTCGTTAGAACACCTGCTTGTAGGGAAAAAATCTTATTTTTACCTAATAAACCAATCCTAACAATTTGGCGTTTTAGGCCTGGATCACCCTGTATAATAATGCTCTTCCAATAAGCAGTGTCGAATCACTTTATACAAGTAATCGTCTTCATGAGAGCCGAGGGAAAGTAGCTAAGAATTGGTGTTCTTATTCTGCACCCGTGTGAAAACAGATACTAAAGGAGCTAGCAAAGCCACACACGAATTTCGACTCGGGATGGATTACATAATTTTAGGCTCATTTTAGGCTAATTTATTACCATTTTCCCGAATTGTTTGCTTTCCTTCTTCATAAAAAAATCCATGGCTTTGCTAGCTTCGGCCGAACTCAGCAGAGCCCTATTTAAAAAATAAAAATAAATGTGATTTGATATAGCCAAATTGTAGAACCAATTTAATTTTTTTTTACTCTTTTCCTTGATAGAAAAATCTGTGGCTTTGCTAGCTTCGGCCGAACTCAGCCGAACTTCTTCGATGGTTAGCATCATATCGACAAGTCAAATCGTCAAATATTTATAGTTTTGATCAATCTGTATCATCGCCTATGCGAGATTCAATAAATCCTGTTATTTATTTTCGAAATTACAAAGGGCAAAGAATATGAAACTAGGGTAATTAATTAGCCTTAAAATTGTTCTTGAAAATTAGTATTTCGAATCTTTGAGAAATGTTGTTTTTGCAAAAATGGCTCTGCTGAGTTCACCCGAAAGTAGCAAAGCCACAGGTTTGTTTTAAAAAACCTTGATCAAAAAAATTCAATGTTGGCTATTCATAGATCATTAGATGGTAATCACCGTTTCGACATGTCAAATGGTCAAGTAATTATAGTTTGGAATAATTACATCATCGCTTATGTGAGACTGAATAAATCCTGGATTTTTTTCGAAAACGCGAGCAGCAAAAATTGTGAAACTAGGGTACCTAATTATCACCGATCAAATAAGACAACCTAGATGAGTAACTCGCCGCTCACGCCTTTAAATTTGTTTGCAAGGGACATCTTCCCTCACCGGCAGTGTCGGGCGTTGTTGACAGAAATATTGAGGTTTAATAAAATAGAAATTATGGAAACCCAATATGGAATGGAAACCTGTAATTATGATGGAAGAATACATGATTTTGAGAACAGCCGATGCTCTAATTGACATGTTTTTTCATAATTCATTAATTTTACTCTTTTCCAATTCGGTTTCCCTTTCTCGACATAGTTACGACATATTTTGATTTCCAGCTTCAAATGGTCTTTTACATGTTTCACAATGCTTCACCATTATTAATTATGGAAACTAACGATATTTTTACACAAATCAACAGAATTTGCCCTTTATTCACGAAAAAACACTCCAATAAGCAAAATACGAAAACAAACAGAAATGTTTTGTTGTTTTTCTGCCAAATATCAAATGCAGCGTTGCCGTACTGACCAGACTATATCAACAACAAATAATCTCCGTTCGGCGATAGAAATACTTTCGTTTTAACTTGCTCCCAACAAGCTGCAATGAACGTTTCAATTGCCTTCTTATTGTTTTATATTTCATCCCGACAGAAATCAAAATCTAGCTGACATGCTTATTGTATCCTTAAAAAATTGCGACAAGGCATCAATGTCATGATTTGAGGGATTACATCATGAAAAGATGTTACTTTCAGTACTAATTGAGTACCTATTACTCATCTAGGTTGTGTTACTTGATCGGATGTAAAATTACTTAATTAGCCTAAAAATATTCCTAAAATATCACTATTTCAAATCGCTGAAAAATGTTGTGTTTCAAATTAGCTTTACTGATTTTTCTATGAAGAAAAAAAAAACTAATATGGTAATACATTAGCCTAAAATAGGCTCTGCGGTGTTCGACCAAAGCTAGCAAAGCCAATGATTTTTCTATGAAGGAGGAGAGCAAAAAATTTGAGAATATGGTAATAAATTAGCCTGCTATGGAATATAAGTCTTTGAAGATAAGATTTTCAATCCTCCAGATAGGTAATACATTCAAAAATATTCCATAACTCATGAAAGTAACCGAATAAATTGAATACCCATACGATAAACTACACAGAAGCGTCACTCGAAGGACCGGAGTGAAGTTAGCAGCTGAAATATAGCAGCCAAAATGACGAAAACTGCCGAATGACCATTGGCGTGCGCAAATTTTTTTCAATTTTGTCTTCAGCAGCCAAAACGATTTTACAGCAGCTAAAAAATATAGATACGTGCGGGAAGCAGCCGAAATGCATAAAGATCTTGTATAATCATTATAGATAGAAAAAACCGATTTCAATTATGTGCTAGAAGGAAAATGACTTGCAAGCCATCTGAGCGGGTCCAGAAGAACAAAAACGAATTCAAAATTATTTAAAAAAATATTTACAGCTGAAATAACCGAGGTGTCACTTTGAAATAAAAATGGAAACGTGTAAAACATCAAATTCAATCATGTACTAGAAGGAAGATCACTTGCGAGCCGTCTTAGGGGGGTCCAGAAGGTCACAAAATTAATTCAAAAAAATATTTGCAGGTGAAATAAACGGAGTGTCACTTTGAAATAATGATGAAAACGTGTGAAACATCGACTTCAATCATGAGCTAGAAGGAAAACAACTTAAAAATTAATTTTAAAAAATATTTACAGGTGAAATAAACGGGGTGTTACTTTGAAATAATGATGAAAACGTGTGAAACATCGACTTCAATCATGAGCTAGAAGGAAAATGACTTGCGAGTCGTTTGAGGGGGTCCTGAGGAGCAAAAATCAATTCAAAATTAATTAAAAAAATATTTACGGCTGAAATAACCGAGGTGTTACATTGAAATAATAATGTAAACGTGTAAAACATCAAATTAAATCATGTACTAGAAGGAAAATGACTTGCGAGCCGTCGTAGAGGGGTCCAGAAGGTCGAAAACAACTTCAAATTTAATTTAAAAAAATATTTACATGTGAAATAAACGGGGTGTCACTTTGAAATAATAACGAAAACGTGTAAAACATCAAATTCAATCATGTGCTAGAAGGAAGATGACTTGCGAGCCGTCGTATAGGGGTCCAGAAGGTCGAAAACATCTTCAAAATTAATTTAAAAAAATATTTACAGGTGAAATAAACGGGGTGTCACTTTGAAATAATAATGAAAACATGTAAAACATCAAATTCAATCATGAGCTAGAAGGAAAATGACTTGCGAGCCGTCTGAGGGGGGTCCAGAGGAGCAAAAACGAATTCAAAATAATTAAAAAAATATTTACGGCTGAAATAAACGAGGTGTCACTTTGAAATAATAATGAAAACATGTTCAACATCAAATTCAATTATGAGCTAGAAGGAAAATGACTTGCGAGCCGTCTGAGGGGGTCCAGAGAGTGGTTTTCGATCTTCTGGACCCCCTTAGACGGCTCGCAAGTCATCTTCCTTCTAGCACATGATTGAATTTGATGTTTTACACGTTTTCATTATTATTTCAAAGTGACACCTCGTTTATTTCACCTGTAAATATTTTTTAAAATTAAATTTGAAGTTGTTTTCGACCTTCTGGACCCCCTAAGACGGCTCGCAAGTCATTTTCCTTCTAGTACATGATTGAATTTGATGTTTTACACGTTTTCATTATTATTTCAAAGTGACACCTCGTTTATTTCAGCCGTAAATATTTTTTTTATTAATTTTGAATTCGTTTTTGCTCCTCTGGACCCCCTCAGACGGCTCGCAAGTCATTTTCCTGCTAGCTCATGATTGTATTTGATGTTTTACATGTTTTCATTATTATTTCAAAGTGACACCCCGTTTATTTCACCTGTAAATATTTTTTTTAATTAATTTTGAATTCGTTTTTGCTCCTCTGGACCCACTCAGACGGCTCGTAAGTCATTTTCCTTCTAGCTCATGATTGAATTTGATGTTTTATACGTTTTCATTATTATTTCAAAGTGACAACCCGTTTATTTCACCTGTAAATATTTTTTTAAATTAAATTTGAAGTTGTTTTCGACCTTCTGGACCCCCTTAGACGGCTCGCAAGTCATCTTCCTTCTAGCACATGATTGAATTTGATGTTTTACACGTTTTCATTATTATTTCAAAGTGACACCCCGTTTATTTCACCTGTAAATATTTTTTTAAATTAAATTTGAAGTTGTTTTCGACCTTCTGGACCCCCCTAAGACGGCTCGCAAGTCATTTTCCTTCTAGTACATGATTGAATTTGATGTTTTACACGTTTTAATTATTATTTCAGAGTGACACCCCGTTTATTTCACCTGTAAATATTTTTTTAATTAATTTTGAATTCGTTTTTGCTCCTCTGGACCCCCTCAGACGGCTCGCAAGTCATTTTCCTTTTAGCTCATGATTGAATTTGATGTTTTACACGTTTTCATTATTATTTCAAAGTGACACCCCGTTTATTTCACCTGTAAATATTTTTTTAAATTAAATTTGAAGTTGTTTTCGAACTTCTGGACCCCCTTAGACGGCTCGCAAGTCATCTTCCTTCTAGCATATGATTGAATTTGATGTTTTACATGTTTTTATTATTATTTCAAAGTGACACCCCGTTTATTTCACCTGTAATTTTTTTTTTTAATTAAATTTGAAGTTGTTTTCGACCTTCTGGACCCCCCTAAGACGGCTCACAAGTCATTTTCCTTCTAGCTCATGATTGAATTTGATGTTTTACATGTTTTCATTATTATTTCAAAGTGACACCCCGTTTATTTCACCTGTAAATATTTTTTTAAATTAATTTTGGAGTTGTTTTCGACATTCTGGACCCCCTTAGACGGCTCGCAAGTCATCTTCCTTCTAGCACATGATTGAATTTGATGTTTTACACGTTTTCATTATTATTTCAAAGTGACACCCCGTTTATTTCACCTGTAAATATTTTTTAAAATTAAATTTGAAGTTGTTTTCGACCTTCTGGACCCCCTAAGACGGCTCGCAAGTCATTTTCCTTCTAGTACATGATTGAATTTGATGTTTTACACGTTTTCATTATTATTTCAAAGTGACACCTCGTTTATTTCAGCCGTAAATATTTTTTTTATTAATTTTGAATTCGTTTTTGCTCCTCTGGACCCCCTCAGACGGCTCGCAAGTCATTTTCCTGCTAGCTCATGATTGTATTTGATGTTTTACATGTTTTCATTATTATTTCAAAGTGACACCCCGTTTATTTCACCTGTAAATATTTTTTTAAATTAATTTTGAAGTTGTTTTCGACCTTCTGTACCCCCTTAGACGGCTCGCAAGTCATCTTCCTTCTGCACATGATTGAATTTGATGTTTTACACGTTTTAATTATTATTTCAAAGTGACACCCCGTTTATTTCACCTGTAAATATTTTTTTAATTTAAATTTGAAGTTGTTTTCGACCTTCTGGATCCCCCTAAGACGGCTCGCAAGTCATTTTCCTTCTAGTACATGATTGAATTTGATGTTTTACACGTTTACATTATTATTTCAAAGTAACACCTCGGTTATTTCAGCCGTAAATATTGTTTTAATTAATTTTGAATTCGTTTTTGCTCCTCTGGACCCCCTCAGACGGCTCGCAAGTCATTTTCCTTCTAGCACAAGATTGAAATCGGTTTTTTCTATCTATAATGATTATACAAGATCTTTATGCATTTCGGCTGCTTCCCGCACGTATCTATATTTTTTAGCTGCTGTAAAATCGTTTTGGGTACTGAAGACAAAATTGAAAAAAATTTGCGCACGCCAATGGTCATTCGGCAGTTTTCGTCATTTTGGCTGCTACATTTCAGCTGCTAACTTCACTCCGGCCCTTTGATCTTTGGCGGTCAAATTTTCATGCCCTTGATTTAAAATTTGGCTTGTATTGTGTCATTTCTTAGCGTTAAATTCAAACGTTGGTTGAGATACATTTAAAGTAATCAGTTTTTGAAAATATCCGATAAGCAGGCTCGCTTAATTTTATTGTTATCGTTAGGTAGAAGGGACTCATTTACCCAAGTTACGTATTGGTGCTCCCTAAATACGTATTCGAATTCAAAATGCGGAGTCCCTGTTTGAATGTACCGCGATGAAATGACATTATACAAGCCAACTTGGACATATATTTTGTTTTGGCGGGAAGCTTGAATGACGCTTCTGTGTAGTTTAGGTTTTCTGTAGTAGCGGTCTTACTGGCGATGTCGTCTTGCTGCTTTCACTCCGGTGTGCTCGTGAGCACTCCTTTCGAGCACTAAGTACCGATTTGAAAAAGTGCTCCTAAGCACAGTGGTCGGCACAACTCTGGTCAAGGTATTTTCTTTACGCTATACTTTCATCTCTTTTTTTATAAAGTTAATTTGACTACAAACTGATCTTGTAACCAACTCGTATTGCTGCTTATGAAGGATTAATCCTTCGAAACATGTCCTGATGTGAGTCTTCTGACTACATCCTCAATGAGTTGATGTAAGTCTTCCGATTACATTTTCTACTTATTAAAGATTAATATTTGGTGAAGGTATACCAGTTGTATCTCACCTCCACTGAATATCATTGTTCCAACAAGAAAACATAGAAATAATCGTTCTGTTGGTTATAGAGGTCATAAAAAACTCCTGCGGACGGAAAAAACCATTCTACAATTTTTTAACATACCGCCATCCACGAACATTGACACATATTTAACTGGCATTTCTCTTAACCTCTGCAACTGCAGATGTGAAAATAATCATGGGGGACACATTAATATAAATATTTTAGATACATCAGATCTGAAAGCAAACACATATAAGTATTTGTCTCATGGCCACATTAGGTTACTTTCCATGTATAAATAAGCCCACAAGATCAACAGAATTCCTCATGTTTAACTTATCACATATTCATCAGATTTTTAAGCGGCAAACTGATGAGGGAACCGAATTGTCGAATTGTCAAATATCAAGTGCTCAATGTCCTTCCCTGTGTAAAAATTCACCACCAGCCACAGACCAAAATTTTATAATCGGCTTCCTTATAACATACAACATTTAATCGTCAAGAAGGCCCGGAAAAAAGAACTAAAACAATTAAGATCCCAGTATAAAACAATCTTCGCCGTGCTGGTTAATGGATGAAAAGTATTTTATATCAAATTAAATATGTCAATAAATATATTGCAAATGGGTTGACTGAAAAATCTCAGTCCAGAATATGATTAATTAACAAATAAAAATAATTTATTTTTGAACATTTCACTGGTTTGGTTAATAGATAAATTTCATATTAATCGACGGTATAAAGCCTTTAGATTTTTATCCCGTCACAGGTATAAACAGGTAAATCGATACAAGTAGCTTGCACTGGTCTCGTTAATGAATTAAAGTTGAGTTGAAATGAAGATTATTTAATTACGAACACGGTGGTTAAACCAGCTCGGTGAAGGTCGTTTCATACTGGGATCCTATACTATTATTTCTCACCAGGAATCATTGCTGAAAATATTTGAAAATCAGGAAAACAGAAAATAAAAATATATTAACATGTTTCAACTAATCTTAAACATGATTATACAAAACTCTCTATACTTTCTTTTCTCTTCTTTATTTTCAACTGAAATTTGATGCTGGAGATAGATCCACAACACAAGCCTGGCTTAGGTGGCTTCTCCTACATTTAATTTCAGTCTACGTTGATTACGTATATGTATTGTAGAGTAAAGTTGAGAACATCACCTTGTAAATGTTAAATGTAAAAACTATGTGATTGAAATACTGCTGTTGTGAATAAATTACATTGACATTTATAAAGCACCACAAAGTAGTTCTTGCAGAAAGATTTGCCAATAACCTAGCAGATATAATACAACGTTCGTAGAGGGCAGTGGTTGTATTGTGTGGGTTTATGCGGACATCCGAATGGTTTACAACCTATCTGTCAGTAGTATTGACAAACATTTCAAAGTATTATTCTGAAGGAATGAATCAGCTGAAATACTAGAGGTAGTGGATTTTCTTAAGAGCTATGACCTTGAATATATCTGCGCGTCGCTTACAGGCAACAACTCACAAAATTATTGAAGTGGAAACCGAAAACATTGACTCAACTACTTCACTATAATAGCCTAACCTAGCCTTGCCTATAACAGCCTACGTTCAGTAGACGACTGTCGAAACGTAAATTTGTTCTCTGCGACGGTATGAGTCATAGCTCTTAAGAAAATCCACTCTTCTGAGTTGTATTGAAACACTGCGGATATAGAACGTATTCTCAAATGTTCCAGGGTACAGAAAATTCGTTGTCATAATTCTCAAAACAACATTATACCTCTTCTAACAGAACCAGAGACTTGTAAGTAGACGAAAAGGTTACGGCCGTGGGACACCGACCGCTTCGCCAACGCCCAGCCCCGCCACTGTTCCACTCAATGTTAATGGGATCATTTGGTGGAATATCACGTTTCATTATGATTTTCTTGCCCTCCTACAAGTAGGTACGCAACGTACTTGGTCGATCGTATGAATGACATTGTAACATCGTTTGCTTATCACAAGGTTTTCCGACCACTGGCACATGCATCATACATAAATTAGTCTGCCTGATATCTAAATATAAATATCAGAGTTGTTATCTTCCACGTTATATGGATCTGTGGGATACACCAAATTTGTTAAAATCATAATAAAACGAAACAAAACTGTAACTAAAAAAATATTGTTAGAACAAAAAATAGCCTTAAGATCTTCGCAGAACTTTCTTGAGCGTTCATTATACGTTTCGGGAGTACGCAGCAATTTTACGTAATATACTTAACACCAGTACAAACTCCGCCCACAGTCGCAGGTCTTCAAAAAATCCGAAAATGTACGCTCTCCTAGCACGCCGTTACTAAATATACTTGACACCAGCGCATATTTACGCATCCTCACATACGACGGCTCCAGGGAGCTGAAAACTGAGTTTTTGTGAACAATAATTACGCTACAGAAGCTCACTGATTTCGACACCTACATCGATTACATTTCAATTTCGCAGACCCCCAAAATAGATCTGGTATAGGTATGGTTATTTTGTCTACGTTAGGTTGGTCAGGTCAGGTTAGATTGGCTAAAAATGTTGCATTTTCAACTCAGTTTGCATCCAGCTGCCTTTATGCTAATGAATTCCAACACTCTCGTGTCGCTGGTGTCGAGTATATTAAGTGCTGGGGCCGCGTATATTTTAGGATTTTATGATGACATACGACTGTGGGTGGGGTTTGTGCTGGCGTTAAGTATATTTTGTAAACTCGATACCAGGCAACGGACCGCTGTAAAAATTTGGTGGTATGTATAAGCGATTATGCCCTACCTTTTGTTAAAATTTTTACATCCGTCAACCGGCTGCACCCTACGAGCAACCCTCAGAAGTCTTCGAGAGACTTGTGCTAGCTGGGGAAGACGTAGCCCCTTTCCTTCAACGTGAGACGCCATGTACCCAAATGATTATTTATTTGACAATGAGATGTTGACGCTTCTACTAGAAAGTACTATCGTTTTTTATATTTTGAAAGGAACATCCAGTATATTATATCTCATTTAGATTTTTTTGAAACAGAATCTCCAACATATGGTGCTAATCTAACCTAACCAGAAAAAAGTCAGGTGCAGAATTACAGATATTACGTTCTCTTGAAAAAGTTACTAAATGTCTATGTTTTCAAATGGAATACCCTGCATATTTCGATATCTACTACTACCCATTTCAGTTCGATTTTGTTTGTAGGTTTTATTGTATTCAAAATCAATCAAAATCAAATACCTATGTTCTGGGTAATTTCCGTGGTCTTCTTTGGTGAAAATATCCCAACTACAATTGCGGCAGTCACCTTCAGTGGCGTGGACGAAGTACTCTTTGCGACGTATCAAGTGAACTTGTAGTACCTAGCACGCCGTTTAGGGGCGTTGATGGGCCCTCGCGTATTTTTCGCTTGATTTGGGGGGCATCGCCAAAATTGTTGAGTGTCCTAACGAGTCCCGCTTGTTTCCGCGTTTTTCCAAAAATTTCTCTTCCAGCTCATTTCCTCCCACTATCAAGGAAGAAGGAAACCCTAGTGAGGAACGCCCAGCAAAAAGCCAATATTTATGCCATCATGTTTACTACAAATTCTACTCTGAATTCATTGGGAAAACAACCCCAGAATATCACTCCAATTAACAGTCAGATACCAGATAAGTAAGTTACTTATGAAAAAATTTTGCCAAACGACATCACTTAATTTCAGGAGTTATAAATTGTTGAGCTAAACGCCAGGTCTCAATACGAAAAAACTGTTTTGTGAGGGACTGGTAAAGTTGATTCGCTTTCCTGAAAAAAAAAATTTTACTCGTCGTGCATAACGTGGTCCAATTTTGGTGGCGAGTGCTTGACAGTCGATAAGATTGGAGAGGTGTCGGACATATCTGCCCACCCCATCCGATAACCCGGGCTCTATCGATTCCAAAGGGCTTACGCTGTCTCGACTTTCCCAAAACATAAGGAAGCATTGGTGGGCGTCTACTGAGTCCGAGCTAGATTAATCGTATTGTAGTAAAACTGCACTTAACAAATTTTTATAATTTATTTACACACTCCTTAAACACTAATTTATATCACAGTTACAATTTTTTTTATCTTCACTGTCACTCTCTATCCGCGAACTCTGAAACTATATTGGTTACTCTCTGTCTACGACTGTCCCTGACTATATCGCCGTCTAATACCCAGTGGCTTATATACTCGTGTTTACAATTCTCGACCATTCGAGCCTTTCGGGCGACTTTTTAGATGTCCCCAGAATCTTCGTTAGAAGGTTTGCGATTCTTCCACGTGATGTATGTGTTTGTCAGCGGAGAACAATGTTTACATTTCGAGTTAATTGGATGATCAGGGCCGGTCTCGAGGCCGGTCTCGAGGCCGGTCTCGAAATCGTTACAGTATCTAAATGGGATAAGTCGGACGTAGTCTGTCAAAGATGCTTATTATATTAGGCAAGGGTTATGAATATGAAAACGCTATCGTGGGATACGCGAGATAAAAGATACCTTCCCAAATTATTTCTTGTCGTTTATGTGGATTTGACCAAAAAGTTTATTTGCTTAAGCTGTATTAAGAAGTAATAATCACTCATTCATGAAACTACATAGTTTAACGGAAGAAACCTAGGAATCGCACGTTAAAAGGTAAGACCTCGTTAATCCTTAGCTCGCACAAGTTTCGACTTCTGAGGGCTGTCGTTCGTAGGGGGGTGACAGCTGGTTAACGGAAAAAACAATTTTGAAACAATTTTTTTTTTAAACCAGAATTCCAGCGGTACTATTTTTTTTCGAATAATCGAATATAATCCGGATTCTTTTCAGGAATTTTTAGTGTAATGTATCTGTAAAAGCATCTTTCAATTTTTATATATCAATTTTTCGATAATTTTCTCGGATTCGGAATAGTATAGAAAAAAAGTTGTGTTCTGCTCCCTCACTCCTCTTTCTCTTTCGTCGTTTATAGTTGGTTTATATTATTTGAAAGGATTGCTCATGATTAGTTTTGAATATCAGGAAATTAAATACGATGTGAAATAAACTCAAATTTTCACTCATGAAACGACTTGCTAAACAATGTGGAATTGTTGCACATTTTCAGCAGACGAAATTCTGTGAGTGTAAACTATCCAAATAACTGCCAGCAAGTTTTCTCAGAGATGACATCATCCTCTCAGTTAATTTACAAAAGCAAACTTGGATTTTGCAAGTTTACCGACAACTTGATGTAATTATAACTATTATCAGTAAAGTTACCAGGAAATCTTGAAATTATATGGAACCTTGTACACGATTTTTGGCCAACCAAAGTCTGCAAAAAAACTTATTGATAATAATTTTTTGCAAATATCGTGCAAATTAAGCGAGAGTGAGTGTACAGCTATATTGATTTATTTTCACTTTTATTAAATAAATAGAAAAACACTCATGGGCCGTGGTGGTAGTAATGGTAGAGCGCTTGCCTCTCAATCACAGAGGCGTGGGTTCGATTCCCAGCATGATCACTGGTCTCGTGCATGAGATCACACGTTGAAATGTAAGAGCTACGTCTTCACTAGCTCGCACAAGTTCTGAGGGTTGCTTGTGAGGGTGCAGCCGGTTGAAACTCATGTCTAATTTCTATTTGGTATTTTATTATTAGAGAACGCATCAATAAAAATGGCAAATTTCATCTAGGGATTTTTAAAATCTCAAAATAAACATCTCCCTCGGAGAAACAGGACAAACTCATAGTTGGTCACGTACGTACCTCCTCACCTAAAAATTGCACCAAAACAAAACTCGAAATCATGTCATTTTCTTCCTTGTGAAGGGTGGAGTTGGTAAGGATTAAGGTTTACACGACAGGATGACTGAAGATAGTGAACCTAACACACGAATATTATAGAAAACGATTTCGATTTTTGAAAAACATACCTTCTCAACAACAAACTGAAAAATAAACTGAATCATTTTGAAGAGTAGAATGCAAAAACTAAATGCAATGTGTTTTTCATATTATGACTATAACTTATTCTATCGAATCTGTGATCATCTCGCAGAACTAATATCCGTACCTGAGTTGGAGTTGATGTTTGTAAATTTGACGAACCCATATTGTGGATGGTTCCCATTTCAAAAGTGGGAGAAACAGATTTACAGAAAACTTACACCAAACTTGCAAAGATTTTGTAAAAATTCGAACGAGTTCGAATATATTGTGCCAGAGAGGTATCAACAATGTGAAAGAATACGGGGTACCCTTCTCTCTAAGCGTTTTCACCAAGTGGAAAATAAAAGGCAAACATCTGTCAAAAAACAATTACTTCCCTGGCTAATACCACGACGGACATTGAACTACATCTGACAGATATTTGTGCAGCGTTCTTCCAAGAAGACCCAATTGCAAGTGCTTGACTTGTAATTAAACAGATTATTCTTCATTTGGCTGGGGATGACCACCTGCAGACATGCATGTTTCGAGGTTTTGCCTCTCATCAGTGCCAGGGTAGGTCGGACAACATTATAATTGTCTTGTCCCTGCCAAATGAACAATAATCAACTGTTTAACTAATATTTCCCCACAGATGACACTGCGAATTACAACAAAGTTGATCGCAGCGCCATCCGCACGAAACAAGACAAACACTCCCAAGTAGCACAGACTCCAGGAAGAGAAAACCGTGAAAATTCGAACGAGTTCGAATATATTGTGCCAGAGAGGTATCAACAACCACCCAGGTCGTCATTCCCAGCCAAATGAAGGATAATCTTCTGTTTAATTACAAGACAAGCACTTGCAATTGGGTCTTCTTGGAAGAACCTTGCACTAATATCTGTCAGATGTAGTTCAATGTCCGTCGTGGTATTAGCCAGGGAAGTAGTTGTTTTCTGACAGATGTTTGCCTTTTATTTTCCACTTGGTGGAAACGCTTAGAGAGAAGGGTACCCCGTATTCTTTCACATTGTAAAGATTTATTACAAATGTGAATTAATATTCATACTTGCTGCAATATGTTTAAATTTTCAATGTTTAGTGGGTTGATTCAAATTAAAATCAAAAATAAGTTTATTTATAACTTGTATCGATTAACATATCATTTCGTTAAGCAACAGCACACAGCATGTCTTCGTACCACCTCCGTGGTCCGAGAGGGATCCCATGCACTGTAGATAGTGGGGTGGGCATCAATGACCTCAGTGAAAGCCATCAGTGTTCCACCCGTAGCGGCTCTCCAGCACCTAAGGGCAGGGCGAGGTGCCCCCGCTGATGTTAACGCTCAACTTCCAGACTTACGATGTGATAACCCTGTTTCCCGCAATGCTCATACAGGAGTTGGTAGAGGCAAGAATAAGATCGTAGTGATGTATTGTCGTGGAAATCTTATGTGAATTCTTGGAAAAAGTTTCATAAAAAAAAACGAGTTATGATATTAGCTCTCCTTAAGGGAGTTTAATTTAATGTATTGGTTGTCGTTCATGGCATAGATCCAATTTTTGATAAATGAGACCCCCACACTTGCGGGGTTCATTGTGGTGGGCCCTAATTCTCGTTGTGTTTCTGGTGAGCGAACTCTCTTATTGATCTGAAATTTTTAAAATTTTTATGCAATATCTCTTATGTGGTCCTGGATCGCCGTGACTTTTACCCTTGTCACGGAGCTGATCCAATCAGATGTATCTGTTACAATTAGTAACAATACGCAGTATTTTATTCTGCATTCTTTGTTCTTTCCAATCTCGTAAGTTGTGAGTTGGACAGACTGCAAAACACTGGGCAAGAGTATATCATTGCCGGTCTGATAATTTTTTTTTAAGAATTATTTTTCCAGTGACAGCTTGGAGGTCCGTGTTATAAGGGGATATGTTCGCTTCACAGCAGCCGACGCCCTCTGGATCGCCAAGCTGACATGTTTGTTGAAAGTCGTACGCTTGTCCAGTAGTACGCCGAGGTATTCCACCGATTCAGACTACTTCACAACATTGTCTTTAACATTAAATTTCCTATAAATATACTATATACTTTTTAGTAAAATTTATCAGCTCGGTAGCTGCGTAAAGATCAATTTTGTTTTCCTCTAAGTACAGTATCATTCTTCTATTTATCTGAGAGGTCAGTCTTTCGGCTGCCTTTCCGCTTGCGAGTGAATGTGCGTAGATTGCTACATCGTCTGCATAAATTGCAGTTTGCTCCGAAGCGTGCGTCGGAAAATCATACGTATAAAGGGAATACAAATGTGAGGTACTCCAGCTCCAATTGGATATTCTTCTGAGATTATATTGTTTATCCTCACCCTGAGATTTCTACCAAACAAGTACGAGTCGATCAGTTTGAGTATGTATAAGGGTGTGTGTACGTTGACAAGCTTGGTGACCAAACCATCCGTCTAAACCGTATCGAATGCTTTACGCATATCCAACAGGGCCATGACTGTATTTTCGTCTCGATAAAACGTTTCCTTTACGCCGTGAACAATTCGGACGACCTGTGACGTGGTTGAGTGACCGGCTCTGAACCCGAATTGTTCATCCGGGATAATCTTCAGCCTCTCCTCAAGCTTCCATAACCTTTTGAGTATAATTTTGTCCACCAGCTTGGCCATCAGCGAGATTGGGCGATGCCTATCTATCAAGTTGGGTTGTTTCCCAGGCTTTGGTATGGGTATGATCAGTGATTTTTTTAAACATACTGGATAGTGCTGCGACTTCAGTATGTCGTTAATTAGGTATACCATTTGGACCAGAGACTTACTTGGTAGGTTCCGAAGCAGAACCGCATTCAACCCGTCCATTCCCGATGCCTTATGCGTAGAAATATTTTTAATTGTTTCCGTGATTTCTTCGCAATTTGTCATGTATTTTGAAAATGTCTGTGTTTATTGTTATCTTTGCCATATTTCTGATTTCTTTGGCTTATATGGTGATTCTCTTTTGTTGCATGTCGGAATCGGTTGGGGTTTGGCATTGAGACATCCCTAAAATATTCGCCAAACATTGGTGCAGTTCCATTCCGGTCGCCTAGCATTGAAATCCTCAATCAGAAGTCCCTTATGGTATGTCCAAGTCAATTGCCCCGAATTGCATGTGAGGTGGATTATACAATGCGGCTTTTAATAGTCCCCCCTTGTTAACTTTTGAACGGTTTGACGTAGAAACATAAAAAAAAAAATTGTTTAGAGGGTTTTACCGATACTACTTTTTGAAATAAAACACCTTGTAAATGCTCGATAGATGGCGCGGGGGGGACATCAACTAAAACAATTTAAATGGCATTGGGGGTCATACGTCACATTGTTGAAAAAAAATTATTCTCTTTTCAACCATTTAATTTTTAAAATGTTCGTTTTTACGATTTTTCACAATATTCATTTGAAATGTTGGAATAAGTGCGGATGTGACGGGTCTGAATCCCTTTTCTTACCTGACCACGATAACTTTTGAATGGTTTGATGTGAAATAACGAGATAGAAATTTTTTTGAAAGGAACGAAATTGTAAAAAATTTTAGATGATTGAAAAGAGAATTAAATTATCTTTTCAACGATGTGACACATGCCATTTAAAATGGTTGATGTGCCCCCCGCGCCATCTATCGAGCAATCACAATGTGTATCGGTATCGGTGAAACCCTCCAAACGGATTTTTTTTAATGTTTCTACGTCAAACCGTTCAAAAGTTAACATGGGATGGGGGGCTATTAAAAGCCGCACTCTATACCGCATACACTACGGTGCCGTTCTCGAGCTATGTCAACGACGTGTTCTATCGAGCTCGCTTTCGGCGGAATCTCGGTATACGTTATTTCCTTTCTGATAAGGATAACCACCCCACCTCTTCTAACAGCTTCACAGTTTAATGCTAAAAGAACCAGTAAATTCACTTGGCGTCGGCACCTTTGATCTCGGTGGTACGAGATTTCCATTGCGCCGCCTGATTCAGCCCACTACGCGCAACTATATCGACGTTCGTTTAGGTTGTATACACTGCCCGCCACATGAATTCTAGCATACGCTGCTCCACACAAAACGTTTAACTAATACTCATGAGTATTTTAAATTTCAAAATTACTATCCATCAAAAGTAAGAATTATTTAATATTGATTATATTTACATATTATTTATATTTACAGTCGGTGTTTTAACGTGTTAGTGTGAATATATTTTCTTGTTATGTTATTAATTCAGAGGGAATATGATCAATAAATGAAACCTTTACATCTCTCAGAAGTTTGCCTGTATTTTTTTTAAATATAATAATGCAATGGAACATTTCATCATATGGATAAATGACCTTATAACCCTATGAAACTTTGAGGACACAAGAATTATTGAATTAATTTGTGGATTGTAATTATGGAACACTATATTATTTCAGTTGTTCTTGTTTATTATTTCATTATTATTCAATGAACAAGTTTCTTTGTTATTCACTTCCTTATGAAGAGAATGTGATATGAGTTCATGAATTCATATCGTATTTCTTTAATCAAAGCCAATATATTTCTCTATACTCACTCAATGAAATTTTACAAGAAAAGTTTTACATAGTTCAATTGGTTATATTACATGTGTTCTCAAATTCCACAACACTGGTTTTCAGTAAAAGAAGGCATTGATTTAGTGCCTCGTTTCAAACTAGCTTCTGTTGAAAGATTCTCAACAGACCTCAAAGTGATTAAAGTTCTATTCACAATGGAAAAACAGAATTATTGCATATGCAATGCATTTTAGACTTTATGGAATTAATTATTATTCTTACCAATCTGAAAAACCTGAGTGAAAGAATGATTCAGAAAATTTAGACTGTTTTGTCCCTTTCAAGCATCATTGATTTAAAAAAAATTCAAAAAGTTCAAAAGAACAGTTTTCAAGGGCATGTATATATTGCAAAAAAATTATATTAAGTATTTTTGAGTTGCCAAATGAATCATTATTGTCATTTGGATAAGCCCTGTGAATACTGTGAAGGGTAGATTTGTTTGAGTCAGCTTGTTCATTTCCATATTTCGATGGAACATGATTTTTACTTGTGTTTTTCTAAAACATTTTTCATAAAAGTATCCATCCACATATGTTATACTGAGGTTGGTATAGTCGTTTACTTCTACTTTGAGAGAATTGAAGTGGTTGTTGAATCAAAATCAAGGCATTTTATTCCTTCGGAATTATCCAAATAGCTTATAATTGCAAACATATTTTTTTAAATGTCCTTTGAAATTGTACGGGTGCAGAATTCCCGCAATTTCCACTTTGCTGACTGATTTTACCAAAAAAAAATTCTAAACAGGCTTCTTATATGAATTTTGTTTTCCTTCACAACATCCCACATTTGCAAAAGTGCCAAAATTGACAATTTCCACCCAAAAATAAATTTCATCCCTTTGGTTATATTTTTATTTCGTTGGACAACAAAGTGATTCATGGAACGCCAACATATCTTTAAGAAATTGAATTGGTATATCTGTACCCCAGAAACAGTGGCACTGACATAGAAAAAATTAAAAAGTTTCTCTGTGGGCACTGAACACTTGATTGAGCTGCATATGTTACTCTCATTTTCTGAATATTGCCTGGAAAAATATGAATGTGGGTCAGTTTAGGCGCTAAACAAAATTTTTCCTGTTATCAGATGGATAAAATAATTCCAAAAATTTTTTTGATAGTTATGCCACCCCCAAATGGGAAAGTATATTTGAAAAAATGGTTTTTCGTTGATTTCAACAGATGAGGTATATTTACCAAGTATAAAAAATTTAATAGAATCACAAATAGAATATGGCTCTTCAACTGACACACCTACTACTTTAATTTGAAGAAATAACTTCCGTAATCCTGTGTAATACAATGACGATGGCTACACAAACAGGCAAGCAACAAACAAAAGTTGCATGCGAAATAGCTTTTATGATCTGTTTTCAAGCGGATTTCATGTAAAAAGTAATCGCATTTCATGAATAAAGAAGTACCAAAACATGTTTGCAGTTTCCTATAGGAGCCCAGAAATTGTTTCAATGAAAAATAAAACACGCGAAATGTATATACTTCTGGAAACTGAATACTTTCAGTACACTTGACAACTATGGAAGTTTGTGTGCAAATCTATTGCGCAACCCGAATTTGTTTCCCCTGCGCTTATTCTATCTTGTACACAAGATGGCGGCGAGTGAGCGAACTGATTCTTTTGGCTATAAACTGTGGTAATAGTTGAAAAACTTGAAGAAGTTCTGCCCCAAAATTAAACCGTGTTATTTTTATCTCTTATGCGACTTGAAATGAAAACTTTCAGAGCTCAATTATTCACACACCACTGAAAATATTTGCATTCGACGCACATTTCGCTGAAGATGCTAACTTGGTCAGCGAAACTAGACTTAATTAGCATCGTCAGCAAAACGCGAGTCGTAGGAGTATTTTCAGTTTGGGTAATTGACCCCTGTTCAAAAGAATCCACCGTCATACTAAAGGATACAATCATACCTATGACTGACATCGATATTATGTGGAAAAGACCAATTAAAAATTAAACAACTGAAAGTTTGAGACATATTTTATTGCTATATACAATTGGTTATATCACTTCTACATATAAAACAAAACATACAAAAGAACACAGATAATTCCATTATGTTGATTTACCATTCTCGTAAGTACGATAATTGGAATTGTTACTATTGAAATTTTTGGATTATTGCCACCTGCCATTGTGATCAATGTAAAAAAATTAATAAACTACATACATACAATATACACTTATTATGGATAAATAAATGACATTCAGAAAGGAGATTGAGAAAAAGGTAGAGAAAGAGATTCCTATCACACCTGTATGTAAATGACAGTATTTATGACATTACAAAATGCTATTAGATGAGATATGGCAAATGAATAATTTCAACATGCAATTAGTATCAGAATTTTGGGTTTTCATAAAATGAAAATAACAATTCTCATTAATTCTCACCTTGCTTCTAAAATTTAACTAATAATAATCTTACCTAAAATATACTTCATGTTTGGTTCCAACCAATCTGTGGAATTAAGCTACGGAAGTTACAGAAATGAGATAAAAAGCAAAAGTTAAAGAAGAACACACCTAATGAGAGAGGTTCAGTTGGCTTGAGCAAGATGCACATCAAAACAATCAATATTGCGAAATTTAATGAAAAAATAAAAATAAAACATACTACTAGAATTGTTTAACAATATTCAATTTACTGCAAGACTTTATTATTTTGGTTCTTCACAGTTCTCAATTGAAGAATTTCAGAGTTAAAAAAAAGTCCCACTCTTATAAATAAAGAAAAGTAAATAACAATTCTCATCAATTCTCACATTGCCTCCAAAATTCAACAGATAACAGATAAATTGTAGAATAAATTAGTTTTCAGAGACATTTCATCCAAACACAAAATACAATCTTTGGCCTGTTCAGTCAACATAATGATTTCAACTTCAACACAGACAACAAAAAGTCACTGAAACCTGGACTAATATCCCATTTGTTGGTAACTCGAGATAGTGTTCTTATTAAGGGTAATCGAAATATTTCAGACAAGAATTTGTGAACTTTTGGACTCAAGAAATATACTGTTAAAGCAAACTGTTTATAATCGGAGGAATACCTAGAGCCTTTTGGTGACTTATTTGTCAAATCAGTCTGCGTTTTTATGAAGTTAACTTTTTCAGATAAATGTTCTTTCAGAAATACAGAAACATCATCAAAGACAATTTTTTTTCGGGCTTGATGTTGGTGCAGGAGGTGGAGACAAAATCTTTCTTCTCGATCCTCGAATCCTTTTTCGTAGCTCTTCTTTTCAGGTGGTGTTGCTCGTCAATTTTTGAGATGTCTGGGTCATTGCATCTAGAAAATATAATAATAATAATTGGTTTTGAATAGGGCAACATACACAATTAGAAAATGATTCTGAAGAAATCATGCCGAGTATGAAATCAGACATTTTGAGAGTATCATCTGGACATTTATAATTAGTTATTGTTATCTGTGAAATAGTGAAATGTCCATATTTACATTTTTTTTCATCAACATGAGTTAATTAGTAGTCACACACACAGGAGACCTTTTAGGTCGAAGTGCTAGTGGTGATGCACGGCCTTTACGACCCCCTCTACAATCTAAATCTAATCTAATTAGTTCTCACCAATAGGCTGCTGACTGTATAAAAAACTGGTAGTCATGGCTGATATACTCGAACATCCTGGTTTGGCAATAGCTTCATTATCAGGCGAATGAATCACTGGCCGTGGAGGACTTTATCAGCATCTTCATCAAAAACAACTGAAATTTGTTATGAATAAATGAGACACAGAGTAGGGTTGAATTGTTCATAAATTCTTTCTCATGCAGAAATATTTCTGTCTGAGAAAGCTACTGACAGTTGGGCTCATAATGCATCAAGGTGGATCAATCGAAGACTGTCATAAACAGCAAATAGGATTTCATTATGTTTCCATACCCTCTCTGCAAATGAAATCCTATGGTTGTTTACGATCGTTTCCGCCCGACTCTGCTTTGGTGGATCATGGTCTTTTAATAAACACACAAAGCAATTTTGCTACTGTACTGTATAGGTTTTTTTATATTGTTTTTATCTAGTATCTACCCGGTACAATACATCAACATGAACACAAAAGTTCCATAAAGGTATAACTCTAAATGAATGTAAGTATAGACTATCTAAAGGTTTGTGTAAATCATTTAACGGTTATATTGAATTATCACAAGAAATAATCATGTTTGTGTAGGAAATCGTCTCTTGCCCACACAATCTGTTCTGCCATCTGGGCGCACCCGTAGAAGTGTTTGAATATGGAAAAATATAAAATTGAAAAAAATATTCATTTTAAAAGAAACACTCCCCTATTTATTTATCTGTGACATCTTGAAATTTTTTTGGAAAAAATGTATCTTAATGTCAATAAATAGGTACTGTCAACATAAAACCTCATTATTATAATTTGACACCAATTCCAAAGTAAATACTATCTAATCAAAATTCTACTTGTAAGGCTGACATTGTCTCAGATCTTCGTGTGAAATGAAAACTTACCGAGTTGAATATCTCCTGGAAGGTTGAAAGTTTCTGTTGAACTACTTGGATCAAGCACAGGTGTATGTAAAACTCCAGTATAAAATAGCAGAATTGCTGGTAGCTTCAGTTCTTCAGTTATAGAATCATCTAAAATGAAACATTGCCCTTGATAACATGCAGAGCTTAGTCTAATGAAATATGAATGTTTCGAACACTATAGGCCAATATTTTTCATGTAATATAAACTCACCCTCAACTGGAACTATATTCTCAAATGTCAAATTGAAAACTGTTGGAATGGCATCTTTCTTTAAACGGGATTTTTGCATGCTGGAAAACATTTCCTCTTCGAAATGCTCGCTGCACAATCGAAACTTCTAACAATATTCTGAACTTGATGATTCTAACTTCTCCATATTGACATAAGCTTTCCATAATGAAAATCTAAAAATAAATAATAAGGTATGAAAATATATCTGAATTATAATACCTACTTCTTCCATAAAAGTATTTACAGAAATCTGTATGTCATATGATGATAACTATTAATGGACACACAAATCAAAAGATGAAGTAAATTGTAAGGATGCGGATGAATCAGTTGAAATGTGTTCATCCACTTTTTCTTTCACATTTTGTGTATGAACACCTCCAGCGATTCACATTGCAACAACTTTTTCAATGTAAAAGTTTGTTATGTGAACCAAGCAAATGTTAATCTGTACTTAGATCGCTCTTAACAATATTTTAAAAATTTACTCCAGTATAAATAAAATGGAATATTAATAATGTAACATTAACCTGTGAAAGTACTTACCTTTCTTGTTCTCTTGGGAATCTGAAGAAACTTACAAAAGTCGTCCTTAGAATTCTTTCCACAAAACAGGCATCGGATTATTGACTTTTTCGTAAAGTGATTCCTGAGTCTCGTTTTGAATGATAACTGTCCACGCCACAAAGAACCAATTCAATCAATATAGCAGACAACACAAAACAACAATAAAAACAGCTTCAGCACAAACGATATCACTCAAATTATTTGATTTGAATCAATTGGTTACATTAACAATATAATATAACGTCAAACTCCAAGTAGGTAACTGTTATTTTTATTTATTATGATTCTTCATTCTTTGATGCTAGCTTTTAGCTTCTCAAATTATAATTTCCAATACACTGTTGCCAAATGTCAGACTGATTTGTCTTATGATGAAGTGCAAACTGGTGATTCAGTCACTGTCGTTCGTAGACTTCTTATTTTTGGCGAGATTGCAGAATTCCGGCAACTCCGAACGGTTTACTGCGCATCTTGAGGAGCTGACTGCGCTCATGCCACGCCCCAAAATGCAAAAAATAAATCTTCGACCACGATTTGCGTAGGAGTGAAAATACTGGTTCTTTCAGCATTATACTGTGACAGCGTTGGGGCGATCTACCCTGATGGTGGTAAAATACCTCAGATTCAGCCGATAGTCCTGCCGAAGCCAAATTTCTGACAGACACATCAATTCAACCTTATGTCTATCAATAAAATTAATCACAATTGGTAGCTTATTATTAATCTCATTGACATTGTACATTCACACCCTTATCGGCTTCACACTCGTTTGGCCTTATCCATGAACTCTAACCAATAGAGTCCTTTATTTTCTGGGTCGTAAATCGGCAGACTACTTTTACTCGCTCAGAGGAATGCAGTTACAGTGAAAAGTAGCCAGAGGCTACAAAAAAAACATTGCATATGAAATTGTTCAGAATTGTTCCATTTCTCGACATCTTGTTTTTCTGTTCAAAGCCATGTGGAACTGAAACTAATGAATTGAAATATTTCGTGCTGACGTAAAGTTCCTGTAGTAAAATAAATGATTGAATTTCACGAATGTCGCATTGACATACTGCGATTGTATAGTTGAAGTGAACGATATAGTACAACATATCCATATATCTTCAAATAGATCCTTTGTTAAAAATTATACAGGAGCTGAGTAATTATGACTTTTGACCTATATGGTCCTATTCGACAGTCCACACCCTTCAAAGCTGGTTCATTTCCAGGGATTATTTGTTGGCCTTTGAGAGTATCACCAACTTCAATTTTGTGCCAATCAAGTATGATGTTTGCACGTTCGAGATTTTGAAGAATTCCAATCGATATCAAAGAGCCTTTAATTTCGTATACACCAACTCATGAAATAGCAGACGATTTGGAAATGAATAGTTACTTACGTACAAGAAAAAGTTGGTGGAAGTTACTCAACACATGTTTAATACCAACATTAATATGACTCATTAATGCACATCACACAACTGTATTTATTTTTAATTAATTTTCGACTATGTACTGGTGAAAGTGTTTTACGGTCGGTTTGTATTTTTCTGGCAAAGTTATTCAGACCGTGTTGTATTCGCGAAATCATATTGATTTCGTCAATTAATTCTAATTCTTACCGTTTCCCATGATGATAATTATCCATAGGATAATGCCGATACCGAGTCTGCTGATCTGATTACAACCTACGGTATAGAGAATTTATGGTACGGTACATTTGTTATGAGAGAAATGTTATCTAATGATATTCATTTTAATATTCTCAAGGTGAATTTTCCGTTTTTGTATGAAATTTGCATTTGTGTTTATTACATTTTTTTCGAAGGTCGTATGATAATGGATAATTAAGTGGAACTCAACTGTATGACTCGAATTTTTTTTTTTTGAATAATGTTTTATCTACTTTCATGGAAGGAAAAAACTGTAACGTTCAGAAAACTTTGCGAGAACTATGGAGAAGATAGGAATCGTTGTTTTCTTTGAATTTCTGAAAGCTGTGTCTCGGGAAACACTCATCCATAGGTAATAGACAATTTTTTTATTGAAGAAATTATTATTTGAACGCTGGAAAATTGATATATAGACGGTGCACGTGCACTTTTTTTCAAACTTTTCCGTAAAATAATGAAGCAGTACTTATTTTGATACTGAAAAATTACATTCTTTCGGCACACAAAATACACAAAAAAAGTACACTATTTTGACAGTTGTAGAAAAAATATTGCATGCAACACGTGTTGTGCGTCAATATTTCCTACTTGTAAAAAAGTACCACTTTACTCACTTGTTACATAAATAACTATTCCCATATTGTGCAACTGTATGATAAGAGGTGAACTGTAATAATAACAACACCGGGCAAATATGTACAAACAACGTGGAAATATAGTAAAAATAAAACTCAATTACATAAGGATTATAGAAGAAACTCATCAACACAGTATATTATTCAACGAGCTTGTAATGATTTCTATTACTTATTAGAATAGAGTTTGCGACGCGAGCCGTAGGTGAGAATCATAAATCATTCGAGTGAGTAATAGCTATTAAGGCGGCTCCACACATTCGGGTATTTGTCACAAATATCCAAATATTTGGCATATAGACGAATATGTGTGTGGAGTGTTTACAGGCAAATATTCGCTAAAAAAGGTATATTTGGTATATTCGTATGGTGTGATTATTTCAGACATTCTGCAGAAGTTTGCAAATGGGCCAGAAATCTTCTTTAACAAATCGGCAAGAAGATGTGAGCCATTATACCTGAAAAAGTTAAATGTTTGTTATAATTATTTATTTTTTCTCCAAATGACATTAAAAGCGGCCTTTTAATGACACTTGGCAGGCTTAGAAGTTGTACTTTTAATTCCTAGGCAGAAAAAGTCCACTTTTACTGCCTAGGCAGAAAAAGTTTGTTGCTAGGCAACCTTCCAAGTAATAATTTAAATCAAACTGGTTATTAAAATTGACAATGACAAAGTAAACAGTAAACAAACAAATTCAACAAACGTCATCAGCGGTAAACATAGTAACGCAGGGCCCAGTTACCTTTGATGAAATAATTTAGTTATTTGGATATTGATAATGAAACGCAATTAAAATATGAAAAAGTCGATTTTGCGTGGAATTGGAACAAATTTGAAGAAAAAATTATATGTTTCATACGGCAGAAAAGCAGATTTAATGCCTTGGCTGGTTTACACCAGCCGCGGCATTAAATCTTGTGCTTTTATGACTAGTAAAACAAATAACTATTATTAGTAACTCGACTGTTCCTGCTCCTTTTAAGCTATAACATCCACCATCTTCATTTAGATGTTTTTTTCCATCTTTTATAACAGTAAAAAAGCTGAATTCATTAGCAAAAATGCTGCTGATGCAATCACTGAAACGTCTTCACCTTCCACTTACATCGTACGAATATATTTGTGCTTCCCGCGTCGAATACACCAAGACATACATGCAAATGTGGGGATATATATTTGGCATAAAGCAAAATATTTAAACACAAATATACAGACAAATATACAAATATACTTGTATTTGCCAAATACCCAAATGTGTGGAGCCGCCTTTATATCTTCAATACATTCAAACAGACAATGTGTGAAAGGAAATAAAAATTAAATGAATTTATTTTTTACGTAGTAAGAATTGAAGACATCATTTGTACAATTGTTGATATAGAAAAAACATCCCTTTCGGGAAAAAACATCCATTTCGGAAAAAAAAATTATCCATCTGAGATTTGAACTTGTGTTGTACCATTGTACAAAGTTTTATCTTGTGTACAATTGATTAATGAAATTGCTTGTCGTTGATTTGTTTCTCAACAAAATAGTTACATAAAAAATAGTTTTTTCAACAATACCAGAAAAAATTATTTACTTGAGTTGCTTTTTCAACATATTTGAAGACTAAGCTTATTATAAAGCTTCATCCCAAAGCTCATGGGATGATTATGCGATATGATACTACCCTACCATAAGGCTAGTACCATTTAGAATTTCTTGTAAATGTTCATGAATTTGTTAATTTTTTGGTACTCATGAAATATTATTTTTGATATATACTTAGTTCTCCAAAACACGTAGTGGCGTCTCTCACAAATATCCAAAATTGAGATGCACGCATATATACTGACCGGCAGAAAAAGTGGGACAGCAATCTAATTGGTTATAATTTGTGCTGTCCCACTTTTTATGCCGGTCAATATATATACTAAACTTAATCAATTTTTCAGACAAGGATCAGTTGTAACACCACCAAATTTGGCATGCTACTAGTTGGAACCATGTCAAACCAGAAAAAAAGTTGTTTACCAAAAATCAGGTGGAGGAACCAAAAAAAAATTAATTTTTTTTTTGTTCCCTTGAAAATAATGGAGTTTATAAGAAAATTGTTTGAATAGGGTTATAGATGATTCAATTCCCTACAAGAATAATCCCTAGTAATTCCTCACAAAACGAGCCCGTATTCTCAGAAAACGTGATTGAACGTCGACATGTGATTGTTCTCAAAGATCCTTTGAGCTTCAAGAAATATTTGTATACACCTATGTTCTGCTCATTTTCACACCGGTCCGATCATTAAAAAGCCGTAAGGAAGAACACGTTTGAGACCAGAAGCCATTCCTGATGTACAAGCAGTTAAGAGGTGATTTTGCGAAAAGTTAAATAGAGTGTTATTATTTCACCCCAAAGATTAATTTTGGGCCTGAGTAAACTGGTAACATGGCAAAGACAGAGACAAGCTGAATCATATGCTTTTACCAACACAGTTTTCACAAAATCAAATGGAATTTTTTTTAATAGTTATTTTGGTATACATTAATGCTTGTTTTTCCTTACTTACGTAAAGTGATAAATGTTAACTGATACTTTTTATTTAATAATTGGTACTGGATGCTGCATGATTCCACCCTATATATCTGAAAAATTAAGCAACTCCAGAAACTCCAGAAAGTGTAGGAAATTAATTCCCCTCAAAAATTTACTTTGTTTATCAATTTTACTTGTAAATAAAAGTTATTCAGTTATCGTCAACTTATTGTAGGTAGGTATTTCTTATTTGCCTCAAAGAAATGATATTGAAAACTTGTCAATTAAATATTTCTCAAGAAAGTTTTTGTTTTAATTCAAACCTGATATGTAGATAGTTAATGAATTTCACCAAATAGTTCTCATGAAACTGATAATTCCAAGGATATGAAATACACTGAAGAGTGTTAAGGTGTAAAGTGAGTTGGCCTGTTCCGTTAGGATTTATTGTAGCTCTCAAGAGTGCTACATAAAAACATACATTGGAATGAAAATACTTGAATTATTGAAACACGTGAACTCAAATATGGAATCACAGCCACATCAAAAAATATTGAAATCCAAAATTACAACAGGAAATTTGTAAATTTTAATCAATTAATGCTGCAATGTATAGTAAATGAATATATTTTTTCTCGACTGTTTATTGTATCAGTATAGTTTTTTATTGGTGCATATACAGGAAAAAATGCAAACTTTTTTGATTCATGATGAAAATTGGCATATGAAACTAGAGTTTTAGTAATTTTTTCGTCAGGAATGATATCATCGAATTATTTTACAAGTTATGCTGTTGTGACTGTGATTCAGTTTTGAGGCAGAAACATGTTTTTCCCTTTATATTTTCATGTACTTTATAATATCTGTTGAAAAACGGTTTCTTAACTAACATTTATTCAAGTCTTTTTAGTGCGTCATTAAGAATGGTGATCTGCACAACATGAAATTCCCAGTCAGAAACTCGTTATTAGCTTTTTTGAATTATTTAATTTAGACCATAAATGCTTCATTTCTGATCTCCGAAAACCCCTAGATTCCAATTATGGATAGAATAGAATCATAAATCACGAAACTCCTTACCACAGAAAATTGTCCACCACTTTGAGTCCTTTGATTATGAATAAAAGCAACCATTTCTGACCCTAAAATCCCCTCACGACAATTTCAAACTGAATCAGACTATAAAAATTAAATCTTGTCCTCTATAATTTTTTCATCAATCGCATCAAATGGGTACACAATTGTTTTTGGAGTTTACCTATTATTAGGATCGCAAATCATAAAAAATAGATCGTAATTTTGAATGACCTCCATATTGATGACAGAATTTGATCGTTATTTGAATCAAAAAAATTACAACGAAAATTCTTCTGAGCTCTATAAACATTCCCAGATATCAATTTTGAATTTTCAGACAAAACCGTACATTTGCATTGCATTGATAAAATTTTTACATTCATCCCAAGATCAGACTAAACCAAGATACTTAAATTCTTTCCTCACGAAAATAAATGTCGATCCCCTTAAAAATTTACGGCACTGTGCAAGAGGTGTTTTGTTTTGGATCGACCGTCAGAAACCCAAAACATAACAGTCTCCGCTTGAGTTATCTTCGGTTCACAACTTCGTTTGTATTTTCGGCATCGGGCCTATCTAGGGTTAACTTCTTGATCTGAGACTCCAACGCTGGACCGAACATTTGAGTCAAAAAGTTCGGCAGTTGGTTCGACAAACGTTTCTGCTACACGGTGAAACGAATATTTGAAGCATAAACACTTGAAGCAAGTGTGGTACAAACATTTGCCTCTGATATTTATTATGTATTATTTTTCTAATACTATTCAGAAACTCTTGTTTGAGGGAATATGAAATAAAAAACTGTTACCAATTATAATAAAAAATATACATACCTTTTCAAACCACATGAATCCATATCAAACCCTACCACTGCTTATGTCGAACGACTGTACGAAACTACGAGTCGTATAGCAGTGGTGCATCAAATCAACGAATGTATTCCTTCCAACGTTCTAGGAATTCCTTTGACTCGGGTCAAGAATTCCTATCCACAACACTTCCCAATAGGCAATCCGCATGAACCAATCAGAACTATCCTGACCAAGGCGGTATATTTGAATCAATGCTAAGGCGATACAGTAGTCCCAAGTTTTCAACTTGGATAGCGAGGTTAGTTTGGTTAGGTTAGATCAGATCATGTTCCCTTCTTTTTTCATTTTTAAAGCCGGGATCCAACGGCGTGTGGAGTGGCACTCCTCGCGCCAAACTTGGCAGTTCCCGCGCCGTCGGATAGGGCAGGCGTGGCGATATTCGGTCGGCGCGGCGAGTCCCGTCAACTGTCGGTAAATGAACACGGTTCAAAGGAGCGCGGACGATGGCGCTTGCGACGCGTATACCACTCCAACGACGTGGCTAGGCACGTGGTACTGTCAGTGCCATGCTAACTTTCACCATGAAGTGGTCGAATGCAGTGAATTTTTATCCCTTTATGAAGCAGAATCGATTATTTGGAACCCACGGGATCCAAACCACAAAAACAGGAATTTAATTAAAGTTTTCTTGACGAAAATCTTCCAACATGTTTGTGGCACTGTACCTATAAATAATTAAAAGTATATCAAATTACTTATAGCAAGCCTGAAAACAATTTGATGTACTTAACAATCTGATTTCTGTACAAAGACACTCTCCACCATCTTCTTCGTTTTCGTTGTTTTGTTCTCGTGTCATCCTGTAAGCTCCTAATATATAATAATACGCTGCGGCAGCAACGATATGCCTCCTGTCACGGTTCATCTTTTCGTGAAATTAAATCAAATTATGAAATTAAGAAACCACATATTTTACTTTTTACCGCCAACACTGCCTGCGTACAAATGACTGAAACCCCGGCGTGTCCACTTCCGAAACCGCGATCCTACATGCGCCATGGGAACGGTCCGACAATATTTCGTTGCGCAAACCTTGACATTCAACCCTCAATCCATGCTTGCCATTCCACGCGCCGTTGGATCCCGGCTTAATAGTCTAGTCAACAAGTGCCATTTAGACCAACTTTTTTCAGCAGTCTCCGAAAATTATGATTGAGGTGTCATTCGATTCGGAATGACATCCAGATGATTTTTGAAAAAAATGAAGTTCCGCATGAAAAAATTGTAAAAGTTATTAACAATTAACTAAAAAAAAAAAGATGGCTTTAGTATTTTGTAAATATCTCAAAAACTAATTAAAATTTTTTAAATCTAAAAAAAGATTCAAAAAGAGGAGGAAATTTCCTAAAAAAGCTCAATTCCCGGAATTGTAGCATCAATATTTATAATTTTCCCAGAGGGATGAAAATACGGCCGAAAACGGGTACTCTGGCTCGGGCAAGCCACACCCACTTTGGACACTTTAACAATAAAAATTATTTTAAAATACTAAATATGAAAATAAAAAATTGGAAAAATTCAGGCACTAACTGAATAGATTAATGAACAATAATCCGCTTGAAAAAAATTTTTATCACAATTTTTCAATTAGTTAATCAATAGTTAATTAATAATTTTTTTCTGCTTGAACATGAACATTGCAAGTGTGATAATTGTTAAACTATAAATTTAAGATTTTTTTCCTCTTTTGGAGCAATTCTTGAAAGGCTTCAGAATAGAACCCCGTTGGAAAAATTAAAAAGTTTTTATTTTTCAGTTTTTTAACAATTTTCGTTGTTGCAAAATTAAATACTTAAATTAATCATTGAAAAAAATTTTTTTTTTAAATATTTTCAATAATCCGTTTTTATGTTATCAGGAACTACATAGAAATAATTTTTTTAAATTTTTATCTCTAATTGTTTAAAAAATTGTTATAAACAAATGCGTTGTTTATAAGATAATTGAAATTTTTTTTATAGAATTTCAATCTTTGATACAAATAATGATTTTTAAAAGAAAAATTGTTCCTTAAAAAAAATTTTTTATTGCTTGAAAACGCATTTGTTAATTAACAATTATTTTCTCCCGCTTCTAATTAATATTAAGGAACCATTTTTTTTTTTTAAATCATTATTTGTCTTTCTTTCTGATATATATAAAAAAAAATTCCATTTTATTTAATTTTTCATTGTTTATGCAATAAACAATTTGTTATAAACAAATAAATTTTTACCTTATATTTTTTTTTCTATTCTAATTTCTGTCACAAAAACAGACATGATTTTTTTTCTTTTTTAAAATTTTTTTTATTATTTTTTATTTAATTTTTAAATATAAGTTCTCTCTAACTTCGTCATTCTTACCTGGTCTTCATCCTTAAAATTATTATAATTTACAAACTAATGGAGATACGATGAAAATACTTAAGACTTATTTATTCTCCATTACATAAAAAACAAATTTAGCAGAAAAGTTTAGTTGTTACTTATTTATTTATTGAATTTATAGCAATTGTTGTTGAAAAATACTTAGGGAAAAAATTTTTTTTGTTTAAATGCTTAAAATTCTTATCAACTATTAAAAATATGACTACTTCATTCAAGTATCTTATCAATTATTGTTCATTACTCAACATTTTTACAACAATTGCTATAAATTCAATAAATAAATAAGTAACAACTAAACTTTTCTGCTAAATTTGTTTTTTATGTAATGGAGAATAAATAAGTCTCAAGTATTTTCATCGTATCTCCATTAGTTTGTAAATTATAATAATTTTAAGGATGAAGACCAGGTAAGAATGACGAAGTTAGAGAGAACTTATATTTAAAAATTAAATAAAAAATAATAAAAAAAATTTTAAAAAAGAAAAAAAATCATGTCTGTTTTTGTGACAGAAATTAGAATAGAAAAAAAAATATAAGGTAAAAATTTATTTGTTTATAACAAATTGTTTATTGCATAAACAATGAAAAATTAAATAAAATGGATTTTTTTTTATATATCAGAAAGAAAGACAAATAATGATTAAAAAAAAAAAATGGTTCCTTAATATTAATTAGAAGCGGGAGAAAATAATTGTTAATTAACAAATGCGTTTTCAAGCAATAAAAAAATTTTTTTAAGGAACAATTTTTCTTTTAAAAATCATTATTTGTATCAAAGATTGAAATTCCATAAAAAAAATTTCAATTATCTTATAAACAACGCATTTGTTTATAACAATTTTTTAAACAATTAGAGATAAAAATTTAAAAAAATTATTTCTATGTAGTTCCTGATAACATAAAAACGGATTATTGATAATATTTAAAAAAAAATTTTTTTTCAATGATTAATTTAAGTATTTAATTTTGCAACAACGAAAATTGTTAATAAAAAACTGAAAAATAAAAACTTTTTAATTTTTCCAACGGGGTTCTATTCTGAAGCCTTTCAAGAATTGCTCCAAAAGAGGAAAAAAATCTTAAATTTATAGTTTAACAATTATCACACTTGCAATGTTCATGTTCAAGCAGAAAAAAATTATTAATTAACTATTGATTAACTAATTGAAAAATTGTGATAAAAATTTTTTTCAAGCGGATTATTGTTCATTAATCTATTCAGTTAGTGCCTGAATTTTTCCAATTTTTTATTTTCATATTTAGTATTTTAAAATAATTTTTATTGTTAAAGTGTCCAAAGTGGGTGTGGCTTGCCCGAGCCAGAGTACCCGTTTTCGGCCGTATTTTCATCCCTCTGGGAAAATTATAAATATTGATGCTACAATTCCGGGAATTGAGCTTTTTTTTAGGAAATTTCCTCCTCTTTTTGAATCTTTTTTTAGATTTAAAAAATTTTAATTAGTTTTTGAGATATTTACAAAATACTAAAGCCATCTTTTTTTTTAGTTAATTGTTAATAACTTTCACAATTTTTTCATGCGGAACTTCATTTTTTTCAAAAATCATCTGGATGTCATTCCGAATCGAATGACACCTCAATCATAATTTTCGGAGACTGCTGAAAAAAGTTGGTCTAAATGGCACTTGTTGACTAGACTATCAGCCATAAAAGAAGGGAACATGATCTAATTTAACCAAACTGGACCTTGATATCCAAGTTGATCCTCAACGTAACCTAAAATTACATTGCACAATACGCAGGCGCAACTAAAATAGAGTTTTGATTGGTCCATGCGGATTGCCTATGGGGAAGTGTTGTGTATAGGAATTCTTGCAATACCGACAGTAGCCCGAACGTGTTCCAACGCGAACGGTGGAAGCTCGACATTGGTAGCTCGCAAGTTTGAAGTTCGGCCACACGATGGGCCGCACCACAGTATAATGCTAAAAGAACCAGTAAATTCCCTTGGCGTCGGCACCTTTGATCTCGGTGGTACGAGATTTCCATTGCGCCGCCTGATTCTGCCCACTACGCGCAACTATGTCGACGTTCGTTTAGGTTGTATACACTGCCCGCCACATGAATTCTAGCATACGCTGCTCCACACAAAACGTTTTACTTATATTCATGAGTATTTTAAATTTAAAAATTACTATCCATCAAAAGTAAGAATTATTTAATATTGATTATATTTACATATTATTTATATTCAAAGTCGGTGTTTTAACGTGTTAGTGTGAATTATTTTCTTGTTATGTTATTAATTCAGAGGGAATATGATCAATAAATGAAATCTTTACATCTCTCAGAAGTTTGCCTGTATTTTTTTAAATATAATAATGCAATGGAACATTTCATCATATGGATAAATGACCAAATAACCCTAGGAAACTTTGAGGATACAAGAATTATTGAATCAATTTGTGGATTGTAATAATTATTGTATTTTATTGTTTATTATTTTATTATTATTCAATGAACGAGTTTCTTTGTTATTCACTTCTTTATGAAGAGAATGTAACATGAGTTCATGAATTCATATCGTATTTCTTTAATCAAAGCCAATATATTTCTCTATACTCACTCAATGAAATTTTATAAGAAAAGTTTTACTTTGTTCAATTGGTTATATTACATGTGTTCTCAAATTCCACAACACTGGTTTTCAGTAAAAAAAGACATTGATTTAATGTCTCGTTTCAAACTAGCTTCTGTTGAAAGATTCTCAACAGACCTCAAAGTGATCAAGTTCTATTCACAATGGGAAACAGAATTATTGCATATGCAATGTATTTTAGACTTTATGGAATGAATAATTATTCTCACCAATCTGAAAAACCTGAGAGAAAGAATGATTCAGAAAATTTAGACTGATTTTCCCTTTCAAGCATCATTGATTTAAAATAAAATGAACATCTTTCAAGACCACAGATATGAAATATTTCGGATAATTTATAAATGGTACATTGACTAAATGATTCCAATCAGAAGCCATTTAATATTTGCAAATGAATAAATAATTTAATATGGCAATAGTTGAAAAGCTTGGAGAAGTTCTGCCTCAAAATTAAACCGTATTATTTTCATCTCTTATGCGACTTGAAATGAAAACTTTCAGAGCTCAATTATTCACACACCACTGAAAATGTTCGCATTCGACGCACATTTCGCTGAAAATACTAACTTGGTCAGCGAAACTAGACTTAATTAGCATCGTCAGCGAAACGCGAGTCGTAGGAGTATTTTCAGTTTGGGTAATTGACCACTGTTCAAAAGAAGCCACTGTCATACTAAAGGTTACAATCATACCTATGACTGACATCGATATTATGTGGAAAAGACCTATTAAAAATTAAACAACTGAAAGTTTGAGACATATTTTATTGCTATATACAATTGGTTATATCACTTCTACATATAAAACAAAACATACAAAAGAACACAGATAATTCCATTATGTTGATATCCATTCTCGGAAGTTGTACACTATACATATTCTACGATAACGAGAATTGTTACTATTGAAATTTTTGGATTATTGCCACCTGCTATTGTGCTCAATTTAAAAAAATTAATATACTACATACATACATTCAGGAAGGAGATTAAGAAAAAGGTAGAGAAAGTGATTCCTATCACACCTGTATGTAAATGACAGTATTTATGACATTACTCAATGCTATTAGATGAGATATGACAAATGAATAATTTCAACATGCAATTAGTATCAGAATTTTGGGTTTTCATAAAATGAAAATAACAATTCTCATTAATTCTCACCTTGCTTCCAAAATTTAACTAATAATAATATTACCTAAAATATACTTCATGTTTGGTTCCAACCTATCTGTGGAATTAAGCTACGGAAGTTACAGAAATGAGATAAAAAGCAAAAATTGAAGAAGAACACACCTAATAAGAGAGGTTCAGTTGGCTTGAGCAAGATGCACATCAAAACAATCAATATGGCGAAATGTAATGAAAAAATAAAAATATAACATACTACTAGAAATGTTTAACAATATTCAATTTACTGCAAGACTTTATTATTTTGGTTCTTCAGTTCTCAATTGAAGAATTTTAGAGTTAAAAAAAAATTCCACTCTTATAAATAAAGAAAAGTAAATAACAATTCTCATCAATTCTCACATTGCCTCCAAAATTCAACAGATAACAGATAAATTGTAGAATAAATTAGTTTTCAGAGACATTTCATCCAAACACAAAATACAATCTTTGGCCTGTTCAGTCAACATAATGATTTCAATTTCAATACAGAAAATCGAAATATTTTAGACAAGAATTTGTGAACTTTTGTACTCAAGAAATATACTGTTAAAGCAAACTGTTTATAATCGGAGGAATACCTAGAGCCTTTTGGTGACTTATTTGTCAAATCAATCTGCGTTTTTATGAAGTTGGTAACTTTTTCAGATAAATGTTTTTTCAGAAATACAGAAACATCATCAAAGGCATTTTTTTTTTCGGGCTTGATGTTGGTGCAGGAGGTGGAGACAAAATCTTTCTTCTCGATCCTCGAATCCTTTTTCGTAGCTCTTCTTTTCAGGTGGTGTTGCTCGTCAATTTTTGAGATGTCTGGGTCATTGCATCTAGAAAATATAATAATAATAATTGGTTTTGAATAGGGCAACATACACAATTAGAAAATGATTTTGTAGAAATCATGCCGAGTATGAAATCAGACATTTTGAGAGTATCATCTGGACATTTATAATTAGTTATTGTTATCTGTGAAATAGTGAAATGTCCATATTTACATTTTTTTTCATCAACATGAGTTAATTAGTAGTCACACACACAGGAGACCTTTTAGGTCAAAGTGCTAGTGGTGATGCACGGCCTCTACGACCCCCTCTACAATCTAAATCTAATCTAATTAGTTCTCACCAATATGCTGCTGACTGTCTGAAAAACTGGTAGTCATGGCTGATATACTCGAACATCCTGGTTTGGCAATAGCTTCATTATCAGGCGAATGAATCACTGGCGGTGGAGGACTTTATCAACATCTTCATCAAAAACAACTGAAATTTGTTATGAATAAATGAGACACAGAGTAGGGAAGAATTGTTCATAAATTCTTTCTCATGCAGAAATATTTCTGTCTGAGAAAGCTACTGACAGTTAGGCTCATAATGCATCAAGGTAGATATTCAACTCGGTAAGTTTTCATTTCACACAAAGATCTGAGACATTGTCAGCCTTACAAGTAGAATGTTGATTAGATAGTATTTGCTTTGAGATTGGTATCAAATTATATAATCAGGTTTTATGTTGACAGTACCTATTCATTGCCAAAGAATAATTCTGATACCGTAATATGAGAATTTCGAGTCGCAGTTTTTTTTTTTAATCTTTAACATTAAGATACATTTTTTCCAAAAAAATTCCAAGATGTCACAGATAAATAAAGGAGTCTTTCATAAACAGCAAATTGGATTTCATTATGTTTCCATACCCTCTCTGCAAATGATATCCTATGGTTGTTTACGATCGTCTCCGCCCGACTCTGCTTTGGTGGATCATGGTCTTTGAATAAACACACAAAGTAATTTTGCTACTGTACTGTATACGTTTTTTTATATTGTTTTTATCTAGTATCTACCTGGTACAATACATCAATATGAACACAAAAGTTCCATAAAGGTATAACTCTAGATGAATGTAAATATAGGCTATCTAAATGTTTGTGTAAATCATTTAACAGTTATATTGAATTATCACAAGAAATAAACATGTTTGTGCAGGAAATCGTCACTTGCCCACACAATCTGTTCTGCCATCTGGGCGCACCCGTAGAAGTGTTTGAATATGGAAAAATATAAAATTGAAAAAAATATTCATTCTAAAAGAAAGACTCCTTTATTTATCTGTGACATCTTGGAATTTTTTTGGAAAAAATGTATCTTAATGTTAAAGATTTAAAAAAAAACTGCGACTCGAAATTCTCATATTACGGTATCAGAATTATTATTTGGCAATGAATAGGTACTGTCAACATAAAACCTGATTAATAATTTGATACCAATCTCAAAGCGAATACTATCTAATCAACATTCTACTAGTAAGGCTGACAATGTCTCAGATCTTTGTGTGAAATGAAAACTTACCGAGTTGAATATCTCCTGGAAGGTTGAAAGTTTCTGTTGAAGTACTTGGATCAAGCACAGGTGTATGTAAAACTCCAGTTCAAAATAGCAGAATTGCTGGTTGCTTCAGTTCTTCAGTTATAGAATCATCTAAAATGAAACATTACCCTTGATAGCATGCAGAGCTTAGTCTAATGAAATATGAATTTTTCGAACACTATAGGCCAATATTTTTCATGTAGGTACTTAATATAAACTCACCCTCAACTAGAACTATATTCTCAAATGTCAAATTGAAAACTGTTGGAATGGCACCTTTCTTTAAACGGGCTTTTTGCATGCTGGAAAACATTTCCTCTTCGAAATGCTCGCTGCACAATCGAAACTTCTAACAATATTCTAAACTTACTGATTCTAACTTCTCCATATTGACATAAGCTTTCCATAATGAAAATCTGAAAATAAATAATGAGGTATGAAAATATATCTGAATTATAATACCTACTTCTTCCATAAAAGTATTTACAGAAATCTGTATGTCATATGATGAACTATTATTGGACACACAAATAAAAAGATGAAGAAGTAAATTGTAAGGATGCGGATGAATCAGTTGAAATGTGTTCATCCACTTTTTATTTCACATTTTGTGTAAGCACACCTCCAGCGATTCACATTGCAAAAACTTTTTCAATGTGAAAGTTTGTTATATGAACCAAGCAAATGTTAATCTGTACTTATATCGTTCTTGACAATATTTTAAAAATTTACTCCAGTATAAATAAAATGGAATATTAATAACGTAACATAACCTGTTCATGAACCTGAGATGGTATCAGTGAAAGTACTTACCTTTCTTGTTCTCTTGGGAATCTGAAGAAACTTACAAGAGTCGTCCTTAGAATTCTTTCCACAAAACAGGCATCGGATTATTGACTTTTTCGTAAAGTGATTCCTGAGGCTCCAATATAGCAGACAACACAAAACAACAATAAAAACAGCTTCAGCACAAACGATATCACTCAAATTATATGATTTGAATCAATTGGTTACATTAACAATATAATATAACGTCAAACTCCAAGTAGGTAACTGTTATTTTTATTTATTATGATTCTTCATTCTTTGATGTTAGCTTTTATCTTCTCAAATTATAATTTCCAATACACTGATGCCAAATGTCAGACTGATTTGTCTTATGATGAAGTGCAAACTGGTGATTCAGTCACTGTCGTTCGTAAACTTCTTATTTTTGGCGAGATTGCAGAATTCCGGCAACTCCGAACGGTTTACTGCGCATCTTGAGGAGCTGACTGCGCTCATGCCACGCCCCAGAATGCAAAAAATGAAACTTTGACCACGATTTGCGTAGGAGTGAAAATACTGGTTCTTTCAGCATTATACTGTGGCCGCACTGTCAGCCTCCAACGTGTTCGTAGCATCATGTAGCGCCGGCTTTACAATTCATCTTTCAGTTTTGGCACAAATTTGTCTGTGGATATTGGACTATTTTGATTTCACGTAGTGACTGGCACACCTCAATAAAGGATAATTCTCGAGTATTTTGCAATCGCTTCTTCGGCGTATCTCAATTTAGATATGTTTTCTTCATCACGACTTACGCCACTTCGGTTTTTTTCCTTCCAATACTCAAACACATAAATAATTGTTAAAAACATTGTTAAAATTGTTATATCCGTCAACCGTCAACGTAGCCCTTACATTCTAATATATACGTGTGATGCCATGCACGAAACCGGTGGCAATGCTGAGATTCGAACTCACGCTCTTTGGCTTATGAGGCGAGAACTCAACCCGCACACCACCGCGGCCCATAGTGGCTTTTCTCAATTTTGTGTATTGTAAATTGTTAAAACATCAGTTTAAAAAAACAATCGTACTACCCAAGTTCTTAAAAGAAAAATGCAACGCTGATACCTGTAAGGGGCAAAGTAGAATGTGCAACCTTTTTACTGATGGAAATCGAGGCAAATTATCATTATATACCGGAATAGAAAATTTAACTAATCAAAGAGAATTTATAGTAATACATACAGTTTAACTAGTAACAAGGATCACTCTTGGCAAAACACATGGGTGGTATGAATAAAGTTTGAGCAATTGGTTTTACTCAGAATTCTTGAAACAGACGTATTCATTTTGATGAGTTATGAGAGAGTATGAGCATTTGCTAGCTTTTATTCATACCACCCAATGAGTCGTATTCTTAAATCTTGAGCAAATGCTTTTACTCGGATTTATTGAAACATACGTATGTATTTATTTTGTTCAGTTGTGAGAGAGACAAACCAATAGTGTTGTAGTAAAACTGCACTAACTAATTTTCCTAATTTATTTAAAACACTATTTACAACAATTATTCACTAAAACATTGACTTCAATAACTATTTCAATTTATTTCTACTGTGTCTATCTATCAGCGAACTCTGGAACTGTAACTAACTCTCTCTTCTGACTGTCCCGCTTATATACTCCCAAGCAGTTTCCATTCACGACTCTAGATTATTCAGGAGTATAGAACATTTCATCTAGATGGCTCTTCGAATAGTATCGAACAATCGATTTATTTCAGCTTGTTCTCGGCGATCCGTACGCCAGCAGATATGCAGTTGTAGTTGATCGAGGGTGCATAATTAATTAGATCCTGGCCGCTGGATCTGAATATTGTCTCCAACATGCTTCTTATAACTCTCCAGTCCAGCCTATCAAGCCCACAGGCCAATTTTGGGATTGCCAGGTCTACAATATTCTGGTCCAGCATCGTGTCTCTCAATCTCGTAAGGCTCTTCCAAACATCTTCATAAGACGGCTTATCACGAGAACGCTTCTTGGTAACCAGATAGTAGATGTTTCTCTGGCCTTTCCTCAGCTGTAATACCCCTCCAACTTCCGGGTTCTGTTCTCTCAGTTCCTGGATTCGACCGAACTTCTTGGAGAAAACTACTGCAATGCCTCTGGACATTTGGAGATCTGCCACACAGTGAGCTAACGCGTAATTGGCAGGCACCTTGAAAAGATCTCGTGACTCCTCTCGGGTTACCCCATATTGAACTTTCTGTCCGTTCGAGTACAGGGACATGAACCTCTGAAACGTCATTTCGTCCTCCGGTGATCTGACGGTGCGGACTTGATCGTGGTTTCCGGCGTAAGGGGACAACCTATTGGAGTGGACTACCCTAGGTTTTCCTCGTGGTGGCTTATATATGCGGTAGACGAGGTCGTTTATCCTTTTCATGATCTTATATGGACCTTCCCACGAGTTCCGAAGTTTCGGTGATAGTCCACGGCGATGTTTAGGGTTGTATAGCCAGACAAGGTCACCTGTCTGATATCCACCAGCATCCGCTTTGATGTCGTAGGTCTCCTTCATTCTGTCGCTGGCACTCTGGATGTTCAAACGGACCCGTTCATGGATGTCGTCCATTCTCTGCCGCAGTTTGCTGACGTAGTCATCTCCCGCAGTGTCTTGTCCTGGTGGCGTCCCAAACTTCAGGTCACATGGAAGTCGCAGCTCTCGACCCATAATACACTAGCAGGGGTTTGGCCGGTTGACTCATGAACTGCGGAACGATACGCCATCAGGAACAGATGGAGGTACTGGTCCCAATCCTTCTGGTGATCAGAGACTACCTTGGACAGGTGGCGGTTTATCGTCTTATTCATCCGCTCCACCATTCCATCGGACTGCGGATGTAGAGCTGTGGTCCTCGTTTTCCGGATGTTCAGCATCTGACACATCTCCTGGAACAGGTTTGACTCGAAATTCCTGCCTTGATCCGAATGCAGCTCTAACGGAACACCGAATCGACAAATCCCACTTCTGACACCAAATATAGTAAAACTGCACTAACTAATTTTCCTAATTTATTTAAAACACTATTTACAACAATTATTCACTAAAACATTGACTTCAATAACTATTTCAATTTATTTCTACTGTGGCTATCTATCAGCGAACTCTAGAACTGTAACTAACTCTCTCTTCTGACTGTCCCGCTTATATACTCCCAAGCAGTTTCCATTCACGACTCTAGATTATTCAGGAGTATAGAACATTTCATCTAGAATAGTATCGAACAATCGATTTATTCCAGCTTGTTCTCGGCGATCCGTACGCCAGCAGATATGCAGTTGTAGTTGATCTAGGGTGCATAATTAATTAGATCAGGGCCGGTCTCGAAATCGTTACAGTATATTGAATTGAATTGAATACCACCCAATATTTCATTATCTGACAAGAAACAATGAAAAGGTTTTGGTCTGTAAGAAGTTCTTCCAAGGTACTCTTTATATATCTGAGCGAACTGTGAGAACAGCGTTGAAAGAAGTAAATGCTAGTGGTATAGTTGAACCAAATAAGCGGGTCGACACACAATCGCAAGAAATCAAACAACGGAACTTAACTGGTCACGAGGCAATTATTGAAGAGCACATTAATAAGTTCTGAAATAAAATCGCACTGTTGTAGAACCGAGAGTACCTTCATTCCGATCTAACTGTAGAAGAACAAAACGAAGACGAGAAACCTAGCATTACTACGTAGCGAAATATTCACAAACCAAAGAAGGACCAATGGATGATGATGATAATACAAAATGGAAACTAAAGTAAATCCATGACAAAAATAACGCAGAAAAAATTTATTGTGGTCTGAGAATTGAAGAATGAATGCAAAACAAGAGCTACTATTGACAGAAAATTCGAATGTGGAATCTTTTATTTACAACAAGTTCTATATCTACCTACTAGTGTCCAAAGAAAGCGATATATTCTATGAAAGGCGCTTATCAAACTATAATTTAACCTATTACCTATTTCGATATAGTTACCAAAGCTTGCAAATCTTTTACTTGGCATGAAGGTATCAGCAAACGAGGATCGTGCGAAATAGCAACAGGTATCTACAGATTTCTAAAATCGAACGATAATAATAACGTTCAGTTCGTTTCGCTATATTCAGACGGACAAAATATAGCCGGTTCTGTTAACAAGTATATCGAATGCTATAAAATATGTAGGGGATCTTTTTGTATCTTCACAACTACACAATATTTTTAAATTGGTTAGACGTCAAAGGCCATACGATGTTTTCCTTTACTATTCGAAGATTTTCCTACAGAGCAGGAAGAAGGATTCTATCAAATCATCAATCATTATAGAAGTTGAAGTTTCTTTACTATATCCAGACACATTGTTTTTTAAATCAAGCCATAATCACCAGGAATACAGTAAGATAACTTTGAAGAGGCAAAAGATAAAGGGAAAATGGCTTTTCGTGGATTTGGCTGAATTTTTGATATGTTGTAGTTCCTGATGAATGAGATATGGGTAGCTTTGAAAATGGATTTTTTCCATTTTTGCGGCATTTACTCATCAATCAGACAGCTCTCATTTTGGGTAGGGAGTGAATTTGGAAGTTCGGCAGATACCGCCATCGATAATTTTTCATACACTGCTCCACACTGGTCTTGGAAAATGACAAAAATTCCAAGATTTTCCATACATCTTTTGATGCTACGAAATACCTCTACGATGATTTTAATCGAAATAACTAATTCTGAATATACCTGATGTCGAATAATATCTGTTGGAAATTATCTATATTATTTATTATTTTTACTTTATCCAGAATTACCTCCTATATAAAAAGAAAATGAATGTTATTGTGATTGTCAAATGAATGTCTGAGAATCAAACATACGTCATAAAGTCTTCTTTTTAAAAAGAGATATTTCCATCGAGATATAACAATATCGAATATGTGCTACAAAATGTTCTTGAGGAAGCTCAGCAAACTCCAAAGGGGAAAACGTAAAAATCAAAACAATAGACTCTCAGACATAAAAATTATGGTCACTGTTGATGTCATTTTTGTATCACATATGAATTTTTTCTCATAAATATCGATAATCTGTCAAAGGGGTGTCAAGAAAGTTTCCTCATAATCGCTCGAAATGCATTATAGCACCTCACAGCCAAACGAATCCGTGAAAATGTCTGTATCTTTGATAACTGACAGTACTTTCGAAATGGAATGGGAAACTTTGGGTATAGGAGGCAAATTATGAATGGAATTTTGGATATACAGTGTGCCCAAGATAAGAATGAACAGCATGGGGATATCGGAAACGGTAAGTGATACGGGGTCGATTAAATTAGAGAAAAGTAGCGCATTTATGTGCCTAATAATATGCCATTTAGAAAGTTTTAATATTCCGAGTAGTTTCGGAGATATCCGAGAAAAACCGAAATTTGAGAATTTCGTTTTTATTTTCTCCTAGCTTTATTTTCAAAGGAAATGTAAAACAAATAGCACTTTGCCATGGCCACTTTTTGAGGACTACACGATAACGTAAGCAGAATTTTTCTGTGACGTTTCGTCTTTTAGAAAACATCATCAACTTTGTATTTTTATATGGGCCGAAACTAAAGTATACCCTGTATACGACTCCATATTTCATTGTGAATACAGCAACGTATCAAACAATATGATTTCGGAACAATTTCTCGCGCAAAATGTAATTTAGTGATTACTTAATATGTTTTTCTTCAATTTTAGATAGTAGGCGCTGGAAAAAATGACACATATTGTTCCGTTGTCATAATAATACTGTAGTTTGGTAGAATTTTTGACACATTTTCGTTCCTACTTTTACATCTCGCTACCTACCTAATTTGTGTTAAAAATGGAAAACGGCAGCTTTTCGAATACTGAAAAATTTGATATGTTGTCATGTTACATTGTGTGCCAAAGAAATTGTGTTGATGCTGAACGTGCGTACTCTAATAAGTATCCAGAGAGGCGACAACCTGGTAAATCAATATTTAGACGGTTAGTTTTTAATTTAAAAGAATACGGATCATTTAAAAAACCTGTGGTTTCCCGACAAAAGCAATCTAATGAAGAAAGTCAGCGTGATGTGTTACAGGCCGTTGTTGAAAATCCTGAGATATCTACTCGCACCATTGAAGATAATACCGGAGTTGCCAAATCCACCGCTCACTTCATTTTAAAAAAAAATAAATATCATCCTTATAAATTTAGGATTTGTCATGGACTCAGGCCAGGTGATGATGCAAGGCGAAGAACCTTTTGTGAATGGTACACTAGAAAATGCCAAGACGATGAAAATTTCCCTTTCAAAATAATTTGGTCTGATGAAAGTATGATCACCAACAATGGCATTTTTAACAGGCGGAATGTTCATTATTGGTCACAACAAAATCCGCGGGTACACAAAGTGTCCAGACACCAACATCGTTTCGGTTTTAACATGTGGGTTGGGATTCTCGGTACGAATGTAATTGGGCCTTTTATCTACCGAAACAATTTAACAAAAGAGCGGTACATAAATTTGTTAGTAAATGATTTGGAAGATGCTCTAGATAATTTGCCTTTAGCGGTTACTCACAGCTGCTGGTTTCAACAAGATGGTGCTCCAGCACATAACGCTATAATTGTTCGTGATTATTTGAACCGTCGCTTCCCAGGACAGTGGATAGGTACTCATAGTGATACACCCTGGCCTGCAAGGGCCCCCGACCTAACCCCACTAGACTTTTTCCTTTGGGGACATATCAAGAATCAAGTGTACTCTAATCATAATTTTCAAAATGAAGAAGATTTGCTAAGATTGGTAACTGCTTCCTTTAACAATATTTGTCCGAATATGTTAACTCAAGTTTTAAATTCGTCTGTGAGACGAGCGTACTTGTGCTTAGAAAATAACGGCGGGTTATTTGAACACTTGTTATAAGTTTCTGTTTGTTTCCTGTAATACATATCAGCTCCTTGTTATTACATTACAATTACATTTATAAAGTAAACTTTTGATTTGGCGACTCATCTTTGTATTCAACAACGCAAAAATTCTGGAAAGTGGTAAGTTTAAATTTAGTATAAATAGGACTAATCAATTTATTTCATGTACCAAAATATGTCATTTTTTCCAGCGCCTACTATCTAAAATTGAAGAAAAACATATTAAGTAATCACTAAATTACATTTTGCGCGAGAAATTGTTCCGAAATCATATTGTTTGATACGTTGCTGTATTCACAATGAAATATGGAGTCGTATACAGGGTATACTTTAGTTTCGGCCCATATAAAAATACAAAGTTGATGATGTTTTCTAAAAGACGAAACGTCGCAGAAAAATTCTGCTTACGTTATCGTGTAGTCCTCAAAAAGTGGCCATGGCAAAGTGCTATTTGTTTTACATTTCCTTTGAAAATAAAGCTAGGAGAAAATAAAAACGAAATTCTCAAATTTCGGTTTTTCTCGGATATCTCCGAAACTACTCGGAATATTAAAACTTTCTAAATGGCATATTATTAGGCACATAAATGCGCTACTTTTCTCTAATTTAATCGACCCCGTATCACTTACCGTTTCCGATATCCCCATGCTGTTCATTCTTATCTTGGGCACACTGTATACCGCTGCATTTTTGAAAATGCTATATTTCTTGTAATGTTACATTATAGTTTACACATAATATGGATGAATACTATCTATCCAGATGATCGTTACCAAAATGAATGAGTTGATCAATCAATAACAATATAATAATAAGAGTAAATCATTCATAATAATATTGTTACGAGATTGATAAAATCCCCCTAGCTGCGCCGCTGGGTCGATTCGCTAGCGGTTCATCGGTAATTACTTCCTGGAAAATCGTAAACGATTTTCGGTATGGAATATTCGGGATAACCGAACCGTCGCGTCGCGAAGCATCTGGTGCACAGCTGGACTATATAAAGCGAGGGTTAAGAGAAGAGTTTTTATGAAGAGAATTTATTAAGAAGATTAGAAAGTGGTAATAAGCAGAAGTGTTTGGAATATTTATTATATTATATATTTATATTATATTATATAATATTATATATATATTTATAATATTATTGTTGTAAGTGTTTTATCAGTCAGTGAAGTGTTGTATGTTTGTTTATAGTGAAGTTAGAAAATAAACAGTTTAGTAGTGTACTCGGACTATTATTTAGCAAAGACATAACAGTGGTGTCAGAAGTGTGATATAAGTGAAAAACAGAAACTATTTATAAACTATTTATGGTGAATACGAGGAGTACATCGTACGATACGATGGAGGACATTGTGAAATTTATCCAAAATCAATTTGCGGATCTGGAAAGAAGGCGCCAGGAGGAAAAACAAGAAGAGGAAAAGCGGCGCCAGGAGGAAAAACAAGAAGAGGAAAAGCGGCGTCAGAAGGAAAAACAAGAACAAGAAAATGAAAAACAAAAAGAAGAAACACGTCGGTTGGAGGAAAAGAAAGAACGAGAAGAGGCACTCCAGAAAATCCTCGAAGAACAGAGAAATGAACGAGAAGAGGCACTCCAGAAAATTCTCGACGAACAGAGAAATGAACGAGAAGATGAAAAACAAGAACGAGAAAAGGAAAAACAGGAAGAGGAAGTGCGACGGTTGGGTGAAAAGAAAGAACGAGAAGAGGCCCTCCAGAAACTTCTCGAACAACAAAAGAATGAATTGGAACGAATAGAAAAACAAAGGAAAACAGACTTCCAGAAGGTTCTAGAACATCAAGACAAGTTCTTCCAACATGTATTACAGAAAACCGAAGTACAAATGGAGGAACTGAAAGAAGAACTGAAAGAAGAAAATCGACGATGAGGTTAATAAGAAATTTGATACAGTGCGAGAGGAGATGAAAGGACTAGAAAATCAGATAGCACTCCTCAAGAAGCAAGATCGTCGAGACAGGGTTGCCACATCAGGAATTTCCGTAAAACCACCGACTTTTGATGGACAGTCCTCTTGGTCCATATATCGCCGACAATTTGAAGCTGCAAGTAGCAAATGGATGGGGCGAAGCAGAAAAAGCTCCGGCCCTTATAGTAGCTTTGAGAGGGCCAGTTTTGGGTATGTTACAGACGATACCTATCAAACAGCAAAATAAATATAAAGACCTTATTACTGCATTAGAGTTGCGCTATGGCGATCAACATCGAGAACAACTGTATCGGGCTCAAATGAAAACGCGCACTCAGAAATCAGGTGAGAGTCTGCAGAAACTTGAATCGGATGTGAGACGCCTAATTCAACTGGCTTACCCAGAAGCACCGGGAGATTTCAAGGAACAGTTAGCGGTGCAGATATTTATAGATGGACTGAGAGACACCGAAATCCAAAGGACTCTGCGACTAACACCCTTCGAGAGGAGTAGTGATGCCTTGGTACGTTCTCTAGAAGTTGAGGCGGCCCTCAACTCCTTGAGTCCGAAAGTACGAGCGGTTTCAATAGAAGAACCCGAACAACGAGCAAGCACAGTTACTAGTTTATTGGAGAAGGTTCTGGATGCGCTCAGATCTTTGAAAAGCGGAATGAGCACTCAGGATAACAGGGCTTGCTATCGATGTGGAAAATTGGGACATTTTATTAGAGACTGCAGGGTAAGAATGCCACCACGTACGCTATCACCTGTGTGGACAAGGTCTTCCAGCGAGTCCTCAAATTGGCGACAGGAAAAATTTGAATCAGCCAACATATCGGGGCGCATGCCGGTTAGCAATGATGGAACGAACCCCCAGGATAATCCCTGTTAAGAGGCTACGTACAACCGAATTGATATCGGGGCGAATGCCGGCTAGCGAAGATAAAACTTCCACGGCCATGCCTGTGAAGAGGGTAAGAACAACCGAATTGATACCAGGGCGCATGCCGACTAGCAATGATGATGCCCCCGAGGCTATCCCACTTAAGAGGCTAAGAACAACTGAATTGCCCAACAACACAGATACCTTGTCCAGAAGACCTGATTCGGATAATTGTGAGCGAATTGTACGTCGCAAAGGGATCAACCAGGTGAGATTAATGGTTGACGACAATTGGACCACAGCGAAAATGAGGCAGGACCAAGAAAGTGATCCAAACATTGCAGATTTTCTACGATGGAAAGAAAGCGGAGCAGAAAGACCCACCTGGAAGGAAATCTCCTCACGATCACCAGGTTTCAAGGCATTGTGGGCACAATGGGATTCCCTGATTGTTGAGAATGGTCTATTGAAGAAAGCTTGGGAATCGACCGATGGCAGAAAAGTGATTTCTCAATTGGTTGTGCCTACGTCAAGAATAAGTGATGTCTTGGAGGAGAGTCATGGCAGCAAATCAGGTGGAAATTTTGGAGTGAATAAGACCTTGGATAAAATAAGGCAGAGATTTTACTGGGTCCAATGTCGTAAAGATGTAGAGAGATGGTGCCAAAGATGTCTGAAGTGTGAAGCAAGCAAAGGTCCCAAGACAAGATCGAGAGGAGAGATGATACAATACAATGTAGGTGCTCCCTTCGAACGAATCGCCATCGATGTAGCAGGACCATTTCCGATGACAAATGATGGCAACAAATACATCCTCGTTGCCGTGGATTACTTTAGCAAATGGGTTGAAGCTTATGCCTGGCCTAATCAAGAAGCATCCACAGTTGCAAGAGCTCTGGTGGATAACATGTTTTCAAGGTTTGGAGTCCCAATGGAGCTACATTCCGATCAAGGAAGAAATTTTGAATCAAATTTATTCAAGGAAGTTTGTGAATTGATGGGAATTAGCAAGACCAGAACAACGGCCCTCCACCCACAGTCTGATGGCATGGTTGAAAGGTTCAACAGGACTATGGAAGAACATCTTTCCAAAGTAGTAGAGGAGAACCAAAAGACCTGGGATCGACATCTTCCACTTTTCTTGATGGCTTACAGGGCCTCTGTGCACGATTCCACAAAGCTCACTCCAGCCAGCATCATCTTCGGGAGAGAACTTCGGTTGCCCTGTGACTTGGTGTTCGGATCACCAAGAACTGAAGGAAAAGAGGTACAGGATTATGCAGACGAACTTCGAGATAGCTTGAATGGGATCCACGAATTTGCAAGAAAAAGATTGAAGATAACTAGTGACAGAATGAAGGCTCGATACGATCTTAAGGCCAATACTGGTGGATTCAAAGAATGAGATCGAGTGTGGCTGTACAATCCTCGTCGTAAGAAAGGATTTTCTCCCAAATTAACACCATCTTGGGAAGGGCCATATACGATAGTGAAAAGAATAAACAACGTGGTCTATAGAATTCAACGCAGCCCGAGAGCGAAAATGAAGGTCGTTCACGTAGAAAGACTCAAACGTTATAATGGAGACGACACATTGGTTGATCGGGACGATCAAAATTGAGAGGGGGATAATGTTACGAGATTGATAAAATCCCCCTAGCTGCGCCGCTGGGTCGATTCGCTAGCGGTTCGTCGGTAATTACTTCCTGGAAAATCGTAAACGATTTTCGGTATGGAATATTCGGGATAACCGAACCGTCGCGTCGCGAAGCATCTGGTGCACAGCTGGACTATATAAAGCGAGGGTTAAGAGAAGAGTTTTTATGAAGAGAATTTATTAAGAAGATTAGAAAGTGATAATAAGCAGAAGTGTTTGGAATATTTAGCTAGTTATTGTTGTAAGTGTTTTATTAGTCAGTGAAGTGTTGTATGTTTGTTTATAGTGAAGTTAGAAAATAAACAGTTTAGTTGTATGCTCGGCCTATTATTTAGCAAAGACGTAACAATATTAATATGATAAGCAAAAAATGAATATAAACTATCTTTGCAATCATGAATTAGACCTAGTGCAAAATTAATAATTTGGTGATAGAAAAAATTACTATTTTCATTATCGTAAGTGATATCTGACTCATTTTGTATAGCGAACAGAACCATGGAACTGTATGGACGCCACAAGTTGTGTCACTAAAGTTGCCCTGAAATGTCCGGGTGTGATGTAATAGTTGCCGCTTCTACAGTGCATTCATATTTCAAATACGGACGATGTCAACAAAATCATGTGAACACCAAACTAGAACAGAGACGCATTAAGCTTGTTTACCCAATGAAATTTATTTGAAAATATAACATCATCCAAAACCAACGCAGAACTTCACATCAAAACAAATATTCGAAATAAATATTCAATAATGTGATTAAAAACACAAAAATACATCACCGCTGCAACTTCGAACAAATAGCAGCTTCAATAATTGTAACGCAGCCAATCTGAATACATCTCTGCGAAAACATTTCGTTTGGTGTTGTGTCAGGTTGATGTTCTATCGACCAATATCGTTGCGAGAAATGGCGATCACGAGGTGGACACGCTGCAAGCATGCATTGATCACTGTTTACATCGAGCGTATTTGAAATATGAATTCACTATAGTCGATTAGGCCGGTGACAAATTTTGTTTTCTACGAGAGCAAACTTACTGTCTCGGTGAATGCAATTTGACTATTGAAGCAACGAATATCCCTGTGTGAGCGTTTTGATACATTGTAGCGGTAAGTATTTTGTAAGGTTATAATGAAAAACACCTGTGATTATAGATAATTTCTTTCCAGGAAATTGGTTTATTAAGTAAATATGTTCGAATGGCATGGTAACCACATTTGTAAATTCTCAGACGTATACAAACTTTTTATGGAATACAAGAATCGAAGCCTATACGAACAAAGGAAAACGAGAAATTGCATTTGGTAAACTTAGTGCGGAAGTTCAAGCAGAAGAATTTGATGTTTTTATTGGCGATCAAATGAGAAAAAAAATTAAAGGCATAAAAACTATATAGGAATGAATTGATCATATCTACACTAGCAAGGTATTGCAGAGAAATCTCCAGTTTTATTCTTCTTCTAAGCAGCTCCTCAAATTTAGCACTGACATTCTTACATGATTTTTATAAGAGGTAACGTCCTCTTCGTTTAACTCTGAGAAAAGGGTTGCTGATACACCTTGTTCCCATTTTCTAATTAACCATTTTCTAATCCAAATGGAGCGCTTCTTCTCCTTTTTTTCTCATTACAGTTATCTTGTAAAACGCCATATGAAAAGCAGCAACACAATTAACTCCTGTACGAACCACTGCGTTAATCTACATTTTTTAGAGCAACTTTACCAGAAAACTGGATTCAACACATCATAAGAGTGATTTTAATTTCACAAGCAACTTTAGTGGCATCAATTTGTGGCGTTCATAAAAGTGTCCTAGTGAGACCCAGCCTTAACCATTTAACGACTGAGCGCAGCATCCATCGGTCCTACCACCTGATTTGTATGTGCAATTATATCCCTGTATTGTCTGTCCATTTTTATTAAGAATGTGCGCTATCCATAGCTAATAGTTGAGCTCCAGAATATTGACTAAATTCCTACTTTTAAATATCCAGTTTCAAGTCACTCATCTGAAGTTTATTTTGTATATGAAATATTTCCAAATGAACCTGGTATACACCAGGAATGAAATCTCTTGTCTAGGCCATACTTATTCTCCGAAACCCGCTGTTGGCCCAAAAGTATCCTTCTCCCTTGCTTCAAATGACTTAAAGAACATAGTCAACTTGGTAAGAAGCAAATGAATCCAAATTGGTAACAAAAAGTACATTAATAGTGGAATCCCGAAATAGCCACATGCAGATGCTCCACGACACGGTCTGCATCTAGTGTCATGGACCTCCATACCCATCACGCGACTACGGTAGATGAGGGTGTTGAGGACACCATTCTGGCAGGCCATTATGAATCCCTCGGTTTTCGACTTCAGCCCACTTGACCTGAGAAAAGCGAAGGTCAGTTTTCTGGATAAGCCAAGGTCTTCAATGTTCTTGAAGAAGACCCCATGCATTGGCTCATCCTCATATAGCTGTAGGAGCCTCTCACTCTCCGCAGCGTTGAAGTGGGCTTGGAATCAGTAGCTCATTTCATGGCCAGTGTAATGAAAATTGTCGATGGTGGTGCCTAATATAAATGAGAAGGACCATTCATAGGTCTGGTTCTGGATGCCGAACATCCAAATTCATTCCAAATCCTGAATGAGAGCTCTTCTATTGATGAGTAGGTAATAACCGCAAATTGAAAAAAATTAATTTTTAAAGCTTCATATCTCGAAAACTGTCCATTTTTAAGCATTGTTGCCATGGACACTTCTGATCAGCACATTATACACTACAACAGATCAACAATTCACAGAAAGCCATTTCTCAAAAAAAAAAATATGCGGGGTTCATTGAAGTCCTTTAATATTATTCCTCTTAAAGTGGAGCCTATAAGATAGGGGAGGAAACGTATCAAGACTTTTTGTCAAGGAGTAACTCCAGTGGATACAGTTGCCGAGTTCAGAAACTGTTAATATGCTTTCCTTAAGGTATGTACAGACCGAAAAAATAAACAAGAATAAACATCAGCGAACAAATGGTTTTGTTCAGTGTGGATGGTGAAAACAGCGAACAAACATTTGTTTGATCTTGTTTACACATGTTCGAGTAGGTGTCGGTTTATCTTGTTTTGGTGTGAACGGAATATTTCGTCCCCCTTATCACGTAGGGGCGTATCTGATTTCTGAATATTTCAGAGTAGAGATAAAAAACGAGAATTGGTGACAAGTTAAGCGACCTGTAGTTCTCCATATGTAATATTTCAAAATAAGTAAAGGCGGCTCCACACATTTGGCTATTTGGCGAATACAGGTATATTTGTATATTTGTCTGTATATTTGCGATTGAATAGTTTGCTTTATGCCAAATATATATACCCACATTTGCATATTTATCTTGGTGTATTCGACGCGGGAAGTACACATATTCACACGATGGAAGTGGAAGGTGAAGACGTTTCAGTGATTGCATCAGCAGCATTTTTGCTAATGAATTCAGCTTTTTTACTGCTATAAAAGATGAAAAAAAAATGTAAAAGAAGATGGTGATAGGATCAAGAACAGTTTAGTTACTGAAAATAAATTATTGAAACATGTTACTTTTTCAGGTATAATGGCACACATCTTCTTGCCGATTTGTAAAGAAGCTTTCTGGTTCATTTGCAAACTTCTGCAGAATGTCTGAAATAGAGCAGCACACTGCTATCTACTAAATGATCACACCGTACGAATATGTGGATCAGACAAGTCTTTGCTTGTTGTGCCAATATTTGCCGAATATACCCTTTTTAGCGAATATTACCAGAATGTGTGGAGCCGCCTTAATCCTACCAATGCAACAGAAACAATATTGTTACGTTTTTGCTAAATAATAATGCCGAGCACACTACTAAACTGTTTATTTTCTAACTTCACTAAAAACATACAACTACTTCACTGACTAATTAAACACTTAGATCTATACAACAATACAAATAACTAAATATTCCAAACACTTCTATACTTCTTCAAAAACTGCTTATCACTTCTTCATAATCATCTCAATCCAACTTCATAAAACTTTTTAATCCTCTTCCCAGTGAAATCTCGCGTTTATATAGGTACTCAAGTGTAACCAGAATCTTCGCGATGCGACGGTTCGGGTATCCAAAATATTCATTACCGGCAATTATCTGCCTTTTTCTAGGAAACCATATCGACGATACGCGTGCAAGTCGATTTAGCGGCGTAGAGCCCATACGTGATAATAGGGACGATTTGTTCGCCGGAATATTCTTTCAGTTCAAACGCGTAGTTTGTCACGAAAAGTACGGTGATCTACTAGTCGAACAAGAGTGAAAAAATATTTGTTTGCGCTATGTAAACAAAAAAACGAACAATGAACAGAGAAATACATACAAACAAGGTGAACAAGAACGAATGTTTGTTCCTGTTTGTTTTTTTAGGTCTCTACATACCTTTATAATTATTTCATGTTCTGTTTATTTTTGCACAAATGAAAAAAAATTTAAGCTTTATTTCGCTTAATTGAAAAAGCACCTGAGTGACGTACGTTGGTCACTTACGTCAATCCTGCAATGAAGAATATTATTTTCACAAAGTGGCGTACCTCATTTATCATTAATTTTAAAGAATTGAAAGGATTTGACCTTGCAAGCACCAGCCTTAATGTACTTACAAACCCAAATGTCCTTACCTGCAAGTTAAAAATTGATATCGCTGGCTTAATTATTATCACTAAAATCATACATAATTAATGAAGAACTTTAAATGCTTCTCCTGAAAAATGATAAAATATGGGATACGCCTCTACAAACTGGATATTGTTAAAATAGATAAATACTTAGACAGATTTTGCTTTTCTGCACAATGGCTCAAGCACATCGATAAGTACCAAATTATGGTACAAAGATGGTATATGAAAAAAATTAGTTTGTGAAATGTATCATCACTAACATCGAAATTAGTAATAATTTAAGCATGTTCAAAAGTAAAATATATACAGCAGATCATTAACACAAATATTTACCAATTTAAAAATTCTTCAACAGTATAAAACAGCTTTTCACGATGAAATGATTTATATTCATCTTACATTTAGAGAACGCAACTCTGGAAACTCATATATTTTTATGTTGACAGAATTCAACTTTGCTTTAGTCAGTCTAATACGGGGTAGCGCTATTTGGTTAGCTGATCTTGTATTCTTTTTGTCTGAGAGTATTTCACATAATATAAGTAAAGAAAAAATTACATCATTTCATTCTCATGAAAATACGAAGGTGTTGCTGCTCGAAGTAGACCACATTGTAGATTCTATTGAAAAAAAAACAATTCGTTTCGCTGGCGATGCCCCAGTCACATACTCACTTTCTTCTCTTAGATATCATCAGCCGTTCTACTGGTGGCATTGTCATCCAAATTGACCTGCCGCAATCAGACTACTATACCTGTTTTTCAGCTAAGACGAAGCTTTACAACTCTTTGTTTAGAGTGGTGGAATCAGAGGTATACAAAATACAGAACTGAAAAATAATCAATTAATATTGCAGTTCATAATAAGAAGTAGTAGTAGTATTCAAGGGGAGGCTGTTGTTACAGCCGAGCAAGTAGGCCCCCCATGGGCCCTTTTGGCCATCTCATGCATGGTGTTCTGCCTGCCTATGGTTTCCACCTGCTCTTCTCAAAGTTTGATTGTATAGTGTGTATGTGCTTATCAAGAAAGCCTCCCCAAGCCCTGATAGGGCTGGTTCTCGATCAGGCGCTGCGGCGGCCGCTGGTGTAGATCACCGGCTACCAGACCCGCAGTATCCGATCTGAGGCCCCTCCTCGGCTTTCATTGTAGACTAGTTCTACAGTTCTCACTGTGAGTTCCTTCCATCCTTCTCTTCGGTAAAGTCAGGGCTGGTTCTTGATCGAATGGTGCTGCGGCCGCGTGCGATTCATTCACCGACTACCAGTCCCGCAGCATCCAATCCAAGGCTCCTCCTTGGCTCCCACCGAAGACCAGATTTTCCAGTTCCCGAAGCGAGTTCCTTCGATTCGCCTCCACGTGAAAACCCTGGTAGGGCTTATTCTCAACAGGGCGGAGCGCCGGCCGCAGGTGATTCATCACCTGCTACTAGTCCCACAGCACCCAATCCGAGGCTCCTCCTTAGCTCCCACTGAAGGCAGATTTTCAAGTTCTCGCATCCCTCTGTAAAGACAAAACTGTAATATATCTGTTTTAAATCACAGAATAGTGCCAGTCACTATTAGAATGAAGTTGCCTCAAATACTGCCTGGTGTTATTGCAATATCTCTCTAATACCTATCTCATTTCCGTTGGTTCTCACGTAACATAACATAAACTGGTTACTCCTGACAATTACTGGGCTGGAATGGGCCATCCTGTGAGGTCGCCTTTTTTAAAGAAAAGACATGCTTGGGATTCATTTGAGTTGAATTTAACCAAGTTATTATAATTAAAACCATAATTATTGCGTTTACATTCATGCTCCGTTTATTTCTGATTTCACGGACTGATATCGGAGCTCTGGAAGAGAAAGCGGTATGAAGTCTCATTCTCGAAGTTGTTCAATGGAAATGGTTTGGTCATGAATTCTAGGTATCAGATTAATTTCCATCAACCACTATTCGGCGAGGAGTCCCTGGTGCCAACCGCCATTAAATACCTTGGAGATATCTGATGCCACGGTCAGAGATTCACCATAACTTTTACTAAATAACTACCATTCAGTGGATTCAGTGGGTGGAGTTTTGCATAAATCCAATTATTTCTATATTACATAAGACTCCACTGTATTCATCTCAGTCTATATTGTCCCTTCCGTTTCGTGTTGGATACAAACACACACCTCGAACTTTTTCCCATGTTGGTATGTTAATATACATCATTTGCTAAACTCGTAAGGTTCGCAATTTATGGTGATAACTTATTTTTGAACACCTAATATACCGGATATACCAGTATACCTATTCCAATGGATTATCTCAGCCATTTCGAAAAATAAATATTTAATTTCATGATCTCCAATTCGTTCAAGGAACCTTCAACTGAGTAAAACAAAAATTGAAAGTCACTTCCGGTTTGATCCTGTATATTTTTTCAATTTTTGATTTCTACTCAAAATTTTCTTTCCAACGCGCCACGGCAAATAATAATAATAGCCGTCCTCTACCCGCACAGGCTATGCCCTTGGGTACACTGAACGAGTGTTTATGAGGGAGTATTATTATATTATTATGATTATAACGATGTATCACACTTGGTATGTTACAGTAGGCTACGATATTTTGTATAATCTTGATTTTGACTTCAATAATAATTGATAATTCATGAACAATTTTACATTCGAGATGATGAAGAGAACGTCAAATTATAGGAATTGTAGTAGAACTGGAAGAATTTATAACTCTTAAATGAAAACCTTAGGGTGCCATGGAAACATTTGAATACATTTTTGACAGTTGATAATTATCAGCTGTCGTCCCCCTACGTACGACAGCCCTCAGAAGTCGAAACTTGTGCGAGCCAAGGATTAATGAGGTCTTACCTTTTAACGTGCGATTCCTAGCACTTTCTCAGGACACCAGAAAAATAAATTGAAATCACTGGGATTGAACCAGTGACCGGTAAAACCAAAATGATTGAAAGCATTGACTCTAACCACTCGGCTACCTGACCTTATAGGAGTGCATTGAAAATAACTAGTCTCTCTACAGTGACTCGTCCAGATGGCACCCATTCGTTCTCGATGCGAATAAATAGGCCGGAGTTTAAATAATTATGCGGTCAGGTCCGGCTTCAGAATCGTTACAATACTTTTTATTGCATACAAATTAGTCATGTCAAAATGGTCTCATCTTACTTTCGGAATGAAATAGAACTGATTCACACATATTTTAATTTTTTTACGCATATCAAAATATTACATAAATTTGTCCCAATTTAACGCACTTTCCTAACTGCACATTTGCACTTCCTATAATATTTTTTATATTTTCAAATGCACATTTCGATTACCAAGATATTTCTTGGTATTTTTATACTACAGTTATCAACTATACTTGTTATCTTCTATTAATATGTTTTTTTTTATTGGTTTTCGGATAAGAACAAGTAAATCGGAATTTAATAGTCCATTACCATTATTAAGCTATTGTTTGAGGGATTTTTTTACACGAGTTCAACATTTTGGTAGGTATTGATTTTATGGTGTTTTCGATAAATGGCTTGCTTCATTGGAAATTAAAATTAGAAAAAAACCTGTTGATGATCGCAGGAAACTATATTCAACAATACTACGTTCACCAAAGGACCCCGCACCATCCTTATGGTGGGTGGGTCAAATTTTCTGAATTTTTGGTACGTTGTAGATTTTGATTTCCTCAGCAAGTGTCCATGGGCACACAAAACTCGGCTAACTAGTTCTCGAAATACAGGGTGTCAAAGATGAAAAGTGAGTATTTCTGTTCAGAATTTTCAGCAATTCCGAGAATTGACTAAACTTCTATTTATTCTAGGAATACTATGCGTCAGTGATGGTACAATGTCACCTTGATCTCGTATACATTATACTTATTCGTTTTTTGCTCTGTGAACAGAGTGAACAAAAAAAGGCCAATTCGAATAATTTCGAACCTACCAGTGTGAGTTTGATGAAAATTGAGAATGAACTTCCTCAATCTTGATTGAAGGTAACTGACATTATTTTTTTTATACAGGATGGTTCAAAAATAGGGGTACGTTCACCCCTTGTTTTCAAGATCGGATCAAATTAATACCATGTATTTTGAAATGGAATAGGTTAATTTTTATGAATTTTATATTATGTACAATTTGAGAAGTGTAGGTCTCCGGACTCATTTGACGGTTATATATTTTTGATGTCCACGTAGATAAACTATGTAAAAAACTTAATACAGCGTGTTACAGTCTACGAGTTATCTTAAAATATTCAAATCATACTACAATGAAAATTGTGTATCACTCCACTTTTGAAACACATATAAGGTACGGAATAATTTTTTATGGCAGCTGCAGAGATATTTCACGGGTGCGTTTACGATACAGAAAAGAGAAATTAAGAGTAACGTTAAAACTGAAAATTAGTCAGTCATGCAGAGGAAAATTCAAAGAGAACAGATTACTTACCGTACACGCTATATACATTCAAGAATGTTTACTATTTTTCTTCAAAACTAAAAACATATTCGAAAAATGTGAACCGCAAAATAAATATCAAACGAAAACTATGGAATACACTTATCGAAAACATAGGCTATCAATGACTGAAAAGGGTGCACTTTACAGCTGTATTAAATTATATAATAAAATACCGGATAGAGTAAAAAAAATTAATATCCTCAAACAGTTCAAGAAACAAACCTTTGACTTACTTATCAAGATAGAACCTTACGATATAGAAGAATATTTAAATTAAAACTGTTAAAATATCTTCTCAGCTCATTTACATTTTTTATATTTAAAATTTTTTATATTTATGTATTTTAATAGATTAGCTGGTCAAAATTAAACACCCATATATTTTAATCATTCTATGTATTTTACCTGTTTCTCTGTGTATTTTAATGTTCCCTGAAATAAAATTCCTTTATTATTATTATTGAACGGATTTTATTGATACTAAATATACTCCATCGGAGACCGAAATGGGCTATTTTCAAGCAATTCTTTTTGTCTGACAAATATTCGGAGTAAATTAGTACCTATTTCAAAAATGCAATACCTAACCTATGTTCATGGTGGATATGTCTTTCACTAGAAAGTCCTGTTTTCAAAGAAGCTAGAGAAATAAGGTATTGCATATTTACTAATCTACTCCGAGTATTTTTTAACAAGAAGAATTGCTTGAAAATAGCCCTTTTCGATCTCCAATGGAGTAAATGTGCTATCAGTGATATCCGTACTTTCAGAAGTATTGTAACGATTTCGAGACCGGCCTCGAGACCGGCCCTGATCATCCAATTACACTCCACACTCGAAATGTAAACAAGTTCTCTTCTGACAAACACATGACTCATCCGTGGAAGAGACGCGAACGTTCTAACCGAACATTCTAGGAACCTCTAAGAAGTCGCCGAACAGACTGGAAAGATCGAAAACTGTAAATGCTACTATATATAGCCGCTGTATAGCAGATGGCAGGACAGTCAGAGTTCAGAGTTAGTTCCAGTTCCAGAGTTCGCAGATAGAGACTGACAGTAGAAATAAATTTGAATCTAGTGAAGTCTTATGTTTTAGTGAATAATTGTTTTAAATAGTGTTTCAAATAAATTAGGAAAATTAGTTAGTGCAGTTTTACTACATTTGGCGTCAGAAGTGTGGATGTTTAAAATAAATAAGTGTTAAAGTGTTTGCCGTCTAAAAACTGATAGACGTTTATCGCGCCTAATAGACAGTTAGTGACCCGTTGAACATTTGAGTGTTTGCAAAGTGGACAGTTTTGCGCGTCGCGGAACAATAAACTGAAAACTTTTTGTGTAATAAATAATAGACTAATATTTCGGTTAAAAACAATTAAAGACAAAATGTTTCCGAGGAGAGTTCACCTGGTTGACCTTAAAGTTAGTGAATTGAAGCAAGAGTTAGAGGAGCGGGAGTTAGAAACAACTGGATAGAAGGCCGTACTCCAGAAAAGACTTGCAGATGGACTCATTGAAGTAGGAGAAGATCCCGATACGTTTTTATTCGAAGTCTCAGGAATCGACTTGAGTTCAGTTATGAATATACTCGAAAAAACTACTAAGTCTCTGAAAGACGAACTCCAACAAACTTCGACAAACTTGGAACATAAATTTCTGAAAAATTCGAATAGTTTGAAGGAGGAACTTCAACAAAATTCGGTGAGTCTGGAGGAAAAGCTTTTAGAAAATTCGAAAAATCTAGAAATGTAGCTTCTAGAAAACTCTGAAGGCTTAAAAAAAGAACTTTGTGGTGTGGCGAATCGGTTGGGAACTGTCGAGACAGAAATGGAAAAATTGAAAGAAACAATAAGTGACCAAGTCAAAGACGACATGGTGGAAGAAATCAAAAAAATCAAGGAAACGCTCCACGATGAAATAAAAGACGGAATCGAGACAGAAATCGGCAGAATAAAGGAAACAATCGGTAAGCTGAAAAAGCAAATAGATTCTGCTCACACCTCAGAAACTTACAGCAAAAACTCAATGCTGGACACGAGTATGAACTTGGAGGAAGTTCAGGAGGACATAAAAAATTTCAAGGTCAGTGCTGAACCTGGAAAGCTCTCATTAAAACCGCCTCAGTTTGACGGAAATACTCCATGGGCAAACTACCGCCGACAATTCGAAGCTGCTGCCAAAGCAAATGGATGGAATGCTGGGGAAAAAGCTTTGGCATTGACACTGGCATTGCGTGGCGATGCCACAAAAATTTTACAGACCCTCACCGCCCAACAACAGGAGGACTATGAACAGCTAGTAAAACATCTGGAACTTCGCTATGGTCAAGCCCACCTTAAACACGTATATCACTCGCTGCTGAAAAACCGATGCAAAAATCAAGCGAATCATTACAAGAATTCGAAGCAGACATTGTAGTCTTGGTTCGCCTTGCATATCCAGCTACACCGGAAAATGTAATGGAACGACTAGCGGTTCAGGCATTTTTGGATGGGCTTCGCGACCAAGAAACCCGGCAAGCCCTAACACTAGCTCGCCCTGCACATCTCGTGGATGCATTGGCACGCGCTCTGGAATTCGAAGCGGCAAAGCAATCCTGCAAAAGCCAGAGTAGAGTTAGGATGATCGAGGAAGACTCACAGGAGCCTACTAATATGGAAGCTGTCCTGCGAAAGGTGATGAAGGAAGTTATGCCTGAGAGAAGACTGATACGATGCCGAAATTGTAGAAAACTTGGGCATGTGCGTAGCAAATTTCCAACATTGAAAAAATCGACACCAACGATGAAGGTCAAGAAGGAGCAATCGTCAGCCCGTATACAACAAGCCCCAGTTAACAATGCATATGTCGCTGTCCTTCAAAGACAAGACAAAGGGGTCTTCGTAGACGGTCTCATTAACAACTAGCCTCGCACTATGCTCCTTGATACGGGTGCGACTAGGACGATTCTTGGGCCTACATTTGCCAAAATACCGGCAGGAATTGAACCGTCAAACTGGAAATTACGCACAGCAACAGGGGATCCAGCCACTGTATATGGCGAGTTAACGATCGACTTGGTTTTAGGCAGCATGAAACTAAGACACCGAGCACTGGTCGCGGACATCGAGGACGATGCAATAATTGGAATGGACATAATAAAATCCAGAGGGTTCAAGCTGAACTTCAAAGACGGCGTCCTACGTGTCAACGGAGAAGAGCTGGTACTTCACGGGAGAAGCGAAGAAATGATCCGGGTTGTGTTGGCTGAAGACATGAGCATTCCCGAGAGAGCTGAAACCATTCTGGAGGCGGAAATAGGTGACATTTTTTAGGGCTCAATTTCAATCCAGAGTTCCTCAGACGCAGAAATACCTCCTCCAGATTTTTCACGTGGTCTTCGAATTTTCTGCCAACTACGATTATATCATCAAGGTATACCAAGCAAGTCTTCCAGGAGAGTCCCTTCAACACAGTCTCCATTAATCTCTCAAAAGTGGCTGGAGCGTTACAAAGTCCGAATGGCATAACGGTAAATTGCCACAGCCCTGAGCCGATGGTGAAAGCTGTCTTCTCTCGATCTTCTGGAGCCAGTTCTACCTGCCAATATCCGCTCTTCAGGTCTAAGGTGAAGAAGATTGTAGAGCCGGCGAGCGTGTCCAACGTGTCATCCATTCTAGGTACTGGGTCTTGTCGATCCGTCTTTCTTCTTTACTAGAGATGACCAGGGGCTGCCAGATGGTTCAATTACTCCTTCTTTCCCCATATCGCTGACTATTTTGTCTGCCTCTTCTTTCTTGGCAAGAGGGAGTCTCCTCGCTGATTGACGGATTGGTCGGGCATCTCCAGTATCAATTCTGTGCTGAACTACCTTCGTTCTACCCCCTTTTCCCTGTCCGGTGTCAAAGACGTCTTGGTATCTCCTCACTAAATCTTTTTATCTGGGCTGCTGTGCCGGTTTTATGCCTCTCGATGATATGGCAACTAGCTTTTCTAATTCTGCGGGTAGATTGTTGGCTTGGTTAATGGTACCGTGTACATTCCTGACCACAGATGAAATTGGCGAGCAGTGGCCCAAAGTTGTTCCTTTCTTCAACGTCACTGAATGGTAATTGACGTTCATGACCCTTACTGGTATAAGTTTATCGGCGCGCAGTAAGGTCTTCCCAAGGGCAATTCCTCGTCCGATTTTTTCATCATGGAGCTCGGGCTCGAAAATCACCACGCTCCCGTTGCTCTGGGGAAGGAATAGCAGGAGATGACCAGAAAATTAAAGCTGTTAGAGACTGGCCCATCCCCAAAGATATCCATCAGCTTCGGAGTTTTCTTGGCCTATGTACCTACCATCGTCGGTACGTGCTAGGGTTTGCTAACATCGCCAAACCATTGACCAGGCTCACGGAAGGACAGACAAAGTTCCAGTGGTCCGAGGAATGCCAAGATTCGTTCAGGAAGCTGAAGGGGGCATTAATCAACGCTCCAATTCTAAGTTATCCTCTTCCGAACGGAAAATTCATTCTGGACACGGACGCCAGCAACGTGGGACTTGGAGCTGTCCTGTCTCAGATCCAGGATGGACAGGAAAAAGTCATTAGGTACTTCAGCAAGACCCTCAGTAAACCGGAGCGAAATTACTGTGTCACCCGACGGGAGCTGCTGGCTGTGGTCAAAGGAGTAGAGCAATTTACAAGTATGTGTATGGCAGGAGATTCCTGCTGAGAACTGACCACGCCGCCCTCAAGTGGCTTCTACAATTCAAAGATCCTGAGGGTCAGGTGGCACGTTGGATTGAGAGACTCCAAGAATTCGACTTCGACATAGAACATCGAGCAGGGACCAGCCATAGGAATGCAGATGCCTTATCGCGAAGGCTATGTCCAGATGACTGCTCACATTGCCGACGAGCAGAGGAGAAAGAGGCGACAGTTTGTAGAACAACGGCGGTAGATGATAACTGGAATGACAGCAAGCTCCAGAAAGACCAAGAGAAAGATTCAGATCTTGGCTTAGTTATCGGCTGGAAGAGGAGTAACCGAAGACCGACATGGCAGGAAGTAGCAGGATATTCGCCAGCCATCAAGTCCAACTGGGCTCAATGGAACTCCCTTACTCTGGAGTTCTGAAGCGTGTGTTGGAGTCTGAGGATGGTGGAGAAGAAAGACGTCAGACAGTTGTACCCAGAAGCAGAAGACCGGAAGTGCTTCGAGAAATTCATGATGGGGTCGCCGGAGGACATCTGGGAGTGACGAAGACTCTCCAGAAAGTGAGGCAACGGTTTCACATCCTCGTGGCAATGGACTACTTCAGCAAGCCATAACCTTCGCCGACGTCCTGCTAAAGGAGTGGATTTGTCGATTTGGTGTCCCACTTGAACTGCATTCAGACAAGGCAGAAATTTCGAGTCCAACTTGTTCCAGGAATTGTGTCGAATGCTGAACATCCGGAAGACGCGAACTACGGCTTTACATCCGCAGTCTGATGGAATGGTGGAGCGGATGAACAGGACGATGAACCGCCACTTATCCAAGGTAGTCTCTGACCACCAAAGAGACTGGGATCAGTATCTCCATTTGTTCCTGATGGCCTATCGTTCTGCAGTACACGAGTCGACCGGCCAAACCCCTGCTAGTATTATTATGGGCCGAGAGCTGCGACTACCATGTGACCTGAAGTTTGGGACGCCACCAGGACAAGACACTGCAGGAGAGGACTATGTCAGCAAACTTCGGCAGAGACTGGAAGACATCCACGAAAGAGTCCGTTTGAACATCCAGAGTGCCAGCGACCGAATGAAGGAGACCTATGACATCAAGGCCGATGCCGGAGGATTTAAGGTTGGTGACCTGGTTTGGCTGTAAAACCCCAAACGTCGTCGTGGCCTATCACCAAAGTTGCGGAACTCATGGGAAGGCCCTTATGAGATCTTGAAGAGGATAAATGACGTGGTCTACCGAATTAAAAAACCACCCAGAGTAAAACCCAGAGTCGTCCACTTGCCTGCTGATTACGCGTTAGCCCACTGTGTGGCAGAAGATCTGCGGGTAAACGGTGTAGACTACATGGCGTTTACCCCTTAAAGTTGTCGTTGGTGTACACCATCCCAGCTGTCTGGGCAACGTGCCACCGCGGCTTCAGCAGATATGTAGTAGGCTGTCACAGGGAAACCTGGGCCGAACGGCGACCATTCTCGGCATGATCGGAGGTTCATGATTAATGGTACTGAGGGTGGAGGGGAGCCCCGAGTATCGGCTAGCTCGCCCCTCCGGTTGGTGTTGGCTTCTCAGGGGCAAGTGGTTCGTTAGGGGGACTGCGGGGATTTTGGGGGACCCATTCGTGTGTGCGTGCATGATCCTTGGGTAACGAAGCCGTCACAGTTCCGGCAACATCTCAGAGCTGAAAGTCAGAGTCATAGTGAAAACCATGTTAGCTGAGAGCTAAAGAGAAGTGGGGATGGTCCGGGGACGGTCTCGCGGTCCCCACGGCAGGCCCCTCCTGTAATGAGAAACTCACGGTTTCCCCTTCGAAATCGTACGCGAGCATGGCAGGACGCATAGCTAACACCCGGGGGAAGTCACAATGGGGGGAAAAGTTTTGGCTCACTAGAGCACACCAGCGCACTTGGCCGCCCACCCAGTGGGAGACTGGCCCAGGCAGGTGGGGCCTGACCGGCCACCCCAGACCCCCCCGGTGCGGTCGTAACTATGACTCTCTTAAGGTAGTCTCTGACCACCAAAGAGACTGGGACCAGTATCTCCATTTGTTCCTGATGGCCTATCGTTCTGCAGTACACGAGTCGACCGGCCAAACCCCTGCTAGTATTATTATGGGCCGAGAGCTGCGACTACCATGTGACCTAAAGTTTGGGACGCCACCAGGACAAGACACTGCGGGAGAGGACTATGTCAGCAAACTTCGGCAGAGAATGGAAGACATCCACGAAAGAGTCCGTTTGAACATCCAGAGTGCCAGCGACCGAATGAAGAAGACCTATGACCTCAAGGCCGATGCCGGAGGATTTAAGGTTGGTGACCTGGTTTGGCTGTACAACCCCAATCGTCGTCGTGGCCTATCACCAAAGTTGCGGAACTCATGGGAAGGCCCTTATAAGATCTTGAAGAGGATAAATGACGTGATCTACCGAATTAAAAACCCACCTAGAGGAAAACCCAGAGTCGTCCATTTCAATAAGTTGGCCCCTTACGCTGGAAACCACGACCAAGTCCGCACCTCAGACCACCGGAGGATGCGATGACGTTCCAGAAATTCATGTCCTTGTACTCAAACGGACAGAAAGTTCGACATGGGGTGACTCGAGAAGAACCACGAGACCTTTTAAAGGTGCCTGCGGATTACGCGCTAGCCCACTGTGTAGCAGAAGACCTTCAAATGTCCAGAGGCATCGCTGTGGTGTTCTCCAAGAAGTACGGTCGTCTCCATGAACTATGGCAACAAAACCCGGAAGTTGAAGGGGTGCTACAGTTGCGGAAAGGCCAGAGAAGTATCTTCTATCTAGTCACCAAGAAGCAGTCTCGAGACAAACCGTCCTATGAAAACGTATGGAACAGCCTTGAGAAATTAAGGGACATGATGGTGGAGCAGAATCTCGTGGACCTGGCAATCCCAAAATTGTCCTGCGGACTCGACAGACTGGACTGGAGAGTCATAAGGAGCATATTGGAGACGATATTCCAATCCACCGGCGTCAAGATCTTGGTATGCTGTAATCATCGTCCACAACCAAACCTGAAGACCGTAGAGTGCTACTTCCATCAAACAGCAAGGTGCAGATATGGAGAATCATGCAAATATTTCCATACTCAAAAAATGACATTTCGGGACGAAAAGTCTTTGAGAAGGGGGTAATGTAACGATTTCGAGACCGGCCTCGAGACCGGCCCTGATAATCCAATTACACTCCACACTCGAAATGTAAACAAGTTCTCTTCTGACAAACACATGACTCATCCGTGGAAGAGACGCGAACGTTCTAACCGAACATTCTAGGAACCTCTAAGAAGTCGCCGAACAGACTGGAAAGATCGAAAACTGTAAATGCTACTATATATAGCCGCTGTATAGCAGATGGCAGGACAGTCAGAGTTCAGAGTTAGTTCCAGTTCCAGAGTTCGCAGATAGAGACTGACACAGTAGAAATAAATTTGACTCTAGTGAAGTTTATGTTTTAGTGAAAAATTGTTTTAAATAGTGTTTCAAATAAATTAGGAAAATTAGTTAGTGCAGTTTTACTACAGATGTAGCCGACAAACGAGTCTGGAGACATATGCTAATATTGATGACGATATACCGTACATTATATCAAAAATTCTTGGTATTTTTCGAAATACAGGGTATTAATTGAAAAAAAACGCATATTTCTATTGAACTTGGACTGTTCCTTCTCACCCGCCCTATATACATGAAATGACTATGCGAAGTTCTCAACATTGAAGAATCTTGTTATATATCCCTGTCCGATCTTGAAACCAAAGAGTTGACGTACATCTATTTTTGAACCACCTTGTATGAAATGAAATGTCATTTAACTTTGATCATGATTGAGGAAGTTCATCCAGGCTATATATATTGAATCTTTAATTCTCATCAGAGAACTCACACTGGTAGGTTTAAACTTATTCGAATTGGACTTTTTTTTGTTCACTCTGTCGTAGAGCACAAAACGAATAAGTGTAATAGATAGGAGATCAAGGTGACATTGTACCATCATTTAAGCATGATGTTCCTAGAATAAATAGGAGTTTTGTTAATTCTCGGAATTGTTAAAAATTCTGAACAGATATCCTCACTTTTCATCTTTGACACCCTGTATCTAGAAAACTAGTCCGCTGATTTTTATCTTCTCATGAACACTTTTGCGGATGAAGTCAAATTCTACAACATATCAAATATTCAGGAAATTTAACCAAAAGCCATTTTCCATAAGGATGGTGCGGGGTCATTTAGTGCAGAAAATAGAATTTCAACTTCAACACCCTGGGGGGTGGGATTCCATGTACCATATAATTCTATAGTCGACAGAATAAGTGAGATGACATTATGGTTGAATTCATGGGAGATGGTACACGGAATCCCACCCCTGAATCCCCGAAACAAAACATTCGCGGACATATTCATATGAACTTTTCATCTTGAAATTATACAAAGATTTGGCCTTCGAAGTTTTCAGTATAAGTATATTCATTTCGGACTTCCATCGTCTTGTATAATTTTTATAATCACATTAATCAGTCATTTTTGCATTTCTTCTAGTTGATAAAGAAGTGTCAGTTCATCGGGGCGCTCCGCAATTTGCCAATTTGACAAGATGTTAAATCTGAAACTGTATTTCATCATCATGGGGTTGCATCTGATTTGAAATGTTGCAGAGAGAATGGCTCATATACCTGTTTGCAAAAGGACCTTAGTCCCTGCCGTATGAAGTGAACGGGTTAGCTTTGCTCCGATTAGGTTTGAGTGTAAATTAGCCGCCGGAAAGCAAAACAAATAAGTATGCGCGCACATACCCCACTCTCTGTAACCTTCTATTCGCCCATTTGATGGAGCTCCCCGTTGAATAGACACGACCTTAACAAAAAGTAGTAATTCAGTTTCAATACGGTATGCGTCTGCGTTCCGACTGTTACTTGTACCAGTGTTACCGCCGGCGTTCGCTGAACTACGTCGTGATTTTCGTGTTAATTAAGAAATTTTTTTAAGGTCCTCATCTACTAACTATAAAACAAATTGAAACTATACTGGATTCAATTGACAGAAACCTCTGAACTTTTTCTCGTCTAACTTTGGATGTTTATTTATCTGCACTCTCTGGTAACCTTCTGATCGACGTTTTGAAACATATTGTGGATGTGATTGCGCTTTATTAACAAAATTAAATATTCCTCTACCTCTTCGTCCTCCGTTATGGGGAAAGCAGCGATCTGTTTTACATTCATCCTACTATACGCAATATCTCAGCCTACTGTTGATATTTTCGCCAGCAGTTACCGCCAGCCGCTACCGCCAGACGCTACTGCCAGACGCTCAAACGAAAACATACCTTAAAGAAGCCATTACACGGCTTGTGGAGTGCCGCGCCAAGTTTCACGCGGCGTGCCAGGTATGGTCGATTGTCGGTGAAATGTACATAGTTCAAAGGAAACACGCATCGGCGTGACACTTCGCACGCTGTCTAATGGCATCTTAACACCACGACCACTTCGCTTCAAATAAGTAGTAGTAGTAGTCGGGTAGGCCGCGACCGCAGCCAGGCAAGTAGGCCCACATGGACCCTTTTTGCCATCCCCTGTTTTCAACTCCAAATCTTAGCCTCCCGTACGCCTCGTACACGCCGAGGAAGTGAAATGAAGTTTCTTCGTCTTCTTAGCATTTACGACAAGTGGGGTTGTCTTCTATTTCTATTAGTGATAGGTGTCTGCCTAACTTGTTATGTCCTGTTAGTATTTCTACAAGGAGGCGTAGTGCTTGGCGATTTCTGCCTAGGAGCCATGCTACCCTTGACTTGCTGGAGCCAACCACAAAGTCTTTCGACTATCTGGTATTATCCCTCCAAAGTTTGTTCAGCCCAGAACGGCGTCGCAGAACCGGTTCGCGCAAGTTCGTCTGCCACCTCGTTTCTGCTCACCCTTCTGTGACCCGGAACTCATACCAACTGGACTTCCTTCTTTTCAGCTAGTTTCTCGAGTGCATTTTCGCATTCCTGTACAAGTGCTGAGCTTGGTTTAGGATGTAATATAGCTCTGAGCGCTGCCTGCTAGGAGCATTCTTTCACCTCTTGTCTGTAGATGGCGAACATTTCAGCTGAGAAAACTGTTGTGTGCCTGCCCAGCGCGTAGCTTTTCCGTCCATATCTTCCTTTCAGTCTGTTTGTCGGTCAGACTCGAACAGTCCGTATAACATATTAGGCTTTCCGTGCGCAACTCCAATGTGTTTCTTCCCTATTGTTCTCTGCTCGGAATCGTGAGAGCAAACTGTCTGTTCCATCGCAGTCTGTCTTGTGCACTTCTCACTCTAAGGGCGGGAATAGGAATCTCCTGCTCCGCTCACATCGCGATTTCCGCATGGCCTATCGTCGCTCCTTCGCATACCCAGACTCCTGAGTCCCACATCCTCAAGTAAGCTGCCATTTACTCCTTCCTAATCCAGACCAGAAGCGGTGGCAGCCTCAGCAGTACCTTCAACACTGCGGTTGGAGTCGTTCTCATTGCACCCGATTACCAAACAGGCCAACCTCTGGACCTTGCTAAGTCTTCGGCTCATTGTTAAATTCTCTGCGCCTGGCCACCACTCGGCTGACCCATATTGAATCTTACGACAGCCGTGTACAGCCAGCGCATAATCTCTGGGTTGGTGCCCCAATTTCTTCCAACAATTCTCCTCAGTTGCCGTAGGATTGCTACCGACTTTTGTATAACCTATATTCGGCGTCCATGAAAGTTTGGAGTCCAGGAGCACCCCCAGGTATTTGACCTGCTGGACTAGCTCCAGCTCTTTGCCACATGGTAGGTGGCCTGAACCCGTCTTATTTTCTTCGTTTGGTGAACAGGATCATCTCTGTTTTCGTCGGTTTCACTGAGAGTCCTGCTTCACCGCACCATCTTTCAATTATTCTGCAGGCTGCTTGCATACGGTCGCAGACGACTCTGACGAATCGCCCGCTGACTAGGAAGGTAAGTCCACTGGATGATATTTTTTTTATTTTTGTTGTTATAATTTTTGATCATTTCATATATTTTGAGGGTGTTAATTCAACACCTCTGATTCGTTTCTGATAATTCTCCAGAGGTTACATCTTCTAACCTAATATTTGTCTGGGTGTCAATGACTGGACCAAGAAAAACTTATTCATTCCAGTAACTGACATATATGTCAATGATTGGTACATCAGTGGATGATAATTCAATTACGCTGAACTATTTCTATGTACACAAATGGGATTACCTCTAAATATGAGTTCAAGCAAATTGTCGGTACCAGTCATTGACAGGAATGTCGATCATTGGTACATCAACTGTCAATTACTGGAACATCCTTTACAGATATGGCGCCAAAAAAATACCAAAGAACTGTTGTACCTATGATGCCCTTGCTAATATATCAAAAAGGGATGCCTGTAGCTACAGCTTCTAGAATATACTCCATCTCTAGAACTACATTATTATACAATCCATCCGGGAAGCTACCTGTAGATTTCCGAATGGGGCCAAGCAGTTTTCTCACAACCAACGAAAAAAACCTCCTGTAGCAGAGGATACTTGCTCTAGCTGAAGTTCACCATCCAGTTAACAATCTGGCAGTGTGGAAACAAAGTGGCGATAGCCTAGATGATGTTAGTATCATTGCTTCAGAAGTTGAAAGAGAAGATGAAGATAACTTGCCAAATTTTTGGGTCTAAACTGATGTAATAGTACAAAACCGAATGTTTAGTTTATGTCTGTATTATTAATATTAAATGAATAATGTATTTATTTCGTCTCAATTATTGGTGTGTCAATCACTGGCACATGAAAACAATAGTGTCGATAACTGGTACATTGATTAGAATTTTATCAAATACATTTTTTGTCTAAACTCAAGACTAGAGTCTAGACTGAATCATTAAAGCATAAACTACCCAGGAAAATAAACAAAATATGCTTAGAATCAAAATTATAACCAAATATTTTTTTTAATCAAGTCGTTGTCTAGTAGTATCAATTTCTGGTGCTTTTACCTTATGCACATGTTGTAGAGATGACTTGGGTGTCTTCAAATTTAACTATGTAATTATCGTGATTGAGAGTGTCATGCGACAGCGGATTTTTCCGAGTGTCCTATCGACAACTAGTCTCTTGCTTCTTGGTTTCATCATGAGACCCAGAAGAGAAGAAAGGGGGAAGAATCGACAGTAGACCGAATGACGTTCCAGAGAGTGAACCACGTAGCAGTAAAAATAATACTGACAAAAGAAAACCATTCTACCGTATTCTCTCAGAGTTACAGATCGGATTGGCCGTATTCTACGAAAATATAAGATCAAAACAATGTATAAACCTTCGAAAAAACTAAGAGATCATTTGATACAGCGAAGGATAAAAGAGACGTGCTGAACACTTCAGGGTTATACCGAATTCTATGGTCCGATGGCAGCGTTTTAATCGAAACCACGAAACGTTCCGTTAAAACAAGAATCAAAGAGCACAAGGCTATTTGTTGGTTAGGATACATTGAAAAATCGGCTGTCGCAGAACATACTCTTAACCACGATAAGACACAGAGTGAAATTTGAAGATACCCAAGTCATTTCTACATCAGCAATTTATTTAAGACTCTTCCGGGAACCAATTGAAATCCAGAATCACTACAACAACTTCAACAGAACCGAAAATGGACTACTACTTAACGCTTGGCTATAATGTTCTCTATTGCTATATGGACCAATCAGATGTAAGTAAGAACCCCAACTCGCAGATATATATTGAGAACGAATGAAAAATGTCAAGCAGTTGACACAACCGAGTAGCTGACAACATAATTATAATGAGAAATGGTAAATAACTTTATACTGTTCTTTAGTTCGATCATCACTTGAATCTGTATCAGTTGCTTCGTTTCCATATCATAGATGAACTATATATCCTACAGAATGAAGGCATACTCTAACTTAAATCGTCTAAACACTTATGAACTTAACATAACTGAACTTACTTCACGGCCCTTTCAACATGAAATGACCTTCATTTACAAACCATTGTCAGGAGACTTCGACTGATGCCTTATCTTCTAGAATGTATAAACTTCAATGTAACATCTCACAATACAAGAAATCCTCCATTCTTTTCAATTAAAGTCACATGACAAATCATAGTTACAACTCACCAATGTCCAGATACATGAGATGGTGTTATAAGTATAATATTGATCCTCTTGTAAACTCATTGAGTGAATTCAAAAAATCTCTTAGAAACATAAGAATAAACTTATTCGTTGTCCTATATAATAATGTAATTTTCAGAATAGTAGTTCACTGTTCTGTAATTGTCATATTGTTTCTAATAGTGAATCCGTAAATGAATAAATAAACATGCCATAATTTCTCTTCAGAGTGCCAACCACTCGTGTTCGTGTCGAAAACAGCAATTCGATTCTTAGCTGGTTGACGGAAATAACAATTTTAAACAACAATAATTTTTTAACTTATCGTTTGCGCAGAGAGCAAGCTGTCATGGCTGAAGTGTACCAAAGCGAAGGGGTTGTTTTCGTTCACTTTTGATTAACGCACAATACGGACAACTGGAAATCCATACCCACTGGTCGGTATTTGCACCAAGGCCGATTCAGATACACGCATGCCCATGCAGGGTCTTTGAAGCACGGGTGGTTTAAATGCCTTTTACTCACGTTTCTATAACAAGAACATATATATATGGTTCTGTAATGATTTTTTCAATGTTGGAATAATGCTATTTGAGTACTGTATCTTTTATCTCATGCAGGGTGCGCACGCATATATCCGAATCAGCAGTGAAAAATACGGTTATTCGAAATACTCAAATAACATTAATCCAGCATAGACAAAATTAGTAAAAGGTGTTTAAACCGCCCGTGCTTCAAATCCCTGCATGCGCACGCATGTATCTGAATCAGCCTTTAGGGTTGCGCAAAGTAGGAACAGCGTCACTGTCCGATGGAATACGATTTTGAACACAAAGTCGATTGCATAATTTAGTGTTATATTTATTATTCAGAAATTGAGCACCTATTCATTTTCTCTGTGTAGAACTCTCCTGTACTGAGGAGGACTGAGGAGTAACATCTGCACAATAGTAGTCAGGTCTCATTTGCTTCGTGTTCATTGTTCATGTGTCGCGTGCATCGTTCTGATGTAATTGGCAAACATGTCTTCGTTGAAACAATTTGCCAAGAATCATCTAACAGACTCCATCACCAAGAACATGTTTTTTTCAAGAAAAGCGAAAATATCTAAAAGTCGACAACAACATGCAGAACGAGAATAAGTATATTTTGGCAACTTTCCTTGTTATTTTGGTTTGGAAACAACAGCGTCGTCCACAATGATACTAGCTCGGTACACTCAACTGAACAATTACTCCCCAACAATGTCCCTGTTGTTTTTTTCACAAGACTTGTGATCTGACGGTTACAATTCAGTTTAACTATACAGTGCGGCTTTTAATAGTCCCCTGTTAACTTTCGATCGGTTTGACGTAAAAACTTGAAAAAGAAACCGTTTGGAGGGTTTCACCGATACTACTTTTTGAAATAAAACACATTATGATTGCTCGAGAGATGGCGCAGGGGGCAAATTAACTAACAAAAATTAAATGGCATGGGGGTCGTGTGTCACATCGTTGAAAAGATAATTCAATTCTCTTTTCAACCAGCTTTTTGTCAATACGCTTTTTCACAATATGCATTTGAAATGTCAGAATAAGTGCGGATCTGGCGGTCTGAATCCCTTTTCTTACCTGATCACGATACTTTAAATGGTTTGATGTGAAATAACGGGACAGAATTTTTTTTGGATGGAACCGAATTCAAAAATATTTAGATGGTTGAAAAGAGAATTTTATTATCTTTGAAACGATGTGACATATGACTCCCCATGCCATTTAAATTTTTTTAGTTGATGTGCCCCCCCCCTCGCCATCTGTCGAGCAATCACAATGTGTTTTATTTCAAAAAGTAGTATCGGTGAAACCCTCCAAACGGTTTTTTTTTCTTAGGTCTGTACGTCAAACCGTTCAAAAGTTAACAAGGGGGGGCTATTAAAAGCCGCACTGTATAGAAGCTAAGTAAAACTCAAAAGTCGTCTCCACAATATACATAAATAGGTATTTAATCCCAAATGGGATGTGGGGTTGTCAACGCAAATTTTGCAATAATTTGTCAAAAAGTTGCATCAAACGTCATCCAAAAACATGAAATTATTTAAACAAGAGAATTAAATAGCATGGAAAACTTGAATATCAATTAAATCCAAGAAAATGACAAGTAAATGACGCAAAAGGAGGCCAACATACTAATATTGAGGTGGGATGATCCATTAGATCAATTACACCCTTCGCAAATATCACTGTTTTTAATGTTTTGTCAACTATCGGAAAGCGCGTTTGAATGTAGAATGTGGAATTTGCCATTTTTACGGATTTAACGTTTCCCATGCTATTTTAATCCCTTGTTCATTTCAACTGAAGATGAATTACTATATGTTCTATAGTGGAGGCATCTAATATGTGTAAATTCATCAAAACTGATAAATATAGACGAAATAAAAGCTTCCCATTTATTTATTCTTAGTGTAAATTGGAAGCTTTTATGACGAAAGTTGCAAAAAACACTGTAAAAATTTATGTGACTGACATTTTCACACTAAGCGGCTAAATGACCGCCTATATTCAGCGGCAACCGCACCTCAGTTTCAGTTTATTCGAGTTCCATGGGATTTGGGATTGCACACAAATGTAAACAAGTAGAATGGACCAGCAAAAAATTCTTGCTTTGTTGTTATACCGCCGCAGAAAGAAGAAGAAAATAAAAAATCGCCCCATTTGGATTCATCCCATGAACCAGAAAAAAAAATTTGGGGCATTTTATTCATTGTTCGAAGATTTGAGAAATGATGAAACGAAGTTTTTTAATTATTTTCGAATGTCAATGAAGTCATTTGATGAGTTACTTGATCGTCTGAAAGATACCATATAAAGAAGAAATACAAAACTGAGGAATTGCACCACTGCTCCGAGCTTGACAACGAGAAGAAACCGCTGATTGTGTAGACATACATCAAGTCATGTACGCCACTACATGGACGGCCACGGTAAAATTGCCGTCGGAGTAGTGACAGCAGGCGGTCCGCCAACGGCATAAATGCCGCTCGTCATTCATGCCTCTAAGTGTGAAGCTTTCATTTAATGCTTGAAACTACTATCCGAACGACGGCGACGGCAACAATACGCAACACCTTACTTTGAATGATTATTGCAACATATTGTAACGATTTCGAGACCGGCCCAGAGACCGGCCCTGATCTAATTAATTATGCACCCTCGTTCAACTACAACTGCATATCTGCTGTCGTACGGATCGCCGAGAACAAGCTGGAATAAATCGATTGTTCGATATTATTCGAAGAGCCATCTAGATGAAATGTTCTATAATCCTGAATATTCGAGAGCCGTGAATGGAAACTGCTTGGGAGTATATAAGCGGGATAGGCAGAATAGAGAGTTAGTTACAGTTCCAGAGTTCGCTGATAGATAGCCACAGTAGAAATAAATTGAAATAGTAAATGTTTTAGTGAATAATTGTTGTAAATAGTGTTTCAAATAAATTTTACTACAATATTATACATTGTTTTTCACTTCTCATGGAAACACCCTCGTAACTTCCGTAATTTCAGACGAAGAATGATGAAGTTTTAAGGATCTATAGATACACTAAACAACTCACTGCACAAAAAGAGTCATCCTACGTAATATACACTGCAGGCCAGCAACGATGAAACCACCCATTTTTCCGGAAAGTTATATTAAAGGGCAGAATTGGTTCAAAATTCCTTCGGATTCGTATTCAGGATCCCCTAGTTAATAATAGTACACCTGCTTCCTGAAAAATGTTAAGTCCTGAAAAATTTTAATTTGTTTCACTTCTCATGGAAACGCCCGTGTATCTTCCGTAATTTTCGACGTAGAACCATGGAATTTTCGACGTAGAACCATGGAATTTTCAGGATCGATAGAAATACTCGAAAAGAAATAACTGCACAGGAGTCATCCTACGTGATATACACTGAACGCCAGCAGCGAAGGAACCACCCATTTTTCCGGAAGTTATATTAAGGGGTAAAATTGGCCCAACGTTTCTTTGGATTCGTGTTCAGGATCCCCAAATTACTAATTGTACACCTGTCTCCTGAAAAATTTTCAGTCGTGGAAAATAATAATTTGTTCCACTTCTCATGGAAACGCCCCTGTATCTTCCGTTATTTTTGACTTAGGACCATGGAATTTTTAGGATCGATAGAAACACTATAAATGAACTCACTGCACAAAAGAAGTCATCCAACGTGACAAACTCTGCACGCCAGCAGCGATGGAACCACCCATTTTTCCGGAAAGTTGTAGTAGGGGCCAAAATTTGCCCAAAATTCCTTCGTATTCGTGTTTAGGATCCCTTAATTACTAGAGTATACCTGTCCCCTGAAAAATTTTCAGTCCTGAAAAATTCTAATTTGTTTCACTTCTCATGGAAACGCCTGTGTATCTTCCGTAATTTTCGACGTAGAACCATGGAATTTTCAGGATCGATAGAAATACTGGAAATGAAATCACTGCACAGAAGGAGTCATCCTACGTGATATACACTGAACGCCAGCAGCGAAAGAACCACCCATTTTTCCGGTAGTTATATTAGGGGGTAAAATTGGCCCAACGTTTCTTTGGATTCGTGTTCAGGATCCCCAAATTACTAATTGTACACCTGTCTCCTGAAAAATGTTCAGTCGTGGAAAATAATAATTTGTTCCACTTCTCATGGAAACGCCCCTGTATCTTCCGTAATTTTTGACTTAGGACTATGAAATTTTCAGGATCGATAGAAACACTATAAATGAACTCACTGCACAAAAGGAGTCATCCTACGTGACATATACTGCACGCCAGCAGCGATGGAACCACCCATATTTCCGGAAAGTTGTAGTAGGGGCCAACATTGGCCCAAAATTCCTTCGTATTCGTGTTTAGGATCACTTAATTACTAGAGTAAACCTGTCCCCTGAAAAATTTTCAGTCCTGAAAATTTCTATTTTGATTCACTTCTCATGGAAACGCCCGTGTATCTTTTGATATTTTCGACATAGAACTATGAAATATCCAGGCTTGATATCTTTCGTGATATACACTCCACGCCAGTAGCGATGGAAAGTTATATAAGGGAGCAAAATTGGCCCAAAATCCTTTGTGTTTCACTTCTCATGAAAAAAAATTGAATTATACATATTGATATTGATAATTGTGGAAAACCATTCTACAATTATCATTATTATAAACTGTGCGGAGGTATAGCACTATTTACCTTCTGTAAGGAGAGATATGTGATAAGAAAATTCAGTTGATAAATACCAAAACCATATCGAATCAAGTGTTCATTTGAATTGAGATGCATTTGGTGCATATACCAATTTCAATGGCAGATAGTTACTCCATTTGTTTCATTCAATCGGAAATGAATTCTATGATGTTTGGAAAAGTGGGTAGTTCCATCACAACTGCATATCTATCAATATTGTATCATAATTCTCGAAAAGAAAGATACGGGGGCGTTTCCATGAGAAGGAGACATGTGTATTAGTAGTAATTTGGGGATCTTAAACATAACTCCAAAGGAATTTCGGGCCATGTTTTGCCTCCTCATATAACTTTCCGGAAAAATGGGTGGTTCCATCGCTACTGGCGTGCAGTGTATATGAAAAAGGATGGCCCCTTTCATGCAGTGAGTTCATTTCTAGTGTATCTATCGACCCTGGATATTTCATGGTTCTACGTCGAAAACAACGGAAGATATGGGGGCGTTTCCATGAGAAGTGAAACAAATTGGAATTTTGCTGGAGACAAGTGTACTATTAGTAATAAGGGAATCCTGAAAACGAATCTCAAGGAATTTTGGGCCAATTTTGTCACCTAATATAACTTTCCGGAAAATGGGTGGCGTGCAGTGTATATCACGTAGGATGACTCCTTTTGTACAGTGAGTTCAATCAATCAAAATACACTTTATTGTCAAAAGAATTACATTCTCGTAGACGAAGCACAGGAAAACCATAAAACATGCAAGTAGTCAAATGTACATATAGTCTAGTATCTGAACAATAATTTAGTGATAATAAATAATAACCAATTAGCCGTTAAAAGTGTAAAAGTTTTACATAAACATAACATTACCTTATGAAAGTCTATAAATGATATAAATGATAGTACGAAAATGATGGTAAAAATTTGTGTAAGTAGGTAAAATAAAAGTTTAAGTAAGTAGGTAAGATAAAAGGTGATGTAATAAGAAGTTAGGTCACATTATAGTTCACTCACATTTGATAATATTAAAAAACTTATGATAAGATTAAAAAAATTCAGTTGAAAGAATCTTCAAAGAATTCCTCCGTAGAGTAATAGGCCTTCGCAACTAAAAGCTTTTTTACTTCTCTACTAAATTTGTACACAGTGTGTATATTTTTAGTTGCAATAGGAAGGTGATTATACAGTTTTCTGCTCTTATAAATTAGCGAGTTTTTGGTTAGAGTTGAGGTAGGGGTGGGGAGTGCAGCTTGGTGTGATAAGCATGTATTGTGTGTTGATGGAGTATTTATTTTATTTTTGAATTTCTTATGAATTAGACACACTGTTTCTAAAATGAAAAGGCATGCAAGTGTTAATATTTTTTGCTCCAGAAATAGTGGTCGACAGGAGTCCCGATGATTGGCTTTGCATGCCTATCTGATGGCTATTTTCTGTAGAATGAAGATCATTTTAAAAATATATTGCGAACACACGCCCCAGAAGCACATACCATAACGGAGATGAGACTCCACCAGCGAAAAATAGACCTTCCTTGCATTGGCAGTATCTAATTCATTTGATGCAATTCGTACAGCGTGGCATCCTGAGGCTAATCGCTTACACAAGTTCCTGACATAGCTTTCAAAACCTAGTATTTTATCAATATGTAACCCCAAGAACTTATTTTCTGTGATATTGGTAATTTTATCTTCATCGCTTCCCAAATAAATATCCTCTATGTCACACTTAAATGAGACGATGTTTGTTTTGTTAACATTAAGGAGATTTGCGTCACACTATTCTTTCACCATTTTTATATCTGAATTAATTTGATCAGACAGATCAGTGAGTGATTTATTATGACAAAGAATTGTGGTGTCATCCGCGAATATGGTGAATTTACCCTGTATGTCAAGATGGTTCAGATCATTGACGTAAAGTAGGAATAAAACCGGTCCAAGTACGGAGCTCTGTGGGACGCCAGCGTTAACCACACATTCTTTGGATTCAGACTTGTTCAATAGAACATTTTGTCGATAATCGGATAGCTATGATCTAAACCAAGATAATGCAATACCCCTGAATCCGTATGTTTCGAGTTTTCGCAGCAGTATTTCGTGATTTACGCAGTCGAAAGCCTTAGATAAGTCACAAAACCCTGCCGCTGCTACCTCTCGATCAATTAGGTTGAGGTACAGGTTATCCAGGAAGGCGAAAATATCATCCTGTGTGCTTTTTGAAGATTGGAAACCAAACTGATTGCCGCTTAATATGTCGTAATTCTTAAGAAAGGATGTTATTCTATTTTTCACTAGTTTCTCTATTATTTTTGATAGAATGGGTAGCAGGGAAATCGGTCTGAAATTGGCAGGTAGATCATGATCTCCTCCTTTGTAGATTGGGATTATTGTAGCAATTTTTAAACATGAAGGAAATGATCCTTGAGAGAAGGATATATTAATTGTGTCTGCCAAAATTTGTAGAGCACTTTCAGGCAGTTTTTCAATAATTTTTAGAGATATATCGTCCCACCCAGACTTGTTTTATTCATGAATGTCCGTGGGTTTGAGAAAGAAAGATGCATTCTGAGACATTCCATTTCTAGTGTTTCTATCGATCCTGAAAATTACGGAAGATACGGGGGTGTTTCCATGACAAGTGAAACACACTGTATATATTACCTTGCTCAGTGGAAAACGTAGGAGTCCGTTACCAACCCTCCACAAGAATAATAGGAGTATAAAAATAGAAAAAAGTTGTTATTCGTCATTTACCGATTCCGGTTCGCTGGAGGAACTACTATTTAAATTTATTACTTACTGTCGGTTTGATATTTATAAAAGGTTTTCTATAGTTGTCTTCTGTTTTTATTACATGTTTTACACAAGTACCGTTCAATTTAATTTTCACTCTCCCGTATTAAGTAATTTTATTACTGACTTACTGAATTTTGGATGAGTGTTTCTCTTTCTCACGAACGTTTTCATTAAACTCCAGTTTTTTCAATTTGGTTGAATTCATAATAATATGGCGGTAAACGTAAAACTACATGTCCATGCTGTTCAGTCAGTTCATCAACAAAATATATTTTCTTGAAGCCTTGGTCTCGTCTCTATGGAGATCAAGCGGCACATTTTTATGATGTAGGAAAGAGAGATAATGATATCTGCTTTTCGCCATGACGTATTAGGCAGTTTTTCTAATTGCCTGGAATGGTATGAGGCGTTGTCTACAGTCGCGTCCTCACTGGGTCGACATTGTCGATCAACTCTGTCTATCGACGCTGTCGACCAACAAATCGACAAGATTTCACCTGTTTACACCAAGTAGACAGAAAGTTTGTCGATCAGCAGAAACGAAAATGTTTGATGAAGAAGACGTCATTATTGCTCGTGTTACTGCCAGATGTATTATGTCCTTTTTATTTATTCTTTTGCTAGCTGACTTTGAGAATTTTCAGTTTTTTGTGCTACCACTTTCTTCTCTATACAGTGTCTTTCAAAAGTATCGGAAAGGTCTCATATTTCAGAAACGGCCCTGAGAAAATTTACGAAAATTTCGAAAGGGTGGTTTTTGATTATTCCCGATTCAATGGTGATATCGATAATGTTTCCAAATCAACAGTTTTTCAGATAATGAGGGTAACTCAATTTTTTCAAATGGAATACACTATTTGTTTTCATTCCAATCAATTCAGCGACTCCTCATTACTTATGTCTACAAATATCAGATATTAAATTAATGTAGTTTTTGAAATATGACAACATGGCTTTTTCGTTCAAAAGTCCGGGAACGTTCCAATATTTTCAATACGGTTCAAGAAAAATTCCTGAAATATTATACAAGATGGTTTTTAATGACGCCCGATTCAATGGTGATATCGGCAATGTAACTCATTTTTTTTCAAATGGGAAACCATATTTATTTTCATTGCAATCAATTCAGCAACCCGTCATCACTTTTGTGTCCAAATACTCTCTGAAATACGACAACATGGCATTTTCATTCAACAGTCTGAGAAAAATTCTTGAATGTGGTTTTTGAAATATGAGAACATGGGTCGTCTGCGAAGGGTCTAACATTTTCAAAAGTGCTCGAGAAAATATTCCAATAGAGTTTTGAATCAAATAACAGAAACTGAAAACTATCTGACCAATTGCTCAAAATGTTTGCCATCATTTGCTAAACAATAGCCCCAGCGGTCATAAACTTCCCTCAAGGTATAAGTTAGAATTTAAGGCGTGATTTAAAGAGCTGCCTAACATATTTTATATTTTAAGATTTCTAAATTTGCTGGTTGCTCAAAACTACATCCATTTAAAATCTGATATTTGGAGATATAAGTGATGAGGCGTTGCTGAATTGATTGCAATGAAAACTAATAGGGTGTTCCCTTTGAAAAAATTGAGTTGGCCTCACTATCAGAAAAACTGTTGATTTGGCAACATTGCAGATATCATCATTGAATCAGGCATCAACAAAAACCACTCTGTCGAAATTTTCATTAATTTTAGGAAAATATTGGAGGGATCCTAGACTTCTGAACGAAAAAGCCATGTTGTCATATTTCAAAAACTACATTTATTTGAAATCTGATATTTGGAGACATAAGTAATGAGGCGTCACTGAATTGATTGCAATGAGAACAAATGGAGTGTTCCATTTGAAAAAATTGATTTACCCTCAATATCTGAAAAACTGTTGATTTGGCAACATTGCTGATATCACCATTGAATAGGGCATCAACAAAAACCACTCTGTTGAAATTTTCATTAATTTTCTCTGGGCCGTTTCTGAAATATGAAACCGTTCCGATACTTTTGAAAGACACTGTATAACATTCTTTGGCAATGTCTGTAAGAGCATCGTGCCTCATATTTCGGTCTTTATAATATTTAATTTTACTGTCCCATAGATTTGTTTTCGCTTTGTACGCTTCAATAAACGCTATCACTTGTTTTCCGATTCCATTTTTCCGGCAAGTACCTACAAATAACGTGACAGGAAACGCCCATATTGATTACATGTCTACACTGTGGATTCGACTCTACTACCCTTTGATTTTACCGACAATTTATGGAAAACCAATCGACGTATTTTGTCGATCGAACAAGTCGATGGACGCGTATACACATCAAGTCGACATTGTCGATAGACAGAGTCGATCTCAGTAAGGACGCGGCTTAAAATAATCACGGTATTTGGTGTAAGCTTAGGTAACAACGAGTCGGTAAGCGACTTATCGAATAATTCGACGTCCATATCTTTATGCACTTCGCAATATTCTTTGCTGACAATTTCAGACAGTCTCGAACAAATCCGTTCTCATGGCTAATGTGAATAATGATTATGCGTTTTCCATTCAAACTGAGCAATTTTAGATTTAGAGAGATTTAGATACTGCCGTCGATTGATTGTTATCTGAATACCATTTTCATTAATAGCTTTCGAAGCGAGTGTATCGATTTGTATGGATAGTAGGTATACACCTACGTTCACTATTTCCCTACTAATTTTTTTGAGCGTAGGATTCAAATTGTTTTCGAAGAATCTGTGTACGATTCTCTTAATCGCTTTCTCTGATGCCTAGTCAACTTTTTTCAAGGATCGTTTTTCTTGAAGTTTTCATCGTGTAACTGTGCCCCTGTTGACTATACGGCTGACACTGGAACGGCTCAATATAGTTAGTTCACATATCCTCTTGACGACACCTCTTTCGTTTTTCATTATTTTCAGTAACTAAGTTTTTGTACTTATTTGGAATAATCTGTTGAGTCTCAACTGGTAGCATATGTCGCCTTTTCTCAATACTGGTTTGTCCATTGAATAACGATTCATTTTGTACCTCAAATGGTCTCCATATAGAGGTTTGTTTCCATTATTACCATTATTAGGCACATCATCGAATGGTCTCCAAATAGTATCACGATCACCTTCATCAAACGGTCGCCAAAAGGCCATAATGAAATATATAATGCTAAAACTATAGATACAAAAGAAAAAAGATTCATGACGCTACTGAATACAACTCTGTACTCTGTCTTGTGTTGAAACTTACCAGAGCAGGTGTTCGTGGGATGTGATAATAGTCTGGGAAGCGATTCACCAAGTTGACAGAGAAGGGATTGGAATAATTGTATTTCATATTAAATTGTTTCACTGAGGGAACTTTGGCATCAGCTATTGTTGGTGGTGATTGTAAAACAGATGTAGGTGAACTACTACTACAAAAAAGGCCGCAATTTTATAGTTCTAGTTAGGTAGACGGTACACTTACCCAACTTACGCATTGGGGCTCCCTGAACACAAACTCGAATTCAAAATGCTGCTTCCCAGTTCGAATTTACCGCGCAAAAATTCCTTATACAAGCCAATGTTGAAAGATATTTTGTATTGGCGGTAAGCTCAAATAAGCCTAACATATTTCCTTCTGAAAATTGCGAGGGTGCTGGGCGGATGGCTCTTCACATGTTCCTCCTGAACCGACAAATTAACAGATTTAGCATTACACAACCTTGTTAGGAGAATCACCCAACCCCTCAACAACAATAAGATTGCGGTGGTCATATGCTTGGAGATAGAAGGAGCATATTGGCCATTACTGGCACGACAAGGCTATTCGGTTTGAAGTCTCCAAGGGCTGCCCACAAGGCGGAGCATTAGCCCCCTCTTAAGCGGTCACTTCTGACGGACGATCTATTTAGGTACTATATAACAGGAGAATACGAGAAAACCTTCCCAATTGCATCTTTAACCAAACACATAATAGAGATAAAATTATGAAAAAAGAAGGATCGACAAACTCAAATCAAACAACTCGATTTCCATCCATCTGATTAACCTTTTTTGTTCGAATAGTCCACCAACAAGATAAACATTCTAATGAATGGTTTCTGGCTATACTGTTATCGGACAAGGAGAAGAAATCTGTACTTAACTGATTCAATCACCAAATGAATCAATTCTGAGAAGTATCAGAGTATATTTTCGGGATATAGAAAATACCACCCAGAAACCGGTGCGATTTAAATTAAATTGCCACAATGAAGTTTGTACAGAACCATGATGATTCCGTAGACATGGAGCCGAAAAATTTCCTTTCAGAAAATAATCCTTCAAGAAGATCCAATTGAACAGTTAAAGAAACACACTCGATTTATAGTATTGCTATAATATTGAGTATTCGTTTTTTCTTATTTTTTTATATTGAAAAAAGGAATGTTACATATTATTTTCGAATCACTCTTTGCTACCAAGAAGTACTTCTTGTTGTTGAGCTTTGGGTGTTATCGATCGTTGGTTGTGTTTTTTTTATTTATTTGGTAAATGTACACCTTGTAAAATTCATAATATACCTATCTATCAAAAGCAAGTCCGTTTAGACTGAAAGATTAATGATTGGTTCCATCGAACTAGTTTCAATAAAACTATATCAACCGCATCCCTGCTACCTGCTACCCGCTTCATGAATGATCAAAGATACAAAAAAAGTGCACAGTTGCAGTAAATCGAATACGAAATCAAATGTAGGTATGAAATGAGAAAAATATTTCTCGTCTAGCATATGGTGTTTGTAAGTCGGTTAACTACAGAGACCTGTTACAGAGAAATATGTGTATTTTTCACGCCACCTGTCATATGATAATGATGTTAGAAATTCAATACCGCTAATGAAAGTTTTTAATTTCAGGGTCGATTAAAATACTACCGAAAATGTATTAGCCAGTTTCTTGTATTTTCAGGAATATTCAAACACGAAAACATTGATTTGCTTTCACTATAAATTCTCAGGCTAATAAAGCGAGTTCTTTCATTTCTGCTATACAGGATGTTGCGAAATTCATGCAAAAAACTTCAGGTGAAGGTTCCTCGTCGTAAATTATGAAAAATTTAAATGGCATGGGGGGGTCATATGTCACGTCGTTGAAAAGATAATTTAATTCTCTTTTTAACCATCTTAATTTTTTAGAATTTTGTTTTTATGTTTTTTCACGTCAGATCTGGCGAATCTTAATCTCTTATCTTACCTGAACACGACAACTCATGATAGGTTTGATGTGAAATAACGAGACAGAATTTTTTTTAAATGAAACAAAATTCGAGAAATATTTGGATGGTTGAATTTTCAACGATGTGACACATGACCCCCATGCCATTTAAATTTGTTAAGTTGATGTGCCCCCCGCGCCATCTATCGAGCAATCACAATGTGTTTTATTTCAAAAAGTAGTATCGGTGATACCCGATGATACCCTGATAACGGCTTTATTAAGTTTGTACGTAAAACCGTTCAAAAGTTAAAAGGGGGGGACTATTAAAAGCCGCACGTACAATGTTAAAGTGAATGACATTTAAAATGAATACGAGTTCGAAAACCCGAAAAATACCATTTTGAACTTGCTAGTGTTGTTTTCGTGTCATAATTCTGGGCGTATGATCACGTGACGTCATTCAGTTTTTTATAGTCTAGACAGGTTCAAGTAGTTCTATACTTCTTGGTACAAAGGAAGATAACATTGGATTAGAAAATGTTTCTGTTACCCCATCTTCAAATTTTTCATTGATAATTAACCGAATTTTTAGCTATTAGTGGCTTATGAATCGGCTGAGCAATTCATGTATCTGTTCTACCCGTATTACCATCCTTGTCTTTGGATATTTCATTTTGATGTTTTAAGAACTTCATAGCCATTTTCAACGCGTTCGAAGATGGACGTTCCCACGATTTCTGCGAATTTTCACTACATTCGAGATTTCCTAAACGCTTTGATGCGAACTCTTTGGATTTCTTGCACCTAGTGACAGGTTCGATTCTGACATTTACGCCACTTTCATTAATTTTGATACCGGCTTATAGATTCAATAACCAGAATTCTCCTGTATCAACTGCTGATACAAAGAAATAATTATCTTCAATATCTGAGAGGTCCCGTACGACATCAATTATTATTATTACATTGGTTTCCTACAGCTCGTGGTAGTATTTCCTTTCCTTATGAATGAAAATAATTTCCAATATGTCATATTACCCTGCAATAACACAGCCACCTTCTATAGGGTGTTTTCTAACTGCAGGGGGTTATTCGTTGGGTCATTTTAAGAAGAGCAGTTTCGATGAACATATGTTCGGAGTTGTTTTATTTCTTAGATACAGGGCGTTGAAAAAAAAAGATAATTACATTTTATATTACGGATGGTGAACAAATGACAATCAAATCAAAAACACCTTTCATTGAAGCACATTACCAACAACAGAGAGAATACTATAAACTACCGAACGATCTACAGAAAAGTCTCCACGGAAACAATACAATGAAACTTATGAAATTTCTTAATTTTGAAAAAAATTCTGATATACATATAATTATCAACATGTTACTACTGTTCCACCGCTAATAACCTCAAATGCGGTATATTATAAAAAAAAAAACAGAAATGAACTTTTTCAATTTTACTGTAGGGGCTGAATCGTTGGGTCATTTTAAGAAGAAAAGTTTCTTTTAGTTGCTTCATTTCTGAGATTCTGAGAATTTAAAAAAAAATTATAAAATATCATGAATATCCTAGAACCGATTTGGTTGAAATCAGGTACATTTATTTGAACTAATAAGGTGCTCATTTAACCCTAACTAGAATGAAATTATTAGGGCCAGTCGCGTCTCGGTAGGCACCACAGCCAACAATATTGTAAAAAAAGTACGCCACTGACATATGTTTATAGGAACTTTTCTTCTTAAATTGACCCAACGAATCACCCCCTGCAGTTAGGAACCGTAGTTAGAAAACACCCTGTATAAGTAAACAGAAGTAGGTTCACTCTCAGTCGGCGCCTTCGATGTATCGTGTTTAAGTTTCTATTTATGCGGTGGGGTAAGAGGGTCGGCTGAGACTGTTGAGATTTGTCCTGCCTCACTTGGTCTCACGTGCGGCGTTCGATATCGAATTCAGTTTGGTTGCGCCATAGGCATAGGTCGGCTAAACGCAAAATTTGAGGTGGGTATTTTGACGCAAATATAGCGGGAAGTAAATTTACTTCTGTTTACTTATCTACAGTGGCACAGCTCTGACTTAATAGTCCATAATAACGTCAGTCAGTAATAGAGTTGTCCTTATTTTGACATATACGCATACGCAATGTGAATCTGGAATAAGGACAACTTTATTAAAATACTGCCTGCCTTTATTAGAGGACGGTTAAGGCCATGATTTAAAGTTCCTTTATTTTCACTTCGGGTGAGATCGTGTACACGACATAACTCATGTCTGATTATTATATGACTTTTTCAACACAAATCGATATCGAAGCCCCCTTTGGCCCTTCTGTCATCATAATAATTGTATCTTAGTATAAAATAAATTATGTAGAATGAAAAATCTGAGTAACCAGATTTCATTTATTGGTTATGAAGAACGAACGCCTATGTAAATAAGGGACGAACAGACAAAACTGCAATATCTCTGTTCTTAATCACAGAATAGTGCCTGTCACTATTAAAATAAAGTTGCCTTTAATACTGCCTGGCGTTATTGCAATATCTCTCTAATGACTTCGGTTCATTTATCAATTCATTATTTTGTTATACTGTTTGAAGCATTCCTGAGACATATCCAAGAAGCGCAATAATTAGGTTTCCTTCCCCTTTTATATCCACATTTCCTCTGTCTTTCTGTAATCTCCTTCTCTATTTGGAAGATTTGTGGATTCTTTGAAATTGTTGTTGTTTTACCACTGTTCTTACACCTCATATCTTACCAGGTGACCCATCAGATAACCGGCCAAGTGATGGTGCTGAAGATGAATACGCGTCACTCCAACCGGCACAACATGCTCAAAGAGATCCAGTTGATGAACCGCCTGTCGCATCCCAATATCTTGCGTCTGATGGGAGTGTGTGTACATGAAGGCCAGCTACACGCACTCACCGAGTATATGGCCGTCGGGTCTCTGTACCAGGTCATTCAAGATAGAACAGTCGACTTGGAACAGACAACTAGGGTGTCCATTGCCAGAGATATAGCCTCCGGAATGGAATACCTGCACCTGAAAGGGGTGATCCACAGGGACTTGACTAGTAAGGTGAGTGAACATTGCAGAGATCGATATGATATAGGGAACTCTAGATCCTCAGAATGTGTTTTTGCACCTATGCTTTTTATATTTTTAACTAGTTGGTTTTTATTTACGTTATCATTTCCTAATACTTTTTTATTAAGTTGGCCGTTACTTGATGGAAATCCATAGTATATGACACAAGTGTTGGATTTTAAGAGCATTTTAGTAGAGTCGCCGCTTTTAAAGACGCTGTATCATTAGTTTTTTTCAGTTTTTTGGGTTAGAGACGGTCTTATTAATTTTGACGATGAGAGAGATAGTTGTAAAAACTTTTAAAATTCTACAAAAATTAGGTAAACACAATTAGATTTTCGCAGATTTTTTTATGCACGCCACTTTATCAAGTAGCTTTATTAAGCGATTTTAGTACACTAAATTATTTTTCGTGGGAACATAATCTCAATACGTTTCTAATAAACCAAAGTAGTGGGAATCTTCCTTAAACATATAAAACTAAATCTTATTAATTACACATTAACAAAATAAATTCAACAAACAGAAACCATAACAATGTATCTGGAGAAGTAATTAAGTACTCATAAAGCAAATAAATTCTACAAAGGAGAAAGGAGAATTGGTCGTTGAGTTCTAGACAATTTGACTTTTTCGAATCTTAAGTGTCTATTGAGGGAATAAAAATATTATTTTGTTTTACAAAATTCATACGATGTTCACGTATGCGGTTTTTACCTGAGGCATTTTCCTAGATAGATTGAATACCCATAGCCTGTGCGGGTAGAGGACGGCTATTATTATTATTTGCCGTGGCGCTCCGGGGCGACTTACTGATGTTTTAGGTGATGTATTCACTTTTCAGCTGTAGGAAAACCCGGAAAACCTACAGCACCACCTCGGGTGGTCGGTGTGCACTCCAAGCTAGCACTAGACGAGATTGGCATCTAGACAACTTACAATACACTTGCTTTTCAACAAGGCATGCGGCCGCCTATCGAATCCGATATAAAGTAGTTGAGAAAAATTCTCGTACCTACATCGGATTCGAACCGACTATCGCTATGCTGGAGTTTCGAACGGCCTGTGCATTAGACCGCTGATCCACCGACCACCACATAGCACCAGTGACCACGAGCAGGGCCAGTCTTTGCAAACTGGCCAGCTTTCCCCTGGTTGTGGTTTTGCCTTTGGTCACCACAGCAGGGCCCCATGCGTTGTCGAGGGCCTCCCTATCGCTGTGTATAACCAAAGCGATTGTTTGGGTCGTAGGCCCTATGTTTTGCCAAAGGAACGCCTGGTCATCATTAATGATGTCCTTACCCCTTCAGTACTTTTTCCAGATCTTGGTTCCAGATGAGCTTTGAGAAGTTTAACCCCAGGTATTTCGTCTCTTTACTTCTTTGTTTCTTCGTTCACATAAGTTTTTTCATTATATTTGTGAATTCCTCACTTTTGAGAAATGTAAGGAATTCTGTCATAATTTTATGATACAAAAAATTATTAAAATGACAATTGAGAAAGGTGTAAATATGAATATTTGAAGTATCAACTGTCGGGAGAATGGAGTATGATTTTAATTTTATATAATAATATACTCTTACAACTAGTGAAATTATCAATTGAAAGTTCTCTGATAGTTCAATATCCACAGACAAATTTGTGCCAAAACCGAAGAATGAATTGTAACACTATGAAACTTGGCACGTGACTTCTTGACATCAGAAAGTAAAAAGGCTATCGTGAAACGGCTTCGACAGAATAAATGAAATTACAAAGTAGTCTTGTGATACTTCTAGGAGGCTGGGTTAGGTTAGGTTCGGTGGAGTTAATGCTTCATATTTAAAATATTTCAAAATCCTGAAAACAGATTTGTTGGCAACATACAGGCCGTTTCTTTTATCATGTGGTAACATTGCTATATTCTAAACCGTAATAGATACATAGACGATTAAATGGGAAAAAAGGTAACAATTGTGGTGAGCAGTAAATTGGTCATAGAAAATTTACGGGGATTCTGGCCCTTCCCAACTTATACAGGGAAAACTGAAAATGCTGTTTTCGGTTTTTTACGTTTAATTAAAAATTTATGATTACGTAGTTCTAGTACATTTTGAATAAAATAAAACTTTCCTCTTTCATTTTTTTATATATTCTGAAATATCCATTCTATTCGTAAAAAACCGAAAACAGCATTTTTAGTTTTCCCTGTATAAGTCGGGAAGGGCGAGAGTCCCCGTAGATTTTCTCTGACCAATGTACTGCTCACCACAATAGTCACATTTTTTCCCATTTGACCGTCTTTGTATCTATCACGGTTTAGAATATAGCAATGTTACCACATGATAAAAGAAACGGCCTGTATACTTGCGTTTACTTCAGGAAAGATCAGTGCATGATAATATGTAAGATTCCATTATTTTTACTTCAAATACCCTGTGGAGAGAATATTCGTATGACTTAGTTATCAACTCAAATAATTCCTTTATCAATATCACTTTTTTGGGAAAGAGAAAATTTTGGTATATGCACTTGACAACACTCTTGTTCTTTGCATGACAGTAGGGTTTGACATGTCTATAATAACCCAGAAACCGGGACTCAAAATACTACGCTCGCAGCTCATGATCTGAACTGGCAACATACTGAGAAAACTGCTCCAAAAGTGTGGCCATTGTTGGCTTAGATATTATGCCTCGATGATCCTGGACTATGTTGTACCTATATATGGAATGAACAGATAAATTCGTCTTCTTTCGTTTCGGATGGTCAGGGGTTTCTGAAAATCCCGTGGTTCGACAAAATTATCTGTCCTTCAAAAAGAATGAGTTTTTGGACAGCCTCTGAATTTTTTTAAATTATAACACATTTTGGAGTTGTTTTTGTGAGTTCAGTATCAGAAATGTGAAGTGCATGTGAGACCTGTCTCACTAGTCTTAAATCATTGCCTAGTGTCGTCTAAAGAGGGTAATGGTTCCTACTTCAGTGCATTTATTCCGGATTAACTGAAATATCTATAATTTCTGCATCCTTCGTAAAAAGCGCAGTTGGAGTATATATGTAACGTGGTAAAAACAACCACTTAGGTACTCAGATATCCACATGTTATATTTGCATGAAAAAGTAGAAGTCTTCACGACCAAAATACACTTTCATTTTTAAGTTTTTGGTCATGTTTAGCAAAGTTATGACACATTTAACGTTCGGTACCGCCCGAAGTTGCAGCGGCGGGCTAACACGAGCCTTAAATTTGATGTCGGCGTTCAAGCATGTTTTCTGAGAATACGGGTTCATTTTATAGGGAATTACTAAGGATCATTTTTGTAGGGAATTGAATGATCTGTGACGTTGGTCTGGATCTCAATTGCTCCAAAGCAAAAAAAAACGTCTGCCTCTTACCTTTGTTGGGAGAGCTGGGCCGTAATCGAATCCTTCTTATATTTATTTATTTTTTATTTATTGATCATCCAAACAGACGAACCTTAGTGGTTCATCCATTGATAGGATGATAGAGTAACAATTAACATAACAGGATATCAATAGCTATAAACGATATACACAGATTTTCCAATGCTTATTTAACAGTTTGGTACAGGAAAGATAAGTGCTTAAAAAGTTAAACTCAGAGAAAATTTAATTTTCAATCTTCAGCAGAGGAAGCATAAAAATCGAGCAAGAATTGCCGCAGTTTCTTTCTAAAATTTATTATATTCAGATAAAAGATGTCTAAATTCAAGTGACAAATCGTGTTGTAAGCGTTCATGCATCGAATCATTGGTGAATTACCATAATAGTTAGTATCATACGAGGGTGGATAGAAAGTAAGGCGATTACGAGTAGATCTTGGGTTGCAGTTCAAATGAAGGTGTTCAGTGCAATCAGGCGAGTCGATATAATTATTCAATATATAATATGTAAACAGTAAACTCCCTCCTAATAAACATTGATTCCAATTTATAGAAGTATAAATTTGATTCAAATGTGTAATGATGTCGATATTGAAAAAATCTGTAGTTGAGCGCTTTTACCAGTTTCTTTTGTACCTGTTCAATTTTTGTGACGTATTTCTCATAAAAAGGATTCCAAATACTCGTACAGTATTCCAATATCTGCCTCACTATTGTTTTGTATACACTTAAAATAGATTCATGATAACGAAATTCCTTCGTATTTCTAAGAACAAACCCTAACAAGCGAAGGGATTTTCGGTTGTATCCAAGTATGAGTCAAATGTTAACTTTTTATCCAGGATGATCCCAAGGTCACGGACCTCATCACAGGTTGGTATTATTTCGTTGTTTAAGTATAGATCATTCGATGGGTGATTGTTGTTTCTTGTGAAAACAATATGGTGACATTTTTTTATATTTATGAATAATCTATTAATATTACAATAATGATAAAGACTATTTAGATCTTCTTGAAATTCAGCATAATGCAAAGGAGTTTTGATAGGCATATAGAGTTTCAGATCGTCAGCGTAAATAGCTATTTTGGCAAATCTGATAACGTTTTCAACATCACTGACGAAAACGCTAAACATAATTGGTCCTAAATGGAAACCCTGGGGGACCCCCGAAGTGATAGGAGTCTTACTAGAGTTGAAATTGTTGACGGCGACATACTGGTGCCTGTCTTTTATGTAGGAAGTCAGGACATCCAGCAGGTTGCCGTGCACACCGAAATTCTCAAGTTTGGTTATCAGGGTCGGATGATGCACTTTGTCGAATGCTTTCGAAAAATCGGTGTACACGGCACATGCCGAATGACCGCTTTCCATAATGTTATATACATTTTGTACAAACGGTGCCAAGTTAGTAATAACGCTCTTTTTTGTGAAAGCCGTGTTGATGTATAGTAATAACATCTTTGATCATGAAAAATATTTCTTTTGTTAAGATAGATTCAAATATTTTACCAAAAATATTTAATATTGATATAGGCCTATAATTCTCAGCGTTTGTTTTATCACCCGATTTGAAGATGGGTATAACTTTTACAGTTTTCCACCGTGATGGAAATGCGCCAGAACATAAAGATTTGTTGTACAGTAAATGTAGGGGTTTTAACAGATGATTTCGTAATGTCTTAATGAAATGTGATGGTAGGCCGTCCGGACCTGGCCCTTTTTTACAATCGAGTTCGTTCAAAGCTTCCATTATCTGTTTTTCGGTAATAGTGGTGATATTGAAGGCATGATTTGTTCGCTCCTTTGCTAACAAGCAAGGAGTCTGGTCACTTTCAAAAACTCCACTAAAATAATTCGAGAACATTTCGCAAATCGATTCCGTCCGCTCATAAGGCACACCGGAGTAATTCATTTGCTTAGGAATAGAGTTCGTATTTTTTTTATTTGTTATATATGACCAGAAATATTTGGAGTAATTTTTTATTTTGCTTTCACATTTTTCTACATACTTTTTGTAATCTTTGTCAATATTTTTTTTCAGAGTTCTAAGAAAATATGAAAAATTATCATAATCTGCAGGGTTTCCGAGAGTTTTCCACCTTTTGTGGTATATTGCCTTATGTTTGATAAGAAGCAAAGTTTCTTTCGAGAACCATGGAGGATATTTTTTGTTATTGAGAAGTTTCTTTGGTACGAATTTATCGATGGTCTGTTGCAAAATATCATAGAAGATTTCGACACAATCATCAACATTTTTATTATTAAAAGCATTTACCCAGTCAAATCCGGTGAGAAAATCTTCGATTTGAGCAAAGTCCGAGTGTTCATACAGAACCTTGATTGGAGAGATTTTATGGAGTTTTTTTTGTTCAACATATTTTAGAGTTATCTCAAGAGCCCTGTGGTGAGGATCTTCGTTGACGAAGGAGATCATCGCGGGGCAAGTATTTACGTTCGTGTAATTCGACAAAATTAGATCTAAAATCTTTCCATTTTGATTTTTTGTACCGTTAAACTGCTTCAAATCTGCTGAAGAGAGAAAGTTGATGAAAAATTCGCTTTTTTTGTCAGTGGAGCCGGATGGGTCAAGGTCAAAGAAATTTTGGTCGTTATTTGTATTCCAACTCAAACTAGGGATGTTATAGTCTCCAATTATAGCAAATATATGTTGTGGACTGTAATTTATAATATTCTCTATTTGGTCTAGGTACAACTTTAACACTTCAGCGTTTGTAGTCGGACGGACGTAAACGCAACATACGTATAATTTCTTACCCCCACCTAGCGCCACTGAAGTCCATATATCTTCGATTTTGCCATTATTACTCCATTTTGGCATACTATTACACATCAAGTCATTATGTACACCTATCATAACCCCTCCACCATGACATTTACCACTAGACACTAACTCACGATCCTTGCGAAACACTTGGTATGATGATGGAAACAGCTCTGGATTAAGGATATCTTCATCAAGCCATGTTTCAGTAATGCAGATAATATGGAATTCCTGAGATGTGACTGCTCTCAAAAACTGATCAGTTTTTGTTGTGAGACCTCTAGTATTTTGGTAAAAAATGTTTAATTCGTTGAATTTGATTTGAGATATATAACTTTTTGCAACGGGAAATGAAGAAAAGAAAAATCGTATTAATTATTAGGTGGTATTATGAAGTCTCCTTAGAGTGTCTTCATTTGTTACAAGGATGGCTCGAGAGCCTTCAGATTTCTTGAGGAATATTTTTCCATCTTTGGTCCAACAGTATTTGTAGTCTTGAGCTTTTTTGAATTCCCTAGAGAGTTTGAACAACAACTTGTAGTAGTGTGATAAATGGTCATTTACATATATATATCATTGTTTTCAGGGAAACCCAGAATACCTGAGGAAAGCTTAATTCTATTAACTTTCAAGGCATCCATGAATTCTTTTTTCAGGAGACGGTTCTTGAATTTCGCAACTATGTTCGTTGGAGTCTTTTTCTCTTTGTTGTTGGGGTGTGACTGTATTCTGTGACTTTCTATAATATCACCGTCTTGCAGTGGATGCTTTATTTCTTCACCGATTTTTTTGATGACCAAGAGGAGATTTTCGTTTTTCTTTTCTGGTATTCCAAAAATTTCTATGTTATCCGCGCGATTCATTTGGTGGATAGATTCAACTTCAGCACGTAGCATTCCGCATTCTCTTTTCAGTGCTTCGACATCATTTTTCGAACCTTCCAGTGCGTGGACAGTTTTCTGGAAATTGTCAAGCCTTACGCCAAAATCATCTATTTTAGCGCCATAGAAATTGAGAGAGTCAAAAACTTCATCTTGCTTTTGTTTGACATCTTTTAGATTATCTTGTATAGATGTTATTGAAAGTATCAGTTGATCCAGTTTCGAGTTTTCATCAAGCTTGTTTCTTTTGCAGTTCTCACATTTCCAGGGGATACCTGAGTCCTCAGTGATTTCCTGCAACGCCACTGGCAATATGGCACACTTAAAGTGGAAATGTTTTTTGCAGGGGCCAGCACAAAAAATCCTGGGTTTGTGCGGGTCACTGGCGAACTGCATGTACCGCAACTAGGCATTATAGCTTCAGGCTGATGCACTTTGCTACAGTTTAGAAAACCAAGAAACACACTAGATTTAACAGAGTTTATGAAACTGAGCTGATTGATATTAAGTTTCACTAATAACAACGCCCAAAAAACACCTCGTTTCGACAAAAAGTAGGAGAGCACTGGAGACGAACTTCACTCGTCTACGGCTATCGAATAAATGTAGTCAGATTTTGGGGGAGCAAGCTACACCTGGGCGCCAGCCAAAATGAAGATTTTGACGAGGAGGGGAAAACAAAACACAGAACAGCGTGGAATTGAAAAAAAATTGTATAATAAAAAATATATATTCAGAAAATATCTTACCTCGGAGGTAATATGTATGTATAGAAAATAGAACAATTAAACAAATATGATGAAGTTTCACTTTCGTATGCAATGAAAAATAATAATAGTAATACTAATATTACCCCAGTTATTCTGAACATAGGGGTATGATAACAATATGGGGATTTGAAAAAAACTTCGACACTGTCAAAGAGGGGACGTTACTTATATTGGAAAATATATCCAGAACTTAACTAGTTCCGCAAACAGCTGTTTGAAGATTACAAAAGGGTGCAATTTTCAAAAAAAATAAATAAATATGTATGACTAAAAGGGACATTAACTATTATCTGGGTTATTATTCAACTCAAAATTGGTATCTAATCCAAATTAACTTATCTTACTACCGGTGCGTGATAGCATGACACGGTATCCTTGGACGGGTTACGGGAACCACTTTTCCAAAAAAACGCTTCAGTTTCTGCAGGTAAAGCTTCGATTGCGTAACACTGCTATTGCTGAAGTTCAGGCCACATTTGGCTTACGCTTTTCTATTCCTCGACTGGAGAAAAGGTTGGAAAATCGATTTTGTGGGTATCCGCTATGTTATAACCAATAAGAACAGGAGTACTTCCAGGGATTGCTGGATTTGAGTACGTATACCTCGCTGTCGATTCGTTACCGCTAGCCTTGCGGTATTTACTGTGATAATATCGTTTCACGAAGCCCATAAGAACACCTCATTAGGCAATAAAAAAAAACCTATAGAAACATATGTTAGCCGATTGCATATAAAAGAAACTTTGAAATTACTGACCTTAGTTGTTATTAGGTTTTTATTTTTCTGTGCACTACGACAAGTCTGTCTTCTTGCTACACACATCAGTGCTTTTTGCCAAACTCATAAAATCAGACCGACTCCCCCAATACTCTCATTCGTTGAGGTATTCGTATGCTCGTTTTTAAACTGACCAGAGCTGTTTTTATTTCCTCACGGCCCATCGATAGGCCACTCTTCCAAAGTGCTCAGGCTTCGTCAAATATTTACAGGGTGGATAGACTGAAGCGTTACAGATCTTCAACCCTATTCAAACCATATTTTTTCAAAATTAATTTTTCCAAGATAAAACCGAAATAAAAACAATTTTTTTTTCAAATTAATTTTTTTTCCTTACTTGACATGGTATCGACTATATATATATATATATATATATATATAAATACAGTTCCTCAACCCACAATTCCTCAGTTCTCTCGATGGAGTAGGCAGATTGAGACCTTAGAGAGAACCAGTGACGAGACATGGGGAGTAGGCAGATTGAGACCCCGACGTCAAGTCACAAAAACCTAACGTAATTATACCTGAGGAGTAGGCAGATTGAGACCTCAGCGTAGAATTACGTTTTAACCTTTCATTAATTTTCTTTCTATTTCAGTTCTTGAAAATGGCTCCAAAATCGGAGCCAAAACGTCGAATTTCAACAAATTCTAGACTCGGTTCAACCCGAACTTTTAGTTTTCATATATATATATATATATATATATATATATATATATATATATATATATATATATATATATATATATATATATATATATATATATATATATATATATATATATATATATATATATATATATATATATATATATATAAATTTGGCATGCTTATATATATAGTATGACCCATTTAAGATGGAAGCACCCTTATAAAACTTACATTTTTCAACCGATTGGAATGATTTTTTTTTTGTTAGGTAGATATTCAAAAAGTCTATTAGGACACCAAATATCATGAATAAATCTCAATTTCCAGGGCCAACTAATCTTATTTTTCAAGGTCAAAAATCTAAAAAAATTACTAGCGATTTTTTTAGAAAAAATCTGACTACACCACTGGATTCGCGACATTTTCAAATGATTTACATGTAAATTACGTTGGAATGCGTCAATCAATAAAAAAGTTATAAAGGAATGAAATTTGAAAAATATGCCGTTTAATCAATCCACCAATTCGAATTCATGAATTTTATGAAAATTCTGAATACACCACTGGATTCAGGATGTCTTGAAATATCACTGTTCTGAAATTTGAAAAATATGTTGTAAAATGAAATTTTAACGTTCTTACTACACCACTGTTGATTATTGAAAAAATTATTGGGGTGATTATTGCAATGTCGTACAATTATATCATCTGAAAATCATGATGGTAAAAATAGTCTATAGGTATTTCTCGAAGTGGAGTGGATACAAACAAGTACAATCAGGAGAGAACTCCTGGTTAATCTTCATGAAAACAATTTCAACAATATAAGACAAGTCTAATGTACTCCCAATAGAAATTATAACGAAAAAAATATGCAATGGATAATAATTATTATCAGTCCAGTAGGTAACATCAGCTGTGATTTTTTCCTTTTGTTGAATAGCAAAAAATGAGAGTTGCAATTTTAACTGCCTGTTATTCAGAATGCATTAATGAAATAAACAAGTTAGCTGTGACTTACAGTTTCTCATCTATTTATTTGCGCATGAATTGTCATTTTGTTACGCACCATTAGTGAACTGAATAATTTGTGTTCCAAAATAAAAACAGATAATGGCTCAATTGTCAATTCAAGAAAAAATCGAAATTATACGTCTTTCCGGTGATGATTACCGGAGTGAAAGAGAAGTAACTAGAATATTCAATGAAAGACACCCAAATCGTCCAGCCATAAATAACAGCACGGTACATAAAATAAACCAAGTTTTCAATCGGACTGGAGCAGTAACCACATATATTTTAAAGAACAATATACGAAGAAGGAACGAAAATAACCAGACTATATTAGATTACTTCAGAAATAATCCAAATAGTAGTTTGAGGGTTGCCAGCTTAGATTTAAACTTACCTAGGGAGAATATTAGGCGATGTCTGAAGAAAAATAAATTGAGGCCATTTAAACCAAAGTTTTTACATACTCTGGAACTAGGTGATCAAGAAAAACGATTGGAATTCTGCTTATGGGCCCAGGGCGAGTATCTTAATGACAGGCAATTTTTAAAGAAAATTTTATTTAGTGATGAAGCTAGTTTCACAACAAATGGAGTGGTTTCATCACAAAATATTCGCTATTGGGCCACTGAAAATCCTAACTGGGTGATAAACTGTAAAAGGCAGTATTCAGAAAAAGTGAACGTTTGGTGTGGAATACTGAATGAAAGGATAATTGGACCATTCTTTTTCGACGGCAACATGAATGGCGCAATTTTCCTACAATTTTTAAGGAATGAATTTTCGGACGCAATAGATGAACTTCCCCTTGCAGAAACAAGAAATTTATATTTTCAGTTAGATGGTTGTTCCATACATAATGCGGGAATTGTGAAGAACTGGCTGAATCAAAATTACCCTAATCGTTGGATAGGAAGGGTAGTACATTAATTGGATGGCCACCAAGATCGCCTGACCTTACTTCTCTCGATTTTTTCCTTTGGGGTTATGTTACACAAAAGGTTTACAAATCACGACCAAGGAATCGAGTGGAACTGTGCACCAGAATTCAGCAAGCTTGCGATGCAATTACTCCACAACAATTGAGGAATACTTTAAAAAATATTCGTAAGCGATATGATACATGCATTGAATTGGATGGAAGTTTGGTGGAGGCCACCAGAATATGAATTGCACTCATTTATTTTTCAATTCGGTATCTTCTTGGTTTCTATTTTTACATTGATTGTGAATAAAAGATTGTTTTCCGCTAGTTTGTAGCAATTAGAAAAATGTACTTACAGTTATTTTTTTGTAGATTCATTTGAAATTATTGACACTGAAGTTTGTTGTGATAAACTGATTGATTGATATGGTTCGACATACATATGAAAAGAAATTGATTCTCCCATAAACGTTTCATGAATTTTATTTGAATAATATTTTGTTGAATATTGCCCCTAATCCAGTGGTGTAGTAAGAACGTTGCTAAAATTCCATTGAACAACATATTTTTCAAATTTTGTTCCTTTATAACTTTTTTATTACCGAACAGATTTCGATGAAACTGTGATCAGTAATATTTCAAGACATCCTGAATCCAGTGGAGTATACAGAATTTTCATAAAATTCCTGAACATGAATTGGTGGGTTGATTAAACGGCATATTTTTCAAATTTCATTCCTTTATAACTTTTTTATTGATTGACGCATTCCAACGTAATTCACATGTAAATCATTTGAAAATGTCGCGAATCCAGTGGTGTAGTCAGATTTTTTCTAAAAAAATCGCTAGTAATTTTTTTAGATTTTTGACCTTGAAAAATAAGATTAGTTGGCCCTGGAAATTGATATTTATTCATGATATTTGGTGTCCTAATAGACTTTTTGAATATCTGCCTAACAAAAAAAAATCATTCCAATCGGTTGAAAAATGTAAGTTTTATAAGGGTGCTTCCATCTTAAATCTTAAATGGGTCACACTGTATATATATATATATATATATATATATATATATATATATATATATATATATATATATATATATATATATATATATATATATATATATATATATATATATATATATATATAGTATATATATATATATATATATATAACACCACCAAATTTGGCATGCTTATATATATATATATATATATATATATATATATATATATATATATATATATATATATATATATATATATATATATATATATATATATATATATATATAAGCATGCCAAATTTGGTGGTGTTACAACCGATCCTCGTATCAAAACTGAGTAGACTGTACTATGATACCAATGCATTTTCCAAAATTATAGTTTGTCACAAGTACCTACCTATCTTGTGTTGTTGTCCTTTATATCGTCTATCTCGATTGACTAATCACTTTACACAAGGTATTTGATTTGCCACATTTATTTGGCTTGACTATTTGCCAATATGTATGTTGTAATAGCAGTGTTTTGATTGTTCGCGATATCTTTGTCGATTTATTTATTCATAAATGATATTGTTTTATCCAAGCAGCACAGTTTTGAGTAAATGAATAATAGACAGTATGTTGTGTATATTAGAATTCTTGCGTTCAAAAACTTCTGGTATATAAGACCTCGTTAATCCTTAGCTCGCATAAGTTTCGACTTCTGAGGGCTGTCGTTCGTAGGGGGATGACAGCTGGTTAAGGGAAAAAACAATTTTAAACAATTTTTTTTTACACAACAATAAGTGGTATTTGATTGATTATTTCATTCATACATGGCTGCATATGATGCACATGATGTCAGCTATTTAGGTTCACAAACGGCTATTTAGGTAAACACGGCTATTCATGTAATCAAAGAAATAAGAGCAAATAATGTGTCAAAGTTTGACATAACTCATTCACTCAAAATTAAAATGTCTTGTTTTGGGTCATCTACCACAGAAATTAGTGCATATATTTTGAATTGAATGTTTCATTTCGTTTATAAACGAGTATATTTATGAATGAGTTTTTGCATGAAATAATCACTCGAAATCACCCGACCATGACAAATAGACATTATTATTTACTTTTGATTCATTTCGAGTATCTTATATTTTGAGACAATTCAAATCGACCATATTTAATAATAATAATAATAATATCGTCTTTATTATTTCATAAAGTGAAAAACTTATCAAAACTAACCTATTTAAGATATCAAGCGAAATAAAGGGCGAAGTTCATCGTCTGTAATGCTATGCATCACAGAAAATGTTCTTCCACTTAACCCTAAAAAAAACCTGTGATTGTTATACATAATACTATTTATAATTTGAATACGAACAAACACCTTACCTAACGAATGTAGTTCACCTATTCTGAACAATATATCCAACATTCAATTTCAGTCGAACAAATAGTTTTTATATTTAGTTTTGAATTTGATAAAATTCAACTGTTTGAGAGAAGTGGGGACAGAATTGTATCTTTGACAAATTTGGTACCTAAAACACCGCCTGAAAATTTCTGTTTTGAATTTTGGCACTGCAAGCATATTTTTATATCGAATATTCAAGTTGTGAATGTCTGTACGATATGTTATTTTTCTATGCAGATATGAGGGCTTTTTTGTTAAAATTATTTTATGGAAGAGACAGACAGCGTGGAATAACCTTCTTTTCTCCTTGTTCAACCGCCCAATTTCTTGAAGTTTATATGTGATTCTTTGACGCCGACGAATACCAAAAATTAATCTAAGACACGAGTTTTGAACTTTTTGAATTTTGTTTTTATACAGAGTGGTTAGACATGGGCCATAAAGAACATCCGCGAAGTTAAAAACTGAGAGCACCAAAGATTCACATAGGGTGTAAAGAGACGAATTACTAGTTTTCGAAGGTTTTAATTCAGTATAAACTTTTTATTTTGACAGATCAATGATTGTTATATAAAATCCAATATATTTTTCCATGACAACATGGTACAAAAGAGAAATACAAAGCGTTCCTTATATATCAGTTCTAACATCCTCCCAAACCAAAGGAAAATTGAAAATATCAAATGTAACCTAATCTATCGGGTAACTTCACTCTTCTTCCAGATCTGGTGTATTTCTCGATAGGTTCCTTTTCTTTCTCTTCTTCAATTTGCTTCTTTTCTTTTCCTTCGTCGTGCTTGGCTTTTTTGTTTTCTCTGGCCGTCTTCCTCTTCGTCTATATTCTCTCTCCGAATATCCTTGTTCCTCATAATTTTCTTGACGATATCATTTTTATTGGGCAACAGTATGGGAAACTTGAAAGATTCAGTAAATTCTCCGTACACTAATTTGCTCCTTATTCTTAAGGCACCATGGTCATCTTCAAATACTAGTAAGTTCTTTGGTAAAATTAGATTTTTGGTAAAACTTCTTTTTGTATCAACTTATAAAGTGAATATTCTGCATCTTCCAATTCTTTTTCACCTAATGATCCCTTTCGTTTCTCTTTATTTTTTGTATTGGAATAAAATCGGAAGATCCAACCAACAACTTTGACAATTTTGGAGAATTTTGAAAAATAATTGAAGTCAGTTGATTTAGGCCTAACATTATTCACTAGATTTGTATTAATGAGAGCATTTTCTTTTTCAATGTTTAGTTCTTCTTCAGAACAGAATATTTCAGTGGATGGCCAATGATCGGGACTTAGTTTTAGCCATTCGGGACCTTCCTACCATTTATTTTCCATTAGCGTTTTAGCACTACAACCTCGAGAAGCAATGTCAGCTATATTTTGATTGCCTGGTACATGATACCATTCATCAATAGAAGTGAAAGAACGTATTTCTTTCACTCTATTGCCTACAAAAGTATTCCACATAGCTTTTGTCTTTATCCATGTCAAAACTACCATGGAATCGCTCCAATAATAGGTTTTTATGATACTTAGCTCTGGTATACTTTTTACCATGTGTGCTAATCTTACTCCTATGACAGCTGCCATCAGCTCTAATCTTGGCAATGTGATGATTTTCATAGGTGTTATCCTAGCTTTGGCCTGTACCAGTTGTACGGATATTCCGTCGTTGTTTTGGACTCTAAGGTATACACAAGCTGCGTATGCTAATTTACTCGCATCTACGAAGGTATGCAGGCTGAATAGATTATTTTCAATATCTATATCGACATTTGACGATATATATCTAGGAATCTTACAAAAATTAATGAATCGTATTTGTTTAAGCCAGCTGTCAAATTTACTGACAATTTGATCAGGTAACTTTTTATCCCATCCAATTTTCATTTTCCAAGATTCTTGTAACAAGAGTTTCGGAATTAAAGTTATAGGACAAGTGACACCTATAGGGTCGAATACTTTTTGTACTGCTGAGAGTAAACCTCTTTTCGTTTTTGGAATATTCTCAAGCTCATTGAATTCGAAAAACAAAGTATCTTCTCTGTAGTTCCAGTATATGCCTAAAACTGATACTGAAGGTTTGGAAAGGTCAATAATAGTTTCATCATCCTGTATGTGATTTTCATCAGTTACACTCTCTATGCTATTATAAATCCAACCTCTCAGATTGAATTGTGCCGTTGTCATCAAATATTTGGATTCTTCAATAAATTTTGTTAATTGTTCAATGCTATTCAAACTAGTGACACAGTTGTCAACATAAAAAGAGGAATTTAACTTATGAGCTGTATCTTTCAGGAGTTCTGGGGCATTATTTAAATGATGTGATATAGTAGCAGCCAATAAAAAGGGGCTGGATTTGACTCCAAAAACAACTCTACTATGCCTATAAATTTTCATGATGCCTTCATTATAATTCTCCCACCATAAAAATCTCAAAAGGTCCCTCTCTTCTTCTGCTATACTTATCTGTAAAAATGCTTTAGCTATATCAGATATTACTACAATTTTGCCTAATCTAAATTTGATGAGGATAGGAGGAATTAGTTCAATCAAATTTGGCCCTTTCTCTAAACAGTCATTCAAAGAAACACCATTTTTATCCTTAAATGATGCATTGAAAACTGGTCTTATCCTGGTTGTGGAGCTCGATTCTTTAATGACAGCATGGTGTGATAAATAATGAACTAGTTTACCCTCACCGTAGTCTGAAGCATCTTCAATGATCCCTTCTCTACACCATTCACTAAAAATATTCCCGTAATCCTCAAAAAGTCCTAGCTTGAGCAATCGTCGTGTATTGGAAAATAACCGATTTTCTGCTATCTCGCGATTTGATAAAATATTTGGAAAACCTTCAATCCACGGAAGATGTATTTCATATCTACTTTCCTTATTTTTAGTAATTGTTTGATTGAAATGTTTGAGAACACCTCTTTCTAAAACTTCTTTTGTTTTAGTATCTGATGGGTCTTTGATTCCTAAAGCTTCTAGGCTCCAAAGATCAGTTATGGTACACTGAGAAATGAATAAAGAAATGTGTACATTACTTTCACCAACTACTTCGTGTTGACCTATAATAGTCCAACCAAATAGTGTTTCTAGGGCAAATAATTGATTATTTATATTGAAGGTATTCCCTGTGAGGATCCTTCCGAATATATCCGCCCCAAATAACAGTTTCACTTCATATCCGTATTTTTCATTGTTCTTATCAACATCGTTAATCAAAATATTTTTGTTTTTCAAATAATTTATAATAGCTGAATCTTGCAATCTGGGAATATAGTTACAAATTTTGGATTGCTCTAAAACAGGAAGATCGCATTGGAGAGTATTGTTTAAATTTTGAATTTTCACGTTGAAGCCGATTGTTTTCCTCCAAAAACACCCTGTATAATTTTTTCCTCCCCAATTTTCTTAAAATTCAACTCTTTGGCACAGTCTGCTACAATGTATGATCTCTGCGAGGCAGAATCCAATAAAACTCTTACAATTTTCGATTTTTCACCATTGACAATCCTTACGAAAACAGTTTGTAACATAGTTTCAGTGGAGGTGTTCATGAGAATACTTTCTACCGGGTTTTCAGCATCGTTGGCCAGAGTTTTAGTGGATAGTTGTGGACACATTATCGTGAACTGTTTTTTAAAACATATTAAACATTTCACTACAGACCTGCACGTTCTTAGCGTATGATTCAATTTCAGACATGAAAAACAACCTTTCTTTTTCATTATTATAGATCTTTTTTGATCAAGAGATAGTTTTTGCGTTTTCAAACAATCTTGACTAGCGTGAGAACTGTTATCGCAGAATAAACAACATGAAGGTTTCTTACCATCTCCCCTAGTGTTGGATGAATAAAGTGCTGCAGCAGTGAATAATTGTGAATCATCCTGTAGCTTCGTTTTACCAATTCCTCTATTCTTGTTTGATAGATCCGCTACATGATGCTCTGATTCTCCGAAACTGGCTTTGGCTAGGTTCAAACGTTCTTCAGATTCTACTTCAACTCGGAGAAAATCTAATAATAATTGCAGAGTATTAGATGATGGTTTTATTGTAATATTGGTGCTACGATGTCTTTCCCATACTTTTAGCACCTCAGTTGGTAGTGCAGACTCAACTAGAGGGAAAAGCATCGCAGCATATTTATCGCTAGTCACGCCAAGGGATTCTAATGCTCGTAACTGAGTTTCCAACTTGTCATAGAGATTTGATAATGACATACCTGTTCCTTCCTTCACACCACGATTGAGTACTAAACTTAAGAGTTCTCTTACATAAACCTCTATAAGGAATTCATCCCTTGCAAACTTGGCCTTCAACTGTTGCCTTGGTGTAGTTGGTGCTGGAGGGTGGAAAACTCTCGATCAATGTTCGTGCTGGTGATCCTTCTTCTGTAGCTTGCAAAAGGTATTGAAATTTGTCCTCGCATGGTATATCAGGGTCTTCGTGAATCTTCTGGAACTGTCCCCAAAACCCTATCCAATTTCTAACGTTCCCGTCAAACTTCTTCAGCTCTAGTTTTGGCAGACAGAACTTTTTCACCATTTTATTCGAACTTCCCGTGGGATCTTGATTTTTGTATTATTTGAAGAAAATATCGAAGTTGGAACGGATAGCTATGAGTTTTTCTCTAAGTAATTCTACGGTACCGAGCTCTTCTTCTAAGGTGGATGTTTCAAGCTCGTCAGCAAACATGATTTCTTTGATTTTCTCGTCCAAATCAAATAAACGAATGGCTTTATTGTCTAGCTGCTTCATTTCTGCCAAGACTTTCTTCTCATCACATTTTGGTACTTTGAAAGCTGCTTGGCATAGTCTTTCGAAAACTTTTCGAATAAATGCTCGCTCTTTTACTAAATTTTCCATTATAAAGGACACACTTGGGTCCTGTCACGGTCGCCACAAATATAAAGAGACGAATTGCTAGTTTTCGAAGGTTTTAATTCAGTATAAACTTTTTATTTTGACAGATCAATGATTGTTATATAAAATCCAATATATTTTTGCATGACAACATGGTACAAAAGCTAAAAAAGAAATACAAAGCGTTCCTTATTATATATCAGTTCTAACATAGGGACTTTTTCACATGATAAGGCAGAAGATGTCAGTTACCATAAATGATTTTAAGTGCAAAGTAGGCCCGTTGTGAAAGTTTATTTATGAATTTTTCAAATCTCAGCTCTATATCCATCAAAACACCAAGATTTTTTGCTTCACTAACAATAGCTAGTGGTTCATTTTGAATGTAGATATTCGCAGAATTAGTCACTACGGACCGATGATATTTTGGACCAAAGATCATCACATTTGATTTATTGGAGTTAATAAATAAACAATGGTCCGTTGCCAGTTCAACAAATCTACTTAGATCTGCATTGATAAGGTCACAAGCCTTGTCTATCATTTCAGCCGGAAATCTATAGTATATCTGAGTATCATCAGCGTATAAATGCACTTGACAAGTGTGAAGAGCCTGCAGTAAATAGGAAGTGTATATAGAGAACAATAACGGGCCGAGTATGGAACCTTGAGGTACTCCTGATTTGAGATATAAAAGATCTGAGCTTTATTCCTCTATACTAACCATCTGTTGTCTATCTTTTTAATAGTTTGTCAATAATGCCAGAGCATCGGCAGAGAAACCGATATAATCCAAAATACTCAACAAAAGATTATGACTAATGGTATCAAACGCTCGGCTGAAATCTAGTGAGACCAATACCGTACATTTGTTTTCATCTAGAAGAGCAGTTGTGCAGCTATGCCCTTTCCGAAATCCTGATTGAACAGAAGGCAGCAGAGAGAAGTTCAAAAGATGGTTTTTAATTTGGAGCTCCATGGCTCTCTCAAGGATTTTTGACAATGCTGGCAGAATACTTATTGCCCTCAAATCTTTGAATTCCATTGGATTCGATTTTTGAGGCAGAACCTTCACAATGGCTCTCTTCCAAACGGTTGGGCAGACATTCTCAGTTGAACAGAAATTTATGATGTGGGTAATATACGGTAATATACGAGGGCAACACAGCTTAATTAGCTTAATACTCAACCCATCGCATCCTTTAGCATTTGATTTTATTCCACATATAGTTTCGTACACAAACATATCATTAATCTCTTCAAAATTGAAGTCAGTATCAACCCGTTTATTATTTTTATAAAAATTCAACAAATTTTGTGGTGGTTCATTATGTGGAACTGATTCTATGAAGTAACTATTCAATTCCTGCGGGTTTTTCAAGATTTCCAGTATATAATTTTTTCTCTTTTCAGGTATAAACTTGTTAGCCTTGAGAGTTTTCCACATGTCCTTTGTTCTTAAATTCATGTGCGAAATAAGCTCTTTTTTCCTTTTAATAGCTTGGTTAGTTAAATTACGCATTTGTCTATAGAACTCCAAATGCCTTTGTAATTTTGTTCTCTTAAATTTCCCCAGGGCCTTTTCTCTTTCAGTAATCATTATTTTTATCACATCCGTCAGCCATGGAGCTTTCGTTTTTGTAACCCTGGAGGTAGTTATTGGCATATGTTTATCAAATATATTATTCAAAGAATTTACCAAGTATGAAACTTTCTCTTCAACCCTTTCTTGGTCGTATATTTTGAAAAAGGAAGTATTGAATAGATCTACCCGAAAAAGGTCTTGGTTAAAGTTTTTGAAGCTCCTGTATTTACAAATTTTGGGATCCCGCTGCTCCTCACGTACTCTCAACTTACATCGTTATTGAATCAGATTATTAATGTTCATATTATGGTTGTCAAAATACAAGGTACCCCCGATAGAATTATGAATAAAATAATAGTTGGCTATTTGTCTAGGTCTTGGGATATTGCCGACGACTATTTCACATATAAATGAAAATCATGAAAACACATCCTGATGCTCAGTTGTCCACTTCGCCATCTAGATATACTCATAGTACAAGGTCCCAGCTCAAATCCACCTACCCTTATGAGTATCTTTTATGAAGGAAAGTTTGTTGCACAAATAATATATGTGGGGTCCGCATTTTTTGAGAACCCAATAGTTGAATTATTAGTTTAATAATTTCATTTCGTTTAATTTAGTTATTTCACTTGCTCGCCCCCCTGTATATTATGCGCACTGGAAAAACCTGACAGACAGATGTGACAGATGTATGCACTGACGTTTAGTAAGACGAAAGATTTAAAAAGTAATTCTCAGTCAAATAAGACGGGGCCAGAGAGTTTGTTTAAGTCGTTCTAGTTAGTTGCGGGTGAAGACGTGCCTTTTGCAACCAAAAAGAGACGAGTAACTAGCTAGAGATGTAGATGGTGAGATGACGACCTCACAAGAAGAAATCGAATAAGACAGATTGAGACGCGATCCGTTTTATTTCAATGAGTTAAGGACGATTGGTAATTCCATAAAAGACGAGAAGATGTATAGATGTTCAGTAGCTGTTTCCTGTTTATAAATACCTATTCAAAGTTGTACCCGAAAATTTATGTTTTCCCCAATTTGCAAGTGATTGTATTCCGGCGCCCTTTTGAACTTATTATACCCCTAGATAACAGATAAAAATCCTATATATATATATATATATATATATATATATATATATATATATATATATATATATATATATATATATATGAAAACTAAAAGTTCGGGTTGAACCGCGTCTAGAATTTGTTGAAATTCGATGTTTCGGCTCCGATTTTGGAGCCATTTTCAAGAACTGAAATAGAAAGAAAATTAATGAAAGGTTAAAACGTAATTCTACGCTGAGGTCTCAATCTGCCTACTCCTCAGGTATAATTACGTTAGGTTTTTGTGACTTGACGTCGGGGTCTCAATCTGCCTATATATATATATATATATATAAATGAAACAGGGATATGCTCTCGAGGGAAATTGTGAATAACAAGAAGGAACATTTTATTGGACTAAGCCCTCTAGTAAAAATGCAACCGTAGACACGTGTTTCGATCTTAGGGATCTCATCAGTACTGTGAAAGCAAGTGTAAGGATGTGCAACACTTGATTGCAGGTGAAACAACAAATGAACGGAGTCAACAAACAGGAAGCCAACCGCACATTTGTGGCTTCAGTCGTAACACCTCGTGTTTACAAGGCAAGAAACGACGTCGCCACGGAGGCAGCTATAGCTACCTGCGTGACATCCGAGTCCAGGAATATAAATGAAACAGGGATATGCTCTCGAGGGAAATTGTGAATAACAAGAAGGAACATTTTATTGGACTAAGCCCTCTAGTAAAAATGCAACCGTAGACACGTGTTTCGATCTTAGGGATCTCATCAGTACGGTGAAAGCAAGTGTAAGGATGTGCAACACTTGATTGCAGGTGAAACAACAAATGAACGAAGTCAACAAACAGGAAGCCAACCGCACATTTGTGGCTTCAGTCGTAACACCTCGTGTTTACAAGGCAAGAAACGACGTCACAATTTCCCTCGAGAGCATATCCCTGTTTCATTTATATTCCTGGACTCGGATGTCACGCAGGTAGCTATAGCTGCTCCGTATATATATATATAACTTGTGACATCTACAGTCACTAGTTTGAAACTTAATTATATAAATATATATATTTTCAAAATTCCGATTCACTACTTTAATTTTACATGAAAATTTCCGGTTATAACTAACTCGGAAGTTTAAAATTCCGAGTTATAATTCCAATAAAAAAAATATTTTAGGTGCCCCTTTTAGAGCTTCGTACCTTTCTTTCCATAATTGATACCATGAGTGTTCTTCTAAAACAACGATTACGTTTGTAAAAGAACATTAGTCAACATATTGGTTTATTTTTTGATTTAGAAGTCATAATTCCAAAGAGTCGATACAAAGCTGCAAAGACTTTGCTGAAATCAATTACGAAAACATTAACGAAAAAGAATTGGAAATAGAATTTCTGCATTTAACACAGTTCTTGAAAACTATTCATAATGAAACTGAAGGAACTGATAGTATTTCAAAAATATATCATCTTCCGAAAGAAAATTAAGTTGAAGATTTCCAAATGTAGGAATCGCATTGAGAATCTTTTTACGTATGATGGTAACTAACTGCGGTGGGGAATGCTTCTTCTCCAAATTGAAAAGAATAAAAAATTAATAAAGGAGTTCAATGCATCAAGAGAGATTAACCAGTTTGCCCATAGAAAGCTCAAAAACATAGATTTTGATGGAGTAATCAACGATTTTGCTCATCTCAAATCTAGAAGAGTACTTCATTAGTAAAACAAATATATCTAGGCACTAACCTGTGAATCCTAAAAGAGTTATTCTGTGAATTATATTATGTTATTCATTCATTCAATTTGACTGTAAATAAATGAAATTGAATCTAGAACTTTGCTTATCTACTTTCTTTGTCTACTTAAATTAGTGCTCTGTCAAGGTCATAAGGGCCCCATTACCCTAACGTGCCCAGGGTCTCCAAAAGGTCAAAGACGACCCTGCTTCCTTGCTATCTCCCCTCCTCTTCGCTGATGCATGATGTTTTACGTGAATTCGATTCAAAATAAACGTCACCTGTACCGTTTGGAGCACGTTTTTTTTACAAGATAATCCATTTCTTTATGTTTCATCATTACCTTCATGTGACAAAGTTCATGTTCTCACGTATCGAATATAAAACAAAATTTTCCTTAAATTTGAATGAAATTATGAATGTGAATTTTATTTGAGTTGTATTTGCCAGCTTGTAACAGTCGAACACCTATTTAAACTAAAAGAAACTTTAAGCTCATCACGAAATCGGCCCTAAGCTGGATTCTTTTTCACTACCAACTTGACAAAAATCACAACTTCAATTTCAAGTGCTGTAATATAATGTTGGTACTCGTTTTGTGATTTTGAGTTCGTAAATTATCACTGGCTGTATTCATTCATTCGCCGAAATACTATAATAATAATAAAGAATCCCCAGATGATCTTTAGAAAATTGAAGATCGAAAGTCCTGCTGAAAACTTCAAGTTCGAGACCCTTTTTTTATACATATTCTATATAGTTCTCACGAAAACAAATATGCCTTCTTTTAGTCTGTCCTCGAATAACGTTGAAAAAACATTGCACGATTACGTGAATATAGCTCTCTGTTGATTAAATTCTTTTAGAAAGTTTCATCAAACTTATCTTGAAGGTGATATTGTTGCTCATATGGATGCCGCCGGATGACGGTTAGAATAAACTCAATCAACTATCGTAAGGGATAGTAGTTATTTTCAGTTGGATGTTGGACTGCAAAATTCTCATTGCATATGATGTAGTTGCAGTTTTCTAAATGGCCCTTCGTCAATCATCTCCAAATGTAATCAAACCATTAAAATGATAAAAATAAACTTTATTGACTGAATTGTGTACAGAAATGTATTATCTTGTGCCCCAACGGAGATTTGCGCTCGTGCAATTTGGAATGTTTGAATTACTGGTGAATATATCTTATGAATTCGTCCAAATAAAGTCAACTGAGTGGAAATTTGTAATCTGAGTCCAAAGTACGATTCCCAAATAGTCGACTACATAAAAAAATTGTAACGTTCCATTGTTTTCAGGAAAATTTGATTTTAGAGGAATCTCAGCATAAATAACTATTGCCAAGAAAATCATAATGCTCCTCTCAGATATTGAATTGAGTCAGAGTCCAAACATAGCAGGTCATTTTCAGAAGGGACGTGTTTCAGGGAGACTCCCTCAGCCCTCTTCTTTTCCGCATATCACTATTGTCATTGTCCGTTGCACTACGGAAAACCCGCGGACACAACTGCGGCACCCCCAGCAACCGGAGGCATAAGGTCACCCATCTGTTTTGAATGTATGACCTCAAACTATATGCCTCCGGATGAAAGGATCTTTATCAGAGTTTAAGGGTGGTGCAAGAGTAACGCATGCTTTCAAAATGGAGTTTGGGAACGACAAATCTACCACGACTCATCTCAAAGAGAAAGATGCGAGGAATACGGAGAGGACTTTCATCTCGTAGACGGAAGCATCCTATTTTTAACAGTACTTTTAACAGTACCGTAACGCAGCTTTGGTTTGCCCTGAACCCATACCAAATGGTACCAAATTATTACCTTCCAGATTATTTTGCATACGTGATAGCAGAATTTTTTCAAAAGGTTTCGGGAGTGCACATAGGATACTTATCGGTCTGAGATATTTGTAGTTTGTTGAATTGGGGACTTTGGGGATCAGTAGTACATGAGACTGTTTCCAGATACTTGGATACACACTATGTCGTTAGCAGAAATTGTACAATACAGGGACAGGAGATGAGAATCATTTCAATGCTGATCTTGTCAATAACGAGAGCTTTGAATTTTATTGATAACATGGATCTGTAGATTTCTTTTTCGTTAGTAGGAACAAATGAAAAGCTACTAACAGATGGTTGGACATTGATCTCTAAAGATAAGATTGTGTCTTCATCTGGAGGATGAGGACAATTCGGGGCTTCATTTATTTCTGAGGGTTGTTTCAGCTGCTCAGGTATCTGGCGATTCGTTTGTTTAGGCAGGGCATTCGTATTTCGCAACAGTATGTTCTAAGTCATGTGTGAATTCATTCTCATTAAATTTTCTGAAATCTCGGAAAGTATAATAAATTGGTTGAGTGGAGTAGCTCACGAAATCATAGAGTGATCTGAGATTTCTGGTAAGGACTCAACTTTAGTTGACTTAATTTGGATATTCAGCCCTATGCTGTATCTTTTTCGTTAAAAATAACGTCACCGTTATTCGCCATTTCCGTTATTTTGCTATTGCTTGGTAATAGCAAAATAACGGTAATGGCGAATAACGGTGACGATATTTTTGACGGAAGTGATACAGCATAGGGATCATTGTCAGTTACGAATAACAAATCTAATATTTCCATATCTTGTTGGTTCTTGAATAATTTGGTCAATGGTATATAAGGTCATGATATCAATTAGGCCCTTCTATCTATTCAAAGAAATCGATATTGAAATCACCTACGGAAATCAATGCTTCAAATTTGGGCACGAAGGTGCTGATAGATGGTTTTCAGGTTACCATGTCCAGCGATAACAGATTCTATCAGTAAATATATGACGTTGTTGCTTGTCATCAAACAATAACTAAAGTAACAATACAAATCATGGAAATAAAAATTCTCAAAGAAAATCTAGCATAGAAAATAGTTGGTGATTGGTGATTGAAATGTAACAATAAAGAAAAAAATAATGTATTTAGAAGGAAAGTAAAATTTTCTACATCGCCTTCTGGAATCCCTTAACAATGTTCAATAGACTAAATCCTTCCTAACTTCACTTGTAAAGTAGTATAACATGGTGTTTTGTCGCTTAGTCTCGTTATCAACAAATGTACTGTCGAACTAACACCAGTTCGTTGGAAGTTATTCAACCTCTCATAAGATTTGGGGGTATTTCCGTCCAAGTAGAAAATTGCTAGAATACAACCAGTCCCCCCCAAAAAATGTAAAATACACTACCTAGTAACTACAGACCTGTCGCACTGCTATGGTACCTTGATGGTCATGGAAAAAGCCATCAACAGCTCATGAAATATTCAGAACGTTCAGATCGATCACTTCACGGGGATTTATGGAGTTTCATCCGACACTCTATCTATTAATGTTGATGTTCCGCAGGGATCCATTCTAGAACCAACACTCTTCTTTACATCAATGACTTCTTGGGAGCTACATTATGCCAAGTGCACAGCTTTGCGGATGTGAGTACCCTTCACACCGCTTTCTCTCCAAAACTTCTATATCAGCTCGTAAAATCAGAGAAGAACGTGAACGATTTAAATGTGGACTTGACACCAGTTCTAGAATTGAATGTGAACAAAACACAATGATTTCTTTCCTCCAAAGAGGTCGATATCACAGTGGCCAGTGTAATTATGTCAGGTGAAGTCCTCCATTTCAATGCCTGGTATTACCATCAGCATTACCTTTTCATGAGAAAACCATGTGAGGTCTATTGCCAAAGTGTCTCTGAAAAATTGGGTTTTCTGTTCCTTGCTCCAAAAAATGTCTTTGTTATTTCAACGTAATCTTTTTTTGAGAGATAATTTCTCAATGTTTCAGCTTTTCATATTTTCTTGTGGTTTATTTTCAAATATCTCACAGTATCACTTCTGATTACTTTGGCAAAGTAATCCGTTGCATTGTAAATCATTTCAATTATCCGCCATTCTTATCGTTATTGCATCAAAAAAAAGCGTATAATTTTTAAGCCAAAAGAAATATACATAGAAGAATAAATTGTGTATATTTAAGATAACTTCCATAAATGGAACGTATTCCTTATTAGTACAAATTATGAATATTTCAAGTAAAATACATTTTTTAGGCGAAACTGAGCATCAGTCCATGAAAAAGTTGGATTACATTGATTTATTCACATCTATCTTTGAAGATCGCATAAATGAACGGTGTCTTGGCATCCTCTGTTTTACATGTCGGGTTAGGCTTTGTCGTGCTAGATATTGAAATGTCTACATACAACTACTCATCTTCATTTTTCATAGTTACAGAATTCATACTGTTTGTTTACTATGAAAAATTAAATATATTTGATGACCACGTTCAGCATTTTCCTCTTTTTTTATTTCAACGCAAGTGATAATAAGTATAATAATGTTACAAGATACCATCCTGAAGTTTCCAACGGTAGATTCTATTGGATATTCCATGAATTAACTGAACCATACAAAGTCCATTCTACTTATTTTGCTACACGGAAATAAGATTCCTCCACGAGTGCTTAAAATTTTATCGAAAATTTTACTAGTTACCATGGCAACTAAAAAAATTTCCAAATTTTTTCGTGGCGCCACGATATTTAAGTGGAAATTTTTTGACAGTTGAAAACGTACGTGACTTGTAAAAAAATATTTCTACCACCTTTAGTTAACTAAAATTACCAAATGGCGATAGACTGAACTAGTACCCATCTGAGTTTCAGCATTTGGTTTCACTAAAGTTGTTAATATTTTTTATTTAACGAAACATGGTGGACTTGACAAGCACTGAAATTAATTTAAAATGTCAGATTGGATAAATATTTTTTTCCAAATATTGAAATTTTCTTACCGAATATTATAAGTGAAAATTTAACACCTCTCCTTTTAACCAATAAGATGCCTTAATTTTGACTAGTTACCATGGCAACTATAAAATTTCCGGAAATTTTTTCGTGTCGCCACGATATTTAAGTGGAAATTTTTTGACAGTTGAAGAGGTAAACATATGATCTACAACCATTAAATATTGTAGATATACCTGTGAATAATGCAAAATTTCTATAAGAATTAACATTATTATTTATTATTCGCTATAAATTTTCATTAAACAGAAATCAGCAAATTTGTTTAATTATTATGCATTAACAATTTATATTTAAAAAAATATAGGATCTACAAACATAGTATGATTTAAATCTTACTTGAATTCTAACCCATCCTCTCTTCATAATGGTGAATAGGAAGGTGACGAATTAATTAGATGTCTGTGTTTTAAGACACATGTAATATTTTGAAACAATTTTGTTCAAATCTCTTTTACGCAAAAGGCCATATTTACTTGACATCTGCAGCAGACTTTCTTGGATTTTCGTATACAAACCTTGGATTTTCGTATACAAACCATTCGACTCTAACGCTTCCTGGTCGCAATCTTCCATTAAATTCGTTAAATATATTAATTTTGGATGACATATTTGCACTTGACTCAACTCTTTGCAGTATTTACATAAATTGTACTTTTCAAAGCATTTCATTTTTCTCAAATTGTTTAACGCAAATGCTTACAAGAAATGTTTTACATAAGAATATCTTAGTTTGCTGGTTCACTATACAGTAACTCAATGTAATTTACCAATATAAACCTCATCTGTCAAAAGCATGGCCGCTTATATCACGGTCACCTACTGCAACAAACCATGTTAATACTATATTCTTTACATTAGAAGTGTTATGGATTACTTCAACAAAAAATACATTTCTACCACCTTTAGTGACCTAAAATTATGAAAGGGCGATAGACTGATCTAATACCCATCTGAGTTTTAGCATTTGGTGTAACTAAAGTTGGTAATATTTTTACGAAACGATTTAACGAAACATGGTGGACTTGACAAGCAGTGAAATTAATTTGAAATGTCAGATTGGATTAATAATTTTTTTTCAAATTATGGTGTGAAATTTTCTTACCGAATACCAAGCAAGCTTAAATTATTTCCACGAAAACTTTTTGTTTGGCAAAAATATGAAAACAAACCGATTGATAAAATCACGAGTCCTTCAGAAATAGGTTTGAATGTTTTTGCCAAATTAACGTGTTTGAGTGATGAAAATGAAAAATTATCAATACAATTTGAAGAACGAGTTTTATTTGGAAAAATGATTTTTTTCGCCAATCTGAAAAGTGAATAACCATTGATGATAATAAGGTAACTTTTCATTCATTTTAAAAAAGTATATTATTCAACGAGCGGTAATGTAGGTCATAACTCACGCAGATGAAGTTTGCAGCACGCACCGCAGGCGAGTGTTGTAATTCATCAAGTGAGTTATGACCATTACCGCAAGTTGAATACTATACTTTATCTACGACTATAACAATAAATACTAAGACACAAGTACAGACAAAAAACTTTAGTAACAAATCTTAATAGGTATACCTATAACATTGCTATACAAACTTTAGTTGCGATTATTCATTTTGTTTATTAATGAAATTAACAGTAAAATTTGAACAACCAGTGAACTGAATATTTGGGACCGAATTATGCAAGTTTATTGTTTCTTTTTGTGTTTGTGCATATATGTTGATGATGTAGGTACTGGTTGAGGTGTTATAGAACTGTATATTTTATTTGCAGTATATGTCTTATTCTTTTCGGAATCATCAACGTACCCCTCAGCCACAGTAGTTGATCGCCAACCGCCATGTCGTTTCAGTGCCGTTATATCCCCTCCAGCATCTACTAATAAAGTTGACGATGAGCGGCGAAAACAATGCCCTATATATAAATTACAGTCGGGTAATTTTAAAAATGTAGCAATGTCTTTCCCCATTGATCCAAATTTATTAATGCCAATTCTTTGTGAATGATATTTTCTATTTTGAAATTTAAAGAATAATATCGTTTGCGATATACCTATCATCGGTAGGACGAAGATTTAAATATTTCTTAACTACGGTATAAAAGTTTCCCGTAACAGTGAATTTTCTGTCAATTTTTGTTTTTGTATTTGGTACACTGACCATAAAAATAGATCAATGATCTTCTAAATCTGTAATTTGCATAGAGTATAATTCTGCTGCACGACAAGCACCCATAATGCCCATTATTAAAGCAACCTAAAATAAATTATACAATGATAAAAACGATTGAATTATTGTGAGATCGATCTACCTTTGTCGCCAGATATTTCTCATCAGGAGCTTCATTTATGAAATTATTAAGTTGTTCTGGCGTAAACGTTTTTGCCTTTTTAGCTACATGTTTCTCTGATTGACGTTTGAGAAACGCACGTAATTTTGAATAATTCTCTATATTGATTCCATTATTTATGTTGAGTGTGCTTCTTAGCATGGAGTAGAAAGTCCATAGAGACGATGCTTTATATTTAGTGCTAAGTTCAGTAAAATATGCCAAATGTACATTTTCTGTAAACGATGACCTAATGTTCTTACTGCTACACCAATCTTGAAAATTTTTGTATATACCTTTATATTTGTTTTGGGATTTTTCAGGCAATAAATTATGTATGTTAACATTAGCTATTTCTCTTATTTCTGGAATTGTACATAATAATTCATCTTCACTATCTGAATTCATCTTTTTCAGCACAAAATTCACAATAATAAGAATTCGGTATCAACTTAATTTGAAAACGTGAAAATTAATCAAGTGACACAAGTGACATTACTCCCTATCCGGCTTGTGCTTGGACAGAAGTACAGAGTACAGATCCACGTTGATATTCGGTTCGTAAATACCTCCATTCCGATTTATTAGCGTGAGTTATAGCAGTGAGTAATTATAACTCACGATGTTTGTTCATAGACACTATTAATTGCTCAAAAGCAGTTGAATAATTTATATATAACTCAATAGAAGTAGATAAATATAATAATTCATTATAACGTTTCATATGACCCGGTCAATAAAATCGACGAAGATAACCCTATTTCGTTTTGACAGTTCAAAGGTAAACAACGTTTTATCGAGGACCAGGCAGTTTTATCAAGGGTAATATAACAAGACCTCGTTCATCAGCGAATACATTTTTCAGTTTCAACGAAAACGATTTAGTTTGAAAATTTATCTAGTTGAATTCGGAGATTTATGTTCTGAATAAAACTCGACGGCTTCAAGCTCGAGGGTTTATTCTTTGAACATAAATCTTCGAATTTAACGAGAGGAATTTTCTAAAACAAAAATGTTTGATTGGAAATTCCAAAGTTATATCTGATCAGATTATTTCCCAAATATGTCAATTAACCAATAACATTTATTCCACAACGTACATAATTATTTTTATTAAATTAATAAACAGAATATGTTACACAACTTGTGAAATGTGTTGCACACATTTAGGCAACTGTCTAGAAGGACCATGCAGTGTATTCGCAAAAGGAACGAAGCAAGTTTATCAGCGAATACATTTTGACAGATGAGGGAAATAATCATGAAAAATCTAATTTCGAAAATAGTTATTGATGACTAAAATCTATCTCGCCTTGTAAAATTCCTCAAATACATTGAAAATATTTTACCATTTCAACATATAAAGCGAATGGTGGGATGATCGAAACCTAAACAAACTTGATTTCAAAAATGTTTGCCATAATGTATTCTCAATTAGAGCATGGCGAGTTCAGAAATAGAATGTAAGTTTCAAATTGGTTTCAAAGTATGTTACAGATTTTAGGTATGTAGTTCATCTTTCTGGATTTTTTCCACACAAAAACAACGGAATATGGTCAAATTATTAATGAAAATAATGTAAAATACAGGAAGATGAAGAAACGCACCTCAATAATAGTCAATAATTTTGCACCACGAAATGTTTGATTCCCCCACAAGTATTTTGACTTTCAAACGGTATTTGGATTATTTTGGAAAAATAACACTATTTTGGTGGTATTTTTCCGAAATCTTGGTCTTCAATTCAAATTCAATTAACAACAATGACAATCACTATGTCCCTGGAATATTGACACGAGGACGAGGCGCCATCTCTGGAACTGATTACAGTAGCAGACCACGATTTCATTTGTTTTGTCTTCAAAATAATCTAAACAAAATCTAATCAGTCGACACACCAGGGTTTTGAGAGGAAACAAGATTAGGCAGCTTACCCATACCAGCGTGTTGCGTCAATTCATTGAAAACTTTTTTTGAGGCAGGTACTTCAAGCGGACGTAGGTGACTTTCAACTAACGCATAATACATACAGTACTTTCGGATGGTGAAATACTGATATATTTTCAAGGTATGTGAATTCATATAAAGTCATCAGTAATTCATAACAAGTAAAATGTACCTATATGCTCATCTCAGATTTGTATCTATCATTACTCCTGGATATTTAACTTTATTTACCGAAATGATGGTATGCTGTTGGTGGTAGTAGTAGTGAAGTTGAGTTACTCGAAAGGTGGTTTGTTGGACTTTGTACGTTTTTTCAAGATTTAGAAAACACCAAGTGACAAAATGAATCAGTGACGAGCCGTTAGAAGGGTCCAAATGAAATGTCAGTTTCATACTCTACTGTAATAATCGAATCCACATTACAAAACAGTCAGTGTATAAATGAATCAGTGACGGGCCGTCAAAGGGGTCGAAATAAGCATAATAAGAAGAGAAAAATTATTCCAAACTATAAGAAAATGAAATGTCAGATTCATATTCTATTGGAATAATCGAATTCACATTACAAAACACTCAGTGAAGAAATTAATCAGTGAAGGGCAGTCAAAGGGATCGAAATCGTGATAAGAAGAGAAAAACAATTCTAAATTGTAAGAAGAAAACGAAATGTCACATTCATATTCTGCTGGAAAAATCATATTCACAATACTGAACACCCAGTGATAAATGTTTTCACTGACATTTCATTTCATACTTTTAGTCTCGAATTATTTTTCCCTTCTTATGCTGATTTCGATCCTTCTGACGTCCCTGATTCATTTTGTCACTGAGTATTCTGTAATCTGAATTCAATTATTCCAGTAGAATACAAATCTGATATTTCATTTTCTTCCGATAATTTCGAATTATTTTTTTCTTCATAGGCTGATTTGAACCTTTCTGTTTCATTTTGTAACTGGGTGTTTTGTAATGTGAATTCGATTTTTTCAGTAGAATATGAATCTGACATTTCATTTTCTTCTTATAGTTTCGAATTATTTTTCTTTTGTTATGCTGATTTCCTTTCTATTCGATTGAAATTATATCTCATTTATTGTAAATTTATAGTTTAATGTTCCAAGTTCCATAAAACTAATTCATATACCAATCATCAATGAACCAATTTAAAATAATAGGTACGTCTAAGGATATCCGGCAATCTTCGGCATTTTAACTGCTGGAAAGTAGCCGCTAAATTCACACCGGTTGCATCAAAATATATGAGTTTGCGGGCGCACAATATGAAAACGCCCTCGTACTAAGAACAGATATAGTATACGAGGTTTCGATCTTGAGTTTTTATGATTTTTTTCTAAGTCTGGGCAGGACTGGACTGTGACCAAAGAGTAGGAGTTACTAAACGGAATTACTAGAGATATTTAAGAATGAAATCATAAAACTTTCAATTGACCTTGGGCTAACCAAACTAAGATTTTATAAATGGGATGAAGCGATGTGTTGAGCCATTTAGAGCAATTGTAGAATTATGGTTTTGTCATTGTCATTCGTGCTTCCAGCTGTCGTAATTGAGAAATCGCTTCAGATCGATTCGAATGGAAATGCATAATTTATAAGCCATAATAACATTTATAACAATTTTTCCCATTAGACAAGATAATTTGATTTTTTTTTTAAATATAGTCTTTATAAAGCAGCATATAAAAAATTTTTGGCAACCGAAGAAAAATGAACTAAAAACTTTTACGAATTTGGTTTTTCCTAATATTTTTGGGGTTTTCAATTTTCGTCTTCCACATGATCATAAAAAACGAAAAAACGGTACCTAAAGGAAATATTTATAATTCATCGTTAAGGAAACGCATGTCTCCAGTCATCCAGAAGGATACGTTATTTTATATAATATCTTATCGGGCAAACTCTCATAAGTTTTTCAACAAGTATACAGGCCGTTCTTTTATCATGTGGTAACATTGCTATATTCTAAACCGTAATAGATACAAAGACGATTAAATGGGAAAAAATGTAACTATTGTGGTGAGCAGTCCATTGGTCAGAGAAAATCTACGGGGACTCTCGCCCTTCCCGACTTATACAGGGAAAACTAAAAATGCTGTTTTCGGTTTTTACGAATAGAATGGTTATTTCAGAAAATATAAAAAAATGAAAGAGGAAAGTTTTATTGTATTCAAAATGTACTAGAACTACGTAATGATAAATTTTTAATTAAACGTTTCGTGTCAACACGGCCACCATCAACCATTTTTTTTTCAAATACGGACCTGTCTCTTTCATCACAAATATTGATAAAGCGATGAAATCACAATTCAGTGGTATATCACACTTGACATTTTTATAGTGTTTCATATAAAATAACTGGCATCATCAGTGACAACAATTTTTAATTACGGTCCTGTCGTTAGTTCTTTTGTAAATTGTTTTGATTTCTTCAAAACTCATTCAACTATTAGGATACTTCAGTCATTACCCAATACTTTCGATAGGAAGATACCCCAACACAAATAACATTCGTATTATTCCTTTTTGGGGATTTTTGTGTTACAGTAATCCTTGATTCAAGGCTGATTTCTCCGTTATCAATTTTTACACGGATTATTTTCATAATTCTCAATCCTGGAAGTAATGAAAATATCAGTTTTTGATCAAAATACAAGTGTTGTCTAATTTGATACAATTAAATAGCATCTCACTTCTACCATATTTAAACACGTAGGCTTTGCTTGATTTCTATGGCAGGAAAAATAAATGAGTTGTTGATATCTGTCAAGAACTGTCAGACATTTAAGCACTCAGTTACATATTAAAGATGTCTTCGAATGACGAAAGGACTGATATGCTATTTACTTATGCAAAATTAAATAGAAATCCTCTTTTGGCAAGAAATATGTATGGTGAGCTATACCCGAATCGTCGCATTCCAAACATTAAATGTTTAGACGATTAGAAAGAAATTGGAGAGACTGTGGTGCATTTGACAGAAATAAAAATAGAAAATGTGTTGTTACTGGAAGTATAAGGAACCAAATGAATCTTTTGGGTAAGCAAATATTACCTTATAAAGACTAAAAAGTGAAAAATATCGTCTTTTTTAAAATCTAGGATTGGTCAGTTACAAAAATATTTCTAATCAAGATTGCTCTTTACGAGAAATTGCCCACGAACTTGGGATATCTGTAAAATCTACCAGAAATATTTTGAAAAAGAACAAAATAATACAAATGCTACAGGATACGCAAAGTTCATCACCTTAATGAAAGGGATTACGGAAGGTGAGTACGATTTGCGAAATGGTTAAGGCGTAGAAATAGGGAAGTTCGAAATATTTGTAAAAAAATAATATGGACGGACGAATCAAAATTCACCAACAATGGTTGGTTTAACAGAAACATCCATTATAGGTGGAATAATACGAATGAACATTTACATAGAGAAACCAATTTCCAGGAGAGGTTCGGAATAAATGTTTGGTTGGGAATTTTGGGAACAAACATACTAGGTCCTCTCTTTTACGATGAGCATTATAATGGTGAAATGTATTTAAATTTTTTATCCAATGAGTTTGATGGCTACTTAGATGAATTGCCATTAAGCATCCGCCGTGAAATACAATATTTTCAACAAGACGATGCCCCTCTCCATAATGCAGCAATAGTAAGGGAACATTTAGATGCAATATTCCCAACAAAGTGGATTGGAAACAATGGACCAATTGCCTGGCCAGCTCGATCCCCAGACCTTACTCCTTTGGATTTTTTTGTCTGGGATACATAAAGGATAAAGTTTTTTCGACACCTAGTACCGATATCGACCATCTCAAACAGAAAATAAGAGATCCATGTAATAGCATTACAACCATCATGCTAGAAAATTGCCACTGAAATTGTATGGACAGACAACTTATGTGCATTCAACAAAGAGGTCGTCAATTCGAGCATTTAATGTAGAATTCTTTTTCCACAAATTCATTATGAAATAAAAAAATTTTCTGTTTGTTTGATTTCTTCTCCTCTTAAGTAAGTTTATCTTGGGGTAAATTGCTATAGTTCGTCTCTGAAACTGCATAAATCTTTTATGAATTTTCGTAAACGATAGGGCCCTATCAACTCATTGTTGTAGGGGCCTGTCCAAAGGTTGATGGAAAATTGATACTGTGAACTGTGACCGAATTGGGCGAAAGACATTCGGATTTTCCTGAGCCCAAACGTGAGTGTTGTGCGAATTGAAGATCCCGTCCTTGGTGAATACAGCCTTGTTTGTCAACAAAATTGAGGATCTTGTCTGGTGCATCCAAGAAGCCATTCACAAAACTCCTAACGACATGGCAATCTTGTGGCTTGAGGACTTGTTCCTTTCGGAAATGGTACAGATGCAAACGATTTTCGCGGATAATATACCATACCATTGTTTGCGTTAAACAGTTTCCGACTAATGAACAAATGAAAATAAACAATATCTATATGAAAACCACTTTCTCATTACCAATACATTTTATTATGTTTTTTTTCAATATCCCCAAAAGCATAAGGCAACACAGGTGTCTCGTTTATGCCGTACGAGTGTTGTAGATGATAATGCAACACTAGTAGCGCCGCGTTATACCTGTGTACGTGTATAAAGTTCGATTATTTTATCTTTACCCATGCGTCACCAATTTATGATCGAAGAAATCACACACCCCCTATCGAAAATCTCTTTCTAACTACTATGAGCCAATTAAAATTCGTTAACATTTGTCTTCTAAGCTAAGAATTATGGTATTGTGATGATGACGCACGGGTGAAGATAAAATAATTGAACTGTATAGGCTGAGACAGCAAATGCATTATAGTCTCAGGCGCCCTCTATAACCATCACGCAACTTCGATATATAGTGTTGAAGACGCCATTATGAGTCCCTTGGTCTCCGACTTCAGCCCACTAGACTTGAGGGATGAGTATGTCAAGTTTTTGGATGAACTAAATTCTTCAATGCTCTTGAAGAAGATCCCATGCATTGGCTTTTCCTTGTGTAGCTGCAGGAGTACCTCAGTTTCCGCAGCTGTCACGCTCCACCCGATTATTCTAATCATTATACCGATGAAAGAAATGTAGAATTACATGAATAAACCTATGTTAATAAATGAAAATCGAAACTTCAACCAAAATGGTTTCTCTCGAAACAGTGTTCAAGCAGAAGATGATAGCAACTTTGAAGGTTTAAAATCCAGGGATTTGAGACTGAAAAGTGTAGGAAGTTGTATTAATTTTGTATCCGCAATTCTTCTATTTTGAGTTTTTAATTATGGTTTTATGTTGAACGAAATTTTTTCTGCGTACCGGGTGTTTCGTGATTAAAGGGATGCGATAAAGGAAACAATACCAAGAGTTGAAATTCATAATATAACATCCATAAACACTTTATTTGTCTATATCAGAGAAGTAACGGTCTCATTGATTTTGAAAAAAAAATGGCTCGAATAGAGTATAACAAAAGGAAGTAGTATCAAGTAAACATTAAAACGATAAACTACTACTGGGTTAGGTTAGTAAAATTATTTGAATTTTTGTGAGTAATTTTCAGACTTTTTTTTTAGAACGTCCTCATCAAAGCGCTCGATTCGGGTAGACTGCAGGCTTTAGTAGGAGACTTCGGATTATCAACGAATATTCCTGATCCGAAAGATAAGACTAAATTGCCCATTGTCGGTTCTCCTTACTGGATGTCACCCGAAGGCTTGAATGGCAAATATTATGACGAAAGGAGCGACGTCTTCAGTTATGGCATCGTGCTCTGCGAGGTGATTGCCCGAGTTGACGCTGATCCCGACTATCTGCCCAGGACAGACAATTTTGGGCTGGACTATCTAGCATTTTCTGAACTGTGCGGTTCTAATGTTGTACCTGAGTTTTTGAAGCTTGCTTTTAGGTAAGATATTGCATGATATTGGTTATTTTCCGTCATCAGGCCTTACAAAATATTCTGATTGAATGCTTCCATTGATTTTATTCATTCAAATAATAATTATAAAAAATACGGTTTCAGAGAACACTGAAAAATTGTTCACCGAGGCTACTTAAATGAAAATGGATTTGGAAAACTATGATAAAAGACTTTTCAAAAAGTTCGTAAATACAGGTTATCAAAATGAGTAATTTATTCGTTGAAATTACAGATAAATAACTATATTCAAACGGCATCCCTACTCTACCCAAAAATTTGATGGGGATTAGAAATGATCCATAGATCGTTAGATGAATGACATCAGAAAGACTATGTACAGGGTGTCATTACTATCCCGAGTACCAAAAAAAAATAGTTCCCCAAGGGTGGCTGAAGCGTTGCAGCCAACGGGAGTAGCGACTCGTGGGCCCTAGCTTACCGTACTCACACTCACACACATTACAGAGGGATGCGAGAACTTCTTCTGTCTTCGGTGGGAGCTAAGGAGGCGCCTCGGATTGGGTGTTGCGGGACTGGTAGCCATTGATGAATCACCCGCGGCCGCCGCTCGGCTCGGTTGAGAACTAGCCCTACCAGGTTTTTCACGAGGAGGAGAATCGAAGGAACTCGCTGCGGGAACTGTAAAATCTGGTCCTCGGTGGGAGCCAAGGAGGGGCCTTGAATCGGGTGCTTTAGGACTGGTAGCCAGTGAATGAATCGTCCGCGGCGCCGCACCACCCGATCGAGAACCAGCCCTACCAGGACTTTCACGAGGAGACGGATGGAAGGAATTCGCGGTGAGAACCGAAGAACTAGTCTCCAATGGAAGCCAAGGAGGGGCCTAGAATCGGATACTGCGGTTCTGGTAGCCGGTGATAAAATCATCTGCGGCCGCCGCACCGCCCGACTGAGAAACAGCCCTACCAGGGCTTCCAGAAAGAGGTAGATTGAAAAAACTTGCTCCCTTGTCAAGCACCCACACACATATATATATACATGCACGGCTATCTAATTTACCTCCGTACACTGAACAGCAAGCCTCCTACATAAAGAATATTATTACCGGAGTGTATTGTTAACAAATAGTCTATTATATCAGCCGTCTATAAGAGCAGAAAGAGAGGGGGAGAGAAAACTCGGTTTAAAAATATACAAATTTTTGACACAAGTTTTAATGCAACAGGCCTCCAAATAGTAAGTGGTGAAATGACCTCTTTTGTATAAATTTCTACAGGAATTTTTGCCATGACGCCTCCGACAGCGTTGCCAAACCTTATTCGACCACGACACAGGTTTTGTTTGATGGTGGGTAAGCGCTTGGTTCGTACGCGACTCAGAGACCACTCATTTGGTTATTTATCATTTGAATGTTTACGGGTATTGTTCGCTGAGAAATAGTGTGAGTGAACAACGAAAAACCATAAATTTTATACTGCTATACACACAAAATCAAACATTCCTTCCTATTCGAACCTAAGGAACTGATGGCAAAATTGGACTAGTATTTCTGTATCTTATGTGCATCAACAGAAATGAAAATGAACAAATGCTTGATTGTTTGCTTCATCAGCGCAAGATGAATTTGACAAAAACAACAACATGCATTCAGGACTTTCATTAATTTGATGAAAAAAATTTAATAAACTGATTTGAATTTTTATTATGTCAATATTAATTAAAGTAAAAACGAACTAATTAACACTTTTAAGGGAATTCTACATTTACAAATAGGATATTTTTATTATTCTGAACTAAGTGTTAAAAAAATTTTATATCATAATTATCATAAATTAAATATAATTTTTTGAAACACAAATAATCAAATTTTAATTTTTTCGTAAGCAATATAGAATTTACATTATGATAATATCAGACATCATCAGATTTTTTCCAAAATCTGAGCCGAAACGTCGAATTTCAACAAATTCTAGACGCGGTTCAACCCGAACTTTTAGTTCCAGAACAAAGAGTATATATATATATATTTCATAACTCCAAATATCATAATGTTTTTCAATCGGGCTCATGTACATGACATAGTTTTATCATTGTTGTTTTATCTTGATTTGTGTTGTAACATAACCTTACATGTATAAGGAATGACCAAGAAGTTTTCTGCTGTTTTCTCAACGTTAGTAAGTTGTTTTTCATCATATTAAGAGTGTTCTGTTTGTTCACACTATTAATATTTTCAGATGTCTTGAAAATGAAAATAAATATTTTCGAAAGCTCGACAATTTAACAAAGAGTTATTCTTTACCAGGCCACTTTTTCTGACTGCAACCCCAAGAGACTACCTCTCTCGCTATATATATATATATGTGTGTGGGTGATTTCCAAAATAATGAAGGCCACATATAAGGGTTCATTTTGAGGAGAAGAAGGTTGCTTAAAGATCATGTCATAGATGAGGAGACAAGGGGATGGCAAAAAGGGCCCATTGGGGCCTACTTGCCTGGCTACAGTAGTGGCCACTCCTATTACTACTACTACTACTACCAAAAAATAGTACCAGCAATCCGGGTGGATATAGATATGAATACATATTCAAATCACAAATGACTGAAAAAAATCAAGTTTCAAATCAATTTGTTCGGCCGTTACACTAACTGAATAAAAATTCATTTTTTTTTTATGGCATTAGTCAACTGCAAGATGGAGCCTGTGTACTGGAAAGAAGGTTGAAAATAACACATGAATAATAATACTCCCTCATAAACACTCGTTGAGTGTACCCAAAGGCATAGCCTGTGCGGGGACGGCTATTATTATTATTTGCAGTGGCGCTCCGGGGCGACTTACTGATGTTTTCAGCTATAGGAAAACCCAGAAAACCTACAGCACCACCTCGGGTGGTCGGTGTGCACTCCAAGCTAGCACTAGACGAGATTGGCATCTAGACAACTCACAATACACTTGCTTTTCAACAAGGCATGCGGTCGCCTATCGGTCCGATATATCGTAATTGAGAAAAATTCTCTTGTACCTACATCGAGCTTGAACCGAGTATCGCTATGCTGGAGTTTCGAACGGCCTGTGCATTAGACCGCCGAGCCATCGGCCACCTACATGGCTATTCAAATCAATTTGTTCGGCTGTTGAAGTGACTGAACAAAAAATGATTTTTTTTGTAGCAGTACTTAGTAAACTTTGTGATGAAGCCCGCATGCCGCATTGAAAAAAATGCAGTTGGGAAGTGGGCTCGGAATAAAGCATATAAAGTGACTGAAAAAAAAATGGGTATATTTTTATTTTCATCCAATGAATATCATCCTGATATTGATGATTTCCAAAATAATGAAGACCACATTATATTTCCATTTCTTCAGGATTTTTCCGATTCCAAAGCAAACCCTGAGGCCCATCACTTCTGTTTGGCATTGGTTGATGTCGGGCCGAAATGTTATATTTTCATAAACCATCTGGGAAGCAATATTGAAGAAACGAACAAATAATTTTTGGAATTTTTGTTATATACGAAATATCATAATGGAAACCATCAGTCAAAAGTAGATACCACGTATGGTGCTTGCTTGGAGTGCGCACAGACCATCTGGGGTGTTTCTGTAAGTTTACCGGATAATCCTTAAATCAATCTATCTGGAAGAATGGCTCAGGCAATACTCACCGAAAAATGATGATGATGGGGCCAACCGACCAGCTATCAAGTCACCTTCTCGAACTTAACGGGAACTTTTTCAGGAAGGTGATGGGGCTGCTGACAGAACACTGACTGCTACCTGAGGAAATATCTGCATCAAGCAGAGATACACCAATACTCCAAACTATGCAAGTTATAAGATGAGAAGGACGAAATAGCCTCCCACATTCTGTTTGAATGCGAGCTCTGCACTGGAAAATCTTGCAAGGAATCTTCCGGAGTACTTGCGGACCCGTTAGCGGGGTGCAGAAAGGGTATATGCAGAACTACCTGTATTTCGGCCGTTGGCCAGCCTTGCTGACAAATAAGAAGGATATTAAAAAAAATAGGGCAATTCAATAATATGAATGAGTATGTAAGCTTCCACGGTTCGTGTTAATGTTATGATTGGTCTCTGGGTTTTGTCGGGATATTCGGCAGTAATCTTCAGTTGCGTGGACGAAGTACTCTTCAGTTTTCTCAAAAATAGTTTTATTTGAAAATTTCACGAATGAATTGTATAGATTTATATTCGGAAAAATCCAGATATCTTATATACTTAGCTGCATATTTCTATTTTCAGGTGCTGTGCTATTGAGCCTAAAAGTCGTCCAACATTTTCTGAAAACGTACAAATGTTGACTGAAATTCTGGCTGATATGAAAATGACAGCTGATAAGGAGGCCAGAATGGCCAGTTGTGCTGCAAAAAGTGAAGAACAGTTGCCAATATTTTCGGTGCAAGCAAGTGCTCCACATCACCGCAAAAGTACGTATTACGGTTTAAAAAAAAATTCTGGACTTTTAAACTTGGAATGTAACAATCTGAAAATAATTGTTCAATAATTTGATTTTGTTATTTGAATTTTGTGTTTACAATTTCGAAACAATTTATTTGTTTCAGTTGTCCACCGACGGTCTCTATCAGAAGACACTCTTATGTTGCCACTTGCAGTGTATCCTACACCAAGCGACAAAGCACGTCGGCATGCTTTGTTAATGTGTCGCCAGGATCCATACTACAAACCACGTACCACCAACCCGTTTGCAGCTCTTGTACAATTTCAGGGTGTCAAAAAATTTCTGGGCAACTTTTCTTCGTGTTTTGAGATGCCATCACCTTTTATAAAACCCACCGAATTCCCCAAGTCTCTGCCTGGTTCACCTACAGCTGCTCGCAAAGCAACCACAATAAGATCACCTCTTTTTGTGCACCCCTTATACAAAGGCGGATCTAGTTCTAACTTGTCTGAATTTGCCACCGAAACTGTCAATACTGGGCTCAGGAGAAGAGGGTCTTGCGAGTCTGGATTTTATTCCAGTATAGGCGAGTGCTTATCACTCAATAGCCTCTGGGGTGACAGCGGCACCGCAGTAAGTTCTTTGAGGTCTCTAGATGAGCTTGAACATGCTGAGTTACAAGCTTTGTGTAAACGTGCTTCCTCTATCTACACTGATAGTAGTGAAGATATATCAAGTCTTACCGGATCTGATTGGCCAAATGATTTACAACCCAATATATCATCTATAGTAGACTATTTTGAAAAGAAGGGGGCAACTTTGAGGCATCCAGGAGGGGTGAGAGGTGGTTTACAGCTCAGTTCCCGGATAGCAGCTTTGAGAAGATCATTGGAGAAGCATAATTCAGGTGGTTCCAATTTTAATTCTCACTTAACTCCTCAGAGGCATAAATGTTCTAGATTAGTCGTATGCGAGGGTGCGGTTAGGTCTAAATTACCGCTATTTGATAAAAAGTAAATAAGTCTTCCTTTTCGATGAGTTGTTTCAGGAAATGTAACCAGAATATAATTTCATTTTCAATCACAATTTCTTATCATATTGCATTAATGTAATGAAATATTGCAAAGTTTTACTGTGGGTAAATTTTGTTGTATTCTTTTGTGTTCATTTCACTAATTTCAGAGATTTTCAAAATAATCGCAAAATACAAAAAAATGTATTTAAAAACGTACATTTGCTGAAAATGTTGTGTAGATAGGTGATCCAGGCAGCTAGCTACAAATTGAAATGTCTGTGAAGAATTCATCATCGAGTTGATGATTCTGGCATAATTTTAGATTTTCATCGATTTTGATCAGATGGAAATAATACAGAGAAAAGTGAAATTCGGTTGACGGAGTTAAATATTAACTAGTAATCCTAGTAGTGCAAACACACTTTAGTACCATCAACTTGTTGAAGATGAAGTTTATTGCATTTTTTGTGGTTTATTTATAATTTATTGACTTGATGGTTACATGTCCGGAATTATACAATTTTTCATTATTCCCTTCTAGTCAGATTGTATCTAGAGTTAATATTCAAGGCCTAAGTTACGGCGGATTTTGAAAGTCTATATTTTATACTGCAATTGTAAATAATTTTTGGTGGGATTGCCTTGTATTCTTAATACAAAATACAATGTGTTGTACTGAGTCAGAAGACTGGTTTGTGATGTTTGTTTCTTTCACCTATAAAAGATAAGCTTTTTGGGAGTTTTCATTGTAGATCTAGTGATCATTCAAAAATATACATAATGTACTTGGTTTATTTAAACACAAGCTGTGCCACCTATTCTTGGTCAAACTGAGAGGAAGAAGAAAATGTCTAAATTTTTTTATATTATCCATATGGATTGTCTTCAGAAATGTTTGGATTTGGAAATAGTAAGCCCATTTTTTTAATGGGTCTCTTCTGCTGATTATCATTCGTTCAAGTAAGTCTTATATCTTTTTCTTTCAAAAAAGTTATTTAACTACATAATTGTTAAAATGAGTGAATTGGTATCTGTTCATTCATTGATTAAAATTTACTCGAATATATAAGGTATGTAGAAACTTTTTAGACTTTTGAATTATTAATTGCAGTAGGGTGATTCAATTAGGAAAATTATTGTAATTGTAAATGGAATTGTTTTGTAACAAATATAGTTTAACAATTAATATTCTCACATAAGTAATGTTTTATGGCTAAATGTGTCGAATGAATGAGAATTGGAGATTATCAAAAATACAAAATTCTGATAAATCTAACATTTTAAAAGTTGTAACGTTATTTTTCTTCCACTATCGACTATTCAAGGTATTTCCCAAATTTTAATCCCATTTATACATGGAGTCCGTAATTATTTGCCATCTGCACATAACATTATTTGCTAATATCCAAACACTGCTAATAAAATATTACTTCTTCGAGAGTTGTCTCAGCTGGCAGTCTATTTCCTATCTCCTACTGCATTGTTATTTTATTGTAATACCATCTAAGCGCATTTTTCCCCTAATAGCAAATAAATCCATTTTGCATATACCGTCCAAACGTTTTCGTCATATTTATATTCCTCTCTCTCCCAAGTGTTATTGAAATTAGATCATTCCCATCTACTCTTACTGGTACTTCTTCTTTTCATTGAACTTTCACTGAGAACCATTCACTCAAGCTAGCTGTCCTTGTCTGAGATATGTTTCTTAATTTCTGTATGGGAGGGTGCACTCTAACTGTGGGGCTTTTTAGGCTAGGTGCAGATTAGTTACCGTCTGGAGTAAATCCAGAATGACTTATTAATTCTGGAGAGAGTGAAAATTGGTTTAGGATATGCATTGTTAGAATTCCCGTCCGACGAAAGGCTCCGTAATAATACTTTTCTATCTTGTAAAAAATCGTTTTAAATTGATAGTTGTGACATACGTTGGGAAAATTTACTCGGCAACAATGCACATGGATTTGATATAGTGTTGGTGTTGCCTCATCTGGGATGACATGCAGATAGTGGGGAGTATCACCATTATACTTTATTATTATTAATTTAATTTAATTCAATTTTAACATTTATCCAAAACCAAAAAGCTTTGTCTATAAGTTTTTTATAACTTCCGACAATAAAATATATTTTGATTTTAACATTCGAACTTGACGAATTGTGGATTGTGGTCAGTCTGTTTTTTTTTGTTGATATCTGATTGATTCTGTTTGATCTACCGTTAGGGATCATATTTTTCAACTGGTATCTCACCTAAGAGATATTCAAATACACTTGGTCATTGAATTATACCTGTATACTACCAGAAACATCACTTTGATTTCAATTCAATAACATGTAGGAAATCCTAATAATTACTTTTCTTAATCCCATACTGTTATTTTTATTTAACGGTATTCAGATGACAATTGAAAAGTTAATGTTAACAGTCTCCGTCCGTTAAGATCTTTTAACGGCCGGCCGCCGTTAAGAAATCACTTGTTCAAATATTTTTTACATTCTTGCTTTTACACCACTCTTTAAAATGTTCATATTCATTTTGATATCGCTCTTGCATGAGTTATTTTCGCCAGTAAATCAATACTCGCTGCACATGATTCTTCCAATATTTCCAAAGAAATTATATTTTTTGTTCCTCAATTTTCTTCATTTTCATTCATGGTCGTTGTTAAAGCGGACTCGCGAACACAAAAAACTGACGTTGTTTATAATATTGTTGTGATATTGTTAAGCTATTTCATGACAACACGATGTTGAAATTTTTCTGTAGAATTATGAGGTACTTGGTTTGTTCTTTCCTCGGAACAAAATGTAATCTTTCAGCGGAATTACAAAAAGTCTTGAACGACACACGCAGATACGCAAATATCGGATTCGGTTGTTATCAAAGTCAAAATATACTTTATTGTCGGAAGTTATAAAAACTTATAGACAAAGCTTTTTGGTTTTGGATGAGTATTAAAATTGAATTCAATTAATTAATTACAATATTCAACCACATCCGTTATTTGCTACATAATCGGTCTTGTAACGTTAATAACATTTTGTAAGTAGGAACAGTGAGATATAAAGTGTAATCACCTGTAAATAATTTTATTTCGGTTTTCATTTAGAGTGGTAAGTATTTAATTGATACTGTTCCTGTTGTATGGGAATCAGTATAAAATGTAGAGTGTGAGCTTGGCATTTATATAGCTGGCGCCCCGCACTTTTAACATCTCATTACAATTTGTTTTGTATGAGCCACTCCCGTCTCCACTAGAGTTTAGCCGCGAGCCACCGTGTCCCTCAGACAGCTTATTTGCCAGGTCTAAGAAAAACAGTGGCAAAGTATAACTAAAACTCTGAGAATAAAAGCTTATTTTTCATCATCAATAATTTTTCGTCTAGTATTGAGATAAAATAATGAAATAAACAACGAAATTGGTTTGGGAACTGTCATAAATGTTGAAACTCTTCCATTTTGAATACAGTGGACTTATGTTGCATAGTCATCTAGATATGTAAACGTTGGGTGTATTTTTGGATTCCTAATGTAAACAGAATATCATTTTTGTGAAACTGCACCCGGAGTCAAAATTGTGTCCATGAATGACGTGGCAAATTTAAATACTATCATTTTTAGTTCCCTCATATGCTAAATATCCGCATAAAGAGTGTGATGATGCCGTTAAAAAGGGGCATAATCTTATTTACAATTTAAACTCATAACATTCATTTCAAGTTGTCAAGAATTTTGATGTGGTTATTGGTTATAATATAATAAAACCATTATTTATGTGAGATCCTGTAAAGTTTTATTTCATCTAATGATGTGTTATTTTCAATATATGAAAATTACCGTCCAATGTAAAAATCAACCCTGAAAAATTAGTTTTTATTTCGAAATTTTAAATCTATATATATATATAATATTTATACAGTGGGTGAATCAATTAAAATGGAAACACCCTCATAAAACTTGAATTTTTCAACCAATTGCCAAGATTTATTTTTTCATTACTTAGGTAGACATTCAAAAAGTCCACTATAGGCCACCAAAATTCATGAATGTGTCTTAATTTTCACTGCGAACTATTTTTATTTTATAAGATACATTTTTTTGAAATAATCATGAGGGATTTTTATCAGAATAAATCTAACTACAACAAAGGATTCACAACATTTTCAAATTATATATCTCAAAATTACGTTAAAATGTATCGATCAATAAAAAATTTATACGAAAATAAAATTTTAAAAATAAGCCTTTCAATCAATCCACAACTTCAAGTTCAGAACTTTCCTCAAAATTCTGACTACTATTATAGAATATCGTGAATCCAGTGGTGTAGTAAAATTTTTCTAAAGAAATCACTGAAAGAAATTAAATTGTTTGATCTGAAAATGAAGATTAATTCATGAAGTTTGGTGTTCTAGTGGAATTTTTTAATGAGTGTTGGAGAAAAAATGGAATGTTTTATTAGGTTATTTCCATTTTTAATTGGTTACACTCTATGTATAATTTTTTGTTGAACTCACAAGTATTAATATTTTCATAACGGTCTGTTTGTAATCTTCCATTATGTCTCGTCGATAAATGTGTATACAAGTTATTTAGAAATAAATTTTTTTTTCATACGATCTTTTATTTCATATGAAAAAATAAAGGTTATCTGAACTTAGATAATCTTTGTACGATTACCATCAACAGTATGACTTTGCATCGATTTGTTTACATAATAAATCAAATCTTTTCATTTAATAGTATAGATCGACAGCTAGCGACATTTCTTGTTGGACAAACGAATGTTTGCTGTTGATACAAGCATTTTGTTATCGTAAAAAATTATGAATAGCACTAATTTCCAATCACGTGCATGTTTGTCGGACCATCTTTCTAATCTCCGGTGGTCTGACGGTGAGGAGGACAACCTATTGAAGTGGACTACCCTAGGTTTTTCTCTTGTTGGCTTATAAATTCGGTAGACGAGGTCGTTTATCCTTTTCACGGCGACGCACAGTGGGCTCAGAGAGCGATTTTTTGGCCAAAACTCCTGTTTTTATAATAACGTCTCAAAAATTATTTCCTTATTCATTTTATTAATTTACTTCCCACAGATACAATTTCAAAATACCAATTTGATTGTTAATAGTTCATAGGAGTACGTCATTCAGAAATCATCCTCAAAAATAAGGAAAGGCTATAGTTTTATCATTGTTTTCTCTATAAACAATGGTTTTATGAAGTCCTATGCGTTTCGTTGCTCCAGTGATGAATATTAAGGTTGGAGTTGCAACAGACAATTTTCAACTGTATTCATTGACTCGGTATTTCCTAGACAATTAATGAACCCTTGCAGTATTTGAATTGATATTTGCTGTGGAGGTGACTGAAGGTTCAATACGTGTCGTTTGACCCATGGCAACTCTGAGAACTAAATGAGTAGTTTGAAAACAATTCTCAAAACTGATCAATTTCGAGGTTATCAATGTCGACAATAAATTCCAGTATAAATTTATTTTAGAGTTATGAGATAGCTAATGACATCATCTTTATTATTGAAAATGCATCAAAACAAAAAAGTTGAGAGAAAGAATCTTGTTGTTGAGTTGTCTACAAAAAAGTGATCATGGCTACCCATACAGCACACGATATCCTATGGACGTCCAATTCATGTTGGAATATCCATGGGATATCCGAAGTATTCCCAATAACAAAAAGGATATCCATAACGAATATCTCATGGACATCCATTTCGTACATTTTTTGGAGAAACAGATTAATTGTTCATCCGCAGTGGTACCCTACGAATTGGTGACGTGATTCCCAGACAGCACTAGATATTCCATGAATAATCTTAGAACATTCTTTTTGGAATATTGAAATATTCTAGGAATATACTAGGATTATTCTAGGATATTGGAGGAATATTCCCTGAACATGCTAATGGGAATCCCTCAGATAATCGTCGAATATTCCCAAGAGAATATTCTATGAATATCTAGAATATTTTTGGGATATTCCACTGATATTCCATACAAAATATTCCTATAATATTAACAATGAATATCCTCAGAATATTTGGATATTCCAAGATTATCCAAGGAATATAAATGAAGAATAATCATAGAATATTCTTATTGAATATTCAATGAGTATTCTTTGAATATTTGGTATGATCCAGGAATATTACTGTAATATTCCCACAGTTACCTTCTCGAATAATCGATTAGAAAAAAATCAATGGGTATAATCCTCAAATTATAGAGCAACCATAGACACATGTTCAAGACTGTTGGTCATCAGTACAGTGAAGCCAAGTGCGAAGATGTGCAACACTTCTGACTTCGTAAAAAGTGTTATACAATATCTTTGCACTTTGCTACACCGTACTCATGATGACCAACAGTCTGAAACACGTGTCTACAGTTGCTCTACAATTTGAGGGTTATATATAATTCAGGAAGAAAAGTTCATCTCTACAAAGGTACAATTGCTTTATTTTTGAATTTCAACAGGGTGTGATATCTAATTTTAAAATAAGAAAAAAATCAAATCCTATGTACTCGTTCATTTCTGGGACACCCGTCAAGGCTGCTGAATTGAGAACCCTGAAAAAAAATTATTGTGCTATTTGATATGTTTTTAAATAAAATATATGTGCATTTGTAGGTTTAATGTGTAGAATTCAAAACTGTAAACAATGTGTCTCAAATCTCAAAATGAATGGGTGGTTGTTCATTTATAAAGGTTTTAAATTGACTCTTAAAATAAGTCTTCAGTAAAAATATTGTAACTGAAAAATATGAGGCAAATATATTGGTCTTCTTCGAATTTTACTAGGAACCATAATCTATCAATAATGGATAAATATACAAGTTTGTAACTTCTATACATACTTACTAATTTCTTTCAATTGGTCGGAGGATTTTGCGAGGTAACAGAACCACCACTTCAGTGTCCTTTAGAGATGCAGCATTGAATTGCATCTAGAAATGAAAAAGTCATTGATAGTGTGTGATTCACAGAGACTAATATTTTCTTAATAATCTAATTCAAATATATTAAAAACATGTAGAGTTTATTCTGTATTTATAAAAGTACTTCTATTTAGATGAGATCGAATAATGATACGAAGCAGAACCTAAATCTATACTACTGATATTATCATTTTCAATTTGCTTTTCTGAATGGCGTTCGTCAAAGTCTTCTGAATCATTATGATACAAGAGTTCTTAGAAATCAAATGAAAATGATACAATAGTTAACAGCTACAATGTTAGGCCAGAACGATGAGACATAACCGAAAAATTATAGCATATAATTATTATTCCCAATATTAATTATCATCAGAATGTAATGAATGCTTTCAAACTTTGTTGATAACATCTCATGCACAGAAATTATTAGACATGAATTCAGATGGTTTCTATCATTGAAGAAATAAAAATTCTTATTTTAATACCATCCATTACATTCTGATGAAAAGTATTATTCAAAAACTACTTAGTTTACTTACATTTCATATGATAACACTACACACATCACTAATTTAAAAAAAAACAGTTCAAATACTCAATAAAACAAATCGAAATGAATAATGAAACCAGAAACCTGAAACTTCCCAGACGACAGACGACACTTGTTGAAGTTGAAATGAAATGCACGGAATAACTTATACCATGAGCGCTGTGTGATTGGTCACGTAATGGCGGGAATTTTAAATAACAAGGCATCAGCTGCATGCAAACCGAGTTGAAATATATCTCATTAGTCATTCTCTGTCAAATGTGAATTTTGCTAAGTACTTATCAAAATAGAGATTATGCCATAGAGAAAAGAAAATGGAAACGTCTTGTATAGAATAATCTACATGTACTATAAAGAATATACAATAAGTAATATTCCAGAAATATTCAACTAAGAATATTCACATTGAAATATTCCTGGTATATTCTTTTAAGAATGTTCTTGAAATATTCTACTTTGTATGTTCCTTGAATGTGCCAGGGTATATAGATATTCTAGGAATATTCCATGATTATTCGGAATATATATATATATCCTATCTAAGACATCTGAGGAATATTCCAGGAATATACCATGCTGTCTGGGTTTGCCATTTTCATAGACATTCTTGCTAGCAGCGACGCAAGAAAGTTGAAATATTTCAATTTTATATCCTTTTAAATATTATTTTTGAATCCGCAGCGTCCCCTGAGAAGGCTTAACGCGCGACGCGAAAGCAAATCAGTTTTATTGGGAACTCACCTTAACCACAGTTTATAGCTGAAAGAATCAGTTCGCTCACTTGGCGTCGGCACTCTGATCTTTTTGTGCACGTTTGTGCATTGCGCAACCTGCAATCTTATCCCTCGCGCATACAGGCGCTTGCAATTATTCATACAATGCTCAACATAAAAATGGATAGACTGCTGGAACTAAAAATAGGTACCTAAACTGTGGATGTTTTGACCGTGTAGAGGTCTGATTTTTTTATTGCAGATTATTGTTTTTTAACATCATTCATTTGATAAAATATGTGCATTATGGGCTCTCTATTAAAAAATTGCTGAAAATGTAGAAGTTTTGAGGAAGATATCGAATTTTCTGACAAAAACTACGAAGGGCAACAAAGTTTTGAGGTTATTGATCTCACTTCTTTCAAAATTGGGTCGGAGTTTGTGAGGGAAATATTACTTATTTTTTAGTTAATTTGTTCTAGCTGACGATGACGTATCGAAATTAAATACTCAGAACCGAATTTTGAGAACAGATATAAGTTGATGAATTTAAGCAAGATGAGAAATTTCATGTGACACGATTTATTCCAATATTAGTGATTACCACAATCTTTGGTGATTGTAATTTTACGGGAGAAAGTAATTAAATTTTTCATTCACATTTATTTCAACTTCTTCGAAACACTAAATAAGATACATTTTTATACAATACAATAAAAAACATAGAATGTGGTAGACCAAATGATACTTATACGGATCCAGAAAGATAAACAAGCAGTTCATCTATTGTAAACATTAAAAATAACTAAATGTACATAAATGAGTTTTCATATACATAAACTAATTATGTTAAAATAGTCAGTTTAAGATCGTTTTTTTTTGTTGCCTCATGTGGACTTCATTCTGATATAGGAATTTAATAGTTTAAGAAATACGAACGCAGTCACAATAAGTAATATTTTGGGAAGTCTTGATAAGGCTTACAAAATTCAATTTTTGAATGAAAATTTTCAATATTTTATATATACAATATTTTAATAATGGCCTCATTGTGCTATTTCGCAATTTTGAAACTCTGGCCCAAAACACGAGTTATGTGCTCGCGTTGCGTCAGAAATTGATTTATGGATAGTGAGGTAGATGTGCTGTTTAATGTATTGAAGTGTGAACATGACCTAATTCTATGTTTTATGTATACTTTGGCATCCCTGCCTATCTGTCATCTGTACGTCTTGTCAAATGTCAATGTTACCCGCTTTTTTTTAATGACCAGGTTATGAAATAATGTGGTAGTCACGTTACGATTACAAAGTAATGCTATGTGAACCAGAACATTTGTACACTTTTATGTTTCAATAAAACCAAACTACAAACCACTGCAGTCTTTTATAACAATAGGTTATGGGCCCAGATGCATTGGTTCTGTTTTAGAGTATTGAGTTGTTAAGTGTGGTCATTTGGAAATATAAAGTATCACAGGAGCATGGCGACATCAGTGGATAAAGCTGCTTTAAAGCTATTTGATGGTTCAGGTTTTTCTACCTGGGAATACCGGGTGAGGCTTCTTTTGGAGCAGAGAGAGGTGCTGGATGTCTTGGAGAACGACCCTCCAACAGATGCTGCGGAACTAGTAACATTCAAAAAGGCTGATGTTAAGGCCAGGAACACAATCGTCCAGTGCCTTGCTGATAACGTGGTGGAAATGATAAAAGACAAGAAAAGTGCCAAAGATATGATGGAGACCCTGAAGTCCACATACGAGAAGACTGGCATGGCCACGCAAATACAACTGCAGAAGAAACTACGAAGTTTACAGTTCACAGGCAAGGAGACACTAAATGAATATCTCTTTGAATTCGAAAAGACTGTCACAGATTTGAGAAGAGCTGGTGGTAAGCTAGAGAAGAGCGAAGCCATAGCACAACTTCTATGTGGAATGCCAGATGAGTACCAGTCTGTTGTTACAGCAATTGATGTACTCTTCAGTCAAAAATCTACTGATACTACATTGGATTTCGTGAAGAATAAACTTCTCATGGAGGAACAACGGCAAAACAGGGATACAGATAATGGTAAGGAAACATCTCATGCCTTCATGAGCCACTCTAAAAGACATACTTGGCGGAAACCAGGAGTATACCCAAATTTCAAAGGCAGATGTTATCGGTGCGGTGAAAGGGGCCACAAAAAGAATGACTGCCCCAAGAAACAGCAAAAAAAGGCCAACTTAACTGTGGAACAAGAAAAAGAAGATGAAGAATTTGCATTCCTAACCAAAGATAACATTGAAAACAGTGAGGATGTTATGTTCTTGTCAACCAAAACAGAAATAGATTCAGTAAACTTTATTATCGATAGTGGTGCAACCAATCATCTTATAAATGAAAATACAGGACAATTTCTTGTGAATGTAAAAGATGTGAATCTCAAAATAAACATTGCAAAACGTGGTGAAACTGTTCAGTCAAAAAGACAAGGTGATTTACCATTGATCACAAAAGATGGGAAGAAAGTGGTCCTGAAAAACGTTTTGGAATGTGAGGACTTGTCAACAAACCTGATATCTGTTAAAAGAATAGAAGAAAAAAACAGCAAAGTAATATTCACAAACGGGAAAGTGTTTGTGGAAAATGGACAGAAAATAGTGATGCAGGGCGAATTGACTGGAAATCTGTACACTATTGAACTAAAACCCCAAACAAACAGTGCATATAACGTGACAAATCAGAATGCTCAGGATATTTTACATAAAACAATGGGACATTCATCGAGGTACCCAAGTTGTAAGGTATGTGAGAGCTGCTTGAAAGGTAAACAAACGAAAACACCTTTTTTAAAGACTATAGATGATAAAAAGAAGGCAAAATCTCTTATACAAGTTGTCTCATCAGATGTTTGTGGCAAAATTAATCCAGCAACGTCAAATGGTATGCAATATTATGTCTCTTTTATAGACAACTTTAGTCATTTTGCAATGGTGTATTTGTTGAAGAACAAATTCGAAGTTGTTACAAAATTCAAAGAATATGTTGCTCTTGTGGAAACTAAAACTAACAGTAGAGTAAGAAACCTTCGGTGTGATAATGGAGGAGAGTATACTTCCTCAGAATTTAAATCATTTTGTAAAGAGAAAGGTATACAAATTGATTACACCGTACCACACAATCCACAGCAAAATGGAATTTCCGAGAGATTCAACAGAACAATTTTGAATATGGCAAGATGTTTGATTTTCGAATCAAAACTAGATAAAAGTTTCTGGGGTGAAGCTCTTATGACCTCAGTTTACATATATAATAGATTGCCCACTACTACATTGCCAGACAATAAAACACCTGCCGAAGTATGGTACGGATACAAACCTGACTTGTCAAAAATGAAAATATTTGGATGTATTGCCTATGTGCATAAACAAAAAGAAGATCGGCACGGTAAACTAGATACCCATTCAAATAAAATGTTTTTCATTGGATACTGCAGTAATGGATATAGATTGTGGAATCCAGAGACAAAAACAGTGGTCATCTCTAGATCAGTAGTATTTGACGAAAACAATTATTATGAATTGGATAAAATGAAGAATGAGAAGGAACTTGTACTGATGGAAAATGAAGGTGAAGGGCAGAAAAATGAAATTGATGAAATTGTAAATGAAGAAAATGGAAAAGAAATTGAAAATAATGATGGAGAAGAAAACTTACCTACTATTAATGTGAGACGAAGTAATAGAGTCAGACGTCCTAATGTGAGACTTCATGATTACAATTTGGATTTAGATGATTTTGAATTGATGGCAGCCTTATCGGTTGGCCACCTGCCGCATGAAATACCTAAAGATTTTAATGAAGCAATTGACCGAGGATGGGAAGAGGCCATAGAAGAAGAGATTTCGGCGCTGGAAGATAATAAAACATGGAAATTAGTTCAACAACCACCGGACACAAAACTAATTGATTCGAGATGGATTTTCACTGAAAAATTAGTTAACGGAGTGCTGAAGAAGAGAGCAAGATTGGTAGCCAAAGGCTTTCAATAACCTACCTTAGAAGATGAAATATTGTATGCACCAGTAGCAAGGTTAGTGACTTTAAGAGTGTTGTTAAAGTCTGCGTTTTTAAATAGTACTCTCAGTGAAGTAGTATATATGAAACCACCTGACGGTTTGAAAAATTACACACCTGGACAAGTTTATCTTCTTAGTAAAGCTCTGTATGGATTAAAGCAAAGCCCAAAATGCTGGTATGATTGCATTAATAATTTGTTAAGTAATCTAAAACTTACTAAATCAGAAGTAGACCCTTGTCTATTTTTTTCTAAATGTACATTTTTAATAATGTGGGTTGATGATTTTTCGATATTTTCAAGTTCACCAACTGAGGTGGAAAATATTGAGAAGTATTTAAGCTCAAAAATTGCAATTAGGGATCTTAGTGGTACGATTTTAACATTTTTAGGTTTACAAATAGAAATATGTGAAAGTAAAATAAAAATTTCACAAAAACTGTTGATTTCGAAAGTCTTAAACCGCTTTCAAATGATTGATTGTAATACTAGTAAGATACCCATTAAGCCAAAATTAAATCTTGAAAAGGAAGAAAGATGTGAACATAATGTACCATATAAAGAACTAATTGGCAGCTTAATGTATTTAATGCTAGGCTCTAGACCAGATTTATGTTTTTCTGTCAGTTACTTTAGTAGATTTCAACATTGTTATTCAAAGATACATTGGAATCATTAAAAAAATGTACTAAAATACTTGAAATATACTCAGGATTTTTGTTTGATATTCTATAAATCTGAAAATGTTAAATTTAATCTATATGCGTATGTTGATTCTGACTATGCTGGTGACCAAAATGATAGGAAAAGCACAAGTGGATTTTTACTAAAATTGAACAAAAATGTTATTTCTTGGTGTTCAAAAAAACAACCCACTGTGTCACTTTCTAGTTGCGAGGCTGAATATATTGCATTATCTAATTGTGTCTCAGAATGTTTATTTATTTGTCAACTGTTGGAAAATATATCAGCTGATGTTACCAAACCAGTTGAAGTATTTGAAGACAATCAGTCTTGTATTAAAATGGCTAAATCATATGAAACTAAAAGATCAAAACACATAGATGTAAAACATCACTTCTTAAAAGACTTGGTGAATAGTAAATTCTTAAGCATTAAGTATATACCTAATGATGAACAAAAAGCTGACATATTGACCAAGGCATTATCCATTAATAAGTTCAGTTCATTTTGTAAAGAACTAAACTTAGTAGAATCATAAGTATTTTCTAGAATTAAGGGAGGGTATTGAAGTGTGAACATGACCTAATTCTATGTTTTATGTATACTTTGGCATCCCTGCCTATCTGTCATCTGTACGTCTTGTCAAATGTCAATGTTACCCGCTTTTTTTTAATGACCAGGTTATGAAATAATGTGGTAGTCACGTTACGATTACAAAGTAATGCTATGTGAACCAGAACATTTGTACACTTTTATGTTTCAATAAAACTAAACTACAAACCACTGCAGTCTTTTATAACAATATAATGCGCATGCGTAAGTCGTTATTCTTTCTCTCATTCGTTACCGCGGAGTCTCCATATCCGTTTATCCGACGGTACGATGATACGACTGGTCGTGACACTTAAACTTGACAGTTGACATTGAAGGTAATTTTACTAATTTTATTTTATTAGCGATTTCGCTCCAATCTTTCGTTGGCTTGCCTCTCGGCTCTATTTTCTGACTAATTCGTTTCACGGCTAGTATAGGTATAAAACGTGGGTGAGTATAAAATCTTCCGATCACTGTATGTATATCACTATTTTTATTGTTTCCTTCATTTTCAGATGTACTAGAGGTGCATGGAGAAAATAATAAAAGAGTAAAGGAAATATGCTCTAATTGGTTTAAGCATTCAAAACAAAGGATGTCTAGAAATAATAGGAAAGACACATGCATTTTATACCTTTTTTATGTTTTTGTTAGAGAATCACCTTTTATATTTTTTGCTAGAGAATCGTCTTTTATTTTTTGTTCTGTTCATTGTTTATTGAAAATAAATGTTTATTTACATTTTTTATTTGAGATTTTTTCCTATTTATTACCTCACCTCTGCATAACAAATGTACATATAGTTGTGATGTCATATGATATTACATCCCTGCGATTTCATCTCGCAAAACATTGGAGTTTTATCGCAAAAACACATCGCTCTTCCATCACAGATAACATATCGCAATTACATTGAAAATATATCGCGGAGAACTTATCGCAGCGACGTCGCATGGATGAGGCTTGAGTGGGACAAAATAACATCTCTCTGACATCGCAGCGACGTCTATACGACATATATATCTCTGTGATATAAAAGTGTTTGCTGGGTTCCTTCCTGTCTTATATTCATGTGAAACTCAATTCATAGTTCAAAATAAACCAAGTGGAAAACGCTGTCAAACTTTATCAATGTTGAAAGAATACAGGGGTGCCCTTCTCTCTAAGCGTTTCCACAAAGTGGAAAATAAAAGCAAACATCTTTCAGAAAACAACTACTTCCCTGGCTAATACCAAGACGGACATTGAACGACAACCGACAGATATTTGTGCAACGTTCTTCAAAGAAGACCCAATTGCAAGTGCTTGTCTCGTAATTAAACAGAAAATTATTATTCTGATCATTCAATAAGTACCAGTTTGTACATCAAAACTGATAGAGGAATGTGAAAGGACACTACCAAACTGAAAAGAAAGAGAAAATGCAGTTAGTTTATTGATAATTTGTATAAAACAATTCAAGTGATTTCTCTACAATCTCAAGAAACGTTAATAGTATCATAGATTAATGAAATTAAGAAAGATCAGAACACTCTGTATAAAATATGTAATTTTGAGTTCACTTACAAATTAAGCAGCTCCAATATTATTGTTTTAGCAAGCTAAATTCATTGGTTTCAGTTCCAAAAATTCCTTGATCAAGCGGTTCAAAATAATTTGACACAGCTCTAGATGTCAGAAACCATTTCCATATTGTCCAATATCTGATTAGCAGGAACCACAACTGATAGCTTTTCTACTATTCATAGCATCATATGTAGATACTCTCTAATCAATAGTAGATATCACTACATTCACTACATAACCTAAATGATAAAATAACAATTAGTGGATGGAGTAATGGAAAATCATAATCTTACCATGAAAATTATGAGTTTTGCAATCCTATTGATTCCAATCACTTTTAAGTAGTTTGAATTATATTTTAATTTTAGGAACTCAAAACTCCTACCATGACCGCCATGATTATTAGGATAAAAATTAACGATGGCGTCAGTGATATATTTATTTCATATTTACTGGGTAATATTGTTTGAACGTGGATATCATGTTTTTAAGTTACGTAGATTTTGAGTTTTTGTCGACATTTATTATATATATGGTTAGGAGGTTAGGTTTTAGGTTATGTTGAAATGTCATATGAATGACGTCATGACGTGCTCATTACCCAAAAATTACATTTGAGACACCTTTAAGATAATATTTCAAGCCTCCCTGTACACATGTCAGTAATGTTTTGAGAAGGTTAGACAAAAATTTCGAAAAAATAACATAACTACTCTGTTTAAGACATATCTGGGCAACATATAATCAACATTATATGTATTATCTAATGAATATTATTGGCTACATTATTTTGATGTTACATAAACATATAGTTGGAAACGCCAAGATGACATTAATATAAATATGTTAGTTTGCCAATATCACAAAATTGCACAAAAGTTATATCTGGAAAATGTTTTTGTTATGTATCATGTTTAGTGGGAAAGTAGGTCGGACAACATTATAATTGTCCTGATGTTCGCCTTTATTTTCCACTTTGTGGAAACGCTTAGAGAGAAGGGTACCCCTGTATTCTTTCAACATTGTTGATACCTCTCTGGCACAATATAATCGAACTAGTTCGAATGTTTACAAACTTTATCAAAATGTGAAATAAAATGTACGTCACAAATCTCGAAATCACATGAAAACAAATCCTTGTTGACGCTTGTCAAGCAATTATTTTTTTTTGTTTCTTGCCATTCCAGATCTACTAGATTGTTAACTTCCAGTTAACATTAAATATACCTACTTGCAATATAAGCATTTCACATTGAGCCAATTTTGGCCAAAAATATAAGACGAGAGCCGTCTGTGCGACGTTTGGGGTTGTACAGCCAAACTAGGTCACATGCCCAGTCAACACTGGGCAAACATCCACACCTCAAGGATGTCAATATTGTCAAAAATGGGATTTAGATGTCTTTGTGATATCATATCGTTGACATTCCTGTGATATTACACAGCGACACCCCTTAGATATCAAAATCAATAATAGCCGGATATAGATGTCTCTGCGATGTCATATTGTTGTCATTACTGCGATATCACACTGCGACATCCCTGTGATATCTAAATTAGTGATAGCTGGATTTAGACGTCCCTGCGATGTCAAATTGTTACTTGCCATAGACGTCATACTGTGATATCATTTAGAAATCAAAATCTATACTTAGATATCTTTGCTATTATATTTTTATTGAGATATCTCCAGATCAGGTGATAATAGGGCTTTCACACACATTCACTTGACTGCCGACCACATGAACACCATCTGTCTTTCACCATAGATTTTCCGTAATCTGTGCATATCGTTCATGTTCTGATATTTCCAACTGGAGCTGTTCACATTTGCAAATTTTAGTCACCATAAACTGAGTGTGAAAAGTGAGTATCGTTGTATCATTTACCGTTATCGAGATGCCAATGGTGACATGACCTAAAAAATACGATCTGTATATTTGAAATCAGAAAGTTTTGAGCTGTTCAATGGTGCCAAATTATACTAATTATTCCATTACTGTCTGAATTATTTCATGCCCCACTACTATGTGGCATTGTAGCTTTCAGTGGTCTCTTATTGTTTTATTGATTTCCAGATGTGGTGATGAGCCTTCACGAAGAGAACGGAAAAAATGTCGCCTGTTCCAATTGGTTCAGACATGCCAAACAAAGGCTTGACAGGAAAAGCAATTGACTTTTAGTTTTTAATTAATATATTTTTAATTTTTACTGTGTTAATTTTCAAGTTTGTACTTTGTTAATGTTATGCCAGAATAATTTATTTTTTTAAAGATTTTTTTCATTAATATTTTTGTTATATTGTGAATAAAATACAGGCTGGTGCTCTCATCGATACTGGAAGCTCAGAGACATACCTTAATGAAAATTTCATCAAATTACATAACATACAAATATTTCCAAGCTATCGACAAATTTGCGGCATCAACTGCTTTGCTATCAACTGTAAGTGGACATTGTATTGTTGATTTAGAAATGCAAGGACATTTTTATCCTAATATGAAACTATCTGTCATACCCGATCTATGTGCCGATGTGATAATTGGACACGATATTCTCAGTCAGTACAACAAAATCATCATCAGTTTCGGAGGACAAAAGTCATCCCTCTCCATATGTTCATTGGCCATGGCAAACATTGTACCACCGCAACTTTTTTCGAACCTATCGTCAGGGTGTAAACCAATAGCAATAAAATCCCGTCGTCACACCGCAGAAGATAAAAAATTCATTTGTGAAGAAAGAAAAAGACTTCTATCTGAAGGAATAATTGAAAAAAGTAACTCTCCTTGGAGAGCTCAAGCGCTAGTAACCAAGAACAAAAATCACAAAAAACGAATGGTTATCGATTACTCCCAGACTATAAATCGATATACTTTTCTTGATGCATATCCATTGCCCAGGATTGAAGATATAGTAAATGAAGTTTCCAAATATAGAGTATTCAGTACTTTAGATCTACGAAGTGCTTATCATCAATTGCCATTGATGAAGGAAGAGCAAATATTTACAGCTTTTGAGGCTGATAATCAATTGTATCAATTTAAATAACATACATCGGCGTCACGAATGGAGTCGCATGTTTCCAACGAGTAATCGATAATATTATCCGGAATGAGAACCTATATGGAGTATATGCCTATCTTGATGACGTCACCATTTGTGGAAAAACTAAAGCACAGCACAACGATAATCTACAAAAATTTTTGAATGTTTGTAAACTGTACAACCTCACAATCAATTATGATAAAAGTCACTTCTGCAAGCAGCCTATCAAGTTACTTGGTTATCTTATTGAAAATGGCACTATTAAACCAGATCCTTCAAGACTCGAAGCGCTTATGAATATAGACGAGCCTCGAGATAAACACCCACTGCAAAGAGTTGTCCCAATGTTTTCTCACTACTCACGATAGATACCTCGTTTTTCTGAAAAAATTCATTCACCAATAAACTCTTAAACATTTCCCTTACCTGAAAAAGCCATTTCTGACTTTGAGAAGATAAAAAAGGATATAGCAGATTCTGTTGTTACTACCATTGATGAAAATGTACCTTTTGTGGTTGAAACGGATGCATCTGAACATGCAGTAGCTGCGTGCTTAAGTCAAAATGGTGAGCCAGTTGCCTTTTTCACAAGAATGCTGTCTCAATCGGAACAAAGGCTTTCAGCCGTAGAAAAAGAAGCATATGCGATTGTTGAATCATTGAAAAAGTGGAGACATTATCTGATAGGTAGACATTTTCAATTAATAACAGACCAGAAGTCAGTTTCTTTCATGTTCAATACTTTTCATAAAAGTAAAATAAAAAAATTAAAAAATTCTCAGATGGAGATTAGAACTAGCATGCTATAATTACGATATCATCTATAGACAAGGAAAAAGTAATACCGTATACACCGTAATACACTTTTTCAAGGATTTGTAGTACAGCCGTGGAATCCTCTTTTCGAATTACATCAATCCTTTTGTCATCCTGGAATCACCCGTATGAATCATTGGGTAAAGACTAGGAATCTTCCATATTCCGTTGAAGATATTCGGAAAATGTCATCAGACTGTCCGGTATGTGCCGAAATAAAATCAAAATTTTATCATAACACAAACAAGAAATTAATAAAAGCCACGGCTCCTTTAGAACGTTTGAATATTGATTTCAAAGGGCCTCTCCCAACATGCACAGAAAATAAGTACCTCTTGACTGTAGTGGATGAATATTCAAGATTTCCCTTTGCATTTAGCTGTCGTGACATGACATCAAATACTGTTAAAAAATGTCTTGAACAAATTTTCACTATTTTTGGAATGCTTTCCTATGTCCATTCAGATCAAGGAACTTCATTTACATCCGAAGAGCTGAGAAACTACCTACATTCTAGAGGAATAGCGACAAGCCGTACAACTCCCTACAATCCCGAAGGTAGCGGACAAGTTGAACGCTATAATGGTATTGTTTGGAAATCAATTCTACTCGCGTTGAAATCGAAAGGACTCGAAGTAAATCAATGGGAAGTGGTTTTATCCCAAACGCTGTACTCCATTCGATCTTTGCTTTGTACCGCTACCAACTGCACGCCTCACGAGAGAATGTTTTATCATGCAAGAAAATCTTCTTTTGGAATTTCTATGCCGTCCTGGCTTACTTGCCCCGGACCAGTACTAGTGAAAAAGCACGTGAGGAACTCGAAATATGACCCGTTAGTTGAAGAAGCTTATCTCATTGAAGCTAATCCTGATTATGCTCTAGTTCGATTAACTAACGGTCGAGAAACAAATGTATCTCTCAAGCACCTGGTCCCAAGAGGTGATGTATACTTACTTTTCAAAAACACGAATCCCGAACCTGAGATTCCCTAAAATGACACCTGTGATCGAGTTTCCATTTCGAATTCACAATCCGAAAATTCTCATGAAAATGAGTCACTCCAATATTCAGAAAGAAGCCGCAAGGAATAACGAAACATGCATCGAACAGGAAAATAGTAGCAATGAATCTAGACCCGCTAGAACAAGACAAATTCCAAAGCATTTAAATGATTTCATTCTTAATTAAGTGGCGAAGAATGTGGTGAAATATGCAATACACTGTACATTACTTCATTTAACATTTGAACTTATATAATTAGTTTGCAAAATTACTATGACATTTGTCAATCTGTTACTGCTGAATTGTCAGTATAGTTTTCAGTTGAATAAACCCTTAACTACTGAAGTGGTATATCATTACATGAATGTTAATAACAATCATAAAGATGGTGCTAGTCATAGAAGCACTAAGACTAAATCAAAAAATGGCTCAATTGCTTCAAAAAAGTCTGTTGTTTCTCAACTTAATTTGGAGCTTACCATGTTGAAGAAACAAAGAGAACTGTCTGAAGAAGAAGCTAGAGAAAGAATGCGAGCAATCAACGAAAAGCAAGATTTTCTACGAAAGGAAATGGATCTTCAGAGGAAACTAACTGAAATGAAATCCTATAGTAATCGTCAATCTATCGCATCCCAAAGTCTCTATGGCGACTCACAACTTTTGGGAAACTGGATCAACGATGCTAGAAAGTGTGTTGGTTCTGCATCTTCAAAATGTTCACATGAATCAGGAAATTATCCAAGTGTATACGATGCACAACATGTTTCTCTGGGGAAGGAAGAGAGGAAAAACAAAGATGAGAATGTTCTACTAGATATTACACAACAGTGTATCGATAACTCTGCAGCTACAAATAAGTTATTGCTTCGTCAGAAAATCAGAGACTTGACCCACTTCTCTGAATTAACGGAATGGCCAATCTTTATAAGTGAATATAAGCGTACTACTGAGACCTATAATCTGAACGATGAAGAAAACTTGATAAGGTTGGATTGATCCCTGAAAGGAAAGGCAAGAGATACTGTGCAAGCTCTGTTAACATCGCTTAAAAATGTTACAAAAATAATCAGCATGTTAGAAATGAACTTTGGTAGATCCGAACGGATTATTATCTCCTTGATAGACAAAATGAAGAAAGTGGCAATAATAAACGATAGGTTGGAGTCTAGTATAAATTTCTCGAATGCCATTAACAATATGGTTACAACAATGAAGAATGTTGACAGTGAGCTGTATATGTTCAATCCGGAACTCTTATTTAGTATTGTGGAAAAATTGCAATCAATGCAAAAATATAGTTGGGCCAAGTGTTCGAGCTCAATGAAAAATGCATCTTTCTGGAAGATTTCGCAGAATGGTTCGAAGACGAGGTCAATTGTATGGATGGGGTCACCAATCCACTTCAAAAGTTCAGATTTACTTCTCGAAAAGAAAATGTTATGATTTCGAAGAAGAATAGCAATAAAAATAGTCAAGAAACACCGATGTGTGCTTTTTGTCAGAAAGAAAATCATAAAATAGTCAAAAAAGTTGGTCATTCTGCGAACAGATGTTATTACCAAAAATCAAGATGTGGAGAAAACGGATGTCGAGGAAGACACAACAAGTTACTGCATATTGTAAGATCAGAATCGACCAATGATCAAAAATCGGATTCAGCAACGAGAAACTCTAACATTTTTTGCGCCAAAGTATCGTCAACGACTGATAACATGATACTCTTGAGGATTGCTCCTGTCATTTTGTGTGTGCCCGCTGGAGAGATCAGAATTCATGCCTTATTTGATGAAGGGTCAACGTGTTCAATGATTGAAGAATCCTTGGCAGAAATGTTAGCACTTTCAGGACCAACAATTCCCTTGTGCTTTCATTGGACGAATGGGATCATTCATCATGAAGACGAGTCGAAGCTGGTTTCTCTACGTATCTCAAGTGGGAATTTGAAGTCACCGGTAGACTACAGGGTGAACAATATCCGTACTGTCAAAGAGTTGAGTCTTCCTAGTCAACATTCTGATGAAAATGACATGAGAAGATTTCCTTACTTAGATCCTGATATTCTCGCATCAGTCAACTCAGCAAAGCCTCTACTACTGATAGGTCAATACAACTGTGACCTGATCATTCCCAGAGATATTATTCAGTCGAGATTCAATCAACTTATGATGTCAAAGTCTAAACTAGGATGGACAGTTCATGGAGTTTAGCCATACTGAAATTATAAATAGCCACGTCAGTCTATGTTGCCAAAACTTCATGGACCAAGAACTTCATAGAATCGTCAAAGATAGTTTTCGATTGGAATCTTTATGAATGAACCATCATCTTGATGAAGGAATCAAATTGTAGAGGACAGGAGGGCTATTGAAATTCTGGAAAGAACTATAAGAGAAATTGACGGGCATTATGAAGTTGGACATTTGTGGAGAAATGAAAATGAAACACTTCCAAATAGTCGAAAGAACGCCATGAGTCGTTTATTCTGTATGGAAAGGAAAATGAGCAGAGATAAAGAATTTGAAAAGCAATATTGTGATAAGATAGCAGAGTACGTGAGAAAAGGATATGCCAGGAAAGTAGATAGCACAGAAATTATAGAAAGCCCTAAAACGTGGTATCTTCCACATTTTGCTGTGTGGAACATAAATAAGCCTGATAAAATAAGATTGGTTTTCGATGCTGCTGCGAAAAATTTTGGAAACAGTCTTAATGATTTCTTGCTGCAAGGTCCAGACTTAGTACCATCCTTGATATCAGTGTTATGGCGATTTAGACAAGCACGGATAGCCTTCAGTGGAGATGTCAAGGAGATGTTCCACCAGGTGGTGATTAGAAGGGATGATAATAATAATAATAATAATAATAATACTCCCTCATAAACACTCGTTGAGTGTACCCAAAGGCATAGCCTGTGCGGGTAGAGGACGGCTATTATTATTATTTGCCGTAGCGCTCCGGGGCGACTTACTGATGTTTTAGGTGATGTATTCACTTTTCAGCTGTAGGAAAAGCCGGAAAACCTACAGCACCACCTCGGGTGGTCGGTGTGCACTCCAAGCTAGCACTAGACGAGATTGGCATCTAGACAACTCACAATACACTTGCTTTTCAACAAGGCATGCGGCCGCGTATCGAATCCGATATAAAGTAGTTGAGAAAAATTCTCGTACCTACATCGGATTCGAACCGACTATCGCTATGCTGGAGTTTCGAACGGCCTGAGCATTAGACCGCTGATCCACCGACCACCTAGATGCGCACAACGTTTTTTATGGCGAGGAACCAACAGGAGTCATGCACAAAATGTTTATGAAATGAATGTTATGATATTTGGAGCTGTCTCATCGCCTTCTGTAGCTCAGTTCGTTAAGAATCTAAATGGTGAAAAATTTGAAGAGAATTATCCTGGTCATTGCCGTATTATGAAAAAGCAGCATTACGTGGATGACTATTTGGATTCATGTAATGACGAAGATGAAGCAGTGAAGACGGTCAGAAACGTAATTTATGTACATAAACAAGCTGGATTCGAAATGACTAAGCGGATCACTAATTTGGAGGTTGTAATGAATTATATACCTGTGCAATTACGAGCACCTACCAGTGTTGGTCTGAATATGAACTTTGAGAGAATTAATAGGGTGTTAGGTTTATCTTGGCTTCCTTCGAAAGACTGTTTTGTGTTCTCCTTGAATTTGCGGAATATCCCTGAAGAAATGTCTTCTGGCATCAAGACCCCAACTAAAAAAGAGGTACTGCGGATGGTAATGTCGGTGTTTGATCCGATTGGATTTCTGGCACCTTTTATGGTTAAAGCAAGAATATTATTACCATAACATCGACTGGGACAACGAGATTAATGATGTTTTTTTTTCTCTCATGGAAAAAATGGTTGTTCGATCTTCAAGCTGAACCAATAGTCATTCCACGATATTACTTTCCAGGCACCGGATGTGTACGAGAGGTTGATTTACATATATTAGCAGATGCAAGTAATAATGCCTATGCATCAGTTGCATTCTTTTGCTTGAGAGGGAACGAAAATATGTATGTCCATACATCTTTCGTAACTTCAAAATTCAAAGTAGCCCCCTTGCACCAGCAAACGGTTCCAAAATTGGAGCTACAGGCAGCTGTTTTAGCTTGTAGAATGGCAAAAACAATAATGTCTGAAATAGAATATAAAATACGAGAAGTACCTTATTGGACTGATTCAATGGTGGTATTGTAACAAATCAGATCTCAGACAAGGCGATTTCCAATTTTTGTTTCTTGTTGCTGTGCGTAGCTTCCAATTCGATGATTCAATTCTTACCGGTACTTTGGCAAATGCAGACCCAAGAATCGTCCTAGTCGCACCCGTATCTGGGAGCATAGTGTGAGGTTCGTTGTTAATGAGACCGTCTACGAATTCCCCTTTGTCTTGTCTATGAAGGACAGCGACATATGCGTTGTTATCTGGAGCTTGTTGGATACGGGCTGACAATTGCTCTTCTCGACATTCGTTGGTGTCGATTATTTGAATGTTGGACATTTGCACGTGCCCAAGTTTTCTACAATTCCGGCATCTTATTAATCTCTTCTCAAACAACACTTCCTTCATCACTTTTTTATGGCAGCCTCAATAAATAGCAGGCCCCTGTGAATCTTCCTCAGCCATTCGCATCCTCGAATTCCAAAGCGCGTGTCAGTGCGTCTATATAATAATAATAATAATAATAAAGCGTCTTTATTCACCAACATAATAACAACAGAAAAAAAAGCTTAAGAAGGTAACAGACTTGTGGTGAAATGGCGAAGTATCAGCTATATAGGTGATAGCTGTTTTTCAACTTAACCTCAAAAATGAAAGTGAACAATAATAATGAAATTTAGATTTAGAAATACATAAAATGTTCTAAGTCTATAAGGAGTTAACCTGAATGATGATTCCAAAGAAATATTAGTTTTTAAACAAACCCAGTAATACCATACACAAATACATAAAAAAAATCAAATAGTTTACATTTTAGCTATGACCATAAAAGTAGACCCAGGAGTCCGGTGCTACTCATAGATACAGATCAGTATAGTATTTCAATGAATTATAGTTTAATATTCTCTCACTGATACCAAATGTTGATGAAAAGTCTACATTATATTATCCATGGCGTTAAGAGTTGTCCTATATAATAGCCGGGTATCAATAATAAAGGAATATAATTATTGATATATTGATTGAGGCTTTCGCGGCCGGGATTTTTGATAATGTTACTCTTCAAACCCGAAGAAGAGTAACATTATCAATATAATTATTTCTCATGAAGAAGCTGCCACTTCAGTCTTTTTTTGAAATTCATTATTGAATACGATCTAAATTCGCTGGAAAGATTATTGTAAAGTTTGGGAGCAGAATAAGAAAAACTGTGAGTAAATACCTACCTATACTAGAAGTTTTGTGTTTAGGGATAACTAGGACGGATTTATTACGTGTTGCAAATGTGTTGACTTCTGAGGAAGTGATGAGTTTATTGGCAAGATATTCAGTTTTTCGAGTCTCAGCTAACCTGATTCCTTCATTGCAAAAGATATGTGATCGTATTTTCGAACACCAAAGGAAAATCGTAAACAACTATTCTGGATGCGTTGTAGACACACTGAGTCTGATAGTCGTAATGCAGGTCCCTAGATAGTATCACAGTAAGAAACTTTGGATATGATAAAAGTGATTCACACAATTTGAGTTTAAGTTTGGTGGAGAGGATATCTCGATTTGGATATAATTGTCTAAGAACGTTATACGCAGATTGTTGTTTTGTTTTTGTTGTTTTGAACATGAGTGCAGACTTTTTCGAGTTGAGTTTCAACCTGTGTGCACAGGAGATATCAAAAATTGCCTGAAGGTCAGAGTTGATATCATCCTGAACAGAGTCTAAATTTCGGGTCTGAAAAGAGAAATATAGCTGGGTATCGTCGGCGTAATGGTGTATATTGCATTTATTGACATATCGATGAAAATCTCTGATGCTGAAAAGTAGTGGTCCGAGAATAGAGCCTTGAGGAACCCCTTTGTTTAGAGGTACATCTTGTGAAACCATGCCATCGAACACTACCCTTTGGGATCTATTCGAAAGGTAGCTTTCCATTAACTTAACTGCATTTACAGAGAACCCATAGAATTTCAGTTTGTCGCATAGAATTTTGTGATCGAGATAGTATCGAAAGCCTTACTATAGTCAAGTAGCACCAAGCTTGTAACTTTCCCTTCATCGGTAGCTCTGAAAATGTCATCCGTTATAAACAAGAGGGCTGTGGTAGTGCTATGTTGTGCTCTGAATCCAGATTGTACCGATGTTATTATTCCTTGTAGGTTCACAAATGAGTTAATCTGATCTTTTAGTGTCATTTCAACGATTTTTGAGATGCAAGGTAGGATGGTAATAATAGGCCTCAAGTCAGAAAAATCAGATGGTGAGTTGCTATTAGCTAAAGCTATCACAATGCCATTTTTCCAGCAATTGGGAAAATGAGAAGAGGTAATGATAAAATTAACAATGAAAGTAATGTGATTTAGTAGAAGAGAGTCGATTAAATTAATCATTTTGATGGATATGTTATCAGAGCCGATAGCGTTAGACTTGATGCGCCTAAGATACATTTGAACTGTTTGTGAAGAAGTTGCGGTGAATTGAAATGAAGTTTCTGAATCCTCAGTGTAAGGGGGATTGCGATATTGGTCCAATATAATGACAACTGATGTACTGAACGATCAGGTTGGGAGATTGAGCTAAAGTGATTGTTTATGAGATTGACATCTTTCAAAGTAACAGGTATGTTATGCTTATTTTTATTCCTTAAAATATCGAGGGAGCGTAACGTATTCCAAGTAGTTTTTGAGTCATTACATCTCAGGACATATTCTAGATAAGCTTTCTTCTCTCGGCGAATAGCACCTGTTGTGTAGTTTCTGAGGTCTTTATAACTATTCCAGTCTACTGCGGAGAGAGTATGCTTATTAATCTCAAATGCTCTATCCCTGAGAGTCATATTTTCTCTTATATTATAGGTTAGCCAAGGTGATGGAGGTTTACTCACCTTTCTTGTTATCATGGGCGCATGTCTCTCGAACAAGTTTATTATATTTGTATTCAAAAAGGTCATCATATCATCTACATTATTCATGAGTGAATACGATTCCAATCTACAGTTTGAAAGTCTTGACGAAACTGATGGTCCATATCAAAGTTGCGGAAGTCACGGAAATTTTATCATTTTAATTTTGGGTGTGTTCTCTGGATCGTCGCGAACTTACAAATACGAAATACGTATTTCAAATAACGAATAACGTTTTTAAAAACACGAAAATTATTTATTTAGACAAGTTTGTACTTCAAAGATTACATCAAGACTGAATAAAATTCCATTTCGCATTGTGAATGTAAAAATATAAAATTAGCAATTCTGGAATTGTAAGATATATGATTCTGCTGAGTCAGCGCTTCCTGGATGGGTGAATGTACGGAGCGGACGGTGACCGGTACGTAACTCCTCCCTCCTAAGATGAAGTTTTGGTTGGGACAAACAAAACTTCTGAAGACGGCAAGGGTTGTGTGGCTTCTTTGGTCCTTCCCTTGGATTTCCTGAACTTATTCAGGCTGAATATTACGACTCCTAGGATGATGATTATGTATAAAGGAATCGTCCAAGGATGATGGCTGGAATACCTCGGGGATTCAATCTGCAATGGTTGAAGTCGGTTCCCTTGTACTTGCAAATCGTGTAGTTGGTCTAGTGAAATATCATCTAGTTGAAGTTGGCTTTTTTCCATGATCCGCTTGAGTATTTTGACTTCGGGGAGGAACAGTGGCTTCCCTTTGGCATCGCCTTTTTCGTTGGTGTATCCCTGTCCAGAGGTTAGGATGCTGCACTGGTATGGGATTTCGATGAGAAATGATCCGTTGAGCATCACAAAGTCAGTTTCGTCACATCGGGTTTGGACTTTCTCTTCGTGAGGGAAAATTGCGATATAACTGGATTCACTAACTTCCTCAATTAGGGGCTTATTTACAACTATATTAGCCATTTTGCATTCGGCTTTGTTGTATTTTACTTGAAGAATTGAGAAAATGCAATCGCTTTCTTGGGTACCATCAATCAGGTAGTTATTCTGACATAGGTAGTTTGGATTCAGGTAAAAACATGGCCTGGCGTCATATTGAAATAGTTCGTTACTCATTGTGAAAAAGGTATTTTTGGGAATAATTGTTGTGGAATTCTGTGTGGGTATTGAGTAGAGGTGGTAATGGGTGAAGACATCAGGGTGGACTAAGGGGATATGCAGCGCAAAAACTAGTTTGGTATTTGAAAAATATGCATCAACTGGGGTTATATCAAATTGTTTATACGTGTCTTTAGTATCTGAGTAAACTAACTGATCTCTGGAATGATGTTCGAGAAGAGAATTGAATATTGATTTCATGTCATCGATAGATATTATGCTATGATGTAAAGTACCAAGCTTAGCAAATGATATAGCATTTTCAATACTTGTGAGAATTGAAAGCAGTGTATCCAAATTGAATTTTATTTGGGTGTATGTGTCTACAAGTGACAGGAAATATGTGCTGTTGTTATTCAGTTGTTCTATACTTTCCCTGATTACATTTTGGTTATGAACCATTAATGAAAATGTTTCATTATTATTCTTTAAAATTTTGTGGGTCAACGATATTTGCTGATTTAGAGAGTTGACAATTTGTTCTTGATTGTTTTGCAATTTTTTGATTGCGGCATCATAGCGTTCGGCATCTTCTTGATCTAAGTTGCCAGAAATAGATTTAATGATATTCCCTAAACCATTGATTAGTCCTCTTTTTTGTCTGTTCGTTAAAGGATAGACTGATCGAAATTTTTCCTTTACCGATTTCATCTGATAATCAATGTGTTGTTCAGTATATTCGTGTAGAGATGTTAAATATTTAGAATTGAGGTTATAGTTCGCAAGAGATGATTTTAGTACATTATAATTTTGAGCTAATATTTCGATTTCATCTGATATTGGTTTGAAATCGATGTAGTGTAAAAACGTATGGGTGGCTACTTTGATTTTTGCTGTCCCCATCCGAAAGGGCAAGATTCCTGGGTTGTTCTTCAAATTAGTTATTTGTACTTTCTTGGGGATCGTCAGATGAACTATCGTCAGGAGTAGGAGGGTCCTGTAACAAATTTGGTTTTGTTACTGAGGCTCGAGGTTTCTTGAAAATGTTTTTGTGATAGGTATTACGATTGGTTTTCAGTTTCAGTCCTTGATCAGTTATGACAGTTTCTTTAATAAATGGGGGGTTTAATTTTTTTCCACGTGTTTTGACATCGTGTCGATAAACTTCGTCATTTTTAGTGTAATTTGCTGGTTCTTCCCGAGTTAGATTTTGTTTTTCAATATTTTTTTCTTTCTGTTTTTGAGAAATGTCGTGTATGTGGTCGAAAATCTGAAGTGTTTTTTGTTTATGTTCTTGTATATAATTGTTTAAAATTTCGTATTGTATGTCTAAGTCGAAGGGGTCTTTTGTGTCGAGGTGTCCTCCCACAATATCGATTGGCTTTTGTTTGGTGACAGAGTGTATGGAGTGGTTGTACCCAAAAATAGCATAGGGCATTAGACTCGTTACTTCTGCACGGGGGTTTTCAAGTTTTAAAACCCTCAAATGCTCGAGTAAAGTTGAATGAAGCCGTTCTACGGGGGCATTGCTAGTGGAATTTTTTGGGGTTACAAGGTGAAGGTCAATTTTGTGAAGTTTTGTGAAGTCCGTTAGCGTCGAATTTTTGAATTCTGTTCCGCTGTCGGCTACAATTTTTAGGGGTAATCCATGAAATGACATGAATATGATAAGATTCTCCACGATGGAGACTGCATTTGCCGCTGTTAGAGGAAGAGCTTGAGCGTATTTTGAAAAGGTGTCTATGATAGTTAAAAACTTTTGGCTATTGGCCTGGAAAACATCAATATGTACTACTTCAAAGGGTTTCCTAGGTGTTGGTGTAATTTGAAAATTGATTTTCGGTGGGCTTCTGTCATATTTTGTTCTTTGGCAGATATCACATTTATTTATATAGTTTCTAACATCGTTAGCACATTTTGGCCAAAAGTATTTTCTTTTTATTTGTTGTAAGGTTTCTTGAATACCACGGTGATATGTTTTAGTCTCATGATTGTATACTAAAAGTTCTTTTTGTCTGTATAGTTCTGTGATGTTTTCAAGTTTAGTGTTGCATTTTATCAAATTGAATGTCGAATTTTTGAAAGTTTGCATCATAAGGTTACTGAGACTTTCGTACAGTTTGTTCGAATCATCGTCATTAAAATAAAAAGCGTACGTCTTTTTAGGCTGTCCAAAGTCTTTGAAAAATGTGATAATTGGGGAAAGGTCATTGTCCACTATATAAATGTTCCATAAATTCTTCTTGTTTGGTTCCCATAAACATTTTTTTGTAGTCCTTCTGGGCAATACCGATTTAGAAATATGGATTTGATTTTGAAACACGTTAATCGGTGATTCACTTGCATTTATTTCTTGTACAGGGTCCTCGGCATTCGTGTGGACTGTTTCATTATTTTCTTCGTTTGGGGTTGGGGTGATTTCTTGGACTGGTTCTTCCTCGCTTGAAGTTGAAGTTTCAGTTTCCACTTCGATTTCGTTTTCGTCTGGGGTTTCGTCGAGGTTATTGACTAGGGATGAGGTGTCCGGGTCCCGTGTACGAGTTTGCTCTACGTTGAACTTTTTCATATATTGGAGGAATGGAGATGTTTCATCTATGTCTTCCGTTCTGGTCTTCGAAGTGTTTGGTTGTGGTTCTACTTCGTTGGCATGGATTTCAATTCTCGATAGGGCATCTGCATTGGTGTTTTTTTTTCCTTTTTTATATCGAATCTCGTAGTCGAATTCTTCTAACTTCAGTTTCCATCGGATTAGTCTCGAGTTTGGCTCCTTCAGCGACATCAGCCATTGTAGTGGTTTGTGGTCTGTTAAAATAACGAATTTTCTACCGAAAAGATACGGTCGAAAATATTTTGTTGCCCATACAATCGCTAAGAGTTCCTTTTCAATGGTGCTATAGTTTTGTTCAGCATCGTTAAGCGTCCTTGATGCGTAGGCAACAGGGCGGTCAGACCCAACAGGACCTTGTGATAAAATAGATCCAATGGCCGAATTTGAAGCGTCTGTGGTTAGGTTGAAGGGTTTGTCGAAGTCTGGGTATTGTAGTATGGGGTCATTTGTCAGTAAGGTTTTGCAATGGTCAAAAGCTTTAAGGAAGGTGGCGTCGTGTTTTATTTCAGCGCCTTTTTTCAGACAGTTTGTGAATGGTCTTGTGATTTTTGCAAAGTCCTTGATAAATTTACGGTAATACCCTAAAAGTCCCAAAAATCCCTTTATCTGTCTTGTAGTTTTTGGAATAGGATAGTGCATTATTGCTCTAATTTTATCTGGGTTTGGTTTTACACCCTGTGGTGTTACAATGTGTCCGAGAAAAGCAACTTCCTTCTTGAGAAATTCTGATTTATCAATCTGAATTTTCAAGTTAGTATCGCGTAGCCTTTGAAACACTCTTTTTAAATTAATCATGTGTTCCTGCAAAGATGTTGAGTATACAATAATGTCATCCATGTATACCAGGCATATTTCGTTTTGCAGCCCTTTCAAGACGTCATCCATCACCCTACTCAGAGTAGCTGGGGCATTCTTCAAGCCAAAGGGAACCCTCAGGTACTCGTAGTGACCGTTCTCGACATTGAATGCGGTCTTTTGAACGTCTTCCGGAGCCATCTCTATTTGATGAAATCCGCTCGCCAAATCTAGGGTGGAGAAATATTGGCACCTTCCTAGCTTATCTAGGATGTCACTGATGTTTGGCAGGGGGTAGCGATCGTCGATGGTCTTTTCATTTACCTTACGGTAATCGACCACGATTCTCCACTTTTTCTTCCCACTAGCGTCTGCTTTTTTTGGTACCACCCATATAGGTGATGACCAGGGCGAGTTACTGGGGCGGATGATATTTTGTTCGAGCATGGAATTTATTTGTTTGGCTACTTCCGCTTTGTGAATGAAGGGATACCTATACGACTTGGAATAAACGGGAATTTCGTCTTTTGTCTTGATTCTATGTTTAACCTGATTAGTAAATGTCAGTTTTTCCCCTTCATAATGAAAAATATCCGAGTATTTGCCGCATAAGTTTTTTATGCGTGTCTGTTCTTCTTGATTCATATGTTCTGTACGAATGAGGTTACGAATGTCGTTTTCGTCTGTGTGAAAGGTGTTTATGTCCGCATGATAAAGTTCAAAGTTTTGAGGTGAAAATGGATGAGTACTGAGTGGCTCAAATAGTTGAATTTCGCAATTATAGTCATTTCCATTTTCTAACTCGACCCATGCATATCCGTTATTAGCTGTAGTTAGTGTTTCTCTTATCAAACATTCGTTTATTTTTGTTGGAGGGACGAAGATATCGCCCGTGGATTGACTTACAGGCACTTTAATTTTGGTTCCCGTATTGGGTTCTATTTCGACAAAAAATAATAACCTTTTCTTTGTTTCATAGTACTGAATGTAATTTTGCGAAGATGGAGTATACAATATTGAGTTTGAAAAATCAATTTGAGCGTTGAGTTGCTTAAGTATATCAAGTCCTATCAGTCCATCAAAGTATTGGTGAAATTTGAATAAATGAAATTTCAGCATTTGTTGATGGTTAAATTCATCGAAGGAAGGGATGCTTGCACAGTGATCACGTTTTGATTGTTGAAAAACTGATGTGACTGTAAATGGCTCTTTGAAAATATTTTCAGGGTAAAATTTGTTTGCAATATCGGGGTTCATGAATGATTTAGTTGCTCCTGTATCTATTAAAAGTTTAATAGGTGGGTTTTTGATTTGTATGTAAGGGAGTTCTGTTTTGTCGTATATAGTATTCAGTTAAATTATGTTTCGTCCTTGTTGGACCTCACCTCGTGAAAATTTTGTTGTGTTTCGTCATAGTAATCGAATTGTTCTGTCTCTTCTACGTAAGGTTCGTTCGGGTAATACTCTTGTGGGTGGAATTCGTCGGGTGTTTCGTAATTTTGGTCATATTCAAAATTATGGAGTTCTTCAGAAACGAAGTTACGTCTCTGATGTGGGTTTGATTGGAAATAGTTTCGAGATTGTTGTTGATAGGGGGGTCTGTTGGAATTGTTTTGAAGATTTTGTGTTCTAGTTACAATACTCATAGGGGTAGGTTTGGAAGTGGATGGTCCATTATGGGGTTTCCACACGTTTCGGGATGCACCGAATACTTCCTTGTTACTGAAATATCTTTGGGGTGTACCGCTTTGGCGTGGTTGTATCTGAATTGGTCCCCTAGGGAATTGAGGCTGACTTGAGATGTTTTGGTGATTTTGAAATTGTCGGGGAATATTTTGTTGCAATTGGGGTCTATCAGAGTGGTAGTTTTGGGTGTATCGTTGTCCAAAATTTTCAATCTGTGGTCTGATAGTAGTTGGAAATTTATGAAAATTATTTACTTGAGATTTTTGAAGGTATCTAATATTGTTGTCTTCAATTATATATTTTTGGGCTTCAGCCAAATTATTTGGTTTCATTGACCTTACCATAGAACTTTGAGGTTCTCTTAAACCAACAAATAATGTGTGTAGTGCGTGTGAATCATAGAGTAATTTTTTGCTCACTTTAATTTGATCATTAATTTCATGTAAATTGACAAAATTATGGAGTAAGTTGAGTGTAGACACTACCCTTGAAAAAAAATTCAATGAATTTTCACTGGGACTTTGTCTCAATGAACCTAGATCTGATAATAAACTGCTTTCATTTCTTTGATCACCAAAATGATTAATTAATAAATTTTTAATGGTATTGAAATCATTGCTACCACTAAGCGAAAATACTTCTTCAGCTGGTCCAGTTAGCTTGGAAAATATTCCATTCAGTAACAATTTATTCTGAGCACAATTTACGTTTGCCGGGGTAGCGTCCCAATATGTATTCAATAGATCGGTAGATGTTGAAATAAATCTGTATAACCTGCACGGGTTACCGTCAAATTCCGGTACGATTTGCAAAAGTTTTATATCAAATACTGGTGTTGCCATTATTATTGATTCAACTATTTTTTCTAATTCTTTTGTTTTATTACTATTTAAGCTGAGAGCTTCTAATGATTCAACTAAATCTATCTCAACTTTTGCGCCAATATCACTCAAGGAATTTGGAAAAGTTGAGGAGTCTGACATATGAAACGAAAAAGGAATCAATGAGTAACTCACAAAATAGCCTTTTTCATCCTCTGGTGGTGGTGTCTCCGGAGCTGAAGTTCTGCAACCTGCCCTCGAACTGCGGCTAATCCAATAATGGTACTTTCACAGTTTTAACTTTGTTTTTCTCGTTCCCGAACTTTTTCTGCCGGTTCTTCTCGATGAAGAGTTGAGACTCAAGGATATCTAAGCGGTAGATGCCTTCGAGATCCTACAACGACTGCGCCAAATACGTATTTCAAATAACGAATAACGTTTTTAAAAACACGAAAATTATTTATTTAGACAAGTTTGTACTTCAAAGATTACATCAAGACTGAATAAAATTCCATTTCGCATTGTGAATGTAAAAATATAAAATTAGCAATTCTGGAATTGTAAGATATATGATTCTGCTGAGTCAGCGCTTCCTGGATGGGTGAATGTACGGAGCGGACGGTGACCGGTACGTAACTTACGAGATCAATTGGACGTGCTTATATCAATGCTTGCCTGATTTCTCGGTCGTGAAGTCCATCCAAGAATGCATAAACCGTCAATGCAAGGCGAACTAAGCGTGCAATATCAGCTTCTAATTCCTTTCTTGCTTCGGCTTTTCAATTTTAAATAGTATACGTATTCCAGGTGAATCTGAACATACCGTAATTCTAGATGTTTCATCAGCTCATACCATATACCGGGTGGCCACGAGATTTGTTACTCCATTCTGAATCCAACACCATATGCTATATGACGTAATTTGTTCTCAAAATGACGTCACAATTTGAAGTAAATGAAAATCTGAGGTAGTTTCAAAACGCCAAATTAAAAAAGAGTATTGGTCAAGTAGGCTTTGGAAATGAAAAATGGCCAAACTCATCGGTAAAATTAAGTAGACTTGATAATTATCTATCGATACAAATAAATGGGATATCTATTTATAGCAACTGAAGAGCTGTGCACATAATTGTACGGAAAGTACAAGTTAATGGAAAGTACCACATTTATTATGTTCAAAATTGCGAATGGACCATCTTCTACAATCATGTTCAAAGAGAAACAACGTCTTATACTTCTTTTTCGAAAGAAATTCCAACGGTTCAGCGGGATATTATCTACAGGAAAGTCGAAAAACTATTTAAAATCTAGTAGGCGCCTGTCAGATGGACGCTATTCCGATGGTTTGCAAAACTCATTCATATTACCTCTTAACTCCCTTTAGGTTCCCAGATATTTAATATTATGATTGACATCAGAAGGTGAAATACTAATAAATTAGGTATTCAGTTTGTTGGTTCATAGGTAGAAAATTAATAGTGAAGTTATTTGTTGTCTCCTGAATCAGCTTATTTTTTTCATTCATATGATGGATAGTATCACGTGAACTTAACTACCTACCCCTTTTACTCTCTCACTGGATGCGTGCGTGCGTGCGAATCAGTATTGTTGCTTGCTTTACAAGACGCGGTCGACTGGTGGGTACAATGTCAACGTTCCTTTCTTTTCCGGTCATTAAAACTCCCGTTCGGAATTACGATTTTTATTTCTGATTACATACCTTTACATCTTATTGTGCTTCTTTAAATTTATTTAGCCATCATATATGTATAACACTTACACTTGATGCACACCAACTTCCTAACATCATACCACATTAGTTAATTTTTTTTTATTTTTACCTCTTCTTGGTCAGATGTACCACAAGGGTTTTAACTTGTCATTTTCTTGCAGTAGAAAAGTCAATAAATTTTGAAATTCAGTATTTATAGTACATACCTTTGTCTAGAAAACTACTACCAGTCAAGAATTTTCACTTCAATTTCTTCATTTTTCGAATCTCTCTAGGTATCATTGTTTTCGTAACATAGCAACAAATTCGGTACATCTAATAAATGAATTCAACGATCACTACATTAAACGTAAAATAGTTAAGTATTCCGAGTTATTCACTTCAGAAATTATGTAATCAAAAAAGACTATCAACAAATCTTAAAGTTTGAGCAAAGTTATGAACAAAGTCAACTCGGTACAATTTTCACAGAGTAGCCCTTCTTATGGATTATCTGCCAACTTTATCCAACATCAGTGGTGTTATTGATCGAAAAGTGTCCATAACTTTGTTTTTCAATTTCCCTTAATTCCGAGATGGTGATGAATAAACTCTGTCTTTTGAATATCCCCACAAAAAAGCCAAGGGGTGTTAAATCGGGAGACCTAGCCATCTGACTGGGCCATTAGTTGAAATCACTCTATTTCCAAACTTTTCTGTCAGAAAATCTCTAACGTCTAATGAGTTATGGGGTGGATGAGCTCCATCTTGTTGGAAATACATATCTGAATATACAGCCAAAGGCAACTCTTCCAATAAATGTGATATTTCGTTGACGAGAAATTGTAAGTATCGCTGTCCATTCAAAATTCCTTGAAACCAAATTGGACCAATTATCCAATTTCCATAATAATGCCTGCCCAAACATTGGCACCAAAGTGATGCAATGAGACACAAACCTCCTATAATAAATTTGTTGATACACTGAAGAAATATATCACGGGATCAACTAAAATAAAAGTCATAAATGATAAAAAAAATAAAAACTAAAACCTTGGATAACAGTAGGACTAATACAATCAATTAAAACAAGAGATAGCCTAAAAAAAACTTTCCTGCACAGAAGTACACAAGAAAATGAAAAAATATACAAATAAGACTACAGAAATAAACTCAATAACTTAATAAAGCAAACAAAAAATTAACATTACAAAAATAAACTACAAGAGGTGAATGGTAACTGTGAACAAACTTGGAAAATAATCAAAGATATCACGAACATGAATACAAATAAAAATAACATAGAAAATACACCAATCACTAAAGAAAATGGTGAAAACGTAAGTTGCAATAGAGAAAAGGCTAACATGTTTAATACGTTTTTTCATACTATAGGCACAAATATGGCAAAAAAAAATCGAAAAATGTGACTTACCCGAAAACTTCTTAAATGAAGCCCAAGTGCCATCCTCCCTGTATCTTAAACCAGTAACTGAAAATGAAATAGTATGCCTAATTTCAAACCTTAAAAACTACTGTGCATCAGGTCCTGATGGAATAACAAGCAAACTGATAAAACAAATGCATAAGTATCTATTCAAACCACTTGCATATTTGATAAATTTGTGCTACAAAAAAGGTAATATACCTTCCCAGTGGAAAGTTAGCAGAGTAACACCTGTATTTAAATCTGGAAACCAAAAAGATATGAGCAATTACCGACCAATTTCTGTTATCAATAATTTTGCTAAACTATTTGAACAATCTGTCAAAAATCGAATAATTGACTTCTTTAATAAGCATCAAATAATAACAGAACAACAATTCGGGTTCATAAACAAATCAAATACTGAAAATGCCGTGCTAGATTTCGTGAAACAAACAGGTCCTCCAAATGTCTAGCAGTATTCATGGACTTGGCAAAGGCCTTCGATACCGTATCACATGAAACCCTGCTCAAAAAATTATGTAATTATGGTATTAGAGGACATGTATTAGAACTAATGCAGAATTATTTAAAAGAACGAACGCAAATTGTTAATATTGGTAACGAGCATAGTACAACATTACAAATCAATGTAGGCATACCTCAAGGAACAGTACTTGGCCCGATCCTTTTCCTTGTTTACATAAACGCAATATCGAAGATCAATAAATTTGAGGGTCATATAGTGTGTTATGCCGATGATACGGCCATAGCACAGAACTGAATTATAAAATATTGAGAAATATTGACAAAATAAACTTTGAAACTTTTAAAAAGTTCTCTTGATTATTTCCGGATTTTACTAAATTTTGATTCTCCTTAGACCAATCTCTGGTATTATTACGATTGAATAAGCCCTGATTAGTAAATCTACTTTTGTCGGTGAACATGATTACATCAATTGAAGCCTGATTATCGATTAACCAATTACAAAATGGCAACTTTCCCTGATAATCATTATCTCCATAAAAATGTTGGTGAATCTGGTACTTGTAGCTTTTGTAACCGTGTTTTTTTCAGAATCTTCCTGATGGTAATACCAAAAATAACTGACGAATAGAAGCTGATTTATCATATTCTACGTAAGCCAAAACATTGATTTCAGTATCTTCACAAATAACGTACTTTTCTTCCTCTTCTGGCTGTCTCCTGAACTTTTATTCAATTTCTTTAAAATACGCTCGACAAGGATATATGGCGTCTGTTAGGATACTTACCTCTCTGCATAAAGCCTTTCAGCGACGTATGAGTTTTTTTTTCTATCTCTAGTCTATTACCTATTGATATTGAGGGGAGTAAAGTCACTTTAAAAATTTTGACGTTTTCAAATTAAATTAATAATATTATGAATTTTCTACTGAAAAAGATTAATTCAGATATACTTGACTTCGGAAATTGTAGATAGTGGCTCATCGTCGGTTCGCGGGGTTTGAGAGTGCGGATTGCCTAGGAAACTCCGTAAACTGACGATGAGTCACTATTTACAATTTCCGAACTTGAGATAGTGAAGATGAATTAATATATACACCTCCATCAGAAATAAGACAAGTAGCTAATGTTACCATACTTGCATAATTCAGTCCCACATATTCAGTTTACTGGTTGTTCAAACTTTACAGTTGATTTTATTAATAAACAAAATGAGTAATTACAATTAACATTTTTATAGCATTTTTATAGGTAACTATTAAGATTTGTGAATACAGTTCTTTCTCTGTACTTGTAGCTTAGTATTTATGTATTTATTGTTACAGTCGTAGATGAAGTATACTATTCTACTTGCGGTAATGGTCATAACTCACTTGATGAATTACAACACTCGCTTGCGGCTCGTGCCGCAAACTTCATCTGCGTGAGTTATGCTCGTTGAATAATATACCATTATATCAGATTATCCAACGAAAATTCTCTGTTTTACTTGAATCACCGGAATACCGTCAAACTGGCATGCGCTTGCTAGATTGATATTGACACGACTTCTATTTCCAATGCCTACTTGACCAATACCCTCATTTATAAAATATTTATGCAAATAATGAATGAATTTTGCAAAATACAGGAATAGCGTCTGTCTGACAGGCGCCTACTAGATATTGAATAGTTTGACTTTCCTGCAGAGATTGTTCCCCCTGAACCACTTGTTGGGATTTTTCTCGAAAATTAACTACAAGACGTTGCTTCTGTTTAAGCAAGACTTTAGAATATGGTTCATTCTTAATTTCGAAAATAATAAATGTGGTACTTTTCATTAAAAAAAAAGCGAGTTAAGTACACTGATATGAACAGCTTTTCAGTTGCTCTATATACAGGGCTATTCAAATTCAAGTCTATGCATGGGGATTTCGATAACGGTAAGAGATAGAGGGATGGTTAAATGGGGGCAAAGTAGCATACTTCAGAGGTCAATTATATGGATAAAAAAAATCTGACTTAGCTTCTTTAGTTCTGGAGTTATACAGGAAAAATCGATTTCGAAATTCTTCTTTTGCCTATATCTTTTTATTTTACGAAGATTTTTTTTAAATGTTGCCTCTTTGCCATAGCAACTTTCTGTGGGCTATCCAAATATCTGAATAAAAATTATATACAGGGTATCGTATAAATTGGGCCACTCTCAACTTTAATTTTTTTAAATACGGACCTGTATTTTTTATAGCATTTTTTTGAATGCCAAGAGTCATGTTTCATATTGAAGTAACATTTTCATCTGAATTACAGAGTGTTTTGGAAATATTAAACTATTACCAGTAAAATTTCAAAATTTTTTTTTAAATTCCAGTTCTAATTTTAAAATAATATCATTGAATAAGGTATAGAGTGCCTAGGATTTGGAAGAAAATCAACATTATTCGACGAAGAATGTCTTCTTCAAGAATTCATCCACATTTCAGTTCACGCAACCCATGATCAATGTGCGAAAATGTGAAAAGGACCCCGAAAAATCCTTATGGAATTTGGGTCTAGGTGGATTTTTTTGAATTTTTGATATGATGTAGTCCATGTAATTCTCAACCAATGTTACCATTGCGCCAACCCCAAAAAATGAACAGTTTTGCCGCTAGGGGTCGTTAAAATCACTCCTTTCTCAGAATAGACTATTTATTTCCGAAACTGGGAACGACATTTTCACCCGTTTCATTATAGATAATGTTGCATATGATTATGCTCTTTTATAAAAAAAATCTTCACCTCCCTACCTCTTACCCCCACCACATATTATGAAACACAAAAAATTATATCTGGATTACTTTGAAATGCATCGTCAGATGTTTGAACATGCTTGAATTAGGGAAATGGCAATTTTTCATGATTATCCCCCCTTTCCCCGAGGGGAACAAAACAAAAAAAAAATCGGTGGATTTTCCTGAATTTTCAATATGATTCAATTCATGTTACTGTGAATAGAAATTAATCAGGTGATAAACCCAAAAAATGGATGGTTTTCTTGTTAGGGGGCGTTAAAATCACCGCTTGCTCAGAATTGACTATTTATTTTAAAGGTCGAGAACAACATTTCCACCAGTTTCATTGTAGCTAATGTTGCATAAGATTGTGCACTTTTATAAAAATATTATTCACCATAAAAATTATTCACCTCTCCCCCCGCCTCTTCCCCCCACCTCCTATTATGAAACGCAAAAAAATTATATCTGGATTATTCTGAAATGCATCGTCGGATGTTTGAATAAGCTTGAATTAGGAAAATAGCACTTTTTCATGATAATCCCCCCTCCCCCGAGGGGTACAAAACAAAAAAATGGGGAATTTTTCTGAATTTTTAATATGATGCAGTTCATGTTATTGTGAATAGAGATTAACTAGGTGCTAAAACCCAAAAATTGATAGTTTTGATGCTTGGGGGCTTCAAAGTCATACCTTGCTCAGAATAGACTATTTATTATTATAGGAGGGAAAGATATTTGAACGTGTTTAATTTTAGATTACGATTAGTCATATTGTATTATTTCATAAGAAGAATTCTAAACCTCCCCCAACCCCTATTTTAAAACACTAAAAAATAATTCTTGACTATACTTTTGAAGGCGTAGTCAAAATTAATGTTTTATTCAGCTTAAATGAGGGAAATCATACTTATTAATTTATACCTCCCGCACTTAAAAAAATGAGGTTGAATGACGCGATTTTTTTTTCGTATGAGGTGAAGGATATATTTTATAGAGAGGTAATGAGTCTCAAAACCTCAAAACTCAAGACCTACTGTGAGACTCCACTGATTCTCAGATGTCAGGGCTACTCACTAAAACCTCCACCTCTATGCAGGCCCGTCAGGCTATATTGCCCCCAGTGACACTCAGGCCTTGCCGCCCATCGTATCATGCCTATATAAAGTACTGTCATAGTCTTGTGAGACTTTGTATAAGTTCAAACATCAACGATTTGAATTTTGGGTAGTGCTTGATTTGTATCAATTTGTGCAGGCCTGTTGGCGGCATCCATTACTACATCCAAGAGCGTCGTCCATGGATATCTGATATTCGGTTCATGGCGTGCAAAGCTCAAGAACCATAACACACTTGCCACATGTGCACAAGAGCCCAAAGTTCTTGCCCCCGTTTTGCAGGTGCAGTAATATCCTAAAATTGACACAACCTCCTCTTCGGCTTGCATGTTGCGGTTAAAAGCAATCCAAAGCTGATGTTTGAAGAGCCTGGTATATCTTGAGTAAATGCGCATTCTAATAAACCCATTCTCATTCAAATGTTCATCTACTTGAATAGTTTCACCCGCTTCTCTCTGAAACTTGTCCTGAATATAGATAATAGACACCAAAAATCATAGGTGTGAATTAAAAAAGATACCAGAAGTTAAAAATCCAGTTTAAGACTATTATAACAACACCAAAATCTCACCTAGAGATAACCGTTTTAAATATTCCAAAGTAAGGCGAGGAAATTGCGGCAATAAATAGTCTATTCTGAGCAAGGTATGACTTTAACGCCCCTTTTATAGCATCAATACCGATGTTTGTTTTTTTTCACCTAGTTAATTCCTATTCACAGTAAGTAACATAAACTGCATCCTAAAAATTCAGAAAAATCCAGCGAAATTGTTTTGACATCGCGAGAGGGGGGAAAATCATGAAGAAGTGCAATTTCCCTGATTCAAGCTTATTCAAACATCCGACGGTGCATTTCAGAATAATCCAGATATATTTTTTTGCGTTTCATAATAGGAGGTGGTGGAAAAAGGGGGGAACAATAATTTTTTGTATAAAAGAGTGCAATCTTATGCAACATTAGCTACAATGAAACTGGTGGAAAGGTCTTGAAAATAAGTAGTCAATTCTGAGCAAGGGGTGATTTTAACGCCCCCTAGCACCAAAACTATCCATTTTTTGGGTTTATCACCTGATTATTTTCTATTCACAATAACATGAACTGCATCATATTGAAAATTCAGAAAAGTCCAAGGAAATTTTTTTGTTTTGTACCCCTCGGGGGGAGGGGGGATAATCATGAAAAAGTGCTATTTCCCTAATTCAAGCATGTTCAAATATCTGACGATGCATTTCAAAGTAATCCAGATATCATTTTGTGTGTTTCATAATATGTGGTGGGGGGAAGAGGGAGGGGGGTGAAGATTTTTTTTATAAAAGAGCATAATCATATGCAACATTATCTACAATGAAACGGGTGAAAATGTCGTTCCCGGTTTCGGAAATAAATTGTCTATTCTGAGAAAGGGGTGATTTTAACGACCCCTAGCGGCAAAACTGTCCATTTTTTGGGGTTGGCGCATGGTAACATTGGTTGAGAATTACATGGACTACATCATACCAAAAATTCAAAAAAATCCACCGAGACCCAAATTCCATAAGGATTTTGCGGGTTCCTTTATTCTTACTAGTACGTGTATGTGCATATAATCATTGCAAAAAAAAAAATTCGAATGACAATATTCATACTCCAGACACCAATTTGGAAATATTTCATTGTTACTCACTTTTCGAACTACCTATATTTTTCAGCAAATTCATGGGCATTCTGTTGCTATATACAACAATTATGATTAAAACATAGTATGCTTTGGAAAATAAATATTTAGTTCACCTCACTTGTCAATATTTTGACAGTTTCTTGGAAATTATCGTTGGTATTTGATGAAAAATCTGTTAGTACTGAAAATGGGTTTCCCCACAGAGCAGAAAAGAGATATGGTTAACGTTTTCTACAGAAATAATAGGAACATTAATCTTTCCGCTGAAAATTATTTAGATCTGTACCCAGAAAGACATCAGCCGCATCCCAACAAACATATAATCTCTGGCCACCATCCGGGCCAATAATGGACATGCCGGCTAAGTACTGGCGACGGTGAGATGTTATCGGCAAATTATCAAAATGATGCTGGCCAATTTGTAATCTTGCATCGGTTAATATGCCAGTATTGGCCGAAAACTAGTTAAATGGAATAACTTTAGCTAGCGCCATTCTAGTAATGGCTGATTACTTCCAGCTCGAAATATGTTGGGAATTCAGACAGTAATGGCCCATAATCTGCTACGACAGGAGTTCTTGTGAAATAATTTTCAAACGTTTGAAATGGCATGGAGCGATACAAGCACCACGAGTTAAAGAGAGATACATTATTGAATTTGTATACTTCAAAACTCAGGCCAATGCCGTCGTCGACAGGATTTTGACATTTGACACATCAATTTCATATTTGTCCAATATTTTTTGTTAATTCAATTAAATGTTATATTGTATCTTTGTATCTCATGCAAGTTTTGCAACGTGTGGTTTTTGTGATGTGATTAGTGTGAGAGATTTGTGTATCAAGTTTAGGTTTTATATTTAAAGATGTCGAAATTGCTGAATGCCCCCGATGAAATAAGGTGAGTCAATATTTGTATTTATATGAACGGTTCTATATTTTTGAGGTTATATATACCGTATACCGCAAAATTTTCTAATGGAAAGGTACGAATATGTACAAGAATGACTGCAGAAGTTATAAGTACAAGGTTATAAATGAAAATATTAAAAATTGTGTCAAATTGAATGGAATTGACGTAACAACAACACAGTACAGAAGTCGAGGTTCAAACTCGCTCACATCTGATTCTAGGGCACAATTAATCTTATGTGAGTCACTGAGCTACATGGCCTTTTGTTTTGTATCACAGAAATCTGAAATGAAAACCCTTGTGAAACCCACCAGTTTGTCATTCTATCTATTTGTTATTAGTGTGAAGTTATCCACACTTTCCTAGCCACAGTTTCTTATTGTTGGTGGAATTGAGGAGTGAACGTCTGCGGTGTTGCCACATCAATTATTTTTACCGATATCTTCTTATTTTTACAGAGATGTTGATAATCAGTTTTTTAGTTTATTTGCGACAAGAGAGACGGGTCGCATAATTTTATTATCCAAGGAATTATTGATATGTGTTATACAGAAAACATCGAACTGTCTGAAATAATTCGATTTATAAAATCATTCGCTAAAACGAGTGCATTTTTTAATGAAAAAACAAATATCGTGACTAACAAATCAGAGAAAATGAGTAACATTATTATGTCGAAACGTGAGAAATCTGAGGCCGAATATTTTGACAATGCGATTATGAATTAGGACTAATACAGAAATTATCCAGTAGAGTTGAAATTTTCTCGATTATTACGGCGCGAGTCACCTCGAAATAACATAGAGGTATTTAAACACATCAATACAAATGCGTACACATAGAAAAATTTCTGTACCAAACCGTAGGGGAGACGGGAATGGCAAAACCTCGAAATAACACAGAGGTATTTAAACACATCAATACAAATGCGTACACATAGAAAAATTTCTGTACCAAACCGTAGGGGAGACGGAAATGGCAAAAATATTTATAAAAAATAATTTTCTCGATTATTACGGCGTGAGTCACCTCGAAATAACACAGAAGTATTTAAACACATCAATACAAATGCGTACACATAGAAAAATTTCTGTACCAAACCGTAAGGGAGACGGAAATGGCAAAAATATTTATAAAAAATAATATTCTCGATTATTACGGCGCGAGTCACCTTGAAATAACACAGGGGCTATTAAACACATCAATACCAATGCGTACATACAGAAAAATATCTGTACCAATCCGTAGGGGAGATGGAAATCGCAAAAATATTTATAAAAAATCATTTTCTCGATTATTACTGCACGAGTCACCTCGAAATAACACAGAGGTATTTAAACACATCAATACAAATTCGTACACATAGAAAAATTTCTGTACCAAACCGTAAGGGAGACGGATATGGCAAAAATATTTATAAAAAATAATTTTCTCGATTATTACGGCGCGAGTCACCTCGAAATAACACAGAAGTATTTAAACACATCAATACAAATGCGTACACATAGAAAAATTTCTGTACCAAACCGTAGGGGCGACGGAAATGGCAAAAATATTTATAAAAAATAATTTTCTCGATTATTACGGCGCGAGTCACCCTGAAATAACACAGGGGCTATTGAACACATCAATACCAATGCGTACACACAGAAAAATATCTGTACCAATCCGTAGGGGAGATGGAAATCGCAAAAATATTTATAAAAAATAATTTTCTCGATTATTACGGCGCGAGTCGCCTCGAAATAACACAGAGGTATTTAAACACATCAATACAAATGCGTACACATAGAAAAATTTCTGTACCAAACCGTAGGGGAGACGGAAGTGGCAAAAATATTTATAAAAAATAATTTTCTCGATTATTACGGCGCGAGTCACCTCGAAATAACACAGAAGTATTTAAACACATCAATACAAATGCGTACACATAGAAAAATTTCTGTACCAAACCGTAGGGGAGACGGAAATGGCAAAAATATTTATAAAAAATAATTTTCTCGATTATTACGGCGCGAGTCACCTTGAAATAACACAGGGGCTATTGAACACATCAATACCAATGCGTACACACAGAAAAATATTTGTACCAATCCGTAGGGGAGATGGAAATCGCAAAAATATTTATAAAAAATAATTTTCTCGATTATTACGGCGCGAGTCACCTCGAAATAACAGAGGTATTTAAACACATCAATACAAATGCGTACACATAGAAAAATTTCTGTACCAAACCGTAGGGGAGACGGAAATGGCAAAAATATTTATAAAAAATAATTTTCTCGATTATTACGGCGCGAGTCACCTCTAAATAACACAGAGGTATTTAAACACATCAATACAAATGCGTACACATAGAAAAATTTCTGTACCAAACCGTAGGGGCGACGGAAATGGCAAAAATATTTATAAAAAATAATTTTCTCGATTATTACGGCGCGAGTCACCTCGAAATAACACAGAGGTATTTAAACACATCAATACAAATGCGTACACATAGAAAAATTTCTGTACCAAACCGTAGGGGAGACGGAAATGGCAAAAATATTTATAAAAAATAATTTTCTCGATTATTACGGCGCTAGTCACCTTGAAATAACACAGGGGCTATTGAACACATCAATACCAATGCGTACACACAGAAAAATATTTGTACCAATCCGTAGGGGAGATGGAAATCGCAAAAATATTTATAAAAAATCATTTTCTCGATTATTACGGCGCGAGTCACCTCGAAATAACACAGAGGTATTTAAACACATCAATACAAATGCGTACACATAGAAAAATTTCTGTACCAAACCGTAGGGGAGACGGAAATGGCAAACATATTTATAAAAAATAATTTTCTCGATTATTACTGCGCGAGTCATCTCGAAATAACACAGAGGTATTTAAACACATCAATACAAATGCGTACATATAGAAAAATTTCTGTACCAAACCGTAGGGGCGACGGAAATGGCAAAAATATTTATAAAAAATAATTTTCTCGATTATTACGGCGCGAGTCACCTCGAAATAACACAGAGGTATTTAAACACATCAATTACAAATGCGTACACATAGAAAAATGTCTGTACCAAACCGTAGGGGAGACGGAAATGGCAAAAATATTTATAAAAAATAATTTTCTCGATTATTACGAAGCAAAGAACACATTATCAAACTCAAGGTCTTTGGAATCTTGATCCTTTGACTCGTTCGGCTATCTCCCGAAGTATACCTGAGATTAAAGGGTATTTGTCCAGTAGTAAGGTGAAAAATAGAATAGGCACTTGAAAAATAATTATTTTTCACTGTTTTGCCCTTGGTCCTACAGTGTTTATAGTAGTTGAGGCAAAGTAGGAGAAATGAAGCAGTCTTCAAAAGTATATTACAAAAAAAAACATCTATTCTATGAACAATGGCGGCTGGAAGTTATCTATGATGCTTTCAGACATCAACATATAGGTTCTCAAAACATAACACATATTTTACATAAGTAAATGACTTTTCAGGTACTGAAAAGTACGTTTTGCTCATTTGGCTATCAGAAAGAAATAATAGATGACTCTCTTAAACTTATTAAAGCGATTGCTTGTTTCTACTTAATTTATCAGGTATGCTTCAATCACATCAATTTTTATATTTATTCATATAGGTACTTCATCAATAAATATTTTAGTTTGATGAAGAAGCTGCCAATAATCCCCAATAGAAAATACTAAATCCATCATCAAACTTCGATATCAATTAGGACTTCATCTGATTAGCGATGAAATATTATGTTTGCCATTCAGTAGGCTCTGTGTTATTTCAAGGTGACTCGCGCCGTAATAATCGAGAAAATTATTTTTTAATAAATATTTTTGCTATTTCCATCTCCCCTACGGTTTGGTACAGATATTTTTCTGTGTGTACGCATTGGTATTGATGTGTTCAATAGCCTCTGTGTTATTTCAAGGTGACTCGCGCCGTAATAATCGAGAAAATTATTTTTTATAAATATTTTTGCCATTTCCGTCTCCCCTACGGTTTGGTACATATATTTTTCTGTGTGTACGCATAGGTATTGATGTGTTCAATGGCCTCTGTGTTATTTTAAGGTGACTCGCGCCGTAATAATCGAGAAAATGATTTTTTATGAATATTTTTGCCATTTCCGTCTCCCCTACGGTTTGGTACAGAAATTTTTCTATGGGTACGCATGTGTATTGATGTGTTTAAATACCTCTGTGTCATTTTGAGGTGACTCGCGCCGTAATAATCGAGAAAGTTATTTTTTATAAATATTTTTGCGATTTCCATCTCCCCTACGCTTTGGTACAGATCCGTTGTATCACCCTCCTCATTAGATTATTCATTATTTAACTCTACTGGATAATTTCTGTATTAGTCCTAATTCATAATCGCATTGTCAAAATATTCGGCGTCAGATTTCTCACGTTTCGACATAATACTTTATGTTACTCATTTTCTCTGATTTGTTAGTCATGATATTTGTTTTTTCATTCAAAAATGCACTCGTTTTAGCGAATGATTTTATAAATTGAATTATTTTAGAGAGTTCGATGTTTTCTGTATAACACATATCAATAATTCCGTAGATAATAAAATTATGCGACCCGTCTCTCTTGTCGCAAATATCCTAAAAAACTGATTATGAACATCTCTGTAAAAATAAGAAGATATCGGTAAAAATAATTGATGTGGCAACACCGCAGACGTTCACTCCTCAATTCCACCAACAATAAGAAACTGTGGCTAGGAAAGTGTGGATAACTTCACACTAATCTATTTGTTACAGTAATTTTTCTAAGACTGACGTAGAAAGTTGAAATGTTTCATGAAAATAAGGTTTAAATAGTGACTTTCATATTTTTCAAAATAAGACCTTTGAAAAATTGGGGAGGAAAATATATATTAGAAAAAACAATGCTTGCTGTTGCGTAGAATAATTTGAAAGGGATCTCAAAAATACTCTATTATTTTATGAATGTATTGCTGAAAATATGTTCTCCTCTAACTGGGAAACTATACTTCAAAATGGAAAAAAATAGGCATATGCTAAAACTACACTTAAACCTTAATAGAGAATTATAGTGATAACTAAAGTTTCATTTCATTTGACTGGTTTATTTCTTTTCAGTATGTCTTTGAAAAAACCCATTGACAAGGAATGCCACAGAAGCTGAAGTTGCTGGCGTAATTAAAGTCTGGCTGAGACAGACAAGGTGGGAGAAATAAAAGAAGAACCAAGGCGGCAGAAGAAGAGAAAGTTAATACTCCTTCATAAACTATTTTGAAAGTGTTTGCGAGAATTAATTTTTTTCAAATATTTTTTACCAAAGAATTATTTTTATGTTATGTTAGGTATATTTATCTCATTAAATTATATATTTTAATCTAAAATTACCTCCTAATAAAATTTTTTCGAACCACATTTCTATGAATTGAAAGTTTATTTTATTACTAATTATTCATTATATACCTGAAGGACATTAACTATTTGCAAGGATACGATTTCTTGAATCTCTTCGCTGATGACACTCTGATTGCTTGCTACGGAAATGACTTGAATGATACTGTAACGAGATTGAACGAGGTTTTGAAAAATATTGAAAATTTCCTTAACACAAACAAGTTGAAGCTAAACATTTCCAAAACAAAGGCTATGGTACTGAGCAACAGGTACAAATTATCGAATATAAATTACAGCACAATCAATTTAGTAATGGAAAATAAAAGAGTAGAATGGGTTCAGGAATTCAAGTATTTGGGTTGCATAATTGATGACTGTTTAGAACTGAAATCTCATTGTAAATACATCTGTAATAAAATTGCAAAAAACTATATTTTTTTACTAGAATTTCTGCACATCTTTTTCTTCCTAGCCGAATAACTGTGTATAAAGCAATAATTCAACCACATTTTGATTACTGTTCTTCTATCTTATACCTTTTACACAAAAATGAAATCCAAACATTTCAAAAATTGCAGAACAGAGGTATGCGAGTAATTTTACAGTGTAACAGATACACCCCAATAAAAACAATGCTCACAACACTTAACTGGCAATCGGTAGATCAAAGATTATACTATATGGCCATGTTATTTGTTTTTAAAATCACAAGAAATATGTTTCCTCAATATTTCAATCAATTTGTTACCTACAACAATGAACTCCATGACTATAATACACGGTCTGTAAACAATTTTCATATTAATAGGACGAAACTAAAGAGTTCCATGAGATCAATATTTTTCAAAGGATTGAATGAATATAATCAATTACCAGATAAGGTAAAACAATGTGATTCAATATATTGCTTCAAAACGAAATTGTTATCATACATTTTAACAAAAGATGATTGATTCTAATAGTTTTATTTACTTGTGGCATATTTTTACCTATAACTAATATTATTTTGTTATTGTCATTTTTGTTACTTTTTTGCCTTATGTGTATTTCAGCAGTTTAACCATAATCACATTTTACATATTATTTTATATTTAATGATATCTATATATTACTATTAATCTTTTAAATTGTTATTTTTATCAATTAGTATTTAAATTCTGTAAATCAAATTTGTATGTATATTAGGATACCTACTTAATAAATATCTATCTAACTAATTAGGTAGGTCATAAAAATGAGTACATCTCAGAAAACTTTCCTTCTATCATTCATGTTTTGGTTGGTTTCAGGGTTTTGCCGTGGTCTTCTTTGGTTAAAATCTTCAAACGTTTTAACTGCAACAGTAATCTTCAGTGATACTACGTCAATAAGAGTATTCCGACCATGCCACTGAAGATAACTGTTGCAATTGAAACGTTTGGAGATTTCAGCTAAAGAAGGCCACGTCAAATCCCAGAAACCAACCAAACTATTGACGGTAGCCGTAAAAGCCTACATCCTATTCATAAAACTCATAGTAGACCAGTACTAACCCTCTGAGTAGGTAACATTGAATTTGTTCAGAAGGCCATCCATGGTTGTCACAGTTTTGCCTCTTAGGTTCGTCATGCAAAAGGCACCGTAATATTAGCATACAGGATTTGACCCTTATCATCCATTACATAAAACTCAGTGGGCCAGTACTAACCCTCTGAATAGGTTACATTCAATATGTTTACAAGGCCTTCAATGGCTGCCACAGTTTTGCCTTCATGGGCCCGTCATTCAAAAGGCACTGTTATACTGGCGTACAAGCATTGGCCCTAATGATGGCGGGTGTCTCCTATTTTCACTCGCCCTCCACTGGCTACAGGAATCTTGCCGTTTTGGCATAATCTGGCCAACATATTCTGGGCCAGAATCATGCCGACTGAAATTGTTATCCCACATATTTCAGACTTTTGGACAGAAACCTTCGCGAATATGGATCTTTCAGAAAACCAAGGAGAAAATATGGGAACAAAACTCCTATTGAGTTACAGTAAGTAGGTAATACTAGAAAAATTTTAATTAGGCTCATCTCCATATTTTATATCAATACAAATCAATCAAAATCAACAGTTCAAATTGGCGTACTTTGAGAAAAAACAGATTCAAATGCTATAAAGTTAAATTTGTTCATAAATTGTATCCAGGAGACGCCGAAAGACGGCAAAATTTTTGTAATTGGATGTTGCAAAAATTGGGCGATGACAGAAACTTTTTGAATAGTATTATTTGGTCGGATGAAACTCGTTTCACAAATTGTGGTGTTTTCAATAGAAACAACGAGCATGTTTGGTCACAAATCAATGAAAATAATTTTAGAGAAGCGAGATCTCAAGTGCGGTTTGGTCTAAATGTATGGGCTGGAATTTTGAAGGATCGAGTTCTAGGTCCCTACATCTTTGCCGGGACGCTCAATGGCGAACGTTATCTAGACTTCCTCAGACAAACTTTCAGTGAATATCTCGATGATATTCCCATTGCTAATTATTTAAATCGGTTGTGGTTTCAACACGATGGAGCTCGCCCACATTGCACAAGGGACCGTAATCAATTTTTACAAGAAACATTTCAAGACAGACTTGACTTTTTTTATAGGGTACACTAAAAAATAGAATATATCAAAACGAAAATATAGAAGATTTAAGAATTAATCTACGGCGAAGCTAGGTCAGATTTTTTTATCCATATAATTGACCTCTGAAATATGCTACTTTGCCCCCATTTAACCAACCCTCTATCTCTTACCGTTATCGAAATTCCCATGCATAGACTCGAATTAGAATAGTCCCCTAGATGTCCTATTTATTTGTATCGATAGATAATTATCAAGTCTACTTAATTTTACCGATGAGTTGGGCCCATATGTTTCATTTCCAAAGCCTACGTGACCAATACTCTTTTTTAATTTGGCGTTGTGAAACGACCTCAGATTTTTATTTACTTCAAATTGTGACGCCATTTTGAGAACAAATTACATCATATAGCATATGGTTGGATTCAGAATGGAATAACAAATTCATTCAAAATTCAAAAGTTGATGAAGTCGTATTTCAACTTTCAATACGGACAATAATTGATATTTACTCTCATACAACATATCCAAAGCTCAAATTCCTTTCTTTCAAAATAACAAAATGGCGTAACGTAACAAATCTCGTGGCCACCCGGTATAGTTAGTGCAACAGCTTTTTCCCCTGCATTCCATCCCTTTGCTTTGGCCGCAGCTTCAAACTGTCGGTGGTAATTTTCCCAAGGAGTTTCTCCGCCGAACTGGGAGTGCTTCACGTAAAACTTCTGTATTTCAGAACTCGCCCAGCAAACACAGAAACATCTATGAGATATTGCTGCGATGTCACTTCGTGATCTGCGACTTGCATCGTTACGTCGCACAGACGTCCCAGCGACTCACTTTTGTCACACTCGTGATATACCGGGTGGCTACGGAAGTATTGCCTACGGAATATCTCAGTTATTGTATGAAGTAGGTTTGTGAAATTGGGAGCGTCGATATAATGACATAAGAGCTAGAATTTGAGCAAATTGACATGTCGAAGTTAACTTCCGGTCTGACCGGAAGTAACATCAACTTTCTTATTTTAAATGGAAACCCTATTTTTTTTTCTTTTCACATTATTCAGCATTCAATTCCCTTTCTAATGACATATCACAAGTTGGTATCTAACCAGAAACTAGATCAGAAAAAAATTATTATTGAAAATCACCGAGTAGGCCGTGGAAGCAAAATGAAAGCCAAAAATTGAAAAGTTGGCTATGGAAACCATACGTCACTTGATAACAGTTGCTCTTGCTATATTATCGCCATACGCAAAAATAACTTTAAAAATAATGTGGAATGATAAATTATATCCTGTAGGTTCTAGGTTAAATAGGAACATAAACGTACTTGGTCTGTGCCATCGTCCATAGATATTCTAATATCTACCTATGGACGATGTTTGTGCTATTCAGAATAATCATTCCATTGCAATAATCATTCGAACCAAAATATTAACAAGTAGGCTGATTAAGATGTATTTTGGAATGAAACAAAAAAGAAACGAGAGCTCTCACGAACGCTGCTATCCATATTATTTTGACGTTCAAAGTAGTGTTTTTGATTCTGCCATTTTAAAAGGGTTTGGAAATCGAAATCAGTTAGTGGAATATTCAAAAAATGCCCCGTTATTCACGAACCGAACAAATTGACATGCTTCTCATTTATGGTGAATGTTTAAAAAATTCTTATGCCGCTGAACGATTGTATTTAGAGCGATATCCAGGGAGGCAGCAACCGTCAAGAAGGTATTTCCAGTGGCTTGAAGAAAAATTAAGAACTGAGCCTGATGTTCACGAAGACCAAGAAGCATTTGTTATTAATGAGGAAACTGAAATTAATGTATTAGCTTTAGTACAATATGATAGCACAATTTCCTCAAGGCAGATTGGCGCCGAATTAGCTATAAGTAAGGACTCTGCTAGGAAAATTTTGAAAAAACATCGATTTAAACTTCAAGTATCAGTTGCATCAACATTTGTATGAAAATGGCGGTGAAAGGCGCCTGGAATATTGTAATTGGTTTCTTCGACAAAATGCTGAGAATCACCTATTTAACTATTTTATCTTGTTTACGGACGAGTCAAGATTTACCAACAATGGATTATTTAACAGGAATAATACAAGATAGGTACTGTACTTTATTTGGATTATTGTCGATAGTCGAAGTGTAAAGTGCTAAAAGTGTGAACGGTCTTTTGATTCAGGTACTGGGCGATAGAAAACGAGCACCGGTTTCGACAAGGTGGCTTCCAGGAGAGATTTGGTGTGAATGTTTTGGCAGGAATAGTTGGAACTCATATTGTTGGCCCCATTCTTTTTCAAGGCCAACTTACCGGAGAGAGATACTTTAATTTTTTAACGAATGAAATTTCGGAATTCATTAACAACCTACCAGCGGAAATTACTGAGAGAATGTACTTCCAGCAAGATGGCGCCCCTCCGCATAATTCAAGAATAGCGAGATATTATCTTCAAAATCGCTTTCAAGAGAGACTTATAACAACCCATGGTCCAGTCAGGTGGCCACCAAGGTCACCTGATCTTACTCCGTGCGACTTTTTTCTATGGGGGCATCTTAAAAATAGGGTGTATTCCACACAGCCTACAACTCTACATGAGCTAGAAGTAAAAATTCGTAGAGCTTTCCAAGATATCACGCCCCAAATGTTGAGAGACGTTTTACATGAAAATATCACCATAGTCAATAAATGTATTGACGCTGAGGGAATGCATTTCGAACATTTTTTTGAATTTATTTTATCTTTAATCCTATCAATTTGAATTTTTTTTTTCGATAAATCTGTTTTTTTGTTATTTGAATAATAATAATTGGATTTTTTGGTATTTCATTTCAAAAAATTACTTTCTATTATATCATTAGAAAGGAATGGTTATGCTGAAAAGTACAGGCAAGAAAAAGTTGTATGTTCCTATTTAAGTTATGGACCTACAGAGTATTGTTTTTTTCCCAATTTTTCCCATATTTTTTTTGGCGGCTTTTATAACGCCGACGAATGAAAATAAAATATCACAGTAGTAGCAACTGTTATCAAGTGACGTATGGTTTCCATAGCAAACTTTTCAATTTTTGGCTTTCATTTTGCTTCCACGGCCTACTCGGTGATTTTCAATAATAATTTTTTTCTGATCTAGTTTCTGGTTAGATACCAACTTGTGATATATCATTAGAAAGGGAATTGAATGCTGAATAAAGCGAAAAGAAAAAAAAATAGGGTTTCTATTTAAAATAAGGAAGTTGATGTTACTTCCGGTCAGACCGGAAGTTAACTTCGACATGTCAATATGCTCAAATTCTAGCTCTTATGTCATTATATCGACGCTCCAAATTTCACAAACCTACTTCATACAATAACTGAGATATTCCGTAGGCAATACTTCCGTAGCCACCCGGTATGCTGGCGACGTCTGTGCGATGTAGTTCCGAGACATCTTTGCGATGTAGTTCTGAGACGCCGCAAAGATGCCTACTAATAACGCATCAGGGATGTAACAGAGCGACATAGCAGCGATTTCTTCACTGTTAAAGGCGGATTTACCGGATTCATAATGCATAATTTAATGCATATGCATAATTTTGCAATAATTTTCACATTAAAATTACGCATATGCATCAAGTTGTGCATTATGAATCCGATAAATTCGCCTTTATATTCAAGACACGTCAACGTCTACGCGATATTCTAGACAGAAACAACAAACAGGAAAAGAAAATATATTTTGAATATGAAAAAAAATAAATATAACAAAAACATGAATAAAAAAATTCTTTTATAAATGAAATTATTCTGGCATAACATTAACTAAGTACAAAATTAAAAATTAACCAAGTAAAAATTAAAAATATATTAATTAAAAAACTAAAAGTCAATTGCTTTGGTTCCTTTTCCTGTCAAGCCTTTGTTTGGCACGCCTGAACCAATTTGGAACAGGCTGCTTCGACATTTTTTTCGTTCTCTCCGTGAAGGCTCATCACCACATCTGGAATAAATCAATAAAACAATATGAGACCACTGAAAGCTGCAATGACACGTAGTAGTGGGACATGAAATAATGAAATAATTCAGACAGTAATGGAATAATGAGTATAATTTGGCACCATTGAACAGCTCTAAATTTTCTGATTTAAATATACAGGTCGAAATTTTCGTATCTCGATAACGGTAAAAATGATACAACGATACTCACTTTTCACACTCAGTTTATGGACACTAAAATTTGCAAATGTGATCAGCTCCAGTTGGAAATATGAGAACATAAACGGTATGCAAAGCATTCAAAGCAACAAAGCTACGATCTTCGAACAATGCATAGATACAAATAACAAAAAGAACTAGAACTAAATATAGTAACAGCCGGTCACGCCGACACGCCCTCGCCTCCCGCTTTCAGGTTGGCCAACATTTCCTACGATTTTGTGTTACCAACTTACCGCGTTAATTCAAAATAAACATTTAACACAAATTGAGGATTTGCCTTTCGACCGTAGTGAAGGACAGATGGCGTCCATGTGGTCGGCAGTCAAGTGAATGTGTGTGAAAGTCATATTATCACCTGATATGGAGATAACTCAATTAAAATATTGTGGTAAAGATATCTGAGTATAGATTTTGATGTCCAAATGATGTCGCAGTATGACGTCTATGGCAAGTAACAATTTGACATCTAAATCCAGCTATCACTAATTTAGATATCACAGGGATATCGCAGTGTGATATCGCAGTAATGACAACAATATGACATCGCAGAGACATATAACACAGATGGATCTCTAAGATATTGCTGCGATGTCACTTTGTGACCTGCGACTGCATCGTTACGTCGCACAGACGTCCCAGCGACTCACTTTTGTCACACTCATGAGGCATGCTGGCGACGTCTTTGCGATGTAGTTCTGAGACGTCTTTGCGATGGAGTTTTGAGACGCCGCAAAGATGCCTCTCAATAACGTATCAGGGATGTAACAGAACGACTTAGCAGCGATTTCTTCACTGTTATATTCAAGAGACGTCAACGTCTGTGCGATATTCCAGACAGAAACAACAAATAGGAAAAGAAAATATAATTTCAATATAAAAAAATAAATATAACATAAATATAAATAATAAAAATAAACAGAAAATGAAAACATTCTGGCATAACAACAACAAAGTACAAAATTAAAAATTAACAAAGGAAAAATTAAAAATAAATTAATAACAAAAACTAAGTCAGTTTCTTTGGTTCCTTTTCCTGTCGAGCCTTTGTTTGATGATATCTTGATCGCTATCCAGAACACAGTCCAAAATACCAGAAGCGTTCTTTATCAAACGCCTTTTATGTGGGTATGAAGAACTCGAAAAAGAACGTTTGGACATGATTATTTTTAAGCAATATAGAAATAATGGAATCTCACTTTGTTGCTTTCAGGTTGGCCAACATTGCCCACGATCTGTTTTGCCAACTTACCGCGTTACTTCAATATAAACATTTAACAAAAATTGAGGATTCGCCTTTCGACCGTGGTGAAGGACAAATGACGTCCTTGTGGTCGGCAGTCAAGTGAATGTGTCCTAGCATCACCTGATCTGGAGATAACTCAATAAAAAAATAGTAGCAGATATATCTAAGTATAGATTTTGATGTCTAAATGATGTCGCAGTAGTACGTCTATGGCAAGGAACAATTTGACATCACACGGACATCTAAATTCAGCTATTACTAATTTAGATATCACAGGGATGTCGTTGTGTGATATCGCAGTAATGACAACAATATGACATCGCAGAGACATCTATATACGCTATTATTGATTTTGATATCTAAGGGGTGTCGCGGTGTAATATTGCACGAATGTCAACGATATGATATCACAAGGAAATCTAAATCGCATTTTTGATGATATTGACATCCCTGAGATGTGGATGTTTACCCAGTGTTGACTGTGCATGTGACCTAGTTTGGCTGTACAATCCCAAACGTCGCACAGACGGCTCTCATCTTATATTTTTGGCCAAAATTGGCTCAATGTGAAATGGTGTCTCAAAAGCCAAAATTTGTTATTTTTCCATATTTGTGAATCACCTTGTATAATTTGTATAAACTGTGATGATAGATGAAATGGATTTATAATATTATGTGGTAATTCAACCTTTTTTCGCACTTTCTCAAATACAACAACAAAATTATGAAATTCTCAAAATAGCATTATTATCAAGTGAAATCGTACTACGAAAAGATTTGGAAATGAATTTCTCATAAATTCGTCATACAAGGATGTGATGATAATACCACAAAAGATAGATCCGAAATAAATCATAACTTGGGAGATACGGAGTGATGAAAAGTAGGTAAATATTTCTCATATTCAACACCCTGTATCTCTCGAAAACTAGTCATAGGATCGTGTGTTGTGCCCATTGAAACATTTCATCATAATTATCAATTCTTATCGTTAACAAGGCAAAATCATCACCGATGGTGTGCAGGAATATTACATGAAAAACGTGGGGCTGTAACCCATCAATACTGCGATGGATGTACACCATGATAGTGAGGCCTATGATCACCTACGGAGCAGTAGTGTGGCACGGCAGAACCGAACTCGCCATAACAAAGAAAAGCCAAAGACTAGCATGTCTTTGTATAACAGGAGCAATGAGGTCGACTCCAACAGCAGCAATAGAGGTAATTCTGGACCTCACTCCTCTCCATGTCATGGTGAGGAGAACTGCTTGGGGAGCAAACCTCAGGTTGGCTAAAGTCGGACTCAAAGGGACAGCACACATCGTAAAGGGCTCAATCCCCACCGAAAGGGCACACCTAGACGATCTCCCAACTGACGAAATTACCAGGAAATTTAGTTTCGAGAAATTCTTTCGAACGGAATTAAATACCAAGAGTGGATGGAGCATAGAATCAATTCGAGTACTGGGAAAGAATACCATAACATGGAACACGAACGGGTCAAAAACTCCCGACGGAACTGGAGCAGGAGTCTTTAGGCCTCGCACCAAATACTCCGAACCCATGGGCCAGTTCCCCAGTATTTTTCAAGCGAAAATTCACGTCATAAAAAGGTCCATTCAATTCAACCTCGACAGGAAATACCGGAACAAGGAAATTGCAATCCTCTCCAATAGTCAAGCAGCCTTCAAAGCGTTGAGCTCATATAACATCAACTCAAAGATGGTCTGGGAATGCCTAAACAAACTTAATGATCTAGGCAGGAACAACAAGGTGATCCTCCTCTGGGTGTCGGGACACGTCGGAGTGGAGGGCAATGAACAAGCAGATACCCTGGCACGAAAAGGGGCACCAACGCCACTGATCGGGCCAGAACCATTTTGCGGACTTGGAAAATCTTACTTCCAAGACGAACTCAATAAAACTGAAGAAGCAATCAGAGCAACATACTGGCAAAGACTTCCAGGGCTAAGGCAGGCCAAAAATCTCCTCGGTAACTTCAACCGAGCAAGATCGAAGACACTGATTAACCTCAGCAAAACTAAGCTAGGCTTAGAGGATGACAGCACCTGCAAATTCTATGGGGAACATCCAGAAACACCACACCATATATTGATGGAGTGTTATGCTGTACATCACAAAAGATAAATATACTGAGATCACACCAGCTGACTGTGGGAGAAATACTACGAATAGACCCCCTCAAAATCCTTAAATTCCTCAAGGAATTGGGGATTGAGGGACTTACAGAGACATAATGAAGGAGACCTATGACATCAAGGCTTATGTTTGAAAATTTCAGGCTGGTAACCTATATACATTGGCTATCATTCATGGGATCATTCATCATTCAGTTCAATAGGTCGGCTCCTTACGCTGGAAATCACGACCACGTACGCACCTTCAGACCACTGGTGGATGAGATGACGTTCCAGATGAAATTATGTGGTAGTACTCAAACGGACAGAAAGTTTTACATGGGGTAACTCGGGAAGAGCCACTGTGTGACAGAGGATCTTTAAATGCCCAGAGACATCGCCGTGGTACCCAGCACACCTTATATGGGAAAATGGCTCTCCGTCAAATTTATTGAATTTTTGATATGTTGTAGAATTGATCATGGTAATGGCAATGGTAAAAATAGATGGTGACTGATGCGCTGCGACCTAATTAGATCTATTTTGGTGTGAATAAGACCTTGGATAAAATACGGCAGAAGTTTTAGTAGGCCCAGTGTCGTGAAGATGTAGAAAGTTGGTGCCGAAGATGTCCGAAGTATGAAGCAAGCAAAGTCCCAGAACAAGATCGAGAGGAGATAAACGAATCGCCATCGATGTAGCTAGACCGTTCCCGATGACGAATGATGGCAACAAATACATCCTCGTTGCCATGGATTATTTTAGCAAATAGGTGGAAGCTTATGCCCTGCCCAATCAAGAAGCATCCACAGTTGCAAGAGCTCTCTGGTGGATAACATGTTTCAAGGTTTGGAGTGCCAATGGAGCTACATTCCTATCAAGGAAGGAACTTTGAATCGAACTTATTCAAGGAAGTTTGTGAATTGATGGGGATCAGGAAGACCAGAACAACTGCCTTCCACCCGTAGTCTGATGGCATGGTTGAAAGGTTTAACAGGACTATGGAAGAACATCTTTCCAACGTAGTAGAGGAGCACCAAAAGAATTGGGATCGACATCTTCCGCTATTCTTGATAGCCTACAGTGAATCTGTGTACGAATCTACAAATCTCACCCCAGCCATGCAGCATTATCTTTGGGAGAGAACCTCGGGAGAGAACTTCGTTTACCCTGTGACATGGTGTTCAGATCACCAAGTGCTGAAGAAAAAGAGGTACAGTATTATGCTGACGAACTGCCAGATAGTTTGAATAGGATCTACGAATTTGCAAAAAAAAGATTGTAGATAAATAGTGATAGGATGAAGGCTCGATACGATCTTGAGGCCAATACTGGTGGATTCAAAGAAGGGAATCGAGTGTAGATGTACAATCCTCGTCGTAAGAGAGGATTTTCTCCCAAATTAACACTATCTTGGGAGGGACGATAGTGAAGAGAATAAGCGAGGTGGTCTATAGGATTCAACGCAGCCCGAGAGCAAAAATGAAGGTCGTTCACCTATAGAAAGACTCAAACGTTATAATGGAGACAACGACACATTGTTTGATCGGGACGATCAAAATTGAGAGGAGGATAATGTTAAGAGATTGATAAAAATTCCCTAGCTACGCCGCTGTCGAGTGCCGACTATGAAACGTAACTGATTTGCATAACAAATGAGCCCATGTCGCAAGCGTTTAAATTTCGTCGAATAGTTCCTGGAATTGTTTAGATGTTTATCTGTATGGAGTATTCTCGGAAACATCCCGAAAAGTCTCGTCTGGACGAAATGAGTATAAGGCTTCGGATACATCAGTGCATGCGTATTCTGACGAAAATTCGTCGGAACAAACTAACGCCTGTTTTTCAATGAAAGTGTTTATAGTGGCAGCGAATATCACGTCGTGCATGTTCTGAAAAAATCTAGTGGGGTAAGGTCTGGCGACCTAGGTATTTCCTCGAAATACTTCCAAGATATATCTTTTAACACCTACCGAATTATGAATTGACGCTCCGTCACATTGAAACCATGGGTTATGTTTCTCATTAAGGGGCATTTCTTGACGTATTTCATCATTTAAAAACTGCAAGTATCTCTCTGAATTTAAATTTTCCCGGAAGAAATATGGGCCAATCACTCTGTTCTTTAACACACCGCACCACACATTTGTCTTGAAATAATATTGCTCTCGGCATTCTATCACAAACTTTGGGTTTTCTGTTGACCACCACCTACAGTTTTGTGAACTGACTACCCCATTTGAGGTAAAAGTCGCCTCGTACGTCCATAAAATTTTACAAGGAAATTTTGAATTTTCTCCTCGTTGTCCTTGGAAAATCTCTCTCTTTCAACGTTTTTATAAATTTTGGTTTGAACGGCTTGAACTTATTATTGTGTAATATTTTTCTCACGGCCTCCCTTTTAGCACGGGTCCTATTACAAATATCTGTTATACTAGTTCGCCCATGCTCTACCACATCTAGGCTTACACTTAATTGAGCTTCTTCATCATAAACTCTTGGATTATGAGGTCTTTCGAAATTTTTTGAAATCCTTGTTGCGGGCCTCTTGCGCTTCTTCCGTTAATTGGCCTATAGGTAACAAAGCAGAAGATATGATTTCAGGCCCATGTATAAAATATTTGTGCAATGTAGGAGGCATGGGCCGCGGTGGTGTGCGGGTTGAGTCCTCGCCTCATAAGCCAGAGAGCGTGAGTTCGAATCTCAGCATTGCCACCGGTCTCGTGCATGGCATCACACGTATTAAAAGGTAAGGGCTACTTCTTCCCCTAGCTCGCACAAGTCTCTGACTTTAGAGGTGCAACCGGTTGACGGATATAACATTTTTTTTAAACAATATTGTACCAGGGGTACCGTTCAACAAAGTATCTAGCAGTGCCGTGGGCAAATTTTCTGAATTTCACGACATCAATTTCGTATCCACTCGAAACTACTATCATTATAGTGTGCATCTTTTTAATCAATTCAATATCTATTTTCGTGATTTCATCTGAAAGTTCTGCATTATTGAAGAAACGTCTAGTCGTGTTTCCGTCATTTGTATTACCAAATCCGGGTTTAGATTTATCTACGATTAATCCACATCTATACGGTTGACGCATATAACAATTTTTTTTTAACAATATTTTACCAGGGGTACCGTTCAACAAAGTATCTAGCAGTGCCGTGGGCAAATTTTCTGAATTTCACATCAATTTCGTATCCACTCGAAACTACTATCATTATAATGTGCATCTTCTTAATCAATTCAATATCTATTTTCGTAATTTCAGCCGAAAGTTCTGCATTATTGAAGAAACGTCTAGCCTTGTTTCCGTCATTTGTATTACCAAATCCGGGTTTAGATTTATCTACGATTAATCCACATCGCTCTCTGAATACGAGCCTTGTTTGCTGAAACAATCTCTTCATCATTTCCTCGAGCTTGCCACTTCTTGAGAGGCAATTTGTAAGACATATGTAGAAGGCATTCAAACATACGGATCCATCCATGTAAGACGGACAATCCGAATTCTAAGTTTTCAGTCTTTATTTCTCGTGCAATCATTTCGTCAATCCGATTGAAGTTTGTTGATGTTGCGCCACATATAAAGCATTTTTGTGTCGATGTTGTGGTAGTAAGTGCATTACATACTTTGCCATCGACCATGGCAAATATTAAATTGTGACGTATTTGCAAAGATTTTCCTTGAATCATCGAAGAACTTCTCTGTAAGTGTTTTATTTGGTCATCTACTCTGTTCTTGAAACTTCAGTAGATTCTTTGACAAATTCATTTTTCAATGGCCTGCAATATCTGGTAGAAGCTGGACGAGGGTTTTGCCACACGCTTTTTTCACCACAAACTAGGCGTAGTGGGACAACACAAGTAATGAAAACAGCCGAATCACTGGCGTCAGGACCATGAAATGCTTGTTTGTAAGCACTACTATGACCCGAACTGCCATCAAAGCCCCATTTGGACAACAAACACAGACCTTCCAGTTCTCCGTTCTTAATAAGTTACTCAAGTGTGGTCAAGCAAAGCTTGCAAAGTAACTTCTGCACAGGTGGCGGTTACTTTTATAGATTCTCGCTTTGGATAGCAATCCTTTATCGTTGCTTTAACTATTTTGTAAGAGGGAAATTTTTCTGGGGCACTCATCCTGATTATATTATACTGATGTCGAGATAACTTTGCATTCACCAAAACCGCTAGAGCATCTTCACCTGACATAACTTGTTTCTCGAGTGACTTCATGTATGCTTTTCTATATCTATTCGCACGTTTAGGACTTGTATTGGTGATATCATACCGAACTTTTGAGGCCTGTGCTTGCCCTGTTGCTCTTAAGCTCATTTGGGTAGCGTAATTCAATATAGCCACCGGTGTGGAATCCCTCAACTCCTTTGTTTTTTGTCTTTTGGTTCTCTCAGAACTCGATTCAAAATAAATATTTGGGCGACCCCTTTTTTTTTCCTGGTGTCTTCATTTCTTCTCTGGTTTGAAATGAAATTGAAGCATCCAGCCATTTAGCATTATTTTTGCAAAACCTTTCATCCATGCTAAATGCCTTTATCCAACGTAATTTATACTGTGATTTGAAATATGCCAATTTTTTATTTAAATCTTCCAAAAACTTTTCATCACATTTTGTTCGTTTCTTGATCTCTTTTCTCAAAAAATCAAATTGCTCATCAAATCCACTTTTTTCAGAACTTCTCATATAATGTCAAGTTCCCTTCTCATTATGAACATCGTGTTCGAACTCGTTCCTGAAATGAAATAAAAATAAATATGCATTATATTTATACCAGGAAATACCATAGTCTTTATATATAGGCTTATGAGTATTAAAATGCGAATATTGTTTTAAGCTTAAAAAAAAGTATTATGTTTTATTTTGAAGTAACTCAAATTGCGACCAAAGGATGCAAAAAAACTAAACGTTTTTGAAAAGTACAAACATTATTAGTAACAAAAAATCCGAAATCGAAGCTTGATCTGCCTTGAAACACAACTGATAGCCTGCATCTCACTTTACACCATTGTGATCAAATTACATAAACTTTTCTATACTATTAAATGGCAATACATACCTGAACTTGAAGGTTCCATAGCGAAAGATTGAAAAATAAATTCAAAATACAGCTTCAAAACAGCACAAAAACCGGTTAACAGTTACGCAAAGACCAAGGACATTTCACACAGGACTGCCCGATGAGACTTTAACCAATCACTGAATTGTGACGTTGTGACGTACCTCATTGGCCCCCCCACCACCATTCCACTTAACAATTTGCTTCTTTCATTCCGACTATTCCGACTGCACTTTCCTTCCTTTATTATGTCTGTTGTTGAAAAGAAATAAATACACATTGAGTTCGATGTTCGATTTTTTTGGTTACCATTGTTACCAAACACAAACGGTCACTTTATCTGTTATCACTTTTTTATTTTACTTTTTGCTTGGTGTCTCGTATATTGAGTTATTGAGTTTTTGATAGATTTATTGTTATATTTGTGTCTAGTCTAGTGCCTGTTTGCCTATTTCACAGATTGAGGAAACGTTTAGAAACTATTTTATACTCTTTCTGCAGTTGTTACTCTTTGTGAAGTGAAAATATTGAAAGAATTTGCCAGTTCTTAAAGGTTTGGGGTTTCAGTATTGTTGTGGTTGAATATTTGTTTATTCCTGTTCTTTTAGTTGAATGAAATGTCAGGAAAAGCGTGTGCCATCGCCTCTTGCAAGAATAACTCCTCCAAAGGCTTGGGTTACATATTTCACAACTTCCCAAAGGATGATGGAATAAGACAAGTTTGGATACGTTTATGCAATAGGAGTGACATATGGAACCCTAGGACTAGTAGCATTTGCTCAGTTCATTTCACTGAAGAGGACTACAAGCGAGACTTGAGAAATGAATTACTAGGTTTTTACTTATTTCATTTTGTTTTCAAAATAATACAAAACAAATCTTTGTTTCAGGATGTCCTGTTAAGAAATTTCTTAAACCCAATGTCGTGCCATCCATTTTCTTGGGACTAGAATCGATATCTCTTAGAAGCTTGTTCAAGTCAAAGAAAAGCGAATGAAGAAGATATTCCAGATGAATTGTTACCAGAGGAAAATGAAGTTATTGCTGTTGGGAGTTCCGAAAACATTGATCCTCTGAATGAGACCTATTATCAAAGGAAATATGAAACACTCCTTGCAAGTCATAATAAGGTGCAATTGGAATTTAGAACTCACAAGCAAAAGTGTAAAAGACGGGTAAATTCTTTATAAACACACCTAAATTATTATAAGAAAAAGGTGCAATATAAAGAAAATAATAAAGCTGAGAAAGTTTTGAGTAAATTCTTTTCCAAAAATCAAATTAACCTATTACTTCAGAAAAGAAAAAGGGTTAATTGGACTCAATCAGAACTCTCAATGGACTTCACATTGCGGTATTACAGCAAAAAGTCATATTTATATTTGAGGAATGTTTTAAAGTTTCCTCTGCCTGGGATATCATCACTTCGAAAATGGGCCTGCAAAATCAATATGAAAAAAGGAATTCTAGAAGACGTTTTGAAATTCATGAAATTAGCTGGTGAGGATATGTCAGAACTTGAGAAATGCCTCGTCATTCAATTTGATGAAGTTAAAGTCAAGTCAGTTTTGGAATATGACAAATCTGAAGACCAACTCATTGGACCTCACAATCAAATGCAAGTTATCATGGTTCGAGGTTTATTTGCCAAATGGAAACAACCTGTTTACATATCATTTGATTTCAAGATGACTAAAAGCATAATCTTTGATATAATTTACAGACTTCATCAAATTAATTATAAAGTTGTTGCAACTGTCAGCGATTGTGGAGGAGGTAAGTTTTTTTTCATTTAAATTTTGTGAAATAATTATATTATATCTGTTTTTGTAGGTAATGTAGGTCTGTTGAAGGAGATGGGAGTTGACATTCAAAAAACTTATTTTCATCATCCTCAGACCAATGAAAAAATCTATGTTTGCAGATATACCACATCTACTCAAATTATTGAGAAATTGGCTCATTGATACAGGTTTTATTCTAGAGGACCAAACTATCATCAATCATAAGCCACTTCATGATTTGATTGAAATGACAGATAAAGAATTGAATGTATGTTTCAAACTAACAGAGAAACATATAAGATGTGAAAAGACAAAACGTCAAAATGTTCGTTTAGCAGCTGAGTTGCTATCACATTCAACGGCTACAGCTCTTCATCATTATCAACCAGGAACTGATAAAAAATTGGCTACAGATGTAGGAAATTTTATTGAATTGGTTAATAACTGGTTTGATTTAAGCAATAGTTATATACCTTTCAATAACAATCCTCATAAATCTGCTTATGGTATTTACCTGAAAGACCAAAATAAAGTTCTTGATGACTAGCTGCATACAATTTTGACAATGAGGGCTACTGGGAAAAGAAGTTCACAGATTTTTCAGAAAGGAATCATCATATCATTTAAATCTCTTAGGCAGTTACTTTCCGACTTGAAAAAAGCTTATGGTATTTCCTCATTATGTACCCATAAACTCAATCAAGATTCCTTGGAAAACTTCTTCTTTCAACTGCGGAGTAGAGGAGGCTTGAATGACCATCCTTCACCACTGAATGCTCTGTACAGAATTCGCATGGTTATTTTAGGAAAAAATCCTGGTATCCTTGACTCTGCTGTGAATACTGAAGATAGAATGCAAGAAGAGTATTTGATTGCAAACGTAATGAAGAAAGTGGTCTTCAATATTGACTCAGAGCTTGATGGAGATGGTATTTCCATTGAGGAATATGAAAATAAAGAAAATGTGGAAATTCGATTCACCAGTAGCAGTTCTGGTTCATCCGAGGCCAATATTTCAGAAAACGATTATTTACCATAGATGACCAATGATTCACTGGAATACATTGCTGGATATTTGGCAAAAAAATTCAAAAAGAAATACCCGTTTTTAGGCATTCATACACACAAATGTTCGAAGGAACATGATTATCAATTCATCATGGGTTAGTCATTTATCATATGGTGGGTTGATAAAACCAACTGAAGAATGGCTTTCATTAGTGAAGAAATTTAATAAATGATTTTTGAAATATCATGGTGAGGATCCTTTGGGTTTCAATAAGGAAAAAAATGTTATCAAAAATGTTACTGAAAGAATACAAAACAAACTTAAACAGAAAATTGTTCATTCTGATATCATTGAAGTATTTGTTAGGTTACGAACAATAATCAGAATAAATTATTTCAATAAAAAAAATGAGGAATTTAAAACCAAATCTCAGAACTTGAAAAGAAAAAAATCTGCTAATGATTCTGATTCCAGAAAGTTGACAAAAAAAATTATAAATTGAATTTTTGATCTGAAACTGTACCTTATTTTGCTTATCATAAATTAGGTATTTTATATTAATGCAAATGTAAATGTATGTATGACTATCAGGTGCATGATTTTATTCATTCACTCATCTTGATGTATGAGTAGTCTAATAAAGTAGGTACATCTATGTATTATCATTTTTGTATTGATACTTTATCATATGAATAAATATTTTTCTATTCTACTATTGTGGTGTATCTTTTGAAAATTATTTCAATAAAAAATTTCATGTAAAGGATATTTTCATTTTTCCCTGGCAATGTTTTATTTCAATGTACATGTGTTGTTTTAGGAGTTATATGAATATTACTGTTTAATTTTATTTCCTCTCCCTGTGGCAGCAAGAAATTGTAAATTTGCATATTTTCAAAACCACAGTGCAGTAGGGGAATTACCCTCGAAGAACAAAGAATTAACATTGTTTATTTTCAGAGTAGGTACGGAGAATACCGAAAAACATTAACTTATTTATAACATTTGTATAATCGTTTTCCCTACGTGGGTAATTAGGTATTTAATAACCCAGATAATAGCAATATTTTCTCTTTAAATAATTAGGGTCAGACAAAATGATATTAAGTAGGTAGGTTTTTCCTTAACACAACATACACTAAATTTCTTCCAAAATTAGGACCTCTAATATTCATGAAATAATTCCTCTACATTAGTTCTGAGTGTATTTGCAAAATCAATCGTCAATCTGAATGAAGATGGAAATTTTAACTTTCAGTTTTTTTTATTTATGTCTGGTTTTCAATTGAGAATGTTGGCTTTTCAAACAAAACTTCTTGCAGTTTGAATCATCATTTGATTAATATGAATAATTTACAAGCTAGTAAAATGAGTAAAAACAGTAAATGTGAGTATTACAAAATGAGTTTTTGAAAAGTTGATATAATCGCGCTTAAAAATTCAAAAGCTTTATTTTATCTTTCTTCTGCAACAGGTAAAGACTGCAAACAACTGCGGATAAAGTGGCGGAGGGAGGCCACCGCATTACGTCATTTCTAGGTCATTTCCGATACAAACATGGAAGATAGGAATGGAGCAGTCCTGTGTGTAATGTCCTTGCGCAAAGAACTATAGTCTCCACTCTCCATATGAGAATAATGACAGTGCCGGCTCGTTTCAAAATGTCAGGTGAAACCATCGTCTGTTATTTCTTATGAATTGTTGAATGATGTTCATTTCTTGGTGTGAAATTTTCTTACCGAACCCCCCGCGTGCTTGAATTAATTGCCGAAAGTTTATTTTTTTAAAAATTCATGTACTCGAAAAATTTTCGGTAATAATTCAAGCTCTTAGGAGATTATAAGTGATTATTTCCCTCATCTGTCAGAATGTATGTACCCACGATAAATGTTGTTCAATTAATAGCACACAATAGCAAACGAAAATAATTCCAAATCAGGAATCAAACACACGAAATAAAGTTGAAGGATAAAAGAAGTTGGGATTCGTTGAAATAATTGAAACGATGTGTTCCATTATCCTTATATAAGAGGTGTCAGTAAAAATGAGCTACTAAAAATTGTCCGAGTGGATAACTCGAAAACGGCTAGGAATATCCCCAGGGATGTACATACAAAAAATATTCGCCTCTCAATCCTATATCACATGGTCGAAAAATATACGGAGTGTTCCATTTGAAGAACTCGAGAAAATTTTATTCAAAAACTTCCGAATTGAAAAATCATTTTCAGTCATCCTGTATAATTTTTGGGAATGGTAATGATTTAGAAATATCATTCATATGTCTGACGAATAGGATTATAATCATGACCTCCTGCATTCCATAATCATATAGCATTATTTTGACAAAAAAAATTATAAATCCCAAGTGGTAGGGAGATAGTAAAGGATATTGGAGGTGTGGATGGAGACCACTAAAATGCTTGAAAAAATGGATTGAAGTATATAGCATTTCATTTGAAAAAAATGCAATTGACCCTGTAGATTTGGTTCACCCTGTATATCCGACAATAATTTCTAGATATAGACACAGTTCTCTAGTTATACTTGGTTTTTGAATTATCGTCCTAACTATCTTAGAACTCAAGCAATCGGACTCTGACGCACTATTGCCCCACCCTGTATATAAAGTAATAATTTTGTAGCTTATTTTGAGTTTAATTTCTTCTCAGAAGTGATATGTGTGATGAGTTGTGTGTTACAATGGTCTTTCATCGCTATTTTAAAAACTGTAGGTCATGTAATAGTGAAGATATTTCTTTTTTTGTGCAATTCTTTCTCGACAGAAAACTTATTTTTGGATGATCTAACCACACTGAAAATATTTTACGAAAACGAATGGTGAAATAAGAAAACCTAAACAAGCTTGATGATATATGCAAAACTGATTGAGTTCAGTAGAAGTGGTGATTTTTTTTACTTTGTCACGAACTTTCGCAATTTGAACTTATGGAATATTCAAAGAAACAGTAGGGTATAACAACACGCACCCAGTTGATTGAATCGATTTGAAAAAATGTTTGCCATGTTTATTAGAGCATGGCGAAAGAAATAAAATGTAAGTTCCAAATTGGTTCCAAAGTATATTATACAGATTTTAAGTAGTAGGTACTCACTTTCGGTACTAGACATAATGAATTATTGTGTTCATCTCTCTGAATTTTGTCCACACAAAAACGGATGAACTATGGTCAACTTATTTAGGAAAATAATATAAAATACAGAAAAATAAAGAAACGAACATCATTAATAGTCAATAATATGGCACTACGAAATTTTTGATTCTGCTACAACTATTTTGACTTTCAAACGGTATTTACATTATTTTTAAAAAATAACACATTTTGTGTGGTGTTATTTTATCCAAAAAATTTGGTCTTCCACTTCGAGTATGGAAACTATATTGCTTTAGAATGATATTTCAAAAGTTTATTGACATTCCGTCAAATTCAATCAACAACAATCACAATCACTATGTCCCATGAATATTGACATGAGGACGAGGCGCCATCTCTGGATCCGATTACAGAAATAGACCATGATTTCATTTGTTTTGTCTTCAAAAAAATCTAAACAAAATCTAATCAGTCGACACACCAGGGTTTTTAGGCATCTTATGTAAAGGAAATTTGTACATCGAAAAATAATATACAGCCAAGTGTACATGCTAATTAATTTTTTGATTTTTTGACAACTTTTAGGGCCTGTTGCCCCAGTGTGCGTCGATTCGAACTTTGAGATAATCCTGCTCACAGTAGACTGGTGAATATTTCTTTCAGGATGCTTTCCGCTGAAAATATTCGCAACTTTTCTATGACTTATATTTTCACCGCAAATGCGTACAATTTCTATTTTTTCCTGCAAAGTCAGCATTATGAATCTACTACTTGATAAAAATTACTGTTTCATAACCTTGGTGAAACTGTCAAACACTTTTTATATCAATTTCCATGACATTCACTTTTATTGTTTCCATAGCATAGCCATTTTAACGGCACCTTGATTGATGATAAATTTTTGAGTTTAAGTTCAGAGAATAATTGTATGAAATTGATTTAGCAAGAATTTGAACGGCAAATTGATTTTATATTTGAAGAGTTATAGCACTTATCTGAACTGTCTTCATGTGATAAAAATTAATAAAGTGAATTTTACTATGTAGAATGTTGAAACTAGAGATACTTTGCATCAAGTATTAGACATAATTCTTTCAGCATGTTTGTATTAATTTGAAAATACCAATTAGAAACATTTTTAATCAAAAAAAAATTCTTTCAGCAGATGGGTGTATTATATCTCAACTGGTTTTTCAGATTTGAGGTGGGTAGGAAATCTAAAAATAAAGAACTTTTTCTTATAATATTTCTCGAAATATTATTGAGTAATTACCTGACATTTTGTAATTTTTTAGAAAAAATGTCATATTTGACAGGTATAGCCGATGATGAATAGGAAGATATCGTAATAAAAGTCATTTTGCTTAATTTTCAAAGCACAAACTGTTCACGAACTCTAAATTTGCAATAACTGACTAATAAAAAAAAATCCCGTATGATGCGGTCTTTAACGGTGACACTGTATGTGCTACCATAGCGTACCTACACCATCAATAATGCCCTATGGGTAATTGCACACACCAGTGGTAGCAAAGTCAGATTCCTACAACTACAGCAATACCTTTTAGTCATAAGTGGGTGCACTCGCTGGCAGTAGCAAAGTTTTCCAGCTACTACAAAAACATTGTCTACTAGCCATAGGTAAATGCACTCCATAGCTTCCTAACTATCATGTTCGAAATACTTGAGAAGTGAAAATGTCATCAGGAGCGAATAAAAGTCATTTGGTGAATATGTCCAGGTAGATGAGGTCGAGGCAACATATATTGCAGGAGAGAATGTTGAGGCAAAGGAAGTCCAAGTAGAGATGAGGTTGCCAATTTTGATATTCAAGATGAACCATGTGAATCTGTATAGTGCATTGGAATATTTCTCATAATAATATAGATATAAGTATACAAAGTGGTAATGATGTAGAAAATCTTTTGATTTGAAAAATGCAAGCTGGAATAGCAAGTGTCAAAGATAATTCAATAGATACTAGGGTCAGATTTTAAAGTATTGCCACAAATAAGAAAGAATAGAAATTTATACTGGACTTTCTTTGCAGCAATTTGAAGTTCTGTGGGAATTTTTAGATGAAAAAAATATTTGAAAGTATGGTCTGGAGTGTCATTACCAAAAGACCAACTATTGATTCGCCTAATAAGCCTCAGATATTGATATCTAGAGCAAAACTTAGCATACCGCTTCAATGTGAGTCAAGTTATGGTCTCTAGAATTATAATAACTTGGATCCCATATTTGTTTTACTACTTCAAACATTTTGATAGTTTTCCTTCCAAAGAGAGAATTTAAAAAAATCCACAAACTGAGGTAAAATATTCAAGAATTGAGTAATATTGGATGGTTTCAAAGTAAATACGAAAAAACCTTCAAGATTATCGTGAGCAAGGAAATATGTACTCTAGTTACATGAACATTCAACTTTCAAGCATATCTCTGGAATGATACCTACAGTAGGTATCTGCTTTGTCTAAAGCCTTCGAAGGATCCATCAGTGTTAGATAGATATTTATTAAAAGTGGATTGTTTCATAAACTTGAATATGCAGATGTCATTATGGTTGATAAAGGATGCAATGTACAAAAGTGTATATATGCCCCCTTTTCTCAAAGAGCAGGCCATATAATTCATTAGAGAGGTGTGTTGGTGCTATGAAACAGTTTAGATTATGCAGTAAACTATTCTGAAAAAATTTCTCAAACAGTGTCTGTCATATCTTGTTAAGTGAATTTCCGGGAGCACATGGTTCCATTAAGATTTCAAGAAGTGAAACATTAATTTGGACATGTATTCAAAAAGGAATAGTTTTATATTGAAAATAAACATAATATATATTCTTTGTATTCTGAATTTTATTACATTCTTCTATTTGTAAGTTTTCAAACCTCCATCAAGTGCTGCGTATGAAGTTCTATATAGTGTGACTCTCTTATAAAACATATATTTTTAAACCGATTTGAATGATGACATTTTATCCAGTATCCACATTAAGATACAGGAGATCTTTAGAATCTGATGAATCATGATGTGCCGAGGAATCACATTGTTGATCTACCATTGATTAGAAGTGGGTTCTCTTTCTCTCGTTTTTGTTTGTATCAGAAATCACCATTAATTTCAACAAAAACGTTTTTTTCATTTCCACTGTCTATGCAGTCTTGAACTCTGTAACAAAAACAGAATATTTAATAATGTATTACAGAAAAATTTCAAAAGTAATTACCAGTTCTACCCCGATCGAATGATTGGATTTTCGAGTTTTCAATATGTTAATCCTCAATACAATCTAAGTACTTGATTACTTCAACACTTTCGTGAGTGATTCCAATAAACAAGTATAAAAAATGTATTCGAAAGTCACAAACTTACCTTTCCACAAATCTTTCTTTAGTCCACCAAAGGACAAATTTCTACAGTATAACCATCTTTTCAAAAAAACAACGCTATATGGTCCTATCGAATGTTTTACTACATCAACTTCGTTTAAGACATTCATTATATTTCAACATCCAAACAATCGACACAAAACTTATAATGTATATAAAAGCAATTGAACTCTTTTCTATGATCTCAATCAATAGTCTCCGTCTCAATCCTATCATTTATTCTAGGTTAAGTAGTTATTGTTAATAATGTTATTATGAGTATTACAATCAACTGTCAATGTTGAAAAACTTTCATCATTTTAACCATCGGATTTCAGAGCATGTGAAAGTTGTACGCGTGGGATCTTTGGACTTTTACAATAAACATATCATTTACTGAAGTTATAAATAAGTTAGCAGAAAATGTGCTAACTAATGCATATTTTCAAATTTACCAGTCTTTTCTACGTGCATATCTTATGGAAAATCATTTCGCGGGCTATCGATGTCCACATGGCATAGTAGCGCCACGTAGTAGGTAGATTTTCAGTTCAGTACTAATAAGGCCCATTGAATGATTCAATCATAGTTCTGTTTATTTTACACCAGAGCAGGATTATAACAAGCAATGACGTTAACACATTTTTTTTAGTTTTGTTAAACTAAATTGCATGGCAGCTGACCCAATATTCCTCAACCCAGTGAGCAGTTTTATTTCAATATATTTCATTTTCATATTTTACATACGAAAAGGTAAATATAAACATGCAAATTCATTCATTATTTATTTTACCTAATAAATTATTATATATACAAAAGGCTTATTTCGGTAAAAATACAGTCGATAAAATATATAAATACACATTTTCATCCACATAGCGGATTACAAAAACCAAAAAATGATGTATCCCCAAATTAGAGATTAATTTCCAAATTTTTGAAATATTCAGTCAGTTTTAAGTCTTTTAACAGAAACCATTTCACTCCCTTGCGAATTAGAGTCCTCTGAAAATGTCATATGAGAAGATGAAAAGTCAGTGGGGCCTTGGGAGTCACTAACAGTAGAGAAACCTGTAATATAAAAATTATAATTGTCAAAATTCAACCACTCGAAAATTGTTATAAAACTGAGATTTATTAGGTTAGGCCACTACTGTTTAAACTAGATGAAAAAAAAAAACATAAAAAAAGACAAAATTGAAGGTCGGCATAACAGGCTAGACAAAAATGTATAACCGCGAGGAAAGACAATAGTAAAAGGCAGCTTAGCGGAATCAAAAACAAAGGTAGAAATATGCATAGTTTCAAATTTTTTTGTTTATTAGGTTTTGAAGTATTTTGTCTGAAACTAAAATTAATTTATCTTGTATTTGTTCATTTATAAACAGACTGTAGAGTCCATCTGAAGTAAAAATTAAATGTAAATTTTTGAAGCCCTTACCTGAAACAAATATACTTATATTTGAATCAGAATTATATTTTATTGTGCATCATCTTTTTACAAATCTTCTTTGATATACTTCATGACGGTAATAAAAAGTAAGCACAAATGTGATTTGTTTCTAATGTTGGTCGCATTGCAAAGGTATCCTACTCTATACTTTCTAGTCATCAGATTATTTGTCATTTACTCCATTACCTACATTAAAACTACCAATTTTTATTTTACGTAAATCATTTTTTAAATTTCAACCTGGAATCTGCCTTCTTCTAACGTGTGAAACCATTTATCTTACTGGACTGGCTGTATCCATCAATAATTTTTGTGAGAAATTGAGATTAAGTGATGGTGCAAGATAATTTAGATATCAATGATTATATGACAGTCAGTATTCAGAAGTTGCTCTGGTTGCTCACGGTTTCCTACTAGACTACAAGTGCTTATTGTAATTTTAAAAAAAATTGTTATTTTGTTGTAATGAAGGCTTTATTACAATCAGCACTTGCAAATAGTGTGCTCCTTGAGGAACATTGCACAAATGGATGACAGATGTAATTCAATGTCCGTAGGGAAAAGTCGTTTTTTTCTGTCATTTGCCTCATTTTTTCACTTTGTAGAAATGTTAGGAGAGAAGGGTATTTTCGGCCGTAGTCGGAATTATTTCTTTTGATTTGTGTAACAATGTCTATACCTGAATTTGTTAGTTTTCAATATATTTATTTTTTTTCTGAAAATTGTTGTTACAGCACTACAAAAACTAAATTCATTACTCTTGGAACGTACCATAAACTTATCAAGATACATTTTTTTTAATTACTTATTCATCATGTCAGTAAAATAATTTTTTTTTTCAATAATAATAATCTACTAACAAACACTAAATGAATGATATTAGTGAAGACATTAAAAAAAGGATTGAAGTAAAAGTAAAGTCAGTTTCAAAATAGGTACTAGAATGACAAAGATGACTACTTACATAGTTGATGTGTGAGAAAAGATCAATTTCAATGCAATTGGCCGATCGAAGGAATCCGGGATAAAGATAGTGGGGAATATGAAAAGTAACTTCCCAGGCAACCATGTGATGCGAGAAACATGTATACGTGACATGGAATGCGATGTCACATAAAAATAAAATTGTTTGTTCCGTGACAGACAGGAGGATCGAACCCGGGCCGCCTGGATGACAGGCAAGCGCTCTAAAACCACGACCACTTCGCTTTATAACAAAAAAAGTTACCAATATGTACAAATCCGCATTTTATATCATCATAAATTTGTTGCACTGTGTTATCAATTAGAGTCCAAGATAAGTTTGTCCACCACGTTGATATCTGAAAGGGTAATAGATACCGTTTGGGTTAAATGGGGTAAATGTTGCATATCAGAAGGGTAGTCTATATGAAAGTATGGAATTAGAATACAAAATTATTTTGGAAAAACTGAATTTATCGATTCCTTTAAAAAATCGAGATGATCACACACAATGAAACTTCCATTTGTGATGAATCATTAAGTATAGAATGAAAGATACTTCAAAAATATGTCGTGAGGTGATCGTATCTTTCAGGGTTACCGCTTTTACCGTGCCGCAGCAGACCAGCAAATAGTAGTAGATGAAAGTAGAGTAGACTCAGGCCAATGTGAAGTGGTACTTGACAATTTTCCTACCATTCAAAAGGCGATATATTTTAATGAAATCTACAGTACATAATTGTATGTGACATGAAAATGTAACCTATAATATTCATCTCATAGATGTCTCAATGTGATAACATGACTTAGTAGCTTAGTTGACGTCGAATAGGTGTGGTCTGGTGAATGTTGCTGCCTTATCACATTTATTCCTGTTTGTGATGTTATTGTGACTGTAATATCAAATATCCGTTGAATATGGGTAAAAAATGAACATCGCATTGATGCAACATAGTTACATCACATAACCCTTCATGTCACACGATGGTTGGCTGGGTTTCTGTCTGGTAAAACGAGTGGGGACTATAAAACTGATTTGTCACAGAAAGTTAGGACAGTTGTACCCACCATTTATGATATGTTTTGTCAGAGTATATGCAGCGATCCAACTCGTCGTCTCAGTTGAATGAATGAAATCAAAAATTAATTCTGCTGTGACTTTTATTCTTCACAAAATTTGACAAACTCATCAAAAAACTTCAAAAAATAACTTCATAAAACTAAATACATATACAGGGTGAAACTGTTACAATCTTGAAACAGGGTCATCTTCCAACAATGATTTAGAGAGTCGTAAAGAGATGCCATATTGGGATAAATTTCAATTGTAGCATTAGATTTGAAGGCAACAAATCTGAAGAAAACTCTTTTGAACACGATCAATAATGGACACATGAGTTGCATGGTATGGAGACCAAACAGAGGAGCAGTAATCGAGTTGAGTTCAACTGCTTCAAGGGGCTGGCCTCTGATAGTATAATCGAAATTAAGGGCTTGATAGGATCAACTAAAACGTATGATATGGCATTTGTTTAAGTCCATGCCATTCTGTTAGTGTCGCTCTGTAACCCAGCAGCATCATCTATACAATTGACAATAAGTTAAAAAAGTAGGGAGTATGAACCTTAGGGAATGCCTGAGGTTGCAGGAATGTCTGGTGGTTGTCTCACCATTTGAGACCTACCTGCCAAATAATCCTAAATTTAATTCAAAAGCTATAACTATCAAGTTTGTAGTTTAGCAAATCATCATTATTCCTATCAATGGCCTTGAAGAAATAGATGGAGTCAACCTGACCACCCTTATTTAGTACTTCAGATAGAAAATCGTACAACCTGTGGGAGTAGAGGACGGCTATTATTATTACCTTTTCAGCTGTATGAAAACCCAGAAAACCTTCAGCACCACCCCTGGTGCAAGCACCTGACGTCTGGATTGGCATTTAGACCACTAACATCCCGATTGCTTTTTCAAACGAGACATGTGGCCGCCTATCGACTCCTATGAAATTGAGAAAAATTTTCTCATTCCCAGGATTCAAACCTGGCCAAGTGCAAGCAGAAGTTTCAAAGGCTTACATCTAACCGCCTCGCTACTGACCACATTAGTATATGTAATTAAGCCAAACTGGCTTGAGATCAACTAATAGCCCTGATTGAGATTGGAAGATAGGTACTAATGTCTGATTTAATACTTGAGACAATATATAATTACAGTTCTTAAGAAGAATGAGTACAATAGCGTCAGGCCGTCCTTAGCGAAAACGCCGTATCTTCTATCTGGGAATTCTGTACATCCGACCTTCATACAAAGAAAATTCTCAAACTTTTGTACATACGACAAAATGATTTGTTAACTTAGGCTATAAACCGGGACTATACAACATTTCTGCTTGGTAAAACTCAAAATTTATTGGTTTTCAAACCTACAGAATCCAATATCTCAATATTCATATTTTTTGTTCATAAGGCATTTTGGCCAAGGACGGCAGCATTTTAACATCTAATCTGCTTAACTTCTCAAATATAGTAGAAATATGAATGTGGTAAGAGCAAATGTTGAAAGTCCAAAGTATGATTTGTATATACTGAAGAAAAGTGACGTGCAAACAAATTAGGGACTTCATTGCTGGAAGAAGCAACAGAATCGCTAAGAAACATTTTATCAGGTATTGTAGTGCCTCCCCTAATGAATGAATGAATTATCATTTATATTATTGTTGATCCCACTAGACACATTTGTTTAAGGAAGTCCTCACTATTGTACGCTATTCAGGTATTGATATAGCCAGGGCCCAGAACTGGACTCGCTAATCCCTGCTCTACAAGTTTGTCCTAGCACCACGCAGAATAGTTTGAAGTACTCCATTCTGTTGAGTTTTCAGGTATTCAAGCTTTACCCACACCAGTCTGGATGGTACTTTTTGACATATTAGAGCTCAAATAAACTCTTCTCATATTGTCAATGATGCATTGTTGTGTAGGCTGGAATACTGTTCAGATTAGCTCACTCTGGGATTTTCACTGTATATTCCATATTGCATGAGTGCTGTCCTGACAGTAGAGTTGAAGTAAGCCCCCTCATGCTAATTCTTCTATCAAAAGGATCCACATGAGGAGTCTTCAAGCAACTGAGTATTAAAGTTTTCCCCAATGTTGATGTTAGACCTAGATCCATCCTCTGATGAAGGCTGAATGGATCTCGTGTTCTCTAATGTTGGAGGTTCCCTCAATATTGAGTTCCTTTATTATGTGCTGATGTGCGTCTATGTTGATGTGCTAGCTCTATATGCATATTGGTATAACACTATTTAGTTTTCTGGAAGTGTCTATAACAAAAAAATAGACAAAATATTTTAGATGATGACTAATGGAATAATGAACGTCCGAGTTGTCCCATCATGAGAACAGTTTTTATCACACACTTATTTCGTACATACTCTAGATGCACAACCTAGTTTTTTTTTATCTTCTTTTGTAAGAATTCTATACTGCTAGTGAGTATAAACTTCAATTTGTGTTTATAAGTTAATTCTGACAGGAGAGTGTTTCGAATATTCATTAGTTAGTTCATTTATATCAGTTTTCAAATGAGGGTACATAAATTAGAATTTACTTGACTGTCATTTTATTATCAATTAATATGAATTTCTGTAAACGGCAGAATATTCCAACCAATTTTTTTGTGATCATTGAGAAATTATAGCAATTTATAATTTTGGTTTCAGTGTTTTCAAAACTACATTTCATTTATTTCAAATATTCAACACGGGCTAAATGTTCACAAACCTCATATTGAGACATTAAGGGTCAATTTATGCAACTTTGTCACTATCATAGTCCTAATCACAATCACTGTTTTAATCATAAAATGAAAATGAAACTGTACATTCCAGTAGTACCATTTATGCAATTTCCTTAGTTTTAGTCTTAAAAAAAACAACAATTGAGACTAAAACTGTGATAATGATTGTGACTATGACAATGACAAGTTGCATAAATTGGCCCTAAGACTAGGCACAATTTGAGCAGCTGATTTTTAAACTTCCATACCTATCAAAACTAAATATTTCATCTTTTGGATTGTGTAATAACATTTGTATATTGTATCAGATCGTGCATGGCATCACACAATAAAAAGTAAGGGCTACGTCTTTCCTAGCTCGCATAAGTCTCTGACTTCTGAGGGTTGCTCATAAGGGTGCAGCCAGTTGACATATATAACTATTTCAACTATTTATTTATCATCTAGTGTATTATTATTGAGCCCTATATAAGTGTTCCTACAAAAAATCACAGTATTTTCAATATTTTGGAATGTAAATGCAAAATTCCTTAAAACTCTTACCATTATGAACCGATTCATAAATTCAGATTCAGTTTCTCATCATAATAAATATGCCAGAGTATTACATTTTGTATTCACAATGATCAAAACATTCAATTCAATTCATATTGGTTTTGTTGCAGGATACCACTGATTGTTCACTCACCAGATTGTCTTCACACTGGTTTATACTTACATGTATTGGAATCTTCTGCCAAACTGAAGTTTGAGTTGGAGTTGGACGTATCCAACACAGTACTTTTTCTCATGTTTTCTTTGTTTTCTCTATGTTCGGAAGATTTTTTAGGTTCACTGCTGGTAACAGGAACCCATTTGTATATTTTCATTGTGGTATCTCCTATTGTGACCCATTTCTTTTCCCTTAAATAAATAAATCGGTATAATTCATGAGCAACAAAAGTTAAAAGAATTTGGAAATGCTCTTTTAATTTCAACTCACCAATTTCTAACTTGGCCTATTACATTCCTAGCCTTTTTAATGTCATCTTTAGCCCTGCTGCGGGTTTCTGCCCGTATAGAACGCGACATTTTACCGCACTTCTCTGATTAACTACACTTTTATTAGATATACAATTGCTATAATTATTACTAAAGAAAAACACCCTCAATCTTTTTGCTCATAACATAACATTATACATTTTGAGTTTTCCCAGGACAGGAATTGACATTGACAATTGACAAATAGCGCAAACAAAAAAGCAAGAATTCCTATCCACAACACTTCCCAATAGGCAATCCGCATGGACCAATCAAAACTCTATTTCAGTTGCGCCTGCGTAGTGTGCAATGTAATTTTATGTTACGTTGAGGATCAACTTGGGATGTGTTCCGTTAATAAACATATAACCAAAAGTGGTTAACTGAAAATAATTCTTGTTTCGTGACATCTACATTGTAAGTGCGTAATACGGGACACTTCCATTTTTGTAATAACTGTCATTTGTCATTATTATTTGTTATTGTTGTGTTAAGGCTGAAACACAATGGAAGTTTTATGTTTTTAGTTTTAATTTTCTTAATTTTGGATTTTTTTTGACGCGAAACTATCATTGCCATTCTCATTCTGATCACGCCTCATTAACAATCTTCTTGGTAAAATTCAAGATTCATTTTTCAACTCTGTTCTGCATCTTGTTTTATTTGTGAAATTGATATCCAAAATCCCAAAACATAAAACTTATTCCATAAAACTTCCATTGTGTCTACGGCTTTATTTTCTCTGCGAATTTTGTTGTTTGAGAATCTTGAATCTTTTGTGTTTTACAATTATATTATTCAATACTTATAATAATGCATGAAGCAGCTGCTCATTTTTTCTTGATGATATTCTTTCTGAAAGTTCCAGCAGTGATGATAATTTTGTTGTTCGGGGTCCTTTAGGTTTATAAGGCATCTCGTGATTTGTACGTAGTAAATTTTCATTCAAATACCTCCACAAGTTCATCCAATACTAAATTTGAAATATATTCTAATGACATACGACAGATCGCATTAACCGCTCACCTACGTGCAAACCCCGGTCGTTTTGGTTCAAGATGCATAGAAACCCTGGTGTGATCACTTATACCTGTGATACCGACATACAAAAGTGTTGATGTATGTCCTACTTGATTCATGTTATTTTTATTGCATTGGTACCGTTTCACTTCTTTAGCACAGATGGCGGCAAAATTACAGATTAATGATATCATTGACGATTGACGGTTGGACAAGCGACAAGTGTCATGTCAACATTCAAAAACAATCAAATGACAAATCAAGGCACCGTGGAATGTTGGAAACTTTGCTATTTTCGACTTCTGCGCCATCCATCGACGAATGAAGCCAACGGTATCAATGCAATGGCATGTATTCTGGCAAGCTTAACGTAGATGACGCAATTGTTAGTGGAGGTAAGATTGGAGTAGTTGATAAGTGCATAACGGACATGAAAAGTTTATTCCTATCATAATCGAGCAATGTGAAAGAATAAGATTTATAGCCAGTAAATAAATTTCACCAAATATAGACAAGTTAACCTACAAACTGACGTTTATGCGCGATTCCATCCACTCATTTTTGTATCAACTGTTATTTACGGCCGGAAGTTTTTGCTTTTCTTTTTTTCAATTCATAAATGAGGCTTTTTGCACTTAAATGGTCGTATTTCTCCATAACAACAACTAATTGAAGTGTTATTGTCTATTATTACTTGTTATTACTGTCACTCATGACCTCCACTCACACTAGCGCTCTCTGGCGGGAGCGATATCGTCCATGTCTGCCATTACAGCATCAACAACTGTGGTAGAAACAAAATCGAATCTGTGATCGCACCCAGGGTTTCTATGCATCTTGTTTGTGTTGATTGAATTTGTTCTTTATGGCGTGGACACAAGATGCATAGAAACCCTGGTGCGATCACAGATTCGATTTTGTTTCTACCAAAGTTGTTGATACTGTAATTGCTTTGATACCGTTGGCTTCATCGTCGATGGATGGCGCAGAAGTCGAAAATAGCCGAGTTTCCAACATTCCACGGTGACTTGATTTGTCATTTGATTGTTTTTGAATGTTGACATGACACTTGTCGCTTGTTCAACCAGTCCAGAAGTTCACAAATTCTTGTCTAAAATATTTCGATTACCCTCAATAAGAACACTATCTCGAGTTACCAACAAATGGGATATTAGTCCAGGTTTCAGTGACTTTTTGTTTTCTGTGTTGAAATTGAAATCATTATGTTGACTGAACAGGCCAAAGATTGTATTTTGTGTTTGGATGAAATGTCTCTGAAAACTAATTTATTCTACAGTGTATCTGTTATCTGTTGAATTTTGGAGGCAAAGTGAAAATTGATGAGAATTGTTATTTATTTTTCTTTATTTATAAGAGTGGGATTTTTTTTAACTCGGAAATTCTTCAATTGAGAACTGTGAAGAACCAAAATAATAAAGTATTGCAGTAAATTGAATATTGTTAAACATTTCTAGTAGTATGTTTTATTTTTATTTTTTCATTAAATTTCGCAATATTGTTTTGATGTGCATCTTGCTCAAGCCAACTGAGCCTCTCTTATTAGGTGTGTTAACTTTTGCTTTTTATCTCATTTCTGTAACTTCCGTAGCTTAATTCCACAGATTGGTTGGAACCAAACAAGGAGTATATTATAGGTAATATTATTATTAGTTAAATTTTGGAAGCAAGGTGAGAATTAATGAGAATTGTTATTTTCATTTTATGAAAACCCAAAATTCTGATACTAATTGCATGTTGAAATTATTCATTTGTCATATCTCATCTAATAGCATTGAGTAATGTCATAAATAGTGTCATTTACATACAGGTGTGATAGGAATCCCTTTCTTTACCTTTTTCTCAATCTCCTTCCTGAATGTAATTTTTTTATCCTAATAAAATAAATTTTATATTATAAGTGTATATTGTATGTATGTAGTATATTAATTATTAAATTGAGCACAATAGCATGTGGCAATAATCCAAAAATTTTAGTAGTAACAATTCTCGTTATCGTAGAATATGTTTAGTGTACAACTTACGAGAATGGTAAATCAACATAATGGAATTATCTGTGTTCTTTTGTATTTTTTGTTTTATATGTAGAAGTGATATAACCAATTGTATATAGCAATAAAATATGTCTCAAACTTTCAGTTGTTTAATTTTTAATTGGTCTGTTCCACATAATATCGATGTCAGTCATAGGTATGATTGTAACCTTTGGTATGACGGTGGATTCTTTTGAACAGGGGTCAATTACCCAAACTGAAAATACTCCTACGACTCGCGTTTCGCTGACGATGCTAATTAAGTCTAGTTTCGCTGACCAAGTTAGCATCTTCTGCGAAATGTGCGTCGAATGCGAATATTTTCAGTGGTATGTGAATAATTGAGCTCTGAAAGTTTTCATTTCAAGTCGCATAAGAGATGAAAATAATACGGTTCAATTTTGGGGCAGAACTTATTTATTATTTATTCATTTGCAAATATTTAATGACTTCTGATTGGAATCATTTAGTCAATATACCATTCATAAATTATCTGAAATATTTCATATCTATGGTCTTGAAAGGTGTTCATTTTATTTTAAATCAATGATGCTTGAAAGGGACAAAATAGTCTGAATTTTCTGAATCATTCTTTCTCTCGGGTTTTTCAGATTGGTGAGAATAATTATCCATTCCATAAAGTCTAAAATGCATTGCATATGCAATAATTCTGTTTTCCCATTGTGAATAGAACTTTGATCACTTTTGAGGTCTGTTGAGAATCTTTCAACAGAAGCTAGTTTGAAACGAGGCACTAAATCAATGCCTTTTTTTACTGAAAACCAGTGTTGTGGAATTTGAGAACACATGTAATATAACCAATTGAACTATTTAAAACTTTTTTTATAAAATTTCTTTGAGTATAGAGAAATATGTTGGCTTTGATTGAAGAAATACGATATGAATTCATATGAACTCATATCACATTCTCTTCATAAAGAAGTGAATAACAAAGAAACTCGTTCATTGAATAATAATAAAATAATAAACAAGAACAACTGAAATAATATAGTGTTCCATAATTACAATCCACAAATTAATTCAGTACCTAATTCTTGTATCCTCAAAATTTCATAGGGTTATATGGTCATTTATCCTTAGGATGAAATGTTCCATTGTATTATTATATTTAAAAAAATACAGGCAAACTTCTGAGAGATGTAAAAAGGTTTCATTTATTGATCATATTCATCCCTCTGAATTAATATAACATAACAAGAAATTAAATTCACACTACACGTTAAAACACCGACTGTAAATATAAATAATATATAAATATAATCAATATTAAATAATTCTTACTTTTGATGGATAGTAATTTTGAAATTTAAAATACTCATGAATATAAGTAAAACGTTTTGTGTGGAGCATCGTATGCTAGAATTCATGTGTCACATAGTTGCGCGTAGTGGGCTGAATCAGGCGGCGCAGTGGAAATCTCGGACACAGATTACAGAAACTTACAAACAAAAAGCTCCGCCCATTTCCTTTGATGTTTGAAATGCCGCCTCATTGACCTCGGACTTTTAAATTTTGCACACAGAGTTGCCGGTTCGCAAAATTCAAGTCGACATGGTTGCGGATTTAGATTCGTTCCTGCTTAGGCTGAGTGCATACGAAAGCTTTTTGCGTTTCAGTTCATGAAAATTCTGATTTTGATTGGTTTCCTATATAGAGATTTGTCTAGAAGCGTGAAGTTCAAACAATTTTTTTTATTAGCCTTCATATCTTGCAGCTCAATATAGATTGTCATACTGAATATTGAACAAAAATCACCATTCATATTGGTTCTACTTTTTTATATAATGTTAATGGTTCAAGATCTTATAGATTTGAGGTTTTATGACACCGAACTCCAGAATTAAATATATTGAACAAGTTATAATATTTATATAGACTGATTTTTTTCAAAATATTCATTTCCTTGTAGAACATTTTGTTTGCGGTTCAGTACTGCAGAGCTGTAAGTGCAGAAATGCCTGGAAGTCATGAATATTCTCAGATATTCATTTATATATAAGACTTTTCGAATACACAACGTGATTTGAATCTCAAAGGAATGGTGCCCAAAAACGATATGAAAATACAGGTGTTAGTACATTCTGGAAGTTGAATTTAATCACAAGCCAATTATGAGACAAACTGGGCGTTGTATATTGGACACAAAAATGGACTTCGACTTGCACTATGACTATATAACAAATATGTTTAGAAAACTGAATATAAAAGGATTTGTCAAAATGTTCTCTGTGTAAAAACACTATACTATTCCTAGGTGACATCGGTTGTGTTTGGTTACCCAAATATTATAAGAGCCTCATATACAACTTGTAGAAAATCAAGAATACATTCCTATGCTTTGTAGCATTAAAGTTACCAAGGACTGTTAGCGAACACTTATACCTATCCAGCTATCATTAATCTTCCAGTAGTGATGGTATTTTATTGTTGTCTATTCAATGATCTCCTATTAGTAACATCCACGTTCCAATTGGAAAATATTCAATTTCTCTTTGCAATAAATGTGCAACTAAGTACTTATATCAAAAAATGTTTGGAAATAAATCAACACACATAAGAAAAACATTTACAAATATTTTCACATATTCTTCATTATTTCCCCTTCGAAAATGTTCTATGTGAATTAATTTTCAAGTATTTATCAATCAGATAGTCACATACATATTTAAATTCATTTTGTTCTGATAAAAACAATCTTCTTGATAGTCACAATGTCCTATTCTGAAATTATGTACAATCTGTTTTCTAGTATTTTCACTGAACATACATGAATTCGAGTTTTCAGGTATTTTTAAGTCTAAAATTCTGATTTGGAGGTTTCCTGAATTATCAGCACAGTTATTTTTGAATTGAATTGATTATTTTCAAAATGAATAGTTTTCTGAATGCCCTAGTGAACTGAATTGAAGTTGGATTCTCAGCATAGCCTTTCTGCTCTCTGATACAACTAAAGAAATCTTCTTATGGGTTCAGTTTTCTGGCAAAAAAAGATATAAAACCCTCAAAAATCAATGAATTTAACGTAAATTTTATTTGGCCCCTTTAACACTTTCAGTGCTTCTATCCATATTCTGCACCTGTAATGCAATAAAACAATCAGTTTGGTGAGTCCAACCAATCATTGACGAACAGTTTTTCTTATCACTAAACAGTTCACATATTACTAGAAATATCCCAAGAAAACACATACACATACGTAATCAATCTATTAAATCACTATTGTTAATCGTAATGATTCAATACATTTAAGAATCCAACCCTTTGCTTTTTCTAATGATTGTTTCTGGGTAGAATGCGAGTATTTTATGTCATTGAATAAACAAAAGAATACTTACTTCCATATGGAAAACTTTGTAATTTGATGCTGTTCGATTTGCTGTTACAATTTCTGCAGTATCTATAATTCTATATCACAATAATGTCTTCCGCCTCCCCTGTGAGGTGCTTTATTATGTTCATCACTCATCGTTATACTTCAAGGATAATCTAATAATCGTAAATGGTATATCTTTATCTTTCCTAATAACGAAAAACAATGGTCAACAAATTTCATCAACGGTTTATACTGAGATCGAGAACATTTGTTGTTGTTATTGTAACATTTGACATCTGTCAAAGATTGAAGTAGAAGAGATCTTTGAATGTCAGATGTCAATGTGGCCCTTTAAATTTTACTCTTTTCTATCTCTCTCCTCAAATAATATTGGAGGACTCGCATAAAAAATCGACGACAAATGTGGGTGCGAGAAATTTTTCTCCATAGGGAACAAAAAGGAGAATTTCATCAATTAGTTCCTCAATTAGTAAATGATGATGAAAAATTCTAGTTACTATAGGATGAATAAAAGCACCTGGAACTTGCTAATATCTAAATTGAAACCTCTGTTTACTATAGGTAGTACAAATTATCGATCAAGCATTAGTTTTGAGGAACGATTAACAGTTACATTGAGGTACTATGATAAGAATGATAAACCTAAACATATGGAAGGCGAAAGTTTTTTTTTTCAGGTATTTGGTTACTGGAAAATCGTTTCATTCAGCATCATTTCGTTTTCGCATAAGTCATAATCGAATTAGCGTCATAGTAAATGAAATGCTATTGTTAATTCATGACGGCCTCAAAAATGAAAAGATTGCTGAAGAATTTCGTTTACAGAAAAACTTTCCCCATTGCGTAGGCGCTATAGATGGGAAACACATAAGGATACGCAAGCCAAACAATTGTGGATCTTTTTTATACTATAATTATAAACTGTACCATTCCATCATATTGATGGCTGTTGTAGACGTTAATTATAGGTTCACGATGATCGATGTTGGTAGTTTTGGAAAAAATAGTGATGGTGGTGTACTGGAGCATTCGAATTTTGGAAAACTATTGTATGCAAATGAAATTGATTTACCAGACAGGAAGCCATTGGTCGAAACTGAAAACGTTGCTACCCCTTTTGTTTTTGTTGGTGACGAAGCATTTCGATTATCGCAGCATTTAATGAAGCCTTATCCAAGACGAGATTTAGATATTCGCAAAAGGAGATTCAATTTCAGGTTGTCACATGCACGACAACTAGTTGAATGCACGTTTGGTATACTGGTTTCAAAATTTAGGATTTTTGAAAATAGCATAGCAGTTCATCCAGAAAAAGTTGACAAGATAATTAATGCTGCTTGTGTACTACATAACCTAATAAGAATTGAAGAAAAGGGTATACTTGAAACTCATTTGATGGAAAATGTAGCACCTACTGCTTTTCTACCTATGCAAAGTGTAAGAAGGCAATCGAATCGCAATCAATCCACAAGGGAAGCACGAGAAATACGTGATCGCTTTTGCAATTATTTCAGTGGGGTGGGTGCTGTAGAATGGCAAGATACTGTAATAGAGGGAAATAGACATTAAAATGTAATAATATACCTAATTACAAACATTGACTATCATTTTATTTTTATCCCACATTTTCGAACATTGCGTTCAACTTTCTCAATATCTCAATTTTAAATAACCGTAATTTCTGTGGTGGTAATTTGTTCATATCTTCTAATAGGCTTAATAAAAACAATTCGTTGGATGACTTTTTTTCACTTCCAGTTGATTCCACTTTTGCCTTTTTTGAATCAATGTACGAAATTAAGCTTTCGTCAATGGGATTCAACTTTTTTTTTGGTCCTGTTGACTTTTTTGATGTCGTACGGGATTCTTGTAATGTTTCTTCAGCAATAGATGTGGAAGATTCCTGAGACTGCCCATTGGGAATATCTTCCTCTGTACCAAATGGCAAACTATCATCTGCAAGACAAAATGAAATAATAATAAATAATATTTTGCAGCAATCCTAGGTTTGTTTTACTCCAATTTGCAATAATTCAGCTTACGCTCATAATTATTAACTTTGAGTTCCAAACAACAGTTACATTTCACTTTCTTCTTGTTTACTTACCCACAGCATCTTCAACCACCAAAACAATTTCTTCTGCATTTTCCATTTCAGACTTATTCTCAAATTCCAACTGTGCATCATCTGTGCGTCAGACTGGCTTTCTTGGGTAGGTCGGAATGAACATGAAGATGAAGGCACATTTGATGATGTTGCCCTTTCTGTCAAGTATGGCTCCAAAAATGACAATGCCTCGAAATAAGACCACTTTCTCACAATCTTTGCTCCCGAACCAGAAGGCAAATGATGTTCATTTCTACGTGTTCTGTAGCCAGTGCGCAAAATTTGCCATTTTTTTTTTAATTGTTCTAGAATTAAAAATATACTTGCACATATGAATGAAATAAGTATAAAACTTAATAGTTTACCAGTTCTTAAAGGAAAATGAAGTTTAATTTTCTGCCATGCCCTGTCCATTGTATTGATATTACTGTAGCCAGCAGACCTCTGGTCGTATAGATCAGGATTTTCCCGGGTAAAATTCCGTTAACGCCAGGCAACCGATTTTCAAAAAAATTCTTTTTGAGACTTACCCAGCTCGGTGTCCTGAACAAAAAATCCAAATGAAATTCTCGGCGGTCTCAAGTAGTTTCGGAGATACGGCCCTTTCTTTGGATGGAAACAGGCATTTTCTAGCAGACGTTTCTGCTGTGAACAAACACTCACAATGCTTCCTTCTTTTTGTCAACACGATGTACACAACCTAATTCACCTGTTTCATACATTTTTTTAAATTAAAAACTGTATTTTTATTAACAAATTCTTCCTTCTTTATAGACTGTTACAAACGATATTTTTATTGTGATTCTGATAAATGACAGCCAACAATCTAGTGTTCTTTACTCATGTTTGGTTGGTAACGGTACGCTCAACCACCGCCAATTCAAACGCGAAGAAACAAATTTTTCTTCAAAACATCAATAAGGGCCGATTGCACCACTTCCGCTTAGTGCTTTGAGCGTAGCTTAAATTTATGAATCACTTAGAATGTGAACGTATTGATGTATTTGACATACCATTCAACATATTCTATCGGATTCTTAACTGTAAGTGACACTTAAAGCGTTAAGTGTAACCTGTGCAACTGGCCCTTAATTTAATTTCGCATTATTAAAAAAATACTTAAATAAAAGGAAATGGATCTGAGATACAGATTGAAAAAAGCCTACGAACCGGAATATAGACCAAGTAAATAAACCTATTATTATTTAAATTAACTTATTTCTAAAATTACAATGATTTTAGATGATGCTTTATGGCTGGTCCAAGATGCTATTGGCCATTCTGAATCATGGCCTGACTTTATATTGAATGCGTTGAATACATCAACATTAAAATATGTTGAAGGGTAAAATATGTCAAATTTGATTTGAATTTCATAAGTTGGCGGTGGTTGAGCGTACCGTTACCAACCCAACATGAGTAAAGTACACTAGATTTTTGGCTGTCATTTATCAGAATCACAATAAAAATGTCGTTTGTAACAGTCTATAAAGAAGGAAGAATTTGTTAATAAAAATAGTTTTTAATTCAAAAAAATGTATGAAACAGGTGAATTAGGGTGTGTACATTGTGTTGACAAAAAGAAGGAAGCATTGTGAGTGTTTGTTCACAGCAGAAACGTGTGCTAGAAAATGCCTGTTTCCATCCAAAGAAAGGGCCGTATCTCCGAAACTACTTGAGACCGCCAAGAATTTCATTTGGATTTTTTGTTCAGGACACCGAGCTGGGTAAGTCTCAAAAAGAATTTTTTTGAAAATCGGTTGCCTGGCGTTAACGGAATTTTACCTTTTCCCGTACTAGATCAATTAATTTCCCTATATCTGAGGGGCTCCAGGTTTCATTCATTATTTTTTATTTAATTTCAGCACAAATGATATCCACAGCAAATCACACAAACAGTATAATTGAAAATCTATAAATAAACGACAATTGACAGCTGATAAAGTTCTCAATCGCATGCGCTGGTCCACTAGTTGCCACCAAATTTAGAACATGTTGGAAATTATAAACCGGTGGTTACCGACCGATGATCGACGGTGGTGACTGGTGGTTTCTGTGAGACAGTACAGCATTAATTGCCTATGCTGGAAATTTGGTGGGTGGCCACCGGTGATCACCAGTGGCACTGTGGGACTGCAGCCTTAGTGTCTATAATCTGTGCCACCAAGATCAAAGGTGCCGACGCCAAGTGAATTTAATGGTTATTTTAGCATTATAACACAGAGGAGAATGGAAATGAAATATCCAAGAAACACTTATGATAGAGAATGACACTGATGGTTTCTGAGTTTGCGCAGAGAACTTTGAGCAGAACCATACTAGGTTTTTTTTAAGTGTCTTGCAATGTCAACATGATCGTCTGAGCATGAATAATTTTTTGGAATTGAATTGTTACAGTACATAAAGTATTGAAATGGTAATTTCCGTAGGTGTTATTATTGTTCTAGTTAACACATTGACATCAATATTATCATATCTATATGTTTCTCATTTTTGTGAATAGTAAGGATATACTCATATTTTGTCTGGTCAATTCATATATAATGGAATATACAATTCTGGAACTAATTGAACGTTTTATTCTGAACAATAATAAAGTTATTGGAAAACCACGCTCTGCCAATATAATGATGTAGCGAAGGTATAAGGAAGTGTTCTTGGGCCTTTATTGTTCTTAATATATATTGATGATATTGTTGAAGCAGCAGGAAACTGTAAAATTCATTTGTTTGCTGATGACACTTTAATTAACAATTCGGTACAACAAATACAAGAATGGTGCTGTGGAAATGTACTGAAAATTAACGGTAATAAAACTAAATTCATGCTCATTGCTAATGAAAGGAATTATAAATAATTTTCTAATGAATTACATGGAAATAAAAAGTGGTAACGAAATAATTGAGCAGGTAAAAAATTTCAAATATCTTGGTATAATAGTTGATTATAAATTAACTTCCAAAGAACATGCAGACTATTTAATAAAAACAATATCTTTTAAAGTAAACTATCTTTATAGATGTTTAAGATATCTCAATCAATGAACCAAAAGGATTATATACAACACTATTATACTTCCCCATTTCACTCACTACTGCTCAACTATTCTGTATTTACTGAATCAAAATCAAATATTTAGATTTCAAAAATTGCAGAACAGATCAATGCGCACAATTCTCTCTTGCAATAGACGTACTCTCCCATTTCAACAATGTTGAGCAGACTAGAGTGGTTGTCTGTAAAAGAATTTTTATTGTACCAGGCACTCATTTTTGTATTTAAAATACGTGATGGAAGTGTACCAGACTACTTGAAAGATAAAGTTAACTATAATTTTGAATATCATCGCTTTGAAACGAGATCTAGAAGAGATTTCCATATTCCTCAATCTCACAAAAGATTTATTCAAAACTCCATTTTTATAAAAGGCTTAGGAGCATTTAATGAATTGCCATCTGAAGATAAAAGTGCACGCTCCCTCAGTACTTTCAAAAATACTCCGAAAAAACTTTTGTTGGAGGGAAGCAATCCCTAATATATTATTGTACCATGTTACATATTGTGTAGTGGTGATGTCCGACATATTTGTGTTTTAAATACACAATTTGAGTTTTGATTGAAAATGTTCCCCTTCGACATAAGTTGTCAATTCGCTCCGGAGTGCATAATTTAGTGGTGATGATCCCTCTCATCAGGGATGATATGCTAACTATTGTACTGTATTATTATCAACTTAACCAATAATTAAGCTTTGTCTATAAGTGTTTAACAACTTCCGACAATAAAGTATATTTTGACTTTGACTATTGCAGACAATTATTCATTCAATTTTATATTTTAATTTCAAAAATACAAACTATTTTTCATTGAAGCAATTTCAGAATGAAGTACATGATCAAGTCTCATAGAAATATGCACTTTCATCAACTCGAATCGATATGAAATAAAAAACTGAACAGGTAGGCATTTTTTTTATTGAATAACAACAAAGAGTAAAAATATTGATTAAATATTAGATTTTTAATTTCCACCGTTTGAAAATGAAAATATGTCAACGATGTAAAAAATGAAGTATCAGTTGGTTTTTTGGACCTTTTTTTAGGCAGGCAAATTTTATAATATTTTAAGTTACTGACAAAATTAAATAATTTTCTTTTTACAAGTCTTTTAAACGCGGTAACTTATCAGAGCAAATTTATCCACTTTTCCTTCTAAGCTTGTAAGAATTTCTTTATCAACTTTTCATTTTCGGACTGCGGATGGTTAAAAACCAAAAAAACCATAAAAAATAAAATAAAAAAACTCAGATGATAGCAGTATTGTACCAGTGTGTACATAATTATTATGCATGTCTGTATTGATTCAGGTAGTGATAGTTCCAATTGAGATGTAAAATAGTTCCGTAAACACAAGACATATAAAGTTTGTTCTAATTGCATTAATTCAGTTCACATTCTACTGGTGACTAAACAATATCAGTTTACTGATTTCCTTCCTAATTGGCCAACCTTTAATTTTGTAACTTTGAGATTTTGCTACATGAAATAATCTTATTTTTAAATAAGACAAACTGAGTGTCTTGATTATTCTCGATATGTAGTTTTCATCTAAAGTTAAATATTGTAAATTGTGGCTTTCTATATTTCTGAATAAATTTCTATTGAGTGAGAGTTTGGAATGAATTGCCACGACGAAAGTTTTCAAATAATTATCCTCTTCTGGTAATTCATTATTCGACACCAGGAGTACTTCTCTCAGCATAATTTCTACTCGCTTACAAACTGTTATAGAATCTTCCGATGGAATTGTTAAAGTACCCCATCGCTTTCGTAAAAGTAGTTTTTAACTACTGTGTTCCAGTTTGCTGTTATAAAGGGCCTCAATACATGTGGGACATTTGATTAATTTCATGGTCATATTGACAGCATAACCAGCAACGTATGTAATAACATTTTCTGAAATTTCAGAAAGAGGTATTTTAACAGGTATACTGTAATCATGATCATGTATGATAGCTTCGTGTTCTTCCAACTTATAATTTTTCATAATTTGGATATCACTTATTTGTAGGGGAACCAGTGTTTTATTGTTATGATTTGTAGTGTAAAGAATATTTGAATCATCCTGTGCAGTACAATTACCACTCAAGTTTTTTATATCATGATGCAGGAGCAAACGTCTATATGAATGGAAAAACTGTAGAGCAGATGGATTATTATTCCAACCATTGCGAGCCCTGAAAATGAAAGATTATAGTTACTATTGATTTTAGAGTCGATTTCATAATGAATTCAAAGTGTCATTTAGTTTGAATAGTTGTTAGACTGTGACAAGCTGCCAATTGCAACTCAATATCAGTAGTCACAGTTTAACAGGTATTTAAACTGATTACTACTTTAAGCTCATTATAAAATCGGATCTTAATATGAAAAAAGCCCACTAGGTAATTAGAGGCTTCATTAGTTGAATAAACTCACCTGATAGAACAGAAAAATAGTTCCAAGTGATCTGTGCTGAATTTATATGTCAACACATACTTCAAAATGGAATCATTCTCCACATATTTGTTATATATTGATATAACTGACAAAGTTGAAATTATGAATCCTTTGAATCCAGTTCTTTGCTGGCTATTGACAAGCTTTACATTCTCCAACGTTTTCAATTTAGTGAGGTAATCCACTGCATATTCCATCACAGGCTTCCACAGAGCCTCATTTCGTTTTGCCAAAGGCATTTTCATCCGAAAAGTTGTTGGATTTCGGGAATTCAATAAATCAAAAAGCTGATCAATCAAACGTAAGAATTTGATAGTTGGTGCCGCATCTCTGAATCGGATATCTTGCATGTCCACCATGAGGAATTCAATGGCAGCTGCTACACTCTCGCTAATTGTTTGGACAGCCAAGTTCACCTGAAAATTTTTACATACAAAAGAAGTATTCAAATCATGATGATACTGTTAAAGGGCCACAGCTGGAGAGCCATATAGACCCATTCTCTTGAAATTATTAAACATTATTTCACAATGAAACTATATTCTTGATAAAAATACACTTGATACCTTCATTTTTTGTTGTCTCCAATTCATATGCGCAGTTTTTAGTTTTGTCCCAAAACGCAATCCTTCTTGTTCCTGTATATGATGTAGCATTGTTACATATTTGAAATCCACTATTTGATCATCTGGGTCAACAAATCTGCCTAGTGTGGCCCAATTATTCCGAACCAATTTGATCATATAGCATATATCGAAAATTGCATATATTTTACTCTGATCCACAGGGTGTAAGAAATACGGCTGCACACCATCCATGCGAGCAACCTTGGCACCAAGAACTCCCATCATAGTAAAATTAACATTGGGTCCATCACAAGAAAGAGATGTAATGATGACTCCACACTCATGCAATTGGATTAAAGCTTCTTTCACTATTGTAGTAAAACTGCACTAACTAATTTTCCTAATTTATTTGAAACACTATTTACAACAATTATTCACTAAAACATTTACTTCAATAACTATTTCAATTTATTTCTACTGTGGCTATCTATCAGCGAACTCTGGAACTGTAACTAACTCCCTATTCTGACTGTCCCGCTTATATACTCCCAAGCAGTTTCCATTCACGACTCTCGATTATTCAGGGGTATAGAACATTTCATATAGATGGCTCTTCGAATAGTATCGAATTGATCGATTTATTCCAGCTTGTTCTCGGCGATCCGTACGCCATCAGATATGTTGTTGTAGTTGAACGAGGGTGCATAATTAATTAGATCAGGGCCGGTCTCGGGGCCGGACTCGAAATCGTTACATTGCCCCTTCTTGAAGACGTTTCGCCTCGAAACGTCATTCTTGGAGTGTGAAGATATCTGCAAGATTTTCCATATCTGCACCTGGACGTTCGATGGAAGTAGCACTCCACAGTCTTCAATTTGGGTCGAGGAAGATGGTTGCAGCACACCAGAATGTTGATGCCACTGGATCTGAATATTGTCTCCAACATGCTTCTTATAACTCTCCAGTCCAGCCCATCAAGCCCACAGGCCAATTTTGGGATTGCCAGGTCTACAATATTCTGGTCCAGCATCGTGTCTCTCAATCTCGTAAGACTCTTCCAAACATCTTCATAAGACGGCTTATCTCGAGAATGCTTCTTGGTAACCAGATAGTAGATGTTTCTCTGGCCTTTCCTCAGCTGTAACCCGGAAGTTCTGTTCTCTCAGTTCCTGGATTCGACCGAACTTCTTGGAGAAAACTACTGCAATGCCTCTGGACATTTGGAGATCTTCTGCCACACAGTGAGCTAACGCGTAATTGGCAAGCATCTTGAAAAGATCTCGTGACTCCTCTCGGGTTACCCCATATTGAACTTTCTGTCCGTTCGAGTACAGGGACATGAACCTCTGAAATGTCATTTCGTCCTTCGGTGATTTGACGGTGCGGACTTGATCGTGGTTTCCGGCGTAAGGGGATAACCTATTGAAGTGGACTACCCTAGGTTTTCCTCGTGGTGGCTTATATATGCGGTAGACGAGGTCGTTTATCCTTTTCATGATCTTATATGGACCTTCCCACGAGTTCCGAAGTTTCGGTGATAGTCCACGGCGACATTCAGGGTTGTATAACCAGACAAGGTCACCTGTCTGATATCCACCAGCATCCGCCTTGATGTCGTAGGTCTCCTTCATTCTGTCGCTGGCACTCTGGATGTTCAAACGGACCCGTTCATGGATGTCGTCCATTCTCTGTCGCAGTTTGCGGACGTCATCTCCCGCAGTGTCTTGTCCTGGTGGCGTCCCAAACTTCAGGTCACATGGAAGTCGCAGCTCTCAGCCCATAATATCACTAGCAGGGGTTTGGCCGGTTGACTCATGAACTGCGGAACGATACGCCATCAGGAACAGATGGAGGTACTGGTCCCAATCCTTCTGGTGGTCAGAGACTACCTTGGACAGGTGGCGGTTTATCGTCTTATTCATCCGCTCCACCATTCCATCGGACTGCGGATGTAGAGCTGTGGTGCTCTAACGGCTCTAACGGGACACCAAACCGACAAATCCACTCCTTCACCAAGACGTCGGCAACGGTGATGGCTTCTTGGTTGGGCAGGGCATAGGCTTCGGCCTACTTGCTAAAGTAATCCATCGCCACAAGGATGTACTTGTTCCCGTGTTCAGATTGTGGGAACGGGCCAGCGATGTCACTGGCGATCCTTTCGAATGGGCTGCCCACATTGTACTGGCGCATCGGGGCCTTAGGTCTTGTTCGAGGCCCATTACTGGCAGCGCATACAGCACATTTTCTGCACCAGTCCTTGATGTCAGCTTGACAATTGGCCCAGTAGAACCGTTGCCTAACTTTCTGTAGGGTCTTCGTCACTCCCAGATGTCCTCCGGTGACCCCATCATGGATTTCTCGGAGCACTTCCTGTCTTCTGCTCCTGGGAACTACTACCTGACGTCTTTCTTCCCCGCCATCCTCCGACTCCAACACACGCTTCAAGACTCCATTGTCTAAGGTGAAAGAGTTCCATTGGGCCCAGTAAGTTTTAACGACTGGAGAACAACTGGCTATTTCCTGCCACGACGGTCTTCGCTCACTCTTCTTCCAGCCGATGACTAAACCAAGATCTGGATCTTTCTCTTGGTCTTTCTGGATCTTGTGGTCATTCCAGTTATCATCGACCGCCGTGGTTCTGCAGAGTGTCGACTCCTTTTCCTCTGTTCGTCGGCAGTGCGAACAGTCGTCTGGACATGGTCTTCGCGATAGGGCATCCGCTTTCTTATGGCTGATCCCCGCCCGATATTCGATCTCAAAGTCGAATTCCTGGAGCCTCTCAATCCAGCGTGCCACTTGACCCTCGGGATTCTTAAACTGTAGGAGCCATTTGAGAGCTGCATGGTCAGTTCTCAGTAGGAACCTTCGTCCATACACGTACTTGTAGAAGTGCTCAACTCCCTTGACAACAGCCAACAGTTCCCGCCTGGTGACACAGTAATTCCGCTCCGATTTACTGAGGGTCTTGCTGAAGTAACCGATGACCTTCTCTTGTCCTTCTTGGATATGAGACAGGACAGCTCCAAGTCCCACGTTACTGGCGTCCGTGTCCAAAATGAATTTCCCGTCTGGAAGGGGGTAGCTCAGGATTGGTGCGTTGATCAAAGCTCCTTTCAACTTCCTGAATGAATCTTGGCATTCATCTGACCACTGGAACTTTGTTTGTCCTTCCGTGAGCCTGGTCAGTGGTTTTGCGATGTTAGCAAAACCCAGCACGTATCGGCGATAGTAAGTGCACGAGTCAAGAAAACTTCGAAGCTGGTGAATGTCTTTCGGAACGGGCCATTCCTTAACAGCTTTGATCTTCTGTTCATCTACTGCCACTCCTTTCCCAGAGACAACGTGGCCGAGATAACGTACTTCTTTTTGAAACAGATGACATTTCTTATGGCTCAGTTTCAGTCCGAAGCTTCTCAGTCGCTGAAATACCTCTTCCAAGTTTTTTACATGGTCCTCGAACGATCTGCCAACCACAATAATGTCGTCGAGATACACCAGACACGTCTTCCATGATAGTCCTTTCAAAACCGTCTCCATCAATCTTTCGAACGTGGCTGGAGCATTGCAGAGGCCGAATGGCATAACTGTAAACTGCCATAATCCGGAGCCGATGGTAAAAGCTGTCTTTTCTCGATTTTCCTGGGCCAGTTCTACCTGCCAGTATCCGCTCTTCAAATCTAAGGTCGAGAAAATCGTAGATCCAGCCAGCGTGTCTAGCGTGTCGTCTATCCTTGGGAGAGGGTAGCTGTCCTTTTTCGTCACGTTGTTTAGTTGACGGTATTCTACGCAAAACCGTGTTGATCCATCTTTCTTCTTCACCAACACGACTGGAGAGGACCAGGGACTGTCGGATGGCTCAATGACTCCGTCTTTCTCCATGTCGCAGACTATTTTGTCAGCCTCCTCCTTTTTGGCGAGAGGAAGTCTTCTGGCTGATTGCCTGATTGGTCGGGCATTTCCAGTATCTACTACCTACTCCGGTATCGAAGATGTCCTGATACTTCATGACTAGTTCTCTCAGTTTAGGCTTCTGTGCTGGCCCCATGTCCTTGGACGAGATAGCAACCAGCTTCTCCAATTCTGCTGGCATGTTACTGGCTTGGCTAACAGTGCCACGTACACTCCTGATTACAGAGGAAATTGACGAGCAGTGCCCCAAAATCGTTCCCTTCTTCAAGGTCACCGGGTAATAATTGACATTCATTACCCTTACTGGCACAAATTTATCAGCACGCAACAAGGTTTTTCCTAGTGCAATTCCTCGTCCAATTTTTTCATCATGTAGCTTGGGCCTCGAACATCACCACGTTTCCACTGCTCGCACCTCCATCCAGGCGAGCCTCCAAAATGGTTTCAGCGCTCTCCGGTACGCTTACGTCTTCAGCCAGCAGAACTCGAACCATTTCTTCATTTCTCCCATGAAGTACCAGCTCTTCTCCGTTCACACGAAGGACGCCGTCTTTAAAATTCAGCTCGAATCCCCTAGAATTCATGGTGTCCATTCCAATTATTATCTCGTCCTCGATATCCGCTACCAGAGCCCGGTGTTTCACTGTAGTGCTGCCCAAAGTCAGTTCAATTGGAAGTTCACCATACACAGTTGCTGGCTCTCCAGTTGCTGTGCGTAGCTTCCAATTCGACGATTCAATTCTTGCCGGTGTTTTGGCAAAAGTAGGTCCAAGGATTGCTCTAGTCGCACCCGTATCGAGGAGCATGGTGCGAGGCTCGTTGTTAATGAGACCGTCTACGAAGACCCCTTTGTCTTGTCTTTGAAGTACAGCGACATATGCATTGTTAACTTGGGCTTGTTGGATACGGGCTGACGATTGCTCCTTCTTGACCTTCATCGTTGATGTCGATTTTTTCAGTGTTGGACATTTGCTACGCACGTGCCCAAGTTCTCTACAATTTCGGCATCGTATCAGTCTTCTCTCAGGCACAACTTCCTCCAGCACTTTTCGCATCACAGCTTCTATATTAGTAGGCTCCTGTCGGTCTTCCTCGATCATCCGGACTCTACTCTGGCTTTTGCAGGATTGCTTTGCTGCTTCGAATTCCAGTGCGCGTGCCAATGCATCCACGAGATGTGCGGGGCGAGCTAGTGTTAGGGCTTGCCGGGTTTCCGGGTCACGAAGTCCATCCAAAAATGCCTGGACCGCCTAGTCGCTCCATTACATTTTCCGGCGTACGCAAGACGAACCAAGCGTGCAATATCTGCTCCAAATTCTTGCAACGATTCGCTTGATTTCTGGCATCGGTTCTTCAGCTGTGAGTAATATACGTGTTCAAGGTGGGCTTGGCCATAGCGAAGTTCCAAGTGTTTTACCAGCTGTTCATAGTCTTCCTGTTGTTGGGCGGTGAGCGTTTGTAAAATATTTGTTGCTTCGCCACGCAATGCCAGTGTCAATGCTAAAGCTTTTTCCCCAGCATTCCATCCATTTGCTTTGGCAGTAGCTTCGAATTGTCGGTGGTAGTTTGACCATGGAATATTTCCGTCAAACTGAGGCGGTTTCAATGAGAGCTTTCCTGGTTCCGTACTGACCTTGAAATCTTTGATGTCTTTTTGAACTTCCTCTACGTTAGTACTCAGTTCCGGCATTGTTCTGTTGAAAATTTCTGGGATGTGCACAGAATCCATTCGCTTTTCTAACTCACAAAATTTTTCCTTTATTTTGTACATTTCTGCCTCAATTCCTTCTTTGACTTGGTCACTTACTGTCTCTTTCAATTTTTCTATTTCTGTCTCGACAATTCCCATCCTTTCTTCCAACCGACTCGCCACACCGCAGACTTCTTCTTTCAAGCTTTTCGAATTTTCTAGAAGCTCTTCTCTTAAATTCTCCGAGTTTTCTAGAAGCTTCACTTCTAAATTTTTCGAATTTTCTTGAAGCTTTTTTTCTAGATTTTTTGAATTTTCGTGAAGCTTTTCATCTAGATTTTTCGAATTTTCGTGAAGCTTTTCTTCTAGATTTTTCGAATTTTCGTGAAGTTTTTCTTCCAGGCTCTTCACATTTTCTTGAAGTTCCTCTTTTAGACAATTCGAATTTTCTAGAAGTTCTTCTTTCAGGCTGACAGAATTTTCTTCTAGATTTTTCGAGATTTCAAGGAGTTCTTCTTTCAAGCTAACAGAATTTTCTAGAAGTTTCTCCTCCAGACTCTTTGAATTTTGTAGAAATTTATCTTCAAGACTCACCGAATTTTGTTGAAGTTCTTTCAGACTTACGGAATTTTGTTGAAGTTCCTCCTTCAAACTATTCGTGGTTTCTTCGAGTTTGTTCAATATAGCACTCAAATCGACTCCAGAAACTTCGAACAAAAATGTTTCGGGGTCTTCTCCTTCTTCAATCAGTCCATCTGAAAGTCTCTTCTGTAGTACGGCCTTCTTTCCAGTTGTTTCTAATTCACGCTCCTCTAACTCTTGCTTTAATTCACTAACTTTAAGGTCAACTAGGTGAACTCTTCTCGGAAACATTTTGTCTCTTATTGTCTTTGCCGAAATATCAGTCTATTATTGATTTCACACAAAAAGTTTTGCTCTAGCAGATCACATGCCCCAGGGCTCAACAAATCTTTTTTCTTGATATCATTTACAACTTGTTTCAAATGTTAACCTTGTTTCTTAGTCGTTTGGTTTTCTCCTTTTCCAATTGATGTTTATACCTCAACTGACGATTCTTGGTTTTTTCGTTCATGTATCTGGTTTTGTACATTTCTGGAGATGAACTGAAAAATATTATTCTCCATGTACTGTTACGATAATGATGACAGACATGCAATGAGTTATTGAAAGAAATATTTTCTTCAATAAAAAATATATTCAATATAAATTATAGTTAAAAAAAAAATTTAAATACAAACTTTATTGTAATATGGAATAAAAAGTAGACAATATTATTATTACATACTAAATTATTATGCTGTAATATTGCTTTGTCATCTTGTTCTAAAAAATTGCATTTAAAAATTCTCATCATTATTATTATTCTTGTAACATTAATATTATGAAAATTCTTGTATTGTTAGTTACAAGTGAAGCTAATAAAACAGTAAAAAAGTTACGATAAAACATTCTTCAATTTAGTAAACAAAACGTTTTCATGACATACTGCTGTCATTCCAAACTCAGGAGATATTACACTAATGAAAGGAAGAAAGAAAATCTTTTATTGGTTCATTACTCCTGCCAAGTGGATTGCACATATCAAAAAATATAATTCAATACATACGTTCACAAAACAATGAAATTGTAGGTGGGAGTTACAGTTTGCGATTCAATTTCAATAAGAAAAATAAGAATTTGGACTTTCACATTCATAGATCAAGCTGAAAATACAAAAAACGCTATAAAATAAATTGAATATTTAGGAACTCGTGAAGCAATAAAGTGGATTATGCCTCATTGCAAAAGTGTTACAAACTATATCCACTTTCTCAACATATTTGAATGAATTAAGTACTCCAAGCTAAACCACTCATAATACCAGTTGAACAATACATCTGTTCAGTACCTGTACGTTGGGTAACCAACAGAACATTTTAAGATAATATAAGCTTAATGTCACAACATTTTTCTATTCTGTATTCAAATTTACCAATATTATTCCATATTCTACTTCTATTGACAATAAAATACTCAATATCGACAAAAATGTCGGAAAATCTTAAATTATGAATGATGAATTTTAATGAATATACTTACTCATATGTATGAAATTTTTTGACCAACTTTCTGTTCCGTTTTTGAATACCCTTCAAACCAGCACTATCCGACGAACTCCTATAATTCACAAAAGAAAAAAGGATGAAAATATATCAAATTCATTGGATTGGATTTCAATATTCGTTTTTTTTTAAATGAAAATAATATTAGAAAATAAAATAAAAAAAGTTGTCAATGCCAATGAGACTGATCCACCATTGCAACCATTTTTTCCATGATGACTACTTGAACTTATTATGCATACTTTATTGTACTTACGTTCCCAACGGTTGTGGGTGTGAAGCAGCATCACTAGCTGCAACATTGCCATCATTTATTTGGAGCGGAGTATCTATGAGAGGTGGGTCCCTGCAACATCAGAAACAAATATAAATATGCACATTAATATTTCCAGTTTCTTACCTCTGTGTAGGGTTTGGTTTCGATGTGAGGGGGGCATTCGGAGGTAGAAACAGTTTTGGAACTGCAGTTGTTTTCAACACCGCCCTTTTTCTTTTCACCACATAGTCTGTTTTCAAGAAATGTTTGGAACAAATCACAGCTAAGGGACTTATGTTCTCATCTGGATTCCTACCAATTGCATTCAGCCAAGAAGCATATCTAACCTTTCCCAATCTGAAAGTGAAAATTATCAATACTAAAAATATAACGTCACCAAGAGGGATGAATATTCTTTCTTATAGCTTAATACTGCAGCATGAAGGAGCCATTTATAAGTATTAGTTCTTCGATAGAGGTGCATAAATCGGACACAAAAAAGTATTTTAAACTGCAAAGGTACATCTCTAGGTGATTCAGTCAGTCATTCAGTCAAACTATCAGATATTTACCATTCTTTGTTTTCATACTGGGATATAGTCTAGAAAAAAATTGAATCCGATTCTGTGAAGTTGAAACACTTACCGATGAAAGGAGATTCCTGGCATATTTCCTTTGCTTATACAAGACCAAACAAGACAATTCACAGGCATTTCGGATAAAGAATTCACAATGAACCACTAAAACAACGTTAAACACAAAACCAAGTCGAAAATCTGTAGTATTAGAATTATTTCATGAAATGTAATCGTATTTATCAATCACAATGACAACTGACATAAGCAAATGCGCAAACTCAGATCCTTTCTATTCAACTTACTGCCGTAAGTGAAACATTCAGCCAGCTTTACATTGCTTTTCCATTCTCTTCTGTGTTATAGTTCTGTGGTGTTACCTACCAAAAACACCTCTCGAAGTTAGGTTAGGATATGTTATTGTTATTAAAAGAAATGCTTTAAGTTTGTTTATCCGTGAAATTTGCCAAGCTGAAAATATTTTTCAGATGGATTCATTATTTATTAACTATAAAATGTGAAATAAGCGATTTTCTTTGATTTCAGAAAAATTACATATTTTGAAATTAGCGCCATTATTATACAATAAACTCTAAAAATAGTGTTCTGTATTTTATGGAAAATCTCAATGTTTCCACTGTTATGGACAATTCTAAAACCAGTAAGGGGTTCCTGAGGCTTCCCGGAATCTCGGCATGAAGAAAAATTATCAAAAAACGTGTCAGTAGTTTTAAAGCCAAAAGTTGTGTGGTGGCATGACTGAATCACAGGGATGAGTAGCTTCGATTAGCTCTGGGTAGCACCTGAAGTGATTTGACAGATTACGATAAATCATGTTCCAATTGAACCCCATTTATAAAGTCAGGTGCGGTTCACTTCAGGATCAATTCAGGTGTAAAAATCTCCACTGGGTGCTATTACCCCTGGCACTTGGAAAGCGGCTATGGTAAATTGTAAAGAAAGAGTATGGTCACATAATATGGTTAAACCATTTTAAAACTTATGAATCTTATTTATGTTCGACATGTTCATGTTACCTTCTGCTGATAACCAATTACACTGGCAATTTCGAAAAGCTTGAAATAGTTTCATTCAAACACAGATTATAGAAACATATTAAAAGTAGCACGAAATAATTCCAATAAAATAGTATCCGTGTTTATCGACTAAGCAATCTTGCTTGTTTGACTTTATGAGCAGTTTAAAATCATGGCTGATTCTGTCGAGTTGCGTATGAGTGTAACGTCGATAAAAAGAGTTGATCCATATGTTAAAGATATTTTAGCAAACGCCACTCACGTTGCATTATACATTTTCAATATATCTACCAACGCATGGGAAAAAACAGAAACTGAAGGTGCGTTATTTATATACAGTCGGAATGGCGAACCATTTCACAGTATCATGGTTATGAATAGGTTGAACACTGACAACCTGATCGAACCCATTGTAAAAGATTTTGACTATCAGATGCAAGTACCTTTTTTGCTCTACAGGAATTCAAAGAGCAAGATATTTGGTATTTGGTTTTTTGATAAAGAAGAGTGTATTCGAATTACCTGTATGATTGAATCTCTCATGGAGGGGCTCAAAGATAAAAACGACGAGAAGTCTAAGAAGAATGGCGGTAGTGTTGATATATTTAGTATGTTAACAAAAGCACAAGAAACTTTCAACAGGACACCTATTAAGCAAGAAGGTCCACCAACGTTTTCATCTACTCCTAGAGTTCCTGATGTTACTTCGCAAAGTGTTATGGACTTCTTTGCTAAAGCTAGCACAAAAACATCACAAAAGCCTACTGTATCAGGAGGGAATGGTGAAAATGTTCTGCAGCGGCTCATGTCCAATCCTGCAAATACTGTAGAACATATAGAAAAACAACAGCGTTCTATAACACCTCAAGACCACTTGAATGCACATAATAAAATTATAAGTAATGCTGATAGAAGAAGTGTTCCAATCTCTTTTCCAGGTTCAAGTAAAAGTGAAATCAAATTGCAACCTGAGAACGGTTTTAGTTTGAATGCTCCTTCAATCAGCCACCATCAAATGCAAACCACTTCACCATTTGCATATTTGAGTCAGAGTCAAAACCAAGCAAAGCCTGATAAAGAGGATAAAATCGATTTGTTGGGAACTTCACCATTTGCACAATTTTTAGATATCCAAAAACCACATTTGATGACTCCAATGATGTTTACCAATCCTAAAACTAATGAAGATTTGAATGATTCAACAGAAGAGAAACTAGAACAAACTGACTTGTTAACTGAAAAGCAATTGGCACAAGCATTGATTTACCTATTGAAGAATAATTCTGATTTCACAAAGCAAATTCATGAAGCATATGTGAAATCTATAATGGAAAGGGTGAATCTCAACAGTAAGTCTTTCATATGAATGAAAGATATTTTTAATTAGATTTCTAATAATTGACTTCATCTCAGTCAGATGGAATATTTGTAAATGCTGTAAGTGTTGATAATAATATATTGACTGATTGGAAAGTCTTCGGTTTTTAATTTCAAAATATGTATGTACTGTATATTCAGATTGAATGTTAATTTTTCGAATAATTTTAGAGAAAGACTGACAGTTAATTATTATTGGTTGAATTGCAAGTGTTTTCAAGACATGATTGATCACTCATACTTTTGGAACATATGATACAATTGCAAAAAAATTTAATTCTCAAAGCACTTTGAAAGCATTGAATGAAATGAGGCAACGAACTGTACTTGTGCCTTGTGTATATCATATGATGACATTTTGGTATCTAATCATCTTATAATATGTACATAGTTATAACTTTAGTTTGATTGAAACCCTTCCCAACTTTGTTTTCAAGTTTTAATTTAAGAAACTGACAGATTATCATTAGAAAACGTAAAGTACATATCTTTTTATTTATTTTTTATATTTTTTTCAACTACTACTCGTTCAAAGATTTTATTTAAAAAAATTGAGATTAGAAGATGAAGGTTGAATCTACATCTTTACTTGCAGAAATCGCATGCTGAACAAATTTTCAGAACTGACTCCTTAAATTTTGTGAAAAACCATTCATCTAGGTCTAATTCTACAATGCATATCTAAGTTATTTTTTCCTCAATTATCTGGGTAACAGTTATTTTTCGAGTTGAGTATTGTGAATGTGAAAAGTGATGGAATTGATGTATATAAACTTCTTGAAAATTGGGCCATCCATGGTTGAGAAGGTGTAATATTATGTGTAATGTTGTAAAATTATTTAACTTCACCATTTCAGTAATTTAACTCACTGATTGGTGTAGACAAAAACTTCCAACAGTTGCCCTAATCATACCAACACTATGTTTTGTTAAGCGTTTCGGCGTACTGAGAACCATTAATATTTGTAATATGACTTTCTAGAGTGCACAAATGAATTCAAGTCTAATCAGTACATTAAGTTTTTCTTCAGTAGACCTTCATTGTCTCCCAGGCCAATATAAATGAAAAGTATCATGGAACAATTACCTAATAAGTTCATAATACATAAATAGCTAGAACTTTTATTTTGACAGCGTAATTAAAGAATTGTAGAATCAAGTATGTTCAGAAATGTCACCATGGGATATATAATATTAGAAAGTATAATTTATAGTATCAAAATAAAAACAGTTGAGCTGTTGATAATTTTTTTCTGGTTTCTGAAAATAGCCTTTGGCAAGAACAAAAGCGTTGTGTTGATAAATAACCAAAATATTTTGAAAACCATCAGTTTGTAGTTGTAGGCCGGCCCAAACTGTAACAGATGTATGGAGAAATCATTAAGACATCAAAGAAATATAAATTACATACTGTCACATATAAGTAAATATAAAATACAGACTACTGATCAAATTCTGTTATATTTTCCCTGCATGTATTGGTTAAGTTCATTGTAGAGTATGAAAGATGGAAGTATAGTGAAATGAACACAGTGTTTTCAAAAAGCCATCACCCATAGTATGGTTACCGGTAGATGTGATGGTCTATTTTGAAGGCCAATTTTTTAAACATATTTTTTGAACAAAACTTGTTCTCTATCGTCATTCAAATTGAAAAGTGTGTAGTTAAATAGTTAATTCCAAACAAAAATATTATGGAAAATTGAAAGAATTAAATGTTCATTGCATAATCATATCAATTGTGATTTATAATTTGACATCCATAACTAATTTCTTTAGGATATTCCTAGAATAAAATGACCTACCTGCGGTATTAGTACTATAACCAGTGATATCTTCTTTCATAAAAATATATATTTAAGTATTATGTCTCATATTTAATGTGAAATTCATTTTTAAGTGTTTCATGTCTGTTTATCTTGATGCAACTATTTTCAATAAATATGAAATTTGATATTTGTATGTTTCTATTCAACCAATATTAGAAAAGGATTTCAGGTTATTCTATTTTGTAGCTGGTGTCACATTTTCATTGTGAGTTCTGTGTGTATTTTCTTCAAATCTCAAAAAGACCTCAAATCATATATTACTAATGAATTTTGATAACTAAATTTATGGGGACAACGTCGGTCATGAGGAAATTTATTGCCTCGGTAGTCAATAAAAATGTCTACAGTGCTTCTCAAAAGTACCCTCCCCCCTCTTATCTTTGGAACGATTGTACATAAACAAGTGAAATTTGGAAACTGAATATTAAAAGTTGTAAACTTCCCTACTAGTGATGATTGATGACGAAATCGGCAAAGACCATTGTGACCAATAATTTTAAATGGCAAACGATACCTCTTTGGAAAGGTATCGAAAAAACCTATTCAATGATACTAATTTTGTTTGTGTTTATGGCAGTTTCAATGGCTCATTAGTAAACATTGAAATTCAAATTCCATTCAGTATGATATTATTTACAGATTTAAGAATCAGTATCTTGTTCACAACCTTTAATATTCAGTTTCCAAATTTCACTTGTTTATGTATAATCGTTCCAAAGATAAGAGGGGGGAGGGGACTTTTGAGAATCACTGTATATGGAATCAGAATAACATTAACTAGACAATTTTTGACGATTTTTCGTACAGGTTTTCCATGCCTACTTATACCAAGGACTCCTGTTTCATACTGCTGTGGCATTATTTTGATTTCAAATTTCTTTATTAGTACTCTTTATAGGACTGTCTTATCCAGAGTTCCTATACAGGGTCCTGCGGTCATCCATATCTCCATTATGGTAATAGATAGATGGATCATTCAACGAGAAAAATGATACTATTTCCTGAGCTCTACAAATTGAAAATGATGTCATCCACACAGGGTGTTCAGTTTTTTCTGGGCGGTCCCAATTTTGTTTTTTTAGATGGCAACCAGTATTTTTTATCCGTTTTTCGGTTTCTACGTGAGAAATGAAAGGTACTTTATATGAATCTTCTTTTCGAAAATATTGACGGTTTTCGAGATTTTTAGCATGACACCTTTTTTTCCCCAAAATTCGTCACTCATACTATTTGAAATTATGAAGTTGTGCCAAGTCTTATTGTAAAGATTTTTTGGTCAAATTATGTACGTTGATGACTCTCTCATACGATATATGCTGCGAAAAATAGCTTGGCAAACATTGGAAATAAAAATGTGTAAAATCTTCCCTATTTCAAATTGAACATCCGGTATATTATCGATCCATAAGAAGCGCCAACAAGTGCTCTACAAATTTCGTCTGATATTCCCTATGGTAAAAATCAATAGTTTTTCATAAAAAAGCATTTTTGTCGAAAATAGAAATTCTTCCTTTTTCTTCACCATAACTTTTTTACGGCTAAATCCATATTTGACAACTGCGATCGAGAGAAATGATATGTGAAACACCTTCAAATTCCCTCATCTGTCCAACCCCCTAGAAATATCGCTCCATGCCTATTACCCGTTTAAAATAAACAAATTGTGAATTCGACCACCACTCTGTTATTATTTTCATTCACATTAAAATGTATTTTTTGAAATATTTACAATAATTTCAATAATACCCTTTCAAGAAAAACCGAATAAATTGATTCATTGAAAGTCAATTAATTTGGCAGGTCAACATATTTACCTATACCGTCAGTATTATAAGTATTGAAATCTCTAATGAATGCAGTATAATTATTGATATCTTTAGTGAACTTTGCTGTATTGAGAAGTTTCGGTTTAATTTAATCAAAATGTTGTTTTCAAAAACTGATTTGATTGATATGATTTTCATATTACATGAATCAGATAGAATTTTTTTATTGGAAAGTAGAATGTATTGTAGTAAAAATGCACTAACTAATTTTCCTAATTTATTTAAAACACTATTTACAACAATTATTCACTAAAACATTTACTTAAATTTATTTCTACTGTGGCTATCTATCAGCGAACTCTGGAACTGTAACTAACTCTGAATTCTGACTGTTCTGCCATCTGCTATACAGCGGCTATATATAGTAGCATTTACAGTTTTCGATCTTTCCAGTCTGTTCGGCGACTTCTTAGAGGCCCCTAGAAACTTCGGTTAGAGCGTTCGCGTCTCTTCCACGGATGAGTCATGTGTTTGTCAGAAGAGAACTTGTTTACATTTCGAGTGTGGAGTGTAATTGGATGATCAGGGCCGGTCTCGAGGCCGGTCTCGAAATCGTTACAGTATTCTCAACAGATCCACATAGAAGACATCCAGACGAAAGATCATTCCAAAAGATCCTAACTAGATTTGTTGAAACTGGTTGTATCAACTACTGCAAACATGAGCGCATTAAACCAGACAATAATGAGGATAATGAATTGAGAGTTCTTCTTGCTGTTGAAGAGAGAAAAGAGTAAGAGTTTACAATTGGGCCATTGAAAAAATTCGCAGAGGTGACAATTTTTTCAATAACATATCATGGTCAGAAAATCCCCACTTATTAAGACATGTAGATTATCAACATAGGTGGTCAATTAATGTCTGGGGAGAAATCATTAGAGAATATGTTATTGGTCCATATTTTTTTGAGGGACATCTGAATGGAGCAATGTTTCTCAAAAATTTTGTTCTGTTGTTTCGTCTCGGAATATATTTTATGACTCTTCCGCTCAACATAATGTATGCAGAGTTATCAACTACCTCAAAATTCTGTTACCATATTTGAAATTCATTTTCACAAAAAACTGAACTGATATTTTAAGAATCCATCATAAAAAAGGTAATTTTTCTCACTGAGGTAATTTTCTTTGCGATCAAGTGTTACATACTTTTCCAGAAAATTTATTTTAACAACCGGGACATTTCTAACAATACATAGTACATTATTATAGTTATTTATATCGCAATACAGTCGTTTAGCGCCTGATGTCGTGAATATATAATAGTCCGAAGGCCAATCAAGAAGGTCGTATCTGAAAAATTTGTCAAAAGTTGTGTTTGTCAGTTAGGTATGTCTGCATCATTATTACACCTTTTAATTCTACTTGGAATGAAGCTTATCAAAAACGTCTTATCACTGCAAAAGTTACCACTAACCTGACTGGAAAACACAATATTTTAGAAAACATGAAAACTGCCCATTCAACACACGGACATCCATTGGACATTAATTTTGAATAATGATGATATCAAGAGGACATCCATAGTTATATCCGGTGGATATTTTATGGACATCCGGTGGATGTTCCGATTGGATGAAGATAGACTTCTATAAGATATCCTTTCTGGAATATCCATAAGATATCATTCACAGATATCCATTAGATGTTTTTTAGGGACATCTACAAGATATCCACAAGGATGTCCATAAGACATATCGTATATATTGTTCACAAATATTCAAAAGATATGTTTAAGGGATAACAAATAAGATTGTCATTGAGGAATAAGAGAAACTGTATATTGATATTGTACTCTGTGTCAATTTTATATTTGCTTCGGATATTCATAGTCATCTGTAGAATATCTTATAATGGATATCCATGAATGAACAACTTATGGAAGTTCATATATAAAGTCCAGACAGATTACGGCCCAGGAAAAAGATACAATTGGTATACGTTGATATTTAAAATTCAGCTCGACATACACATTAATTTATATTTGCTTGGACTTCACCGCAATTCGTACAATATTTTCTGAAGAAACCGATTATCTACCTATTTTCGAAAAGATCTAATTTATGTTCGATAAAGAGAGAAAAGGAAACATCCATATTGAAAATTTATCTTGATATTTATATTCGTTAGGCTTGCCTCGGATAATTTATGTAAATCTGTAGAATATTTTCTGGAAGATATCCGTTTCGAATCCATCGACCATCGATCTTATCTTATCTTATCTCAAGTCCAAGAAAAAACAATGATACGAGCTATACAAGGTGTCAATTTGAAAACTTTCCACCCTTAATATCTTCCTTCCAGTAAACAGTATGATTTTCAAGGGGGACACTTTCAAGTAATATTTTTTGTAGCCCTCGTGGTTCAAACCCCCTAGGGGTAGATGTTATCCTTAGAATTTTAAATGGGAAGGGGGGTCAAGTGGCATATCATTTTGATTGGCGTTCAATCCGTTTCCAATGATACCCTGACTTATTCCTTTTTGATGAGCATTTTCCGAAAAATGGCGTTCTAAAACTAACAGAAGTAATTATTAGAATTTGCCTATATTGAGATAAATGGTTTGACCAGAACTGGTTAGAAAATTAGGTGGTATTACCGTTTCAACCCTTTATCAGGAATAACATTAACCATTAGCTCCAAAAAATTGACATAAAAAAGTTGTCTATTAATAGTATTAAAACGTAGATTGTAGTAAAGTTGTGTTTATTAATTCTCATTGCAAAAGTTTTACAGATAGCCTTCCTTTTTTGCTACTTCTGCTGAAAAAAGTTTCTGTTTTCAGACACAAAATTGTTCAGCAAATTTGAACGATAGGTATGGTGGTAGTATTGTGAATACACTTTTACCTGTTGGGCTGTTTAGTGATTACTTTAATAAGTGTATAAAAGTGTAAACATGGAATACATTCTTCAAGAAAGAATTGAAATTATTGTAATTTATGAAGAAGTTGGAAAATGCGTACGATGGGCCTCATGTCTTATTTTTAACGAAAAACATCAAAATTGTAATGTAGGTCACCGGTATGTCCTTGATTTGGTGAATAAGTTTTACGAAACTGGTTCAGTGACAAATAAAAAAAGGAATAACCACGGAGTACTAAATGAAGAAGCTAGAAATGAAGTTTTTGGAACATTTGCCCACGAGCTCCTTTTACGATCAGTATATCAGAACACAGACGGGAATGTCACGCGAGACTGCAAGAAAAGCATTGAAAATGCAAAAATTCCATCTTTATAAAATGCAGATTCTTCAAGATCTTCAAAGGATGATTATGATAGAAGAATAGAGATTTGTGAAACCATATCTCATCGAGTCGATACCATCCCTAATCTTCTGTTAAACATCTGTTTCAGCGATGAGTGTTAATTTTTTCTGCATGGCAATGTTAACTGACAAAATTGTCGCTATTGGAGTTACGAAAACCCACATATTTTTCAGGAAGGGCATACACAACACCCACAAAAAGTTAATGTTTGGGCTGGTATTCTTGGAAATACCATTATTGGTCCATTACTTTTGGAATAAAACTGGCAATCTCTGTACCTTGAAATGCTTGAAGAGACTATCGGTTCTCTTATGAATGAACTTTTGCAAGAGGATCTGTTACATTTCCAGCAGGACGATGCTCCACCTCATTATTTTGTCCACTTCCGACAGTGGTTAAACAAGAGATTTCCGGATAGATGGATTGGCAGGGAAGAAGGATCAGTTGATTGGCCTCCGAGATCACCGGATTTAACTCTCTTAGATTTCTTTTTTCAGGGGCATCTTAAATTTGTTGTTTATAGAACATAACCTTCTGATATTGAAGAACTTAAAAAACGAATTACACCAGCATGCCAGTCAATTCCTAGTGAAGTTTTCCGTAATGTTTCGAAAAGTTTATAACATAAGCGTAAGTAGACTTTATATTTGCAATGTCATTCTCGCAAATTGAATTTAATTAAAAAAAAAATTGTTATTGATATTGCGACCAGAATTGGACATGAAACAGATATTCATAGGATATTATGTGTTACCTGGGTTACTACAATAAGTTTTCAACCCTATATAGTTTTAAAATATTGTAACAGCGAAGTATAATGTTAGCTCCAACTAGTTTTAGTTTCAAAAACTACTTGGAGTCTATTCAACATACGAAAGATGTTAAACATTGATATATCCGTCAACTGGCTGCACCCTTACAAGCAACCCTCAGATGTCTTCGAGAAACTTGTGCGAGCTAGGAAAGACGGAAAGCCCTCACCTCTTTAAAGGTGTGATGCCATGCATGAGACCTTTGAAGTTCGAACCCATGCACATACGGCGGATGATCGAATTAAGAAGCGATCGCTTAACCCGCGTGCCACCACGGCCCATTGCCACCGACCTTTTGCAAGTATCTTAGGGAATTATTTAAGCACAATTTCTATAAAAACAAAGTTGAAGAATTAGTTTTTTTCACTGAAACCGTTTCCATGTTGAACGTTCAAATTAAAAGCTAAAGAAATGACACCTTAACGATAGTCGTTGCCGAGCGATATTTTACCCTTTTTGCCCCCATTCACCTATAATGTAGCCTTTTATGGCAAATACCCGTCAGAAAACAAGTAATCCCCTGGCCAATACCACATCGGGTGTTGAATAATACCAACCAGATACTTGTGCAATCAGTGCAATGTTTCTCATCGCACAGGACACAACTGCAAGTGCTCCCCGTAACCAATTAGCAGGTATTTGTCATAATAGCCTATACAGGGTGACCCAGGGTTAAACCGCCAAACGTTCAGTATCGGTTTGTTAGGTGAAAATAAGATTTTTTCTTCATATAAGCATGTGGCAAAACTTGATTCGTTCTCAAGATACAGGGTGTCAGAATTTTTTTTTTTTTATTTTTTGTTTTAATTAAAGGTACATTAAAATAAGCAAATAAACATGCTGAGTTTTATCAGAATTAACAAAAAGGTTTTTGAGTAATGAATAAAAAACGAAGCAAGTTGGGACATATGCTTATATGAAGAAAATATCTTATTTTCACCTAAAAAATCGATACTGAACGTTTGGCGGTTTAACCCTGGGTCACTCTGTATAGTAGGTCGATGCGGATAAAAAGGTAAAATATCGATCAATAATGACAATTGCTACTAAACGATCTCCCGAAAAAATTCTGAGCTTTTGTGCTCAGTTTCTGAAGAAATCTCTAAGCCGAGACACACGAGATGCTTCTTGCTCTGCTCGCAAGGAGAGTTTGGCCAGAGTGCTGTGATGATTTGGAGGAGGAAGAGAAATGGACTCAAATCTGTCTGTATTGTCTTACCTTTGCACTGATGAGAAGGAAAACCTCAAAACCAGTCTGCATGTGGCCCCCTGTCCGAATCGAAATAAAATAATTCTGCTGAAGTTCATATGCCGAGAAATGTATTTTGTCCATACCATCGAAGATGACTGCCGCAGTTGCAGTCGAACTATTTGAAGATTTCGACTGAAGAAGACCACGGAAAAACCAAGAAACCAAACAGAACATTGACGCAAGTCATAACAACAGTCTAGATTCTTAAAGTAATATATTATTTTTTCATATAAAAACACATTTTAGTCAGAAAGAACTTTTATTCGATAAAAGCCACTCTCTGTATTACAAAAAATATAATTCATGGTGAATGAGTACACACAATACAATAAATAAGCAATATACATAACCTGGCTTGTTATAACATGAAACCTGCAACATACATACAGTATTGCTCCATATCAAAATTATCAGATATTAAAGAAATAAGTACAAAACTATACATAAATACATATATACAATGGTTAAGATAACTCTTGAGCAGTCCATTAATTATTGTCAGATTAAACGTTAGTAAGACATCACATTTCTATTCATTACCTTTGCGTAAACGTTATAAAATTATTGCAAGAGATTGACATTTAAAACTTATTTATCTACAACAGTCACAAAAGCTTGAGAAAGCTTTATATGCTAACTCTCAAAAAGTTATATTACAATGAGGATTCTGCATTTTCAGTCTTAAGTGGTGTAGTTAAAATCACTAAGAAAATTGTATTCAAGATACCATTAGTAATATTGGATACATTTTCACAGCCTTCAATTCAAAATGAAATATGATGAAAGACACAAAAACTTTGATACTTCTGTATAAACTGAATGGGTTAGATCTTAAGTACAATGTAACTAAGAATGCACAGTCGGTTTGATAAAATTTCTTATGATATAAAAGTCTTCGGAGTACCGAATTTAATAGTATTCTCCAAATTAGAACCACTTGTGTTTATGATATTAACTTCAGAGCATCTTGGTTTCTCTTTTTCAATTTCTAAAATTATAGATTTTCCCGAGTCAACGTCATAATTGATCAAATTAAAATTTGCGTTGGCAGCGTTTTTCTCAACAGCGACACTGGGATTCTGCTCACTCCGTAAGAGGAGAGGTAATTCAATTTGTCTTTGATAGTCTCCACTGTGGTTAGAATAAAATGTATTGTGATGTGTGGGTATATACTCCTTCCTTAGCAGATTATCGTATGTTCTATCGAAGTTGTCATGGTTGTACTTTTCTCTGATGTTTTTCGACTGTTGGGGCATTGGCTGCACATACATGGTTGGCCTGCAAAATAAAGAAAATTAGATTAACAATTCAGGAATAATAAAATACAGAGGGATTCCAGTTGAAATGAACAAAACTAGCGGACAAATATGACGATAAAGAGTCTAATTATTGTCATGCCAAGTTTTAAAATAGTGAAAGATGTGACAAATAAAAAAACTTCTAGATATCTAACTTGCTTTTTGGATTACTTTTCAAATTTCATCCTAATTGAGAATTGAAATGTAAAGGTTGTTGTTTTAGTAATATGCCACAATACAGGTTTTTCGAATATGGACTTTTTTTTTTTGATGAGGTATTGAGTTTCTACTCTCACCAGACTCATTGACCAATTATTATGAATCAAATTCAATCAATCGATCAATCAATCATTTATTTGATTCTAAAAAATAATAGTAAGGGTTTGGTCAGTACAATATATCGAATGTTTATATCTAGTTAACGCATTATTACAGAATTATATAGATATAATAATGATAATTATAATAATAGTAGAGAGCAGGTTCCATTTATAATGTGATTACTAAATGAAAAAAAAATTGAGATAGCAACAAAGGTTTTTTGCCTTACTAATTAATTACATATCAATAAGATGGGTATCAGTATCGGTTTTGTTTACACGTGAAGACAAAAAATAATAAGCAAGTAGATCAAGAGATAAGAAAGGGAGAAACACAAACAACAAATTTACTTCCAAAAACAGTTTTTAGGTACCTTCCGGTTGTTGAGTGAACTTCATGGCGTAACAAGTTTGTGGACTATCGAAAATGTATAACTTCATTCGTTCACAATAAAAGCTCTCAATTTTAAAATGTTCCATAAATGATGATATATCGATTTTGAAGTAGTAGGCGTAATATTGTTGAGTGCCGCTACGGGACTGGTGAGGAAATCAAGGTTTGTTGGTCTCATTGAAGTGCAATCAAATAAGAAATGGAAAATCGTTTCGAGGCAGGAGCTATTACATATCGTACATATTTCATTTGGGTTTATTTTGTATGAGTAACCCCTAAAGTTAAATTTGATGAAGTAATTATTGTTCAAACGAAGCTGAGCTAGTATTCGAGTAATATGAATTGGTATATTAAGGTTTAGATAATTCTGACTACCAGGTATTATGGTTAAATGCGTATAAAACGTCAAGTAAGTAGATCGCGGATGCAGATTGAGATCTTCTTGTATGAGTTTGTTCCTAAACGTCTCTAGAAGTGACTTTCTTTTTCTTTTAAGGAGGGCTCCATCAACCAGTCCCCAACCTTCATTGTATCCAGCATAGATAAGATATTCTCTCAACTGGCTCATCCAGGTATATTTTGGATCGTTATTCTGTAAAGCTATGAGGCGGTTCAAAGCAATTTTTGGTATACGGCTTTCATGCATGTCAAATATTTTAATGATCCAATTAAGAGAATTCTTAAATATGCAGTACGATATTTTTACTCTTCCACTTTCTAACCTTTCAGCGAAATCTGCTGTGTTTTTGGGTAGCAAGAGAACTCTTTTAAGGAAGGTAATTTGAATTCGTTCAAGTATGTCTATATAACGCAAACCCTACACTGGAAGACAATTCGTTACTATGCTAGTTATAAGGGAATCAAATAAATACATTCGTGAAGAGCATGAGTTCATTTTTGATTTAGCCAGTATTGGTATGATTGAACCACAAGCTTGTTTAGCTTTATCTGATGTATTTATGGCCATTTCTCGATACATTAAAGAAGATGAGAAGGTTACTCCAAGATACGTGAAATTATTAACTACTTCGATTTTGTTATTATCAATGTAGAAATTATATTCGTTAGTTTTTTATGTGCTCCTAGCGAAAGCGACAATTTTTGTTTTGTTTGTGTTCACGGTAAAATCATTCTTATTGCTATAGTCTTCTAAGTATTTAAGTTTCTTTTTGAGATCAACCTCCGTGTCGGCGATAAAGGCAACGTCATCGGCATAAAACAGCATCAAAGCATCATTCCTGTTATCTATATTTATGCCCTATGCACCATTGTTGATAAAAAAATGTTCAATGTCGGACAAGAATAAAGAGAAAAGTAGTGGGCTCAGAGTATCACTCTGAAGCACCCCTGTGGTTATATCAAATGGTTGAGTCATTTGATTTGAACCCAATTATTATGAATCAAATCTGCAGGATTTTTTCACACTGCAGCCATAACGCTCTTTGTTCTCCCTTTAATAATCGTGTTTACAACTCCCCGCTTATTCCTGTATACTGTGATAGTTGGAACCGTTTAAATAAATATTTGATTCAAAATGTATATTCAGTTACGATTTTGCCATAATTGAGAACTTCAGAGCCAATTATGGTGGATTTACAGAACCGTTGTAATTTTAATTTTTTATTTATTGAAGGACTAACTTCCAGTTAAAATGAGTTCTGGTATGAGGAAGTTTGAATATACATTTAAAAATTAACCAATTAAAAAACAACAATAATACATTAACATTTTTAGGTAGCATTATCATCATCATCATTTCATAACTAAATTTTCTTTCGAATTTTTCTGGTAATTTATTGAATGTTTCTAGGGAACTAAAAACTGGATTTGCTTTTCTTTTATTTGTATGAATATTTTCCAAGTGAAAGTGGTTTAAATTCGGAGTATTATGACTATGTAATTTGGAATTTTTCTGAATAGGCGAATTAATCTTTTGAACATTCTTGGTTAATTTGAATGCAAATTCAGCTTATTCATATTATTTGTGCTTTTGTACTTCTATAATTTCATTTTGATACCAACCTTAATTATTGAAGTTGAAATATATTTTTGATTTGAAGAACATAATCAACACTTTTAATTAAGAGGCACATGATTTTTTTTTTCACATAGTAAATGCAACACATAGAAGGCAACTCTAAAACCTACTACTGCATAAGTTTATATTTCACTAGAGACAAATCTGATGTTCGCGTTTGATATACTGTAGCCTAAAAATATTTTTCAAATGTGATAGTAGGAGAAAATATATGACACAAATTTTCAATATATCTAATTTTTTCATACATAAACATTTCAGATTTCAAATTCAGTCTTCTGTTAATCAGATCACATAGAGATATACATACCCCAACTTGTGCATAGCTGCATTCTGATGTTCACTCTTGAGTATTTTAACAGCCAAGGCAATGAGAAGAAAAAGTATTATAGCTCCACATATAGGAACCGCTATCGTAGCCGCTCTGAACCAAACATCAGATTCTGAGTACAAAAAAGTCTCTTGTTGTTGGTATCTGTTTTCTGTAACTTGTGTCACGTCATCTGAAAAAAAAATTATATGTCAGAATGTTTTTGATCAAGTTCATTTTGTCACGAGATATCATATTATAGAATAATGACTCACAGGGTGCTCCCCATGTATTTTAAGAACCAGTTGAGGAGTTATTCCCCACATTAATCCAAGTTCAATACTTCACATAATTAAATGCGCAAATGTGTTACCGGGTTTTTGAAATAGGATCAATAACGTATCTGGTTTTATATTCGACTGGAAACCGAGAGATTTCGGGTTCGAATCCTAGTTGTACAAATTTTTTTCATTCAGTTCTATTTTCATTTTCCTGCCTATGAGTCCTATGACCTTATTTATATATTAAGAAATATTTTGTTCCCTGAATTCTCGAGGATATTATTTCCAGACCCTCCTACGTGTTTTTTTGTTGAATATTGGCAGACTTATTACTAATGGGGAAGGTACATTTCACCATGTAAAAGTGGTACTCCCTACATTCATTGTTTGTTTTCAATTTGCTTGTTATAAATATGCAACAAGGCTATGAACAAAAAAAAACCTATTACCATTTTATAAAAAACTATGAAATATAATTCATGCTTTAAGAAGTATCCTCAACGAGTTGACAGATATCCAACTTTTGAAATCTTAAGCCCACAATTTTCATGACACCGAATTTGTATCTTATTTGGCATAATAATAATACACTTGTGTATCTTTCAAATATTATTGATATTATTATTACTTGATTAAGATGATTTAAAGGCTCATCCAAATCCTGCTCCCATTCCCAGACATTCCTATTTTTTTATAAAAAAATATGAAACAGATCAAATACCAGTAAAAGTAGATGTTATCGAATATCTCTTTTATTTTTGAAACGAGTTATTTTGAGAAAAATAAAAATTTTAAAACACCAACTTTTTTTTTCAAAATGGCAATGTAAATGTGCTGTTTATTTTGATATCCATAATCAACTAAGGCAAAAAAAAAAAAAAATTATTTCAAAATTTCGGGTTTTTCCAGATATTCCCAGATATACTCGAAATTTTGAAACGTTCTTAACAGCATATTGTTCGTCACATAGAATCGCAAATTTGCCCCAATTTAACCATCTTTGTATCTCTCATAGTTTCCGTAATCTCAATGGTGACCCTCGAATTTGAATTACCGGGTATAATAAAAAATATACTGAATATTTATGTTTTTGAAGTGATTATTGATATAATGATATATTTGTAATGTATCACTCTGTATTTATAGTCTGTCTGCAAAAACTGGCACGAACTCGGCCAGTGCTTTTTTATAATGCACCTCAACGATCGCTGCTGAAAACGAATACAGTAATATATTGGAAATTGAATAAATTGTTTCATTTTGATTCCTTTGAAATATTACAGTTTGGCGACGAAGTGGGATTTTTTTTTTAATAGTTATACTGCACCGTAAATTGTCGGTCAACCGTTTAAATAGTATAGTGCCCGGAGTTTTTATTTTTCATAGTGAATTATAAAAAAAAATTACTTCGTTCATTGGACATTTGCGAGAATTTAACCCAAGTATTTGTGATTGGCGTATCTTCAAGAAACAATTGTCACAGTACTTCATCGCAAATAAGGTGGAAGATGCAAGTACCAAACGTGCATTATTATTAAATAGTTGCCACGAAAACAGTTTGGAATTGTTGGCGAGTTTGTGCATACCGTCACAGCCTGAAGAAAAAACGTATGAGGAATTGGTGACATTATTTGATACTCATTTTTCTTCGACTCAGTTAGTTTTTCCAGAAAGGCAAAAATTTTATTGTGCTGTTAAATCTAAGGATGAAAGTGTTCAAGAGTGGGCAGCTCGTATAAGACAACTTGCTTGTAAATGTGAGTTTAAGGCGAATGAACTGAACACTTTACTGCGTGACCGTTTCATAATGGGTTTCGACAAAGGGCCCATAATCAATCGACTTTTTGAGGAAAAAGAAGATGGGCTTACTTTCGAAAAGTGCATTGAAATCGCATGTAATAAAGAAGCAAGTAATAAAGTTCGCGATATTTCCGGACTGAAAATTAAACAAGAACCGGAAATTTTTCGAATTGGAGCAAAAAAGCAGCAAAGTGGTACTGGTAACAAAAAGGTTGGTGGTTTCAACCGTTTTTCTGCCACTAACAATGGGTTCACTCATTCGGACAACCATTTTGATGGGCCATCCACCTCCAGTGGTCAAAGTTCTTCAACGGGAGTTTAGTGTGGTGTGGTCAAACTGTAATATTTCAAAGGAATCAAAATGAAACAATTTATTCAATTTCCTATATATTACTGAGGATTAAAAACTAACTGGATCAAAGGCATTATAAATAAAAAAATTGGTCCAAGAACATACATAGTTCATATCCCGGAGTTGAAAACAACTTGGCACCGGCATCTGAATCAAATTTTGGAATATTGTAATTTAGATTGAAGTACTTCTTGTGTAAAAAAAACGGTGCATCATCAGTGGTTAGTGCAGTGTCAGACATTGGTAATGAAAATATAGCGGAAGGAAACAGTGATGGAAAAAGTATAGATATTAAAAGAGAAGGTGATATAAATAAAGATAATTGGGACTCTATGATAAGTTCTGAATTTTTTGATCGGGACATTTCTCCTACCCGAAGTTCTGAAAATAATACAGGAGGTAATATTAGGAAAGGTACACGATTAAGAAAACCTACAAGTCGTTTTCAAATAAAACTTTGAATATAATATAAAAAACTAATTTTCAGAATTTAAAGGGAAGGATATTGTAATGTATCACTCTGTATTTATAGTCTGTCTGCAAAAACTGGCACGAACACAGTAATATATAGGAAATTGAATAAATTGTTTCATTTTGATTCCTTTGAAATATTACAAATATTGTAACGATTTCGAGACCGGCCTCGAGACCGGCCCTGATCATCCAATTAACTCGAAATGTAAACATTGTTCTCCACTGACAAACACATACATCACGTGGAAGAATCGCGAACCTTCTAACGAAGATTCTGGGGACATCTAAGAAGTTGCCTGAAAGGCTCGAATGGTCGAGAATTGTAAATAGGAGTATATAAGCCACTGGGTATTAGATGGCGGGATAGTCAGTGACAGACAAAGAGAGTAACCGATATAGTTCCAGAGTTCGCAGATAGAGAGTGTCAGTAAAGATAAATAAAAATAGTGACTTGTGATATAAATTAGTACTTAAGGAGTGTGTAAATAAATCATAAAAATTAGTTAAGTGTAGTTTTACTACATTTGGTTTCAGAACTGGGATGTTTAAAATAAATAAGTGTTCGTCGCGTTGAAAAACTGATAAGACATTTATCGCGCCCAATAGACAGTTAGTGACCCGTTGAACATTTGAGTGTTTGCAAAGTGGACAGTTTTGCGCGTCGCGGGACAATAAACTAAAAATTTTTTGTGTGAAATAAATAATAGACTGAGATTTCGGGTAAAAACAATTAAAGACAAAATGTTTCCGAGGAGAGTTCACCTGGTTGACCTTAAAGTAGGTGAATAGAAGCAGGAGTTAGAGGAGCGGGAGTTAAAAACAACTGGAAAGAAGGCCGTACTTCAGAAAAGACTTGCAGATGGACTGATTGAAGAAGGAGAAGACCCCGAAACGTTCTTATTCGAAGTTTCTGGAATTGATTTGAGTTCCATAATGAATAAACTCGACGAGACCACGAAATCCTTGGAAGATAAATTTCTGGAAAATTCGAATAGTTTGAAGGAGGAACTTCAACAAAATTCCGTGAGTCTAAAAGAACTTCAACAAAAATTGGTGAGTCTGGAAAATAAATTTCTTCAAAATTCTAAAAGCTTGGAAGATAGATAAATTTATAGAAAACTGAAATTCTCTGAAAGAAGAATTTCTATAGAATTCAAAAGGCCTAGAAGTGAAACTTCAAGAAAAGCTTCAAGAAAATTCGGAAAATCTAGAAGTGAAGTTTCTAGAAAACTCTGAAGGCCTAAAAAGAGAACTTTGTGGTGTGGAAAATCGACTGGAAGGAAGAATAGGAGCCATTGGGACAGAGGTGGATGAAATCAAAGATGACATCGAGGACGAGATGAAAAAAATTAAGGAAACGCTCCACGATGAAATAAAAGATGGAATCGAGACAGAAATCGGCAGGATAAAGGAAAAATTCAGTGAATTAGAAAATCGAATAGATTCTGCGCACACCCCAGAAACTTACAACAAAAACTCAAGGCTGGACCTGAGTATGAACTTGGACGAACTTCAGGACATCAAAAATCTCAAGGTCAGTGCTGGAAAGCTCTCATTGAAACCGCCTCATTTCGACTCCATGGGCAAACTACCGCCGACAGTTTGAAGCTGCTGCCAGAGCGAATGGATGGAATGCTGGGGAAAAAGCTTTAGCATTGACACTGGCATTGCGTGGCAATGCCACAAACATTTTACAGACCCTCACCGCCCAACAACAGAAGGACTATGAACAGCTAGTGAAACATCTGGAACTTCGCTATGGCCAGGCCCACCTAGTACACGTATACCATTCGCAGCTGAAGAACCGATGCCAGAAATCAAGCGAATCCTTGCAAGAATTTGAAGCAGACATTGCACGCTTGGTTCGTCTTGCGTATTCAGCCAAACCGGAAAATGTAATGGAGCGACTAGCGGTCCAGGCATTTTTGGATGGACTTCGTGACCAGGAAACCCGGCAAGCCCTAACACTAGCTCGCCCTGCACATCTCGTGGATGCACTGGCACGCGCTCTGGAATTCGAAGCAGCAAAGCAATCCTGCAAAAGCCAGAGCAGAGTCCGGCTGATCGAGGAAGATCCACAGGAGCCCGATAATATCGAGGCTGTCCTGCGAAAGGTGATGAAGGAAGTTATGCCTGAGAGAAGACTGATACGATGCCGAAATTGTAGAAAACTTGGGCATGTTCGCGCATGTCCAAGATTAAAAAAATCGACAACAACGAAAGACAAGAAGGAGCAATCGTCAGCTCGTATCCAGCAAGCCTCAAATAACAACGCATATGTTGCTGTCCTTCAACGACAGAACAAAGGTGTCTTCGTAGACGGTCTCATTAACAACGAGTCTCGCACTATGCTCCTAGATACGGATGCGACAAGAACGATTCTTGGGCCTACATTTGCCAAAACACGGGCAAGAATTGAATCGTCGAATTGGAAGCTACGCACAGCAACTGGAGAGCCGGCAACTGTGTATGGTGAACTTCCAATTGAACTGACTTTGAGCAGCACTAAAGTGAAATATCGGGTTCTAGTAGCGGAGGATGATGCAATCATAGGGATGGAAATCATGAACTCCAGAGGGTTCGAGTTGAATTTCAGAGACGGCGTTCTACGAGTGAATGGAGAAGAGTTGGTGCTTCACGGGAGAAGTGAAGAAATGATTCGTGTTCTGCTGAAACCATTTTGGAGGCTCGCCTGGATGGGGGTGCGAGCAATGGAAACGTGGTGATGTTCGAGCCCAAGCTCCATGATGAGAAAATTGGACGAGGAATCGCACTAAGGAAGACCTTGTTGCGAGTTGATAAATTTGTGCTGGTAAGGGTAATGAATGTCAATTATTACCCTGTGACTTTGAAGAAAGGAACAATTCTGGGGCACTACTCGTCAATTTCCTCTGTGATAAGGAGGGTACGCGGCACTGTTAGTCAAGCCAGTAAGAATTGGAGAAGTTGGTTGCCATCTCATCCAAAGACATGGGACCCGCGCCCAAACTGAGAGAATTAGTTAGGCAGTATCAAGACATCTTCGATACCGGAGTGGGCAGAGGTGGTAGAACAAAGGTGATTCAGCACAAAATTGACACTGGAAATGCCCGACCAATCCGGCAATCAGCCAGAAGACTTCCTCTCGCCAAAAAGGAAGAGGCGGACAACATAGTCTGTGATATGGAGAAAGACGGATTCATCGAGCCATCCGACAGTCCTCTCCAGTAGTACTGGTAAAGAAGAAAGATGGTTCAACTCGGTTTTGCGTTGATTATCGTCAACTTAACAAAGTGAATAGACCAAGAATACACGCTAGACACGCTGGCTGGATCTACGATTTTCTCGACCTTAGATTTGAAGAGCGGATACTGGCAGGTAGAACTGGAAGATCGAGAAAAGACAGCCTTCACCGTCGGTTCAGGTTTGTGGCAGTTCACAGTTATGCCATTCGGGCTCGTCAACGCTCCAGCCACATTTGAAAGATTGATGTAGACGGTTATGAAGGGACTCTCATGGAAGACGTGTCTGGTGTATCTTGACGACATTATTGTGGTCGGCAGATCGTTCAACGACCATGTGAAAAACTTGGAGGAGGTATTCCAGCGACTGAAAAGCTCCGGACTGAAATTTAGCCCCAAGAAATGTCATCTGTTCCATAAAGAAGTACGATATCTCGTCACGTTGTCTTTGGGAAAGGAGTGGCAGTAGATGAGTAGAAAATCAGAGCTGTTAAGGAATGGCCCGTTCCAAAAAACATTCACCAGCTTCGAAGTTTTCTTGGCTTGTGCACTTACTATCGCCGATACGTGCTGGGATTTGCTAACATCGCAAAACCACTGACCAGGCTCACGGAAGGACAAACAAATTTCCAGTGGTCAGATGAATGCCAAGATTCGTTCAGGAAGTTGAAAGGAGCTTTGATCAACGGACCAATCCTGAGCTACCCCCTTCCGGAAGGGAAATTCATTTTGGACACGGACGCCAGTAACGTGGGACTTGGAGCTGTCCTGTCTCAGATACAAGAAGGACAAGAGAAGGTCATCGGTTACTTCAGCAAGACCCTCAGTAAACCGGAGCGGAACTACTGTGTCACCAGGCTGGAACTATTGGCTGTTGTCAAAGGAGTAGAACACTTCTACAAGTACGTGTATGTGAGAAGATTTCTACTGACAACTGACCATGCAGCTCTCAAATGGCTCCTACAGTTCAAGAATCCCGAGGGTCAAGTGGCACGTTGGATCGAGAGGCTCCAAGAATTCGACTTTGAGATCAAACATCGAGCGGGAACCAGCCATAAGAATGCGGATGCCCTATCGCGAAGACCATGCCCAGAAGACTGTTCGCACTGCCGACGAGCAGAGGAGAAAGAGTCGACGCTCTGTAGAACTACGGCGGTGGATGATAACTGGGATGACAACAAGATCCAGAAAGACCAAGATCTTGGTTTAGTCATCGGCTGGAAGAAGAGTGATCGAAGACCGTCATGGCAGGAAATAGCCAGTTGTTCTCCAGTCGTTAAATCTTACTGGGCCCAATGGAACTCTCTCACCCTTGACAATGGAGTCTTGAAGCGTGTATTGGAGTCGGAGGATGATGGGGAAGGAAGACGTCAAGTAGTAGTTCCCAGGAGCCAAAGACATGAAGTGCTCCGAGAAATCCATGATGAGGTCAGCGGAGGACATCTGGGAGTGACGAAGACCCTCCAGAAACTGAACTGAACGGTGTTACTGGTTCAATTGCCAAACTGACGTCAAAGACTGGTGCAGAAAATGTGCTGTATGCGCTGCCAGCAATTGGCCTCAAACGAGACCTAAGGCCCCGATGGCTCGTTCCCACAATCTGATCACGGAAATAAGTACATCCTTGTCGCGATGGACTACTTCAGCAAGTGGACAGAAGCCTATACCCTGCCCAACCAAGAAGCCATCACCGTTGCCGACGTCTTGGTAAAGGAGTAGATTTGTCGATTTGGCGTTCCGTTGGAGTTGCATTCGGATCAAGGGAGAAATTTCGAGTCAAACCTGTTCCAGGAGATGTGTCAGATGCTGAACATCCGTAAAACGAGAACCACGGCTCTACATCCACAGTCCGATGGAATGGTGGAGCGGATGAATAAGACGATTACCTGTCCAAGGTAGTCTCTGACCACCAGAAAGATTGAAGTACCTTCATCTGTTCCTGATAGCGTATCGTTCCGCAGTTCATGAGTCAACCGGCCGAGCTGCGACTTCCATGTGACCTGAAGTTTGGGACGCTACCAGGACAAGACACTGCTGGAGATGATTACGTCAGCAAACTACGATAGAGGATGGACGATATCCATGAACGAGTCCGTTTGAACATCCAGAGTGCCAGCGACAGAATGAAGGAGACCTACGACATCAAGGCCGATGCTGGTGGATATCAGATGGGTGACCTTGTCTGGCTTTACAACCCTAAACGTCGCCGTAGCCTATCACCAAAGCTTCGGAACTCGTGGGAAGGTCCATATAAGATCATGAAAAGGATAAACGACTTCGTCTACCGCATATATAAGCCACCACGAGGAAAACCTAGGGTAGTCCACTTCAATAGGTTGTGCCCTTATGCCGGAAACCACGACCAAGTCCGCACCGTCAGACCACCTGAGAAAGAAATGACGTTTCAGAAGTTCATGTCCCTGTACTCAAACGGACAGAGAGTTCAACATGGAGTAACCAGAGAGGAGCCACGAGATCTTTTCAAGGTGCCTGCCGATTACGCGTTAGCTCACTGTGTAGCAGAAGATCTCCAATTGTCCAGAGGCATTGCCGTAGTTTTCTCCAAGAAGTTCGGTCGACTCCAGGAACTGAGAGAACAGAACCCGGAAGTTGGAGGGGTGATATAGCTGAAGAAAGGGCCACACTGATAAAAATTGGTGGAAAAATACAATATATTATCTGTAAAATAATACAGAATATTTACTGAATTCTCACAAAATCCAGTAACTTCACGGAAAATAAGTATATTTGTCTTGTTGTTTTGTACTTTTCAGGTATGTATTATGCTTTTTCCATTCTACCATGTATATGTCAGTTCGTTAATTAAAAGTCATTTGTAACACTTTCAATTCACAATGCGAATCTCAACTACACTGCATTTATCGCCGGGAATGATTTAAATGTGCAGCAAATCGGTAAAATTCCATTACGGATTCTGTAATTTCTGCGTGACGTCTGCGCAATGCTAACGCCAAGCGTGAACGTAATCGGTAAAATGTTAGCATCGCCAGTTATACCTATCCAGCCGGTGTCCGCGTGAGTGCCATTGAATATAAACAACTTATAAAATATAATCTCGAATAAATTCAGTGATATTCAGTTGAAAAAAGTATGAAGGTAAGACAATATCATCATTATTATTACCCATAAAACCTTCAAGCCCCCTATATGCATTATGTTTGTATGTAGAACCTGTAGTTTCAAGAGTTTCACAACAGAAAAATATAATAGACCCAGTATTTACATAGACAATATCAAAGGAGCAGAATTTCCTAGTCGATATGATAAATACAAAGGGGTTTTTACAAATCATATTGCTTTTAGGTAATCAGCATGTTTTCAGAAATCGTATGTATTCCTCAAAACTTTTAGGTCATAATAATTTCAGTAATAACTTGATTTGTGATATCTGCCAGCAAGGAATAGGATCGATAATAGGAAAGCTTTGATGTCTCACGCTTTTGGTCATTTCTAGATAATGATGCTTTCGCATGTCCATTAAAAAAAGAGTGCAAAAGTAACACTTTATTCAGAAGTAAACAACAACTTCGAGTTCACCTAAGCAGACAACATTTCACTGGAAAGTCAAATGTCTGTGCAAATGCTACGAATCAGTCTGAAAATATTTATGATAACCAAAGTACAGAATGCACTTCATGTTTTGCAGAAAGTGAGAATTATTGTAATGATGACTCGGAAAAGCTTAGCACTGAACTTCTAGCAAACATGTATTTAACTCTACAGTCTAAATATTTTTTATATGAAATGAGTCTTAAGACGGAATAATGGATATTGAAACACTCAACAATGAAAATATGTTTGAGGAATTGAAGGAAATTTTTCCGAATTATATTATGTATACCTGAATAATAGATTAATTCACAGGCATTCATTCTGTTTTTAAATGAATACTATACATATTCATATTAATTTTTTCATCAATATTTATAATAAAAATCAAAATGATGATTGCAATCTGAAAATGATTTGTATTGAAGGAACAAAACACATTTAGTAATTTTTCTGGTATTTTTATCATTTTATTTTCTCATTATATCGAATAGATACTCACAATTGATCAAGACTAATGAAGAAACACCAATTTTGTAGATAATGGAAACATTACATTAATTTCTAATTTGATTTTGAAGTATCTGACTGCAATTTTCCTTTACAGGATCCCACTGATAAGAAATACCTCGAAAGCATCATTCCATCTATTCCTTGTATTGGTATTGTCAAAGAAGGTGAATTATCGAATTATGTATCACAAAAATAAAATAATTCATAAGATGAGTGAATAGTTGAAAATAAACTAATGAGAATTCAATAGGTTCAAAGCTGATTGTTCGTTCATAATGAGAGTAAATAAAAATAAAAAACATAATTGTTTATAAAGGAACTTCAAATTTTGAAATATAATTGTGCATCTTGAAGAAATATTTTTTTTTGTACAACCTTTACAAAAGTCAAAAATGCAATTTTTCTAAACTTAATATACACTGAAAAATAAATTAAATTTTTTTGCAGATCATCCATATCAGAAGTATCAGAAACCTTACAGTTCAAATAGCAATTCGCCTTCAGGGCCCACATCTATCAGCCATCAGTATTTCGTCTTTATTGACAAAATTTAGATAACGAAGGATACGACATGTTGGCCGTTTTAAGATATAGAAAGTATTGTTTTCACTTACTTATTTTCTTTATGTTTGCATATATATGTTGTATAATTTAATATATTTTTATTTCTTTTTCACAGTCGAAAACATAGAACTTGTTTTTATCTGTATTGAATAAAGGTTTCTTTTAATATGGAATTTTATTTATTGGACGAAAATCCTATCTTATCACATCAAAAAGTTACAGTTTGAAAGTGCATTGTGAAAAATACATATTTTAATATTTATAATACACAGAAAAAGTACAGTACGAAAACGCAAAGTAAATTCACACAGAACTTTTACAGAATACTGAGAAATCACTTTGTAAAATCACAAAATATATATCAAAAATTCACCAAGTAATGAACAAGTATATTTATTGTATTAATATTTAGGTAATTACAGATACTATGAATGCAGTTCACATAATCGATGGTAAAATTCAGGTAAATAACGTTGGTCATAAAATTACCCACGTTATTTACCTGGATTTTACAAATCTGTTTTTATAGTGCAGAGAAACATCTACTATCCGGTTACCAAGAAGCATTCCCGATATAAACCGTCTTATGAAGATGTCTGGAAGAGTCTCACCAGATTAAGATACACGATGCTGGACCAGAATCTTGTGGACCTGGGAATCCCAAAATTGGCCTGTGGGATTGATGGGCTGGACTGGAGAGTTATAAGGAGCATGTTCAGATCTAGCGGCGTCAAGATTCTGGTGTGCTGCAACCATCATCCTCGACCGATCTCGAAGACTGTGGAGTGTTATTTCCATCGAACGTCCAGGTGCAGATATGTAGAATCTTGCAGATATCCCCACACTCCAAAAATGACATTTCGGGACTAAACGTCTTTAAGAAGGGGGCAATGTAACGATTTCGAGACCGGCCCTGATCATCCAATTAACTCGAAATGTAAACATTGTTTTCCGCTGACAAACACATACATCACGTGGACGAATCGCGAACCTTCTAACGAAGATTCTGGGGACATCTAAGAAGTCGCCCGAAAGGCTCGAATGGTCGAGAATTGTAAATAGGAGTATATAAGCCACTGGGTATTAGATGGCGGGATAGTCAGAGACAGAGAGTAACCAATATAGTTCCAGAGTTCGCGGATAGAGTGTCAGTAAAGATAAATAAAAATAGTGACTTGTCATATAAATTAGTGTTTAAGGAGTGTGTAAATAAATTATGAAAATTAGTTAAGTGCAGTTTTACTAAAATATTTTGACAAGTTGTACATTGGGAACACCATCTAGGGGGAAACAAAATTTAAATGAAGAATGAGGGATATTTCTGAGAATTTTCATACAGTCGTAACTAGTTCAATTTTGATTATGATGGAGCCAATGTTCACAATTCACATCAAAACTTATAACAATAATTGCTCACAATGTGGTGGAATTTCAAAAAGGTTGTAATATGAGTATTACGATTGTTTTGAAACAGCCTTCTCATTGTGAAAAACTACGTCTTCTTTCAAAGGTTTCCGACGGTCCAAAAGTATCGGAGAGTCTCGAACTTTCGAAGCCTTTGTTGTGATCTAAAGGGATTGAAGGGTTTCAAAGATTTCGAAGGGTTAAAAGTTCCTGATGATGAAAAATCACACTGTCCGTTAATGTGTAGTGTTTAATTAATTATGATTTTTATCATAGATAAGAAAATACCGACTATCTTTGATTCTCTTATTGTTATTTCTTAAAAGGAAAACCAGACTATTATGTATATCAAATCTTTAATGTTATTGTGAATCCAGAGTTAATGTTCTTTTTTTGTATTTGTCTGTATGTTCACTTAAATTTCGTCAGTTGAAGGGGTGCGGCTTGAGTACGGGGAAATAAGACAAACGAATTTGTCGAGAATGCACCTGTAAAGAAAGGTAATCTGATCTTGCATTTTAGAAAATCAAGAAACAAGATTATATCATCAACCAATACCACCATTGGAAAGCAGACGAACTCGCACGAAGAGGATCGGAAATACTACCAAATCAAGGGCAGATGCTAGGGGTACCGAAGTGTACAATAAGAGCGTCTGTAAAAGACTGAATTGAGGACAAGCACAAAGACTACTGGGACAATGCCCCAGGAAACAAACACGGGAAAGAATATATTAAAGGGTCGTGTAACAAAAGAACGGCAGACCTGTTAACGATGAATAGGAGTCAGTTGAGAACCGTTACGGGACTCCTGACTGGACATGCACCAGTGAAGGAGCACCTCAAAAAATAGGGCAATACGATGGAGACCTGACCTGCAGACTATGCGGTAAGGATCCAGAAACCGTGAAACACATACTGTGCTATTGCGAAGCTCTAGACCGCAAAAGACAGGACAATTTTCGGGCAGCCATCTGGCGACCCAGAACTATACAGTTCCCACCCAATACGGAACTCGTACAAACTCGTGATAGGCACAAAAGTATTGGATTGGGTACTGTGACATTACAAAATAGGCCTAAGTGTCACCAGAGGCACTAGCCTGACCGGACCTACACAGAGGTGGAGGTTTTAGTGAGTATGCCTACTAAGGAGAGTCTCACAGTATTTATTAAGATTGGAGACTCAATATTTCTATATAAAAGATTTCTTCCACCTCCCAAAAAAAATAATTGAAAATACCACCATTGAATAAACATTTCCATTTCATTCAAGAGAGTCAATTGTTAGGGATCTCTCTTAGTTTATGCTCTTTATATTCAACTTCTATAATCAACAAAAAAAATTTCATCTACTCAAGCTCAAGTATACTCACCTAACTGAGAGTCATTCATAAGATTTTTCGTAGGTGGGCTCTCGATATGATTACACATGTCATGGTAGCAGCAGAGCAGGAGCGATTTGGGATTTTCTTTTCTTCTGATTGTTGTCCTCTCATTAACTCCTCTTCTTTGACATTTTGATTGTTGATCCCTGTAAAAATTAAAACAAAATTAGTAAGCTTCTCACAGTAAATCTAATATAAAATGCACAAAATACCAATATTCGTCGAATAGAGGGTTAATTAAAAAATTTTTACACTGCGTGGTTTCTGGATTTCATTCATCATGGTATAATCAGTCACGTTGTAGTTAAAATAAAATATCAGGGTGGCAGTCTCGATGGAATTGAGGTACTAGCCGGCTGGATATAGTTCCATAGACGTTATCCTTACACAGTTCTAGTTATTTGTATTTCTACATGGAACATATTAGTTTCAAAGAACCAACGGTGTTGTGACTTGAAGCAGGACTCTTAGTGTATTGTCCCCAGGTGCTAAAAATTCCTATAATCGGCTCTGAACCTATTAGTCACTCTTCTAACCACACAGTCATCCTCAGATAATCCATAAAATATTTGATTTATGTATATATCCAGATATACAATATCACAATAATTGAAAAAGAAAGTGATCTAGATCCAGAAGAATACAATAAGTAGTGAATCCATCAAAATAAAAATCTGAACTAGAACTTTGCTTATGCAATAAAATCAAAATTGAAAATATATTGTTAAGTTAAGCCCAATGTAAATAAAATAATGTTTATCTAGTTTAGCTGTTAGTATGAAATGAACAAATACTCCACTAAGTTCCTCTTGCTCTGAATATTACTTGGTTTAAAATATACTTTTGAAAATACAAGAGAAATGATCAAGAATGCATCTCGAAATTATTATCAATTAGTGAGACTTTCTTATTAATATTCTTAGATATCAGTCAACAACCTCAATTAATTAACATAATATATGCATTATCTCTTCATGAATTTGAAGAATGTTACAGGTCAGAATTTATAGAATGTCGACCCAGTTTATGATGACTTCTAGAACATTTTTATGCAGCATTTGACATTCTTAGTCAAATTTTATGCGAACTAATCAAGTTGATATGTAAGAATATGAATGTTCACAATGTATGCAGTACACAGTACCCTTCAAAAAGTTGGCACCATTTCATAAAAAACTATGAAAAATGACCTACTTAGTTGGGGTTAAGTAACTCGCTACCTGTCAATTTTTTTGATAATTTTTAAAAAATGTTGGAGGAAAAAGTTGTTTGTCTTATATTTGAACGTCCTATTGCAATTTTTCTTCGAGTTCATGAAGAGATAATGTATATATTATGCTAATTAATTGAGGTTGTTAACTGATATCTGAGAATATTAATCATAAAATCTCACTAATTGATAATAATTTGAAGATGCTGGTAAAGGTCACGTTCCTGATCAATTATTTCTATTATTTTGAGTATAATTTATAAAACAAGTAATATTCAGAGCTAGAGGAACTTGGTCGAGTATTTGTTCTTTTGATACAAATAGCTTACTTTCAAAAATATCTTTATTATTCTTTAAAATGAAAATGATTTCGTGGTAATTTTGTTAACAGTTTCGACTTTACAATGCATTTTCAATTTTGATTTTATTGGATAAGCAGATTTATGTATTGATGAATTCACTACTTGTATTAGTTTTATTAATACTAGTGTCTGTTATTCTTCTAGGTCTACATATTTTAATTATTGTGATCTAGATCTGGACATGAACATAAATCATATTTTCTCAGTGGTATCTGGCAGTGAGTGTGCTGACGGATAGAATGTATGTTTGTCCAGGGAAATTATTTATTTATTTTATTTATTCATTCATTGCATAACATTTTATAATAATAATGGTAGTCGAATAGGAATATAGATTAAATGTGTAGATATATGATTACATGGGTTATGAAACCTGTGTGTAATCATATGATAATAATTGAATAATAAGGTTAAGGGACTTCTAGCGCCAGACAATTCACTATAAAATAAGTAATGCAAGCTGCTAACCTACACGATTAAGGGAGTCCAAATAACACATTCGAGGACTTTTAATAAGAGAAACAAAAGTCATCCTATAGGAAAAAGCTAGTGATGGTAGGGCGAAGCTTCAATGTGAGCTATTTGCTGAACCGGTTCTAACTCGGTGACAGAGTTTGGATCACCACGTCTAGTACTTCATCGGCTGCACGAGCTGTTGCCTCAAAAAAATTGCTCTGATCTCTGCTTTGTCATGGTCAAAGACCATGCATAGAAGGGGATTTGAAATCCTGATGACTTCACATACTCCCTTCAGGGCAATTCTGACACTCCAAACCCGAAAGTCCACGGCATCCCCGTTCTTTGAGGAAGTATAACGGTGGAACGGACGACTTAGGATGCAAGCAAGCTCCTATGAATATGCACATTTTTGCGAGTTTTTACGTCGAATTGATGCGCTCCTCCGTCCATTTCATCACTCGAAAGGGTAGAGTAGAATCGGAACGACAAACATATTAGTTGCAGTAACTTTGTTGTACCCCGATAGTTCTGAGAACCAGATCTGTCGGAGTTTATGTTGATATTTGCGAAGAAGAGAGTTTTTAACTGTGGTTACCGCTTGAGAACGGCTTTGTTCCACCCTTAGGTAAGATACGTCTCTCCGGCACCAAGATGATGTGGGATGTCATCCTCTCCGTACTCCTCGCATCGTCTTCGTTTGAGATGAACCGTGGCACGTTTGTCGATCCCAAACTCCATTCCAATAGCATACCTGTACTCTTCCACTACCCTTAAGGAATGATAAATATTATTTTCTCCTTTATTATTATTATTATTATTATTACAGTATCATATTAAAGGTGTGAGTGTGAGTGAATATTCAATTCAAAACACCTTAATTTAAGTCACGGTATATCAGTATAAACAATTTATTTCATTAATTGCAAAGGTAATCTAATTGATAATCATGAATACATAAAGACCTTTTTGAATATATTTATAGTAATAATCATACAACAGGATTCCAAGCTATTTCCTATTCCTCTGATGTATACATTCAGGAAGTTGTACTAACTAATAATCTTTTTAATTCAGAACAAACCAGTTTTGAATAAAAAAGATCCGTTACTGAAACCTGTATGACATTTTTCTATTATAAAGCGGTTGACCAGTTCAATTATTAATGAAAAATGGATAATAAATGATTCAATTAATGCCATATCAAATCATTCATACATTCATTGTAGCATTGCCGTGCAAAAACTTTTGCATCTAGTTAAAATATAGGTTTATGTGAAGGGGATAAAGTACGAAGCTCGGGAAGGGACATCAAAAAAAATTCTTTAAAATTCTGAAGTGTAACTTTTTGGGAATCTTAAATATGTCTAGGCAGATTTCTTTTGACTCCAACCTGATAAAGATTTGAGTTTTCAGCGAATTTTGATATCGGAGGCAGATATAGAAAAAGAGTAGGTATCATTAAGTTAATTAGAATAATTTTCAGTGACAAATTTCAAAACATCTACGATACGTTACTGACAAAACTAAATATCTTTTTCCAAGAAAGCAGTCTAACGCAGTAACTTATCGGGGCAAATTGATTCATTGCCCTTCCACACTGGTACAGATTACTTTGAATTAACAATTTTTATTGGAAGGTAAAAATTCCCAAAAAGTTATGTCAAGAATGTTGGACTACTGACACTTGGTTCATCATGTTACTAAGGGAGGTACCTCTATACTTCGCTAGTTCACCAAATTATTTGTTCTCTCATAATATTAACATCAGATAATAAAACTGCAAAATCGATTGTTTTCTTACTGTTTCTTCAGAGTTTTCAGAGTTGAGAGTAAGAATAGACACATCGTATTCAACAATATAATTATTCAACATTTACGAGTCAGATCGAATAGATACTACGGTTTCCTTTCACAATTGGCATTGTTTATTGTTATTTTGGCGCCACACTTTTCATCCAGACTAGCTATTTGCATCTTTTTTATACTGATGACCCTGGGAGATGATGTTTCTGAGATCAAATACAGAAATGAGAATATCGATGTAAACTAAGTGAGTTATGTATAAATTCACTATTTCAGGACACAGAAGTAACTCGTGGAAATCCGCACGTTTGTTACGTTATGTATTCTAACTTATGTTGTCAAGCCCAACTGGAAATTGTTCGTTTAATCATTGTTTGGTATAAAATGTAAAAATCTATCAGTGCCTATATTTGATAAGAATTCAAAACGTAGTTATCAGTGCCCATAAGTTGTGTTTCTGGTATAAATTACTCAAATACAATATAGGTATATATTCCAAATATCTGTAGTTTTTCATTGGTCAACTATGAAACACAAGTGTAATAGATAGGTCTCTGGATGTATCTTTTAAATATTTATGTCTGATTTTCATGTAATTTTCTTACTCTTGGAAGTGATCAATTGAATACAGCTATTTCGAAAAGTTTTACATAAATGTTTAAGGCATATCAATATACTTCTTCGCTAAATTTCTCTCAATGCAAACGATGGTACAAAATACATTTTGGAAAAAGTGACATTATTTTTTATTAAATAATGAGCTGTTGAATAGTTGTCATATTTAATGTATCACACAGTACATGTATAATTCAGGAACACGTTCCTCATATAGTATATTTTTGATGCACTGTATGGATAATAATATTAATTATTAACGAGATTACAGACACGCAAAGGACAATCTAGTATTCCTATTATCGTGATTAAATTTTATAACCGTTATTGCTCAAATGATTATACCTAATGATGCCTAATTTATGATGGAAACGCTCGGAGTCGTGAGAAAAAGTCAAAAGATCCGACTTTTAACATTAAAGAGATATGATATGAAATGAAAGGAACTTAAAAATAACTCTATCTGAAATGACGTACTGCATAATCTATGTTCACCTTATGCAGCACCGCATTAAGTAAAAAATCGTGTAAAAGGTGTTATTTTCTTGGATGGAGGAGCGCCGTAAAAGTGAGAGGAGGTCAACAGCCCAACATATCGATGTAACTAGCTCTGTAGTGACCAAAAAAACGTAAAGCGAGGAAAAGGATAAGAAATTGAAATATAGTTTGTTGTCAGAATAAATATAATTCTAGCAGTAAAAGTAGTTATTTATTTCAATATAAATTGTTGGACTTTGGAATGGTTGTGTAGTTACTTAGGTCTCATGTGCGCTACATGCGTTTTATTTCGATTTAGTGGATTATTTATTGATAATGTCCATGTTATGAAATTCCGGCTATATAAGCAGAATAATTTCACAAGTAGGGCTAAAGAAATTGTTAAAAAGGCACCTTGAGGGCAACGAGTCTTTATTATGGTGAAAAATTAATATGAAGTATTTATATTATTTATGAACTCTTTCCGCTCTTTCCGCAATCCTTTTCAACCAACTTTCTCCGAGGTATTGCATAAAGGCTAATACCTAACTCTCACAACACCTCGTACAACACAACCTCTGCGTAAATAAGTTCATTTTGAGTCCATGAGGGGTCAATAAGCAAGGCAGGTTCGTCCAGATCGAGAGAACTCGATTCACCCGGGACAGGCTTAGATCCTACGCCCAGTATAATGTTCACAGGAAGTCACCGTCAGGAGCCGTAGTCCTAAATGAGCCAAGCTAACTGTCCAAGGGTACCAAATGATACATCGAAGGTTAATGTTCTAACGATATCTCAGAGAAAAAAAATGGCACAGAAAGCGAGGTACAACCTGAATCTGATTATGAATCAAAGTAGCAAGATTGATTGAATATAGAAATGTTCAACATAAAAACCATACCAATAGCCCCAATATTTTATTGGTCTCAGGTCTAATACCGGAAAACAGAACGGATACACGAAGTATCAACGTTTAGGTTTTGTTTTCCCGGTATTGGGCCCGATCACTACTATGGTTTGATAGCACGAAGACAAGGCGTTGAAACATACCGCATTAAAATCTGACAATTCCTGAACTTCTTTTTTGAGGATGGTCGTGGTCGTACCCTGATGATATATATAAGGTACGAGCAAATTGATACACAGATTCCTCAACGTCCATCAGAACTACGTAGATGCCATAATGAAAAGTGACCTCAAGAGAATAATCGACAAAGCAAAAGAAGAAGCAAACACAAAAGTGCAAGAGATAGCGGAATATGTCGAGGAATCGAAGTAGAAGGAACTGAGCATATGAAGAATGAGAAAACTTCTTTCAATACATCCTCTTATAGCTGCTAGCACCAAGATGAAAAGGAAGGCTACTATGAAGAAACATGTACGATAAAACATACACAACACCCAGTTACATATGTTACAACACAAAACACCAATTTGACAGAGGCAGGGGTACAAGACGACACCATGCCAAGCCAAACAGTAGATACTCGGTAAGTAAACACAATAATTATTAAATGCACAAGGACATGGTCAGTAAAAGTTGAAGATCGGTCGTTGAGGAGTAAACTAAGGTACCCCATTACACCCATTACCTCATGAAACTCCATATTAGGTGTACTCATGGAGTGGTACTCGGATCCTGTCCATCCACCTGTGGGAAAGAATATGTATTCATTGTATGTTTGATTGAAGTTATTGCAACTGTTCTTTTGCTTTGATAGTTTTTATACCGGAAAGAACAGAACTATGGCCGTTTGGGACTGTTTCAAAGTTTCAAGATGGCGACAGTTGCACAACAACCTACAGTTTCATGTTCTATATATTGGCGAATGCTCGTAACTATTGGTGAAAGCTCGTAACTATTGGTGAATGTTACGAATTATTGGTGAATGCGAATAATTATTATTGATGACGGATGCCATAAAACACTGAAGACTGCTGGTATCTGGTTTCCGTGACATTTTCAGTCGAATTCCGAGACCGTTGTAGGATTGAGATTATTTTCGTAGTTTTCGTAATCTTCTGAAGTTGTCGAGAAAGGATCGATTTGATTGCTTTCGATAAATAAAACGATGATGTACTTTTGTACCTGTTCGAAGGATTGTACATGGGGATGGATACATTAATACTAGTTGATGGCACGATACAACTGTTCAACCAAGATTACATGTTAAATAGTTGGTGCGAATGTTCTATAATATGTGCCTCGATCTGTGCACAAGTATCTCTAGGGCAATGATATGTTTGGGTGCATGACAAATCGTTTTATGCAACTAGTTGAATTCATTTCACGTATAGGTACTTCTCCCAAGATTTTTTTTCCTTATTACCTCTTCAAGAATACGAATGACGGCCAAGTACCAACTCACCATTATTTACTTGACTTTTAAAACACCAGTAATAAAGCTCCATTTTGAGTCAGAAAAAGTTCTACAACGTTAAAGTTTTGAGACCTTCGTTATGCAAACATTCATTCACTTTATACTGTTATTCAGACCTATTTAAAAATCTATTTTTAACTGGAATTATCATGTTAGTTATTAGTAATCTCAATCTGGAGTGGATCATATATATATACATTTGAATAAATAAATATATGACTCATTTGTCCTATAAAAAGCGATTATCGTGCAATTTGCTATACAATACCTTTTCATTAGTCAATACTTTTTTGCCGTATGTTTATTACGAGATGCTATTAAGGAACGAAACTTTATTGCATTGATAATGAAAAATAAACATTCAGAGCATTTATTAAATCCAAAAGTATATGGCATACTTGATATAAAGCACATTACATGCACAATGAAAAATTGATTTAAAAATCAAACCTCTTGCTGAATAATCCTATGTAATGGGAATTTTTGTCATTAAGAGTCGAAGTGTTTTCAGTTCACGAAGATGACGTTGTGTTCACATCATAATATTTGTCGTAGAGAACCTCTACGTTATACAGTGCGGCTTTCAATAGTCACCCCCTTGTTAACTTCTGAACAGTTTGACGAACAAACTAAAAAAACGTTTGGAGGGTACCTATAACAGATACTACGCTTCATAGATGGCGCGGGAGGACAAATCAACTTAACAATTTTAAAAATCATAGGTAGAGAGTTGTGTTGGCACACAGTAGACAAATTTTTGATCTACATATATATGTATATATTTGAGATGATGATAATAATAACCCCGAAAGCAGATTGTTCACGTGATACAGACAGTATGAATTTTGTTACGAGGCGTCACTGATCATATGCATGAGCGCAGGTGTTGTTCCAGCACACTCGTTGACGACTACTTTTCGTTAACTAGGTCATTTTGATTTTATAAAATATTCGCTTCGCTTCTTCTTCGCATAGAGGTACGGAGGACATCACAATACAATGCACCATTTCATAACTTGCAAAATAAAATATCTTACGAGGCTATGAGTGACATACAACAACACTTTTTTTTCTACTATATCGGTACATAGACATGGAGCAAGAGTTATGATGTAAACTAAAAAAGTTACGAGGTACACAATACAATGCACCATTTCATAACTTGCAAAATAAAATATCTTACGAGGCTATGAGTGACATACAACAACACTTTTTTTTCTACTATATCGGTACATAGACAAGAGACAAGAGTTATGATGTAAACTAAAAAAGTTACGAGGTACAATACCGAGAGCAGCATATCTATGGCCTGTTCTGTTTCACAGAAGAAGAATCGTTGTTAACAAAATGATCCAAAATATATGTGGTGTACGTGTACGAAATATCAGTATATAATTAATATATTTGGTTTATGTATTTTATGTAACTGTGTTATTTGTATCCTGAACAACAAAGGGAGATCAAATATACCTATCCAAGAAAAATGTAGAAGGGTAACAAAATAACCTCTTCAAAAACATGTACAATGATTACCTAAATGCTTAATATTGCTTGATTCTACGAATATACTGGTGTTTTCATCCCGACACCAAACCGATATTTCACTTGGTGACTGAAAAATGTGTCGTAGTGTAATTATAGCGGTTAGGTGTCGGGATAAAATTCCAGTATATTCATTATTAAACTGAAGGTTCCAAACATTAAAGTGCAAGTACATAATGATTCCGACAGGTTAAAATTTTAATCAAAATTCAATGAAGTTGTTAGGTTTAGGTTATTACAGCACACGGGTTCATGAAAAACTGTTTATAGGAAAAACAAAACAAATTAAAAAATCAAACAAGCTTCTATTTATAAGCTGTTGAACTAAAAAGTGAAATACTCCCGGCTCCAGGTTTCAGTACAAGTGTAACCAAATAAATAAAGATTGGAACCTTTGGTGTAAATGAAATTCAAGAAATTTCCATTTCTTGAATTGTATACGACTTGGGATAAAAAAAAAATATGAAATCTATTGTAGTCATTGGTTCTCGGTAGGTACCTATGAAAAATTTCAGTTCGGACATACGTATATTTGCTGCCCCTTGCAATCCAGCTTATCGATAAGTATCCCAACTCAATATAGATATATTCATACACACAGGGATTATTCCGATTTCTTTATCGCAAGTTTTCGCAACTTTTTCAGGTATTGAGGTTCAATAAAATAGAAATAATGGAAACCCAATATGGAATGGAAACCTGAAGTTATGATGGAATAATCTCCACAGGATTTTGAGAACAGCCGATGCTCTAATTGACATGTTTTTTCATAAACAATAACATATTGACGGTCCCCTGTATATATATTTACAAATGTATTTTGCTTGTCAGTGAAAATATAGCTTCCTTAATACAAAACTCTGATAGTCATAATTATAGAACTAGGCACGGCAATTTGCTGCAAATTCCTCACCACAGAACTTCCTTATATGAAAAAAGTCCTCAATACAGTGTTATAAAATTTTTCAATGTACTTCCGAAAAAAATAAAATGTGAAAGAAATGAAATACGTTTTAAAAAACAACTGAAAAGTTATTTGATTGAGAAATGTATTTATAGCATAAGTGAGTTTTTGATTTCTTAACCGTAATTGTATTGACAGTTGAAGTAAATTATATTGAACAATGAGTATGAATGTCTTATATGTGAACAATAAGTGTAACCGTATAATAACTGTTATTTTTTATTATGTGTGTACATGCCTTTCGGGACTTCTTTACGGTCTCATAAGTGTTTTTATGTATATAATGTAAAGATTTATATACCTATTTTATATTGACATGACCAATACCATGTAATATGGTCTTACTGGAATAAATATATTATTATTATTAATTCAATAATTTTTCTCTTTTCCAATTTGGTTTCCCTTTCTCGACAGTTACGACACTGGTAGCTTACCTATGAAATGACATATTTTGATTTCTAGCTTCAAATGTTCTTTTACACATTTCACAATGCTTCACCATTGCTTAATAATAAATACTAACGATAGTTTAACACAAATTAACTTAGAATTTGCCCTTTATTCACGAAAAAATACTCCAATAAGCCAAAGACGAAAACAAATTGATGTTTTGTTGTTGTTCTGTCATATTTGACATTTGATATTTCAAATGCATCGTTGCCGTACTGACCAGACTATATCGACAAGGAAGAATCGTTTACATGATCCCAACAAGCTGCAATGAACGTTTCAATTGCCTTCTTATTGCTATATATTTCATTGAAGATAGTATATTTGGGTTTTCGTTGCTATGAATATACCCGACAGATATCAAAATCTAGCTGACGTGCTTATTGTATTCTTCAAAATTGCGAAATGGTAATAATGTCATGATTTGAGGGATAACATTATAAAAAGACATTACCTTCAGTTCTATTTGAGTATTACTCATCTAGGTTGTGTTACTTGATCGGAGCTACCAACTGACCTGGTTCACGTACGAAACCGTCGGAAAATTTCTCGAATCCCTACGTGTTCTCTATCAAGCTTCAAAGGGGAAAGGGGACAGGGGGTAAAGTTTCCGAATTCCGACGCGTTTCATATCTGGCCTTTGGGTGGGGAAATACAATGTTATCAAATTAATGTATTTTTATTAATTTTGTCAATTGTACAATTGCATATATTCATTGAGATTTTTTCAAGATACAGTTTCAATCATTCCACCACAAGAGGTTTATCAAAATTCGTTTATTCAGAGAAATGCAAAGCTTTGGAAATCACTGCTTCCAAACCAATGAATTGAAACCCTAAAAAAAAGTTAACACCTAAGTATACCTTTTTATCTAGTCAATCCCTATAGTTTATACGATCTTCCATAAACATTACAGAGTTTCCTTTCGAGCGGTCAAAACTGAAAATCGCCCTTGATAGTAAAAGTTTCAAAGGAAAAGTTTATTTTATTCTTTTTATCGCATTTAAATGAAAGCTTGTTTTTAAATTTCTTTTTTACTTTTGATTTATTTTTTACATTTTAGTTATCGCTGGACAGGTTTTTCAGTCTGTTCATCTTATTCAAAGCATCATTGTTGCAAGGTTGTTTGCCGGTTAACTTCGAACAGTCTATCTCTTCAATAAGGAGACCTTCTAATGATTTTACCCTACTTAAGTCCACGTATTCTTGACTAGCAGCGAAGAGCTTCGTCCCTAAGTATACAACGGCATGGTCGACAGTACTACCTTGCATTTTGTGTACTGTGCAAGCCCAACATAATGTAATTAGGAACATTAGTCTATTCAGCAGGACGGTATGTCAGTATCAAACATTTATACTCTCCGGAAGCAGGGCAATATGATTTCTGTAATGTCCAATGGCACCATTCACCAGACCTTTGAACACATCTATTACATTGACCCCAACGGATATTTCTAACTCCTTAGGTAGCCACTCCAAAAACCCCAGTACAACAAAATCCGCCATCTTGGGTGTTCTGCCATGTTGGATTTAGGATGACGTCACACACGTAAATAAACGTGTATACAAAATTTCAGCTCAATCGGTTGAAGAAATCTGATTCAAAAATGAGTTGCAAGATTCCACTCGAACAAACATACTTACATGCATTGCAAGTTAAATGAAAGCTTTTAATTTAAAAAAATGTGCGAGTTCGTCGCAATGGATGATGGCCAAAGAGTGATAACATTGTCGAAGTAGTCTTATCGTTTATTCTTTCGTCTTCGTATTATCCGAGGTGAACTCGTTTATTTGCAGAGTGTTAACTCGATTTCTGCACCAAAAATGCTTGGCCTGACAACTGTTCAGAAAAATCAAAAGACTTAACCATACCGAAAGGAAGTACTAGAAATGCACAAATTTATCAGATAATTTAGAGTGGTTTAGAAAAAGGGTAGCACAAAAACATCAATTACTAATTTTTAGCAAGCTAATAAACAAATAATTGAAATCTTTCGTATGTATTATTTATGTTCAATTCAATATTCCAAGAAAATAACATTTTTTGGAATTCACAAAGGCTATAAAATAAGAAACTTCTACTGATTGACCAAGCGCTGCCAGTCCTATTAATTATTCAATTAATTCCAGTTAGTGGCCATATCCTTGACGATTTTCTCAACTTCAAGACAACCCGTGACAGGTGGCCTACAAAAATACGTATGTAATGGTAAAAAGAAGGCAGAGTAGACTGTACCAGCATTATGTGGAGATTCTCCAGAAAATTTCATTTCAACTTAAAATATGAATCGGATATATTTTTTCGATGGGTCTCGTGAGAATATGGTGAGAACCATAGGCAAGTAGGTAAGATTATAGAACGATTGATGATATTTCAGAAGAGCGGTAGCCACGAAATGATCGATAAAAGAGAGACAGAACGTCAACATTTCTGCAGTGTACGCGAGTTTGGGAACAGTATTCCAGGAAAGGTCGGATCATAAGCAGATGAAGGAAAGTGGTGAAAAAAACTTATAAATCAAGTTTTACAGAAGCACTCACCCAGTTCTAATCCTGTTTATTACTGGTGTCACGGACTGATGTTGGAGCTCTGGTTGAAGATCAAGCAGTATGAAGGGTACATACTATCAATCCGAACGAAAGGTCGTCTCAACGAAGGATTAATGTGAAACAGGAATAATGCAAGGTAACAGAATGGATTCCTGCGCCACACCGGAGAAGACACTCACAACATGGAGAGATCCATCTGAGATTAGGATAGATAACAAGGAACATAACTGGGGTAGGGATGGGGGGGTGGTAGGGCATAAGATGGAAGTTTGACGAGAAGACAATGGTGCCAAACGCGATTAAATGATTTAGAGATATCTAATACCACGGTCAAATCTTCACCATATTTCTCGATAAATTGGTACCATATTATGTGACACATAGCATGTGACACATAGCGAGTAGGTCGCCAGTTGACAGAAACCATATTGATGTTCATCGTCAACGTCAACGATGTTCCAAATAGGTCTGTAATATCTGATAGGTCTGTGAACTTATCTTTGGTAGATTTTGACGTATCTCGACTATTTTGAACCAGCCCCTGATGCACCAAAATTGAATGTATCTCGCAAACTATTCGAACTAAGGAATACAACGTCACTGGTGGTCAAATATTGTACTGAACATTTTCGAACAATTGCTCATAAATTTGGTTTGCAAAATACCCTTTTTTTTCGGCAAAGTCCTTTTTTTTAATAATGTTACATGTGAAATGCTGTGTGAGATGAATTCACACGACCTGAGTTGCCTGAACTCAAAAACGAAAGGAAAATTATAATGGAGAAAAGGGTTCTGTTTGAAATAAGAAAGTTGGAATACACTTTTGGTACATCTTGTATACGTAGAAGGACTGAAAGTAATTTGGGTTGAACGAATATAGGTAATCGATTATGGTTTCATAACAAATTTCAACTTTCCAATACAACTGCAAGTGGAAGAACTTCTATAATACTCTCATAACGGATAACTAATAACAGTTCCATCAAGAGGTACAGATTCCTCCACATCAAAAATATTATTCCTTCCGGAAAAACGTATGATTTCGTAGTTTTACAGAAGATTTTTTACCATGAAACATGCATGAATGAAATAAATAAAATTGTATAGGTACGCGGCCCGAATACGGCTTTCGACTTGGAACATCTTATGTGAAAATTCATTTAGAACCAATTTACATATTATGGGCTCGAATAAGCGATCGTCATAAAATACAGTCAACATTCGAACGTGAAGCAATGCATAACATAACATTCAAGATATTCAGTTTTCAGTAAGTAATTCCTGCAAAGTCCTGTTGATTCGCTCGACTCGTCTTTTTGCTCATTAAAATTCTTAACGAGTTGTTGGAATGGTGTAGGATTTACATGTAAACTTGTAGCTCAGCCTTCAATATTAAATAATCACCTAGGCGTAGTAAGAATGACCTAAACCAGGACTTGAATAAAATTGTTCCTATTTCCACATACTAACGTAACTACGCCACTGGTTTACGAAAATTTTAAATTATAACTTCCAATAATCACGTTGGTAAACCTTGATTAGTGTACCGAGTTTGGTATATTTTGCTTCAGGAATTTTGGAGGAAAAAAAAAAAAACTAATTTTTTTTCGTACTTTTTCGACACCCTGTATCTCAGAGGGGATGCATTTTAGGATATACCTTGATAGAAACTTTTCACCTCGAAATGAGGTGAGGAATCTGTAGTCGGATTTTGTCGGTCTTATTCTGACTCACCCTGTATATTCTACTCGGTAAGTTACTTATTGATCATGAATTTATAAACGTAAATAAAAGTTCAATTTTAAAATATGTTAAAAATATGAAAGCCGCGCATGTTTGAAATTAAGTCCGATTTAACATAACAAATTGAAAATTTCAATATTCTTGTGATTACAGATTGTCATAGTCTTTTATGAATTTGAACAAAGTTCTAATGTGTCTTCTTAGAGGAACATTGCACAAATAGATATCAGATGTAAGTTAACGTTCTTAGGGGAATGTAGTTGTTTTCTGATAGATATATGCCTCAAATTTTACACTTTGTGAGATAGTGTGGAGAGTAGGGGATTTAGACTTTGTCAAAATTATTAGTTTCATATATCGTATTTTAAACTACTTTTTCCGCTGCCGATACTGTAAATAGTCCATACATGCTTAGCAACAAAACAAGTAAATTGTTATTTTGTTGTTGTTAAAATTGTTATAGTCGTCAACCAGTTGCACTCCAACGTGCAACCCTCAGAAGTCAGTGACTTGTGTGAGCTTAATACGTGTGATGCCAGGCACGAGACCGGTGGCAATGCTGAGATTCGAACTCACGCTCTTTGGCATATGAGGCGAGAACTCAACCCGCACACCATTGCGACCTATATAATTTTTTTCTAGTTTGCGGTGGGGTAAGAGGGGTCGGCTGAGTGTTGTACTGTCTCACTTGGTCTCACGTACGGCGTTCTATCTCGAATTCATTTTGGTTGCGTGATAGCACAGAATACGTCAGCTAAACGCAAAATTCTAGGTGGGGATGTCTACACAAATATGGCGGCGAGTGAACTTACTTCTGTTTACTTATCTACGGTGATTACACGCACAAGCAATGATATAGCGGAACGAATAATCATGAAGGAAGGGTAAGAAAACAATCTTCAATCCAGGCAAATTTTGAAAAATGTCAACAAGCAGCGGGAAAAACGTAATAAGTAACACGGAATGTATCAACTGTTAACATCCTCGGCAAGCGACAAGCCTCGGCTTTACCTCGGCCCGTACTCGCTCACCTCGAACGTTAACACGTCTTTAAGTTTCTTGTTACTTAAATAACTATTAAATTAATTTCATTATCTACCTATTTTGAATCACTTTTTGTTCTCTTTTTGTTTTTCTTGATGTGGTCAAAATATACAGTGTAGAAACCACTTATGGAATAAATTAATTTCAGGTGATATTCGAAAAAATTAGGAGAAATGCTGGTATAGGTTAGGAGTGACGTTGTTTGAATTGCATTTGTGCAGGGTAACTCAGTTGTGTGCAGCTCAGAAAAAGTTCTTTCCTTTAATGCATCACCCTGTATTTTTTCATATTTTTGGGTTCTACCTGAACACTTGTGATAAAACAATATAAATAATACTTCATCATAACAACTGAGTCATCCTGTACATTTTAATTGTATTTTAAGTAAAGTCACATTCACAACCAAAATTGAACTATCCGAGCATCATAATTTTTTTCGGATATCGTCTGAAATAATTTTATTCCATAATCGGTTTCCATACTGTATATTTACTATCTACTCGCTGAAGACTCTTTTGACACTGGACGCAATTTTGCAACTGAGAAATGTCGAGATTAGAGATGTTATGTTTACACTGATTTGTTCAAATGTTACAGAGGAGTCCTTTTCAAATAATAAGTTAGAAGAGGACTTTTTGAGGGCATCGTAAGCACTGTTTTCGATTTCTTTAAGTTCAATAAAACCCCTCTTCAAGTTAAACTCGCTCGACTATGACATACTCGTTACATTGCCAGTTATCTTTGCTCGAACAGTCTTTTTTTCATATGGAACTTTATGGAATACAAAATCGACAGTTACTTTTCGACTTGTATCTTGGGATTGAATTCCCAATGAAAACCGATTTTTATGGGTGATCGATGACAAGCATGATGGCTTTGAATCGCCCATGCTAATTTGAATGTAAAATATTTACTCGATTACTTTTGTTTCTTTGGTATAAATGAACCCATTTAATGATGACTTCTGGATCACCTTTACAGCGATAAAAAGGGTGCAACCTCATTTTACATACAGGGTGGGGCACCGAAAACAAAACATATTGAATATCTTTAAAACACATGTGTTGTGAAGAAAATGCAAAAACACGTCGATTTTTAATCCAAGGGGGACATATTCATATCAAAACCTCAACTGTCATATCTCCCCCCCCACCCCTTGGTCACTATCATCCAAACAATTTGAATAAGAAAAGTAGTACGTGTGATACATCATTAAAAAGGTCATTTCATAAGGATTTCAGTCATGTCGATTTTCGCTACCTAACTTCCGTATTCCAAATTATGATACTTCATTTGCAAGCTAATTTGACATGAATTCAGTGACAATGCATTATAGAATTTTATAAGGAAAAAACAAAATGGTGGCTCCAAAATGGCGGAAAAGATTTAAAATTATGGTCCGATTTGATTCAAACTTGATAAGTGGTGGTTTTCAGGGTCGGAATATATAAATTGTTTTTCAGTGCAAAAAACAAGATGGTGGCTCCAAGATGGCGGACGAAATTGGTAATTATGGTCCGTTTCACCCGCCATCTTGTTTTTTGTATTTACAAAAAATCATAACTTCCGACCCTGAAAATCCCCACATAGTAATTTTGATTCGAATCGGACCATAATTACAAATTTCGTCCGCCATCTTGAATCCACCATCTTATTTTTTTTGCATTGACAACAATTTATAATTTCTGAGCCTGAAAACCACCACTTATCAAGTTTCAATCCAATCGGACCATTATTTTAAATCTTGTCCGCCATTTTGGAGCCGCCATTTTGTTTTTGTCCTTAAAAAATGTCCCTAATGCATTGTCACCGAATTTAAGTCAAATTAGCTTGCAAATGAAGTATCATAATTTGGAATACAGATTAGTTGTTTTTTCCGCAAGAGGGCGCCAAAATAGAAAGTTGGGTAGCGAAAATTGACACTTACTACTTCTCCTATTCAAATTGTTTGGGTGATAATGACCAAGGGGTGGGGGAAGAGGTATGACAGTTGAGGTTTTGATAGGAAGATGTCCCCTTTGGACTACAAATCGACGTGTTTTTGCATTTTCTTCACAACGCATGTGTTTTGCAGATATTCTGTTTCGTTTTCGGTGCCCCCCCTGTATTTGATGATCATAGTAGTAACGATTGCTGTGATCATTTGCCACGATGTGTTCTGGCTAGGCTTTGTTACTAAATCATTATTTGAACAAAGCATGAATTGTGCACGACCCACCCCAGTCGAGCAAAAAGATTTTAATAATTTAATAGTTGAAATCAAATTCAAAAAATCCCAGTTCCGACTGGGTGTGCATTCTTTTTTATCGCTATAGGAATACTTGTTCCTCAAATCTAGTAAGCAAACTTTGAAATTTGAAAATTTTGCGATTTTTGAAAAAAAATTTAACTTTATCTACGTGATAATACGCTTCCCCTCATCTCCCAGTCTCTCCTACTACTCAACCGCTTACATGGGCTCGGCCTTTTTTAGTCATGTTTGCAAATATTTTTCACCCATTTCGCAACATTGCAGCACAAAATCACGTACGCTCCAAGATGGTGCAAAAAAATATTCAAATAAAATTTGTGCTAAAACTAATAATTCGACAGCGCATGTTTTGTGCACACATAAAGTACATATGATTCAATACTTTCATGAGGAGAGCCAACCCTGCAACTTGAAAAATGGCGAAGTTATGATTTTTTTAAAAAAATCGCACAATTTTCCGTTTTTTCTAGTTTTTCTCCGTTACTTATGATCCGATCGTATTTTATTCGTATTTCAATTCTCTACAATTTTTCTCATTGGAGCAACCAGATTCGTGTATGAGCTTTCATTTTATAAGCAAAAAACAAATTTTTTGTTTTTAAACGTTTATAACAAATTAATAAATGACAGTTGCGAGTCCAAAACATGAGAGAATATAACTAGAGACTGTCTTTCAAAATATCACTCATTTTATGCTCTATTGATTGGTATTGGTATAATGATTGTTAAATATTGTTGACACAATATGGGTCATTTTGTGAAAGTTTTGACAGAACAAACCACAAAAAACATCATATCAATTGCGATTTCAATAACTGCTCCTTCAAATAATCGTTTCAATGAAGGTCATTATTAATGTAGTGCATTTATATATTGTAGTTGATTTATCTATCCAAAAAACTCTCGAACATTTCCTTTTATTGAATGAACATCTTTCAACTCAAAATTTTTCTCAGTAGATTTTCTTCAAAAACTGACAAGTTTTTCTCGTAAAATTACTGATTGGAAAAATTATTTCATTGAAAATTGAGTTTTCACCGTTAATAAAATAATTGCATAATTTTCAATTTGATAATATACCTAGTTTGGAATGTTTGGATGATTCTGAAAAAAGAAGACCATTTACTTTTCCTAGAGTTAGCTTTTTGTACTGCTCGCAAGGGGAAGCTGCCAAGTTGCGACTAACTTGTAAGTTGGAAGTCGCAGTGAGACAAAGATATCCACTACCCAGTTCACGATTGCCTTTGTCGGAATAAAGACGGCTCAAATTTAGTCTGACCTACTTGAAATCGGTCTACAGGTTGTCACTCAGTCCACAAGTCGAGGTTTTCGATGTCTGCCAGGGCACTAGTCTTTTCGCTTTATATTCTAGTTTAATGGATAATTTTTATTACTACGATCAAAAGCGATAATCAAAAAGATAGGGTAAGGGATGCGATTCTTAGAAAAGGAATACCTATTTTAGCTTAAAAAAAAACAATACCGAAACTATGAATTGCAAAATCAAAATATCTTGAAGAAGATATTGAAAATTTGGGAAAGGATGAAAAAAATTGAGTACGGTTCTGACACAGTGATAGTATTGGACCCATCACAGAATTGACATCCTACTGAGATCAAAACACCCTGAAGTCCAGTAGCCTAACTTGAAACTTAGCGTAATTCATGTGTGATCGCTCAACAAGCACTATTGAAGGGTACACGCTGTCCACCTGAAGAACTTCCTGCAAAAGTTGAGTTTTGTAGCTTCTAAATATACATTCTTAAAAATAATCACAATGGATCAATGAATAACATGGAAGAACTTCGATGACAAAGAATAGAAAATGCGTTTTAGGGTTCTTGAGAGGTAGAAAATAATATTTTCTGCCCCCCGTCATGATCATTTTGAACAGTTTTTATAAATATATTAGGACCTTGATGGGACCATATTTGTTGGTGAGTTTTGCAACTTTATTTTTTTTTTTACTTTTATATTGTTTTAGTTTTAGGTAGAATAACCCATTTCGACGAGTTCTACATCCTATTGAAGAAAATGCCTCACCTTTGAGTATACTCTCTATTAAATAATAATTGAGCACAGATTGAATAACGTTTGTATTAGGGTATTAGGTATACCAAAACTTCGGTAAAACTTTGAAAATGCAATAAATGGGTGTCTCAATTTGAGCTTGAATAAACGAAAATAATTCACAAAGCAGCACAATGTACTTACTCTTCATTTAACAGCTCCAAGCAACCATGGCGCCCTCTATATACGCTCGCAGACTGATCGATGACATCCGAAAAGCATCCACCACCACTGGATTTGCACATATACCCTGTAGTTACGCAGGAAGGAAGATTACAAAAACATCTGACGTAATCTGAAAACAAAAAAAACAAAAAAAAAAGTTTTATATTATACTTTGAAGCAATTTGATTTGATTTATAGATTCTTCTTCATTTCACAAAATATTTGTATGCATACATATTTATGAAGATTATCTTTTTCGATCCCAAGGGTTCACCCTATCACTTCGGTGCTTGTTTTGTGCAGCCATTTGGATTGATTAAGGATTTCAATTTTTTATCAAGTATGAATGGTACGCCGATAAATCATATATAAATATATAATGGATTCAATGGAAATATATATACAGGGTTATGATAAAGTAATGCACAAAATTCATAAAACGTACAACGATCACTTTTGAAAAAAATGCAAAAACACGTCAAACTGTTCTTTTTATTCCGCATCTTTTGACATAAGTTACAAAAATATCACGTCAAAGTTGTCAAAGTTATGACGTCATTAACAAATTTTTTTAATGGGAAGCTAAGATTTTTATCACATTATGTGATAGAGCTTGTGTTTGTACACAAGGGAAAAATAGTTGCAGTAGGGCTCACATAAGAAAAAAAACGAGAAAATGAATAAAAAACGAAATAAACGTTTCATAATAACTTTTCAATTAACTAAACAGTCCATTAAACCAAAACTATTTCTTATAGGAATTGTTTAAAATGTGTCCCGTTTACTAACTGACATAGGCCAAGACGACGGTAGACCGCATTTATAGAGTTTTCGATCATCTGCGGAGTTATACGAGTCATTTCGTGTCTAATTCTTTCCATTAAGTCTTCTAAATTGTCTGGCCGGTTAATGTAGACCCGACTTTTCAAATGTCCCCACAGAAAAAAATCAAGGGGGGTTAAATCAGGTGACCTAGGTGGCCACTCCATTGGTCCACGTCTTCCAATCCACCGTCCTTCAAACTGGTTATCCAGAAAGCTTCGAACAGTATGACCATAATGTGGTGGTGCGCCATCTTGTTGGAACCAAATACTGGGATTCAAGTTGTCCCCATTATTTGGATCCGGAAATGCCGCAAGTAGGTCCGGAAGCACTGCCATACGAAGATGTTCCAAAAATCGTTCAGCTGTTAAATTCCCGCGAAAGTAATAGGGACCAATAAATCTTCCCCGGACGATTCCTACCCAAACATTAATTTTTTGGGGACGCTGGGTATGTTTTGTCTGCATCCAGTGGGGATTTTCCCGAGCCCAGTAGCGAGAATTGTGTCGATTTACAGAACCACTTAGACAAAACGTTGCCTCATCGGAAAATACTACACTATTAAGAAAATTTGGATTTTCGTCACAATGCCGCATGAAGATTTCACAAAATTCCAAACGTCTGTCCGGATCATCTTCTGAGAGTTCGTGAACAAGATGAACTTTGTATGGGTGTAGTTTTTCTTTTTTTAACATCTTTACTACAAACGACTGACTAACATTTTCTTGTAAGACAATTTCTGTTGTAGTTGCGTGAGGGTGTTCTTCTACTGACAGCAAAATATCTAACTTCACATCGTTGCTTATTCCTGGTCGTCCAGATTTTGGAGCATCACTCACGCTTCCCGTTGCATCAAATTTTGCAACAATTCTGCTTACTGTGCTTCTAGCAATTGAAGGTCTTTCAAAATGTGTTGCGTTAAATACAGCACATGCTTCTTCATGACTTCGAAGGCGATCGCCGTAACCTACCATCATTAGAATTTCTATCCTTTCTCTTTCGGTTAAACGAGCCATAATAATAAAACTGTGGTGACACTAATTGTACGACTGACACTGACAAACCGTTGTTTTAGTAAAACAATTGAAAAAATTTATAAGAACACATGTTCTTACTAGATAAGTTTAAGTTTGACCTCTTTTTATAATTGGTTTTGTTATTTCGTTTTTTATCCCTTTTCTCGTTGTTTTTCTTATGTGAGCCCTACTGCAACTATTTTTCCCTTGTGTAAAAACACAAGCTCTATCACATAATGTAATAAAACTCTTAGCTTCCCATTAAAAAAATTTGTTGATGACGTCATAACTTTGACAACTTTGACGTGTAATTTTTGTAACTTATGTCAAAAGATACGGAATAACAAAAACAGTTTGACGTGTTTTTGTATTTTTTTCAAAAGTGATCGTTGTACGTTTTATGAATTTTGTGCATTACTTTATCATAACCCTGTATATCGTTATCGATTGGAATTCTAGTAGGAGTCGATTTTTTTTTTTTAACGTGGTTGATGTGGCAAGGATCATTCCTTATCCGAACACAAATCTATACAGTGAGGACCAAAAGTCCGTCGCCCCCCCTGTAACTTCTTTATTCTACATATTACAAAAAAATGTTAAATACATAAGTTATAGGGTTTCATTCGATCTCTTTAATGGTTTAAGTTTCATTCATACACAGTGTCTCAAAAAAGCACGGTGATTTAGAAGTTAATTTTTTTAAATGGGATACCCTGTATTTCATTGCATTATTACATTCTACGTTGAATTCTGAACAAGTTTGATAAATGGTTTTCTATCAAAAAAGTTAATAGTTTTGGACTTATGAACACTTGTAAATAATTATTTCGACTACTTTTGCACCAGTTCACGAATAAATTAATGAGGTAGGCTATGCACGCTATTATTTTCGGCCTCCCAGATCTCGGAGCATCTTTCACGGTGCCAGTTTGGTTAAATTTTGCCACCAATTTCTGCAGATATTTTCGACACATCGGACGTTCTGGAAACCGTTCATTGAAAATGCGAATAGCAGCGTGGTAATTTCGGTTAGCTTCACCAAATATGATAACGGCTTCAACTTTGTCTGCTACTGAACGAGCCATATTAATCAACAATAGAAATTGAAAACCGTTTGAAACAAAGTTTTGAAAACCTATAAAATGTCAATGACATTTGGCAAAAACAGATAAGAGTTTTTTTTCGTTGTCATGGATAAAATAAACGCGCCTAGCGTGCATAGCCTACCTCATTAATTTATTCGTGAACTGGCGCAAAAGTAGTCGAAATAATTATTTACAAGTGTTCATAAGTCCAAAACTATTAACTTTTTTGATAGAAAACCATTTATCAAACTTGTTCAGAATTCAACGTAGAATGTAATAATGCAATGAAATACAGGGTGTCTCGTTTAAAAAAATTAACTTCTAAGTCACCGTGCTTTTTTGAGACACTCTGTATGAATGAAACTTAAACCATTAAAGAGATCGAATGAAACCCTACAACTTATGTATTTAACATTTTTTTGTAATATGGAAAATGAAGAAGTTACGGGGGGGGCGACGGACTTTTGGTCCTCACTGTATATCTACATATACAGGCCGTTTCTTATATCATGTGGTAACATTGCCATATTCTAAACCGTAATAGATACAAAGAAGATTAAATGGGAAAAAATGTAACTATTGTGGTGAGTAGTACATTGGTCAGAGAAAATCTACGGGGACTCTCGCCCTTATCGACTTATACAGGGAAAACTAAAAATGTTGTTTTCGGTTTTTACGAATAGAATGGTTATTTCAGAAAATATGAAAAAATGAAAGAGGAAAGTTTTATTGTATTCAAAATGTACTGGAAAACAGCATTTTCAGTTTTCCCTGTATAAGTTGGGAAGGGCAAGAATCCCCGTAAATTGTGTATGACCAATTTACTCTCACCACAATAATTACCTTTTTTCCCATTTAATCGTCTTTGTATCTATTACGTTTTAGAATATAGCGTTACCACATGATAAAAGAAACGGCCTGTATAGTTTATGAAAAAATATTTAAGAATATCCATGGAAGAATTTTTTCTCATAGAAACTTCACCAGTGATAGGTAGTTAACATTTTTGAAATTTTTTACACCAGTTTTATATTTGTTAAATGAGATGATTTCTTTCAACCTGCGATATACTAAATTGTAAAATTTGGACCGATGTAAAAAATTGTTCGTTGTGTATGTGTTTTTTTGAAGATAGGAATTATTACATTCAGATTTTCTGTAGATCTAGTATTTTTTGTATTTTTGTTATGTGTAGAAATGTTTATTATCATATTGTAGATATTTTGATAAACAAGGCAGCCACTCTATTTCTGGTTTAAAAGTTATCTTCTCACTATACTAAAATATACAATATGGAGATGAATACTGGAGAAATATAACGACAACAGGATGGGAAATTATTTAATACATATTCTTGCGAAAAGTTGACTCCACAGTTGCTAGCATGAATATAAAGTTGGCAAGGGCACTTGCGAGAAAATCTATGGAATCTTTTCCAGTAATAATTGTCCAATAATTGTCAAGAATTTTCATCAATGAAAAAAAAAAATTGTCGCGCTATTAGTTTTATTTTATACGAGGGGCTGTGCTAACTTTATATTGAGCCACTACTATAACTAGACAATTAAACATAAAATTTCATCACTATGGTAACCAAAAGTTGTCGAGTAATTGTAGAAGTATACCCTTGGCGTAAAATGAGTGAGGAAAAAATTTTTTTACAGCATATATGTATAAGTATAAGTATATGTATTTTTTATTGGAATTTTTGATATACTTGGAAATGTTGCATTATTGGCATCACCGCAAGCATACAGAGACAATTTATGCTTTTTTGTCAAATATACATTGGTTATGCATTTATCCTTGAAAAATATAATCAATCATCATTCGGTGAGTAAGTTATACCAAGAGACTGGAAATTATTGAATTTTATCAATTACCTACAGGTTCAGGAAATTTCAACGTCCACGATAAATTTGTTATGGTCATTCGACAATTAATGAGTTGAATTTCAGTCGCAGAAAAAATATGCCAACCAATTATGTGTGTGTATTACTGAGAAAATGGAATATCTCCATTAATTAGCATTTTAAAGTAATTTTTGCAGCTATTCAAGAATGCATGGGAATCTTTATGACAAATAGCTTTTTGTCATTCAAAAATTGTTCTATAAATTTCTTTCCGAAAAAATCATCATATCAAGAGACTGGAAAAAAATATAGCTCCACAAATTTGTTATGGTCATTCGATAATAGTAGAGTTAATTTTCAGGCACAGAAAAAATAAATCAACCAAATTATGGGAGCACCTCAAACAAATGGGGCATACGATTGAGACCTGACCTGCAGACTATGCGGTAAGGATCCAGAAACCGTGAAACACATACTGTGGTATTGCGAAGTTCTAGACCGCAAAAGACAGTCAGTCAGTCAGTTCGGGCGACCCAAAACTATACAGGTCCCACCCAATACAAAACTTGTACAAGGCACAAAAGTATTGAATTCGCAGGTAAGACACAATAGGCCAATAGTCCTAAGTGTCACCGGAGGCAATAGCCTGACCAGACCTACAAAGAGGTGGAGGTTTTAGTCAGTATGCCTGATGAGGAGAGTTTCACAGTATTTATTTAGCTTGGAGACTGAATATTTCTCTATAAAAGATTTCATGCACCTCAGCAGAAAAAAAAATAGTAGGTATATCACTGAAAAAATGGAGTATTTCCATTCTACAGCATTTTATAGTAGTGTTTTGGTCATAAAAAAATTTGATTATTTACAACAAATATATTTTGTTATTCATTACGTATATTCTGATTCTGCGGAATGTTGCCAAAAACAGCAAATTATTAAATTTGAAAATATATGAAATTTTAATGATAATAGTTCAATATTCCCGAAACACTCCATTATACAGATGGAAATAATACGCCAATGTGGAACATGCTTCTTGGCATTTGAAAGAATGTATTAAATATACAGGTCGTTACTTGAAAATAAAAGGTTGAAGTTGGCCCTACTTGTACGATACTTTCTATATAATTTCTATTTACATGGTAATGGTAATGGTATTTACATATTTGGGTAGTAAACAAAAAGTTTCTATAGCAAGGTGCAGAAAGTTAGGAAAAATGTCACCCAATAAAAAGATTAAGGCAAAAGAGTAATTTCGAAATTTTCAATTTTTTTTGTATAACTCCACAACTAAAGAAGCTAAATAAGATTTTTTTTATTCACATAATTCACCTCTATCTTTTGCTGTAACCGAGATCCGTATGCATAGACTGGAATTTGAATACTTAGCTCTGTTGTAATGGAGGTTGAAAATAATTCTAGTGGAGGGGGTATGGTAGACTCTAGAAAAAAAAAGAACTATTATCTGCGATTTTCAAAACATTGAGATTGATCTTCCTTCGGATAAATCAACCAATACCTTCAATTGTCTACCTTTCTCAAAAATAACAAAAAAAACTTCTAGTAGATCAAAATTGGTATCAAATCATTTCCAATTTGCAACTAATTCCAATTGATATCATTATATGGATTAATTCCATTGAAATTATATTTTATAATTATAATGAGTGTCCAGAATATAAGTGTTACGAAAGATCGTTTGTTGTTCGTTCTTTGCATCGAATAGGTCAGAATATTCTCTTTTATCGCCAGTAATAATATTGTTTTTGTAATGGAAAATGAGAAAGAATATCATTATGTTAAATACCAGGTCGTCGACCTTGATTAAGCCTTGTCTTGCTTTTTATTGATTGTAATACTAATAACAAACTGGATTTTTTATTAGCTCACTGTATTTCATTGGTTATAGTAGATATGCGATTGAACTAATATATATATATATATAAATATATATTATATTATTCTAGACCGAACTCTATTAACTAAGTAGGAATTCTCGGGTAGCGGTCTGTTGAACAATGAAACTCATTCGATTTAAATCTTCAATATTTCGTCAACCTTTATTGACTTCTTCAGGAAGAGAAAATTCACAGAGTTAGTTCTAACCTATGGCACATTTGGGAGGAAAATTGTTATTCTCCGCTGCAGATTAATCGCTTAATTTACCTGACTGGAGTGTTACTATGGTTTGAATAAGGATTCGTTTAAATACAATGGTGTTAATTAGTGTAGGTATTCCATTGGTACCAACTGTCAAACTACACACAACGTTGAATGGAATATAAAATATTACAATATATACTACTAAGTTGTCCTGTATCGGTTTTGTAGTTAACTGTGTTAGGATTTTTGTTGATATGGACCATCTCAAGGAATAACCTGTTTTTTTGATTGCTGACTTTGTCTAGAATTTTTGGATTTGAATAATCAAACCGGTGGCCTGTTTTCTGGGTGTGGTCGACTGCTGCACAGGAGTTTTTTCCCAATTGGGCATCACTCTTGTGCAAAGCTAGCCGTTGTTTTAACCACTGTGAGGTCTGTCCGACATAACTACCTTCACAACCTTGGCATGGTAGTTCATAAATTACATTGCTAAGGAGTGGAGTTGGTGTTTTGTCTTTGATTTTGGAGAACAAGTTGGATAGTTTTGTATTATTACGCTTGGCTATTTTGATTTGTGGAAAGTCTTTGAAAATTTTTATTATGCGGTACGATACTTTGTCGATGAATGGGATTGATTTGTACTTATATTGTATTGTAACGTCATCAGTTTGTTCGTCATAAAAGTTGGAGTTATAGATTAGTTTTTTTAAGATGTGTTTTGGGTAACCGTTGTGTGTGAAAATGTCGAATAACTTTCTCAGATTCGCTTTCAAAAACGTTTCGTGGCAGATGTGGGTGACTCTATTTTTCATAGCAATGACGGTGTTGTATTTCTGATTTAAGGGATGGTGAGAGGCAAAGTTGATGAAACGTCCTGATGCTGATTCTTTTTGGTACCAATCCAACAAATAATGTTGCCTTCAGTACGTATCAACCTTGTATCTAAGAAGGGGACACTGTTATCTGTTTCTTTTTCGACAGTAAACTGTAAATGTTTATTGAACGAATTGAAAGTATCAAGCGTCATCTGTATAGTGTCTGCCGGTACTACATCAATCCTATGACCAGTTTTTTAGATTTACGGCGTCAAAGTGGAGAAATGCTTATTTCATCAGTTTTTTACCTCAAATTGAAAAACTGCGTTGACTTGTATAGGGTGCAGGGTGATTGACGAATAATTCACAATACGTTTTTCAAACACTCGATAATTTAACATTTGCGCCACAGAGAAGATAGTTCTTAATACTCACACATTCACAATTTCGATGCTAAAAATTCGGCTATAATTATCATTATTTGATGGTTTGGTATATAAAGTATAAACTTCAAAAAATAAGTTCTCTGTGGTGCATATGTTGAATTACTTAATGAGTGTTTTAAAAACGTATTGTGAATTATTCGTGAATCACCCTGTAGCAGTAAATATCTTTAGCTGTACCTTTCAATTTACATCCGACCAAAACTTATTTTGAACTAAAATACGCAATATTAGTTGATGCAGTTTTTCAGTTTGAGGAAAAAAATTGATTAAATCAGCATTTCTCCACTTTAACGCCCTGTAACTAGAAAACTGGTCATACGATCGGATGTAAAAATCATACCTCTCAAGACGTTATCAAAATAATCATGAGAAAAGTTACATTTAAAATTTTAAAATACATAGTGTTCATGCTTTTTGTACTTATCTCAAAATAGAATATTTTTCGACAAATACACCACTTTGTATATTTCAGAGCTTAGAAACACCCATATATTAGTGGTATTGATTTTCTCTCGAATCGATCCATAAGGGTTTTGAATTATTCCATAAAAAATGTATTTGACATTGGGGTTCTTTCTATGCAACACCCTGTACCTATAAAAATATGTACCAAGTGATATTTCAACTTAAAATACCATATTGAGGGGTACTTTTCAAAATATCCTTCCTTAAGGTTACAGTAGAAAATGTGAGATTTTGCAAAAAAACTACTGTCATTCATTACCCCGTAAATATGAATATTTTCAATCATACGTATCAAGCATTGTTATTACTAAAACACATAAACGTGTGTGTAACAGAAATTGAATCTTGCTCGCAAGTTAACAAAAAAAAGAAAACCAGGGAAATTTTCAGGTTCAACACACCCGTATCTAGAAAACTAATCATAGGATTGACTTGGGCCTATGACACTTTTTCAGTTACTAGGTCGAGTACAACAACTTACCAAAGTATCAGAAAATTTGGCGCTCGCCAATTTACATAATAAAAGTGCAGAGTCCCTCATTCCCAACAATTCTTAATATAATTTTACATGAGCACATTTCTCAGTCTGATATCTGAAAATTAGTTAAACTTTACGATTCTGGAACAATTCACTCAAAACTCCTTATCTGCATTGTCAGGACAAGCAGACTGGTTGTTTTTATTCGAAGAAGATAAACCTTTCAATAAAATGAAAGAATTCTCAAACCAATTATAAATGACTCAGTCACAGCGGATACACTATAAAACTCTTAGATAACAGACACTTAAACAACACTGAGAAGTACTCTGGAGCAGACAAGCGTGGCGCCAACCTACAGTGCCTTATCCGATGTCTTGTTCCATCTACTCTTGTTTGAATAATATATGTCAATAGAATTTTTGTTAATAATTACTCTAGCTGCAGTATTCCGCTACTTGGAGTAAAGTCATCGCAGACTTTCAGAAATAGAAATCCAAGTGTTCAGTGGGCTTAATGGAGAAGATAAAATAAGTGAATTGTAAATTAAGAAAAGGCATACCAATATTTCAATCAGAAATTGGATAGGCTGTATTTTTTTGAATTGTTTTATGATTCACACCAGTTACTAATGTGCTTTTAAGAAAATGTCAAAATGCTACACACTACTCGGGGTGGTGCTTAAGATTTCTCGATTTTTCTACCGCTGAAAAGTGAATACACAACGACAAATCAGTGAGTTGCCATAGAATGCTACGGAAAATAATACCAATCGCCGTCCTTTAACCGCACATGCCTTTGGGTACACCCATTTGAGGGTTTATGACGGAGTATCAATATTATTTTTATTATTGTACTTTACCATGGTGTCGAAACATCTACACGATAGAAAACTAGATCACATATTATTTCGGACTCCACCTTGACTCATACAAGTTTTTAATGGAATTTCATGAACTGATGACTAAACGTATTACATGGGAGTGCCAATTTCAAAATTACCTGGTCTCAGGTGGTTTCAACAATGAGTTATACCAACAATTTTAATTTATATATGTTGCTGCCATCAGTGCCATCAGTCAAATACACAATTTTATCAGATAGTTTCAGTTTGAAGTTACACTGTAACTGTTGAAAATTGTAACAAATTGATTTCATTTTTACACGCGAATGATGCCAATATTGCCAATTCATCTTTTAAAATACGTGATTCTTATTTTGACATTTATTAATATTTTATTTATAGATCTGGCATACATAATTTCGAGTCTTTAATCACTCAAAATCACTGTTTCTATCCGCAGTCGTCTTCAAGTGAATAGTAACAAGTTTTTGAAGGCTCAAACCCTTAAACTTGTTTAAATAACATGGTAATTTTAATTGTCAATTAATGAATTTTGAAAAGAAATAATTTCGGCTAAGGTCGAAAATACCCTTCTCTCCACACATTTCCACGGAGTGGGAAAATGAGGCAAATATCTGACCGAAAACAACTACTTCCCCATAAGGACATTGAATTGCATCTGTATTACACTATTGCAACAGGACTTACACTATTACTTTATTGCAATAGGAGGACACAATAATATTTCAAGTGATTATTTCAATTCGACTATTTACTCACGCCGAGTACAAATATCTATTAGATGTTATAAAAAGTTAGGTGGAAGTTATTTTCATTCAGCTCACTCAGATTTTGGGTTTACAACTAGACAAGAACAACTGTAGTATAGAGGTCAGTACCATTTATTTTCGAAAGTGTGGATTACAACTTATAATGTCCACTAATGCATTGTAAATGAAAAAGAAAATATTGTCTTACTCTATCTATTAGAAGACTTAAAAGGTTTCTTATTTTGAACTAATAGCTCGTATGTGCATGTTAAGCAATAACATCGCATATATGGTAACCAAACCTGTTTTCAAGTGATTAACAAGATTTTTTACTAATTGTTACTGTTCATTAGGACTGAAATGATCTCAAGTGTTCAAATAAAAACACTTGAAAGATAGTAAACAGATTTTCACTGAAACGTTGTCTGGCTTGCATATTTGATTAGACCAAATTTGAATTAGTGAGAGGCAAATTAGACCGTCGAATTTTGGAGATGTGTAAACTCATGTTTGAAGAATGAGAGTGAGGAGCAGAAAGGCGATAGCATTCTTTATCCCTACGGAGGAATTTATGCGTTCTAGCTACCTACTTTGTTTATTAACACTCAGCATTTTTTTGGCTCGAATAAGCACCTGGATTATTTCTTAATAGTTCAAAGAGTGAGATGTGTTGAACAGAGATAAGACGGTTACTCGTTTACAAGTTTCCGATTGAAAAATTACTATAATTTACACAGGAGTGAAGCTAGCCACATCCACAAAATACACTGAGAAAAATATATAGAAGAATAAAATAAATCATTATAAAATGTTAATACGCGTTGTACATGTATTTTGATAGCAGGGAATAAATCTAGGGGTCAAATTTAATAGGAGAGTTGTGATATTATAGTTGTCCAGGGGGTGGAAAAGGGGTGGATATAGAAAATAAATCATTATCTATGGTAATACGCGTTGTACACGAATTTTGAACACGGAAAATCAATCTACGGTTCAGAGTTGATGGGGGTAGTTGTGACATTATAGTTTGTCAGGCCGTTCAGGGGGTGGAAATGGGGTGGATATAGAAAATGAATCGTTATTTATGGTAATACGAGTTGTAAACGAATTTTGAACACGGGAAATCAGTCTAGGGTTCAGAGTTGATAAGGCAGTTGCGAAATTATAGTTTGTCAGGCCGTCCGAAGAGGTGGAAAAGGGGTGGATATAGAAAATAAATCATTATCTATGGAAATACGCGTTGTACACAAATTTTGAACACGGAAAATCAATCTAGGGTTCAGAGTTGATGGGGTAGTTGTGAAATTATAGTTTGTCAGCCCGTCCAGGGGGTGGAAATGGGGTGGATATAGAAAATGAATCATTATCTATGGTAATACGAGTCGTAAACTATTTTTGAACACGGGAAATCAATCTAGGGTTCATAGTTGATAAGGTAGTTGCGAAATTATAGTTTGTTAGGCCGTCCGAAGGGGTGGAAAAGGGGTGGATATAGAAAATAAATCATTATCTATGGAAATACGAGTTGTACACGAATTTTGAACACGGAAAATCAATCTATGGTTCAGAGTTGTGAAATTATAGTTTGTCAGGCCGTCCAGGGGGTGGAAATGGGGTGGATATAGAAAATGAATCATTATCTATGGTAATACGAGTTGTAAACGAATTTTGAACACGGTAAATCAATCTAGGGTTCAAAGTTGATAAGGTAGTTGCAAAATTATAGTTTGCCAGGCCGTCCGAAGGGGTGGAAAAGGGGTGGATATAGAAAATAAATCATTATCTATGGAAATACGCGTTGTAAACGAATTTTGAACACGGAAAGTCAATCTAGGGTTCAGAGTTGAAGAGGTAGTTGTGAAATTATAGTTTGTCAGGCCGTCCAGGGGGTGGAAATGGGGTGGATATAGAAAATAAATCGTTATTTATGGTAATACGAGTTGTAAACGAATTTTGAACACGGGAAATCAATCTAGGGTTCAAAGTTGATAAGGTAGTTGCGAAATTATAGTTTGTCAGGCCGTCCGAAGGGGTGGAAAAGGGGTGGATATAGAAAATAAATCATTATCTATAGAAATACGCGTTGTACACGAATTTTGAACACGGAAAATCAATCTAGGGTTCAGAGTTGATGAGGTAGTTGTGAAATTATAGTTTGTCAGGCCGTCCGAAGGGGTGGAAAATGGGTGGACTCCTAGATTGATTTTCCGTGTTCAAAAGACGTGTACAAATAGTATTAATAGTGATAATGATTTATTTTCTATATCTACCCCCTGGACGGCCTGACAAACTATAATTTCACAACTACCTCATCAACTCTGAACCCTAGATTGAATTTCCGTGTTCAAAATTCGTTTACAACTCGTAATTCCATAGATAATGATTTATTTTCTATACGCACCCCTTTTCCACCCCTTCGGACGGCCTGACAAACTATAATTTCGCAACTATCTTATCAACTTTGAACCCTAGATTGATTTCCTGTGTTAAAAATTCTTGTACAACGCGTATTACCATAGATAATGATTCATTTTCTATATCCCCCCTTTTCCACCCCTTCGGACGGCCTGACAAACTATAATTTCGCAACTATCTTATCAACTTTGAACCCTAGATTGATTTCCTGTGTTAAAAATTCTTGTACAACTCGTATTACCATAGATTATGATTCATTTTCTATATCCACACCTTTTCCACCCCTTCGGACGGTCTAACAAACTATAATTTCGCAACTATCTTATCAACTTTGAACCCTAGATTGATTTCCTGTGTTCAAAATTCGTGTACAACGCGTATTACCTTAGATAATGATTTATTTTCTATATGCACCCCATTTCCACCCCCTGGACGGCCTGACAAACTTTAATTTCACAACTACCCCATCAACTCTGAACCCTAGATTGATTTTCCCTGTTCAAAATTCGTTTACAACTCGCATATCCATAGATAATGATTTATTTTCTATATGCACCCCTTTTCCACCCCTTCGGACAGCCTGACAAACTATAATTTCGCAAACATCTTATCAACTTTGAACTCTAGATTGATTTCCTGTGTTAAAAATTCGTGTACAACGCGTATTACCATAGATATTGATATATTTTCTATATCCACCCCTTTTCCACCCCCTGGACGGCCTAACAAACTATAATATCACAACTACCTTATCAAATTTGACCCCTAGAATAATTCCCTGACATCAAAATACATGTACAACGTGTATTAACATAGATAATGATTTATTTTATTCGTCTATATATTTTTCTCAGTGTATTTTGTGGATGTGGCTAGCTTCACTCCCGTATAATTTACTTTTTTATCGTATACGCTTTGTAAAATACAACCGTAAAGTAACGTTTACTTCGAAACAAGGTTTATGGAATTTTAGATTAACGTCAATTCATCCATATTCCTGAACACACCTTAACCAAGTGACAAAGTGTTTGGAGAAAATGGTTTGGATTTTGAGATCTCGAGACTCAACTAAAAATAGAAGCAATGTGTCGAAGCAGGCGCCGCTATAAAAATTACCGTGTCTAGCCCAACAATCATTAAACTTGTGATTATGCTAAATTTCCAGGAAAGTATTCAGGAGTCTAAATACTTGGTAAAAATGCTCAATGAAAAAACTGAATTGCGTTTGCAGAACTAAAGCGAGATTGATGAATATAGGAAACTATCTCTATAAAAAGTAGAACAAAAACATTTGCATAGAGTTCATTATAAACAGATTTTTTCCATGATATTCCTAATTCAAGTATTAAGCTTATTTTCTTTCATCTAAAATCGATAAATCGGCAAACAGTTTAGAAACTTACAATCTTATTTCTGAAACTTAAAATTGTAATCGTTTCCCTCTCTTATCCCAGCAGTGATACCATATAAAGGTGAAGTTCTTGAAGCTGTGTACACGTAACTATTCAATGCAATGAAAGATTTGTATTTCGTGTAAAATTTAATAAAATCGCAAAGCGCTTTCGGCTATTAGGCCATCATCGGTGCTATAACTGCAAGTAAGTAGTCGTGGAAAAATAAGGTTAAGAAAATTTGAATTACTTACTCGTCAGGTATTTATACAGGAGCAATACTTATAAAAAGTCACCAAAACCATGGTTAACATTGGTTTTGATCGGACACACATACATGTTAAAATTAAGTACTTAGTATATACACTGTGTCCGTAAAGTATGGAACAAATTCATTTTTAGCTAAACAGGTCATTATAAGAAATAATCCTGAAACACGTCGATTTGTGATGTTAATTTACCGTATTTTAAAATAATAATCTAATATACAGGGTGAATTACGTTCGAGTAACGACGTCACCGTAAGTTTTTTAAATGGAACACCCCCATTTTGTCTCAATTTTCGGATTACTCTAGCTGAGCTGATTCCAAAAATGTATCACATGTTGATTCCAATTGGTACAGGGTGGACAAAAATACAATAGTTTTGTGTGCTCAGCTAGAGTAATCCGAAAATTGAGACAAAATGGGGGTGTTCCATTTAAAAAAAATGACGGTGACGTATATTAGATTATTATTTTCAAATACGGTAAATTAAAATAAAAAATCGACTTGTTTTAGGATTTTTTCTTAAAATTACCTGTTTAGCTAAAAATGAATTTGTTCCATACTTTACGGACACAGTGTATATATACCCATTTAAAGGGTTTTTATTTAAAATTTCCGGTTTTTCCGCATTTTTCCAGGCAATGCATAGCTTACTCGTGTTGAATTATCAACCACGAGAAACCGGAAAGGATAAAAATGTCTGAGGTTTTACATGTGAAATTGAAAGCTGACAGATGAAATGTGGTGACATTGAGATAAGGTCCATGTCCAATGAGGTATGACAATGTTTCACATTCTGTAGTCACGAAACATTGTCATACCTCATTGGACATGGACCTTATGTCAATGTCACCACATTTCATGTGACAGTATTCAATTTCACATGTAAAACCTCAGACATTTTTATCCTTTCCGGTTTCTCGTGGTTGATAATTAAACACGAGTAGGCTCTGCATTGCCTGGAAAAATGCGGGAAAACCGGAAATTTTAAATTAAAACCCCTTAAATGGGTATATATATATATACTAAGTACTTAATTTTAACATGTATGTGTGTCCGATCAAAACCAATGTTAACCATGGTTTTGGTGACTTTTTATAAGTATTGCTCCTGTATAAATACCTGACCAGTAAGTAATTCAAAATTTCTTAACCTTATTTTTCCACGACTACTTACTTGCAGGTATAGCACCGATGATGGCCTAATAGCCGAAAGCGCTTTGCGATTTTATTAAATTTTACACGAAATACAAATCTTTCATTGCATACCATATAAATCCCGCAATGACACTAATAAAAAAATAAAGCAGCAGAATTAAAAAAATTCGGGCTTATTCACGATGATGTATTTTCCCGAAAAATAATGTTGAGATATAAAAATGTGTAGACACACAAAATGAGTTTCTGTAATTCCTGAACTGAAACACAACTAGGAAATTACCGGATGAAACTGTTCATTATTCTACTTACGGACATCTACCAAACGCATAAAAAATTACCTTTGTTTTTTAACCTCGATGAATTCAATGTCAGTAAATTTTATCTTTTTCTATTCTGGTACTATTCGAAATGTTCTTATCTTTGTATATTGCATTGAACTTATTTGATATACGTACACTAGCTGTGAAGTTACTGACGACGCTTATCCATTAATTGAGAGTTCTAGAAGCAGATATTATTTCAAGACGAAAAAGGGTTTCACATATTTGTGCCATTATCAGCATTCCATTGCCATTTGAGCATAAATTGTTAGCAATTATCATAACAAGTAAGTATATTAGTTAAAAAAAACATAACTCAATAATACGCACACGTCTCGTTTTCTCCGTGTAGAAATCTTTTTTGGTTATATGTATAGGTTGTTCTCAAACACTCACTCACTCCTTTGTTCACCAAGCATGTTGTTGAACTTATTGAGTACCACGGTAATTGTGATCGTTTTTGCCAACACTAAGTCTTGACAACGGTTTGTGGAAATTACTTTTCCTGCGTGATTCCTATTAATGTATGGAGTCATGGAATCATACCGTCTGTGTTTTTTGAGGTACAGAATACCTACCATAGTTGCCTGGGCGAGAGATCATTTTTGACGTTATCCATCTGAGCTGAGGATTTCCAATATAAGGCCATGGCGGCGTTCATAAACTTACTATGAGAGTAGAGTAAGAGTGTGGTCACGTGATTAGAAGTACATGTCAATCATTACTCCTGCATTAGTCGTTCAAAAACTTTGCAAAGAGTGCAAAGTGTCAATGACAATAGTGATAATGGTGATTCATGAAATTGAGGTTGTGTTTGGTTTTGTTTGAGACTTAAGAACTTCACAAAGCTCTCCATTTACTGATACATAATATTGCAACTCTTTTTATATAGGGTTTTCAGAAGTGAAATATTGTTCATTACGCTTTGAAGCATTCCTTTATTTTCAAGAATGAAAGTATCTCTGCCAATTGATACTACATGAAAATCCATATCGTGGGAATAATCTCTAAATTGTCGAAACTTCCGTATTTTCTAATTTTCACATTAAAAGCACGTGGAAACGTGAACATACAAACAATTACAAACACAAATTATCAAAAAAGAGTATATCACTATTCTTTTCGAAAGCAGAGTAAGTAGAGTTTCCTAAGTTTCTGAACGATCGTCAATGCATACTCCATACAGCTAGGATAAGTTTACGAACGGTTTGGTGCAAGCAGTCCTTCCTCTGAGTAAGTTTATGAACGCAGCCCATACGAGTAATACTAACAAGGCCAAAGTAAACCATTCTGAGAACTTAATGAAGGAGATAGATACCCAATATACGTATATGCTGTAGTGATCCTTCAAATATTCACTAGTTTCAACTATCTCACGTATCTCTACGTTACTACAGAATGTAACGCTATTTCTAGGAAGACATTATGCACGCGCGCGGATATTTCACAATACCTACCTACCTACCTACCTACCTACCTACAGTTTGATATTCGATCAGTCGGATCAGTAAGCCATAAGCACCGTATACTTCTTTCTAAACGGCGGGGCGCCGTGAGGGTTTATGACCTACTATAGGAAGTTAGTCATAACTAAGACAAGAATTAACATGTCTATGAATAATTATTCGATAGCAACATTGAAGATCTCGAATCATTGTATTTTCTTAATGCCATTTGTAATAACTTTATACTTTCTTCACTTGTATGGACCACTTCACAGTTGTCTTTTTTCATTTTAGAGGTTTTAATTGTGAGCATAGCTTTTAGAGACAGTGCATTTTACCTGTAGTCATTTTCATAGTTTAAAAAACTGCTACTAAGAATTTCTTACCCAAATAATATGTTTGACAAATATTGCTCTCACTTCAAACTAAAAATATAACTACTTATTAATTATAATAAATTGTTTGAGACCTCCAATCTCAACTATTCGATTACTATAGCCACCAATCCAATTCACTGACTCACCTGACCGGAATTGGGTAACCGGCTTCTACGAATATATAAGTACCCTAATAAGCATTCTAGAAGACATTAGAACGCAATGATTCGATCAAATTATACGCATACGCTAATGATCTCCGAAAGCCATATAAAGAAAATTTGCCATTCTCTGATGCGTCGAGCAGTGAGTAATTAATTTTTCGGTAACGTTTTTGGGAAAACTGGCCATTTGGTCGATATGAATCCGGTGGCGTCGACCTAATGACACTATTTGCCCTCATCCATAAACCTTCAGCTGGCTCTATATTCCTTTGATACAAACGGATAATTGTGATAAACAAAATTTTCAAGTAAGTGTTCTTTTATGACTACGAATTATTGAAAATATTTATCAATATATCATCATCAAAAACACACATTATATGTGAATTCAATTGAACGGTCCATGGTTTCAGGGCTGCTATTCTTGACCGTTCGCAATGGTAATGTGTACGAGTAGCGTCACAGTCTGTTTTTCTCATGTCGTTTCAACGCTAGCAGTAACTCAGTGGCTAATTCACTTTGCTATTTATTACAGTGAAACAGTAAACATGCATGATTGTGAAATACAATTCGAATCTATTTCAAAACGATTTTGCACTTTATTTGTTGTTTACAGCTACTTAGTTTACATGGCCAAAGTGATATTTATCCGATACAGAACGAATAAATTGCCAGTCTGGTCAGTGGAATTAGCTCAATTAAAAAAAATTATCGGTCATATTAATGTTGGCGACAACTCCCAGACATATCCACTTGATAAATAGGTCATTTCATTACATTGCATAAATACGGTTTAATATTTCTTGATAGAATGCTAGTTATAACAAAAAAATGAAAAGATAATGCCTATATTTTTTGTTTATAACCGTTTGCTAAATAAGCCATACTTTTAATTCAATTGAGTCAACTCAATTAAAATTAAAACATATTAAAGTGTTCTCATTACATAATTCATCCTGAATGGGTAAATGACACCTAGGTATACAAATGCCTGTACTGTGCTTCTTTACTCATTAATGAAAAAAACTTTAAATGTGAAATAGATATAACTGACATTTAGTGATTAATATTCATAAAGACAAATTATAATACATAATATATTTGATACAAAGAAGACAGCTCTGATCGAGTAACACAACCTAGATGAGTAATACCCGAATATTACTGAAGGTAACACCTTCATAATAGATATTATCCCCCAAGTCATGACATGACATTGTTGCCATGTCGCAATTCAATTAGAAGGCAATTGAAACGTTCATTGCAGCTTGTTGGGAGCATGTGAAAACGATAGTACTCCCATCGCCGAATGGATAAATGTGGATGGAATTATTTTTATGGAGAAAGTTCTGGTAAAAATATGCAGTTTCATACTCCCATTCATTTTGTAGCAGTTTTTGGTCTAATTCTGTTCCTTGTCTGTCCTTGTCCATCAACAGTATTACTCGGATCAGAGATTTTCAGGGACACATTGTTTACTATGCTGATTGAACAGTTTTAATATTCGAAGGTGAAAATATTCAACGTACTGCAGAAATATACCTTGAAAAAGTTCTGATGTGGTGACCAGCCCAGCAATACTAAATTAAATTTACATAAACCCAGTTTCACAAACCTGTTATTCTGTAATTATCCTACTATCGAAAAGACAAAATCTATGAAATATTTGGGTGTAGTTATCAATCACTACTCGAAATGGGATGATCAAGTGGATGTCATAAAAAGAATGAGACTTCTCATGCACAAGTTTTACATCCTCTCAAGAAGAAACTTGTTTACAAACTACAATTCTTCAGCAGAATCGATAATTCGATATTCTATTATAGCATGGGGTGGTACTTTCAACAATAAGCTGCATCGTGTACAGAACTAGCTGCTGAAAATAATACTGAAAATAAATTGGCGCTCTGCAACGGAAAAACTTCAGCAAGAAACGAAAGTATGAAATGTAAAATGTAAGATGTCTGTACAGTTTAATATGGGTGTTTTCAAACATTAACAGATATAGAACTAACAGACCCAAGCCTTCAAGATTCACTGATAACTCAAATATTACCAATTTATATAGAATGAAAACAGATATTTGCTTTTTTCTTCGGTGCGAAACTATACAACATGGTTCCAATAAACCTAAAGAATATCAATAAAATCAATTTCAGTTAGGTAGATTATTTACCTTTATACAACAACTCATCGAAAATCCGGTATTTATTGACATTAAAAAAATGATAAATTCGTTTTCAACAATGACTGCTTCAAAAAATCTTTGCTATTGCTTCCCGACATCCCGTCTTTCTGCGATCAAGTAACACAACCTAGATGAGTAAAATAGATATAATGAAAACTTGATATAGAATGGGAACCTGAAATTATGATGAAAAAATCTCCACATGATTCTGAGAACAGCTAATTCATTCATTTTACTCTTTTCCAATTCGGTTTTCCTTTCTCGATAGTTACGACACTGCTGGGACCGTATGTTTCAGTTCATGCGAAATCATTTTCATGCGTTTGAAGTGACATAGACCGATACAAACACCGTGCATTGAAGAGAAATATAACATTGATATCGCACGCGTTAAAATTCAAACATACAGCTCCTGGTATCTTACCTATGAAATGACATATTTTGATTTCCAGCTTCAAATGGTCTTTTACCCATTTCACAATGCTTCATCATTGCCTCATAATAAAAACTAACGATAGTTTCACACAAATTAACTCAGAATTTGCCCTTTAATCACGAAAAAACACTCCAATTAGCCAAAGACGAGAAAAAACAGAGATTTTTTTGTTATTCTGTCATATTAAACATTCGATATTCCAAATGCAGTGTTGCCGTACTGACCAGACTATATCGATAACGAAGAATCTCCATTCGGCGATGGAAATACTAACGTTTTTACACGCTCCCAACAAGCTGCAATGAACGTTTCAATTGCCGTCTTATTGCTATATATTTCATCCAAAACAGTATTTTTGGGTTTTCGTTGACATGAATTTGCCGACAGAATATATCATATCGACCAAATGACCAGTTTTCCCAAAAACGTTACCGAAACGTTAGTTACTCACTGCTCGACGCATCAGAGAGTGGCCAATTTTCTTTATATATATAGCTTTTGGAGATCATTAGCGTGCGTATAATTATAATTAGGTCGAATCACTGCGTTCGAATGTCTTCTAGAATGCTTATTAGGGTATATATTCGTAGAAGCCGGTTACCCAATTCCGGTCGGGTGAGTCGGTGAATTAGATTGGTGGCTATGGTAATCAAATACTTGAGATTTTAATTTTTTATTTAACGGCTAGGGACAGTGAGACCCCAGAATAATTTCTCTCGCCAATGAGTTCGTTGAAAAAAACGAGTCCTTGAAGGACCGAAAAAGTCCTACAAAACCAGACCGAAAGTAAGTACTACAAAACCAGACCCGAAGGCACGTAAATGGACGGGTCGGACAGTTGAAGCACAATAAGACTTTTTAACTGCAGTGACTTCGAAGTCGCAATAATAGATTAATTTTTCTAGTTAAATGAGGATGACAGAATAATTCAGTAGACTTAAAAATATTAAACTAAGGGCCGGTACGATATGTCATCATTAACATCTTGTTATTTGATTTATTAAAGGTGGAAAGCTCATCTTTAGCCATGATTATTTATTGATGATGTCGTGAAGTACCGCAATTATTTGTTTGAACATTGATACTTGTTAAATCAATCAGAGCGTAAATAAAGTACCGGCCCTAAATCAATACGTAATTCGTTCACGATTTACTACAAATTAATATAAAAAGCGACTTTCAGTAACGTTTCACCAATTATCATTACAAAAGTTTCAATGACGAGACACATCACATCTGCGTTTTTCCTCACCAAAACATATTTATTCTCTTTATAACTCAATCTTATTCATCACCAACTAATTTTTGATTGATAAATAAAACACCATAAAAAGTATAACCGGTCTACAATATTCCGATTGAAATAAATCCCTTTGTTAAAATGAATATTCCAGAGCCATTAAGTTGTGGTAAGCTCTCGAACAACAACGGGTGGGTAACAAGATCAAAAATAAACACAAAAAATACAACGGGGCTACACTAGCACAGTGAAATTCCTATTATCATCATGTCAACGCGAAGCTATTCCAATCCTTTGAATGGAAGATGGTTGGGAACTCGTCAATTCCCCCAGGTAAAATTTAAATTTATTATCCGAAACCATCAGCAGACATGGACTTCGATTTTATAACTCACTTATATTTTCCAATATGTTTAAATAGAAATCCGGAATCCGAAAAAATCTAGAGTACCACTCCGGTAGCATATGTATTCTAATCAATGACTGCGCATACGTGGTAGTTTGAATACCATGTGTTCTGTTTTTGATGAGAAATGGTAACGAGCATTTTCAGACCTGTTTTCGATAAACGGATGTTTTGTAGTGATATTTTTTTATAGGTATATTTTGATAGGTATATAATTTCTTGAACTGATATATCATATTAGAAGACTTAAAAATATTAAAATTATGTCGAAGATTAATCGTCGAAAGATATAGAGTTATTCCGAATCAATTAATTTTTTTTGTTAAATTGATAATGATAATAATAAAAAATCAATTAGGTAATCCAGTCTTTCGCATGAACATATATCTGCAATAGATATTTTCGTCGTTAGTAGTAGTAGTAGTAATAATTTTGGGAAGACGCTGCCGCAGTCAGGCAGGTAGGCCCTCGTGGACCCTTTTTGCCATCCCCTGTTTTCCACATATGCACATGACTACAATTTCTGCTTAAAGTTTTCCTTTTCGAACCTTCGTGACCTCCTGATGATGGTCAATATGTCTGTCCATTCCAGGTTGGTCTGTTTCTCTTGTTGAAGTTTTTCGGCTCCAAAGATTTCAAATCTAAGCCTTCCGTACGCTCCGCACTAGCGATGCCTAGTACGCAAGAATTTTTATCCACAACACTTCCCAATAGGCAATCCGCATGGACCAATCAGAACTCTATTTCAGTTGCGCCTGCGTGGTGTGCAATGTAATTTTAGGTTACGTTGAGGATCAACTTGGATATAAAGGTCCAGTTTGGTTAGATTATATCATGTTCCCTTCTTTTATGGATTGAAAATGAAAAATGAAGGGAACATGATCTAACCTAACCAAACTAACCTTGCTATCCAAGTTGAATACTTGGGACTACTATACCGCCTTAGCATCGATTCAAATATACCGCCTTGGCCAGGATAGCTCCAATTGGTTCATGCGGATTGCCTATTGAGAAGTGTTGTGGGTAGGAATTCTTGCGCCTAGTACAGCCTCCGGCGTTGCCGAATCGGTTTTAGCAAGTTCGTCTGCCTTCACGTATCCGCGCAACCATCTGTGACTCGGAACCCATACTAGCTGGACTTCCTTTGTTTCAGCTAGTTTTTCCAGAGCATCTTCGCATTTTAGTACAAGTGCTGAATTTGGTTTAGGATGATAGATGGGTCTGAGCACTGCCTAACTGACCGAACAGATGTAAATGTTCTGCTCGGGCCCTTCTTTTACCTCTCGTCTCGTGGCTATGGTTAGGGTTGCAAACACTTCAGCTTGGAAAACTGTTGTGTGTCTACCCAAAGCGTAGCTTTCTCGTACGTTCCAGGTAGATGCCTGCACCCGAAACCTATTTGTCAGTTAGACGCGAACCGTCCGTCATATTAGGCTTCACTGCATTTCCTTCCTATTGTTCTTTACTCGGAATAGTGGGAGAAAACTCTTTGTTCCATCGCATTCTATCCTTTGCGTTTTTCACTCTGAGGGCGGAAATAGGAATCTGATCCGGCCCACTTCGCGATTTCCGCATGGCCTATCATCGCTCCTTCGCTTACCCAGACTCCCGCATCCTCAAGTGAGCTGCCATTGTCTCCTTGATCCAAACCGGAAGTGGCGGCAGCCTTTTTTGTCAGTAATTTTCCAACAGAAAACAACTTCTGTGCCCTACAACCATTGAATTACAGTTGTTAGACTCTTGGAAAAGAACTACTGTGCAATTATCTCTAAATCTTAACCAAAATTAGGTCTCGATTCAAATGAGGAAACAGCTACGTACTGGTTCCATAGTTATTGCCACTCAACAGTGAATGCTAGTTCACCCAATAGAATCAAAGAATCCGTTCAGCTTTAGTTGAAAGAAGTTGGTGTTTATTTGGAAGATTGTATTACCAATTCCATTTTTCATTATTAGTTAATAGTCTTCCGCAAGGTCCACTCTTTATGAAATAAGCAGTTAGTAGTAGAAGTCATTAGAGGTAAGAACGAGGTAAAGTTTGTTCCAACAATTAACTCGGTAAGTTTTCACAAAAACGTAATAGACATTAACGTTTTGACAAAAAATTCTTGCGATGCCAAGTTACTAGGTGAATTGACGTCCGTCCAACCAATGGTATTCTTTTGAATCCAAGTCGGACATTTTATTGTCAGCAGATTATTTACTCGTCCAAGGAGATAAAAGGTCTTCTGTTTGTATATTCCTTTTTTAATGGTTTTATGCAGCTACTGACTCAATCTGTCAGTGGACCGACAATAAAAGTAGAACACGGGCCTATTTGGCGGAATATTTGGCCTTTTATAATCGGGAATCAAAAAATTTCGAACGTCTTATGGGTGGTCCTCACCCAATTCGGAATCTTTCGTAAAAATTACAATTGATCAGTCTATCTATATACATTATGAAGTACCTATAAAAATACATTATGAAGAAGAACACAGTTAGTTTAGGGTAGAAATGTTTCCGACGACCTATCTGAGAAACGTATTTCACACTCTAAACTAGCGCAGAAAATTACGTATTTCATAATAGTGCAAATTGATTAGGTATGAACTTATATTACTACAGAAATTAATAAACAAGCGAATCTGAGTTTAGATAATAGAAAACAAAATTATCTTAATGCAATAATTATTGTCAAATGTTTGATTTTATTACTCTTTGTGTAATACATCATTCCGAGATGTATCTTCAGTGAATTAATTTGTTATTGTGGGAGAGTAATTAATATAAAGTACCTATACGCACCAATTTCAAAAACTAGGTTTCTCTATAAAAATTAGATAATCAGCCCTATGCTGTATCACTTCCGTTAAAAATAACGTCACCGTTATTCGCCATTTCCGTTATTTTGCCATTACCATAGGTCGCGACTAGGGCCTTTAGTGAAGCTATAAGCCCTATCGCTTGGGACGTAGTCAGGAAGGACAAACTTCGTTTCTTCTTGGCTTCCTATTGACAAAATAACGGAAATGGCGAATAACGATGACGTTATTTTTAACGGAAGTGATACAGCATAGGGCTGATTATTCGTAGATAATAGGTATATCGTGTTCAGTTCGTACAGAAATTTGATGGTTCTATTATCTTGTCACGCGATAATGAAATATCCTATTATCCACATTATTTGCAGATTGTAATTACTATTTTTGAGCATAGGAAATTGGAGGACGGAACTACTAGAATTAGCACCAAATCATCTATTTTGGACTACCCAGAAAAAAAATTAAACATTCATATCGTGATGGAAAACAGAGAGAAATCCGAAAAGCATGCAAAAAATCTTACATAATAGTTTAGCGGATAAATAGTTTTTATCAAATACGTGAAACAGCGAAATACTTAGGTCGTGAGGATAGCAGAGAGGTTTTGAATCGATGTAGCCAGAGCCACGTTAACGATTAAAATAAAACTTTAATGTATGTTGACTTCTAAAAAAATTTGGGTTTACAAAACCGTGACTTACTTCTGCCTAGGCTATGGCAAAACAAGTGTCTCTGTTTTGTACAAAAAATGGTTAAAGTTAACATAAAAGTTTTATATTTAAACGTTAGCAGAGAGGTGTCGGCACAGCTGCTTGGGACTGTAGTCTCGCAATTCCACCGGAAGTTTCCGAAAGCCCTGGTGATACATGTTTGAAGTTCACAAGTTCTATTTTTTGTTCCTTACATATGCTATTGATATAATATGTTATCTCTTCCACTTATAAAAATACTGCATAAAAGTTTTCTTATCAGTAAGTGAGGTCCTGAGGTAAAGAACAAGGAGCGTAGAAGGTGAGGACGACGACATAAAACACAATATAGATATCATGAATGCCTAAAATATCTTATCGATATCTAATGAGCGAGGATGCTACCGGGTTGCGACTAACTCAAGCTACTGGTGGGCATCCATAAAGAAAAAAAACTCAATTCAGGTATAAATATATTCACACAACCTTCTTTTGGTACTTCTGGCAAGGCTACGGTTACAGGGAGCTATATACCACTTCCACTGATTGTTGTTGTGTTTAGCCTCCTAAAAAGGCTTGTTCATACCCTCGCGAATTTCTCAATTTTTCTGCGAATAAAATTGCTTCCAGTCATGCCGGACCAATCGCTGACGCAGAACCATGTCGGCAGCCATTTTATTCGCAGAAAATTTGCAAAGTTCGCAAGAGTATGAACGAGACTTAATGAGAGGTTTTCATGATGGGTTGCCATGAAGTAACGCTTAAGTTTCACGAAGAGATCACTCCCGAACGCCTGTCAAAACATAGTATGAATATGAAAGTGTTATAGAGAAAAGTCCTTCATATTCCCAACAAAGAAAAATACATAAGATAAAACTTTTTTTGGTTAATTATTATTATTGTTTAGAGTAAATGGTATCTCATAAGAATTTAATTGAGAAAATGAACTTACTTAATCGATTTCGAAATCTAAAATAAAATGCCGGAGCGTTTCAACTGGTTGTTGATGCAATACTCACACAAGTATGTACTTACTTTCTTATCGTTGTAGTTTGTTTTCACTCGGCTAACAAAATACCCATGAAAGAATAGTTATTATGATATCATATACCAGGTGACAACGAAATCATTGGCCAGAGCGTCATTCAAGTGTTCTTTGTGGTATATAGACATTTGATATTTGGATCGAAGATATACAGGCCGTTTCTTTTATCATGTGGTAACATTGCTATATTCTAAACCGTAATAGATACAAAGACGATTAAATGGGAAAAAAGGTAACTATTGTGGTGAGCAGTAAATTGGTCATAGAAAATTTACGGGGATTCTCGCCCTTCCCAACTTATACAGGGAAAACTGAAAATGCAGTTTTCGGTTTTTTACGAATAGAATTGTTATTTCAGAAAATATAAAAAAATGAAAAAGGAAAGTTTTATTGTATTCAAAATGTACTAGAACTACTTAATGATAAATTTTTAATCAAACGTTTCGTGTCAACACCGCCATCATCAAAAATTTTTTTTCAAATACGGACTTGTCAATTTCATCACAAATATTTATAGAGCGATAAAATCACAATTCAGTGGTATATCACACTCGACACTTTTATAACGTTTCATATAAAATAACTAGCATCATCAGTGACAACAGCATTTTTAGTTTTCCCTGTATAAGTCGGGAAGGGCGAGAGTCCCCGTAGATTTTCTCTGACCAATGTACTGCTCACCACAATAGTTACATTTTTTCCCATTTAACCGTCTTTGTATCTATTACGGTTTAGAATATAGCAATGTTACCACAAGATAAAAGAAACGACCTGTATATAGATCCTTAGAACCCATATTTCCCATGAAAAAACAATTGAATATCACTTCTGCTTTTACCGAAAATAGACCTAGGTCGAGAATAGGGAGCATGCATTATTTTATTTTTCGCATCAAATCGTCTCAAACATTACATTTAATGAAAATAATTCATTAAATCCTAGTTTCTTCTGAATTCTTCGATTCAAACACACAATTTTACCTTGAGGTCGAAAAAATTTGCCCAAGCAATAACGCAGGGTTGTTTCCGGAATATTGAGTGATTTTGACAGTTTTATTTACACAGCCTTTGAGAGCCCTCAAACGGTGAGAGTTTGAACCGTGTGAAGTAGTGATACATACAAACGTCAGATTCTTTAAGAGTATCTACGTTTTCGAATGGAATGGAATGGAATGAAGAAAGGACACAATAAATTTCAAATTTTAAGTATGTCACTTGGCTCCTCGGATGATAACGTTCAAGTGCAAAGAGAAATACTACAGATATTATTTTGAACGAAACCCTGCAGATATTCTTACGCCATTCGATAAAGCAAAAATTTCCCTTCTCAATGACATATCACTATGATTAGTTTTTATGAAAAAAGTAAAAAAATTTATTCATTGCCAATCAGAATTTCTTTTTAGTAATTTTTTCAATTGACATTCTTTCTCTTGAAATTTCTCGAACATTTTGAATAGGAAATAGAACTTTTTTCAAATTAACATTAAACTATAAGTCAGTAGGTATGTACAGATGAATACTTGAGACACTACGTCTCTTGTTTGAGAGGCGCTCAAATTATTGAGTATTCCATCATCAAAAGCTGATCTAGATGAATTTAGATTTACCACACTCGGTATGTTCAACAGATGAAACAATTGATAAGAAGGATCTTTTCAAGAGCGTTTTGGAGTTCTTTTTTTTATAGACTAAATGGTGAAATGTATTTGGAATTTCTTCAAAGCAAAACTGAACTTTTTTTTTGGTAGCGTTCATTTCGAGATAGATTCATCTTCCAAAAACATAGCGCTCTCATCCTTAATGCAAGAGCTGTAACGAACTACCTTGCTGACCGATTTGGGGAAAATTGTTTGGGTAGGTACTAATGGTCCAATTCGGTAGCCAGCCTGATCGCCCGACTTCACTTCAATGGACTTTTCCATATGTTGTTCTCTCAAAGAAAAACTGTATATATTTACTTTGGAGATCCTTGAAAATGTAATAAGACAAACTGACATTATTTCATAACAACACTTATGAAATTTACTTACTGAAAATATCAGAAGAATTCAATTGTGCCAGCGGTCAGCGGATAGAACATTTAATCGAATTAGTATTTCTACCCTCATGTTTTTAGTGTAGTTAATTGTTTGAAATTGGAAAATTGTTTGAAATTAAATTAATTGAACCTAAGATTATTCATTTAGACATATTTGATTTTTTAGAAAATATGAACAGCGTGATGTTCATAAATCATAGAATTTTCCATTTCCAGTTCTAGATTACTCATATTTCTAAATTTTCAATTGAGAAAGACATGAAAAAGACAACCTTCAATAGTTATTTAATTGAAAATTAAAAAAAGAGGCTTATAGTGTGTCATGCATTTATCTGTAGATACTAACTTATAATTTGGTGTTTATTGAAAAAAATACCATTTCCTATTTGAAATGTTCGATGTTGCGGTGGTCGGTGGCTCAGTGGCTCGCATCAGACAGACGTTCGGGACTCCGGTACGGAATCTTTTTTCTCAAGTACACGGGTCTCTTTAGGTAGCCACATGCCTTGTTGTGAATCATGTGTAATGTGAGTTGCCTAGATGACAATCCCGACGTCTGGTGCTAGCTTGAAGTGCGCACCGACCACCCGGGGTGGTGCTGTAGGTTTTCCGAGTATTATTATTATTATTCAAAAGAAAGGGTGTCATTTGAAAAAATTACTGAAAGAAATCAGCGATGAATGAAAATTTTTGCATGCATGATTCATCAAAAACTATTCAAAGTGCTTTATTTATTTGCTATTTTATGAAGTTGCTTGATGAAAATTCAATCGATGACGTGACAGTACCCCAATATTGATTTTAGTAAGAATGTATCCTGATGCGCCGCTATTTTGAAAATAAATGCCTGGTTGTAATATGTCATTGAAAGGGGAATGGCGTAAATATGTCTACAGTGTTCCATGCAAAATTCACGTCCTATGTCTATTTCCGGTAAAACCGGAAGTGAGACATAATTGGATTTTCAATGAAAATGTATGTTCTATATAAGGAACTTCAACTCTGATCCAAATGTCAAAAGTCTTACTTATAAGAAACAACTGAATCACGCTCTGGCCAATTATTTCGTTGTCACCCGGTCTAAGTTATCGAACAAACAAAATTTCAATATCGGCTATAGATACGATCAAATGAAATTTAGTGAAACATAAAGTCATCTTATGGAATGATACCGACAAATGTTCTTTTTCTGAAATCCTTCAAGAATGCTTACTTTCTCGGAGCAACTTCAGGCCTCAAAATACGCTAATCTAGAATTTTAGTCCGTTGCTAAGCAACGAACTTTCCCGGACCGTTTTTGGCACTGAACTGTACGGGAAAGTACTTTTTCTACAAGCGTGTGTGTTCCGCCCTATTCCCGCACGCAATTTAGTTTGAGAGGTGTCATATTCCCGAACTAGTGCGGGAAAAATTTTCCCGCACGCTAATGTCACTTCAAGTGAGTTTTCCCGCACTAGTGCGGTAATAATTTTTCCCGCACGTGAAAGTTTGTTCAAGAGCATCACATAAGATGTTTCAATGCTCTTGTAGAAAAAATCTTGATCCTTACTCATACGGAAAGGTACTATCCCGCACTCGACTGCTTACCCGAACTCCGCTTTGCGTCGTTCGGCTAACGGCAGTCTCATGCGGGAATAGTACTCTTTCCGTACTTGTTAGGATAATAACTATTTTCTACAAGCGTGCGTGTTCCGCCCTATTCCCGCACGCAATTTAGTTTGAGAGGTGTCATATTTCCGCACTAGTGCGGGAAAAATTTTCCCGCACGCTAATGTCACTTCAAGTGAGTTTTTCCCGCACTAGTGCGCTAATAATTTTTCCCGCACGTGAAAGTTTGTTCAAGAGCATCACATAAGATGTTTCAATGCTCTTGTAGAAAAAATCTTGATCCTTACTCATACGGAAAGGTACTATCCCGCACTCGACTGCTTACCCGAACTCCGCTTTGCATCGTTCGGGTAACGGCAGTCTCATGCGGGAATAGTACTCTTTCCGTACTTGTTAGGATAATAACTATTCCCGGATCGTTTCGTTTTGACGGCTTGTATACATTTTAGACAGTAAATGAATGCACGCAAACAATAAGTATAATTCCTTAATTACAATTTGCATTGTCGTCCAGGAATGTATTGCTTTTACTACTAGATACACAATATACTATTTATTAGGAAAAAATCCTGACATTAGAAATAACGCGTTTAAACTTACCTATCGTGGGTTGTGATTTCAATGTTTCCGAAAATATTTGCTACCTATCTTAGATGTGGACAAACTTTGAAGTGCATAAAACGATTATCTTGTAATTTTTTGTCGTGACTTTTTTGTAGGAACACAACTTTTAATGCGCAATGAAAAAAAGCCGAGTCAAATAAGTTTATAAGTGACATATATGACTTACACCTAGGTAGATATACACACTTTCCCAGACTCGTTTTTTCACCGAACGGCAAATATTTGAAACGCATTGTCTAGAAAATTACCTACTATTTTTCCCGATTAATAGAATTACTTCTAGCATGGGGAAAAAATTTAACATTTTGATACTGAATTGTGCAAATTAAGTTAGCTGTGGGATACTTGACATCTGATAATAGACAGGCATTTATTAAAAACAATTAAAATTTCGATTGAACTAACAACAAAATATAAAAACCTGATTTCAAATATATCCATTTAATTTGAATTAACAGAATTACATTTTAAATTTCACTTCGAATGCCATTCCAACCAGTTCAAATACTGAAAATTCAACAATTGAACATTTGTCTAATACGAGTGGACTAAAGACTACAATCACGACATTACGATGTCGCCTGCATACACGTCACTCACGTACTGGCTAGGCGCCAACAATCTCCCCATCACATTTTCGAGATAGCATTCATTCTATTTGACTAATAATTTTGGTGGCGCCATTAGGACATTTCTATTTAAAATAGAAATTCGTCCGAGAAATCAACTAATAAGATATGCTCCTGCCAATATCGAAATGTTATGGTTTTCCGTATCCATCTTTTATGCTGATTTCAATAACTATTCTTGGGTGTGAGTGTCACCTAAGCAGCGCAGCAACTATTACATATGCATATACAATTAAAATGTGTTGTGTTTAATTCCACAAATAGAAGACTAAGAGAATAATGTGCACTGTACTTGAATATATTGTGTATTTGTAGAAGCATATTCATGAGCGCGCACAAGTACTGCGAAATCGAAATTTGTCACAAAATGCAAACAATACATCTTTCATCAATTACTTCCTATTTATGAAATTATATAAATAACCATCTGACACCAGTCATCGTACAGAAGTACGTTTTAGACGAGGTGGTAACTTCGTTTTTCTACAAGCGTGCGTGTTCCGCCCTATTCCCGCACGCAATTTAGTTTGAGAGGTGTCATATTCCCTTACTAGTGCGGGAAAAATTTTCCCGCACGCTAATGTCACTTCAAGTGAGTTTTTCCCGCACTAGTGCGGTAATAATTTTTCCCGCACGTGAAAGTTTGTTCAAGAGCATCACATAAGATGTTTCAATGCTCTTGTAGAAAAAATCTTGATCCTTACTCATACGGAAAGGTACTATCCCGCACTCGACTGCTTACCCGAACTCCGCTTTGCCTCGTTCGGGTAACGGCAGTCTCATGCGGGAATAGTACTCTTTCCGTACTTGTTAGGATAATAACTATTTCCTACAAGCGTGCGTGTTTCGCCCTATTCCCGCACGCAATTCAGTTTGAGAGGTGTCATTTACCCGCACTAGAGCGGGAAAAAAAATTCCCGCATGCGAAAGTTTTTTCAAGAGCGCTACATTATAGTTATTATCCTAACAAGTACGGAAAGAGTACTAGTGCGGGAAAGTGACACCTCTCAAACTAAATTGCGTGCGGGAATAGGGCGGAACACGCACGCTTGTAGGAAAAAGATGTTTCAATGCGCTTGTAGAAACAATCTTGATTCTTACTCATACGGAAAGATACTCTCCTGCACTTGACAGCAGTCACATGCGGGAATGGTACTCTTTCCGTACTTGGATAATAACAATTTTCTATAAGCGTGCGTGATTCACCATGTACCCGCACGCAATTTAATTCGGGAGGCGGCATTTTCCTACTCTTTGTGAAATGCTTGCATCCTCTCATAGAGTTCTATAGTTCAAGAGAAAATAATGAAAAATGTATTGAATAATCCAGTCTTCTGCTTCAACCTAGGCAGTGGTTATCATCAATAGACAAATAGGTAGTTATTTATTGCACAAAAACAAAAAAAGAACAGTTATTTATTGTACCTAAGGCCGAGTTGTACAATAATACGACTTCAACAAAAGTTCAAGTGAGCCGAATTCAATTGCTACGGAACTAAAAATTTCATTGGTTAAGCCCTAGCAACTGAGCTTGGTTCACTTAAACTGCTTGTGAACTTGAATTGTAGATATTAGATACCCCCTATACTTTGGTATACATAAATATTTTTTTGGTTTTCAAGTATAACTGTAAGGACTGCTTCAATTTCACAAAAGTGTCGGTTCGCGATTTCAATTTGTGAGTTAATTAGTACAGATGCCACTTTTATGTTCCTACCACAAAGGTTCTTATGCATCCATTAACTCATAAATTTCAGCGTGTTTGCTCGTTCTTTATCTCCGGTCCTTCATTCTAAAAGCGCATCCATTATTCAAGTTACCTGCCTGAGTGCTTTACCTTGTAGACGATAGCGACATTTTTTGCCTTATCTGTTCGGGTTTTACTACCTCCGATCGATGCGTCTTTATCTGAGGCAGCACCAGACTTGCTCCGAATTACATGGAGCTCTGTTGGGTTAATTGTTTTTTTCTCGTCGGGTGCTCGAGGCGAGTGAGATAAGTGGAATACCTGGGGATATTCACTTTATTTTTTGTTCGTACCTGAACTGTATAAATATACAACACGGATATTAGCAATCTTAACGGTGATTGAAAGAAGCGGATTATGATCCTGTAACTTCATTCACGTTACCTATCTTCGTAAACTTTCACACCCGAATTCACAAATTCAAGAAAAACGTGGTAGTTACATAATGGATTTTCTATTCCCCAAAATTTGAAAATAGGCAACAAATTTGACGAATATATATATAATTTAGCCTAAACAGACCTACGTCGGTTACTAGAATGAATCTTGATTTTAGCGATAACCAACTTTTTGGGGTAACTTCCTTCCTTTGTTCCCTAACGAAAATTACTTGATTATGAAGAATATAATTAATCGCTAAATATAGCTTGAATGAGTAATGCAAATAAAGGACCATATATATTACGATACTTTCGATGCAAAAATAAATTTATCGTTGATTCAAATCATTCCCAGAACTCCGCATCGTCGTTCAATAATAAATTCCACATACGCTCATCACGTGGTAATAACACAATTTTCTGATAATGATCGATATATTATCATACCCGAACAGGAATGTGATATGCGGACAATTTAAGAGGAAAATATGCCAATTACAGTTAATGATTATTTGATACAGATTCTCATGCAGAAACGGGACAAACTGGATTCCATCCATCGAGCCAGTTATATTAATTTTAATTCTACGTTATTTCTGAATGAAGATGTATTTATGTGCTTGAATAACTAGGTGACATTACTGTATTGCAAGTTCACATCGATAATCGCATCAATATATGGTGGTAAATTTTTCAAAATCAAAAGCGAATAAAATATTTTTGTTAGAAATTGAAACGGAGTGAGATAGCCTACATAGTTATAGTTAAATTGACTGTAAAAAAAGTTATTTGATAGAAAGATGTGTGTCTCATCAAAGTTTCGTAAATATTTCGTACCTCCTCATTATGGCTTACTATTTAAATAAGCGACGAGAGAAGTGCGACAATTCACAGCAGTTGTAGACATTGAACTCCATTGTCTTATCTCTTAAATAATCCAATAAATATCCGACAAAATACAACTAATTTCCTGGATCTCAAACCCAGAATCAATCTGCAGGTGATCCAAGTCAAGCAGAAGCTTCTTTGTTTGATAAAAAGAATCAATTGTAATTGTGTCCTTGAGGAACATGGCACAAATGTCTGGCCTATACAGGGTGTTTCCTAACTACGGTTCCTAACTGCATACAGGGTGTGATTCGTTAGGTCATTTTCGGCTGATTTAGCTCAAATTTTGATACGCAGTCCAATTTAATATTTTCGAGCTACAGGGTGTGAAAAATTCGATTTTTGCTATTTTGGGTAAGTTGTAGCTCATGAGTCCCTCCATTCGAATAAAAATTAATATCTCACCAGCGGTGTTGAATCACAGCATGGCAAGACAATGATAAATATCAATACCATAAGCGTCTTGATTTTCACTCAATCCGTTAAAACTAGATAACGAATGGCTAGAATTTGCCAATTTCTTGAAGAAGCCTGGGTCTTCATTAACTACATGAGGATTCTTATCATTGCCAGTCTGTCTAACGGTATATAAATTTAAATGTTATATCTCCTGAACAAAATTATACAACTATTACGAAATGTGCTTTACTGTTACTAGGATATTAAAGTTGAAATAATTCCCCCATCACCCCCCTCTTATTTACAGCCACCTCCATTACCCCTCCTCATCAATCAAGTAAGTAATTGAATATTATTTTTGTGAACACCTTTGCGTATGGGAATGCAATGAAAGAACACATCATATTTTATTTATTTATCTGAATAGGAATTTTCAACTTCTGAATAGTTAGTTACAAAAAATACAATAGATAAATTAACTTACAAAATCTGCGGAGCAGTGGTTTATACATTCTATATACAATTATTAGTATCTTTAGTTTAAAAAAAGGGAAATGATCTAATACTGTGCATTATTGTTCTCAGGTATATTAGCATCTGCATTAATCCTATTCTCAGCATCTGCAATTACGTTCAATAAGGTTATAAGAGATACTATTTCCAGATACCTCGAGTATCCCCTATACCAGATAAAACTAGCCGTGTGTGCATGAACCTAATGTTCGGGCTTCAGATTTATAATTACTGTAGTATCGATTATAGATCCTATCTATCCTGTGATAGGACTTTCAACGGATTGTGCGAGAATGTGAATCATATTTGACACCGAATCCAATTTCTGACGTGTCTCGAATAAATCCTAAGGCGTACTATAGCTAGGTCTTCCAATAATTTCATAACTTAGTTACAGTTATGGACAATTCATTTCAATTACATAATTTTGTTCAGGAGATATAGCATTCGTAAGTATTAAGTATTATTGTCACCCTGTACCTGGAAAACTATATACTGTTGGACAGGCAATCATATGATTCCTCATGTCGTTGATGAAGTCCCATAGGTACTTTTTCACAAAATTGACAAATTTTAGGCTTTTTTTCTAATTTTAACGAATTGAGTGGAAAACAAAATGATAATGATATTGATATTTAAATATTTCTATGAACATTGTCTTGCCATGCTGTAATGCAACACCCTCTGTGAGACATTATTTTTTATTTTAATAGAGGGACTCTTGAGCTACAACTTAGATGCGATGAGTTAATTTCTAAGAAAGTTCAATTTCGAGTTAGAGCACAAATATCGAATTGATGCATACTACCCAAAATGGCAAAAATCGAATTTTTGACACCCTGTAGCTCGAAAACTGGTCATAGGAACGATCTGTAAATTGAATTATTCAATGAGGAAGCCAGGATCTACAACATATCAAAATTTGAGAAAGTCATTTAACGTAGTAGGTACATGTGCGTCATTTGAACCAAATCGGTTCTAGGATACTAAAGATATTTTATAATTACCGTTTTTTTTAATTGAAATGCATTCCATCTCAGAAACGAAGCAACTCCGGACATATGTTCATAGGAACTTTTCTTTTTAAAATTACCTAACGAATCACCACCTGCAGTAAGAAACCGTAGTTATAAAACACCCTGTATAATTTAATGTCCGTCCCAGTGTTATCCAGAGAAATGATTAGTTGCCTTACTACATTGTAGGATTATTGGACAAATCGGTAATTTGACGTCAAAATTATCCGATTTACTTGGTCATTTCTTGGATTGTATTTATTCTTCGCTCTCACACCGTACAAATTAAATAAGTATATTGAAAGAAAAAAGTTTTAGTCTAGTGCACATCTAAACCTCAGACGCCAAGGTGTCCTTGCTAAAATCAAATGCACTACTTGGTATCATTCACGTTTATCAAAGTGGATATCTGACTCATTTTTCCGTCGACCATGAAGAGATAATTGAGACTAACCGCATCCTCTTTTGAAAATGTGCTATGATGCACAATGTCTCTCAGGATATCCTCGCAAAATGAAGAAATTATTGCGTGAGAAATGAGGAACACTACACACTTAACCCTTCTAGATGTCATTGATTGATTTCTATATTCGGAAACGTAGAGATGTGAAACAAAAAATTAGGGAACTTTGAGCTTTGGTTGAAAGAGTAGTTTTTTAGATTCGTGGACTGCATAACTAGCAGTTACCTATGATTGCAGTCTTCGAGTCTTCGAATTCATAATTATCCAAATTTTCTCTACCACAAAAGAAATAAATATATAACTGTAGAAATAATAATATAATGACCCCTAACAACACTATATCCTCTGAACAAAGAAATACCATCAAGATGGGACATCTATAATTTTTAAAATTACCGTCCTTGCCCTATTATTACAATAGATACCCCCTTTTCTCCCGGAATTGGTAAAAAATTCGAATATAACGATAAAAAAAGCAATAGAATACCAACCGGCCATTCTTTGTTATTAAGTAATTACATATCTTATGGCAAAGCTCCTGATCTAATTACATTTAACGAGTATTTTCATGGCATTGGCGTAGGAAAAGAATGGACAACACGAAAAGCATCACAAAATAGAGGTGATTTCGTATACATTTTTATTTTACTATTCAGAAGTGACAACCCAATATAGTTATAGCCACCAACATTATTTTTTAATTATGAGATCGCTAGAATTTTAAAAGATTCAATATAATCAAAACGCAGGGAAAATTCACGTAACTATGACGACTTGATGCGACCGTTAAACATTGGTCTTCAATGCTTTTTCCTCATTAGTGCTGGTTTTATGGTGGGGGGACTTTGGAATAGTACGTCATCCGGGCTTGCGTTTTAAAATGGAATAGGTACACTGCATTTTCAATTTTCAAGGTGTTAACATTTTTTTATTGATATTGAGTGGATTGGTTAGATACTATTTACAGATTACAGATAGAGGGGATAATTTGGAAGGGGACAGTGTATGAAAGTGTTATGTAACAGTTTTTTGGAATTTCAAGTTTTTAAAGTAATTATGGGTCTTTTCTACCATACTGTCCATACTTCATCTATTAAAGTAATCAAAAAATTCACAGAACTTAGGGCCGATTTCATAATGTCATTTGATTTAAATAGTTAATAGACTGTGACAAGCAGTCAATTGCAACACAATTTCTGTAGTCACAATTTAACATATTTGTAATTAAACTGAATACTACTCTTTAAGCTCATTATGAAATATTGTCGTGAGTTGGACTTCTTCATGACTAACTAGGCACATTTTGATCTTTTAGTATCCCGTAAGATTTAAAACACTTTCAGAATTATAAAACCAAAATTTATTCAACTTCATAGAACTCAAAATTTATTCAACTTCATAGAACTCAAAATTTACTTAATGATGATTGATGATGGCAGATAACTTTTTGAACCATTTTCTATATGTAATCACTCAATAATTTATGTATGATAAACAGAGAGAAAATGAAGACTTCCTCTTTACTTACTCAATTTATATATTTCCAATCTCCCCCCAGGCACGGCGGAAAAACTTCAACTCACTGATCGAACTATCAGTGGTCTTATTCAAAACTCTTGTTTTTTGTATATATACGGTATGTTCGAAACTCTTTTTCTTTTTTGACAATATTGGGAAAAATTGAGGAATTATATTATTTTTTTTTCTCTGTTTCACGTTTGGGTCACTGTAATTTTCAGTACTTACCTACAACGTTTTGTTCTTCAATGACCTTCCACAACTCAATTTTTTTCTGTATTTTATTCTTTCAAATGAACTTGTTTCGTTTCTACGAATTCAGCTCTCGTTTACAACCCCGTATATTTTTTGATATGGTCATCGTCAAAGTTTGGCGGAATAAAAAGTGAAATATGCTGCTAATCCAAGTTCAGGAGTACTTACTAAGATGCATTTAAAAAAGTCAGTGTTTGGTAATTTACCTATTCCTACAGAAGTTGTATAGAAACTGCAGTATTAGGAACATATCAACGAGCGAGCATATCCATTTATTTTGATGGGTCAGAAAATGCATTATTTCTTTAACGAATTCATAATCTCCGTGCTGTTGACTTCCAATAGAATATCCTTAGCACGCCATTGTTAATCTACAACCGGTCATAACGTGTTCTTCTAGAACAGGTAAATATAGCGCATAACGAGAACAAACGACTGGAAAGCTTTCAGCCGCGAAATTATAGGGTACGAAACCGCCGTGAATCCTATACCTATTCATCGAGGATGATGCTCTTACAGTTATTATTCTTCAAAAAATTACCCACAGAAAAGCTGAGACAGTCAAGAGAATGTTTCTGGGAAAAGTCGAGCGGAAGTGCGGAATGAGTAAAATTGTCATTGTAAGTAGGTGTTGGGACATTAAATAAGGAGTTAAACGGAAAAATGCCTCTGATGACGCAAGGAAGAGAATCTACCAACTTTCGTGACGCATAATAGCCGCTTTCCAATTACCAGGGGTATATAGCAGCCCAAAAAAAAACTACTTGGCGTCCCAAATTTTATATGACAGGAATTATCTGGTTTGTTGGAGGAGATAAACAAAAATGAAGCGAGTTTCAGGTGTTTATGAAACCTACATTTTTATATAAAATTCAAACAAACAGGGTATTTGCTACAAACCAATAGAGTAATGTTTCTAAATCACTTATCCTTACTGTACGTTAAATTCTTATTTCATTTCATGTATAGTTTCTGAAATTCGGTTACGACGTTGTTAAGTAATCGCACTTTACTTAAAATGTAAGGTTTTGAAAAATACCATCTTTCTCTGTATCGTAATGAAATTATAGGAGTTATCCTCAGAAATGAATCAGATCACAAAATGGATATTCAAATAATGGTTGCAATTTTGAGTTTCGTTATGGAATTGAATGACTGAAATATAATTTTGAATTTGAAACTATTGCAAAATTGAAAGAGATGCTTATTCAAAACAAATCATCAATAACAAAAACAATGTAATATAACTTGATGTATCAACTCCTAAGAATAGTTTATAGATATGTCATAAAAATTGTTCAAAGTTTATTAGACATTATAAGTACAGGTTTCAAAACGGTGATTATTCACTTCTCTCGAATAAGTTTCTCTAATGAAATCAGTCGAATTTTCATTTTCATATCTTTCAAATCCAAAGAAGGAGTATTGAAAACAATATCAAATAATCTCACAGAAACCTGGGGACGTCCCTCCGAATTGGACCCTTATCCTCGATCAATCCAAGTGGATACGTTCTATCCAGATGGATGAAATTATTCAGTAGAAAATGTAAATATCGCTACCTACTGAGATAACTGAGAAGAAGTAGGTCCATACGATGCGACCATTGAACATTCCACGCCACACGTTAAATACTCCTTGTGGTTTGAAAATCACTTGCGCGGACCTAGAAGGGTTTTTTTTCAAACCAATACTGGTCCTGGCAGCTATGTCGATTCACAGTCTATTATTGTGAAACTCGAAATACTATTCTCTCCACACGTTTTTACAAAGTGGAAAATATGAGACAAATATCTGACAACTAACAACTTTTCGAACTGTGTTCGAATTCCCAATATCTTAGAGGAGGACAAACTGGTTTTTATCCAGTAGGATTAGACAGATGGAATCATTTCTGAGTTATCAAGATTTTCTTAAACTTAAAACCTTACCTTTTAAGTAACTCGATTAACAACGCCGTTCAAAAATTATACTTGAAATGATATCAGAATTTAATTTGAATATATCATTATAAACAGTGCGTTCCATTTGAAAAAAAACTATTTTGATCTGTGGCACCTACACCAACACCCTGTATATTTGTTGTATCAAAATGTAGCTGAAACTACTGATACTTTTGTATCAAACTTCTCCAACAAACCAGACATTGCCTATCACATAAAATTTGGAACACGCGATATCGAAATTGATTAAAAAAATTGTAGGTTTTGCAGCATAGTTGGAACTGCTACACCATTTTTCGAACAATTTTGTTCTTTCTGAAAAGTGACTATTTGTGATTTCAAAATTCGTTTTTGTATAATTGTTACAAAAACTTGACGTTTTTGCATGTCTATTGATGCGTAATAGTTATTTAATCAACTAGTGTATTAATGAAAGCGATTAATGATCGAGATATTTTAACGCGCCAGGTTAGTTCTCAAGATCTACCTTCGAACGACATACAGCTCTAGCCAATGGAACAACGAAAATTTCGAATGACTGCAAAAATGTGCCCATATGTTCCTTTGAGTTAGCTGAGTGATTATGTTTAAATAATAATACCAATCGTGGTAAAATGTTGTCGTGTCAAATTTTATATTAATTGATTTTTTTCGAGTTTGTTGCCCATTCAACATGTATATAAAGTTAGCAAGGCCACTTGCCAGAAAATCGATGAGACCAATTCCAGTAATTGTCGAATAATTGTCGAGAATTTGTTGTGAACGAAAAAAATTTGTCGCGCTTATAGATTTTTTTTATAGGGGGTGGCTGTGATAACTTTATATTAAGTTAGCACTGCCACTGATATAACTTGACAAATAAACATCAAATTTTATCAATCTGGTAACCAACAATTGTCGAAGTCTATTTGAAGTAAAAAAAATGCAAAAAATCTTTTCTTTACTGCTTATATATGTATTTTTTATTGGAATTCTTGATATACGGGGAAATTTTGAGTAATTGGCAACACCGCATACCTATAAGAATAATTTGAGCTTTTTTCATTAAACTATTGTCAAATATGTATGGATTATGCATTCTTTTTAAAACAAATGAAAAATTTATTGTGAAAAATAGGAAAACTCGGTGTTCAATGAAAAAACTCATCAAACTTGATTATTTTTTTTGTAGGCTCACAAATTCACTGAACGATTGGCGAATATTTATAACATATTGCCCGAGAAAACTCCTACTTTTTTATAACTGAAAACTAAATACAAAAGGTGGAAAAAGGAGATATTAAAAGCCGGAAAATTACTTTTAAACGCTACATATAATAGAGAAATTCCCTTTTCTTAGTAATATACATACATAATTTGGTTGGATTATTTTTTCTGTGACTGAAAATCAACTCATCAATGTCGAATGATAAAATCTAATTTGTCGTGGAAAGTTGAAATTTCCTGAAGCGGAAAAACTATTATTATTGGTAAAATTCAATTATTTCCAGTCTCTCGATATTACCTACGCACTGTATAATGATTAAATATAATTTTTTGGGCAGAAATTTGAGGAACACTTGTCGAACGACGAAAACATATTTGTCGTGAAAATTTTCATGCTTGAAAAGCCGGAAAATTACTTTAAAATGCTAAATAATGGAGAAATTCCCTTTTCTTAATAATACACACACATAATTTGGTTCAATTATTTTTCTGTTTCTGAAAACTAACTCATCAATTGTCGAATGACAAAATCAAATTTGTCGTAAAACGTTGAAATTTCCTGAAGCGGAAAAAGTACCTGTTATATTGGTAAAATTCAATTATTTCCAGTCTCTCGATATTACCTACGCAATGTTTGATGATCATAGATAAATTTTTTTGGCGGAAATTTAAGGAACAATTGTCGAACGACGAAAACATATCTGTCGTGAAAATTTTCATTGTTGAAAAGCCGGAAAATTACTTCAAAACGCTAAAAATAATAGAGAAATTTCCTTTTCTTAGTAATATACACACATATAATTTTTCTGCTCCTGAAAACTTACTCATCAATTGTCGAATAACTAAATCAAATTTGTCGTGGTAAGTTGAAATTTCCGGAAGCAGAAAAACTACCTGTAATCGGTAAAATTCAATTATTTCCGGTCTCTCGATATTATCTAAACACCAAGTTTGATGAGTTTTTTCATTGAACACTGAGTTATCAAGAATCCCAATAGAAAATACACATATGAGCTGTAAAGAAAAGATTTTTTGCATTTTTTTTACTTCAAATAGACTTCGACAATTACTCGACAATTGTTGGTTACCACAGTGATAAAATTTGATGTTTATTTGTCAAGTTATAGTAGTGGCAGTGCTAACTTAATATAAAGTTAGCACAGCCACCCCATATAAAAAAACTATAAGCGCGACAATTTTTTTTCGTTCACGACAATTACTGGAATTGGTTTCATCGATTTTCCAGCAAGTGGCCTTGCTAACTTTATATACATCCATTCAACTGGTAACATTGATGAAAAATCACTCTTCTTGGCGTCTTGTTCTTTCAACGAAAGGCAAAACTTTGTAACTCATTGCCATTAATCGAATTTTACTTTTTGCGGTAACTAGCAGTTGAAAAAAAGAAGAAATCAAAAATTTTTCAGACTTCCGGAATGAATAATTCAAATCCCTTGGTTTATATATGGATGCAATATTGCGACCGAACTAACTTATTGGTCTACTGTCTAAACTTTCAAAGAGTAATCACGATTGAGAGCACATTCACAACAGAGCATCAGATGGGGTTCCGGCATTCCACAAAAGAATGGAATAAAAGTATTATACACCTAGGGACTAAAGTGATATTTTAAATACCGAGACAAAATGTTTATAGTTCGTCCAACGGGAGGGATATAATTTGTCACTGTCAACTAAAAATCTTGGTGTTATGACAAGTAACTAAGTAAAATAAAAGCCACTCGATAAATATTAGTCAAACACGCCACATCGACTGAAAGACGTGATCGCTATGGAACAAATTGAAAAGTCAGCTCAAGAGCTGTAGGCCAATTATTACCAAGACAATCTGGAGAACAATGTAAAAAACAGTTATTTGAGTTTATCAAATGGTGCAAAGAACGGAAAGTAGAAGAATTTACGGAAGATAAGGAACTGCTGGCATATTTCTTGGAAAAGTCAAAAAGGTCAAAGCATCGTCACTGCGGAGCGTATATTCGATGATAAAAGCTACAATTGCAACAGACACGGGCGTCGACAATCAGCAAACTAACAGCTTTTTTAAAACAACAAAACGAGTGCTACAAACCAAAAAAGTCGAAGATACTCTATGCTGACAACATTAAAGATTTCCTGGAAAAAGCACCCGACCATGCATTTTTTGCGCAAAATGTAAGATACAGGGTTTTCTATTTTTTTCAACTGATTTTTGTCTCAGTCTATACATATATCTATATTATCTAGATGCTTTTTGGAAAATAACGTATTTAGGTACCTATTTATTTTTTTTATATTTCGAATCAGGTGGTGCTGATCATGGTGTCTTGAGCCTTTCGAAGTAAGGAGCTCTGCCAGCTTGACAAAACCGATATCTTAAACTATGAAATGTTTTTTTGGGTCCATTTACGAGATACCAAGACAGAAAAAGACCGATCTTTTGTTATAAATCGGTCAAAGGAAAACTCCACAGATGTAGTAAGTACGACTGGTGAAGAAGTATATTATCTCCTCCATCAACACAAAGTCATACAAGATTTTTTATTGGTTACAGAAATGGAAAATGCACGTCTGAGCCAATGGGCAACTGCCAACCAAGATTTCCGAATATTTAAAGCTTCCAGAAGCAAAATTGCACACTGGTCATTGTATTAGAAGGATGTCAGCCAACTCTGGATCAGTTTGAAAGACATGGCGGCTGGAAGAGTAGCACAGTCGCTGAGGGATATGTGGAAAATTCCATATACCAGAAAAAAAGTGTGGCAGATCAACTTCTTACTGGTACTTCCACCGAAACGTCTTCAAAGATTTCGATTCCTATTGTGCAAAACGAAACATCAACGACATCGTCGGTGCCACCGACTACGACAACGGCTACAATTTTCCAAAAAACTTGAATTGATAAAACAATAATAATTTCCCTTTTTTTCACCCTTTAAATCCCCAAAGTACATAAAAAAGTATCAATTCATAATTTCAAATCATCTGGAACTAAGTAAATCAACAACTTTACCTGAAAGATTTGTAACATGCTCTTCAGTTGTGCATAAATAATATGTGATCTAGGTATCTAAGGAATTTCCCCCTTGCACACTTCACACAATAATCCACATGGCCTTGTATGTTCTAGTAACTCGGTCGCGTTGCGTGCGTTTTTAACCAGTAATTGCACATGAGAACAGCCGCCTCTAATTGCACATAATGAAGGGACGGCGCCAGCACCGTCTGGATACTAGGGCAAACTCTCACCCGATACCTAGTCCATTAGAGTGTTTGCGATTGTTGACGTTCAGGTAGAAACTGAAGTCGAGGCAAACGAGTTTGTCATTCTTATCGGATTATTTAAACTAAAATTATTGCTCTAAAATTATTTCCGGTTGGTGGATTTGTCTTGTCCCAGTAACTTTCAGTTAATTTTTCTTTACCTATAAGTACAGATATCTGGCTTGAGTATATGCAAATCGGAAGATTGTTTACTCATATCCTAGAACAACTCCAATATTCTTTAGATCGGTTAAAAAGTATCATTGGCCGAAGCCATCTTTCTTTAAATCCCCTATGACCATCAGAAAAAAATATCCACGGCTGATTCAAGAGAACTTTAAAACATCACTAATTTCCAAATTTTAACACGATATATTTATTTCAGGTCTTGAGTAGTTGAAATATAAGTCGCTAATATGAATCCAAACCTCCCGTGAATGTTATATTGTAAAGTACAATAATTATTTGTTATTCCTAATTTCGACATTCAAATTTGAGGATTTACTTCATTCCCTTGGGGATATTCAAATTTTCTTGCTTCCTGAGCTGAAATAAATAACGTAAATTTCTGATTTGGAGACTTCCCTACTTTCTTTAGATTGAAATTGTGAGAAATCTGTGTCTCCACCTCGAATAACTACATCAACAAGAATTATTGCAGCATAGAAAATCTATCTCTATCTACCCTTTTCATATTCTCAAGAGAATACTAACCTAACACTTGAATTTCCTTCTTACTTAGCTAAGAATATATGGATTCAAGTATAGGAATTTCTTGAACGAGTATCTACCTATTTTTGAAACATGTTATAAAAATGAGCAAAAAGCTTATTAGAACATAATAAAAATTAAAAATAGTAATAGTTACTTTTCATGCGAAATTTGACGGGTACGTACACCTGACTCAATAAGTACTTGTCAAAGTAGGTAGAAAGGTAATAGAACACTACCCAATACCAAAACGACGAAATCCTTAAAATACAAGTGGTGTAGGTACAAAGAAGTGAAACAATATACTTAAAGATTACAGGCATCAGGTAGGTAGAATAAGTATGCAATTTTTTCGAATTATAACAACAAATTCTAAATTATTAACTGATCTTATAATTATGTTTATCTGCGACTAGATAATAATATACTTTATCCTACCTATATGATATTTGCAAAATAATGTTATCAATTATTTCAATGCGGGAATAATGATGACGAAATAATAATGAAAAAATTTTACGTAAATTAAAAGGTTATTTACGGTGAATGTAAATAAGTAATTGTCAAAAGGGTGTTTATTAGTGATTCAACAGGCATTGGTCGTAGAAAAAGTACACCAGTCATGTTAACATTCCATCATCTGTTCAAATTATTAATTGTAGCAATATCAATAGGGTTAATTTATAAAAAGATTTAACACCGATTTATCACTTAAGACTTAATAATTCATGAAGCCTATTGGTTGAATCCTGCTGTATTCTGTATTATTCAAAAGGACCAATCAGCATTCATAAATTATTAAATCTTGAATGTTAGATCCTTGTATAAAGTGACCCTAATAAGTATTCACTTTGGTGAAGAGTAAAATAAAATTGTATATAAATTTTTATATAATACATTAGTCGCAGTAAAGTACAGTTAGAACTCGTTATAATAAATAGGTACAATTACTTGGGAATAATGTTTTAGGTCCTACCTATACAGTATAACATTTAGGTTCATTGTGCAATATTACGTTGCTACAATGTATATATAATACGTATAGGTACTTAATTACATACCTATCAGTTCCCAATTAACTGGTACAGATGTGTGTAACGGAAATATAGGTAGTAAGAGTCCTATACGGAAATCAAAGTACCTAATTAACGAAATAAAGCCTTGGAAGAAGAGGTAACCCGTACTATCAACACTTACCATACTGACTAATTTGCATAAGCATGCTTACTTCATTAACCCTAATACTTAATGTTATCACCTACCTGTAGAAAAATGCCATGATTTTGGTGACTTCATTATTGGTTTATTAATAGTGACAGCATCTTCATTGGCAGACACCAGAGAAGGCATAATAAAATTGCTGAATAAAACTAAAATGCAAAATGTAAAAGTCATCTTTAACAGTGAAATTGTATCTAGGCACTTGCACAGCACGTAATGTGGTAAAACCCTTTCGAGTAATGTTTATTTTTAAGTTTTCAAATAAACTCAGTTCCAGGCGCCAGCAATATCAAACGAACGATAAAATGTATTGTATCATGTGGACCTCTTCTTTAGGCGATTGAAATGATGTTGGTTCATTAGAGTTTGATGAACGGTGTAATATTGGATTACTGTTTACCGACATGAAACTTCATTTGACAGTTCATACCCAGTCGCGCTGAATAACAAACAGACCGCTAACACATCACAACACCACCAAGAATACAAGTGAACTAAACTAAATTCTGCCCAGCTGTGTGGAAATTCGAAATGTTCGCTTCGGTTCAAACTAGACAGTGCGTGTGGACCGTTTAGTTTTGTGCGCTGTTGGTCCCACTCTTTCAATTGTGTTAAGGTGGCCATTTTGGCGTTGAATCAAAATCAGGACTTTATGACAAAATCTTGAATTACGAGTATGTATACATTAAAAGAACACAAATCTACGAAGAGATCCCGACTTTGAACTGAGAATCCCGAATTTAATTTCAGGATCCCGACATAATCTCGAGATCCCGACTTTAATCTCGGGATAACTTAAATAAATTAGGAATGAGTAGGTAGTTTGAAGGATGAGTACGAAGATGTTATTCCACAAAGAAAAGTGAAGTGAAGTATTGAGCATCAAGCTATTATCTTATGGGATTCCTATCAACATTGTTGACTGGGTGGAATCATATATAGCAAATCAAAAAATGATAGTGAGTTGCTATACGATATCAGATTCAATGCATATACCTTGCAATTGGGTGTCCCCCAAGGATCAGTTCTTAGACCCTTTTTAATACAAATAGTCATGTAACAAGAATTGCAAGGATGTAAGATTCAATGCATATACCGTGCAATTGGGTGTCCCTCAAGGATCAGTTCTTTAACCTCTTTTTGACAAATGCCCATGTAACAATATATGCTTACTTATATCGAATTATTCTCAACATGTGGAAAAAACAATGACTACCAACTTCTTATCCTAGAAGACACAACAATTTTCTTAACAACATAACCATCAATCCAAGAAATAGACTAACCCGTTTTATTTACCCTATCGAAGAAGTAAAGTTCTTAGATTCTTGGGTTTAGTGGTATTCATTCAAAAATCAAATGAGGCGCATTGATATGTTGTAATTTAGTTTAGGTTGATTATGATTGTATTTGTTGATAAGTTAATGTAAAAAACTGTCTCTTAAATATTTATGTTTTTTGTAAATTGGCATGTCCGTATATAATAAAATGAACATTTTCAGACAAACTTTTTTGGGCATTCTGGTTGTGAGAAAGTATCAGAAGTCTGCGGGGGCACTAAAAAAGGCCCCATTACCAATCATTTTTTGAGATAGCATGTTGTCCAACTCGACATGAAGAACAGATATACGACGTCTCAACTTTAGGCCTATAAGAAACGTTCAATAAACCTGTATTCCAACATTATTTATTTGTTTGGTGGTGAAATGGGCTTTGTTTATACAGGAAATAAGTAATGTCTATTCGGGCTTCCCAAGTTAGAGTTTTATTTAAATGATCTAGTTCCTAAATTGTAGATAGTGACTCATCGTACATTCTCTGGTTTTTACGGGATTTGAAAGTGCAGAGGGGATGTACGAAAATGGCAAAGTAAAACTTGATTTGAAACCAAAGTACCTAGCTTATTTCTGTTCTATTTTTTGACCTGCTTTATGTGAATTATGAATCGTATAACCGATGAGTCACTATCTACAATTTAGGAACTACACTATAAGAACCTCACTTCTTCGCTAGGATTTTGAAAGGGTTTAGTCCATTGCTTGGATTGATGGTTATGTCTCTCCTAAGACGAAGGTTGATGGTCGTTGATTTGTCTACATTGGGAATTAGTCAATTTTGGGGGTCAAATTGCACAAGTTTCAATATTATAGAATCTTCAATAAAATTTATAAATAATTTTAAAAGGAATCAACTTAGGCCCGATTTCATAACGAACTTAGACTGTGACTACATACAAAAATTGAGTTGCAATGGCAGCTTGTCACAGTCTGACAAATATGACACTTCAACCCTTTGTTTTCTAGTGTGCACACAGTGAGGACACTTACAAGTTAATTATTTCTCATGTGCCTAGAGTCCTCACAGCTGATACACATAAAATGACGCATGCGTTTGATGTCTGTCTACTCCAAATAAAACTTGCTCAAACGTACCGGTATACATGTACATTTGTGTCGGTTATTTATGCGAGTGTTGTTTTTATGCTGATAAGTACCACTTGTTTTATCTGAAACAAAAAGAATAGTGCAAAATGACAGGAAAGTTTTAAGTTAATTTGATTCATAAAGCATATGAAAATACATTTTTATTGTTGCCACAGTATATGCACAAGAAAAAGTGAGAATTTTGATGCATACTATGTGGTGTGCTCAGCTTGAGGACACTAGGAATAAGAGAGCACTTCTCTTTATTTTCAGATCGTAAATGGAACATGTACAAAAATTTAGCTAATATGAATGCAAACGATCTTTTCGATTTCTTAGAAGAAATTCCCGACGACATTGATAGCGAAGTGAGTGATGAAATTTTGGAGGATCAGGTGATACATATTTCTTCGCAAACAGAAGACAACAATATTTTTGACATAGAATCTATGCCAATGATTATCGAAGATAGGAATCTTGTTTTACTAGACATCGAAAATGATTCGGGTAATTGGAGTAGCTAAGATGAATACCCCCTTTCCGTAATAAGGCTCGGGAATTGGCAAAATTAATTATTTGGACTCGATCGGCTTCAAACTGCCACCTAACATTGAAACAATTTGCCGAGACATCTGGAGCAAACATTACTGAAAATATAGAAACGCCTTCCGATATGTTCCTCTATATATTTCCTAAACGACTTTTTCATACTAATTTATATGCTTTGCAAAAAGCTGGGGGGAATCCCAATGGCTTTGTACCAACTAATATCACAGAAATGAAAGGTTTCATTGCTATCAATTTGATAATGGGGATAAAAAAACTACCATCCTATAAAGATTATTGGTCCTCCAGGGCCGAACTGAGAGACTCCTATATAAGTTCCATTATGTCAAGAGACAGATTTTCTTGGATTCTGTCGAACATACGTCTCAATGATAACTCAGTACAGCCAGGCAGATATACACCCAGTAAAAATCAGGCTATCGACGAGTCAATGATCAGATTCAAGGGTCGAAGCCTTCTGAAACAATATATGCCAAATAAACCGATAAAACGTGGCTACAAAGTTTGGATCAGGGCGGACGAATCTGGATATGTTTGCCAGTTTCAGATTTATATCGGTAAAGTGGGTCAGATAACAGAAAAAAATCTTGGCAGTAGAGTTGTAGATGACCTGACAAGAGAGTTGGTTGGAAAAGGTTATTATATCTATTTTAATAATTTTTTCAACTCTGTCGAACTCCAAAAACGTTTTCAAGCAGAGTTGATTTATGCTTGTGGGACGGTGAGAAAAGGTAGGAAAGATTTGCCATTGACATTGTTGACGACAAACGCTTGAAGAGGGGCGATTGGGATATGCGGGTTAGCATGGATGGACTGACTTTTCTAAAGTGGGTGGATAATAGACCAGTCCATTTTTTGAGTAACTATTTGGATCCTACCAAAACTGAGTCTGTTTGACGCAAGAATAAAGATGGTTCCGTTCAAGAGGTTAATTGTCCTGTATTAGTGAAGGACTATAACTATCACATGGGATACGTAGATAAGATGGATATGCTGAATGGATATGAAGTCGACAGAAAGTCGAAAAAGTGGTGGCATAGAATTTTATTTTATTTTGTCGATGTGTCCCTTGTGAATTCCTTCATTTTGTATAAAAAAAGGACAGATTCCCAGGCCCAACTCTTGCTCTCATATGCCAAGCCATGGAAAGCCAGGAAGATGTGCTTTGTGTAGCACGAAGTTGAAACCTCATAAGTCCAGATGGCATTGTACTAGGTAACAAATATGATATTTTGTCACATTTTCCATGAACACTCATTTGTTCCAGATGTAACGTCGCATTATGTCTCTCCGACAAAAAAATGAGATGTATTTATATATGTGAAATGAAAAATTGTTTTCACCGCCTAGTGTTCTCACTGTGAGCATTCCCCTCTAAAGTCAAATCAAAGGCAAATCATAAAAAATGAACGTATAAATGTATTCAATAATGTGTTAATAATAATCTGCAACTGAATATTTCAATATTAAAAAAAAATTAATTCCGGCCTCAAACAAAAACTTAATTACTTTTTCTTCAGACAACATTTTTGCTTTCTTTGGTGTGTATTCAACCTCAATCCGTTATTTGCTACATATCGGCCTTGTAACGTTAATAACAATTATGTGTGGATAAGGTGTTTCGAACTAATATAACAAGATTAGAACAATAATACCTTAACTTCAATTAATGGGTCGTATGCATAAACTTTGATAAAATGCTTTTATTAATTGAAACAGACATATTCATTTAGTGCAGTTATGAGAGAGAAAAACTATATTAAGAGCATTTGCAAACTTCATGAATACCGCCCATTAATGCAAAATAAGAAACATAATCTTTAACAGTTATTATTAAAAAAAAATCTTACAAAAAAACTCTCAAAAAACGTTAGTTTGATTTATGTTATAGTTAGAAAGCTATGAATTTTATATTGTCCTGAGCGATTGAGATAAATTGAGCTTCAATAAGATGGGGTATTGTTGAAACAAAAAAAATTAAAATAACTTAATTAATTGTATAATGTTTACGCGTATGTGGCTTCCTTTAGTTCTTATCTCCGTCTCCAAGTCATTGAGATAGCTCGCAATGGCAAAATATTTGAGACTGAGAGAGCGCCACTCACTTCGGCATACTGCAGCGGGCAGCGCTGATGTAGATGCGGTGCTAGCGGTGCGCCAGTGTGCCTCTTGTTTTAAATTTTCCTCTCCTCACCTCACCCTCATGGCCCCCCACGGGGATTAGAGATGGTTCATAATTGCTGCGAACGCAATGTATGCTCATCGATATCTTTTTAATAATAATGATGGCCACATTCGATTGGAAAGGGGTGGTTCATTTGTTCTAGGATGCTAATGAGTAATGGGGGCTTTGTATTAATTTTTTTCGGTGGTAATGAAGTTGATTCGTTTATTAAAATTTCATTTCTTTTGCTGGAGGAAGATGTCAAAGCTCTTTCAATGCGATTATTTGCATGGTGGACCTTTAAGAAAGTAAGATACAGAGAATAAAATGAATTATTCAAATGTACAAGTAGCCTTTGAAGCATGCACAATATGAGTTCCTCAACGTGCTCTAAAGGAACTCGAACAGAGTGGCCCAAGTTGGACACTTTCTAAAGGGAAAGTTCTGTTTTCAAACTAGATAGATGAAAACTGATGGCTGTGTCTAAGAGTCAAATTTTATGATAAACTTTATGGTGAAAACCGCATATCGTTTCTCGTTCATCGTTTCTGAGTTACAGCATGATTTTCGAAAATGTGCATTTTCGAAAAGTTATTGTAACTTTTTTCCTGTCAAAAATTTCTTGTTTCTATGGAAACATCTCCAGAGCACTTTTTGCGTAGAATTCAATGGTGTAACTTATTTTTTTGAATAAGATATCCATAACATGGAAAATATATATTTTTAAATAAGACACCTTGTATATTCCTGCATATTTCATAGAGCTTAAAATCACCTTTCTAAAAATGTAGCACACTTGATGTTTTGCTAGAGTCTTCTTTGAATTACAGACCTTTTAGCAATGGTGGATCTGATTAAGTAAGCAGTTGATATTGGTTCAACAACCAGTCTGGATATGCAATGAAACCTTGGTTGATCTTCAACAAGAAAACACACGTTATACAAACCAAAATTATTCGTGATTTCTCAAAACACTCAAACATCTCAATTCAAAACGTTTTTGAATTTCACAGGCGTCATACCACCATGAAACAGAAATAATATTCTTCCATGCAGTGTGAATATGTGAAAAGAATACAGGCGGCCAAATGCAATTAAAGGGCAAAACAGATTACGACAGAAAAAAATTATTATAATTATATCAGTAAGATTCAGTTCATATTCTTGTGGATTAAATTACTTTGATTACAGGCGCGTGTACAAGGGGGGAGGGTAATGAGTGTAATTACCCCCCCCACGATAGAAAACTCAGTGTTTCAATCAAACTTGACATTAAGATTCAAAAAATGAATCTTAATTCATTTACCTATACATATATGTAAAAATTAAATGCATTTAGTTTCAGAATGCACTGTTAATTTCGTTGTTTTTTCTTTTGTGGCGCTCTTCTATTTTCTGTCTCTCCCGCGCCACGAATTACTCCCCCCATGGAACAAAGCTGTAAGGTGCGTGTTTGGTTACAAATTTCCATTATCTCATGCCCTCCCCTGAAAATCTCCCTAGATTCGTGGTTTCTGTTCAATTTTCAAACACATTCGCGATGAAGTATGAGAATTATGAAAAATGGGATATGATAGTCTGTTTTGTACAAACCGGGGAAAATGCAGAATCAGCAAGTAATTTGTATCACGAGAGGTTTCCAGAAAGAAGACAACCTTTTAGAGACACTTTCGCAAGATTGCGATACAACCAAATTGATGGTGGATAATTTGAAAAGAAAAGGCCAAAATTATATGAATCAAATAGGGATAAGGAGTTGGAAGAAATAGTCATTTTAGGAGCTGTTGAAAATAATCCCAAAACGTTAATGCGAAATTTGAAAAAATCAACAGGCCTATCAAGAACTAATATAGACGGATTTTGAGGAAGCACAAATACAAACCATACAAGATCAGAAGAGTTCACAAACTCAGACCAGGAGATTTTGAACGCCGCATGGGTTTTGTGCCAGTGGTGCCTGGAAAATTGTAACCAAGAGTGTGAAGCTTATGTGACCAGTGCCGTTACAATTCTTATACTTGGGCACAACAAAATCCTCATTCTATTGTGGAGCAGATAAGTCAAGGAAGATTTGGATTTAGTGTGTAGACAGGTATTTTTAGGGGTTCATTTATAATGGCACTCTCACATCTCAGAGGTATGTAGAAATTTTAAGGCAAAATATTGAACCTCCTGTTGATGAATTGCCTCTAATGGAGCTCAGAAAAATATATTTTTAACAAGATGGGGCCTCACACCACTGGAATTGTCACCAACTTTTTGGCTGCAAATTTTGGTTATCATTGGATAGCCAACCAAGGACTTTTGTCTCTGGGGAAGTTTGAAAGATCTTACTTTCAAATTGCCGGCCAATTTGGAAGCTGCAGTGATGCAAAATTTTGCTTCTCTCCTTCTTATTAAACTAATTAATTCGGCAAAAAACGTTCAGAAAAGGTGTCGCCTGTGTGTAGACATTTTGAACATCTTCTCTGAAGAAATATATTTCAATATTTTTTGTTCATTATCTATCATTATTATTATTATTGTTGGAGTTTCATTTATTAGTAGTCAATATAGTATAAATTGTTATCAGTTTTATTAAAGCTATGAATTACTGTTATAAAAAGCTTTCTCAACATTTGATAGCTACTACTGAACAATTAAACTTGTTCAAAGTGTGCGTTTTAAAGTATAAATGAAAAATCCTAAAAGCTTTATATTTCAAAGATGACTCTAGCAAAACATAAAGTGTGCTACATTTTTGGAAAGGTAGATAATTTTAAGCTCTATTGAAATATGTAGGAATATACAGGGTTTCTCGTTGAAAAGTATATTGTTCCATCAATAACTATGGATATCTTATTTGAAAAAATAAGTCACTTACAGCATTGATTCTACGCAAAAATGTGCTCTGGAAATGTTCACATAGAAACAAGAAATTTTTGACAGGAAAAAAGTTACAATAACTTTTCGAAAATGCACATTTTCGAAAAACATGCTGTAACTCAGAAACGATGAACGAGAAACAGCAACTTTTAGAAGTTACCTTAACGTTACATAACACATAACAAGTTTCAAGGTTGTTTCCTCTCATTAGTGCCAAGATAGGTCAGATAACATTATATATACACACTTATAGAGTCGTCCTGTCCCACCGAACGAACGATAACCCACAAAGCGCAAAAGCAAATAAATAAACGAATAATTTTAACGACGTCAAAATCCTATTCTCTCCACGCTATGCTACAGTGAAAAATTTGAGGCGATTATCTGTCATAAAACAACTACTTTTCCCTACGAATATTATTATAATAATGATAGTAATATTTATTTAAAAAAATCGAAATGTACAGATATAGCAATATCAAACAAAAAGACGATGAAAATAATCATGAAAAATCACGGAAGGTTATGTGTGATATTTATATACTAATATAATATGAATATAGTTTAATGAATTAGGTATAATGTATAGATATAAAAACTTTGGTAGGTCAGTTATTTAAAAATAAAGAAAAAAAAACATGAAAATATGAAGAAGCACGATAAGAGTTAATATATAATATAATAATAATTCATACATCATCCAACAGCCCAAGCCAATTACAGGATGGGAAAAAACAAATATAGAAAATACACCAAATAATGGGCAGAAGGACCTTGGTCGATAGCATTTTGATTTGAATGTAATTCTAGTTCAATAAACAACATTTATTATTTTTACACCAAATAATAACAGCTTCCTTAAAAGCATAGATAAAATATCAATTCCGTAAACTAAAGTGGAAATTAACGAGATCTCCTATGAAGTTTCCTTGCTATGGGATTATTCAATTTATCTCAATATGGCATTACAGAAAAAATAAACTCAGACAAGTAATACATCATTCTAAAATTAATACAGTATTATTCTTCTCAAATTAATTAAAACAATAAAAACATACGATTATGTGCTCTAATAATTATCATAGTAATAAAAGTGTATATATCGAGAGTAACAATGCAAATTATACAGTGTCTTTCAAAAGTATCGGAACGGTCTCATATTTCAGAAATGGCCTTATGAAAATTTCGGCAGGGTGGTTTTTGATGATGCCGGATCCAACGGTGATATCGGCAATGTTGCCAAATCAACAGTTTTCCAGATATTGATGGTAACTCAATTTTTCCAAATGGAATACCCTATTTGTTTTCATTGCAATCAATTTAGCGACGCCTCATTACTTATGTCTCCAAATATCAGATTTTTAATTATTGCAGTTTTCGAAATATGACAACATGGCGTTTTGTTCAAAAGTCTAGGAACGTTCCAATATTTTCAATACGGTTCAAGAAGAATTCGTGGAATTTTATACAAGATAGTTTTTGATGATGCCCGATTCAATGGTGATATCGGCAATGTTGCCAAATCAACAGTTTTTCAAATATTGAGGGTTACTCAATTTTTTCAAATGGAAAACCATATTTATTTTCATTGCAATCAATTCAGCGCCCGTCATCGCCGATATCACCATTGAATCGGGCCTCATAAAAAACCGTCTTGTATAAAATTTCACGAATTTTTCTTGAACCGTATTGAAATTATCGGAACGTTCCTAGACTTTTGAACAAAAAGGCCATATTGTCATATTTCGAAAACTACATGAATTTAAAATCTGATATTCGGAGACATAAGTAACGAGGCGTCGCTGAATTGATTGCAATAAAAACAAACAGGGTGTTCATTTGAAAAAATGTAATCACCCTCAATATCAAACCGTTGATTTGGCAACATTGCTGATATCACCATTGAATCGGGCATCATTAAACACCACCCCGTAGAAATTTTTATAAATTTTCTCTGGTCCGTTTCTGAAATATGAGACCTTTCCGATACTTTTGAAAGACACTGTATTATGGCATCTAATATTCTATATCTATATTCGAGGGGCTGTGAAAAAATGAGAACTTTGTCCTATTGATTCTGCGGCTTTATTTATTTTATTCTCGACATTTTTTTTGGTGTCGCGTATTGTGTTTTACAGCAGGTAAGTCTTTTTTATTCTTACGTAGTAAGAGAACAAAAATCAAGTAGTAGCAAAATACTTTAGAAACGTACAATCTCATTTTTCACATTTGTCAGCTCGAAAACTCGTCATAGGATGGATGACCTGTTAAATGAAATGTATTAGAATCTAATTCCCAGAAAGATTAATAAAAAAGTGTGCTAAATATTAAAAAATTCGAAATAATTTTAGTGAATTATCGACTGGCATTTTCTAATTTTACTTATGAAACGTATGTTAGCCGTGGTTGTATTAAAATGTTCGTCAACTGTTTCATTTAAAATATAACAAAACATTTACTGACGATAACTCTTTTCATCTTCAAGTTTTTCCCTCGGAAATCTTTGAGCTCCTCAGTGGCTGGGATAGTTTTTATTCTAGCCGATGACCCAGAAATGAGTCAGTCCGAAACTGCATAAAGGTAGGTATAACGTCAATAAAGAGATGGCACAAAATAAATTACCTGCTAATCATCGCCGGCTATTATTTTGATCATGTAGTTTTTGTTTTACCTGGAACACGGCATAGGGTTCCATTACCCCTCTCTCTGTAATTTATACCTGGTGTCTGATATCTTTAATGGATTTAGACTGTAAACGTCTTTAGGTCGGCATAATTTTGTTGATAACTGTGACTCCAGGATTTTAAATGCTGTTTTTTTCATTTTACTAATAGATTAGTACTTGCTTATCAGCGGAGTCCTAAAACTTCTTGTCATCAATTCCAAGATTGTAGAAATTTGTGCGGTTCAAGACACACCGAAGAATTTATACCACCTACGTATTGTAATCTTTTAGTCATATTTTCAACTGCACGTTCAGTTTGGCACCAATATTCATTTCATGCCTAGACGGTAATGGATTCGCACAAAGACCGAGACGGTTGAACGAGAGTATCAAATAATATAAATACAAAATATTTTTTAAATATTTCAGAAATAATATGTTAGCATCCCATACAGATAGATTCCTAACCCCATACAAATTGTTCTGAAAATATTTTATAGTGAATTCTCAAGATATTTATTCTTCTAAGATTGAAAACGAAAAACATGGGTCGCCTGCAATATGTAACAGTAAGTAATGTAGGGAGTAGTAGTTCGTTGAGAAAATTTAGTAATTTGGGTAAAATTGTTAATTACCAAAGTGATGCATAAATTGTCTATAGACGAGGGAAGTCATGACGCTACAAATGCCATTCTTGTCACAAACTGATTCCAAACAAACCTCTGTCAAATTTGAATCAGCTTCTCAGAATGAGGTTTTTGGTAGAAGATTGTGATATTTTGTAACATATTATGTCATCTTTGATTTGAACAATCAAACTAATAAGAACAACAGAGAACGTAACATAATTATTTGTTTGAAATCAGTTTTTGACAAGAATGACATTTTTTGTGACGACACTTTCCTCGTCTATTGCATGCGCACCACGTTTTTCATTTTGAAGTATTTTCATAGCTTCTGAAAATTCGCAATCACAAATTCTCTGAACAATTTGTATTGGGTTAGAAATCCGTATAGAGCAAGGATAAATCATTTTATTTTTTTAGTCCGTTTCAAAAACGTAGTATATTTTAAAATATGTTTTATAAACTATTATTTTCTGCTTTCAAGACATGTTATAACAACATCAATTTGTACCGAACACACAAATATTATTATTACATTATTAACATAATGCAGTCATCAAAGCTCCGACGCATTCGTCATTAACCCAATCACTCACTAATCTATTGCGTAAGCAGGTACTGGGTCGGGATTCGTGTGCCCTGAGTAGACCCAATGAACGTAGTATGACAGCCTTCTGCATTCGTCTGGCTATGAGTTTTGCTGTCTTGCTACATGCCGTTAGGATTTTTAGGTTTGAGAGTAGCCGCTTACGGACACTATTATCAGATCAACCATATTTATACGTTATGCCTGTGGATATAGGCTGAGACGGCATAAGCTGGGCAGTCTAACAAGAAATGCATTATGGTCTCGGCTGCCCCACGACACGCTGTGCATCTTAGTGTCGGGGATCTCTATACCCATCACGCGAATACGGTAAACGAGAGTGTTGAAGACACCATCCTGGCAAGCCATTATGAATCCCTTGGTTTCCGACTTCGGCCTACTTGACCTGAGGAAGGTGAAGATCAGATTTCTGGATAAGTCAAGGTCGTCAATTCTTGAAGGAGACCCTATGCATTGGTTTATCCTTATGTATCTGTAGGAGACTCCCACTTTCCGCAGCTTTGTTTTTTGTTGGACGGGTTTCAACTCGGTGATACAGTTTGGGTTCGTCTGTTCAGTGTGGAATACGAGACCGAGTTCGTCGGTCACATGCATGGTTGCTGACTTGAAAAAAAAAAAGCTCCTATCTCTGCTTTTTCATGGTCGTAGACCATGCAGAGGAGGCGATCTGAACTCCTCATGACTTTACATGCTCCATTTAGAACCATTCCGTTCTGTATACACTCCAAACTAGAAAGTCCAAGATTTTTACGTCAAGTTGTCAAAGCTCCTTTTAAGTCAATTTCATCACTCCAAAGGAGTCGAGTAGTCCACCACGAGTTGGATACGAGTCGCTTCCATCTTGTGTACGCGCCTCCCAATCAGAGGGGTGGTGTCCCTCCTCTCCGCTTGGGAGTCTGAGCAGCGTGATACACGGCAGAGTTGTTCTGCCTGCCAGATGCCAGCTACTTATGAAAAGACATCGTGAATCTCCGCATCCACCCATCCAGTTGTTGTGGGTTCAGAGGCTTGGTGTTATGAAGCGCCCTGCGGATTCTGATGCCTTCCGTTGATGCGGGCCTCCTCTACAGCCAGACCGACACGTGGCATATCTGCCACTTCAGCCACTTCGTCAACCGGCTGAGGAGGAACTCGGTCATAGCCTCGACCCCGGAGATGGTCTACATATTCCTCAGATTTTGGACGGAGAAGGCAGCATTGCTTAGCAAATGTCGAACATTAAAAAAATCGACACCATCGAAGGTCGAGAATGAGCAATCGTCAGCCTGTATCTAGTTCAGCTCCAGTTAATAACGCATATGTCGCTGTTCTTCAACGACAAAACAAAGGTGGCTTTGTAGACGGTCTCATCAACAACGAGCCCTGCGTCATGCTGCTAAATACATATATAGGACCTTGGGCCTGCTTTTGCTAAAACAAGAGCGGAAATTGAAGCGTCAACCTGGAAACTGAGCACAGCAACGGGAGAACCAGCCGCAGTATATGGTGAACTACCAATTGAACTGACTTCAGGCATCACTAAAGTGAAACACCAGACTATAGTAGCGGACATCGAGGATGATGCAGTCATAGGAATGGAATTTCAGAGATGGCGTCCTACGAGTGAATGGAGAGGAGTTGGTGCTTCACGGGAGAAGCAATGAAATGATTCGTGTCCTGTTGGCTGAAGATGTGAGTTATATCGAAGAGGGCTGAAACCATTTTGGAGGCTCGCCTGGATAGGGGTGCGAGCAGCGGAAACGTAGTGATGTTCGAGCCCAAGCTCCATGACGAGAAAATTGGATGAGGAATCGCACTAGGAAAGAGCTTGTTGCGTGTTGATAACTTTGTGCCGGTAAGAGTAATCAATGTCAATTATTACGCGGTGACTTTGAAGAAAGGAACAATTTTGAGGCACTATTCGTCAGTTTCCTCCTGTGATTAGGAGTGTACGCGGGACCATTAGCCAAGCCAAAAATTTGCCAGCAGAATTGGAAAAATTGGTTGCCATCTCGTCCTAGGACATAGGACCAGCATAGCAGCTCAAACTGAGAAAATTGGTCGATACCGGAGTAGGCAGAGGTGGTAGAACGAAGGTGGTTCAGCATAAAGATTGACACTGGGAATGCTCGACCTATCCGACAATCAGCTCCCCTTCGCCAAGAAGGAATAGGCTGACAAAATAGTCTGCGACATGAAAAAAGGAGTTATCGAATCATCTGACAGTCGCTGGTCCTATCCAGTCATATTGGTGAAGAAGAAAGATGGATCAACACGCTTTTGCGTAGACTATCGTCAACTGAACAACATGACGAAATAGGACAGCTACCCTCTCCTAAGGATAGACGACACCCTAGACACGTTAGCCGGATCCGCGATTTTTATCACCCTTGATTTATACAGTGGATACTGGCAGGTAAAACTGACTCAGGAGGATCGAGCAAAAACAGCTTTCACCGTCGGCTCAGGGTTTAGGCCTCTGTAATGCTCCAGTCACGTTAGAAAAATTAATGGAGACGATTTTGAAAGAACTGTCATGGAAGACATGTCTGGTTCATCCCGACGATATTATTGTGGTCGGTAGATCGTTCGAAAACCATGTAAAAAACTAGGAAGAGGTATTCTAGAGAATCTCCGGACTGAAATTAAGCCCCAAGAAATGCGATCTGTTCCGAAAGGAGTACGATATCTCGGCCATGTTGTCTCTGGGAAAGAAGTAGAAGTAGACGAGCAGAAAATCAAAGCTGTTAAGGAATGGCCCATTCCAAAAGACATACATCAGCTTCGAAGTTTTCTTGGTTTGTACACATACTACCGCCGTTACGTGCTAGGATTTGCTCACGGAAGGGCAAACAAAGTTACAGTGGTCTGGAGAATGCCAAGATTTCTTTAGGAAGCTGAAGGGAACATTGATCAACGCGCCAATTCTATGCTATCCCCTTCCTAACGGAAAATTCATTCTGGATACGGACGCAAGTAATGTGGGACTTGGAGCTGTCCTGTCTCAGATACTGGAAGGACAGGAAAAAGTCATCGGTTACTTCAGCAAGACCCTCAGTAAACCGGAGTGAAATTATTGTGTCACCAGGCGGGAACTGCTGGCTGTTGTTGAAGAAGTAGAGCACTTCTACAAATAAGTGCATGGCAGAAGATTTCTGTTGAGAATCGACCAAATGGCTTCTTCAGTTCAAAAACTGAACGAGAGTCAAGTGACATGTTGGATGGAGAGGCTCCAGGAATTTGATTTCGAGACTAAACATCGAGCGGAGACTAGCCATAAAAATGCAGATGCCTTCTCACGGAGACCATGCTCAGATGACTGCTCACATTCAATCGACAATTTGTAGAACCTCCGCAGTAGATGATAACTGGAATAACAACACAATCCAGAAAGACCAAGAAAAACATCCAGCCCTTGGTTGAGATATCGGCTGGAAGAAGAGCAACCAAAGACTGACGTCGCAGGAAATATCCAATTATTCACTTAAAGTCTCATTGGGCCCAATAGAACTCCCTTACCATGGACAATGCAGTCCTGAAGCGGGTGTTGGAGTCTGAGGATGGAGGGGAAGACAGACGTCATACAGTAGTACCCAAGAGCAGAAGACAGGAAGTGCTCCGGGGTCACCATAGGACATCTGGGAGTGACAAAGACCTTCCAGAAAGTGAGACAACGGTTTTACTGGGGCAAATTGTGCTGTATGCGCTGCCAGCAACGGGCCTCGAGCAAGACCTGAGGCCTTGATACGCCAGTACAACGTAGGCACCCCCTATTTGCAAAGATCGCCATTGACATCGCTGGTCCGTTTCCACAATCTGACCACGGAAGTAAGTACATCCTTGTGACGATGGACTACTGGCAAGTGGGCCGAAGCCTATACCCTGCCCAACCAAAAAACCATTACCGTAGTCGACGTCTTGGTAAAGGAGTGGATATGTCGATTCGGTGTTCTGTTGGAGCTGCATTCGAACCAGGGCAAACCTGTTTCAGGTGCTAAACATCTGGAAGACAATAACCACGGCTATACATCCACAGTACGATGGAATGGTGGAGCGAATGAATAAGACTATAAACCGTTACTTGTTCAAGGTAGTCTCTGACCAGTATCTCCATTTGTTCCTGATGGCCTATCGTTCCGCAGTACATGAGTCACCTGGCCAAACCCCTTTTAGTATTATTATGGGCCGAGAGCTGCGATTTCCCTGTGACCTGGAGTTTGGGACGCCATCAGGACAACACACTGCTGTAGAAGACTACGTCAGCAAATTACGGCTGAGAATGGACGATATCCATGAACGAGTCTGTTTGAACATCCAGAGTGCCAGCGATAGGATGAAGAAGACCTATGACATCAAGGCCGATGCTGGTGAATATCAGACAGGTGACCTTGTTTGGCTGTACAATCCTTAACGTCGCCGTGGAATATCACCAAAGTTGCGGAAATCGTGGGAAGGTCCGTACAAGATCATGAAGAGAATAAGCGATCTCGTCTTCCAGATATATATGCCACCACGAGGAAAATCCTGGGTCGTTCATTTCAATTGGTTGTCCCGTTACGCCGGAAACCACGACCGCACCCTCAGACCACCGGCGGATAGGAGGTCGTTCCAGAAGTTCATGCCCTTGTACTCAAATGGACAGAAAATTCTACATAGGATAACTCGAGAAGAGCCACGAACCTGCCGAATACATACTAGCTCATTTTGTGGCCGAATACCTTCAAATGTCCAGAGGAATCGCCGTGGTATTCTCCAAGAAGTTCGGTAGACTCCAGGAACTAAGTGAACAAAACCCAGAAGTCGGAGGAGTGCTGCAATTGAAGAAGGGCCAGAGAAACATCTACTATCTGTTAGAAGGTTTGAATATTACCCTATATAAAAAAAGGAGGAGGAGGGTCAGAGTGACAGAAGCGTTTTTTTGGAAAGTCTTGCAATCGATATATTTTGTATTAATTTGAATAATTAAAAGTTAATCTGAGTAAATAAGTTCAATCATTCACGAAACTGTGGCCAATCCTACTGACAGACCGTTGGAGGAACCCCAAAACATTTCCAACATTAATCAGAAGTGGTGAACTGAAGACGAACGCGAAGTACTGGATAAATTCGGAATTTGAAATTCAAATAATCAAAAGGGAAGGAAGAGGAGATGGGAATACTCAACCAGACGCAAGGAATGGTATGCTAGCAACAAATGTGATGATGGTGATGATAGAACAAAATCGTTTAGCTAGTGAGGATAAATTCTTGAAGTTGCTGGAGAAGCAGAGTGTGCAACCCGTTCAAGCACCTACCCAATTTCATATTATGCCGGATTTCAGTCATAGTATCGATGATTTTAATGGGGAGTGCATGGGAAAAGCAGCAATGGACTGGTTAAAGAGCATCGAAAATTCGGCAGTACTCCATAAATGGCCAGCAGAATTTCAATTAGAAACTGCCAAAATTCATCTGAAAGGTACGGCAAAGAAATGGTTTTTAGAAAAGTCAGACCAGATCAAAACATTTGATGACTTCAAGGTAGAATTCAAGAAAACTTTCGACATGAAAATCAGTAGAGATGAAACTTGGGAAAAGATGAAAAGGAGGGTCCAAGGCAGGAATGAACCAATATTTTCATACTTTCATGATAAAGTTTCATTATGTCAGAATCTTGGATACGAGTTTGATGAAATCAAAGAACAGGTTCTAATTGGTTTATATCATAAAGAAAATATTCCCGGTTTGATAGCAGCCAACATTTCTGATACCGATGAACTTCTACATGCAGTTTTGCGCTTTGAGAAAATATCTATTTCTGCAAAAGGTGTGATTCGAATCTGTGGCAAAATAATAACAGATTTGATCGCGGACAATCAAATTTTAAAAAACTTGAGCATTTTCGAGGAAACTCCTTTAATTCAAATACTTGGAATGAAAGAACTGTCAAAGAGTGTCAAAGTGACAAGTCAATTCAGAACAAAACTGTACAGGGTAATACAACTGTTCTGTACAGGGTGATATGGCAAATTCTGTACAGGGTGATATGGCAAATTCTGTACAGGGTGATATGGCAAATTTTGTACAGGGTGGTGCCCGACGTAAACTTTATTGCTATAAATGCAAGGAAGCTGGTCACCTCAAAAGGAATTGCCCTTCTTATCAAAATACTTCATCATCAGGAAATGCAATTCGTAAATCTTCCACAGAAAATTCATCTAATTGTAATACTGATGCAATTGTTAATACACAAACATTATTAGCTGATGAAGAGAATATCGCTGAACAGGGTAGGGTGATTCAGTCAACAAATTCATGCGCGATTTTATTGTAAACGATCATTTTACTGTTTCCGGTTTTATTGATCGAGGCAACGCAGTTTGTACCCTAAAACATCAAGTGTTGGTCGATAACTGCTTACCATGCACTCCTATTGATCGAAAATTATATGGTTTCGGAGGAAATCAACCGACACAATGTACCATGATGACCAAGATAAAGCTCGCACTGGAAGATGTTGAGGAAAAAGTTGACGTACTGGTAGTCCCAAATGATGCGCAATCGATGGATTTAATAGTTGGAAGAACTTTCGAATATAGCATATGTACGTGTATGGGACAAACTTCATTTCGGATACAAGAATGAAGATCCTTTCAGAAACTTGAAGTGGAAGCAAAATTGTCGAAAGATACCTGTTCGAGTCAAGGAATACGGGAAATTGCAGGAAAATATGGTAAACTTCATTGAGGTGGACATCGAAAACGAGTCAGGACCTCTTCCAATGGTGGCTTCTTCGCAGATAGAGATAAAAGCTGGAGAACATATCGGTGAAGTGAGAGGTCGTAACAATTCGTTTGAACAGTTATTCATCATTGACGGAAAACGTGTATCTATTACTATTGATATGTTGAACATTGATGACTCTGTTGTGACTAGCGATTCTATTGGACTTCTAGATCTTATTAATGAATGTCGTGATTGTTTCGCCCTCAACATCCATGAACTTGGTTGTACAGACATTATGAAAGTTAATATTTCGGACAATAATCAACCAGTTAGGGCAAAACCTTATCGTTGTAATTTTGAGAATCGCCACATAATAAAAGACATTGTTAGCGAGTGGCGTGATTGCGGAATCGTTAGAGACACTAGCTCATCTTATGCATCACCAGTTATTTTAGTTCCAAAAACTTCGGGGGAAAAGAGACTTGTTGTGGACTTTCGGAAATTGAACAGTCAAACGGTCGTTAAAACTTTTCCGATTCCCCATATATATGATTGTTTTCAAATACTAACAGGGTGTAAAATATTTTGTACATTAGACCTGATGTCTGGATATTTACAGATTCCTTTGGATGAAGAATCAAAGGCAAAAACTGCTTTCATCACACCGGATGGTACAGCAGAATTTCAAAGGTTATGTTTTGGACTTGTTAATGCGCCTTTTGCATTTTCGAAACTGATGACTGGTTCCATTAAGAAATACCATAACAGTATCGTACCTCGATGATATTTTGGTCGGTGCGCAAGATTGGACTGATATGTTGAACAGACTTCGTCAAATATTTAGTGCAGTTAAGGACGCTAAATTAACTTTTCGGTTGAATAAATGTGAATTCGGTAAAAAGTGCGTGAAAATTTTGGGATTCCAACTGAGTGCAGATGGACTTCAACCAGGAGCTGGTAAATTGGAGGCAATAGAGAAATTTCCCGCACCAAGAAATAAACATGAAGTCAGAAGATTTTTGGGATTGACAGGTTTTTTCAGGAGATTCGTAAAAAATTATGCATTAATTTCCAGACCAATTTCTAAAGAAAATGAATATTTTTGCTGGACAGACGAGAAGATGAAATTTATTTTACAAAAATCTCCAATTTTGCAGTTGTTCAATCCAAAATCTACAAACACTGAATTACACTTTGATGCTTCCAGTTTAGGCGTAGCAGGAATGTTGTTACAGGAAGGATCAGGAAAGAAAATGCATCTTGTTTACTGTGTCTCCAAGAAGACGAGCGAAGCGAAAAAGTTTTATCATTCTTCAAAGTTGGAACTATTAGCGATTGTTTGGTGTGTAGAAAGACTGAGGACAATGCTAATAGGAATAAAATTCACGGTGATAAGCGATTGCCAGGCTTTGGTTTATCTCAATGCCAAGAGAACAGTCAATCCACAAATTGCACGTTGGTACATAACATTGAGTGAATACAACATCGTAATGGCGATAAGATGGCACATGTGGATAGCTTGAGTCGAGCTGCTGTTGAAGAACCAAATGAAGATGGAATGATTGAAGATGTATACGATAAAAGATTGTCTATGTTTGTTATAATGACAAAAGATGAAAGAATATTGACCATTCAGAAAAATGATCCAAAAGAAATTTCTGAAATTTTGAAAAAAGAACAAACTGAAAGAACGAAATAAGAAAAGAACCGAACATAGGATTATTTACTTGATAGCAATCGTTTGTATAAATTGGCGAAAGTAAATAACGAGAACAAATGGCTTTATGTCATACCTGATTTCATGAGAAAGCTGCGGTGATCAAATATCATGATCAGATGGGTCATTGGTCGATGGATAAAACAGAAGCAATGATTTTGAAGAAATTTTGGTTTCGAAGTATGAGAAGATACGTCAAGAGACATATTCAAGGATGTTTTGAATGCCTGATGGAAAAAGTAACTGGAGGAAAGAGGCCTGGAAAACTTTATCCTCCCAAAATGCCTGAACGACCTATGCAAAAGATACATGTTGATCATTTAGGTCCATTTCCGAAAATTAATAAAAATCATAAAGAAGATGAGGATACAGATGACATGAATGATACAGGCGAAGAATCAAATTTTAATGTTCCAGAAGTTAATCGTAGGAATGAGATAGAAGATGGACAAAATTCAGATTCATCCAGTATAAGTCAAGAAAGTTGGAAAGTAGATGAGTCAGCCAGCGAAGAAGGTGATTGTACAGGAGGTGCAATTATAAACAGACCACGAAGGAATCTCAGAAGACCTTTAAGATATGATGACTATGTTTGAGGACAAACATCTCTCAGGATAGCCGAATGTTAGAAGGTTTGAATATTACCCTCTATAAAAAAAAAGGAGGAGGATGGTCAGAGTGACAGAAGCGTTTTTTTGGAAAGTCTTGCAATCGTTATATTTTGTATTAATTTGAATAATTAAAAGTTAATCTGAGTAAAAAAGTTCAATCATTCACAAAACTGAGGCCAATCCTACTGATAAACCGATGGAGGAACCCCAAAACATTTCCAACATATCTGGTTACCAAGAAGCATTCTCAAAATAAACCGTCCTATGAAGATGTCTGGAAGAGCCTTACCAGTTTAAGAGACACGATGCTGAACCAGAATCTTGTGGACCTGGCAATTCCAAAAGTATCCTGTAGGATTGATGATATTAAAAGCATGTTGGAGACGATACTCAGATTTTGGTGTGATGTTACTATCTTTCTCGACCCAACTTGAAGACTGTGGAATGTTACTTCCATCGAACGTCAAGGTGCAGATATGGAGAATCTTGAAGATATCTGCACACTCCAAGAATGACATTTTGGGACGATACTTCTTTAAGAAGGGGACAATGTAACGATTTTGAGGCTGGCTCTGACCGCGAATTAATCGACCTCGTCTTGTAAACTACGCATATCTGCTCGCTAGCGGTTAACCCATGACTCATCTCTTCCAAGAAGGGACGAGAAATCTCTAAGAAATAAAATCTTCGCTTCTATCCGCGTCGAGAACTTATGAGAGCCATCTGAATGAGTCGCCGTATGGTCTCGATAGTTCGATAAAAGTAAAAGTTATTATATAAGACGCTCGACATGAGATGGCGGGCAGAGTCGCAGAGTTGCAGTTGCAGAAATTGTTCGAGAGTTCTCAAATCAGAGTAACGACAGTTACTGGGATATAAATGTTTCAGATAAATTAAGTTGTTGTTTAAAAGAGTTATAAATAAATTAGCGAAATTAGTTAGGTGAATTTTCACTACAATATAATATATTATCTGTGTGAATATGTTTCTCTCATCTTTTTTTTTGAAATTATAATAACTTACAGGTAATTTTAACTGAATATTTCCATCGTATGTTAAAAATCCCATATGAAGCGGGACATTTTCGATCAATTACATCAAAAAATTCCCGGCGGGACATTTTCAGGCTGAAAATTACCCGGTAGGTATCGAAATTTACCCGCTCGGTCCGTGTATCTATAGTAACGATTGTTAAAATGTACATTTGTCATCTTGACAGGCATAAATAAAAAAAAATACTGCAGATCCCGATATTTGCCCTGTTCGTATATTCCACAAAGTTAGGAAAAAGCGGTCGGACGTGATATGTTTTTCCATAACTCCAAATCCTAGATGGAAGGATCCTGATAGTATTGGTTGGTACAAAAATTGTCCTATTGGAATAAACTCTATGTCAAAATAGACTAAAGAAACTTGTCAGAAAATGGGTTTGGATATTCAGAACAAAAAATTCAGCAATCACAGCCATAGATCTACCGCTGTCACTCACCTTGCCCAACCTGAAGTGTCTGAACAAGAAATGATGAAGATAACAGGACACAGCAGTTCCAGTTCTCTACAATCTTATATGATTATGCACCCAAAAGACACCTAACAAAAATGAGAGCGAGTTCTAGTTCTACATTCAGCGATGCCAGCAAAAACGCTTTCTCTTGTAGCAGCTCTAATGAGACGAAGAATGAGCAAACAAATTCAAAAATAGTATTTCAGAACTGTTCTTTCAATGTTCAGAATTTCAATTGCAATGGATTGTAATTATCTATGTATGTATCTAAATGAATGGAAATAAATTCTAGGTCCAATCATTGAAAAAGAAAAAGAGCACAAATTGTGAAATTCTAATATAAAATACAACTCGTGTCGATAAAAATGTCCTGAATATTCTTCTCCTTCATTTTAGAAAATACAACTCGTGCTACGCACTCGTTAAATTTTCAAATTTTATGATAATCGTCAAGTGAAGTCGAAGAATAATCGGCAATTTTATCGGCACTTGTTATATTATACATGATTATACATAACATAACGTGGAAATATTGTTTCAGCCCATATTTTATATATTTCTTTCTATTTAGTTGAGAACTAATGCATCAGTGTCATGTATAAATAAAATCAAATTAAAAATTATAAAATACAACCACTAGTTGAAAATACTTATACCGGGTGGCTACGGAAGTATTGCCTACGGAATATCTCAGTTATTGTATGAAGTAGGTTTGTGAAATTCGGAGCGTCGATATAATGACATAAGAGCTTGAATTTGAACATATTGACATGTCGAAGTTAACTTCCGGTCTGACCGGAAGTAACATCAACTTTCTTATTTTAAATGGAAACCCTATTTTTTTTTCTTTTCGCTTTATTCAGCATTCAATTCCCTTTCTAATGACATATCACAAGTTGGTATCTAACCAGAAACTAGATCAGAAAAAAATTATTATTGAAATTCACCGAGTAGGCCGTGGAAGCAAAATGAAAGCCAAAAATTGAAAAGTTGGCTATGGAAACCATACGTCACTTGATAACAGTTGCTACTACTGTGATATTTTATTTTCATTCGTCGGCGATATAAAAAGCCGCCAAAAAAAATATTGGAAAAATTGGGAAAAAAACAATACTCTGTAGGTCCATAACTTAAATAGGAACATACAACTTTTTCTTGCCTGTACTATTCAGCATAACCATTCCTTTCTAATGATATAATAGAAAGTGATTTTTTGAAATGAAATACCAAAAAATCCAATTATTATTCTTCAAATAACAAAACAGATTATCGCCGTACGCAAAAATAACATTAAAAATAATTGGATTTTTTGGTATTTCATTTCAAAAAATTACTTTCTATTATATCATTAGAAAGGAATAGTTATGCTGAATAGTACAGGTAAGAAAAAGTTGTATGTTCCTATTTAAGTTATGGACCTACAGAGTATTGTTTTTTTCCCAATTTTTCCAATATTTTTTTTGGCGGCTTTTTATAACGCCGACGAATAAAAATAAAATATCACAGTAGTAGCAACTGTTATCAAGTGACGTATGGTTTCCATAGCCAACTTTTCAATTTTTGGCTTTCATTTTGCTTCCACGGCCTACTCGGTGAATTTCAATAATAATTTTTTTCTGAAATAGTTTCTGGTTAGATACCAACTTGTGATATGTCATTAGAAAGGGAATTGAATGCTGAATAAAGCGAAAAGAAAAAAAAATAGGGTTTCCATTTAAAATAAGAAAGTTGATGTTACTTCCGGTCAGACCGGAAGTTAACTTCGACATGTCAATATGCTCAAATTCTAGCTCTTATGTCATTATATCGACGCTCCAAATTTCACAAACCTACTTCATACAATAACTGAGATATTCCGTAGGCAATACTTCCGTAGCCACCCGGTATAACCACATAAATACATGCATAAAAAAATACATAAAAACGTATACTAATTTTTCAATAGTCAATCGTTGTGAAAGAATACGGGGTACCCTTATCTTTAAGCGTTTCCACCAAGTGGAAAATTAAAGGCAAACATCTGTCAGAAAACAACTACTTCCCTGGCTAATACCACGACGGACATTGAACAACATCTGACAGATATTTGTCCAAGAAGATCCAATTGCAAGTGCTTGTCTTGTAATTGAACAGAAGATTATCCTTCATTTGGCTGGGAATGACCACCTGCAGACATGCATTTTCCGAGGTTTATTGCCTCTCATCAGTGACAGGGTAGGTCGCACAACATTATAATTGTCCTGTCCCTGCCAAATGAACAATAATCAACCATTTAACTAATATTTCCCCACAGATGACACTACGATCCAGAACAAAGTTGATCGCAGCGCCATCTGTATGGGATATCAAGAAACAAGACAAACACAAGAGTAAACTGTAATAATTCGAACGAAGGTCGGAAATATTGTGCCAGAGAGGTATCAACAATGTGAAAGAATACGGGGTACCCTTCTCTCTATTCTTCTATGTATCAACAATGTGAAAGAATACATAGAAGAATAGAGAGAAGGACACAATATACTCGAACTTCGATCGAATTATTACAGTCAATCGTTGCCTAAATATATGTATTGAGCCACTTGATTTGATTTCTTGTGGGAAGTCATTGAAATCATCAATTCCTTTGTAAAATATAGAATCATGTGCACAATTTTTTTTTATCTTTCCACTTTTATGTTGTTTTTATTTCTGAGCAAAATGTGACTTAATGGCCCCTATCCTATTCATGTTTGGGGTTTGTCACACAATTGATTTCTATTCAAAATAACCAGAACTGCATAATATTGAAAATTCAGAAAAATCCACCGAATTTTTTTGTTGTGTCCTTCGGTGCGAGCATATTTAAACATCCGACGATGCATTCAAATATACTCAAGAAATAATGTTTTGGTGTTTCATAACAGGAATTGGGGGTTGAGAATTAACTACACTGAAACAAGTAAAAATATTGTTCCCGGTTTCAAAAATAAATAGTCTGTCTATTCTATCTATTATCTGAGCAAGCGGTGATTTTAACGTCCACTAGCAGCTGAACTGTTTGTTCATTTTTTGGGGTTCTATGGAAACATTGGTTGAGAATTACCTAATATACTATGTCACAGAAAATATTTTGAAAAATCCACCGAGACTCTTTCATAAGGATTTTGAGAAATTCTTTGAACGTGATTTTCGATTCTGAAAATCTTTCCATGACAATTTTTGATGTTGTCCAAAATAGTCTCTTATACTCATTTCATATTCTTTCATAGTAGGGGAAAGGCGGGTAAGATGGCGAAGTCGCTAAGATGACGAATGTCGAATTTCAGCTATTCAAAGCAAGATGGGGCTACGAGGTCAAGATATTGAAGTGCGTCGATACATTTGGAATTGTATTCAGTTTGCTACCGGTCATCAAAGGGTTTAAGTAGGCTACGATCTTATTGGGCAAATTCACTAAATAAGGTATTGACAAATTTCGGTGAGTAATAATTTCACCTTAACTGCATGATATGAAATTTGTAACATTTAATGACCTCTGAACAAATGAATTGTTGATTTTATTCATCATCCAACTTGATTAAACATTATTCATATTATGTCGACATTTCTGTTAAGATGACGTATTACTACTGTTGCTAAGATGACGATGTCATACTCAAGATTTACTTAACGTTATCATATTTTATAGGTCAATCATGGGAAGATACGCAAGAAAAACTGCAAGGCAATCATGGAGCAAGGATGCCATGAGAGAAGCAATGAGAGCTATTGAAAACCATGAAATAAGTGTTAATGCAGCTTCAAAACAATTTTGTATCCCAGAAGCAACTCTTAGACGTTACGTCAAAAAGTATGGTGACAAGGTAACATAGTTGTACTGAAAATTAGGTGATTATAAAATACTGAAGGTAATATATATGTTGCAGAATTTTCCACAAAATGCTGCACGTTTCAAGTCCACATTTACTGATGAGCAGTTATTGCAGCTGAAAAATTACATTGTAGAAATAGACTAAAGGGCATTTGGATTAACAAAAAAACAATTCAGTAAAATTGTTTATAGCTATACAGAATACCATGGCATTGAACATAGATTCAACTTAGATAAGAAAAGAGCTGGAAGGGAATTTTGCGAAAATTTCATAAAGAAATTCAATTTGTCTTTGAGAGCACCAGAGTCAACCTCTATTGCACGACTGATGGCATTCAACAAAGAAAATATTGACAAATTTTTCAAAACACTTAAAGAACTCAGACTAAAATATAACTATACTGCTAATCAAATCTATAATTGTGATGAGAATGGTATTTCGACAGTTCCTACTAAAAATCCAAAAATTTTAACTCCCAGAGGAAAACGTAGGGTAATTAAAATATCATCGGCCGAAAGAGGAACGAATGTAACAGCTCTTTGTTGCATCAGTGCAGTTGGTACATTTGTACCCCCGCTCTTGATATTTCCAAGAGTTAGAATGCAGCCAGCATACATGAACGGAGCTCCCCCAGGTGCAATTGGCGTAGCTCATGAGACGGGTTGGATGACATCCGGAAATTTTGTCAAATATCTCCAACATTTTATTCAGTATGTCAAACCATCAAAAGATAATCCTATATTGTTACTGATGGATAACCATGCAACACATGTAACTTTGGATGCCATAAATTTGTGTAGAGAGAATAACATTACCTTACTTGGGTTTCCAGCACACACAAGTCACAGGATGCAGCCCTTGGATGTTTCTTTTTTCGGTCCATTATTAACAGCTTATAGCGTGGTTTGTGAAAATTTTCTAATAAGTAATCCAGGAAAGACACTCCATGATATTGCTCATCTATTTGGGCAAGCATATTTAAAAGCTGCATCTATACCGAATGCTATAAATGGCTTCAAGGCCTGTGGAGTCGAACCTTTCGATTCAAATATTTTTTCTGAAGTAGATTTTATGGCATCCAAAACTACAGAGAGACCCGATGATACCCATGAAATCCTGAATCCGACTACAGTTTTGCAACCTATTGAAAATCGTCCAGATGGAGGCCATAATCATTTTAACGAGGATCAACCATGTACCTCAAATGAACTAGAGTCTCATGAAAAACAGCACTTGACACCTCCGTCTGCTGAGAATAAGACAGGACTTCCTTCATTTCCTGTTGCTGAAGTTAAAAATAAACAGAGGAAAAAACTGCCCTCATTAATAATTTCTAGCACACCAGTTAAGACATCTCTCGAAGCCAAAGAACAGGAAAAAATGGAGAAAGAACGGAAAAAGAGGTTGAGACAATTGAATAAAGAGGAAAAATTACGGAATTCGAAACTAAAGCAAGCGAACCAAAGAATAAAAACACAAACAATAAAGCGGAAAGTTAATTTTAGTTCATCTTCGGAATCCTCTTGCATCATTTGTGACGATGCAGGAAAGCACAAGGAGCTATGGTACCAGTGTGCTAAGTGCAGAGAGTGGGCCCATGCCGAATGCACTGGATTGAACGTTAAAGAAGCAAAACAGTGGTTTTGCAATTTTTGTCAGTAGTTGATGACAAATTGTTTATTTCATAATTTCTGTCAGTCCTTTTATTCATTTTTGTTCGAGAACCATTTTTGTTTTGTTACAATTATTTTTGTTTTTGAATAAATCGTTACTGAGTCGAAATGTTACCTTATTGCCAAACTATCACATTGAAATGACAATATTATTCCATTGTCGTCATCTTACCCACATATAAGAGTCATCTTAGCAACTAGTTATGGTAAGTTGACGAATTTGACATTTTTTTTTAAATGTCAGAATTTATGAAATTGTTCATATTTATTATGATCACCTGAACGATTTGTGTAGAAAAATGATTACTTTCTGTACTTTATAAAAAATACCTATAATATGTTTGTTCATTTAGTAGTTATCTGACCTCGATCCTTAAGGTCGTCATCTTACCCGCCTTTCCCCTACTCGTAGAACACGCAGAACTTTTGATGAAGAAAGAGCTTGTTTCTTAAATCGAAAATTAAAAAAGTTTTCCATCTGTGATCAACTTGAAGTACTTACATGAATTAAATTAGGATAATGTGACTCCCCATATGATTTTGAAATCAAACATACAATACACATATTTCAAATTCAACATCATATCCAATTAAACTGTATGTGAATAAAACGAACAAAATATCTCATTCAGACTTTTGACACATTTTTATTGTAATTTCAACCTTCCATAGTCTGAAAATTGATGTATGTAAGACAATTTTTCATCAGTTTTTTATTTTTGTGAATTGTTACAAAATACTTTTAAACCTTTCTATGGAGAAACAAATTCAATGAAACAATGCACACGACTGATATACTCACTTTATTTTTGATATTCACTGCTAAGCCAAGAAGAATATAGTTTATTCTTATTGCTACTAAGCCGCTTCCTTTATGGCCACGTGAGTTGTAAGTCTTTGTTTAGCCGTTCTGCCGCTCTTGTATTAGCCCGCCCGTTTATTTTTGCGGGCCTGCTACGGAGTTGAAAAGATGAAGAACATTAAAAAAAATCATAGATTTCTGAAATGCAAACAATACCAAAACAACACAGTTGGTAACTATTTTTTGAAAAACGTTAACCCCAAAAAAATCACATAGAACACTATAATACGCCTGTCTTTTCAATATGATAACTTTTCTCTTTCTTGACCACTCAACTCTAATCAGTTTCAAATACTAAACAACATCACCTACGTGATAAAGCGGCCGTGAAAAATAGGCATTTTCGAACATTTTTTCGAATTGGTCTGACTTTTTTCTTGACCACTCAACTCTAATCAGTTTCAAATACTAAACAACATCACCTACGTGATAAAGCGGCCGTGAAAAATAGGCATTTTCGAACATTTTTTCGAATTGGTCTGATTTTTTATCAAAGGAAGGTACCTACTTGTATCAGGATATTTTTTTTAGAGAAAAAAAATTAATTCATACATGTTCTGTTGGACCTTATTCATATATTATGTTAAGGTAAACATACCAACATAATTATTAATATCAAATGTAGTGGTCATCGACGAATAATTAATTATTTACTCTGATGGGCGGTTCCCAACATGTGGAGAACCATACTCCCGAGAAGCTTTACAGGCCCGTATTCAGTAAATATAATGAACGATTATCATAAATGATGATGATTTTCTGCTTGTACCGTCATATCGATCAGGTTCGAGATATTATCAGTCAGTGAAGCGAACAGTTAGTTTATTCAGAGTAAATATACCTTGGAGTAGGTAAGTACATGTAAATAAAAATATGAGAAATTCGGAATAACAAGTCGTGATGCTGAGCTCAAAATATTCAGAATTTCAAACAAATTAACCATCAAATAAAATATGCGGGATTCGCATGTCTGATGTTTTCAAGAAGCTCCTACCCTTTCGTACTTCAAAAAATGTTCGAAAAGTTCAACAAGTATGAACTAGAGATTTGCTTGACTAATTCACTTACATTACATTACATTACAATTTCAATGATGACATGAATATCACTTAATAGTCAGTTTCTTCGGAACGACCTTACAGTACGGGAAAAATCGAAAAGCTGTTGCTTGTTTCTTCAAAAGGTTCTAATGCGACCCTAGATCTGTAGAAGAAGCTCCTACTCATGTAGACAGAAACAATAGGCAGGAACCAGAGAATATGAAGAACGTCTTTGTAAAGAATCAGAAATGAATCTAGAATAGATTGAACATTTTGTAAATGAAGAGTGATGTGGAGGAAGCTCAATTGGAAGCAGCTGCTGAAGTTAAAAACTAAAACAATAACGCATCGAGATCTTCATAACGCATCGACCTCTTCGAAGGTTAGCAAAATTTCAATTGTTGATCGGATATAAAAATGTTGATGCTGTGTAGAACCAATTATTAATAAAATTGAATGAAGAAACTTGATATTTCGTGCGGAAAATGTATTTATTAAATTTGCAGCAGAGCGCTTTTAACTTTTACTTCATCATCAGTGCTTAGCTGTAAGTAATAATTAAAAGGATTAATTGAAGAATACATTAACGTACTGAAAATTTTAAATGTTTTTGATATATTAAGTTACTCACTCATCAGGTGTACAAAAAGTAATGAAAACATCTTATGTCCATAGGACATAGTGGAGATTTAACCTTTAAAATTTTCTTTTATCCTATATCAAGATTAATCTGGGTTTTATTATGGGATCATATTATCTGGGGGCCTATTTTCGAGTGTATGAGACTGTAGTAGAAATTGACCCAATCTGCCTGATACTACGATTGTAGGAGGTATAACCGCAAAGGAAAAGTCGAAGTTCCTACCCTTCTCTCCACACGTTTCTACCAAGTGGAAAAATGAGACAAACATCTGTCAGAACACAACTACCTCCCTGGCTAATGACACGATGGACATTAAACTACATCTAACAGAGATTTGTGCAACGTCCTTCAAAGAAGACCCAATTGCAAGTGCTTGTTTTGTAATTAAATAGCCGATTATCCTTCATTTGGCCGGGAATGACCACCTGCAGACATGCATGTTCAGAGGTTTTTCCTCTCATCAGTGCCAGGGTAGGTCAAACAACATTATTATTGTCCTATCCCTGCCAAATGAATAATATTCAACTGTCTAACTTATATTTTCTCACAAAGGGACCCGCGACCAACAACTAAGATGGTCGCAGCGTCATCTGTATGGAAATTAAAGAACAAACAATCCTCGGCACCACAGACTCCAGGAAGAGTTAACTGTAATATTTCGAACAAAGTTCGAAAATTTGTACCGGAGAGTATCAACATAGTGTAACGAGTAAACTCGACAAAGTCGAAGAACCCTTCTCTCCACACTTTTCCACCAAGTGAAAAATGAGGAAAACATCTGTCAGAAAACAACTACTTCCTTGGCAAATGCCTCGACGGACATTGAACTACACATCTAACAGATATGTGTGCAACATTATTTCAAGAAAACTCATGCATGAACTGGTTTACGCTGTGAGACATGAAAAAAATTAAGATTTACTCTAAATGCTCTAAATTACAGTAGTGTTATTCTGATCTCGGAGAGTTACAAGTAGAGCATGTACACTCATTACCAATGGTCAATTATTTTTCGATTAGCAGGAGTTTTAATAATACGGCTGGTATTCAATGCATTTAAAGTATAGATGCCAACCCTGTTGAAAGTATTAGTTGTCGAGTATCAAAACCGAATCCAATCTCAGTATGAGGTCGACTAACCAAACAACATTAATTCATTAATTTTTTTTTTGGTCTTTTGTTTTATAGACTCGCTCAGCAATGATGAGAACAAAGTATAAGAAGCAGAAAGTCTTCAGTAACTTGTACAAATATAGTAACCAATGTATATCTAGATACCCAGTAGGAGAGTACAGATATCCAAATTTGAAATAACTGTGTTTTACTATTTTACATAATAAAAGCGATGAGTGGTGTCTTTCGGTTGGTCTATGAGAGAACTAGACTAGAGAACAATATCGTAACATCTTCGATTTGGAAAACATCTTCCTCAGTTGTAGTGTTACTACCTATAACCGTTGTCCAAAGAGAAAAAGGTATTTTTCAACAGAAGAATTCATGTGAATTGATTTTATACTTTAGAAATAAGAAGCTATAGTGGTTTTATACAATAAAAAAAACAGAATACCTCTATTCATCAATGAACTTAGTTTTTGATTTGACGTAGGTAATACCTATACTTATCCGTTCTTTTCCAGATAAGGGAGTGCATGTAAGATGGCGGTATTGCATAGAACTTTTTTTTTAAGAAAATCCATCTAGAATTCCTTTTTCTATGATTTTTCTTTTTTTTTCATAGAGGATTGTTCAGTTTTACCAAAAAAAATCTTTGACGTTATCAGTGATAAATGGGTTCCATCGATGTTCAAGATCACCTGACAATAAGCATGTTCTGGAACTATTTTTGATCAGTTAGTTAGTTCTTCAGTCGGAAACAATATGGAATAAAAGTTCTTTTTGATTAAAAAAGATCAGGAACTCAAAAGCGAAAAGGAATGAAGAACCACGAATATTTGAAATTACTTTGCCTTTGTTTGTTAGAGGAGAAAAAGAAAATATTGTAACAGAAATTTTCCCAGACTGTAGAAGAAAGTGGGTATATGATTAGTAGAACGATTGATAATAAACTGTAAATTCGGATGGAAAGCACAATACGTTATCTAAAAATCGAGGCAATTCGAGATTGATGGTTTAGCGAATAAGTAAAAAGTGATCTTGAAATTTCAACGTATCGAAAGTTTAACAGATTATGGGTGTGAGTATACAATTTATTTGAAAAATTACTGATGAAAAATTTTTAATTCGAAGGGAAAACGGTGACTCAAGCAAATTCATCAAGACGCCTTTCTTGAAATCCAATTATTTTCACGTTCATTTGACTATGGAAATTTTGTTTTACGAACTATATTCGAAAACCCACATTTTCAATTTGTTTATTTTCTGCTGAAAGTTCCATTGTGGCATTTTTCCTTGTTCTCAACCTTGAAACAAATTGAGGGAACTAATCTCGAATATCGGTGGTTATTAATTATTTCCTGCTTTCCATCCGAATTTAAAATATTTCACCATAATTTTTCGAAAAAAATTACTTTTTTTTCAATATTTCAATATAATGCGAACATTTCAAGCCAGCTTTTTTTCGTGTCCTCGAAGTGGGAACATATTTAGGATAGGTACTGTAATACGCTAGGGTTTGTGCCTATATTAAATAATACACCAGTTCCACTTTATACGTCCTGAGTCAACTGCCTCCTACTCTCCTCACTGTCGTATCATCTCCGCGACTCGGTAATTATCGGTATTCATTGCATAATTCAATATACTACATCTCTTCCTGTTTTGTTTAAACAGTTTGAATATTTTCATCCTTGCAGTATAATAATTATATTGTTGTAAAAATACACCTCACTCTAATTTGCTAATTTATTGACACAATCTAAACAATAACTTGATTTATTTAAATTATTTATAACACAGTCACTAACTCTGTCTATTTTCGGACTCTCGAACTAAGTATATCTGCAACTGCAACTCTACCTGCCATCTTATGTTGAGCGTCTTATATACCGGCAAGTAGATTCCTTTTTCTATTCTCGAACTATCGAGAGTATACGGTGACTCGTTCAAATGGCCCCTGCACATTCTCGATGCTGGTAGAACGATGAGTCATAGGTGTATCGTTAACGAACAGAGGTGAGATCACCCGGGCAGGCTGAGTGTGAATATTCAGGTCTAGCCTCAAGGTTGTTACATTGCTCTTATCTTAAAGATGTTCCATCCCAAAATGTCGTTCTTGAAGTGTGTCGATACCTACAAGATTGTTCATTCCTGCACCTTGAAGTTCGATATAAGTAACACTCCACGCGTTGGGTCGAGAAAGAGGTTACAGCACACAAACATTTTGACGCCGCTGGATCTGAATATCGTCTCCTTATAACTCTCCGGTCCAGCCCACCAATCCCACAGGACAATTTTGGGATTGCAGGGTCCACAAGATTCTTGTTCAGCATTGTGTCTCTTAATCTGGTTAGGCTCTTCCAAACATCTTCATACGACGCGACGGTTTATTTCGAGAATGCTTTTTGTTAACCAGATAGTAGTTGTTTCTCTGGCCCTTTCTCAGCTGTAGCACCCCTTCAACTTCTGGGTTCTATTCCCGTAGTTCCCGGAGTCGACCAAACTTCTTGGAGGATACCACGGCAATGCCTCTGGACATTTGGAGATCTTCTGCTACACAGTGAGCTAATGCTTGATCGACAGGAATCTTGAAACGGTCTCATGGCTCCTCTCGAGTTTCCCCATGTAGAAGTTTCTATCTCCTACCACGACAGTCTACGGGTGCTCTTTTTCCAGCAGATGACTAAACTAAGGTCTAGATCACTCCCAGATGTCCTACACTGATCCCATCATGAATTTCTCGGAGCAACACCTGTCTCCTGCTCCCGGGTACCACTGTCTGACGCCTTTCTTCCGCGTCATCCTCCGACTCTAACACAGGCTTCAAGACTCAATTGTCCAGGGTAAGTGGGATTCAATAATAATGAATAATTGGCTATTTCCTGACACGACGGTCTTCGATTACTCTGCTTTCAATCGATTACTAAACCAAGATCTGGATCTGGTCTTTCTGGATCTTGTTGTAATTCCAGTTTTTATCTACTGCGGTGGCTATACAAATTGTAGATTCCTTTTCCTCTGGCTCCACGGAAATGTAAGCAGTCGTCTGGGCATGATCTCCGCGAGAGAGCATCTGCATTCTTATGGCTAGTCCCGTTTGATATTCGATCTCGAAATCAAATTCTTAGAGCCTCTCGATCCAACGTGCCACTTGACCCTCAGGACTATAGGACTATAGGAGCCATTCGAGGGCTGCATGGTCAGTTCTCAGAAAGAATATTACCTCTTACACCTACTTGTAGAAGTGCCCTACTCCTTTGACAACAGCCAACAGAGAGTCTTGCTGAAGTAACCAATGACCTCTTCCTACCCTTCTTGGATCAGAGACAGGATAGCTCTAAGTCCCAGGTTAGTGGCGTCCGTGTCTAAAATGAATTTTCCGTCCGAAAAGGAATAGTTCAGAATTGATCAATGCTCCTTTCAGCTTCCTGAACGAGTCTTGGCATTCTTCAGACCACTGAAACTTTGTTTGCCCTTCTGTAAGCCTGGTCAGCGGTTAGGTGATGATGGCAAACCCCAGCACTTATCGACGATAGTGAGTGCACAAGCCAAGAAAACTTTGAAGCTGTTCATGTCATGTATTTGTTTCCCTGAAATTGATAATCCATGTATCAAATCCATATATAGATTCTCTTATTGATACGTTTCTATTCGCAGTATTCTTTCGAATTCATGTTAGTTCTTCATGACTTGCACTGCACTGTTTGGAAACTTTGGAGTGGTAATGAATGTACTGGAGTTTTATTCCAACACTAAAACCGCTTTTTTCACACCTCGACACATTCCATAGTTACCAAGTGACCAACTTCCGGTGGAAACGATTTAAACTTGGTGACTGAAACACTTGTCGAGATATAAAAATAGCGGTCTAGTTACATTTTCATGAATTAAATTCTAAATTTGTATTTCGAATTAACAGATTGTTCTCTTATTTCATAGTCTGGTATATTTGGTGACAAACTTGACATTGTTTTAGCCCTATCCCACTATATTTTGAGTTATTCTAGGTGCAATAAAATCATCTAAAATTTTCTCTGGATGTTTTATGTGGTATGTTCAATTATAACTGTATTAATCTGATACACCACATCTAGAAAATAGCAATTTTTAAAATCTGTTTTTCTACTTGAGTTTATATTCCCCGGCCTATGACCGTCCCGACTAGCCTTCAGGTCCTTTGATCCACGTCTGTGACCTTCAGGCATTTTGTATACTTGAGTTTATACTGGTCTATTGCCATTCTGATCCTTTGATCTTCGGGTCCTTTCATTCAGGTCTATGATCTTCACGACCTCTTTACTTCTCACTGTCGTATTCTCTCTGTGACTCCGTGCCTCATGTATAATCATATTGTAACGATTCTGGAGCCAGACCTGACCACATATGTTTAGACAATCAAACTCAATTTGTTAACGGTGCATGCATGACTTATCACATCGAAAAAGGGACGATAACCTTTTAACCCTTCGGTGGGCGCGCCTCTTAAACTTACACGAGTGGGCGCGCGTCGGCATTTTGCCGCATTTGATACTTTTATTTTATCTCTACTGAATGAGAGATGGGTCATCCATATTTTGAATGGAAATTATATTCAGACAAGATGAATATCACATAAAAACGTCTTTATTATGTATAGAAAAAATTATTGAAAATACGAAGTATTATTAAATCGGAATCATTCCATTTCCATTTGTCTATCGTCATTACAAATGAAACATATCATATTACCTCATCATGCTTCTCACACATATTCTTACCACACCTCTCAAAAATAAATTTTGTTTTGTTGTTTTTATGCTTTCTACAAATATAATAAAACCCGGTATTGCTTCTTCTGTAGCTTCCTCGTCATTGTTCATTCTCCAAGAAGTACTGAATGTCTTTGGAAAGATACCGAATTTGAGCTATCTTTCAAGCGTTCCTTTATTTTTGGTGGCGAATCCAATTTTCAGCTGTAGGCAAACCCCGGAAAACTTACAGCACCACCCAGGGTAGTCGGTGAGCTCTCCACGCAAGCACTTGACGTCGGCATTGGCATCTAGACAATTCAGTAGCCTATAGACTCCAAGGAAATTGAGATTACTTTTCTAATATCCAGGATTCTAACCTGGCCAAGTGCATAAGTCTCAACAGACGACATATAATCGTTCCGCTACATAGATGATAAGATATGTGAAAAGGCGCGTTGCGGCAAATTGCCGCAAACAGTACCCTTCCTCGGTCGAAGTTTATCAGCAACTCTTCCGTTATCGCCTGGATTGTCTGATTTCTCAAGGGTGATGTGAGGTATATGAGTGACGAATACATGCCTTTACATCGCGACAGGTTGAAAGTTAGCTTTGATACAAGGTTGAATGTAACATTTGCGGCAAATTGCCGCCGGCGCGCCCTTCGGAGGGTTAAGAAACAAGAGCCATCTCAGGTTGCCTCTCGGCGTTTCTAGAACGGTCCTATAGAAACCTACTACAGGTATAAAAACCGGACTCTAAACATCAGATGGACATTAGTTTCAGATATAAGTTACAGTTTGCAGTTTACAGTCAAGAGTTTGCAGATAGACAGAGCTGGCTTAGCGCTGGTTATACACTGTGTCCGTAAAGTATGGAACAAATTAATTTTTAGCTAAACAGGTCATTTTAAGAAATAATCCTGAAACACGTCGATTTGTGATGTAAATTTACCGTATTTTAAAATAATAATCTAATAAACAGGGTGAATTGCGTTCGAGTAATGACGTCACCGTATTTTTTTTTAATGGAACACTCCCATTTTGTCGCAATTTTCGGATTACTCTAGCTGAGCTGATTCCAAAAATGTATCACATGTTGATTCCAATTGGTACAGGGTGGACAAAAATACAATAGATTTGTGTGTGCTCATAAAGTAACGCGTAACATTCTTTATTAGGTAAATTAACAATATTATCAAAAATACTGATTGTCTAGCGGACAGAATATGCTGGAATACATGACTTTATAAATGTTCGAACTGCAGCCCTTGCTGTATTTGACAGTAACCCAAACGGTGTACAAATTCTTGTTGAACCTTGTGTATGGATTCTTGCGTAATATTGTTTATTTCTGTTCGAATTTTCCCTTGTACATCTTCAATATTTGCTGGTTTCGTTTTATAAATAAAATTCTTCAGATGACCCCACAGAAAATAATCCAAAGGATTTAAATCTGATGACCTCGCTGGCCATTCAGTGGGTCCACGTCTACCAATTCACCTGTTCGGAAAAATTTCATCTAGGTACCTTCTAACATCTACAGCATAATGTGGAGGTGCACCATCCTGTTGAAACCATAAACTTTCATCAAAACCTCCAGGATTACGTCTGCTGGGAAACAAATTACGTAAAGTAGGTACGAGATACCCCCTTAAAAACTCAAGGTACGTTGCCCCGTTTAAATTACCTTCGATAAAGTAGGGTCCGATGATCAGAAAAAATAATGTTTTGTATCAAGAGAGGGTCTCGGTGACATTTTTCCATAATTTCTTCGCAAAATTGGAGTCTTCTATCGGGATCATCTTCGTTTAATTCTTGCACAAGTTTGATTTTATAAGGATGCCATGTTTCAAGCTTCAATAGTTTGTGTACCGTTGTTTTGCTAACACCGATATCGCGACTAACTTTACGAACAGAAGTGTGCGCATCTTCTTCAAAACTCAGGAAAACATCAAATGCTGTGTCAGCATTTGCAGGGGGACGACCTGATTTGCGTACATTTTCAACCGTACCAGTTTCTCGAAATTTCGTTTCAATCTTACTGACTGTTGAATGCGTTATAGGTCTTTCTGGATATTTATCATTGAACAAATTGCACACTTCCATCTCAGTTCGCGATCTGTCGCCATACCCAATCATCATAACTATTTCAATTCTTTGTTTTACACTCAACTCCATTTCTACTTCCAATTAAATCTAAGCAATCATTGGAATATTCACGAATACCAAAACTGTTGTAGTACTAAACTGTCACTGAACATCAATAAATTACTAAACAAATAATGACATTTCACAAAAAAACTAGACGACTATGTTTTTTATAAATAGATAAGAAATAATTTCTTTCATATTCTGTCTGCTAGACCACAAGTACCAAACATGTTTGGAAACAGCTCATTTTTATTACTCTAAACATGTAGCAAACTACGGGGTGTTACATTTAAACCAATTGCCGCTAGACAATAAGTATTTTTGATAATATTGTAAATTTACCTAATAAAGAATGTTACGCGTTACTTTATGAGCACACACAAATCTATTGTATTTTTGTCCACCCTGTACCAATTGGAATCAACATGTGATACATTTTTGGAATCAGCTCAGCTAGAGTAATCCGAAAATTGGGACAAAATGGGGGTGTTCCATTTAAAAAAAATTACGGTGACGTCATTACTCGAACGTAATTCACCCTGTATATTAGATTATTATTTTCAAATATGGTAAATTAAAATAAAAAATCGACGTGTTTCAGGATTATTTCTTAAAATGACCTCTTTAAAAGTGAATTTGTTCCATACTTTACGGACACAGTATATAAATTACTATACTTGTTCAAAATTAGTTCACGAGTTGAAATTAATTCGTGGATTATAGTTAAGTGCATTTTTATTATAGTGGTATCAGACTTGGGATTTTCAAAACAAATAAGTGTTCGTGAAGTGGATAGTTTATGTGTTACAAAAATAAGCTGATAGATCTCTGTCGCGAAAAATATTCTAGTGATGCATATTGGACAGTTTTACACATTACGTGACAACAAACTGACTAACGTTTTTTTTTGTGAAATAGATTCATATCTCGGTCAAAGACACTGAAAGACAAAATGTTTTCGAGGAGAGTTTGCTTGGTGGATTTGAAGGTGAGTGAATTGAGGCAAGATCTGGAAGAAAGATAATTAGAAAAAAAAGGTGAGAAGGCCTTACCTACTCCAGAAAATATTTCCAGAAGAACTGATTCAAGAAAGAGGAGATCACGAAATCTTTTTATTTGAAGTTTCAGGAATCGCTTTTAGTTCGATAATGAATGAAGTCGTCGAAACTACTCAATCATCGAAAGAGGAATTTCTAAAAAATTTGAATAGTTTGAACAAGTTCAACAGCCCAAACTGAAATTCCAAGAAACCTTCCATACCGACAAGGAAAAAGGGTAATACAAAGGTCTTTCAGCACAAAATAGACATTGGGGATGCCCGACCGATCCGGCAATCAGATAAAAGATTTCCCCTCGCCAAGAAGGCAGAGGATGACAACATAGTCAGCGATATGGAAAAAGAAGGAGTTATCGAACCATTTGACAGACTCTGGTCCTTTCCAGTCATGCTAGTGTAGAAGAAAGATAGATCAGCACGCTTTTGTGTAGATTATAATAATAATAATAATAATAATATGAATAATAATAATATCGATAATGCAGGGAAGGCCAACCATCATCCAAGGCCTTGGTGAGTTGCGACACCACTTTCCTGAGCTACCGGTGCAAAACCGGACCGGCAGCCATGGCGCACCCTGGAGGGAATGCACATTTCTTCTGATGTCGGCCGTGGGTATACTGGGTTAACCCCCCGGTATACCCCACTACTCGGTTCACGATGGACGAGAAAGAGGCCCCCACAACCGACCCCCTCGGATTAGGGGTCATAGGCAAGGTGGTGGGGCCCAGAACGATGGATTGCCACTATATAACGACCGCAATGAAAACGGACGCTTTGAGTGGACGGATGGACTAAGAGACAGTCTTCTGCATTGCTACGAGAGCAGTGAGCCCGCCCGAAGAGGATACATGGCGAGAATGCATGCTTTGTGGTGTGAAATACACCCAGAGCATGCTGCCTTTTCCGCACAAAACCTAAGGGATTATGTATCCCACCTTCGGGTTCGAGGCTATGTTAGAGCCCCTCCTCAGCCGGTTAACGCAGTGGCAGAAGTGGCAGATATGCCACGCGTCGATCTGGCTGTAGAGGAGGCCCGCATCATACCACCAACGGAAGGCACCAGAACCCGCAGGGCGCTGGATAACACCAATCCCCTGAAGCCACAACAACTGGCTCGGGTGGATGCGGAGATTCACGATGTCCTTTCAGAAGAGGCTGACATCTGGCAGATCAACTCTGCCGTGTATGACGCCGCTCAGGCCCTGTCCCAAACGGAGAGGAGGGATACCAACCCTCTGATTGGGAGGCATGAGCGACGCATTCACAAGATGGAAGCTAAGATCAGATCAGCGAGACAACACGCGTCTCGTATCCAGTGTGTGGCGGACTACGTGGCGGCCAATAGGCCCTTCACGCCCGCAGTGCGGCGAATTACCGCAAATTTAAGACGAGCTCACCACACACTAAATCAAGGCGTGCTGTTAACCATCAAACAGCACTGTCTTGATAGGATACGAATGCTGGTGGCTGCAAAAAAGTCACTAGTGAGGCGGGCGAGAAGCATCGCGGAAAACATGAAGTTCCGCGATAAACCTTCTCGCCTATTCCAAGAGCCTCCACGTGTTGGGGAAAACCCGCCGGCGGCTGATCGGGTAGAAACCTTCTGGAAGGGTATTTACGAGTTCGAAGCTTTCTGCAGGAGGCGTGTGAAAGAGGACAGAAGTTCTCGCCCTGCCAATTTGGTTTCAGGGCGGGATTGGACACATCGACTGCTGTTGAGAATATGGTGGAGAGAATAAAGAGAAGTAAGAACGAGGGTATGCATAGCATGGTGATGGCGCTGGATTTGTCGAACGCTTTCAACACGGCATGGGGACCTGCGATAGGATGGAATATGAGAAAGATGGGGCTACCGGAGAACATTGGCAAGGTGTGCATGGAATTTGTAGGCGAAAGAAGAGTCAAGAGTGGAGGCGTGGAAGCGATCGTGGACAGGGGGTGCCCGCAGGGATCCAGCCTGGGACCCACGCTATGGCTTATTGTCATGGAAGCGTGGTTCGAGAGGATGAGGGCAGTAAACGAAAAGGAATATGACAGGATAAATGAAGGGGTGCCAGCAGCGCACAGAGTAAGTGGTGGGACGAAGGTGTGGGCCCAGGCCTACGCCGACGACCAACTGATAGTGGTGGTTGGCCCGTCGGTAAAGAAAATAGAAAGGATGTGGAAGGAGGTGTGGAAAGAATGTCAGGAATGGGAGGATGAAATGTGGCTGAGGTATAACGAAAACAAGACCGAATGCATGTTTGTCCCGGCCAGGAAACTGGACAAGGAACCGGTGGTTAGGGTGAGAGAGCAACGGATTGAGTGCGGCGGTAACATCACATACTTGGGCATGATAGTAGACAAGGGCCTACTGTACATTGATCATCTTAAGGAGGTAAGAAGGAGAACGGCTATAGTTGCAGGAAAACTAAGAAGATGGACGGGCCGTGACGTAAGGCTAAGGAGAGGATGTGTCAGAAAAAAAAAAAAAAAAGCCCTCTTCTCTTCTGCATCTCACTACTGCCATTGTCCGTTGCACTACGGAAAACCCGCGGATACAACTGCGGCACCCCCAGCAACCGGAGGCATAAGGTCACCCATCTGTTTTACATGGATGACCTTAAACTTTATGCCTCCGGAGAAAAGGACCTTCACCAGTCCTTAAGGGTGGTGCAAGAGTACACGCATGCTATCGGAATGGAGTTTGGGATAGACAAATGTGCCAAGGTTCATCTCAAAAGAGGACGATGCGAGGAATTCGGAGAGGACGTTCAGCTCGTAGACGGAAGCATCCTACATCATCTGGATGCCGGAGAGACGTATACCTACCTAGGGGTGGAACAACGCCACACCCAAGAGGTAGCTACTGTCAAAAACTCTCTCCGTGGCAAGTATCAGCATAAACTCCGACAGATCTGGTCTTCAGAACTGTCGGGGAAGAACAAAGTTGCTGCAACTAATATGCTTGCCGTTCCGATTCTACTTTACTCCTTTAGAGTAATGAAATGGACTCAGGAAGAGCTGCGACAACTCGACGTAAAAACTCGCAAAATGATGCATCTTCATAGAAGCTTGCATCCTAAATCGTCTGTTCCACGGTTATACTTCCCCAGACAACGGAGAGGCCGTGGACTTTTGAGTTTGGAGTGTCTACATAACAGAATGGTACTGGATGGAGCCTGTAAAGTCATCAGGAGTTCAGATCCCCTTCTCTGCTTGGCATGTGATCATGAAATAGCAGGGATTGGAGCATTTCTTTTCAAGGCAGCAACCCGTGCAGCCGATGAACTCGGTCTCGTATTCGACACTGAACGGACAAACCCAAACTCTATCACCGAGTTGGAACCCGTTCAGCAAAAAGCCCACGTAAAAGCTGCGGAGTGTGAGAGGCTCCTGCAGCTACATAAGGATAAGCCGATGCATGGGGTCTTCTTCAAGAACATTGAAGACCTAGGCTTATCGAGAGACCTGACCTTCTCGTTTCTCAGGTCAAGTGGGCTGAAATCGGAGACCTAGGGATTCATAATGGCCTGCCAGGATGGTGTCTTCAACACTCTCGTCTACCGCAGTCGCGTGATGGTATAGAGGTCCCTGACACTAGATGCAGAGCGTGTCGTGGGGCAGCTGAGACCATAATGCATTTGCTGTCAGCTTGTCCAGCTTATGCGGTCTCAGCCTATATCCACAGACATAACGCGGCCCTACGAGTGTTGTACTACCATCTACGACACTCGTACGGTGTAGACGAGACACCGGTGTTGCCTTATGCTCCGGGGGATATTGAGCTTGTCCAGCTTATGCGGTCTCAGCCTATATCCACAGACATAACGTGGCCCTACGAGTGTTGTACTACCATCTACGACACTCGTACGGTGTAGACGAGACACCGGTGTTGCCTTATGCTCCGGGGGATATTGAGTCCGTGGTGGAGAATGAGAAGTGCCGAATCTATTGGAACTACTCATTCCCCACCCTCAGGCAAATACAAGCCAATAAGCCTGATGTAGTCCTCCTCGACCATCAAAGTAGGACGATTTTCGTCATTGAGTTTTCAGCTCCTGGCGAAACAAACATCGTCCAATATGAGGAGGAAAAACGGACTAAATATCGAGAACTTCTCTTTGAACTCCGCAGGCTTTATCCAAACCATTCTGTCAAGATGGTGGTTATGATAATAGGGGTCCTTGGTGGAATAATGGACACATTGCTCTCAAACTTGAAAATCATACCGGCTTGTCATGATGCGGCAGAAAACTTGGCCGGAAGAATGCAGAAGGCCGTAATTCTTGGTTCACTCCGTCTTCTCAGGGCACATAACTCTCGGACCCAGTAATCACTCACCCCACGGACGTGGGGAGTGTTCACTGGGGTTAATGATACACCAGCGCGCCCTCCGGAAGTGTCGGGGCTCCGGAGACAGGGCATGTCTGGGTAATTCCTAACGGATAGAAAAAAAAATATAATAATAATTGAGAAAAAAAATAGACACATAATTCATTTCATAACTACTAAATCAAGAAATAAAGGGCGAAGTTCATTTTCTGCAGTGCTAGGCATAACAGAAAATGTTCTTCCACTCAACCCTAAACAGAAACCTACGAGTGCTACATGATTATTGTTGCATTGTAATTCGAATACGAGCAAACAATGACATACTATTACTGGAGTGTAATTTACTTATTCTGAGCAAGATATCAAATATTTTAACTTATATCACTCAGACAAATACTCTCTAAATTTAGATTTGAAGTTTGAAAAATCCAGTTGTTTAAATGAGGGGGGAACAGAATTATACATGTGACAAATTCGGTATCTAAAGGACTGCCTGAACTTTTCTGTCCTGAATTTTGGTATTGCAAGCATATTTTTTCATCTAATATTCAAATTGTTAATGTCTGTTCGATATGTAATTTTCCTATGTACCTAAATATGATGGTTTTTTTATTACAACTATTTTGTGAAAAAGACAAACAGCGTGAAGTACCCTTTTTTTTCTATGTTTAACCATCCAATTTCTTGTAGTTTATATGAGATCCCTTACCTGCGACGAATACCGAAAATTAATCTGAGACAGGAATTTCGTACTTTTTGAATTTTATTTCTATACTGAGAAGTTAAACATAGATCATAAAGAACATCTCCATAATTGAAAATTGAGAGTACTAAAGATTCACATAGGGCTTTTTTCACATGATAAGCTAGAAAATGTCGATTACCATAAATATTTTTATTGCCCAGTAGGCACGTTGCAGGAGTCTATTTATAAACGTTTCAAATCTCAACATCCATCAAAATACCCAGATTTTTTGCTTCACTTGATTCAGAGTAGATATTTACGGAATCACTTACTGTGGTACGAATGTTTATTGGGCCGAAAATCATTACATTCGATTTGCTGGAATTCATAAATAGACAATGGTCCGTAGCTAGGTCTACAAATCTGTTCAGAACTGCATTGATGAGATCACAAGCATTTTCCACCATCTCAGCAGGAAAACTGTAATATATTTGAGTGTCGTCGGCATATAAGTGCACTTGACAGGTGTGAAGAGAATGAAGTAAGTGGGAGGTATATACCGGGTGGCTACGGAAGTATTGACTACGGAATATCTCAATTATTGTATGAAGTAGGTTTGTGAAATTTGGAGCGTCGATATAATGACATAAGAGCTAGAATTTGAGCATATTGACATGTCGAAGTTAACTTCCGGTCTGACCGGAAGTAACATCAACTTTCTTATTTTAAATGGAAACCCTATTTTTTTTTTTCCGCTTTATTCAGCATTCAATTCCCTTTCTAATGAAATATCACAAGTTGGTATCTAACCTGAAACTAGATCAGAAAAAAATTATTATTGAAATTCACCGAGTAGGCCGTGGAAGCAAAATGAAAGCCAAAAATTGAAAAGTTGGCTATGGAAACCATACGTCACTTGATAACAGTTGCTACTACTGTGATATTTTATTTTCATTCGTCGCGTTATAAAAAGCCGCCAAAAAAAATATTGGAAAAATTGGGAAAAAAACAATACTCTGTAGGTCCATAACTTAAATAGGAACATACAACTTTTTCTTGCCTGTACTATTCAGCATAACCATTCCTTCCTAATGATATAATAGAAAGTAATTTTTTGAAATGAAATACCAAAAATTCCAATTATTATTATTCAAATAACAAAAAAACAGATTTATCGAAAAAAAAAAAAAATTAAAATTGATAGGATTAAAGATAAAATAAATTCAGAACAGATGTTCGAAATGCATTCCCTCAGCGTCAATACATTTATTGACTCTGGTGATATTTTCATGTAAAACGTTTCTCAACATTAGGGGCGTGATATCTTGAAAAGCTCTACGAATTTTTACTTCTAGCTCATGTAGAGTTGTAGGCTGTGTGGGATACACCCTATTTTTAAGATGCCCCCATAGAAAAAAGTCGCACGGAGTAAGATCAGGTGACCTTGGTGGCCACCTGACTGGACCATGGGTTGTTATGAGTCTCTCTTGAAAGCGATTTTGAAGATAATTTCTCGCTATTCTTGAATTATGCGGAGGGGCGCCATCTTGCTGGAAGTACATTCTCTCAGTTATTTCCGCTGGTAGGTTGTTAATGAATTCCGAAATTTCATTCGTTAAACATTAAAGTATTTCTCTCCGGTTAGTTGGCCTTGAAAAAGAATGGGGCCAACAATATGAGTTCCAACTATTCCTGCCCAAACATTCACACCAAATCTCTCCTGGAAGCCACCTTGTCGAAACGGGTGCTCGTTTTCTATCGCCCAGTACCTGAAACAAAAGACCGTTCACACTTTTAGCACTTTACACTTCGACTATCGACAATAATCCAAATAAAGTACAGTACCTACCTTGTATTATTCCTGTTAAATAATCCATTGTTGGTAAATCTTGACTCGTCCGTAAACAAGATATAATAGTTAAATAGGTGATTCTCAGCATTTTGTCGAAGAAACCAATTACAATATTCCAGGCGCCTTTCACCGTCATTTTCATACAAATGTTGATGAAACTGATACTTGAAGGATTTAAATCGATGTTTTTTCAAAATTTTCCTAGCAGAGTCCTTACTTATAGCTAATTCGGCGCCAATCTGCCTTGAGGAAATTGTGCTATCATATTGTACTAAAGCTAATACATTAATTTCAGTTTCCTCATTAATAACAAATGCTTCTTGGTCTTCGTGAACATCAGGCTCAGTTCTTAATTTTTCTTCAAGCCACTGGAAATACCTTCCTGACGGTTGCTGCCTCCCTGGATATCGCTCTAAATTCAATCGATCAGCGCATAAGAATTTTTTAAACATTCACCATAAATGAAAAGCATGTCAATTTGTTCGGTTCGTGAATAACGGGGCATTTTTTGAATATTCCACTAACTGATTTCGATTTCCAAACCCTTTTAAAATGGCAGAATCAAAAACACTACTTCGAACGTCAAAATAATATGGATAGCAGCGTTCGTGAGAGCTTTCGTTTCTTTTTTGTTTCATTCCAAAATACATCATTATCGGCCTACTTGTTAATATTTTGGTTCGAATGATTATTGCAATGGAATGATTATTCTGAATAGCACAAACATCGTCCATAGGTAGATATTAGAATATCTATGGACGATGGCACAGACCAAGTACGTTTATGTTCCTATTTAACCTAGAACCTACAGGATATAATTTATCATTCCACATTATTTTTAATGTTATTTTTGCGTATGGCGATAATCTGTTTTGTTATTTGAAGAATAATAATTGGATTTTTTGGTATTTCATTTCAAAAAATTACTTTCTATTATATCATTAGAAAGGAATGGTTATGCTGAATAGTACAGGCAAGAAAAAGTTGTATGTTCCTATTTAAGTTATGGACCTACAGAGTATTGTTTTTTTCCCAATTTTTCCAATATTTTTTTTGTCGGCTTTTTATAACGCCGACGAATGAAAATAAAATATCACAGAAGTAGCAACTGTTATCAAGTGACGTATGGTTTCCATAGCCAACTTTTCAATTTTTGGCTTTCATTTTGCTTCCACGGCCTACTCGGTGAATTTCAATAATAATTTTTTTCTGATCTAGTTTCTGGTTAGATACCAACTTGTGATATGTCATTAGAAAGGGAATTGAATGCTGAATAAAGCGAAAAGAAAATAAAATAGGGTTTCTATTTGAAATAAGAAAGTTGATGTTACTTCCGGTCAGACCGGAAGTTAACTTCGACATGTCAATATGCTCAAATTCAAAGGCCCGGCTGAAATCCAAAAGAACTAATAGCGTACATTTACTTTCATATATGTGGCATTGATTACATCGTCCACGATATGAAGAAGAGCAGTTGTGCAACTATGTCCTTTTCGAAAACCTGATTGAACAGACGGCAATAAAGAAAAGTTCGATAGATGCTTTTTTATTTGCACCTCCACCGCTCTCTCAAAGATATTCGGCAACACAGGCAAAATACTTATGCCCCTCAAATCCTTGAATTCCATTGGATTCTGTTTTTTAGGCAGAATATTCTCGGTAAAACAGAAATTTATAATGTGAGTAATATATGGTTACTAGCAAACAAACATATCATTAATTTCCTCGAAGGTAAATTTAGCATTAGCATCAATCCGTGTATTATCTTTATAAAAGAAATGTAAATGTTCTGGTGGTTCAGTATGTGGGACTGATTCTACAAAGTACCTATTCAATTCCAGGGGGTTTTTCAAATTTTCCGGTATATTATAACTTTTTTCGCTTATAAACTTATTAGCCCTGAGAGTTTTCCACATTTCTTTCGGCGAAGTGTTATTAAATTCATTAGTGAAAAAAGCTCTTTTTTCTCTCTTTATAGCCTGATTGGTTAAATCGCGCATTTGTCTAAAGAAGTTCAAATGCCTTTGTAATTCAGTTCTCTTGAATTTTGTCAAAGCCTTTTCTCGTTCAGCAATCATTATTTTGATTACATCAGTCAACCATGGAGCTTTGGGTTTTGTCACTCGAAAAGTCATAATAGGCATATGTTTATCAAATAGGTTATTAAAACAATTTACCAAGTATGAAACTTTCTCATCGACACTTTCTTGGTCAAATATCCTGAAAAAGGAGGTATTGAACAAATCTACCTGCAAAAGATCTTGGTCGAAATTTTTGAAGCTCCTGTATGTACACAGTTTAGTTTTACGCTGCTCTCCACGTACTCTTAATTTACAATGAACAATGGAATGATCTGAAATGTTGTGATCACCTTTCTCCACTTCAGACCCCTCCTGAACAATAACGTAGTCCAACAGAGTTGCCGACGTAGCAGTGACTCTAAAAAAAATTATTTTTTCCGTTAACCAGCTGTCATCCCCCTACGAACGACAGCCCTCAGAAGTCGAAACTTGTGCGAGCTAAGAATTAGCGAGGTCTTACCTTTTAACGTCCGATTCTAGTAGGAACATCTATCAATTGGCAAAGACGCAATGCATTCAGAATTGTATAAAACTTTTTTACGCAGTTATTTTCTTCATCGAATAAATCTGAATTAAAATCACCCATACAAACTATTTCGTCTACGGTTGGTCCTATTGCAATTAAGCTGTCCCGAAATTCGTCAAGAAATGCTTTTGTATTCTGTTTATGAGGTTGATAAATAACACCAACAGCAATCGTCTTTTTTTCAAGAGTGATTTTTATCCAACATTGTTCCCATATATAATCCTGCCCACTCTCAATTACCTCAAAACGCAATTCATTACTGACATATAAACATAAACCTTTTCCCCTACAATTTCTGTCCACCCTGTGTATATTATATGATCGTTATCAATCGAATTTTTGTAACCATGTTTCACATACTAGTAATATATCTAAGAAGATTTCTAAAACTATTTGTCTGACGTTGTTTAAAGAAGGCAATAATGATAAACAGATATTTCACTAATATCTTTCATATTGTCTATTTTAAAAATATTTATCTGGTTGTTTAACTTCACATACATTTTTTCAGACATAGTCCATACTTTCCCAGCCATTCCCACTCTCTTCGAAACTTCATTAACCATTCCTAGTTGCTCCTTAGTTAAATCCTCTCTGATCACCACTCTGCTGGATTTCAGGAGTCTTTTATTACTAGATACAAGATTCTTGATGTGGTTTGTGCAAAATCTCATTATTATTGCTCTGCTTTTATTATTTTCTTTCTTACCCAATCGGTAGAAAAACTCCATACATGAATCATCTAATTTGAGTTACAATTAGTTATTGAAAATATCTAGGACAGTGCTGAACTGAACAACTGAACAATCTGACGAAGAATTACAGTAACCATCTTCCGAGGATAGACGACACCTTAGCCACGTTGGCCAGTTTTACGATTTTCTCGACCCTTGATTCAAAGAGGTAGAACTGGCTCCAGAAGATCAAAAAAATACAGTTTTCACGGTCGGTTCAGGACTGTGGCAGTTCATTTGGGCTCTGTTATGCTTCAGCTACATTTGAAAGACTGATGGAGACGGTTCTCAAGGGACTCTCATGGAAGACGTGTCTGGTGTATCTCGAAGACATAATTGTGGTTGGCAAATAGTTCGAGAACCACGAAGGAGGTTTTTCTGCGACTAAGAATCTCTGGATTGAAAGTGAGCCCCAAGAAATTTCATATGTTCCAAAAATAAGTACGATATCTCGGTCACGTAGTTTCTGGGGAACGAGTAGCTGTAGATGAGCTAATGAGAAGAAGATCAAAGCTGTAAAGTAGTGACCCATTTTAGAAAACATACATCAGCATCGAAGTTTTCTTGGTTTGTGCCCTTACTATATCGCCGATATGTATTGGGTTTTGATAACATCGCCAAACCCCTAACCAGACAGACTTATGAAAGGGCAAACCCAATTCCAGAGCCAAAATACGTTAATGAATCTGAAAGGAGCATTTATCAACGCACCATTTCTGAGCTATCCTCTCCCTAACGGAAAATGTATTTTGGATACTATATCGGTTATTTCAGCAAGACCCTAAGTAAACCGAAGCGTAGTTATTGTGTCACCAGGCGGGAGCTGTTGGCTGTTTATAAAGGATTAGAGTACTTGTTTAAGTACGTATATGGAAGAATGTTTGTGTTGTGAACTGACCATGCAATCCTCAAATGGCTCAAACGTTCAAGTGGCACGCTGGATCGCGATGCTCCAAGAATTTTACTTCGAGATTGAATATCAAGCGGGGACCAGCCATAAGAACACAAATGCCCTCTCGCAGAGGCCATACCCAGATGACTGCTCACATTGCCGACGAGCAGAAAGGAAAGAAGAACAATGGCAGTAGATGACAACTGGAATAACAACAAAAACTTGAGATTTGAGAAGTTATACGATTTCACGACGATGTAATAAATCGCTAGGGTGTTAGGCGACGACATCTTTGGTTCAATTCCAAACTGACTCCAAAGAAAATAACCACCCCTTAGTCGCTCACCCTAGGAAGTATTTTTTTATATTAAAATTAAATGAAAGTATAGATGTTAAATACTTTTGCTGCCACCAGACTCAGAGTATAGTTTTGAATCCGCTCTGAGCCACCCGGATTTGGGCTCAGGGCATAGCCTCCCCAAAAGCCCAAATGCTCAATCTTATATGCTACACAGCTCTACTAGTTTTCGATATTTCACTTATCTCATAGGCAAAGATGTAGGTTTGTAGGTTCGGCCCCGGCTTCACAAATGCGAGGACTTTATATGAGGGGTTGAAGGGATAAGTAATAGTAAGAGGCAAAGTTCTACCAACCAGCTTTATTCAGCAAAGCAAATAAATGGTAGAAAATAATATCGAAAATATTTAAAAAAAATTGTAAAATATAAAAATAAAAATTTATAAATTGTAAAAATTTGTAAAATAAACCAGTTGTAAGAATTCATACACTCAAACATATGAAAAACAAGCGCAAGAAAAATAAAGTTTATAGTTGAATAAAATTGTCACCCTCTCAAAAACATGAAAGATCGCTCTACAGTTAAACATGCATTTTTCTAAAAAGCCAATAACCCTTTCAAAACATTCCCGATAATAAATCAACTGCCATATTTTCCAAATTACCTCACTACTATTATTATTGCAACAAAATTATGGCCAAATTTAAACTATTATTATTATTATTATTCTCTCGTATTTGCCCTCATATCTCCCTCAGATTTATAATACATCCACCCTCGATTTAAAATGATAAAATACCCAATACTAGTTAGCAATTATTATTATTATTCATAAGAAACTAGGTTGACTGCCTTAAGTTTATTTTGATACTGTGAAACACCCCATATTCGTCATCAACAGACCAAACACGCCCCAAGTTTAAAACGAAACTATATATTATTATTATTTTTGTTTAACATGGAAAAATGTGAAAATATATAAAGTGAAATACTCCATACAAGGCACACACATCGACTCTACGAAAATTCATACCTGTTTTAGTGCCATTCTTGAGAGTGGCATATTTGCCTACACCCTCACGGATGGGTAGTCCTCCCAAACCCAAGCGATCACTTGTACTTCACAACACCGAATGAATTTATAAAAATAACAACCCTGTTCGTTCTCAATGAAAATCTCGACTATTTAGGTCAAAGTGTTACAAGTCATTAAATTTATCAACACAGAGCGACCCTTCTATGTATATATAAAAACAAATTTTGTTCCCGGTTCAAGCGTAGGTATAAAGTCTTATCTCAAACTCGCACAGAATCCAGACACGCACATATGATTCCTTAAATAAAAAAAAAAACGATTTATACAGGGCACACTATTATTAAACATATCAGTGCCCACTGTTACAACGTCACATTAGCTCCCCTCGGATGAGTGAACAAAAAATCAACCCGAAGTAAAAAATAGTATATTGTATAACTAGCACGGGATGATAGTCATTTCCCACGAGAACAAAGTTCATCATACGGGTGGGAAATGAAACTATACACTTTCTACGGCTATACAACATAAAATAGCGAAATAATTCTACAACAGAATTGTGAACTTTAAATTTTATTATATTAAAAATCTCAAATTATTATTCAATTATTAATAATATTCACAGTTATATTGTTACAGTGAAATGTTATATTTGAGGCATCTGGGCACGGCATTGAAATGTTTGTATTTTCCTTGTGCTCCAGAGTATAGGATCTTGAAATACTTGTCAGGTTTTCAGAATAATTGATAAAATTCAGTATTTTATTGGCGACATCAAATTTATTTTTCATAGACTCGTCAATATAACTTTCTGCTACCGTGGTTGATTTCCATATTTTTTCTCAAATTATGAGTCTTCAATTACCTAACAACCTCAACAAATTTTGAGAAAACAAAATGTCAATAATTTTACTGCCCCCGCAACTTTTCAAATAATAAACTACATAACTGTATCAACTATATACCTGTCTACCGCACACAAATCATTTTTTGCCTCAGATTCTAATTATCAGACTTGTTCGTTTTCGTAATATATCAAGATGATGAACAACACGGTGGGACTTTTTTTAGAAGTACGCCGACTCATTTCACTCAATGACTAGGCAAAATGTAGAACTTATTTATTTTAGCCCCTATTAAATACCTGTCGTGGTAATGGAAAGTTTGTTTAAACTTACGCCCAAAGGTTGGTATTTACTGTTTTGAGATAGTTGACTATTACATTTGACGTAATGTTCACCAATTGTCAGTTGCTACGTAAATAATTCAGAACTGAAATTATTGAAGATCATTCATGAAATCAAATATTTTCGACATGATTCGGCAGAACTTGTATTAAAACAGAGAACAAAAAAAAATGTTCAAACAATTTAAAAAATAAAAATGAAATCATCTGGTTCTTGGCATCAGGCACTTATCTAAATTTATAGGTTTCTATAGGTATCTCTTCTTTAAAATATAATGTTGGTCCATTTTTAAATTGAACAAGAGGTGAAAAAAATTCAAATGCAAATGGAAGGGGGAGCTGGTAACGATTGGGCAAGAGTGGCTCGATAGTCAAAATTACCATTACAGGTTCGGTTGTTACCGACATAGAGAGAGTCGGGCCGCCAGACGTCACCTTGGAAGAATAAGGCGAAGGTTGGGTGTGAACATGTAATTTTTTCACGTGAACGAATTGATAAGGTAAACATACAGAACCAAAAATTTAGAGAGTGATCGAAGACATGTTATCATGTATTGTTACGAGATTGATGAAAATCCCCTAGCTACGCCACTGTCGAGTGTCGAACCATGAAACGTAACTCATTTGCATAACGAATGAGCCGATGCCGTAAGCATTTCCTCGTTTAGTTCCTAGAATTGTTTAAATGTTTTTCTGTACTGAGTAATCTGGGGAACGGAAACATCCCGAAAAGTCTGATCAGGACGAAATGAGTATATGAGGCGACACATTTTTATAGGGCGCCGTTAGTGTCAAAATAAGTAGTTGTTCTCATCTATTTTATTTTTACCCAAATATATTTGTTGATGACCATATATTTATTAGTTGACACCAATATATATTGAAACTGAACAAATATTCCCATTTTAGCGTTCATTCATTCATAAATATATCGTCAATGCATATTAGCAGTGAGGAGCAATATATTTATTACTTGTTACCAATCCATATATAAAAATGAGCTTTCGATTACCACCACTAGGTGGCGTTCACATCATGTTTTGGAATATAATTTGTTTTGCAAACCTGTTATGTTGATATGCATTGCATTCATACTTTTTGAAGATATGCAATGATGAAAATTCGAACAATCTTTCGATTATTTTCAACATAGCGAACGCGTTGCGAAGAAATGGCATGAATCGGTTACATGGCGCTATCTAGTGGTGGTACTCATAATCTCATTTTTATATATGGATTGGTAACAAGTAATAAATATATTGCTCTTCACTGCTATTATGCTTTGACGATATATTTATGAATGAATGAACGCTAAAATGGAAATATTTGTTAGGTTTCAATATATACCGGGTGGCTACGGAAGTATTGACTACGGAATATCTCAGTTATTGTATGAAGTAGGTTTGTGAAATTTGGAGCGTCGATATAATGACATAAGAGCTAGAATTTGAGCATATTGACATGTCGAAGTTAACTTCCGGTCTGACCGGAAGTAACATCAACTTTCTAATTTTAAATGGAAACCCTATTTTTTTTTCTTTTCGCTTTATTCAGCATTCAATTCCCTTTCTAATGACATATCACAAGTTAGTATCTAACCAGAAACTAGATCAGAAAAAAATTATTATTGAAATTCACCGAGTAGGCCGTGGAAGCAAAATGAAAGCCAAAAATTGAAAAGTTGGCTATGGAACCATACGTCACTTGATAACAGTTGCTACTACTGTGATATTTTATTTTCATTCGTCGGCGTTATAAAAAGCCGCCAAAAAAATATTGGAAAAATTGGGAAAAAAATCAATACTCCGTAGGTCCATAACTTAAATAGGAACATACAACTTTTTCTTGCCTGTACTATTCAGCATAACCATTCCTTTCTAATGATATAATAGAAAGTAATTTTTTGAAATGAAATACCAAAAAATCCAATTATTATTCTTCAAATAACAAAACAGATTATCGCCATACGCAAAAATAACATTAAAAATAATGTGGAATGATAAATTATATCCTGTAGGTTCTAGGTTAAATAGGAACATAAACGTACCTGGTCTGTGCCATCGTCCATAGATATTCTAATATCTACCTATGGACGATGTTTGTGCTATTCAGAATAATCATTCCATTGCAATAATCATTCGAACCAAAATATTAACAAGCAGGCTGATTAAGATGTATTTTGGAATGAAACAAAAAAGAAACGAGAGCTCTCACGAACGCTGCTATATCCATATTATTTTGACGTTCGAAGTAGTGTTTTTGATTCTGCCATTTTAAAAGGGTTTGGAAATCGAAATCAGTTAGTGGAATATTCAAAAAATGCCCCGTTATTCACGAACCGAACAAATTGACATGCTTCATTTATGGTGAATGTTTAAAAAATTCTTATGCCGCTGAACGATTGTATTTAGAGCGATATCCAGGGAGGCAGCAACCGTCAAGAAGGTATTTCCAGTGGCTTGAAGAAAAATTAAGAACTGAGCCTGATGTTCACAAAGACCAAGAAGCATTTGTTATTAATGAGGAAACTGAAATTAATGTATTAGCTTTAGTACAATATGATAGCACAATTTCCTCAAGGCAGATTGGCGCCGAATTAGCTATAAGTAAGGACTCTGCTAGGAAAATTTTGAAAAAACATCGATTTAAATCCTTCAAGTATCAGTTGCATCAACATTTGTATGAAAATGACGGTGAAAGGCGCCTGGAATATTGTAATTGGTTTCTTCGACAAAATGCTGAGAATCACCTATTTAACTATTATATCTTGTTTACGGACGAGTCAAGATTTACCAACAATGGATTATTTAACAGGAATAATACAAGGTAGGTACTGTACTTTATTTGGATTATTGTCGATAGTCGAAGTGTAAAGTGCTAAAAGTGTGAACGGTCTTTTGTTTCAGGTACTGGGCGATAGAAAACGAGCACCGGTTTCGACAAGGTGGCTTCCAGGAGAGATTTGGTGTGAATGTTTGGGCAGGAATAGTTGGAACTCATATTGTTGGCCCCACTCTTTTTCAAGGCCAACTAACCGGAGAGAAATACTTTAATGTTTAACGAATGAAATTTCGGAATTCATTAACAACCTACCAGCGGAAATAACTGAGAGAATGTACTTCCAGCAAGATGGCGCCCCTCCGCATAATTCAAGAATAGCGAGAAATTATCTTCAAAATCGCTTTCAAGAGAGACTTATAACAACCCATGGTCCAGTCAGGTGGCCACCAAGGTCACCTGATCTTACTCCGTGCGACTTTTTTCTATGGGGAATCTTAAAAATAGGGTGTATTCCACACAGCCTACAACTCTACATGAGCTAGAAGTAAAAATTCGTAGAGCTTTCCAAGATATCACGCCCCTAATGTTGAGAAACGTTTTACATGAAAATATCACCAGAGTCAATAAATGTATTGACGCTGAGGGAATGCATTTCGAACATTTGTTTTGAATTTATTTTATCTTTAATCCTATCAATTTGAATTTTTTTTTTCGATAAATCTGTTTTTTTGTTATTTGAATAATAATAATTGGATTTTTTGGTATTTCATTTCAAAAAATTACTTTCTATTATATCATTAGAAAGGAATGGTTATGCTGAATAGTACAGGCAAGAAAAAGTTGTATGTTCCTATTTAAGTTATGGACCTACAGAGTATTGTTTTTTTCCCAATTTTTCCAATATTTTTTTGGCGGCTTTTTATAACGCCGACGAATGAAAATAAAATATCACAGTAGTAGCAACTGTTATCAAGTGACGTATGGTTCCATAGCCAACTTTTTAATTTTTGGCTTTCATTTTGCTTCCACGGCCTACTCGGTGAATTTCAATAATAATTTTTTTCTGATCTAGTTTCTGGTTAGATACCAACTTGTGATATGTCATTAGAAAGGGAATTGAATGCTGAATAAAGCGAAAAGAAAAAAAAATAGGGGTTCCATTTAAAATAAGAAAGTTGATGTTACTTCCGGTCAGACCGGAAGTTAACTTCGACATGTCAATATGCTCAAATTCTAGCTCTTATGTCATTATATCGACGCTCCAAATTTCACAAACCTATTTCATACAATAACTGAGATATTCCGTAGTCAATACTTCCGTAGCTACCCGGTATACTTAGTTTGTGTAATTTTTTTTTCTTTTTTAAGCTATATCCCAGTTAACACAAAATGCTCTCAAAGACAGCAGAGTGCTTCACATTCAAGTTTCAAATCACATGCGTGAAGTGCATTGTTACTCACATTTCAATCTCATTAACTTCTATTTGGGGCCCTCTTGACCGACAAACGTATCACATTGTGATGCCAAATGTCACTCACAATGATATGAATGTGATATACTATCAATCTTCGAATAAGGAAGGACGTTTTTGTGCCTCAGATCGACATCAATGAGAAGATAACTGAGATCTCCAGTTGCATTAGTCACAGTAGTCACAGTTAGCATCCTCACTTGGTACTACTGATGTAAAAATGTACCTCACTTTCTAACCGATGCATGAACAAGAAAGCGATATCGCAGAGATGTTTGTGTTTACTGGGATATATGTGTGTGTGTGTTTATACAGTGAGGACCAAAAGTCCGTCGCCCCCCCCCGTGTTGCAAATAAAGTCGATTTGCAACAATTCTTTCTGCCATGGTCTCGCAAAATTCAAGTCGCCGGTCTGGATCATCTTCAACCAATTGGTGCAAAATTTTTATTTTGTAAGGATGGAATTTATTTTGTTTTAAAACCCCTTTTTACTGATGTTTTAGAAACATCATATGTCTCAGCTACTTGCTCAGTTGATTGTTGTGGGTTATATACCATTTCGGCTAGTACTTGAATTTCAACATCTTCAGTAGTTCAGAATTCAACGTAGAATGTAATAATGCAATGAAATACAGGGTATCCCATTTAAAAAAACTAACTTCTAAATCACCGTGCTTTTTTGAGACACTCTGTATGAATGAAACTTAAACCATTAAAGAGATCGAATGAAACCCTACAACTTATGTATTCAACATTTTTTTGTAATATGTAGAATAAAGAAGTTACAGGGGGGGCGACGGACTTTTGGTCCTCACTGTATGTATTCGTATTTGTTTATATATGTGTATGCACATCTATTGGTGTATAGTTGTATATATATATTTGACTACTGCTATACTACAAAACAGTAATCTTTGGCAAAATAAATAATATCTATCTATCTAGGGCGCTAACTTCTAGTTGAACGAATCGAATCGTCTGGTTCGGACTCATATTGATCGTTCATTTGTTTGTTCCTTCATCGATTTATTCGAGAATTCAATTGCTGGGTGGTGATTTTCAAGAATATCGAAGAAAACAGCCAGTGTTATTCATTGAATTTCACTTCTAAGATCAACCTTAGCAATATGCCACATCTCAATTAATACCCATATATCGGCAAAGTACTACCTACTACCTATCTACCATAAGGAAGCTTTCAGGGGATGTAGGGTATCAATCCACAAAACAATTGGAGGCGGAATCATATTATTATCGTGATAATAATACTGGTGATAAAATTCAATTTGAGCATTAGCATTAGCATTTTAGCAATATCAGGTGTTGAGACAGAAATGAAAAGGAATTTAATGGGGACATGAGAATTTATTTAAGTATAACCGCACGCTACGCCATCTCTGAGAAAATAGATCAACCGGAGCTTCGCTACGCTATAACCTCTCTAATTTCTGAAAATTTTCGGTTTTTTACTTTTCGGTATTAGCATTTATTTTTGTCTGGTGATTATTGATATGCCAATTTTAGGTCTTGCGGTATACTGATTCGACGATTATAATTCTTTTCACTTTTGAATATTACGCTTTGCAGACTTACAATATTCTGTTATTATATTTTATAATTCTTATGAGACATTATTTCTGTAATTTGACGGTTTGATCGAATATCCGTCTTCACATTTGTGTTTACTCTCATTTTATGATATAACTACCATATTGTGATTTTTCAGTTCATCAAATTTTGGTTCTTCAAAAGTCTGATGTGATCATTTCTGATTCTGGGACAATTTGTTTTTGATGAAATCTGGTTATTGTAATGTTTTGGTTTTACAAAGTTACTTTTCAATTCTTTTCCATTTCTGTGAAATTGTTTCGTATCTAGTTCGGTTCTCCATAAAATCGTTACTGAACATTGTTGGTCTGATAGTTCTAAATCATAGTCTATTTTTTCACATCTATATTTTACCGTTTTTATGGATTATACGTAATCAAAATTCTGACAGGAAATTAATATTCAGTAAACGCCAATATTCGTGATTGGTGTCTGTAGAGTATTGAATAAGGATATTGTCGACAAAGTCGAAGTACCCTTCCTCTCCACACGTTTTAACCAAGTGGCTAATACCACGACGGACATTGCACCACATCTGACAGAAATTTGTGTAACATTCTTCCAAGAAGACTCAATTACTTCGACTTTGTCGATTCTATTCGTTTCATTATCGTGATAATCTCCAGCACATATTTTCGAACTTTATTCGAATTAATAAAGATATTGTTATAAAAATGCACAGTCAGTGTAGTAGTTGTATGTTTATAGCGAAGTTAATATAAACAGTTTAGTAGTGTGGTCGGCGTATTATTGAGTAAATATCGTAAATAGTGGTGTCGGAAGTAAGGATTTTAGTGAAAAGCAGAAAATATAAATTATTTATGGTGAATACGAGGAGTACCTCGTACGATACGATGGGGGTAAAGTTTATCCAAAATCAATTTGCAGATTTAGAAAGAAGGTACCAGGAGGAGAAACAAGAAGAGGAAAAGATGCGCCAGGAGGAAAAACATGAAGAGGGAAAGCGGGGCTAAGAGGAAAAACAAGAAGAGGAAAAGCGGCACCAGGAGAAAATACAAGAATAGGAAACGCAACGGTTGGATGAAAAGAAAGAATGAGAAAAGGCACTCCAGAAATTCTCGATGAACAGTGAAAAGAGCGAGAAGATGAAAAACATGAACGAGATAAGGAAAAACAAGAACGAGAAAAGGAAAAACAGTAAGAGGAAATGCGACGGTTGAATGAATAGAAAGAACGAGAAGAGGCACTCCAGAAAATTCTCAGACAACAAAAGAACGAATTAGAACGAATAGAAAAACAAAGGAAAACAGACTTCCAGAAGGTTCTAGAACATCAAGACAAGTTCTTACAACATGTATTACAGAAAACCGAAGTACAAATGGAGGAACTGAAAGAAGAACTTAAGGGATACGTCAAGAAAATCGACGATGATCTTAATAAGAAAATGGATATAGTACGAGAGGGGGTAAAAAAAAAATTGTTAAAAATTGTTATATCCGTCAAACGGTTGCACCCCTACGTGCAACCCTCAAAAGTCAGAGACTTGTGCGAGCTAGGGGAAAACGTAGCCCTTACCTTTTAATACGTGTGATGCCATGCACGAGACCGGTGGCAATGCTGAGATTCGAACTCACGCTCTCTGGCTTATGAGGCGAGGAATAAATAAAAATAAATAAATAAAAATATATTTTCTAAAATTGTGTCTGACATTTCCATAAGTATCTACAGTTCCAAACATATTCATGCCCTTCTTTCTTCGCCTCACATAGGCTGGGACGTTGGGGAATGAGATACGGACGCACATAAAGCCGCCTCCCCCTCCACCCCATTGCTGGGGAGGAGGGCGAGCGCTTGTGCCAAGTGGTGCCTAGGGCCCCCGATCAGGGGGCGCTGACAGCCTCCTCCGCTGGTGTTGACGGTAGGTCGAGCTGTGGAGCCTTGATGGGTCGTAAGTGACATAATAAACACGCCTCCTGCGAAGCTTATGCGTGTCGTTCATTGCATTCCATTGGATACTGCTATTGTCTAAGTTCGTGTGAGGATGGTTATTGCGAGCTTACCCCGGAAAAGGCTATAAGCAAAAAACCGGGTTTATGAGGCGAGGACTCAACCCGCACACCACCGCGGCCCAAAGGACTCGATAACCAGATAGCTCTCCTTAAGAACAAAGATCGTCGAGACAGGGTTGCCACATCAGGAATATCCGTAAAACCACCGACTTTTGATGGACAGTCAGTCCTCTTGGTCCATGTATCGCTGACAATTTGAAGCAGCGGCAGTGGCTAATGTATGAAGTGAAGAAGAAAAAGCTACGGCACTCATAATAGCTTTGAGAGGGCCAGCTTTGGGTATGTTGCAGACGATACCTATCTAACAGCCAAATGAATATAAAGACCTGATTACAGCATTAGAGTTACGGTATGGCGATCAACATCGAGAACAGCTGTATCGGACTCTAATGAAAACGTGCACTGAAAAACCTGGTGAGAGTCTGAAAGAATTTGAAGCAGATGTGAGACGCCTAATTTAGTTGGCTTACTTAGAAGCACCGGGAGATTTCAGGGAACTGTGACGATTTCTCCTCAAGCCGGTTCTGACAGAGCTCGTAAACAGCACAGAAAACAGCGCTATTTATAGCCGATGATGAAAAACAAGAAGAGGAAAAGCGGCGCCAGGAGAAAATTCAAGAATAGGAAACGCAACGGTTGGATGAAAAGAAAGAATGAGAAAAGGCACTCCAGAAATTCTCGATGAACAAAGAAAAAAGCGAGAAGATGAAAAACATGAACGAGAAAAGGAGAAACAAGAACGAGAAAAGGAAAAACAGTAAGAGGAAATGCGACGGTTGAATGAATAGAAAGAACGAGAAGAGGCACTCCAGAAAATTCTCAGACAACAAAAGAACGAATTAGAACGAATAGAAAAACAAAGGAAAACAGACTTCCAGAAGGTTCTAGAACATCAAGACAAGTTCTTACAACATGTATTACAGAAAACCGAAGTACAAATAGAGGAACTGAAAGAAGAACTTAAGGGATACGTTAAGAAAATCGACAATGATCTTAATAAGAAAGTGGATATAGTACGAGAGAGGGTGAAAAAAAAATTGTTAAAAATTGTTATATCCGTCAACCGGTTGTACCCCTACGTGCAACCCTCAAAAGTCAGAGATTTGTGCGAGCTAGGGGAAGACGTAGCCCTTACCTTTTAATCCGTGTGATGCCATGCACGAGACACAAGATCATTCGAGAAGCGACATCTAGTCGCCAGTAGAAATTCGAGAAAGAATTGGAGCCATTTCATCACGCTATATAAAAGGAATCTCCACGGCGAGACGAGTTTGTGGAATCAGCCGAAGTACGATATTTGAATAATAGAGAGTGTCAGTAAAGATAAATTAAAATAGTGATTTGTGATGTAAATTATTGATTAAGACGTGTGTAATTAAATTATAAAATTAGTCAAGTGCAGTTTTACTACATTTGTTGTCAGAAGTCGGATGTTTAAAATAAATAAGTGTTCGTGGCGTTGAAAAACTGATAGACATTTATCGCGCCAAATAGACCAGTTAGTGACCTGTTGAACATTTGAGTGTTTGCAAAGTGGACAGTTTTGCGCGTCGCGGGACAATATACTGAAAACTTTTTGTGTGAAATGAATAATAATAGACTGATATTTTGGTTAAAGACAATAAAAGACAAAATGTTTCCAAGTAGAGTTCACCTGGTTGAGCTAAAAGTTAGTGAATTGAAGCAAGAGTGAGAGGAGCGGGAGTTCGAAACAACTGGAAAGAAGGCCGTACTCCAGAAAAGACTTCCAGATGGGCTGATTGAAGAAGGAGAAGACCCCGAAACGTTATTATACGAAATCCTTGGAAGACTAATTTCTGGAAAATTCGAATAGTTTGAAGGAGGAACTTCAACCAAATTCTGTGAGTTTGAAGGAGGAACTTCAACAAAATTCGGTGAGTCTGGAAGATAAATTTCTTCAAAATTCAAAGAGTCTGGAAGAAAAATTTCTAGAAAGTTCTGTCAGCTTGAAAGAAGAACTTCTAGAAAATTCGAATAATCTGAAGGAAGAACTTAAAGAGAAACTTCTAGAAAAATCTGGAAGAAAAGCTGCTAGAAAACTCGAATAGCCTAAAAGAAGAACTTTCTGGAGTGGCAAATCGTTTAGAAAAAAGAATGGGGACCGTTGAAACAGAGATTGAGAATATCACAAATGAAATCGAAGAGGAAATGGGAAAATTGAAAGGCGGAGTAGAGGCAGAAATCAACAAAATGAGAGAGAAAATCGGTGAGTTGGAAAATCAAATGGAAACCGTCCACACCACGGAAACTGTGAACAAAAATTCGTTTGCTGGACATAAGCTCAAATCTGGATGAAACCCAAGAAAAGATGAAAGACTTCAGATCAGCCCTGAAGCAGGGAAACTTTGCATAAAGCCACCACAGTTCGACGGAAAAAGTCCATGGACAAATTACCGCAGATAATTCGAAGCTGCGGCCAAGGCGAACGGATGGAATGCAGGAGAGAAAGCTGTAGCACTAACACTGGCGTTGTGAGGAGAAGCAACGAATATTTTACAAACCCTAACCGCCCAAGAGCAGAAGGACTATGAACAGCTGATCAAACATCTGGAACTACGGTATGGCCAAGCCTACTTAGAACATGTATACCATTCACAGCTGAAAAATTGTTGTCAGAAATCAAGCGAGTCTCTGCAAGAATTCGAAGCTGATATTGCACGCTTGGTTCGTCTTGTTTATCCAACTACACCAAAAAATGTTATGGAGCGATTAGCCGTACAGGCATTCTTGGATGGACTTCGTGACCAAGAAACCCGGCAAGCACTGACATTAGCTCGACCAACCCACCTCGTAGATGCACTGGCACGCGCCCTGGAGTTCGAGGCGACAAAACAATCTTGCAAAAGCCAGGGAAAAGTTGAATTTATTGAGGAAGACCGACAGGAGACAGCTGACCTGGAGGGGACCATAAAGAAGCTGATAAAGGAAGTGCTGCCTGAAAGAAGGCAAATAAGATGCTGGAATTGTGGTAAGATCGGACATGTGCGTAGCAAATGCCCCACATTCGAAGATTCTACACCAACGCAGGAAAACTAAAGAAGGTCGATGAGAAGGGGCAGTCGTCGGCCTGTATCCAGCAAGCCCCAATTAATATCGCATATGTCAACAAAACAAAGGTGTATTCGTGGACGGTCTCATTAACAACGAGCCTCGCACCATGCTGCTAGATACAGGTGCGACAAGAACAATTCTCGGACCTACTTTTGCCAAAACACCGGCAAGAATTGAACCGTCAAACTGGAAATTACGCACAGCAACAGGGGATCCAGCCACTGTATATGGCGAGTTAACGATCGACTTGGTTTTAGGCAGCACGAAACTAAGACACCGAGAACTGGTCGCGAACATCGAGGACGATGCAATCATTGGAATGGACATAATAAATTCTAGAGGGTTCGAGCTGAACTTCAAAGACGGCGTCCTACGTGTCAATGAAGAAGAGCTGGTGCTTCACGGGAGAAACAAAGAAATGATCCGGGTTGTGTTGGCTGAAGACATGAGCATTCCCGAGAGAGCGGAAACCATTCTGGAGGCTCGCATGGATGGCGGAGTGAGCAACGGGAGCGTGGTGATGTTCGAGCCCGAGCTCGATGATGAGGAAATCAGACGAGGAATTGCCCTTGGGCACGCCGATAAATTTATACCAGTAAGGGTCATGAATGTTAATTACCATCCAGTGACGTTGAAGAAAGGAACAACTTTGGGCCACTGCTCGCCAATTTCCTCTGTGGTCAGGAATGTACCCGGTACCATTAGCCAAGCCAACAAACTACCCGCTGAATTAGAAAAGCTAGTTGCCATATCATCGAGAGGCATAAAACCGGCACAGCAGCCCAGATTAAAAGATTTAGTGAGGAGATACCAAGACGTCTTTGACACCGGACAAGGAAATGGGGGAAGAACAAAGGTGGTCCAGCACAGAATCGATACTGGAGATGCCCGACCAATCCTTCAATCAGCCAGAAGACTCCCTCTTGTCAAGAAGGAAGAGGCAGATAAAATAGTCAGGGACATGGGGAAAGAAGGAGTGATTGAACCATCTGATAGCCCCTGGTCATCTCCAGTTGTACTGGTAAAGAAGAAAGACGGATCAACACGATTCTGCGTGGATTACCGACAACTGAACAACGTGACAAAGAAAGACAGCTACCTACTACCTAGAATAGATGACACCTTGGACACGCTCGCCGGCAGACCTGAAGAGCGGATATTTTGCAGGTAGAACTGGCTCCATAAGATCGAGAGAAGACAGCTTTCACCATCTGCTCAGGGCTGTGGCAATTTACCGTTATGTCATTCGGACTTTGTAACGCTCCAGCCACTTTTGAGAGATTAATGGAGACGGTGTTGAAGGGACTCTCCTGGAAGACTTGCTTGGTATACCTCGATGACATAATCGTAGTCGGCAGATCATTCGAAGACCACGTGAAAAATCTGGAGGAGGTATTTCTGCGTCTGAGGAACTCCGGATTGAAACTGAGCCCCAAAAAATGTCACCTATTTCAGAAAGAAGTCCACTATCTTGGCCACATTGTCTCTGGGGAAGGAGTAGCAGTAGATGACCAGAAAATTAAAGCTATTAAAGACTGGCCCATTCCCAAAGATATCCATCAGCTTCGGAGTTTTCTTGGCCTATGTACCTACTACCGTCGATACGTGTTAGGGCTTGCTAACATCGCCAAACCATTGACCAGGCTCTCGGAAGGACAGACAAAGTTCCAGTGGTCCGAAGAACGCCAAGATTCGTTCAGGAAGCTGAAGAGGGCATTAATCAACGTACCAATACTAAGTTATTCTCTTCCGAATGGAAAATTCATTCTGGACACGGACGCCAGCAACGTGGGACTTGGAGCTGTCCTGTCTCAGATCCAGGATGGACAGGAAAAAGTCATCGGGTACTTCAGCAAGATCCTCAGTAAACCGGAGCGTAATTACTGTATCACCCGACGGGAGCTGCTGGCTGTGGACAAAGGAGTAGAGCACTTTTACAAGTATATGTATGGCAGGAGATTCCTGCTGAGAACTGACCACGCCGCCCTCAAGTGGCTTCTACAGTTCAAAAATCCTGAGGGTCAGGTGGCACGTTGGATTGAGAGACACCAAGAATTCGACTTCGACATAGAACATCGAGCAGGGACCAGCCATAGGAATGCAGATGCCTTATCGCGAAGGCCATGTCCAGGTGACTGCTCACATTGTCGACGAGCAGAGGAGAAAGAGGCGACAGATTGTAGAACAACGGCGGTAGATGATAACTGGAATGACAGCAAGCTCCAGAAAGACCAAGATAAAGATCCAGATCTTGGCTTAGTTATCGGTTGGAAGAGGAGTAACCGAAGACCGACATGGTTCCGACATGGACTGAGTTCTGAAGCGTGTATTGGAGTCCGAGGATGGTGGAGAAGAAAGACGTCAGACAGCTGTATCCAGAAGCAGAAGACCGGATGTGCTTCGAGAAATTCACAATGGGGTCGCCGGAGGACATCTGGGAGTGACGAAGACTCTCCATAAAGCGAGGCAACGGTTTTACTGGGCCAATTGTCAGGCAGGCGTTCAAGACTGGTGCAGAAAGTGCGCTGTATGCGCCGCAAGTAATGGACCTCGAACGCGACCTAAGGCTCCAATGTGTCGGTACAACATTGGTAGCCCATTTGAAAGAATCGCTATCGATATTTCCGGACCGTTTCCAGAATCTGACCACGGGAACAAATACATCCTCGTGGCAATGGACTACTTCAGCAAGTGGGCTGAAGCCTATGCTCTGCCCAACCAGGAAGCCATAACCGTTGCCGACGTCCTGGTGAAGGAGTGGATTTGTCGATTTGGTGTCCCACTGGAACTGCATTCAGACCAAGGCAGAAATTTCGAGTCCAACTTGTTCCAGGAATTGTGTCGAATGCGGAAGATGCGAACTACGGCTTTACATCCGCAGTCTGATGGAATGGTGGGGCGGATGAACAGGACGATGAACCGCCACTTATCCAAGGTAGTCTCTGACCACCAAAGAGACTGGGACCAGTATCTCCATTTGTTCCTGATGGCATATCGTTCTGCAGTACACGAGTCGACCGGCCAAACCCCTGCTAGTATTATTATGGGCCGAGAGCTGCGACTACCATGTAACTTGAAGTTTGGGACGCCACCAGGACAAGACACTGCGGAAGAGGACTGTCAGCAAACTTTGACAGAGAATGGAAGACATCCACAAAAGAGTCCGTTTGAACATCCAGAGTGCCAGCGACCGAATGAAAGAGACCTATGACATCAATGCCGATGCCGGAGGATTTAAGGTTGGTGACCTGGTTTGGCTGTACAACCTCAAACGTCGTCGTGGCCTATCACCAAAATTGCAGAACTCATGGGAAGGCCCTTATAAGATCTTGAAGAGGATAAATGACGTGGTCTACCGAATTAAAAAACCACCTAGAGGAAAACCCAGAGTCGTCCATTTCAAAAGGTTGGCCCCTTACGCTGGAAACCACGACCAAGGCCGCACCCCCAGATCATCGAAGGATGCGATGACGTTCCAGAAATTCATGTCCTTGTACTCAAATGGAAAGAAAGTTCAACATGAGGTGACTCGAAAGTAACCACGAGACCTTTTTAAGGTGCCTGCCGATTACGCGCTAGCCCACTGGGTAGCAGAAGATCTTCAAATGTCCAGAGGCATCGCTGTGGTGTTCTCCAAGAAGTACGGTCGTCTTGATGAACTACGGCAACAAAACCCGGAAGTTGGAGGGGTGCTACAGTTGCGGAAAGGCCAGAGAAGCATCTTCTATCTAGTCACCAAACCGTCCTATGAAGACGTATGGAACAGCCTTGCGAAATTAAGGGACTTGATGGTGGAACAGAATCTCGTGGACCTGGCAATCCCAAAGAAAGAATTTTCCTGCGGGCTCGACGGACTGGACTGGAGAGTTATAAGGAGCATGTTGGAGACGATATTCCAATCCACCGGCGTCAGGATTTTGGTATGCTGTAATCATCGTCTACAACCAAACCTGAAGACGGTAGAGTCCTACTTCCAATCAAACAGCAAGGTGCAGATATGGAGAATCATGCAAATATCGGCACACCCCAAGGATGACATTTCTGGACGAAATATCTCTAAGAAGGGGGCAATGTGACGATTTCTCCCCAAGCCGGTTCTAACAGAGCTCGTAAACAGCACAGAAAACAGCGCTATTTATAGCCGATGATGTCACCATTAACTTCGCCGCTGGCGATTGACACAAGATCATTCGAGAAGCGACATCTAGTCGCCAGTAGAAATTCGAGAAAGAACTGGAGCTATTTCACCACGCTATATAAAAGGAATCTCCACGGCGAGACGAGTTTTTGGAATCAGCCGAAGTACGATATTTGAATAATAGAGAGTGTCAGTAAAGATAAATTAAAATTGTGACTTATGATGTAAATTATTGATTAAGACGTGGGTAAATAAATTATAAAAGTTAGTTAAGTGTAGTTTTACTACAGAACAGCTAGCGGTGCAGTTATCCATAGATGGATTAAGAGACACTAAAATCCAGAAGAACTCTGCGATTAACACACTTCAAGAGAAGTAGCGATGCCTTGGTACGTTCTTTAGAAGTGGAGGCGGCCTTCCCCACCTCGAGGCCGAAAGTACGAGACAGAAGAACCCAAACAATGATCAAGCGCAGTTACTAGTTCATTCGAGAAGGTTCTGGATGAGATTGAATCTTTGATAAGTGGAACAAGCACTCAAAAGTACAGGGCGTGCTATAGATGTGGAAAATTGGGACATCTTATAAAAGACTGAGGGTAAGAATGCCAGTACGTTCGCAATCACCTATGAGGACAAGGTTTTCCAGCTAGTCCTCAACTGGACGACAGGAAAACTGAAATTAGCCAACGTATCAGGGCGTATGCTAGCTAGCAATAAGATAGAACCCAGGGTCATTCCCTTAACAGGCTAAGAAGAACAACCGACAGCCTAACCATTGCAGGAAAATTTAATGAAATAGACACCATAGACACCGGTGACACGAAGTGACATCCTTCGGCCAAAAAGCGTGAAACCTATCTCTTCAAACCTTGTGCTTCGAAAAGGCACTGGTGAAAACGCACCTATTCGAGAAGAAGCTGAGATTACACTGATTCTTGGGGCGACTCACTATCGTAAATTCAGTGTACCTACGTCGCATATTTGATCAGTGACTACGGGTTCTCATTTGACAATGAAGAGAGGATCATGAAGTTTAGAGGAGAAGAATTTGTCTTCACAACTCCAGCAGAAAGAACGATGTTTGTGAAACTGCGATTAGTGAAAACCGTGAAAATTCTTGGATTTTCGGAGAAAGTAGTTTGTGATATATTAGATGAAGACCCCTTGTGCTGCGTTGGAATAGTACAGCCATGTGTTGAATTACCTATTAATTTGGTTTTGGCACTAGCCCTGGTAAAGACAAATCAAGCTATTCCTGAGAGTTGCCAACGTGTATGCCGAAGAAATAACAGCTAAAGAAGGCAAAATCATTGGAATCTATGAACCTATTACATGGGTAGTAAATTGATAGTTGACCACCTGGAAAGAAACGAAGCCCCAGAGAGATTATGACAATGCTTGAAAAGTCATTAGAACACTTCTTGCTAACAGAAGAATTGAGAGCTGCCAAAAATTTCATCAGAAGTGAAAGAATCGTCTTTGATTCAACAACAAAAGGAAGAACTAACCTGGTCAAACACAGAATCGCTACTGGCCAAGCCCATCCAATTCGGCAACTTACATGAAGAGTTCCATTTGCCAAACAACAAGAGGTGGAAGAGCTTGTTGACAAGTTGGTGAAAAATGGTGTGATTGATTGAAGAATCATCGAGCTGTTGGTCTGCACCTGTTGTGCTAGTTTCTAGGAAATGTAGTAAAAATGCATTAAACAAATTTTTCTATCCAGCTTATATACTCGCAAGCAGATTCCATTTACGGTTCTCAATTGATCGGGACTATAGAATGATTCATCCAGTTGGCTTTTAGAAGCGGATGGAAGCGATCGATTTTATTCGATCTTGTTTTCGGCGATCCGTTGGCCAGCACAAGTTGTTTGCTTTAGGGTGCATAACTAATTAGATGAATAGGGCCGGTCTCGACAACTTAGGCAGGTTCACGTTGGTATTCAACACTAGATCTGAAGAACGGGTATTGGCAAGTGGGCATACATGAAGACGATAAGGAGAAGACAGCAATTTCGACTGGAAGCGGACTTCATCAGTTAACTGTTATGCCCTCTTTGGAAGGTGCAATGCACCAGCAACATTTGTAAGACTTATGGAGCTGGTCTTGCGTGGACTCACTTGAAAGACTTTTTAGTAAATCTCGACGACGTTTTAGTCATGGGAAAGACATTTGATGAAAAACTGCACAATTTGCAAGAACTACTTCAACGATTCAGGACTGGGCCACACAGCTTTCATGGCATTATGGGCCCAATGGGATTCCCTCATTGTTGAGAATGGTCTACTGAAAATAGCTGACCATAAAACGTAACTCATTTGCATAACAAATGAGCCGACGCTGCAAGCATTCCATCGTTTAGTTCCTAGAATAGTTTGGGTGTTTTTCTGTACTGAGTAATCTGAAGAAGGGAAACATCCGGAAAAGTCTGGTCTGGACGAAATGAGTATATGTAAGGCGACAGACACATTTCACTCGGAGAAGTTTTCTTGAAGAAGTTCACAAGTGTTTGGAATATTGAGCTAGTTGAAGCAGATCTAAGTATCAGTCAGTGTAGTAGTAGTTGTATGTTTATAGAGAAGTTAATAACATCATTTCAGTAGTGTGCTCGGCGTATTATTCGGTATATAACAGTATTTTCAAAAATAATGGTCTTGAATTAATTGTAAGCATCGAGAAAAAATATCACTTTGAAATTTTTACAGAATGTGAAAAAAATATCTTCCATTAGAAAAATGCTTTATGGAAAATTCTGACAGGGAATTAATAATCAGCAAACGCCAATATTCGTGATTGGTATCTGTAGAGCATTGAATTATGCAATGAATAAAGATATTGTCGACAAAGTCGAAGTATCCTTCTTCTCCACACGTTTTAACCAAGTGGCTGATACCACGACGGACATTTCACCACATCTGACAGAAATTTGTGTAACGTTCTTCCAAGAAGACCCAATTACTTCGACTTTGTCGATTCTATTCGTTTCATTATCGTGATAATCTCCATCACATATTTTCGAACTTTATTGGAATTAATGAAGATATTTTTATAAAAAGATATATGCCATATCCTCCAAAACATGTGCTATGCATATTTCATGGATATTCAAGGTCACCATGAAATATGTTCCAGGAATATGCCATACATCTTCCACTGCATGTGCCAGGAATATTCCATATCCTGCAAAGCATGTGATATGCATATTCCAGGAATATCCTAAAACATATTCATGGCACATGCTATATATATGTTTTCTTACCATAAAAATATGCCCGAAATATATTTTTGTATATGCTTCTTGAAGATGAATGCAGAACATATCCAGGGTGTCTAGTTTATATATGGGATAAACTACCCTTGATATATCGAATATGAGGTCCGATGTAGTATTATTTTGAGTAAGAATAAAAAATTGAATACAAAAAAAATTATTTATTGCAAAAACGACAAATACAACATACATATATTATGTATTCTGATACACTATCTTGGCAATTATCAAGACCTTTGGAAATTCAGATCTGCATTGACACTAACACAAATTACTCAAATCGGTCTCATTACACTTTTCAGTTCTTCAGAATCTTTGTTTTTCTTAATCCTAAAAAAACAATCAGAAGAAAATAAACCTAGTACAATAATTTACTTAGTGTTCTATTGCAACTCTCAGTAACTTAGATCAGGAAAATGGTATGTTCTTCGACTTCTCAGTAAATTGCTATTTGAGTGGGATATACATACCCCTAAAAATACAATTAATATAGTATAGAAAAAAATTGATGAATTATATTTATTTTGATAATTGAGCATGTTGATTGATATTTGCAACATATATATTGAATAGAAGTGATATTTTATAAAGGGGGAATACTTGAAAATGATGTAAGTGAATAGATAATGAATTTGACATTTAAATATTGTTAAAACACTATGATAAGGTTAGTCTAAAATTTAATTAAATTGAAGTAATGACCAAGTGTCTAATTTTTATATACATTGTCTCTTATTACAAAAAATATTAAATATTGGTGATTGAGAAAAAAACGTTTTTTGAATATGTTAAACTACATAGTATAAATTAAGTAAAGGTAAATTTTAATTCAAATTGATGTTATCTCTGTGGTATATTTTTACCTTTTATCAAAGTAGCCATGTCTACATTAGATAATTTTTTCCTTCCATTTCCTCCAACCTAGCTAAAGGTGTCTTAAAACATCATCGTCAACTAACTGAGGCATATATTTCCTAATACACTGATGCGTCCAACATGAAGAAGCTTTGTCATCTATAAATAAAATTATTACATCTTTTCAGTTATAGTGCACTAATAACAACAATTTAACAACAAGCACTCATCAAAGTATTTGTGAAGGAAGTAACAAATGTTTTTGTCATTAAGTTTTCCATCCAACTCTATTATGTAAGACTGGGATATCTTGGATATTATTTCCTTTCTTAGAATTTCTTATAGTCTTTATCATTTCTGCATTTTGTGTGGCCCTTCCTTTAAAAATGTTCAGAAGTCTCATAGGACTTTCAGTAATATCTCTGAAAACAAAGTTCAATGAAAAAAATGCATAAATATCCTTTTTAGAGATTTACTTACTTTTACAGGATAAACATTTTTGTTTTGCTGTGGTGAAGATTCTTGAGTTCAACAGATCCGAAATACTGTTCACTTCCTTTTCTTAGTCCACTCTGATACTGTTACAAACTGAGACGAGCTGGCTAGTTGCAAATTAATACCTGGAAAAATATATTATTTGTTATACCAACGAATGAAAACTAAAAACAGAAAAGATTGTGGAACTTTTGATAAGGAAATTCGGAGAATGAGTTAAATTCCGAATTATCTTACCAGGAGTCGTTGGTGATTTCAACTGCGGATATTTTCTAGCAACTTTTTCTGGAATATGTAGTAATACTCTCAACAGCACTACAAACTACAACACTTCCACCCCTACGAGGGCTTTCACTTTCACTAAAAACATTATCTAAACAAATTTCATAGCACATCTAAATACGATTTTGATACTTGACGATTGACAAATGACAATTACATCTGACAATGTCAAATATCCATAAACTGATCGCAGTGCCAATCGCAAGAAATCCTTTCCACAACACTTCCCAATAGGCAATTCGCATGAACCAATCAGAACTATCCTGGCCAAGGTGGTATATTTGAATCGATGCTAAGTATTCATCTTGGTAAGCAAGGTAGTTTGGTTAGGTTAGATCATGGTCCCTTCTTTTTTCATTTTTAAGCCATAAAAGAAGGGAACATGATCTAATTTAACCAAACTGGACCTTGATATCCAAGTTGATCCTCAACGTAACCTAAAATTACATTGCACACCACAAGACGCAATTAAAATAGAGTGTTGTGAATAAAAATTGTTGCGTGTCAATCAGCTTTGATTTGTCAGTCTCGCTTCGAGCGCAGATATCCGAAACATTTGATTGGTTGAAATTCCACTTCAAACGTACTACTTCATAAACTAACCAATTAAATGCTTTATTTTGGCTACGAAACTTGTAAAGTTTTTTTAAATGCATGTGGTTTTTCAGTTTTTATTAAATACATATTCGAGAAAAATTTGATATTTTTCTAACAAAAAGTTCCTTCAAATTGAAATGCCTTTGGATTATTCCCAGAATATTCAAAAACTTACGTTTCTGCTTGATATGCCTTTTGAATATACCAGCAATATTCAAGGAGAGTATTTTATGGATATGAGTGGAAATATATTCCAGGAATATTCTCAATGTGTATAAGATCAAATAAATATTCATGGAATATTCCAGGAATATTGCAATATCTGTTGGAAAATAGGATGTTGTAGGCATATTCTAGGAATATTGGGTGCCGTCTGGGGTATATCACTAGCGCTGAATCAACTCTGTCTGCCTGTAAACTGCAAAGTGTAACTAAGTAGATCTGCAATTAATGAATGAATGAATTTATTGAAATAGGCTTTTACATCCTACAATACTAATACTTTATTTTATTTTTTTTTGTTTTGAAATACTTATACTCAATTTTAAGACACAAACTGAAATGTTTTTCATCACGTTATACTATTTATACAGAAATTATATAGGTGAATTCACCCAAATTTTTTCATAAAATCAGTTAGTTTCGATTTGAATTGACGTAAATTATTATAGTTTTTAACGTCTGTTGGCAACTTATTATACTAATATCCATCTGAAGTTGAGCGTCCCGTTTTTATACCGGTAGTAAGTTTCTATTGGACCATTCTAGAAACGCCGAGAGGCAATAACGTGAGATGTAGCCGTTAGTGATTCGTCGAGATGTTTCTTACATGGTTTTCTCTGATGTCATGAGACATTCATGGATCGTTAACGAGCTGAGCTTGATTATCCAAACATAAGTGGCCATGTGCGACTCCAGGATCGTTATATTGCCCCCTACTTGAACACGTTCTGTCTCAAAATGTCATTCTTGGAGTGTTGGGATATCTACAAGATTACAGTTTTTAACGTCTGTTGGCAACTTATTATATTAATATCCATCTGAAATTGAGCGTCCCGTTTTTATACCGGTACTAAGTTTCTATTGGACCATTCTAGAAACGCCGAGAGGCAACGTGAGATGTAGCCGTTAGTGATTCGTCGAGATGTTTCTTACATGGTTTTCTCTGATGTCATGAGACATTCATGGATCGTTAACGAGCTGAGCTTGATTATCCAAGCATAAGTGGCCATGTGCGACTCCAGGATCGTTATATTGCCCCCTACTTGAACACGTTCTGTATCAAAATGTCATTCTTGGAGTGTGGCGATATCTACAAGATTCCCCATTTATGCGAAGTTTGATGGAAGTAACACTCCACTGTCATATTCGGACGTGGAAGTTGGTTATAGCACACCAAAATCGCTGGATCTGAATATCGTCTTCAATACACTGAGGAAAATTCTACTATTAAAGTTTTTGCTGGAATATTTCTTGCTACTGTAATAAGAAAACTATTACTATAACAAATTATAGAATAGAAGTAGCATATTCAAATTCTATGGAAGCAAAAATGATTTTGCTGAAGGTGGTTTTTCTGCCACAGGTAGGTATAATGCTGTCGCTATTAGGCAGTCAGTCTAGGACAGTAAGTTTTCAGAAAATCATAATTTTAGAGGTGAATAATCACTAATGAATTACATGCCTATTGCCGCAAGGTTTTCACTTACGATAAGTGGATCATCGCATAGAAGTTTATACGGTAATACAATTATCAACCTGTCACTAAAATATTACTCGAAGAACCTACTTACGACTACTTTGTTCTTTGCTGTGGTTATTCGATGTTTTACTGAAATTCTGACGAAAATTATCCCCTCGACGAACGCAATGAACATTTGAAGGTTTTTAGCTTTAGAAATGAGAAAACATACTGCCGGTAACACTGTTGTTTCATTGTTACCTGTTACCGGCTGTTCTAGTCCAGCCATAGGGCCGAATAGTGCTCCTTTCAAACAAGCATCATAGGAATTATGTGATAATGGGTGACGTGAATGAATATAATCAAATGCTATTGCTCAATAAGTTTTTTCGAGACATACATATTCATGTTAATGAAGTATGCGGACTATGAATCAATAGTAAGGGCTTCTGCTGAAATTCATTCACCTGACCCATATTGTCTTAAATGTTTCATTTCGAAACTTCTTTCTTGTTTGTCACTGTTGGAACACATTCCGACAGACTTTTTGCAATAATTTTTCATTGAAAACTATACAGTTACAGAAATAGATATTGTAGTAAAACTGCACTAAATAATTTTCCTAATTTATTTGAAACACTATTTACAACGATTATTCACTAAAACATTTACTATTTCAATTTATTTCTACTGTGGCTATCTATCAGCGAACTCTGGAACTGTAACTCTCCTCCATTCTCCCTGTCCCGCTTATATACTCCCAAGCAGTTTCCATTCACGGCTCTCGAATATTCAGGAGTATAGAACATTTCATCTAGATGACTCTTCGAATAGTATCGAACAATCGATTATTCCAGCTTGTTCTCGGCGATCCGTACGACAGCAGATATGCAGTTGTAGTTGAACGAGGGTGCATAATTAATTAGATCAGGGCCGGTCTCTGGGCCGGTCTCGAAATCGTTACATTGCCCCCTTCTTAAAGACGTTTCGCCCCGAAACGTCATTCTTGGAGTGTGAAGATATCTGCAAGATTCTCCATATCTGCACCTGGACGTTCGATGGAAGTAGCACTCCACAGTCTTCATTTTGGGTCGAGGAAGATGGTTGGAGCACACCAGAATGTTGATGCCGCTGGATCTGAATATTGTCTCCAACATGCTTCTTATAACTCTCCAGTCCAGCCGATCAAGCACACAGGCCAATTTTGGGATTGCCAGGTCTACAATATTCTGGTCCAGCATCGTGTCTCTCAATCTCGTAAGGCTCTTCCAAACATCTTCATAAGACGGCTTATCACGAGAACGCTTCTTGGTAACCAGATAGTAGATGTTTCTCTGGCCTTTCCTCAGCTCTAACACCCCTCCAACTTCCGGGTTCTGTTCTCTCAGTTCCTGGATTCGACCGAACTTCTTGGAGAAAACTACTGCAATGCCTCTGGACATTTGGAGATCTTCTGCCACACAGTGAGCTAACGCGTAATTGGCAGGCACCTTGAAAAGATCTCGTGACTCCTCTCGGGTTACCCCATATTGAACTTTCTGTCCGTTCGAGTACAGAGACATGAACCTCTGAAACGTCATTTCGTCCTCCGGTGATCTGACTGTGCGGACTTGATCGTGGTTTCCTGCGTAAGGGGACAACCTATTGAAGTGGACTACACTAGGTTTTCCTCGTGGTGGCTCATATATGCGGTAGACGAGGTCGTTTATCCTTTTCATGATCTTATATGGACCTTCCCACGAGTTCCGGTGATAGTCCACGGCGACGTTTAGGGTTGTATAGCCAGACAAGGTCACCTGTCTGATATCCACCAGCATCCGCCTTGATGTCGTAGGTCTCCTTCATTCTGTCGCTGGCACTCTGGATGTTCAAACGGACCCGTTCATGGATGTCGTCCATTCTCTGTCGCAGTTTGCTGACGTAGTCATCTCCCGCAGTGTCTTGTCCTGGTGGCGTCCCAAACTTCAAGTCACATGGAAGTCGCAGCTCTCGGCCCATTATAACACTAGCAGGGGTTTGGCCGGTTGACTCATGAACTGCGGACCGATACGCCATCAGGAACAGATGGAGGTACTGGTCCCAATCCTTCTGGTGGTCAGAGACTACCTTGGACAGGTGGCGGTTTATCGTCTTGTTCATCCGCTCCATCATTCCATCGGACTGCGGATGTAGAGCTGTGGTCCTCGTTTTCCGGATGTTCAGCATCTGACACATCTCCTGGAACAGGTTTGACTCAAAATTCCTGCCTTGATCCCAATGCAGTTCTAACGGGACACCGAATCGGCAAATCCACTCCTTCACCAAGACGTCGGCAACGGTGATGGCTTCTTGGTTGGGCAGGGCATAGGCTTCGGTCCACTTGCTGAAGTAATCCATCGCCACAAGGATGTACTTGTTCCCGTGTTCAGATTGTGGGAACGGGCCAGCGATGTCAATGGCGATCCTTTCGAATGGGCTGCCCACGTTGTACTGGCGCATCGGGGCCTTAGGTCTTGTTCGAGGCCCATTACTGGCAGCGCATACAGCACATTTTCTGCACCAGTCCTTGACGTCAGCTTGACAATTGGCCCAGTAGAACCGTTGCCTAACTTTCTGGAGGGTCTTCGTCACTCCCAGATGTCCTCCGGTGACCCCATCATGGATTTCTCGGAGCACTTCCTGTCTTCTGCTCCTGGGAACTACTACCTGACGTCTTTCTTCCCCGCCATCCTCCGACTCCAACACACGCTTCAAGACTCCATTGTCTAAGGTGAAAGAGTTCCATTGGGCCCAGTAAGTTTTAACGACTGGAGAACAACTGGCTATTTCCTGCCACGACGGTCTTCGATCACTCTTCTTCCAGCCGATGACTAAACCAAGATCTGGATCTTTCTCTTGGTCTTTCTGGATCTTGTGGTCATTCCAGTTATCATCGACCGCCGTGGTTCTGCAGAGTGTCGACTCCTTTTCCTCTGTTCGTCGGCAGTGCGAACAGTCGTCTGGACATGGTCTTCGCGATAGGGCATCCGCATTCTTATGGCTGGTCCCCGCCCGATGTTCGATCTCAAAGTCGAATTCCTGGAGCCTCTCAATCCAGCGTGCCACTTGACCCTCGGGATTCTTAAACTGTAGGAGCCATTTGAGAGCTGCATGGTCAGTTCTCAGTAGGAATCTTCGGTTTACTGAGGGTCTTGCTGAAGTAACCGATGCCCTTCTCTTGTCCTTCTTGGATCTGAGACAGGACAGCTCCAAGTCCCACGTTACTGGCGTACGTGTCCAAAATGAATTTCCCGTCTGGAAGGGGGTAGCTCAGGATTGGTGCGTTGATCAAAGCTCCTTTCAACTTCCTGAATGAATCTTGGCATTCATCTGACCACTGGAACTTTGTTTGTCCTTCTGTGAGCCTGGTCAGTGGTTTTGCGATGTTAGCAAATCCCAGCACGTATCGGCGATAGTAAGTGCACAAGCCAAGAAAACTTCGAAGCTGGTGAATGTCTTTCGGAACGGGCCATTCCTTAACAGCTTTGATCTTCTGCTCATCTACTGCCACTCCTTTCCCAGAGACAACGTGGCCGAGATAACGTACTTCTTTTTGAAACAGATGACATTTCTTGGGGCTCAGTTTCAGTCCGGAGCTTCTCAGTCGCTGAAATACCTCTTCCAAGTTTTTTACATGGTCCTCGAATGATCTACCAACCACAATAATGTCGTCGAGATACACCAGACACGTCTTCCATGATAGTCCTTTCAAAACCGTCTCCATCAATCTTTCGAACGTGGCTGGAGCATTGCAGAGGCCGAATGGCATAACTGTAAACTGCCATAATCCGGAGCCGATGGTAAAAGCTGTCTTTTCTCGATCTTCCTGGGCCAGTTCCACCTGCCAGTATCCGCTCTTCAAATCTAAGGTCGAGAAAATCGTATATCCAGCCAGCGTGTCTAGCGTGTCGTCTATCCTTGGGAGAGGGTAGCTGTCCTTTTTCGTCACGTTGTTTAGTTGACGGTAGTCTACGCAAAACCGTGTTGATCCATCTTTCTTCTTCACCAACACGACTGGAGAGGACCAGGGACTGTCGGATGGCTCGATGACTCCGTCTTTCTCCATGTCGCAGACTATTTTGTCAGCCTCCTCCTTTTTGGCGAGAGCAAGTCTTCTGGCTGATTGCCTGATTGGTCGGGCATTTCCAGTATCTATCTTGTGCTGAACCACCTTTGTTCTACCGCCTCTGCCTACTCCGGTATCGAAGATGTCCTGATACTTCCTGACTAGTTCTCTCAGTTTAGGCTCCTGTGCTGGCCCCATGTCCTTGGACGAGATAGCAACCAACTTCTCCAATTCTGCTGGCATGTTACTGGCTTGGCTAACAGTGCCACGTACACTCCTGATTACAGAGGAAATTGACGAGCAGTGCCCCAAAATCGTTCCCTTCTTCAAGGTTACCGGGTAATAATTGACATTCATTACCCTTACTGGCACAAATTTATCAGCACGCAACAAGGTTTTTCCTAGTGCTATTCCTCGTCCAATTTTCTCATCATGTAGCTTGGGCTCGAACATCACCACGTTTCCACTGCTCGCACCTCCATCCAGGCGAGCCTCCAAAATGGTTTCAGCCCTCTCCGGTACGCTTACGTCTTCAGCCAGCAGAACTCGAACCATTTCTTCATTTCTCCCATGAAGTACCAGCTCTTCTCCGTTCACACGAAGGACGCCGTCTTTAAAATTCAGCTCGAATCCTCTAGAATTCATGATGTCCATTCCAATTATTACCTCGTCCTCGATATCCGCTACTAGAGCCCGGTGTTTCACTGTAGTGCTGCCCAAAGTCAGTTCAATTGGAAGTTCACCATACACAGTTGCCGGCTCTCCAGTTGCTGTGCGTAGCTTCCAATTCGACGATTCAATTCTTGCCGGTGTTTTGGCAAATGTAGGTCCAAGGATTGTCCTAGTCGCACCTGTATCAAGCAGCATGGTACGAGGTTCGTTGTTGATGAGACCGTCTACAAAAACATCTTTGTTCTGTCGTTGAAGGACAGCGACATATGCATTGTTATTTGGGGCTTGCTGGATACAGGCCGACGATTGCTCCTCTTTGACCTTCATCGTTGATGTCGATTTTTTCAGTGTTGGATATTTGCTACGCACGTGCCCAAGTTCTCTACAATTTCGGCATCGTATCAGTCTTCTCTCAGGCACAACTTCCTTCAGCACTTTTCGCATCACAGCTTCTATATTAGTAGGCTCCTGTCGGTCTTCCTCGATCATCCGGACTCTACTCTGGCTTTTGCAGGATTGCTTTGCTGCTTCGAATTCCAGGGCGCATGCCAATGCATCCACGAGATGTGCGGGGCGAGCTAGCGTTAGGGCTTACCGGGTTTCCGGGTCACGAAGTCCATCCAAAAATGCTTGGACCGCTAGTCGCTCCATTACATTTTCCGGTGTAGCTGGGTACGCAAGACGAACCAAGCGTGCAATATCTGCTTCAAATTCTTGCAACGACTCGCTTGATTTCTGGCATCGATTCTTCAGCTGTGAGTGATATACGTGTTAAAGGTGGGCTTGGCCATAGCGAAGTTCCAAGTGATTTACCAGCTGTTCATAGTCTTCCTGTTGTTGGGCAGTGAGCGTTTGTAAAATATTTGTTGCTTCGCCACGCAATGCCAGTGTCAATGCTAAAGCTTTTTCCCCAGCATTCCATCCATTTGCTTTGGCAGCAGCTTCGAATTGTCGGTGGTAGTTTGACCATGGAGTATTTCCGTCGAACTGAGGCGGTTTCAATGAGAGCTTTCCTGGTTCCGAACTGACCTTGAAATCTTTGACGTCTTTTTGAACTTCCTCCAAGTTGGTACTCAGATCCGGCATTGAATTTCTGTTGGAAATTTCTGGAATGTGCACAGAATCCATTCGCTTTTCTAGCTCACTAAATTTTTCCTTTATCTCATCGTGGAGCGTTTCCTTAATTTTTTTCATTTCTTCTTCCATTTCATCTTTGATTTTCTCCATCTCTGTTTCAACAGTTCCCATTCTTTCTTCCAACCGATTCGCCACACTGCAAACTTCTTCTTTCAAGTTTCTCGAATTTTCTAGAAGCTCTTCTCTCAAATTCTCCGAGCTTTCTAGAAGCTTCACTTCTAAATTTTTCGAATTTTCGTGAAGCTTTTCTTCTAGATTTTTCGAAAGTTCTTCTTTCAGAGTATTCGAATTTTCTAGAAGTTCTTCTTTCAGGCTGACAGAATTTTCTAGAAGCTTTTCCTCCAGACTCTTTGAATTTTGAAGAAATTTATCTTCCAGACTCACCGAATTTTGTTGAAGTTCCTCCTTCAAACTGTTCGAATTTTCCAGAAATTTATCTTCCAAGGATTTCGTGGTCTCGTCGAGTTTATTCATTATGGAACTCAAATCAATTCCAGAAACTTCGTATAAGAACGTTTCGGGGTCTTCTCCTTCTTCAATCAGTCCATCTGCAAGTCTTTTCTGGAGTACGGCCTTCTTTCCAGTTGTTTCTAACTCACGCTCCTCTAACTCTTGCTTTAATTCACTAACTTTAAGGTCAACTAGGTGAACTCTTCTCGGAAACATTTTGTCTCTTATTGTCTTTGCCGAAATATCAGTCTATTATTTATTTCACACAAAAAGTTTTCAGTTTATTGTCCCGCGACGCGCAAAACTGTCCACTTTGCACTCAAATGTTCAACGGGTCACTCACTAACTATCTATTAGGCGCGATAAATGTCTATCAGTTTTTCAACGCGACGAACACTTTAACACTTGTTTATTTCAAACATCCGACTTCTGACAACAAATGTAGTAAAACTGCACTAACTAATTTTCCTAATTTATTTGAAACACTATTTACAACGATTATTCACTAAAACATTTACTATTTCAATTTATTTCTACTGTGGCTATCTATCAGCGAACTCTGGAACTGTAACTCTTCTCCATTCTCCCTGTCCCGCTTATATACTCCCAAGCAGTTTCCATTCACGGCTCTCGAATATTCAGGAGTATAGAACATTTCATCTAGATGGCTCTTCGAATAGTATCGAACAATCGATTATTCCAGCTTGTTCTCGGCGATCCGTACGACAGCAGATATGCAGTTGTAGTTGAACGAGGGTGCATAATTAATTAGATCAGGGCCGGTCTCTGGGCCGGTCTCGAAATCGTTACAATATATGTGTTACCATAGCATACCTACAACATGAATAATGCCCTATGGGTAATTGCAAAGTTCGAGAAACGAAGTTATTCAACAATTTATATTTATCCCAATTGAGTTATAATCAGCAAAGTCGACTTTATAACCACAGGTGATAGCTCGCTTGTCCCCTTTGCTATTAGAGTTTCTTGCTAGGGTTATTGGATTTCTAGCTGTGGTTGATAAAAATTTTCCTCAGTGTACACTTCTTTCAACTCTCCAATCCAGCCCAAGAATCCAATAGGACAATGGAACTTTACATTTACAAAAAATTAATTGCAAAACTCGTTTCATTCGATTGTTGATAGTCTAAAATGTCTATTTAACAACGAGTGCCACTCTACTTGTTTTATTTAGGAAAAATATAACATTTCAAAGTGTGCCTCTGATGTCACGTTCATCGGAAACATCCCCCAACATAATCCACGTTCCGAAATAGGGAATATCGTTCTTCCATAAAATATAGCTACTGTCCGATTATAAGCCATCGAGAAATAATTGAAGCTTTGTCACTGTGTCTACACATCAAAAAATATTACGGAAAGGCAATTTTTTATTATTATTGTAACTTTCAAATTTTCTGAACGAATCTGCCTTTTGATGAAAATCTATTGTTGGCAACACCGCAAATTATAACAACATTTCTATAAAGAAAAAACTTTGAATTTGAAAACCGCATTAACCTCAGAAAATGAAATATTCAAGAGTCTGTTAGATTAGAGCATATAGATTTGATCTACTAGCATCTATCTTGTATTACATACGGTAAGCAAATGAGTTAAACATAAAAAACCTATTTTTATTGATCTGCTCCGTGTAACTGACGAACAAACCAATCTGATATCAAATGACAACTATCATAGAACACAATCCAGGTGTAATGATAATGGTATACAACTTATACAACGTTGCCAACTTTAATTATAGAGAAACTGGCGTTCAGAAAGAAATGATAAAAAATCCCAAGTGATATTAGCGTCACTATAAGGATACACTAAAAACAATTTTGTCTATTTTCCACGATAATTTTATATTTGTTGACTAGTTTCGGTTATTACACCATTTTCAAAACTCAGTTATTCCGAATTTTTACGTATAAAAACGATTTTGTTGTGCTTCCGGGTTCGTCCCGTATACTTTTTCAATTGGTATTGTGGGATGATAGTTCAATATAATCATCATCAGATCAGCCGCACATAATCGCACTTTTTCGAGTATCTAAGGGGTAATTATGTAATAAAACTCTAGGGGAGTTGGGCGACGATATCTTTGATTCAGTTTCAAACTGACGCCAAAGCAAACAACCTCTCCTCAGTCGCCCACCCTAGGAAGTATTTTTTTTTGTTGAAATTAAATTAAAGTATAAAGATGTTGAATACTTTTGCTGCCACCAGACCCAGAGTATAGTTTTGAATCCGCTCTGGATCACCCGGATTTTGGCTAAGGGGATAGCCTCCCCAAAAGCCAGAATGCTCAACCTTACAATTCACAGCACTACTGGTTTTCGTAAGTTCACCATCATCTCGATGGCAAAGATGTAGATTTGTAGGTTCGGCCCCGGCTTCACAAATGCGAGGACTTTATATGAGAGGTTGAAGGGGTAAGTAATAGTAAGAAGCAAAGTTCCACCAACCAGCTTCATTCACCAAAAGCAAAAAAATGATGGAAAATAATAACGAAAATATTTAAAAAAAGGTGTAAAATATAAAAATAAAAATGTATAAATTGTAAAAATTTGTAAAATAAACCAGTTGTAGGAATTCATACACTCATACATATGAAAAACAAGCGCAAGGAAAATAAAGTATGTAGTTTAAAAAATAGGTCACCCTCGCAAAACATGAAAGATCGCTCTACAGTTAAACGTGCATTTTTCTAAAAAACCAACAACCCTTTTAAAACATTCCCGATAATAAATCAATAGCCATACTTTTCAAATTAACTCACTACTATAGTAGTAGTAATTATAATATATTATAATTACAACAAACATTATGGTCAAATTTAAACAATTATTATTATTATTCTGTCGTATTCGCCCTCATAACTCCCTCAGAATTATCATCAAGCTACCCTCAATTTAAAATGACAAACACCCAGTTTTAAGTAATAATTATTATCATTTACCTGGAACTTATTTAAACGCCTCAAGCTTATATTGAATAACTCAGTAAACACCCCATATTTCTATTCAAATTATTATTGCTTTAAAATTAATAGACCACACGCCCAGCTTTTAACAGAACTATTATTACTCTTATTATTTGTCTTGAAAAATTATACGCATCAGTTAACAAACACACATGTCGACCTACGAAAAATTCATACCAGTTTTAGTGCCATTCTTGAGAGTGGCATATTTGCCTACACCCTCACGGGTGGGTGGTCCTCCTAAACCCAAGCGATCACTTGCACTTCACAACACCGAATACCTTTTATGAAATCTTAACATTTTGTTTCTAGGCACGACGTCTCAGACTACCCTATCTAATCCTAAGCCATTAAATTTATCAACCCAGAGCGAATTTTCTATATGTAAAAACTATTTTTCCCCGATTCGAGCGTAGGTATAATTGTACACACTCAGACTGAATCCAGACATGCACATATGATTCCTTAAATTTAAAAAGACCGATTTATAATACAGGGAGCACTGAAAACATATAACAGTGCCCACTGTTACAATTAACCATAATAGTAAAAAAATCGAAAATTTTAATTGAAAACTCATATTTTGTTAACGTTATAACTATTCTGTTTCAGTGTCAGTTGGAGTGTCAGGTGTGAGAATAGTGATCCGTAGATCACTGTATGGTGGAATGCAAGGGAAATTTTTTCTAATATTGAAAAAATATTTAACAGTTTGGAGAGTTATTTTTGTTTTGCGGAAACTTCTTTGATGATGAAATAAAGAAGTTGAAGTACAAAATCTTCGTATATTGAGTCGGAATTCAAACAAAGGTGGAAGAAAGCAGGTAAAATAGAAACAACATTTCTTCAAAACCATGATGAATGGCTGAAAACAACATTCATAATACCAGGAATGCAGCAGCAAAGCTGGAGTCGGCCATCAAAATCGTTCACCGAATAGAGCAAAAAAAGTAGTGAAAAAGCGGTGACAGCCGAACGTCGACAACTCATCACAAGTTTTGTTCAAATTACATATCCACATAATAAAGATAATATTATTATTATTAAGTAGAAGAAGAAAAATGTAGTTATTTGTATTCCAGCAGATGATCGACGAGTTGATACAGTTGCACGAACAAAATTATGAACATCTGGAAAAAGAGATGTTTCAAATATATTTAAACAAATTATTACTTCCCCAACGAGATCAACGAAGTTGACGAAACCAAAAAGGCGCAAGAAGACAATGAAAAAACAACTTACGCTGTTAGCAAAGACTCATGGAAGCTGATTTACCTCGGCGAAAATATGAGATTATTAGAAGTGACAGTAAAAGGTGTAATGCGAGTTCGAAGTAGCCTTGTGCCTCTTCAACTCTTGAATATATGGTACCAATTAACAAAAAGTATTGTGGCAAAATCAAGACCCATCATCAACGCTATATTGTCGTCCCATTCAAATCAGATTCGTTAAAAAAACATTAGATATTACCCAAGAAGAAATCGAAGATCATCTTAGTTAATCAATTTTGAGTTCAATAAAAAAATCATTCACATTTCAAATGTAGTTGTTTCTATGAAACCTCATATATTGCAAACTACTTTTTATAGCTCAAAGTCAATTATAAAGCCATTATAAATTATAAAATTCAAATTTGGCTAGATTGGCCCAATACCCCACTGTGCGACGATCGAATGTAGTGTCACAATACAAAGTTTGGGCAACAGTAGCGGCTTTAAACAATTCTCTTGTTATATACAGTATTCATTATAAAAATACGGATTTAAAAAAAATATTACCTACCGCCATTCTACGTATTCATTGAAACTGTTCGATGTTTTGCACCCATGCGGGCTGGCGCCCGCGGCAAAAGCCTCCCTTGCCCCACACGGTCCTGGCGTTATATACCCACAAGTACATTCTTTTCACAGTTCTCGATTTATCGGGACTATAGAACGACTCATACAGATGGCTCTAGAAGCGATTGATTCAAATTATTCGAGCTAGTTCTCGGCGATGAGTCATAGTTGTTGATCCGCTAGCCAGCACAAGTTGTTTATTTAGAAGGCGAGGGTACATAATTTATTAGGCGATCAGGGCTGGCATCGAAATCATTGCAATACTTACACATAAGTTGAACACATGTTAAAATATAAAATCAATATCACATAAAATTCATAACATGAAACATTTATTAAAATACTTGTAAACATTCTCTATGCTGCTTTGATCAAGTTTGAAGGAGACAATTCCTAATGGAGTAGGGCTCCAGATTACACATTTCCTCACCAATCCTTTCGAACGTATCATATCTTTAAAATCTTGTGGAAAATTATTGTAAAATTTAATGGCATCGTACTGTGGACTTGTCTCGAAAACATTCTTCTTATGAATTGGATAGTTATAATTATTTTTCATTCTGGTGTTGTTATGCTCATGGGCCATTTTGAAACTGTTGAAGTGCCACTTACTTAAGTATAATGAGAAACTTGTTCTCGTAAATATACACTGCTGGTACCTTATTGTTATTTTTAAATAGTCCTCTGCACTAGTCAAGTCAAAAATTATTTTAATAATTTTTTTCTGACATGAAAACTGTATTTAATTCATAACTCCCTCCCGATGTCCCAATCCCAAATTTCAGTTTTGAATAGTAGCATAGTAGCATAGTAGAATAGACTGTCAACAGAGTATTCCGGTCAACATTATATTTTAGTGCTCTTTTGGCGTATATTTTCTACCTGTGTTGTTCATGTTTTGTCGTTTATATGAACTCTTAAAAATTTCACACGTAATATCTTGATTGTCAATAATAATTTATTTATTTTATTTATTTATACGGGCAAGCCCAATTAAAGATATTACAAGATATACATTATGTGAGTAATACAGCAACAGTCACAACATATATGATATTGATAATAATGAAGACATTAAAAAGATCAATGAAAAGTAAAAGTACAAGTACAGTCAGTGTAAAAGTGGGCAATAAAATGACAACAAAAAAATGACAAGATGGTCACTGACACAGTTGATTTTTAAACTTAGGAAGAGGTGTTGAGAAGATGTCAATATCGAGGCAATTAGCCGTTCTAAGGGATCTTGGGATTTAGCTGAAATAAGCAATGTTGGTACGATGGTAGGGAGTATGAAAAGTAGCTATCTGTCTAGTAAGGCGAGTGGGGACTACTAAACTGATTTGAGATAGAAGATCTGGACAGTCATATTCACCATTTAATATCTTGTAGAGAGTCATTAGATCTCGCTGACTACGTCTATTCTCCAGAGTTGGAATATTGAGATAACTCTCAATTGAGGCGTAATCACTAAAGATGTTACATTTGAAAGAAACATATCTAAGAAAACTTCTTTGAACACGATCAATCTTGGATATATGGGTTACATAATGTGGTGACCAGACAGAGGAACAATAATCGAGGTGAGTTCTAACAAGTGTACAGTATAGGATTTTAATGGCACCCAGATTAGTGAAGTCACGAGTTGTCCTCTTTATAAAGCCCAACATTTTGGTAGACCTGTTGACAATGGAGGTTATGTGGTAAGTGAAGGTTAGGGAGTCATCAAGAATTACTCCAAGGTCCTTGACACGGTCGACAGCATTCAGGGGTTGTCCATTGATGGTATAGTCGAAAATGACAGGTTGATGTGAGCGAGTAAAACGTATGATATGACATTTGTTTATGTTTAAGTCCATACCGTTTGACAAGCACCAAGTAGCAAGTCTGCAGATATCGCTCTGCAACTCATCGGCGTCATCTACACAATTCACAATACGATAGAGTTTTAGGTCGTCAGCGAATAGTAGGGCATTACTGTTGTGAAAGCATGAAGTGATGTCATTAATGAACATGTTGAAAAGTATGGGGCCCAAATGTAAACCTTGGGGAACGCCCGAGGTTGCAGGAAAGTCAAAAAAGTAATGGTGCTTGAATCTCACTATTTGGTACCTGCCTGTCAGATAATCCACAATCCACTTCAGAATCGCTCCTCCGAAGCCATACCTACTGAGTTTGTGGGTAAGAAGCTCATGATTAACCCTGTCAAAGGCCTTGGAGAAATCGGTATAATGGATTGAATCTTATCTATGGTATTATTGATTCTCAGTAACATACAATCAGTTTTTTCATTATTGATAAGTCTTTCTTTTGTATTCTTCATTGATAAAAGGTACCACGAAGATCCCACATGACAGATCACCGTCATTCGAGGCCTGCAAAACTTCGGTGCTAAATTCAAATAAGGCAGTTTCAATGGATTTATTCTTCAGATATTCGTGCTGATTATCTTCAAATAGCTGATACTTTTCGAAAACAATCACCTAGGTCAAATTTGAATAAGATCAACCCAAAATATACAGTGTGAAAAAATTAAAAATAGCTAGATCAGAAAGAGTGATGGAATATGAATATAAGAAAAGAAACTGTAACCACATTCTATACTAAAGGTAAATAATGTGCTCGTTCATATGAGCAAAGAAAATAGGTGAATTTCAGGAAAGATTTGGAAGGTTATTAGTCAAGTGATTCATTTTGTATGGGTTGTGGACAGGTTCTGTTTTCCAGCATATTATAGCTTATTCGAAAAGGAAGAAATGTATTTAATCTTTCAACATTGATAATTTCTAATGAAGACTTAAACGACCAGAACTATGAATCATTTTTAAAATATTCTCCCGTTACTAAGGAGATAAATTTGGTAACAATTTTGATATGAACACAGAATTGTAGGTCTATATTCTGTGATATGAATGTCAGAATAAAATCAATTATCTGAAATAATATACATTTTAATCAAAACAACAGCTACAATAACGTGTTGATTAGAACACAAAACTACATGTACTCCTAACAATTCCCCTCATCCTCTTGTAAGAGAAGCCTAAAAAAACTACCTGGACCTATTTTTGAAGTCTAAAATAATAGCACTGATCTGAATAGCAGTATATAATATTATTGTGTTAGTTAATTACAGGTAACTTGAGACATAATTAGTTCAGTATAAATACAGTTACTTGCTCTGAATAATAAAGCAGAATGCCATTACACCAGCAGACAGAAAAAGGAATAGAGAACAGTGCAGTGGTGGGATATGAAATTGGGTTTGGATTTAGATTTAAATTAGTAAAATTATAAAAAAAATAGTAAAATATAGAAAAAAGTCCTGTGAATATTTTCCCGAGTACCTCTTTACCTTTATTATGTACTATAATAGTATTAGTATATTTTTTGAAAATTGAACTGTTTGATACTTAATAATCAAAATCATATTGGAACAATGGTTGGTTTTTAGAAATTAAACAATTTGCTGAGCTGGATCAGAGAAGGTCCCTTCGTGCCAATTCTCAACATCTTTATTATTCAGTTTATTACACAAAAAACCAAATATCATTACCATGTAACAAAAGATTAATTATTTAACCTAATAGATACTCTGGCAGAAATATCTTACGGGTTGGTATTAGCCTCTTTAGCATTCTGCAAAGCCTGAGTTACATACAACTTAGCTAGAGACTGCGAACAGAACTGGGAAATAGCCTGGCTGTATGTATTGACTTGTCCTGCTATGATCATGGGATTCAGCCTAGGAGGTACAGGATGAGGTCTAAAGAGTTTGGTGATATCTTCTTCAGGAAGGGCTGGCTCTTCCTTGGCTGCCCTTGCTGCATTCTCTTGAGCTCGTTTTTGCAAATATCTATGCTTATCTTGTTGCTGCCTACTCACTAATTGTTGATATCTGTTGAACTTGATAGCTTCTTGATTGAGTTCATCAACACGGTCCATTAAGCATCGAAGCTGGCCTTCTAGTACAGAGGCTGTTCCGAGATCTAGAAACTTTGATCCTTCTTCTTCAGGCACCATTTCAGCTAATTCGGACATCATGATATTACATAGAGGTGAATTTTTTATTAGGAATGGGACTTCAACGAACAAATTTTCATATCCAACTTTCAATTTCAGTAAAGCTTCTGGTGTAAATTCTCCTTCTTTATACATTTCTATAGCTTGAGGAGTTAAACGGTAAGCTTTGAATGTCAAAAAGCCTCTAGATGACTTCTGAGTATCATAAATTACCACCACAGATTCTTCAATTGAAGTTTGGTAATGGAATTGTGACTCCAGTAGTGGAAGACTCAAAAAATTTCCCACATCTGCGCTTTGATACCAGCCAACATGAAAATGATCTACATTTACTCTCCTCAGTCTTCGCATCATGGCTAGCTGATATTCATCTTCATCCATAGTTTCGTCAGATTGTTTTGGAAATGGAAAGCAGTTTGTGATTTCAAGACGGCCCTCAACAACTAATCCCAACAGAGCACCTTGGGCAATATCCATATTAGTTGTGGATTCTTCATGACAATGTTTAACAATTTTCATCACAGCCTGAAATACGTAATCAAGTAATAAAAAACATAATTTGGATTCAAAAAAATTAAAGTTAAGAAAATCTACAAACCAATCCGTCAGCTTGAACATATGCGATTGCAGAATCATTTTCTGGGAGACGTCTAGAATTTATTGCTCGACTTGCCATTTTATATTTCTGATTGATCCACAATTCTTAAATATCCACGTTGGATTGACAAAATCTCTGACGAACAAAAACCTAAACACATTCACAATAACCTAATTTCTAACCCTTGATGCCGTCGGCCGTCGTCTAAAACAGGAAAAGAACAAAAATAATGAAAACATTAATCAGAAACCGAGAGTTACAGTTTTCTTCTTCTCTGTTATATTAGATTGCCTTGGCTAGCTGTATCATCAGCCACGTTCTCCACCCAAACCCCCAATTGGGTTTTCTGCATCAATAGGGAACACGCAACACGCTTGATTTTATTATACGATCAAACGAACTTACCTGTGATGTTCGATCGTAATTATACTAAGCGCCTCGCCCGAAGAGATCACATTTACTTGTAGGTGCCTTTAGGTGCTAGCTGGTCCCTCCATTACGTTTTTTGTCCCTAGGCTGGCAACATTTTTTGTTTTTGGGGTAGGAATTAGGAATTTTTAATAATTCCGTCCTGGGACTGGGAGGGAGTGATCTCTTCGGGCGAGGCGCTTCGTATAATTACGATCGAACATCACAGGTAAGTTCGTTTGATCGTATAATTATACAAGAGCGCCTCGCCCTCAAGATCACATTTACTTGTAGATGTTTAAAGGTATAAATGTTGCCGCCCTTAGTTCATTTTTTGCAACTAGGACTCTTGTCAAAAATAACACTCAAATACATTCTAAACAGACTCTAATAAGTTTTGACTGTATAAAACATTTATTTATATTATTACTTCAGTATAACTTCCATGAATATATGTGGGTCATGACGGATGGGCCGATTATAAAACTTGGCAAAGGTGGATGATGTCTTCGACCACCCTGCAGAGTTCTTGATAACAGCCCATGGTACTCCTTTTCTAGCGGCTGCCGATGTGGAAGCATGGCGCGTAGAGTGTGCAGAGAAAATGTTGGTATTCACTCCAGCATTTTGTATTTTTTGCTTTATCCATCTGGCAATTGTAGTTTTGCTAGCTCTCTGATAGGGTTCTTTGGCTGTGATGAATAAATATTCGTTTTTGTCTGATCTGTACATGGTTGTTTTTTCTATGTATGTTAGAATGGTTGATGCGACACAGAGATTAGGTCTTTTTGCGAAATATGGCAGTTTCAGACATGGTTGTCCTGAATTAAGTCTGGTAGATTTAATTTCGTCAGATATGTATATATAGGCTCCTTCAATCTCAAATATTATGTTTTCGACTCTAATAACATGAAGGGTTTGAAACTAGAGCCAGCAGCGTAGCAAGTTTCTTGCTCAAGGTCGGAAGGGATTGATTTTCGTTTGGTCCCAATGATTCAATGTAGTCAACAACTATTTTAGGATCCCATGTCCTGTTGTACTTGGGTCTTGGCGGCCTCAATCTGAATACACCCTTCAGAAACCGTCTTATTAATATGTCTTTCCCAATTTCTCCTGGGAAAATTAAGGATAACGCAGACCTGTGTTGGTTGAATGTACCATATTTTGAGTTTTTGTTCTGAAGTTCGTCCTCCATGAATGCTAAAATAGTTGAGACGTTTCCAGAAAATGGATCCAAGCCTTTTTTTCGAAAGAAGTTCCACCATGCCTGATACGATGTATTGTATTGCTTCAGTGTTGATTCGGAAATTGAGCTTAGGGTTGTATTGATAGTGGATTCTGGGAATCCTTTTTTAAGGAGGGCTTGCCTGCTTACCCTGGTAGCAATGACAATAGAACTTACCAGGGAGAAAAGACAAAAAATTTTTGATTCAGTCAATTATATAAAGAAAAACCACAGAATAAAAATTTGAAAATTTGCTCAATTCGTTGGTTTGCTAGTTTCGGCTACGCCTGCAGTGAAGTATGCAAAGCTCTACACTAAAAGTTTCGAAAGGATTAAGTATTTAGCATTGAAAAAAGAAAATCAGTGTTACAATCGTCTTATGACTATTCCAAGTTCCCTCAAGGGATACCTAGATTGGTGGTCAAATATTATCTTTACCATAAAAAACGAAATCAGACAAGATGAGTTCGCCATTGAAATTTTTTCAGACGCTTCCAAAACTGGGTGGGGCGCATACTGCCACGGAAGCAGTACCCATGGATGGTGGTCTAAAACAGATTCATCCAACCATATCAACTACCTTGAGCTCTTGAGTGCTTTCTATGCCCTGCAATGTTTCGCTGTTGACCAAAAATCATGTAATATACTATTGAGAGTAGATAACACTACTGCGTTGTCTTATCTCAACAGAATGGGCATTATAAAACACCAACATTTGCATGACCTGTCCAAACAAATTTGGCAATGGTGCGAATATAGGGAACTATGGTTGTATGCATCATACGTTCAGTCTGATGACAACAAGGCCGATAAAGCATCTCGCATAAAATCCCTAGAAACGAAATGGGAATTAGCGGACTTTGCCTTCAATAAATTAACCAAAATACTGGGCATGCCAGGCATAGACTTGTTTGCCTCAAATATAAATGCGAAATGTCAGCACTATATTTCCTGGCTAAGAGACCCTGGCTCCATTGCAGTTAATGCATTCACGGTCAACTGGAACGGAATATTTTTCTATGCTTTCCCCCCATTCTCACTTATATTGAGAACATTGCAAAAAATTGTGACGGACGAAGGGGAAGGCATTGTTGTCGTACCAAATTGGCCAACCCAACCATGGTATCCCTTGTACAATAAGTTAATGATATCATCACCAGTTATACTTGAACCGAATATTCATTTACTTTCTTCACCTTTCAGAGAGTGTCATCCTCTTCCCTCCAAACTTACCTTGCATACTTCACTGCAGGCGTAGCCGAAACTAGCAAACCAACGAATTGAGCAAATTTTCAAATTTTTATTCTGTGGTTTTTCTTTATATAATTGACTGAATCAAAAATTTTTTGTCTTTTCTCCCTGGTAAGTTCTATTGTCATTTGTTTGGAGTCAAATATGAACCCTAAAAATTTACTGTTGAGTGGGTGTCAGTACACTTTTTTGTTCATTTATGGCCCCCCTCTCAGATCCGCCAGTGTTGACAGATTTATAGAAAATACACGAAATTTTATTCTCTTTCAATCAAAACACCACACACTTACTTATTTACTTGGTTTCAGCACTTTTTACTGGAAAAAACTAATATATTTTTCAAAAAAATTACCATTCTTCGAAACGTACACAAATCATTGGAATTTGATTGTTGAACACTGAATGTCTGGTTTTTTGTGTATACAATGTTGGCAAAGGGTTTGTTTGTTCGGGTTCATTTGCGCCGTTGCCAATATTATTTCTGAATTATTCAATTCACTACAACATGAAATATTTCAGAGAGTGAGTAATGACAAAATGAGTGGAAAAATGAGATGATGACAATAACTGTACATTTAAAATGTTTCCAAATGAATGCACAATGCAGACTGACAGAATGTAAGAAACAAGATAGATCACGGAAACTATTTTTTGCATGTGCGCAAACATGTATACACATGCACATATGTTCGCACAAACATGGGCATTATCACGCGCATACACAAGAGCATTAACAACAGCGTAATAATTAATGTAAACGCAGAGAGAAATTCAGCGTTTGGTTTCACAAAATTAGAGACTACTTTTTACATTAAATAACGTATTTAATGACTCTGATCCATATAACTATAGTATGTGCTATAACCTAACCTGACCTTACGCAAATTTAACCTAGCCTACCCGACCATATCTTGGTTTAGTTTTGTGTTATATATACTTGCGCATTTCCATCACTAATTTTTTAACCATGTTTTTTAACTTTATGTATGAACGTTATTCCTCCCTTATTTTTTTATGAAGACCTATAGAAAGAAATACGCGAGCGCGTAAAGTTGAAAAACATGGGATAGAGTAGTAATGGAAATGCCCGTGCTTGCCCGATATTTGGTACTCATTTTGCCCTTTTCCTTGATTTTGAGGTAGAGAAGTAAGTCTATTGCCATTTCGTATGAAAATTTCACCAGTTATAGACAATAGACGAAAGAGCAATAGACTTACCTTCTTATCTCAACATCAAGAAAATGGACAAAAGGAGGATGGAAATGTGCATGCGCATGCACATTTCTATCACCACTTTTTAGTAGTGATGTGAAAGCGCGCACGCCCGACATTCTCATTTGACATTCTCGGACGTGCGCGCTCAATTCGCTCGCGTTTTCCTTTCTATGTCTCCATCAAGAAATAAGTGAGGAATGTTCGTACGTAAAGTTGAAAAACATTGGCAAAAGTAGTGATATAAATGCGCGCGCTCGCGTATTTCTTTCTATAAGTTTCATCAAAAAATAAGGGAGGAACGTTCATACGTAAAGTTAAAAAACATGTGAAAAAGTAGTGATGGGAATGCGCAAGTATATATAACACAAAACTTAACCAAGATATGGTCGGGTAGGCTAAGTTAAATTTGCGTAAGTTCAGGTTAGATTATAGCACATACTAGGTATTTGGATCACAGTCATTAAATACGTTAAAAAGTAGTTTCTATTATTATGAAGCCCAACGCTGAATTTCTCTCTAAGTTTACATTAATTACGCTTAATTGTTAATGCCCTTTTGTATATGCGCATGATAATGCCCATGTTTGCACACATGCAAAAAATACTTTCCGTGATCTATCACGTTTCTTACATTCTGCCAGTCTGCATTGAGCATTTATTTGGAAACATTTTAAATGTGCATTTAATGTCATCATCTCATTTTTCCACTCATTTTGTCATTACTCACTTTCTGAAATATTTCATGTGTTAGTCAATTGAATAAATCTGAAATAAAATTTGCAACGGCGCGAATGAACCCGAACAAACAAACCCTTTGCCAACATTGTATACACAAAAAACCAGATATTCAGTGTTCAACAATTAAATTCCAATGATTTGTTTACGTTTCGAAGAATGGTAATTTTTTTGAAAAAATAATAATTATTTCCAGTAAAAAGTACTGAAACCAAGTAAATAAGTGTGTGTGTGTGGTGTTTAGATTGAAAGAGAATAAAATTTCGTGCATTTTCCATAACGGAAATTCAATCTGTCAAATGGTGAAGTTTCCCACTTCAAATAGTGAAAGTTTGTACCGTGTGAAGTAACGATACATACATCCGCCAGAGTCGCTAGGAGTACGTTTTCAAATGGGATGAAAAATGTAGCATACCCGAGAGCCAGACTGCCTCTGACTACATTACAGAGTCTGATTTGCAGTTCTTCGGGTCCTTTCTGCAGCATTGCAGGGTAGATCCCGTCTGGTCCCGGTGATTTGAAGGGTTCAAATATGCCTATTGCCCATTGAACTTTGTCATAGGTCACGATCTTCTTTGCTATGTCCCAGCCCAGCCTGGAGCCTCTTTTCAAAGTCTCCAATACTTCCGGGTTTCCCATAGCTCGTATCTGATCTATCTGTGCTCCAGGGAAATGAACTCTCAGTAGTTCATTTATTGTTTCTTCTCCTGTACAGGTGTGCTCTGGAGTCTAGCACACTCTCGAGAGCCTTATATATCCTTACAGTGTCTCCTCCAGGAGTCTCTCTTGGATTTCTTCAGGCCCTTTTTGAAAATGGACAAGGCGTTCTTGTATTCGTCCCACCTCCCATTTTTTTTGGCTCTGTTGAATTCTTTTCTGGCTTGCTTCCTCAGTTCTGCAAGTTCTTTGTACCACCAGGGCATACCTTCCTGGTGGTGTTCCATGTGATGAGTGGGCAGTGCTTGTCAAACGTAGAGATGGCTGCGTCACTGGTTTCTTCCACAGCCAGCTCTAGGTCTCTGTTTGTTCTTATCGTTCGATGCGTTTCTTGGAGTTTGCGACTTAGTTCTGCTCTGAACGCTTCCCAATTCGTTTTTCGTAGGTTCCGATAAGTCTCTTTGTAGATGTCACTCTTTATTATGAATTTAATGTATCTGAGATCCGAGCAACTTACATCATCAGATACATATGCCATTATGTAACAAGGTTACTCACATAAGTTACGTCGAGTACCTCCTTCCTGTTTTTTGTAAAGAAGGTGGGTTTGTTTCCTACATTCAGCGAGCCCAGGTTGTTGGCTATTATGAATTGTAGTAGATTTTCACCTCTTTCGTTAGTCTCGCTGCTGCCTCAAATGATGTGGTGCGCATTAGCGTCACAACCGATGATAAGTTGCAGTCCTTTGTTTCTACAATGTCTCACCAGGTCTTCTACCTCCTTTATGTGGGTGGTGGTTCAGGGTGGTCTGATAGGAAATATGCCGATCCGAGTACTAGCTCCTTGGTCCCGTTCCCCACCTTCATCCTGATCATTACTGCTGTAACATATCTGAAACAGAAATTCGTTAGCGGTAGTATTTTTATATGTTTTTTCATGGTTATGCAGGTCCGAGGGACCTCTGCTGATCTGCTGTATATATAAGCTCTCCGCATTCTCCCCCTAGTCCTCTTATCTTCCCATGTCTAACCCACATGGTTCCTGTATAAGGGCAACGTCAAACCCTACCCCAGCCGCTGTAAGGACTGCCGAAGCCGCCTTACAATGCTGAAGGTTGATCTGAGTTATCCTTATCCTGGGGCTGACATTTTGTGTTCATTTCCTCGGTCATATGTTCCCACGAGTATGGGGGAAGGAATATTCCGGCCCTGTGGTGCCCCGCCTGCACAGGACTAAGAGGCCTATTCTTTAACGCATAACGATGTCGTTAGTGAACGATAATCGGTAATTAACGACATTTGCGATTCGTTAAAAAATTAAAGTATCTCTCTCCGGTTAGTTGGCCTTGAAAAAGAATGGGACCAACAATATGAGTTCCAACTATTCCTGCCCAAACATTCACACCAAATCTCTCCTGGAAGCCACCTTGTCGAAACCGGTGCTCGTTTTCTATCGCCCAGTACCTGAAACAAAAGACCGTTCACACTTTTAGCACTTTACACTTCGACTATCGACAATAATCCAAATAAAGTACAGTACCTACCTTGTATTATTCCTGTTAAATAATCCATTGTTGGTAAATCTTGACTCGTCCGTAAACAAGATATAATAGTTAAATAGGTGATTCTCAGCATTTTGTCGAAGAAACCAATTACAATATTCCAGGCGCCTTTCACCGTCATTTTCATACAAATGTTGATGCAACTGATACTTGAAGAATTTAAATCGATGTTTTTTCAAAATTTTCCTAGCAGAGTCCTTACTTATAGCTAATTCGGCGCCAATCTGCCTTGAGGAAATTGTGCTATCATATTGTACTAAAGCTAATACATTAATTTCAGTTTCCTCATTAATAACAAATGCTTCTTGGTCTTCGTGAACATCAGGCTCAGTTCTTAATTTTTCTTCAAGCCACTGGAAATACCTTCTTGACGGTTGCTGCCTCCCTGGATATCGCTCTAAATACAATCGTTCAGCGGCATAAGAATTTTTTAAACATTCACCATAAATGAGAAGCATGTCAATTTGTTCGGTTCGTGAACAACGGGGCATTTTTTGAATATTCCACTAATTGATTTCGATTTCCAAACCCTTTTAAAATGGCAGAATCAAAAACACTACTTCGAACGTCAAAATAATATGGATATAGCAGCGTTCGTGAGAGCTCTCGTTTCTTTTTTGTTTCATTCCAAAATACATCTTAATCAGCCTACTTGTTAATATTTTGGTTCGAATGATTATTGCAATGGAATGATTATTCTGAATAGCACAAACATCGTCCATAGGTAGATATTAGAATATCTATGGACGATGGCACAGACCAGGTACGTTTATGTTCCTATTTAACCTAGAACCTACAGGATATAATTTATCATTCCACATTATTTTTAATGTTATTTTTGCGTATGGCGATAATCTGTTTTGTTATTTGAAGAATAATAATTGGATTTTTTGGTATTTCATTTCAAAAAATTACTTTCTATTATATCATTAGAAAGGAATGGTTATGCTGAATAGTACAGGCAAGAAAAAGTTGTATGTTTCTATTTAAGTTATGGACCTACAGAGTATTGTTTTTTTCCCAATTTTCCCAATATTTTTTTTGGCGGCTTTTTATAACGCCGACGAATGAAAATAAAATATCACAGTAGTAGCAACTGTTATCAAGTGACGAATGGTTTCCATAGCCAACTTTTCAATTTTTGGCTTTCATTTTGCTTCCACGGCCTACTCGGTGAATTTCAATAATAATTTTTTTCTGATGTTGTAGTTTCTGGTTAGATACCAACTTGTGATTATGTCATTAGAAAGGGAATTGAATGCTGAATAAAGCGAAAAGAAAAAAAATAGGGTTTCCATTTAAAATAAGAAAGTTGATGTTACTTCCGGTCAGACCGGAAGTTAACTTCGACATGTCAATATGCTCAAATTCTAGCTCTTATGTCATTATATCGACGCTCCAAATTTCACAAACCTACTTCATACAATAACTGAGATATTCCGTAGGCAATACTTCCGTAGCCACCCGGTATATAGGTGATTATTTAAATTTGAATTAGAATCTAAATATTTGGAAATAGGAAAGATAAGAGTGGTTAGCACAAATTTTGGGATATTTCAAAGTGGTGCGATTGTTCAATAAAAAAGGAATAACCAGAGACAACTAGTACAGCAAGTTAGAGAAAATATATTGCGCAGGTGGAATACATGAATTCTACGATATTCTCAGCACTTTATTATATGAACTTTCAAAAATGATCTGTAAAACTATTTTAGACAACATAGCAGCGACTCAGAATACTGAGGGACACAAGCAACCCGTTTGAGTTACCACATATTCTTTTCGGCAAATGTATAAGATCGCATAAAGAGGCAGCACAATAATTATTCCATGAAGTTGTAGTGTTCATGTTGCCAGCACAAAGAAACACAGGAACAGCTCCTGTTATCAGGGTGGGATGAAAATAGATGCCATATTTATTCGAGTGTGTCATTTGTATGTTCAGAGCTTTGTTAGTACATTATCCTTTCTGGCGCATGACAGCTACCAGAAGCCTGTAGGATCAGACAGACACAACAGTTCATCTCAACCGAATGTCAGCAGATCTGTTCATGAGGTTGTTGATAAAGCTTTATAACAAGTAGTACTTGCAATTATGTGTCCGTGAGGAACGTTGCACAAATAGAAGACATACACTACATACCACCGAAACAAATTTACAGAAGATATATGCATGTTTGAATTTAAATAAGCTCACCCTAAATATTGATAAGACTAAATTTGTGGCTTTCACACCAACAGTCGTTAGTCAACCACATAATCTGTCTCTGAAATTACACTCTGTAAACTGTCACAAAAACTTATGTGAATGTTCTTCTATTGAAAAAGTGTCATCAATTAAATACTTAGGAGTAGTCCTAGATCAACACATACGATGGACTGATCATATCATGAATGTAAACAAACGCCTTAGAACACTTATACACAGTTTTTTTTCCTTGAGAGATATCCTCTCCAGGAAAAACCTCATAATACTCTACAACTCCCTAGCTGAATCAATCTTATCTTACTGCATCACAATATGGGGTGGAGCTTTCAACAACACACTAAATATTGTTCAGACAACACAAAACACACTCCTAAAAATTATACTGAAAAAAAAAACGGTTTTCCACCGATAAGCTATATGAGGAAACAAAATATATTAAATGTCAAACTATTATATACTCACCAATGTTTGAAAAGAATGTTCATGAATCAAGAGAAATTCCATCAAAAAAGAATAAGAATAAACAGGTCTACCACAAATATGGATCTAAATATTAAACACTTTAAAAAAACATTAACGCAAAGAACTTTCCTTTTCTTCGGTCCCAAATTTTTCAACACCTTACCGATTGACCTAAAACAGATTTCAAACGCAAAGAAATATAAAACTGAAACCAAAAAATTCGTTATGAAATACTCTAAGAAATGTTATGATATACTGAATTCGACATCAACTTAAGTCTACTTCTACTACATAAAAAAAAAAAACTTACCATCATTGGCATCCTCTCCCCTGTGTCGAACACTTCCGGAAATAAAATAAACTATGTAAACTATGTGAAATGTAGTATAAAAATTGTAATATTAATATTCTTACTCACCTTGTCAAATAAATGTACATTTAACTTAAAATTTCTCTGATCGAGCACATGGCAGACAGGCAATCATGCCTAGGCTAGTGTGCTTCGATCTTGACATTTTACACGTAACAATTAATATGTAAAGAAATATGTACTATAATTTGAGGAAATAAATTTGATTTGATATTGGGAAAAAAAAATATATATATATATATACCGGGTGACCACGAGGTTAGGTACGCCCCCCCAATTTTTCTATAGTTTTAAAAATACAGGTTTCAAATTTGGTACGTTGATATATTACTCAAATACGCATATTTTGACTCCATTATCGAAAATTCACCACTTCCGGTTTAACCAGAAGTGTCCCCAAACTTTTTTTTTAAAATGACACCCTGTACAATTTTTTCCATAATCCGGAAGAACACGCAATTTGTGATAACACCGTTCTCCAAATTGAAAATAGGTTGAAAAATGGCGGAGATACAGTTGATTGTTCAATCGAACAAAGTTGGCCATGAACATCAAACTCAAATCATCACAACTGACGAACGGCGTCAACATTTACGAGAGGATGCTTCGAGGTAAGATACGGATGAATATTGGGCCATATTTTCCAACAATTATCGAAAACTTCCTCAAAACGGAGTATTACCCATAAAAAAATGCTCACAAATGCCATTTCTCAAATGGCAACATACTCTTTTCATATTGTCGTATTGAAATTATCCAGATGTTTCATTATGAGTGTTCTCAAAATTGAATATTCCTAAACAGATGCGGCTTGAACCTACGAAAGCTAAGCAAAAAATCAAATATTTTCATTCGAGTAATCTAATTCATCATTTTTCAATACGACAATGTGAAAAGAGTATGTAGCCATTTGAGAAATTGCAGTTGTAAGCATTTCTTTACGGGTACTACTCCGTTTCGAGGAAATTTTTGATAATTGTTGGAAAATATGGTTGCTGCAATTACATGAGGAGCTCAATTTTCAGCTGTATCTTACCTCGAACCTTCCTCTCGTAAATGCTGACGCCGTTCGTCAGTTGTGATGATCTGAATTTGATGTTCATGGCAAACTTTGTTCGATTGAAAAATCAACTGTATCTCCGCCATTTTTCATCCGATTTTTAATCTTGAAGAAAAGTGTTATCACAAATTGCGTGTTCTTCCGGATAATGAAAAAAAATATACAGGGTGTCATTTGAAAAAAAAAGTTTGGGGTCACTTCCGGTTAAACGGGAAGTGGTGAATTTTTGGTAATGGAGTCAAAATATGCGTATTTGAGTAATATATCAACGTACCAAATTTGAAACATATCTTTAAAACTATAGAAAAATTGGGGAGCGTACCTCACCTCGTGGTCACCCGGTATATATATAATTCAATATCCGTAGGGGGAAGTAGTTGTTTTCTGTCAGATATTAGCCTTAATTTCCATTGTGTGGAATTACCTATGTGGAGAAACAGGAATTTTTCGGTGTTACGAAATATTTGATTCATAAAATTGAACTCTCCTATATACACACTCGAACTTTGTTTCGTTTTATTATAGTGAATAATCTTGCACAGAGATCAGAGATATGTGAAATTTCCACAGACCACTGATGAAATATTTACACACAAAACATGAGTATGCAGCAGATGTTTAATAATATCAAATAATTGATGAATTTACAGAGATTCTTTATGAAACATGAGATACCAGGAATCATAGGATGTATAGATATTACACCCATACAAAAATTGTTCCATCTAGTTTTCAGAATCATTAGTTCTCATTTCGATGAGAAATGCCTCACATTGGCTCTTATAGTCGTCTTTTATTCATACCGCGCTGCTTTCTTTGTTATCGGTTTGGCTGTAGTCATAGTCAAGTCTGGATGAAAACAATCATTATTTATTAGAGATGATATTAAAAGTGTTTGTTATTCATGTACGTATATTCAAACTGTAACCAAATTTCATTCTGACAGCCGACAACTCCGTTCAAACGCGCACACAAGTATCGACAATCGTTTTTGGTCACAAGACATTAAAGATCAAGTACCAACATTTACCAAATCCTATGTTACCAGATTTTGTTTTAACGACATCGATACTGAATGTATTTTAAGAATTTATCGTTAGGAATGTCGTTGGCGAAAATGTAGTTAGCGCAACGATATCTTATTCTAACGACAATTTACTGAATAGGCCTCTAAGGCTGTTTACTTTAGGATTTCGCCCGGTTTCCTGAAGGCTCCGTTATCGACGGTGCATCCCCACCGCCATGCATCATCCATCAGCACGGGTCACTTGACACTTTGGATTGGGGGTCTTTTAGTCGCCTTTTACGACAGGCAGACCGTACCGGGGACCTATTCTTTCCCCGAATCCCCAGGGGATATAGTGGACAGTTATGTCTCTTTCTATTCCATTAAATCAACGATAACGACATTTCACTTATTTGATTGACTATAGAATTCTATGGTACACGGAATCCCACCCTAGATGCCTACTGCGCTCGCATTCTATAAATTAACGGAAGAAAGATGCACGCCTCTGGCGAAGCGGATATATTTAGCCGTTTTCTAGCCACAGGAAGTACTAATCAGTAGAGCTTGTTTCCCTCGAACTGAACAGCACCTATCACTTCGGGTGCCACCCGGACTTGAGGTCAAAATGAGACATATGACATATCTTCAAAATTAAACATGCCCTAGGGTCGATTACCAATACGAATTTTATGTTGTATCTCGAGGGTGGTATTCCGTGTACCATAGAATTCTATAGTCGACAGTTATGTCTCTTTCTCTCCCTTGAATTCAACCGTAATGTTATCTCACTTATTGTGTCGACTATAGAATTCTATGGTACAAGGAATCCCACCCCAGGTACATTCTTTCATGTTAATCAACCGACTGTGTTGCATTTCGAATTAATTCACTTCAGTTCGATCAGTTTGAACGTACGAATGAATACACCTAATGATCCATGTGAGAGCCCATATGAAGTCAGGTCGATTAAAATTGTTACTACTTACAACTGTCATTTGTCATTATAAGTGTCATTTCTCATTAGTCATTATATTTGACAAGTGTTTTCGTTTAAGCTTTATAAGTTTACACTAGACGATTAAATATTAAATAACTGATTAAAAAAAATGCTGGCAATAACCAAACGACAAGGTTTCACAGTTCTACTATTTTTAGTCTGCCTATGTCTTATATTTTCCAACAACGCTCAAGCGGAGGATGTGCCATTATCCAAACTTAGTCAAAATGTTGGCACCCCAACTATGAAATTTTTATACTGGTGAGCTAAAATATTCTTTTTCCCACAACGATTCAATATCGTCACATTTTCAGTTATTCATGTGGATATAAAAAAATGTATGATCAATATTCTGCTATAATTAGTCAGAAATATCCATATATTCTTGTTGATGGTATGAATTATGATCCTCCTGGAATTAATATGTTGTTTGCGAAAATATTGGTGAGTATATGGTACCTAAAACACTGATGAAAAGTCTATATTTTCACTGCCTTTAAGGTCGATTCAGATGCATGTGTGCTATTCTGCATGAGATAAAAGATACAGTGAAAAAAATTCATTGGAATTATTGGAAAACTCAAATATCATTACTTCAGCATTGATAGAATCATTACAGAACCAAATAAAATTTGTTCTTGTGATAGAAACGTGATTAAAAGGCGTTCAAACCACTGGTGCTTCAAAAAACTCTGCATTGGCATGTGCATTGGCATGCATGTATCTGAATCAGCCGTTATACATCAATGAAAAAATAATGCTTAAGCAACTGGTAAATGTACCTTGAGTCAGGGTTTTCAAGTCAGTGCTCACTCTTTGCATTAGGAGCAGATCTCGAATTGAATAGCCTATAAAATCGTTGCAATTGTTATGGAGTTGGATACTGTGTGATTGTTAACCTGGGAGACTGGTTTTCAGCAAACTTAGTATATCTTTATGAAGAAAAGTACAAGTAATTGATCAATAACACCACTTCCATTAAAATTGATGATTTTGGCATAAATACCTCCTCACTGTTCTAAATAACGGCAACCCCTCTCGTTTTCTCTCAAAACATTAAGAAGTTTGTTGTCAATAATTCGTTCATGAGTTGGTGAAAAAAAAATCATGAAAACTACCTTGGAAGTACCAAAATTGATGTATTTCGTCTGTATTTCCTGATCTCATTTCATAATTGTGATTTTTGGCATACTAGTAAACATCATTTCAACCTTTTTCTATAAGCTACCATTTACAGAAAATTGCTAGATAGCATATTCATTTTCCTCAAACAAAAGTGAAATTTTGCTACTTGTCCACTCTTAATAGCCATCTATTCCAGATAATCCTCTTTTCATATTATGTACCACCATTTTGGTTTTGGGTAAACATTTTTGTTTGAATATTCACTAGTATTATCACTCGACCCCCCAATGCCATTTAAAAAATTCTTTCAAAATGGCGGCCTGACAAGTTAAATACTCTAAGCAATAATTTCTAACTAAATTTATGTGAATCACTCATCATGTCAAAACTTTCTCACTGTGATTGCATTCATGGCCTTGCACGTCGGAAAAAGCGTCAAATGCGCCTGCAAAAGAAACAGACTTCTTGTATGAGTTTTTTTTTGGGTATTCCTAAGTTCAATCCAATCTCCCAACCATTTTTCAACATTCGTTTATGAGACCTTGATTACCAAAATACTATTGTATTTCACTTATAAATTGAAATTTTTGAAAATATAAATGGTAAACCAAGAAATATGCAAGAAACAGACGCCACAACAATTTTTGAATGAAGATTCACTACATATCGTGTATACTTTACAATGCACTCCCTCCTGAATTACCAACTACTCGATAATCAATTTAAAAAATAAACTGAAAGCTCTTCTCTCTAAGTAGCTCATGACGCACAACGTGTTTTTAGAGTGCAGAAGAGAGCACTACGAATTTTGTTGGGAAACAGTTATAGGCAATCATGCAGAGGAAAATTTAAGGAAATGAATATGAGTGAGTGTTTGGTATTTCTGATTAAAAATAGGGAAAAATTCAATAGGGTGGCTACGGAAGTATTGCCTACGGAATATCTCAGTTATTGTATGAAGTAGGTTTGTGAAATTTGGAGCGTCGATATAATGACATAAGAGCTAGAATTTGAGCATATTGACATGTCGAAGTTAACTTCCGGTCTGACCGAAAGTAACATCAACTTTCTTATTTTAAATGGAAACCCTATTTTTTTTTCTTTTCGCTTTATTCAGCATTCAATTCCCTTTCTAATGACATATCACAAGTTGGTATCTAACCAGAAATTAGATCAGAAAAAAATTATTATTGAAATTCACCGAGTAGGCCGTGGAAGCAAAATGAAAGCCAAAAATTGAAAAGTTGGCTATGGAAACCATACGTCACTTGATAACAGTTGCTACTACTGTGATATTTTATTTTCATTCGTCGGCGTTATAAGAAGCCGCCAAAAAAATATTGAAAAAATTGGGAAAAAAACAATACTCTGTAGGTCCATAACTTAAATAGGAACATACAACTTTTTCTTGCCTGTACTATTCAGCATAACCATTCCTTTCTAATGATATAATAGAAAGTAATTTTTTGAAATGAAATACCAAAAAATCCAATTATTATTATTCAAATAACAAAAAAACAGATTTATCGAAAAAAAAAAAAAATTCAAATTGATAGGATTAAAGATAAAATAAATTCAAAACAAATGTTCGAAATGCATTCCCTCAGCGTCAATACATTTATTGACTCTGGTGATATTTTCATGTAAAACGTTTCTCAACATTAGGGGCGTGATATCTTGGAAAGCTCTACGAATTTTTACTTCTAGCTCATGTAGAGTTGTAGGCTGTGTGGAATACACCCTATTTTTAAGATTCCCCATAGAAAAAAGTCGCACGGAGTAAGATCAGGTGACCTTGGTGGCCACCTGACTGTACCATGGGTTGTTATAAGTCTCTCTTGAAAGCGATTTTGAAGATAATTTCTCGCTATTCTTGAATTATGCGGAGGGGCGCCATCTTGCTGGAAGTACATTCTCTCAGTTATTTCCGCTGGTAGGTTGTTAATGAATTCCGAAATTTCATTCGTTAAACATTAAAGTATTTCTCTCCGGTTAGTTGGCCTTGAAAAAGAATGGGGCCAACAATATGAGTTCCAACTATTCCTGCCCAAACATTCACACCAAATCTCTCCTGGAAGCCACCTTGTCGAAACCGGTGCTCGTTTTCTATCGCCCAGTACCTGAAACAAAAGACCGTTCACACTTTTAGCACTTTACACTTCGACTATCGACAATAATCCAAATAAAGTACAGTACCTACCTTGTATTATTCCTGTTAAATAATCCATTGTTGGTAAATCTTGACTCGTCCGTAAACAAGATATAATAGTTAAATAGGTGATTCTCAGCATTTTGTCGAAGAAACCAATTACAATATTCCAGGCGCCTTTCACCGTCATTTTCATACAAATGTTGATGCAACTGATACTTGAAGGATTTAAATCGATGTTTTTTCAAAATTTTCCTAGCAGAGTCCTTACTTATAGCTAATTCGGCGCCAATCTGCCTTGAGGAAATTGTGCTATCATATTGTACTAAAGCTAATACATTAATTTCAGTTTCCTCATTAATAACAAATGCTTCTTGGTCTTCGTGAACATCAGGCTCAGTTCTTAATTTTTCTTCAAGCCACTGGAAATACCTTCTTGATGGTTGCTGCCTCCCTGGATATCGCTCTAAATACAATCGTTCAGCGGCATAAGAATTTTTTGAACATTCACCATAAATGAGAAGCATGTCAATTTGTTCGGTTCGTGAATAACGGGGCATTTTTTGAATATTCCACTAACTGATTTCGATTTCCAAACCCTTTTAAAATGGCAGAATCAAAAACACTACTTCGAACGTCAAAATAATATGGATATAGCAGCGTTCGTGAGAGCTCTCGTTTCTTTTTTGTTTCATTCCAAAATACATCTTAATCAGCCTACTTGTTAATATTTTGGTTCGAATGATTATTGCAATGGAATGATTATTCTGAATAGCACAAACATCGTCCATAGGTAGATATTAGAATATCTATGGACGATGGCACAGACCAAGTACGTTTATGTTCCTATTTAACCTAGAACCTACAGGATATAATTTATCATTCCACATTATTTTTAATGTTATTTTTGCGTATGGCGATAATCTGTTTTGTTATTTGAAGAATAATAATTGGATTTTTTGGTATTTCATTTCAAAAAATTACTTTCTATTATATCATTAGAAAGGAATGGTTATGCTGAATAGTACAGGCAAGAAAAAGTTGTATGTTCCTATTTAAGTTATGGACCTACAGAGTATTGTTTTTTTCCCAATTTTTCCAATATTTTTTTTGGCGGCTTTTTATAACGCCGACGAATGAAAATAAAATATCACAGTAGTAGCAACTGTTATCAAGTGACGTATGGTTTCCATAGCCAACTTTTCAATTTTTGGCTTTCATTTTGCTTCCACGGCCTACTCGGTGAATTTCAATAATTTTTTTCTGATCTAGTTTCTGGTTAGATACCAACTTGTGATATGTCATTAGAAAGGGAATTGAATGCTGAATAAAGCGAAAAGAAAAAAAAAATAGGGTTTTCATTTAAAATATGAAAGTTGATGTTACTTCCGGTCAGACCGGAAGTTAACTTCGACATGTCAATATGCTCAAATTCTAGCTCTTATGTCATTATATCGACGCTCCAAATTTCACAAACCTACTTCATACAATAACTGAAATATTCCGTAGGCAATACTTCCGTAGCCACCCGGTATATTGACTATTGTACTCTACAATGTCAGCATGTTTGTTCTTGTTCCTTTGTCAAATACTTATCGTGTATTTTTTAGCACTTTTATCATTATTTTAGTTGTTCGTTTGTTTTTAATAACTAAATATCTTCTACTCTGATGCCGGTTCACCTAATTGTATTTGTGTATTGTATGATGTATAAGTAAAATTCTTTGAATAAAGCTATCTATCTATCTATCTATGGCCATATTTTATGATCTATCATTGGAATGATCATCATGAATTCCAGAGACTTCGAGATGAATTTCAAAGACGGAGAAAAGCTGATGAAGGAAGTGAAGAGATGATTCGTGTCCCGTTGATTGAAAATATGATCCTCGCCTTAATTGGAGTGTGAGCAAAAACGTGATGTTTGAGCCTAAGCTCCAGTTGATAAACTTGTGCCTGTAAGGGCAACGAATATCGATTATTAATTGATGACTTTTAATTTTGGGGAACTGCTCGTCCAGTTTTCTTTGTGATTAGGAGTGTACATGGCAGTGTTAGCTAAGCCAGCAACTTGTCAACAAAATTGGAAAAGTTTGTTGGCATCTCATCCAAGGATATAGGAGCCGCTCAAAAGCCCAAACTGAGAGATTTATTAAAAAATACCAGAAATCTTCATCCGGACAAGTTAAAGGGGGTAGAACGAAGGCGGTTTAGCATAAGATTGATACTGGTGATGCCCGACCAACCCGGCAATCAGCTAGAAGACTTCCGCTCTCTAGCGATATGGAGAAAGAAGGAGTTCTCTAACCATTTGACAGTCACTCGTCCTCTTTAATCATACCAGTGAAGAAGACATATAGATCAACAACAGTTACCCTCTCTCCACATAAATTAATCTCTAGACATGAATTTTTCAACCCTTCATTTGAAGAGCTGTGTCAAGTATTTGGTTTATGAAAGTTGACAACCTCTTGTTTCATGCTGAGTACATAAAACACAGACCTATGGCGTATGTGTCCGGTGACTTATAGAAAGTATTTTTCCTACGGCCACATAGGAAAGTAACGTATATCGAACTGTACAGTCCCATGGAAAGAGGCCACAGAAAGAAGCTTTCATCCACACGCGTGCGGAAAGTTACTTGTGGGACACTCGTGGGATTGTCGCACTCGGCATGCGCCTCATGCTACAATATTACCCACTCTTGTGAAAAATGCCACTTTCCGCACTCGTAATGTAATATACTATTTTGAGAGGTATCCATGTAAAAGTTATAACATGTTTTAATAACATGAGATAGCGTTGCGGAATAATCGACTATATTTAATCATAAAATGAATATAACATTGAATATAATAAATAAATAAACATCTTGTGGTAATAAAAAAAAACAAATAACAGTCAATGGTGGAAATTTGGGTCCACCCGCTCGTAAAAGAGCACGTACGCATCGCCACTCTTAAGGCTCCTCGATGATACCCGAGAAACACGAGAGTAATTGTATTCATGCCCTGTGCCGGAGTGCGGATGTCTGCAGTAAGAGGTGTAGTGGCCACTGTGGTGCCTCTGTGATTGAAGAGCGCATATAGATTGTAACGACAAGGAGAGACGTTGACAGTGACAAAAAGAATCTATTATTGTGTTCAACTATGTTTAAATAGATAAAACAAAATGGAGCAACTGAAACAACTCAATGAGATGTGGCAGAAAATTTCAAGCGTTGGAGGCAGATATTCGAATTAAATATGCAACCTACAGGAACATCCACAAATGCGACTATTCCTGGAGAAAGAAAAGTAGCTCTGTTGTTACATTGTATAGGAATAGAAGCACTAGGGATATACAATACCGTGGAAATATCTGTAGCAGAAAGAAAAGATTATATTATAATCCCAGACAAATTCAAGGAATATTTCATACCCACTTCAAATGAAACCATTAATAGACATGTGTTCTATACAAGATATAAAAAACTAAACTAAATGTCTCACAAAATGTCCATAGATCACAGCAAATTAACAGAATGAAACAAAATCCTCACGAGGTACTGTTAATAATAGTTGTAGCACCAAACATGAACCAAGAAAATGTCCTGCATTCAGGAAAATGTGTCGAAATTGCAAGCGGTATAATCACTTTGAAAAAATGTGCAGACAAAGAATTATGCATATGGAACAGAAAAAGAATTAAATGTAAATATTATTGGATCAAACAAAGAATGGTTCACGAATTTAATGAAAAATGGTAAACGTATTTCATTCAAATTAGACAGCTTAAGTTAATATAGTAAATAAATAAATAAAGAAACTGCTAAAGATGTGTCAGTCCCAATAAGGCCATGTAAAACCAAACTAAAAAACTATAATGGATCAGTTATAAGTGTATATGGTGAAATTACCATGGTATGCAAAATGAAAGATAAAATAGACTTCCAAATACTCAACTTCGAAGTACTATGCATTATGGGATAACTGGTATAGAAGCATATTTACTGAAAAAAAGTCGAAAATATTGAAAATTATTCAAGCATGGGAAATCATATGTGGAAGCATCAAAATGCAGATTTGTTCAGCGGAATAGGAGAACTGGAGACAATATATAATATTAAACTAAAGAAAAATTGAGCCACAATAGGCCATTGGCCGCAGTGGAGGCCCTGATATGGGCCCACTCACGTTCAAACCTAACCTAAAGAAAAATTATAATCCAGTAGTGGTACATACAACATAGACCTCATGGCGTCCGGTGACATATAAAAAGTATTTTTTGAGAGATATCCATGTGGATGTAATAATATAAAAGTACAGCTTGCTCCAGAAGACAACTTCCACCGTCGGCTCAGGAGTGTGGCAGTTAACATTTGTGCCATTCGAGCTCTATATAATGTTCCAGCCACATTTGAGAGATAGATGGAGACGGTTCTGAAGGGACTTTCATGAAACACGTGTCTAGTATTTTTTGACGACATTTTTGTGGTTGGCAGACATTCCTGCGACTAAAAAAGCCCGGATTGAAACTGAGCCTTGAGGAAAGGAATAGCAATAGATGAGCAGAATATCAAATCAGTAAGGGATTGGCCTATTCCAAAAGATACCAGCTTCAGAATTTTCTAGGTTTGTGTGGTTCGCCAAAGTCGCTCAACCACTGATGGAGGGGCAAACAAAATGCTCTGAAGAATTCCAAGATTCATTCAGGACGATAAAAGAGGCATTGATCAACGCACCAATTCTGAGCTATCCCCTTCCGAATGGCAAATTCGTTTTGGATACGGACGGAAGCAAAGTGGGACGGTCTTAGATACCGAGTTGAACGAAATTTATGGAGACTGCACCTTTATACGTCCGCACCATCGATATCAATGATATACATTTTATTCATTTTTAATCATGAGCGTCCAGGCCATCCACAGCACGTTACTGCAGCAGAAATGCTCTGAAAAATATATTGAATGGTAACTGACGATCGACGGTAGAAGTGAGCGAGATGGACATTTCACGTGAACGAAAGAATACATTGCATGAATATTTGATGATGAGAAAGTTCGGTGACAAATGGACATCTGCTCTTTATTGACAAGAGCGTGTGACAACTCAAAGGATTGTTGGCGATGTTCAAGTGCAACATAAGAGACTTTTCTATCGTTTTGTAACCGTCAAAAAAACATGAGATTTTGTCAAGAAAGTTGTGTTTTTTGGCCTTGGCCGATTACGTTCCCGCTCGCCCTCGTTAATATTTTTGAAAAGTTCCGTTTTTCATTTCCGGTATATTGAATATTTATAAATAGATCACTAGAATTAGTATTTGTGGCAGAGAGCTTCTTTGGTAGACTCACATGAAGTCACTTGCAAATTTTACTTTAGGAATCTTGTTTCAGGGAGGATTGAAGATGCTTATTATTCTGTGTATACTGGGAGGCTTCAACATTTTTGAATATGTTAATCAACCAAGACCATCATGGTGGCTGTGGTGTACAGAAAACAAATTATATTCTTGCATGATGTTGTTTTTCCTGTGTAACATAATTGAAGGGCAGCTGATTCAGTCTGGAGCCTTCGAAATAACACTAAATGATGTACCAGTTTGGTCCAAGTTAGAAACTGGTCGCATTCCACAACCTGCAGAACTATTTCAAATAATTGATAGTCATATGCAATTTGAGAGTAAGATTGAATTGAGTAATTTTGCTAAATAATGGCATCTAAAGACTAAATAAATTACTGTAAGAAATGTACATTGTAAATTGTAGGACACATTTTTATTAAATGTTTATGTATATATCTAAAATTATTTTAAAACCCCACCGATAAGTGAACATTTTCTATTTATATTTCAGAAAACTGAACTTTTTGTCCTGATAATCAAAAAAGAAGATGAAATATGCATTACGGTTGAAACCAAAAGTGTATGAATTTATAAATTCAGAAAATACATGCTTACCCCACAATATAAATATGATGAAATGGCCATCGACCCAAGTCATTCAGTCTGTGAAGTTTTCATAACATGGTAATTAGTTAATACTTGTCTTTAACATATATATTCATTTTGCAGAAAACGTAAAAAAGTTCAAGGTATTGTGCATTCATTTATCATACGAGGACAGAGGTTCGAGGCCTCAGTACACCAGAATCAAGAACATCGGTTTCTCTACGAGGCTACATGCCTTGTTGTGAAGCAAGTGTGATATATATCCCGACATCTGGTGCTTGCTTAGAGGGCTTACTGACCACCTGGGGTGGTGCTGTAGGTTCTCCCACATCATATTATGTCGCCCAGGAGCGCCACGGCAAATAATAATAGTAATAGCCGTCCTCTACCTGAACCGGCTACGCCTTTGGGTATACTCTATGAGTGTTTAAGAACGAGTATTAATATTATTATTATTTGTTGAAAATTCCTGTACTATTTTCAGTACTGTCTTCTTTGGGTATTATATACGTTCCATAAGCAAGGGGCTCATTGCGTTGTGAGGTTTTGATGCGATTTTCTGTGTAAGAATTTTCAACCTGTCCTAGATTGGCTGCACAATTATTTTGTTGCAGAGCAGAACATTTGAGGGGTTGTGGAGTGGGTTCATTGGTGATGCACGTTGCTTATTGTATGGATGAGAGATGCTCTTTCTACTATTTGCAAGTTCTTCAATGCGGGTTTTCTACAATTGGCAAATTTAGGGGTGCCCATATTCAATTAGTAGTTTGTTAATGGTTTTATATATTTTGGATGCATTCTGAATCTTGATGCCTTGATTTTTGAAGGTTGAGGCTCAAAAGTGTTCAACTTTTGTTCTAGTTTTGCGTTTTACCAATTTTGTTTGTTGGTTGAAAATCATTTTATGGTAAGCCTAGGTTGATTTAATAATGTTATTGTGGAGATTATGGAATAAGTGTGATTGAATATTGTATTGGGTTTCAGTGTTCAAGTAGCCTCCATTTGTTGAATAATGCTTGAATTCAATCGGTCATTCTTTGGAGAACTTTCTCAGCCTTAATTATTGTTATTAGTGCAGTTTATTGGCACGGCAAAGGCAAGTACACTAACAAAGACGTATATGGCTTATAATAATATAATTATTATTATTTTTTCCTGAAATTTTTGTTACGTCAGGGAGAAAGTATCACTAATCCAATGGCGTTGTCAAACTATATTTTGAAAAATTTAGAAGAACTTGACATTTAGAATTATATTCAAAAGTTAGGGCGGTATATAATAAAGCTATTGAACCTCTTGTCCTAAAAAAATGTATCTTGGACAACAGAAAAAAAAGTAACAGAGGTGCCCCACTTTTAAACGGGTCAGTTTGTATATGTAAAAACACGGTTTTTCCGACCTGCTCTTCACTCTGGAACCACTTGTCACATCTTCAAGAGTGAATAGCATTGATTTCAGAGATCTCTTCTATTTCTTCTCTACTTTCTAATACTTTGCATCCGCACATTATATGGTTTGCTGTTTCTGCCATCTTCCTACAAAATCTGCAGTAAATACTAAATCAGACGTCAGGCATTTTTACAGATAAGCTTTCAGTTTTTCTATAACATGATTCCGTAATAATTAGTCTCTCATGCTTTTTCCTTACTTGTTATTTCGGTGCAGTATCAAACCAAATCATTATTATTAAAGAAATGATAAAAATGTGAATGGTCTCACTTTTAATAATGTTTATTTCATGAACAAAAATATATCAACCAATTTATAAGAATAATATATAATTATTATATTTCCACAAAAAAGATGCATACAAAACATAGACTAAGTCAAAAGGCTTACAATTTCAACAGAAAAACTCCTCAACGGTATAATATGTTTTTTTCAAAACACTACTGTCTCAGTCTGCCAATATTAGGAACACATTGCAGTTCGGAGCTCAATTTATTGAAAACCTTGCATCCCATATAATATGTATATTCAGAGCACAATGTGAAGATTGCCACCCGACAAAGAGTTACCCTTAATCTTTAGAGAGCGGCAATGACACTGTGCTCACAATACACATACGATTTTTTCTACAAACGCAGCTCTCAGAAAAAGAAGCTAACCAAATATTCAATAATTGGGTGGCCGGTAGCTCCGCGATCAAGGTCTCTAACTGTGGAACTTCTGGCTCGCATCAGACAGACGCTCGAGGCCTCAGTACGCGAATATATCTTTTTATCAAGTACATCGGTTTCTTTAGGCGGCCACATGCCTTGTGGTAAAGCAAGTGTGGTGTGAGTTGCCTGGATGCCAATCCTGACGTCTGGTGCTTGCTTAGATTGCGCACCGACCACTCGGGGTGGTTATGTAGGTTTTCCACTAAATAAACCACTAAACATCAGTAAGTTGCCACTGAGCGCTACGTCAAATAATAAAAATAGCCGTTCTCTACTCGCACAGGCAATGCCTTTGGGTACACTCTATGAGTGTTTATGAGGGAATATTATTATTATTACGAATCTCTAACAAAAAATTATTAAAATAACTCTTGAATAAGAAATAAAAAAGTACCATGACAGAGATCATCGAACCCTAGTTGTCTGTTTGATAGGCTTTGCCTCATACCTTGACACTATATTGTGGAATAATGACATGTGAATACTATCATTATTTGCCATCATGCATTAATACTTCGGTTTAACAAAAGCTGTGGAGATCGAGCGTGTTTTAAATAGTTTCGCCTTAAGCTGTAATTCTGTCACAATAGTCACAAAATAACATTTCTCGGAAAACGTCAACTTTGCAGTGAGATTTGAAACGGGTCAGATAGATATGAACTGTTTTATTATTTACAAAATTTTACTTGTTTTTATAGACATAAAAATTTCGTATATATAATAGTTGAGATTTTCAAGTCTCTGACAGCTCAGATTCGTACAATTTAAATTTTTTCAAGAATGAACAACAATTCTTAGAGAGCTTATTAGAGCGGCTTTACATTTATGCAATGCATTTGCAATGCAAGACAGGTATTGCAAGGCAATTTAGAAATTGTGTCTTAGAGCGGCTTTACATTTATGCAATGCATTTGCAATGCAAGACAGGTATTGCAAGGCAATTTAGAAATTTACATTTATGCAATTATTGTTGTGTTGCCAGCAGTTTATACCAACATAATATATTTCGAGAAAATCTAACCTCAATAAAATATTTTCATATTTTGTTGGTTTGTACTTCACTGAAATTCGAAAAATGACAATGCACCTATCACTAACGCTTGTGACAAATTTTCTATTTCTTTTTTAAATTGGAGTTAATGGTTAGGAGACATTCGAAAAACAATATCTACAGGTACTTTAGTGTACTATTGGCATTGAATTTCTCACCAGAAAACTCACTAGAATTGCTCACGAATTGCGTGAAAATTTCAACCAGTCGAAATTTTTTGGGCTTGCACGAAACTTGCATTGGCGCAAGCGCAATGTAAAATTTAGTCTTGCATTGCACAAAAATTGCATGAAAATTGCATATTGTAAAGCCGCTCTTACAAATATATTCTATATGGGCTCTCCCGTCAGCATGGAATCAATAATAATATCTAACATCTTCACAGTCATCTGAGAAATTATCTGATCATTATCACTTCATTGCTCGCGGTTTAATACTAAATTTTATCAATAGTCTTATATAATATTCAGGCTCAAATGATGTTCTTCGGACTACCTCAAAATTGGTATCATAGACAAGAAATTATTCTTACACCGTAAGAAATATTAGTGAGATATACAGTGAGGCTTTTATAATAGCCCTCCCCCCCTGTTAACTTTTGAACGGTTTGACGTAGAAACATAAAAAAACCGTTTGGAGGGTTTTACCGATACTACTTTTTGAAATAAAACACATTCTGATTGCTCGATAGATGGCGCGGGGGGGCACAAAAACTAAAAAAAATTAATGGCATGGGGGGTCATGTGTCATATCGTTGAAAAGATAATTCAATTCTCTTTTCAAAAAAAAAATCTTTCCCGGTATTTCACATCAAACCATTCAAAAGTTGTCGTGGTCAGGTAAGAAAAGGGATTCAGACCGCCAGATCCGCACTTACTCTGACATTTCAAATGCATATTGTAAAAAACGTATTAACGATAATCTAAAAAATTTAGATCACCCTGTACCTCGAAAACCAAGTCACTTGGGACATGTTTATATGAGCTTTTCATCTTGAAACCTTTCAAAGAATTCTTCAGTCTGTTATAATATTTGCTTCTCAAATTTCTTTGTTATGCGACACTGGATAATGTTTAAATTAATATTTTCATTATAGCTCCTGAACAGTACAAGTAAATGAAAAAATTCAAGAAAACAAAAAGATCAAATGAAACAACATTGATTATTCCTTTCTCATATGTCAGTGGCGGTGGAAAAAAAATTCTGAAGGGTTGAACAAAGCTTGACTCTGAAAAAAGGAGGACCCTGTGAATTATTTGAGAAATGCATTATTTTGTATCGTGCGTACTATTGAATGGATTGTACTTGCCTAATTTGAACTGATTATTGTCGAAGTTAACTCTAAAAAATCTTGAAAAAAATGTATTTTTATCACCCTGTATCTCGAAAACCAAGCCGTTTGGGACATATGTTTATATGAAGTTTTCGTCCTGAAAACTTTTAAAGAATCACCTCCCGAAGTTTGTCAACGTACTTAATTAACACCCTGTATAAGTAGTTATATTTTTGACAATTTTGAAAATTGTTATGAAAAAAGGTAAAATTAATTGTTCAAATACGCAATTATATCTCTGTACAAAATATATATTTTTTTCTCTTTGCAGTAACACCAAATTTACTTATTTCTACAAAAAAAATTATTAAAAACTGGTCGAGTCTGTTGCTTAGCCCGCGGAGTTGTTGCTTAGCCCGCGGAGTATTATTATGGCTCTTCACTGTGATAGCAATTATTATGTGTTATTATTGTACTTCAAAATCAATAAAAACCGTATTTTTTTTAATTTTCATCGTAGATATCGATATAATTGCATATTTAAAAGTGATTCTCAATTTTGAACAACTTTTCATAATAATAATTTTCGATGTCACATATAAGTACTTACTTCAACTTTGTAACAAATTCATATTTTTTGACTCTACTTATTGTATACAACTGAAAAATTTTTATTTCGTTGACCGTTTATTTACGATGTATTTTAACGCACTCAAAATCGTTGATTAATGACCCCTGTTAATGAACGATTTTCTATTATTCAACGATTTACTGATATGCAAAATGCAACCCCACGTACATTGCTCCAATACATATTATATTTATATAGTGACCTCTGTGGCGTAGGCAACCAAACATATTAATACTTACCCGCTAAAACATTTTATTTTGAAATCAAGTGGTTGTGTTAGTACTATCTGTCATTATTTATTTCATTGTTGTAATTTCTTAAAATTCTACGTTTATTTTGAAATTAAAAGATGGGTAGTGACGAAGTTCTTCTGTAAAAAAAAAATCAGAAAACATCAAATATATCAGTAAAGTTGTCAGTAGCATTAATAGCTAGATAGTCACGCAGCCGGCTGGTAAAACGCTGGTTTGAGTCCTGAGGTGATAGCAAGGTCGAGGGTTCAATCCCCAAGTGGTAAAATTTTTTTTTTTTGAAAATTACGGTCAACGGAAAAGTTTTGTAACGAACTCGTGAATTAAAATGGCGATTAACAATCTCGAACATTAACGCGCTCGCTCTGCTCACGCGTTTAAATATCTCAATTGTTAATCGCCCTTATTAATACACTTGTTCGTTAAATAAACATTAATATTTATGTTGAATCGAAAAAAAAAGGTATAATCTAAATATTACATCTACATTGAATGTCAACATTGAATGTTAACATTTTATAGCAATGATAACTCACTTCACTTAATAATGTAGTACTTACATTGCACCGATTCATTAAAAACAACAAACTTATCATGGTTACATTTGGCAACATCACAAAGAAATTGTGTGGTGATATTACTGGTATGTCGTGTGAAAGTTCTGTGTTACGGAAATTTGGCGGTTGCAGGGAACTCCCACGAACATTTAAAATATATCACATGGGACGTTCAATGTCTCTGTGTATCATTGCGCTACAGACAGGTAATGTTTTTGTGCTTGCTGGGAGGTTGCTTTTCTCAACTTCATTATTGTGCATATGCAGAAGAAGAGCAGAAAGAAAGAATTGAAATATGAGAAATGGGATACAATTATTCGTCTGCTGCAGATGAACTCACTTCGTAAGTATTGAATAAAAGTTTTTAAACTTTTAAACATGTTCAATATTATGTAGGTATAATTGATTTCGTAAGTTTTGAATAGGTATAAGTTCTTGAACATTAGAACATTTTCAACATTGTACCATTAATCTATTGATGTCGACGATAGAAAATCTCATAGATAAAGCGTTAAGCTGCATTTCCACCGGAGAAACATTGAGAAACTTTTTTGTTGCTGTTGCTTGTTTCCGAAAATGTTTCAGAATGTTTCTAAAAGTTTCTTAAAAGTTCCTTATGTTTCGGCAACAAATATTGACTGTTTCTACTTGTCACCGGTTTCCATTTTGAGTGGTAAACTTCAAAGGAAAATAGGAAACATGGGTAAACACGAGGCCGTGTTGCTATCGCAATGGAAACGCCGAGAATGCAACTAGTAAAGGTCGTGTCGCAGTATAGTACTGACGAAAGTGAATAAATATATTATTTATAATGCCTTTCAAGAGGACGAATGAGTTATCTGTCGAATTAATTGAAAATTACAGACTTTACGAGTGTCTATGAAACTCACGATGCGTGGACAGCATTGGCGAAAAAATTCGGAACAGATTCTCGATGCAATGAAGAAGTCGGGTGCTGGTGCATCCTTTACTTCGAAATGGTACACCTATGAAAGTTTGCTCTTGCTCGCAAATAAAAATAAAGTACGGAAATGTACCAAGAAAGGACTTAGGACATCTGATGAGGTACGTATGTTATTTTTTCACTGAACAACAAAGTTTTGTTTTATTCACATATCTTTATTCATGTACGTATGTTATTTTTTCACTGAACAACAAAGTTTTGTTTTATTCACATATCTTTATTCATTTACAACTGTTTAATTTCTACAATATAAGAAATTATTTTGCCACGGTACCATCCCTTCATTTCTCCACAAGTCTGGTATTATTTTCCCTGTATCCTTGTCTTCCGAGTCGAATGTGCCGGAAGGATTATTTGATCTGAACTGGAACTACTTCTCAGGAAATTGTGAAGATATTCAGAAGCAGTCACAATTAATTCGGTTTTATAGGGTTCAAGTAGTATCGGTTTTCTCAATACCTACTAGGAATCGAGCAGAATAATTCCAAAAACGGTTTCAGAAATCCGTCTTGCCCTCGAAAGGCGGTAATTGAACATTCTTTTCCATGAACCCTTATCGATCTTGTGTTCCAGGATAAGGCTTCAGTAAGTTTGATAAAATAGGAAATGCGTCGTCACCCAAAAAAACGAATGGAACAGCTAGAGATCTTCCTGGTAGTGGCTCCATGCATGTTAGGTAAATTAAGTGTATTTTCGATTAGCATATTCTTAAAACGAGTACTGTCGAAAACTCTTTCATCAGAAATGCGACCTTGACAACCCACATTAAGATACAATACCTCATAATTAGCATTGGCCACAATAAATGGCACAATACAATAGTTTATCATGATTAGATTAATGGTCTTTCGTCAAGTAGTGTCGCCCCTCTTCATAATGTTTTTGTGCTTCATATTGAAGTCGAGACGCAGTCGGGGTACATTTTAATTCAGGAACCCAGAGATGGCGTTGAATTCATACTTCAGTATTTATCTCATGAATTTGCTATTAGGCTGAAAGGATTTTTCGATTCATTTGGGTCGAACTAGCCTTCGCTGATGATTGGCAAAGACCATGAAACCGGTACGGAGGTGTTCTCCCAATTAAATCTAAAAATAATTTCAGCTTTGATGTTTAAAATGCATTGCAAAGTAGTTCTTGTAGAAAACTTTGCCAAGTATTAAACAGATATCATTCAACGGTTGTAGGGGCAGTAGTTGTTTTCTGTTGAATACTTGCCGACGACCATACCCATTGTAAAGGTTTTGTGCGGAAGATTTGATTATGTAATCCACCATTTATCATGATTAGATTAATGGTCTTCCGTCAAGCAGTGTCGCCCCTCTTCATGATGTTTTTGTGCTTCATATTGAAGTCGAAACGCAGTCGGCGGAGTGCATTTTAATTCAGGAACCCAGAGATGGCGCTGAATCCATACTTCAGTATTTGTCTCAAGGATTTCCCATTAGGCTGAAAGGATTTTTCGATTCAATTGGGTCGAACGTCATTGTGAAAAAGAGTCAGTGTTGGTGCTTGAATGTTTTCCTGCGGAACACCTGCATTTATAAGTAGAGTGTCGAATGAAACTCCGTCATCACCACCGCATAGAGTCGAATAAATGAATATTTGGAACTTGTGGTGTGAACACCCAAACCCCAAACCAGTTTCAATTTCACTTGAAGAGCGTTTCGCCAACAAAGGCATCTTCGGGAGCTAAAAGCTTACATGGAGTGATTTACCAAGGAGGCAAGCTATAAAATTTGCAAGGAGTCCCTGGTGCTAAATGCAAAAACCGAAGTTCCCCCATATTTTCCAATAGATTGCTGCTATGTATGTGAGACAAAGCAAGAAGGTTACCAGTTGATCTTGGATAATGGAAATCGATCAGTAACAATTTCTGAGGGTTCTGATTATTTCATGAGTTTGATGTTGATTGATTTTTCCATGACCTTCGAGGCTAGCAATGCTATCTCAATAGGCAAATTCAGAAGACTGACAAAATTAAATATATTTGTTTTTTAACAAGACCACACTCTTGTTAACCCAGTAACTTGACATTTTTTTGATGTAGGTTAATATCTAAAAAAAAAATTTGAGAAGAATTGATATTTTATCAATGTCGATTCTCTTTAAAATTAAACGAAAATTAACATACCTGTAATAATGAAAAATTTAATACAGTTCAATTGCATGCAAGAAGTTAATAACTTTTTGCACCCAGACTATACAGATGAAAATTGTAGGTGTATAATTATAATAATTGTTTGAGTTTGGAACATTTCTCACCACCTAACTTTTTCCCAGTTACCATTTTTTTTGTTATTTCAGTCTTGGCCTCACACCACAACTCAAGCAACCTGCCCCAAGAATGTACTGTGATATCTGTGAAGGATTTGATCTTCATGAAACTGAGGATTGCTTGATCCAAGGTGAAGATAAGATAAGTTATAATCAATAAAGAAAAGAAACAAAAGAAAAACCTTCGGCAAGAGACAGATGTGATGTGAAACTAAAATAAAAAAATAACAACAAATATGTGTGTGTTACTACTTCTGAACTTCTAATGGTTTTTTTATTGCAGTTTTTGGACTTTTGATGTAGAAGATTGTACCAAAATAGTACTTTGGGTGCCTATTTATTTGTTTCAAACCTACGTTTTTGTTATTTGGAGAGATATAAATTATACTACTTATCACTTCCATTTATTTGTAGAAAATATTGGAAAACAGTAGTATATTATTACAGTATCAACATGAAACACAATAATTAGACAGACTTCTCACGTCATCTCACTTTTGTAAATATTCGACCTTCATCCTTTATCCATTTAAAATAGTACTATCCTTAGGATATTAATCTAGTCCTTCTTTCTTCTCTTTGATTGCTTCCTAAAAGAGAAAAATACAATGTAAAATAGAACTTTATAAGAATTTTGAAGTGAGTTTTCCCACCATCTTCATAATGTTGTTTTGATCCAAGCTTTTCAGATTCCAATACTTTATTTTTGCCCACTCTCACAATATGGTGAACGATAATTGCTTACAGCTTTTATCATGATTATTGAGTTTTTTTTTTGGTTTGAGGTCTTGAATTAAGGAAAACTATATTTTGCAGAAGCCAACTTTTATTCAAGGCAAAGGTTTGAGTAATTTTTATTAGACAGATGTACAATATAGAAGATTTCATATTTTGGATTTAAAAACTAATTAATGCCTTGAAGTTATCAAAATAAATTTGATGAAACAATTGGTTTTCATGATATTTTGTTTTCTTCAAGACCTAAAACCCCAAAAAAAAACTTTTGTAACTAAGAATCACTTAGACAAACTATTTTGGCTTGAAGTCGCCAATTTGAACATGAATGATATCAATCCTCCAAATATATCATCTTTGTCATATTTTTATACTTTATATCTAGTCATAATTTTACTTATATTTTCATACTCATGGACACCATTCTATGGTGAACGATTGTTTTGACTTATTCCTATACTTCTATAGTCTACAGTAAAATAAAACTATATGGATTTTGATTTATTAGTTCCAGCATACATCTTGAATAATATTCCTCTGCAACATCCACATTGATAGAATTGAACGAGTTCAGCACAAGTTTTTCAATTGAAATCTTTACTAATTGATTAAAAGGAACATTATCATAATTTCATCAAGCCTCTTGGACTGTGAAAATGATTACAGTTTGTAATATGTATAGATATATAAGTCCACATAAAAAGATTATAAGGAGATGAAGGAGTAAAACAGAATAATACTTCACTATATAGATGACAAGAAATCATGTTTCTGGTCAATTTATCAGATTGTCGATTTGTTCAAATGGTTTCCGAATTTTCCAAATGAGAAAGCTGTTTGACTTTCCTGAACGTGCTACTAAGTTATTGTATAATAATTGACCTAAATGATGAAACATTTTTGTCCAATGGTTATTCATGTCCGAAGGCACCGGAATTGGACGTGGAGCCTAGTGTGTTATTCAAGTTTTTCTCGAGTTAACCTTTTTATTTGTATTGCCTGGTATTATGTTTTTATTGTAGAGTTCTCTAAGGTAATTGGTCACTTGAAAATCTTGAATTTTTAGAGAGCACTATTTTCAGTTTTTATCGAGTTTCAACATAATTTTTGAGCGGTTTTCCAAGTTTCGCCGTTATAAAAATTAGCGGTTTGATCTGCAAAGATTATTATCTTTCCTTTATATCCACTGTTAGACCTCATACTATCAAGCTTCATTATGTCATTCATGATGACCTACCATTTATTCCAGACGATGATTATTATCCATCTTTGTATCTAGTATTTAAAAAATAGGAAAGTAGAATTCACTATGACATCAAAGCACTTTTTCATAATTTTTTAAAAGCAAATTTTCCACTACTGTATTCTTTGATTGCGAATACAGATTGGTCAGTTATCGGAAACTGTACTGAAGTAAACTTTGCACTGGATACTTTGTATGGGATAAAATATTGAATAAGGGACCAATGTGTTCCTTTTAGATCGAATTTTACCAGTAAGTACCCAACCTGAATCAACAAAAATATCATAAACAAGATCAAACGTAAAAATAGATTGTTTACAACGTTAAAATCAAATTATTCAGAAACTACAAGTTACAAATTTATAAACCTTCATAGGTCAATAAAATCACAAATATAAGCATATATGAAAAATTCTTAACAGAATGCTGAAAACTCAATCAGAGCTGATCCTTCCACATAGTCAAAAAGATACTTCAAAAATTCCGAATCATTCCTAAATGATAGAGAACTGAAGAATCCTACTACCACAGTGAATGCATTTGCAGAATTCTTTGAAAGTGTTCATGTTCTATCTAATTTCCGATCAAATAACACAACCTAGATCTATTGGCCAATAATACCCTTCTCTCCACATATTTCCACAAAGTGGACAAATGAGGCAAATATCTGACAGAAAACAACTATATCTTTTGACTCGTGTTTGATCCGATTTTGTGTATTTTTTCTTTCCTCAAATTATTTGTAGTAGACATATAATGTTGACTTGAATTTCATTTAGTTTTATGTAGTAAATAACAAATCTTGACTTGTAACAAATTGACTTGTAGATAGTACTACTATTATACATTCTCCATTCACTTCAAAGTCAATCAGATATGTAAAAGTGGGTCAACAAAGCAAATTGAACACAAGTCTTCTAAATAAACAACAAATCCTATTTTTCTAATTTCTTCTTTGAAATTTGAACGGGTAGAGCTTGACTTTCTTTGGTCTTCCTTTGAAAGTTCTGAAAGTAAATTTTCAGCTCACTGCCAAACGGGAGAAAAGCTAGTGCTGTAGGTTTTCGTACAGCTGATCATTAAGTGCTCCACCAAAAATCAGTAAGTTGCCCTGGAGCGCCATGACAAATAATAACAATAGCCGTCCTGACCAGAGATCAAGTTGGCTCATTTAAGATGGAGCAGTTACTACAAAAGTGTGACCTGCTACTACTACATTACAACTTAGTGGTTGATACAGTAACCATCATAGGTATTTGAATTTTGAACAAGGTTCACAATAAGAGAAAGTTGATTTTACCATGAAATTCAAATGAATGAATCAATGATCTAAAAGAACAAGATACTACTAATTGAAACTTCAGAAATTAATACATCGGAGAAAACTCCAGTAAATTCATTACTACAGCAAAGGATCAAAACAGGGCAGTGCAAGTTCTGCAATTAGTTTAATTTTACTATTTCAAATAGAAAAAAAAGAAATGTCAAAACTTACTACTTTCAATGAAATGAGCAAAATTCAACCAGCAACATTTCTCTACAATTTACCTTGAAGCGTTCCTCAAATAGAGATAACTCCGAAATCAAATCAGTAATGGCATGCATCAAAGCCTCATGTGGAGCATAATCAGAAGTCGTCTGTATCCTTAGGACGAATTTATGTTCCAAAGGATGAGGCAATTTGTAACCGGCAAACAATACATTTGGATCTTTCAGTAGTTGACTGAAACAAATATAGGTACATTAAACTAATTAGCAATATACTTTATTGTTGTTACTTTCTGATCATATTTCCCAAAGTGTGATCTTCTTTATTTATCGTGAAAATGGCAGCATTTGGTACTTTGGTGTCTTGTTCACGGATGATTCTAAAAAAAATTATTAGACAACATGTTCAAAATATCTATTCTGACTTACTTTTTCTCTCCATCGTATAACAAAAAAGATTCAAAGGTTGGTGGTGCATTCATATTGTTAGTAACAATGAATGTTATTAATTCAAATAAATGTTTACAAATACTAAAATAACCTCAAGCACCAAGTTTCAACTTTCAATTCAACCAAAGAGTAAGGTTAAGAAGGTTACATTCAACCTTCCATAACCCAAGACTCTTTCTACTTCTTAGTTTTTTGCTTTTGTTTCCTTGTTGTGCATTTAGCCAGCAGTCTCTCCACTACGTAAATATCCGCCCTACCCCAGCCCGGTTACTGGCGTTTAAGGCGAGTAAGGTTACATCTTTCAGTTGTGGCACAGTACTGGAGCACCTGAGAGTTGTCCTGTCTCACTTAGCCTCACCCCTGTTAACAATACTATGATATCGATGTATACGAGATGTGACACCTTGAGTACGTACTACAGATGTACTCGTTTTACATCTATGAGATGTAGTATGTCATGGTCATTTGTGTTAAGAATGTCATGCTATTATGTACATGAGACGTAACATTGAGTAACATGCTGTGTATGTACCAATACAAATAAATCTACAGATAACAATGTACCTTTAGGATATGAACATACGGATACATTATACTCTCCGCTATATATAAAATTCCATATTTTTTGTGTTCTTTGTTCTTTGAAATGGTTATCAAATGTGAACCGACAGAAAATAACTTTCTTTTTTCTTTTTGAATCGGCGTTGAACCTTTCCTACGCATTGAAAAGGTCCCAATTATAGGTTTCCTTCGATCCTTCGCAACCAATATCAGGAAACGAGAATATGTATTATGTTACTTATGAGAGAAAGAAAAAGAAATGCTAGATATTTTTTGTTTGGCATTTTGACATATGACTTGACAGCTCATCGCTTTGCTACTCAATAATGTTTATGTGCTGTTATTGCTTATTTCACTCATTTTGTTAATGTTTAATTTTTATAGAAAGGTGAGTCTAATTATCAGTTTCTGTTAATTGTTTATCGTATTTTCCATCTCTAATTGAAAAAATGAGTTGATACGTATGTTTTTATTTTTCAGAGAGGCCGTACTCCAAACATGCATGCTATACACTAAGTGTGGATTCATGCAGCACCAATTATCAAGTAGCAAATATCAATCAACAATTATCAATTAACAAGTATTGAAAATTCTGCATTCATGCACCCGAATTAACAATTACCAAGGAACAAATGAGCATGCGCACAAAGCAGATCCATGCCATTTGAGTTAACCTTACTTTGTCGTCATTATACTGACCAATCCACGATCATCTGCGTACTAGTTGCGCACTAGAGGAAAATCTCGTTCAATTAGAGTAGAAAGATAAAAGTTGGCCAACTTCTACTTGTTACTTGATAATTGATAATTGTTAATTGTCTGCATGAATGCATTCATTGTAATACAAGTAGTTCAACTTGTACCTGTTAATTGTTAATTGATAATTGTTCCTTGATAATTGTTAATTGGTGCTGCATGAATCCACACTAAATTATTTTTTGTTTTTGATGTAAAACTCAAGTCCATAGGTGGAACGACTTAGGAAGACTATAACTAGGATTTTTAAAAAGTTTTTGTCCAAGGAATTGGCTCACTCATGTTCCTGGTTAGGACTACGCCAAAACCAGAGAATAGAAATCTCACCTCAGAGTTGTGGAAGGTGGGTGCACACACTTCAATCGATTTCTGCAATAATCTTTTATTGTGCAAGACAAAACTTGTTTCTTCCAGGTGTATTGTAATGAGGGAGCATGATATGAGATATCATCAGTTATGGTCCGATAAGACTGAATAACTTTTTTATATAGTTTTCAAGAGCAAGATATTTTTAGTTTTCACAAAGTGTTTTTTATGGAATGTTTAATATTCGTTTCTCGATCATTGTGTTCGTTCTTATGGGTAGATTATATATTTATTCCAACAAGATTCGTTTTTTACTTACTTTTCAGAATATTTCATTGGTGAGACAAGTGCTCATTTATTTCATGTATCTTTTGGAAATCTTCTTTTGGTGATGATACAGAAAACGGGCAATAGTTTCACCAATGAAAGAAAGCATTCAATGAAAAAGTATGCATAGAACGCATATGATTTTGTCCACAAAATGCACTGACAGACCACAGAACACAGTGACCGAACTCCAATTATTTCAACCATTCTTGAGTATTTGGTGATTTTTTTTTTGGTTTGTTTGACGATTTTGGCAAAGATTGCCAATTTGTAAATTGCTTACTCTAAGTCGATTGAGATAAATGCGTGCCCATGCAGGGTTTTTGAAGAACGGGTTGATTAAACGCGTTTTACTCACGCTCACACTCTGTATATAGTGTGCTGTACACAAGTGCATGCCACCCTGTATATTTGAATTGTAGTTCAAGTAACGTCACATCAAAAACAAAAATTGAGATGTTCCACATGTCCGAGCATTTCTCATTTTTTTTTTGGGTAGAAATACCTATCACCTGAGATAATACCTATTCCATAAGTTGTTTTCACACTATATTATAGAATGTTATGGAATGAAATGTATGATTTCATCTCATTTGACTCATTAGAGACAGCTATCTACTAGGCTTTATCATGAAAGATGGGCGACACTACTTGACGGAAGATCATAAAACTGATAATGAATTATGGTGGATTACGTAATCCAATCTTCCGCAAAAAAACCTATACAATAGGTATGGTCGTCGGCAAGTATTCAACAGAAAACAACTACTGCCCCCTACGACCATTGAATTATATCTGTTTAATACTTGGCAAAGTTTTCTACAAGAACCACTTTGCAATGCATTTCAAATATCAAAGCTGAAATTAGTTTTCGATTTAATTGGGGGAACACCTCCGTACCGGTTTCATGGTCATTGCCAATCATCAGTGAAGGCTAGTTCGACCCAATTGAATCGAAAAATAATTTCAGCTTTGATATTTGAAATGCATTGCAAAGTGGTTCTTGTAGAAAACTTTGCCAAGTATTAAACAGATATAATTCAATGGTCGTAGGGGGCAGTAGTTGTTTTCTGTTGAATACTTGCCGACGACCAACCTATTGTATAGGTTTTTTTGCGGAAGATTGGATTACGTAATCCACCATAATTCATTATTAGTTTTATGATCTTCCGTCAAGTAGTGTCGTCCATCTTTCATGATGTTTCTGGCTTCATATTGAAGTCGACACGTAGTCGGAGTGCATTTCAATCTGGAACCCAGAGATGGCGCTGAATTCATACTTCAGTGTTTGTCTCAGGGATTTCCAATTAGGATGAAAGGATTTTTCGGTTCAATTGGGTCGAACTAGCCTTCGCTGATGATTGGCAATGACCATGAAACCGGTACGGAGGTGTTCCCCCAATTAAATCGAAAAATAATTTCAGCTTTGATATTTGAAATGCATTGCAAAGTGGTTCTTGTAGAAAACTTTGCCAAGTATTAAACAGATATAATTCAATGGTCGTAGGGGGCAGTAGTTGTTTTCTGTTGAATACTTGCCGATGACCATACCTATTGTACAGGTTTTTCTGCGGAAGATTGGATTACGTAATCCACCATAATTCATTATTACTAGGCTTTAGGCTAATATTATAAATGACTTGCCATAAATGTACCTTGTATGTAAAGTGGTCAAATAAATTACTCTACTCTACTCTACTCTACAGTGTGTTTCACTTCTCATAGAAACACCCTCGTATCTTCTGTAACTTTCGACAAAAAATCATGAAATTTTCAGGATCGATAAATACACTGGATATGAACTCTCTGCACGAAAAGGGCTATCCTACGTGATATACACTGCACGCCAGCAGCGATGAACATCTCCAATTTTCCGGAAAGTTATGTTAGGGGACAAAATTTGTCCATAATTCCATCGGATTCGTGTTCTGGATCCCCAAATTATTACTAATACACCTGTCTCCTGAAAAAAAAACGGTTCTGAAAAATTCCAATTTGTTTCACTTTCCATGGAAACGCCTCCGTGTATATCAGATATGATGACCTCTTTTGTGCAGTTAGTTTATTTCTGGTATAGCCCGAAAATTTCATGGTTCTACGTCGAAAATTACGGAATATAAGGAGGCGTAATTTGGGGATCCTGAACACGAATAGGAAGAAATTTTGGGCCAATTTTGCCCCCTAATATAACTTTCCGGAAAAATGGGTGGTTCCATTGCTGCTGGCGTACAGTGTATATCACGTAGGATGACCCCTTCCATGCAGTAAGTTCCTTTCTTGTGTATTTATCGATCCTGGGAATTTCATGGTCCTACGTTGAAAATTACGGAAAATACGGGGATGTTTCCATGAGAAGTGAAACACACTGTATATTCTGACAGCATCAATCAATATGAGGCCTAATTTGATTTATAACCTAATGAACCCTTACTTTAAAAATAAAAGGCTAATTGACTACCTACTGCCAAACTTTTTATCGCCCTTCTTCTCATGTTGAAGTTTCGAAATTGCTCTCTTTTCTCACGCAAGTAAAATGTTTACAGGCAGCATTTCTATTAGGTGCGTTAACATAATAACATATGACCACATCAATTTATAGCTAAAAGAATTCAGCTATAAACTGTGACATATAATTATAGCACAAATTCAAAGATTATGTATGAAAAACTTGTGTAAGCACTGTAAATATGATTTTATAATATTATATATGAGATAAATAGAAAACCCCAGTATAAACAAATAAAATATACTTGAAGACAAGAAATTCCTAAAATCTGCTTAATGTTTTCAGGACGACTCATATAATCACGATTTCTTCCGATTCGAAAGCCATACTTCCAAAGATACACGGAATATCTAACGAAGCGATAGTAGACAAGAAACTGTAGAATTCTACTGTCGCTTCGAAGCGATGGTATGCGGAATCCCACCCCTGGTAAGGCTCTTCCAGACATCTTCATGAGACGGTTTATCTCGGTAATGTTTCTTGGTAACCAGATAGTAGATGTTTCTCTGGCCCTTCCTCAGCTGTAACACCCCTCCAACTTCCGGGTTCTGTTCCCGCAGTTCCTGGAGTCAACCGAACTTCTTGGACAAAACTACGGCAATGCCTCTGGTCATTTGGAGATCTTCTGCTGACGCGTAATCGGCAGGCACCTTGAAAAGATCTTGTAGCTCCTCTCGGGTTAACCCATGTTGAACTTTCTGTCCGTTTGATTACAGGGACATGAATCTCTGGAACGTCATTTCATCCTCTGGTGGTCCGACAGTGCGGACTTGGTCGAGGTTTCCGAAGCTTCGGTGATAGGCCACGGCGACGTTTAGGGTTGTACAGCCAGACTAGGTCACTCGTCTGATATCCACCAGCATATCGACCTTAATGTCGTAGGACTCGTTCATGGATGTCGTCCATTCTCTGTCGTAGTTTGCTGACGTAGTCATCTCTTGCAGTGTCTTGTCCTGGTGGCGTCCCAAACTTCAGGTCACATGGAAGTCGCAGGTCTCGGCCCATAATAACACTAGCAGAGGTTTGGCCGGTTGACTCGTGAACTGCGGAACGGTAGGCCATCAGGAACAAACGGAGATACTGGTCCCAATCTTTCTGGTGGTCAGAGAATACCTTGGACAGGTGGCGATTTATAGTCTTATTCATCCGCTCCACCATTCCATATGACTGGGGATGTTGAGCTGTGGTTCTCGTCTTTCGGATGTTCAGCATCTGACACATTTCCTGGAACAGGTTTGACTCGAAATTTCAACCTTGATATGAATGCAGCGCCAACGGAACGCCAAATCGACAAATCCACTCCTTTATCAAGACGTCGGCAACGGTGATGGCTTCGTTGGGCAGGGCCCACTTGCTGAAGTAGTAGGATGTACTTGTTTCCGTGATCAGATTGTGGGAACGGGCCAGCGATGTCAATGGCGATCCTTTCGAATGTGCTGCCTACATTGTACTGGCGCATCGGAGCCTTAGGCTCATTTTCTGTACCAGTTCTTGACGTCGGCTTGACAATTGGCCCAGTAAAACCGATGCCTCACTTTCTGGAGGGTCTTCGTCACTGCCAGATGTCCTTCGGTGACCCCATCATGGATTTCTTGGAGCACTTCCTGTCTTCTGCTCCTGGGAACTACTATCTGACGCCTCCCCGCCAGCCTCCGACTCCAACACTCGCTTCAGGACTCCGTTGTCCAGGGTGATAGAGTTCCATTGGGCCCAGTAAGATTTAACGACTGGAAATCAACTGGCTATATTCTACCACGACGGTCTTCGATTACTCTTCTTCCCGCCAATGACTAAATCAAGATCTGGATCTTTCTCTTGGTCTTTCTGGATCTTGTTGTCATTTCAATTATCATCCACCGCCGTAGTTCTACAGATTTTCGACTCCTTCTCCTCTGCTCGTCGGCAGTACGAACAGTCATCTGGGCATGGTTTTCGCGATAGGGCGTCCGCATTCTTATAGCTGGTCCCCGCAAGATGTTCGATCTCAAAGTCGAATTCTTGGAGCCTCTCAATACAACGTGCCACTTGACCCGTCGAGATTTTTGAACTGTATGAGCCATTTGAGAGCTGCATGGTCAGTTGCTTGAAAATGAATTTTCCGTTCGGAAGGGGATAGCTCAGGATTGGTGCGTTGATCAAAGCTCCTTTCAGCTTCCTGAACGAATCTTGGCATTCCTCTGACCACTGGAACTTTGATTGGCTTTCCGTGAGCTTGGTCAGTGGTTTTGCGATGTTAGCAAATCCCAGCACATATCGGCGATAGTAAGTGCACAGGCCAAGAATACTTCGAAGTTGGTGTATGTCTTTTGAAATGGGCCATTCCTTAAAAGTTTTGATCTTCCGCTCATATACTGCCACTCCTTTTCCAGAGACAATGTGGCCGAGATAACGTACTTCTTTTTGGAACAGATGACATTTCTTAGGGCTCAATTTCAGTCCGTAGATTCTCAGTCGTTGGAATACCTCCTCCAAGTTTTTTACGTGGTCGTTGAACGATCTGCCGACCACAATAATGTCGTCATGATACACCAGACAGGTCTTCTATGATAGTCCTTTCAAAACCGTCTCCATCAATCTTTCGAACGTGGCTGGAGCATGGCAGAGGCCGAATGGCATAACTGTGAACTGCCACAAACCTGAACCGACGGTGAAAGCTGTCTTTTCTCGATCTTCCTGAGCCAGTTCTACCTGCCAGTATCCACTCTTCAGATCTAGGGTCAAGAAAATCTTCGATCCAGCCATCATGTCTAGCGTGTCGTCTATTCTTAGTAGAGGGTAACTGTCCTTTTTTGTCACGTTGTTGAGTTGACGATAATCAACGCAAAACCGGGTTTAACCATCTCTCTTCTTTACCAGTACTACTGGAGAGGACCAAGGACTGTCGGATGGCTCGATGACTGTCTTTCTCCATATCACTGACTATGGTGTCAGCCTCTTCCTTTTTGGCGAGAGAAAGTCTTCTGGCTGATAGCCGGATCGGTTGGGCATTTCCAGTGTCAATTTTATGCTGAACCACCTTTGTTCTACCGCCTCTGCCTTCTCCGGTATCGAAGATGTCCTGATACCTCCTGACTAGTTCCCTCAGTTCGGGCTTTTGTGCTAGCCCTATGCCCTTGGACGAGATAGCAACCAACTTCTCCAATTCTGCTGGCATGTTACTGGCTTGGCTAACAATGCCGCGTACACTCCTAATCACAGAGGAAATTGACGAGCAGATCCCCAAAATTGTTGCTTTCTTCAAAGTCACCGGGTAATATTTGACATTCATTACCCTTACCGGCACAAATTCATCAACTCGCAACAAGGTCTTCCCTATTGCGATTCCTCGTCCAATTTTCCCATTATGGAGCTTGGTCTCGAACATCACCACGTTTCCATTGCTCTCACCCCCATCGAGGCGAGCCGACAAAATGGTTTCAGCCCTCTCCGGTACGCTCACATCTTCAGCCAGTAAAACACGAATCATTTCTTCACTTCTCCCATGAAGCACCAACTTTTCTCCATTCACTCTTAGGACGCCATCTCTGAAATTCAACTCGAACCTTCTGGAGTTCATGATGTACATCCCTATGATTGCATCATCCTTGATATCCGCTACTAGTGCCTGACGTTTCACTTTAGTGCTGTCAATCGGAAGTTCACCATACACAGTGGCCGGCTCTCATGTTGCTGTGCGTAGCTTCCAATTCGATGATTCCATTCTTGCCGGTGTTTTGGCAAATGTAGGCCCAAGAATCGTCCTAGTCGCACTCGTATCTTGGAGCATAGTGCGAGGCTTGTGGTTAATGAGACTGTCTACGAAGACCCCTTTGTCTTGTCTTTGAAGGACAGTGACATATGCGTTGTTAACTGGGGCTTGTTGAATACGGGCTGACGATTGCTCTTTGACTTTCGTTGGTGTCTTCTCTCAGGCACAATTTTCTTCATCACCTTTCGCAATGACAGCTTCCATGTTAGCAGGCCCTGTGAATCTTCCTCAGCTATTCGGATGTTGCTCTGGCTTTTGCAGTATTGTTTTGCTGCTTTGAATTCCAGGGCGTTTGCTAATGCATCTACGAGATGTGCGGGGCGAGCTAGTATTGAGGCTTGCCGGGTTTCTTGGTAACGAAGTCCATCCAAAAATGCCTGAACCGCTAGTCGCTCCATAACACTTTCCGGTGTGGCTGGATATGCAAGGCGAATCAAGCGTGAAATGTCTGCTTCAAATTTTTGCAAGGATTCGCTTGATTTATGGAATCGGTTCTTCAGCTGTGAATGATATACGTGTTCGAGGTGGGCTTGACCATAGCGTAGTTCTAGGTATTTAATCGAACAGCTGATTAAATACCTAATAGTCTTCCTGTTGATGGGCGGTGAGGGTTTGTAGAATGTTCGTTGCTTCCCCACGCAATGCCAGTGTCAATGCTTTAGTTTTCCCCCAGCATTCCATCCGTTCGCTTTAGCAGCAGCTTCAAATTTTGGCGGTAGTTTGCCCATGGAGTATTTCCGTAGAACTGAGGCGGTTTCAATGAGAGCTTTCCTGATTCTGTACTGATCTTAAATTCTGTTATTTCTCTTTGGACTTCATCTAAGTTCAAACTCGAGTCCAGCATTGATTTTTTGTTGGCCGTTTCTCTGGTGTGTGCAGAATGCATTCGCTTTCCTAATTCACTGAATTTTTCCTTTTTTCTGCCGATTTCTGTCTCGATTCCGCCTTTTATTTCATCGTGGAGCGTTTCCTTATTTTTTTTAATTTCTTCCTCGATGTCATCTTTGATTTTATCCACCTCTGTCTCAATAGCTTCTATTCTTCCTTCCAATCGATTCGCCACACCATAAAGTTCTCTTTTTAAGCCTTCAGAGTTTTCTATAAGCTTCACTTATTTTTTTTCGAATTTTCTAGAAGTTCTTCTTCCAAAGTATTCGAATTTTCCAGAAATTTATCTTCCAGATTTTTCAAGCTGACCGAGTTTTCTAGAAGCTTTTCCACCAGACTCTTTGAATTTTGAAGAAATTTATCTTCCAGACTCACCGAATTTTGTTGAAGTTTTTTCAGACTCACAGAATTTTGTTCCTCATTCAAATTATTCAAATTTTCCATAAGTTTATCTTCCAAGTTTATTCATAATCAAACTCAAGTCGATTCCTGAAACTTCGAAAAAAAAAAAACGTTTCTGGGTCTTCTCCTTCTTCAATCAGTCCATCTGAAAGTCTTTTCTGGAGTACGGCCTTCTTTCCAGTTGTTTCTAACTCACGCTCCTCTAATTCTTGCTTCAATTCACTAACTTCAAGGTCAACTGGGTGAACTCTGCTCGGAAACATTTTGTCTATTGTCTTAAACCGAAATATCAGTCTATTATTCATTTCACACAATACGTTTTCAGTTTATTCTCTCGCGACGCGCAAAACTGCCCACGTCGCAAAAACTAAAATGTTTAACGGATCATTAGTCTATTATGCGCGATAAATGTATATCAGTTTTTCAACGCGACAAACACTTTAACACTTATTTATTTTAAACATCTGACTTATGACACCAAATGTAGTAAAAATGCACTACACTAATTTTCTAATTTATTTAAAACACTACTTAAACAATTATTCAACTGAAACATTGACTTCACTATTTCAATTTACTTTTACTGTCACTGCCTGGCTACGGACTCTGGAATTATATCTGCGATTCTCTGCGACTATCGACCTGTCCTCTGGTGTCCAGCGCCTTATATACTAGCAGCAGATTCTATTTACAGTTCTCTATCAATCGGGACTACACGTCGATCCAGTCAGATGTCTCTCAAGAAGCGTCGAAGGCATTCGATTTCGTTCCTTGGCAAGTTCACGTTTCTTCTACGCGTGACTCATGTGTTTTTTCGGTGTGAATCAAGTAATAGCAGCTAATGGACATCTATTTTTCAGATATATTGAAGTCATAATAGCTTCGCCCCAATAACGCTTACTCAATCCAGAATATTGTAACATGGCTCTAGTTTTCTCTATGAGAGTTCTATTTAGCCGTTCGGCCACCCCGTTTTGTTGAGGACAATGAATTATACCACAACTTTTCATATAATCCTCATATAATCATATTTGTTGATGAGCAAATATCCGCGAAACTCTTCCTGGAAAAATCATCTGTGAAAGTCAGAATATAACGAGCTCCACCCTATGTTTTCTCAGACATTGGTCCATAAAGATCAGAATGAACCAGTTCTAATAGTGAAATTGAAGGGGCAAGTGGAAGAAGGGGTCTAGTAACATTTTCTGAAAATATTCGGTTATGTCATGGAAGAAAGTGTTTTATGCATATATGCAAATTGCCCTGTCCGGGTTTGCTTCTATTCTTCATATCTGAGCAGATACACAGTGGTAGACGGGGCTATGTTACATTAAACATCATGGACGCGCTAACTTCACTAAAACCTATTTTTCTCACAAACACATATTTGTAACATAACTCTTTCCACTTGCCCCTTCAATTGTTCTTTTCGCTTCATGTTTCGGAAAAGGATTTATTTCCTGCTTCCCCTCAATGCATGGTATGCAATCATGGATTCGATTGAGCTGCTGATCTTGAAAATCTAGCCCTGTTGCCAATCCGTTCTTCAGAGCACACATGACCAAGTCGTTTATGCCATGTATCTAATGATACGTATGAAACTAATTTTATTTATTTATTTACACACGTCTTAAACAATAACTTATATCACAGTCACTATTTTCATTTATCTTTACTGTCACTCTCTATCTGCGAACTCTCGAACTGTATTTGTAACTCTATGTGACTGTGATTACCTGCCATCTCCCGCCGAGCGCCTTGTATACCCTCAGTGTTGCCAATGGAAGTTGTACATAATACTCGAAGACGTAAGCCAAAATCCGGTAATTTTACTCACAAAATACTGAAAATCCTCACAAAATCCTAATAATTTTTTTTTAAATATACCTAGTTGATGAACTGCTAAATTTATGGTATCCTCTATTCATAAATTTGTTTGCGGTTGCTTAGAGATTGATTTTATTGACGGCACCTAGTGGTAGTAAACAGAGATGCGAAAATGGCGAAATTAGCGCCGGAAATAATCTATTTTAATCTATTTTATTGAAGATACCTCTCAGTTTACTGCAAGTCGTTGAAAATACTTGAAAAACAGTAATTACTCACAAATTGGCATCACTGATTATTAAATTCAAATTTCACCATATTTAGATGTAGTTATGTCGGAATTTGTGAATTTGACAAATGTCATATCAAAACAAAAATATGAGTCACTGAGTATCATGAAAAAAGAAACTCCAGCACAGAACATTTATATACCACGGAGCACTGAACAATTCTTCAAAGTTTTTCCTCTCTGCCCACCACACAATACCATCATCGAAAATACTTACAAAATCCTCACAAAATGAGAGAATCCTCACAAAATCCTTACAAATTTCCATTACTGCACTTTTACTGCAAGTCGTTGAAAATACTTGAAAAAACAGTAATTACTAACAAATTGGCATCACTGACCCTCAAGCAGATTCTATTTACAGTTCTCGAAGTTCTCGTAGTCCAGACTACGCGTCGATCCAGTCAGATGACTCTCGCGTCTTCCATTTCGTTCCTTAGAAATTTCGCGTTTTTTCTACGCGGGACTCATGTGTTTGTGAGCGGAGAACTTATTTACTTGTCGAGTGTGCATTATTAATTAGATGGTCAGGGACGATCTCGAAATCGTTACAATACGTTAGCAATTGCAATTTCCGACGAAATTTCAGTAATCTCTTTATTGGAAACATTTTTTTCCCCAATTTGCTACGCTAAATCAGTGGAAATAGAATCTAGTTTATATATTCCTTCCATATTCGAAGCAGTAGCAACCGAATTTCCAATTATGGAACAATGTTTATAAATGCGACATTTGTCTTTATCAAATGTGACAGGCATATAGATGTCTTTGTGATATCATATCGTTGACATTCCTGCGATATTACACCGCGACACCCCTTATTTAGATATTAAAATCAATAATAGCCGGATAATATAGATGTCTCTGCGATGCCCTATTGTTGTTATTACTGCGATATCACAATGCGACATCCCTGTGATATCTAAATTAGTGATAGCTGGATTTAGATGTCCCTGCGATGTCAAATTGTTACTTGCCATAGACGTCATACTGCGACATCATCCAAATAGCACATGTACGTCTAATGTTTGTCCAATGGATGTACAGCATGGATCTAATGTACGTTCACTGGACGTCCAGTTACATCCATAAATGTCTGGTGAAAGTCCATCGAATGTCCAGATACACTGGATATAACATCTTATGTACGTACGGCCGTGGATATCCAATGGACGAACTTAACAAACGTCCAATGGACATACTTAACAAACGTTCAATGGACGTACATAACAAACGTCTATTGCATGTACAGAAATATATCAAATTCAATCCAATGGCCGTACTGATGTATGTATAGTGGATGTACAGTATGGATCTTATGGACATCCGTTAGACGTCCAGTTACTTTTCCATAAATGTTTGGCAACAGTCCACCAAATGTCCAGATACACTGAATATAACATCTCATGTACGTACGTGAGGATGTACAAAAGAAATACATTAACAAGTTCCATCAAATGCCTCTGAAAAAAAAATCTCGTCCATTGACGGTATAACATGGATCTTATATATCTATAAAGATCTATCTTATATTTCAATGGGATCTATTCAAAATCCAAATATAAACTCAACAACGATCTTGAATGAGAATATATCAATAATATAATCGAAAATTCTCATGGTAGTCGATGATCACAGTTCAAAAATCAATTTACCTGCATATTATTGGATGTTCAATTCAGATACTTGCATAACAAGAAGAGTTCATCAAAATATACGAAAAGACAGTAAACTGACTGAGAATAAATGGTACAATAACTTCACAATAAATGTCAAGGTTTTATTATAAAAATTGTATGTTTTGCATGATATAATGATCAGAAAACTATATAAATAAATAAAAATAGGAACGTTCTTATAAATGAATATATTTTTATTTATTTATTTATTTGGTTTAAACGGGAAAACCCTAAGTTACAACGTTGTAAAATAACTAAATGTTAAATAAAACAATTAAAAATAAGAATAAATACTAGAAACTAACAGACATACAAGGCATAAATCTATAAATAAAATACATAATTGATTGCAGACTTTTTGAAGGCCTCTGAGGAATTATTAAAAAAATCAAGTTGTGATGTATTAGCCTCCCTTAACATTCTTGACATTGGACTATTAAATCCATAATTTGTTGAATGTGAATTCTCTAATAAAACAGTTTTATCATCTCTTGTCACTCTTTGATTGACTCTCAGGCCAACCAAAGAGAGAAGTTCTGGGCAATTAAATTGACCTGACAGTAATTTAAATAGAAATATGAGGTCAGCTTGAGTCCGTCTGTTTTCCAATGTGGTGAGGTGTAGTGTAGAAAGAATATCAGTGTAGTTATGTCGCTGGTCCATTTGAAAGCCCATTTTGTAGGCAGCACTTCGCAAAAATGTATTTTGAACCCTTTTCAGTGAGGTTTTGTACACTGAGTATGAGGGACACCATACAACGGATGCGTATTCTAAGTGTGACCTAATTAATGAACAATACAGAATTTTCATAGTGTTTGCTGATGAGTCTTTAGCGATCCTACCTACATAGCCAAGAAGTTTAAGTGATTTCAAGGTTATTTTATTAATATGAGATGAGAATGACAACTTTTCATCAAATATATCACCAAGGTCTTTAACTTCATCAACTTGGTTCAAAGGCAAAGAGTTTATGCAGTATTCATATGTGATTGGTGTCTGAGAACGGTTGAAACACATGACTAGACATTTGTCAAGATTTAGTTCCAAGCAATTATTTCTACACCAGTTGGTTAAATGGTTCACATTATCTTGAAGTTTCAAACAATCAACATACGATTCAATCACACGGTATAGCTTGAGATCATCAGCAAATAACAATCCTTCTGATTCAGTAATATGTGTAATGAGATCATTAATAAAAATATTGAAGAGTAATGGTCCACAGTGACTACCTTGAGGAACACCAGAACAGGCTTCAATTGTATGTGATATGTAATTATTAATTTTCACCCACTGAATTCTATTTGTAAGGAAGCTGCTAATCCAACCCAAAACACTACCCCCAAAACCAAAAGATTCTAATTTTCGAATTAATAATTCATGATTTACTCTATCAAACGCCTTTGAAAAATCTGTATAAATTGAATGAACTTGATACCGATTCTCAAACGCATTTAAAATGTCTTTCTGATAGGTCAGCAAATTTGTGACTGTGGACTTGCCTCTGGAGAAACCATGTTGTTGATCGGTTAGAGCATTTAGACAGTGCCAAGAAAGCTGTTTGGTTACAAGACAATCAAATATTTTAGGAATAACAGATGGTAAACTGATGCCCCTATAATTCTTAACATTGCTCTTATCACCTGATTTGTGGATAGGTCTGATAAAGCGGTTTTTCCAGAACATGGGAAATTCACCATTTCTGAGAGATAAATTGAACAATAAAAAAAGTGGAGAGTTCAGGGTACACACACATTTTTTCAATAGAAGTGATGTCACACCATCTGGCCCAGAACTGAAACTAGTCTTCAGTGCACTTATTTCATTAAAAATGTCCGTTTGAGTAATCTGGCATTCAGTGAAGTTAAGTGCATTATGACTTTGTTGCTCAGGTGTTACAAATTCTGCATCAACATTAACATAGACTGAGGAGAAATGATCAGCAAATAGATTAACAGTATCAAAACCATCAACACTAATTTCATCATTATAAAACATAGTAGAAGGATACGAACATGCATTATTTTTCATTTTTGCATACTTCCAGAAAGTTCGTGAATCATGTCTGATGTTATTCTCAATATTTGTTAAATACGTATTATAACATTGTTTGGTCAATGATTTACACTTGGAACGTAGTGTTGAAAATTGTAGATAATCCGTTCTGTCATTACTCATTTTAAATAACTTGTGAGCTTTTTCTTAAAAAAAATGCAACGTCTTAGTTCGGAACTGTACCAGGATGGATAACTTGATTTTTTTATAAGCTTGGTAGGAATGAATAGAGCCATTGCTGAGTATACGACGTCATAAAATTGTTCTAATGCTAAATTAACAGATGTTCTACAAAGGTAATTACAGTATAAAAAAACAATTAGAAACAATTAGAATGTTCTAAAATAGAGATTGACTCTTGCTAGCACTTTCAAAACAAAAATCAAAAACATGTATAGTTATGACATAAACAAAATATCAAAATGAACTATTCAGAACAGATGATATTTTCAACTAAAATATAGAGAGAATTTTTCAATCCTCTCCTCTCAGTTTCCGTTCTCAACCTTGGGATGTGGAATCTTATTCAAGTCTCTTTTTCTAGTAGATGACACTCTTAATATTGTTGTGCAGCTCTGTAAAATTGAATTCGAATCAAAAATTTTTATTGAATCATAAATGTACTACAGTAATCAAAATGTATTTGTTACCCGGTTGATTAGTGACTTCACATATTCAATTTCATGTGTCAATATTGAAAATAACTCCATACTGACCTGATGTTGTTCGTTTCATCCTTCACATACTTCGACACTTGTCTAAAGATTTGTCAAGAAGTTTTGATATTATACACACAGCACACAGAAAATAGAATAATGGCGTACCACTCGTACCAAAACCGAAACAAAAACAGCATCACGATGAGTTTCCCCTTCATTCTACTATCGAGGGTGCTCGTACTCAACCGATCATATCCGAACATACAGAGTGGGAAACGTACAGATATTATCCACTTTTCTACATCCAGTGTACATCCTGAAACAACCAATTAAAAAAGTTTCTTTCAAGTTGACCAGGCCCAGATGATGTTTATTCAATATGTACGTACAACGGGGAACACGTACAGATGTGGTCCAGTATTCAACATCTAAAAAGGTACAATTGTAGATGCTTCAAATAGACCAGGTGCTGTACGTCCAATGTACGTACAGTTGTGAACAAACAAATGTGGTCCGGTATTCTCCATCAGATGTACATCAGAAAACGTACAATAAATGACGTTTCAAATTGACCAGGTGCTGTTCGTCCAATGTACGACCTTCTTTAGTTTTCCTGTGTCGGTGTCGCTTCTTTAAAAGTTGGGCATTTGCTACGCCCATGCCCAATTTTCCCGCAATTCCAGCACCTTATTTGTTTTCTTTCAGGCAGGACTTCCTTCATTAATTTCGTCATGACAGCCTCGATATTAGCGGGCTCCTGTGGCTGTGGATCTTCCTCGATCATCCGGACTCTACTCTTCTCTACTTCCTCCAAGTTGGTACTCAGATCCGGCATTGAATTTCTGTTGGAAATTTCTGGAATGTGCACAGTATCCATTCGTTTTTCTAGCTCACTAAATTTTTCCTTCATCTCATCGTGGAGCGTTTCCTTAATTTTTTTCATTTCTTCTTCCAACCGATTCGCCACACTGCAAACTTCTTCTTTGAAGCTTCTCGAATTTTCTAGAAGCTCTTCTCTCAAATTCTCCGAGCTTTCTAGAAGCTTCACTTCTAAATTTTTCGAATTTTTGTGAAGCTTTTCTTCTAGATTTTTCGAAAGTTCTTCTTTCAGAGTATTCGAATTTTCTAGAAGTTTTTCCTCCAGACTCTTTGAATTTTGTAGAAATTTATCTTCAAGACTCACCGAATTTTGTTGAAGTTCTTCCTTCAAACTATTCGAATTTTGTTGGAGTTCGTCTTTCAGAGACTTGGTAGTTTCTTCGAGTTTATTCATAATTGAACTCAAGTCGATTCCTGAGACTTCGAATAAAAACGTTTCGGGGTCTTCTCCTTCTTCAATCAGTCCATCTGCAAGTCTTTTCTGGAGTACGACTTTTTTTCCAGTTGTTTCTAACTTCCGCTCCTCTAACTCTTGCTTCAATTCACTTACTTTTAGCTCAACCAGGTGAACTCTCCTCGGAAACATTTTGTCTTTTATCGTTTTTAACCGGAATATCAGTCTATTATTTATTTCACACAAAAAGTTTTCAGTTTATTGTCCCGCGACGCGCAAAACTGTCCACTTTGCACTCAAATGTTCAACGGGTCACTAACTGTCTATTAGGCGCGATAAATGTCTATCAGTTTTTCGACGCGACGAACACTTTAACACTTGTTTATTTTAAACATCCGACTTCTGACAACAAATGTAGTACAACTGCACTAACTAATTTTCCTAATTTATTTAAAACACTATTTACAACAATTATTCACTAAAACATTGACTTAACTATTTCAATTTATTTCTACTATGGCTATCTATCAGCGAACTCTGGAACTGTAACTAACTCTCTGAATTCTGACTGTCCTCCAGCGGTTATATAGTCGCAAGCCTCTCTCGATTATTCTGGAGTATAGAACATTTCATCTAGATGGCTCCAGAGTCGGACTGGGACCATTTGGCCCCCCACACTTTCTGAGGTTGGCCCAGGCGGCAACTGCCGCCCTGCCGCCCTGTCCAGTCCGACTCTGGATGGCTCTTCGAATAGTATCGAAAAATCGATTTATTCCAGCTTGTTCTCGGCGATCCGTACGCCAGCAGATATGGTGTTGTAGTTGAACGAGGGTGCATAATTAATTAGATCAGGGCCGGTCTCGGGGTCGGTCTTGAAATCGTTACAATACAAAAGCGATACATAATTGACGTACAGATTAGGTCCAGTTTCACCATTCGATATACAGTGTGTCCCGCTTTTCATGAATACACCCTAATATCTCAGTTATTAATAATGCGATTTTCTTGAAATTTTGGTGGTGATTATATGTTAGGTAAATGAAGTATTTTGGCATAGTGAACATTTTCATCGACCATAGGCGTGCGGTGTGGGGGGGTAAAAAAAAGCTGTTTTTTTGGGAAAAGGATATTGGGGCTCATTTTAGATAACTTTTTTTATCAGAATTAGAATCAGCATCCCCAAAAACCCTCCAATCCATATTTTCGAAATCTCAAGAGCTGATTTGAGGAGAAAAAAAAATAAATTCACTTTTTTCGTCAGTGCACCCGAATATCTGTTATTAGCGATTTTCTTGAGATTTTGGTGGTGATTTTATGTTAGAGAAATGAAGCATTTGGCATAGTGATCATATTCATTCACCATTGGCGTGCAAAGTTGGGGAGAGAAAAAAGGCATTTTTTGAGAAATGAATATTAATGCTTATTTAAGACAACTTTTCTTATCAGATTCGGAATCAGCATCCCCAAAAACCCTTTAATTCATATTTTCAACATCCCAAGAGCTGATTTGAACAAAAAAAAAAAGTTTGTCTTTTTTTTAATAAGTTCTATATTTGTAACAGTGGTAACAAAATTACGAATTACTTTATTTTAGATTCTTGTGTTTTCAACATAACTACCTTCTGAAACAATACACTTTTCAATAATTTTTCTCAAACGTACATTCACTTTTCTTAAAGTTTGGGGAGTTATTTCCTGACACGCTTGCCTAATTGCAAAGCAAAGTTCCTCTGTATTACGCGGCCGAGTAGCATACACTTTATTCTTCAAATGCCCCCACAGAAAAAAGTCACAAGGGGTAATATCTGGCGATCTAGGGGGCCATGGTTCCAAAGGAGAATTTCTACCTATCCACTTCATAGGGAAAATTGCATTTAAAAAGTTCCGAACTATCCCAGAATTGTGTGCGGGGGCCCCATCTAATTGAAAGATTAAGTTTTGTCTTTGTGCTAATGGCAATTCCATGAGAAAATCATAGAGACCATTTTGTAAAAAAATTTTAAAATTTTGTTCGGTCAGGTTATCCAGGAAATAAGGGCCAACAATCCGTTCGTTGAATATGCCACACCACACGTTAACTTTTTCACTGTACTTATTGGTTTTTACAATGAATTACCCAATTCGGATTTTCAGCTGCCCAAAACCTACAATTTTGACTAGACACCACACCGTTTGTTGTAAACGTTGCCTCGTCAGTAAACATCATGTTCTTCAGAAAAAGTCTATCGTTAAGATAGTTACCCTGCAACCATAAGCAAAATTCAAACCGTCGTTCAAAATCACCATTTAACAGAGTATGTAGAAATTTTGGTTTAAATGCCCTAATCCTGTTGCGTTTCGAACATCTCCATACTTTGTTTTTCGTTAAATTCATTGTCCTCGCAAATGCCCTTACAGTACCATTTGGGTGGTTTCGAATTTCTGCTAAGATACGTTCGTCGTCTGGATAGTGTCTTTGATTTAAATTGTACCTCCCTGGTCTTAATTTGAAAACCGCTCCAGTCCTTATGAACAATCTGTTGATTTTGGCAACGGTATCGTGAGAAATTGGTTCTCGATCATGATGCCTTCCATTGAATATTCCAGCAACTTGACGCGTAGATCTTTCATTATTACCAAATAAGCGGATAATCTCTACTTTTTCTCCAGTTGTAAGAACTACTCTTCGGTTATGTGCCATCTTATTAACAGTTAAGTAACACTGCTTGACTTATTGACATTTCGTACTGATTACCGATGTCAAACAAAAACTTTTGTTTCAAAGCACTCTTTCATTAATTTGCATGAAAACTCAAATTGGCAAGCCAACGGTAACAAAGTGTGCGTATCTTCGAAAATACCTAAATTGTAGTATAAGGGCAGTTGCAAACGATACAGAATATTTGAAATAAAAAGTTAGAAATAAACAATCTATTGAAAATAAGTGAATTTAATTTTGTTTTCTAATCAAATCAGCTCTCGAGATTTCGAAAATATGGATTGAGGGATTTTTGCGGTCGCTGATTCCAAATCTGATAAAAAAAAATTGTCTAAAATGAGCCCCTTATATCCTTGAAGAAGAAGTGGAGATTATCCGATTATTTGGTAATAATGAAAGATCTACGCGTCAGGTTGCTGGAATATTCAATGGAAGGCATCATGATCGAGAACCAATTTCTCACGCCAAAATCAACAGATTGTTCGCAAAGACTAGAGCGGTTTTCAAGACAAGACCAGGGAGGTACAATTTAAATCAAAGACACTATTCGGACGACTAACATTTCGAATTTCGAAAAAACCCAATTGGTACTGTAAGGGCAGTTGCGAGGACAATGAATTCAACTAAAAACAAAGTATAGAGGTGTTTGAAACGCAACAGGATTAGGGCATTTAAACCAAAATTTCCACATACCGTGTTAAATGGTTATTTTGAAAGACGGTTTGAATTTTGCTTACAAGGACTTATTGAAAAAAGAGTTGAATAATTTTTTATTCAAATCAGCTCTTGAGATGTTGAAAATATGAGTTAAAGGGTTTTTGGGGATGCTGATTCCGAGACGAAAAAGGGAATTAATTTTTTTTTCTCCTCAAATCAGCTCTTGAGATTTCGAAAATATGGATTGGGGGTTTTTTGGGGATGCTGATTCTAATTCTGATAAAAAAGTTATCTAAAATGAGCCCTAATATCCTTTTCCCAAAAAACAGCTTTTTTTTACCCCCCCACACCGCACGCCAATGGTCGATGAAAATGTTCACTATGCCAAAATACTTCATTTACCTAACATATAATCACCACCAAAATTTCAAGAAAATCGCATTATTAATAACTGAGATATTATTCATGAAAAGCGGGACACTCTGAATACATCCAAATACGTAAATTTTTATAGACGCATCTAGTTGATCCAGTACTGTTTGTCCAATGGACGTACATATACGTATGATAAGTAACGTTCGGATTATTAGTAGATTATTGTACATCCACTGTATATCCAAAATCGTCATCTTTTCGATGTTTCATGTTGGTCCAATATTTTACATCCATTGCTCATCCATGGGACGTACAATACGGAATGTACAAAATATATCCATACCCGAACGTCCATTGGACATTCATTGCGAGTCCATGGACGTTTGGATCAATCTTGGACCTAAAACGGACATCCATTGGACGTCGTGTGCTATATGGGATAGACATCAAAATCTATACTTAGATATCTTTGCTACTATATTTTTATTGAGTTATTTCCAGATCAGGTGATAATAGGACTTTCACACACATTCACTTACCAGCAGACCACAAAGACGTCATCTGTCCTTCACCACGGTCGATAGGCAAATCCTCAATTTGTGTTAAATGTTGATTTTGTATTAACATGGTAAGTTGGCAAGAAATTGGCAACACAAGATCATAGGCAATGTTGGTCAACCTGAAAGTGGGAGGCGACGGTGTGACGGGCTGTTACCATATTTAGTTCTAGTTCTTTGTTATTTGTATCTATGCATTGATCGAAGATCGAAGCTTTGCTCCTTTAAATGCTTTGCATACTGTTCATGTTCTGATATTTCCAACTGGAGATGATCACATTTGCGAATTTGAGTGTCCATAACCTAGTAAACATAACTCAAACATAACTGTTATATACATAGGTATATTTCTGGAATTTAACTTTTTAGTAGATGAATAACAACAATAGCAATTAACAAAGTTATTCATCTACCAAAGAGTGGCGATTGAAATTCCAGAAATACAACTTTAAGTGTAGAAAAATAAGTGTTGGTAAACAATGAGTATAGGCTCCACCCTGTTATATGTATATAAGGGGGTAATGATGTAAAACATACCAATGAATGAAAAAACTTTATTGTCAATGATTAAAATCTCATGGATAAAGCGTTATAAAATAAGACAGTTACATCATTAACATTTAAATTAAAATTAGCAGTATAAAAAATATAATCTTGAATCACTTTGAACAGACCAAAGTACCTAATAATATGACTTACCTATTTCTTTTGAAAAATGAAAACAGATATCACTGAATCAATAATTATATGGTTGTTGTCTCGGTTACTTCTCCTTTCTTTTTAGTTTCTGCTCTGCTAATGTCATCCAATCCATCACTATGAGTCAAACTCTTCATCTGTGATTGAACTGTAAACATCTTTTACATATTCTGAAAATATAGTCATTACAGTCACTGAAAACTCATATTAATCTTTATGATATAAGAAAACGACCATCCAATAATTATTAATAATTCTATGTTGCCCCTAGAGGTAAAAGAAAAATAATTACTTACGTTTAAGTATGTCCATAATTATCAATTCAAAACTTTTGGATTTTTTTCTATGCCCAGTCCAGAAGGGCTCATCTTCGATTAGTTCGGAAACAACAACTGCTATTTAAGTTTTTGTAATCTGATCATTCAACAAGTACCAGTTTGTACATCAAAACTGATAGAGGAATGTGAAAGGACACTACCAAACTGAAAAGAAAGAGAAAATGCAGTTAGTTTATTGATAATTTGTATTGAACAATTCAAGTGATTTCTCTACAATCTCAAGAAACGTTATTTCATAGATGAATGAAATTTAGAAAGATCAGAACACTCTGTATACGGTGGTAGTTATTTGGATATGTTCTGGACGCCCTTTTTACCAAATATGGACAAACAATGGGCGCCCAAAATACACCCACAATGTACATCTTTTGGACACGTTTTCTGGACTTTTATTATACGTCCATAGTGCGATGTCCTGGTCGTACATTGAATGTGCACTGAACTGATTCTGGACATCCAGTGGAAGTCTTGAGAACTCCATATTCAACGTCCATTGTTCATCCATTGTACGTACATGTGCTGTGTGGGCTGTAAGTCCACAGCAGGGACAAAATTGAAGGTGTGTTCACCGTTACCTCATGCCCCAGAGAGCACACAATATCCTATGAATATCCGTTTCGAGTCCATTTCAGGTCGGGATATCCCCGGACATAGAATGGATATCCTTAATTAAAATGTTCATTGCAACTTGTTGGGAGTGTGTAAAAACGATAGTATTTCCATCGCCGAACGGAGATTCTTCATTGTCGATGTAGTCCGGTCAGTACGGCAACGCTGCATTTGACAGAACAACAACAACAAAACGTTTCTGTTTGTTTTTGTCTTAAGCTTATAGGAGTGTTTTTTTCATGAATAAAGGGCAAATTCTGAGTTAATTTGTGTTAAACTACCGTTAGCTTTTATTATTAAGCAATGGTTAAGCATTGTGCAATGTGTAAAAGACCATTTCAAGATGGAAATCAAAACATATCATTCAATAGGTAATAAGCTACCAGGGTCGTAGATAACTATCGAGAAAAGGAAACCGAATTGGAAAAGAGTCAAATGAATGAATTATGAAAAAATATGTCAATCAAGAGTATTGGCTGTTCTCAAAATCATGTGGAGATTCATCCGTCATAATTTCAGCTTTCCATTCCATATTGGGTCTTCATTATCTCCATTTTATTGAACCTCAATATTTCTGTAAACAATTAACGCACGACACTGCCGGTGAGGCAAAATGCTATTGTTATCTTCGTCTTTAATAGGCCTCACTCTCAGATGTCCGTTAAGCCGTAGACACAATGGATGTTGTATGTAATAAGTTTTAAGTTTTGGGATTTTGGATATCAGTTTTTGAAGTAAAACAAGATGCAAAGCAGTATTGAAAAAGGAAGCTTGAATTCTACCAACCAGATTGTTTATGAGGCGTGATCAGAATAATAATGGCAATGATGGTTTCGCGTTAAAAAATTATCCAAAATTATGAAAATCAAAATTTTAAACATAAAATTTCCATTGCGTTTCAGCCTTTACAAAGTTTAAGGAGTGAGCGGCGAGTTTAGGCCGGAGTCTCATGCAGCCGTTTATCCGACGGTACGATGATACGATAGTGTTAATATTGGTCGAAATTCCAATTTAATCCTTTCATATTTGAATTTCGACCAATAGAAACACACTCGCATCATCATACCGTCGGATAAACGAATGCATGAGACTCTTATCTAGGTTGTGTTAAGCCGTAGACATAATGGAAGTTTTATGTAATAAGTTTTAAGTTTTAGGACTTGGGATATCAATTTTTTGAATAAATCAAGATGCAAAACAATATTGAAAACTAAGCTTGAATTTTAACAACAAGATTGTTTATGAGGCGTGATCAGAATAATAATGGGAATGATGGCTTCGCGTTAAAAAAATATCCAAAATTATGAAAATTAAAACTAAAAACATAAAACTTCCATTGTGTTTCAGCCTTTACTTGATAGGAGGTATATTACTTGTCGTATAAAAATAAAACTTAAAGACCAATTCAGATACATGCGTGTCAATGCAGTGTTTTTGAAGCACGGACGGTTTAAACGCCTTTTACTCACGTTTCTATGACAAGAACATATTTTATTTGGTTCTGTAATAATTCAATGTTGGAGTAATGCTCTATTTGAGTTTTTCAAATACCTAACCCGATATATTTTTCACTGTATCTTTTATCTCGTGCAGAATGGCACACATGTATCTGAACCGGCCTTGAAGGAATTAATGAAAAACTCAGCATTGACAAAATGATTACAGAACCAAATAAAATAGGTTCTCGTGATAGAAATGTGAGTGAAAAAGGCGTTTAAACCACCCGTGTTTCAAAAACCCTGTATGGGCATGCATGCCTGAATCGGCCTTAAGATTGATTCGCTAACGAATTGCAGACTATAACTGTGCTATAAGTTCCAATCAAAAAACGTCAATATATCATCATGACTGAAGTAAAAAAACTGATACGTTAGTAGGACGTACGCTTTTTCAAATCGACATGTGTGCTACCTATACCTGTAAGCCCACTTGTTGATGTTTTGACCAGATCCGAATTTCAGAGTATTCGAATATGATATTGTAAAATTAGAACATACATGAGAAATGAAAAAGTCTTATTTAAAGATTTTTATTTATTCGTTCGAGTTAACAAAAATAAAATAAGACTATTTTGGCAGTGCTTAAAACCTATAAAACACAGAGGATGGGATCACATAAATCAACTTACAAGGGATGAAATTTGAATTTTCAACATTTTAGCACCAATGTTAAACAAATTTCGGTTATTGTTTCAAGCATTTTAGCCAAAAATCGAAGCAATAATCATCAAGCTTTTTACTATCCGAAATTTATGAAACTGTTGGGAATAATATTAGTAGGTCTGTTATTTAACATTACTAATTTATTCTGAAAGAAATTATGAATAGAGTAAAACTTTAAACAAACACACTTTTCTTTACTTCAGTTTTGAGAAAAATATATTATGTCTGACAATTGAGTCTTGATTTTTCATTTTATTGTCTTCTGAAAATATCATGATACTTTTCTCATTAATCTGAGATATTTTCTTCTCAGTAATTTGTTGTATTATTATACAAAATAGAGGTACTGTACACAAATAATTACACATGTTGTTGAATACACATTCATTTTTAATCATTAATGCTGCGTTTTCACTTTGTTAGTGATAGGCCTCCTTCTGCGGTAGGAGCTTGTTCGTTGCCTATTGTTATTCAAATTTCTGAAACTAGGGTTGGATGGTGGCCTGTATACTGGTGGTGGTCGGTAAATCGGTCTGTTTGGCCCATCTGTGGAATATCTTGGTGGTACATATTGTGCAGGTCTATAGGGTTGCGGATATCGATTTATTTCACTTGGTACTGTCGGAGAACGTCCTCTGCTCAACCTCCGTATACAAACTGTACAGCGACTGATTTTCTGAGTAAGAAAACCTGCCTTGAGTGTTTCTGGTCTAGGTTTTCTGAACATTGCATAGTCTTCAATAGTTGCTAACCAATAGGAAACAGCCGTGGTATAATAATTGCATCTTCCATGGCCTTGGCATTCAATAAATGGTTTTGGTCGAAATTCTTCTAAACAAGAACCAGGAGAGACTAATGATTGACCAGATCCTTCTGCGCCCGAATCAGTGTGCTGAAAAGGAAAAAGTTTCATGTACGAGTATAAGTCGAATGAAAAATAAAATAAAATAGAGAGGTTTCGGTGTGAGTCTTCTTAGTTAGAATAACCTGATGTGAACTTTTGCTTGTTGATATCGGGAGGGATCTGACGGTCATTTTGATATTCCAATAAACATGTTTTTTTTTCGAAGGATAATCATTGACACTCCATATAGATTTGTAATTGGGTATTGTAGATGTCTATGAAATTGAGACTTGTTTTTGGGGATTAGATACTCAGCCCTCTTTCGATTCAGACTATTGAAATTGATATTTGCTTTTGGTGGAAAAATTTATGAAATAATGTTACAGGTCAATAAAAAACAGTTCATGGCACATTTGTATAAACCTGTATAAAATAATTCTGTTTTTTTTACAAGCTTTTATTTAACTTGCAGTGTATGTAACTATGTTTATTCGGGTGAAATCTTGAAACTCAGTTTTGAATCAGATATCTTCAACCGATTGAGCTGAAATTTTGTATACACGTTTAGTTTACATGGATGACAAATCATGTTTCAAATCATCCTAAATCCAACAGGGCGGAACACCCAAAATGACGGATCAAAGCTCTTCGCTGCTGGTCAAGCATAAGTGGCCTCAAGCAGGGTGAAATCATTAAGTCTCCTTATTGAAGAGCTAGACTGTTCCAAACTAACCGGCAAACTTGCAACAAAGATTCGTTGAATGAGATGAACCAGTGGCGCAGCCAGAACTTATGTTGGGGGAGGGCCTGACTAAATATTTATGAAAAAAATTAGACATTTCATTTTAATTAGCAAAAATGTATTTAAAAGGATTAACACATATAATACTTATACTAAAAAGTAATCACAAATATCAAAGTAGAATTCTTCGTTTTTTTTGTTTTGCCATTTCGTCTAGAATTTCTTCCACGGTAATATCAATATCGTGGTTCGCAAAATGAACTGTCAAACCATTCAATCTGTTCTCTCCCATGGTGCTACGCAGATATGTTTTTAAATATTTTAAATTTGAAAATGACCATTTAGATGTGGCGGTTGTAATAGGCAAAGTTAAAAAAATTTGTAAAAGCCTTTTTATATTACGGAATATATTGGCATCACATTCGGAATACACTTTGTCCAAATCTTCCTTCAGTTTCTTGTTTTTGCAATTTTTATACCACAGCTCAAGTTCAGCTTTCAACATCGTTTTGTTGGAAAACTCTTCAAGGAACTCATTCTTGTAGAAGCTGTGAAGTTCCAAAAAACATTTTAATTGACTATCAAAATATTGATTATCATATGGAAAGAGGCATTCAAAATTTTGAATGGTTCCTCGATGTTTTAAAAATCGATCCTCGAGATTTGCTGAGGCCATCTAAAAATGGAATGAAAAAGGCGCGTCTGCGTGGTCTGCTTGTTCATACAGTACCGGAATGAAAATATTTATGGTATTACGGTTTAATGAGAATGTAAAGAATAGCTTGCTGTTGATGTCGGTGACAGAGACAGTTGAAGAGTCGACTGGAGTAACAGGAGGGGAACACAGCATTGCGTCTCTCTTGATCATGTGATATAAAATATAATTGCGTTCTTTGTAACTTATCTCGGGACGGGGCCGGGCCCTCCCCTGGCTGCGCCCCTGAGATGAACAGACTGAGAAACCTGTCCAGCGATAACAAAAAAGCAAAAAAAAAAGAATTAAATAAACTTTTACTTTAAAACTTTTACTATCAACTTACAACGTAATTCCCTATATTGTATAATATAAAAGCTTGTCGCGAGATTTACCCGTATAGATAAATAAGTACCTAAATACGAGTACTTAAATCTGGCGTCAAGCTTTTATATCATAAAATGTGTAATGACGTTATAAGTTGATAGTAAAAGTTTTAAAGGAAAAGTTAATTTTATTCTTTTCAGCTCATTTACATAGAAGCTTATTTTTGAAAAAGATTTTTTATTTTTAATTTATTTACATTTGTAGTTTCATCTAAATATTTTGATACGTTCTTGATATTTTTCCATATGATATTTCTAAAATATGTGGCTTTGTAGTAAATAACTCTGAATCCTTTTTGATACTATATAGAGACTGATTTATAAACAGATTTATAACTTACCATTAGAAAGCTGTATCCAACCCAAAGTTCTTCCCATCCATTTGGACACTGTGGAATGGTTATGGTCTGGCTATGAATGGCTATGACTCTTGTTGGGGCCTCACAAACAGAACACCTGAAAATATACATGTATTTTTTTTCATATCTAGGTGATATAATTTTGTAATTCTGCTATCGGCGTCTTCATCATTGAAAACTGTAATACCCTCAAACTAATTGCGAGTTTTAACACTACATAATACACACAAGAACACGAAGTATCTCATAATTTAAATACCTTGAAATGTATCTCTGCAAGTTTTGGGCATCAATTGGCGTCATTGTCATTGGCATGGGTTCGGTGGTAGATAACCAGTAACTATATTCGTTACTTTGAGCATAGTCACATACATCATTGATGTTACAAAGCAAGAAGGGCATAGTGTTGAATTTCCTTAAGCAACTTCCAGGTGCACCTGAAGTATAAGAAGTGTGAATATATGCAATCTATAGTCTATTGGAACTCATTACCTAAATCTTGTCCATGTGATTTTTCGTTACCCATTATATGTAGTAAAGAATATCCATCCCACATTTTGATAGTGTCTTTAGGACAAACCGGCACAATTTCTGATTGGGAGTGCCTTGTGAAATAAAATCCTCTACTACTCGGTCCAGTGTATTGTGGAGCTGGTTCTCCCCTCATTCCTACGGTACCACGATAACCTTTGGCACCAACAAATCCTTCAAATCCTTGCACTCCTTGCGAACCTTTAGGACCATTGAAACCTGGAAGTCCCGAAATACCGATATCTCCAATATCTCCCCGTTTTCCCTTCATTCCTGCTAGTCCTTCTAGTCCTGCTAGACCAGGGAGACCAGGTGGTCCATTGAAACCAGGTAAACCAACTTCACCAGGTTCACCTGGTACTGCATCGGCTGCCCATTCACCCATGTCACCCTTTTTACCTTTGGAACCTGAATATCCCGGTATACCATCACGTCCAAAATCTCCAGGATAGCCTTGGAGACCCTGCGGCCCTGGTTCCCCTGGTAATCCATCTAATCCCGGTTCACCGGGCTCTCCTTTGGTACCGTTGAATCCAGCTGCACCCCTGAACCCGACGTCTCCTGTTGAACCTTTTGCGCTGAATGAGGGATAACCATAATCACCTATTTTTCCTTTCGGTCCGTGACGCCCCATTCTTCCATCGAACCCTGGTTCACCTTGTGGTCCTTGTCTACCAGGCAAACCGACAGAACCGTCATCTCCACTCATACCTTTCACTCCGGGCATACCAAGTCCAGGAATTCCAGCACGTCCAATAGGGCCTTCAGGACCAAATTCACCTGGAGCTCCTTTTTGACCGGGTAGACCTGGCTGACCTGGTTTACCGTCGTACCCTGGCTCTCCTAAGTCACCATGTTCTGGATTCTGTCCGGGTAAACCTCGTTGTCCTTGAGGACCTGTATCACCTCTTAGACCATTTAAACCAGGATATCCAGGTTCACCCGTAAGACCTGGAAAACCTATTTCACCCCGTTGTCCGTAGGCTCCTCTTAATCCAGGAAATCCAATATCGCCTCTTATTCCTTTTAGACCTATGGAAACCCAAATCAAAAATACAATAGTAATTATGACTAAATTTTCATAAAATTTCGACAATAGGTATTGATATTTCAAGAACTGAAACACCACTTTAATAATAGGTGGATGTTTCAAATGTGTATAATTTTGATTATTTTATTCACACATGGCTGCAGCTATGAAGTTTCGTTATTGAAGTCAAATGATATGTTAATGCCGATTCAGATACGTGCGTGCCCACGTGGGTTTTCTGAAGCACGTGCGATTTACTCGACTATGCATTTTTGGCCCTTGTTTTCGAAAACTGAATGACAATTCACACATGTGCCTTTCACTTGCGTTCCTATGACAGTCAAATTTCATTCAGTTCTGTAATAATTTTGTAATGCTGTTTGACTTTTTCAAATAATCCTCTCTGTTCTTTTCACTGTATCTTTTATTATTTAAACTAGAACATGTCCTAGTTCCGTGCGCGTTATCCTGCGTTTTTCACGGTCGCCGACTGGCACAGGTGTAAACGTCGACATGCTTGAATTTCTCATGCATGGATAATAATGCTGGGTGGCCACGCTTGTATCTGAATCGATCTCTGTATGAGCGCCTATTCAGTTTAACAATGTAATATGAGCGGCAATTCTGTTTGATTGCATATAATATGTGTCAAAGTTTTGACATAAATCATTTACTCAAAATTGAAAATGTCTCGTTTTGAATTATCTCGAGTCTATGTGAAGATAATGTATGTCTTTTTGAAACATACTTGTCTTTTTGAAACATATTTGCTGTGGCGCTCCGTGGCGACTTACTAATTTTTGGTGGTGTATTCACCTACAGCACCACCTCGGGTGGGCGGTGCTTACTCCAAGCAAGCACCAGACTTCGGGATTGGCATCTAGGCACCTCACACTACACTTGCTTTATAACAAGACATGTGGTCACCTAACAAAATCGATGCACTTGAGAATAATTCTCGCGCTCCGAGGTTTCAAACTTTGGTCAAATTTTCGAGACCTGATCCGCTAACCTACCAGCCACAAATTTTAAGCGATCATTTTGAATAAGAGAGGTAATTGTCTAAAATTTTATGAGTAGAATGTCCTAAAATTAACAAGCTTGGTATCATTATTTATAACTGACGAAAATCGATTAAAATAACTTTCTACCTGGAATGTATCACGATACATCAAACAACATTAATTTGAAACAGTTTACTCATGTTTTCATCGATAGTCAATGAATAAAATGAAATAGTATGATGAAGCTAGTGTAAAAAAAATGTAGTCGGAGATACAATAACTTTAATACATCAGAAATTTCGTTAATATCAAGCAAATGATAGAAAATGAAAGTGGCAATCATCAGTCACTTCCTTCGTTTTATTATATCCCTAAGTTTCAAATATGACATATAACTATATAACAGTGGGTTATCAATGTGAAATCGAAAAAAAAATTACCTTGTAACCCATGCATTCCTATATCTCCAATATTCCCCTTATCTGCATGACCGTAAGGAGCAAAACCGGGCAGTCCTAGATTCCCTTTCAAGCCTTTCAATCCTTTGAAACCTGGTAATCCAGGGAAACCATCATCACCTGGCATACCAGGTCTTCCTATCAGACCAGGCTCTCCTTCCATACCACGTTCTCCCACTGAGCCATTGATTCCTCTTAGACCGATATCCCCTCTCTCTCCTTTCAATCCAGGCCAACCAATTGATCCTGGTGAACCGGGAGATCCATCAGTACCGTTGTCTCCAATTTGTCCAGGATAACCTTGCAAACCAAAGTCTCCTCTGTCACCGACTATTCCTGGTTGGCCGTCTAATCCGTCTAAACCAGGTTCTCCACGTTCCCCTCTCAAACCAGGACCACCTACAACATCTTTACCGGGCTCTCCTGGTAATCCCGGTAGACCGGGTGCTCCGGGTCTACCATCGAAACCAGGGAATCCAGTGATCCCAGGTTCACCTTGATCTCCTTTTTCTCCACTTACTGCGGAGTCACCTTTTTCTCCTGACGGTCCAGGGATTCCGCTATCTCCTATTGGTCCATCTAAACCAGGATCTCCAGGAAAACCTATTGCACCTCGGATTCCAGCATCTCCCCTCAATCCTTTTCGACCTGGATATCCTAGCAATCCCTTCGGTCCAGCTGGGCCACGTTCACCTGGGAAGCCAAGATCGCCTCTATTTCCTTGTGGTCCTGTCAATCCGGGTAATCCATCTCTTCCTCTATGACCTAGGTATCCAATCGGACCTTCATCGCCTACAGAAAAATAAAAAAATGTTTACGATGAAGTTACTTGATTATTATTGATATTTGAATTACTGGATATACTAACTACAAGAAATTTCAATTATTATTATTATTATTAAGGTCATAAACAGCAACAATTTTTCATAAATATAGTTATAATAATGATAATAGACCAGTAGTTTATATGATAAATAATAAACTACCTCATTAATAACTACTCAACTGTTGCCTAATGTATAGCCAAATCATGATAAATTTTACGCGTGCCTAGCCTAGTTAAAATTCGATGAAGCTAATGCTTCACACAGTAGTTTTGATGTTTCAATGAGCTATACCGGGTGTCGACGGAAGGTAGCTCGCTCCTATAAGTTTTTTGTTTTCGGAGATGATGGAATGAAATTTCGAGGATGGGGTTGAGGCATATAACTCAAATTCCAGATTCACCGAAAGTGAGATAAACTTTGGATTTTTAAATGGGACACCTGAATATGATTATTTAATTTTCAAGATGTGCTTCATTTTCGAAAAGTTACAACGTGATTTTCAATAAAATTCATCGAATTAAAATGCTATTTTTCCTAACCCGACGAGCCATTTGCAAAAAAAAGTTATGAAAATATTATAATCAAACTTCACATAACTGAAACATTTTGACCGAAAACAGTAAAGTTGTATCTTTACGCATATTTAAGGACTGAAATTAGTTATTTGAACGTATCCATGCCCCCATGACCTATCATAAATGTCATATGGAGACAAAAAAACTGAAAATATACCAGGTGTCCCATTTAAAAATCGAAAGTTTATGTTGATTCCGGTGAATACGGATATGGATATGTTTATACAAAATCGTTCTGTGACTATTATTTGTTCATTACCAATGATTCATTTGACGTTTCTTAGGAACCTCTAATTCTTATAGAGTTAAGAAATATCCTTACCTTGAGGACCTCTAAGCCCTTCTTGTCCTGGCTCTCCTTTAGCTCCTGGTAAACCTATAGGCCCTGGTGGTCCGTCTTCGCCTTTCAGGCCGTTATCTCCAAAAGGTCCAGGATATCCGGGCTGACCTGGTGCACCAGCTCGGCCAGGTGGTCCAGGTCGCATAATTCCTCTTAAACCCTTGGTTCCTGGTAATCCGGTTATACCAAAGTATCCCGGAGCTCCTTTTGGTCCCCTCTCGCCTTTTACTCCAGGCCGTCCTGGTATTCCAGCGCGCCCATCAGGTCCAAAATCTCCAGGCTTCCCTTTGGGGCCCACTGGTCCTGGTAAACCGATATCACCATTCAGGATAGCCAACCCGTAATCTCCACGGTCACCTTTTGGACCTTGAATTCCCGGAATTCCGTTAATTCCGGGTAATCCGGGTTGACCTCCCGATCCTCTTGGTCCTTCGTCACCTGGTATACCTGGGTATCCTTTCACACCCATAGGCCCTTCGTATGTTATACCCATATTTCCAGGTAGACCAGGAAGTCCTGACCAACCCAAGTAACCTTTGACACCCTTTAATCCTTTTAGTCCTCTAAATCCTGATAAAAATATTATTAATGATTATGATAATACGAGAAATGGAATTTTGTGTATTACCTGGTTCTCCAAATTCTCCTTTCTGACCTTTACGTCCTGTTTTATCAACTAACATTCCTATTATGATTCCTACCTCACCTTTGGCTCCCGGTAGTCCAGGATCTCCTACTTCACCTCTGCAAGAGGAAATTATGGTATTACCAACGAGACAGAAATCCAGTTTTGCGAAAAATATAGGAGCCAGACCTCTAAGGCAAAGCTCAGAGTTTGCATAGGAGATCTCTGTCTTCATGTGCCTGAGTGAGTAGACGTATATTTGCACGGTGCGGTGTAGTTATAAGATTTCTGCAATACTAGCAGAAACATAAATATTGAAAATTTTATATAATACAATTTATTTTTCGAATTTATTTGTAAATTTTGTTTTTGGTGTAGATACGGACCTAGTGACAACCCTTCACTTATTGTTATTATCAAATCAGTTGGTGCAGTAGAACTTGCAGTAAGTGAATCCATTTTTTCATGAGTGCTAGAAATAGAAGAGGCGAAGATGAACTGCAAGCAACTATTAGAAATTTGGCAAATAAATTTCTGCAGTTCGGAATAATTCATCAACAGTATTACGGGAAAAATATCTGAGTAAATTACTGTAAAGTTCAGCAGATAAATTTAAAGTCTTAAACAAAAGAATGAACGACTAGAAAAAAAGCTCCACAATAAATAAATAAATAAATTGGAGAGACAGGAGCAGGCAAACAGAGGAAAAAATGTTAAGATTCATGTCGTGAAAGAGAAAGGAGAACGAGGACTGTAGGGCAAATATCATGGAAATTACAACAAAAGCAATGAAACTGGATATTACCAAAAATAATATTAACCACTGTTACAGAATTGGAACTCCAACAGCAAACAAAAATCTTGTAGTATTCTTGAGACTCCAAACACCATCCATAAAAAGAACTTGATATATGAAAATAAAATAACGTGGAAAAGTACTGGCATCACTGTGAAACCAGACCTCACCAATGAACAAATAAAAATGTTCAATGCGGCACTCACCAAAGTGGGAAAAAACGCACAAGAGTTTGGACAAACTTTGGAAGAGTTTTCATCAAGCTCGATAATGAACAAGAAATTCTTAGGATCATCATATAATTATAATTTCACATTCGCATTTCAGATTCTTTCTATTAATAATTTAACTCTTTTTTTTCCCTAAATATACGAAAGCGTCTAGGAGTCACACAAATAAAATAAAATTATTTCTTTGAAATAAATCCAATATATTGCATTTATTTTCAATTTTCAATATTTTGATATTTCAACCGTGCGAGGGTAGACTTCATTAATACTTCTCTTTTCAAAATTGAGAAAAAAACCGTCATGGCAAAATTGATAGCCATATTTTGAAAATATCACAATACAGAATTCAGAATAAGACAGGAATAATTTTTTTCCAAATGAAATACCCCATATACATGATGAGTCAACAGTATTCCCTTGGTCAATTTCTCTATGGTGTTAATCACCATTCTATTCCAAATTTGTTTTCTCTCAGAAATTTGCTTCATATCCTGCTTAGCAGGATTTATAGAAGGAAGGGTATATCTTCATTTTGACTTAATTTTGTTCGATTTCCGTTGCAGCACTCTCTACCCAGAGTTACTTTCGGAGAAATGCCTTCCTCTTCCTCTGCCAAAAAATGAGGGGCTGCTCGTATTTACTTACCATGCACAAGCTGTCGACATTGCTTGTTGTAGTGTACTCAAATATATGACCTAGCATGAATGATGTAGCTTCGGCTGTAGGACCTACCTTGTTACTGATGAGAGGTAAGAACCTCGAAACTAGTCTGAGGGATGATCATTTCTCATCAGGACTTGCGTAGCTCAGCCGTTTGAGTAATAGAAGCATTCGCAATTGAGTAGTCTTGGAGGAACGTTGCACAGGTATCTGGTCGATGTAAATCAATGTTCATTGAAAAATTGAACTCTGGTAATCAACGCTTCAATAATGCACCCTATTTGAATAAAAATAATTTCGAAAAGTACTTACTTATAGGTGGTCCCTTTGGCAAAAAGTATAAGTAATTGAAATAGTGATTCACAATGGAGCAATCGACCAATTCACCCTGTATACGGGTTACTCTACTTGAAAAGTTTGCATTTCTGTCTTATTCAAAATTCTGTTTTGTTATATTTTCAAATTAGGTCTTACAAGATCAATTTTGCCATGAAACGGTTTCTTTTCCCAATCTCGAAGAGAGAACTATACCTAAATGAAATCTACTCTCGCACGGTTGAAATAATTCTATTTTATTTGCGTGACCCCTAGACACTTTCATATAAATACGCTCTATATCAATAAATTAATAAAATATATATATATATATTTGGTGTATTTATTATTAATAAATTCTCACAGCTTTTTGTGATTATATAATGGCCACGTTATCACAATTCACATCTACTCTTATCATTTTACTTCTTATAGTATCCGAAAAAGATGAAAGCCTTGAAAATAGCTAGTCTAAATGTTCGATCTTTGGTACCCTCTACGAATGATGTAAAACTGATGATACATGATCAATTTTTCGATTTGGTATTAATTGATAAATTATTAACAGCAATCAAATAACTGATGATATTGTCAATATACAGGAATTTACACTATATAGGGCTGATAGAATTGATGAACGAGGGAGAGGGTATCTACTGCAAAAATGAATTGAAAAATCAGTTGATCAAAACCCTTGCACATCAAAGTAGCTACGAACAACTGTGGTTAAAGATAACTATAGAGAAAAAGGAAATTGCTATTGGAGTAGCATACAGACCTGCCCGTCAAGATGTTAATGAGTTCGTGGATGAATTTGGAGATACCCTTAGCTCAATTTCTCCAATTACTGATGAATTTATATGGATGGGTGATTTGAATATTAATGTGGAAAATCTGACCACATGCTTGTTTATTGCGAGATGAAAATGCCCAGCAAGAAACAGGAACTTACATTTTTTCATATAATAATAATAATAATAATAATATTTTTATTCCATTGAGATCATTTACACAATATTGGAAAAGTCAGTGGAGAAAATAGTATACATAAAATATGAATTGTTACATAAGTAAACATATAAATAGATAGGTACAAGGTATTAAAAGCTAAATTCCATAAATTCATTCAGACTATAGAATGAGTATTGCAACAGGAGATCTTTGAGAGATTTTTTAAATAAATTCAGATTTTGGATTTCTCTTATAGCGATTGGTAGTTTATTGAACAACTGTATACCTGTATACGATGGACTCTTTTCATAGAAAGTTGTCCGATGAGGAGGTATTCGAAGAAGATTACCATGCCTTGTCTTATAGCTATGCTTGTCAGCACTTTTAATGAAGTCCTTCAAATTATTTTTAACGAATAGGATATTTTTATAAATATAAATACAGGGAAGAGTTAAAATTTTGTTTTCTTGAAAGTAGTCTCTACATGAAGTTCGTTTATGGATCCCAAAGATGAGACGTATTATTTTTTTTTGTAAAATAAACAATTTTGTTGAGAATCTAGAGTTTCCCCATATTATAACATTATAAGATAAGTGCGAGTATGTCATCGCATAGTAGATATTCATTAGTTGTTGTTGGGAGAATATATTTTTGAGTTGTAAGATTGCATAGTAACTGCTACATATCTTCTTAGAAATATGATTAATACATGTCTGAAAAGAAAGTGATGAGTCGAGAAAAGATCCAAGGAATTTTGTTGTCTCAGAAGAAGTAATGTTAATATTTCCAGTATGTATTTCAAAAGACGTGTTGGGATCATTTGTTATATTAAATTTCATTAGAACCGTTTTCCCATGATTTAGAATTAAATGATTGTTCAAACACCATTTAGTAAATTTATTATGAAGTAAATTTAAATTGTCTGCCAGTTCTTCGGGAGAGTTGCCACAGGTTGCAAACGAAACATCATCTGCATATATGACCTTACACTTCGTTTTCATAAATTCTGGTAGATCATTAATAAACATTATGAATATAAGTGGGCCCAGCACAGAACCCTGAGGGACTCCCAGATTAACAATTGCCTCATTTGACTGAGTTTGATTTATTTTGACTGTTATTCTCCTATATCTTAGGTATGACATCAGCCAAGTCAACACGTTTCCACGAAATCCCAAAGCATATAGTTTTTCTTGGACAAAATCCAAGTTTACAGTTTACATACAGAAGTATTAATCACTTCGATGAACAACTCTTTCGAAATGACCTCTTTGGTCAAATAAATGAAGATTGGAATAACATTCAAGAAACGGAAACAACCCATAATCACCAAATCAACGTCATTATCACTCGAAGCGCGTTTTGCCAACAAAGTTGCCGTCCTCAGGAGTTCAAAAAAGCATCCTGACCTCTTTGGTATACCGTTCTTTGGAATTTATGATCAAGATGCATGATATTGACACAAAAGTTTATTTTCTTGTGAAACATACACCTATTGTAACATCGAGAATAACGAAAGATAAGGCACATTGGCTAACTTATACTTAATGCACTGAAAAAATTCAAACGAACGCACTCTGACCTACACCTTCAGTTTTACAAAGATATGCGTAATTATGTAAATAAGGCTGTGAAACGGGGGAAAAAGGCGTATTTTGTTCAACAATTTTATGGGGTTCATACAGTACTGGTTTTTCTTGACTTCAGTCGGGCTTTTGATACCATAAACCATGACTACTACTAGCTTCTCTTGATTACTTAGGGCTATCAGTTAAAGCTATTGCGTGAATATCTCGGTGAGAGACAACAGAAAGTCAATATCAATAGCAAAGGTTCTCGATACCTTGAAATCTGGAGGGCCCCAGGGGTCCATTTTTGGCCATTTACTGTTCACAGTGTAGACCGCAAACATTTTGAATTGTCTTGAATAATGTTCTTCATATTTATATGCTGACGATACTCAGCTTTATCATGATTTCTCACCGTCTAATGTAACTGATGCTTGTGCAAAAATCAATATTGATTTGGAATCATTTGTGAAAGTCGCTACTGACCATTGTTTATTTGTTAGATTTCTAATTTGAAGTCTAGTTGTACTCTGTATAATGAGAATGTTGATTTTTTTAATTGTCAAAAAGTTATTTTTGATTGATGTCATATATTCATTCCTGTTTTTGAAATATGACATTATACTCAGTTAATTTAAGTTATTTCGACCACTACACTGTCATTTCAACAGGTTATGGGCCCAGATATTGCTCAGTGGGCTTAGTTTTTCTGAAAATAGAAAGTTCCTCAGGTTTGTGGAATTCAGAATGGCCAATGCAGGTGGCAGCCGATGATATCCATGTCTACATCAGTTCCCAACATAGACAAATTGGAAGGTCATGTTAATTATTCTTCATGGAAGTTCGCCATGAAGATGAGCCTGAGCTAGAAGGTTTATGGAATACGGTGAAGAATGGTGTGGAAACTCAAACTGCTAGTAATATGGAGAGAGACAATAAAGCTTTGGCAAAAATTGCTCTAAGTATAAAACCAATATGCCATGTCTGTAAAGCAACCACTGTTATGTTGTCAACAGTAACCACTTCAAATTGGGTAATTGACTCTGGGTCTACTTCTCATATGTCAATGAAAAGAAAATGGATGACCAATTTTAGTGAAACGGGCAATATAAATATGTCAGTAGCCAATGGAAATATGATACAGTCGATTGGTACTGGAAATGTAGAGGTCCTGAACCTGGTTAACGGAAAAAACAATTTTAAACAATTTTTAATTTTTTTTAAATGGAAAACCAATTACAAAAACAGTCTTGAATGTTACTTGTGTACCAAATCTCACAACAAACTTATTATCTATGAGTAAGATGACTGAAAATGGCATGGTTGTGGTATTTGATAAACTTGGATGCTGAATCGAACTGTTGCATCGAGGGAACAGCTGAATTCACAGGAAGTTTGAAGGACGGTCTTTATGTTGCTGATATGTATTCTGATCCAGTGAGGGTATTCAATACAACAATTTCCAATCATGATTTATGTCACAAAAGATTGGGCCATTTCAATAGAAAAGGAATGAGAATGTTGAAAGAAGGTCACGTCACAGGTGTACATTTTTCAGAAAACGGCAGTCAACCTTGTATTCCATGTATTGAGGGAAAGCACACAGTTCAAAAATTTCCTAAGAATAAAGCAAAACGGGCCAGTGTGCTATTGGAACTCATCCATACCGATATTATGGGACCAATGGAGGAATTTTCATAGGGTGAAGCTAGATACTGTAATACTTTTATAGATGACTTTAGCAGAAAAGTTTTTGGTTTTATGATGAGGAATAAAACTGAAGTTCTTTCAAAATTTAAAGAATTCAAAGTTTCAGTAGAAAACCAAACCTGCAAGAAAATAAAATGCTCATAAAAACTTCAAAGATTTTCTTCGAGCTCATGAAATTGTGCACCAGACAACCATCCCATATACACCACAACAGAATAGTGCAGCTGAGAGGATGAATAGAATAGAGAAGGCACGGTGCATGTTATTTGATGCAAAGATGGAAAATGATATTGGGGTGAAGCAATCAACACCGCAATTTATTTGAAGAATTGATCGCCAACAACTGCTGTTTTAGAAAAAATTTGGACGAATTGCAAGATTGATCTCTCTCATCTGCGAGTATTTGGTAGTAGGGTTCAGATACATATTCCAAAACAACTCAGAAAAAAGTTCGATCCTAAATCCTATCATTATCTGATGGTTGAATACTGTGAGGAATCCAAAGGCTATAGACTGGTGGATATCAATAATCCTCGAAAGTTAATTAAAGCAAGAAATGTAATCTTCATTGAAACAAATTCTGACTTGGAAAAAGGTATTGTCGGTACTACTACTAGTGAGGGTTGTTCTGTTGAAGAATCTAATCTTGAAATTCAGCCACATCTGGAAACACAATTTCAAATAATTGGTAATAATTCATTATCAAACGATGAATTACAAAACGATGATCTGCTGGATCGTGATACAGTAGAAAGAGGTATTATTGATGAAATTATTTCTTTAGATGACGACGATACCCAAGAGGTCAACGTGAGCCGAGGAATAGAATCCAACGAAGAACGACGATATCCTCAAAGGTATAGAAAACCCAGAAGAGATCAAGATATAGATTATTCTTTTTATCTCAAAGGAATTCACAATGATCCTGTCGATGTTGCTGACGCTTATTCCAGATCTGATAGTATTTTATGGATGCGTGCAATGCAGGATGAAATGAAGTCATTCATTGATGACAAAACATGGGAGATTGTGGATCGTCCCATTGATAAGAATGTTGTGAAATGTAAGTGGGTCTTCAAACTGAAAGTGGGTGCTAATGGTAAACAACAGAAGTACAAAGCACGACTTGTTGCCAAAGGTTTTTCTCAAAAGTGAGGAGAAGATTATTGCGAAACTTTTGCACCTGTTGTCAGGCTATCTAGTTTGAGACTACTTTCTGGGTTAGCAGCAGATTTAGACTTGAAAGTTGAACACATTGATATAACAACAGCATTACTCAATGGAGATCTCAATGAAGAGATATACATGGAACAACCTTCAGGTTTTATACCATCTGGAAACGAAAACAAAGTATGCAAACTCAAGAAAGCCATATACGGACTCAAACAGTCTGCACGATCATGGAATATAGAAATCCATTCATTGTTATCAGCTATCGGATATAAGAGAAGTAATCATGATGCGTGTGTCTATATCAAGAAACAGGATGGACAAGAAGTATATGTAGCATTACATGAAGACGATTTCTACATATTTTCGAAGGATAGAAAGAATTGAAGGATGAAATAGGAAAGAATTTCAAAATGAAAGATCTAGGCGATATAAAAGAATGCTTCGGTATGAGAGTAAGAAGAAATTCGGTGTCAGGAGCGATTTGTCTCGATCAGGAGAAATATATTGAAGATGTATTGAAGAGGTTTCATATGGAGGATGCCAAACCGATCGGTACACCACTAGAACCTAATTTGAAACTAGAAAAACCTGATATTAATAATAGGCAGTACCCTTACCAAGAACTGATTGGAGCCTTAAATTTATCAACATGTACCAGGCCAGATCTAACGTATTCTGTCAGTTATTTGAGCCAGTTCAACAACTCACATAGTCTCATGTTGCAAAACATGTACTAGAAATATGGATTGGTTTTTCAAAAGACTGGTCAACCACTCGAAGGCTATATAGACGCAGACTGGGGAGGTTGTTTACAAGATCGACGATCCTACACAGGTTTTGTTTTTACTTTCGCTGGAGCTGCAGTTAGTTGGCAGTCAAGGAAACAACGGAAGCCGAATACATGGCCATTTGTGAGGGAGCTAAAGAAGCGATTTATGTCAAGGGACTTCTGAACGAACTTCGTGGAGGGTGTGGACCAATAACTCTATATAATGACAACCAGGGAGCAAATAAATTAGTTTATAACCCTGTTTTCCACAAGAGAACAAAACACATATCCATACGATATCATTATGTCAGGGAGTTATCTGAGATGAACGAGATATATGTCAAATATATAAGTACAGAGTGTATGATTGCGGACTCACTCACTAAAGCATTGCTTAAGCCAAAACATACTTTCTGCACAACTAGAATGGGACTGGAAGAAATATGAATTTGTCAATTTCTGTGTTATTAAATTGAGTGAGAGATTTCTAATTTAATATCTAGTTGTACTCTGTATAATGAGAATGTTGATTTTTATAATTGTCAAAAAGTTATTTTTGATTGATGTCATATATTCATTCCTGTTTTTGAAATATAACATTATACTAAGTTAATTTGAGTTATTTCGACCACTACACTGTCATTTCAACATTATTCATAAATCCGAGTGAATCGAATATTATCGCTTTTACTCCAAGAAATGAACAATATAATATGCGAAATGAGATTCGAAAAGCAAATCAATTAACTAATTCAGCGAGCATATTCATCTATAAAAATAATATATGGAAACATCTTCCCACTTTAATAAAAATAATTTTATGCGGAATCTTGGTTCTCTCCTTATTCAACCATACAAACATCTTATATCACTTTAATCTAACAACTAACTACGAACACAAAATCCAGAAAGTACAGAACTCAATTAGGAAACACCAAAAAATTTCACATGAATTGAAAGAAACAAGCCCACACTTGAACATAAGATTCAAGAGAACTTTGACTCCTACTTTATTCAAGACACAAATGTTTATGCGCTCATCCAGTTATCAGATCACAAAAATATAAAATAATATCCCTTCTGATTTGAAACAATTGAGCCTAGGATGCTTCAAAGTGGCTACAATCAATACAATGGCAGGTAAACTGGAAAGTGTACCTATCTTTAGTACCTATACTGTATATGTAATATTAATGTTGCGTAGGATTACGAATTAACGAAATTTGACAGTGAAGACAACTTATGGTTAAGTGAAAGAACAAATCATCAGTGAGATTTTCTCTGAATGGATTGAACTTTGCCTTTTATTTTAAATATTTAATGTTTGGACGTAAGTAATAAAAAATGCCATATTATGGCAAGCCGGTATGATTTTAAAGCTTGATAGCAGTGTGTCCAGGACGCATATAAGCAAAACGTACCACGTTTCAGTCAATAGATGATATTCTAGCCCGCTGATTGGTGTTGACCAAACACAGGTGCAGTTTGCCCATCCAGACCCATGACTTTGTCATGCCGCCTCTCCGCTTGCATGATGCACTTACAATATGAATCATAACAATTTAAAATGCAGTACTGGTATTATTGTAATTATCACAGGTTTCAAAAACGGACGTGGATTTAGTCAATTAAAAGTTCATTACAACCTTCAGTCAATTTTTCATTTATTCAGATTTTTCAAACTTTTTTCAAATGATTTTTTTTCAAGTTGTTTAATTTAGTAATTGTAAAAAAATTAGGAAAAAATAATTTTCAAGATACTCGCATATTGATAAGACTTCAAAAAGGAACATTTACGGTTTGATGAACGGTCGTTTATATTGTGCTATTTCAAATAAAAAAAATTTAATTAAAAATAGGTATAAAAAGTATTAAGCATATTAACTATGCGATTTACCATTCGACATATTTCTTCGTACGTTTTGAGCCAATTGTCGCTTTCTTTTGCTAGTTTTACATCACGATAACAAGAATATAGCATAGAAGTTCTACTTGGATACCACCGCAAAATCTGCAACTCCGCAAGTGACAATAGCTTTGTTCTGGTTCTGAACAATAGTGGTTCTGGAACATCAGGATTATGCGCACTTGAATGGAAACGAACGAATTTGAACCTTAAGTGCATTCCTCTGATCAACTGCGCATGATCTTGACGTTCCAGTACCACTATTTTTCAGAACCAGAACAAAGCTAAAGTGCACCACGTTTTAGCTTGGATGGGTAAATTGCACCCGTATTCGATCATAATCAACCGCAACGCCGCAAGTGACTAAGTGAACGACGTTTTAGTCTGGATGGGCAATATGCTCCTGTCGTTGGTCGCATTCAATCAGGGGGCTAGAATATCTTCTATTGACTGAAATGTGGTACGTTTTGCTTATATGCGTCTAGGACCCCTAATATCAGAAACACCATTTTATCAGAATAGTTTGGGTAAAGCCTGCGGAGTTCAAAGAGTGGATCTCGATATTTAGTCCGTTTTTCCTCCTCTTTTCGGACGATGTTCGTTTCGGCAGGAGCCGAAAACTCTTTAAAGAAAATCGTTCTACTTTGATGGTCGAGCACGACTACATCAGGCTTGTTGGTGTACGACACTCGTAGGGCCGCGTTATGCCTGTGGATATAGGCTGAGACCGCATAAGCTGGACAAGCTGACAGCAAATGCATTATGGTCTCAGTTGCCCGACGACACGCTCTGCATCTAGTGTCAGGGACCTCTATACCCATCACGCGACTACGGTAGATCTTGGCTGGCCATTATGAATCCCTGTGTCCGACTTCAGCTCACTTGACATGAGAAAAGCAAATGTCAGGTTTCTGCATAAGCCAAGGTCTTCAATGTTCTTGAAGAAAACCCCATGCATTGGCTTATCCTTATGTAGGAGCCTCTCACACTCCGCAGCTTTGACGTGAGCTTTTTGCAGAACAGGTTCCAACTCGGTGACAGGGTTTGGGTTCGTTCGTTCAGAGTCGAATACGAGACCGAGTTCATCGGCTGCACGGGTTTGGTGCATTTCTCTTCAAGGCAGCATTGAAGAGAAATGCTCCAATCCCTGCTTTTTCATGATCGCATATTAAGCAGAGAAGGAGATCTGAATTCCTGATGACTTTACAGGCTCCATCCAGTACCATTTTGATATGTAGACACTGCCAACTCAAAAGTTCAAAGCTTCCCCGTTGTCTAGGAAAGTATAATGAAGATGTATCATTTCGCGAGTTTTTACGCCGAGTTGTCTCAGCTCTTCCTGGGTTCATTTCATTACTCCATAGGAGTAAAGTAGAATCGGAACGGCAAGCATATCAGTTGCAGCATCTCTGTTCTTTCTCGACAGTTCTGATGACCGGATCTATCGGAGTTTATGCTGATACTTGCCGCGGAGAGAGTTTTTAACAGTGGTTACCTCTTGGGTATGGAGTTGTTCCACCCTTAGGTAGGTATACGTCTCTTCGGCATCCAGATGATGTATGTACTTTTCAGTACAAGGGCTTAAAAAAATATTGTTCGTAAAAACATCAATTTTGCGTAGAATTTTATTTGAAGGCCGTCAATTGATAATACAAAGAAAACTCAAAACTTTAAATGATGAAAAATTCAAATTATTGCAAAATTACAACAATTTCAATACAACTGTAGTATTGAAAACTTTCTATGATACACTTGTGTGAAAAGATTTTGGCACTCACGTATTTGTTGAAAACACAAAAGTGTTACTTCACGAATTTGTATCATGAATAATTATTTTAACTGGATAATGTTTTTTTTTATTAAGTATTCAATGAACATTTGATGTCACATGGTTGACATGGAGGCCTATTTGAAATTTCATACAATAAAACTGAGAACTTGGCGTTGAAACATGAAATCACCTTTTTTCTTGAAGAATTCGCAAGTTTTTATGTGCATTTTGACAAGGATTGTGATGCATGTAGATATAATGAAAAATAGTATATAAGCATCACGATCGGTAAGTACTACTGATCTCAGACAATAGTCTCCAACCAGTAAACTGTTGATATACTATATTTCAGTTTATTTGTATGATTTGAAAAAAAGAAAACGAACAAATATTACTTTACTGAATTTTCATACTTACGGTGGTCCTTTGAATCCCCTGTCGCCTCTCAAAAGTTCCTTTGGAATAGCAGCAGGCTCTCCTTTTTCACCAGGATATCCTGGTGTTCCTGGAGTTCCATCGTTTCCCGGTGTTCCAGGCACACCATTTTCACCCCTTTCTCCCTTCCCACCATAAAATCCAAAATCTCCAGTGATACCTTTTGGTCCTGGAGCCCCTTCTGGGCCAATTGGACCAGAAAATCCGACATCGCCCTCTTCAGGATAATCGGGTTTTGTTTGACTGTCAGGTGGATAGATCAGTAATCCTGGGAATCCCTCAGGTCCAGGTGGACCCTCTATTCCGTCTGTTCCGGGTGGTCCATCTAACCCAGATTCACCTGTAATTCCGGGCTGACCGTCTGGACCGGGTGGTCCTCGAATTCCTGGTAAACCTTGATATCCTGGATTTCCAGGGCGTCCGTGCCTTCCACTATCTCCCTTGTCTCCCTTCGTACCGGGCAGTCCTGTATTGAATAAAAATAATAGTTTTATTTTACAATTGATATGAATATTATAATATCATCACAAGTATTCAAATCGATATTACGTCCTGATAGACTATCCGCATGGACCAACCAGAACAGTTGTGGACTGGGTTGGAAGATTTATAAAATTTTTGATGGTGATGGTGATTCTGTATATGTTAGGTTATCCAGGTCAGGTTAGATTGACTAATAATTTACGCATTTTCAACGAACATCAGTTTCAGATATCTTGAGGTCGAAATTTGAACAAAAAGATTTTTTGATTTGCTGAAATCATCTTAAATTTTTTTGTGATCAAATACGACGTTTCAAACGGAATAGTTTCTTGGATCATTAAAAATTTACAAAATATTCAATTCATAGATATTTTGGCGTTCAATTCATCGACATCAGCATCTCCTTGAGAAAAAAATCAGTGATTTATTTGTCAATATATTTTCCTACGATCACATAGGAAAGTAACGTATATCGCAATGTGAAGTCCCACGGAAAGTGGCTTATATCCACACACGTGTGGAAAGTTACTTTCCGCTGATGTACATTTCAAAATAATTATTCAGAATTGATGAAGTTAATGGTTCTCAGTCAGCCTTCTTGTACACACGTCAATAACATCGTTATTAGTTGGTTAAATGATCCCGTGGTCGTAGGAAAAATAGTGTACATTACTTGTGCGAAAGTAATTTTTACACTAGTAGGAATGCCAGACTCGGCTTGTGCCTCGTGCTACAATATTTACCTATGGTGTGAAAAATGTTACTTTCTGCACTCGTAATGTAACGTACTATTATAAGTCTGCTGTAATTTTTGCTGTTAGCAAAAAGTTCTCCTATTTTGAGAGATATAAATCATTTATTTGTAGTCGATATATTATATCTGTGAGTGATATTCTCTTTGAAATGAATTTATGCATTTCATATCATAACTATCAAATGCCAAAACTTTTCTGACTTAAGAATTTCCCACATAATTTTGGTGATATAGTTATGATCCATTTCTATTTTATTACCTGTCTGTATTTAAGATATCTTATTAGTTCAAAATACAACAATTTGTATTATTAAACTTGGGTTGAAATTTGTGGGAAATTTTGTAATTATGTGTAACTAACATAAACACTTCATTGACACAAAAATGTGCTTTTTTCATCATTCTCAAATGTATGCATAAGATTTTTAAGTGTAGATCTGTAACTTATCGTTGAAACTAGAATATATACAAAAAGTATTGACTTCACTACAGAAATGTTTGCATATTTTTTCATAAACATTTTCAATGATTTTTTGATAACTATAAGCGCGAAACTAATTGATTTCATTGAAAATAAGTGTAATTTAATACTTTCGGGATGCCACACTTTGCAAATCCCCGCATAGTTTTTAATGAAATATTTCACTCCGGATGCATCGGTTCAACCTTTCGAAATTTTACGGAAATTTTTAATATATTATTCAAAAATAGGTTTGCTATTTAGAATAAAAAGTTCATAGCACTTTTTGTAAATTAGGTACGATAATTAAGCAAAGCATTGCTCTGTCAGATAAATGAGAACAGATGAATAACTCGAAACAAATCAACTGGTAAGCAAGTTCACCCAAGCAAAAATTGTTATATACCTATAATACCATTTCTATAGGCATTTTCTAGTGGATCAGTTATTGGGAAAAGGTAAATAATAAATAAATGGAGAAAAAAAAATGTAGTTTTCTGTATACTTTACCGTTTTACAAAAACGAACCGACAATTTTTTTCTTATAGGTTGGCTGGGTACTGCTGCTGCTGCTGGGTATTCAAAGAGAGTGTGATGAGAGTTGCTCAAATGTATACCTACCTGAATTCACCAATCTATGCGTCTAATATTATTAGGACAAATTCAAATCGGCAATAAAATAATTGAGACAGTGGAAACATAGATTCGCTTTAGGTGAGAAAATAAAACTATAGAACAAAGATTACGAATCAATTACGAATGGAACAAAAAATACGTAATGTACAAGTTGAACCAAGACTAGTCGATTATTCGATGTTTTTTAGAAAATGAAAATATATTTAAAAAATGTATCCAAAACATATTGTACAGAAACTGGAAATGAAACTTTGAAGGCGTTCTGTAGGAACCTCGCATCCATAATGAAATTTGAGGTGCATTTACATTAATTTGCATGTTCAGTTGATTTGAAGAGAAGAGTGAAATGTCATAATGGAAAAAACTATTTTTGAAATTCATAGTCATTTTCAGAAATTCAACTGATTATGGTCAATGACATGTTTCATATACTTTGATTTACGAGCTGAGTTATCAACTTTTTCATAACAGAAACTTGGTTGGAATTGTTACTGCATCAGAGAGGATATAACTTTTTCTCGTATTCTGGAGAAGTATTGCAGTCCTGTATTGCAGATCCAAATACAATTCTACTATATTGTGAGGCAGCTGGTTGCTTAATGTGTGTGGCCATTGTTGCTCGACTTGAGACAATGTTTGTTAGATATTTTCTGGACAGTTCTGAGAAATAACACTGGTCAGCAGTGCAGATAATTGTTAGATACCACAGGAATTCAAGAAGAACGAAAATATTATCATATACAAGATTTAGATACAACCGATCATTGCTTTCTATGTATCTTCAAACACCTGTCGACAAGAAGCAGGAGAGACAAGGAAATCAAGCTTTATTTCACGAAAATATGCCTTATATTAATACCAATATACGTTTTTTCTGTTAGTCTAGATATATCGCTATAATACGAAATTTGGTTAGTTTTGATTTGTTTCCGTAATTCTCGATAATTCATAATATTGTACTCAACTTAAGTTGCTATGTACAGTCCAGGAAAAGAACACACTTACTTATTAACAATTGCAATGTTTCTTACCAGGTTGGCATACGCCACAATCATCTCCTCTTTTTCCTTTTAGGCCCGGAAAACCATCGCTTCCTGGATATCCCAAATCTCCGAGAAGACCAGGAAACCCACGAACACCCGGGTCACCAGGAGGTCCTCTTATAGGTTGGCCCACTCCTGGAAATCCTTTTGGCCCTGGGTCTCCTGTGTCACCTCTTTCTCCTGGTGATCCATCATAACCCGGATTTCCCGGAACACCAGGTACACCAGGTGGTCCAAATACGGTTTCACCTAAGAATCCTTTCTCACCAATCGGTCCAATTAATCCAGGTGGTCCTGGTGGACCAGTTTTTCCAGATGTTCCAGTAAGTCCGTCTGGACCTCTTTCTCCTTTTTCTGAAGTTCCTTTCAAACCAGGTAGTCCTGGTCGTCCTTGTGGTCCAGGCTTGCCAGCTTCACCAATTGGTCCAGAAGAGCCTGGCTCTCCAGGAATTCCAGCCATTCCCCGATCGCCTATAGGACCATCTGGGCCCTGTCTTCCAGTATTGCCAACTTTTCCGGCCTCATCATATGTGGGATCGTAAACTCCTGGAGATCCTTCTCTGCCTTGAACACCTGGAGTACCAGATCTGCCGGATTCTCCAATTCCTCCTTTCAATCCATCTAAACCATCTTCACCTGCGTATCCTGGAGCTCCCTTATCTCCCTTCTCACCACTTGGACCCAAAGGACCTTGTTTTCCCTGTTTTCCAAATGGTCCATCTTCACCCGGATCACCCTTGTATCCCTTGAAGCCCTTGAGTCCAGGTATTCCCTAGTTACAGAAATTCAATTTCTTCATAATATTCAAGAATATTTTTTCTATTATAGCCTCTCAAGAAAAATTTAAATTACCCCGCACCATCCTTATGGAAAATGGTTTTCTATAAAATTTTCTGAATTTTCGATATGTTGTAGATTTTGACTTCCTGAGCAATAGTGTTCATGGGTACAAATAAATCGGCCGACTAGTTTTCTAGATACAGGGTGTCAAAGATGAAAAGTTAGGCTTTCTGCTCAGAATTTTTAACAATTCCAGAAGTCAGAATTTCGACTTAGTATCTCAGAATTACCTAATTCCGAGATGTTAAGTCAGAATTCCGACTTAGTATCTGTGAATTAGCTAATTCTGAGTTACTAAATCGTAATTTTGACTAAACATCTCGGAATTGGCTAATTCCGAGATACTAAGTCATAATTCTGACTTACTATCTCGAAATTAACGAAAATAAAAATTTGAGTAACAGTGGCCCTTCTACGCCTTCGTAAATTTGCGTAACGCAGACAAAGAATTGGGAAATTGATCAGAATACTTTCAGAAAAGAAAAACTCAAGGACTCTTTATCTTCGGAAGGAATTCAAGAAAAATTCAATACCCAGCATTGCTTCATATGAAAGAGTCCAGATCAAATGAGTTATTTACTTGTTGGTTTCCTTACTAATATAAGAGGATAATGTTATTTAGTTCATTTGTTCTCTTCATGTTGTTTTTTTATTTCAATTCAATTAATGAAACAATTACCTACTTTGAAAGGAATTTGACTTAAAATTGTGATGACAAAAAAATTAATTTTATTAAAGTTTGATGAAAACAGTGTTATTTAATTCTTAGAGATATTAAAATATGTCACTTGACCTGAATTATATTTTTTCTTTGTGAATCATAACTATGTTGATTACTTACTGGTTGGCCCCTATCTCCAATGTATCCCTTTATTCCGATATCACCCATTTCTCCTTTATTTCCCTTGTCTCCAGGTAGTCCTTTGAAGTTGGTATACGATGGAATGACGATCAAAGTATCATTTGCAAAGCCTTCGCCCTTTTCACCTTTTATGCCCTGGTCTCCTTCATCACCTTGAGGTCCAGGAGGACCACGTCGTTCATCTCCCGGCTCTCCAGGCGGCCCCAGATGTCCAGCTTCACCAGTGAAACCCTAGATTAAAAAACCAAACACGGCTCATTCGTTATCAAAATAATATTTTTCTCAAATGAAATTTGATTTGTTTTATTCCAATGATATGACTCACTCAATAATTGAGCCACTGACATAAGAAAATAAATCCTCATCAAGGATGTAATTATTGTCATGTGTATTATTTACTATTGAATCTTTGAAAATGGTGATTCTGACCTGGAAGGTGAAGTTTTGTATTTTGTATCAGAATTATTTGATATTTTTTCTTATGAAGGTCATTCATGCTAAACATTAAGAAACTTTACATTTGTATTCAATTATGGTACTAGGAGGTTTTAACTTATTTTACTAACATACAATGTCGAAACGATGCCATTATGACACGCCAGTAATATTTGTTTTTTTTTACTAGTCCTGTAAAATTTCTACTACAGCCGCCAGATTTTTGCAACGAAAGTATTTCAAAGTATCCAATAAAACATCTTACACATACTGAGAAAATGTATTTACTGAACGTAAATTACATATTTCATCCTATTCAGTAAACCTACTCAACCTGTACTCATTTGCGGCATGCATATGAAACATTACTGAATCAAATACCGTGATGTGTTGCCTATCAAACATTTTGATTTCAGAAACAATGACTTTTTACTCCCGAATTTTCACAAAATATAAAAAAAATATTCAAATACACCTGCATACTTCTACTTTCTGTCAACTTTAATGGATCAAAAATATCACATAACTATACAATCTGTAGAATATTTTGCTTAGCTAAAATTAATAATTATTATTTTATTTGGATCTATATTTATCAATACCAAACTATACAGTTTTGGTCTTCCACTTGTAAAATAAATTTTTCTACAAACTTAAATTATTAAAGAAAAATATCAGAAAACTAAAACTTCTAATTTTTTTTTAATTTTATTCAGAACAATATGTATTATTGATACCTATTAATACTGTTTAGGTACTTTTCTTTCTCCCTCATGTTATAGATACGATTTTATACATATATTCAATTTTGTTAATATTTTTTTAGTAGTCACTCTCAATGTAAAGGACACCTTATATGGGAAAATGGCTCTCCGTCAAATTTCTTGAATTTTTGATATGTTCTAGAATTGATCATTCCGATGAAATGTTTCAACGGGCGCAACACGATTCTATGACTAGTTTTCGAGATACAGGGTGTTGAATATGAGAAACATTCACTTTTCATCACTCTGTATCTGCCAAGTTACGATTTAGTTCGGATTTATCTTTTGTGGGATCATCATCACATCCGTGTATGATGAATTCATGAGAAATTCATTTCCAAATCTTTTCGTAGTACAGGGCGATTTCACTTGAAAACAATGCTATTTTGAGACTTTCATAATTTAGTTGTTTTATAAAGAGAAAATGCGAGAAAAGGTAGAATTATCACATAATATTATAAATTCATTTCATCTAGCATCACAGTTGATACAATTCATACAAGGTGATTCACAAATATGGAAACAAAACGAATTTTGGTTTTTGGGACACCTTGTAGTAATAAACCAAACTAAAATGACAAAATTCACTTGAAGAATGTTAAATGATATGTTTCATCGTATACAGAGTCGAATGATATCAATTTAAAAAAAAATAAAAAAATCAGTTATACTTTAATAAATAAAAACTTTGATTTTTTAAATCACCCTATATCTCATAAGGGAGTCCGAAAAGATAGCGATATTTTTTCATGGGAGAACTCGAAATACTTTCATCCATATTGTACAAAATTTTCAGCGGAATCCTATGACGGGTTTTTCATATACAAGGCGAAAAATGTATTTTCACTCCAGTTTTCGGCGGGTTTGCTGTAGTTCTTCCTCGTCCGGCCGCTTTTACTCGAAATAAAAATATTTCAATAAAATAGTGATCAGTTATTATACCGTACAATAGCGTACCGTAACCCTCGAAAAAAAGCCATAACTCGAATTATTATCTGCATCAGCATCGTCTAGTAGGCGATTCAATGGAAAAGTTATTTTTTCATGCTTAGTGTTTCTCAGAAGTTATATTATACTTATTACATCCGCAGAAGTTCGTTTTTTCGAATTTTCACTCTATAAAACAATAAAATAGTGAAAGTCTCAAAATAGCATTATTATCAAAGGAAATCGCCCTGTACTTCAAAAAGATTTGGACATGAATATCTCATGAATTTGTCACATAACGAAAATACCACATAGGATAAATCAGAAAAAAATCATAATTTGTATGTAATTATTTCTATCGGCTTATATAGATATATATTAAATCAAATTCTCGGCATATTTTTACACCAAATTAACGTTTTATGTTTCAATTATGTTCTTGTATCTTCAAATCGTATATATGTTTGTATATAGTATATACCCCCTTTCAGAGAACGTTTCTCTTTCTTTTTCTTGTATTTGAAACATCATCTGAATCATCTTCGAATACCTACTTATTAATATATTCCTCTTATTTCGTAGTAGGCATGGAGAACAATTCAAAGAGGATAAAATCAACAAAATTCTTATGTCAATAGTCGTTTTCTTGTTGTCATAAAGCCCGAGAACTCTTTTTGGGTTATTGGACTAATTGAAGTTTCTTTTTTACTGTTCAAGTTTATGTGATTTTCAGTGTTTGTTGAACTTTGCTGAACAATATGGCCTTCGCAAATAGAGTGAGTTGTTATGTTTGTGACCGAAATGTTATTACTAGACTCTCAATGCGTTTGAATAGAGGAGATAATATTGATGTTTTGCAAATTGCAACATATCGAAGACAAACTGCGGGAAATCCACCTATTGATATTCAGGATGATGCAAAAATATGTTTCAATTGTAATAACACAGTAATGAATGACATTATTGCTATGGAAAATAACCCTAATTGCCTTCGTCTCAATGTGTTGTCCCGCGTATCAAGTCGTGCGTGCATTATTTGTAATGCTCGTCAAAATATTCAAAGAGTTTCTTTAGAATGTAGAGTGGATATTTTTGTTGCTTCTGATATCTATGTCCCAGATTTCTTGAGAATTTGTGGTCACCATCTTGATCATCAAGGTTTCCTTCCAAATTACTTGCATCGAGGTTTGAATTTTGTGAATAAACCATACATAATTTCCAATCTTCAACATTTTCTTCAAAGAATGAGGACATTTGCTAATAGAAACAGGCCACTCCGTAACTGGGAGGATATCAATTGTTTCACTGAAGACGAATTTAAGTATCTGACATCAATCTCAAAAAATCATTTTCGACAATTACTAGAATTTTGTGATATTGTTGAACAAGGTGGCAAGAGAAGAAATGTCGAAAGAAAACATTTGCTGACATTTTTGATCAAAATGAAACATGGAGTTTCAGATGAGTTTTTGAAAATATTGTTCATTTATCCTTCTCGACAAACAGCAAGCTTCATTATTTCTAATGTGAGATTATCTCTTTTACAAAGGTTCGTACCGAACAATATTGGATTTAATTCAATAACAAGAGAAAATTATATTAACAGTCATGTATCCCCTTATACGAATCAACTGTACAATCCCACACCAGATATTCCCAAAGCAATAGTTTATATAGATTGTACCTACAATAAAATAGAAAAGAGCAGTAACTTCCGGGTATTGAGGCAATCATACTGTTTCCACAAGAATGAACACTTGGTCAAACCAGAGATCATAGTTGCCCCCGATGGATATATCTTAGCAATCAACGGGCCGTACTTCGCAGATGCTAGGAATAATGATGCAAGTGTTCTAAATCACGAATTACAAGTTGATTTGAATGGAATGAAAACATGGTTTCAAGAAGGAGATATTGTGATAGTCGATAGAGGCTATAGAGATTCAATCAATAGTCTACAAGAACTTGGCTTGCATTACTATATGCCACCATTTCTACCGGCGAATCAAAGGCAATTAACGACAAATGAAGCCAATCAGGCACGTTTAATAACCACTACTAGATGGATTGTTGAAGCTAGAAATGGACATTTTAAGTCAATTTTCAAATTTTTTCGTCAACCCATAACAGCAATACATGCTGCGAAGCTACATGACTATTACCTGATTGCTGGTGCTCTTATAAATAAATTCCATCCATTGATAAATATGCCTGGAACGTTGGATACGGCCACACAAATGTTGGTTGATTCCGATGATGTCAACATTGTTCAGGCACGAGTTGAAGCTGAAAACCTCCGAACTAGAAATGGTCGATGGATTCGTTTAAATCAATATCATATACAATCGTTTCCTCGCCTTGATATTGAATATTTAAAATTACTTACTGGAACATATCATTTACACTTGGCTGCGTCATATATCCAAGATACAACTCGTAGAGATGGTGAAGTAGACAACATTTTAGAAGTCGATGAGTTACATGGGGAACCCAATTTCCTAAGATTCAGAATATTTTCTAGGTTCAGGAATGCTGCTAAACACATGCTTTGGGTTGTTTTCACTGAAAGAGGTGACGAAAATCTAGAAGATCCTGCTCTCCCCATTACGGGGTATTATTGTACTTGTAAGTCCGGTGCTAGGACTTTAGGAACTTGTGCGCATGTTGCTAGCGTGATATGGTTTTTGGGGTACGCTAGATATCAAGAAAACATACATTTTCCATCCAATCGTCTTTTAGATTCCATAGGAGATGCTGCAAATAGAATGCTTCCAGAGGACATGGATATCGGTCCAGAAATAGTTTAATTTTATTGTTACCAATGTAAGAATCTCCTTCTAATTCGTATTTGATAATGTTTTTTGATTAGGGAAAAATTCAGTTATCCACCCGTTGAACTATCAATTTATGTATAGATTATATATATATATATATATATATATATATATATATATATGAAAGTTGGGTAAATCGTGACTGACAATACTTGTAGAATTGGAAAAATCTTGAGGTTGCAGTCTTATGTTGGTCTTAAAGAAAACTCTTTGTTATCTTGTCAAGCTTTTTTTTTATTTTCCTCAGTAGAGTCACTTGATTTTATAATATCAATTCAAATATTGACATTAATTTTCAAATTCAAATACTGTCAGTCCGCATTTTAATTTTTATACAATATTTTTTACTTTACTGATGCTAATTTAAATTTTTACTCAAGTTATGTATGTTAGTAGATTCGATATATTTCTCCATTTTTAATTTTGTCCTGTTATAGTTGTCCTGAGGAAGGAAATAAACTTTTCCGAAAGCTTGACAAGATAACAAAGAGTTTTCTTTAAGACCAACATAAGACTGCAACCTCAAGATTTTTCCAATTCTATATATATATGTGTTCAGATAGGTTTCCGCGGTCAGATATTTGAAAACTAAAAGTTCGGGCCGAACCGCGTCCAGAATTTGTTGAAATTCAACGTTTCGGCTCCGATTTTGGAGCCATCTTCAAGAACTGAAAAAGAAAGAAAATTAATAAATGGTTGAAACGTAATTCTACGCTGAGGAGTAGGCAGATTGAGACCTCAGCGTAGAATTACGTTTCAACCATTTATTAATTTTCTTTCTTTTTCAGTTCTTGAAATTGGTTCCAAAATCGGAGCCGAAACGTCGAATTTCAACAAATTCTGGACGCGGTTCGGCCCGAACTTTTAGTTTTCATATATATATATATATATATAAGTAAATAGAGTGATTTATGTTTTGATTCCGAGAGCCACCATCATCTGTCGACAGCTGTTTCGTGGTTTCCCACTCATCAGGACAGCTTTATGGTTGCTCTGTGCTATTGTTGTAGAAATGCTCAAAATGTCAAAATCATAGTCAACCTCATTTTCACGTAAGTATAGATTCAAAACTCGACACCAGAGGGAGTATCCCTTATCTTGTATTCCCAATAGCCATGGGATACATATTATGTGTGCCATCTGCAAGGCCGTACAAGTTGTTATGAGTTGAAATAATGTTGATTTCACTTCACTGAATTCCTTACTTTTACGTTTTGAATAAATATCAAATAAGTATCTTCTCAATCACATCAGGAGACTTCAATGGATAGGTAGAGTGGTCATTTATTAGCGTAAAATAGTGAAATATATGGACATTTTCACAAATTGTTCGCCTTGTATATAAAAAACCTCTCATAGGAATTTGATGAAAATTTTGTACGATATGAATGAAAGTATTTCGAGTTCTCCCGTGAAAAAATATCGCTATCTTTTCGGACTCCCTTATGAGATATAGGGTGATTTAAAAAATCAAGGTTTTTATTTATTAAAGTATAACTAATTTTTCAATTTTTTTTTAAATTGATATCATTCGACTCTGTATACGATGAAACATATCATTTAACATTCTTCAAGTGAATTTTGTCATTTTAGTTTGGTTTATTACTACAAGGTGTCCCAAAAACCAAAATTCGTTTTGATTCCATATTTGTGAATCACCTTGTATGAATTGTATCAACTGTGATGCTAGATGAAATGAATTTATAATATTATGTGATAATTCTACCTTTTCTCGCATTTTCTCTTTATAAAACAACTAAATTATGAAAGTTTCAAAATAGCATTGTTTTCAAGTGAAATCGCCCTGTACTACGAAAAGATTTGGAAATGAATTTCTCATGAATTCATCATACACGGATGTGATGATGATCCCACAAAAGATAAATCCGAACTAAATCGTAACTTGGCAGATACAGAGTGATGAAAAGTGAATGTTTCTCATATTCAACACCCTGTATCTCGAAAACTAGTCACAGGATCGTGTTGCGCCCGTTGAAACATTTCATCGGAATGATCAATTCTACAACATATCAAAAATTCAAGAAATTTGACGGAGAGCCATTTTCCCATATAAGGTGTGCGGGGTCCTTTCACGTAATAATTTTATTATCGATATATGTTATATTTTTTATAATTTTTCTCAGTACCACTGAAATTTTGATATGTTGAATATCGACACTTCAATGCGTAAATTATCTTATCCTGTTTTTAATCTGCCATAAACATACTTGTATGTAACGTTGTTAAATGAACTATATCTGTTTATATATGGTTTTACCAACTCAAACTAATTTAAATATATTTAATAACTTCAGGATAAGCTGCTACTTACAATATTTCAGATCATTGCTTGGCTAAAATTAATAACTTAAATTTTCTTTGTTAAGTGGGCTGGGGTTGGGGACCAAGTGATTTATAATGGCCAGCCAGAATGTTGTCTTCAACATCTTCGTCTACCGTAGTTCAAGGGTGTAGTCCCAGACACTAGATGTAGAGCGTGTCGTGGGGCTTCTGAGGCCATAATGCATTTGCTGTGAAGCTCATGCGGTCTCAGCTCATATCCATAGGCATAACGCAGCGCTACGATACTCGTAAGGTTTAGACGAGTCACCGATTTTGACTTATGCTCCAGGGAAATTGAGTCCGTTATGGAGAGTGAAAAGTGCCATATCTATTGCCACGGCAAAATAATAATAATAGCCGTCCTCTATCCGCACAGGCTATGCCTTTGGGTACACTCTACGAGTGTTTATGAGGGAGTATTTTTAATTTTTTTTTTCCGTTAGGAATTTCCCAGACTGGCACTGTCTCCGGAGCCCCGATACTTTTGGAGGGCGCACTGGATCATTTATTCCAATAACCACTCCCCACGCCGTGGGGTAAGTGACTATTGGGTTCGAGAATCATGTGCCCTGAGCAGGCGGAGTGAACCAAGAATTAGGGCCTTCTGCATTCGTCCGGCTAAGATTTCTGTCATATCACGGCAAGCCGGTATGATTTTTAAGTTTGAGAGCAGTGTGTCCATCATTCCACCAAGGACCCCTATAATCAGAAGCACCGTTTTGACAGAATGGTTTGGATAAAGCCTGCGGAGTTCAAGAGTAGATCTCGATATTTAATCCGTTTTTCCTCCTCTTTTCGGACGATGTTCGTTTCGACAGAAGCTGAAAACTCAGTGACGAAAATCGTCCTACTTTGATGGTCGAGGAGGACTACATCAGGCTTATTGGCTTGAATTTGCCTGAGGGTGGGGAATGAGTAGTTCCAATAGATTCGGCACTTCTCATTCTCCACAACGGACTCAATATCCCCCGGAGCATACGGTAACACCGGTGTCTCGTCTACACCGTACGAGTGTCGTAGGTGGTAGTACAACACACGTAGGGCCGCGTTATGCCTGTGGATATAGGCTGAGACCGCATAAGCTGGACAAGCTGACAGCAAATGCATTATGGTCTCAGCTGCCCCACGACACGCTCTGCATCTAGTGTCAGGGACTTCTATACCCATCACCCGACTACGGTAGACGAGGGTGTTGAAGACACCATCCTGGCAGGCCATTATGAATCCCTCATTATTATTATTACTCATTTCTCACCCTCAGGCAAACACAAGGCTGATGTAGTCCTCCTCGATCACCAAAGGAGAATCATTTTCGTCAAAAAGTTTTATGCTCCTGGCGGAACGAACATCGTTCGAAAAGAGGATGAAAAACAGACTAAATATCGATACTTACTCTTTGAACTCCGTAGGCTTTACCCAAACCATTCTATTCTGATCAAAGGGGTAGTTGATGGAATGGTGAACACGATACCCTCGAATCTGAAAATTACACCTGCTTGCCGTGATGCGGCAGAAATCTCAACCGGAAGAATGCTGGTCTTCGTCTACTCAGGACACAAGTTTCTCGGACTCAGTTATCACTTGCCCAACGGACGTGGGGAGTGGCTGTCGTCGGTAAATAACATCAGCGCGCTTTCCCGATGTATCTGGGGTTCGAAGATACGGCCCAATTGAGATATTCCCAATGGGGGGAAATAAAAACTACTTAATAATCACTTGTAGAGTGTAGTAGAAAGCATAGATTGTGTGGATATTCATATTCGTATTCATATTTGCAGTGGTGCTCCGGGATGAATACCTAATTTTTGGTGGCGTATTCACTTTTCAGCTATAGGTAAACCCGGAAAACCTACAGCATCAACCCGTGTTGTTAGTGCGCACTCCAAGCAAACACCAGACGACTTATTCCGTTGTCTATCCAAATCAATGCTTCGTTGGGACCCGACATATGGCAGTAGCTCGGAATAGTACACCATCCACCATTCAGGCATGAGTAGATTTATTTTTCAATTGTTAGGTGTGTGTGTATGAGAGAAAGAGAGTTGGCATCGGCGAATCCATTTGCCACAAAATCTAATTTTGAAGGTTTTTGATATGTTTTGATTGCGTGAATTGGTTGAATACTATTAATAGATGGAAGAAATGATTTGAAAGATAAGCCCATTACAAAAAAATCCGTTTTGAAACAATTTATTAGTAGGTGCTATACTTTTTCTTCTGATAAATCCTCTCACATGGATTTTTTTGGAGTATCGAAATACTCTTACTTTGAAATATGCATTCACTATAATTTTTATTAATTCTGAAATTCTACAATGAAAATGAAAATCCTAAATATATAGAATCGGTTCGATTGGGATCACTATTTCCATCGATAATTACATTTTTATGTTCGAAATAAGCTGCCGTAAAATTTTTCTAAGAAAACTCACCTGTTCACCAGGGGCGCCTCTATATCCAAGAGGTCCTTGGGGGCCTTGGAATCCCGGTATTCCTGGAGGACCGTCATATCCCGGAACTCCCATCTCTCCTTTCACTCCTACTGAATTACCCCCACCATCACCTGGTTCTCCTCGCATTCCTTGAGATCCCTCTAATCCAGGAGGCCCACGTATTCCTTGTCGTCCGGGTTGGCCCTGAACACCGTGTGATCCATCCGTTCCGTTACAACCATCGAGACCTGATGGGCCTCTAACTCCTGGTTCTCCACTTTCTCCCTAGAATATATTAAATTTTCTGTTTATTTAATTTAAAAAATATAATTCTTTGAACTCAAACAAAATAATATATAGAATATTGGTCAGATATCTGAAAGTTTTTGAAAAAAACACATTTTTTTTCAACCACACTTCCATTTTAACTGTACATGGTACATATGGTAATTTACATACGTTTTTTCTTTAATGTACCTGAGAGATGTCAAGACAAAAGTCATTCACTTGATGTAGGTGTTTTCGGACAATGAAAAAATCTGGTTTGCTTTTTGAACTTCTGAGTGGTTGGAAAAGAAGTTTTGTATCATTCGCTCAAAAAATATTTTTGAGAATCGTAAGATTATTCCTCTGAAAATTTGTTGCATTACTAAATCAATAACTGTTGCAATTCTACCGTTTGGAAGTTAATGAAACTTTAAGATGTTGTCCAGGGATGGTTGATTAACCTCGAGGACCCTGTGCTAAAAAAGTAGGGGGGGGGAAAACTGCAAATTTTTCGACCTTGGTGTGGTTTTTCCTCAATAACGTTTTTGCCTCACGTTCTACAGCAAAAACGTCATTTTACTTTTTTGTAGATCAAATTCCCTACGAATTTGTTGCCTCAAACATGTTTGTGTGTCAATTTGTTACCGAGATATGGCGCTTCGAAGAATAGGTAATTTTTCAAATTTCGCCACAAAATGCAGAATTCCACCCTATTTCTTCTACTTGAAATCACCAACTTCAGATAACCCCCACCCCTGCTTGCCCACCAGGTGTCAAGTCGTTCCTCCCAAGGACCAGAGAGTGTCGGGTCGAGGGGAGCGTGTGATCAGCTACAGCAGTAAAAAGCTGGAAAACAATAGATGTTAGAACACTGCTCCTGTGGAACTGCGGAATGCAAACGATGAGCCAATATTCAACATAGAAGGCTGAAATTGGTCTATTCTACCTGCGCTACCTAGACCTATTTGTTTTCGATTTTTGAGGTCATATTAGATCACTTTTTATTTTATTCTTTCAACATGACTCTATTATTCATTAATTCCAAGAAGAAATCGAAAAATAGTAATTATAGAAGAGTATAAGTACCTCAGGTAGAATAGTCAAATTAGGTAATGAGAAAATTAAAATTAGGGATTGGTAAAAATGGGACAGAGAGTGTTTAACCACTCAGAGTATATATAAGATTAAGTTAGATAAGTAACATTAGAAACCTTCAGCTCTTGAAGTGAATAACTTTGTTAGCGAAAGGAGCATCGAGTGTTAGTGACAGTTTTGGTTTCTGGGTAATTTTCTGAGATGGCGTCTACATCTCGTGGATCAGACTTGTGTTTTATTTGTAAAGGAGGAGTTGAAGCAGGTGAACTAACTGTAGTGAAAGCCAGAGGAGTTGCCAGACTGTCCAGGAGTCCAGTGTAAAAAGGAAACTTTCGGCAGATGAACAGTTTCTGCGTGAGTTGAGTGAAGTAAGAGTGCACAGTGCTTGCCAAATAAGGTACAACAATGAGAAATGAATTGCTGCATTTACACGTCGTGGATGTGACACATCCAAAGCTCCTTCTGCACCTACCCGACGGTCACAAGTTGCGAAATTCGACTTCACCAATGCGTGTTTTCTTTGTGAGGAAGCTATCACTGATGATTTCAGAGCTGAACAGGCAAAGTTGCCCTTGGAAAGGCGCAATACTACAGTCAAAGTGACTCTACCCGAAATTTGTGTTTAATCAAAAACAATTCAGATAAGGGAAGTAAGAAACACAAGTGATCAATAAATATGAAGCCTTTCATATTATTGAATCCATTAAAGATTAGTTTCCAAACAGTTTACTCATACTTACTGGACGTCCTGGGAATCCTGTCATTCCTTTAAATCCGTCATCACCCTGAAACAGAGTACAATATTCAATTATACGGTAACCGAATCAAACATGATAAAGGGTTGGTAACAGCTTTCAGAAAAATAAGAACATTTCTGTTGATCGAGTGTCCTGGTGAACTTTGTTATTTGATCAAAAATATGTTTTTTGGTAAATAGTACTTTTGGAGGAGGGTTTAAAAATCCTAACCCCTCACAAAAATACATGCAGTTTTTCTGAACTTACCCGAGGACCCTTATCTCCTCTAGATGCGAATTCTCCTTCGGCCCCCTTTTCTCCTTTTGAACCTGTTGGGCCAGGTGGGCCGATATCTCCATAATCACCTGCTGGGGCTGGCATCCCCCGAATACCCTCAGCTCCTGGCTTTCCCTTGAGTCCGCTGCAATCACATTTATAGGTTCCATTGAGGGCATTTGGGCATCCCGAACACTGTAAATGAAAATTTAGGGTGAATTTTCGATATTATCGAGGTCAAACATGATAACTGTTTTCGTATAATATTATCATTGAGGACACGGATAGCCTAATCTTTGTCCTGAATAGCACAGGATGTTGGAATAATACCAAAGATCATTTCTTGGACGTTTCATTTGATAATTGATTATGTTCTGTTTTAAATTATTCAGACGGCTTTGAAATATAGTATTTCATGATCAATGATTTGGGGTTGAATCGATAAGCCCAGGAAAGCTCAATTCGAATGGGTCACATCCAAATTCATTTAGGCTCTTGTCTAGACAGATTTGAAAGTGACACTATTATTCTAATGTTATCCTGGTACAGACGGAGGGGTAGATAAGTAATATTACAGAGGTCGGTCTGCAAATGGTCGTCTTTCAAACAATGTACTATAGTTGAAAACACCTAAAAGAAACATTTTTCTCATATATATGAGGTTACCATTTGAGAATAATTTGGGGGAATCTGTCAATCATACATTTTTCGAACCAAAGGATCTTGGAGTCTACGTTTCTCATGACTTCATGTAGTTTGGATTGAAGGTCTGAGCTACAATCGATACTAAATATGTTCTAAAATAGTTTCAACCATATGCTGTAATGGTATGTTCAGCTGGTACATTTTAGGAATGTTAGTTAGCATACAATGTATGTGCCACACGTTTTCAACAAAACGCATTTTCTGAATGAAAAACCACGATTACTTCATATGCCGATGGCCATTCATAAGATGATAGGTGTTATACTTTTGAACTTTTGAAAATAATTCAAGATGTATCCTCAAATCAGGCTCGTGAGGATTTTTTGTGGCAGTCTGAGGTTCCCAAAATATCCTTTCTATTCAATCACCCATACAAAATTGAATGCGTTACTATGACCTTTTATATGGGGAAAACGAGCGGATAAGTTTTTGAAGTATGTTTATTTCCATAAGTATATTAGCCTATTGTGATGAATAATGATGATTCACTGGTAACTTCTCAGTAAATTCATTTCATTACATATCAAGAAATCACATTTATATTTGGTCAAAATAAAAATAATATGATTATGTGGTGCAGTGGAACGAATGTATAATCATTAATTTTTTCATAAGAATGTAAAGAATTCATAATCTATGTTTTGATACCTTTATGTGCATAAACGTGCACGGTGAAATTTGAGATTCAATCTACTTTGCATAGATTAAAATTTTACCTTTTTTCTCTATTCGAGTTGAATCATCATTGTTGACCAAGTTGCTCATGAGAATTTTTCATGTATTAATTTTTTCAATTTTACAGCGATCAACTCTAATACTCTGCTTTTATGATCGTTTCCCGAAATACACCAGCATCCTACATTTATTTACGACTTCATGTTCCCGGAAATATAAACTAACCTGAAGTATACGACTTCTTTTGTTTATTATTCGAAATACGTAGCGACCTTTTGCAACTGAGTAACGAAATACAATTTATGAGTGATTGGGAAATGCTCCATTTTCCTACTCAACTCGATAATTATTGATCTGAATTCGAAAATATCCTTTCTAATTAGAACACTGAAATCAATTATATATTTCAAATATGTTTCAGTATTACTGACACAAAATACTACTTATCATATATTGCGAGAATGCGAGTTGTACAGTCTGTCCATAAAGTAACCCCCTCCCAGTTAACTCCTGAATGGATTGACATTATTTTTTGAATTTTTTGTTTGGTAAAACGGTAGTTAATAACCTGCTCTTTGAACACAACAAAAAAATTCATTTTTTTTTTCAAATGGCATGTAGTTCGAGTGATTCCTCATTCGAAACGTCTTTCAATTCTCTATACACCAGCAAAATTTCAGACAAGGATATTTATCCAAAACAAAATGGTGGTTCATAATGTTAGAGAATGTGAGAATCCTTTGGAATAGATGACTATTAACGAACTCTAGTAAAATAAAGAAGAAATTTTTGGTATTCACAAAAGTGTATCCCCCATATGTCGTTATGAGGGACAGAGAACTTTGTAGATACAAAAATATATTATTTCATTTAATCATAGCTCGTTAATAGCCATATTTATTCCAAAGAACTCTCTTTTGAAAGTTCTAACACTATGTACAGACAATTTGTTATGGATACATTTTTTTCTTCTGATATTCAGTTGTTGTATAGAGAAGCAAAAGAAGTTTTGAATGAGGCATCACACGACCCCCAATGCCTTCACAAACATTTTTTTCCAATGGCGGCCTGACGGCATATTAAAAGATGGACATTTTTCATTACTGTCAGGAAGCAGGTTAGGAACTATTATTTTACCAAAAATAATTCAAAGAAAAATGTCAATCTGTTCAAAAGTTAACAGGCAGGGGGTTAATTTATAGACAGATTGTATATATTCCAAATTTACTATCGAAAATGAATATTCCAGTTCATTTGAATAATTTACCATATACAGTCTGATAAAACGATACAATGTGAAATATCCAGTTTCCAATTCTCCATGAAAAAAAATATAAAATTTTGGATCAGTTTTTAAATATTTCAACATGTGGAATTGAGTATACTTGGCGAAACAGGCGAAAGGCCATAATTTCTTTAAATGAAAATGGATTATTTATTATACAACCTTTCACAAATTTCAGATATAACATGAGTTTTAGAGCTTTGTCGTCAAGCATCGACTCATCCACTATTGCTGTCATCTCAAATAATTGGCAAAAACGAGAAACTAGTGTGCAGTCTGCAGGAAACACTGTAAAGTATGTTCCTGTAGAAGGTGTTGGTTAGAAGTAGGCAAAAAAGGCAAAAAGGGTATATTAATTACGTTTTCCTAAAATTGTATAGCGACATTACAACAGATAAATAAATAAAACACCGTAAAACTATCACTTCGCTACAGGGTATGGGGTAAAGGAGGGAGTTTGACTGCATTCTACAGAGATAGTTCGCTCCTGCCCGTCTGAGTGTTTCAGAGGGCTGGGCAAACCTGCTCATACCTGCTCAATGGCAGGCCCTACGCTGTTATGTAGGTTATCCTCTGCCGTATGCGCTAAGTCTCAGTGGTGTCTTCCCCGCCTCCTCCTAGTTATGCGGGGGGTTTTCTTGGATCGTATGTAAAACATGAACTTATTCGACTTTTATTATCGGGGTTTCAGTGTCCTAAGGATTTCTCGGAAAAACAACGAAAAAACCGGGTTTATGTTGGTTAGAAGTGATTCGACAGTCGTAAAGGGCTGTTGAATTATATTCTGTTCGATGCTTGCCGACGAAACTTCTATAGCATAGGAAATTTGTGAAAGGCTGGATTATCAATAATCCATTTTCATTTGAGGAATGATTAAAATACTCTCACTGTTCATGTAATCAAGTCAAAATGTTATTGGTAATCTATTGCTAATTCAAACTTATGCGAACTGATTTCACAATGGAAACGATGTATTTTAGTGATTAGTTTTTTAATAGTATCCATCACTTGTGTCCCTTCGTATTCATAAACTAGTGAACTTGAATCTTTTACGAGATTTGAAAAGTAACTAGAAGTGCGTCAATAAAATTTACTTTATGAGCTTTCAATTAGAACTATTTTCTCCGTTCCAACGGATGTGAATTTAATAATAATTTTACCTTCTGGACATGGACAGATTTTTAATTGAACTTACTGAGTTATCGACCACGCCAAAGAGATATCGGAAATTGAGCAAAAAAATAATGAGTTTCTTATTCAGCTGGTTTAATCGTTCTCAGATGAAGAATGAAATGCATTAAATAAGTTCGGCTGATATATGAAGCTCTTATACATACGCATGTTTTTGTTGTACAATTTTTTCCATAAATTATTTCTCGGCGACCTCATTACCAAATATGGCGAGCTAGCAAGTGCAATGAAATCATAATTCCAGTTTGCATATTGACCTTAAAAAATTACCACTGATCTACAGGCTAAAATTATTGAATCATTACATTATAGAAGTGAATTATTGAACGTCTTTTTGGTTACAAAAAATATCCCTCCAATGATTATTTGTATCAAGGGCGGGTTTTTGGTACTATATATCCTGGAAGAAAAGGTAATGGATTGAATAAACATGTATGTTGTTCTTTCATTGGAAAGTTTCTGTTGAAGAAATTGAAATATTATAAAATTACTTAAAAGTTTGATGAGAATATCGTGACAAGCAAGGGAAAGTAGATAGGAATCGGTATTTTGAAGGGGGCAAATAAAGGGTATGGTCCGTATATCGCTGAAATGTTCAGCTCGGTAACTAGCGGTTAATAAGTTTTCAGGCAACCGGCTTCACATATAGGGACCCCTTGTCACTTGTTTTCGGCCAACATTATGAGTGTTTTGAAATAAATTTGTTAAACATTTTTACTTTTCGTCAGAAAACAACTACCTCCAATACTTTCACATCCATAAACTTTTTTAAAATAAATATTTACTTTTTCTATTGAAAATTTCAACATTCAATCAAATAAAATAAGTCAAATTGACAAATGACAAGCGGTTACCGAATCTACCAAGGAAAAAGTATGGTTGCTCTGGTGATAGATAAGTTACCGAAGTTTCAGGAAATAGTCACCGATTTTTCAGGAATTTGAAATATACGGACCGCCAAATCACTAACCAGAGTAACCAAGTATATATACGGACCATACCCTAAGTGAAAGCCTTATTAGGAGTTCGTTTCTGTAGTGAGGAGCTTCTGATGCAAAACGCAAATGTATTAGAGACCACGTCCAAAGTTTCATTATTGCTCCCATATAACTGAGCCGTAAAGATGCAGATCTTAAGTTTTCACATTATTCCTGAAAGTTAATGAAGAAATTAATGAAAAATCTAAAGAAAGAAAAGACTACATCAATAGAGAAACTGAAATATTAGGAAAATCTTATAATCTGTATCTGATGAAAAGGAAGAGATAAATGACCAAAACTGGAACCGAAATAAACGTTTTATGGCGTGAAAGAAGACAAAGAGGATCTTCGTGTCGAGATTATTCGGGAAGTTTTGTCAAGACAAGAATGTATTTCGTATTGAAAGTTGATACACAGTTGTAAAATTGAAGTAACATAAAAATAGTCCAATGAAATGGCATCGTTATTAAAAAATTATGAATATTTCTAAAGCTACTACTGTCAAAGTAGGCAGTGATGGGAGCGTGTGAATAAACTTTGAAAACATTATTGTAAACTTCATCGACGAAAAAAACATGATAAAAAAAGAACGAATGCAAGATTAACATAAATTGTAGGAGTATATTTTAATTTTTTTCTCTCTCAATATTTAGAATATATACACTATGCCAAATATAAAAATACTGATGTCACATTGCAGTTGACCTGTGCCCAGCACCTTTGAATCGTTTATCCTTTATTATGATTTTTCTTGATCAAGAAAACAAATTCAGTTAGTGAAATCGCATCAATATGCTTATTTATAATCATATTCCCCACATTTTAACTACAAATGTTATTAAAAAAGTTCTGATTTAAAAAAAAAAATAGAAACATATTTTGTATTGTATTTTGTATAATTTTTTTGGATTTTCTTTAAATGTTTTGTCAGTTTGAGGACAATTATAAACAGATATGAAGATATGGAGACATGTCAAGGGTTAAGTCGAAGAACAATTCATCCAATGAGGGCTGTCGTTCGTAGGGGGACTTTAATGAGATTCTTGTTAAAACTTCTTTTTAAATAACCAGCTTGTACTTATGGGATCTGACCTGTAGTGATTATGGCTGATAATCTTCAAACCCCTTTATTCCGTTTCAAATCAGATGGTCTTTATAAGAAATCGACTTAATCCAAGTCTATAATGGCCATGTAGTTACAATACTTTCTGATTATATCTCCGCATAAACCAAATTTGTCCGCTTCGTCTCTTTTGTTTTGATTTTTGTTTGAAAAGGCTAAATACTTTTAGTAGGAATTTAGGCTTTCACAGCATCAATGTTTTATCGTGGTATTTGGTAAAAATCTCCAAACGTTTCAACTGCGCTGCGGCAGTCATCTTCAGTGGCGTGGTCGAAGTTCTCTTTCCTGGCTCGCTATTTATGATGCTGTTTTGGCACGCACTTTCTACGAGGGTGGGTTCGCGCGTAATTTCCATTCGATTTGGCAAATTCTCTCTTCTTTTCATCTTTTCTGTTGAAGTTTTCTCGGTGCTTGAGTATTTCTATGGCTTCTGAACTCGACTGGGTGCTTTAGTAGCCACTTATCGAAGATCTGGCATATCGCAATGAAAGGCGCCATGCAACTAAAATCGAGCGGAAATAATGCGCGAACTCACCCTCGCATAAAGTACGCGCCAAAACAGCTTCATAAATGGCAAGCCAGAAATGAGAGCATCACTTTCAGTTGACCACGTCACTGAAGATGACTGCCGCAGCTGCAGTTGAAACGTTTGGAGATTTCAAGCAAATAAGACCACGGCAAAATTCGAAAATCAACCAAAACATATTACTTTCGTATAAACCAAAAATATAAATGGTGAGAGCTATTCTGGTAATATACATTGTTAGATTAACATGTTTTTCATGAGCCAGTAGTGGTACGTCCTTCTACATGTGTGTTGACATATAGGTGTCCATAAGGATAAAAAAAAACAACTTTAAGCGTCTACATATTCTGATATTTCATAACTAACAAACTTGCCATCATAACCACGAAGGAAGAAGCTGCAGATAAGAAAGCTAGCTCACAGGATGTAATATGTTTTGTTCTACAGCACGAGTTAAAAAAAATTAAGTATTAATAAATGTTAAAAACTCATGCTTGCTTCATGTTGAAAATACTCCTAAACACATCTACGTATTATGTTTACAACTATCATTAGGTCATCTCTAGATATGCAATTATTCACATCTAAAACCATTAAACAATATAGGGAATATTTGGCAATATTAAATTAACCAGCATATTTAATTTTGAGTTTGAGTTTGAAGACTATTCTTATTTGAATGTGTCATTCCATATAATTTGGTTCATAGCATTTCATTTGAAGTAAGTGTTTTGCTTCATTGGGTTAATCATGTTTAATGAGGTCGCGACAGACCAAATAAAAAATTTGATGTTTCGCTCTCGTACAGTTTAGTTTGAATTGTCAAGAGATTTCCTGGAGAAGTAGTTTTCACAAACATTGGAGAATGATTAACATACTTCGTATGTTCACTAAAAAAATTTCGTTAGAAAAAATGCTTAGGTATGCATGGTAGTTACAGGGTGAAACATATTCAATAACGTCTAATACATTTTAGTGAAATCACAAAAATTAAATGTCTGTTATGGGTTTCTCAGCAAACACACTGCGCAAACACTGATATCTGCTGCGTTAAAAATATCGGCTAGTTGTTAACAGATCAGTGCTACACGAATTGTATGCTCAAAAAAGTAGAAAAAAAAATTGAAGCTGAATGCTTTATGAAGTTTCACAACGAATTTTTCAATTAATAATCAGTTGACTTTGAACAATTCTAGGTAAATTAGTTCTTCGTTATTTTATCTATAGCAACAATTTGTATAATGGCCTTCTTGAAGTGATTTCCGATTTTGATACATTAAACACAGGAACAGAACACATTATATGAAGCAAGTTTTCTCACTTCAAAATATATTTCAAATCATAAATAAACATGAGAGATAGTTTGTTGTTGCAGGGTAATTCCAGTGCTAATTTTATTTTGAACTACTCAATTCATAATATTTGTTTATATTAGCTCCGTCAAAAATAAAGTTACGGCTTCTTCATTATAAGTTCAGTGATCGGAGCACCAAGCAGACGATGTAAAGTTACTCTGAATCACTCTCATTTTATTTTAATTTCGTTCGTGTTTTGTATATGTACCTGCCTAGGAAACAAATCAAACTGAAGTATCGATAAAATAGTCTCTATCTGGGGTAAAACATACATGAGTAAACGTTTCAGAATCGATAGTAAACCAAATTTCTTGTTCGAAAGCAAGTGTAATTTGGGTTGCCTAGAAGTTCTGATGTCTAGCTTGCATGAAATGCCTTTGGTTTGGGTTGTCCTATAGCTGAGAATGCGCCATAAAAAATCAGTAATTCGCCTGGAGCACTACGGCATCATTTGAACAATGTGATCTGTTAACCAAGATGACATCTGTAATTTAAAGAAATATAAATAGTGGAATTATATGTCTTCTACAGATATTGTAGTCAAAAATAACGGAATATTAATTGAGTGATATATGCAAGGAAAAATTCTTCACTACGGCTTAATATAATATAATTTTGGAAAAAAAGCAGTAAATTTTTTATAGAAAGTTTGATTTTGTGAAGAAAATTCGTTTCTACTTGAGATATTAACCTTAAACAGTCTGAAAATAAAAAGGTAAGTATATCAAGGAATTAAAATCTAGAAGGACAAATCAATCAGTTTGTCCCAATAAGTTACTGCTTTTATAAGACGATTGTCCTGAAAAAAATATTTGATTTATCTTAATTTATTAATAATCATTAACTAAGTGTATTTATTAATTTTATTTTATATTTTAATTTTTTATTATTTTTAGGTTCAAAAATCCATTAATGTTATAAGTTGATCGCAGATCGCTGAAATCGAAAGTGAGGGCTTAAAAGTATCGGAAAAAATATATCTTGGGTACAGACAAATCCAGAAGAGTAACAAGAAACGCAATTATATTATAACACCACATAATCAAGAGAGACGCAATGCTGGTCTCTCCTTCTTTTTCCCCACTCAATTCTTCAACTGACTACGTCACTATGCCAGTTAGGACAATTGGATATCGCTTCGAGTTATTCGAGGAGGAGTTGTAATAATTATCTCTCAACTCAACATTTAGCAATTTATTCTTTACGGTCTCATTATATCATAATACCGAAGATAAATTCTTTTATACTATTAATGCAGTATTAGTTGATGAGTATAATCTCGAAAGGTTATGGGTGAAAATGAGAGTTTTGATATATATTAGGATCAGTCTTCATATTTTTGTCGCCCGATTTACCGGCCTCACTATCGCTGGGTGTCGTGTAGGTTAATCGTATTCTGTGTCAGAGACGTAATTATCTGAAGAAAATTGAAGTCAATAAACCAAGTTGCGAAAATTATGTTTTTCTTGTTTCTAATTATGTTTATTCGTGAAGTTTATAAGAATATCAAGGTTTTTGTCATAACCTAGCGTTTGTCTAGCAATGGAGTCATTTTCGATTAGAAAAATCATTATTTTCAAATGGTACCTACCGAGGACAATTTTGCTAATCGATAGTAGAAGAAAAGAAGATATAGGCAAGGCCCTAGTCTAATTGACACCCGGTATAAGAACGATTCATTCAACGAGCCGGCTCCATTTGATGTTCTATTGACACAACAGTCCATACATATTTATAAATGGTTGACCTGTGGATCTAATAACAACTCAATATCACACGAAGTAATTCATCGATCTTCCTAACTTATCTAATTATGATATTGCCATGAAATTCATAGTGATTTATTGAATTTTAATACTATCGAAAATTTGTTACGTGTTATCTTTTATATTTATGGAAATCGTATGGCATGACACTAAACTAAAGCTAAAGTAGCTCTCGCATAATTTTTTCAGATAAATTGTCTTTGGTATGTTATTGTACTCAACCTAGTAACCACAAGTGTCAATGGGTCACCTACAGAAATTTACGAAGCCCTGGAAGGGACCCCTAAAATAACTTTTTTTTTATTCTGAGTAATAACTCGGAATTTTAAACTTCCGAGTTATAACTCGGAAGTTTAAAATTCCGAGTTATAACTTAGAATTTTAAAGAAAAATCATTGTTTTATTTTAGGTGCCCCTTCCAGGGCTTCGTAGAAATTAAATGAGGTAATACAAAATAAATGTATCATAACCAGTTTACCTTTTCAACAAACTTTCTACTTTATCCTCTATGAATAGGTTTGAGACTCGTAATAAAAATCTACTTGTTATTCCCAAACACCGATCTGCCCTTTTCACCTGAAGTTTTTCATATAATGCTCCAAAGTTATATAATCAACTGCCCAGTGACTTCAGATCTTACACTCTCTCGAACTTTAAAAAAAGGTTGAAGGTCCAATTAAGTATAAAATAATAAGCATAAAAATAAACTATGACCTCAGCTATTTACATGGTAATAACGAATTTCGAACCAAGCTCATTTGTGTACCTTCATATTAACTTTTGGAATGAATAACATTTATGTTAAGGTTGAGTTGAAAAACAGCACCTGCTGATACCCCGCCTGTTCATCATCTTTTCTTTTTTTCACGTATTTTAATAGGTATTTTTGTTTTTCTTTTTTATATTGGATTTGATGATGAATACAGTCGATTTATTATTATTATATTATTATTATTATAACCAATTGGGCATTCCTAAGGGATCGATATTAGGCCCTATGCTGTTTATTATTTACATCAATGAAATAGGCAGTGTGTTACATCATGCTAGTTTCACACTCTATGCAGATGTCTCCGTTATTATATCAAACAAGTTTTATCACAACCCACTTCATTTAAATCCTCCCCAAACCAATTTAGTAAAATTCCATACATAAGCCCAAGAAATACAAAAGCTATCACATTTTTGGGTGTATCTATGGATGAAGGACCGTTAAGTAAATGCTCTTACTCAGAATTCTTGAAACATATGTATTCATTTTGTTGAGTTATGAGACAGACATTTGCTAGCTTTTATTCATGCCAACCAATGGCTCGAATCCACCCAATGACTCTTATTTTTCTGTTCAGAAATATGCGATCATTATTGAATAAACGACAGCTTCTGAACTCGTACTTTGCCCAAGTTGTCTCTCCACTGAAATATGCAGTTTTTCATGACAATACAGAAAAGAATCATAAGCTGTATTTTAAATATGCCCAGGAGAACTTGTAGACCAACTGTCAATTATTACAAAGTTTTTCAAAATAAGGACAAATTTAGTAGGAGTAGTGATCAGCATGAAAAATCACTATCATGTCTTCTCTTCAAAATAAAAAAATAGAGAGAATGCGTCAAATTCTTTAACAATAAAGCTTTTCAAAAGCTTCCCATTAATTTAAAAAGCATCGAAAAGACGAATTATTTCAAAAGCCAACTCAGTGAGTTCTTGGCATCCTCATGGTCACTATTCACTTAGGGAATATACATATTTTGTTCCTATATGGTATTTGAAACTATCCCAAGGAATAAAAAGTTTGCAATTATTATTATCAGATAGGCGGTGTTAAAGTTGGATTTTTATTTTTAAAATTTACAAGCTAGATCAAATTTATATTGCATTAACACGTTTATTACATATTTTAGTATTCTAATGCATTCGTAAATACGTACAATTAAAGATATTTTTATTTATAGAGCGATTCACAAATTAATGATGATAGGTTTCTGCAAAACCTCTCTTTTTCTTCTGTGACGTCAGAGAAGCATATTTTCAAAATGCACTCCTCAATATAGTATTTTGACCAGAAAATACACATTTTCTATAAAGGGTTCATAGAGATAACTACAACATAAAACTTTCTTTTAAAGATGAATTCAGTACCCTGTATTTATGGATTGATTTTTGAGAAAGGAAATACCTACTCTATTTTGACAAAAGGACAAAAACCATGAATTAGTAACAGTTTTTTCTTCAAATAAAAAACTTGGGATAACTTTATTTTACGCATATAAATTTAGTATTTTTGGTTATATTGACATAAAAAGATACAGCTAAAATATTTACTGCTACAGGGTGATTTGAGAATATACCATAATCGTTTAAATAATTTCAGAACACAATTATTTTTGATGGAGGCCTATATGGCTCATCCATTCGTGCATCATCCTGTAACAGTGAACATTTCAGCTGTACCTTTTTATGTATATCTAACCAAAAAAATTTTACTGTATTCGCAACATAAAGTCCATCAAGCTGTTTGATTAAAAAAAAAATTGATAAAATCAGCAATTTTCGACTTTCACGCCTTGTGTCTGGGAAACTGATCATAGGATCGGATGTAGAATTCACACTTCTCAAGCCATTACTAATCAATAACATTTATTTTATCTAAAAGAATACTAATTCTTATTAGAAGAGAATTTGATTACAAACTAGAGACATTAAATACAGAAAAACATAAAAGATTTTCAATTCGATAGCAGAAAATTAAAAAAATTAAACTAATTATTGAAATTATCATGTACCTACTGAGAAAATGGTAACATTTGACGAACGAAATTTTAAAATCTGTTCATGGTTTTTGAACTTTTTTAAAAATAGAATACTTTGCGACAAATAAATCACCTTGTATATTTTGAAGCTCAGAGAAACACATACGTTAAAGTTATTAGTTTCCACAAAAATTGAACCATTTATGTTGTGCATGGTTCTCTCTATGAAACACTCTGCATCAAAATACTTTATTGAGGAGGTCATTTTGAAAATAAGATAGAAAAAATGAAATTTCACAAAAATCTATGGCCATACATTTGTGAATCACCCCGAATATTAATATTTTCAATTGCAAGTATTTACTAATGTATGACTAAAACAAGTAGTGAACGTGTGTATGCAACAGAAATTCATTCAAGGCTCAAAAGTTTCAAAAATTAAACTGGCAATTTTCAACCAACACCACGTATCTAGCAGACTAGTTTTAGGATTGATTTGTGCCCATTGACACTTGGTTGTTAGGTCGAGTACAACAACATCGGTTGCCATTTTACAAAAAAAGTGCAGGGTCCTTTTGATTGTCTTTAGTGCACTAATTTCTTGGATATGAAAATTGTTTCGTTTTGAAATCTAACCGTTTAAGTTGGATTTGTGGAAGGGAGGGGCTGAATCCTCATTGATAAGGAAAGTAGTTGTGTGGTGGCTTTAAAATTATAATATAATAATAATTAAAATTCATTTTGCGTTTGTCGTTTGTTACGAGATAAATCTTATATAGCGACGTTTGCAACAAATTTGTAATCTCGCAAGTTCTGACCCCATTATCAATGTCACTTTAAAATTAGAATTATTCTTTAACGAATTTCATCTTTATTTGAATATTTATACATTGAATAAAATTACTTCGGATTTATCTATGTTTTATTAGCCTTGAAGTTAATTTGTTACACATTTGACAATTGTACCAATGATTCGTCTGCCAAAATATTAATCCAACCGTTCATCACATCAGTCGCTTGATTGGTAATTTATTCGAACGAACGATAAGCAATCATGACCACAAATTATGCAATGGTTCATATGGACATGTGACGAATGGTTAGTAATATCTATAAATAACTTCGTATATATTTGTTCTTTGGTTTTTTCTTCATCAGGCTGCAGAGAACCCTCAGAAATCTTCGGGAGACCGTACTTTTTAATATCAAGCACAGTTGATAATTTTTACTGACAATTTCGTCTGTCACTTACCTATCCATAATTCAACAGGCTGCTTGGCTTCGGAACGAAATCATCAAATGAAATAAACATAATAATAATAAATGCATTCAATGTATGTAGCTAATAAGTAATGATAATTATAATATGTGTGATAATATATCGCATTTTGCCTGGTATCAGTCCCGTTTGTAATAGTGTCGGCAGACACACATCTTAGCGGTGGTCTCATCTTGGAAGAAATCTCCACCACCCCCAGTAGATGTTTGCCAGAACACCATTTTAAATCCGTGTCAAGGTGAATATCCTCACCAAATCCCTGTACTGGATTTTGTATAATTGTTTCCTTGGAAAATAGTGTAGGTTATAGGTATGTTACATTTTTGTTGAAATTATTAACGGTAGGTTTCCTCAATATTCTGAGAAGCCTAGCAAACACCTCGGCATGCAAATTCATACCATCGACATCACAAGAATGCTTTCAGCAAACATCAAATATTGCCGAATTTCTTTATCTACAGGTTGATATTGAAGAAAAATCCTGTAATTTTCAGAATATATCATGAGAACTGAGAGAATAAAGGTGAAAATTGGTGTAATTCTTGATTCTTTAAGAAAACTGCTGATATTATCTTTATAATTTATGATATACATACTGAGTGTTTCAAGGTGGATGAAACATTAAAAGTATATGGAGAATGAAACGACGAATCATTTCGCAAATATGTGGAAATGGATAGTCAGTCGTGCTCTATTCGTCTGAAATATTTTCATCTATAAAGTGTTGCCGTTTGAATCAGGAAGTGTAGCTACTGATGGGCCATGAAGTAGCAGAATTATTTCAGTAATAACGATAAAAGAGAAAACCGTTAATATGTTTAACCAATGAAATGGAGGATCAATTAGTTATCGAAACAACTTTTGATAGTACTTGAAAATAGCAGAATGAAAAGAATAGAACTGATTTACAATCCGAGAAGAAATGCTCTAATATTTATTTATGAGAACCGTTAAAGCATCATACGGAAAGACCGTAAGAACTAGTTTTTATAGATCTGAATTCGTTAATAAACGAAATCGCAAAACTCAATAACTTAAACTGTTCATAACAAAAACCATCGACGAAACAAAATTGTATCAAAATATTATTTTTCTCCAAATGGAATTAAAAGCGGCCTTTTAATGACACTTGGTAGGCTTAGAAGTTGTACTTTTAATGCCTAGGCAGAAAAAGTTCGTTGCTAGGCAACCTTCCAAGTAATAATTTAAATCAAACTGGTTATTAAAACTGACAATGACAAAGTAAACAGTAAACAAACAAATTCAACAAACGTTATCAGCGGTAAACATAGTAACGCAGGGCCCAGTTACCTTTGATGAAATAATTTAGTTATTTGGATATTGATAATGAATCGCAATTTAAATATGAAAAAGTCGATTTTGCGTGGAATTGGAACAAATTTGAAGAAAAAATTATATGTTTCACACGGCAGAAAAGCAGATTTAATGCCTTGGCTGGTTGCATAGCCTCGCTACGCTCGGCTATGAAACACCAGCCGCGGCATTAAATCTTGTGCTTTTATGCCTAGTAAAACAAATAACTATTAATCCTATGTAGAAATGTAAATCCAACAATTTATCCAAAAGTAAATTTGGATTAATGTGAAATCCATGGAACTGACATGTGTAAGATACGAAATGATCAGAATCGAAATCTAGCAGAAAGTGTGGATAGCATAAGCGAATAATAAACCAGCCTTGTAGAGACAAGTGACCGTTTTCTTTGATGATTCTGGTTATAAATTCAATGTGAACCTTGCCGTTTTGGAAATATTAGGTGGTGAGAAAAAAATAAAAAAAGAATTTAATCCCGACATCAGAATTTATTTATATTGACCGCACGCTGCACCATCATTGAGATAGAGCTACCCGCCATCCACTTTCTTATTGTTTTCGGTTCTGTACATTTCGGTTTCACTTTATTCTTCAGATGATTCTCAATATGTCAATTTTAGGACTTGTGATTTATTGATTCGACAATTTTGATTTTTGACTTCCGAATATTACGCTTTACAGACTTTTGTTACAATATTTTATCATTTTTACAAAGCTTTATTTTGTGATTTTATTGTTTGATTGAATATCCGTCTTCACATTTTCGTTTATTCTCATTTGATAGTACTACATATTTAACTTCTTGTGAGTTTCAGTTCATCAAATTTCGGTTCTATAAAAGTCTGTTGTGATCATTTCGGATTCCGGCATAATTTGTTTTAAATGAAAATTTGTATGTTATTGTGATGTTTTGCAATTACAAAGTTTTATTTTCAATTCTTTTTCATTTATTCCTTGTTATTTCTTATTTAATTCGGTTCTCCAGTTTATTGTTTAACCATTGAAAAATAACAATGTAGATTTACAAAAAATTGTAGTTGGGTCATAGCTGCATTAAATATTCTGCCGATGAACGCAGCTTCAGCATACAGAGAGGTTCAGAAGTCCAGGGAAAATGACAGGGACTCAATTTTTTTTAACGGAACGGCCTGTATAGTATCATTTGAAAAGCTGTGACAATTTCCTATTCAATTTTAATAGCTTTATAGCTTTCCTTGTGAGTTATGATCATTTGTGTTATGAAATCGTCTTCAATAAAATAATGATTTGATAGTGATTCAGATAGTAGGCTATGAATTTCATTCTGAGAGAAAATTGACAAATTATGTCTTCATTGTGTGAAAGTACTATGCAGAAAATTAATACTCAAATGTGGTTTTGGTGGATTTATTCATCATAACAAGAATATCAACAGAACAATTTTATGAAAAATGTTCTGATTTATCTCGATAGCTTCCACTAGTAGTGCAATATATGATTTATATCTGAAACATTCATCAGTTCATAGGATTCTGAAGGAACATGGAATGTATGACTAAAAATTTCATAAAGTTCAAGCTCTTAAGACCCGCCCCGCATAAGATCGAACTATGTTAAATGCTGATGGTGCGTACAAAAGTAGACGAAGATTTTCCCAAGAAGATAATAGGTATGGAGTGATGGATCAAAACTTTCGAGAATGTATTTTCAATAGAAGGAATAATCATTACTGGGCAACCAAAAATCATATCACAACGTTTTCTGTTTACTTATGGCATATTGATGTATGATGAAAACCTTATTTGTCGAAAATATTTGAATATATTCAGGACAACTGTAACGGTAAGAGATTTTTATCGAAAAAATGATACTAGAACAACGTCGAACATTTGGTATCAAATTGATGTAGGTACTGCTCATTGTACAACCGATTGACGGATCGAACAAATTCTAGAACAAATATTTTTTTCAGCAGTTCGGTTGAAATTGGACCGCACATTTGATGATCATTGGATAGACGTTTGGGTGGATGGAACTGGTCTCCCAGATCCCCTGATCTTACACCCCTAGACACTCATTTATGGGTACTATTAAGCAAATAGTTCACAGAACACCGGTCAGCACGAAAGAAAAATTCGGGCATCGAGTGACTTTAACGTTTTAGGAATTAAATAGCAGTGAAATTCAAAGAGCCATACAATATATGCCATTGATGTTCGTATAAGAAAGTGTTTGAAAACTAATGTTCAACATTTTGAATATTCATTGAAAAGATTAACAACCATTACATCTTTCGACATTCATTAATACACATGTTCGACGTTGATGCTTTTTGCATTTCATAACAGAAATGATAGTACGCGAGTCCTCGTACAAAATCGGAAATGATAACCAGCAAATTCTAACTTTGTATGCTGTTCAAGTGTGATGAGTCGCAAGATGTCGCAGAGAGAAAACTTTGAAAGTGGTGAGTTTTCCTTTGTCGCGAAATCGACATCTTTGGAGCGTCGGACTGCTGAAGATCCTTATTAATTTTGTCGGACAATTGTGCCATTGAAAATCTTATTAAATTATTGTATTTTCCTAGAAAAATCAGAAATATTCGGTACTCCTAGGTTGTCCCCCTCTCTAAACGTGTCGATATCACAACTCAAATTGGCGACAGGCAGCAATCTGATTTTTCTAGGAAGATACAAAAATTAAATGAGACTTTCAATGGCACCATCGTCCGACAAAATTAATAAGGATCTTCAGCAGTCCGACCCTGACGCTCCATAGATGTCCATTTGACGACAAAGGAAAACTTACCACTTTCAAGGTTTCGTCTCTGCGACATCTTGTCAGATTTGACACACTTGAACAGTATACAAAGTTACAACTCGCTGGTTATCACTCCAGATTTTGTCGAGGGCGTATTAAGATCATAATTCTTAACTGTACAAGATAGTGATATATGGGTAATAATATACAGAGTGTCCATTGAAAAAAATACTAATACTGATTTTCATGAATCTCCGGAAGAAATTTACTTCTGAGACTTCCTGTATTCTGAAACTGAAAACCGATTTATTGGCAGAATACTTAATGGTATAATGTAGCTATTTCCAAATTGTAATTTGAATTGTAAAAGAGATTGTTATTCTTCAATGGTCAGATTTTGCAAAAAAATTGACAAAATAATTTTTATCGCAAAAACTGGATGTCGTCGAATAAAAGCTCTTCTTTACATGCGAGTACTTTTATTCAGAAAGTTTCACCGAAAACCTTGTTTTGTTGAAAAATATTGAAAGGTCTCAAGTACCTCATTATGGAATGAAAATACATGAAAAACACATAAGTGTTTCAGAATAAATGTTCTAACTCAAGAGTAAGAATGTGTATTTTCTATCATTAAAAATTATTTCGGAATTACTACATTCTTTAATGGTTGTGGAGAAAAAATCTTATATAGCAACTTTTCGCGTGCGGGAAAAACTCACCTGAAATAACTTTAGCATGCAAGAAAGTATTACTTCTCGAACTAAATTGTGTGCTGTTATAGGGTGAATCACGCACGCTTGTAAAAAAATTATTTGCTGTTGCAATTTCAACGAATTGGTAAGGCACAGCTTACTCACTATTTTTCATCATGAATAATTCGAATGTAACTGTATTGTTTGAAGAATACTAAATTTAGAATTTGAAAACTATGTATACATTTATTGATGCCAGTAGATAAAGTCTTCTATGTAATTTGGATCGTAAACAATCATTATGGTGCACGCCGTGTTATATAATATTCACAGCTACTACCATAATGATCGTCATTATATTACTTATTACACAAATAATTATTGCCAGGTTAGCAAAACTATTGGTAAAGATATGGACCTTTCCCTAGCAGTCGTAGCTAACACCATTTCCATTAGTAAGAGGAATAAAGTGTAATTCGATTTCACGCTCTCTTCTGAAGCTTCAATTGAATACAAAATTCAATTTAAAATCAGGTAGAATATAATATACTATTCTGAATCAATTCACTTCCTATATGGCCCCTGGTTTATTGTAGCTCTGTCATTACAACTAAAAGAAAAGGAATCTCGCGAACAAATTCACCAAATAGAACTTGGGAAATCGCTCAAGGAAGTATTGTAAATGTGAAATGTCAAATAAAAACCACCCTATTTAATCTACAAAATTTCTCTCGTGGGATAACTCTGGATTTTTTTGATTAGGGAGTCACCGACGGAATTGGTTCCGAAGAGAAGAAATCGATGTCAAGACTGAAAATCGCAGTTTGTCGAACTATATACAAATTTTGGTAAATTAGGTCTCTTCCGGTGTGCGGGTTGTGCAAAGGAAGCAGCACTGTAATACATTTTTATCTCTTCAGAGACAAGAGCGACCAGTTAGTTCGAAGATCTAATGATGTTGTAAAAGAGACATAATTATCTAATCAAACAAAAAGTTATGTCCTCCAAATACCGTCAAACAGAGATAAATTTTGCATCATTCGTTTCCGTACCAAATGATAAAAATGCGAAACATTAAGGAGGTGGCACAATTACAAATGATTTTCACTGAACTGAGTGACTAATCTAATGCTTATCGGATAGCACTAGCGTAGAAGAAATTGTAAACAAAAAATATAGTAAGAGTCCAAATTGAAACGCATACCTACAAACGTTTCATAAATAACTTCTTCTTCATTAGTATTACGCAAAACGATTGTTCAAAACTTGTATTATTGATATGATACGTAACACATATCCAAAACCCAACAATCTTTTCCTCGCATGGCAAGTATGCATCCAAGAATTGAAAGAAATTATCAGTGGAAATAATATTCAAAGGAAATTTATAACATGTCAAAATATCATATATAGGGACTTATTGAAAAAAAAAGATTTAAAATGTTGACAACTTGTTCGTGAAACATTCTGATTGGACATATGATTTGATAATGGTCTTTATACAACTTTTTTCTGTATTTATTGAAAAATTGTGTTTTTTTTTTTTGTAAAATTTGTTTCCACGAATCACCCAGATTTTCGGAGAAAACCCCTCAAAGCAGAGCTTGTGCGAGCTAGGGAGATCCGGGACCTACAGCTTATGAAAAAGTGGATTCCGAACCACTTAGCTCAGTAGCAGGCGGTAGAGATCGAACCCGTGCCGCCTGGGTGGGAAGCAAACGCTATAACACCACGACCACTTTGACCCGCAAGGTTGCCATCTTCAAAGGCCGAGATTTAAATTTAAGGAATTCCAACTGGTCAATAACTTCATAGAAATGTTGAACACAACAGTGGGTAACAAAACTTACATTTTCATCATTATGTACTACTTTATTAAATGATATTTTCATACATTCATTAAAAACCTAGGTTTCTATATTTTCTTGATATTTGAATACACCAGACATTTTATAGATTTTTTCAATGCTACTAAAAACTGTGATAATGCGTTTCAGGCTAAAAACGAGTACCTATCTCAGTCTGAGAATCAGGGAATATCTTGGAACTCGAGTAGTAGAGAATTGTAATTTTGAGCAATTGGTGCATTTTATTTGATAGTATGTTACTCAATGAGCTTTTTGTTACAACAGATTCAAAATTATTAAAGGGGCAACCAGTATATTTTGGTATTAATATGTTTCTTCCGATAAAACCATTTCAACAAAGTATCATACTTGTGGTCTAAAACGATTAATTTTAGAACTACAGGTTTGAGACGTTTGTACTAATCGTCGTGGAACAAAGGATATTGAAGTACCTGTAGTTCTTAAATTAATCGTTTTAGACCTGACTACAAGTGTAATAGTTTGTTGAAATCGTTTTATCGGGAAGAACATAGAAATGCCAAATTATACAGGTTGTCACGTGACCCCGAAAAAGAAAAGCTCATAGGGTAACAAAATATCAAAGAGAGTTGCACCAATTGCTTCAATTCACAACCCCAAAATAAAAAATCCTACATTGCGCCCTTTATTATTTATATATTATTTTTATATAAAAGGTTTAAGTTTTATCTTAATTCACATTTTCACTTGGGTCTCTCAGGCCCATGCGAACTGTAGGATTAATAAATAAAATTAATATGAAACCTTGTTGAATATTGTCAAAATAGATTCTTTATTTTCAATTACGTTTATTATACAATTTATTCTATGAAGGATTTCTTTGGGTTGTAGAAAAAGTATACTGAACAACTTCAATTGTAGAAATAACTATTTAATAATTCGGCTTGAATACTCAGATTATGATATACAGTGAGTCAAAGATAAGGATATTCACCAAGGTGGTCGTGATCGTAGAGCGCATGCCTCTCAATCACAGAGGCGTGGGTTCTATTCCCAGCATGGTCACTGGTCTCGTGCATAAAAGGTAAGGGCTACGTCTTCCCTAGCTCACAAAAGTCTCTGACATCTGAGGGTAGAGCCGGTTGACGGATGATAGTGTTTTGATTGAATGAAAAAAAGAGTTGCTTGGGAAGGGTAGTGTGAAATTTCCACCTTTTTTACATCCTAAGGAATTTAAAAAAAAAATAATTCACTCAACATTTTTCCTAAGCTATCGTCAGTCCTGGAACAAAATGAGAAACACTTCTTCATAGCAACCTTTCATAAGCTTCCTCGTTTCGTTATCAATTAACCATCATCAAAAAAAAATTAATGCGACCCTGTTTCAGTAAATACTATCATTTGAAATATGTATTTATTACATATGACTTTTTCATTTCAATTCAGTTTATCTAGAGGTTTCAACAAATTTTCGAGTACGGACCTGAAAACAAAATAATGATATCGGGTATCCTAGAGCAGTGATGATGGCCGAAAAGAATTTGAAACCTAATGCAACCGCAATGTGTATATAATTGAAAATTGAAATCAGAATTAAAAATACTTCGAAAAACTGTGTTTTAAAAAAATAACCGGATGCTATTTAAAAAAATTGTTAATGGACGGTAAAATTGATTCCATTAAGACAAAGCTAATGAAAAGGAGTTGTGAAAAAGTTTTTTGTTTCAGCTCGGACGATAGCAACAGAGAAATTTAAATAAGAAATAGAAAAATTGAAATCAGAAATTACTTAGAAATTAAAAAAAAAATTAAAATTTCATGCCGTCATTTGAATGACCCTTTTATTACGTAAATTTTTCCCCATTTTCGACATTGCTAATCGCATCTAAACTGCACATATATATTTTGAGTTATGGTAGAATTAATTGAATACTTTCTCCAGACTGAAAGGACAAAAAATAATGGAGAGAGTATAGGCAAATATTCTTTGATGTTCAGTTGTTAACACTTGAGAAATAAATAAATAGTGTTTGGTGTATTTGATCTGCAATATTGTTCTTGGTACAATTTGACGAATTTTCATTATTATTTTTTATGCTCTTTCTACAAAACAAGTCAAATATTGTTCTACTAAGATACATAATTGAAAAATTCGGTCAGTTGCATCTATCGATCACATGTTTTTCCTAACAAATGAGCTACGAGCAAGGTTGACAAAATTTCATAGACAACTGGGGTAGAAGTTTAGTTATCAAAAAAAAAAGTTCTTAATTATTATGCAAATGCTGGTTCCGCCACTGGGTGATGTCACGTGTCAGATATTTTATTAGAAGCAGATAGCGTGGGTGAACCGTAGGATGTGAACACTGGAGATATATATCCACCCACAACAATTCCTCTTTAAACCTCATGAATGGTTTCACTTTTTCAATGAAATCCTAGTGATCATTTTTGTTTTAGTTTGATGCAACTGAACTGAAGTTCAAGATTATTTTTGGAGCGAGGGATATCTTCTTATGAGTACCTACTGATCATTTCCTGATGCAATCAGAATTAAATTTTAAACACAAAATGGTAATACCGTACTACCTCAATTTTTGCAAAGATCAAAGAAGCAATCGCCTTTTAGTCTCTCCTCGATTTGACTGAGCAAATAAAGCATGACGGAATTATTGTTACAAACTGCGAGAAGCGTATGTCTGAAAGTACTGTGGAATGATTCGCCTAATTATTTCTGTTTTTAAGAAAACAATTCAGTATTCTTATGATTATATTTAAACTTGAATTGTAACTACTATTGCCGTAATTTACTGAATATTTTCAAAAGAGTGATTATTGCTTTGGACTGTAGGTACCTATTGTTTTTACAGCTGCTACTTTCAGCCATGAATAGGTGATATTGTTAAGAAAAAAACTACTCATTTTTATAAAGTGTAAGTATGTGGTATAGAAAGTAGTTGATTATGTTTAAAGGTTTGTATATTTCCCATTACAGGTAATTAATGAATTCACTTGCTGTTCTGATACGTCATAACTAAAAGAAGTAGAAAACATATCTGCTGCTATTTCCAGAATTTTTCATGTTTTTGAGCAATGTTAAAAGCGTTACTTTTTCCAAGTAGCAGTCCTGTAAAACCCGTTTGGTTATATAGAATTTTATTTGGAGTTTATTTGCTTCTTTGTACAGAAAATTTATAAAATCGCATTTTGTGAGCCACCAAAGAAAACTGGAATTATCAATAATACAAATTTGAAAAAAAAAAAAATTGCAGTCTGCTGTTAATGGTGAAATTTTATTATTACGCAGCAATAACTTGATTGGTATAATGTCAATCCCATTTTATTTTCGATATCAAGCCGTATAGTCAGTCCACTCACTCATTGTTATGTAATATTGAATGATTTATGGTGATGATTTGAATTATGTTTAGGACCTTGTTTACTGATGGAGTAAACGGTTGGATTGCACAGTGGGCGTCAGATATATGTTAGGAGAACTGAAGAAATTTGGAACATGGATGACTTACTTGACTAACAAAAGAGATATTCTGAAAATATGGAAAGTTCTTATTATTTCACTAACGTTTCTTTAGTATTGCTGGTACGAGATGAAGTTCAATTGGACCCTTTTCTGTGGCTTTCTCATCAAACTAAATAATTCACTGTAATGAAAACCTATATTTTCCCATCTCTGTTTACCAATCGTGACGGTAAAAATAAAAGTTTCCTGATACATTGAGGGATTGTAGAAATGAAGTACTATATCTTCACGACACATTTGTTTCATGGCCGAGTCGGACTTGAGAACGAATTAAAATGTTTTTCGAAGTTTGAGTATCAAGAACCACCAGATGAAAGTCAGTTGACTCACTTTAGTACAAACCTTGATGACTGATTTAGTGATTTTTATCCACTGGCGTAGTTCCCCAAATAATAGTGAGAATATTCGCTAATAAGAACTTTTAACTCATTGTTCCAAAATATCATGAAATTGAGTTTTAAATATCCACCAATGATTTTCTTTCTGAACATTCGCTATCCAGATGTGTTGAGTCGTTCAATTTGGACTGAGGCTACACATCCTAAAATATGGTGGCCATAGCAAGAGTATTTTTTGCTATAAGAATTTTCTTGTTATTATTCTTATTGTAGTACCTCAATAGCTATGGAACAATTTGATTATCATCAAACACAATGCCAATATTTCAAAACAAAATTTGATTATAAAAATAATCCAGCCTTTCGCAAATTTTCCTATACAATAGGATTGTCGGCAAACGTCGAACAGAAATAATTCAATAGCCCCATACGACCGCCGAATCACGTCTGTTGAATTATTTCTGTTCGACGTTTGCCGACAATCCTATTGTATAGGAAAATTTGCGAAAGGCTGGATTATTTTTATAATCAAATTTTGTTTTGAAATTTATTGCCTTTCGTCAAGTACTCTAGTTCCACATGAGAAATATTCAAATATTTTTCATGGTGTAAATTTAGACAATGCCAATAGTTGAAAGTTGTAAAGTATCACCGACTCCAGCTAATGTGCTAAGGGTGATTACTTTTCAGATTGAGAGCAGGATGTTTTCTATCACTTGAAAATCCTTGCCATATATTTTTCACCAATATTCAACAGTTTACTCTATCGAACGGGGAAATAACTCCACATTATCTACGAGACGAACATTATGCCGAATGGGATGGATATCATAATATTTTGTTTTTCGTAGCTTGTCCCTGGAAAAAAATCCGTTTCTTTTACATTCCGAACACAGTTAGATAAACTCTAGTTCATCAGAACTACTCTAGAACAGCCGCTTCCCAACAACTAGAATATCATTTCTTGCTGGTATCTTGGGACCAGAACAAAATATGTCAAAGTTAGAAATGGATGGAAGCCTCGAGAAGGGCTTTCAACGTCAAAATATGATTCAAATTAGTTGGATGGTCTAATAGACTCTGTTTAGGTTTTGCTGAAGGAATAGAAAGGAATTTCACTTCCATCACATATCTTTCTGTCATCAAAAGATGCCATGACAAAGCCAATATTTATATTTTTCGTGTTCTGAGATGATCTGAAATATAGTCTATTTATGTTTCGTTTATCTCTATAATCCAATTTGAAAACAAATAATAAATATCAGAAATTATAAGTGCGCCATTCTCTCCATCCTTGGAGGTTATTGAAACCGGAAATGTTATCAGTGCAGTTTTGTTCCCAGAATACTGATTATAATACGACATAACGCGTGTGTGATAATTGCTGTCATCTATAAAGCACTTTATGGACCTTCACATGCATTCCTTTCTTATTTATTTATAAGAGATTGAAAGTTCACCAAACAACATCAACAGTTTGATTTGCCAATCTCTTAAGTGATATGTTGCAAGTATATTTTTATTACTGATTGGTTTGAGTATATGTTCAGAATTTAGAGAGCCAAACCAGAAAGAGGCAATATTATTCTGTGAATGAGTATACTGTTCTAAAAACGTACATTTCCGTTTTTATAATTTTGGGAAAATAATTAACATTCTTTTCTTTTTAAAATAACGTTTAAAAATTCTCTGTATATATTATTTCATTTGCAATAATTTAAAACAACATTAATATTTCCTGAAAGAATCCAAAAAATATGCAAAATATACAAACTCACACCATGAAATGAAATAAGCCTTTTCGCCTCAAACTGTTTGTGACGATCTTTGTCTATGATTCCATATTCGCTGGACACTACCAGAGAGGTTGAATAACCTCGAATCTCTGGCAGTATTTCTCTGCATTCGTGCCATTTTATGAAATATGACTTGTAGATGATAGTACATATATATTTCTGAGGTGAGTGTACCCGTTAAGTTTCGAACACGACGGCATAAGAGATTTACATTATCCTAAAAGAGTAATGAGCATTATCGGGATTACGATCATCGCTTTCGAGAAAGGTGATTCATATTTTTAATTTGTTGAATCTGACAGCTTTCGGTGCATTCGATACACTTGAAAAGAATGAAGCTTATCTGGAAATTAGGAAGGTGTAGAAGGGCATTAATTCATTTTCTTTTTCAGTTTCGCAAATTCCGACATGTCTACCAATCAAGTCAAAATTAAGACTAGTATATCTGACTAATACCTATATCAAAATTAGGTGATACTAAGTAAGAATAATTCCTACTTAATATCTCAGAATTAGCTAACTGAAATACTGTGTTAGAATTTTGACTCAGCTAGTTATATCTATTAATAATTCCTTCTTAGTTGGGCCCTAGAATTGTGTGCCCTGAGTAAATGAAGTGAACAATTCCCTCATCTTCCGATAGGAAAGCTTGAAATGAATCATTTTCATTTGAACAGAATTACCATTTTGGATGTGTCAGCGAAGAGTGCTCCTTGCTTTTTCTCTTGATTGGCGCTGCGACTGGCCTATGTGACTGGCGGCTTCATTTGTGAAGAAATATTAATAAACCGAAGACGAATCAAATGATGCCTTACGCACTCTAGCGCTGATGAGAGACAATAACTTCGAAATATGTCTGCAAGTGGTCATTCACTCTTTGGAGTATATGTCTTTTGACAGAAAATTGTCATATTTTCCACTTTGTGGGAATGTGTGGAGAGAAAACAATTTAGACGTCGTCGATTTTTTTTTAATTGATTGATATCTCCGCGGCACACTTTCCGGAACTTTGGTCGAATTTATTGAGGTAGCGTTCATTCAGCAGATGAATGCTTCAGTATACATAAATTGTATTTATAGCTACAATGGCAATGATTGGAGTGGTAAAAGTTAAAACTCGTTTTCAATCATGAAATTCTTTATTTTGATTGATTCAGATATATAAATGAATAAATTGAGCTAATTCAATTAATTTGTCCATACATATATTCCCAGGTTTGAGCAATATTTTACTGCAAATAGAAGAAATGCATTAGTGAAAGTGAAAACATTGTCGGCATTGTTGCATCCTGACAAAATAATCGAATTGAACTAAAAAAAGTAAAGTGATGTGAGGAAACAAGATGAGACTTCGCACAACTTGGAAAATGTGTAATTTTGCATTGTCAAATGGCGCAAGTGCGGTGTCATTGAACATGATCAATGTATGTAAAATCCAGGGTCTTGGTTATACATCAACATTCACAAAGAGAAGTCATGATATAATAATGAAATTTTCCAGTCGACATATATAATATTAATAACAACAACTTATTTAACGGTCCTCTTCCCTAAAAAAAGGGAGTTAGAAAAGATCTTTTTTATTGGTGGAGGGATGTATGAGTGAATAAAGATAAAAATAATAAAAAAATATCCTCAAGTATTACACAACACCTTACACAAAAATTAAAGATTGAAAAAAGTGAGATAATCGTTTAACTGAGTAAATGGTAGACTTAAATACTGACATGAAACCACACAAAAATATTCGTTCGTTTTGATGGTGTTTATGAACAAAAATCCCCAAAAATAAGGGGAAAATATACTATTCATTCATTTTATACCGTTTCTGACTCCCTTTCCTTTCAGGGATGAAGACCCTTAAAGAATAAAAATATTATATTATAAAATCTCACTTTCGTTTTTCATCTTTTCCCAAGATATCAGACGACTTTAGACAGTCGATGCCCGCCCCTATCGGCCCTCATAGGTTTGCCAAAATCATGACAAACTATGAGGAGCTGACGGAAGTCATAAAACGGCTTCCGACGAACAAGGCGCCTGGGCCGGATGGGCTGCTCAAGAACCTGCCGCGAAAATCCCTGGTCCAGTTCATTCACCTGATAAATGCAATGATCAAGTGGCTGTGTTACCCAGATTGCCTGAAGAAGGCTCTGGTAATACCTATCTTGAAGCCAGGCAAGGATGGCCACCAACTCGATAGCTACCGTCCCATATCACTACTGAGCGTTGTCGCCAAGGTAGTAGAGAAGATTCTCTTGAAACGGTTAATCTCCCTCGAGGAGAAACTCAAAATGATCCCCGCTGAACAATTCGGCTTTCTTGCAGGTTATTCTACAACCTCGCAGATTTTCCGGGTTGTTCACGAGGTGAAAGAGGCAGCTCACCGAGGGATGAACACAGTCATGGTCCTGTTGGACATGCAAAAAGCCTTCGACTCCGTGTGGATTGAGGGTATGATTTGCAAAATGCTGGAGGCACGCATGCCTTCATACTTGGTAAGGATTGTGAATTCTTATCTCACGAATCGTACTTTTGTGGTGAGGGTCAACAGCACAAGATCCGCAGAGTACCCAATCGAAGCGGATGTCCCGCAGGGGTCTAGCCTATCCCCGCATCTGTACTCTCTACATACGCATGATTTCCCTATGTGCGAGAGAACGAAGACGGCTATATACGCGGATGACACCGCGATATATGCCCAATCGTTCTCCAGCGTTGCAGCTGCTATGCAGATCCAGACCCGTCTGGACAGGGAGATCATTCCGTATTTGTAGAGAAACAAGATCGTGGTAAACCCGGCTAAGTCCGAGGCCATCAACTCCTCCAAGAAATTCAAGTTCTCGAAAGTCTTGCAGAAGTTGAAGGTCAAGGGCAAAGCTGTGGAGGTCAAGACCAATGTGCGATACCTGGGAGTACAGCTCAACAAGCGCACAACATGGCACAAACACTTCAACCTGGCTATCCAGAGGGCAGCGGCTGCGGTAAAACGCACATACCCACTGATAGCCAGAGGTTCACACATGTCTTTAGAGGCCAAAATGGCCATATACAAGTAAATGATCCGGCCATCCATGTTGTACGCATGCCCAGCATTCTGTAACCTGCCCAAAACTCCCTTTATGAGATTGGACAGGATGCAGAACAAAGTACTCCGTATCATCACCAAGAGTGATAGATACATTCGACTGGATGCGCTGCGCGCCCTTGCTGGCGTCGACTCCATCCCGATACATGTTAAAAATCTGTCGGAGAAATTCTACAGGTTTCACCTCTCCAAGAGTGCGATAACGAGGGACCTTACCAGACTCAGAATACATGATAATCAGCCCCGCAAACACGGCGGGCTGATATATCAATCTTTGGCCATCTTCCAGGAAAGATGGGAAGAACCGGTTCCCTAGGGAACCAAGCCGCCTTTATGTAGTGCGCGAAGTACCATGACCCGGTTTTTGCATCAGCCTTTTCCCGGGGTTAGCACGAAACAACCGCCTCTGAACAAAATTAGACGACAAAGCAATATCTACATTGAATGCTACCGACCGACGACATGCATAAGCTTTGCAGGAGGCATGTATCATACGTACCACAACCACTATCAGTTGGAATATTCGGCCAACCGCTAAGACCAGCGGAGGCGGACACTAGCGCCCCTCGCCGGGACCCTATGTGCCCCTTGGCACAAGCGCTCCCTTGCTCTGCAGCCAGCAATGTCTGTGGAGGAAGGGAGGCGGCTCTCAGTGCGTCCTCCCGAGCCTTCCTCTCTCCTGAACCCTCTTGGGCGAAGAATTGAGCTTAGGACGGAGTTTGTAATATATCAAATGAATTGTAGATATATCGATAACTATGTACAATAAACCTTTATTTATTTATTTATTTATTTATTTATTTCTAGCAGTGGAACTTCTAGCTCGCATCAGACAGACGTTCGAGGCTCCGGTACGGAATCTTTTTTCTCAAGTACTTGGGTCTCTTTAGGTGGCCACATGCCTTGTTGTGAATTAAGTGTGATGTGAGTTGCATAGATGCCGATACCGACGTCTGGTGCTAGCTTGAAGTGCGCACCGACCAACCGGGGTGGTGCTGTAGGTTTTCCGGGTTTTCCTACAGCTGAAAAGTGAATACACCACTGAAAATATCAGTAAGTCGCCCCGGAGCGCCAAGGCAAATAATAATAATAGCCGTCCTCTACCCGTACAGACATGAGTGTTTATGAGGGAGTATTATTATTATTATTAGTTCCGGAGCTATGCTCATGGCAAAAGAGCAAGTCTTGCAAAAGAGAAGTGCGGTTATCCTATTGGCCAAGAATGAAGGCGCGAGAAGATTAAACTTTTCGATTTGAATTTATGAAATAGAGGTTTGACTCATAAGCAAGTCATTAAACGTTCTTAAGAGAAAAAGATCTCTAACTTTTCTGTGGCAATCCATAAAAATAAGTGAATATGTGAGCGAGGCATCATCGACAAGGCAAATTGATCTCTTCTGGACAGAATAAGAAGCTTCCCTGTATATGAAGGTGCTGAATTCCATATGAGGATAGTATTCCAGGATAGATGGAATCTGTACAAAATATATATCATCAGCACCTCACATAGTTTTTTGAGGAAAAAGGGTTGCTTACGTTATATCGAGCATCAATTGATGATTTCTTTGGTTTGGTGACTCCTGGCGTGATAACATGTTTGAGTCTTTGTTTGTACTGAATTCCACCGAGTTATTAGGCAGGTCCTGCTTTCACAGACTCATATCGTTATGGATGAGAAGAAAGTATTATGAAGGGTACTACCACAGGCAGGGTAGAGAACATGACCTTGTTTCCAACGTTAAGTCAACGCAGAAAAAGTGTTAATGCTAAAGTGGATCCCTGTGTAATACCAGTGCTTATTGATAGTGCGTCAAATATAACCCAATCGACAACTACATGGGAAGATAAATAATAATAGGGAGCTAAACAATTTTTTTTCAATTAGTATAGTTTTGAGAGTTATTTTTGTAATTCGGTGCCAAAAAACATAACCATCTACTCTCATTCAACGGTGGATTGAAATCCTGTCAGCTTATGATATACAGTGATATATAAGTCCAATTGGTTCAGTTGGTTCCAGATATGTATCCTTTATAACATTTTCAGCAGAACTTTCACGTTTTATGTAATTCTTTTTATACCAATATCCCTCTTAAACACATCCAAAGCCCTTGCCTGTGCGGGTAGAGGACGGTTATTATTATTATTTTCTGTGGCGCTCTGGGGCGACTGATTTCTGGTGATATATTCACTTTTAAGATGTGGAAAAACTTGGAAAACCTACAGCACCGCCTCAGGTGGTCGGTGCGCATTCCAGGCAAGCACCAGACGTCGGGATTGGCACACAGGCAACTCACATCACACTTGCTTTTTCAAAAGGGCAAGAAACTGTGAAAATGTAGGAATGTAGGCTTTCACGGCTGGCGTCAATGTATTGGTTGGTTTCCGGGTTTTTCCGTGGTATTCTTTGGTTTAAGTCTCCAAACGTTTCGACTGCAACTGCGGCAGTCTTCTTCAGTGGCGTGGTCGAAGTACTCTTCTAGACGTATCAACTGAAACTTTTTCAGACCCGTGGATCGAACCCGGTCAAGTGCTAGCAGAAGCTATCGACCACCTGCATATAATTGCTGGATACAATTTGTTCACATTGATTCAAAATCAATATTTCTGATATCTTTGTTTCGCTCGTAAGAACATCAGATAATATTCATCAATTCCAAGTGAAATAAAAATCATTAAAAAGTCTAACCCGCTTTATATTTCTGTCGAATTCACCAAAGTTGAATAACCTCCTTTTATGTCCGATTTAGTTTCGACAAATTATTTAATGGTATCTTGTTAATGTTTATACGAATTGTAACTAATATGGTCAGACTAAAACTCATTTCGTTTTAATGGCATGATCCGTTTACCATGCGTATGGATGGAAAATTCAAAGGTCATTTTTTGTCTTTTCGGGTGCCTGCTTGAGAACATTTCATGAGTTCTAGTTCATAGTGGTGAGATGCGGGCTTTTATCGGGGCAGAAAACTACTCTCAGAAAATTTTATACGGCTTGTATAAAAAATTCATATTCAAGAACTTTTACGGTGAACTCATCACATAACAGGTTCTTTTTGATGAACGACAGATTTACACAGATTAACTGTCACGAGTGACAAATTTTATATTTGTAGGTTAGTATTGAAAACGTTCGTGGCTCAGTTGGATATTTAGCCTGACACACTTAGCTAGAAAACTCACTGACCGACCAGGATCGACCATCCGTGACTGTCCAGCAACGACCAACAATTGAAAGGGATAATAATATTATTGATAATAATCAATGGAAACTTTCAAACTCATACTGATCGACCAACATTTTCAGCAGAATGGAATTTCAAACATAGTCTTTGAAAACTGGTCGAGAACGTTCATTCAGTGTGGTTGTCCGATAAGAATACACGTGTTGGAAATTTTGGTCGTAGTTGGACAATCGTGGACGGTCGATCATATGGTTGCTTAATGTGCTGGCTGCCTTATCCAATTGCAAGTCGGTGTGGGTATGATCAGCTCTTATTCTTCCAAAATGGATGTATTTCCGATATCAATTATAGTAAGAATCATTTCTTACTACGTAAAATATATAAATTCATTTAATTTATATTTTTTGCTACTAGAGAGCACACATTCACTTCAAACTGTATATCCTCTCTACTTGAAGCTATTGTACAGCAAAACAATTTTTTTTAATTTTTTTTTTTGTGAAAATCATTTAAGTTATAATTTTATAATTATATATAGTGGCTAGTACTCACTCGAATGATTTACGAAAAACGCCTACGGCTCTCACACTTCATCCTCATTAGTAATAGCAATCAACACACGCTCGTTAAATGATATACTAATTTACTTTAGTCATTGATAATAAACACATCAAATCAGTTTCCTTGTGAAATTTTGATAATTTTCAATTATTAATTTTCCATTGAATACACCAAGGTCTGACTATGTGTATAATTCCCCATTTCACTCTTTGCTTCACTTTATTCTCATTCCTCTGGAGTTTCATCCAGAATTTCGACATTTTTTTCTCAAATGTGGTGACAGCTCCTTAATGAGTTTTTATCTCATAACAATCGTGCCTAATTGGCGTAACAAAGAATGATAAGCAGTATTTAACTAACTGAGAATTTCCAGCTCATTCTAGAAAATGATAAGTTCCCAGTTCACTTACAAATTCAGACGATCCACTTTTTTCAAAAGTAGGTAAAGTCGATGTGGGTTGTCATATATGGAGACAAGTCTTGTGGGCGATATTGTGTACATGTGAGGTAGCAGTAAATTATCTTTACTATACGTAATAATACGCTCTTCAGACGGACAAAAAGCTGTTGGAAGTAAAGGGTTATTCAAGATGATGGAAGAATGGGATTTTGTAGGAATCAAGTAGGTACGTACATTAGGAATCATTCAATTACTTGTTGATGACAATCATCGTACTTAATGCCAACATGTTTTTATTCTGTCAATTTCACCGGAATGTTGTGAGAATGTTGTATGGGTCAGACCTCTGTGATAGGAGGAACCATAGATTCTTATATGTCATGAAAGCATTAATAAGTTCTGTCTGATACATTGGATCTGTTGGTGTAAAAACCAGCAAAATTTTCAATTAAATACTGCACCAAATATAACTGTTAGTAATTCATATAATGATAATTTTTCCTTTGGCAATTTTGCGCAAACTAACATTCTTATTGCATTTATAATTTTATTTAAAATACAGATTCTCAATAATTTTGCCATTATGAACTTTTATTTGAAAATATCCTGAACGATGATAGGTAATTTCTCATGAATGATTATATTTTAATGTTTGTAAGACTTAACTGACCCGCTGCAATAATATTTTAATTCTGATTGTTAAATCCAATATAGGAACGTCATGTTATGATTATACTAATCAATGTTTTATCGAATCCATTTGATCATTTAACGAAACATTTCCTCTTATTCTCAGATGTGAATGTTGTTCAACAATAACATCTGCTTTTAAATTAAATCCAACTGTATATTTTATTAGTTGGAGGTTTCGACTGATATGGTTTGATTCAATTAAGGAACGCGTGATATTGTCAACTCGAGAATTATTGCTAATTCTGTCGATTATCCTGTTACAATTTGATTTGGATGATTTCATAAAAGGCACCAAGTGAAGAATCAATCAGTATAAGATAACCTGTCTGCCCTTCAAATTTTGCAACGCGTCATGGTAAAAAGAGCCGTGTCAAACGAAGAATGTCTGTCAAGAATCCATACAACTGAAACTCAGCTGTGTTTGCGAATTTCGTGCGGATATTTCGTTCAGATTTCTAAGAAGTTGCACGTAGCAGGTTCGGCTACCGTCGATGGAATTGTACACCATTTCAAAGGCCAGTTTTTTAATGGGCAAACAGAAAAAATGCACGTAGAACGTTCAGTAAAAAGCAAACACATTCAAACCTATCGATTATGTAATATTCAAACGAAAAATTCTATTAGAAGAAAGGAAAAATTTCAAAAGTGATTAAAAATAACTTTTTTCCACAGTCATAGTTCTATTCACACTTATGAATCATATGAAGTGACTAGTAGAATAATTTAAACCATGTGGACCGTGGTGGGCATAATGGTAGAGAGCTTGCCTCTTAACCACAGGGGCTTGGGTTCGATTCCCAGCATGGGCACTGGTTTCGTGCATGGCATCACACGTTAAAAGGTAAGGGCTACGTCTTTCCTTGGGTTATGCTCGTAGAGGTGCAGAGGGTTGACGGAAATAACAATTTAAACAATTCAACATTGGTGAAATTGCATATTTTTTCTTCAGATTCATGAAGCACGTAATTTCCTCATTTATTATCATCACCATGCGCCTTTCTCTCCATTTATTAAATTCGACATACGCATTTTCTTGATATTCTCCCGGATTTAGCAGGAAATAATTGTAGAATTTGCTTTTTGAGGTTCCTCAAGAAATACAAAATGTGGTCTGAAATACTTATACAATAAATAACTATTTTCGAATGAAGTTACTTTCGAAGTTGAGTTTACTCAATAAGAATTGTTCTCAAAGGTAACCCACTTTTCGACTAGAGATTCTGCTAAAAGAATAATCAATTCAGGGAGTAATCAACAGCATCGATACGCTCTTTCTCTCCTTTTATGGGCAACTTGTTAATTATTTTATGTAGATAGTCAACACCTAGAATTAAACAGTTCATACCCTACAAATAAAGTTCACACTATTATGTTACGAGTAACATTCGAAAATATTCTCTTCTAAGAGTAACCACTCAACGGTAAATGACGTTGCATTGAAAAAACTTGTTAAAATCAGGAACATCGATCAACTGGATATATCTTTGAAAGTTCTTGGAATTTTTTTCCAAATAAAATTCACACTGGAGTATATGTAAGTAAATGACGTTACAAAGGCAGCAGGCACACTGAGCAACCATGACCGACCATCCGCGACTGTCCAACTACGACCAAAATATCCAAATCGTGTATTCTTATCGAATAATTCACAGTGAATGATCGTTTTCAACCGGTTTCCGAAGACCATGTTTAAAATTGCAATCTGCGAAAAATTTTGGTCGATCAGTGTGAGTTTGAAAGTTTTTATTGATCCCTTTCAATTTTTGGTCGTTGCTAGACGGTCGCGGACGGTCGATGCTGGTGGGTCAGTGTGTTTCCTAACCTAATAAACCTAAAATGAAGACTAGATTATGTAATCCAGTCTTTAATTAAACCTATACAAAATGAATTTTTGCCGACATGTATCTATCAGAAAACAATACTGGCCGCTACGGCTATTGAATTATGTCTCTTAGATGTTTGGCAGAGTTTCCTACAAGAAATCCCGAGCATCAAATGAAAACACTGAAGCTTTTCTTGGAGGAGGATCGTAATTGAACTGAAAAGGAAGATTCAAGAGGTACCTATATTCAAGTTCCATATCTTCCTCCACGGAAAACCCCAAATATAATCCCACTTCCCAAAGGGCCTTTCCTCAGATAACGGATTCATCACAGGTATAACTACTATACCTCCACTAAAGATGAAGGGGAAAAATCAAAGATTCCTACAAAGAAGAGCATAAATGAAAGGAACAAAAGGAAATGTACAGAAGTTGGGATACCAACTTACCTCACACTCAGAATACTTGAAGATAAAGAAAGAAACCAAATTTAGTCGAAAAGCGAAGGCTCTGCTAGAAATGCCAGCACATCAGAACAGACAATAAATAAACCACCAGCAACCATTAACAAATTATGAAAATAGGCAGAAATCGCAAATTAGCATCACATGCACGTCTCAGAGACCGACAGACCAGGAAACTGGGATGCACTCATCAACAAATGAATAGATTTACATATCCACTTTCACACATACCCTTCGAAAGAAAACAAATAGAATGTTTTCAAGCTTTCGTCCTCAGGGGACTAGACCACTGCTAAGCACAGTAACGACACTTGTGCAATGTGCCCTAAACTGAGTTTCTCAGCTACCACCGTAGTTACACTTAGCATATTTTAAGCATGTAGATAGATATAACATTTAGCCCTATGCTGTATCACTTCCGTTAAAAATAACGTCACCGTTAGTCGCCATTGCCGTTGTTTTGCTATTACCAAGTTTTAGAAAATTAACGGAAATGGTGAATAATGGTGACCTTATTTTTAACGGAAGTGATACAGCATAGGGCTGTTTATCGATAATAATTAAATCAGTTGTGGTATTGTTATTGATGATAAACGAGTATCGACATAATACGTTCTCTCGTTGTTGCAGGGTTCATTAAAGCCGATTTTACGTGTTTGGATATTGTGTAACATAACTATAAAATTGGGTTTGTTTGAATGGAATCATCTTTATATGGCGACATGTTGATCAGTGCCCATATACGAACAATAATCTCACATGTGCAAGGTAATTTCAAAGAGCGAGAAAGAGATAGTATTTGTAAGCGCTCCTCCGAAAACTCCGACATTACATCTGAAATATCAATGACTGTATTGATCTGAATCCGAGACGCGTTCAGAAAAGTGCTATGAAATAGGAATTGCAGGGTCAAGAACCCAAAGGGTATCAAAAGGAAAGAATTTTATTTCTGTTGAAAAATAGCCTCTCAGAGATTTAACTAACACAAGACTTTCTATGAAGTACTGTATTACAAGTGGTATTTATGTTGATTATATTCGAATGTTCTAGTACTTATAAAAGAAACACCTCAAAGCCATTCTCATAGGACCTTTGCATGCAACTCAACAGACGTAATAAAAAATTTGTTCGGATATAAACTAGGAAAGTAGTTGTTTTCTATTTAATACTTGTTAAATAGCCTCTTGTGATTGCTTACAGTTTTTTACTTGTATTTAGTTTCTCAGGTTCAGAGAAGATATTGAAACCAATAGTGGGAAGGAAATGAAAGTGTATATATTGTCATTATTCTAAAATTTTTAAAGTTATGTTAGGAGCTCACTTTCTCCCTCTTTCTATTTTATTGCACCTCACTTCGTATTGGCGTACTTGTCAGCTCTTTCCCAACTATATAGGCATTCGCTCTACCTCAGCCTTGTTACTGGCATGTATAGTCGAGGGGGGGATATACACTTTCAAAATTGTTTTCCGCAAGTAGAACGGCGGACTTCACAAATACTGAAACTTTGGTCATTCCATGTACTAGAAAGACGGCGGACATCATTAACACCTACAGACTTTCATTCCCACGTGGCATCGTACCTATCAACTTTGTGTTTAGACAAACTGACATATCTGATCAATGCCACTATTGAAATGGAACTATCTGGTTAGGAATTCCAACAGGATTTTGTTCCTTGACAGAAAGAATTCTCATAGAGAGACAAGGTTGGCTGGTCTTCAGGCTAACGACAAAAGTTTGGAAAAACTGAACTCGTCAGATTGAAATTAAAGAAATGGATACCACCCAAATCACCAAAACAACGTTAATATCACTCGATGAGCGTTTAGCCAAAAAAGTTGGCATTCTCAGGAGTTCAAAAAAGTGTATTTCAGGGATTCGTACTCGTGCCTAATGCTACTTGAAAATTGAGACCTCGGACACCAGCTATCCATGGTAGTCATGCATGGAAAGTTTGAGAGAGTGAGGGCACATTGTTATAGAGTTCATATGATAATGATGATAGTACCTATATGGAGAATGATAATCTATACTATTATGATCAATTTTTTTTGTGTAAATTATGGTTTAATCCTTTGAAACCTCTCGTAGCTATAATATTCGATAATATTATAAATTCATTCATGAAATACATTCAAAAATATTTATTGTATTCCACTCAACCAGTAGGGACTTAATGTTACCAGGATGGCAGGACCAATAACATATATTTAGATCCCCTCTATGTGAAGACTACTTCCAATTCTGGCCAAATGCGCCTATTAGGAAGTAAGGGCCATAACATAGAGTGAGAGACTACTTCCAATCGAATCAATATCAATATAGGTTCAATATACAAAGAAACGGGTTTCTGTATGCGCATTGCTGAAAATAAGTTCTGGATACTTTCACGCTTCTCAGTATTAAAAACTGAAGCAACCCGAAATTATTTCATTTCCTGCGATGACTTCTTTGTTTATTCTTCGTTGTATATTTAGATTTACAATCGCTGAACATGTGTAACTCGTGTGCGAAACGACCCAATTTCGAGTAGTTCAGGATGTAATTTCATGATACAGACGTGTGAAACGAAATCATTGATTTATCCATTCATCGATAACAGAAACATGTATGACGACATGGCGTCTATATAACCCCAAAGAACACTTTCTTCCGTGAAAAATGTTGATATATACAGAAATCGTCCAATTGACCTCTATGCAGAAACACACCGTCAATGCTGGTTTCAAGAACAAATTTGAGCGATTTGCAATATTCATTCATATATTGGCAGATGAGTTTGCTATGTGTTGATGAATTGGTTTTCACCAATAGTGATTCAATATCGTCCGAAATGAACCAAAGTAACTGTTATCAGTTTTTTTTTCCTTTTTTTTTTTGGTGGTTTAAGTCACGACGTTTTGATAGTTCATACTTATCTATAATCGTTCTCAAGTGAGTGTAACAAATTTCTTACATACTCGAGTGTTAATGGCTGTGATGACCATTATATGATCATTAACATCGGAATAATCTACCTGGACAGGTAAGAGAGTGCATCTGATTATTGAAAACGAAATTTGGGGATGTGGAAACTCATTTGGAGCACATATCAAAGTTCCAACATCTGCTCTTCTATTGAGTGGGGGGATTGAGGAAAGCAGCCTATTGAATCATCATCAAGTCGCATTGAACAAACATTAATAATAATTATTACCATTGAAATGGTAAGTTTCGACTTTCCATTTTCGCGCATATTCTGAATCAATTTGTTGAACAATAAACAGAAAAATAATTCTAAAGACGTTACTACTATTTACTCGGACATGGTTGCACTAGAAATTGAAAGCAAAACAAGCATGAAAAGTTGTGTAGAGCTATGCTATTTTTGTTGGATCAAAAATTTGCCTCGGCTGCTACGTATATAAATGGGTAGAAACAAATGTGAACTACATTTTTGTGATGATAGATGTTCAAATAACTAATTAAGTAACGAAAAACTCATCATTCATATGTTGATTGCCACAAACAGGATAAAATACAAAAACTTGATCGCAGCATATTATTTGAGAACCCCGGAACAATAGCATAATTTTGAAAACAAAATTATCATCAGCGTGGCACGTTGGTGCATAGAGTTGTTTTTTTTGCGCGGACGGCTAACCGAAGCTTATAATGTTGCCACGGTAAATATGATAATGAAAGCCGACCTCTACTCGCACTGGCTAGGTACACTATATGAGTGTTTATGAGGGAGTATTATTATTATTATATCGATAGCGTTGCTTCATTAACATTTTATCCAGTTGACCCATTATAAGGGTTTATCTACACACTTTCCGAATGTATGCCGATTCTTTGAGTTTTTTTATACCAAGGTTTTTCTTTGTGAAAGACTTTGACCATTTTATGTTGAACTGGTTCGTTCAGATGAGATCTGCATTTTCTGATTTTGATGTTTCTCTTCGTTAGGTATTTTTCTTGTATTCACTTTTTGTTATCACTATTATTGGCATTAGATGGTCTTGTTTTTTGCGGATTGTGTTACTTCACCGAAAACTGGTTCGGATGTTATATCTAGACATAGGGAAGGCACAGTGTGGGCTGTGATAGTTCATCTGTGTTTCTGGTGTTGGCTTCACTGTCGACCCAGACGTCTTCTAGCTGTTTTTCAAAATACCCATTGTATCGACGATCTTTCTTGATGAGGTTCAATTCATTTTCAAGAATTTCACTGGTATTGCAGCGGCTATGAGCACGCTCAACATGCTATCGGATAACTCCTTTCTTCGTAGATCCATGGTGGTTTGATTCAAAGTTCAAGTATTCTTCTGTGTGAGTTGATTTTCTGTAAACTTAGGTTTGACACTTATCATTCGACTTTTGAATTCAACCAATTGTACGACTATATATAGACGCAATTAATTTGAATTATTCAATTCTTGAAATCTGAGGAAAAAACTCTTCTACGCCTTCGTACAAATTTAGTATAAGTGGTATAAAAACATAGAAAGTTACATTTCTCACACTTGATATTTCCTACTACATAGTGTCGACTCCATCTGGGAATTTCTACTGTATTTATTTTTATCAAAAACTATATTGACTGATCGTTTGTTTTTCTGTTTCTGACACACAATCAATCAGTGCAAATGTCTTAAATGACTCCTTTTATACGGAAACTAATCACTAGAATTTATGCAAGTGTTCAACACAGAAACTTTTCATTACTTCTCGTATCTAAACTTAGAGATGATCGACAAATTGAAATATATCAAGCCGTCGAGGCTAGAGCACATGCCAGAAATACTGCATGACTAACTTGCGGTCATAAAAATTTATGTGCTGTAATACTATAGCTTGTAATTTTTACTGGATATTATCCATTGTGTTTCATATTTGATTTGAATATTTGCCAGGAAATACATAAACTTAGTCGTAATTAGGAAAATATCTATTATTCTTCTTGAGTTATCTTTTTGGTTGCTCTATGAAAACTGGTAATTTATAACGAAACGTGAATTGAAGGGCCAAAGATGGTTTATTATTACGAATTCTGCATTTGCAAGAATATTTGAGTTGTAACATAATCCCTACGTATGACTATGGTAGTAGTGGTAGGGAATATCAATACTAACAAAATGATTTCGGTGTTTTTTAAAATCTGTATTAATTATTGTTGACGCATCAATTACAAATGAATGCAGTTGATTATGATGGAGAAAGGAAGGCTAATAGGGCTGATAAATTAATGGAGTTTCTGTTCTAAAATTGCACTTTTAATTACAAAAAAAAAATGTTAGTTATATCCAATTTTCTGATAATAGGTGGAAATTAATTTTATCATCATTGTTAGGATTGAATCTCATAAGAATTGCCGTTATAAAACAATAGGACGAGTATTAAAATTTTTTTCAATAGTGGGTGAAATGTAACAACAATGTTGGGAATCAGATTCCTTACAACTGCCAATTCATTCGAGGTTCTTATTGAAGGGAATATTTCGATTGGATTCACAACAAGTAGTTCGTCTTATCAAAAACTCTATTACCATGATAAACTCTCATCACTCCTCAAATCCTCTATTTCTCAATGTCGTCAAAGCTCTCGGCATGCTTTGCACGTCAGTCCGATTTACAATCTTTTTCTTTTTCATTATATTCACAAACTCATAAATACTGTCTATTATATTTTTTTCCGTATCTAACTTTGGAAATATTTATCAATTCTCCTCTTTCCTCTATATGTCGAATAGGAGATGGTATTCCGCAGGGAGCTATTGTTTCAACAATATTCTTTTTCCACAGTTGTTCCTTGAAAATCCAATCGTCTTCTAGAACTATGAGAAGAACTATGAAGGGAACTAGTTTGGCACTACTTGAAAGACGCAGTTAAATTTTAACCAAATTTCGATGAAGGAAAATTGAAATTGATCCTGTCAGTAGGTACTTTTCATTTACATTTCATAAAACACAAAAGACATTGTAAACAGATCAAGTGTGGCGATACTGAAGACAGGATGTATAACTTTATGTATCTAAAGGTGCATCCCCACTATTAACGATCGGCGAAGCCGCGTAAGCTATGCAGGCCAATCATAAACTGATCCTTATCGGTTTTTATCAGACTTTTAACACTTTTTTTGTTTTGATTATCGTATGTAATACTTCAAGTATATCGATATAACTCCAAAACATTCATGCCAACCTCTTTTGTTTATTCATAAATTTCCAGTTATAACAAGTAATCTTCATCTACCTTTGCCTACACCTTCGTCGTACTTGACCAAGAAATCAATTATATACCTATACAGGCATTGAAATATATACCACCTACCTGTTAAAGGTGTTCTACTTGAGCTTAGAGATTAGATTTTCGAAGAGTACTATTCTAATAAGTGGTATAGGCAGTCATGCAAACTTTCGTAAAATTGTACAATAATGTGTAGGTGTCCTTATGTATTTATAGATATATAATATACAGTGTGTGCGATTTGGAATTGCAACACCCTGTTACTTTGAAAAATGAAAATTTCAACGAGCTGTATTCAAAGATGTTAACAGATATGAATTATTCTTATTTTCAAGGCCTACTATGCTCTGCTAAATGGGTAAAAATTTCGAGAAGGACCATTAGGCAAATTTTCTAGAAAAAGTGGATAGCCTATACGATTTTGTCGTATTGTGAGCACCTATATATCAACTTTGAGCCCAATATCTCAACTGAAATTAATAGAACAGTTTCCGCAGATGGTGTTTTCAATATATCCTCCTTCACACTCTATACATTTTTGGTGGGTCTTTCTCAATTGTACTGGTGTTATTTCACCACACTTTTGCATCATCCTCTTCTTCAATTTGTTCAAGTTTTGTGGTCTATTTTTATGAACACTGGTGATGGAAGTGTCCAACAAATGAAAGGACTGTTCCATCCATCGTGCTTGAAATGTTTCATCAAGCCATTTTCGTACAGCAATCACATTATGATTATGTCCAGCTGGAAAATAACATTTTTGCCATTTCTTCCATGGTATCCAAGAAATTCTTAGTCAAAAAATTATAAAATCCGTCATCATATAGTGTTTGTTTAAAAAACACGAACCTACTATATGGTTTCTGAATATTCCTACCCAGACATTGACTTTTCGTGAATACTGTCTTTTTGCATTTATCACCTAGTGTAGATTCTCCCTTGTCCAGTACCTGGAATTCTGAGTGGACACTGTACCGTTAGTGGTAAATGTCGCCTAATCGGTGAAGATAATATTGCCTAGAAAATTGTCATTCACCTTGGCAGAATAAACAGAAATCCAACCTTAGTTTCTCATTACCCCGTTCTAGAGTGTGCATAATTTTTTATTTGAAGGGAATAACTTAATTTTTTTTGAAACATGTACGTAATTTAGATACACTAATGTGTTAATATCGTGAAATCTGCCTCGAGCAATTTTTCGGGTTTTCTTGAACATGCTGCAGAATTTGTCCATCTATCTTTAGATTTTCTCCTTGTCTCGGTACATGTTTTTCATTAACTCTCTTCTATTGAAGAATGTATCAATCCTAAAGACGGTGGTATGGTGAATTGGTTCACGATCTGGATGACTTCTGTTGAATTTTTCAGCGGCTTCCCTCATCGATCGAGCATTATAACCAACTAAATGGTCAATCTCAATTCTCTCAACTAAATTGAGATTTACCATTTTGAAAACTCGCACAACCCGTTTACAATTAACTTCACCAAATACTTTTGGAAAGCGTTTTGAGGAACTATCAAACTTATAACAAAGAACAAACAGAAAATGTATTTTCAAATCCTGATACGAAAAACATAATTGACCTTATGAAATTAAATCATGGGAATTTTGCCAATATGAGATATAGGGGTGGAACTTGGTATATGTATAGGTGGTCAAAATATGCCCAAATTCACTATCCACTTTTTCGAGAAAAAAATCCTGATGGTTCTTCGACCGATTTAGCAGAGCATAGTAGGTAGCCCTTGAAAATAAGAATAATTAATATCTGTCAACATCTTTGAATAGAGCTTGTCTTAAATTTGCACTTTTCAAAATTGGTCCATGCATGGGTTCCAAAATAATAGGGTGTTACAGTTTCAGATCGCACACACTATATGCGTGTATCTTATTCTGGGTTCATCTTCAAGAAATTATTGACACTCTTTTTATTATGACATGTTTTCAATCACATTAATATACTTATATACAGAGTGGGGCACCCCATACGACACGGTCCCTGTGAGCCAAATCATTTATTTTTTCGGAAATCTCTCCATTTTATTATATGTACATTGATTAAGGCAACAAAAGGAAATTATTTTGTAGTATACGTATAGTATACATAGTGGCTCAAAAAAGTGTGACATATCAAAGTTGTGTTTTTTTAAATAGAACACGCTGTATTTCGTTACACTTTTGAATAGGTCAGGAAAAAATAATATGATTTCATATAAGGTACTATGTACCTAACTATAACCGTTCTCGAGTTATTGATTTTTTTATGAAAATGCTAGATGCAATTAGAAACTAAATAGGTAACATCGAAATGTACAGAAATCATCTCTTCGAATTCTGACCATGCATGAAAGAGGTTTTGGGCTATTGATTTCGGTAAAACCCGTTTCTCAATATTATACAGAATGTTCCAAAATCATTGTAATTTTTTCATAATTACGGATAAAGATAACTTTGTTATTTCAAATGGAACCCCCCTATATTTTTTTGCTCTGAGGAATAGAAAATTTGATTATCTCTCATTTCATATTGTGGGTCCCTATACCTAACCTAAATAGTTAAGTGATACTGAAGTGGCCGTGGTGTTAGAGCATTTGCTCCTACCCAGATTTCGATCCCCGGGATAGCCTGCCACTGAGCTCAAAGTGGTTCGAAAAACACTTTTATTTAAACTGTAGGTTCCGGATCTCCCTTGCTCGCAAAAGCTATGCTTCTGAGGGGTTTTCTCTGAAAACCTGGGTGATACATAAAAAATAGACTTTTTCAGATATTGGATTTTTCAAATAGTAGTTCTTATTCCAATGCATTTTTTGAATCCAGATAGCTTTGAAACGACATTTATTTGATTTGCTCACAGAATACTTATTGACAGTTGTTATACTTCACTTCATCGAAAACTGTTACTGTTCGCTAAAATTAAGTAAGTAAGTCATTTACATTCATATTCTGACAGTAGTTCATTAAACATACTAAACAATTTTTTTATTATTCAACTGAAACAACAACAAATTATGAAACACAAGTGTATTTAATTCAAAGTAGATGCTCGAAATGACGACCATCCTTATGAATACAAAGAGCCACTCTCTCTTTAAAAGACTGCTTAACATTTAATAGCATCTGAGGCGTCACTCTTCGAAAAGCAGCCCTTATTATCTCCTTCATATTTTCGAGTGTGGTTGGAGGAGTGTCGTAAACATCATTCTTCAAGTATCCCCATAGGAAAAAATTAAGCAAGTCAAATCTGGTGATCTCTCTTGCCAATTTTGTGGTCCTTCCCTCTCCCCTACCAATTCATTTATTCGGAAAGTACATAATATTCAAAAACTGTCTGACACAGAACTTGAAATGTGCCGGAGCTCCAACCAATTGTAACCACATCCGTTTTCTGATATTTAGCAGCACATTGTCCAAAAGCTCAGGCAGATCATCTCGTAAAAATTGTAAAATTTGACCATTCAAGTGTCCATCAAAAAAGTATGGTCCTATAACTTGTGTACCTATAATTACTCCCCACACGTTAACAGACCATCTATTCTGGTGATCCAGAGTGTGGAAAAAATGAGGATTCACATCACTATAATAATGGAGGTTGTGTCTGTTCACTAAGCCATTGTAATGGAAAGTAGATTCATCAGAAAATAAAATGGAATCAGAAAAATGTTCATCCTCACTAAACTTGTCCAGATCGATTCGTCGATGAAAGTCTATTTCATATAATTCCTGGTGCATCCGAATACGGTTCGAGCGAAATTTGTGTTTTTTCATTACCCTAGAAATGCTCCGTCTGCTTATCTCTGTATCTTTTTCGATCTTAACGTTGACTTCTATGAGGGTCTATGATAGATCCCATAATAAGAAAATCATTTTCTTCATTTCCAATGATAGGTTTTGGTCTATTTGCCTTTTCATAAACTACACTTCCAGTCCTACGAAATTCATGTAGCAATCGTTTGAAAACCAACTTGTTTGGATGACTACAAAATAATTTCCTTTTGTAGCTTTAATCCATATACATATAATGAAATGGAAGAATTCCCTAAAAAATTAATGGTGGCTCACAGGGACCGTGTCGTATTGAATGCCCCACCCTGTATAGTTACTGTGATAAATAAAAACAATATTGACTTTTGTATGTACCTACATAAGATTTTTTAATGTTTTTAATTTTGTCAATATGAATGTTTTTTTTTTATTGGACAATGAATTATATTTCTTTTTCTCTCTAACATGAGGGCAATAATCATAAACAGTGTACCTACTTACGAAACGACCTGATACTCAGCCTGTTACAGGCGTGTTTGAGACCAACTATGACGTACTCCTTTGCTGTTTGCCGACCTCACAAAATGAAAATATGTGAGAATAACTGATGCCGATGCCCCCTGGTTTATTCATAATAACTAGAATTTGAGAGACATGAACATCCCTACCACCAGACAAGAACACATTCAGTATGATCGATAATCACTCAAATCAGTTACTCGGACAAGCTATACGGACTATAAACCTACCCAAATATTCGAAGATAAAAAGATCTAGAGTGGTGATCTCAGACAATGTCAAAAATGAATTAAAGACGCTTGAATAGATAAATGAAATATATCAAATTTACTGGGTGACCGCGGAAGGTGCCTCGCCCCAACAACTTTTTGTTTTGCAGATAATTTTAATGAAATTTGTAGGATTTGTATACAATATAAAACTGCACTTTTTGACCTAAATTTTCATTTTTATAGTTCTTCTGTCTCTATATGATATTTTAAATACAACCATGTGTTGTCACTTTTCACTTTTTGTATTAGGTTTTTTTCTGTTGTTAAATTAATTTTTCATTATAGAGGGCTATGAATAAGTTGAAATTACTTATTTTACAACTATACTATTTTAAGTCAAAACACAATTATAAAATTGGCTGTACTGACTTTTTTAAAATGGCAACGTGGTGACTCGTCCGGTTAATTTGATACCGCACACTATTAGGTTTCAAATATATTTCAGCTTAAACACTTTAAAAGATTACTACGTTAAAATCTAGCATCTTATGATATTAAAATAAGATTTAATGCATCGAGTAATCTGTGACCAACATAACTGATAAAACAAAATCATTAAGGTGTCTTAAGAAATTGTTGATAATGTGATTTATTATAACATATAATAATAATGTTTATTCATCTTCATATATCAAACATGTACAAATTTTGAACATATTTATATAAAACCATAATGTTCGACCAGTATTGACCAAAATGAGTTACATAGTTATGAGAATAAACAACGAATCCACTAAGGCAAAGCCAGGGCGTGGATTGTAGACATATAGACAAACTTGTACGGTTACATCATATTTATAATACCTTAACATGGTATACGGACGGGTCCAAAACTCCCGAAGGAACTGGAGCAGGGGTCTTTGGGCCTCGCACCAAATACTCTGAACCCATGGGCCAGTTCCCCAGCATTTTCCAAGCGGAAATTCACGCCATAGAAAGGTGCATTCAGTTCAACCTCAATAGGAAATACCGGAACCAGGAAATCGTGATCCTCTCCGATAGTCAAGCAGCCATCAAAGCGTTGAGCTCCTGCAACATCAACTCGAAGATGGTTTGGGAATGCCTAGACAAACTTAATGATCTGGGCAGGAACAATAAGGTGACCCTCCTCTGGGTGCCAGGGCACGCCGGAGTAGAGGGCAACGAACAAGCAGATACCCTGGCACGGAAAGGCGCAGCAACGCCACTGATCGGGCCAGAACCATTCTGCGGACTTGGAAAATATTACTTCCGAGAAGAACTCAATAAAGCTGAAGAAGCAATGAGAGCAACATACTGGCTAAGACTTCCAGGGCTGAGGCAGGCCAAAGATCTCCTCGGAAATTTCAACCGAGCAAGATCAAAGACACTGATTAACCTCAGCAAAATTAGTCTAAAGACAATCACGGGATTTCTAACGGGGCATTGCAGACTCAAAGAACACCTGAGGAAGCTAGGCTTAGAGGAGGACAGCACCTGCAGATTATGTGGGGAACACCCAGAAACACCCCACCATATATTGATGGAGTGTTACGCTGTACATCGCAAAAGATTGAATATACTGGGATCACACCAGCTGACCGTGGGAGAAATACCACGAGCAGACCCCCTCAAAATCCTAAAATTCCTGAAGGAATTGGGACTTGAAGGGCTGCTGTAAACAAGAACATCTTGTGACAGCAGAAGAAGATGGGGCACAATAGATCTAATCAGGTCGCAGCGCATCAATCACCATCCATACTCACCAATACCAATACCAATACATCATATTTAGGATAAATATCTTATAATATAGGAATGTAGGCTTTCACGACTGGCGCCAAAACCAAAACATAGTCTATAATATTCATACAAATATAGATATTACAAATAACAATAATGTGAAGACAATAAATTACAATACAATAATAAAATCAGTAATACACTGAAAGAAATGTATGGTGGTTATTACCAGAAATATGGTGATTTTTACAAAAATTTCTGGTACTATATGTGACAGCAATACAATATGGTAAAGTTTAAAAAAAATATATTTTAACCATTTATGGTAATCGTACTGAGTACGACTACTGCTACTGCTGCGTAATTTCTCGGTTTCTTCCTCACCCTCAAACACTTCGACGGAAAGACTGTCAATGTGTAGGCAGCAAGTAGCAACCAACAACCAATCATATTGCAGGCAACTGAATGTGAAGGTCAAAATAACATCCACGTGATTTATATCATTCATTCTGTTTTTTATTCATTACAATATGATGCTTATCTGTATTCCATGTATCATAAAGTTTCGGAAAATTGTATAATAATGATTAGCATATTTTATACCTAACCATTTTACGATAAAATATTGTAATTGTATATAGTGCAATATGCTAATATATAACTGTGTGTCTAGGCACTATAATATAGTATCCTGAACAACAATGATGTCATTACTATAAAAATATTTTACTGTTTACAGTTCAAATTGTTGACAATCATAATTTGAAATAGTAAACCATAAAATATTTTTTTAATATACTAGTATATTCTTCAGATTTCTCTCAGTGTATAGATGGGAAATATTTAAATATTTGTAATGAATCAATTGAAGGAAAAAATTGAGATACGGGAACTATCCAAATACAGGACCAATTAATCTATGAATATCAAATCTATCCATACTAAAGAGATAGCATCTAGTTTTTTTCTTAAATGCATATGTAGTTGGTGCTTCTCTTGTTTCTAGGGGCAAACAATTATAAAGCCTATTCGCTAGGTAAGTGAAGGTGCGTTGGGTGATTGTCTTTGAGGAATAAATTGTGGTAAGAGATGCTTTAGCTTTATGTCTTGTATTATGGGTGTGATCTACATAATTAAGAATCATTCGATTTTTGTACTGTTCATTGACAATTTTGACAAAATACAGTTATCTCATATCAAGCATTTTTGCCTCTTCAAATAATAATTTTGATGCGTATTTAACTGGTTTGCGGTAAAGTATTTGTAGGTACTTTTTCTGCAATACATCTAGTTTTTTCAAATGTGTTGATGCTACTCCACCCCAGTTGAGAATTCCACATGTTAGTCGCGATTCAATAAGTACGTAGTAAATAATTCTCATCTGGGTGATATCTAAAATATTTCTTAGATATTTGAATTTGTATGAGGTACTTCGCAATGTTTTTGTAACTTGATCAACATGGTAATTCCACCTCATTTGTCTGTCAATAATCACTCCCAAGTACTTGACTTTTTCTGATGATTGAATAGTGATATCATGCCATATTGTCAATTTTTAACGAGTCATACTGAGACAAGGAATTCTGGGTATTGGTATAACAAGAAAACGGTAAGTAAAAAGTTATTTCATAATTTATTGATAACATCTTTTGATTGAAACAATCAAGAACTTTAGTCATGTCGTGTTGTGATTTCATTTTCAGTTCATCCCAGGTATCAGCATTATACAAGACAGCTGTATCATCAGGGAAACATATTAGAGTTCTAGAGGTATCGGATGTGAGTATGCTATTCATGTAGATCGTAAAAAGAATGGACCCTAAAACAGTTCCTTGTGGAATTCCACACTCGACAACTTGTTTTTAACTGATGGTAGTATCAATCTTAACATACTGTGCCCTGTCACTCAGGTATCTTGTCAGGAGATATATGTATACATAATATGTTATTAGTATTTGCATTAATGATTTTATAAGTTTTATGGGAGACCACGGTGCCATTTGAAAAAAAATAATAATACCAATTTGAGAATAAAATTTCGCATAGCAGTTCCTTGTGGAATTCCACACTCGACAACTTGTTTTTAACTGATGGTAGTATCAATCTTAACATACTGTGCCCTGTCACTCAGGTATCTTGTCAGGAGATATATGTATACATAATATGTTATTAGTATTTGCATTAATGATTTTATAAGTTTTATGGGAGACCACGGTGCCATTTGAAAAAAAATAATAATACCAATTTGAGAATAAAATTTCGCATAGCAGATACATTTTGACCTGATACAGTAAAGTTGTGGTCCCCCAAAAGCCCATTAGATCAAAAAATGAAATTCAAAATAACAAAAAATTGTCACAAGTGGTACATGGTTCTATTCAGAATGCCATACGGAGAGAAAAGAAGTGAAATTATATCAGGTGTCCCATTTAAAAATCGTGCTACCGGCCACCTCATTCATTGCATTGTAGTTCAGAAGAGGAATTGGTTTCACTGTATTAACTCCTCCTAGTTTAGTTACGTATGAAGTGAAAAAAATTAGGGAAAGTAGTTTTATTGGGAACATAAAGTAACAGGCATTTCTTACAAACATCACCTTTTATGTTTCACCATTGAAACGAAAACATTAATATACTGCTCGAGATAGTCAATCTGAAAATGGTCAATAAGAAAAAATATTCTTCATCAGTAAAATGGGTAGATGAGGAAAGTTGTATACGGAAATATTAATTTTCGAATACTCGGCCTACAGATATTGACAATATAGGTACGTACTTCCAAGGAAATAATTACGACATTTTTGATAACCCACCTGTTTATACATCGGCAACGAATGTAGGAAAATGTTTTAAAAAGATCATGTGGGAAGACTGAACACGACCGAGGCGTTCGTAAATAATAGTCATTAGAATAGCAGTTTTTGGTATTCTATTGGTGAATTTACACCAGGATTGGGAATTTATGAAAAGTGCATAATAACTTAATTGCATACCTAACAACTTGAAGCCCAGAAGAATCGTAATAGCTAGATGTATATAAACTCTACATTGAGTTCTTTCCTTGCAATAAAATAGCGATAATTGAATCGAATTATTTGTTATCACATATTTATGTATATGAATATAAAATATACAAATTCAGAAATTATTTCCCAAAAACTAGCTGTAAGATTTTTAGTTTGAAATCCTCTTACTATCCTACTCTATACAGAGTGTAATCCTCCGATCAAGTAACACAACCTAGATGAGTAATACCCAAATAGTACTGAAGGGAACATCTCTTCATAATAATGTTATCCCTTACGTCATGACATTGCTGCCATATCGCAATTTTTTTAGGGTTTCAATAAGCACGTCAGCAATATTTTGATTTCTGTCGGGTATATTAAGGGCAACGAAAACCCAAAAATACTGTCTTGGATAAAATATTTAACAATAACAAGACAATTGAAACGTTCATTGCAGCTTGTTGGGATCATGTAAAAACGATAGTATTTCCATCGCTGAACGGAGATTCTTCGTTGTCGATATAGTCTGGTCAGTACGGCAACGCTGCATTTGATATTTGACAGAACAACAACAAAATATTTCTGTTTGTTTTCGTCTTTTGGCTTAATGGAATGGTTTTTCGTGAATAAAGGGCAAATTCTGAGTTAATTTGTGTTAAACTATCGTTAGTTTTTATTATTAAGCAGTGGTGAAGTATTGGGAAATGTGTTAAAGACCATTTGAAGCTGGAATAAAAAAATGTCATTTCGTAGGTAAGCTACCAGTGTCGTAACTATCGAGAAATGGAAACCGAATTGGAAAAGGGTAAAATGAATGAATTATGAAAAAACATGTCAATTAGAGCATCGGCAGTTATCAAAATTCTGAGGAGATTCTTCCATCATGATTTCAAGTTTCCATTCCACATTGGGTTTCCATTATTTCTGTTTTAATGAACCTCAATATTTCTTTATACAAATAAGGACACGGAGGTGTAATCTAACTTCTTGCATTCTCTCGAATGAAGGGTGTACGCAATGCCATTTATAACGGATTAAAGAAGTTAAAAATTAGAAGAAAAATAATGGAAGTGGTAATTATGATTTTTAAAATTCTCTGACATCTTGAAACCTCAGCTGACTAGACCAGAGCCGCAAAAAGTCAGTGTTGACTTACAGCTCTACCTAATTCAGCATGCAGCTGCTGATGTTCGGTGGACAGCATTTACCAACATTTTTGCGAATTTTAAAAACCAAAATTGATTGACCCAGAAATTTTTCCCGAAGTTTTAACCACCGTAATTCGTTATAAATATAAAATATGCACCCGCCATTTACTCTCGTGCATAACATATTAGATTACCACCTGTATATACATGCCTAAAGTACTTATCCTAATTGCATGGGTAGATTTCAAATGAAAGATAGATACGTAGATGACGTTTTCGTATAAAACAGGTCGTTTTAAACAGATTTGTGTCACAATGGAGCAACCTATTTTCAACTATCTGGTATGAAAGAAACTGCATGAAGACAATAAACGATTGCAATTTTCAGATGTTTCAGTTATCAGAAATGACCAAAACCAGTTTTGACATCTATAGGAAAATAAACATACTCAGATACATTTCCCGAGTTCCTTCGAGTTTTTGGTGAATCGGCTCTAGTTGTTAATTAGGGATGCGACGTTTATTTAGTGGACAAGCTGATCAGGAAACCTCAGTAACTCTTCGACTTTTCAACGAGAAGTAAACCTCAAATTAACTCTCATTCCGTATGAACCTCGATTCACTAAGGGATTCGAAAGCATGTTAAACGCCCTTAGTATGGAAATTGTGCACAAAACTTCAGATGAACTCCAGCAGATCCTAGGTAAAGAAAAAACGAAAGAGTGTTCGAAAGAATGTGAAAAGAAGTGTGTTGGTCAATCTTGGAGGGCCATGAAAATACGGATCATTCATATTAGAAAAATGACACCAGAGAAATCTACTGTTGCCCAAAGTGTTTCGGAAAATGATCAATTTCATGACAGAAGTTTGAGATTAATTAGACAAGTGTATGACCAAAGACTAGATACCTGATGAATTCAAAAGTCTGGAAAAAGCGATAGGCCATTATTCAAGTTCATCTTACAATAATGCACATTCAGATTCATGCCCCCAACCCTACTTGTGTCATATATCAGTATGACTACCTAATGCAGGTTATGGGTCTTCGAATGCTAATTAGAATGATGAGTTATCAAATCCAAATCAGTCGATTTTATTGAGAAGTCTATGGTCATGAACCTGTCTAGTTAATTTCAAACTTGTATCATCAATATGGTGGTCGTGATCCAAAGCGTGTTGGACCACACTTGATTTTTCTGAGCAATGTGATCTTTGAACCGTACTTTAATGGCTATTCTGGTTTGACCCACATACTAATCGCAATCCTAACAGCTAATTTCATAAATCACCGACTTTTTTTTCTTCTGTCCTATATTTTTGAGTATACAGGATTGAGGGCCCTGAAAATGCTGTCGAACTCCTAGGAACTCGTGGTTCGTGTGGGATAACGATATATTTAGAAGGATTTTCTTCTTTTTTGGAAGTCAAAGAGTTACGAAAGGTGTTCTCAAATATATGTTCTCTTATGAGTTTGTCCACCGAATCCACAAATTCCTCCCTAATAATCATTTTCTTGTTTTGAATATTTCCTGGTTCAATGGGAAGACAAGAGTCTATTCACCAAGAAATTCACTTCCGCCATTTTTTTGCTGTGAAATGGTGGGAACTCTCAGGGATGTGTATCTGAGGGTAAGCAACTAAACAGTGAATATATGAAATTTGTCAATAATCGAAGGTAGAAAGACATCGTTTCTAAAATCAAAATATGGTTGCTACTAATTACATTATCTGATACTGGGCGCAAATGTGTACAGGATAAGAAGATCTACTTACTGAACAGGTCAAAGGATGAAATAAATTAAATTGCGTGTGTTAACATGTATTTATGTATATGTATGTTAGATGAAGCTAATTAGTTAAAATAGATAGTAGTTTGGGATGAGTAGTTCTGTTAAATTAGAAAGCTTACGGCTCCTGATGATTCAAACTGTGTTGGCGAAATGCGCTTCGAGTGGAATTGGTGTTTGGATATTCTTTCACATCTTTGAATTTGAACTATTATGTCATTTATGGTCATACAGCTGTAGCATGAATTTAATTTTACCGTAGAATTATGTCATACACCAGCGCATCGGGGAAAATACGAGGGGAGCATATGTGAATAGGACCAAGAATTTTGCTAGAGAGTGGTCTTTTTTCAGATTTCCACATAATGGGAAATATGAGGCAAATATCTGATAGAAAATAAGCTCGAAAATTGTTATATCTGTCAACCAGCTGCACCCTTACGAGCAACCCTCAGAAGTCTCTGATAGACTTGTGCGAGCTGGGGAAGACGTAAACCTCACATTTTTAAACGTGTGATGCCATGCACGAAACTGGAGAACGTGCTGAGGTTCGAACCTATGCACCTACGGATGATTGGATTAAGATGCGAGAGCTTAACCCGCACGCCACCACGGCCCATAAGTGCTTCTTGAAATCGGAATGTATTCAAGTTTTTTTTCTCAAGATTTCCTCTGAACAAAGCAGGATTTCACGTTTTGTGTAAACCAAAATATGAAAAAAAAATCTGGCATGAAAAGTTTAGCGAGATAATGTAATGTTTGGCAAAATTCGATTTTAAACAGATTCTGAAAGTTTGATTCAGTTCATAGCAACGGTTGTATGAACTATTTGTAAGACCACGGTCAATGTGGGCCCACTATTTACTTTACTGTTCATGACCGTCCTCAAATTGCTCTCTTTCAACAAAAAGATACTTTTATTCTACTACTCAGCTGAACGGTGAGGTATAACACAGAAAGTTCACAGGTCATGAATTTCATATGTTGTAAAGATGAAATGATTGCAGGAATCTGTTGCTCAGTAAAGTTGGTTGAGACATTTTTGATAAGTTCTATCAATTTGACCTGATAAGTTATTTAATTTTGTCAGTAACGTATCGAATTTGATCTGAAATGAATCATCCGAATTCGCTAATTTCAAAAAATAAGTTCAAACTGAGTAAAACATACAACACGTTGACGTTTCGGAGATTATAATCTGCCTCAATCAACGTTATTGTTTGGACATAATGAAATCTAAGTCTGACAGTGATATGAAATCTACCAAGAAATTCTGTAAAGTAAAATTTGCTATTATTATACATAGGGTGTATCAGTAGAATCAATGCTCCTGTAACTATTTTTCGAATTTTCTCGTTAAATTATACCGGTATCGATCCAAATTGTCTGAGATGAGAACTGCATTTATTTTATTCTTGGCATTTTTAATCAAAACAAATGACAAAGTATACTTATATCTATTGCTTAACGTTATGAAACCAGATGTGGATATACATTTCTCACATCCAACATCATCAATTGTGTCAAAAAAACTCGAGTGATTCCCTTCATAAATATGAACATCGAGATAAATTTGTCGACCATATGTAAGAAGCTTGACTGAACATCTGTGATGGAAGGCAAACAAATCTGGCAGAAATCCTTCCGCGAAAATGGCAGAGCTGTTGACCTCTTATAAATGAATGTGGTTAGGCAAAGCGGCATGTGAGGAATTCAGAATCAAAAGCCCCATCTCGGGGCCGTAGGGTGAATTAATTTTAACTCGTCTTCCATAACACCGCCACGTCGGCTTCTTTGTTTCAATCAATGAAAAATATAATGCCAGTTTTTGTTGAAAATTTGCAAATAAAACTTGTACTATTTTTTAAAGAAAACGTAAAAAATCAAGGGAAAACCGACGGTGACTAACAGAAGTTGGGCGTAATAGGTATAGTATATTCACGGTAATTATTCACGTAGGGCCCGCGAAACGATACAAAAACCTATCTGAATGTTGGTTTTGGTATCCGAAATATGAATTAGTACGCTCCAAATAATCCAAAAATGATTGCCACTTTAATCATAAGATATTTGATATCAGAAGCTTCATTTAAAAATCTGCCTTTTAAAAAATGCGATCAATATATTTCATTTTATTTTATTTATATTTTATCAACGTATTTAATTATATCCACGTTTTTGTAGATTTTCAATTCAGCTTTTATCATCTAGAATTTAGAACATAGGGGTGATAACTATTTTTCTTCGGGATACTAACAATTTCATACTTATTGTTTCCGTGATTTTTTAGGTTACAGATCCGAAGTTACTCTGTTTGCAGCTTCTTGAATTTCTGGTTGAAGAGAAGAACCTAAATCATCCGATATACCTACGTCTTATAGCAAATATTTTGTATTTGTAATAATTAAAGTGAAGTGTATCTAATTAGGATTTTGATTAGATATTGCCATAAAAAATATTTTGCATTTGAAAATGATTTTTCAAATTTATAAGATGGTATGTTAAAATGGTTCTCAGCCAGCTTTTTTGTTCGATTTTCTTGCACACTCATCAAGAATGTCGATATTTTTTGGTGAAATTATCGTATGGTTGTAGGAAAGATGGTGTTCATTATCTGTGTGAAATTGATTTTTCATACTCATACTATATTTTCCACACGTGTGAAAAATGTCACTTTCCGTACTCTTTATGTAATATACTATGACCTTACAAGTACGGAAAGAGTAACAACCTTTCCCGCATGCAACTGCCGTCCATTTGTTCAAGTTGGCATTTTGATACTCTTGAGACCGTATCAAGGCAGATAATATCTATGAGTAATAATCTTTCTATTACCACTGCTCGACTGTTTTCTTCTCGTCTCATTCATTATTTCTAACCATTCACCAAAAATGTTATCGCGTAACTAACCTATGCATTATAACACTCAATACCTACATCATATATTTATGATAACCCCACAAAGCATTCTAATTCATGCCATAAACATTACAAGAGTGGCGCCTAAAATTTCCACTCCTCTACTCAAGATCAAGTTCAACCAAATGATGGATCACATTTCTCAATGCTAGAGTTGGTCTATACCTGTTTGTTAGTGTTTGTTAGTTTGTTGTTGTTGTTAAGGGAAAGTAATCTGGCTAACGGTACCTCAAGAACCTGATAGTACTCTTCTTGCACATGCTTCAATAAAGGAGATTAAAATCTTAGATAATATTAAATATGACAGTGCGGTGTGTACTTTACAATCAGATATTTGTATTCACTGAATCGGTCGAACGTTTCTTGCTAGTTCTATTCTAAGGATTAGTACATTGTTGACTGTAACACCCACATAAGGAGAGAAATGTAAGAAACTCAAAATTAGTGATAATGATCATAATTCCGTCTTTACACTGGTTCAATTCAAATTGCTTTGTCCACTGGGATATATTGCATATGAGATCAACGATCGAGTGGTAGACACAAGTCTAGTGGATTGCACAACTGAATGAAAAATATAGATATTCTCGGGTATTCTTTATTTTTCAAATATATGATCAATTCAAATTTTTATAATCATTCTGTAATAATATGTGTACAACTTAAACTCAAGACGACATTTTTTATTTCTCTTTTGAAAAGCGAGTTATTCATATGGCGTTAGATCGATATTCTAACGAATATCAATACATACAGGGTGTTTCCTAACTACGGTTCCTAACTGCATGGGGTGATTCGTTATGTCATTTCAAGAAGAAAAGTTCCCGTGAACATATGTCCGGAGTTGCTTCGATTCTGAGATACAGGGCGTTGAAGTAAAAAACGGTAGATAATTATAAAATATCATAAATATCCTAGAACCGATTAAGTTGAAATTTGGTATAGTTATTTATTTAAACTAATAAGGCGCTCACTTAGCCCTAACTAGATTTAAATTATTAGAGTCAGAGGCGCCTCTGAGTTTTTTTGCAGATTAAGCAACTGAAAATACAACTTTTTGGTCTCTTGTAGTTTCTTCAAATTTAGCTTCGTTTTCGAAAATAAAAATCAAAGCCAATCCATTGCATATGAAAACCTGCATTGTAGACCAGCTGACATTGATAGCAGGATGTTTTCTACACATATTTCATGTCGAATTGAATAAGTTCATTTTTATTTTGGATTATTGGTTGTTATTTGTTCACTATTCGTAATAATTTAATAGCCTATTTAAATTTCAACGCCCTGTATCTCAGAAACGAAGCAACTCCGGACATATATTCATAGGAACTTTTCTACTTCAAATGACCTTACGAATCACCCCCTGCAAATAGGAACGATAGTTATGGAGGAAACACCCTGTATAAGTATATCAACAATAATCATTACTGTTGCAATTTATCTTTGGCAAATGCCGTTTTCAAGATATATCCATACAAATAAATAAAAATTGTACCAATTTTGCAACAGTAAATGTGTCTTTCATGAATGCATTCGTTCAAAGCGAAGCGACTTTATATTGCCAAATCGAATTGCCACGTGTTTTTCGTAGAATAACAAAATTTGATGCTATCACATTTTAAAATTTGTCAGTCGTATACAAACAAGCTAGTTTCAAAATGTATGAGTTTGATACATTAACTTGTGAAAATATAGAAAACTGTTTTAATGAAAAAATTTTCAGAATTATATCAATCATGGTCAAATACGAAATCATATCTATTTACAAGAAAAAAATATTTTTATTTTTTTTCCGATATTTTTTTCTACAGTAAAGCCAAGTTTGCCCATTTTTCAACAGATGCAGCTGGCTCAGCTGCATTTTGATAAACATTAGTGAGATTGCGTAATCTTCGTGTTACTGCAGAGAAACGTTAGTAGATATTTGAACATGAATAATAATTCTGAATACTTTTTCATCAGGTATGAAAATTTTCGATATCGTCACAAATGAAAGTAATTTGGTACCAAATTCATATTTTTTGACACTCGTATACAACTAACAAATTTTGAAACTTGGTTATTCAAAATCAGGTTCTAGAACATGCAGAACTTTTTATGAAAAATGAATTTTTTCCCAAAACGAAAAATTAATTTTTAATATGTCGTCAACTTAGTGGACATATTGTATATATGTATGTTTTCTTGTTTCAGCTATCATCTATTGGAGTTATGACAATCATTCTGCAAACACTCAGTTTTTAATATTTCCAATAATCGCAGATTCTTTTTATAATGTGATCTATACTTTCAAAGATTTAAAAGGCTAATTACTCGGATTCATCAGAGATTTCATAGAAATAAATACGTTTCTCAAAATTCTGTCCAGCCTCTACATTGGAAAGTCATTTGGAGATGTGCATAATAATAATTATATATTCAGCTTGCATATCAAAATTCGGCAACTTTCACCAATAACAAAATTTCGTACTTTATTATATCCTGCATCGTAATCCTTCTCAAATGTACTTAAAAGCGTGCGAAATCTTCAAGATCAAAACATTCAAAATACTCCGTGCAAGAAAGGTTGTTGCTCGGTACCAACGTCATGTTCTCAGTTTTATCATATGAAGTGTCGCCTCAATGTCAACAATACGTGAAATCAGATGTCCATTATTTAAAAATTGTTGTTTTAAAATTGTTTTTATAATTGTTTTTTTCCGTTAACCCCGTCATCCCCCTACGAACGAAAGCCCTCAGAAGGCGAAACTTGTCCGAGCTAACGATTAACGAGGTCTTACCTTTTAACGTGCGATTCCTATAGCACGAGACCAGTGACCATGCTGGGATTCGAACCCACGTCCCTCTGATTGATAGACTAGCGCTCTACCATCATGACCACTGCGGCTTACTTGATAAGATGTAATAAAATACAAGGGGTATTTTTCTGATTTGAAATGAACTTCCACCATTGTTTGTGAAGTCATAATAAGAATAGCGAATGGTACTTTTGTAGGGCACAACGTTAAGGGCACTCTCCTTCGCGTCGTTGCGCATGATTTGAAGGCTCAATTGTAGGTATTACACCTGTATCTCACTTTTTAATGTGCCATCTCAAGTACGGAGATGTATCTTATTATTTTTACCCTTCTGTGGACTCTCCAAAGCCCACTTGAAAGAATAGTTTCGACGCGACGCTGAGACTTCTCACTGGAATAAAGTGCCAGGACCTCAAAGACAAGCGAAAAGGCTAGAGAGCCAAGGAAAGCTGAACAGCTTCTCGAGTTGGATAAAAATTACTTAAAATTGGTAACGGCACTGCCCTCTGGGGTATCACCTCAAATAGAGAGTCAGAGAGTCATAGCTGGCGCTACTGCGAGAACTACGCGGAAACTGCAGAACATCTGCTTTGCGAATGCACAGCGCTCTTCTGCAGGAGGCTCAAATTCGTGGAAAAGGCATTCTTTACGCTTCCCGGAAACTGATTAACTCTGTACGAAGTCTCAGAATCCAGGAATTCTAATAGATAAAGGGTCACGCTTGTGAGGCTGCACAGCCAGCACGACCCCCCTAAAATCGACAACCTACCCAAACACCAAAAAACTACGTCGATATCACCCTTGATACATGTTTTCATTACAAAATTAGTAACAGTTTTTTTCGAAAACGCTCGTTGGGTGAAATTTTTCTATGTTTTTAGATTCATGCTTCAATAGTGGTCATACGAAAAAATTGAACGGTTCGATTTGGAAAATCCTTCTCTATGAATATACGTTCCTTGATGTCTGAGCAGAAGGCAAAGTCCAACCACCTAGATAGCATTGAAGTAGATTTTTTATACTCGATTCCACCATATCGATAAGAATTTCTCTTCAGCTGCACATAGTATAGCGAAGTGGTCATGATGTTAGATTAGATTTCCACCTAGGCGTCGTGGGTTCGATCTCCATCGCCTGCCACTGAGCTAAAGTGGTTCGGAGTCCACTTTTACTTAAGCTGTAGATCCCGAATCTCCTTTGCTCGCAAAAGCTCTGCTTTTGAGGGGTTTTCTCCGAAAAACTGGGTGATTCATTACAACAAATTTTACAATTTTTATTGGTGTACCTACTGTTATAATTATGAAATAATTAATTACAGATACCGATAAAATAAAAAAAAAACGACATGTCATTTTTGAATTGACAATTTGTTTTCACGTCCAGAAATGTATCTTGTTGTTGTGACCGCAACTAAGCGTAGAAATTTTATAATATTCTTGAATTATCAAACACTGAATGTTATGTTCAATGTCCACTTGCTCTTTCAAGTATATTATCGGAAGCGGGGTCGAAATCTACCTCATATATCTAGAACCAAATTCTAAATATCTGGAAACCTATGATGCTGCCCACATAATTCAATTTTTGAATACATCAAACTGTAATTTTGATTCAACGCAATTAGAACAATTAATCAAACTGACGAACCATCTCATTGCACTTCTCATCAAGATCCATATCAATTAGCATTCACACATATGAATTCATCAAAATGTCGTTATATTACACCTGACGTCATCCAGACGCCTAATACTATATATGCGATGACATAATTGTATTTTTTAGACTCAATGTTTATGGTTGTTCATTATCGTTTAAACACATGTTCCCATATTGAGTAATTGTTTTTAGTGAATAGTCATGTGACATTTATTATGAAACGAGAAACAGGGAAATGCGGGCTCTTTGTTATATACCATTGACGAGTTAAGTCATTCTGATCGAATCAGAAATGAGGCGTGTTTTAATAAATTTAGGATAAATATTACACATTATCAGGAATTGTAACCAATAGATATACAGGGTGGCATTAATATGGCTAAGTTCGATTTATGCTAGCCTAATTCGGAAAGCTCAGATATTCTCTTGGAGAGATCATGAAGGAACTCAATACATATATAATACTGTTTCAATTGGTCGTTTGCAAAAGATTAATGGTAACTATATTATTATACAAGTATTATAATACACCCTTTTGTCACACATGTTGTTTGGAGTACGACAAGCGAAGTGACGAGCAAGGCCGTAGCCAGGAATTAATTTCGGGGTGGGGGGGGCTGTTGACGTGAGCTTAGATTGCGATTATTGCGAACTAAGTGCAACCGATTGCAATAAATTGTGTGTTGATGTGTTCAACACAATGATCATATTGATCTCAGAGAAGATCACGTCATTAGCTTTGTACATAATATAATGGTGCATTGCATAATTCATGTATTGAAGTTTATTTTGAAGACAGATCCATACAGAATAGATTGAGATGTATATAGATCCACATCACAGAATAAAATTCAGCCTTCTAGATTTCTTTACTGCAAATGAATGAATGATCTCGTTAATTTGTATTTATCGGTGAATTGACATTAACGACAATCCAATAAGTCTTTCTTGGCCTGTTGAATTCCTTGAATACGTTTTGAAGCATTGGTATTTCACAGGAAGGAGTGCATGTTGTAACAGGTAATTGGCCAAAACTTTATAAAGTTTTAAATTAATTGGAAACATTTCTGGACCCCTCGGACCTTCTGGCTCCGACCTTGTCGACGAACACTGTAAGAAACAAACTGAGACAACGTGTCTTATAAAACTTGTGTATTATACCATTTTTTAAATTTTGCACCATTTTATTGAATGAAATGTGTTCAATAACAATACATATCAAAGAATCATTTGGTAGGTAATACTGATAAAATAACATAACATAACTTTGATGTTACAACTTCGAAAAAAAAAAAAAAAATGCGCATTGAAATAGAGGTGTTTTCGATTCCCATTTGGCTTTCATAATTTCATTTCAGACGCAAAATTAAAAAACCTCTCTATTTGAAAATTGTCAAAATATTTTATCAAAACTTTCATATGCACTGAAAAATTTTAAAAATTAGAGGAAAGTATCATTTTTATAATACACAAAAATGTAATTCGAAATAGTCATTAATGAATGAACAAGGTTTACAATGTGAGGTATTCGAGAAATAAGATGTTATTTGCCCTTTCAATTTATTATTTTATCACTGAGTATTATCCCAAATCATAAACGTCATTTTTTTTTGTATACTTTCATTACAGTAACTAAGAGAAAAATACCACAGTTCAATATGGATGATAATGCGAAGGAGGAATATAAACAGAGACAATTAAAAATGAACTATTTGAAATTACAAGTTGAAGATTAACGATTTTAGGGGAGGCCAAGTACTGACGAGAGTTACAAATATTTTAAGCTCACTTGATATCAACACACTGAGAAAGTCAATGGATAAACTGGGTAAATAAGCCAATGGCTCGAAAGAACTTGTTTGTTCCTACTGGTACTGAAATGATGAAAGGAAAATAGTGTAAAACTTATAACATTTTAGAGGTAGATGTACGTGGAGGAAAGAGAACTTCAGATTCAGGATTTCACTGAGTTGGTCACTTTTGACGATGATCCTCAGAACAATATTCATTATAAGTGGAGATTCGGAAACAATTAAATGTGGTACATATGCATTTGATGTGGATTATAGGTAAAATGTTTCTGTTCTAAAATGTATTATTTCGTTCAACCGGTTGCACCTATGCGAGCAACTCTCAGAAGTCTTCGAGATACTTGTGCGAGCTAGGGAGGATGAGGCCCTTACTTTTTAACGAGAATCCAAACTATTTAAGACCGTCCAAGCACGTCGTTCACCCATTCGAACGCATGTTTCACTTCATCAGTCCACAAAGAGTGGACGACACTACTTGACGGAAGACCATTGAACTTATTATTATGAAAAATAGATTACAGAATCCAATCTTCCACAAAAAATCGTCAGCAAGTATCCAAAAAAAATACCGTTAAATTATCATCAGAGGTTTTATAATGACATTCTTTAAGTGGCCATATTTTCCCCTGAAAAGTAGCGAAGGTATGTCAGCAATATTCAACTTTTGGCTCATCTGTCGAATGTTTTTTTACTGAAATTTGGTATAATATCATGAAAAAGGTCTTCAGTTGGTCTCCTTTTGAATTGGATTGATTTCATGAGGAAAGTATTTTGTTCAGAAGCTTTGCTAAGGTTCTCTTAGTATCTCTTTTTGTAGAAATTGTCTATCCGGATAATGTAAATAGCATAAGGTTGAATTTCAAATCCATTTCGAAAATCCATTTTACATTTTATTATTTGCCCCATCATATGAAAAATAACTTATTTTAGGTTTGTTTGTTCAAGATGTTCATCTATACTACTTAACCAATCCCAAACAAACCTGGGACAATTATTATTCACGGAAGGTGACAAAAGTTAAAAATCGAACCTCACGAAATTATCTTCCTTTTAAACTACGTTCTCCGTAAAACAATGTATTTTCTGAGTTCATAAAGAATGGACGACACTACTTGACCAAATACCATTAAATTTATAACGAAAAATTAATTATATAAGCCGTTCTTCCGCCTAGGTTTGTATACAGTTCTTGCAGAAGATTGAATTATAATTCATTTTTCATTATTATTTTTTAAGTGTATGTATTAATGGATCAACTACTCAGAAATAATATAATAATACCGTAAATGGAACCCTGGAATGAGAAATTTTCTGAAGAGTCTGCGTACCCATAAGAATGCTGGGTGTTTCCAAAGATTCATTGCTTTTTCTTGGATACCGCGCGAGTTGACGCTTAATCCTCACCATAAATTAGGGATAATCTTTTTTTCATTATACAAATTACTGCTCACAACATTTAGTTTAAGAACAGCATTTAACTTGAACGGCCCATTTGTTATGGAAGTCATCAAACGTGATAAGTGTAATCAGTTGACCGCTTTCTACAGGGCAGAGGATGATCGCTGTTATCTTTACAGTTGGCCTAAAATTTATGAGGACACGAAACAAAAACTTAATCTAATTATGTCGATCAAATGTGATGAAATTTCAGACAAGCAACAGTTTATTGAGGTCTGGGAAACTTACAAACATTTGTTTGGATCTTTTTCAATTTTTGGTACGACTATTGTGAAAATATTATGATGATAGACACCTTTTTGATTTGCTAGTAGACATTTCTGAAAAAAAAAACAAATAGCTTGTTGTAATGTGTCTTCGACCTAGAAACCCGGAAAAATCTCATGTAGTTCAGAAAAGTTCTAAAGTGGATGTGTTATCTGGAATACCAATCTTGGATGGCTATTCTGTTTAAGTTAGGATAGCCAGGTCAGGTTGAATAGGCTAATAGTTTACTAATTCTCGAGTAACAAAAATTTTAACTTTTCTGCCCGTAGACAGAAGTTTTCTAGGTAAAATTTGCTATTCTTTCGTCTATTTTTCAAATTATCCACAACCAACCTACAACTGTTTTGATTGGTCTATGCGGATCGCCTATACTAAAGTATGGTCGATTTGAGTTTATTCCTTTCGGAACTTATTGAGTGTTTCGCGCGAAGTTCAATTCTGGAAGAACAGCTCTTTGACTAGCCAAGTTCAATTCTGGAAAAACAGATCTTTGACTATCTACTGAAAATCTGCTTATTTTTTTGGATTGAAAGTATCCTGAATGTTAACCCAGAAAGTAAGCTATCACTAAGCCAAGTTTTACCAAAATCCTCCAAATGGTTTCCGTGAGATGCATGCACAGGTAAACTAATATAATCAGGGATGAAGACTATAATGCAATGAAAGAGTTGTATTTCGTGTAAATGAATTTAATAAAATCGCAAAGCGCTTTCGGCTGTAAGGCCATCATCGGTGCTATACTCGTCAGGTATTTATACAGGAGCAATACTTATAAAAAGTCACCAAATCCATGGTTAACATTGGTTTTGATCGGACGCACATACATGTTAAAATTAAGTACTTAATATACAGGCCGTTTCTTTTATCATGTGGTAACATTGCTATATTCTAAACCGTAATAGATACAAAGACGATTAAATGGGAAAGAAGGTAACTATTATGGTGAGCAGTAAATTGGTCATAGAAAATTTACGAGGATTCTTGCCCTTCCCAACTTATACAGGGAAAACTGAAAATGCTGTTTTCGGTTTTTAACGTTTAATTAAAAATTTATCATTACGTAGTTCTAGTACATTTTGAATACAATAAAACTTTCCTCTTTCATTTTTTTATATTTTCTGAAATAACCATTCTATTTGCAAAAAACCGAAAACAGCATTTTTAGTTTTCCCTGTATAAGTCGGGAAGGCCGAGAGTCCCCGCAGATTTTCTCTGACCAATGTACTGCTCACCACAATAGTTACATTTTTTCCCATTTAATCGTCTTTGTATCTATTACGGTTTAGAATATTACCACATGTTACCACATGATAAAAGAAACGGCCTGTATATTTATACCCATTTAAGGCATTTTATTTAAATTTACCGGTTTTTTCTCATTTTTCCAGGCAATGCAGAGCCTACTCGTGTTGAACCAACAACCACGAGGTGCGTCCGATCAAAACCAATGTTAACCATGGTTTTGGTGACTTTTCATAAGTATTGCTCCTGTATAAATACCTGACGAGTATAGGATGATGGCCTTACAGCCGAAAGCGCTTTGCGATTTTATTAAATTCATTTACATGAAATACAACTCTTTCATTGCATTGAATAGTTACGTGTACACAGCTTTAAGAACTTCACCGTGAAGAGTATATCCTGAATGTTGACCCAGGTTATATATAATGTAATATCAATAATCATGATGTATGATCTGGTCATCAGAACTGTCGGGGAAGAACAAAGTTGCTGCAACTAATATGCTTGCCATTCTGTTACAACTTTACTCCTTTGGAGTGATGTAATGTACTCAAGAGAAGCGGCGATAACTCAATATATAATGGTTCTGGATGGAGCATGTGAAGTCACCAGGAGTTCAGATCCCCTCATCTGCATGCTCTGCAGGGATTGGTGTACTTCTTTTCAAGGCAGCAACCTGTGCGACCGATAAACTCGGTCTCGTAATCGATACTGAACGGACGAATCCAAACTCTGTCACCGTGTTGGAACCCGTTCAGCAAATATCCTACGTCAAAGCTGTGGAGAGTGAGGGTCTCCTACAGCTGCATGCATTGCATGCATTGAAGACCTTGGCTTGTCCAGAAACCTGACCTTTGCGTTTCTCAGGTTAAGTGGGCTGGAGCCGGAAACCGAGGGATTCATAATGGCCTGCCAGGATGGTGTCTTCAACACCCTCGTCTACCGTAGTCGCGTGATGGGTATAGAGGTCCCTGACACTAGATGCAGAGCGTGTCGTGGGGCAGCTGAGACCATAATGCATTTGCTGTCAGCTTGTCCAGCTTATGCGGTCTCAGCCTATATCCACAGGCATAACGCGGCCCTACGAGTGTTGTACTACCATCTACGACACTCGTACGGTGTAGACGAAAAACCGGTGTTGCCTTATGCCCCGGGAAATATTGAGTCCGTTGTGGAGAATGAGAAGTGCCGAATCTATTGGAACTACTCATTCCCCACCCTCAGACAAATACAACCCAATACGCCTGATGTAGTCATCCTCGGCCATCAAAGTAGGAAGATTTTTTTCATAAAGTTTTCGGCTCCTGTCGAAACGAACATCGTTCAAAAATAGGAGAAAGAACGGACAAAATATCGAGACTCACTTTTTGAACTCTGCAGGCTTTACCAAAACCATTGTGTTAAAATGGTAGTCCTCATCATAGAGGTACTTGGTGGAATGATAGGCACGCTGCTCTCGAATCTGAAAATTATACCGGCTTGCCGTGATGCGGCAAAAATCTTAGCCGGAAGAATGCAGAATGCTCTTATTCTTGGTTGACCCCCCTTCTCAGGGCACATGATTTTTAGACCAGAGATATATCGGGACTCCGGAGATAGGGCATGACTGGGAAATTTCTGACAGAAAAATAATAATGTACTATCAGAAATGCTTTGTTTAAAATTATGTATGAAGTTACAACGAAATTTGAATAAAATAATTATTATTTTTATTATATGACGTAGCTCTCCGGAGGAACTCGGATTAACCTACAGCACCACGCACTCCGGATGACCGATGTGCATTCCAAGCAAGCTTTAGGAGTTTCATACCAGACAACACACATCACACTTGCTTTTGAAGAGAAAAAGAATAAAAACATTTTTTTTGATATTGGGAAGATTCCAAAATTGGAATTTCTTGTTTTTATTGGTTCTTAATATTCCCTAATCTAATCTATATCAGAGAATAGAGTTTTTCGTTAGTAATGAACTGCTTTATGTATTTTTTTTATTGCCTATGAACATTACTCATTTTAGATGGAGATAAATGCTGAAGTGCCATTCTTTATGTAACTTTTACCCTGAAACGATAGGAACAGCACTATGTAATACATATCGACTTGAAATAACAGCTTTTACATCAAAAGTTTAAATGCAAATATGAACCTTTGCTGGTCGAAGATATCTTCTAACATGTTTTATTTTTAAATAAACGGATAAATACATCGAATTCCCAATTGGGTATAGTGTTTGTTCTGTCTAAGCACACCTCTTTCGAAGAATATTCGTTTCTTCATCGTATGAGCTCGTTCCTAGGTAACTAAACAATAATTAAATGCACCACCCACAAGTTGTAGCTCAAAGCTCAACGTATGTGTGCGTGTTTTCACCTATAAATAAAAAGTCTGTATATTTTTAATTTCCTGCCAGTCGAATGGCTGGGTGTACTAGTATGAAGATGTCTCAAAGAACTATTGTAGTTTGGAATATGATTATACTGATTCGATCGTTAAAAACTGACAAAAATCTAATTTTTCCGAATAACAGAGGAATTACAATGTCAGTATATAGGGAACCCACCAAATTATTGCTCATTTTGAAGTCACTTTCGGCGGAACCGTTGATGGATGAATGCACGAACGGCTTGATAGCACTGGGAGTCTGATTGAACCTTTCACCTCCCAGCATTTCTCGAAAGAATGCGCAAAGACGGGATTGTAGAGGATGCAAACTGCGGGTCAACTGATATAGAAAACATTATTCAGAAAGTGTGGAATATTTTGGTATATCATTTCCTCAGATTTTTTATTAATGAGTCGACTGATATACTCGGGTGTCTTGACCTAAAGTTCTGGAACAGATTTGATATAATGACTCCCTCGCTTCTCAAACCTTACTTCCCTGGGATTCCATAGTGGATAGTCTACATGAAATGACTACAGAAAAGTGTTGATCTATTTTCAAACAGGAACTCGAAAGAATTGTGGTAAACATTAGGAAAATATTGTTACAATCTCTTTTTTTATTTGTTCTAATTTCCGGTTCTCTAACTTATTGTTCTACCATGCATGTGAACAACCACACAACCTCAACTTTCGTAACTTGTATAGATCTAATTATATCCTCCAACTCAGAACTTGTTCAAGAAATCAAGGTCATCAATATGGGTCATATCTCAGACCACGACTTCACTTCTCTCAATTTTTATTTAAAAAATAAAACCCGACTATAGTATAAGACAAACAATACGTACTTTAAAAAATTACACACGGGATGCTTTTGATCAAGACCTCCAGCAGTCAAACTTGAAAATAATATTTACCATTCCTGATGCCACTGATAAAGTTATCTTCCTAGATTCATTACTCAGTGAATTTGATATCCACGTTCATGGCTTACGGATATTTTTGAATTGCACGATAAAGCAGAAATAAAATGGCGCAGAACAAAAAATATAGCACATTTTAATTATTGTAAAGAACTAAGGAATTTCTCAACTAACGCCTACAGAAAGGCATAAAAGGATATTTTAAATCCAGATTTCAAAAAGTCAACAGTAATGGACTATGGAAAGAATTAGATAATCGAAAAAAAGAACCACCCAATCTTTGAAAACCTTGCAGATGTTCATGCACTGAATGTCATAAAATGTTATTACACTTTTATGACGACACATTCAAATTGAACAATTCTCCAAAATTCATTTTTCATCCTGTGGAGCTTGCAGCTTCTGGTATAGGTGGCCTCAATATAACACTGTTACTACATTGTTGTCCCTATACCGAGGGTGCTCGGTAGCGAGGCGGTTAGATGCCGGCCTTCTAAATTTCCGCTTGCATTTAGCCAGGTTCGAATCCTGGAAAACGAGAGAAATTTTCTCAATTTCATACGAGTAAGTTGTCTAGATGCCAATTCCGACGTCTGATGCTTGCTTGGAGTGGAGTGCACGGCGACCACCCGGGTTGGTGCTGTAGTTTTTCCGGGTTTTCGTACAGTTGAAAAGTGAATACGCCTCCAAAAATCAGTAACTTGCCCCGAAGCGCCACGACAAATAATAATAATAGCCGTCCTCTACCCGCACAGGCTATGTGCCTTTGGGTATTTACACTCTATGAGTGTTTATGAGAGAGTATTATTATTATTATTATATAATCACACACATTTGTCACATTGTCTACTGTCAGGCCAATTTCCCAGCTGCTGGAAGCAAGATATTGTACTTCCTATATCAAAAAAAGACAATTCCCACCGAACCTAAAGATCTAAGGCCTATAAGTTTACTGCCAATGTATTATTATTCCTGCCAAACAGTCGGGTTTCAAACCAAAGCATAGTTGTGAAACTGCTCTTCTAAATATCACTGACGATATTTTAAGAGCAAACAATAAAAAGCAAGTTACAGTTTTAACGATTTTTAACGAGTTTTAACCATGCCTTGATATGTGCGATATTAGCACATTGGCTTCGAATATGTTGCCCTACCGTTAAAAAAAATCACTCCGGAACTCAGGTAGTCAAAACTGAAGACAGGATTTTTCTTCCGCTGACATTATCCTCCAGGGTCCGGGGTACCCCAAGGGCCAATCCTGGGACCTCTCCTATATACACCTCTTCCTTTGCTGACTGTCTGACAACCTTTAATTATCATTTCTACGCAGACGATACGCAGATTTATCATTCTTTCAAGGTTGACAATCTGACTCTCAATCTCCAGCTCGAATGAATAAAGATATTCCCAATGTGATAAGCTTAGATTATTGGTAAAAGAATGTTTATGTTGATAATTGAAAACATTATGTTTTCGATTTTGTAGTTCGCTTTCTCCTTGGTTGTTTTATGAAAAAACGAGTATACAATAATAATGATATTTCCACATAAACACCCATAGAGTCTATCCAAAGGCATAGCCTGTGCGGGTAAATGACGGCTATTATTATTATTTGCCGTGGTAATCAATCATTCAATGAAACCAATCGTAGGACATAACCTAACCTAAAAGTGTATGATTTTTTATGGTGATTGCAGGTTTGCCTATCATGGTATAGTTTTGTTGAATTGAGTAGTGAGCTATAGCAGACTGTGAATGAAGGAAAACAACAAGTGATGTTGATTCAAAATTAAAAGTCAATATCAATTTATGAATGAAAAAAGGCACTTTCGTTGATTATTTAATTTTTAAAATATTTAATATAGGTACACACTCGTGTGGTTTCCAATTAATATAATTTGTTTGTCAAAATCCACAGAATTTGCATTTCGATAATATCCTATGATGTAAACAAGAAAACTAACTGTAGTTAAATTGAGTATAAAGCCAAGCAATTGCCGATGGGTGATATGGTAGACGGAAATTGTCGTAAGTAATGACAAAAAGCCGACTATTATTGTCTTTATAATTCTATCGATTATTTTGTCAATTTAATGGAGCATTAATAATTTGAATAACTTCCTAGTGCTTCAGCTCGAGGAGTTTTTCTTTGATTATTGATGTTCATATGGGTCGAATTGTATTGTCTCAAAATTCAAGTTACTCAAGACAAATTAAAGGAAATAATAAGTCTTTATTCGTCAAGGTCGAGTGATATCCAGGAAGATTATTTTATGAACAGCATAAAATGATTCATATACTCGTTCATATACGTTTCAACATTTAATTCAACTCATATTTCAACAACAATGATTTACTTATAATTAATAAGGACATGAATGAATAATAATAATTGATAAGTACTTTAGAATTAATTTTTTGGACACTTATACAAACAAAAGAGAGCCGCTTACTAAATATCCGCTTATCAACCTAAATAGCCGCATATATTACACATCATGTGACTTCAATCGTGAAATTTTATAGGTGCAGCCATGTGTGAATGAAATAATCAGTGATAATACTATATTCAAAATATTAACGATAACTTGTTGCACAATAATAAATGTCAGTTTGACAGTTAAAATAATTCCACCCTAAAACGTCATTCTCCTGTACTTGACGCGAATATTTTGTCAGTGAATTTGAAGAACGTGTTAGTCTTGTTCTTTCCGACATCCGGCTTTACCATCGAGAGCAACCCTCAAAAGTCTTCAGGAGACTTGGAATGAGAGCTAGAAATGACAAACACAATGAAGTACCTATAATATAGAGTCCTGAATCTACTGAGTTTCAAATAATTATTGACAAATGTTAAAATCTGACTGCCTGCTTTGTTTGTATATAGCAGATTGGGGAGTTACTCCATGCAACATCGTGTTCCTTCGAAATTATTCAAGTTACCTAGTTCAACTAAATTGAATGTTCTGATTGGCCGAAAATCATACGAAAAAAAGTTATTGAGAATAATCAGAAAAATTCTCAACTGTGCTTGGGATTCCGCGTTAATAGATCTATCCTTAAGTCTGGAAGCTCGTACGGGTACAGTCAGTAGATGAGAAGAACATATGACAGAAACTCAAAATTAAAGGAATTCTGGTGGAATCATATCATTTTGCAGCTGCATTCAACTAGATTGATAAATTGTAGAATATACCTAACGGCTTGTTGCGGTTTTCTTGCGAATGAAGAATATAATTTAAAAAATCGGACGATCTCTCAATTTCAGCCTGAAAAAATACCTCATATTATCTTTTAAAATTGGGTTTCATTCAAAATATCAAATCTCGTCAAATAATTTATTTTTTGCGTAAATCAAACATTGAATACTAATTAATTATTAATTTCTTGACTATGTTATAAGTGATCCACTCTATAAAAAAATATATAATCGATTTAATGTCACTGCTCAATTGAAATTTCTCCGTAAAACAATTACACATATTACTGTTGGTTTCAAATTCGGAAATGAGCAGCATTCTAATAATAGAACTGTTTGAGCTGGACGAGAAATGTGGATCGTAAAGTTTATTTGTTTCTTTAACCTCACTTAACACTTTTGATTTTGGTTGAGAGTTTAAAGGAACGATTACATCATCTCCATGTTGTCGAATAAATGGATTATATAAAAATAATCATACAACTCACTGCATTTATTACGGGACAAAATCTCAGATGAGCAAGGAAATGAAAATAGTAAAATCGACTTTCCTAGGAGAGTAGGTACGAAATATACATTTATCAATGATGATAACTTCAACTCGAAATGATAATTGTTTTGAACTGAAAAATGATGACCATTTATTCACTGAATTGCGAAAGCTCAGATAAGCATGTCTAAATAATGACATAATTCGACCACTTTCTTGAAATTTTAAATAAATATTCTCTGATAAGTTTCCCACAATTTACAAACATTGTTTTACTGAACTCTGAACCATAATAATACACATTGTTATTGAAAAATTTATATTTATTATTCATTACTCGTTTTTTGAATAAAATTGTAACGATCTCTGTAACTGAAAAAAGTACTGAAGCTATTCAAAATGTTCACCTGCAGTGAGAGTTGCCTTCAAAGAGTATCATTTTGTACAGGTGCTCCTTCAGAAAAGTATAATCAGTAAGAAGACCTGTAATGATATCAGTTGCCTACTCAGAGTAAGCAATTGTCGAGTTCGTTTCTTTCCAGGGTTCTGCAATGAATAGTTTTCCATTGAATAATTTCTTCACAATACGTTTCGGAGTAGTGAGTACTGGTTCAGGGCCTAGAAATGGAGCAGCTGATCCCTGATGGCAAGTAGTTTTCATTTTCTGGGATATCTAATTTCGTACCAAACTTCCACTTCAACAAATCTCTTGCAATCTTTTGTTATTATTTTACAATGTAAGTGAATTTTTCGAATATTTTGCTGAAATGCATGCATAATCTCTCCTGAAGTGGTCCTGGTGTTAGAGTGTTTGCTTTTCACCCAAACGACCCGAAATCAATTCCCACCACCTGCCACTAAGCTAAAATGGTTCGGAATCCACTTGCACGCAAGCTATAGGGCCTGAATCTCCCTTGCTCGCTCAAGCTCTGCTTTTTTGAGGATTTCTCTGAAAACCTGGGTGATTCGTAAAAACAAACAGTGTATTTGTATGTTTTCCTTTGATTTTGAGGAATAAATCACGATGCCCCAAGCAGCATAATTTGTTTCGAGAAGAAGGAATTTATGATAATTATCGATAACAAGAGTTGTATTCGTTAACATTATTTTAGGAATAAAATAATCACCGAAACGGCTCTTTTCATTTAATCAAAGTTGTCACTTGTAATCCCACTATAATAGAGGTTAAAAAAATTCCGGTAATAATTTAGCCTCGTGTGGTATTCGGTAAGAAAATTCCCCACCAGATTGTGTTTGAAAACTGAATAATTTTCGAGTTTTTTATGAAAAAGTTTGTAGAATATAAAATATTACATTCTTCCTTTTTATATCAACTCCCGGTACCGTAGATAAGTAAACTGAAATAGATTCACTCCCAGTCGGCGCCTCTGATGTATCGGGTTCAGATTTTATTTTTTTCTGGCATGCGGTGGGGTAAAAGGGGTCAGCTGTGAGATGTCCTGTCTCACTTGGTCTCACGTACGGAATTCTATCTCGGATTCATTTTGGTTGCGCGATAGCACATCGGCTAAACGCAAAATGTGGGGTGGGGATGTCGACACAAATATGGCGGCGAGTGCCTACTTCAGTTTACTTATCTACGGTGCTCCGGGTTACTACAAGTGGTAGAAAATTATAATTTTATTAATTTTTCATTGGTAGGTACATAACTATAAAAGATGCAGTTTGGACACCAATGGATTCTTAGCTTATAAATTCTGAATTTCTACTTATTGTACTTGCACGAAAATAACAGGTTGAAATGTAGCGTACTATATTTAAAAATTATTAATTTTTCAATTGTACTTATACATTTGGTGTGATTTGCAGTTTTGACATCAAAAGCTTCTCAGCCTATAAGATGTTGATTTCTACATTTTGTAGTTCAATTTTTTAAAGACAATCATGTTAACATTTTGGTTGCGCGATAGCACAGAATACATCGGCTAAACGCAAAATGTGGGGTGGGGATGTCGACACAAATATGGCAGCGAGTGTCTACTTCAGTTTACTCATCTACGGTGCTCCGTGTTACCACAAGTGGTAGAAAATTATAATTTTATCACTTTTTCATTGGTAGGTACATACCTATAAAAGATGCAGTTTGGACACCAATGGATTCTTAGCTTATAAATTCTGAATTTCTACTTATTGTACTTGCACGAAAATAACAGGTTGAAATGTAGCGTATTATATTTAAAAATTATTAATTTTTCAATCGTTCTTATAGATTTGGTGTGATTTGCAGTTTTGACATCAAAAGCTTCTCAGCCTATAAGATGTTGATTTCTACATTTTGTAGTTCAATTTTTTAAAGACAATCATGTTAACATTTTGGTTGCGCGATAGCACAGAATACATCGGCTAAACGCAAAATGTGGGGTGTGGATGTCGACACAAATATGGCAGCGAGTGTCTACTTCAGTTTACTCATCTACGGTGCTCCGTGTTACCACAAGTGGTAGAAAATTATAATTTTATCAATTTTTCATTGGTAGGTACATACCTATAAAAGATGCAGTTTGGACACCAATGGATTCTTAGCTTATAAATTCTGAATTTCTACTTATTGTACTTGCACGAAAATAACAGGTTGAAACGTAGCGTATTATATTTAAAAATTATTAATTTTTCAATTGTTCTTATAGATTTGGTGTGATTTGCAGTTTTGACATCAAAATCTCCTCAGCCTATAAGATGTTGATTTCTACATTTTGTAGTTCAATTGTTTAAAGACAATCATGTTAACATTTTGGTTGCGCGATAGCACAGAATACATCGGCTAAACGCAAAATGTGGGGTGGGGATGTCGACACAAATATGGCAGCGAGTGTCTACTTCAGTTTACTCATCTACGGTGCTCCGTGTTACCACAAGTGGTAGAAAATTACAATTTTATCACTTTTTCATTGGTAGGTACATACCTATAAAAGATGCAGTTTGGACACCAATGGATTCTTAGCTTATAAATTCTGAATTTCTACTTATTGTACTTGCACGAAAATAACAGGTTGAAATATAGCGTATTATATTTAAAAATTATTAATTTTTCAATCGTTCTTATAGATTTGGTGTGATTTGCAGTTTTGACATCAAAAGCTTCTCAGCCTATAAGATGTTGATTTCTACATTTTGTAGTTCCATTTTTTTATCAACTTAAATTCCATTAGTATTTTTATACAGTGCGGCTGTTAATAGCCCCCCTGTTAACTTTTAAACGGTTTGACGTACAAACATAAAAAAACCGTTTGGAGGATTTCACCTAAGCTACTTTTGGAAATGAAACACATTGTGATTGCTCGATAGATGGCGCGGGGGGCACATCAACTAAACAAAATTTAAATAGCATGGGGGTCATGTGTCACATCGTTGAAAAGATAATTCAATTATAATTTTAGCGGTTTTTCACAACAGATTCAATTTGGGTTACAGTTTCGGCAGCGAATTTAGCCAAAAAATTATTGATTTCTATTTGTTGCAGGTAAGTAGTTCCATGGAAATAAAATTTTAAGACTGAACATAGTTGATTTTTCAATTTTACATAGCTTTTGGTTAACTACAAGTGGTAGGAAATTGCTTTTTTTGGGTTTTTATTAATTTTCCATGAGAACTTTATTGTCTAGCGTTTATAACCAGCGTCAGCGAATATAGTAAGTGGCTGTGATCATCGTATTTCATCAGAGGAAGGAAATTTGTTTCGAATTGTTCAGGAATATTTGCTTCTAAACTACTAAAAATTGACAGTACTGAATTGAAAAATCGTGAATAAAGTAAGGTCTAAATATAACATACAATATGGTACAAATAAATGGAATTGGGCGACCCCAGAGAAAAATACTGAAACCCGTCGATTTTCATTATCAATCGCGAATTCTGTCAAATATTCTTTTTCAGTAGAGTCACCTTATTACGAAATAATGAATTTATTCCATTAATTTGCACCAAACTGTATATTTCATTAGACCTAGATATTTAATTAATTAAATTGAAAGTCCAGCTTTTTAGTTTTTATGAAAATGGGAGGTGTCCGAATAACATGGAAACCATTTCAACAATGTTATCAAAATTTATCAGAAGAAAAACCAGTATTGTCAAAAAATATTATTCTGTCATTGAAACGACAAAAAAAAGGCCGATTCTATTCCCTGTTGGGTACCCAAGAGAAAAAAATGTCCACTACAAAAACATACGTTGCCATGGTAATATATCAAAAAAAAAACGATTCAATTGGTTAAAAATTACTTGTGTGGAATTTTAATTTTAAAGTTTCCGCCATTACAGTGACCAATCGACAATCGTAGAGCGCGCCTTTCCCACATTTTTTTATTGTCATCTAGAATCTTGTCGTAGGATAACACCCTCAAATAACATTTTAGATTAGGTTCCGTCCTTCTAATAGTTTTAGTAATTTCATAAGTGAAATAGTGAGTGCTGATTACGGTTTTGGTCAAAGTTAGGTGTTGTGCCATTATAACAGCTTTCTGGTGATAAGTATTTGTTTCACATGTTTCACAAAGCAACCAATGAGAAAGCCAACGAGAAAATCGAAAACACACCATAATAATAACCAATCAAGAGCAAAACCGAAAACTTGATATTTCCATTTATGGTTACAAAAATTTCAGCTAGTCGAAAAATATTCGACATAAGAGCGAACCTCATTTTGTGCATAGTTGCATACTAAAATTCAAAAATAATCCCTTATATAAAATAGTGGGACGGGAATTTAAAATATTGAATTTGTTCGACGACCTCAACATTAATTTGAAACAATGATCCTCCAGAATTTCCTATTTGAATTGTTTGCTGCATAACATAAATTATGTTGAATCGTTGCATGTTACTAGAGTTAGCGATTCTAGCTGATAATGGAGTTTAGTTTTTGTTCGAACACACGGTATCGGTCATAAAGTTTTAATGGTTAACCATAACTAACCAATCAGCGGAATGGGCTCATTTTTTATTCGTTTCGCAACGTGTTGTTCCTAAGCCAGGCCGATTTTTCAGCGATCAGCTGAGCTGTCTGAAGGCTGAATACCTTCGCGGTTGCAAGATGCAAGAAATGAGAGTTCACGTAACCGGCGAGACGGGTCGACTTCGTAAATCAAGAGCCCAGCCTGTCTTCAGGGCCCACATTTTATGAAGCGTTCACACTAAGGAACTTCATGACTCAATGTGTGTTCTGACTGAACGACTTCTCTAGTCCCCAGAAACACGAAACGTCTGCATAGGTATATACGTCTATAATATTTTGCAAGTGGATGACAGACACATTTCTTTGGTTATATTTTGCAATTTATTTCAATAATTTGATTTTATGAAACACTTCCTCACTGGAACCAGTATCGAAAGGGCAATCGTCATTCCAAAGTGTTTAACTTATTGATGTACCTACAAGACGATCTGAAAATTATGATTTCCATGCATTTTTGACTTCAAGAAAATTTGTCTGTAATTTATTTTGAATTGGGTAACCACAGTGAATTAGCACCAACAAAATGTTAATACGAATTGATAATAATTTTCTGTCTGTCGACCTGTCATACTCGTACCTATTACAGCAATAATTATTATGTTATTGATGTATCTACAATGTTATTGATGTACCTAAAAGACGATGTGAAAATTATGATTTTCATACATTTTTGACTTCAAGAAAATTTGTCTGTCTGTAATTTATTTCGAATTGGGTATCCACAGTGAATAAGCACCAACAAAATCTTAATACGAATTGATAATGATTTTCTGTCTGTCGACCTGTCATACTCGTACCTATTACAGCAATAATTATTATGTTAGGGTCCTCATCTGCCTGATTTTTCGAAATGAAATTCTGTTTTGTTATTGAAATGGTAGGTCAGAGATGGATGTGTAAGGAACAAGGATGAACATGAACAAAACTTACCCTGCAATGAAAATTAATCCACTTTTGGTAGATAATAGTAGTAGTATTATAAGTATCTATAAAAAATACGAATGAGCGTCTCAAATGTGCAATTCTACGCAATACTACTCTTCGTAGAACAAAGAGAACATATTATTATTATGCCTTACGCCCACAAGGGATTCAAACTATAACGGTAACACCAGAGAATCATTCACTCGTGCTATGAGTCTGCGTAAAGCTGACAGAAACTTCGGATTCGGAAATCATCAAATGACTTGAAATTTTTGTGAAATTCTATATAGGAATTTGTTTTCGTTCGTTAATTTATGTTAGACCAACTGTATCCATTAGTAGGAAACAAATATCCCGAATAAGATTTTCTTGTATTTCTATTCTAGACTCTGTGATATTAGTTTCAGCAATGTTGAAACTTGTTATTTAAAAATTAAAATCCAACATAGATGATTACAATACCAGGTCAAAACCTTGTGACATTATTTTGTGTTATACTCGTCAGTTCTAATTCATTAACCCAAATATGTCCATTGATAAAAATTAATGAATTAAAAATATTTGCGATAAAGACAATCATGTTAACATTTGACATTTGAAGAAATATCACAAGCTGCGTGTTAATGAATCGGCATTTATTTGTTACTAATATAAAACATCGTTAAGTGTTCTCAAATATAGTATTTCAAGCAAAAAGAAGTCATTAAAAGAAATAGCACCTAACGGTTTCTCGAGGGTATTATAGAGAACATAATAGGAAAGAAAAATTTAGGTTAAGAATGACCGAAATCTCGACTTTTGAAAATGATACAATACCAATACACCAAGAAGTTTGGAAATCATGTCAAGGAACTAGTATTGAGGGTAGTATTCAAAATAAGTGAGACACTTGGGCAACCCAAGGGAAAGTCAAGAATTCAGAAAAATCTGAAATTAACGAAATTAAATGTAAGGACCACGATACAAAATATGAGCAGACTAAGAGATCCATAAAAGCAAGATATAATTTAGCACATCTAAAATACGGATGAACTGAAAAATCAGCAGTTGCTCATCATGTTTTACGACAAAAGCATTCTGATTTTTGAGATTAGTTGGATAAGTTAATTATAACAGGTAGCAAGATAGATGCCTACGAAAGCACAGATATGAGTAAATATATGAATAGAATAATGATGGTGGACCAATACCTAACAGTTCACCTCATGGTTTGTTAAAATAGTCTGCCTGCTACTTGGTACCATCATAACATTATGTAATTAGCATATCCAGTTGATTGAATTACTTGCTAGTAAAAAGGAAAATTATAATTTAAATTCAAAATAGACGATAATTAAGGTATATATGAGGTATATAAAGGGTACAAATGGAAAAACATTGTTTTTCTACAAGAACATGCTCTGCAATTCTCCTTGTAACAACTACCAAATAATAGTCGAAAATAGGTGTGTCTTACTACATACTAGTTTCACGGTTCACCCGCCCATCAGTGCAGATCCGGACACAACATGCAAACGATTTCTATTTCATGAAATCGATAATACAATAATATTCAGCATTGCTTCAAATTTAAAAAATAGTACATTTTCAATTGTCATCAGATGATCCAAAAATTGCAAAAAGACTCTTTAATAGTACGACAATTAAATTGTTTTCTATGAAAGGAGATTTTTCCAATTCTCAATTTGATATACTCTAAAAAACATTTAATGGTAGTTTCGTATTAAAATAGAATCTCTAGTAATAAAGCTTGTTGCGTCAACTCAATTTTGTCTTAGCATAAGCCTAGAATATCCATGCACTTCAATACTCTAACTCCTAATGGAAAAATAATTTTGAAAACTGATGAGAGGAGAAATGACTCCAATATGGTCTAGTTTCTGTAACATGACATACAGTTGAAATTTCATTACTATTTGTGTACCGGATAGATCGAAACGCAAATTGAATGATATCTTGTTTTTTTCAAATGGAAACCCATACATTCGATTTCAGTATTGGAAAAGTCATAAAATTTCTTTTCGAATGTTGTATCACACTTGGTATTGACTTCACCATGTATGAATGACGTATGAAATGTTTTATAATAAAATATGTTTTACCCCCCCAGAAAAGTTGTCTGGGTCCGCCTTTGGATCCTGAACACATCGATGTTGTAGGGTTTTGTTTTGTTCTATCAGTACAGTTCAAGAAATCAGTATGCTTGTTCATTGAAGACTGTTCTAGTTGATCGAGATCACTTTCACATTGTTCATATCTCTCAAACATTGTACTTTATTTGTCTTTCCCTTTTGAAAAGATGAACTTCAAGCAAGTAAATCAGAGTACGTCTTAACGAACGACACTATTGTTTTGACAGTCTTTGTCAATATTGAAAAACTTTATAAAAAAATCATCATAACATATCCGAGGGACGAGGTTGTTGCCATGATACTGATATAAGGGGAAGCCAATATGCATAGAAACCCTGTGATACTGACATACAAAAGTGTTGATGTACGGCCTACTTGATTCATGTTATTTTTATTGCATTGGTACCGTTTCACTTCTTTATCACAGATGGCGGCAAAATTATAGATTAATGTTGTCATTGACGATTGACGGTTGGAAAAGCGACAAGTGTCATGTCAACATTCAAAAACAATCAAATGACAAATCAAGGCACCGTGGAATGTTGGAAACTCGGCTATTTTCGACTTCTGCGCCATCCATCGACGAATGAAGCCAACGGTATCAATGCAATTACAGTATCAACAACTTTGGTAGAAACAAAATCGAATCTGAGATCGCACCAGGGTTTCTATGCATCTTGGGGGAAGCTGAGAGAAATTGTCTTCTAGTTAGCAGACTGTATGTGGCTAAATATCTAGATAGGAGACATCCTGATGGAAGAAGTTTGAGGAGTCCATTGAATAGATTTTTGGGAAATCGAAAAGTGGATTATCCAAAACCAATTCGTACGAAGCCTGTGACGAATAAGGAAAATCAATTGAATGTACTATTAGCCGTCACAGAAAATCCAACTGCCAGTCAAAGAGAAATAGATGAAATACCCTTGTGCCAGTGCAGAGAATTCTGAAACGATATCATTTTCATGCATGTCGTCGTCAGCTCCATCAGGATCTGCTTGAAACTGATTTTCAAAAACGCATGGATTTTTGTAATTGGGCGTTGGAAAAACAACTTTCACTATTATTCGGATCAAAACCCAAGGATAATACGGCAAGTATAGGTAGCCAGCACAGATGGTCTCTGAATGTGTGGGGTGGAATAATTGGGGATCAAGTAATCGGACCTCATTTTTTGACAGACATCCTAATGGACAAATTTATTTAGAATTTTTGCAAAATGAGTTTTCCACTTTATTGGAAAATGTGAATTTACCTTCAAGAAACATTATGTGGATGTAGCAAGATGGAGCGCCGGCTCATTATTGAATTAATGTCAGGGACCACCTCAATGATATTTTTCCAGACTGGGGGATCGGTAGAGAAGGGGCCGACAAGATGGCCACCTAGATAACTCGATCTGATGAAAATTTTTTTTTTAGGGGATACATAGAAGACATTGTTTATGCAGAGAATCCAACGACCAAAAAAATATGAAAGAACGTATAAGAAAGGCATTCGGTAATGTTACCCTAGGAACACTGGTCAGGGTAGAAGCGCATCTTTCAAAAAATGTATTCGTTTTTGTCTGCGGAAAAATGGAGGACATTTTGAACACCTTTTATAATTTCTACATTTTCCATCTAATAAAATTTCAGTTGACTTTAAAATTATACTAATGCATTTCATTCATACGTTATTTCCAATACTGACATTGAATTTATGGGTTTCCATTGGAAAAAATCAAGATATCTTTCAATTTGCATTTCAATCTATCCGGTACACAAAAGGTAATGAGACTAGACCATATTGGTGTAATTTCGCCTTCCATAAGTTTTTAGAATTATTTTTCTACGAGGAGTTACATAGTGTTGAATAACTTATGTTTTTTGAAGTAATATCGATATATCTCCGGAAATAACGTTGATGAATATACATTACCCTATATTTTTTGGATGGTCAAAGTAATCTCTATTCAACTATGTGATGAAATATGGGGTGTTCCATTACAAAAAATATAAGTTTGGTTTAGTGCAATTTTCTGTTACCTTGTATACTTCGAAATATTAGAAGCTATGGATTACCGGAGCGCAGTTGCAGGACCCTGTATATAAACAGAACGTTTGACGAGCTTGCCCCGTTACAGTTAAATCGAAACTAAAGCATACTCATAAAAAAATTAAGCAGAATCAAGTAGGTATGTCTTCACATTTTTGGAAGTAATTACCTAACCAGTTTTGGTGCGTGGTCAGTGTTGATAAATTAAATATTTATGACATGTAATCAAACTGTTTTATGAATTACTCTCAGGATTATTATGATAATAATGTGTTTGTGTGATATTAGTCAGTACAGATCATTTTATTTTTATGAATCTGCATCGGGTGCTAACATTTGATTATTTGTTCTCGGTGAATTCGACACTTTTGATAAGTGGCCATTTTTTGGGAATTCCTCTGTATTTAGACATGTTAATGATATTGACCTAAACATGGACTATCCTTATGATTAGAAACAATTAGTTAGATGTTTTTCGTTTCATCATGCACGCAAGTAACAACAGCTGCAGGCGCACTGTGAATGGATTACTACACTTTCGTTATCATAGCCATTCAAAACATTGAACATTTTATACAAAAGTTAGCCGTTAGCTACGAATTTATAACGTTCTTGTGATCTTCTTGGACATAGTTCTTCCTGAATGATTTCAGTATCCCTGATATTCAAACAAAATAAGAAGTTATTGAGTGATATAAACGTGCAGAGTTATTATTCTAACAAGTACGGACAGAGAACCTTTCCATGTGACTGTCGTTACCCGTACGACGCAAAACGAAGTCGAGTGCGAGAACATAACTTTTCCTACGACCACATAGGAAAGTAACATCGCACTGATCGCACTGTACAGACTCACAGAAAGTGGCTTATATCCGCACAAGTGCGGAAAGTAAAGCTGCCAAATGCACATTCTGTTTTCTGTTTAGAATAACCGATTCAAGCTGTCAAATTTATAATTTTTGAGCACAAAAAACAATCTATTTAAAAATTTGAATTATTTTTATCCTAACAATGAAAAAAAAAAGTTAACACCGTCCGGTGGAAATCGATTCCGCGTACTACTGACTGTAAATGCAAAAAATAACATTGCTTCACTTACTCGGTCTTAAGTACATAGTACAAATCGACACTCCCAACGAACAAAGACGTAACTAATTTTTCATCAAATTTAATGAAAATAAATACTGAATTTTTTTTTCAATATTTAAATCGAAATACATCTTTTTTCAAGTAGATTTCTTCGTAACTACTTGGTCTAGAGATACGGCTTCTTTATCGTCAGCACCAGTTTTTTAAGCTGAAAATAGCTGTAACTTTAGTTACGGCTTTGTTCGTTGGAGGTATCGAAATATACTTCGAATGATAGATTATTTTCTATTTGTAGGAATTATCAATAGAAAAGTGTTTCTAATAATGATTTTCATCTCGTGAGCATTATAAATGAAAAAATTGCATTTCAAAATAATTTGAAGTAGATGATGTTAGTTGAAATGGTTCTCAGTAAGCCTTCTTTTTGATTTTCTTACACACATGTCTATAATATCGATACTAGTTGGTAGAATTATCGCTTGATCTTAAGAAAAATACTGAACATTACTTGAGTGAAAGTGATTTTCACACTCGTGGGATTTTCGCACTCGGCTAAACCTCGTGCTACTATACTTCTCACTGGTGTTGAAAATGTCATTTTCCGCACTCGTATAATGTAATATACCTACTAATTCGTATGAGTTCGGATCTAGATTTTTTCTACGAGCGCATTAAAAAATCTATATGTATAACGCTCTTGAATAAACCTTCGCGTGTGGAGTCTTTCCAAAATAAATTACGTGCGGGTATAGGGTGAATCACGCACGCTTGTTGAAATGTTTTTTACACAAATCAAATATAAAAATGAAAAAGTATCTATTGATAGAATAGAAATAAGAGTAGACACACAAAATACTCTGTTAATTATAACCATATTCGCAAAATATATTGGTAGGTAAGTACTCTATCGCTGGATTGAAAGGGATGTTGATGGCCTAACAGTAATGTGAATGATAACCGTGTTGAAGGACGTTTGGTCTATATCTGAAAGCACGAAGTTTTCGTCTAATTGTAACACTACCTACTTTCATATACATTTTCTGTGAGATATTTTCATATGGCTGATAAATTGGTTAAGGCGACTGCTGAATCACCTCTATCAATAATCAACAAAGTTTTTCTACAATAATGCAATGCTTTCTATAACAACTGGTAAATGTTGATCAAAACAAGTGACCGTAAGGCCCTAAGGCCGAGTTGTACAAGGAAGCTAAGAAACTAAAAATTTCATTAAATAATCCTTAGCAACTGAATTCAGTTCACTTGAGCTGTAGGTGAACTTATCTTTTACAAATGGCCCTTAGTGTATTGATCAATAAAATGAAATACAAACCTGGTACTAAGATTATCGTCAGATTAGGTGACATTGACATAGATGTTTTCCCCCACCTCAAAGGCATTATTATTAGTTTTTCAGTGGTGCCGTTGCAACTAAGGAATGATGCATTGAAACATAAAGTGATTATTGAATTTTTCAAAAGAAATGATTCTTTCAAGCAGTATGTCGAGTATTGACAAAAAGTTGCTTCAAGAATGGAGTACCAGCACTGACAAAAGGATAAAAAATATAAGTTCATGAGAACTGAGCAGTCTTTATAAAATTGTTCGTCACTAGCGAATGTTTAATGAACGAGCGTCTGGAGGAGTTTATAAACGCGTTATATACCGTACTTTTCTTACGAATCGTGATGTATCTAAAATACGGAGTCTTCATCGTAATGTTTTCAAGAATATTTATCGAATTGTGAATCTGTGATTATTCGAACATTCAGCGCGGTACATACCCATACGCTAGATACAATTTCAATTATGTGAGTAGAAAAAAATGGCAATTTAATATGACGACCCTTATTTTACTTAAATTCAACTACCTTTCAATATTTCTGTTATTTAGTGCCACCAGATACTAAGTAGGTACATGAAAAGATAATATGCCAGTCTTTTTACCCGATATCAGGAATTTTTTTGCAAAACAAACTTTGCAATTTTTGATAATTTTCTTTTACTAAATCAATAACGTCAAAACACATGTGTGAATATTTTTGGTACCATGTATTAATGGTTGGTTCGAAAATCAAAGATTATACAGGGTGTTAAACTGAAGACTGTTATATTATTTTATCACCTGTGGATATAATAACCACATTACATAAATGGAAATGATTCTAATTGAATATTTTATACTCTCAGTAGTTTGAATTACAGTAAGGTTTTCAATAGATTATGGAACGCTGGACTGAGGAATAGAAAACCCCCGTTCGTTGGGGAAGATTTATAATTTTAGACAGTTCAATATTCAAATCTATAAAATAATTCGACATCACGTAAAGAAAAGACGAATCCCGATTTTTCGTACAAGATTACAATTTTCCCAAATATTTTGGAGAAGGAGACGTACAAGAAGTAGTTAAAAACCCAAAAAATTGCGAAGAAAAGCCCACAGGAAAATATATCAGTGTATTCACTGAATGAAATAGAATATCAGTTTATCATACATTTTCAAAAACTTTAACTTCAGATGAATTTATCTTGAAGTTTTCATCTTGTTTATGAGAAAGTGATCATTTTAAGTGTAAATACTTCGAATTCATTATTTTATTGCATTTCATTGGAATGACATTTCAAATGAAAATTATTATTTTTTCGTATAAATTTCAAAATTTTCTACTCGCCGAGGTGGGGGCATAAAATAGAATGATTTCTTGAAAGACTTCATCCATCAATGATAAATATTATCTCTAGAGAACTTCATATTTCAGAACACCCTGTACACCCGACTAGAGTCATCGGAAGTACATACTACAAGAAGTTTCATTCATCAAATTACGTAAAAAGGTAGTAAAATCGGCTTACCTTGCTCTCCCCCGTATGCACTAGCGTAAAAACGACCAAAATAACTAGGGCTGCCACCCGGCACAAGCCTGGCCGCAGCGTCATGGCTTACTAGCTCCATGTTTCTTAGCTGCGGAATCTACTGTGATTCTCCCCACTACACACATCTTAAGCACTCTAGAGCACTCAGCAAGATGTATGTTGTTTTTCGAACTACGCCCTTGGGGTGGCTCGTTTCAACCCCATTCCACCTCACAACGATCGACCAAAATTAGGGCTTTAGTAGTGCCAAATTGCGGGTTGATAAGCCAAGTAGTTCGGCCACAAAATCGAATTGATTCCGGTTGAGTCGGTCACGCGCAGAAAGCTGAAAATATAGAAGTGGGTTTTCGACGTCTCTCTGAAAGAGAGTTCTTCTTGGGTTCTCAGTAACGCGCGACTCCGCGGTTGTTGCATACATCAAAGTAGTGTTAGTGGACGTCCCCTGCAGGGGGATTTGAGGTCGAAATGACCGACCATGGACTGAGGTAAGACAATCATCTAAAATTTTATAAACGTTCTGAAACGAAAATATTGCAGTTGAGCGACAATGGATGAAAAAATTATTACGTGCTAATTAATTTTTCGAAATTAAATCTGTTGAGGGAGACGAAATTATCGGTGTTTGTGAAAATTATACTTTAAAAAACAACTCTCTTGAAAGTTCTGATTATGTTTAAACATAGAACGAAAGCATTATATCTTCTTTGGCTTATTCCTCCAAAAATTCACAATTGAAAAATGGGAACTTGCCGAAATCTATATTCCTAATTGTAGGAAGATAAATTTCTCGCTTGAAATACTGGCTTTTTAAGATTTTTGAGTTAATTCCATCACTTGAGTTGAGAGCCCATATCAATTATGTGGTTCAGACATTCCACTGTATTATCTGCATTTCGTCGCTTATTGTTGAGTTTTTTTGAAAACCACGGAACATTCATTATTCATATTTCTCAAAATTACGAACGTGGTTTATCCAAAAACATTATCACAAAATTGAAATACCTTTTTTAACAGTAAATATTCTCTAAGTCTTTTCTACGATACTGTATGAAAATAAATAATCGATTTTTCGCATTCTAAGTTCTGACAAATAACTAGTAAGAATTTAATACAGAAGAACTCACGAAGAAGTTAGTTTTCTAACAAGTACTGAAAGGGAATTTTTTTCGAACGTGTCTACCGCCTGAGAAAATGATCCGATAAAACTGATTTCTTTGATAGAAAAACAACATTTTGCTTTTTTAGGAATGGTGTTAACATACATAACTTGCTTGTATCCGTGTTTTGATTTATTTTGCACCTGCTCAAAAGATTTGGCGTATTGATTTCTATATATCTCTTTTGTTTTGGTGGAAACTCTATCCAAACTGCTAGCTTTCAAGGTAAATCCATTTGAACTAATATTCTTTTCTATGTAAAACAGTTTCCTGAAAAGGTTGATCTAATATTTGAATTATATATACCACGTATGTTTTTTTGTTTTAAACTGTTTTTCCGTTAACCAGCTGCCGTCCCCCTACGAACGACATCCCTCAGAAGTCAAAACTTGTGTGAGCCAAGGATTAACGAGGTCTAACCTTTTAACGTGCGATTTCTAGCACTTAAAAGAAGAAGATAGAAATGATGCAATGATTAGATAATAAAAAATTCTATTCACAGCTGGCATCTATAAAGTCATAAATGCTTTTGTTTACTTACGTCCTATAAAGTCAATGAAACATTAGTTTCTTATGCTGGAATACTGTTGTCTCATGAGTAATATCGATCTGACATTTTATCGAGAATTATTTGACGTCTTATTTGTTTCATCCAAGTCACTCAGTCTTTTCTTATCATAACCTTCTCGTAAACTGTGATAAACGTCGAATAAGCTCTCAAATTAGGAGAAGTATTTCTCTATACAGTGCGGATTTTAATAGTCCCCCCTGTTAACTTTTGAACGGTTTGACGTAAATACATTTAAAAAAAACCCTTTGGAGGGTATCACCGATACTACTTTTTGAAATAAAACATTGTGATTGCTCGATAGATGGTGCGGGGGGGCACATCAACTAAAAACTTTTATATAGCATTGGGGCTCATGAGTCATCTCGTTGAAAAAATAATTCAATTATTTTTTCAACCATCAACATTTTTTCGCATTCCGCGACACTTGACAACCATGATTTCAAAAATTTTTAAGTTGATGTATTTCAAAACATAGTATCAGTTATAACCTCCAAACGTTTTTTTTAAGTTTGTACGTCAAACTGTTTAAAAGTTAACAAGAGGGGGGATTATGGAAAGCTGAACTGTATAACTGCTGTGGATGAAATTTTGTATTGCATTTTCATGTCTTATTAGCATATAAACCACCAAGAAGAGTGACACTCAATCTGCGCTCTCGTGTTGATTTTCTTTCGTGCTTCACTCATAACACTCATACACTCATACAATAAAAAATTATTTGACAGCGAGAAATAATTTCATATTTTCCAGTAGTCATATCAAAGTGGAAAACGCCAGTTTGAAATACTAATTTTAAAAATAAATAATTTTTTTCACCAGTAGGAAAAGTACTGAGTTAAAAAAGCTTTCATCTATATACTATTGGTATGCCAATATAATGTCAAATATTACGATACTGATATTAGTTTATCGAACTGGTGCGGTGAAGTTGGAAGGTATAATTTTTTCATAAATTTCCAAATTTATTTTCGTATCTGTCCCTGGAGGTACTGAGGTTTGAGCTGCTTCATTTGCCGCAAGTTATATGTCTAAATCTATACTTTCATAGTAGAAACTCATGTCGATGAAATTTTACTAAATTGAAATGAATGCGTCAAATTCTGAGTAAATTATTAACGTTATTGGTAGTAGGTTAAATAATGTACTATATTCGTATCGTAAATTCATATCACGATAATCAATGAGATACTTTATCGTAAATATATCTGTTAATGAGGATTACCAAACAGGCATCATACTGAAATGTCAGCGAATTTCATTGAAACTTCATTCCTGAAATAAATGAGGTTTTTATATTCGTCGGCCGAAGAGGAAGAAATCGTTATTTGTGTATGAACCGCCAATTGTAAACAAAGTTTATCATCAACATCAGTTTGATCTGAATCTACATTACACAAGGCTGTCCTCTCTTAAATTTCAGTATACGGGGTGTTAGGTAAACAGGTGGCAAAAATTCAAGGGGTGATTCTTCGAAATATTTTTAGAATATTTTGTCCTATGATGATTTTTGAAAAATCCCTTATGTTTTGAACATACAGGGCGAACAAAATGTGCAACCAACTTATCCGATATTTGTGGAAATCATTAATGTAAATAAACGTAGGGTGTACGTCATGACTTTATCAAGTGCAAAAAAAAATATTTTCTAACAGCAATATACGGGGATTGCTGAATTGGTCGAGGTGGGTCACACGCATGGACTGCTCGATCCTTGGACTTGAACCGCTTGGATTATTTCTTCTGGGGATATTTGAAGTCATTAGTTTACGCTACTCCATTGGCGAATTTGGACAATTTGTGAAATCGGATAATTGCTGGGTGTAACTCAATTAGAAACGTCCCTGGTGTGTTTGAAAGAGTTCGGCAGTCCACGACAAGAAGATTGAATTCTTGTATCCAGAACAGTTATTGTAAATTAAGCAGCTCTACATGTACTTTTAGATAATAAAATGTTGTGAATTTTGTTTGCCCTGTATCTTCGAAACAACAGTGTATTTCAAAAATCATCATGAAACTAAATATTCTTGAAATAGGTCAAGGAATAACCCCTTGAATTTTTGCCGCATGTTTACATAACACCCTTTATTTATTATCTAAATTTTCAAGAATTTTGATTGATTTCTCTGAATCTTCGTTTTGTTTTGTATGCGATGGTTAAATAGGAGGAGAATGCATAGTTCAGGCCTATGCGTAATTTCATCTCATAATACAAAATAATAATAATAATCTGATCTCGGGGAAGAACAAAGTTGCTGCAACTAATATGCTTGCCGTTCCGATCCTACTTTACTCCTTTGGAGTAATGAAATGGACTCAGGAAAAGCTGCGACAACACGATGTAAAAACTCGCAAAATGATGCATCTTCATAGAAGCTTGCATCCTGAATCATCTGTTCCACGGTTATCCTTACCAAGACAACGGGGAGGCCGTGGACTTTTGAGTTTGGAGTGTCTACATAACAGAATGGTACTGGATGGAGCCTGTAAAGTCATCAGGAGTTCAGATCCCCTTCTCTGCTTGGTATGCGATCATGAAAAAGCAGGGATTGGAGCATTTCTTTTCAATGTAGCAACCCGTGCAGCCGATGAAATCGGTCTCCTATTTGACACTGAACGGACGAACCCAAACTCTGTCACCGAGTTGGGACCCGTTCAGCAAAAAGCCCACGTGAAAGCTGCGAAGTGTGACAGGCTCCTACAGCTACATAAGGATAAGCCAATGCATGGGGTCTTCTTCAAGAACATTGAAGACCTTGGCTTGTCCAGAAACCTGACCTTCACTTTTCTCAGGTCAAGTGGGCTGAAGTCGAAAACCGTGGGATTCATAATGACCTGCCAGGATGGTCTCTTCAACACCCTCGTCTACCGTTTGTAGTCGCGTGATGGGTATAGAGGTCCCTGACACTAGATGCAGAGCGTGTCGTGGGGCAACTGAGACCATAATGCATTTACTGTCAGCTTGTCCAGCTTATGCGGTCTCAGCCTATATCCACAGGCATAACGCGACCCTACGAGTGTTGTACTACCATCTACGACACTCGTACGGTGTAGACGAGACACCGGTGTTGCCTTATGCTCCGGGAGATAGTGAGTCCGTTGTGGAGAATGAGGAGTGCCGAATCTATTGGAAATACTCATTCCACACCCTCAGGCAAATACAAGCCAATAAGCTTGATGTAGTCTTCCTCGACCATCAAAGATTTTTCGGCTCCTGCCGAAACGAACATCGTCCGAAAAGAGGAGGAAAAACGGACAAAATATCGAGACCTACCTACTCTTTGAACTCCGCAGGCTTTACCAAAACCATTCTGTTAAAATGGTGGTTCTAACAATAGGGGTCCTTGGTGGAATGATAGACACACTGCTTTCAAACTTAAAAATCGTACCGGCTTGCCGTAATATGACAGAAACCTTAGCTGGACGAATGCAGAAGGCCATTATTCTTGGTTCACTCCGCCTACTCGGGGCACATGATTCTCAGACCCAGTAATCACTCATCCCACGGATGTATCAGGGCTCCGGAGATAGGGCCTGAATGTTTAATTTCTGACGGAAAAAGAATCTGATCATGGGAGTACATGGTGAAATGATGGCTGCTTTCGAGCCTGTGAATTATATAAATACATCAAGCTACGATAATCATTCGACGGCCAGATTTTTTTCAGTATTTTCACGGATTTTCTCCATTTCTTTGTTGTTCTCGAAAGGGATCCTGTTATTTTGCCACAATTTTTCGGTCGAAAATCCCGAATTCTTATGCATTTTCTATCGGGGGGGAGGAAAAAACCAAAAAGACAGGTAGACAGACATACGAATGATGCAAGTTGAATAAAAGCATGCAGTATTTGGGATATTTCTTGTTGTTTGATCTCAAGAAGTTCTGCAGTAGGTTACTGCTTGAAAAAAAATCTTGTTAAAATGTCTGTCAGATGTAATTTTATGTTTGTAAGGGAAGCGTTCTACCGTCTGAAATTTCTTAACGGAGCGGCTCGGAACGTTGGGAAAATATCCTAAATCTTCTCAGTTATTCCAAAATGTAAGAGTATCTGGTTGAGATTGTTCTTGCACCATCATGTTATATAATTGCAGTGAGGGTTTTACTATAGGTTCGTCCAAGTATCGCCAAAGTAATTTTCTGTGAAATGAAGGAAAACCTTGAAGTTGGGCACAGGATGCACTTGCAACAGTGTCCTTCTTCAGGAACGTTGCACGTTGGAGTTGAATGTCCGGGACACAGTTGTTTTTCTGTCAGATATTTGCCTATTACTTCCCACTGTGTTGCAATGTTTGGAGAAAAGATTATTTAGACTATTTAGTCGTTTCAACTCGAAGATTCTCAGTTCCACCTAAATCGTCAGTTCTTTTTTGTGAATGTGAAGTCTGTGAGTGTTCGTTCATTGGCCAATGGTTGTTTAAATTAACTGAGTTCTGCTTTGCTAGGCCGTTGTAAATGCCATGCGGTGGCGAATTTGGGGTTTTTTGTTACAATATCTATGGGACATCCATAAGGGCTTTTCGGAAACTTACTGTAACCTGATCTTAAGAAATAAAGTGATGGAAAACATAATCACCTACCCGAGGTCTATGATTCTTTCACGTACGTATCTATCAGATCAGGATTTCCGTGACCTCAAGAATGTGAACGAGAAGAGAACAAAAGTCATGTAGCGTGTTTATCGATTCCCCTGATTTATTCATTTATTAACTTGAATATTTGAATAGTTTTTGTTTCCAATCGAAAATGAATGGAAATTGTCAACAGCAAATTTTAGATAATGAATTTTTGATGGAAAAAATCATCAAAAGTCTTATTTTATTCTACCTGCCATGGAATATACATCTTAAAATAACTTCAACTTGAAGAAATAAAATGCATGACATCACACGCTAAAATGTAAGGGCCTCGTCTTCCCTAGATCGCACAAGTCTCTCGAATACTTTTGAAGGTTGCTCGTAAGGTGTTGCGGTTGACAGATAGAACAAACTTAACAGAACAAAAATAAATGCAAAATATAAATTCGCCAAATAGTACCATAATCAACCATCTATATTTGTTAACAAAGTGATTACTTTTTCATCAATCTGCGTCAATCTTTCAGATCGAGTTACTTTTATGGAGAGTGAAATTTATGCATTTTTGGTGTTTGGGTAGTTTTCTACGTTTCTGGACTTCATTTACACCTATATGATTTGTATCTACGTGATTGAATTGTTTGATGAACACAAACACAGTGTTTTTATACCTACTAATGGCGAAAAACTTAAATCAATGGTACTTAACTCAATAATTATGGGGGATGTTACCGCCCCAGGTAAATATCTCTTTTCCGCTTCAAGCTACATTCGGCAACAAAATAGTTTCGTAGAATTCTTGGATAATTATACTTAATTCAGTTATCGATGCTCATTTTTGTTTAACATGAAGGTGCAGTCTTCTACCGTGGTCTGAGATCATTTCTCTAGAGGTGGGTCATTTACACAAGGCATTGTTAATGGGAGAACAATGTCCGTATTGTAGTAGAAAAATGGTTTTCGATCATTTAATTTGGCATATTCCTTAATAGGATGGAGAGTATTTTCTCACCTACAAATTTCAAATAACGACAGATAATACTTAGATATAGAACTCTTTGCGGAATAACTCAAAGAGTACTTTTCATTAGAAACGTATTTGCATGTCATCTTTACTAATATTATAAATTTAAAAATATTTCTCTTCAAGAGCTGATTGAGTTCAAAAACCCGTATCAGTTACCACCTTGGATTAAGCAAACAAAGCCACAATTGAGTTTCAAATTTTTAGCAAACTTTTGGCTATATTTTGACAATTGATATTGCAGTACTCGAGTAGTCACGTTATTTTGACATGTTCGCAAGCCCAGTGTGAATCTAGACTAAGGACCATTGTATTAAAATTCGAGGATTACTTACTTTATTTCAAGTTTAAGTTACGACATGAGTCATGACTGATATATATTACTCGTGTGTGCAGTCGATTGCATGGAGAAACGATTTTTGAAACAACTGTTTTCTCAGAATTATCAGTAATTTGTAAAGCACTTATGGTATTATCCCCTATAATTTTCGTTTGCTCCAGTGGTATTCATTACACAATGAATAAAGTAACAATGTTTTTTTATTTATTAATTATTGAAGTTTAATGTAGAATTATCATAATAAATATTTGCTATATTATCTTTAGAAGTTGAATTTGTAGTGCTGGAGGTGGCAAAATTTTTTCTGTTTCTCATTTTTTATTTTTCCATGGTGTTCGTTAGTAAGCTTCAAATACTAAGCGTGCTGTTAAATGGTGACCATCTATGAGTATGAATAGTGTAAATATATGTAGGTATGTGTATATAAGTCAAAAGAGATGTTACCACAGGAATTGACACAGCTTTTACTATCCGATCGTCTTTTGTGTTTTTAAATGAACTTAAATTAACCTAACTCAGTATTTATTATACATTTTATTTACATGTTATTTGAGTCATGAACAATCTCAATTTTAGTTCATAACTTCTGCGACTTTATGTTGCACTTCTTTTTTGACTTATGCTATACACAGTAGTGTCTGTTGCATCAATAAATTATTTACTTACTATAGAAATTCAAATATTTTTAAATTTCTGATAGGTGGAATAACTCTATGTAGGTATATCCACATATAATCGAAATTATACTAGGTAACTTAACTCAATTGGACGTTGGAAAAATAATCAGTAGTAATAACACAAGTGATTGAATTTTCGCGATAAGTATTTCGATTAATTTCTGAACGAAACTGAATTGCTTCAGTTGACTTCAGAAATAAAAGACAGACTCATGAGATGAATTCTACGAGTTGCAACTCGAAATTAATTTTTAATTTCGAGTTATACATAATAAATTAAGAAAACAAATATTGCATGTCCGTTTTACGCCGTCGTAGAATTCAGTCACGAGTGGAATTTTATTTCACAAATAAAGTGAAAAGTAAAAATTTAAAATTTTGCAGGATTAGAGGAAATTAGCAAGGAAGTTAAGAAGTTGATCTGAAATTAATAAAGTTTAATAAACAGGAAACAGTGACATAGAACGAAATACATATTTGATTAAACCAGAAAACACCGAAATTGACAGGCTAATCAGAGTCAAGAGTCAAGTTTGGTATTATCCATAATCCGAACTTGACTAGAGCTCCTGATTAGTTCATTTGCCAAGTGCGCGAAATACTCATTCTAATCTTTTAACAGAATATACTATTCCGATAAATTTTTGTCTCTTGTTGAAAAATGTTGAAATAGTTGGGTTCCAGTGGAAATTTTGAGGTGCTGAACATTGGGGGTTAGACCACTTCTGACTCTAGCATTCTAGCATAGATTTCCATCCATCATTTCAATTCTCATATATATTTTAAAATAATGGAATGGACGATCCAGGTAAAATATCTTCGAAAAAAAACTGCATTATTATAAAAAATCTTTTCTCCAATCGACTCACACAAAGATACTTCTTCAGGAAACCTTGATTTGTTGAAAATTATTAAAAAATCTTAGTAATTTTAAAGTATTGAGGTACGGACCTTCGAGGGCATTATATGTCTGACTTTGTTGCAAAACAACTGACTCGTGCAGAAGTTGTCAATTTTTTATTTTGTAACTTCGAGGGCCCATAACTTAATAAAGAAGGATTTTAGGACAAAATTGTATATGAAGTACTGGTGATATTTTGACTCCAGAAATAAAGGAAATCGTCATAAAATTTTTGTTCCAATAATGGTGAACGCCTCAGGTTGGATGTCGTCGAATAAAACTTCATTTTCATAAAAAATCGTTGCTCCCGTCGACGTGACACACGAGTTATTCAGAAATTTGTCCAAAAAATCTTGTTACTAGGAATATAATGAAGAAGATCAGTATTATAAAGTTTTGAGGTGTGGTACATGACAGTCAGTTCCCGATTATATACAAAACAACTGACTCGTGCATGCCACCTCATAGAATTCATTTGTTTTGTCAATCACCAGAATTTGGTTGATTTTCAATATTCACTTTGGGAGTTATATAAAAAAAAAAACATTTTTCACCCTATCTATAGGTACATATTCGAAAAAAATGTCCATTGAAAATTGTTCTCAAATAATGGTGGACGTCTCAGGTTAGATGTCTTCGAATAAAAGTGCATTTACATCCAAAATCGTTGCTCTGACTCACAAGTACTTTTTATCAGAGAGTTGTCCAGGATATCTAATTTTTTTTGAAAATATTGGAAAACCTCAGTTATTTAAAATTTGGCTTTGTAACAAAACAGCATAATCATGCATGACTGACTCCTCATCGAATGAATTAATTTGTTTCGTCAAATCACCAAAATTTGGTTGATTTTCATTAGTCACTTGAAAAGTTATCACTCAAAAACTTTTTTTATCATTTTGTAACTTCAAGGGCCCGTAACTTAGTAACGAAGGACTCCAGGAAAAAAGTTATATGGAGTGCTGTTGATACTTTGATCCCATTTCTATTCATTTCATTCCGTACATCACTAGGAATGCCACAAATTTTTTCAAACGCCCTGAAAAAAATCGAAATGGGGGTATTCAAAGTTGATTTACAGAATCGACCTATAACAGGTTATAGACCTTCTCTTCTCTCATGCAAATCTGCTGACAGTACATTTTTTTCTGTATTGCTGCTTCAAGTAATCTGATGTCAAGGCAATAAATATATCAGATGAATGTAAAAAGACGTTTTCTTCTTGTTGATTTAGAGAAGCTATTTTATATCCATTTCCGGTTACAGAATTTATTGTCTGTGTTTATGCGGTTAGTCATGTTGCATAGTGTTCATAGTGTTCATAGTTCATATAATCATCAGTAATCGCCTAGGCCTTATGTTGCACTGAATGAGAATTTTGATTTTAATATAGAAATACTTTACAGAACGGTAGATCAGTGTTTCTGAGGTTATCTTGATTCTTGATAATGCACAATTTTAATTAGGCCTTCAAACCCGGAAAGGAATAGTTATAGGTACTTTGAGAACAAATTGTAAAATGTACCCTTCCTCCAGCATGAGTTCTTTCATTCAACCTCAAATCATTGGGGTGATTTTACTGCTTCATATTTCATCTCTACAAATGACCCTTTAGAATAATTCGTCTTACATATCTTCGAGATCATTTTCATTTTTCAAAATGATCTGTAGGTTGCTCCACTAAGGACTTCTACCATCAAATGGTGAATGGTGCTCATAATCTGGAGAAAGCGCCAATGAAATGAAAGAAGGGGCGCGAGTCTTCAGTTCGAACTATTGTGGCACCACAATCATATGCTAACAACTTGACTACATATCCCCGCCTAGAATCAAAAGAGCTGTTTCTTCTTTTACAGACTCATCAGGGTACCGACAAATCAACCGAGTTTGGTTCTCGAAAGTATAGGTGACTTTGGATCTGGTTGGATCACTTGCCTCGAAACAATAAGATGTGTATTATTTTGTCCTGTCAACAGACTAGGTTTTCCTTTGATTTCTAAGTCAGAAGTTATTTTTTGAACAAATGGAAACTTTTCTACCAATTTTTGAAAATCGTTAATTTGATAAGGTAATTCAAGATTTTCAACAGTGCGGATATTTTTAAGTTTATGAAATTTTACGGAATTTCTTCCCGCAATTTCAGCCTGAACAGTTTGAGATTGATGATCATACCGAAATATGCTGCCTGTCCATTAACAACATAAAGGTATTTTTGGACCTGTTAGTCCAAGTTCTAAAGCTTGAGAAGAATCTAGTAAGGTCGCAGTACTCCCTTCGTCGAGTAAAGCCACAATATCAAATATACCATTTGGTCCACTCAGTTTCACAGATATAACCTTCAACAAAATGTCATTATTGACATCATTCCTTCAAGAACAGCAGATATATTGCGAACAGAACTACTGAAGTTCATGAAAGATTCAAAACTTTCAACATTTGACAACCGAAATACCTGTGATATCAATTCATCCAATATCAGTTCTGGGCGGCCGTATTTCTTTTCAAGAATATCTAAAATTTCATCGGGATCAAAGTATTGTTGAGTCTCAGAACATTTTCCTGTGGAGAAAATTGTCAAGTCTCATTTGATAATTTGTATTGCGAATAGTAAATTGGCTATGTTAGGCAAGATGAACCATCAAAAGTCATTATATTATTTCCAATAATTGTTTGTCGAGCTAACTATGTTTGATAGAATTTGTCAAATTTTCAATGTTGTTTTGTGATGAATCTACATGGTTAGTCAATTCAGAGAAGTGGATATTACCTGCATTGTTGGCCCATTTTTCGACATAAGAATTATTCGATTCCACACCCACATCGGCATCTGCGATTGAAACTGATGAGCATGCTTTCTCTTCACTGGTCTCCTCATCCTCCTTCAATTTGAGAATATCTTCATATTTTGAAATATTTTTCTCTTTGTTCTTCAGACGAGTCTCGTGAATGGTTAGAAGCTGCTGACATCTTTTTAATTTTAGTTCTCCATTGTCGATATCTTGGGTAGGGGTATTTTCATCGAGTTTGAGTTCGCAGGTTAACATTATCACCTCTTCTTGACGTTGGAACATGTCCTCTTGAATGACTGATATTTCGTTTTGTAAGTCTAATAGGTTCGATTTTAGACTACCTTGTTTGGAAACAGATGTAGATTTCATGCTTGCTGCTGAACTTATAATACTTCGTGTTCTGCTGATTATTCCTTCTGTATTTCTTCGTTCACTGAGGCGTTTTCTCACGGTTTTAAAAAATTTGTTTGATAAAATGACAGCACTGGCATCTTCCGGATATTGTTCATCAAAAAGAGTACATAACTGTTGAAGAACCAAAATGCTAAGTGATTTGGCAATCATTTCAGAGTGCTGTTTATATTCTGGGGTATCATCTTGGAAAGCAAAGCCAGTAAACGAAAGAATATGTCTTCTTACTGCATTTCCTTTGAAGTAAGTCCCATATAATGCAAAATGAATATTTTGTAGCATATATTTATCATGAATATTCCTCAACTTTTCATGCAATCCAGGTACATCTCTGAGCATAATTTTCTGTGCCATAATTTCTTCGGATTTATAATCTTCGATGGATATATGGATAGGTGCTGAGTTCTTTAGCTCGAAGGACCAATTGTCGTCGAAATTACTTAGTTCAGTGATTATTATGAATAGTTTGGAGAGAAAAAACAGCAATACAAAAGTTATTTATTTTTTTCTATCATAACAAAAGTCAACTATCGCTTAGTTACACGGCAAATTTGAATGATTTCAGAATGAATAAAATCTGCTTCTGCAACACTCCCATTACCCCCCCTCCCTTGTATACGCGCCTGCTTGTATCCACGTCCATAGTGCCATGGGCGGGATATTCTTGTGAGTAGTTATATGAGAATAAAATGCATCAGATGGAAAAATGTAAATTTGAAATAGTAAATCTAATATTTAATTTCTAAATTTTACATTACAAGATATTTATGCAAATGAAATGGATAACCATACATAAATGAAATTGAAACAGTGAACAAGAAATAAATGATTATAATAATAATGGTAATAATGTTTATTTACCAAATGGAGTCCAGACTTTGTCTAAAGCCAAAGGATATTTCGTCATGTAGAATAATTAAATATTTCACAAGTAGGCGTACTTTGCAAAGGGCTTTCGTGTAAAAATAATAATAATAATAAAAACCTTTGCAAATATCCCACACTGTAGGAGTTATTTTGAAAAAAAAAACAAAAATCAATTCACTCAATATCACCATACGTCTGCCGAATCATCTCTGCCCAACGTCTGGCAAAGTTTTTTTTTTCAAGAACATACCTATACAAACGAACAAATACATCTGCATACTAGTTTCACTCGGACTGGAGCCCAGACTTCATCTGAAGCCAAAGAATATTCCGTCATGTAAAATAATTGAATATTTTACCTGTGGTGGAGGGTGTTATTGGAAGCATTGCAAAGTATGTTTCTGTAGAGTATGTTATGTTCCTATCCCATCTAAGATGTTGATCAAATGCTATGCCTGAATATTTCATTTCCGAAGCTAAGTGTATTTGACTGAAATCGTAATTATTTTGAATTATGGAAGACGATTTTTATAGCACGTGTTGGGCGTACATTTTGTTTCATTATGATTGATGTCAACTAATGAGCGTTGGACAAATTTGGACAAATTTGAGATTTTCACCAAGTCTACTATGATCAGTTGGCATATCTTTGAATAATTACTATATCATCAGTGAAACTTGTTATATTATCAATTATATTGCGGGGTAGACATTCGATAAGACATAGTATGATCAAAATAGGTACTAGCACACAAAACAACTTTCTCAACATCCTCACTGATGCTCTGAGTTTGTAAAATGTATAGAATTGCCTCAAAAGCTAGTGAAGAATCCGTCTGTATCCCTATTCTCTTCAACGCTTCCAAGCGAACATAATCAACTTTATTAAAGGGTCGCAGGACTCCGTGCAGTAAAAGCGTAACCTTTCAATGGCCTGGATCGATTATCGCAAGGCATTTGATACAACATCGCATGAACTCATCATCCATTTGCTCATATGCCTTGCGGTACCCGATCAAATAGTGAGATGCATTGAACAGCTGATGCCGCTCTGGAGGACTCGATTTACCATTACATCTGGTCAAGTCAGAGTCCAAACAGAGCAGGTTATCTTTAGAAGGGGCGTGTTTCAGGGAGACTCCCTCAGCCCTCTTCTCTTCTGCATCTCACTACTGCCATTGTCCGTTGCGCTACGAAAAACCCGCGGATACAACTGCGGCACCCCCATCAACCGGAGGCATAAGGTCACCCACCTGTTTTACATGGATGACCTTAAACTTTATGCTTCCGGAGAAAAGGACCTTCAGCAGTCCTTAAGGGTGGTGCAAGAGTACACGCATGCTATCGGAATGGAGTTTGGGATAGACAAATGTGCCACGGTTCATCTCAAAAGAGTACGATGCGAGGAATACGAAGAGGACGTTCAGCTCGTAGACGGAAGCATCCTACATCATCTGGATGCCGGAGAGACGTATACCTACCTAGGGGTGGAACAACGCCACACCCAAGAGGTAGCTAATGTCAAAAGCTCTCTCTGCGGCAAGTATCGGCATAAACTCCGACAGATCTGGTCTTCAGAACTGTCGGGGAAGAACAAAGTTGCTGGAACTAATATGCTTGCCGTTCCGATTACTTTACTCCTTTGGAGTAATGAAATGGACTCAGGAAGAGCTGCGACAACTCGACGTAAAAACTCGCAAAATGATGCATCTTCATAGAAGCTTGCATCCTAAATCGTCTGTTCCACGGTTATACTTCTCCAGACAACGGGGAGGCCGTGGACTTTTGAGTTTGGAGTGTCTACATAACAGAATGGTACTGGATGGAGCCTGTAAAGTCATCAGGAGTTCAGATCTCCTTCTCTGCTTGGTATGTGATCATGAAAATTCAAGGCAGCAACCCGTGCAGCCGATGAACTCGGTCTCATATTCGACACTGAATGGACGAACCCAAACTCTGTCACCGAGTTGGAACCCGTTCAGCAAAAAGCCCACGTGAAAGCTGCAGCGTGTGACAGGCTCCTACAGCTACATAAGGATAAGCCAATGCATGGGGTCTTCTTCAAGAACATTGAAGACCTTGGCTTATCCAGAAACCTGACCTTCGCTTTTTTCAGGTCAAGTGGGCTGAAGTCGGAAACCGAGGGATTCATAATGGCCTGCCAGGATGGTGTCTTCAAGACCCTCGTCTACCGTAGTTGCGTGATGGGTATAGAGGTCCCTGATACTAGATGCAGAGCGTGTCGTGGGGTAGCTGAGACCATAATGCATTTGCTGTCAGCTTGTCCAGCTTATGCGGTCTCAGCCTATATACACAGGCATAACGCGGCCCTACGAGTGTTGTACTACCATCTACGACACTCGTACGGTGTAGACGAGACACCGGTGTTGCCTTATGCTCCGGGGGATATTGAGTCCGTTGTGGGAAATGAGAAGTGCCGAATCTATTGGAACTACTCATTCCCCACCCTCAGGCAAATTCAAGCCAATAAGCCTGATGTAGTCCTTCTCGACCTCCAATGTAGGACGATTTTCGTCATTGAGTTTTCAGCTCCTGGCGAAACGAATATCGTCTGAAAAGAGGAGGAAAAACGGACTAAATATCGAGATCTACTCTTTGAACTCCGCAGGCTTTATCCAAACCATTCTGTCAAGATGGTGGTTCTGATAATAGGGGTCCTTGGTGGAATGATGGACATGCTGCTCTCGAATCTAAAAATCATACCGGCATGCCGTGATTCGGCAGAAAACCTAGCCGGAAGAATGCAGAAGGCCGTTATTCTTGGTTCACTCCGTTTACTCAGGGCACATGATTCTCGGACCCAGTAATCACTCACCCCACGGACGTGGGGGAGTGTTTGCTGGAGTTAATGATACACCAGCGCGCCCTCCGGTAGTATCGGAGCTCCGGAGACAGGGTCTGAATGGTACATTCCTTACGGAAATAATAATAATAATAATGAACTTTATTCATAAAGATTTTAAGATCGATACAACAATACAGTATGAATAAAGATAAAGAGTGATAAGTGCTATTGCACTTGTTTCGCAGAGAAAACAATCAGAACAGATAAAAAATGCATAGATAAGAATCTTTCAAATAATGATAAAAATGTGTAAACAAACTTGGTAAAAATGTATAAAAAAATTAAGATAAAAAAATGTTTAAGAATATAGGAAATACAAAAAAATTATAAAATCATTGATACAAAATTTATAATAACTTTTTTTTATAGAAGATGTATAAGAATATATATGAAAATGTATAAACACGTAAAAAAAGTACAACAAATATCAATAAATATATTCAATATAGACGTATGGAAACATTAGAGTGTATAAAAATATAAATAAAATATAATAAAAATGTATGTAATACAGATATATCAAAAGTCAACTTCAATAAAAAATTAACAAAATACAATAAGAAGCAATGTAAACCAGGTTGAACTTTCAGTACACTAACGGATATTTATTCAAGTAAATTTGTTATAAATTGCCTTTCCTTATCAAAGAGAAAAGTTTCAATTTATTCTTGAACATTGGATTCGAAGTTGTTTTTCATATTGAGAGGTAGTGTGTTATCGAGCTTAACTGCAGAGAAGGCATATGCTCTCTGAGAGATAGACTTTTTTTAAATAATGGAATACGTAAGTTGTGTATGGTGGCATGTGTTGTATTGATGGTTCCTAGACTTTGCTTTGTTTTCACTGAAATGGTATTTTACGTTTATACAAAAATAATATAGTTGTCTGAGATCCATTATTCGACTTTCCGACTTTCTTGATTTGTGTCATTACCACATCGGGGAATGAACATGTATTTGAATAGATATCAGATTTAATTCAATGTTCTTAAGGGGAAGTAGTGTTTCCAAAACAAAAACATCCGGTATGGACCCGGCTAAGAGGCACTTTCGGAGAATAAGAGAAGGGCAAATTTTTCTTGTACTAGAGACAAGTAACATTTTCCTAATGACCTCTGATAGATTATTATAACAACATGAAAGAGGGGCGACACCACTTGAAGGAAGACCATAAAACTAATATTGAAATATGGTGGATTACGTAATCCAATCTTCCGCAATAAAACCTATACAATAGGTAAAGTCGTCGGCAAGTATTCAACAAAAAACAACTACTGCCCCCTACGACCATTGAATTATATTTGTTTAATACTTGGCAAAGTTTTCTACAAGAACCACTTTGCAATGCATTTCAAATATCAAAGCTGAAATTATTTTTCGATTTAATTGGGGGAACACCTCCGTACCGGTTTCATGGTCATTGCCAATCATCAGCGAAGGCTAGTTCGACCCAATTGAATCGAAAAATCCTTTCATCCTAATTGGAAATCCCTGAGACAAACACTGAGGTATGCATTCAGCGCCATCTCTGGGTTCCAGTTTAATTCGATTTAATTCGATTCAATTGGGTGGAACTAGCCTTCGCTGATGATTGGCAATGACCATGAAACCGGTACGGAGGTGTTCCCCCAATTAAATCGAAAAATAATTTCAGCTTTGATATTTGAAATGCATTGCAAAGTGGTTCTTGTAGAAAACTTTGCCAAGTATTAAACAAATATAATTCAATGGTCGTAGGGGGCAGTAGTTGTTTTTTGTTGAATACTTGCCGACGACTTTACCTATTGTATAGGTTTTATTGCGGAAGATTGGATTACGTAATCCACCATATTTCAATATTAGTTTTATGGTCTTCCTTCAAGTGGTGTCGCCCCTCTTTCATGATGTTTCTGGCTTCATGTTGAAGTCGACACGTAGTCGGAGTGCATTTTAAACTGGAACCCAGAGATGGCGCTGAATTCATACCTCAGTGTTTGTCTCAGGGATTTCCAATTAGGATGAAAGGATTTTTCTATTCAATTGGGTCGAACTAGCCTTCGCTGATGATTGGCAATGACCATGAAACCGGTACGGAGGTGTTCCCCCAATTAAATCGAAAAATAATTTCAGCTTTGATATTTGAAATGCATTGCAAAGTGGTTCTTGTAGAAAACTTTGCCAAGTATTAAACAAATATAATTCAATGGTCGTAGGGGGCAGTACTTGTTTTTTGTTGAATACTTGCCGACATCTTTACCTATTGTATAGGTTTTATTGCGGAAGATTGGATTACGTAATCCACCATATTTCAATATTATTATAACAACTTTAAATTCTCGAACTCTTCAACATTTGTGTCATTACCACATCGGGAAAAGAACAGGCATTTGAATAGATATCAGATTTAAATCAATGTTCGTAAGGGGAAGTAGTTGTTATCTGTTAGATATTCGTCACAATTTCCACCTGGTGGAAATCACATGAAAAAGATTGTAGATACCCAACAATCGAAACGTCGTGACTTGAAATCATCGAGATATGGTTTCTATTTCTTTTTTTTTAGGCAATGGAAGTCCAATTATTTTCTTTCATTCATTCATTCAATTGTTGTGATTTTTCGCCGATTGCATAACGAACGGTTTTATTGATGACTTCTTCAAATTAAAGCGCTTTGGCAAGGTTTACAAACAATTGGTCTGTGATGGCGAATTTTGTCGTTGGAGATTTTCCAGTTAGGTTTTTTCACACCACTTTGTTAGTTGGAACGAAAAATCCGTGCAAAGTAATAAAAAGAATATTGCCGCATCTTGCCCATCTAGAAATAAACATTACATGTATTAGGGGAGAAAATTGAAATTGTGGAATTCCAGACATGTGGAACTACATTTCATTTTTGATGAGAACCTTGTTTAAGTGAATAATATGGAACGACCTTCACACACGGTGCAACAAAAAAGTTATAGGCCAGTCCCTTTCCGCGGATATCTGGTATGTGTATAAAATTCACCATAAATTTTCATCAAATTCGAATAAATGAAAATTGAACCCTGCCTGTACAATCATTTGACATGGAATTATAAAATCAAGCCTTTTTTGAAATATCAACATATCCAGTACCATACATACTTTTCTCGATATTTTCGTATAACTTTATAGTTTTGTCCTCGACATTGCCATTCAAAAAGAAAGTAATGATTTTGGGTACCTCTTTTTCCCAATGCGTTGAAGCGGCGAGGGTGTAGGGAAAAATGCATCAACCTTTTGGCAGCCTCTCAAAGCTTTGAGACATTAACAGAATGACCAATTACGTTAGGCGGAGAATGCAGTATTGTCATAATGAACTAGGCGTTATCATCCATGAATGTTTTCAAAAATTGGGAATAATACTGTGCTTAATGAACCTGTAGGGCTGACATGTTGATGTAATGCTTATTGAGCATAGCTTTTTCAAATAAGCATAATCACAATACGTCGTATTGGTCAAAGGTACACAGTATTCATTCAATGTAATTTATACATTGTTCTTATGTAAATTCCATAATATAGAGGACTTCTCTCAATAGATTTATGATATAACTACATTATCTACAGTTTGTTATATGAACGAAATTATAGATTCACCTGTCTCTCAAATTCATAATTATTGATGAATTTTTGGCATTGTCGTAATCAAAAATACATCAAAGTAATGAATATGTGGCCATTCATTAGAAGTGATTGATATCAGTTTCATTATTTGTTTCTGTGTTGAGGCTTGTAGCACGCGAGTCCCAAACTGATCTAATATAATCTACCCGCACAGGCTATGCCTGTGGGTTCAGTTTATGAGTGTTTTTGGGGGAGTAGTATTAATATCAGTATAAATAATTGAACAAATACTCAGCTTTTCAGAAAAAATTAGATTCAAGGAATAATTTTCACTAAATGTATCTTTTAAAACCTGAATCAATTGAGAAAACCCAAAAAATCAGGTATGTTCCCAAGAACCTCCAGATTTTTTTAAACATCAAAAAATTTGATTAAAATTGTTTGGACTTGCATTGCCTGAAAATGAGAAGAGAGACCATATCTCTATGGTTCCATGTCCAAGGTGACCATAGCCAATGGTTTCTGTTCTTATTTTCAGGCAGTATATCAAACAATTTAATTCAAACTGAAGCATTGTCTGCAAATCTCAAACATCAAAAATCGCGTGTTCAAGCTAAGAACACAAAATATTTTTTATAAAATTTGATCAAGATCATTTAATTAATTATTAATATTTATTACAGGTTCCTGGTCTTGCTGATAGGACTATCGAGTAGTGTGACCGGGGTAAGTAAAAGAATCCAAACCACCTGTTCGAAATAGTCGTTCGACAAGGGGTCGGACACTCATCAATTTAAACATCATCGACCACTTTGTTACTTTAATTCGTGCCGACCAACAAATCAGTTATAATTTCTTGGGAATTTCGAACCTTTTTTTGAAATATTTGTTGTTTCACATTATCATAACAGAGATTTCCGGATATCGAGGTAGTGTTTCTGCTTCAGATGATATTATACAGAATCTGGATTAGTGATTGCCCCAACTTGACAGGTCGTTCATAATGTTTACTATTTCTGTATCCAGCGGTATACGATTATAATAAATAAATTCTTGCATCACTATCTGTGTCCATAATGGTAAAATTGTGAGGACGATATTATTATCGAAGCATATTTTTGCATCTATTAATCCAAATTTCGAACGCAGTCTGTATAGACATATAAAGGAAAATAATTTTGGACTGTTCCTTTTGTGCCTTCTTCATGAAAATGTATGTCGCTCATTATTTCCACACCCACAAATATACATTGAGAAAAATATACAAAATTTATAGGACGCACAAATGGCTTTGTAAACGTTTCTACTCGAGATATGTTATGAAAAATGCTTTCTTTTCCATCCCTGATACCACGTAGGAGTTTTCCAGACCGTCCAAGTGGGTATAACTGGGGTGAATTTTGAAAAAAAAAATCATAGAAGGCACAAATGGCTTTGTACACGTTTCTACTAGTGACATGTTATGAAAAATGCTTTTTCTTTTATCCCTGATACCACGTAAGAGTTTTTCAGGCCGTTCAAGGGAGTGCAATTGGGGTGAATTTTGAAAAAAAATCATAGAAGGCACAAATGGCTTTGTACACGTTTCTGCTTCGAATTTGTTATGGAAAATGCTTATTCCTCCATCCCTGATACCACGTAGGCGTTTTCCAGACCAACCAAGGAGGTGCAATTGAAGTGAATTTCGGAAAATAAATCATAGAAGGCACAAATGGCTTTGAACACGTATCTGCTTGGGATGTGATATGAAAAATGCTCTCTTCTTCATCTCTGATATCGAGAGGGAGATTTCCAATTCGTCAAAGGGGGTGCAATTAAGGTGAATTATAAAAAAGAATCATAGAACATAGAAGTCACAAATTGCTTTTTACACGTTTTTACTCGACACATGTTATGGAAAATGATCTTTCTTCATCCCTAATCACATAGGGAGTTTTCCAGGCCGTCCGAGGTGGTGCAATTGTTGTTCAATAATTCAATATGTCTGCTTCAATGTGACTGCTCTAATGGCGGATAAGCTTGGACAGCGGAAAAGAAATTTCCAGAAACGATGAAATAATTCGGTATTTCCAATTTGATTCATTACGGGGGTAGTTTCCAGAAAAAGTATTGAGATACAAAATCTGAAGTGGGCTAAGTAGGTATGCTTTATCAGCTCGTTCTGAACATAGACTGAAGAAGAAATATGATCTTATGATTCATCAAAAGCACAATTATCATAATTTCATAATTTTTCTGTGCAAACCTTCATTCATCATAATTATTATAAAAGTAATAATGTAAAAAATTCCCATTGCAAAATAAATTCGTAAGATTTCGATGAAGTAACATATGGAGCCCTTGGGCATATACTAATATTTCGTTTCCGGCGCTACAAGCGTGTTTGTTTTCACAATGGTTATGCCTCGGCCATTCTGAGTTTTTAAATTTTGTGTTCATTCTAGAGGCCAAAGAAATAACTTTGAAAAATTCCGTTATTATCTTAAAAAAGAAAAAATACTGAGAGACCTTCAGATTAGGTAGCATGATTTTTTTTCGGAAACTCACCCCAACTGCACCCCTTTGGACGGCCTGGAAAACTCCAAACACGTGGTATCCGGAATGAAGGAAAGAGCATTTTCCATAACATATCTCGAGTAGAAACGTGTACAAAGCCATTTTTTGTACCTTCCATGATTTTTTCTTTCAGCCTGGAAAACTTCTACGTTTTATCAGGGATGAAGAAAAGAGCATTTTTCATAACATATCTCGAGAAGAGACGTGTACAAAGCCATTTGTGCCTTCCATAATTTATTTTCGGAAACTCTCCCTCATTGCACCCCCTTGAACGGCCTGGAAAACTCCTACTTCATATCAGGGATGAAAAAAAGAGCATTTTCCATTTTGTATCCCAAGCAAAAAGGTGTACAAAGCTATTTGTGCATTCTATGATTTTTTTTCGAAAACTCACCCTCTTTGCACCTCCTAGGAGGGCCTAGAAAACTACTACGTGGTATCAGAGATGCAAGAAACAGCATTTTTCATAACATGTCCCGAGTAGAAACGTGTACAAAGCCATTTTGTGCCTTCCATGTTTTTTTTTCGGAAACTCACCCCAATTGCACACCGTTGAACCGCCTAGAAAACTCTTACGTGGTATCAGGGATTAAGGAAAGAGCATTTTCCATAACATATCCTAAGCAGAAACGTGTACAAAGCTATTTGTGCGTCTTATACATTTTTTATATTTTTCTCAGAGTAGGTACATTCGTGGATGTGGATAACTTCACACCCGTACATTTCCGATATCCCACAACTATCTCGTTCGATCAAATAACTCTGAATTGAAACCTTAACAAACAGCTTGGCTATAAAAATGTTTTTTCTATGACCACATAGAAAAGTAACGTATATCGCACAGTGCAGTCCCGTGGAAAGTAGCTTATATCCGCACGCTTGCGGGTAAGCGTCAAATGCATCATTTCTGTTTAGGTTTATGCTGTCAAGATCTCAAATATTTCATTTCCATCCAGATTTACTCACATACGTAATAATTACAATTGAAAGACAAAAATCAATGAAGTACATTCTTTATGAAAAAATTAAACACGCTGGGATTCGATCCCACGTCCTTTCCACTTCAACGCTCTACCAACCCAGCAAATGTTCTTCGGATAAAAGTCTCATAGCAAATATTTTATATTTGTAATAATTTGATTATAAAAATAATCCAGCCTTTTGCATATTTTCCTATACTATATAGGACGAGGGTGTTGAAGACTAAGACACCATCCTGGCAGGCCATTAAGAATCCGTCAGTTTCCGACTTCAGCCCACTTGAACTGAAAAATGCGAAGGTCAGGTTTCTGGATAAGCTAAGATATTCCATTATTTTGAAGAAGACCCCATGCATTGGCCTATCCTCATGTAGCTGTAGGAGGCTCTCACACTCCGCAGCTTTGACGTGGGCTTTCTGCTGAACGGGTTCTAACACGGTGACAGAGTTTGGGTTTGTCCGTCCAGTGTCAAATACGTGACCGAGTTGCTGTCTTGAAAATAAATGCTCCAATCCCTGCTTTTTCATGGTCGCAGACCATGCACAGAAGGGGATCTGAACTGATAACTGATAACATTTTCTATTCTATTTTATAAAAGGGGTTGTGCTAGCTAGCTCAATGCTCAAGCTGGCACAGCCGCCACGTAACTTTTTTCTTCATGAATATATTCGGATGGATTTACAACTCTTTAATAACTTCCGAGTAATATACAAGGAGTTTCGAAAATGCACTCCCCAATGCACTAAAATCCTTGGAATTATTAGGTAGTCATTGTGCTGGAGTTAGAACATGAGAGAATTGAAGGATTGCGATAAATCACCGTCAATCAATATATTCGCATTGCGTAGACATTCAAAATCAATAACAGAAACAATTTCATCACTGTCAGCTCAGATGAGTCGAATATAATGTACTAAATCTTTGTACCTACCACTATTTCCGATTATTGTGTTGGAGTTATAAAATCAGACGGCAAACAGAATTGAGAAATTTCTATGCTGTCGGTCGCATCAAGTTTTGAACACCGTTAAAAAATTTTTTCAGCTAATTTTCCTTCCTGCTCAGATGGTTGAATATCGATGAATGAATCCTTTTTTGCAAAACAATTGAGATAAAGAGAGAATACACCCCTGAATATAATTTTGATAGTTGTTGAATTACAATGCTTTCAGTCTCATTACGAATAGAAGACAGTGAAAACATATTTTGCTTAATTAATTCCCTATTTGCATTCAACCTAGACATTTTTTATTCCAGCCAGTTCACAAGTAATACACAATGTAATTCTCACTTGATTTTGTTCACTAAAATTATCTACCCACGATGGGCAATATAAAAGAAATATCACTGAGTAGGTATCTCCTCAGTGTTTAATTTTGTAAATGTTAGAAAATGAAGGAGTCAAATTGTCATATTGGTGATTTTTGTGAATTAGAAAGCGAATTTTCGAAACTCCTTGTATGTCACTTGGAAGTTATTAAATAGTTATAAATTCCTGCATTTTAATCATCCGAATATATTCGTCAGGATAAAAGTTATCTTTATCTCCGAAACCACTTGAGTTATAAAATTGGGAGTTGTGTTAGAAAATAGTTATCAATTAGTTATGAAATTCTGCACTGATTATTTCGTATTATGCTGAAACGGCTGTACCAGCTTAACATACGTCTGAAAAATTGATCGTGTTTCGTTGTAGAAAGTCTGATTACCTACTCTATTCTCGTCAGTATACTAGCTCAGAAGTAGATGTAGTAAGTATGCACCTACACCGAAGATCAGATAATGTGTGAGAACGAAAGTCCTGAAAGTTTTCTTCAATGTAGAATTGTTCATTCTGATAACGAGCCTATTGCATACACAAGTTGAACAAATCCATTAAAATATGGAAATGTTAAATTTAAACCTTGACAAAGCAATACTTCATGAGAAATAATATATTCAGCTACCTACAAATTCACAAACGTGTTGGCGGTGGCAGGTCTCTAATTCCCTATTATGTTTCGAATCAAATTATATAAACGTGAATCTCTATGACTTAACCTGTTATATTAATTGGTAGTTTAGTTCTGTTTACACTAAATAATCAATGTAAAAATATAGTGGGTGCACACCATCTGCATCTCGTAAACCGCAATATGCATGTTTGTTTGGTGACCATGATGAAGTGCGTTTCCATTTTTTTCCCAAATGAACATTGGAAGTATCGGTGGTGCATTGTCATATGATTGTGAAATTTGTATAATCTAATACTGGGTTTCTTCCGAATATACTGCAGATAATCAGAAATTTCTGAATTCATCGAGGTAATGAGAAATGTTATAAAGGGTGTTCCACTCAAATTTACGAATTTGAATTCAAGTTTCGGTGAAAATCGAATTGACAAAGTAAATCTAATATCATTTTAGAATTTCTTGGATCTCTCGTTGCAGGGATTCTAATGTGGTTCCATACTTTTCACTAACACTTCAGAGTGTGTTGCAATTTTTTAAGCCCCATCACTGTGATTTTGTATCTATTGGACGATTGGATTCTTTTTTTATGTAAAAACCTAAATGATCTTTCTGATCGAGCAGAAAATTTCCTGTTATCTCAATCTCAGGACCTACTACAATCACGATACGCTCTGCAAAAATTGAAAAAATGTGTAAGCTATGTTTCACCAGAATTTTGAATGAAGCCTTCGATTCGTACCACTTTCAAATATTCCATACGTTCATAAATGATGGAGTTTTATCTTTATTCTTTATTGAATAACTCTCTTCACACGTAGTATAAAATTAAGATATGATTTCAGTCATCTGACAAACATAAATTTTCAAACTTCTATCTATTCATAATATTTTGCCTCGTAGTCCTCACATCTGATTTTTCGTTTGGGTTGTCCAAAAGACTCTGTAGTGGCTCACTTGTTTGAATACAACCCGTTTTTCAGTATCTGAAGATGATAACATATTTCTTTGACAGGCAAATGAAATTAATATTCGTTAATTTACATTTGTACGTATGAATTTATATTGCCTTCCTTTCCATACTGTTGAATGTTAATATACTCAAAAATCATATTTAGAAAATTGTTACTACAGCCGAGTATAGCGGATCAGAAGACCAGTTTTTCCAACAACTTTGGCAATATCCATTCAGATATGTATTATTTATTACTGTTATTTCTACTCTAAATCGTAACCGTCATTCAGTCCTATGCTGTATCACTTCCGTCAAAAATAACGTCACCGTTATTCGCCATTTCCGTTATTGGAAATGGCGAATAACGGTGACGTTATTTTTAATGGAAGTGATACAGCATAGTGCTGATTATGTACATTGAATGAACGAGCCATGAGCCATGATGAATTACACTGACAGAAAAATGAATTTGGAATGAGACAATGCTACGACTGCTTCACAAGTGGGCAAGAATTGTCAGTCGGCACCAGTGCCGGACTGGCCTATCTTTGCCAAGTGAGATTTTGAAAAATTGGGGCCCCCAATTACCAGGTTCATTCTATTTCATGAGTCGCATACAGAAATTTCAACAAATTATTGGTTTTCGTACCATTAATGATTAAGGTGCAAGATCAGCTCTACACTTGTCTTAGAGTAAAAAATGAAATAAACATAACATACTTTGAGCGGCCCGATATATAGAGTTAGTTGTATTTACCTGGCCGCGTTTGCAACTACGCCAAATAAAATTATTTTTGGACACAGGCAGGCTTTACTCTCTGCTGTCTCAGTGTCTCGCATACGACTAATCAGTAATCCAGCGCGCCGCGCGCCAAAACCAAAACCGCCCACCGACCATACATACTCGCGCATCACTGTTGCCACGTTGCAAGAGGTCCTCAAGAAATCCCACCAAATCGAAAGTGAATATTTGCGTTTGTCATGTTTCTGGCAATAACCAATTTCGACATTTGACCTTTTTTCTTAATTAATTTTAAATGATTGTTTCCATGTCTGTTTTCCTAGGGGCCCCGAGACCCCAAATGGGGGGTGGGCCCCGTGAGATTCTTCTCACTATCTCACCTGGCCATCTGAACGTTTGTCAGGGACCAATAAAGCCAATGAACGCTGTCGTCGACGGTCGCAAGGAAACCAGGAATTAACTCCAACTACAAATCAGTCCCAAAGTCCCACTACCGCGAACCATACTGTCAACTGAACTGTAATAGTAATGGAAATTCTAAATCGGTGGAACTTTTCTTTAAGGGATATAGCTAGGCTCATAATTACGTAATTTCGCTGCAATATAACACTCCTCGGCAAATAATAATAATAATAGCCACTCTAAGTGTGTTTATAATTATTATTATCCATAGGTTAAAAGTGTTTTTGTTCTTTTTCAATTTTCGAAATATCCGTCTCGAAGGACCAACTATGGAATCTGGGGTGTTAGTCTTTTATGACAGTGGCTTATGAGTAATGAAAGTCTTCCTGATTTTTGAACAATCAAAGAGAAACAAGAATTCTAATTACTTGTTTACTCCAGTTGTATTTGCAAGAACAATTTCTCCTATCAACAATGAATGCTAATTTTTGTCCAACATCTCAAAACCAATTTAAAAATCAAGATTATTGATCTCATATGCCATCAATCATTTATTGAAGTCTTTTTTAATTTAGTCACTCATTTTCTATATAGAGGGGTATTTATTTTTTGTTGAAGGATAACAAACTTCGGGCAATTCTAAAGGAAAATTAAAAAAAACATCCATAAATGTTATCTAAGGGACCTAGGGCCATTTCAATATCTCAAGAAACTTCGAGGTATACCAATAATAGAAGACATCAAATTACATACATACACCGGATTCGGATTCCTAAGACATTGAATGGAAATCCGTTCATGGGGACAACTTTTGAAGGGCCGTGATCTCTTTGGGGGAGCATTTGAGGAGCTTTTTTATGGAAACTATTTTTCATATTTTTAGAAGTAAAGTCAGACGAAGTTTGTTTTTCTATTTCAGAAACACCGTTATATAGGACGTATGAAAACTCTTGTTACTACTAATACCTCCAAAACTGTGAGCTCAAACGGAAGACTCCAGCCAACTTATTATAGTATATTACGTAACAAGAGTTGTAAGTAACCCATTACGCACGAAATAAATAATATGACATGACTTGACATTTATTTTCATAGCATGCTACGAAAACGTGTCCTATTTTTTAAGAAATTGCATAACGTGCTGCCTACATTTAGGGGCATCACTCTTTCAATCCTAAATATATCTCGCTAATGCTAAAAGTTTTGTTTTTTAATTGACTAAATTTGTGTAAATAGATCATATAAAGTTTTGGTCACTCAATTAAACCAAGAAGTTTAAGTTTTCTTCTCAAAACGCACGTGTAGGTATGTTATGAGATCTCATTACGTGAATGTTATTGTTAAATGTCATTTACAAGGAATGTTGACAGTGCAATTTTTGACGTTTACAGACATGGGCGCAGAAAAAATTGTTTTAGGATTACACCTTAGTTTTAAATTCAGTCAGATGACAACCTCAGCAAACACACACAAAGTGCTCGTTATTTCTTGCTCGTTTGTGTTGTGATCATGAGGTTTGTTAGTGTTTTACTTTACTGTTTTTCTACATCGTGTGAGGTAATGTCGAGGAAATTTCAATGTAGAATTAACGGAAAAAAGATTTTTCACTTTCGAGAATATGACTGATTCCACTCATCGATTATGTTGGGATCAACATAGCCCATTAATTTTCTTCATCGCATACCAACCCAACAGTTTAGGGCAAATCTTCGATTGTAATGAGCATCCGAGTTTCCAAAAAAATGTTGGTGGAACAGATGTGTTTCGGTCTCCTGTACAAAAAACAAATGAAATTTTTGGCGGTCATACAAAATGCCCACCCATTTATGCTAATCTATAGAATTACTAGCACCAAAAACAACCGTTTAACACAATTTGATTCCCTCAACCACAATCATAACCTTTCTTTTTTAGTAACTTTAATTTTTGCGTTAAGTTGTTCAATTGGTACCTATACTTATACGCGAATATATTTATTTCCAATGGTATCCAAGCGAGAATTATAAATAATGAATAAACAAGTTTTTGGTTTTCCAGACAGTAAGTGAATATTTTCTTTTTTTTTCAGCAATTTCTGAGCAAATATCCCGCGGAGAACAGAACAGGTCTCTATGGCAGAGAAAGCAGCAGAATTCGGTATCAAAATTATGGAAGAGGAGGATCTTATCGGGATGGTGAATCAAACCCTGCACTGTACAACAGATATCCAGCAAATTATGAAGGAAGACCTGACTCTACTGAGTATCGGGAAGAAAGTAGATTTGAAGAATCGAGAAATGAGTATGAAGATAGGTAAGCGTTATATGAAAAGATTTTTACGATCTGGAGTTCTATAAAACAAAACCTAAAAATTGATTGTAAAAGTTACTCAAAATTTTGTTATAAAAAATACAGAAGACTCAAAATCATGCGTTTTTACTCTTTAGATATTTACCTAATTCTTCAGTTATGGCTTTTACATTCAATTTACAACTCATTAGTTGATGTATCGGTTATGGATTACAACTCACATTTCATAGTGGAAGGTATACCGTATACAGTGCGGCTTTTAATAGGAGGGTTTCACCGATACTACTTTTTGAAATAAAACACATTGTGATTGCTCGAAAGATGGCGCGGGGGGCACATTAACTAAAAAAATTTAAATGGTATTAAAGATAATTCAATTCTCTTTTCTACCATCTGAATTTTTTAGATTTTCGTCAATACGTTTTTTCACAATATGCATTTGAAAAGTCAGAATAAGTGCGGATCTGGCGGACCGAATCCCTTTTCTTACCTGATCACGATACTTTTAACCCTTTGAGGCCGGATTTAATTTTTTGGACAAAAAAACAAAACGATGACTGTAATTTTGTTTATTTATATTTTGATAGGTGTTTAAAACGATATGGAAAATTGAAAGTAATAAGGATTATCCTGCAGGATATGGTGTCCCTAAATTGCCACCAGACAAATAACACTTTTCAAGAACAAGGATATTTTTTTTTATATTTTTATAAAATTTATTAAAACAATGCAAATACATAAAAAATGGAACTACTTGGCATGGAGAGCGGCAGAGCAATTCTTGTCATCTCACCCTGGCTCCAAAGTACTTTGAAAGTACCAGTAGAAGGTTCATAGAGACATAAAGTGTTGAAAAATGTGGAAAATTTACATAAATTTTGATTGAAAACTAACCAAAACTAACCCAAGGCATGGCAAAATCCAAAAAATGCCAATATAATTTTTTAATCATTTTATTTTTTTAAATACCTTTTACATTTTTGTATACTACATGCCTCTACAAAACTTCTACTCTACTGTTTCACATGAAAAAATAAGGTTAAGTTTTTGCGACGCTCAAGTTCAAAATAACCATAGTGCCTAGTAGTTCAATCTCATAACCAATCAAAAAAACTACGACGCAGAAATTGAAAACAAGTTACTCATACATAACTTCTTTGTACAATTGTACAGTAGATATAGCAAAAAGTAAGCAAACATTTTTTCGTAACTTGTGAAAACAAATAGATTTCCACTATTTTATGACCGCGTAAAATGTTTGCCGCAAACAACGAGCGTTAAATGCCCGTGGAGTCGGATAGAAATTATTTTCTGGTGTAATGCTGGGCACAAAATATTTTTAACACCTTAGGCAGCCAACTTTACACTCTGGGAGGCTCAGATTATCAGTAAGAAGTTCAATAAGCGACATTTGAATTGTGGTATTCTCAAGTAACCAATGGTCCTCAAAGAGTTAAATGTTTTGATGTGGAACAACGGGACATATTTTTTTTTATGATGGAACGGAATTTTGAGTGACGCATGACCCCCCCATATGAAATTTAAATTTTTTTAGTTGATATGCCCCTCCGCGCTATCTGTCGAGCAATCTCAATGTGTTTTATTTCAAAAAGTAGTATCGGTGAAACCCTCCAAACGGTTTTTTTTTAAGTCTGTTCGTCAAACCGTTCAAAAGTTAACAGAGGGGACTATTAAAAGCCGCACTGTATATATTTGAAGCGAAGTGATCATGGTGTTGGAGAATTTGACTCTCACCCAGGCGGCCCGGGATCAATTCCCACTACCTGCTACTGAGCTGAAGTGGTTCGAAATCCACATATACGTAAGTAAGCTGTAGGTTCCATATCTCCCTTGCTCGCACAAGCTCTGCTCTTGAGGGGATTTCGCCGAAAACCTGGGAGATTTGAAAAAATAAATTTCAAGAAAACAAACTTTGTCTAAGTAATTAGGTCTCAAACTCAAATTTTCGAGAATATTTGAACTATGCATGTTTTATTAAAAAATTGGATGAATCAGGATATTTCCGAGTTATGAATTAAGAACTCCTAAGAAATTTGTATCCACTTCTCATCCCATTCAGATTCAAGAGTTAGAGAACATTCACCAACCACTCTAATTTCTTACAGGGGGGACCAAGGACCACTGGGCAGTATTACCTCTCGAGATCAATCCCAAGGTGGTTATGATACATCAAATTCCAGACTAGAGAATGAATCTGGCACTGAAATTGGTTATGAATCAACTGGTTCCTATGATTCGAGAGCTAGAGAATATTCAACTATTGCTCCCAATCCCTCTTATGGTTCTAGGTCATATAGTTCACAATCTGGGTCATATGGTTCTCAATCTAGGTCAAACGATGGTTCTCAGTCAGGGTCAAACGATGATTCTCAATCTGGATCATATGTTTCCAATTCAAGATCGTATGGTTCTCAATCTGGATCCTATGGATCTCAGCCCAGAACAGATGGCTCACAATCAGGATCGTATGATACTGAATCACGACCTTACGGTTCCAAATCTCGGTCGTATGAGGCATCTGTTTCTAGATCTAGGGCATATGATGCACCACCTGAATCCGGAGGAATTGGAACATCTGATTCCCAATCTAGAGGAGATGGTTCGCAATCGAATTACCAATCATATGGTTCACGATCAGAATCTTACGGATCTAGAGAATCATCACGAGGACGTGTAGGTGGCCAATCAGGAACTAATACTGCAAATCAATTGGGGTCTTATAACTCTAACAGAGCATATGAGAGTAGTCCTTATGAAAATCGAAGACCATTCTCAAGTAGTTATGATATATATGATTCTCCTGGCCGAGGAAAAAATGGATCTGAAAAATGTTTGCCAAAATGTTTTGCTGAGAAAGGAAATCGGGTAAGCAACTCAATGATGTTATTGTAGAACATTTTACAAACTATTTTTTCAGGGATTTCCAGGTATGCCAGGTATACCGGGTGAAAAGGGTCTACGTGGTTTCCCAGGTGGGGAAGGGATGATGGGAGATAAAGGAGACAAGGGTGAAACTGGTCCAACGGGACCCAGAGGACCAAAAGGTGAAAGGGGAAAAACAGGTGTCCCTGGATTTCCTGGCTTGCACGGAATTCCTGGAATTGCTGGCCCCCCAGGAGGTCCAGGAGTTCCAGGCATTGATGGTTGTAATGGTACTGATGTATGAACTACTTCACATTCAAAAAGGAATCTCTTCTCAATAATTTGTATCGTAGGGCCTTCCGGGAGAGAATGGTTTTCCCGGACCACCAGGACCTAGAGGAATTCCAGGTCCATCTGGTATTAAAGGACTGAAAGGAGAAGCAGCCCGCTGTGAAATAACTCTCAAAGGGCAAAAGGGTGAACCGGGTCGTGATGGTGTTACGGGTCCTGCGGGCAATCCAGGTTCTGCAGGTCCAGCTGGATTTCCGGGATCTAAGGGAGAGTACGGCCTACCGGTGAGTTATAAAATGTTAATTATGCCTTGTGAATTTTGTGATTGAGTATAAAAATTCGTAGGGACCCACTGGACCTCCTGGACCTAGAGGGCTGAAAGGGTCGATGGGCGTTGGATTTTATGGCAACAAAGGTGACAAGGGAATAATAGGACCTCGGGGACAAAAAGGAGAACCAGCTGATGGACACCATGAACAAAATCAAACAGCTTTAGTGGGTCCAATGGGAGATAAAGGAATGAAGGGGGATCGGGGTGAGTACGGTTTCCCAGGACAGAAAGGAGAAGCAGGACCAGAAGGTGATTATGGTATCTCAGGAACAGGTGGATCCAAGGGTGAAAAAGGATTACCCGGAGCTCCAGGACAACGAGTAAGTGAAAATGTTGGTAGTTCTCCAAGTTCCAATGTTGAATTTGGAAAACCACCTGTAAACCAGTTTTAGTACAAGATAAATTGCACACAAATGGTAATGAATACCACTTGTAATTCTGAAATAAACAAAACCGAAGATATCCTATTTTTCAAAGTCTCGCGGATCGATAAGGCAAACAATATTAATAGTCATTCATATCCGCACATTCTATGCCTTTGGGTACACTTTACGCTTGTTTATGAGATATTATAGACCTGGTAAACAAAAAATGTACTAATAACTAATAGGAATTTGAATTTATGTTTCTGCCGTTTCTGGAAAAATTCCTCAGAAGTTTTCGAAAATTATGATGAAATATCAAATTAAAAAAATACAAAATTGACGAAAATATTTTTAGACATTTGAAGAAAAATATATAAATTATTTCATAGATGTTTATTACTGAAATATTCTAATAACCAGAAATAAAATAATTCAACTATTGAAAAAATGGAAACCTACATTTTTTTAAATAATTCTGGGTTTGACTAATAAGTCTTCTGAAGAGAAAGAAGCAATGGACTGTACAAATAAAAGTGAGCAAAACCTTCAGCTTGCGGTTTTTGAAACATATACTTGTTACATAGGTTTCGAATAAAAAATTTAGATTTCGAACACCGATTCAAAGAAGAAAATCTGAATTGGATAGCAGTCTCCTTGTTGGGAGGAAACAGTAAAATCATATGAGTCAGGGTTCGTGTGGAGTTTACTTATCTAAATTTTTTATTGGTTCTTAGAACCATAGCAAAATGACACCATTTAGTAATGCAAATAGCGCATATGAAAGAACCTACAAGGGACCATTTAACAGAGAAATAGTGATAACGGAAAGGTGTTTTGGCCAACTGAAGCATATGTTTTCTATACCGAGGTGATCTTAGCTCCCGGCCGGCCAGCTCCAAGCGCCACTTTTCCACCACGGTCAGATATTTTCATAAATTCTATTCTCGCTTGTTTCGATCGAAGTACTGGCAATGTTTTGAAATTCTTATTCTACCTACTGAAGAATATCAACTAATACTGAAACAAATTCAATTTCAATTTGTATCTTGATTCTACAGTACTCAAATTATTCTTGAATCTCACATTGACTAATCATATCGTAGATTGTTGATATAATTGATTTGATAAGAGGTTACAGAGTTAATTCAAACAATTGATTCTGACAAAAATAATCGAAGGCTAGCTGCATAATAGAACGGTACTTACTGTTCTCTGCCATAAAGGGCCAGCTTTGTGGCTTCGGGATTGGACGGCCTCGAACAAAAAAATCAGCTGATAATATAGGAAATGGAAGGAGTATTCAGGAAAAGATTTTTATTTTAATAAATCTCCTTCCTTCCCCCCTCGTGGGCCAGCTTCATGAAAGGACATGAAGATTTTCATATAGAGGAATGGAAGTAGTATTCAGACAAACTCTCTCGTTTTTGTTTGGTTGTGAATAGGCGGCCATGAACAAAAATGAGATGATTGAATAGAGACATAATAGACACAATAGAGATTGGGTATTCAGGCAAAATTTTTTGGTTCACAAATCATTCTCCTGAAGGGCTAGCTCCATGAATCGAAAAGTAGACATTCATGGCGAACGAACAAACTTCAAATTTTTTTTGTGGGGTTGTCAATAGGCGGACACGAACAAGTATAAGCTCATTATATAGATGAATAGAAGGACTATTCAAACAAAAAAATTTCGTTTTCTTATATCTCTTCCTAAGGACCAGCTCCATGAATCGAAAATTTTCATGGCGCTTGAACAAATTTCAATATTTTTTGGGGGGTTTGTGAATAGACGGTCAAGAAAAAAAATCGCCATGGATGTCTACTTTTCGATTCATGGAGCTGGCCCTTTGGGAGAATGATAATATGTGAACAATAATTTTTGCCTGAATACCCAATCCATATCTCTATTCAATCAGCTGTTTTTTTCTTGGGCGTCTATTCATACCCCCCCAAAAAAATATTGAAATTTGTTCGATAGCCATGAATATCTAGTTTTCGATTCGTGGCCACTGGCCCTTAAGAAAAGATATGAGTAAACGAATTTTTTTTTCTGAATAGTCCTTCTATTCATCTATATATTAGGCTTATACTTGTTCGTGGCCGCCTATTGACAACCCCTTACAGGGCTGGGGAAAGTAATGAAGTCGTAGCAGCTCACATCAATTTACAATATAGGTATTCGACAGGTTTAAAAATCACGATAGGTTAAATTTCTGCAAGCAATTCCTCATGATCTCATGTGTATAAGCTCTATATCAATGTTTCTTTCGTCAAAGGTATACAAATTGTTATCCATACAAACTTTACTCGTTCTCTGACCTTTTACTCTGAGCTTCCACTAAGGGTATATGCTCCATATGTAGGTTAGAATCAATGCTTTTTCATAATTCTGGCTGCCGGTCGTGGGTTCAAAGCCCAGCGACTTCTTATTTTTCTGATGAGACAGTGCTAGGAATCGTACGTGAAAAGGTAAGACCTCGTTAATCCTTGGCTTGCACAAGTTTCGACTTCTGAGGGCTTTCGTTCGTAGGGGGACGACAGCTGGTTAACGGAAAAAACATTTTTGAACAATTTTTTATTATAATACTCGTAAGCATTTGCTTTATTTTTATTTATACGGCCCATTATTCAGTACAATCTGACAAATGATGATACTAATTGATGGCAAATTTGAAGATTACAAAAAATTGATATTTATCGTAATAAGATACGATACAATGGATTACCATTCGACGTGAGAACATTACCATTTGCCAGTATAATTTCAAAATGAATCAATGAAAGTACTATTGAATGAGGGATAAAATAATGATTTTTCATAAATTTCTCTCCGTAGACCTTTTCCTTTAGTATTAGGACTTTTAATCGCTACTTATAAACATGTTATATTAGAGTTGAAATGTTGATTTTTTGAAAGAATTAGTTTCATTAGTATGCATAACGGTTATTAGTTAATTTTAACAAAAATACTTATGTTTTATAGGAATGAACTATTTATTTTCTGTGTTTCAAAACCACTCAGTTGAATTATCAATATTGATCAACCTGCTAACTACTAATCATTCGGACGATTAAGTAGTAGGAAACTACGAAGGGGGTATAATTCACTATTTCTTCTTGAATGTTCAATATCATATCCTGGAAGCTGGAAGGAAATATCTCAATATTTTCGTGATTTTTTTTCAATCATTACAATGTTATATAACCATTCCTTGCCATATCTGTGATTGAAATTTATGGAATCAATTAGGGAAGAGATGGTTTTGCTGGTCCCCCAGGACCACCAGGACAGAAAGGAGACCGTGGATTGACAGGACTTTCAGGGTTGGCAGGTAGACCAGGTCTCAAAGGCGAACCTGGTAGAGATGGCCCACAAGGACGGGTCGGGTTGACTGGTCCTCCCGGTCCACCCGGAGGAGGTAAAGGTTTTCCTGGCCCACCGGGGTCCCAAGGACCACGTGGATATCCTGGCCCAGTGGGGCCCAAAGGAATGGATGGCTTTCCCGGCGAACCAGGACTTCGAGGACCAATAGGGCCTCCAGGTGGACCAGGTCTGCCAGGAACTCCTGGCCCTGAAGGATTACCAGGTGAAAAAGGAGAACAGGGAGAAGCTGGTTCACATGGTTTTCCGGGTAATGATGGACCTAGAGGTTTTCCAGGCCCCAATGGACCTCAAGGACCTCGAGGAGCTCCTGGGGAAAAAGGTCTTTCTATAATGGTTTGTAGTGTGAAACTCTAAATTTCAATCTATTTATTGATATTTATATTCAGGGACCCAAAGGTGAAGATGGTGAGGCCGGGCGTGATGGCCAAATGGGACATAAAGGAGAAAAGGGTTTCAGTGGTCCTAGAGGAACCCCTGGTGACGCATTAAATGGAATACCCGGTTTCACTGGACCACCAGGCCAACAAGGAGAGAAGGGAAATGCAGGTCGCCCTGGAATTCCCGGAAATCCAGGAATACCTGGAGACAAAGGAGATATTGGAGGAAGATGTATAGATTGTCTACCTGGTCTCAGGGGTGAAAAAGGTGATCATGGCACTGACGGAAGAGATGGGGCGGTTGGATCAAGAGGCCCCCCTGGTCCCCCAGGATTCATGGGATTACCAGGTCATGATGGAGTTCGTGGACGAGATGGACCCCGCGGAAATCCAGTGAGTACTCCTCTCATTGATATCTACATTATTTTAACAATGCTCTATGAATTTGCACAATAACGTTTGCATTTACAAGACTGTTTGTTGTCTTGAAAAGAGTATTGATTTTGTCAGTAACTTTTCGTATTTTAAATTCGCCTATCTGAAAAAATAATTTTAAAATAACTGAAAAATACTTCCATTTTTCATAAAACGTTGACGTTTTGAAGAATGTATCTGTCTTTTTGATTTTTTTTTTGTAGATAGTGTAGGGTTAAAATATTATGAATATGATGAAATATATGAACACATCAAATATTCCTCCAATTCCGGCGTCCATACTTGTTTGGATTGTGCACCGACCGCCTGGGGAGGTACTTCACGTTTTTCGGTGTTTCCTATTGCTGAACAAATTTTTGTGCCATTAAAAATTAGGGAAATTTGATGAAAATCTTTAACAAACGGCCTATGCAATGTCAAACACATACACACAAAAAATCATTAAGTCGCACTAGATCACAACGGCGAATGATAATATTCGACTTCTCTATCCTCGCAGGTACGCCTTCGGGTACACTCTGCGAGTGCTGATGAGGAAGTATTATTATCCATTCAATATTTTGCAATTTTTGAGCGATTGATTTTAGTTTTATACAGTGGTGATATGTTTTATATGATGGCCATTTTTCACGAGGACAAAATTCTATATAAAAATATACCTATGTTTTTGTGAATGTATTAACAATCGCATTCGAAGTCAAAAAAGTAATTGCAGCTAATTACTGAAATACTATTATATTTTCATTGATAGGGTATACCAGGAAAAGACGGTGATCCAGGGCAACCTGGTTTGCCTGGAAGAGCTGCTATGGTACCTATTAACTTAGTTAAAGCCGAAAAGGGAGATAAGGGATCGAGAGGACGAGATGGACTTCCTGGACCAAAAGGTTTCCCTGGACCGATAGGACCTAAAGGGGATAGTGGATTACCTGGTTTTCCGGGAGCGAAGGGTGAACGAGGGTATGATGGTTTTACAGGTCAAGATGGGAAACCTGGTGAACCAGGAGTTCCTGGTATCAAGGGTCAGAAAGGTGAGAGCATCAAAGGAGAGCCTGGTTATACAGGTACTCAAGGAGATAAGGGCGAGAGGGGAACCGATGGTAAGCAGGGAGACAGAGGGGCACCAGGAACATGTCCATCGAACATTGAAGAAAAAGGAAATGATGGACCACGAGGTCAAAAAGGAGAAAGAGGTTTAACTGGTCCAAATGGAGAAAAAGGAGATATGGGAGATCAAGGAAATCCTGGTCTAAGAGGACCACAAGGTCAAGACGGACCTCCGGGGCCAGTGGGTCGAAGAGGTTTGCCCGGACCAAGAGGCGACAAGGGCGAAAGAGGTCCAATGGGATTCCCTGGAGAACCAGGTCGAGATGGCACCAGTGGATTGCCTGGTTCAACTGGATCGAAAGGAAATAAAGGAGAAGCTGGTATTCCTTCCGTAGGTCCACCCGGACCACCAGGACCGATTGGATTGATGGGAGAAAAAGGATTACCAGGTTTAGCAGGAAAAACAGGTCCTGCAGGTAATGACGGTTATCCTGGATTAATGGGAGAAAAAGGAGATGTTGGCGAGCCTGGTCTCAATGGGTTAACAGGATCACCAGGTGAAAAGGGAGAGCCAGGTCCCATCGGCCCAGCTGGTATCGATGGATCATCGGGCAGACCTGGACCAGAAGGAGCAAAGGGTGAACCTGGTCTTAAAGGAGAACCTGGCCGATATGGTATAACTGGATTCCCAGGTTCCAAAGGAGAAGCTGGCATTCCTGGTGCTTCTGGTCCAAAAGGTTTCAAAGGATTGATCGGTAGACCAGGATCACCTGGTTCTCCTGGAATGGATGGTATGCCCGGAAACATCGGAGAAAAAGGAGAACGTGGCTTTCCTGGTCCCCAAGGCCCGCAAGGTTTGATTGGAATGCCAGGTGAAATGGGTCCCTTTGGTGAGAAAGGTGACATTGGACCCTACGGCCCACCAGGTCTTCCTGGTTCTCCGGGATTACCAGGTTTGAAAGGACAAGCAGGTTTACCTGGATTTGAAGGTAGAAAAGGTGAACCAGGATCTGCATCCGAGAAGGGGCAAAAAGGAGAACACGGTATACCAGGATTACGTGGAGCTGAAGGCTTACCTGGTCAACAGGGATACCCTGGAATAAAGGGAGATTCTGGACTGCCAGGTAGAAGCATTCCCGGTGTGCCAGGAGAGAAGGGTGAGGCAGGGCAACTTGGTTTGGATGGTTTAGCAGGAATGAAAGGTGCCAAAGGTGAAAGAGGCCCAGCAGGTTTTCCTGGAACAAAAGGAGATCGAGGTTTTCCGGGAATGACGGGTCAACCAGGAATAGACGGGTTAGATGGTCAACTTGGGGAAAAAGGAGATCGAGGATTAACTGGAGCACAAGGATTTACTGGTGAAAAAGGTGATAGAGGATTTCCTGGAATAGATGGATATGACGGTCAGAAGGGCGAACAAGGTCGACCTGGGCCTTCAGGGCTAATTGGTTCTCCCGGAGATAAGGGTGACTATGGAGAAAGAGGACCACCTGGTCCTCTCGTTCAGGTTAAAGGGGAGAAAGGAGAACCAGGACCTTTTGGTATCGAAGGAAGGCAGGGAGAAAAGGGAGATCGCGGAATCCAAGGAGCCATTGGACTCGAGGGAGAAAAAGGAGAATTTGGTCTACCTGGTGTGAAAGGAGAAACTGGTGCACCTGGAAGAATAGGAGAAAAAGGTATGCAAACATGTTTTCAATCTATTGAATGATCTACATATACATTTAGATATTTGAGGATATAGAGCAATGATATTTCTGAATTAGAAGCCTTGTTCTGTTGTTTTCAACCAACATTTCCTTTCAGACGTTTTGTAATAGGGAAAAATCATGACGGGATGAAAGTTTCTAGAACACGAATTTACCTCAGTTTTATCTATCTATGGGTAATGGGTATTTGAAAACGAGCGGAAGGTCGATGGCGGAAGGTACATACTGGATTCAATTGAGAACCATATATTTGAAAGATTATTTGAAACCACTCGATATCATTTTGGATTTTTTGGTTAGTTATCTGTTATTCACATATCCCACATAAACTACAGGACGTTGCTGATTAAACTTTGGATATTGATATATCATAATATCCTATGATAATTTTGATCCCAAATAATAGAACGGTTCCTACAAGTCAGAAATCTGTATATTCAGAAATGATTTTCGTACCCACAACTAAACACAGTGCAAGAAAAGTACGAATGGCGACATCTATCGTCGTGTAGGAAAACTACAACTAGGTTACGGTGCACTCGGGCGACACCGAGTTCTCACGATTAATAATTTTGCATTCAGTTCTGATTTATTCACCTATCTGTTTAATGCATGCAAATCATTTTATGTTGAATTTATCATGATAAAAAATACATAGCGAGTGAGTTGGCAGAAAAAATCCTGGCCAGACTATGATTTATTGAAAATTCAAAAATGTTCGAAAGTATAAAGCTTAGAGAATATGCAAACATTGAGACGTCTATTTTTTTCCTGGCATATCTAACTATTGGGTTGGCAGGTATAAACTAGTCGACACTAGTTATTTACACCCATCTGTTGAATGAATAAATCTTATATTAACATAAACACCATTTCATTGCGCACATGATGATATAGGGTTGTCTGCGAAAATCCTTGTTTGAATGACGGTTGGCGAGCTTCAAAAAGCAAAATTTTGGTGCGAATGAAAATGTGCGTCAAACAGGTCCTAGCGAACTAAGATTATTGGAAAAAAAGTATTTATACCTCGTCAGGCGAAACTGTGAAACTACTTGGTATAGTTTTAGATGATAACCTCACATGGATACCCCATATAGATCAACTGAGTAACAGATTATCTTCATATAACTTCCTTCTGAAACAACTCAAAAAACATGTACAAATATCTACTCTTCTTTCAGCGTATTTCGCTTTCATAAACTCACAAATTAGTTATGGAGTTATCTTATGGGGTGAGTCCAGTATAGTAATGCCATACGAATATTTAAACTTCAAAAACAATCTCTCAGAATAATAGCAAACGTAGGACTTCGGGAACATTGTCAGCCTCTATTTATTAAATACCGAATAATGCCTTTACCGTCACTGTATATATTCTACTCGTTATTAGAAATATACAAAAACCAAAACTCGTACGTCAGATATTTCATATTATAACACAAGATCCAATAATTTACTGAGGACCCCAAGATACAGGTTAACCAAATCATCAAAAAATTTATTAGATCCCAACTGAAATAATATTTAAGAACTACAGATTTTTTAAAAATATCGAGAGAGAATATATTTTGAAAAAATGCTTTTATTCCTTCGAGGAATTTTTCAAAACACCATTCGAATGATTGTGGAATGTAGGTACTCAAAACTGATATCATTATTTTTATCATTGAATACCAGGGCTATTTATATGAAGTATTTTTTTCTATTTTATACCAATTTTTTATTGTTGTACCTAGTTTTATTTTAATTGTTTTAACATGTACAATATTATCTTAGTCAAAATATGGATGTGATATCATCTTTAGTGATATTCTTATCATCCCATCTCTGTGACTTGCTACAAAAATGACCCGTATAAATGTTCGTGAAGTGGACAGATTTGTGCATTACGAAAAAATTACCTATTAAATTATTCGTGAGAATTGAAAGAAGGACAACTCGAAACAATTAGCAAGAAGGATGAACTCCAGAAAAAAAAAATCTGAAGGACTGATTCAAGAAGTAGAAGACCCCGAAACAGTGCCGGATCAAGCCAGCGCGGGGCATGTAGCAAATTCTGTCAAGGGACCCTTGGTTTACTTTAGGTTCAAAAGTTTAGGGTATTAAATAAAACGAAATTATTACAAATAAACTTTTCTGGATTTAATATGGGCAAATTTAGAGACACTTTCAATATCGATTTCTTTAAGCAAATTATGCTCTATATTCATCAAAGTGAGATGATCAAGACGATCTTGGCCAAGTTATTGGAATTAATTGAGTTCTATAATGAATAAACTTCTAAAGAACTCGGTGAGCTTGAATGAAGAACTTTGATAAAATTCAATGAATCTGAAAGACGAAATTCAAGAAAATTACAAGAATCTGGAGGATCAACTTAACAAAAATCCGGAGGACTCGAAAGGAATATTTCCATGAAACCATCTCAGTTTGATAGAAAAACTCCATGTGCAAATTACCGCCGATGATGAACCATCGAGGTGTCTTGAAAGAATAATTAGAAGCCTATGAAGAGAACCCTGTAGCTATATACGCGCGGCAGTTTGAGTTGAGGATAGTTTATCGAAGAGGCAGCACAGAGTCGACGTTTACCCTGACGAAAAGAGTGTTATCTAAATATTTAGTGAAGAAATGAATTAATCTAAATCAAAAGCTTTTGTGATACTTCTATGAACACTCATCCATTTAGTAGACATTTTCGGATGAAACAAATGCTAATGTAATGTAATGATTTTCACGTACAAGTATTCCGTTTCGTTATTTAGTGAAAAAAACAATTCCAAATTTTTGTGCGTTTCAATGCTATGAACGATGAGATTTAGGACCAATTTTTTGTTTGAGTTTAACCTATCATTTGTTAAAATACTGGCAGTCGTACTATACTGTAACACTTTTCCTTCATTGATATTGCCTCTTATTGGGTAAACCTGTCGAAAATTGAAATAAAATGTATACAATTTTTCAGGAGAAAGAGGATTTGCTGGATTGATTGGATTGCCAGGATTGACTGTGAAGGGAGAAAAGGGACTTGCTGGCCTGCCAGGCAAAAATGGAAGAGAAGGTTTACAAGGATTCCAAGGTGAAAAAGGTGAACGTGGATTACAAGGCCTGCCAGGAAGAACAGGACCATCTGGTCCTCCTGGACCTTTAGGCCTACAAGGTCAAAAAGGAGAAAGAGGTTTTGATGGAGCACCAGGACCAGTTGGTCCTGTGGGACCACCGGGTAGACCTGGCTTAGAAGGAGCTCCGGGAATATTGGGTGAAAAAGGAGATAGAGGCCCTCCTGGATTCATGGGTGCACCAGGCGAAAAAGGTGATCGTGGTTTGACTGGATTACAAGGACCTCCGGGTTATCCAGGGCCAAAGGGTGACAGAGGATTTGACGGTACACCTGGATTACGCGGCCCTGTAGGGCCAATTGGTTTGAAAGGAGATAGTGGATTCCCAGGTAAACCTGGATTAGACGGACTATTGGGAGAAAAGGGAGATAAGGGTGAACCGGCTCCACAAGGATTCCCAGGACCAAAAGGAGAAAGAGGTCCACCAGGATTTTCTGGTACTCCCGGTGAACGAGGAGCACCAGGTATTGATGGCCTACCTGGAATAACAGGAGAGAAAGGCGACAAGGGAGACAGAGGATTCCCCGGAATTGCTGGTACTCCAGGACTGCCTGGTGAGAAAGGAGATCGAGGAATTCAAGGTTTAGTTGGCATCCAGGGCGCTATCGGTGATATAGGTCCCAAAGGAGAACCTGGAATACCTTGCCAGGATATACCAGATTATCTCACTGGAACATTATTGGTTCGTCACAGTCAAAGTAGGGAAGCACCTCGATGTGAAAGTGGTCATATCCAATTATGGGAAGGATATTCCCTACTTTATGTAGAAGGAAATGAAAAAGCGCATTCTCAAGACTTGGGAATGGCAGGTTCATGTATCAGAAGATTCTCCACCATGCCGTTCGTATTCTGTGATGTGAACAATGTTTGTAATTACGCTAGTCGTAATGACAAATCTTATTGGCTATCCACGGGTGCGCCTATTCCAATGATGCCGGTGGAAGAATCTCAGGTGGAGGATTACATTTCAAGATGTGTGGTATGTGAAGCGCCTGCCAATATAATAGCAGTACACAGCCAGTCGTTAGCTTTGCCCGATTGTCCAAATGGATGGAGTTCTCTGTGGATAGGTTACAGTTTCATTATGGTGAGTTGAAGGAATAAATTAATATAATGAAATGTCCTACATATCTGCATATCGAAAATATTTAATTTGTAATCTTTATGACGTTTATTCACTTTGATGCCAATAGTCGTGATTTGGTGTGTGGTGAGGTGGGTTCACGAAAAATCACAGCCACCATCAATATGTAGCCAATTTACGACTCTTAAAGCCAGTTTTATATGTTCAGTAAACTCCGGATGGGCTTAGGAATCCTACTAACATTATTTAATGAATATCATTCTAAATCATTAGTTAGTCCTTCTGGAGTTCCCTGGGACCTATAAAACTGACCCTTATGGAGTCATCCTCAGAGAAAGGAGATAGCAACAATGAAAATGAAAATTGTTACCATATTGAAAATAAAAGATGACAAAATATATCTAATTTTCATAGGTACAATTCAGTGACGAATTATTTATTTACAGAAAACAAGATACTCACATAAATAGTTTGGTTCATATTGAACAACTGAAAATTCAAATCGATTATTCTGTGTTATCTGTCTGGGAACAAATCAGAAGATTAATTTCTTTAATTTTTTCATTTGATTTTTTCAATAAATCACTCTTATTTTTGGGTGATTTCAACTACTTTTTTATTTTAGATTTGTTGTTATTCTTCATGTTTATAGTTTTTCTGAAGTCAAAATTACCTCTTAAGGTTTCGTGTACCGGAATTTGAACACTGGAAATAGACGCATAAAACAAATAAAAAAAACTCAAATTTCTCACGTTCACCTTAATGAGCTGGCATTCCCGTGTCAGAACAAGAAATAACATGTATTGAATAGTCATTTTGTACCATCTAAGTGGCTACTACTTGGTGGAAAAGATATAATAATTTCATCTGCTTCTTCGGCAGGTGGATTATTATCGAGTGATGTTTTGGTCTTTTCTCAACATTAAATGATAATAAAATTCACCGGAGTAAAAGCAGCAAAACCACATCGCCAGCAAGACGAGAAGCGCTACGCTTCGATAAAGTCGTAACGAGTGTGTCACAGCAGCGTATGGACATAATTTATTCCTTTACTTTCGTGTGTTATGAAATATTTTTTAATTAATTTTCTGCAGAAAGCATAAGGAGATATTTTATTTGGTTCTCTAATAGTTTTGTCAACGCTGGAGTAATACTATTTGAGTTTTTCACATAATTCCGATGTATTTTTGAGGCCCCTTCAGATACACGCCTGCACCTTGCATGAGATAAAAGATACAGTGGAAAACACACAGATTATTTGAAAAATTCAAAAAGCTTTACTCCAGTATTTTAATAATTATTACATTCCCATTAATTAAATATAAACCATTCCCAAAAACTTTCAATGTTATGACTTTTTCGTCATTCATCATTGTCGTGACTCAATTGACATTGAGAGCAAGGGAGCCAAGAAAGAGAAATTGAATGGGCCACCAATTTGTTTATCGAATATGGTCCATTGAAGCCAGAAAAATTTTTTTCGTTATTTCTAGGGTGGAGGATAGTGTCAATTGAATGCTACAAAATCAACTTTCGTCTTCGACGTATCCAACTTTTCAATCTTCATTATTTTATTAAAAAAAATACTCCATTTTTAGTGTGGAGAGAAGGGGAAAAATTAATGATCAATAGATAATTTGTCAATAGGATAAAATGCCAATATTATTACAAGTGAGGCCAAAATCATGATTCACTTTCATTAATTCGATGATGAGATACACAGTAATCTTTAAAGCTATTCATTATAAGGCTCTGAAGAAAAGATTATTATTTCTCCAGAAAATTAATTCAAAAATACTTCATAACATACGAAATTAAACGTATAAATTGAATGTCCATACGCTGCTGCGACACCCGGCACGACTTTATCGAAGCGTAGCTCTTCCCGTCTTGCTGGCGATGTCGTCTTGCTGCTTTCACTCCGGTACAAAATTCAGATATTTTTTTTTTGTATTTTGGCTCCATGTCAGAAAATTTCAATGTTCCATATCAGGAACAATAGTCATTAGGAAAAATTTTGTTGGTTGTAGTTGTTGCGGAACAATGAACATTCACATTTTTTTTACAACCACATCTTATCTTGTGAAATAACGACGCAACTGTACATAGAAGTCTTTTCTGAACTGTACCGAAAAGACATCAAAGTTGAACTAAGTCAAGTTGAGATTTAGACGCAACCGTTGCCGCTGATAGTGGTAGTGATGACTTAACAGATATGCGTGTTTGCTAATGTTTTGGGAATGAAATTTTTGTCTTTTCATAGTAATGTTAATAGAAATTATTGAGGCAATGAGACAGTATGAAGTTCTTCATTAAAAAAAACAACAATAAATATTATTGCAATGATAAATTGATGTTTAAAACTTTTGCCAAAACATAGATCTATTGTTTGGCTAGTAACCTTTTATTCATGGTCGCAATTGTGATTAATTTCGGTTCTTTCTGTTCTGCCCCAACTGTTAATTATTCTCATACTTTCTATAGTTTCGATACTTTTGATTCATTTTCAGATATTATCCCCATATTACTCATACCTTACGATTACGATATTAAATATAATATTTAAAATTTTCCAGCATACTGCTGCAGGAGCAGAAGGAGGCGGTCAATCACTTTCCAGTTCTGGCTCCTGCCTTGAAGATTTCAGAGCATCTCCATTCATAGAGTGTAATGGTGCTCAAGGATCTTGCCATTACTTCGCTAACACCATGAGCTTCTGGTTGGCCACAATCGACACCAATCAACAGTTCCAGAAACCACAAAAACAAACGCTCAAAGCTGGCAACGTTAGAGATAGGATTAGTAGATGCCAAGTTTGCATAAGGAATACGTAAAAATTGTCATTTTAGGGTACCACTTTTTTATAGAAAATCATGTATGAATACGTCGATCTGTCGTTCGCATGGTCAAATTTATGTCACATCTGAAAATGATGCAAACGATAAATTGATTCAAATTCTGTGTTCATCCAATCCAACTAGTGTTCCTTCGAGGTTTCGTACTCGATCATCTCTCGTGATAAATACCTAATTAGAATTCGATGATCAAGTGCTGACCCTAGCACGTTAAAATGTATAGTGAGCTTTGTAACTTTTTAATACTGCCGTGCCATTTTTGTGTGTAATACAATAAAAACATGTAAAGTTTTTTGTATAGTACTTAGCATTAGGTTGTATGTATGTTAGTTCACCTCAACGAAAACAGAATTGCTACGACTAGTGGTCAATAACATACACTAGTGTTTATCACATTAAAAAAATCTGTAACGTTACCTGTTAGATTTATTGAAGAGATATCTTCAGAAGAGAATATTTTTTTAATCAAATGATTTATGGTGCTATATATTTCTAAAATAATTTATATGTTTGCTTTCGGGATCGCAGTGACTATAGGCAATAAATTTTTTCTTCTACATTGTGACATTCCTCTTGAAACCTGGATTAATCCTCTAGTCAACTATATACAGTGACAAATCCCAGTTCATATTATTCTTCTAAGCTGCCGAATTTGATTTTAATAAACACTGCCATTTGTAAAATAAATCGTTAAAGAAATATGAAAGATTTTTTATTCTACTTCTCTGCACAAATCGGTGATGAGATATCTTCAGCTACTATTTCATTTCAGTTTTTATAGTTTTGAAACATTTATACGAAGATATTGAATAGCTATTTATGATAGAAGTGTATATTTACCCTTTGAACAATAGGTATATTCAACAGCCAACATTATGACATACTTACTTGGTATACAGATAGGTATCGTCCAAACTTAGACTAGGATAGCGATGTTAGTTTCTACAGTTTGTTTACAAATATTGTTGTATTATGATAATTATTCAAAGCTCACAAACGAAACGAGATTGGAAACTTTCGACCAAAATAAGCAATTCCGAAGAAATCAATGAATGTTTTGAAGCATCATTCAGAGCAAGTAAAGTGTGTGTTATTTCAAATACACCAAGATAGTTGAAACAGTCGGACGGAAAACAAATCCCAATTGGGATAACACCCACTTCACTCTAAAAAAAAAAAAATACCAACGTGCCATCAGCATTTTGAAGTTATTAGTCTCGTTGGTGATGCCTTTCTCACGAACCTGCTCACTTTTCTCGACATAAGACTTGTTTAACTGAAACCTCAATTTGCCAGAGTTATGGCTGTCTGAGAGTGCTTTTTCAAGTTCTTCATAGGTGACGCAGCGAGCGATTTACTATTGGTCGCTACTTCATCTGTGAGGAATTGTTAGTTAAATGATGAATTACGATTACAGTCATTTGTGTACAACAAACCAATGATGAGGTTGGTCATAATCGTGCTGGCTGCCTTCTTACCATTACTAGCAGCAAATTCAACTTTTCTACAACACTATTTGGAAACATGGGTATATTGATAATAGTTCGCTGACAGGTTTTTCAACAGCTGTTAGTAATTTCCAAGAACGTTATAATGTACCTGACATTAATGGACTTGAGGTACTATATGGTCGAAAGTACCGATTTGTTGCTATACCTAAGTATATACCGCCAGATACAACTACTACTCCCCTCAAAACTACGCTCCCACTCCATACTACAAGCAAACAACACCTTCCTTATCCACCTAAATTCAATAAAAATTTATGTGAAGTTAAAGCTCCACCAGATATAATGATTTTGGCGTACGCTCCAGGTTTCCAAGCTATCGATTGTATATTATTGTGAAGGATATGATATGGAAGATTGATATTAGCGATAAAAAGAAGAAAATTACTGAACCTGAAAAACTACAGAATTATCTACAGAAGGAATTAAGACCCTATGGCGTAGATTACGTTTTCCAAACTGCTAATGGTAATTTATTGGTTGCCAGCAAAAATAAAGTATATTCAAGTTTATTTCCGACCCTACAAATCGATAAAGATGTAGAAATCCCTCTTCTACCTCCAAACGCTAAAATAAATGCACTTTTTCAAACACATGCAGGAAAATATTTTATCTTTTATGATAATACTTCCTTCATTGAATTTGATGGAGTGAATATTAATGCAGCGGGAATTATCACTAGGGGTCGTATTGAAGATGCTTTCCCAGAAATCCCCAATGACATCACTTCAGCGTTTCGCTATATAGATGGCCATATGTATTTTTTCAAGGGAAATACATACTTCAAGTACAATGAGTTCCAAAGAAGACTTATTGAAATAGGAGACTTCAATTGGAACATGTTTGATATTGCATGCCCCAACAATAAGCTTTTGGATGATCTTAGAAATGTATTGATGAAACTGACATCTTTTTATGAATAATTTGATAAAATATACCGACGCTGTAATACCCTTACTTTAGAATAACACAAAATATGCTGAATAAATTATGAAAATATGTCTCACTTTTATTATAACCTACCTGAATTTGATTTCCTGTTACTCTCCAATTACTATGTTTTTCATTTGCAGTATTTACTCATTGCACGTTAAAATGAGAGGGCTACGTCTTTTTCGACTGTTGATGGAATGTATGGAATCGTATGTTGAAACTTCAGACCTCCGTTAAACTGTCATGTTTTTTTTTCGCAAATGATGTATTTTGAGATACCTAGTATAAGTTCCTCATTGGGATCGCACATGGAAACGTTAGACCTCCGTTAAACTGACATTTTTTTTTCGCAAATGATGTATTTTGAGATACCTAGTATAAGTTCCTCATTGGGATCGCACGTGGAAACGTTAGACCCCGTTAAACTGACATGTTATTTCTCAAACGATATATTTTGAGGCACCCTTTAAACGTTTATCATTGGGATCGCATGTTGAAGTGCTAGACTCCCGTCGAACCGGCATGTTTTTTTCTTATACGCTGAATTTTGGAACACACCGTAGCCCATTGAGATCACACGTTAAAATGCTATGACCCCGTCGCATCCATAACCCATGAATTTTTGCAATGCTTTCTCATATACCGTAAAATTCAGACTTTTTTCTTGACATTTTTTGCATCCATAGCACATATTTGTTATAATGTTTCCTCATAGACTGTACCATTCAAATATTTCCCATTTATGAACTTAACACTATTGTACGTTGAATCGCTAACGCCCTGTTACTCTCCAATTACTATGTTTTTCATTTGCAGTATTACTCATCGCACGTTAAAATGAGAGGGCTACGTCTTTTTCGACTGTTGATGGATATGGAATCGTATGTTGAAACTTCAGACCTCCGTTAAACTGACATGTTTTTTTTCGCAAATGATGTATTTTGAGATAACTAGTATAAGTTCCTCATTGGGATTGCACGTGGAAACGTTAGACCCCGTTAAACTGACACGTTTTTTCTCAAATGATATATTTTGTGGTACCCTTTATACGTTTATCATTGGGATCGCATGTTGAAGTGCTAGACTCCCGTCGAACCGGCATGTTTTTTTTCCGATACGCTGAATCTTGGAACACCCCGTAGTCCATTGAGATCACACGTTGAAATGCTATGATCCCGTTGAACCGCCACGTTTTTTTTCTTTAATGACGTATTTAGAAACGGAAACGGTTGCACAAAAACGGTTGCGCACGGAAACGGTTACACGAAAACGGTTGCACGAAAACGGTTACACGAAAACGGTTGCATACTAAAACGGTTACATGAGAACGGTTGCACGAAAACGGTTGCACAAAACATCCATAAAAAACCCGAAATGCATGTAAAACGCACGTTATCGGGAATAATCATCCCTAAAAACGTTATATCTGCTTCTACTGGCAAAATTACATTATTTCCTCAATATCCGTACCGCACGATTCTGTATCTTTACTAATAACGAAGATAGCCTCCTATGCCCTTTTGGCATTGGAAAATGCTTAAAAATATTTATTGACATCGAAACGAATCCATTCATGCCAAAATCATCGAAATAGGACAATCGGAAGTGAAAACCGGAAGTGGCCATTTTATTGCATATTTGAACTCTCCTCGATGTGGACAATCCGAATTCACTATTACTTTTCTTCTACCTCAATTTTTTCAAACCGGAAGTGCTAATTTTTTTATGATTCGTACAGATCCGAAATATCGTTAATGCGTTTGTTGGACACAGATGTATCTGATGTATTCCTTCATGATGTCAAATAGTGGTCATGTTTTTTTTTTCTAAACGACATACCATGATATTTTTTCAAAACACTCTATTTATGATGAGACATGACAAATAACAGAAGCTGTCATCTTTTTTCCAAAAGCAATGATGTTTAAATGGTATGATGGTACACCTGGCAAGTATATTAAATTTGACAAGCAGTCGCCATGTTTTTTCTCTTAAATAATATGTAAGACGTCCTATATATTTTTTTTGCTGCATACTTTGCTATCCCCATTGCCTCAATGGCCCATATTCCACATGACATTTGACACACACGCAACAGTCACGTTCATTTCTCTAAAATTACACATTTTGAAACACTCTGTATACTTTCCTCATTGAAATCGCACCTTCAAACGTTACACCCTCGTTACCTCGCAATTTTTCACATTTATTCCAAACATCATTATTATTATCAGACTCACAATGATTATTTTTTTAATATTCAAACAGCGTCTGGTAGCTGGAGAATTATATACCCCACATTTGTACAACAACTAGCGAGCGACGCTAGCGACAGGCTAGCGTCGCTCGCTACCAAGCAAAAGGACGATGGTTCAAATCTCTGCTGCTGAAATCTTTTTTCTTTATAAATTCAATTCAATTAACTCAAAATATTCAAAGTGTGCGCGCTCTATTGGCAAAATGATATCAATCTAAAGGATCTCTCTCGACTACGTACACGAACTTAGACAATAGCAGTATCCAATGGAATGCAATGAACGACACGCATAAGCTTCGCAGGAGGCGTGTTATTATGTCACTTACGACCCATCAAAGCTCTACAGCTCGACCTGCCGTCAACACCAGCGGAGGAGGCTGTCAGCGCCCCCTGATCGGGGGCCCTAGGCACCACTTGGTACAAGCGCTCGCCCTCCCCCCCAGCAATGGGGTGGAGGGGGAGGCGGCTCTATGTGCGTCCGTATCTCATTCCCCAACGTCCCAGCCTATGTGAGGCGAAGAAAGAAGGGCATGAATATATGTTTGGAATTGTAGAGATTTATGGAAAAATGTTAGGAAAATTTTAGAAAATATATTTTTATTTATTTATTTTATTTATTCTCGACTACGTCACACGATGAACGCGAAGCAGCATCGACTACGTCACACGATGAACACACGAGAATGCCTTTTTGCCACTTCCGCCCTGGATTTCTCATAGGTGATCTACTGCCTGGTAGTTTTGGACTACAGTAAGGCATTTGACATGCTTGACCATGATATTTTGTGTGATGAACTCAGGTTTTTTGGCTTTTCCACCATTCCATCGATGTAGTATTCCTAGTGAAAAATTATCTTTTGAACCGCACACAAAAAGCTGTCCTGGACGGAGTCGCCTCGGAGACCTTCCCTGTAACTAAAGGTGTTCCACAGGGTTCTATACTCGGTCCATTATTCTTTAGCCTATATAAATGTGACTTTCATCTTTACGTTAAAAAATGCAACTTACATCATAACGCAGATGACACCAAGATTTACTTCCTTTCATTCCCATAATATTGACACTGCAGAACTCCATATTAATAACAATTTACAAGCTATTTCTAATATTTCTTCCAGCCATAAGTTAAGACTTAACTCTGAAAATCTGCGGTGATGGTATTTGGACCAAAAAAAGACAGAGTAGAAAACGACATCTTAAGTTTTGTCTCTGAAATAAAAAATCTAGGTTTGAGTTCAAAAATTGCGAAAACTGACACTAAGTCTATTCACTATGAAATTTTCTTAGACTCTTCCAATATGTAACTAAATATTTTCTTGTATCTCATGGTGAATGAAGACCCTTTTTTTTCCGTTTGAATTGACCGGTAAGGTCCTGTTTCCGGAACTCCGATACATCCGGAGGGCCCGCGGTAAACAAGTCCATGCAATGAGTGATTACTGGGTCCGAGAATCATGTGCTCTGAGTAGGCGGAGTGAACCAAGAATTACGGCCTTCTGCATTCGTCCGGCTAAGATTTCTGCCATATTACGGCAAGCCGGTATGATTTTAAAGTTTGAGAGCAGTGTGTCCATCATTTCATCAAGGACCCCTATTATCAGAACCACTATTTTGGGTAAAGCCTGCGGAGTTCAAAGAGTATGTATCGATAATTTGTCCGTTTTTCCTCCTCTTTTTGAACGATGTTCGTTTTGCCAGGAGCCGAAAACTCTAGGACGAATATCGTCCTACTTTGAAGATCGAGGAGGACTACATCAGGCTTATTGGCTTGTATTTGCCCGAGGGTGGGAAATGAGTAGTTCCAATAAATTCGGCACTTCTCATCCGCGGTTTTTCCGTAGTGCAACAGACAATGGCAATAGGGAGATGTAGAAGAGAAGAGGGCTGAGAGGGTTTCCCTTAAACACGCCCCTCCTAAAGATAACTGTTCAGTGCATCTCACTATTTGATCGGGTACCGCAAAGCATCTGAGCAAATGCATGATGAGCTCATGCGATGTTGTATCAAATGCCTTGTGATAATCGATCCAGGCCATTGAGAGGTTACGCTTATACTGCACGGAGTCCTGCGTGATACATCTGTCGATCAGCAGGTTCTTCTTGCAGCAAGCAACTCACTTCTTTGCCCCTTTTTGCTCATATATCCGTTTATACACCGGATCAACTGAGGAGAGTATGCATGTATAAAATGCGGAAAAGCAGCTTATCGGTCTGTAGTTCTTGGGATCAGACAAGTCTTCGTTTTTTGTGATTAGCACAGTCCGTCCCTTGACAAACTAATCCGGAATCTGCTGCTCCCCATTTAGCAATGAGTTAAAAAACTCTTGCTAGACGATGGTGAGTATATGAAAATGTTTTCCACCGATAGCCCATCAGGGCCTGGAGCAGCAAAGTTCTTCGAGCCTTTGAGGGCCCTTCGAACTTCTTCCGGAGTTATCAGATTGCGCAGTTCAGTGAGCTCAGGCTGACGAAGCCTCCTGCAGAAAGTTTCGAACTGCGCTAGGGCTGGAGTATCTACGTTGAGTGGTTCCGGAAACTCATATGTTCTTCCAGAAGTTTTCTACCCAATCAGCCGCCGACGGGTTATACACAAACACGTGGAGGCTCTCGGAATAGGCGAGCAGATTTATCGCGAAACTTCATGTTTTCCACGATGCTTCTTGCTCGCCTCACTAGTGAGGCAGCAACCGCCAATCGTATCCTATAAAGACAGTGCTGTTTGATGGTGAACAGCACGCTTTGATTTAGTGTGTGGTGAGCTCGTCTTAAATTTGGACAATTCGCTGCACTGCGGGCGTGAATGGCCTATTGGCCGGTACGTAGTTCGCCACACACTGGATACGAGACGCCTGTTGTCTCGCCAACTTGATCTTAGCTTGCATCTTGAGACTGCGTCTCTCATGCCTCCCAATCAGAGGGGTGCTACGCTTCACTAGGAATGTACCAGTCAGGCCCTGTCCCCGGAGCACCGATACTACCGGAGGGCGCGCTGGTGTATCATTAACCCCAGCAAACACTCCCCACGTCCGTGGGGTGAGTGATTACTGGGTCCGAGAATCATGTGCCCTGAGTAAATGGAATGAACCAAGAATAACGGCCTTCTGCATTCTTCCGGATAGGTTTTCTGCCGAATCACGGCATGCCGGTATGATTTTTAGATTCGAGAGCAGCGTGTCCATCATTCCACCAAGGCCCACAATCTTGACAGAATGGTTTCGATAAAGCCTGCGGAGTTCAAAGAGTAGATCTCGACATTTAGTCCGTTTTTCACCCTCTTTTCGGACGATATTCATTTCGCCAGGAGCTGAAAACTCAATGACGAAAATCGTCCTACTTTGGTGGTCGAGAAGGACTATATCAGGCTTATTGGCTTGTATATGCCTGAGGGTGGGGAATGAGTAGTTCCAATAGATTCAGCACTTCTCAATCTCCACAACGGACTCAATATCCCCCGGAGCATAAGGCAACACCGGTGTCTCGTCTACACCGTACGAGTGTCGTAGATGGTAGTATAACACTCGTAGGGCCGCGTTATGCCTGTGGATATAGGCTGAGACCGCATAAGCTGGACAAGCTGACAGCAAATGCATTATGGTCTCAGCTGCCCCACGACATGCTCTGCATCTAGTGTCAGGGACCTCTATACCCATCACGCGACTACGGTAGACGAGGGTGTTGAAGACACCTTATGAATCCCTCGGTTTCCAACGTCAGCCCACTTGACCTGAGAAAAGCGAAGGTCAGGTTTCTGGATAAGCCAAGGTCTTCAATGTTCTTGAAGAAGACCCCATGCATTGGCTTATCCTTATGTAGCTGTAGGAGCCTGTCACACTCCGCAGCTTTCACGTGGGCTTTTTGCTGAACGGGTTCCAACTCGGTGACAGAGTTTGAGTTCGTCCGTTCAGTGTCGAATATGAGACCGAGTTCATCGGCTGCACGGGTTGCTGCCTTGAAAAGAAATGCTCCAATCCCTGCTTTTTCATGATCACATACCAAGCAGAGAAGGGCCCGTCGAACTTCTTCCGGGGTTATCGGATTGCGCAGTTCATTGAGCTCAGGCTGACGAAGCCTCCTGCAGAAAGCTTCGAACTGCGCTAGGGCTGGAGTATCTACGTTGAGTGGTTGCGGAAATTCGTAAATACCCTTCCAGAAGGTTTCTACCCGATCAGCCGCCGGCGGGTTTTCCACACCACGTGGAGGCTCTTGGAATAGGCGAGAAGGTTTATCGCGGAACTTCATGTTTTCCACGATGCTTCTCGCCCGCCTCACTAGTGACTTTTTTGCTTCACTATCATTATTATTATTATTATTATTATTATATTCATTATCCGGGGATATCCATAAGATACTTGAAACTAAGCTCGCACACGTCAATCTCAATAGTAAATAACGCACTTTTATAGCTTGATACGCGATCTGAGTGATAAGTGGAGACACAGCATTTTCAAAAACTACCTCACTTATCAGGTAAAAATTAGGATAAGAGATTGCAATTCAAAATTGAGAATTTTCAATAATATCTCTAGAAATTAAAAAAAGCTTTTTTTTTAAATAAATTAAAATTGCGCTGGTACAACAAAACAATTATTATTTGAATAAAGTGCTATTATAATATCAGAGAATAAAAACGAAAGGATAAAAAAATCCAATGTATTTATATTGATGAAATCATTATAAAAAATCAGTATAAAAATTAATAAAATATATAACATGTTGAAGAGAATTCAAGGGAACCATGATAAAATGACAAAATTCATAGTGTCATAAGACAATTAAGAATACAGTAGCACACCGAATATTACTAATTATTGTCAGACATTATATAGGCTGTCGTGCTCCACTCCCCCAGTTGTGTATTTTGTTTAAACTGATCATAACACGAGGTACAAAATGGAATTGCGACCTATTTCCTGTTTTGCAGCGAAACCGATGAACCGCAGACGAATAACTGAATGACAATTCAGAAACTTACAATGGACTTTTTTCCATAAACGCAGGAAAGTAAAAATTGCTCCCAAAAATTTATAGAATATGAAGAATTGCTCCTGCCTGAGTTATACACCTGATCCACCCTGTATTCCCGGCATAGAAGCACCAACGAGATGCTGACACAGACTTCCAATTCATTCGTAACAAACAAAGACCAAATCCAGCAGGATCAACAAAGGAACAACCCCCGACGAACGATGCAGCATTTTTCCGACCATGAAATATGCTTCCATTTGGCGATGGAGGAGTTATACACCTGATCCACCCTGTATTCCCGGTATAGGAGCACCGACGAGATGCTGACACAGACTTTTACCTATTTCAATGAACTTTGCGGAAACTATACTTCAATCAGTATTGACGAACTATTCACATTGTTCAGACGTATTTTTATATTTTCTGTCATTTCCGATTTTGAAAATAAAACTTCTTCTTCGACGTCCAAAGTATTTAAGTGGCGCAGTCGGTAGGATAATTTTGTGGATATCCATCGCAGAAAATCTATGAGTTTCAACTCATAAACGAAATATCCGAACTTTATATACAGTGTGTCTCCCAAGAATCCATTCAGGATACCTGAACAAGTACGCATGGTCTTGGACGTCGCAATATTGATGCTGTAAGTTGATTTTCTTTATTTCATGTCAGACTCCTCTTTATCCAGTGACTCTTCCAGCGAAAACACTCAAGATTCAGAGTCAAATTCTTCTCGTGCTTCCTTTTGCGAAATCACTGAAGATTTAGAATTACGTTTAGTTGAAATATTTGATAATTTAAAAATTGCAAATACAGAATTAAATATGGCTCCCCCAGTATTAGATATCAAGAATCTATCAATAATTCCAAGTTTTGATGGAAACCCAAATAAACTTCATAGATATATCAGTGCTTCCGAATCAATTCCCACTCATTATTGGGACACAGTAAATGTCCATAATTTTCAAAATACACTTTTGTTGAATGGTATTATGAATAAGCTTGAAGGAAGGGCTGAAGAAGTTGTCGCCATCTATGGTATCAAAAGTTGGGCCGATATTAAATCAGCCTTGACCCAAAATTTTGGAGATCAGAGAGATGAAAATTGTTTAAATCAGGACTTCTGCCTTAGCCAAATGAATCTTCTTTTCAGTTCCATGAGAAAGTTTTTCATTTATTAAACACAATTTGTAATTATATCGACCTCAATGTAGAGGATGCTACTCAGCGTGAAAGTAAGAAAAAATTCTTTAAAAAAACAGGCCCTCAAAACATTTTTAGCCGGTTTGAAAGATCCATTAGGTCTAATTATACGTGCTATGAGGCCTACCTCGCTTGCTCAATCCTTACAATTTATAATCGAAGAAGATAATATTAAATACTTTCAAAAATCTAACCAAACCAATCATACGAATATGACTGAAAGAAAACCAATTAATCATTCACAAGTTTCATACCGATACCCTCAAAATAATTTTGTTCAGCGACCTTCGACACCACAATACAGACAAATGAATTTTACCTCACCACAACAACCCCTATTTCCAAGATAAACTTGCCGAGACACCCAAATCCACCTACCCAAAGATTCCCTTCAAATGCCCAAGTTTTCGGAAAACCCCGAAATGCATGGAAACCATTCCAAAATGTTCCCCAAAACACACCTACACCAATGAGTATATCGACCCGAAATACGATACCTCAGTATAGGAGACAAAGTCAAAATAACTTTTTTCAAAATAATGGTCAACGACCCAATATAATATCAGAAGAATTGTTCAATACTGAACATTTTGACGAACAAACAGATCCCAATTGCGAAGAGAACCCTACGAACTTTGAATATGAGAACTATGACGAAAAATACCAGGAAGAATATCCTGAAAATTTTCTAGAGGACCAGACAATAAACGAAGAGACGTGATAGAGTATCATTTGTCAACCGACAAAAAAGAACTCCCTGTATCCAAATTCATCACCCTCCTTTAAAACTTTTAATCGATACTGGTTCCACGAAATCTTTCATCAACCCCGAAATAGCCTCCAAATATTCCCAGAACTCAGAAAAAATGATAGCTTTAAATTTTACTTATTTAATTTCCACAATATTTTTGATGGTCTCATCGGACTCGATAATTTAAAAGTTTTGAATGCCCAACTCGATTTTGTCAATTCCAAATTATTCACCCCCACTTGCGTTATTCCTATACGCTACCAACCATCCCTTCAAAGTATCAATTACAAAGTGACTATCAAATCTCATACAAAACTTATTACCAAAATTTCAGTTGACAGGAAAAATGGTGACGTTATCCTACCAAAACGAAATATGCAAAATAACAAAATTCCCGAAATTCTTTCTACAGCAAAAAATGGTCTAGCTTCAGCTGAAATTTCCAATAAAAAATAATCAAGAAATAACGTTGTCCTTATCGAATCCAATCAAATCAATATATTTTGAAGAAAATAATTACGAATTGTATCATGTTGATGTGACCCAAAAAAATTACTTTTCAATATTTGACATAGACAATATGATTCGAACCTCTCATATGAATGAAGAGGCAAAACGTGAAATACTCCGATTATGTAGAAAATTTTCCGACATATTTCATTCACCACTGACCTTTACAAACCAATTAAAACGAAAGATGAAATACCGGTTTGTGCGAAATCCTATAGATATCTTTTGTCCACAAGCCTGAAGTTGAAAGACAAGTCGAATCAATGCTGGAACAAGGTATTATTCGTCCAAGCAACTCGCCCTAGTCATCACCGATATGGATTATTCCAAAAAAGGTGGACGCATCCGAAAAAAAGAAGTGGAGAATAGTCGTCGACTATAGGAAGGTCAATGAAAAAACTGTAGACAATCGATACCCCCTTCCAAATATAACGGATGTTCTGGATAAACTTGGAAAGTGCAATCATTTTACTACTTTAGATCGAGCCAGCGGATTCCACCACATAGAGATGAATTCTGAAGATATTCCAAAAACAGCTTTCAATGGTGAGAATGGGCACTACGAGTACCTGCGTATGCCTTTTGGTTTGAAGAATGCTCCAGCGACCTTCCAACGAGTCATGGACAACATTCTTCGTGGTCTTCAGAACGAAATTTGTTTAGTCTATATCGATGACATCATCATTCGATCTCACTCCAAGAACATCTTGTTAGTCTGTCAAAACTTTTTCAACGCCTCAGAGACACCAATTGCAAGATCCAACTTGATAAATCGGAATTCCTCAAGAAAGAAGTAGCTTACCATATCGTTACACCAGAAGGAATCAGACCAAATCCAGACAAAATCGCTGCGATAAAGAAATATCCAATTCCACGACCAACCAAAGAAATTAAAGGATTTCTTGGCCTACTCAGGTACTACCGACAATTCATTAAGGACTTCGCCCGCATCACCAAACCTCTAACATTATGCATGAAGAAAGATGCCAAAATCGAACATACACCCCAATTAATAAAATCTTTCGAAGTTTATTAAAACATATTGACCAACGAACCCATCCTACAGTACCCTGATTTCTCAAAAGACTTTAATTTGACGACGTTGCCATAGGGGCCATTTTATCTCAGGGGCCCATCGGAAAAGACAAGCCAATAGCGTACGCGTCAAAAACACTGAACCAATCAGAACAAAATTACAGCACAATCGAGAAAGAGTTGATGGCAATAGTATGGGCTACGAAATATTTCAGGCCATACTTGTATGGCCGAAAATTCAAGATAGTACCTGACCACAAACCCCTAAAATGGATAATGTCACTCAAAGAACCGAATTCGAGACTAGTAAGATGGCGTCTGAAACTTGAAGAGTTCGGGTATGAAGTAGAATACAAAAAAGGGAAGAATAACACCAACGCAGATGCACTTTCTCGTATTGAGATAAACACGAAAGAACTTTTTCGATACGTAGATGAATTCAATGAATCATTAACCGGACCTAGCAATCGGAAATCAATATCTGACGACATTCAAGACAACATCTCTACCACAGGAAATGTAAGCGACCCACTAATAATGACTGATGTGACAGATCAACAACACTACAGTCGAAGAAAACGAAGAAAATGAAGAAACAGACGGAGATACAATACACACTGGCCACGAAGAACCAATACTAGAAATAAAAAACTTCGAAAAACCACTCAATTCCTACGATCATCAATTAATAATAAAATCGTCTTACATTCACCAACAAAACCAAAATCAGAACAAAAAACGCGTCCTTTCCCAAATATCGATCACCAACCTGGAAAATGATATAATCAATCTTTTCAAAAATTATATTGATCCAAAATTCACATACGCAATTTATTACGAAAACGATACGTGTACTCCTCGTATCGTCACCACGTTACAAACAACTTTCAAAAACTTTGCATATAAAATGATTAAATATAACTCAGTTCTAGAAGACGTAACAGAAAAAGACAGACAGACAGAATTGATACAAAACTATCATGAGGGTAAGACAAATCATCGCGAAATTGTAGAAACCGAAACGAGAATAAAAATATCATATTATTGGCCAGGCTCAAAAAATGACGTAACCAAGTATATAAAATTATGCGAAATATGTCAAATCAATAAATATGATAGAAATCCACCGAACCAAAAACTTATGGTAACCCCCACTCCCTCGAAACAATTCGAAGTAGTACATATTGATACTTTCCAAGCAATAATCCAAGCAATAATCGATTCATTTTCCAAATATGCTCAGGCATACCCCTTTCATGAACTTCAGGATTAGAAGTTGTGAAAGCATTTTTAATTTTCATCACCCATCACGGTATCCCCGCTCTCGTGATAATGGATCGGAATTGAAGAATTCCGTAGTGAAAGAATTTTTAAAAACAATTCAGGTCAGTATTCATTACATCATATTCAATAATTCCCAATCGAACGGTGCTATTGAAAGGTTCCATTCGACTCTGATCGAACACTTGCGAATTATCATATCCAAAGACAAAAATAAAATCGATATTTTGCCAAATTACTTATGCTATTTTAGAGTACAATCACTCGATTCATACATCGACAAAGCAAAAACCTATCGTTATCATAAACGTACATTTGAATACCAAAGATCCATTCGACATTGACATCAACGAAAAACTTATGAACAATTACATTCATGAATATCGCGAAATGACGAAAGAAATGTATGAAAACCTTAACGAACGAATGACTAAACGCAAAGAGAAAACGATTGAGACACATAATCGAAATCGTGAGGAACCCTTAGAATATACCCCTGACACTGACCTTTATCGGAAGATAAAATCAAATACAAGAAATAAACTCTCACCAAAATTCACAAAAGAAAAAGTTGTAAGAAATAAAAATATTGGGGTCATTAGCCTTCACAAACAATAGTACATTATATACCGCGGGACTGAAGTAGTACATTTAATCCTGAAGGTAAAGTTTATGGCCCGACCGCAGGGAGGGCCATAATTTACCTGAAGGATTAAATGTACTTCAGTCGCAAGGTATATACGATACTTTTCGTACTTCCGGTATGATTTTATTAATTATTCCAATAATTTCAATCAGTTTTTTCTCTCTTCAACTCATTTAATAAACTGTCTTTAAAATAAGTTACCATAGTAACATTGCGTTGTGACAGTTATAATTTAGAAACATTGTCATTACTAGTGTCATTGTAAAGAAACATTGTTATTGATAATTATTGGTATCATGAGTGAAGAAGGTGTATCTGATATTGATAAAAGAGCAGCCGAAGTAGGTGAAGAATTGTTACCACCGAAATCTAGAAAACTATACGAGCAGCAGTACGATGCTTTTAAAAAGTGGTGCCGCTTAAAAAATGTTAGACAACCTACTGAAAATGCGCTGTTAGTCTACTTCGATGATAAATCAAAAGCGGTTTGTGCCTCAACTCTCTGGGCACATTACTCAATGCTGAAATCGGTTATTAACATTAGAGAAGATATTGATATAAGTAAATTTCCAAAATTATTAGCTTTTTTGAAGAGAAGAAATGAGGGATTTAAGCCAAAGAAGTCAAGAATTCTCACGTCTGAGCAGGTAGATCAGTTCTTACGGGAGGCTCCGGATGATAAATATTTAATGCTTAAGGTAAATTTGGAAATTTGTTTATATTCAGAAATTTTAAGAAATCAATTTTTTTGTAGGTTGCACTTATTTTGGGCGTTGCGGGAGCTTGTCGTGGAAAAGAGTTGGTTGATTTAGAAATCGACGATGTGAGAGATTTGGGTGATTCCTTCCTAATTGCGATTAGAAACACCAAAAATAAAATTGACCGAAATTTTGTGATCAAAAATTCAGAAAACAGTGCCATCAGTTTTGTGGCGATATTTCGGAAATATGTGGCATTGCGAAAGACAGGGACAACTCATTCAAAATTTTTTGTTCAATACATCAACAAAGAATGTACTACGCGAGTAGTAGGAAAAAACATGTTTGGTACATTTCCACGGCAAATAGCAGCTTTCTTGAAATTAGAAAATGCGACGTCTTATACGGGACATTGTTTTAGACGCACATCTGCGTCTTTGTTAGCTGATTCGGGAGCAACAATAGACGTGCTGAAGAGACATGGAGGATGGAAATCCTCCAACGTGGCCGAGGGATATATTGAATCGTCTATTAAAAATAAACAAAAAATTTCAGATAAAATATTTGGTCAAGTCGCCGATTCGTCCACTATAGTTATGCCACAGTCCTCATTCTCGCTTCCTGTTTCCGCAGGATCTTCGAAACAAACACCAGTTCAATATGAAAAGGACCTATCTGTTACTCGTCAGTTACCTGCTGCATTAACCCAGGAAAGACTGGTCAATATGACGAACTGTCACAATATTAATTTGAATATTAACGTTAATTACCATTCTTATTAATTATATTTTTCAATAAAATATCCCTTGAATTCGTTTGTTTGTGATTTAATCGTTCCGGGAGTTTCGTCAATATTTAATCCCGGAGGGATTAAATGTGACACTTTAGTACCTGTCACAAGGGAGTGAAGTTGTTACTTTAGGCCCGGAAGTACGAAAAACTTAAAAACCACAGGGTCAGGGTCAGGTTACAGTACCACAGGAGGTAACAATAACGAACCTGAACAAGAATCCAGGGATTCTGCCGTTCAAGCTAGGAACGACTAGAATGAAAATAAAAACTCATAGTTTTATCCATTATTATGACCTAGAACCTATCGGACACCAAATTCAATCTATAAAAAATCAAAACGAAAATATAACAGTTACCATTCACAGAAAAAAAAATCTCCGATACGTTTTACTTTTAAACTTTGATCGAGCACTTTTGTTTTGAATAAAATCAGCGGAACAGAAATTCAATTCATTGAGTCCAAATGGACGAGTAAAGAGAGAATGGACCGATTATAAAAAGTATTTCCAGAAATTTAGATGCAAATGATGCTACTCACTATGACGAGGCAATCAATGATATTCAAACCAATCAACAAAAAATAGTCAAAAAATTAAACCAAGAAATATCTCCTACTACCGAAATAATCGAAAATTTCGAAAGAATATTCACAATGATTGATCAGAATCAGAAGGCGATTACTTCCACTTTAAACAAATTGAATATCAAATTGAACCAGTAAGTTTTAAATATTTATGAATACTAGAAAATTCGTTCGGTCATTCAAATCAATATTTCACTCAAAATCATCTTGCAATTGTTGATGGATATTGAAAACGCAGTTACATTTGCTAGACTCAAAACAATACATAGCAGTATATTGAAAATTGATGAACTTCAATATATAGTTGAAACGAGTTTTCATTCTCCAAATCAATTGATTTTTCCAAATGACCCAAACTTTACTCATAGGTACTCTGAGCTATTGGAAATTGAAGCATATCATTCAAATACTAAGATTGTTTTTGTGCTCCACTTTCCTATTGTCCACCCAGAAATCTTCCTCCTATATCACCTCCATCCCTACTGTCAATTCAACTATGATTGTTCCACCCAGTACCTATCTGATAATGAACGAGAACTTCTACCAATACACATCATTGAACTGCGACCAAACTACTATTTTCCAAATAACAACCTTATCGACGGCCTGAGACAACCAGACTGTGTATTTCGATTACTCCAATTGTCGTCCACCTACGTCACCTGCCAGCAGACACCAGTAAGGACCTCAACCAATTTGATATAGCAGATCGATGAGTCACACTCTATTACGATACTTCCAATCAAACCAAAATCCAAACCACCTGCAAACGAAGTGATTTTACGACTGAACTACCAACCGGCTGCCGATTCGAAACCGATAACCGCAAATTTATCAACGAAAAAACCATCAGTCATGGACAGCCAATGTTCCTTCCAGAAATCATCGTACCACATAGTCCACCCAGAAGCAACAGCACAACCCACACTGTTTACAGAGAAAATTCGTCGACCACCCAGTGGATCATCCCTATCTACATTACAATTATTCTTGTAGGTGCCTACTACAGCTTCCAATTCATTCGTAACAAACAAAGACCAAATCCAGCAGGACCAACAGAGGAACAACCCCCGACGAACGCTACAGCATTTTTCCGACCATGAAATATGCTTCCATTTGGCGATGGAGGAGTTATACACCTGATCCACCCTGTATTCCCGGTATAGGAGCACCGACGAGATGCTGAAACGCGAAACATGATATAATTACTTTAATCAGTCTTGACGAACTATTCACATTGTTCAGACGTATTTTTGTATTTTCTGTCCTTTCCGATTTTGAAAATAAAACTTTTTAAAAACAGTCTTCGACGTCCAAAGTATTTAAGTCCTGCCAACCCCTTGAATAGCCCCATGTACATCAGTTACCAAGACCAGAATGATGGAATAGAATAGAATATAACTTTATTTAAGTACATTGTTATTGATGGTTAGGTTAGGTTGCTTTTCAATCATTTTGGTTTTACCGGTCACTGGATCAATCCCAGCGATTTCAATTTATTTTTCTGATGGCCTGAGAAAGTGCTAGGAATCGCACGGTAAAAGGTAAGAACTCGTTAATCCTTGGCTCGCACAAGTTTCGACTTCTGAGGGCTGCCGTTCGTAGTGGAACGACTGCTGGTTAACGGAAACAACAATTTAAATAAACAAAACAATATCTTTTGTTGTTTTGCTATATTCGAAAGCCTGGGGCTTGGGTGGCTACCAGGAGCGTCGGCAGGTGACGGATAGCCGGACGACCTGCGGTGCAGACTGTGTATCCACAGGATCACTGCAGGCCACCACCGAATAACCAATAAGGTGGCGCTGAGCAACCTTCCAATCCAAGGTGTTAAGCGACCCGTGCCAGTGGATGCATGGCGGTGGGAGAGCACCGTCTTGAACGGAGCCTCGAGGATAGCGGGCGACCTCCTCGAGTGCAAGCCTTGCACACGCCGTGCGGGGCTCCCGTGTGGTCGACTCTTGGTTCCCTAGCTATTCGTGGGACCAACATGAATAAGTCTGCTACCCCATCAAAGTTTCCCAGGTGAACATTCATCACGCTAAGGGGGCATCAGCCGCCTTATCGAGGGTGTTCACCGGGACAAACCTGGGAGGTGTGTTGATCCAAGAACCTTGGGTTAACAGGGGGTAGATTAGAGGACTGCCGAACAAAGAAGGTAAGGTGATCTGGGATGTCAGGTGTGACAACCCCAGAGCTTGCATCTTGCTCAGAAATGACATTAATTATATCTGTCTTTCGGAATTTATGACGAGGGACCTAGTACCGGTTCGGGCCAAGATCCGCACAGGGCACTCACTCCTCGATGTAGTAATAGCCTCAGGATACTTTGCTCGAGATGGGCAAGCACCACCAGAAGGAGTAGAGAGGCAATCCGACTACTGCAGCAGGAGCAATCTACCCCTTCTGCTGGGCTGCGACGCCAACGCGCACAACACCATCTGGGGTAGCACGGACACCAATAAAAGAGGTGAGCAATTACCAAAATTTATACTCGCGGCTCACCTAATTGTACTTAATGTGGGATGTGTCCCCACTTTTGTAACTAGGGCTAGGCAAGAAGTATTAGATCTAATGCTCGGCAGCCCGAGCATTAGTAGAATGGTAAGGATCTGAAGGGTCTCAGACGAACCCTCTCTTTCCGATCATCGAATCATTATGTTCAACGTGGAAAGGCTTGTGACACAAACAACCTTCACCAGAAATCCTAGGAACACAGATTGGGAAAAATACACCACCAACCCTTTCAGACCCTGTGGCCATAATTATGCACACTTGTTTCATACATACATAAATGCTTTATAAATATTCACACAACGTTAAGGACCGATTGTGCGTGATTGTGCACATACTGGTATTATTGGTTGCATATCCAAGGGTCAACACTTGAATATATGACAAGTAATTTGACAATTTGTAAACATGGCGTCGACCAGTAAAGCAAACGCAGGTGAGTGCTCAATATTTACTGTTAGTTGACTTGATTATACCAATATTATATAGTAAAATCACATCTCATTGTTATTTATGGTATCTTAGCAGTAATCTACTGACAGTTCACTTTTGTAGTTTTTGTTTCATGTCAGCTCTAAGTTTGATGTACATAATAATGCACAATTCGTCCCAAGTGACGTTTCACCTGATTATTGAAACTAATTTATTTTCCCTAACAAAGTTTCATTGATACAACAAATAATTATCGACATAATTTTGCCAGGCTCTGATCTAACAATAGTTATTTTTCGGTTCCAGGAAAATGCTATGACCCTCTGAATGATGAGAAAGATGCAGAAGAGTTATTGCGCATATTTGATCAACTGTCCGATTCAGATATTGATTTGAGCGACGATGACATAGAAAATGAATGTCCGATGCCTACAACTGTACGAGTGCGAATAGGTGCAGATAAAATGGGACCTCTGAGCAACGAAATTGTGGAATCGGACTTAGATGAATATGATGAAGAAGACCTATTACCGTTGTCATCATTAGTGGCAAGTTGCAAAACTGATACTGTCACTCTAAAGAAGTCAATAAAATGGTGCAGGCAAACTCATAATATGCCTGAAACACTATGGACACCTAGTCAAAATGAAAATGATCTTCCTACGGAACTTCTCAGTCACTTGAAATATTTTCAAAGATATATAGGTGTCACTGAGTATGAGAATATTGCCGACTTCACCAATATATATGCTCTTCAGAAAGGTATCAATTTTAGACCAACAGATCCTGCTGAAATCAAAGGTATGTTGGGATTACATATCGCTGTTGGTACTCTGGAATTACCACGAGTACGACTCTTTTGGAATAAGGGTCTTCGAATCAATATGTTTCACGAAACGATGTCGCGGGATAGATTCTTTCAACTTCGCAATAATCTACATTGTATCAATAATTTAGATATTCCGAACAACTGTAACGATATGAATTAGAGTTAGAAGAGAACTTGTGCATAGATGAACAGATGGTGCCTTTCCGAGGAAACCTATCAATAAAACAATACGTGAAAGGAAATCCCACTCCATCGGGTGTGAAGTTATTTGTTTTGTGCGGCAAATCAGGAACCACCACTGAGGTGGATGAAGCTATGTCAAAACAATTTGGACTTGGAGCTTCAGTGATACTTCACTTATCCAGAAGGATTGAAAGAAAGAGACATAAGTTATATTTTGACAATTATTTATCAACGTACCAGCTTTTGCAAGAACTGAAAACAAAAGAAATATTTGCCGCAGGAACGATAACAACAGATTCTCTAAACCTCCTGTATTAGAGACAGAGAACTCAAGTGAATGGGCAGAGGTTCTCATGATGAAATGGTCAGTGAAGATGTAGACGTAATTTTGGTGAAATAGCAAGACAACATGTCTGTAGCATCAAACTTCGTTGGGTCTGGGAATGTGGATGAAGTTTCTAGATGGGACAAAGGTGAGAAGAAGTATATAAATATACCACGCCCGGAAATAGTAAAATTGTACAATTATTCCATGGGTGGTGTTGATCTTCTTGATCAGATGATAGGTCTGTACAGAATATACAGTGCCCGTCTAAAGTCCGTTCCCCCCCTACTAATTTTTGAACCACCTGGTATATCGCAACTAAATTTGGAGGGCTTTAATAGGAGATAAAAACCTACTTTTTCATGAAAAAATTAAAGCCAAAAGTTTAAAAATGGTGGCTGAGCGCCATATTCAATATTTTTTTTCAATAGAACACCCCATATATTATTCCATTTTTGAAATTTGCTCATAATTCTAAACAGTTTGCTTTGATACACTTCACTCCCAAATTCGATTCTTTTCGAAATATTAACGTTTGAAAGGTGAAATTTTGTCCATATCAAACCCAACCAAAAACACTAATGTTGCTTTCAATCAAGTGTGCATTGGAGAAAATCGTCGCGGTAACGTCTTGTTTAATGTCAAATCAACTGTAACTGTCAAATAGTCCGTTGACCGCCTTAATCATTTTATGAAAAGTGTGATAATGGCTCGTAGTTTAGACGATAAATTTGAAGCAGTTTTGATATTTGGAGATGCTGGGAGGAATTATCATCTAGCAGTCTGTATGTTTAATGATAAATTTCCCGAGAATCCTATTTCAAGGATATATTTGCGCAAACTTTTAAATAAGCTCCAAGCAACTGGTGCGCTGAAAGGTGCTCCAAGATCGGGAAGACCGCCTCTTTCAGAAGAAAAAAAGGTAGAAATTGTTGCTGAAATGGTAATCAATCCGACTCAGTCGACGTCTGCATGCAAAATCCTGCATGCTCTCACGGAGGATGATCCAGACCGGAGGGTTGAATTTTGTGAATGGTTAACAAGAACAATTGAAGGAGAACGGGACTTCCTAAAACGTGTATGTTTCTCAGACGGATGCACGTTTTTTCTTAATGGAAAAGTCAACAAACAGAATGTACGATAGTGAAGCGATACTAATCCGCATATTTTCAGAGAGGGACATACCCAGTTTCCTGAAAAGGTAAATGTTTGGGCGGGGATTTTAGGTAATCGCGTTGTTGGGCCGATTTTCATCAGAGGCAATTCTTTAGAAACTGAAATTGAACCTCGAATAAGGCAAATTGTATTAAACAACCAGGAAGAGTTTGAAAATCGTGAAATCATATTTCAGCAGGATGGGGCACCTCTCCATGTCGATCGCATGGCCAGAGACTTCCTCGATACTAACTTTCCTGGGCGATGGATAGGCCGCAGGGGAACTACAGAGTGGCCACCAAGATCTCCGGATCTTACACCTCTAGATTTTTTCCTTTGGGAGTATCTGAAGTAAAAAATCTACGCCCATGAATGCCAAACAATAGAAGAGTTGGAACGCAGAATAATAGATACATGTGAAGAAATAGATGAACAGACTTTCATCAACGTGAGAGAAGCTATTTATAATAGGGCACTTTATTGTCAAGATTTAGGAGGGGGTCACTTCGAACACTTGATAAAATAATTGTTGGGGTTAAATAAAAGAGTTATTCAAAAATAAAATATAATTTTTAACCCAACTAATTTGTTTTGATTGTGAATTTACAGAACGCATTCGTAGGCTTCGAGATTTTCCAGTAAGCGGTGCTGTTTATCCTTAATAAACTCTCTTTACGCATCTTATTGGTCGAAATAATTAAGAGGTTTAACTACAAATTAATAACAACGTGTAGTTAGCAAAACGTTTCACAGGAAGTGACCAAAATCCATGGACATTACGTCTCATCTTTCATGCAGTCGACCTTGCGGTGGTAAACAGTTGGTTTGAATATCGACTAGATTCTCAGCGACTGCACATTCCCAAAAACAAACAGTTGGACCTAATGGACTTTCGCTTATACCTAGCGGAGTGCCTATGTAAAGTTGGTAATCCAGTCGCAGGTAATAAAAGAGGTCCGCCAAGTAACTTGCCAGAACCACCTAGGAGCAAAATACCAAAACCAACTGAAGAAGTTCGCCCATTATATGATATTTCCATCTTCCATTTCTTGATGGTAATCAAGAAGGGAAACGATGCAAGTTTGGTAGATGTAACCCATTTCTATTGCGGAAAATGTAGAGTTCATTTGTGCATAAAAAAAGATAGAAATTGTTTTGTGGGTTTCCACAATTCTTGATATTAAATATATACATCCCAAAATTATTTGCTTAGGTATTTTTCAACTCCCTCACTTTCTTATATTACTTTTTTAGCCTAAGTATTGACAGATATTCTACTTTGTCAGGTTTATGTTCCTTTTTTTGAACGATATTTCATGGCGATCCAGTAGTAGTGTGCATGATTAGGCACATAATTTTTTTACAAAAAAAAAATATATTTTTGTCAAAAGTAAGCGTGAGATACTATTCATAGGAGTATTATTTATGAAAATATAAGTGAGGAAAATTTTTTTCTCCATTATTGATAAATTGGGTCTGAAGGGGCTAAAATGCAACCTAAAACAGATCAAGTTCAATGGCAACTGTCACGTCGAATTTGAGCAGACCCTAGAGACGATTAACGGGGCAATTATGGATGCATACGAATCCAGCTGCCCCAGAAAAGAAATGAAATCACATAGTGGAACGTACACCTGTCAAATCTGAGATCCGAAGTCTGTAGGCTATTCAACAAAGCCAAGCTGACAAAATACAATAAAGAAATAAGGAAAGCCAAGAGGAACAGCTTCAGGAGCTTTTGTGAGACGATCACATCAAGCCCCGCAGCAGCCAGATTGTATAAAACTATGGCGAGAGGCAGAGAGCAAAGACCAATGTCACCCAGAAGAACAGATGGTAGCTACACAGAGGATGGAGAGCAACGAGCTCTCCTCCTACTGGAGACGCTCTTTACAGGTAGCATACCATTTGAACCCGACAGATCACTGGAAGAACCAGGTAGAGCCAGACGAGAAGACTGGGAGGTAGCGAAAACCATATGCACTCCCCAAAGAGTGAAATGACTCCTTCCAACCATTCAAGTCACCCGGAATTGACGGTATATTTTCGGCCCTTTTACAAAAAGGGCAAAGGGAACTACAGCCATTTATTATTAAAGCAACCAGATTCAGTCTGGCGCTCGGGTACATACCGAGCAACTGGACGAGAGCACGGGTAACCTTAATTCCGAAAGTAGGAAAGAAGGACCCTACCCTCCCGAAGTCATTCAGACCAATCTGTCTCTTATCCTTCTTACTGAAGACACTGGAGGAGATGGTAGATAACTTCATTAGAACCGAGATACTGGAGAGGGTGTCATTACACTCCGGGTAGCATGCATACAGGGCGGGCAGATCAACAGAAACCGCTCTGTACGTGCTTACCGAAAGCATCCAGAGATCACTCGATGCGCCTTCTCAGACATAGAGGGAGCCTTTGACAACACCTCTCACGAAGTAATAAATCGGGCCCTAACGAACAAGGGAGTGGACAGAACCACATCCAGATGGATGTGCCAAATGCTGGCTACAAGAACTGCTGAAACGATCAGCACAAACGGGGGATGCCCACAAGGAGGGATACTATCACCTCTGATGTGGAGTCTCGTAGTAGACGAACTACTCGGAACACTTACTGGGAACGGAGTCACTTGCCTTGGATATGCTGACGACATAGTCATCATGGCTAAAGGCAAATTCGAAGGAACCCTCTGCGATCTCATACAAAGGGAGCTAGAGACTACCAGAAGATGATGCCTTTCTGTGGGGTTGAGAATTGACTCATCAAAAACCACAGTGGTACCATTCAGTAGAAGAATAAAGTTTCAGCACCTAAGGGCTGTTCGCCTCGACGGAGCATACTTAGAATGGAAGCAAGAGGTGAAGTATCTAGGGCTTACCCTAGACTCAAAACTACTCTGGAACAGACAGTTAGAAAAGATCGTTAACAAGGCAAAATCAGCACTGATGGTGTGCATGAACATTGCAGGAAAAACGTGGGGCTGTAACCCATCAATACAGCGATGGATGTACACCATGATAGTGAGGCCTATGATCACCTATGGAGCAGTAGTGTGGCACGGCAGAACCGAACTCGTCATAACAAAGAAGAGCATGGAGAAAGTGCAAAGACTAGCATGTCTTTGTATAACAGGAGCAATGAGGTCGACTCCAACAGCAACAATTGAGGTAATTCTGGACCTCACTCCTCTCCATATCATGGTGAGGAGAACTGCTTGGGGAGCAAACCTCAGTGTGGCTAAAGTCAGACTCAAAGGGACAGCACATATCGCACGGGGCTCACCCCGACCGAAAGTGCACACCTTGTCGATCTCCCAACTGACGAAATTACCAGGATATTTAGTTTCGATAAATTCTTTCGAACGGAATTAAATACCAAGAGTTGATGGAGCATAGAATCCATTCGAGCACTGGGAAAGAATACCATAACATGGTACACGGATGGGTCCAAAACTCCCGACGGAACTGGAGCAGGAGTCTTTGGGCCTCGCACCAAATACTGCGAACCCATGGGCCAGTTCCCCAGTATTTTTCAAGCGGAAATTCACGCCATAGAAAGGTGCATTCAATTCAACCTCGAAAGGAAATACCGGAACAAGAAAATCGCAATCCTCTCCGATAGTCAAGCAGCCATCAAAGCGTTGAGCTCATATAACATCAACTCAAAGATGATTTGGGAGTGCCTAGACAAACTTAATGATCTAGACAGGAACAACAAGGTGATCCTCCTCTGGGTGCCGGGACACGTCTGTGTGGAGGGCAACGAACAAGCAGATACCCTGGCATGAAAAGGGGCATCAACGCCACTGACCGGGCCAGAACCATTTTGCGGAATTGGAAAATCTTACTTCCAAGACGAACTCAATAAAACTGAAGAAGCAATGCGAGCAACTTACTGGCAAAGACTTCCAGGGCTAAGGCAGGCCAAAGATCTCCTCGGTTACTTCAACCAAGCAAGATCGAAGACACTGATTAACCTCAGCAAAACTAGTCTAAAGACAATCACGGGATTTCTTACGGGTCACTGCAGACTCAAAGAACACCTAAGGAAGCTAGGCTTAGAGGAGGACAGCACCTGCAGATTCTGTGGGGAACATCCAGAAACAACACACCTTATATTGATGGAGTGTTATGCTGTACATCACAAAAGATTGAATATACTGGGATCACACCAGCTGACTGTGGGAGAAATACCACGAGTACACCCCCTCAAAATCCTTAAATTCCACTAGGAATTGCAGCTTGAGGGGCTGCTGTGAACGAGAATACCTTGAAATAGCAGAAGAAGATGGGGCACAATAGATCGCAGCGCATCAGTCACCATCAATTTTTACCATTACCATTACCATATTCGAAACATAATTAAAGTAACCAGAAGAGCGTTTGTTATAAGATATTCAATGATGTACCTATTACAAGTAGGGGGTCAGGCAATCATATGAATTCCCATGTTGATAAAGACGCAGTTCGTTTTCCAGTTTTAACGAATTGAGGGCAAACCAAAACGATTATTTTATTGTCTAGCTATGCGTAATGAAACACCCTTTGTGAAATATGCAAAAATCGCATTATTGACACCCTGTAGCTCAAAAACTGACTATTGGAACTTTTAACATTTTATATGTATGTACGAAAATGGGCGGTGTCCTTAAAAGGATCGACGTCTTCAATTCCATATATCTGTATTGATTACGTGCCCCACCCACAATATGATTTTTATTTCATTTCATGTATAATCATCATGAGTAACTAGTTGAAAACAAGTATTAATCATGATTCACGATTCGTGGTTAGTATCCATGCGCATGTATCTTCAACTGAATTAATTGTAAACTATCCTGAATAACTCCAGGGTCGGCGTCGGAATCATCGAACTCTTCAGTAATTTTGGCATTGGTAAAGGTTTTCGTAGAATAATTATCGATTGCTTTCGTGAAAACTAGTAAAAACACCAAAAGTACAAGAATGAAGTCAACGGGATGGTACTTATGGAACCATCTATGACATTGTAATGTTTGGTGTGTAAGAATAAAAATGTCCTTATTATGCCACCCATCATAAATCTGATTGTAGTTTGTTTTATACTTCCTGAAGTCATTGAAGTAGTGACATATTTATATAAGTTACTCTCTCCAAATTATTCCAGTGAAGTGTTGTTTGAAAATAACATGTAGAAACAATGAACCTCCTCAAATATGAATTGCTGTCACAAGTCTTCAATGGGGTCTTTTTGCCATTTTCCTTTTTCATCGGACCCCTGCTTTACTATTAACATCGCGATCGGAAAAAATATCGGAGTGTGGAGGGGTGCCAAAATCCATGGAAATACTGAGAGATATCTGTTTGGAATTTCGATGAATTCGAAATACTCTTCTCTCCACACATTTCCACACAGTGAAAAATGTCTAACAGAAAACAGCTACTTTTCCTCACCTATACTGAATTATATATATGATTTATCATCTATTTGTGCAATGTTCCTCAAGGAGTACACTATTGAAAGAGTCCAAGCTATAATAAATGATTGGATATACCCTCCATCTGGCTGGGAATCACCACCTGTAGCATCAGTGCTAGGAAAGGATGTTATCCTCTCACCCAACGAACGATAACACCCAAATTTCAACAGCAAGAGTTTTTCCTCAGAAAAGGTAGATGTACACACAATGTCTAATTTACCTCATACATACCTCATTTATCAAATTTGCTTTAGTTTCCTGGTATATTCTGTCTCCGTATTTTTTCTTGGGCTTTTCAAATGAACCAAACCCAGCAAGATTTTGATCCAATTACTTGAACATAGATCGATGTGGTTGTCGTCTTTCGGGATACAAGTTTAAATACATCTCCGATGTCCTAACACTGTTTCTATCGTATTTGTAATAAAGTATCATATATATTTTTTATTCATTCGTGAAATCCATTTTTGGTCAAAAATTCAATGACTTGTACAATAATAAAATGTAATTAGGTGTGACAAATTGAAAGACAAATTTAGAAACATCAAAGTCAAAGCGTATAATGATAATAATATTTTTTTTTTAATATCTCCGGTTTTTCGAATGGTAACTTATCATTGAAAAGGCAAAATAAAGTTGATCATGGTGACCGGAAGACGAAACGTCGGATAGCAAACCTAAAAACACCTTTATGTAGCAGGAAAAAATTGGCAATGTGTCTAAAAATTAAGTCAGGAAAAAATAAAAACCATTTTCCAAAATTGCTGTTTTTTCTGGATATCTCCGGATATACTCGGAATTTCAGAACTTTCTCAACGGCATATTGTTAGTCCGGTGAATGCCCAACTTTGCCCTAATTGAACCATCTTCGTGTCTCTCATAGTTTCCGAGATCCCAATGGTGAGGTTCGAATTTGAAACACCCCGTATGTATTCTAAGTTCGAAGTACGATGGAGAGTAAATAAAACGACTAATTTCGAAGAAGTCGACATACTATTCTCTCCACACATTCCTATAAAGTGGAAAGTATGAGATATAAAATCGTACAGATTTATGAGGCAGGATTTTTCCGAAGACAATTTCAAACGGGGTGCCACGTTTTAATTGGCTTGCACTCTATATTAAGGAAGTTGTAGAGAACCACCAGAAACCTGTCCTGTTTGAATGAAAAACTTACCACTTCAGAGAAGCAAGGGAGACGCAAGTTAAATTTTTCAGAGAAAACAGAGTGGGATGTTTATAAATGATTTTTTCTCATGAAATATAACGACAAGTTCAGAGAGGCCAGGGATGTTCTCAGAGACAAAAAGTGAGTTAACTGTTCTACCACTTGAAGATTAACTGAACGAAGGGGACGGGATTCAAAGACTTAAAACATGCAGTCGATAGAAAAGTGCAAGACTCAAATATACAGTTATCTCATTTCAGTCCACTCAGAAAACTTGAAACGATACTCAGTCAGGATTATATAATAATAATAATACTCTCTCATAAACACTCATAGAGTGTACCCAAAGACATAACCTGTGCGGGTAGAGGACGGCTAATATTATTATTTGCTGTGACGCTCCGGGGCGACTCACTGATGTTTTTGGTGGTGTATTCACTTCTAAGCTGTAGGAAAACCCGGAAAACCTACAGCACCACCCCGGGTGGTCGGTGCGCACTACAAGCTAGCACCAGACGTCGGGATTGGCATCTAGGCAACTCACATCACACTTGTTTTATATGAAGCTGGATAACGGAGAGAACAGAACAATGATAAATGAATCATGACTAACTTTCCTATTTATACTTGTCATATTATGTGAACAGGATTTTCACTTTCCTCAAGCGAGATCTTAGACTGTAATAACTCTATTTACAGTAACAACAATTGATTTCTGAAATTATCTGTTGGAGAAAAACTTTATAGCTCATGTCGCTTAAAAATGTTCTCCAGAAGGATTCATAACAGAAGGGAGATACTTCAGTTTAACGAGTAAAGCACTCATATAAAAGTATCTTAAAATGAGTTGTGAACCAGCTATGCATGGAGGAACTCAGAGTCAGTCCTCAATAACGTATTCAAAAGGAATACAACCTGTACGTAACGTAGTCAGGTGGCAAGGCATGTGCCAAACAGTGATTCCCAGACTAGTGTGGAAACCCCTGAAAGATCTGAAAACTCTATTGAAACACGGCAAATAATAAAATAATAGCCGTACTCTACCCGCACAGGCTATGCCTTTGGGTACACTCAACGAGTGTTTATGAGGGAGTATTATTATTACCTATTTAGTTGAATTATTCGGGATGTCAGCTCACAACTGAATCAATAGGCGAAAGAACTGATGCCAAGAACATATCAGTCACTCCAATTCCTGACTATGACCCAATACCAATATGTAAGTGAAAAGTTACTAATCAATACAGAACTGTGTCAAATACCCTAGTTGCTTCATGCAAGAATCAGTTGGAGATCATTAAAGGACTTCTCACTGACATTGCTGTTCATTAGGGACACCTGTACAAAATTGAACTGTATGAAGGCAAACAATCGGAATATTTTTTGATATCGTAAGAACTAATCCGAAAATATGAAATAATTGGTATTGGATTTTGAATCTTCCATAAGCAAATAGTAACACATTTTACGGTAAATATTTTTTGTTTTTTCAATCCCAGTTATTTTTTATAAAATGCCGCGTTCTTCTGCAGCAAAAAAAACTGCCATAAAATAAATACGTGTGGAAATTACTAAGTTGTATTTTTCAGATGTTAAAGAAATTGGGATGTTAAAGAAATTGGAGTCCGGCTCTGATTCTCATCTCTGACGTAAATAAGACTTCAATGAGCATGACAATCGAGAGACAGCCAAAGATTGCCACCCACCTATGCAAAGTATGAAATGCTAACTTTTTGCACGGATTATCTGTTAATTGATACTTCAACTAAGATGACGAGTGAAATTTCTTCTCATAATCATATTGGCTTCATTAATCTTCAGACATGAATCGTTTTGAAATGTTTCTCGATATTTCGATGAAATTATGCATCCCACGCACTCCTTCACTCCATAGTATTTGGATACAGGATAAACCAAAATGTCCATTGTGATGGATTCATTCTTTCATTCCTGTCAATTGTTTTCCTTCATGAGATCAAATAAAAAATTTGAATAGTGAATATTCAGTGACCCTCAAAAAGTACGCAACAAATAGACAAAAATCTTTTTTTTTGAGATGTTTTAAAAAAAATTATTTGTCATCAACTTAAGTTCGTCACTTTCTTGAAAAAAAAAACATTTTTTAATAGGTATCAACTAACTGAAAATGAATTAACAACAAAATTATTCAAATGAACAGTAATAAAAAAATTTAAATTAACGTGTCCTCCGTTTCTTTCGATAAACTGGATGGTTCGACCATACATTTTCCATGAAACCTTCCTCAACATAACTGGTTGAACTTGGGCAGCACATTCTCTTCTCTTCATGATCTCTGAAAGGTCTGTGTTTATAAACCTCAGATTTTGAATATCCCTATAAAGAAACACATGGGTTGAGTCGGGAGATATAGAAGGCCAAGAATTCACTGAATATCGTCCGATTCATCTACGAGAAAATAGATAATTATGGTGGTCGGTCGACCAGTGGCTAAGGTCCCTAAAGGTAAACTTCTGACTCGCATCAGACAGACGTTCGCGGCTCCGGTATGCGATAATCTTTTTTATCAATTGCACGGGTCTCTTTAGGTGGCCACATGCTTTGTTTGTATATCAAATGTGATGTGAGTTGCCTAGATGCCAATCCCGACGTCTGGTGCTAGCTTGAAGTGCGCACCGACCACCAGGGGTGGTGAAATTTGTTGTTGAGTCGCTCCAGAGTGTCACGGCAAATAATAATAATAGCCGTCCCCTACCCGCACATACTATGCATTTGGGTACACTCCATGAGTGTTTATGAGGAAGTTTTATTATTATTATTTTATCCGTTAAGATTATCCCAGTCAGGCCCTGTCTCCGGAGCCCTAACACTTCCGGAGGGTGCCCTGGATCATTTAGCCCAATAACTACTCCCCAAGCCGCGGGGTACGTGACTATTGGGTCCGAGAATCATGTGCCCTGAGTAGGCGGAGTAAACTAAGAATTATGGCCTTTTGCATTCCTCTGGCTGCCACATTACGGCAAGCCGGTATGATTTTCAAATTTGGGAGCATTATGTCCATCATTCCACCAAGGACCCCTATTATCAGGACCACTATTTTCACAGAATGGTTCACTGCGGAGTTCAAAGAGAAGGTTTAGATATTTAGTCCGTTTTTCCCCCCCTTTTCGGACGATGTTCGTTTCGCCTGGAGCTAAAAATCAATGACGAAAATCGTCCTACTTTGATAGTCATCAGGCTTATTGGCTTGTTTCTGCCTGAGGATGGGGAATGAGTAGTTTCAATAGATTCGGCACTTCTCATTCTCCACAGCGGATTCAATATCCCCCGGAGCATAAGGCAGCACCGTTGTCTCGTCTACACCGTAGGAGTGTCGCAGATGGTACAACACTCGTAGTGCCGCGTTATGTCTGTGGATAAAGGCTGAGACTACATAAGCTGGACAAGCTGACAGCAAATGCATTATGATCTCAGCTTCCCCACGATACACTCTGCATCTACGGCAGACGAGGGTGTTGAAGACACCATTCTGACAGGACATTATGAATCGGCTGCACGGGTTACTGCCTTGTGAATAAATGCTCCAATCTCTGCTTGATCTGCATGATCACACACCAAGCAGAGAAAGGGAACTGAACTCCTGATGACTTTACAGACTCCATCCAGTACCATTCTGTTGTGTATACACTCCAAACTCAAAAGTCCACGGCCTTCTCGTTGTCTGGGGAAGTATAACCGTGGAATTTAGGATGCAAGCTCTTATGGAAACGGATAATTTTGCGAGTTTTAACATCGAGTTGTCGCAGCTCTTCCTGAGTCCATTTCTGTAGAAGAGTTTACCTGAAAGTAATTCCCTTTATCCGTGTTCGAAAGGCGATTTCTTAAAATTAAAAAAAATGTATTCGGAATTTCGTGATTGACGTCTTTTTATTTATTTTTCTGTCATCTTTTTTTTTACAACTGTTTTCAGAACTCACTGATATTCACATATACAACATTAAAATGAGAAACAATATACAATGTGTTTCAAGTAAATACAAAACTCATGAATAATACAACACTCTCCCCCCAGTAATTGATCGGAATTGAATAAAATAGAATAATTACTGCACATCCAGTACACACAGCCTGGAAACGGGTCTTCGAAAAACGGTTCCATTGGCTAGTCGAACGTCTACCACGCGGACTCTGCCATCTCTAGCTCTATGGAGTTGGATAACTTTTCCCTTGGGCCACGTATTCCTCGGTCCATTAGGGTCTACGATGATCACAACGTCGTTTTCTTTGATTGTTCTTGATTCGGTATACCACTTTGTTCTCTTGACTAAATAAGGCATATATTCTTGAGTCCATCGCTTCCAGAATAAATCTGTTAATTTTTGAGCAGTTTTCCATTTTGATAACAGATTCAGGTCAGATTCTTCTGTTTGGGAGAAAGGAAGGGCGGTATAGTCGGAGCCAATCAAAAAATGGTTTGGAGTTAGCGCTTCTGAGTCATCTGAGTCCAGTAATACATGAGTGAGAGGTCGTGAGTTGATGATGTTTTCAAATTCAGCAAATATTGTTCTGAGTACATATTCCTGTGGGTATCTTGATTTCAGGAGTTCGTACATAACCTTCTTTACCGATTAAATCAATCTTTCCCAAATACCTCCCGTATGTGGACATCCTGGAGGATTCCATCGGAATCTGATGATTTTCAGGAAACAAAACTGGTTGATTTCTGTCTCACTGAGTCCTTTGATACAATCAGCTAGTTCTTTTTCCGCAGCCTTGAATTGAGTACCATTGTCACAATAAATTTCAGAAGGAAACCCTCTTTGGCAACCAAATTGACGAAGTGCATGAATGAAACCATTGGTGCTCAAATCATGGGCAATTTCTAAGTGTACGGCCCTTGTTGCCATACAGGTGAAGATAACACCATACCTTTTTTCATGACTCCGTTTGACAGTGATCAATATAGGTCCAAAATAGTCCATACCACACTTGACAAACGGTCTTATTGTAGGTTCCAACCTACAGGGCGGTAGTTGACCCATTATTGGTATTTCTGGCAAAGTTTTCCTATTTTTACATTGCTGGCATCTACTCCAAGAACTTTTAACAGCCTGTCGCATACGTAAAATCCAGAATTTTTGCCTTAAATTATTTATCACAGTTTCTTGCCCATGATGGCAAACTTCATCGTGATAATGCTGTATTAATAACCTGGAAATATTGTGATCAGGGTCCAAAATAATCGGTTGTTTGAAATCTTTACTGACACCCAGTCAATTATCAAATCTCCCTTTGAGTCGCAGCAATCCAGTCGTTTCATCAATTGAGCAAGACAAAGTGAATAATCTACTTGCTTTATCAATTGGTCGATTCTGTTCAAGAGTTTTAATTTCTCTATCAAAGGTGTCTTGCTGACTCTTCCTGAATAATAAATTTTCAGCTACTGAGATTTCGTCGCTACCAAGTTCAGCCAAATTCTGTGAAGACCTATCTAGAATCCTTCTGTGAGTCATTTTATTTTTACAGCTTTTGATGAACCTCAGCATCCATCCAGTAGCTCTCACAAGACGACACCATTTCGAAAATCTTACCGGATCAGGGGTTGACAAAACTATTTTTTCGAAATTTAGGAAAACAAAATCTTTCCTAACTTCCAAACCGAGATTATCATTCATTTCCAAATGATCTTTTGTCTGGGGCCAATAGTCCATTGACCTTTCTAAAAATGTAGGGCCACTTAGCCATCTACTATCATTTGAAAATTGTAATCCATTATTACGTTTTGTTGCCTCATCTGCAACATTCTCTTTGGAGGGAACATATCTCCAGTCAGAAGCGTTTGTCAAATTTTGAATTTTGCCTACTCTATGAGCAACAAATATTGCGAACCGTCTGGCTTCTGAACAAATCCAGTGGAGCACTGTTTTCGAGTCACTCCAATAGAAAATCCTATTGAAATTCAATTTGAGGTTATTTTTCAAATAATTTCCAAGGCGTGCACCAATGAGGGCTGCCTGTAACTCAAGTCTTGGAATTAAAATGGGTTTCAACGATGAAACTCTTGCCTTGGCACTTACAAATGCTGTCTGGATTTAATTTTTTCCTTGGTAGCGTAAATAGGCCACTGTGGCATACGATTTTTCGGAAGCGTCACAGAAGATATGTAATTGTATTTCACAATTGTTTCTGTCGATTGCGAAATACTGTCTTGCAATTTTGAAATTTGACACATTTTTGAGGTCAAACAACCATCTTCTCCATTTTTCGTTACGAATATCGGTTATTTCATCATCCCACCCCAATTGACTTCTCCAAATATCTTGAAGCAAAATTTTTCCTTGGATGATGAAATTTGCCAAAAATCCTATGGGATCAAAAATGGACATAACGACTTTGAGAATTTCTCTCTCAGTCGGTCGTCTTTTGTTTTCTAAGATCAAAGAGTCAATTTTATGAAATTTTGTTCTGAATAGAAAACTGTCCTCGAATGAATTCCAATAAACACCCAAAACACGTTCTGTCACTGCTTCTGGGTTTGTATCCAATTTTTTATCTCTCTGAGCTTTTAGATTTGAGGCGATGCCTTCAAGAAGTTTATCTGAATTGGATATCCAGTTGCAGATGAAAAAACCACCCATTGAATGAACGTGAATAACATCATTTATCAGTTTTTTACCTTCATCTATCGAGTCAGCGTTACCCAAGAAGTCGTTCATGTAGTGTTCCTCTATGATTGACTTACTCGCTTCAGGATATTTCTCTTGAAATTCTCTGGCATTCCGATTCTTGGCTTCCTGTGCTAGACAAGGTCCATTTGTGGATCCGAAGAAAACTACGCCGATTTCATAAACGTCTGGATCACGATGTCTATCCATTCCACGCCATAAAATTCTTTGTGATGCACAATCTTCCTTACGTACCCTGACTTGCAAAAACATTTCCTTAATGTCAGCTACGAAAGCAAACGCTTTTATTCTAAAATTGAGTAATATAGTCTGCAAATCGTTATACAAATCTGGACCAGTGAGCAAAAAATCATTGAGACTGGCTCCATTACTTTTTGAGGCAGCATCAAATACAATTCTCAGTTTTGTCGGTTTATTCGGATTTATGATACCAAAATGAGGGAGATACCAGGTTTTGGGACTGGGTTGCTTAGCTTCGTCTACAGAAAGCTTTCTAATCTAACCTTTATTTTGAAGATTCAACATTTTGTCGCAATAAGCCTTGCCATATTGAGGATTTTTATCAATTTTTCTCTCTGTACACAAAAGTCTTTTCATGGCAATATTTTTACTTTCTGGAAAAATGATTTGTTCATCTTTCCATAGCAAACCAGTCTCAAAACGATTCCCAATACGTCTCATAGTATTATCGAGAATGTTTTGAGCTCGAACGTCTTCTTTAGACAAAGCTTTATCGATTTTGTCTAACCCAAAACAATCTAGTTTCTATTGTTCTTTCACCAGATCATGTAATAAGTCTAGATCGTCTTTTTCGTTATTATTTACATAGCAAACAAAACCAATTTTATTTTCATGATCATCTTTAGTCTCCAGAATATTTCCGTGGATTACCCATCCCAACAGCGTCTTGCTGAGGGCGGGCCCATTCCATGGGCCAGTTATAATTTTTCTGTTGACTAATAGAGGCCAGTTATCTTGACCAATCAAAACTTTTGGCTTGGCATTTATCATTGATATACCCCTACTATCTATATAATGATATGTTTTACAAATCTCACCTACATCCACCGTCTGTGTTGGTAGTGACATTCCTTTTATTGTCCTTACGTGTCTTAGTTGGAACTCACCACTTCCATTCTCGGATCGTACCGTGAAGCTTACAGTCCTGGAATCATCCTGCTTCTTCGTTTGGTTGTTTGTTCATTGGAGACAAAGTGGTTGCTGAGGACCATCCATATCTAACGTATCTGCTAAATCTTGATCAATGAGAGTAACCGTTGATGCATCGTCTAAAAGGGGAAAAGTTTCAAAACTCTTATGGTTACTACAAATCATTATAGGCAGAATTTTCAGTAGAACATGTTTATTTGTGGAAATATGACAATTGATATGAATATTTTCATTTTCAGATGGAGATGGTTCTATACTAACGTGCTCATCTTCTTTTTTGTGTAAAAGAATATGATGGTTCTTTTTGCAGCCATTTATTCCGCACAACTTTTTTTTTTACACACATAAATATTATGAAATGGCACGAGACAAGCGAAACAGATTTTATTTGTTGTCACTAGTTCCCAACGCTGATCCACAGTGAATGTTTTGAATTTGGTACACCCGGTCAAGGCATGTATGTCATCCTTACAACAAATGCAAGTTTTCTTAACCATAGTTGTCAATGTCATTTCCTTTTTGTGAAATGATTTTGACTTTTTCGTGTCAGTGTCATCATGAGATTTTGGAATTTGAATTTTACTAGCAATAATTGCTTTTTTATCAAGCCACGACGCAAATTCCACTAATTTATGTGATGAAGACGTTATGCTGGAAATGTGTTCAACCAACATCATCTGATATGAATTTGGAAGTTTTTTCAGAAGTTTGTGTAATTAAATGGGATTCTGTAAGTGATCTTGAGCATCTAATGATTCAATGGTTCCAACCAGATTTTTCACTTCATCAGAGAAATTTATGAAACAGTCCAGTTTATCTTCTTTAACAATTGGAAAGGCTTTCAATTGCTCGAGAAGTAATAAAATTATTTGTTCTGACTGCCCAAATCTACTTTCCAGAATTTGCATAATCTTATCAACATTCTGAGGCATGATGAGTAAGCTTTGAACTATTTTCCTAGCATTTCCTCTCAAGCATTTTTGAAGGCGACAATGGTTTTCCTCCTGTGAATATCCACAAATATCAGTTGAATTCCGGTATTGATATATAAAGTTAGGCCATTCTAAGGGATTTCCACTAAAAATGGGCAAATCTTTTGGAATCGACTGTCTTGTCAGAAATTTCGTTAACTGATTTGGAGATACTTGATTTGAACATTCATTTGCGACTTTCACAGATGGAAAATGACGAGAAAATGGTAAACAAGATTCTTTTACCTGACATGTTCCCTTTTTTACCCTTTCTGGTAGCATTTGCTCCTGCTTGTTATCACTCACTGACTGACCATTCCAAGGATCCTTACCATCGACCCAATTTTCAATATTAGGACCTCTATTCGACCTCTCACATGACGCACTCGACTCAGAATCATCATTTTCATCTATTTCAGCTAACCTGAGGGCTAACTCTAGATCTAACTTTTCTTGTTTCCTCCTATACTCCAACTCCAACATTTCTTGTTCTAGAGTCTTCTTCCTCAAAGCAATTTCTAACTCGGCTTGACGTCTTCCTGATGCATTAGTTTTAGTACTTTTTGTCGTATTCGTTTTGGCATGAACCTTGCTCTTTCCGCAACCTTTTGGTCCACCAGACTCTGATGCGACTTGATCTGACGAGGAAGCTAGATTTGGCTCTGGAGCAGTTTTCATGTCTCTGGATATAAGACGTGCGCTTCTCCTCAATGCATGAGAAGTAGACATATTTACCACAGAGTAGTTCAGTTAGACGAGAAGGACCATATGTTGAAGAGTTTACCCGAAAGTAATTCCCTTTATCCGTGTTCGAAAGGCCATATGTTGAAGAGTTTACCTGAAAGTAATTCCCTTTATCCGTGTTCGAAAGGCGATTTCTTAAAATTCAAAAAAATTTATTCGGAATTTCGTGATTGACGTCTTTTCATTTATTTTTCTGTTATCTTTTTTTTTACAACTGTTTTCAGAACTCACTGATATTCACATATACAACATTAAAATGAGAAACAATATACAATGTGTTTCAAGTAAATACAAAACTTATGAATTATACAACAATTTCATTACTCCAAAAGAGTATAGTAGAATCGGAACTGCAAGCATATTAGTTGCAGCAACTTTGTTCTTTCCCGACAGTTCTAATGACCAGATCTGTTGGAGTTATGCTGATACTTGCCGCGGAGAGAGTTTTTGACAGTAGTTACCTCTTGGATGTGGCGTTGTTCCACCCCTAGGTATGTATACGTCTCTCCGGAAATCAGATGATGTAGGATGCTTCCGTCTACGAGCTGAACGTACTCTCCGTATTCCTCGCATCGTCTTCTTTTGAGATGAACCGTGGCACATTTTTCGATCCCAAACTCCATTCCTATAGCATGCGTGTACTCTTGCACCACCCTTAAGGACTGATGAAGTTCTTTTTCTCCGAAAGCATAAAGGTTAAGGTCATCCATGTAAAACAGATGGGTGACCTTATGCCTCCGGTTGTATCCGCAGGTTTTCCGTAGTGCAACGGACAATGGCAGTAATGAGATGCAGAAGAGAAGAGGGCTGAGGGAGTCTCCCTGAAAAACCGCCCCTTCTAAAGATAACCTGCTCTGTTTGGACTCTGACTTGACCAGACGTTATAGTAAACCGAGTCATCCAGAGTGGCATCAGCTGTTCAATGCATCTCACTATTTGATCGGGTACCACAAGGCATTTGAGCAAATGCATGATGAGCTCATGCGATGTTTATCAAATGCCTTCCGATAATCGATCCAGGCCATTGAAAGATTACGTTTATACTGTACGGAGTCCTGAGTGATTTTTGAAGAAGGTACCTCTCAGAATTTAGATTTTTCCTTAAAAATACTGGACCAATGTTGTTGAATATACTACACCAGACACGACATTAGTTTCGGAAGAGTACTGGTCACATGCCTCTATGTCAAAATGGTGATTTCTTCCGCCCATCACCGGCAATTCTGAGAACTATAAAAATTCCGTTTGATGTTAATGTACTTTCGTCGGTGAAAAGCACATAATGGATAGATGATCTATCTTATTCTGTTTTCCCCTGCACCCGAAAACTGATAATCATCATAATCTCGTTCTTGCAGCTTATGAATGACTTGAGGTTGAAAACTCTAAACTTATTTACTGTCAAAATCTTTTTGGCCGATGATGGGGATATCATGATCTGTTGGTCGTTTTATCGAAAAGAAGTTCTTGGATTCTCGACAACAGTTTGCATTACCTGCAGTTGACGCTCATCATCATTTATGGGTTATGAGGTTTTTTGAACTCATGTTCGACACTGCTTGTACTTCTGATTTTTTTCAAAATCCTGTTCACAGTGGAGTAGTTAACATGTTCATTATGATGCCTTTCGTAGAATATCCCTACACGTCTTATAATTTTCACCAATATGTAGAACCAGCTCTATTTTTTCGCTGTTGCTCAACTTATTCATTTTTGCGGGTAACTTTCACTTCGAAAGATTACTGTAAGAAAAGTGCTCTCAACGGATTCACTTATTGGAAAAACACAGAACGAATTGTCAAACTTGCAAATACTTACGCCATTACGTTTTACAGGAAAACAATCCTTAATCATTTCATATTATGTTGCTTTAACCAGGCAATTGTTAAGCAGATTCTCACAATCTTGGTGATAGTAATTCATTGGTAGAGATTGATTAGAGTTTTACAAGCCAGTCAGTTATGGGAGGTATTTCGACAAAAAAGTGCCTTGCAACAAAAACCTTACGTTTTTGCACGAAATATATACTTCAATGAATTTAGATTTTTACCTCTATTGAAAATAAAATAATACTGAACAATTTTGTTTTTGATACGTCTCATAGTATTCGAGATATATAATTGCTTAGCTAGGAGGGCGATTCATCGGCCGCTGTGACGTCAGTTTACAACAGTCGTTCATTGCATGCTCTGCTCTCGTTATGTGTGTATGAAGTCTGCGTCAAAAATTGATAAAAATATCAAATCCAGAAACTAGAAAATCGATTATTATGCCAAAGTGTTCAAATACAACTACTAATGAACATGAACCCAAAAAGTTATATTTTATTGTTCCTTTCGAACCTGAAAGTCAAAAGATATTAATGTAAATCATGAAGAGGGCTGATCCACCCGGAGTCAAAAGATGTGTCTATTGTTGCGAACATCATTTTGATGTTACTGCAGTACCTACACGTCATAAACGTTAGTCCAACATTTTTTAATTTTGATTGCGTTTGTTTTCTACAGTGAGTTTCGTTTTTATGTACTTGGGTTTAATAATGGAAGTTTTATACCTATTCTTATATTATATATTTTTTTGTTTCAGATTGAATGTGGAATAAAAAACTACTTGAAGTATGGATTATTTAGAGGTAAAATCAAACTTGAAAAGAGAGTTGTTCTACATAAGTTTGAATGCCAAAAAATAACTAACATGAAGCCTGAAAGGTTTGCGGTACATAAATGAAACCAAATTGAGTTTTTTGAAAAACTCTTACCCGAAGATAATCAATCAAAGCATTTTTCTAATAGTACATGGAAAAAGCAGCTATTATGCTCATATCTAAAGAACCTCAATTATTACATATTATTTTTCTCTGAAATGTAAAAGAATAATTGACAGTTTTCAAGGGTTTTGTCATTTATTTCATTGCTGTCGTCCTAAACAACAAATAGAGTTTTAAAATCCATTCCTGATAAAAATTTTAATTAGTTAAAGAAATAAAAAAAAATCGGTTATTGTAGAATTTCACGAAGAATTTAAATTTTTCCCACCTCAACATTGTTTGTTCAGTAAGCACCAGCAAGGATTCCTTGAAAAATTTCATCCAAATGTTACTCATTTTTATTATTGTTATTGTTACTAAGTTGGTTTCAAGACGATGTTAAGTTGATGACAATTTTTTCCATTCGTTGCGTACTTTTTGGATGTCACTGTTTAAACTAAAAGATTTTATTCTTCAGAGGCATACTTCTGGAATTGAAGAAATAGTTCAGTATAAGTGTATTCCGATATTTTCTGAGAATTTGGTGAACGTAAATTTTTTGATACCACCCGAGATGCTCGAAACTACAAGGCAAATCCTTGAGAAAACACTGTGAAGCCAGTGGAAAAGTTGAATTTGCAACAACTGCAAGGTAATATTTCCAAGTTATACCGGGTGTAACAGGATCATGGTACACCCCCCTATCTCCATTAATTTCAAAGGTAATTGATTGAAATTTAGGATATCCCATATACACCATAAACGGTACTTTCAGACCTACAAATGATTTTTTTCCTTTGGGTTTTGCCGGAAGTGATTCGATTATTAATTCTGTATATTATTACATTTCTGAAATCTGCATAAATTTTCTAAATCCAATGATACCACCTAAGTGACATTTCAAATGTTGAAATTTTTGATAAATAATTTAATTTTTAGCTTTCCATTTAAGTGTGCCATGATGGTTCCGAATTATTCCAATTGACCCGTTTAATGCTAGAAAAATCGAAATCCCGTCAAAAATACTAAATTGCCTTTTTCATAAGCAAATAAAGTTCATCGTAATCGATTTTGGGGTAATACTCAATTTTTTCAAATGGAACCATATTGGTACCGTGGTATCATTTATTAGTACTATTAATAAGGAATTTATTGTAACGATTTCGAGACTAGCCTCGAGACCAGCCACGATCATCTAATTAATCATGCATCCTTCAGATAAGTAAACATTCCTAAGCTCGCAAACACATGAGTCACGCGTAGAAGAAATGCGAATTTTCTGAGGAACGAACGCGAAGGTTCGAGGGACATCTAAGAAGTCGCCGGATAGACTCGATTGATCGAGAACTGTGGATGGAATCTGCTTAAGGCGCTCGGCGGGAGATGGCAGCATAGTCAGTCACAGAGAATTGCAGATATAGTTCCAGAGTTCGCAGACAGAGAGCAACAGTGAAGATAAATTTGAAATAGTGAAGTCAATGTTTTAGTTGTATAATTGTTTTAGTTGTATAATTGTTTAAGTAGTGTTTTAAATAAATTAGCAAAATTAGTTTAGTGCAGTTTTACTACATTTGGTGTCATAAGTGTGGATGTTTAAAATAATCATGTTAAAGTGTTCGCCGCTTGAAAAACTGATAGAAGTTTATCGCTCCTAATAGACTAATGACCCGTTGAACATTTTAGCGTGACAGTATTGCGCGTCGCGGGAAAATAAACTGAAAACTTATTGTATGAAATACATAATAGACTGATATCTCGGTTAAAAACAATAAAAGACAAAATGTTTCTGAGGAGAGTTCACCTAGTTAACCTCAAAGTAAGTGAATTGAAGCAAGAATTAGAGGAGCGTAAGTTAGAAACAACTGGAAAGAATTACGTACTCCAGAAAAGACTTTCAGAAGTTTCAGGAATCGACATGAGTTCGATTATGAGTAAACTCGAAGAAACAAGAAGTCTCTGAATTCGATAAACTTGGAAGATAAATTTCAGGAAAATTCGAATAGTTTGAAGGAAGAGCTTCTACAAAATTCGGTGAGCCTGGAAGATAAATTTCTTCAAAATTCAAAGAGTCTGGAGGAAAACCTAGAAAACTCGGTCAGCATGAAAAATCTGGTAGATAAATTTCTGGAAAATTCGAATACTATGAAAGAAGAAATTTCGAAAAATCTAGAAGAAAAGCTTGAAGAAAATTTGTAAAGTTTAGAAGTGAAGCTTCAAAAAACGCATCAAGAGAATTCGAAAAATTTAGAAGTGAAGCTTCTAGAAAACTCAGAAGGCTCAAAAAGAGAACTTTGTGGTGTGGCGAGTCGATTGGAAGGAAGAATGGAAGCCATTGAGACAGAGGTGGATAAAATCAGAGAACGAGATGAAAAAATTGAAGGAAACGCTTCACGATGAAATAAAAGGCGGAATCGAGACAGAAATCGGCAGTATGAAGGAAAAAATCAGTAAGTTGAAAAAGCAAATTGATACTGCACATACCAGAGAAACGATCAGAAAAATTGCAATGCCAGACTTGAGTTTGGACCAAAGAGACATAAAGATTTCAAGGTCAGTTCGGAACCAGGAAAGCTCTGATTGAAACCACCTCAGTTCGAGGGAAATACTCCATGGGCAAACTACCGCCGACAATTTGAAGCTGCTGCCAAAGCGAACGGATGGAATGCTGGGGATAAGGCTATATATAGTATTGACACTGGCATTGCGTGGCGAAGCAACAAGTATTTTACAAACTTTCACCGACCAACAACAGGAGGACTATGAACAGCTGGTAAAACACTTGGAACTTCGCTATGGCCAAGCTCACCTAGAACACGTATACCATTCACAGCTGAAGAACCGATGCCAGAAATCAAACGAATCCTTGCAAGAATTTGAAGCAGATATTGCACGCTTGGTTCGTCTTGCATACCCAGCTACACCGGAAAATGTAGCAGTTCAGGCATTTTTGGATGGGCTTCGTGACAAAGAAACGAAGCAAGCATTGAATTAGCTCATCCTATACATCTCGTAGATGCATTGGCACGTGCTCTGGAATTCCAAGCGGCAAAACAATCCTGCAAAAGCCAGAGTAGAGTCAGGATGATTGACGAAGATCCAATATCGAGGCTGTCATGAGGTAGAAGTTAATAAAGGAAGTCCTGCCTGAGAGAAAACAAATAAGGTGCTGGAATTGCAGAAAAATTGGGCATGTGCGTAACAAATGCCCAACATTCAAAGAAGCGACACTGACACGAGAAAAATAAAGAAGGTCGATGAGGAGAGGCAGTCGTCGGCCTGTATCCAGCAAGCCTCAAATAACAACGCATATGTCGCTGTCCTTCAAAGACAGAACACCATGCTGCTAGATACAGGTGCGACTAGGACAATCCTTGGGCCTACTTTTGTCAAAACACCGGCAAGAATTGAATCGTCGAATTGGAAGCTACGCACAGCAACAGGAGAACCGGCAACTGTACTAAATGCAGTACTAAAATGGAACACCGGGCTCTAGTAGCGGATATCAAGGATAACGCAATTATAGGGCTGGACACCATGAACTCCAGAGGGTTCGAAATGAATTTCAGAGACGGCGTCCTACGCGTGAATGGAAAAGAGTTGGTACTTCACGGGAGAAGTGGAGAAATGGTTTGTGTCTTGTTGGCTGAAGACGTGAGCGTACCTGGGAGGGCTGAAACCATACTGGAGGCTCGCCTGGATGGGGTTGCGAGCAGTGGAAACGTGGTGATGTTCGAGCCCAAACTCCATGATGAGGAAATTGGATGAGGAATTGCACTAGGAAAAACCTTGTTGCGTGCTGATAAATTTGTGCCAGTAAGGGTAAAGAATGTCAATTATTACCCGGTGATTTTGAAGAAGGGAACAATTTTGGGGCACTGCTGGTCAATTTCCTCTGTGAATAGAGTGTGAGCGACACTGTTAATCAAGCCAGTAATTTGCCAGCAAAATTGGAGAAGTTAGTTGCCATCTCGTCCGAGGACATGGGACCCACACAGTAGCCCAAACTAAGAGAATTAGTCAGGCAGTATCAGGACATCTTCGATACCGGAGTAGGTAGAGGCGGTAGAACAAAGGTGGTTCAGCATAAAATCGACACAGGAAATGCTCGACCGATCCGCCTTGCCAAGAAGGAACAGGCGGACAAAATAGTCTGCGACATGGAAAAAGACGGAGTAATCGAGCCGTCCGACAGACCCTGGTCCTCTCCAGTCGTGTTGGTGAAGAAGAAAGATGGATCAACACGCTTTTGTATTGACTATCGTCAACTGAACAACGTGACGAAAAAGGACAGCTACCCTCTTCCAAGGATAGACGGCACCCTAAACACGTTAGCCGGTTCAATGATTTTCTCGAGCCTTGATTTGAAGAGTGGATACTGGCAGGTAGAACTGGCACAGGAGGATCGAGAAAAGACAGCTTTCACCGTCGGTTCAGGTTTGTGGGAGTTCACAGTTATGTCATTCGGCCTCTGCAATGCTCCAGCCACTTTCGAAAGATTGATGGAGACGGTTTTGAAAGGATCATTAAAGAAGACCTGTCTGGTGTATATCGACGACATTATTGTGGTCGGGAGATCATTCAACGATCACGTGAAAAACTTGGAGGAGGTATTCCAACGAATAAGAACGTCCGGATTGAAATTGAGCCCCAAGAAATGCCATCTGTTTCAAAAAGAAGTACGATATCTCGGCCACGTTGTGTCTAGAAAAGGAGAAGCTGTTCAGGAATGGCCCTATCCAAAAGACATGCATAAACTTCGATGTTTTCTTGGCCTGTGCACTTACTATTGCCGATATGTACTGGGGTTCGCCAACATCGCCAAACCGCAGACCAGGCTTACAGAAGGGCAAACAGAGTTTCAGTGGTCTGAAGAATGCCAAGACTCGTTCAGGAAGCTGAAAGGAGCATTGATCAACGCACCAATTCTGAGCTATCCTCTTCCGGACGGAAAATTCATTTTGCATGCGAACGCAAGCAATGTGGAACTTGGAGCTGTCCTGTCTCAGATCCAAGAAGGACAGGAGGTCATCGGTTACTTAAGCAAGACCCTCTGTAAACCGTAGCGAAATTACTGTGTCACCAGATGGAAGCTGTTGGCTATTGTCAAAGGAGTTGAACACTTCTACAAGTACGTGTGTGGGAGAAAATTCCTGCTGAGAACTGACCATGCAGCTCTCAAATGGCTCCCTCAGTTCAAGAATCCCGAGGATCAAGTGGCATGTGGACTTTGAGATCGAACATCGAGCGGGGACCAGCCATAAGAATGCGGATGCCCTAGGAGAAGGAGTCGACGCTCTGTAGAAGTACGGTGGTGGCTGACAACTGGAATGACAACAAGATCCAGAAAGATCAGGAGAAAGATCCAGATCTTGGTTTAGTCATCGGCTGGAAGAAAAGTAATCAAAGACCATCGTGGCAGGAAATAGCCAGTTGTTCTCAAGTCATTGAATCTTACTGGGCGCAATGGAACTCTCTCACCCTGGACAATGGAGTCTTGAAGCATGTGTTGGAGTCGGAGGATGGCGGGGAAGAAAGACGTGAAATAGTAGTTCCCAGGAGCAGAAGACAGGAAGTGCTCCGAGAAATCCAAGATGGGGTCACCGGAGGACATCTGGGAGTGACGAAGACCCTCCAGGCAACGGTTTTACTGGGCCAATTCACATCGCTGGCCCGTTTCCCCAATCTGATCACGGGAATAAGTACATCCTTGTGGCGATAGACTACTTCAGCAAGTGGGCCGAAGCCTATGCCCATCATCATTGCCGACGTCTTGGTGAAGGAGTGGATTTGTCGATTCGGCGTTCCGTTGGAGCTGCATCCGGATCAAGGCAGAAATTTCGAGTCAAACCTGTTCCAGGAGATGTGTCAGATGCTAAACATCTGGAAGATGAGAACCACAGCTCTACATCCGCAGTCAGATGGAATGGTGGAGCGGATGAATAAGACCAAGGTAGTTTCTGACCACCAGAAAGATTGGGACCAGTACCTTTATCTGTTTTTGATGGCGTATCGTTCCGCAGTTCATTAGTCAACCGGCAAACTCCTGTTAGTGTTATGGCAGCATAGTCAGTCACAGAGAATTGCAGAAATAGTTCTTGCAGATATAGTTCGCAGAGAGCAACAGTGAAGATAAATTTGAAATAGTGAAGTCAATGTTTTAGTTGTATAATTGTTTGAGTAGTGTTTTAAATGAATTTGCAAAATTAGTTTAGTGCAGTTTTACTATAGTATTCATACCTGGTAATAAAATGTGTGATAAATGCAATAAAAATTACAGCTGAAAGGAAATAAGGAAATACAAATTATTTTGTTCTAATTTAGTGTCGAAATGTTACTAGGGGGCCTTTGAAAACAATGAAATTATTCATTCAGATTGTCAAAAAATATATGTTGTAATATCGGTGTTTTTATGGTGTTTCAGAAAAGTCTTTAAATTTGTTCTTATTTTTGTTCAAAATACCGCACAAGGGATGAAAAAGCGGACTTGATAATTATTTGTGGAAAATGTAGAAAAAATGCCGTTGCGGCTAGAAATTTTTATGCCGACCGATATCCTGATAGAAAACGTCCAGCGAGAAATTATTTTTTTCTCCAAATGACATTAAAAGCGGCTTTTTAATGACACTTGGCAGGCTTAGAAGTTGTACTTTTAATGCCTAGGCAGAAAAAGTCCACTTTTACTGCCTAGGCAGAAAAAGTTCGTTGCTAGGCAACTTTCCAAGTAATAATTTAAATCAAACTGGTTATTAAAATTGACAATGACAAAGTAAACAGTAAACAAACAAATTCAACAAACGTCATCAGCGGTAAACATAGTAACGCAGGGCCCAGTTACCTTTGATGAAATAATTAAGTTATTTGGATATTGATAATGAAACGCAATTTAAATATGAAAAAGTCGATTTTGCGTGGAATTGGAACAAATTTGAAGAAAAAAATTATATGTTTCACACGGCAGAAAAGCAGATTTGATGCCTTGGCTGGTTTCAAACACCAGCCGCGGCAGTAAATCTTGTGCTTTTATGCCTAGTAAAACAAATAACAATTATCGTATTGAAAATCAATTCCGAAGAGAGCCTAACTATGATCCCAAAGAAAACGTTATCATTGACGAAGGAACGGAAATTAATGTTTTAGCTCGAATAGAAGTTGATATGACTGATTCTATAATGAAAATTGGGTTTGAATTGGAAATTTGTCAAAAAACGTTAAGCCGAATCTTGCACAAACATAATTATAAATTTTTTAGATATCAATTGCACTAGCAGCTGTATAAAAATGATTATGAACGTAGGATGGAATATTGCAATTGGATCTTGCAGAATAATGTGCAGCCACACAATGCTTTTTTCGAAAGGATTTTATTTTCGGACGAGTATGAATTTACAAATATTGGATCATTTAACCGACAAAATACAAGGCATTGGTCATAAGAAAATCAAAATTTATCACAGGAGGGAAAATTTCAAGTGCGGTTCGGTTTCAATGTTTGGTTTGGCTTGAAATCATTATTCCAATAATATGATTAGGGCTAGATAGAACTGGAATTACCTGTCCATTTACGACAGTGAATGTATTCCCAACAAGATGGAGCTCCCCTCTATAATACAAGAATAGTAATTGGTTACCTTCAACAAGCATTCGAAGAAAACGTAGTCTCGACGAAAGGTCACCAGATTTGACACCCCTTGATTTCTTTGTTTGGGGCCATTCAAAAAACATTGTCTTCACAACCGCAGTCACAACCCGCGAATATCTGGAGTTGCGAGTAAGACGCGCAATTGATTATGTATAACGGCCCAGAAATTAGCGAACGTTCTTCAAGAAACAGCTTTGCGAGTTCAGAAATGCATTGACGTTAATGGACAGGATTTGGAATAATTGTTGTAATGTTTTGTATTAATTTTTTTTATGTCGAAGCCACCTCAGTAACTTCTTAGCATTAAATTAGAACAAAATAATTGTATTTTCTTATTTTCTGTTAGCTGTAATTTTGACAGTAGCGGATCATAGGCGAGGCGCACTAGGCGTGCGCTTCGTATTTTTGCAGGCAGGGGGTGCCAAACAAACAGGTCAAGTCAAAAATAAAAAATAAAACCTTCGGGCTTTAGAGAGTTATTGCATTAACGCCAGCCAGTATTGAAGGCAACTTTCTGTGATTAAAAACATAGATATTGCAGTTTTGTCTATTCGTTCCTTATTTACACAGGCGTTCGTTATTCATAAACTATATTAATAAAATCAAGTTACTCAGATTTTTCTTTCTACATAATTCATCTATAACAATATACAATTATTGTGACGAGAGAATGGCCAAAGGGGGCTTCCATATCGATTTGTGTTGAAAAAATCATTTAATAATCAGACATGAGCTATGTCGTGTCCACGATCTCACCCGAAGTAAAAATAAAGAAACCTTAAATTCTGGCCTTAACCGTCCTCTAATAAAGGCAGGCAGTATTTTAATGAAGTTTTCCTTCTTCCAGATTCACATTGCGCGTGCGTATATTATGTCAAAATAAGGACTTTATTACTGCCTGAACTTCAATGAAAACAGGGACAACTTACTAGTCAGCGACTTATTCTGATACTAGCCAGCGACTTATTCTGACTGCACTGCTGCTGCATTGGCTTGGTGTTTACTGAACATGTATAGTTTTTGGATATTGAAAACTATCAATAGTCTTTACCGATAATATCGATAGAATAAAACTCATCCCTGTTTAATTTATATTCCTGGACTTGGATGTCACGCAGGTAGCTATAGCTGCCTCCGTGGCGACGTCGTTTCTTGCCTTGTAAACACGAGGTTTTTCGACTGAAGCCACAAATGTGCGGTTGGCTTCCTGTTTGTTGACTCCGTTCGTTTGTTGTTTCACCTGCAATCAAGTGTTGCACATCCTTACACTTGCTTTCACCGTACTGATGAGATCCCTAAGATCGAAACACGTGTCTAAGATTGCAATTTTACCAGAGGGTTTAGTCCAATCAAATGTTCCTTCTTGTTATTCACAAATATCACTCGAGAGCTCATCCCTGTTTAATTAATACTCCTGGACTCAGATGACACGCAGGTAGCTATAGCTGCCTCCGTGGCGACGTCGTTTCTTGCCTTGTAAACACGAAGTGTTTCGACTGAAGCCACAAATGTGCGGTTGGCTTCCTGTTTGTTGACTCCGTTCGTTTGTTGCTTTACCTGCAATCAAGTATTGCACATCCTTACACTTGCTTTCACCGTACTGATGAGATCCCTAAGATCGAAACACGTGTCTACGGTTGCAATTTTACCAGAGGGTTTAGTCCAATAAAATGTTCCTTCTTGTTATTCACAATTTCCCTCGAGAGCTCATCCCTGTTTCATTTATATTCCTGGACTCGGATGTGACGCAGGTAGCTATAGCTGCCTCCGTGGCGACGTCGTTTCTTGCCTTGTAAACACGAGGTGTTTCGACTGAAGCCACAAATGTGCGGTAGGCTTCCTGTTTGTTGACTCCGTTCGTTTTTTGTTTCACCTGCAATCAAGTGTTGCACATCCTTACACTTGCTTTCACCGTACTGATGAGATCTCTAACATCGAAACACGTGTCTATGGTTGCAATTTTACCAGAGGGCTTAGTCCAATAAAATGTTTCTTGTTATTCACAATTTCCCTCGAGAGCTCATACCTGTTTCATATATATATATAAGAAACAAAATATTTCGTAGAACCGAAAAATTCCTGTCTCTCCACACAATTCCACAAAGTGGATATTGAGGCGAATATCTGACAGAAAACAACTACTTCCCCCTACGGATATTGAATTATATCTGTCTTCTATTTATGCAACGTTCCTCACGGACACATAATTGCAAGTGCTACATGTTATAAAGCCATTGAATGTTAATCCTTCATTTTTGTTGGAAATGACCATCTGCATACATGCATGTTTCGAGGTTATTTTCCTCTCATCAGTGCAAGGATAGGTCAGACGACTATGAAGTCGTCTTGTTCCACAAATATGAATGATAATATTCAAAAGCCTTATAGTATCCGTCTACGAATGGAGCTGCGACTCACAATAAAGTAATTCGCAGCGCTATCCGACAACAGATCAAGTAACCCTCCTGGTAGCACTGTCTCCAAGCAGAGATCAAAAGTACATAAAACGAACAAAGTTCGAGTGTGTATAGGAGACTTCAATTCTAAGAAACAAAATATTTCGTAAAACCGAAAAATGCCTGTCTCTCCACACAATTCCACAAAGTGGATCTTAAGGCAAATATCTGACAGAAAACAACTACTTCCCCCTACGGATATTGAATTATATCTGTCTTCTATTTGTGCAACGTTCCTCACGGACACATAATTGCAAGTGCTTCTTGTTATAAAGCCATTGAATATTAATCCTTCATTTTTGTTGGAAATGACCACCTGCATACATGCATGTTTCGAGGTTATTTTCCTCTCTTCAGTGCAAGGATAGGTCAGACGACTATGAAGTCGTCTTGTTCCACAAATATGAATGATAATATTCAAAAGCCTTATAGTATCCGTCTACGAATGGAGCTGCGACTCACAATAAAGTAATTCGCAGCGCCATCCGACAACAGATCTAGTAACCCTCCTGGTAGCACTGTCTCCAGGCAGAGATCAAAAGTACATAAAACGAACAAAGTTCGAGTGTGTATAGGAGAGTTCAATTCTAAGGAACAAAATATTTCGTAAAACCGAAAAATGCCTGTCTCTCCACACAATTCCACAAAGTGGATCTTAAGGCAAATATCTGACAGAAAACAACTACTCCCCCCTACGGATATTGAATTATATCTGTCTTCTATTTGTGCAACGTTCCTCACGGACACATAATTGCAAGTGCTACTTGTTATAAAGCCATTGAATCTTGACTGTACTTTATATATCCTGAAATAACCATTCTATTCGTAAAAAACATGGCTGGCACATTGCAAAAAAACTGCTCGTCTTTTGACTAGTGCCATATCTGCTGAGGCCTCGATTGGGACTCTACGCAGACTCCAAACTTTGGCGGGCCATTTGAAAATTATTCGTAATTCCATCAAAAATTTGGGAGCTCGTCATGTGGGCGAAGGGGTTAAATCCAAATTATCGTCACGAGTCAGGTGGGAGGATTTGAAGTCTGCATTTGCTTCTCGTTTGCGTACAGGTATAATCCCAAATTTGGTCCATAAAGATATTGGGCAATTTTTCCGAGATGCTTATACCTTATTCAAACGACGAGTACAAAATTTATTGAAAAAACAGGATATGATTATAGTTAATGCGACATTTTGTGCGGAATTTGTCAAAAATAATTTGAACGAGGAACATAAAACTGAATATAAATATTTCAACACCAAAAACGCTGCGATTGATAGGGGTACTGATTTGAAAGGGTGGTTCCTCGAAATCGTGTAGATCAGGTGCAAAACAAATTATCCGAATTCGCCGAAAAGGAGAGCGGCTGGAGTCTCCAAAAAATCGTCAGTTTGGAAATAAATACCAACAAATCCGGCATCGGCAACGGTTCGTCTTACATCGAGTTGCCAAAATCCATTGCCAAAAAAAGAGCTTGCATCAACATCAAAATTGATGATGATGCATGTTTTGCTTGGGCCATAGTTTCGGCATTGTATCCGACACAAATAAATATAGATAGAACGTCATCTTATCCCCACTATTCAAGTATTCTAAATTTGTCATCGAATTTCCGATGACATTGAGGCAAATTGCCAAATTCGAGAAATTAAACAATATTTCTGTGAATGTGTAGACTTTGGAATTAATCCAGCCTGAGCCGGATAAAGAGACATTTTTCGTGACAATTCCGGGTCGACTCACTAAACAAAAATTAGATCGATACGTCAATTAACTCCTAATTCAAAATGAATATCACCCAAAATTGAACGATTATGAAGCGGTACCAGACATAGACGACGAAAGTGACATAAGCAAGCTATCATTTTTGTTGGATTAAGGATTTATCTCGGCTACTCAATACACAACTTGGTAAGGATAATGTATAAAAAATACATTTGCGACAGGTGTTTGAATTATTTCAGAAGTGAAGAAAAATTGGACAGTCATACGGTTGATTGCCAGAAAACAAACACTACGATCACGTGGAATTTCGGGACTTTGTACATAAAGAAAAGGTACCCTTTGTATATGCGGATTTCGAGTCGATTGTGGAACCGTTCGAAGATGCCGGGTGCACTTCTCAAACGGAGAAGTACCAAACACATATTCCGTTCAGTGCCGGATTTTATTTCAAGCGTGCGTTCGACGACACTTTGTCATTTTACGATAGCCATCGAGGTTTAGATTCGATGGATTGGTTTTCGCAGTGAATGGGGGACATAGCCAAAATGATCGAAGCCAATACTTTGAATATAGTCCGCATGACCACATCACCTGATGAGTTGAACGCGCCGTGTTGCCACATCTGTGAAAAACCATGGAAATCTGAAGACAAAATTGTTAAACACCATAATCACTACACTGGTGCTTTTCGCGGATATACGCATGCGCAGTGCAACTTGTCATACAAAAAGTCTTTTGTGGTACCGATCGTTTTCAATAATTTATCCGGATACGACAGCCATTTTATTATTCGAGATATAGCAAAGAGGGGGCGAGTCAGTTTGTTGCCTGTAAACAATGAAAAATACATCTTTCACCCAGTATGACGACAATACAGATATCAAGTTCAGATTAATCGATTCGTTCGGTTTTATGGGCATGAGTTTGGACCATTTGGTTCAGACTTTGACAGTGCACGATTTGAAAATATCCAAACGCGAATTTGTACATCTGACAGCCTCGCAGTACGAATTACTCACTCGAAAGGGCCTATTCCCATACGATTTCGTCGATTCGATGGAAAAGTTGGAAGTTGAATGTTTGCCGGCGCTCCATCATTTCTACAACAAGTTGAACGATTGTCAAATTAGCAAGGCAGAATACGAACATGCGCAGAACATGTGGCAAACGTTTAACTTGAAAACACTGGGCGAGTACTCCGACTTGTACATGAAAACGGACATATTGTTCTTGGCTTCGAGAATTTTCGAAATATCGGTCACGAGACATATGGCCCGGTCCCCGCGTGGAATTACACCTTACCCGGCTATACGTGGTCGTGCATGTTGAAGTACACCCAGTGCAAGATGCAGATTTTGAAGGACGTCGACATGCTTATGTTCATCGAGCGAGGAATTCGCGGGGGCATCAGTCAGTGCTGCAAAAGGCGCTCCACGGCAAAAAATAAATACATGGGTGACAGGTATGACGTCACTCAGCCCTCCACTTATTTGCTATATCTCGATGTAAATAATTTATATGGTTGGGCCATGATGGAACATCTTCCGTACGGGGGATTCAAATGGCTCGAGAATGCTACCGATTTGAATGTGCTCGAGGTGTCAGACACTTCGCCAATTGGCTATATTCTCGAAGTCGATTTGGAGTACCCCGAATACTCACATGACAAACACAAAGATTTTCCATTGTGCGCCGAACACCGTACTCGGCCAGGCTTAAGATTACCCAAATTATTGACCACCCTGTACAACAAGGAAAACTATGTTGTACACTACAGGGTGTTAAAACACGCACTGACGCACGGACTTGTACTTAGAAAAAATTCACAGAGTTCTGCAATTCGACAAATCAGCCTGGCTCAAACCATACATTGAATTGAATACGAAATTAGTCGCAGAAGCATGCAAAAACCACTTTCGGCAAAAATAACTACAAATTAGCCAATAACGCAGTATTCGGGAAAACGATGCAGAACATACGGAAACATCGTTAACTGAAAATGGTCTCAAAATGGGAGGGGCGATATAGCGCGAAAAATTTAATTTCCAGTTCGAATTTCAAGAATCGCACTATTTTCGATAAGGACCTCGTCGCTATCGAGATGGCAAAGACGGATATGTTGTTCAATAAGCATGTATACATCGGAATGGCGATACTTGACATTTCCAAGGTGTGCGTGTATGATTTCCATCACGGCTTCATGATAAAAAAATACACGAGCGATCAGTGCAAGTTGATGTACACAGATACTGATTTGCTGATTTATGAGATCAAATCCGATGACATTTATCAAAATTTATTGAAATTAGACATTGAAAAATTCGATACAAGTAATTATTCCACCAACAACCCTTATGGTATTCTCCTTGCAAACAAAAAAGTCCCCGGCTTGATGAAAGACGAAGCGAATGGCCAAATTATGACAGATTTCGTGAGATCCGTTCAAAGCTGTACACCTATAAGATACAGGGTGGGAAATGCGTCAAAAAATCCAAAGGAGTGAAATACAGCGTTGTCCAAAATAAAATCACTTTTGACGACTATGTAGAATGTTTGGAAAATCAGCGTGAAGAAGTTACATCTCAACGCTGTATTCGCTCTTTTGCGCACAACGTTTTAGTGTTGAGCAAACAAAAGTCACTCTGAGTCCACATGACGACAAACGGTATTTGATTGCCGGCTCTCATGATTGCCTTGGGGGCATTACAGTTTTATGAATATGTAAAATTGTTTCAGACCCCCACCATGGCACACTCTATGCAAAATTTGTGTTATCAAGAAATCATCAGAGCCGCATCATCACTATCACAATTTAATGAGACTTCACCTTTGCCGTGGTCCATCACGAAGAATATTTTCAAAATGTGGTCCACCGAAAAATGGGGAGAATCAGTAGACCAGGCTTGGGGCGAAAGACCTTACAGTTTGGCGCACTTGGAGTACACACGAGAACTTGATGCCACAGACAGAAAAGACGCACTCGCCACCGAAGACTGGTCTATACATTTCACTGAAGTATGGTTGAACCAGTACTATATTCCGAACTACGGATTACGTCTGTGTTATACCTGTTTCAAAGCATTCAGAAAGGCCATGCAACACCATACATTTTACAGTATCAGAGACCATAAACACATCGTATACAATTCGAATAACTTGAGTGAATTGTATCGAAATCCTTTATCATGGTGTCACAACAGATTTGACGAGCTACTATTCACGCTGAAAACAAGCGATTCCTGTTATTATGACTTACATTCATACGATTACAAAGGTCATCGTTTCGAAACGCCGCCTCCATATAACCGCTTCATTGGCTCTGGATTCTGATCTCGATTGAATAAATGCAAAAACATACAAAAATATGCGAAAAATGAATGGTGGAATTGTAGAAAACTATAAATGTATTATTACTATTATATTGTGATTATTATTATTATTGTAATAATAGATGTATAAAATAAATTTTCTCGACTTTTCTTTTGTTGAACGAATGAGAGAGTGTGTGTTAATTTTTCAACTGAAAAAACGCATCGTTTTTGATAGTAAAAATTAGTGCTTTTTCGATCAAAAAAGTACCTATTTCCAGTTTAAAGATCAGCACGTTTTTCGATCAAAAAAGTACTCATTTTTTAGTTAAAAACAGCACTTTTTTATACAAAAAAGTACTCATTTTTTTGTAAAAAAAACAGGACTTTTTTTTATCATAAAGAGACTCCAAATTTGAAATGGTGGTCGAACTGAGTAAAAAGTTCAGTGAAATTCAGTCAAAGTTCAGTCACTGAATTCAGTGAGACTCAGCGACTGAAAAATTTCACTCAACTGAAATTTCCCATGCTTTTCCTATGAGGCCTGAAAGTTCAGTGAATTTCAGTGAAATTTCAGTCACTGAATTCAGTGGCACTCAACCGAGACTCAGCGACTCAGCCACTGAAAAAAAGCACCGCCACCAGTCAATTTTGGTGTGTGTTTTTTCACTAAAAAAAAGCATCGATTTTGAGTCTAAAATGAGCACTTTTTCCACTCAAAAAGAGCATCGTTTTTGGGTCTAAAAATGAGCACTTTTTCGCTCAAAAACGATCCATTCTTGAGGCTGAAAAGATTCATTTTTATTCGAACAGAAAATAAAACAAAAAATTAGCTAAGATACATATATTTTGAGAAGTGTCGTAATGGGTGCTCTACAAACTACGCATGTGTCGCACATAGCGGCACATCGTGAGCAACACACCAAGTGTCTACATGGCATAAACAATACACAGAGCTCATTCACAAGACACACTCGAAAAATCAAAGTGTTCTGTGAGTCTGCGACGCCGCAATCTGTCATTGGTGGTCGACTGTCAAATGTCACTACTGGAGGAAGATCAACAGCACCATTTTGAGGTGTGTCATCTGTCACTGGTTGTGTCATCCATGTGTCATCTGTCACTCTGCTAATGATATCTGACGCTCTTGGTTCTGGAGGGACATCAGCGCCATCTGTCGTCGGTCTGTGTCTGATCACCTGATTGTGCTCAGAGTAATTATGGACGAAATCACAATGGGGGCTCCATTCACGATGGTCAGCCATAGGGTCGTCATTAGGCTGCCATCTTAACCCTTCTACTTGGCACGAAAGACATGCAACTATATCTTCCGAGCAGGTATACGTAAAACCAGCTTCGGCTAACTTATTTGCAGGAAAGGCTGAAGTCCAGCAGTCGAGTCTTGTTTCGTAATGCATCTCTGCACTGCATACTGAATTGAAACGCTACCTCTGTCCAATATATGTTTATTTCATTTCGTAATCAAAAAATACTTTGTCCCTTAAATGAAATAAACATTCGCGGAAACATAAATGTTTATTGTCTTTTGATAACATAGTGCACAAGTTTATAGCCTCGTCAAATGTCAAATCATTGTTTCTAGCAAGATCTTTAGCACTAGCTAATATATCATGATAAAATTTACAAAAGTTCATATAAAGTAAATATTCAAATCTTTCCGCCAACACTGTCGCATCCAGATGCAGGATCCAGATCGTATTCCACCGACACTAGTGACGAAGACATTGACTCGTAATCAGACGTTGGCTCTTCAGATTCGAACTGCATTCCACCAAGCATAGCGACAGACTGACGCACCAACGCAGAGGTTTTCCGTTGAAATATTCACAGCGGCGCATGCGGATTCTTCACTCTGACGAAGATTGTGAAAAAGGCCCCCCATTCCGATTTTGACATCGATCCAACTGTTGTGTGTATTGTCAAACCCAAGCTATTTCACTAGAACCTTACGCCCCTTACGTCTGATAATTTTTTCCACTAGATAGACCGGGATTTTTGTTTTTTGTAGTTCTTGTTCGTAGAAAGCGCCGCTGATTGGTCGCCCTTCCAAATCCTCCAGCAACTTCGTGATTGGTTGGGTGATTTTCACTTTGACAACTTTGAAAAGTTCCGTCGTCCAATTGGGTGTATACCCCTTCTCGAACACATGTTTGGCCTTGCTAATTCGCACAAAGTCCCAAATTTTGAACTTTTTTCGACCAGCACGTCCCGCATAATCATACGCAAACTTATACACCTTTTCTTCATTGTCTGTGGTGACGTCACACGGTTTCATGTCGATCGTACGATGTTTGCGCTGATTGTAGTTTTTGGCAATGTCCGGCAAAATGTCCAGCCATTTGTAGGTGCCATTCAAACTGAAATACTTGAAATATATTCTCCTTAAGAGTACGTATAACCCTCTTCACGATCGCGGCTTTCTTCACGGTATACGTTCTGTATTATTTGATGTTGTACTTTTTCAGGAGAGCCTGGAAGCTGGAATTGTAAAATTCAGTTCCGAGATCTGATTGGAGGAGCTTGGGACATCATTTCGCTTTCGACAATATGTCACTCATCGCTTCGGTGACCTCTCGACCAGTTTTGGTTTTCAAAGGTCGAACCCACAGGTACTTGGAAAAGGTATCAATCACCACGAGGATATAATTATAGTTTTTATTGACTTTGGAGTATTTTTGAAGTCCATCTGCCACAGAACGTCGAGTCCTTTGATGATGGTACGTCTGCGAGGAAAATTCCTTCTGGCTGGAGCATGGAGTTCATTAACCAATTGTTTTTTCTCAGATGATGACGTCATTTCGCCAACGGCGGAGCCAATACACTAACTGCACTGGGCGCTACACCTTCTACTTTAGAGGCTGGAATATCAATAATATCCAGTGCCAATTTATCCAAGCGTTTCTTGGCATTTTCGTGCTTTTTCATCGAAAGTGACATGAATTTCATCACTCGAATATCCAAGGCTGTTAGGTTGTTTTTGATGGAGTCTAGCTCGTCTTTGAGCTTGTGTATGACGCCATCTTTGAGCTTCTGTATGACGTCATCAACGTATTTTTTGTTGGCAACATCATTGAGTTCACTTGGCGTTTCAACATTGGAAATTTTCACATGTGCAGCAATGTCATCATTGGCCTTACAGTTGAGAATGGCTCCAGGAAAATGGTAGGGCTGCTGCTGCTGTGCACGGCGAGCTGACGAAGTTTGACCGAACTTGTTGATGCTCATAATGGTACTGTGGCGTGCAAAACGTCTGCGCTTGTATTTATCGAATAAAGCCTGCTTCTCTGAGCTCATTGACGATGGCCACGATCTCGTTGTTGGTAGAGGTGCTGCCAGCAGTTTTGGCGGCAACCAGTAACCTATATCTGTCAACTAGCTCGTTGACGTCATCCCAATATACTGTAACGATTTAGAAATCGGCCCCGAGACCGGCCCTGATCTAATTAATTATGCACCCTTGTTCAACTACGACAGCATACCTGCTGGCCTACGAATCGCCGAGAACAGGCTGGAATAAAATCGATCGCTTCGATACTGTTCGAAGAGCCATCTAGATGAAATGTTATATACTCCCGAATAATCGAGAGCCGTGGATGGAATCTGCTTGGGAGTATATAATCTGGACAGTGACAGTTAGAGAGATAGTCACAGAGAGTTCCAGAGTCGCAGATAGAGACTGACACCGTAGGAATTAAATAGTGAAGTAAATGTTTTAGTGAATAATTGTTTCAAATAGTGTTTAAAATAAATTAGAAAAATTAAGTGCAGTTTTACTACATTTCATGTCAGAAGTCGGATGTTTAAAATCAATAAGTGTTCGTCGCGTTAAAAAACTGATAGACATTTATCGAGCCTAATAGACAGTTAGTGACCCGTTGAACATTTGAGTGTTTGCAAAGTGGACAGTTTTGCGCGTCGCGGGACAATAAACTGAAAACTTTTTGTGTGAAATAAATAATAGACTGATATTCCGGTTAAAAACGATTAAAGGCAAAATGTTTCCGAAGAGAGTTCACCTGGTTGACCTTAAAGTTAGTGAATTGAAGCAAGAGTTAGAGGAGCGGGAGTTAGAAAGAACTGGAAAGAAGGCCGTACTCCAGAAAAGACTTGCAGATGGACTGATTGAAGAAGGAGAAGACCCCGAAACGTTCTTATTCGAAGTTTCTGGAATTGATTTGAGTTCCATAATGAATAAACTCGACGAGACCACGAAATCCTTGGAAGATAAATTTCTGGAAAATTCGAATAGTTTGAAGGAGAAACTTCAACAAAATTCAAAGAGTCTGGAGGAAAAGCTTCTAGAAAATTATGTTAGCCTGAAAGAGGAACTTCTAGAAAATTCGAAAAATCTAGAAGAAAAGCTAGAAGAAAATTCGAAGAATTTAGAAGTGAAGCTTCTAGAAAACTCTGAGAATTTGAGAGAAGAGCTTCTAGAAAATTCGAGAAGCTTGAAAGAAGAAGTTTACATTGTGGCGAATCGGTTGGAAGAACGAATGAGAACTGTTGAAACAGAGATAGAGAAAATCAAAAATGACATGGAGGAAGAAATGAAAAAAATTAAGGAAACGCTCCATGATGAAATAAAAGGCGGAATCGAGACAGAAATCGGCAGAATAAAGGAAAAATTCAGTGAATTGGAAAAGCGAATGGATTCTGCGCATACCCCAGAAACTTACAACTCAATGCTAGACCTGAGTATCAACCAGGAGGAAGTCCAGAAAGACACAAAAAATATCAAGATTAGTGCTGAACCTGGAAAACTTGCACTGAAACCGCCTCAGTTCGACGGAAATACTCCATGGTCAAACTACCACCGACAATTCGAAGCTGCTGCCAAAGCAAATGCTCACAGCCCAACAACAGGAAGACTATGAACAGCTGGTAAAACACTTGGAACTTCGCTATGGCCAAGCCTACCTTGAACACGTATATCACTCACAGCTGAAGAACCGATGCCAGAAATCAAGCGAATCGTTGCAAGAATTTGAAGAAGATATTGCACGCTTGGTTCGTCTTGCGTACCCAGCTACACCAGAAAATGTAATGGAGCGACTAGCGGTTCAGGCATTTTTGGATGGACTTCGTGACCAGGAAACCCGGCAAGCCCTAACACTAGCTCGCCCCGCACATCTCGTGGATGCATTGGCACGCGCTCTGGAATTGGAAGCAGCAAAGCAATCCTGCAAAAGCCAGAGTAGAGTCCGGATGATCGAGGAAGATCCACAGCCACAGGAGCCCGCTAATATCGAGGCTGTCATGAGAAAATTAATGAAGGAAGTTATGCCTGAGAGAAGACTGATACGATGCCGAAATTATAGGAAACTTGGGCATGTGCGTAGCAAATGTCCAACATTAAAAAAATCGACAACAACGAAGGACAAGAAGGAGCAATCGTCAGCCCGTATCCAGCAAGCCCCAAATAACAACACATATGTTGCTGTCCTTCAACGACAGAACAAAGGTGTCTTCGTAGACGGTCTCATTAACAACGAGCCTCGCACTATGCTCCTAGATACGGGTGCGACTAGAACGATTCTTGGACCTACATTTGCCAAAACACCGGCAAGAATTGAATCGTCGAATTGGAAGCTTAGCACAGCAACTGGAGAGCCGGCAACTGTGTATGGTGAACTTACAATTGAACTGACTTTGGGCAGCACTGAAGTGAAACATCGGGCTCTAGTAGCGGTTATCAAGGATGATGCAATCATAGGGATGGACATCATGAACTCCAGAGGGTTCGGGTTGAATTTCAGAGACGGTGTCCTACGAGTGAATGGAGAAGAGTTGGTGCTTCACGGAAGAAGTGAAGAAATGATTCGTGTTCTGCTGGCTGAAGATGTGAGCTTACCGGAGAGGGCTGAAACCATTTTGGAGGCTCGCCTGGATAGGGGTGCGAGCAATGGAAACGTGGTGATGTGCGAGCCCAAGCTCCATGATGAGAAAATTGGACGAGGAATCGCACTAGGGAAGACCTTGTTGCGTGCTGATTAATTTGTGCCGGTAAAGGTAATGAATGTCAATTATTACCCGGTGACCTTGAAGAAAGGAACAATTTTGGGCCACTGTTCGTCAAATTCCTCTGTGATTAGGAGTGTACGTGGGACCATTACCCAAGCCAAAAGCTTGCCAGCAGAATTAGAGAAATTGATCGCAATCTTGTCCAAGGACATGGGACGAGAACAGCAGTCCAAACTAAGAGGTTTTCATTCCTACAACAGTATACCGAACATAAGTGGTGGAAAATTCTATTATTTTGCCAACGGAGCGCCATCTGTTAGCATCATCCGACAGGTTGCTACAAAATCTCCGACATTGCCAAGTTTATTCACAAGCACATCGATAAACCGAGAGAGAAGAAGAAATATAAAAGAGAGGTGAACGTAGAGGGAGACCACAACACCATCGAAGAGGAAGTGTTCTCTCTCAAACCTAATACCAATACGCTACAGTGCGAAATTTACAGCAAGTACTATAGCATAGACTTTCGTCCTGAGGACTCCATCGGAAGGCTATAGGATTTCTCGCCTAGAGTACTGGAAGCTGGAATCGTTCACGTGTCTGACCTGCCCGTCAACATAGTCAAAGTTCGAACAGTTCATATTGACAGTAACGTCACATCGGGTGCCTTCTTCAACAATCGTCCATCTCACACCATATACGAGTTTGCCGTTAGGGAGGACCCCGGCTTTGCCATCGACGAAACTCCACCAAATTTGATTTACCTGCCTGTGAACAAGAGCTAAATATACAACATAACCTTGAATATTTTCAATCAGGACTTCTGCCGCGTGAATTTCCGCGGAGAAACCATCATCATAAGACTGGTGTTGCGCAAACTGTCAAATGGGGATGGTATTTGATCAGGATCAAGATCACGAGCATAAAAGTGTCGAAAACGCAGGCGTCAGTTCAGTCGCGCAGACGCAGTCATCGAGAGCACACCACACTCTTCATAATCATACTCTCTCTTTGTCAAGTTTACAGTTCCTCAAATCTCAAGGACATCATGTTGTCAAAACAAGTGTTCGACGTGTACAATCATCCAAAAATTGATGAATCCATCCAAAGAGAGAAAACACGAACGAACAGGTATAGTAAGCACATTACGAGGCTACACCTGTTATGCAGATGCTGACACTCGACACTTGGACACTGCTGGATGGACGTATCTGGCCGGAGCTATTCGCAACGCAAACGATGGAGCGTTCGCCATGTGGATTCCGCTTAAGCATTTGTTTGGCATATTCTATGACTACAGATATGCCACAATCGGAAGGCAGTGCATTCGTCTGGTGAGAAGCAGAAACGATGACAACTGCATGGTGATAGAGGAAATCGCGAATCCGCAGGTGGCGACCACAGCCGCATTGACGATCAACAGCATCGTGCTCAAAGTCAAACACGTCGTACCCAATGATGACATTCGCTTGCAGTTGCTGCAATCCATAAAAAATTACGCTCCTGTGGTAATTTCTTACCGCAAGTGGGAAATGTACGAACTGCCTGCACTCACGCCAGGTTCCACCAAAGAAATTTGGGCTGTCAAAACTTGTACGGCATTGGAGAGTCCTCGATTCGTCATTATCACATTTCAAACAGACATCAGAGACATACGTCTGACTTTGAACAGTGACAATTATCCATATGAACGCATGCGATTGGAATTTGACAGAAACAACTTTGTGGAAGCTCATCGCGCCTATACGGAATTTTATCCAAGCTTTGCAAATTGTTCGATGAAGCGCCCTCTGCTGGATTACACGGCATTCAAGGATCGCGCCGCCATTTTCGTAACAGACTGTTCCCGCAGAGCGGAATTTTTAACATCGTCCACAGTCGATGTTAAGCTTGACATCGAGGCCAGAGTTGAATTTCCCGCCAATACTCGAGCCTATTGCATCATCATACACAACTGTATCATGGAACACTTGCCCTCGAGCGAGATTGTACGTCGTCTGTCATGAAAAGTGACATACAGTAGTAGCAGTGAGTAGTAGGGGAATTCACTCTGTGTGAAATTCAGGCTTCGACAGGTCGAGAGCGTCATTTCGCAGTCAGACTTCCTACAAGATGAAACTCTCAGCGTGCGACATCCAAAGTTTCTGTATCGGTGGTGAATTTCAACAGAAATAACTCGCAATCACCGACGGGCAGAGCACCAATCATTTTATATTTAAACATACGTTCAGCGCTTTGAGTGCCGCAGACAAAAAACAAGTAAGATACATAGGAAAAATTTTCCACGGAGTGTCCTATTTGGACGGGTGCATCGATTTTGCCGAATTCGCAGAGAGTGTACTGCAGCCCATCGCCGAGGCCGACCTGGTTTACGTGAAGGGGCACCAGAAATTCGATCTCTTGAGAAGGTACGTCGACACTTAAACTTCAAGGAGGAAGCCCCGCATAGTCGATATTGGGTCGGCCTCCGCCACCACTTCGAACGCCTCCGCCCACCCACCTCCAGTGTTCGAGAAGGAGCCCCCTTTGTGTCTGAATCATACGGCAGCAGCAGCAGGCAGCGAAGTCCATTGTGCGCTAAGGCATTGTTTTGTTATATATATATGGTCGTGGGTGTCTAATCAATTGATTTAGTGAATCCGGCACCCGGCCCCACAAACGAGTGCCACTATAGACTCACACCTCTAAAAACTGAGATAATTGAAATCCCACGTGGCGGACTACGAACGAAAAATTCAGATGTTTAAACGTTTCAAAAACATCCTAATCGACGATAGCAAATGGTCCGCCGTCTTTACCAGCCCGCAACGTTTCGATACGAAAGGAGCCGACATCAGCTCACCACAGCCGCCGAAGAGACGCCGACTCGACATATAAAATTATTGTTATTACGCTTATACTTATTATTATTACTATTATTATTGTACTCATTATTATTCATGTATTAATAGATGTATAAAACGAATTTTCTCGAATTTAATTATGATGATAAATGAATGGCTGAGAGAGCGAGAGGGATAGTCTATGTTTCAAACTTATTTCATTTTGGGAGAAAAACACACAAGTTTTTTAAACTTCAAAATGAAATCAGTTTGCAAGATAGGCGGGGTGGAAAGCAGGCAAAGACTTTTCGTGTTCGAGAGAACAATTCCTGTTCAAACACGAAATGACTTGTCCTGAAAATAAAAAAAAATGTATGAGTGTACGCTGAGTTGAGTATTGCGTATATTTTTCTCTCAGTGTGTATATATGTGAACGATATACGCAATGTTTCTTAGTATACACTAATTAATCATGCTGACAACAACAACATTTGTGATTTTGACAGCTGTCCTGTCAAAAGAACTGTACATCAGCACACCTTACGAGGCAGGTGAGGTTCATGTCTCTTTTTTGGATGAGAAAATTGGACGAAAATGTCCCAGGCTTTAATGAACGACGGATACTGTTTTGAAGGCAGAAATTCCACCGAATTCGAGTGCATACAAGCTGAGGAAAGTCTTTCGCAACGAAACTTGCCAAGAAACCGACTGGTTTTTGCTCCAACCGCCAGCATCTCCGGTAGTGGGGGAGGTGACTCCTCGCACAATGCCTGCAGTGTCCCGAGTAACGACGTCAAGATGCCCTACAGACTCCTACGATGGATTCATATTTTTTGTATCTTTAGCACTCATATGTCAACTAGGCGAATTCTTGTACAAGCTATTGCAATCAATTCGACGAAGATACATATTTAACGATTCGAAAGAAAATGGTGAATATTACCATGGCACTGAAGTGTGATTTTCAAGCAAAAAAAAAATAAATGATTTTTCACTGTATTTTTGCATTTTTATTTCAAGTCTCAACACGAACAAACCCGTCTTGAATTCCTCGAATTTGTTTGTTTATTCAATATCTAGCGTTCGAATTCCCACCCTCCCCCCACCACCCCGCCCGTAGCACCCGGCCCGCAGCTAACCGCGTAATTCTCAAAGACAAAGACACAACACACTGACTCTTAATGGAAAACACTCACCGAATTCTTAGAATGTGACGTAACAGCCTCTTAGCGTAAACAACCTTCTTTTGATGTGCCGCCGCGTATCGCCAGCGAGCCGGTCCAGTGGCGGCGTATCACCAGTGCCAGCGTCAACAACCATAAAATCAACGAAAAACAAAAAAAATTAATAAAAATCGAAATATCTCGGCCCCCGGCACTCCAGCGCACCCCATTTTCTCTGGGGACGTTCTTCGCCCACGCCCTCAGCCCCCCGCACTTTTTCCCAGCCGATCCCAGTTACCCAATTCTATACAACCATGACCATCAAGAATTTAAATTGACGAAAACTCGGCCCCCTTGGGCTCTAGCGCGCCCCCTCTTCTGTAGGGACGTTCCTCGATGGGGCCCCCGTCCTGCAGCACCAGCTCCGGCGCCGAGAACCCAATGGGGGGCCCCACAAAAGCACGGCCACGGCCACGGTGAAAAGTGAGGTTATGTCACTTTTTTGATGTTCATAGTTGTATTGTCTATCTACTTCCCTCAGTGTTCTTCAATCAATTTCGAATCCATTCTCTGAAGGTCCGCTCGTGAAGATGATACTATTCTTACTGTATCATCTTCATGAATATAATGAGAAGGCGATAACATTTGTATGGGTACAAAGTCATGTGGAATAGTAGGCAATGAAATGGCTGACTCAGCAGCATCGTACACTATAGAGATTGGAATTACTCAAGCAAGAGTTATAAGGGCGGATGATATGTAAATACAATACAAGTCGGAGCTGTTGATGATCTGGCAAGAACAATTAAACCAGATTAACAACAACCTGAAATCTTTGAAACCGTTTGTTCAATCGTGGGCGACCTCCTGGAATTGTACCCCGAGCTGACAGGGTCAGAATACATCGGCAGAGATTTGGACATACGAAACTTACGCATTCATTCCTTCTAGAAGGCATAGAGCCACCGATTTGTGATCAATGAAACGAACAAATCACCATATTGCACATCATTTGTGAATGCCCAATATACCAAGACATGCGCGAACTCCTTTGATACACCAGAACAGTTGTCAGAAAATATGATGAACTTTTTGAAAGCAATAGAGATTCTAAATGAAACTTGAAATTTTCCCGCCCTGACGTCAATATACCGTGGTGCAAATGATCGTAGTAATCGATGCACCAAAATTATAAAAAATAAATTATTTAAAATTTTGACGTTTGAAATGTCACTTGTGTGGTATCATTGGATTCAAAAAATTATGCAGATTTCGGAAATGTAATAATCTACAGGGTGTTCGATTTAAAAATCGGAAGTTAGTATCACTTTCGTCGAAACCGGAAGTAGAAAATTATTTTCAGGTCAAAAAGTGCCGCTTAATATGTGTATGAAATATTTCAAATTTCAATCAATAACCTTCAAATCTAACGGGGATACGGGGGTGTACTATGATCCTGTTACACCGGGTATAAGGATTCGCTTATGATAAAAGTTAAATGTTGACCATCAAAAATTGTTGGTTTGCAAAATCACGACAATGTTTTGCCATACAATGGTTTCTTCAAGGCAGAACTATGCAAAGTTAAATTATGCAATGTTATCTTTGAATTCCAATCAGCTCTAAATTGATTACCTGACCCCCAAACAATCGGCGATTAGTAATAATGGTTTTTAAATACATATAACATTCATTTATTTTACCTGTTAAGTAAATTCAGAAGCAAGTGATTAGCGTATTTTTGGTCAATAATTGAGTTCTGAGAAATAAGTAGTAGTAGTTGTTGTTGGGGGAGGCTGCTGCCGCAGCCAGGCAAGTAGGCCCCATGGCCCTTTTTGCCTGCTACTCCCTGATGTCTTTATTCGCGATATGCACTTAAAACAACCTAGCTCAGTGGCACATGGTCTCCTCCTAATAAATCCTTGAACTATGTGTGACTGTGAGGTTGCTTGTGAGGAGAGAGAGTTTTTTCAATGTGCCTCTTCGCGAAAGCCCTGGTAGGGCTACTTCTCAGTTGCAAGGAGAAGAAATCACGAAAAAAGCTCCAGCGATTATCAATGCTGGTTCCGAAGATCGTGTATTGATAAGAAATACAACAACAGATAGGAAATTCAAACTCATCCGAGAAACTGGAATGTATTATACGGATAATAAAATTGAAGCAACGTGCTATGATTGTTATGGGGGTGCCGCCGGTTATATGTCTGCCGTTGAAATATCTGCTAGCGCTGGACCGGGTTCAATCCCACAATGCGGAAAAATCGATTTCATTTTATTGGAATCTATAGGTGAGCACATGCCTTGCTGAAAAATCAAGCCTGATGTGAGTTTCTTGGAAGCCACTATCGATCACTTGTGCTTGCTTGGAGTACGCACCGACTACCCAGTAAGTCGCCCCGGAACGTCATTGCAAATAATATTCCCCACACGCATAGGCTATAAATATTTTTTTTTAAATTCCGTTTGGAATATCCAAGTT